>OY728123.1:1771528947-1774132579 GCA_963277665.1 Viscum album
AACATGTCCGACCATTGGCATATTTGGGTCTATTTTGGGACCCCATGGATCCACTTGTAGTTGATAGGGACACTTTATTTTAATTAAGTTAAAAAAAGTACAAAAATGATATAAGCATATATCTTTTAGAAAAAACGATTTTTACATAGGGTTATATATGTTGTATTATCAACTATAAATTTTCATTAGAAATATAGAAAGATATCCTACATAATGATATTTTATTTATAATATTTTAGACATTAAATAAGTTAATTTATGTATGACACAATGATGATGCAGTAATTACCATAATAGTGAAAAATTAAAATAATTGATATTATAAATACCCAAATAAATATAATTTGAGACTTTTATTGAATTAAACTAATTTTATAGGTTAATATGACATATTAGGATTGATTTAATTTATTGTTTTCGAAGTAATCATCCTGTTATGAGTTTCAAAAAAAATTCAATTATTGAATAGTGTCAAAATTGACATAAAAGAGTTTTTAAAACAAATATTATATTATTAATTGATATTAAATTTTAAAAAATATAAGGTTCGACCAAGAGACTTATATCATGATAGGGGTATCATTAATGGACCACTTGGGGGTCATTTGTATGTATATAGAAAGTTTATTAACCATATAATATAAAAATACAAAGTGACATTGTAAAAGTGAAACTAATTAACTTAGAGTTAATACTTAAAGATAAGGTTAATATAGTAACCCAAACCTTTATAAATTCTATTGGTTGAATGGTTTTCGACCCATTGCCACCTTAAACTTTAAATAATCAACATTTTATCCATTAGAAACCGAATATGAATTTATTATAAATTAATATTTCTAGCTTTTCCAAAGGTGCCCCTCGCCCCTCTTATAAAAGGGCACTCCCCCTTCTCTTTACTTCACACCTTAAAAGCCTGTTGGTTCGGCCAACACCTTCCCAAATACTCTATCAAATTCCCTCACTACAACCTAGAATCTTTAGTTTTATCAGAAATCCAATCTAGGGAGCCCTTTTGGTCAAATCAAAAGGAAGAACCTAAAGAAGAGGTAATGATTTCACCACCCTTTTTCAAGTTCCTTTCTTCTTCCACTTCCTCTTCCATTGTTGTTACTATTCTAAAATAATAACTCCAGTATCATATATATACTGTGATGTTATTATAAATATGGTACAACTATATTCAGTATTCTATCCATCCTTTGAATAACATGTCACCATACGTGCGTATATACGGCTTACCGTCTCTACGTCGTGGTGTAATTGTTATTCAATAAATTATTATTTGGATGGGTATAATAATGATGTGTAATTCATGTAAATAATAAATTTAACATAATAATTATTCTCTATATATGATATACCATCCAATTATATATTATTTTATCAAAATAATGATATTTTCGCTCGTGCGTACGTACGGACTACCGTCTCCACAAACGCGATGAGATTCATTCTCTATCGTATCCATTCAAGTATAATTCTCATTTGATGATTAATAATAGTATCCAAGGACTTGATATAATTCTGGATATGATTAATATATAACTTATCCATTACAAACATGGCTTACGTAACAAAACATATAAAAGAAAACGAGTAAGTTAACACCCGAAACAACGATAATACTAAGATATTATTAACAAATCAATGTTAAAAGATCATATATGATATCATATTAATGTATATGATTCTGGTATAATTTAATAACAATTATTTCACCATTATACAGGAGGTTATCCTACCCCAACCAAGGAAAAGTACAAGGTAAGGGTTTATTTCACAATCTCTTCATTATCTGAGGTTGTTTATACGTAATTATCTACTGGGATCTCTTTATCATCCACATCCATGTTCCTTAAAAATGTATTTAAAATATTTTTTTACTATTTACTAGAAAATGGGTTAAAGTCATTTATACCCTTATGTGTTTTGAAAGGAATCATTCCATCGTTTTCCAAACAAGGCACTTTTATCCTTTTCGACAAATTTAAGGTAAGAATGTTTTTTTAACTTATATGGCGGGTGCGGCTATTTCTCGCTGTTATAAAATTATCAAAGCTTACATTAAAATCTTATAAGATTATTTTCAAAGTAAATGTTTTATTTTATAATTATGTGACTTATAAATGATTTCAAAATGAATATTTTAATAATTTTTGAAAGGTACTCTTTTTCAAGATCGTAATTTTAAATGTTTTGAAGATTTATCTTTCTAAATATTTTAATTAATGTCCATGTTTTCAAATTGATAATAAGGATTTAATTATATGGTCATGAATGTTTTGAAATGATATTTCTTTTCAAATGTTTCAAAGTGGTATGGGACACTTTGATTCAAAAATCTCTTTTAAATTACTTCCTTTCTAAATGTGTGACTTTTCAATGATTTTGAGAAAAGAGATTTTTCTCTCAAATTGTTTTGATTTCATCTTTGTCAACATCCTTTGATGGATTTTAATCTTATTTGAAGTTGATTTATAATGATACAAAACTTTTGTATTGCATTTAATGTTTTGTGATATGTTTTACTGTGGATGTGTTATTGTTATACCATTCATGGTTTATGGAGAAAGTATTGACATTTTGTATGCTAGTTTTAATATGAATGTTTATGTTATGTTTAAACCTTTTCATATGGGAATGAATTGGACTTAGTAAGTTACGGGTGGAGCCCACTGTAGCTCCTCGATGCATCGGTAGGTATAATGAGAAAAACTAGTGTCTTGGAACAAGGCCTTGGAAAAATATTATTTGTAGTCTTGGCACGAGGCCTTGGCTATGTGGTTATGATAGTCTGGCATTATGCATTCCATTATTATGAAAGTGGTTATTGATATTTCATGTGATTGTTCAACTTGTAGAACATCCATGTGAATAAGTAAATGGAATTATTTCATTTTATATTTGACATATTATGTTGATGTTTAAGTTTAAAAGGCTTTTGTTTTAGTTATACATTGCCTTAAATGTTTATGCTTATTTATGAATGTTTTCGCTGTATTTCTTACCCCTACAGAGCATTTGAGCTCACCCCTTTGCTATGTTTTATTTTTCCCAGGATTCCAAGAAGTATATTTTGATTGATAAGAAGGGTTAATAGAAGGGAATACTGTCATTCATAAAGGATTATTTATGTTTTTTTTGGATGTTATGAAGTATAATGTAATATTCATGTATGTAATCTATTTTCCAAGAATGCTAAACTAATCTGTCCTTTGGGACATGAATCCTTGTAATCATGCCAATGTATTAAAATAATGCACCGACTCTGGGTAACTAGGGTCGGGGCGTTACAGTTGGTATCAGAGGAAGTTTAGAAATAACCTTGGAAGCTGGATTTAGATAAACTTTAATTAGAGAACATAGATTTAAGATGGACTTTGAGGTTTAATATAGAATAACTTCCTAAAATTTTGGTATTGTTGGAATTTTGTGAGTTTTCTGAGCAGTAAATCCCTGTCTGGATACGAGCAGGTAGAGGAAGCTCTGGTACAGATGTACCTAGGGGTAAAACCTGAAAACACCGCTTTGAGCTGGACTCGAACGGGAACTGGTGCACGATAAAGGTCCTTGCTGCACTCTTGGTTACGACACTCCCGGGGGATATGCTTAGGATAATTCTCATTTTCTTTACAAACCATTATGAATGGTTTATGAGTATCTACATCCTCAAAGGAGAAATGTTTATTATTATGGATTATATCCATTAACTATTTAATTTATTTTATGTGTATTATAAGTTTGGGATTAGGTATTGTTATTCATAAACTAATCTAGTGTTTTCCATTGTTTAGAAATGGTGCCTAGTAGAAGGAATGAGAACTCCAGAAATGCACATGATCCAAAGAGAAAGAAGGATCATATCTTTCATGGTCTTAAGCCAGAATTTATAAGAGAAATAGTCTCCCTTGTATTATCATCATATGAAGAAATAATATCATGTGTTGAAAAGATAAGTAAGGATTTTACTGAGTCCTATGGCTTTGAAGGGAAGCAAGAGAAGAAAAGGATGGAACAGAGAAAGATGAATAAAGGGAAGAGGGAAATGAAGAATTTTCCCATATGTGATAACTGTGGGAAGAAACACCCTGAAACTTGCCTAAAAGGAATGGGAGTTTGTTATATGTGTGGAGGAAAAGGGCACAAAGTACGTGACTGAAATGGTAAGAAAATGGTTTCAAATGTACAATGCTTCATTTGAAAGGAGTTTGGACACTACGCGAACCTATGTCCCAGTCATCAGACTATGCCGCAAATGATGCTATTGGATAATAATCAAGTTATGATACTACCACAGATGAAGAGTAATGATTAGAGTTATTATGTTGATTATGTCATTTGAGTGTTGTATCAACAATTTACTTGTTATAATAATTATGGAGTATATAAGGATTGTACTGTAGTACTATTTCATTAAGGAATTGAGATTGTGTGGAATAAAGAAAAGTGACTCAATAGCAGGATAAATTTTGGGAAAATATATGGTTGAGAGAATGATAAACCATAATATAGTTCTGATACTGAGGTAGTGATTTTGGAATAATACATTATTAATTTGGAAAACTTATATTGGATATTATTGACTACCTTGAAACTGATTAATGATTCGTATATTCCATCATTTTTGGGGTTTAAACCATTTTTGGATTGAAGGTGTATATCTATTATTTTTTAAGGAATAAGGGATCATGAATGTAATCAATAAGTTTTTATGGTAATTCAGGATGTTGCAGTGTTTTAAAAGAATACATGATGAAGGTGTTCACATGTTATTACGCGGAAAAAAGGATCTTTATTGTGTTTACCTTCCTTATAAATTTTAGACTGAAGTATTTTGGATAGTTCTAGTTTGGATTATTTTGGATTTCCATAAAAGGACAACTCGGAGGTCGGGCGGCAACCCGTCATGTCCCGCAAGGCCGCAAGACTTGAACCCACAACCGAAGGGCGACAAGGGTGTATAACCTACCACTAACCAACGTGATTTCTGGGATTAAATAATGTAGTTTTTTAATAGATCTGGTAGATGAATTATAAATTCGTTATTTTAACCCTATACGAATAGGATAAATAGAATATTTTTTTACGTTCTATTATCTTTTATAGTGAAAGATGAGTTTGTGGTAGAAATTAGTTAAAGGATGGAACTCTACTTGTCAAGGATATATTTTTCTTCTTCTATTATTCTATGAAGAAATTAATTCTTATACTTTATTTAAGGAATCCTAAAACAAAAAATTTGTTATCCTAATACCCTATGTTTTGTTGAACCGATGGTATTTCAAATCATCATAGATTGATGAATTTAAGGACCTAAAGTTTACACTTGTTTGTGATTGATGACCTCAATCACTACCTATAAATATTTACGTTTTTCCTCCAATTATATGTCACTAATTTCCACCAATGTTCTCCTAATCGAGATCATAATTTGGTGGTGACCCTTTCATTTCTCTTTTCCTCATATTAAGACTAAATTTTAGTAACCCAATTTCCGATGTGGGTTTTCCCACAAAGATATTTTATATTTTCAACATTTTATTTTTGAATAACAATTTCAAATTGCGAGGACACAATTTATTGAAGGAGGGGAGAATGTAACACCCCAAGATTTCATAGTGTGTTATTTCTTCAAAATAATTCAATAACATACAGTACACGCAACACCAAGTTCAATTGCACCATGACTTACCAAACAAGCAGTTCAAAATAGGTTATGAATAGTATTAACTAAATTTTAAACTTTATATAATCCTTAAAAGTTTAGAATCCATATTATGAGAGTGTTAGACATAATGTAAGAACAAATTCATTTTTAGTATTGCACTTTTACCAACTATTAATAGTGAACCCTTTTTAAATACAATATTTTAAACTTTTTTGACTAAATGGGTAAATAAAAAATTTAAAATGAAACATCCCAAGCTTCCAAGGTACACTTTCCTTTGAATAATACAGTAGCGTGTGTTGTACGCAACTTCGAGTTATAACACACACCACAACCAATCAAACTAGCCGTTATGAATAGTAATACCTAATTTTTGAAATTATATATATTGTATATTTCAAAATGGACTTCATTTTTGGATTCGGAATATCGATTTTATCCTAGGGTGAAATTTTGGAACTTTTCGGATAACACTTAAATTTTGATGAATAGTGAAAATTAATAAATTTTAATTAAAAACAACTTTTTTAATCGAAACAATTTATATTGATAAATTATGAATATTTGTGTTTTTAAAGTATATTTAGAATATATTTTTACCATTTAATATAATTTTGGTCATTGTACATAATTTTACAATTAAACCGTACATAAACAAGTGTCAATCTTTTGATAGTTATTATCTCTTAAAAACACGCTTTTTGTTTTAACAACGGGAATTAATTTTAAATTAATTTCTGCCACTTTTGTGTTTTGAATTTGGAAAAATGGATTGCATATTTTGAATCAGGATTTTCATATTGTGTAAATAGGTAACTTTTATTTTTATACATTTTGAATAATTACTGCGGTAAATATTTTATTTACCATGGTTAAAGGTTAATCCAGTAAATAAGGGTTAAAAAATAATATTATAATAATACTAAATTACCCTAAAACGTGTCCTATCCTTATTTTTGGATACATGTCCGACCATGGGCATCTTTGGGTCGATTTTGGGGACCCCATGGAGCCACTTGTAGGTGATAGGGGCACTTTATTGTAATTAAGTTAAAATATGTACAAAAATGACATAAGTATATATCTTTTAGAAAAAAATTTTTTACATTGGGTTATATATGTTTTATTTTTGACTATAAATATTCATTAGAAAGATAAAAATATTTCCTACATAATGATAGTTTATTTTTAATTTTTTAGACATTAAATAAGTTAATTTATGTATGACACAATGATGATGCAGTATTTACCATAAAAGTGAAAAATTAAAATACTTGATATTATAAATACCCAAATAAATATAATATGAGACTTTTATTGCATTAAACTAATTTTCTAGGTTAATATGACATATTATGATTGATTTAATTGACTATTTTCGAAGTAATCATCTTGTTTTGAGTTTCAAAAAAATCAATTATTGAATAGTGTCAAAATTGACATAAAATACTTTTTAAAACAAATATTATATTATTAATTAATATTAAATTTATAAAAAATTTAAGGTTCGTCCAAGAGGCTTATATCATGATATTTTTATCATTAATGGACCACTTGGGGGTCATTTGGATTTATATAGTAAGTTTATTAACCATATAATATAAAAATACAAAGAGACATTGTAAAAGTGAAACTAATTAACTTAGAGTTAATACTTAAAGATAAGGTTAATATAGTAACCCAAACCCTTCTAAATTCTATTGGTTGAATGGTTTTCGACCCATCCCCACCTTAACTTTTAAATAATAAACTTTTTATCCATTAGAATCCGAATATGAATTTATTATAAATTAATATTTCTAGCTTGTCAAAAGGTGCCCCTCACTCCTCTTATAAAAGGGCACTCCCCCTTCTCATTTCTTCACACCTTAAAAGACATTTGGTTCTGCCAAAACCTGACCAAATACTCTCTCAACTTCTCTCACTACAACCGAGAAGCCTTATTTTGATCAGAAACCCAACCTAAGGAGCCCTTTTGGTCAAATCAAAAGGAAGAACCCAAAGAAGAGGTAATGATTTCACCACCCTTTTCAAGTTCCTTTCTTCTTCCACTTACTCTTCCATTATTGTTACCATTCTAAAATAATAACTCTAGTATCATATATATATTGTGATGTTATTATAAATATGGTACAACTATATTCAGTATTCTATCCATCCTTTGAATAACAAGTCACCATACATGCGTACGTACGGCTTACCGTCTCCACATCGTGGTGTAATTGTTATTCAATAAATTATTATTTGGATGGGTATAATAATGATGTGTAATTCATGTAAATAATAAATTTAACATAATACGGATTCTTTATATATGATATACGATCCAATTATATATTATTTTATCAAAAGAATGATATTGTCTCTCGTGCGTACGTACGGACTACCATCTCCACGAACGCGATGAGATTCATTCTTCATCGTATCCATTCAAGTATAATTCTCATTTGATGATTAATAATATTATCCAAGAACATGATATCATTCTAGATATGATTGATATACAACCTATACATTACAAACATGGCTTACGTAACAAAACATATAAAAGAAAACGAGTAAGTTAACACCCGAAACAATAATAATACTAAGATATTATTGACAAATCAATGTTAAAAGATCGTATATGATATCATATTAATGTATATGATTCTTGTATAATTTAATAACAATTATTTCACCATTATACAGGAGGTTAACCTACCCCAACCATGGAAAATTACAAGGTAAGGGTTTATTTCACAATCTCTTCATTATCTGAGGTTGTTTATACGTAATTATCTACAGGGATCTCTTTATCATCCACATCCATGTTCCTTAAAAATGTATTTAAAACATTTTTACTATTTAATAGACAATGGTTTAAAGTTATTTATACCCTTATTTGTTTTTAAAATAATCTTTTCGTCATTTTCCAAACAAGGCACTTTTAACCTTTTCGACACATTTAAGGTAAGAATGTTTTTTTAACTTATACGGCGGGTGCGGCTATTTACCATCATTATAAAATTATCAAAGCTTCCATTACAAACTTATAAGATTATTTTCAAATTAAATGTTTTATTTTATAATTATGTGACTTATAAATGATTTAAAAATTAATATGTTAAGAATTATTGAAAGGTACTCTTTTTAAAGATCGTAATTTTAAATTTTTTAATGATTTATCTTTCTAAATCTTTTAATTAATGTCCATGTTTTCAAATTGATTTTAAGGATTTATTTATATGGACATGAATGTTTTGAAATGATATTTCTTTTCAAAATTTTGAAAGTGGTATGGGACACTTTGATTCAAAAATATCTTTTAAATTACTTCCTTTATAAATGTGTGACTTTTCAATGATTTCGAGAAAAGAGATATTTCTCTCAAATTGTTTTGATTTCATCTTTGTCAACATCTGTTGAAGGATTTTAAGCTTATTTTATGTTGATTTATTATGATACAAAATTTTTGTATTGTATTGAAGGTTTTGTTTAATATTTTACTTGGGATGTGTTATTGTTATACCATTCATGGTTTATGGAGAATGTTTTGAAATTTCGTATGCTAGTTTTAATACGAATGTTTATGTTAGGTTTAAACCTTTTCTTATGAGAATTCATTGGACTTAGTAAGTGACGGGTGGAGCCTGCTATAACTCCTCGATGCATCGGTAGGTATCATGAGTCAAACTAGTTTCTTGGCACAAGGCCATGGAAAAATCTTATTTGAAGTCTTGGCACGAGGCCTTGGCTATGTGGTTGTGATAGTCTGGCATTATGCATTCCATTATTATGAAAGTGGTTATTGATATTGCATGTGATTGTTCGACTAGTATAACATCCATGTGAATAAGTAAATGGAATTATTTCATTTTATCTTTTCCATATTATGTTGAAGTTCAAGTTTAAAAGGCTTTTGTTTTAGTTATACATTGCCTTAAATGTTTATGCTTATTTATGAAAGTTTTCGTTGTATTGATTACCCTTAAAGAGCGTTTGAGATTACCCCTTTGCTATGTTTTATTTTTCCCAGGATTCCAAGAAGTATATTGTGATTGATAAAAAGGGTTAAGAGAAGGGAATAATGTCATTCATAAAGGATTATTTATGCATTTTTGTATGTTATGAAGTGTAATGTAATATTCATGTATGTAATCTATTTTCCAAGACTGCTAAACTAATCAGTCCTTTGGGACTTGAATCTTTGTAATCATGAAAATGTATTAAAATAATGCACCAACTCTGGGTAACTGGGGTCGGGGCATTATAGTTGGTATCAGAGGAAGTTTATAAATAATCATGGAAGCTAGATTTAGATAAACTCTAATTAGAGAACATAGATTTAAGATGGAATTTGAGGTTTAGTATAGAATAACTTCCTAAAATTTTGGTATTGTAGAGATTTTGTGTGTTTTCTGAGCAGTACATCCCTGTCTAGATAGAAGCAGGTAGAGGGCGGCTCTGGCATAGATGTAGCTAGGGGTAAAACCCGAAAACACCTCTTTGATCTGGACTCTAATGGGAACTGGTGCACGAAAACGGGCCTTGCTGCACTCTTGGTTACGACACTCCCACGTGATATGCTTAGGATAATTCTCATTTTCTTTACAAACCATTATGAAGGTTTATGAGTATATACTTCCTCAAAGGAGAAATTTTTATGATTATGGATTATATCCATAAACTATTTAATTTATGTTATGTGTCTTACAAGTTTGGGATTAGGTATTGTTATTCATAAACTAATCTAGTGTATGCCATTGTTTATAAATGGTTCCTAGTAGAAGGAATGAGAACTCCATCAATGTACATGATCCAAAGAGAAAGAAGGATCATATATTTCATGGTCTTAAGCTATAATTTATAAGATAAATAGTCTCCTGTGTATTATCATCATATGAAGAAATAATATCATGTGTTGATATGATAAGTAAAGATTTTACTGAGTCCTATGGCTTTGAAGGGAAGCAAGTGAAGAAAAGGATGGAAGAGAGAAAGATGGATAAAGGGAAGAGGGAAAAGAAGAATTTTCCCATATGTGATAACTGTGGGAAGAAACACCCTGGAACTTTCCAGAATGGAATGAGAGTTTGTTATAAGTATGGAGGAAAAGGGCACAAAGAACGTGACTACAACGGTAAGAAAATGGTTTCAAATGTACAATGCTTCATTTGCAAGGAGTTTGGACACTACGCGAACCTATGTACTAGTTATCAGACTATGCCGCAAATGATGCTATTGGATAATAATCAAGTTATGATACTACCACAGATGAAGAGGAATTATTAGAGTTCTTGTGTTGATTATGTAATTTGAGTGTTGTATCAACAATATACTTGTTATAATAATTATGGAGTATATAAGGATTGTACTGTAGTACTATTTCATTAAGGACTTGAGATAGTGTGGAACAAAGAAAAGTGACTCAATAGCAGGATAAATTTTGGAAAATATATGGTTGAGAGAATGATAAACAATAATATAGTTCTGATACTAAGGTAGTGATTTTGGAATAAAACATGATTAATTTGGATAAATTATATTGGATATTATTGACTACCTTGAAACTGATTAATGATTCATATATTCCATCATTGATGGGGTTTAAAACATTTTTGGATTGAAGGAGTATATATTTTATTCTTTAAGGAATAAGGGATCATAAATGTAATCAATAAGGTTTTATGTTAATTCAGGATGTTGCAGTGTTTTAAAAGAATACATGATGAAGGTGTTCACATGTTATTACGCGGAAAAAAGTATCTTTATTGTGTTTACATTCCTTATAAATTTTGGACTGAAGTATTTTGGATAGTTCAAGTTTGGATTATTTTGGATTGCCATAAAAGGACAAATCGGAGGTCGGGCGGCAACCCGTCAAGTCCGGAAAGGCCGCGGGACTTGAACCCACAACCAAAGGGCGACAAGGGTGTATCACCTACCACCGACCCATGTGATTTACAGGATTAAATAATGTAGTTTTTATTAGAATATTATGTAGATGAATTATAAATTCATTTTTTTTGGAACCCTATACGAATAGGATAAATAGAATATATTTTTTTATGTTCTATTATCTTTTAGAATGAAAGATGAGTTTGTGGTAGAAATTAGTTAAAGGATGGAACTCTACTTGTCAAGAATATATTTTTCTTCTTCTCTTATTCTATGTAGAAATTAATTCTTATACTTTATTTAAGGAATCCTAAAACCAAAAATGTTTTATCCTAATACCCTATGTTTTATTGAACCGATGGTTTTTCAAATCATCATAGATTGATGAATTTAAGAACCTAAATTTTACACTTGTTTGTGATTGATGACCTCAATCACTACCTATAAATATTTACATTTTTCCTCCAATTATATTTCTCTAATTTCCACCAATGTTCTTCTAATCGAGATCATAATTTGGTGGTGACCCTTTCATTTCTCTTTTCCTCATATTAAGACTAAATTTTAGTAACCCAATTTTTGATGTGGGTTTTCCCACAAAGATATTTTCTATTTTCAACCTTTTATTTTCGAAGAACAATTTCAAATTTCGAGGACTCAATTTATTGAAGGAGGGGAAAATGTAACATCCCATGATTTCATAGTGTGTTATTTCTTCAAAATAATTCAATAACTTTCACTACACGCAACACCGAGTTCAAGCGCACCATGAATTACCAAACAAGACGTTAAAAAGAGGTTATGAATATTATTAACTAAATTTTAAACTTTATATAATCCTTATAATTTTAGAATCCATATTATGAGAGTCTTAGACATAATGTAAGAGAAAATTCATTTTCAGTATTGCACTTTTACCAACTTTTAATAGTAAAACCTTTTTAAATACAATATTTTAAAATTTTTGACTAAATGGGGACATCAAAAATTTAAAATGAAACATCACAAGCTTCCACGGTACGCTTTCCTTTGAATAATACAGTAGCGTGTGTTGTATGCAACTTCGAGTTCTAACACAATCCACAACCAATCCAACTAGCCGTTATGAATAGTAATACCTACTTTTTGAAATTATATATATTTTATATTTAAAAATGGACTTCATTTTTTGGATTCGTAATATAGAATTTAGCCTAGGGTGAAATTTTGGAACTTTTCAGATAACACTTATATTTTGATGAATAGTTAAAATTACTAAATTTTAATAAAAAACAACGTTTTTAATCGAAATAATTTATATTGATAGATTATGAATTTGAGTTGTTTTAAAGTATATTTAGACTATATTTTTACCATTTAATATAATGTTGGTCATTGTACATAATTTTACAATTAAACCAGACATTAATAAGTGTCAATCTTTTGATAGTGATTATCTCTTAAAAGCAATCTTTTTGTTTTAACAATGGGAATTAATTTTAAATTAATTTCTGCCACTTCTATGATTTGAATTTGGAAAAATGGATTCCATATTTGGAATCAGGATTTTCATATTATGTAAATAGGTAACTTTTATTTTTAGACATTTTGAATAATTACTGCGGTAAATATTTTATTTACCATGGTTACGGGTAAATCTGATAAATAAGGGTTAAAAAATAATATTATAATAATACTAAATTACCCTAAAACGTGTCCTAAACTTATTTGTGGATACCTGTCCGAAAATGGGAATCTTTGGGTCGATTTTGGGACCCCATGGTGCCACTTGTAGGTGATAGGGACACTTTATTTTAATTAAGTTAAAATAAGTACAAAAATGATATAAGCATATATCTTTTAGAAAAAAAAATTTTACATAGGGTTATATATGTTGGATTTTACACTATAAATATTCATTAAAAATATAAAAATATTTCCTACATAATAATATTTTATTTATAATTTTTTAGACATTAAATAAGTTAATTTATTTTTGACACAATGATGATGCACTAATTACCATAATAGTGAAAAATTAAAATAATTGATATTATAAATACACAAAAAAATATAATATGAGACTTTTATTGAATTAAAATAATTTTATAGGTTAATATGACATACTATTATTGATTTTATTTAATTTTTTAGAAGTAATCATTCTTTTATGAGTTTCAAAAAAAATCAATTATTGAATAGTGTCAAAATTGACAAATAAGAGTGTTTAAAACAAATATTATATTATTAATTGATATTAAATTCCTAAAAATCGAATTATCATCCAAGAGAGTTATATAATAATAGGTTAATCATTAATGGACCACTTTGTGGTCTCTTGGATGTATATAGTAAGTTTATTAACCATATAATATAAATATACAAAGAGACATTGTAAAAGTGAAACTAATTATCTTAGAGTTAATACATAATGATAAGGTTAATATAGTAACCCAAACCTCTCTAAATTATATTCTTTTAATGGTTTTCGACCCATACCCACCTTAACCTTTAAAAAATAAACTTTGGAGCCATTAGAAACCGAATATTAATTTATTATAAATTAATATTTATAGCTTTTCCAAAGGTGCCCCTCACCCCTCTTATAAAAGGGCACTCCCCCATCTCATTACTTCACACAATAAAAGCCTTTTGGTTCGGCCAAAACCTGCCCAAATACTCTCTCAACTTACTTAAATACAACCTAGAAGCCTTATTTTGATCAGAAAGACAACCTAAGGAGCCCTTTTGATCAAATCAAATGGAAGAACCCAAAGAAGAGGTAATGATTTCACCACCCTTTTTCAAGTTCCTTTCTTCTTCCACTTCTTCTTCCTTTGTTGTTACCATTATAAAATAATAACTCCAGTATCATATATGTACTGTGATGTTATTATAAATATTGTACAACTATATTCAGTATTCTATCCATACTTTTAATAACATGTCACCATACGTGCGTACGTACGGCTTACCGTCTCCACGTCGTGGTGTAATTGTTATTCAATAAATAATTATTTGGATGGGTATAATAATGATGTGTAATTAAAGTAAATAATAAATTTAACATAATAATTATTCTGTATATATGATATACCATCCAATTATATATTATTTTATCAAAATAATGAGATTGTCGCTCGTGCGTACGTACGGACTACCGTCTCCACGAACGCGATGAGATTCATTCTCCATCGTATCCATTCAAGTATAATTCTCATTTGATGATTAATAATAGTATCAAAGGACTTTATATCATTATGGATATTATTAAGATACAACCTATCCATTACAAACATGTCTTACGTTACAAAACATATAAAATAAAACGAGTAAGTTAACACCCGAAACAACGATAATACTAAGCCATTATTAACAAATCAATGTTAAAAGATCATATATAATATCATATTAATGTATATGATTCATTTATAATTTAATAACAATTATTTCACCATTATATAGGAGGTTAACCTACCCCAACCAAGGAAAAGTACAAGGTAAGGGTTTATTTCACAATCTCTTCATTATCTAAGGTTTTTTATACGTAATTATCTACTGGGATCTCTTTATCATCCACATCCATGTTCCTTAAAAATGCATTTTAAACATTTTTACTATTTACTAGATAATGGTTTAAAGTCATTTATACCCTTATGTGTTTTAAAGGAATCTTTCCGTCATTTTCCAAACAAGGCACTTTTAACCTTTTTGACAAATTTAAGGTAAGAATGTTTTTTTAACTTATACGGCGGGTGTGGCAATTTACCGCCGTTATAAAATTTTCAAAGATTACCTTACAATATTATAAGATTATTTTCAAAGTAAATGTTTTATTTTATAATTATGTGACTTATAAATGATTTCAAAATGAATATTTTAAGATTTTTTGAAAGGTACTCTTTTTCAATATCGCAATTTTAAATGTTTTAAATATTTATCTTTCTAAATCTTTTAATTATTGTCCATGTTTTCAAATTTATTTTAAGGATTTATTTATTTGGACATTAATGTTTTGAAATGATATTTCTTTTCAAAAGTTTGAAAGTGGTATGGGACACTTTGATTCAAAAATCTCTTTTATGTTACATCCTTTATAAATGTGTGACTTTTCAATGATTTTGAGAAAAGAGATATTTCTCTAAAATTGTTTTGATTTCATCTATGTCAACTACTTTGATGGATTTTAAGCTTATTTGATGTTGATTTATTATGATACAAAACATTTTATTGTATTGAAGGTTTTGTGATATGTTTTTCTGTGGGTGTGTTATTTTTGTACCATTCATGGTTTATGGAGAAAGTATTGACATTTCATATGATAGTTTTAATACAAATGTTTATGTTATGTTTAAACCTTTTTATATGGGAATGCATTGGACTTAGTAAGTGACAGGTGGAGCCCGCTATAGCTCATCGATGCATCAGTAGGCTTCATGAGACAAACTAGTGTCTTGGCACAAGGCCTTGGAAAAATCTTATTTGTAGTCTTGGAAAGAGGCCTTGGATATGTGGTTATGATAGTCTGGCATTATGCATTACATTATTATGAAAGTGGTTATTGATATTTCATGTGATTGTTCGACTAGTAGAAAATCCATGTGAATAAGTAAATGGCATTATTTCATTTTATCTTTTCCATATTATGTTGAAGTTAATGTTTAAAAGAATTTTTTTAGTCATACAATGTCTTAAATGTTTATGCTTATTTATGAAAGTTTCCGCTGTATTGCTTACCCTTACGGAGTTTTTGAGCTCACCCCTTTGCTATGTTTTATTTTTCCCAGGATTCCAAGAAGTATATTGTGATTGATAAGAAGGGTTAAGACAAGGGAATAATGTCATTAATAAAGGTTTATTTATGTTTTTTTGTATGTTATGAAGTGTAATGTAACATTCATGTTTGTAATATATTTTCCAAGACTGCTAAACTAATCGGTCCTTTGGGACTTGATTCCTTGTAATCATGCCAATGTATTGAAATAATGCACTGACTCTGGGTAACTGGGGTCGGGGCATTACATCCCTGCAATTGTTTTTGTCTAGCAACAATGTACACAATCAAATGACATAAGTTGGTAATGATCTCACATAAAGAGACCATTACACATGATAGAAGATATGAACATCCAATGACACTCGAAACTTGTGGTGTTATTTTCGGAAGGTTAGTCCCGATGATCTAAATACTAGAGATCATCATGTGTGAACTTCAGGAGAAAACGTCTCAATGCTTATGAGACTCCAGCACCTGATAGTCAGACATATAATGTGTCTGATTAGAAAGATGTATCTAGACCATAGAACATATATTTAAGATTAATGTCATAGTATCTCGAGGTTCTCATTATATCTTGGGACCTGCTATTACCTTTCGATACAAAAATTAATCTTTGGACATTTCAATTTCAATAGTGGATGAAAAACATTGTACACTATAATGGTAAGATGACATCATGTATAGCTAACAGTATACACAATATGGTAATCAAAAGCACTGAATATTTGGGACTTGGAACCCACTATTTCTACACTCCCACTTCCACTAGATCCAACTTGCTAACAAAACATGTTAGCCACTCACTAGATGAACATCATGTTTTTGCTGAGTAACGGCTTTAGCTATAGGGTCTTCCACAGTTCTTCCTCATTAAAATTCTGTTACGGAGACATCATCTCCATGTGTAAATTTTTTCAAGAGATGATATCCCAAGAATATCACTTTTTCCAGTGGTCATAACATGACATCTTGGCTAGAAAGAGTATTATAATTTACATCATTATAATACTTATCTCACTAGGTGAGATTCTAAGAAGTGGAATAAATCATTGCATTCATTTTCTTCTTAACTTTCTTAGAAGCTACAAAATACTTGGACTTTTTAGGTTTGGCTACCACTAGCTGATATGATCTTGAATCGCTCAACATTTTTAGCCTAACTGCGATAGTCGATCAAATTGATCTATGGAAGACCAGTTTATATCCCAGAAAAATATTATCTTTTCTTATCCACTTACCTGGTATAAATCATTTGTACATGCCAAAGTACAATTAGATGGTTCAGATTATGTCCTTTTTAGTGCTCCGGGATATAAGTGATATTTTCCTACTCTAAAATATACCTTGACAATATCGATTCTTGTACATATCATGAAATATGTGATTGGTCCATCGCTTCGACGTATGGATTATAACTCACTCCCATGTTGCAAACATGTCAACCTGATGAGATTATGCCTTGTGAAATAAGAAACAACTCATCTCTTGAATTGTTTTGACTTATATTTTCCAATACAATGTCACTATATGTACAATTTACTAGGACCAAGAAACCTATAGATATACCTCAGTAGATCATGTTCCCTAGAACTTACGTTGCTACTTTACGTCAATCACTAGAGAATAATTTTAATATTGGCCTTAACTAACTGTGAGACCAATGTCTGTTTTCCATATGTTGTTGGACATATTTCTTCTTGGAAAACATTGGCGCTCCTACTAACCTTTGTTAGACACATGGAAATAATTTTTTTGCAAATGAATTTTCTATGATCGTATTTCTTACATCAATCCTAAACTAGATTTTAGTAAATTTCAACCATTATTAGCATTCTATGACGTGGCCATCCCTTTCTGGTTGCACCATATAGACACTATCCATGATTTGTGGTCATGAAATCCAACACTAAAAAATTTAATCCATGAATTTAGCTTTAATAAGTAAAAATTATAATCCATTTTGTCATAACAAATTTTGGTAACCAATAGATCTTTATTGGCACAACACTGGTCCCATCCTTGTATCAACTCACATGAATACCCACCACAGTATTCCAAATAATAATCCCTTTATCACTGTGATACATTGAATCCATTAATTAAATTTTATTTGTTCTTATCAATTTAGCTAATTTCCATATATTTCATACTTTTATGAAATATTATTCACATTGAATTACAGTTCACCAGCCGTGGTGAATATAAAAACCATCACAATGGTTTTATCCTTCCAACGCAATATGTGTATCTGGAACATAATCTATTCCACATGTGCTTGTGGAACTAGTTCCTATTAAAACTATTTGTGCATCTTGAGCACTGACTAAACATAAGTCAATATATCCCTCACTATCTAGAATAGAGATCCGCGCCCTATTATATAATTAAATTCTATAACTTGACTATATAATTTCTATTATAGCGATTTATGTAATATCCTAAGAAATCGTTAGGTTTATTTACAATAGATAGACATTGTGTTTGTACCTGATGAAAGTTGGTTTATGTCCAAAACACTATTTACATCCAAACATATGTCATTATGACATAATGTATCTATATTATATTATGAATCATATGATATCCATTTTTCATTATAATTAGAATATGGATGTGGGATACCACAATTATTTTGCAAATCACATCATGAAATAACATGGAAGCTTCTTCAAGTTGTAACATTGATATTCCATGCATCATGACTCTGATGTATAAAATGTTCATTTAGAAATTACTCCACTCTAAATTTTGGTGATAAATGTTGTTATGTAATACATCATCATCAATCTTCCTCATTAACATCAATGTCATGATGTCAATAAGGTAATGTGTGTTTAGGAATTGCTCTGTGCTACATTATCATGATTGATGAATGCTTGGTTGAGATATTCTTCGGTATCCCAACCCGAAGTAACTCATATATCCTAACCATGAAAATATTTTACTTTATTATTCCTTAACAGTATAAAATAATCTTATAAATTATGAAAAACTGTAGCTTATACTTGGAATAGTTCATGATTACTTGTTGAAGTATTTCCATAAGTTTTTTATCATAGCATTATTACTAAAGTCTCCTTTGTCCAAACTAAATATGTCAATAATACAATAATTATTTAGCTGTTCCGAACCTAAATATAATACCTCGTATATTCATGATGTCCACTTTTAGTATTACTTTACGAAGAATTATATTTTCACAACTAGGTAAAAGTATAAAATTTATATTCGTCACTAATTGCATATGATTCATGTATTACTGAACTAGTGATTTAGTTTACCAAAAAAACCATCCATTCCTTAATCTAAAATAATGTCTCCTTGCATCCAAGGACATATGAGATTATTGTTTGTGGTTATAATCAATAATAGTTCAACACAAATCTTTCACATGGAAATTAAAGATGTCATATACATCTCACCACTGTCTTCAGTATCACCCTTTACCAGCCAGTTGGAGAATACACATAAATTCTAGTAGGGTTTCTATACATACTTTGTAATTGTATTTTAATACACATATGTAAAATTCATATAGTATTAAATACCCATGTAGTAAAAAAGAAAACATTACATTGATGAATATTCCTGATGTAGAAGAAGAAACATTATTATTTAAATTAGTTTATTTCTTTAAACATCCATAGTATTATTTTATAATATTCAATGAAAATAACCTTTGTTAATACCTCATTAACTGAATGACGTCATGAATGTGACACTTCCATTAAATTCCTATGACATTTTTCGAACTGACTTTAAATTTATTCTCGATAAGAAAAAAAACTTAACTGTCATTTATTCTTATTCATTTGGGGAACCCTACTTAGATAGGTATTGGAGAGTTTACTCCATAGTAGTTCATCATATAACTTAAAATGAAACACAAATAATGGGGTGAAAATGATATGAGAAAGGGATCTATTTAAAGATCATGAAAAATATTTTAATTTGAACATACCAGTGTAACATATCTTTATTCATATCATTACTTTGCTTTCTCCTTGAAAACATCTCAGAGATGAGACTTCATGTTTATATCATCTATGTCCTGGTGTAACGGCAACAACTGACATCAGAAATTGAGGAAAGCATAATGATATAACTGTTATATTATTTTTCCATTAGTCTCTAGTATTTATTTTTACCCTCACTACTTGAGGTAATTTAAAAGTGTTAAGGACACTAGCATGTTGAATTTCCTTTGTCATATTAATATACACACGTGCATATAATATTCATGGATACTCTTGTCAGTGTGGGAATTTATTTTTTCCTATATAATATCACAGTTCTTAAACTTGTGTTATATCTTTCCATTTTCTAAAAAATGAATTTTAGTAGATTAGTTCCTTTTATCTAGATTACTGGTTTAGGCATTCTTATTAATTACATTAATCATTTAATATCTTCTACTATTTTATCAGATTATTGGACCCCTCTATGCTAAAATCAGAAAACTCTATCACTTGAGTATTCTAGTGGAAAGGATCACGGAACCACTCCTCCTAGTCTACAAGCTATGGCTATGCCACTACTTAGAGGGCTTTAGGTGAGATTTTGGTCAGCCCACTACTTTAACTTGTGGCTCCTTTATCAGTTGAGTAAATTATCAACCTCTTAAAATTAGAACATGATGTACATAATTCTTGCATCTAAAATGAGAACAATCTAGATATGGATATTTTTTAGCTGCAATTTTAGTTAATAAAACCCATCAATATTATAAGAACTCCCCAGTAGTAAGAGGCACCCTCAGTTATGGCATGATCGAAACCTCAAATAACAGGTTTTGTACCAATTTTAATGATGGATGGATAATATGACTTAATATATCTTTGAGTGTTTTATTATTTTTAATCTGATGGAAGAAATCATTTTCTATTTTTATAATCACATAATATGTGGTCTCGCTCACATCTGACAACGCAAGAAATGGAAATTTCATCGCATCAAATGTTCATTTTATCATTCATGCTTGTTTTTTACTATAATGTGTGATCATGCTCTAACTACACATTCACAAAATAATAAACCATGAAAAATAAAATGAAACCTAATCATGAGTCGGTACTAATGGTCGATCCATTGAGGGAAT
This sequence comes from Viscum album, assembly GCA_963277665.1. Lineage (NCBI taxonomy): Eukaryota > Viridiplantae > Streptophyta > Magnoliopsida > Santalales > Viscaceae > Viscum > Viscum album. Next base: position 1,771,550,356 of record OY728123.1, read on the forward strand.
AATAAACCAACTGATACCCTAGGGATAATACCTTTAGTCTCATGGCATGCAACTTGAATAACAACGTTTTCCCATCCAATGCATCCAACTCTTGTCTAGTGCAGGGCCATGACATGGGGCAAAGTGCGTCATATCTCATCTCATCAATTTAAAACTATAGTCGCACGTAGGGGAGGGGATCTCAGGCTATAAAATTACAACTCTGAGAATGAGTGTAGAGCCCCTTATACATAGAACGACTTGAGATGACAGATTACCATTAAATTAATTAATCTAATTAATACAATACCATTCAATGAATTAATTAATTAATTAAATGAATAATAAAACACTGAACATTCATTGGTAGGTCGAAAACTCATGACCAATATATGCATTAACTCACGTATATAAACATAATGCAGAATAAAAATTAAATTTTAATTATAATAAATTCCAAGGGAATTATTTATTTAATTTAAATTTTACCCTAATTTTAATTCAACAAATATCTTTGCTCAGTCCCCTTTAGTTGATTTAATATTAAATCTAGAAATTAAATTATTAAATTAATTTAATTAAACACCCATTATATTAACTAAAATACATTATTAATTAATCCAAAATTTTAATATTTAATTAATTTAATTATCATTAATTAAATTAATTATATAAATTAATTTTTAGATTATATTTAAATTAATAGAGCCCCAAGAACCCGGGAAGGGACTGTGCGGGTCGAGGTAAACCTGTGCAGGCCCAGTCCGGGCTGTTTTAACCCCTGTGTAGTGGCATTCTGGGTCAGGGAGGTCTGCTCAAACCCATCTCCAAATGAGACAACCTGCGTGGACCTATTTTGGGGCATACCCATATTGTGTATACTGTCACCTTCTAATAGGAAGACTAGGCGACGAATGGGGTTTGAGCCTGGAAGGGAGCTAGCTGGCACCTGTGACTGCACTAAGGAGGTGATGACTAGCTTAGGTGGTGTCGCCAGCCTGGAAGCCTACCAAGACGGTGGAGGGACAACCCATAAGTGGCTTGGCCAGAGCAGGGTGCCGCCTGGCCAACATCAGAAGGAGGCAGCCCTGTGTAGAGTAGTTCTGTGAGGAAGGGAGGCCACGCGTAGCACCTATATGACGTGGGGTGAAGGTGGATAAGGTTGCCGGTGGTCGAGGTGGCCATCGGAGTGTCGGCCCGTTGCACCTGGTTTTTAGAAGGTAGCACGCCTCTCCAAGGGGTGACCAAACAGGGCTGTAGCGGTGTTTTCCAGCCTTGATAGAGTGGTAGTGGAGGGACCATGACTAGAACGTTAAACTGGGGGGACTTGGTGTGGGTTCCTGTGCAAGAGGGAGCCACAAGTCCTACGGCGGATGCCGCTGGCATAGGTTGCTTCAGGGTGAGGGGGCGTAGGAGTGGCCCGAGTGCATCGTGTTATTGCGTCATGTGTGAGATTGGTGAAACGAGGAGGTAGTCTATCGGCCTGACAAGGGGACGTCTAGAGCAGGGGAGCAGAAGGAGCCATGCACCGCTTCGTGATAGGAAGAGGCAGAGCCAGCAGTCGGATGACAGGGGAGAGGTGGCCTGGGTAGGTTCTAGCTGAGGATGGGGGTGGATCTCTATAGGAAAGATAGAGGAGGCAAAAATTCTGTTGCACCATGGAGGTGGAGAGGAGGCACCCTCAGTGGCTTCCGCACGCTTCTTGGAAAATCGGAGGAGGTGGTCCTATTTGGGTCACCGCTTAAGGGAGTTGTGGGGCCACCCAGCTCCCCAGCCAAAGCCTCTGTTTTTCATTTTTTGGTCTTAATGGGAGACCTTATTTGTAGGTATACCCCCACCCAAACAATTTTTTATGACCTGCTTTACAGGTCTCCCTCCATCTTTTTATAAACTCGACTTAGTTGGGTCACGTTCACCCACTTTTTTTTATTTTTCTATAGCCTATCTACTTGGATTTGGAAAATTATATTGTTATATTATTATTATAATATTATCATTATGATAGAGAAATAATAATATTATATTAATATATTATAATAATAAATATTATAATAAAATGATTTTATTATTGGGAAAAAATCCCTCAAGGTATCATTGAAGCATTTTTTAGGTGATTGTGTTTGTTGTCAAAGTGGGCCTCCATGTTATGTTTGTTCACAAAGAAGACCACGATGTATAATTTGATGACAAAGGCAGTTTTCATAGTGATTTTTTGGGTTCAAGAGGTGTTTTTGTTTGTCCATGTTTGATTGAAGAACCTTGGAAAATAAATAGACGATCTATAGGTAGTACAAAAAGTTCAGATACAAGGTTAGATCATTTTCGAGTGTTTGCCAAAATTTTGGGCCAGAAAATCTGAAAATAGAGATATGTGTTTTTGGGAAAGGGAGGTGCACGAAAAAGGAAATTGGTGTATGGTATATTTTCATGGGGATCAAAAAATAAAATGGTGCGCGAAATATTAGCGTGGTGCGTGAAATAGAATATTGGTGTTTTTCGTGCAATAGGAGTTTCGAGATCAGAAGCTCGAAAATTGGAAATGGCATGAGATGTGTGAAATATTAGAGTAGTGCATGAAAAATGATGTTGTGTTGAAGATGTTTATTTCGCGATCAAAGTGATTTACACACTCAAGGAGGGTTTTTCGCATAGGAGTAGATTTTGCCTATAAATATGATGTAACCCCCTCATTCGAAGAAGCTAAAGTCCTAATGAGTATTTCTGTTATGGCACATGAAATTGGAGTACACCAAGGAGTTGTGCGTAAACAAAAATTTTGCACGTAAAAGCAGTGATTGCACGTAAATCAAAGGCAACACATAAAATATTGGAGTTATGCATAAAAGTAGTATTTGCGTGCAAAGAAATGGTTGTTCATAAAAGAAACCACTGCACATAAATGGAGTCAGTTGGAATTAAAATAAGTGTTCCACAAAAAGTAGATTTTTATGCATGTCAAGGGAATTATGCGCAAGGTGTAGTAAGGGTTGCATGTAAAAATTATGGTTGCCCGGTATACCCGGTGCAAAGTGAGATTCATATGCGGGTGAAAGTTGGACGTCAACAGATCATCTATCAATAGTTAAAGATGCAGATTTCATTAGAGATAATGAAGAGACCTACAGGTCTATAAAATGTGAGTGGATCTTCTGAAGAAGCAATGAGCACACATCAGTTGAGAGAGTAGTGAGATTTCATATTGTAAGTGGTTGTAAACTAGGAGGGACAATGAGTCTGCTATGAACTTGTAAACAACAATGCGCTTATAGTAAAATTGGTACATCATCACACAGCCGCTGTATGCTCCTTGGAAGTAGCCCAGTGAGGGTGAACCAAGTAAAAATATCTATGTTCTGTGCATGCCTTAAGGTCTATTCATATTCTTCAATGGGAAGGATAGAGAGAAGTGGTTTTTTCTAATAGAAAAACATGATCAAAAGGGGCAGTTATTTTATTTTGTCATACCCTGATTCACCCCTCCCCTCTCTCAAGGTATCTATCCTATTGGAACTAACATTAATTATAATAAAATTAGTATAATGATAATAATAAATAAGATTTTTATGAAGAATATGAACCTGGAAAAAAATACTTCGACGACCGGAATTCTATCAGGGTGGAGTAGCTCTTCTGATTTAAAACATTGGACGACCACAGATTGTCCATTTGATAATGGATTCAGATGCGGTGTGCAACATTGGAATCAAAATGAACCCCTCTTCAATAATTAATGAAAATTTTATTTATTTGGCATAAAATAGAAACATGTTCCTTTTATTCAAATTGTTGGAACCAGGCATGAAATAGAAACCCTAAACAGGTGGGTTTTTAAAACATTCCACCAATGATCGATGTAAACATGTCGATGGCAGTGGAGAAATCCAAGTAAAAGCTGATGATCTTTCATGAAGGGTTCTGAGCACTAAAATAAACTGTAAAATACCTTGTTTAAATTTGAAGCCGCGCACAATGTCTACTCATCAGTGGCACTTTGTGCTCGAAGAATCCGATGTAAAATTCATCTAGATCATCCAGACATTCTTCAAGGAATCTGAGGGAGCATCGGTCCTCGTAATCCGAGTGCATGCGAGGAATTTCAATGATGCCTTCAATGATCCAACGATCACCGCATAGTATCACTTATGATGCCTGAGAGAGAGCTCTATCCAAACACCTTGGATCTAGAGCCTCTCTCTCTAAATCATGGGAGATAGGAGATGAGAGAGTCTTCCATGTATAGTTTTTGGAAATATCCTCTTCTATTATATTTATAGTGTCATGTATTTACCCAAAATTTCATCCTACCCCCAAATAATCAATTCACTATTCATGACAATTAATGACTACTAATATTAGTAATAAATATAAATATCACTTATAATATACTAAAATATATTACGTGATAATAATTGAGTCCAAATATTGAATCGCCAATCACATAAATATTAATTGAACCATGAATGATTTGATATTTTAAAATTAATTTTTTATCACGTATTTACTTCAATATCATAAATATATTTATTAAATAAATTCTATAATCGTTATTCTAAACTTGAAAAATGTGAATTTATTTACTTTAGTGGTGATCATTTTTCCTTGGACAAACCTTAGACACAATAGTGGGGCCCAGCAAGTCCAAAACTCATATTTTACTGAATAGGGAAGATTCTTGAATATTCTATTTTGTGTGACCCTATAGGCCCTTATATCGACAACAGTGAATAGTATTAACAGAGAAAGTGCAGGATCTAACAACCCATCATGGCCCCTGAAGAGATAAGGATTGTCACAGTACTGACAACCAACCAACGAACATGAACCGTGTAATATTATCTCTTGGTATGTATTATCACATAAAGCAGGACACACTCATGTGTCATCACCCTTTTATTGATTTATTGTTTTTTGATTTAACTGGATGGATTTACCCTCGACTGTCATGGACATGGTATTATAAAGGTACTTCTATCATTATCAATAAGGCCTGAGATATATTTCTTCCATAACCCAAAAGCGAAAAATCATTTCTTGACTATTCAACCAATGCCATGCCACTAATGATACACCTAACAAAAACTACCTCTCCATGACTTCATTGCCATGTTTTTCATATTTCATCAAAGTATGCAATCAAATGAAATACATTGGTAATGATCTCAAGTCAGGAGACCATTACACAAGAATGTAGATAGGAACATCCAATGAAACCCAAAACATGTGGTGTTTTTATTTGTGGGTTAGTACTCATGATCTCAAAACTAGAGATCCCCATGTGTGAACTTCATGAGAAGAAGTCTCAATGCTTATGAGCCCCTAGAACCCGATAGTCAAACCTCTACTGTGTCTGCTCAATAATTTGTATCATGACCATAAAACATATATTTAATATCAATTTCATAGTGTCTCAAGGTTCTTATTATAGCCTTGGAACTTTTATAACCTTTAGATAAGATAATTAATATTTGGATATTTCCATTTCAACAGTGGAAACAAAAATTCTACACTATAATGGTAAGATGACATCATGTATAGATTACTGTGTACATAATATGGTAATCAAAATATTTGAATAGCTGGGTCTAGGGTACCCACTATTTCATGAATCATTTGGTTTCTCAGGGGGACAATTATTGCATTTCACATCAAATTCAGCATTAATGCGGTTCCATTGGGTTATAACCATTGGCTAAGACCAAGAATCATAGTGTGAGAAACACCAATCATAATGGGAACACCATATGATTCAGAAATCAAATTTCAATTTAAAAAACTTTAGGTTTTATCCTAGGTTATTTATGAACATATTTAAAACAATAGGATAGGATTTTGACCTATACATAGACATATCCTTAGGGTTTTACTATGGTTCTCTCATCCTAGTTTCCATAGGTTAACTATAACTTTTATATGATACCAACTATAATGACACATACATTATTTTTAGATATTATCTCGACATTGAAAAATATTTATTACATAACATAAAAACGACCATTCTTGGGCCATATAGGCTTATTGTTTTAGAAACTGGGAAATATAAAAAACTGGTACACAAAATATCTATATTATCTCATACTTATTTATTCAAAACTATACTAATTTTTGAAATATCTTAATTAATACCCTAATTCATGACATGAGTAAAAGGATCATATGAATGGGTGAATTCAAATGCCAAGTAAGGGTAAACATGGGAAATATCAATCATATTATATGAAAATAACATTTGAAAATCATGTCCTTCATATAAAAGATCAAAATATCATGTCATGGGATAAATAACAAAATTTAAATGTAATCCCATTAATCATAAAATAAGACAAGAAATTTAATGGAATACACTGGTAATCATAGAAAATCATTTCATATTAGTCAAGGCACGTCACCAAGACCATCAAAGCTGACAAAGTCCATTACTAAACCAAGTTCACTCCTCGTTCCAGTCCGGTATTACTGAACTAGATTTACATTCTGTTCTATTCATGTATATCTCATGAGATATAAATTTTTTACCAATGCATTGGAGGGAGATATAGATCCCACCCATCTCATAATGAAACCATTCTTATGTGTTCTACAAAAACATAAAACATTTATCATAGCATAACCCATGAAATTAAATGGGTTTCTTAAACATAATTTCATCATAATCCATTTAGAATAATTGATTTTCGTAATATTAATTCCATCAAAATCAAAATAAAATAAATTTAATAATAGGTATGGAAAGATAAACCTATTTCAATTTTAGATGGAAAATAATTTTGATAAAACAGATGAACAAAAATCTAGATGAATATATCTTTTATTTTCCAAAAACATTAATTTTTTCAAAATGACACATAATTTTGAAGGAGAATAATTTAGTTTAAAATAATCATGAAATATTTTATTAGAATATTTATGTAAATAAAGTTTAATTAAACCATAAAATTCCATTCATGCCATAGAAGTTAAAAACATTCTCCTTGTACTTTGCTGGAAAAGTAAAAATGTTCCGCAAATCGAATAATGAAAAATTGTTTTTTTCATAACATTTAAAAAAATTCAAAAAAAGGTAAAAATAACTTTAATAAATTATATAGTAATATAAATAATATTAAATAATTATGAAACATAGATGTGTAAGATAAATATACCCCAGTATATACTTACATGTAAACAATCTTGGATAAAAAAGATATTGTAAAATAATATCTTACCTTTGGTATGATATCGTTCATATGTATCTGAACCTCCTGTATAATGATTTAAATAATTGTATTGACATATTCTATAATCATAATCATTTTTATAATATCATATATGATTATATTATCTTCCTTTTTATAGTAACACATCTTTGTCACTCATTATTAATATATTAACTGTATTATGTTATTTTGAAATATTTCTCAGATAATTACATGTTCCACATCATAGTTTATACATAAATCATTTAAAAAATAATATTAGTATATATTATATTTATTAATTCAATTCATGTATATAATCATGGTTTGATGAAGATCATGTAGAATTAATTTCATCACGTAGTGGAGACGATAGGTCGTACGTATGCACAAGCAATGATATCATACACGAAATTGTTGAATGTTATTGAATTTAATTGTGTATAATATTTCAGGATTAGTAACATGTTAAAATAATAATATATCGGTATTATTTCTATCATTATACCCCTAAAAGTATGGTGGTAGTGAAAAACACATTACACAATAGTGTGTAGAAGGTAAGATGTATGTATGCACGCGTAGATTTAGTTTTTCATAGGATGGATAGAGGTAAAATATGGTTATTTCATATTTATAATTTCATATCAGTTTATTAGTGATGTTGTTACTTTATAATCAAACAACTAGTTGTGATTATATAGAAGAAGAAATAATTTTGAATGATTTAGAATAAGAGATTACCTCCTCCTTGACAAACATCCTATAAATCTCTTTATAGAGCACTAGAGTTGGACATTGAAGATGAAAAGAATATATAAAATGAAAATATGGAAGTTTATAAGGAAAATATATATGGTTATGTCAGAGCTTGAAGGCTTAAAATTTAGTTCAAAGGTGACGAAGGAGATTCTCTTTTATAACTGTGCTGAGGGGCACTTTTGGAAACTCTATAAATAATAATTTATAATAAAATCGAACCCTACCCAAAAACATAAAAAATGTACCAATATAGAAGATTAAAAGAAATAGGGTTGTTATATAATCAAAAAATAAATTTAGGACTAGTTAATTTGTCAATTTAAACCACATTATTTTAGTTGAAACTTAGTTATTATATTAAATTTTACTTGTGGTCATAACATTATAAATATTTAATGGTCACAAATATTTACTTATATGGTGTTAATTGAAAATAAATGGATATTTTATGATATTTTAGACCTAAAATTTATAACTTTTAAATTTTTAAATATTTTTATTATTTTTAAATAATTGAATAATTTTTTATAAAATCTCAATAGTGTCAATTTTGACACTATTAATTTATTTGACTTTAAATAAAATTCACATAAGAGATAAATTCAAACCAAAAGATTTAATACACACCTTACATGTCATATTAAACTATGATATACATGGATAATGTTAATTAGTTCATATGGTATTTCTTTTAATATTTTTAAAACAAATTTTTTTGATATTTCTATTAATAAAATACTTCTTACATCACTATTGTGTCAATAATAATGCTTATTATTTAACCTCAAAAAATTATAAATAAATTTCTATGATGTTGGTAAATAGTTTATCTTTAAAAAGACTATCTATAGTCGATATTCTATAATCTTTATCCATATATTAAAATTAATATATTTATTTAAAATGTGATTGTGATATTTTGTCACATTCATTAGTTTTTATTATATTCATGTCATATTCATAGATAAGGGGCCATTATGTTATTAAATTTAGAAGAATAAATGATTACGATAGATCTTAGTTATCTAATAGGATTTTTACAGGTGTTAAGGTAATTTTACAATAAAATGTTTACCTTTAATTACCCAATTTACCTTTAACCGCGGTAATAAATACAATTACCACAGTTATTATTCATAATGCCGAAAAATAAAACTATCCTATTAACATAATTTGAAACAACTGATTCCAAATATGTAATCCTCTTTTCTAAATTCTAAACATTTAATTTGTAGTAATTAATTTACAATAAACCTCGTTTTTGAAATGAGAAAATGGTTTTTAAGAGATAAAATATTGTAAAAGATTCAAATGTTTGTACAACTGAATTTAGTGTAAAATTAATTCCAATGAACTACAATATATTAAATGGTAAAAAATATTATATTTATACATTGAAACCAATAAATAATAAAATATAACAATATAAATTATGTCAATGAAACAAGTTTTTTTAATTAAAGTTTAGCGTACTTTTGCAATTCATCAAAATATGAAAGTTATCAAAAACATATCAGAAATTAAACCAAGGTAAATTTTTATATTCCTATTCAAAATAACATATTTATTTTGTCATATAAAAATATTAATGGGTCAAAATATTAATTTAAATTTTTTCTCCATTCAAAGGTGTAAAAATAAACTTTTAATAAAAATAGGTTTTATACTTAAACAAGGATTTTATTCATGTCGTATGACTAAAATGCCAATTGGATAAATGTAAAAAATATTTTATTAATTATATAACATATATATGTATATAATTAATTTTAGTACAAAATTTAATTCACTCTAAAATAAAAATATCTAAATTATTAATTGTTTTTATAAATATTTGATAACTAATGAATTAAAAATTCATTTAATATGTTAGTTATAATTATTCCTGCCAACCTAATATCTAGTATATAACAGTAATATTATAATAAGGGTGTATTTATATTCATTTAAACTCACAATTTCATTCAAAGAAATATAATAAAGAATAAAAATTATTTAAAGAAAATATTTCATAAAAACATCTGGGTGTTATAGTTACTAGACAAACAATTTTTTATAAAATTATTATTAAAATAATTGATATTATTTTAAACAGAATTTATGAAATTACAGTAATGTGTGATCGAAAAAACACCTCATCCAAATATAAATTCACTTTTTAAAACACATACATCACAAAATTTTCACCTTCATGAAATGCATAACTTTCTTTTTTCTCAAAATTAATTTCATACATGAAAAGAAAAACATTATTTGTGGAACCTAGTAGGATAAAAATAAGTTCTTTCACTATTGATAAACAATTCACTAAAATTATTGAACACACCTATCCATATGTTAACATAGTATTTATAAGAAATTGTATATGTGGTTAACACATTATAATCGGACATAATATGTTTAACCATTCAACTCTATGTGATTATAAAAATAATTCCAAATCTCTTGGAAAAAGACATAGCTTTTTCATAGAAATTTTCATGCACTAAATTCTATCTCGGTTCATATTGAATTAATATTCACACAGAATAATTGTAAAACCACACAGCATTGCATTATTAAAAAAATAAACAGGGAATCCTTAATATACTTTAATTATTGTCCTCCAATCTCATAGGGTGGGCTTATAAATCATTATATATTTTGGGATTGCATACATATCCATTTTGTACTGTTCATATTAGATTTCAATTATATTTTATGGATATTTTACACATATAATATTTATCTTCATTAAAAATATCATTCACAGAAGTCTTTGAACGTCATTGGTTGATGATAATCAAAGGATATATTTGATTGATTAAAATCATGTGATCAGATGACCAAGATTATATGATTATGTTTTAAATGGACGAAAATTGTCCTGAAAAGATCCTAGTCTAACATCAATCCTCTTCACATATTGGGACATTTTTTTAACCAATCACATTCCTTTAACGGTCTAAAAGTGAATAACATGGTCCACTCCTGATTCTATTGTCACAAACCCATGTTGGAACCCTTTAACATTATACATCACTACAAGGTGGTATCTTATGCCCTCTATACTTTCTCACAATCTCTGTATGTGAATTATGTATGCCCATTCACATGTTTCCCTCAACTTGCTAGTTTGTCCATCCTCCCACATGGTTGTACGACAGTCCCATCATAAAAAGGAAGTTTGATGCTCAAGTATTATATAATAATTTTTTGATAGTGATATGTATTATAATAATAATATATGGTACACGAATATCATATTGTGAAAACATGATTATATTTTTTTTCATGTGGTTATATATTTGTAGTGTTTATTAAATAATTATAAAAAAATCTATCATTTTGTAGTAAAACATTAATTTTGAAATTATTAATTTTGGAATATATACAAACTACCTAAAACCAATAAATTATTTTAAATAGTATTATAAAATACGGGCTCACATTTCAGTCTATAGAATGATAAACAAACAATTCAAAACATGTTTCTTTTTTATCATACATTTAAGGACAGACTAAATGATTTGGTTAATTCTAGACCCCCAAAATGGGGGTATTAGAGTGTTCCATATTATTCCAACCCATTAATCACCCCTATTTACCATATAATTTATTAATCTTGAATAAAATTTAGTATACATGGATATAAAATCCCTAAATAGCCTATATAATCCTACACATCAAAATAAACCAGGGAAACAATAAATTATATCTTCAAACAAAACCAGTCGTATGGAAAAAATAGTATGAAATTACCTAAAATAATATTGAATTTAGACACTATATAAGATATTAGTAAACATAAATTCCCTATATAAATATCATATAACACTATAAATCAATTCCAACTTGGTGCTAAAAACATTCAAAATATCCTACATTTCATCACTCTAATGAAACATTAAAATATACATTATTCCATTTGATAAAAAATACATCAATCAATATAGATAATAAATAAATTCACTGTAAATATTCTTGTACAAATCATGCCAATTTAATTAAAATATATCATACATAAATCGGTTTCCAAGAATCTTTTCTTCTCATGGGGTAATTGAAAGAGATAAAATATTTTTTATAAAAGAAAAGTTGGATATATTAATTTTTACCGTCTACATTTTTTAATAATACTTATTTTACCATATATTATTGATAGAAAAGATAAAATACACTCATAATCGATATATTTTCTTCTAAATTTTGTAACTACAACCATTTAGTTTTTTATAATTTTTATTTACCATACCTCAATAACTTGAATCTCTCAGATTGTTTTTATTTTTAAAGAGACAATTTTATGATTTTTATAGTATATAGATAACCATAAATACCAGAAAATACGTTCACTATTGGAAAACCATAATTCCATCCAATCCCAATAAATTAATGTTATAAAAAAAATTAATCTTAATGTTACCAAACATTACATCAATCCACCAACATGATAAGACCCTACATGGTTCCTTGATGCATGTATCCTCAGGCCTTGTGAATTAATTAGAAACTATTCATCATCAGGAATATCCATGTCATACAAGAGATAAATATAAAATTATTAACCCACATCAATGTGACAACCTGATAATATCCCCATCACCTCCAAATTCAACATTTTATAGTTGAGAATTTCATTACAAGTGATATCATCATTAGAAGAAGTCTCAATGCTTATGATCCCCCATAAACTAATAGTAAGACATCAAATGTGTCTCATAAATATTATGTATCAATTCCATTGAATATATATTTATTATTACTTCTAAATTATCTCCGGTTTTTCATTATATATGAAAACTCCTATAACCTTTTGAAATAATATGTAATTTACTGACATTACCATGTGAACAATGGATGCATAAGTATAAAAAACATTATGGTAAGAATAAACTAAATTATATGAAAATTTCAACATGTAATGGTACTAAAGGTACATAAATAATTTTGGCCAGAGGAACCCACTCAAAAAATGAAAAATATTTATAAAATAAATCATTAAAAAAATTTAATATAGTGATTTTAGGTAAAGTGTCCATTACAACTTGATAAAATTTTAACCAATGATAAATTGAATGAATTGACATAGAATAGATTTATAAAAATTATATTTTTTGAAAATAAGGATAAAATACATCCGTATGGTATTTTAAACACAATACAGTGTAAAGATGTGTTGATAATAGCTTAAGTCTCAATGAAATGGAATAAGGAATAGAAATCATTTTACTCATCTCGCAATGTTCCACATATGTTCTCTAACTCATATATAATGAGAATATTTTAATTAGTTACCCTAGTTATAAATTTCTTTATATTAATATGTTTTAATTAAATAATTGATTTTATATATTCAAATGAATTATTTAATTGCTTAATAGGCTATGTTCACATTTTTTTTGGATGTTCAATTCATAATTTCAAAATGATTTCAGTGTGTGGACTGTGGTCAAAATGTTCACTGTTTCATAATATCCAAAATAATAAAATGATATAATTATCATTATTAAACAAAAAAAATTAGGATAACCCATGTGTATAATATGTGAAAAATAAATCACATCATTTTGTGGAGGAGGTATTGTACATGTATGCACGCACAACATTATCATTTTTCAACATGTGTAGGGATAAGAAGATAAGTAATATATTATATTTACAGAATCAAAATGAAGTCATGAATATAAGATATTTTTATTAAATCCATAATAATAATCAACATTTTGAGGCGTTGATTAAAAAAATGTCACTGCATGGAGGTGGTAATACACACGTACATACGAATGACATGTTTCTTCCCCATGTGATGGAAAGGGAGATGAATAAAAATATTATATTGACAAAAAACCGTATATGTATATGCAAGACACTGATTATATTGTATTTTAATATTTAGGATATAATTTACATATGTAGAAGAAAAAATAAAATGAAAACAGTTTGCTGAGATGATCACCACCACTTTGAAGAACCAATTTTAGATATCCCCATAAGGACTATAGGGTTGGTATTTTGAAGATAATAGAACCACTAAAACATGTTTAAGGATGTCAAGAATAAATTTTTTTGGGTTTGGTTGTGCCAAGTGTATCATGGTTTGGTTAATAATAGAGGAGAGGTTGGGTACATTTATAGTGATGGAAAAGACACACGTGGAAATACATTAATGATTTAAACAAAATAAATTATTCTCATGTGAAGTAGTAAATAAGTGACAAAAAATTATCATCTAAGATATTTTAAGGATGAAATCCATTCAACCAATAAAATTTGGATAGTTTTATATTAAATTTTAAACTTTTCCCTTGGGTCTAACCCCATTAGTAACCAATTTTAAAATTCACCTTGACAATAATGTTTTCAATACTAAAAGGTTATAAATGTTTATGTGGTAAAAATTATAAAAAATAGGTCAAGGGGTAAACTATATAACCATATACCACCATCTTTCCTCTTTAAATATTATTACGATCTTTAAATCATTTAATCATATATTATTTATTATACATACCACTAAAATCATTTTAAGAACTATTCACATTTTTTGACCTTAACGAAATAAATAAAAGAATGGAATTAAAATATAAAATCTCTAAATATAAATAATAAATAATTATTAGCCATTAAATTAATTTGAAACCATAATTAATCAAAAAAAATATTTTTTTTTTATTTTTAATGTCATTAAAATTTATCTTTTTACTACTTCAACAAGAACTATATATGTGTTTTGTATGCATTTAGGGTAGTTATACATTCACTAAATATTTGAAAAATACTGAGAAAATTTAATTAATATCAAAATAAACTATAATATTCATTCATAAATTATTCTTATCCTAATTTTAAGAAATAATAGAAATAACAATCAACAGTGTTATGTTTGGATTTTTTTTTATTTTATTAAAATAATATAATGGTCATTATCAAATAAAATCATGACCCAAAATGACATATTTTTATAATATATTTTGGTTTTGATAAAAATAAACTCACAAAATATAAGTAAAGATGGTTTCAGATATATTTTTATAACATTATGACATTCTTTAATATTAATTTCTAGATTTACCATTCTTATGTTGACACATATTTTTCACACTTACTATTTATTATGACAAAAAAAATTAACTGTTTATAAAATCAAAAAAACATAATTAAAAATATGGAATCAATTTTAAATATATATTTTAGTGGATTTGTAAAAAAGTACATTCAAATAAACCCACAGAACATGATGAAAACCATTTTTCCATAAAAATAAATTTTATATATATAAAAGGTTTTATACAAAAATTAATCAAAATATATATTCCAATGAAATTAAATTTATTTTCTAATGAAAAATTATTAAATAAATTTTATAAATTACTCAATGAAAACTAGGATGTTGTAAATACATAAGAAGAAAACGGATTTCCTCTAAAATCAGTATTTTTATAATATTCATCAAGAAATTATTATTTTCAAAAAAAAAACTCTAAAAAATTTTCATAAGATATTTTTATATGATGATTTAAAAAGTCATATTATTATTATCAAAAATTATTTCTATAATTGGAATAAATGAATTATAATATTTTCTCATAAAATGGAATAAAACCTATTTTGGACGAAAATATTATTTTTAATAATAAATTTGTTTCACTAAAAATCTATAGATTATATCCAAATAATTAATCAATAAATTTTTATTTAGGGGGACCATTATATATATTTCATAATTTTGGTTACCCCTATTCACACTCACTAATTCTACATCTTTTTCAAAAAATTCATATTTGAAATAAATGTATTCATTGGTTCGTTAAATATTGGTGTTGTGTGTTTTATATTCTATCGAACAATGTGTTACATTAAAATACAAGGGTATTAAATTATCCCTTATTTAAAGAAATTATATCTTTGAATTTTTATATTGATTACAGTAATAATGGTTTAAAATTTATTAATATCATTTTTGAAAATCAACAATATAAAAAGTGTTAATAAAACTTTTTTTGGAAGGAGGGAGAGAGAAATATGAAGATCATTTTGAAAAAAAATAAGTAGTTTTACAAAAAGGATAAAATTAGTGGCAATTGAAATCATATTAATGGATGAGAAAATTAATTTCTAAATAATTAGGTGTACTGATAGAAAATGAAATCACAAGAATATTAATGACCTAAAACATCATAAATAAATAGGGGATAATATAGAACCTTAGTTTTTCAAAAATCATGATAAAATAATGAGTTTTTTATTTTTTAGATCATTTTCCTAGAGTTTAAAGATTATTTTACAATCTCAGTAGATAATATGAGAAAATATAATGAATTTTATTATATTTTATAATAACAATTTCTTCCATAGGCTGTACTTAGATCAACGTTTTACGTAAATCTAATATAATACTCTAAGAAATAAGTATTAATAATTATTTTCATGCCTGAATAAAAAAAATAATGTATTGATGGTTCACCAGATCCAAAAAATGCTAAAACATTATTCCTCGTGTATTTAGTCATCAAACAGAAATAAATTTGTTATCATAAGTTAATATAATATCCTCTATGAATAAAAAATCATATGAAGAAATATAAAATTAATACCCAATTCATCAATAGTAAAACCTAGATCCCAACTTTAATAATTCAATAAATAACAAAACATTATATTCTTTAAAAATATTCATAACTATTTTCAAATAAAAAATGGAAATAATTTATCCTATAATCTTCCAATATAAACATAATATTTAACACTAAATAATATCAATCACTCCTAATGTCAAATATCCAAAAAATTATTATCCCAAATCATATAACCTCTTAAATAACCGTAATTTAAAAAAAGAAAAATAAAATTATAGATAAATTCAAAATATAATGTAACCTTTATTACTCAATTAAATATCAAATTAGACAAAAGTAATTCTATTTACCATAATCATATTATAATCCCAAAATAGTGAACTTATCCTAAAATATATTTAATCACTTATTCAACAAATAAATTTCCATTTTCATGGTTATATATAAGAATGATTATATATTCACAACATTTAATACCCCTTTTATCCCAATTAACAATAATTAACTCAACATCATAGATCATATTAATCCCAATGTTTATCAATACATTTAAACTTGTGTTGATAAAATATAAGAGTATTAGTCATCAAATAAACCTTTCACTAAAACACATAAGAAACCTTAAAATTATATTTCCATAAATGTTTTCTTAAAAAATTTTATTCATTCAAGAATCTTATCTCTTAAAACCAAAACTGCGTGTTTATGAATTTCAACTTATAATCAACCTTAAACTTATAAACCCGAGATTATATCCATAAATATTAAGTAAAAATTACCTAAACTATCAGAATATTAAATGATATCAAAAACCTACTATGATACCAACTATAACATCATCAAATTTTCACTCCTTGATCTGGTTCTAATGAAATTATCTCTACATTTTAGTCTTTGATACTGATAAATTCATCCCAATAATAGCCATTAAAAACATACTATATCCTATAAAAATATTCTATAAATTTTATAATGAAAGAAATTTTTTGGTTTAGAGTTTTATATAATTATAGATCACACTTTTAATGTGTATATTTATATGTGGTATCCATTTTAAAAAAAAGTTCTACAAAATGACATACACGGTTTCTTAAAGGTAACATACATACCTAGATCTCTAACATTATTCAACTTACTACTCATCATTAATCCATAGAAGAAATCATTTTGAAACATGGGATGAGAAAAAAAAATTAGTAAGGGACATTTAAACAACGTAGCATTATAATAAATTAAAAAAATACCTATATCATATAAGAAAGTATCTCTTAAACATTAGATACTTTAGGATCAAGTAATCATTTAAAAACACCTGAAATTATCTTTAGTTCCCAATTTGTTTCATTAAATAAATTATAATATAACATAAGATAAATACTATAATCACGAGGGATTCTTAGAAAATATGATAACCCGAAGAAAAACATTTTGAAGGAACATATATTTTATGATAAGAATATCCCATTTTAAAAAATTTCATTATTTACCTTCTAAAATAAATATATTTTTGTTAAAACATATCAACCATTATAGAAAGGTCATCTTGGTTATTTGGGATATAATATTTATATAGAACATACAAGAACCCTTAACAATGGACTAACATACTCATTAAATTCCAACATAAATCATTGGAGAATATATTCATTACCCAATGCATTGGAGAGGTATATTAACATCACCCATCACAGAAACAAATTTCAAGGAAGATAATGTATATTAAATATATAAATCTTGAATCTCCATCATCAAATGATTACAAATATACTTTGAAATCATATGTAAAACTTTTTCAAAAATTGTTAAATCCATTTTCTTTTGACCACAATTTAAAAACAAAGATACCCAAAACAAAGGGAAGGCGGTTTTTTTTTGAATTGAAGATAAAATATTTCAATGGAAGGAAAATATAAAACAATTTTTAAGGATTCATGAAAATTCATCAGTGTTTTATATGTTAAAAAATAACATTTATTTAATCTTTTTGTAAATAAAGTCATTATATCCTGTATAAAATATATAAAATGATTCATTTAAAAATCATTTAAAATAATGTAAAAAGAGTTAAATTATTTCCTTTATAATTTATTTTTTTCAATATTAAAACATCAACAAAGTAATTTGAATAATATGCTCATAATGAAAATAAATTCTAATATAAATATTAAAAATATTTAAAATTGGATTTTATGTAAATGGTTTTCTTATGATGTCACATGTCTTTAACCAATATATTATTGAGTAAATGTAATATGAATTGATTTTTAAACAATTTTATTTGAGAAATTATTGATAAAATAAACCTAGAAGGTAGTTTATACACCATTAAAAGAAAACATGTGGTAAAAATAGCCTTGGTCTCAATGAAATGGAATTTTCACTTTAAATCCCCTACCTTGGCTCCAAACATTTCATAGATATTCTTGAAATCATGTATAATGATCATATATTAATGATTTAATTTCATAAGAAAAGTTTCATTATATAATATATAATAATTAAATAATTTATTTATCTTGTCTTGAAGGAATATTAAATTACATATTCAGTTAATTCCACGTTGAGTTTTTTTAGGATATTCTGTTCATAATTCCAAAAAGAATTTGGTCTGTAAATTTTGGTCAAATATTTCATCATTATATCATGTATAAAATTATAGTCATGAAAAAATTATAATTTTTTAATAACTAATAAATTTTATAATCATCCAGAAAAGGAAAACTATTAAAATGAAACTCATTGATTCATAGAGGTGGTATTCCACACGTACCCATGAGAAACATTATCACTTTTAACATGTGATAGAATAAAATAGAAATTAAAATATTATATTTTTAGAATCATAATTATATCATTAATATCATATATAATTAATAAATATACCATATTTAGTAGTATTCTTGAGGTAGTGATGAAAAGTGAAATAGGTTTCTTCATGTATGTGATAACCCACACATACGCCAAAACGATGTTTTGACTCCCCCTAGAATAGAAACAGATATGAATATGGTTATTTAATATACATAGTAAAAAAAATTATATGGTAGATAATGATTTTATTATAATGTAATGTTTAAGATATAACTAAATGTCCATTAAAATAAGTGAAAATAAAATTCTCTAAAGATAATATTACCTATTTTGAAGAAAACACTTTAAATATCTCTATATGGGAATTAAGGATGGTATTTTGAAGACAAAATAACTTATATAACAAAAAATGATGTTTATAAGAGTTTTGGAAGGATTTTTCAAGTTATGTAGCTCAATAAGGGGTTAATAATAGGGGAGATATTGTGTCCTTTTTTAAAGGTATGTGAACACTTGGAATTACTTAAAATATTAAAATATAATAAATTATGTTACATGTAAAAGTGAAAAAATGTGTCAAAAATTTCAAATATAATATATTTAATGTTGATTTAATATAAAAAAAATAATATTTTTAAATATTGGTGTAGAATTTTAAACATTATCTTTGGGTTAAACACTTCCACTAACCAAATTTTACCTTGACCACGGTAACAATTTCTTCAATATTAATGGGTCATAAATACACTTATATGTGGAAAATTGGCTATAAAATGTTCAATGGATGTAATTTTAGAAGACATTCCATCCATAATTTCTTATTTATTATTTTCATGTTTTCTAAATCATTTAATAATAGTTTATTTGTCATAAAATATCCTTAATATCATATTATAAACTATTCACATATTTAGACATTAAAGATATAAATACTAGTATTTAATTCAATTATAAAATCTTTAATAATAAATTATTTATTATTATTAACCATTAAATTCATGTTACACCATAATTCATCCAAAAATAGTTTATTTTGTTATTTTTATATTTATATACATTTATTTTTATACTACCTGCATAAACACTTTGTCATTATTCTTTTGAAATTTAAGTTAAAAATAACTTCATTAAAATTTTTAAATAAATTACTAACATAAATATAAATTAATTGAGGTCAAAATAAACATCTATATTCACTCATAACATCATCTTAGCCAAATTTAAACATATAAGAGAAATTAAAATTAAGAGAGTGATATTTTTTAAAATTGTTTCTTTATATAAAATTATATACGGGTCTTTATGAATGAAAAATGGAACCCAAATTACATATATTTGAAATTTATGAAAGTGGTGGTCGATTTAAACTTCCCATGTAGAAATAGTTGAGGTTATATATATATATATATATATTATTAAATATATATAACCTTATTTTTAACCATAATAATTTGATTTGCCCCTTTTGAGCTGAAAAATATTAACCACGATTATTATTGATTGATAAAAAAATAATTTTGAAATATTTAATGAATTTACAAATAATTATTCAAAATATTGAATAAATTTTATGAAATTCAATCCCAATAATTTTTGGAAATTTCTTTCAATATAAACTTATAAATATCGATAATAATGTCTTCCCGAAAAAATCATTTTCATTATTAAAAGTGTTTTTATTAAAGAATAAATAATAACATTGATTCTATTGAATTTAATTGAATTATTTTCTATCATAAAGAACATAAGAAATTTTAAAATGTAATTAAAAAAATGTTACACTGTATGTACATGAATATACTGGTTAGTTTTCTATAATATAGGTATTTTTTACTATTCCCTAAAAAATCTATATATTAAAAGAACAACAAAATATCATCCAATGATAATTTTTATATAATGATTTATTATATTATATCATTTTTATAAAATTATATTTATAAATATTTAAGAAATTAAATGTAATTTTATCTCACAAAAAGTAGTAAAATCCATTTGTGAATAAGACATATATTTGAGGAATAAAATTACTTTACTACAACATGAGTTGTTATTTCCTAAGTCTTAATTTATAGTTTTTTATTAATTTTGACCATTATAAATATATTTTATTATTTGGTTATTCCTATTCATAAAAAATAGTTCAATTACTTGGTTATAAGAGTTATATTTAATGTAATATTATTTTATGATAGTTTAAGATTGGTGTTATGGGTTATATGAACAATCAAATATTGTTTTCATATAAAATCTTTGTGAGTTACAACTATAATAGTACTGAACCCACATTCTTGAATTTTGTTTTAAAAAATTAATCTTAATATTTCCATCATTGATACAAATAAATTTTAGTAAATTTTATCTATAAAAACATACAACATCAAATCGTAATATTAGTCCACTCATATTCCAAAAGAGTGTTTAGGTTTATAGTTTTATATTATTTTGTAAAATATTCAAAGAGTAAATTTCCACCTAGTATCTATTTTTCCTAAAAAACATCATCTATATAAATAAACACTAGATTCGTTGAAGGTAAATTTTATATCTAGAAATAAAAAATTATTAAATATTCTACTCATCCATAAGCAATGTGGAAAATAATTTGAAAAAGTGGGAGGATAAAAATATATTTTATTAATGGAAAAATAGATAAAACGAAAGAGACCCATTATTCTATTTTAAGACATGATATATTATAAGTAAGTTTTCATTAACATGAATAATCTCTGATATGAAAAAAAATTTATATAATTACATATGAAATTAGATTTAATTCTAAATGATTTTTATAAAATAATTCATAAAAAATCATTAGGGAAAACCCATATTCCCTAGGATTTCGTAGAAATCAGGAGAACCCATTAAAATAAATTTCATAAAAACAATACAACATTAAAATTAATATAGACTTCAAATTACATTAAACCAAACATCATTATATTACCTTAGGAAATCTAAATATTTTCATAAAGACTCACGAGTAATAGTAGAAATGAACTTTAGGTACATTGGTACATCATATTCATATAACCCTTATAATATCCATTTAAAATGCAATAACCTACTTGGTTAAATCTAAAATAATTCTTTATGGAACATAACAATTACCAAATAGAGTGAAAAAGTATATATCACTCACCCTTCCTCATTAAAAATGTTTAGGGACTATAAAATCACCTCAAAAAAATTAAAAACCATTCATTTCTATAATCAAACTCATAAAAATACATATTTTCAACCCATAAACAAAACATTTGTGAATATTGAAAATTGTATTTTCTTTAAAAAAATATTTTCCGAACTAAAACACTAAGAATAAAGGGAAGAATGTATATTTATTGAAGAAATAAATTAGAATAATGTAAATTACGGAAAATATAAAATAATGGTTATGGTGGTCGGAGAACCCATTGATTCTATATTTGTGAAAATATAAGATTCATTTTTACCTTTTTATAAAGAAATTGAAAACGTTCCATATAAAATATGTAATGGTAATTTATTTGAAATAAAGTAAAAAGTGACCTAAGATATCGTCCATAATTTATTTATATCAATATTAATACATCCAAATATTATTTTTAATAATATGTACATGGAGGAAAATTATTTTGAAATTAAATATTTAAAACATTCAAAATTTGGTTTTAATATAAACATTCCCATCCAACGAGGTTGACCTATATTCTATGATCTTAATCATCCACAGTAATAATCAATTATTAATTATATACTTGATTAATAAACCATTTTAGTTTTGTTACAACATTTATTTCAGTGATATATATGTTATTCAAAATTACATAATCAATTTAGTGCACATCATCTGTTTTGAAAATAATTATCTTATAAAGTAGAAATAGATTCTGTAGGTCAGATGTATCCAAATATATCATGATCATATAATTTTAAAAAACATAATGAAATTATAATTATAATTTTTTTCCATTATTTAATGTTTTTGAACACACCATGGAACATAGTTATGAAAAATGAATCTTGTTAAAACATGGAGGAAGTAGTTTATACACATAGGAGAACAATGATTTTATTTTCGAAAAAAATAAGGGAAATTAGGTAAGGAATTTTTTCATATTAACATAATTACAATTATATCATAAATAACATATTATATATTTTAATATTCCAATATATAAAATCCAAGTGAGGCGTTGATAAAAAATAAAAGGCATTTGTTAGAGAGGTTGTAGTCTGCACGTACACACGAGTGGTGTTATTATTTATGTTGAATGATAACGAAATAAGTATACTATTTATTTTTAATTCAAAAATTAAATTTATATCATATTATATCATTTTTATTTATCATTATGACTAACCATAATATTTTATGATTCAATCATCCTTTAAGGTAGTTGTCTGCTTGTATGCACATGCGATATTATTATTTTTCATTAAATGGTTATGTAGATGAAAAATTGTTAATAACCCAAACATAATATCATTTCAGAAGATATGTGATACTAGTATAATTATTTTATAATAGATAATAGTGTTTTTGAAGAGATAAAATAATAAATAAAAGAAAATAACCGGTTAAGAAAAATACCCACTCTTTATACATCTTCTTAGGATTATAAATAAAGCCTCTATATTATGTTTTTATGATAAAACTTGGTATATTTGTTTAATAGGGAAGAATTATTTGATATATTTATCTTCAAATAATTTTAATATCATTGATATCTAACTATAAACACAATCCTAAGTAAAAATGAATCATAATATGTTATACCGTTATAACCTTGAATTTAAAATCATTGTTATGAAAAATAATAATGAAATAATGATCATTATTTGAAAAATTATATATAATTAAAATTTATTTACTAATGTACAATAAATATTTACTCAATTTTTAGTGAAGTCATTTTATGATTCAATAATTCATTTTTCATAAAAATTGTTTATAAATTTTTATGACAAAATACTAAAATTAATTTCTCACATATTTTATAATTTTTATATTCTAAAAAAGATATAATTTTTTAAAATTATAAAATTAAAGATAACATAGATTTAATATTTTTTATTTTATAAAAAACGTTTGATTTTTTATGTGTAATGAAAAGCAATGATTTTCAATGAAAACTGTCATCTAGTTTTAATGAGTTGATATATATATATATATTAAACGGTTTTAAAGTAACATTAGTTATTGATATTGTGAAAAATACAATAGAATTGAAATAAATATTATTATTTATTTTGATATAAGATAATTTATATATATAAAAAAGAATTTTCTAGAAAAATGTTTTTTCATCGCATTTTAGTAGAATAGTTTTAAAATACATTCTTCCACTTTTCTGAATTTGATTACATAATATGTATTTAATATTTTAAATTGGAATAATTTTTATTTGATAAATATTCAAATTAATATTTGTTTATTTTGAATAGCAACCACAGTAAATAGTTTTCACCTAGTTAAAATTGTTAATATTTGGTTAAACCAGGGGGTGATGATTCTAAATCATTATTATACCTTCATATATCCCATTGTAATATTTTTTTCATCCCAATAAATTTAAAATGAGTTAAATACTATATTTTAATGCATTATTTAAAATTTGGGAAACCATTCTTTACTTTTTGGAAGATAAGTGATATTTTATTCATATTTAAAACTAATTTTTTTGTTCTTGAATTTTTTGTCTTGGTTGGAGGATTAAATTTGGATTGGCTACCTAAAAAATTATATAAAACCTTAATTTTTTAATTTATGAACCAAAAATATCATATAGAATAAATTTTTTACTTTATTACAATGTAAAACAAATTTTATGGATAAATCAATTACTTCCTAATTTTTTTTCAAGCATCTGACATTAATATATTAAAAGAAATGTATTCCACACATTGATATTTATTCTAATTAAATTGGTATAAAATTTTGAATCAAAATGCCGATTTTTTAATTCCACTTTTACATTTGTTCATATAGCAATGTTATCGTTGTAAAAGTTTCTTTTTCATTGATATTTTTAAAAATTATTTAATGTTTTTTAACTAGGTGATAAGTATTATAAGATACCATAATTTTAAAAAAAATTGATTCGTTGAGTATATTTAATCATTGGGAAACTTATATTATTATTTTTGAGTTCCATAGTTCCACTTTACATGATTATGATGTGTATATATTTTTTTTATCTTTTATGAAATTCAAAGAGTGTTATTTCCCTCCCCAATAAATGGATACTACCTCTCCTCTCATAATCAAAATTCATAAAAATTATATATTATAAAGTACATTCCCATATTCCTCTCCCATTTCATATATATTTTTACCATTCCAACATACCATCCTTTCAAGGGTTATGGTATAAGCCAAATGAGGTTTCTTAAAGAAGTGGTATAAGTATAAACCAAGTAATTTTGATTTTTTTTATTATTATACATTTTATAAATATTTTTTTACCCATAGTAATATAATGAATCCAATTTAATAGAAAAACTATTATATTATTATGAGTATTTGGAAAACATTTTATTCCTCTATTTTAAACTAAGAAAGTGAAAACATCAATTTATATTACGTATGACTAACTATCTCCACATAGTGGTGTAATTATATTATCATCACCATTTTAGTTTAATTATTATAATAATTCCACTAATGAATATATTTTATATTTTTGACATTTTTTTCATTAATGAATTTATTTTAATTTATTGTTTTATTCTTAAACTCATAAAAATGATAACTTCGCTAGTACATACGTGTGTACTACAACCTCTACAAAGGGATACAACCCATTTTTCATATAAAACATTCTTGAATTATTATAAATATGTATATATTGAATATGTATATTATAATTATACAAGGATTAATGCATTTACATATCATGGAATAATATAAATATACTAGAATCAAAACTAGCAAACATAAACACATATAAAAATGAAAAAGTTAATATTCACAAATGATGATTTTGATAGAGAATTATTAGTAAATAGGTATTGGAATGTTATAAGGGGTAGATATATTCTACTATAATTATGTATATGGAGTTTGTGTTGAATTATTATAAATATAACTGTATTATATAGAATGTTATATGTACTTAAAAGTCACGTAAAACTAGGGGTAAGGTATTTCATCTCAATTCCCACTTTGTTGAGACATATTTTTTATTATGCACCCATTTTTACTAATATGGTGTATATTTTGAACATTTCATGTATTTAACATGAATATATATTTATTATTGGGTAATAGTGTTTTAATTTATGTTACTCTTACAAGGGGTTTCAATTTAAATGTTACCAATGAGGTAAGAATCTACTTTACATTCTCATTTTTTGGGATTGATTATATTTTTCAAATATGGAATATTATAATCTATCCTCCATAAAATATTTATATTCTATTATAATCAGGAAAAATAATTAATTTCCATATTTTCTTCAACATTTAAACCTCTTTTTATATTTAATCTGGAAAATAAATATTTTAATAAAAATCTAATCTTATTTACCTTTATTACTAAGTATTATTTTTATCCATATTAATAGTTTTTCGAAATTATTTTTCCAAAGTACTTTTTTATAAATAAAATTATTTATTAAATGAATATTTTTATTTACTTAAGTTGTGGAAGGTTTTAATTGAATATTACTAAGGTTCCAGAAAAGGGTCATTTTTGAATATCTTTTTAATAAGTCAATAGGAATTTCTCTTTTTTACATATATGCCAAAAAAATATTTTATTTCGTCCATAACCATGTTACACTATTTATCTTTATCTACATGTATTCAATTGTTTATATTGAAATATATTTATGTAATGATTATTTGAACATTTTAATTTTGTTCTATTTATTTCAAAAAAAATCATTATTTAGTGTAAAATATATACAAACGATAAATGATTGGAAATGTTTTATCTATTTTAATTTTGTTGTTGTTAACATTATCTTACAACAATCAAAAATTGTATGATAATTTTTCACATGAAATTATATTTCTCTTAAATATCTAAATTATGTTTATCATGGATATGATTTTTTCATAAACCATGTACTATTTTCATATATGGTGTTTTACTATGAATTTTATTTGATTGACTGTGGAAATGTTGATATTCCATATTATTTAGTCAATACAGGTATTTTTTTATTAAAAATATTATTTCTTAGTTAATTTTTTTATTAAATATATATAGAATAAATTGGAAATTATGTGATGGGTAGGGACACATTATAGATATCCCTTCACTACATCAACATGTCTATTGAGTCAAACCAGTTTTCCAAACATATTAAATTGGTTTTTGGTGTATACATTCCCATAGATTAAACTATAATATCTCTAGTACATGGATGAAACGATATTATTATTTGAGATATCATTTCACCCAACAAAATGTACTTCCTTCCTTGAGAATTTAATTACTTTGATCCTTGAGATTACTTTACTGAACTTATCTATGAATTTATTTCATGCTTATGAAATTATTTAAATTTAATGTTTTCTCAATTATTTACCTTCCCATATAGATTATGCCTTATTTATTTTTGGTAATTTACAATGTATATAATCCTTACTCTATATTTTAACTGACCATTTATTTTTATTCCTTTAAAAATGATATGAATAAGGATATTATGAATAATTCAATGGATGCGAGAATGGTTCTTATGCTCTGTTTTTTATTTTTTCAATATAATATGGGAATCTAGGATGTATTTATTTTTCCATGATTAGTAAGTTGATTGATCATGCATGGTGATATCCCTTCTGTTATATACCAATTTAAAAAAGTAAACACCTAATTTGAGTTACTGGACTTGGGTTTCAATAGTTGGTATTAGAGGAAGACTAGTAGAAACATTGGGAAGTAAATTTTCAATGAACATAGAGAACATGGTAATTATGATAATTCAATATACTTTTTGATATATTTTATCTTTTTAATGATATATAGTTTATAGATCAATATTCCTGATGATTATAAACAAACTCAGTGTGTAACATTGTCTAGTTATTTCTCCAAATATAATAAAGATAACCAACACTATATTCAATTTTGGGATATCCACATCGAGAAATATAATATAGATTATATTAGAATAGAGAATATCATAACCATATGATCGAATACATCTCTGGTTATAGAGAATATCATAGATAGTATGAAGAAAAATATTGTTCAATAATTTAATTAATATAATATGGATCACTTCATGATATATAATTAGAATATATTAATTTAATAATTAATCCAATTTTAGTTTAGAAATGTATTATGTCCATGGAAATGATATAGTTGTCCTTATGAAGTAATGAATGGGAACACATTATATGGAAGTGTATCTTTAGAAAATAGGTAGCGATTAATGGTGATAATTGATCCATAATAATAAAGTGATTGTAGAAATATAAATTATGGAATGTATAAATTTCTTAGTGACATTCTTTAAGAAATACATTATATCATCCCACCTTTTTTCTACATAAACTTTTCATTACATAGTACATAGTAGAAAATATTTTAAAATTTAGTTTCATGGAAAATATGAACACAATACATGAAAATATAAAACACTATTCTAAAAAAATTGAATGGAAGTTTCACAGGTTCATCCTAGGGATAGTTACTACATCTAATATCCGGAACATGTATATCAAAGTAAATGTGTTATCATAAGGCCTATTAAGTGAAAAAGTTTACAATATTCTTTAGGAATATCAATAAAAAAAAGGATGAATATCATTGTGGAATGATAAATGAAAAAATTAATATAGTAATGATAATAAAATTATTCATAACATTGAAATTTTGATACAATAGTTATTTTAGACATTCATAATAATATCACTAAGGTTAATCACCATGGTTTCCTAAATTAAAAAATACCATGGTTAATTACCATGGTATTATACAAAATGTCATATCAATAGAATAAATTATATAACCATTAAATTTGATCACTATTAATGAACATCCATCCAATTTATTAAATATTGTGATCCATATATATCATAATCAAACATTTCATAAATAACCCTTGGAATAAAATAGGTTTCATACAAAAATCATGGAATTTCAATCGTTCTTTAAAAAATGATCATTATATCATTTTTAACTCACAAAAATGGAATGCGAGTTTAATGTATACTAACTATATAATAGAATAAATAATTTTTAAATTTAGGTGAATTAACATGGAAAAGAAACAGAATTGTGAATTTAAAAGAACAAAATAAAAGGTAATTTCTTGAGGAGAATATGAAAATATTTAGAAGTAAATTCAGCTGCATAATGGGTATAAAATTTGGTTTTTAAAAGGCTAAAATGAGGGGGGACAATGTTATCAAATTTTAAAACATAATTATTAAGCAAGGGTATGAATAAATGTGTAATAAAATAGTTAAATAATAACAATTATAATACATATAAAAAATTAGTACATGAATTGAATAGAAAAAAAGACAATTCCATTACCTTGAAGACTTACCCATAAAACAAGAGTATTGGGACCTTGGGGCCTTAAAGAAACCTCAGTAGAACTCCCTGGGAGGTAACAATACTATATTGTCAGGGATGATGTATTTTTAGTGAGTTTCAATTTAGAAATGGCTGGGTATTTATTGAAAAAGTGGTGGACTAGTTTAATAATTTTTAAATATAGGCATTCATAATTTATATTGTTGAAAATGAAAGCAATGGGGTAACCCATAATTTTTTCAGATGGTTTTGGAAATTTTGGATATATATTATGTTAATTTAACCCACTATAATCTAAAATAAAATTTCAATACTTCTTTGTGGAATAGAAAATTAATATTTTTCACAAAATAAGATTTTTTATTGCTAAAATTCTATTTAAGAATTTGGAACGTAACATATTGGTTTTGAAATTGATTAAAATATTTTCAAATATATTATATTAACAAAAAAATTATGTTTTTTATTTTTTAAAACTAATAATTACATCATTATTAAATTATTATAAAATGAATAAACATATAGAAAATTTTAAAATGTATTTGTACTATTAATGAAAAAATTATTTCTGAAAATTCTCATAAATTCAACAAAACCTAAATTAGAATTTTTTATTTCATAAATGATTATTATTTTATCAAAATAATTCTAAAAATTCAAGAACATTAAAATTTTGCTATAAAAATACGTATTTATAATAATGACGTGTTTAAAATACATTGTAAAATATATGATGCTAAAAAAATTTTGACATAAGAAAATTATTTAATAATTTATATAAAATTGTTTTTTGAAATTATATTTAATTAAAATAAATATTATTCAATATTCATTAGTTTATTATAAAGGTTTATATCTTTTGTAGAAAGTACAATTTGGGTCTAAAAAGACAACTTATAAAATCCTGTCTCAAATAAACCAATTTTTCATTAAAGAAATATTGTTGAAACAAAATTAAAGGAATTAAAATTTTATATAAATAAAGTAATTAAACTTTATGTAACTAAGTATAGGACACATAACACCTTATAAAACACATGTTTGACCTAATGGTAAGGTGTGTGATGGTGATATATTTAAGGGGAAACTCGGCTAACGAAGACCATGTGGTAATTTCTACTAACATGAACTTCTCCGTTTGAAATTTCATTCATACGTAACTTTTTGCAACTAAGAATGGGCTTTGAAAAGTTAAAACCAATGTGAAAATACCTCTCTCATAAGTTAGGAAAAATGGTATTTACATAGCATGGATCTACTGTTTGAATACATCACTTCTCTATTCTAAATTAATTATCCATTAGAATTTTCACTTATAAACAATAATTATAACATTTAAACAAATAATAGGACTGTCGTTACAAATGGCCATATTGATCAATGGTCATAATTTAACATTTATCATATAATGGTAAAATACATATGTTCACATTTCCCTTCATATATAAATCATTATTAAAGTGACATGGTATTGTGTATAATAAACTATAACTCATGTTTTCTAGAAAAAAATATCATTCAAAAAGTCTGGGTAACTAATTTGTTTCCCCAAAAAGAAATTTCTTCCCCAAAATTTCAAATGATTATCTCAATAGAGAAAGGTTTAGGTACTTTGGTCTTGTTTTCTCCTCTGGTTTCTACATCACTTCTTCATAATTATGGTTCCTACAAAATACTTTGATGAGATGGGTATTCTTATTTTGTATAACTATGTATGTATAGTACATCATCTCCACCAGCTACTCCTCATATTTTTGTTAATGTTCTAGTAGTACAAACTCAATGTTAGTACACATGAAGGTTCATGTACGTATTTCCTCAAAATAGATATACGGGATACATCATGAACTTGAGATTGATTTGTTTTAAGTGAAAGCTGATAGGGTATTGCTCCTATTTGATCAAGGATATCATAGTGTCAAATATACCTTGGGATATGCATACCTTTCATCTCAAACCACAAGACTCCCTTACATGGTGATATTAAAATTTAAAACATTTTTAACATTAAACTCCAATTCCCTTTGACAGTTGTCAGTATGAAAACCTTGCTTTCTATTACAACTTAAACATGCTTTATTACATATAACTTCACTTGATACAACAAAGAAGATCGAGAGGTTTAGTGTCTTTGTGGATTAGTATCATTACATTAAAACATTAAACATGAAATACAACATCATTATTCAAAACTTCCTTTACATGACCACTACATTCCTTCGTACTTAGCATTGCATGGGATAACCTGAGGACATGCATAAGAAAAGGGTGAGCTATAAAGCCCAGTCAGGGAGTACACAATGAATAACATGAGGAGTTCAATACATGTTAGGAAATAGGAATATCAATTGAGCATAAGAGTAACATGAACATAAAGGCATGATAAATCATGATAATCATAACATGGAAATGTGGCAACAATAATTAACATTGAATTAGCATGATCCAAGGCTCATTGCACATGGAGCATGAGTAAACCCTCATTACACTTGAAGCATGAGTAAACCCTCGTTGCACTTGAATTTTCATGAGTCAACACTCATTGCACATGACTTAGCATGATAATATACTTTACCCAATGCATTGGAGCGCTATAAGGGCGCACCCTTCTTAAACATTTCATTTCATGCATAAGTGTGCCACATGGATCATAAAACATGGATTCATAAAACATAATCATTTATTACATGATAACGGAATGTGGAATTCATACATGAAACTTTATAATAAATAAGTAAATGTGCATAAATGTGAATACCCTTGATGGAGAAATTGACATGGTATTCACTACACAATGATATTGGCTTAGAAAATCGGTGTGATTTCGGCAGCGTAACGACCTGACATAAGAATTCATAAAAATGGTTGATGAGAGAGAAAGGGGTTCCTCATCATATTTACATGTAATGGAAAGTAATGAGTTCATATAGATACATGTCCCAATAATTGAAAATGAATTTAGATTCATGATACAAAAGTATTGCTTGAATATAAAAGAGGAGAAAAAAAGTTCCTTTCGGAATTTTGGCATAGTAACGGGTGTAAATGGGAGGAATTTAATGAGAGAGAAAGGGGACTCCCATCATTCAAAAAATAAGAGGGAAGTATGGGGGAGGTGAGAAACCATACCCCAAAATTCATAATTGAAATTAAAAGGGCAATACAACTTAAAGAAAATTGACAAAAATGAGAAAGGAAGAAAAAACCCTTACTTGGAAGTGTGCTTCCAAAGGCTAGAGAGATTATTGTGAGAGGCTTTTTGGGAGATTGGGGAACCTTGGGAGGATTCTAGAGAGATTAGGGCAGATGTTGGAAGAACACCAAGGGATTTTAGTGAGGTGGAAGTGGGAGCTTGGGTGGGATTATATAGGAAAGGTGAGAGAATTATTTATTATTTAGGTTTGGGACCCCTTATATTAAAATAATCCAAAACACAAACCATCCCATGGTATTTTCCCATTGTTTCTGGAAAAGGAAAGAGGAAAAAAATATTATACAAGTCCAAGGTCCGAACTTATTAAAAATTTGGGGTTGCTTATGTGGAGGTGAGTCACATTCCCATGGAAATTAATTTAAAAAGGCCAAGTGTTGAATAAGTCTGGAGGGGTTCATTAATGCTTTGAATAGTAAGTAAAACAAACCCAAAACCTCATTATTTTAATGATAAAACATATATTTGCCGAACATAAGGATTATGGTATTTTATTACATCACCATTGAGTCATTATGATGTCATAAAACACATTATATATTTAAACGATATTTAATTTTTACCCAAAAATTTGACTGTCTCATAAAATTATGAAAAATTCACCATTGGATAATTTCGACGTTATGATTCAAAAAATAATATTTATTTTATCTAAATAATTTTCTAAATATGCGAATTTTCACTTCTAAAATAAAAACCAAAATTTATAAAAATTTCACGGGTTTTGACAGAAAAGGATTTCAAACCTTAATAAAAATTTTAATTGCATTCAATAAATTATAAGATCATTTATATTTAATAAAAATTAATTTAATATTAATAATAATATTTTATTAAAATATTATTTAATTCAAAAATCCTTTAATTTAATAAAATATAATTCTTAATTAAATAATAACTAAAAACACCATTTGTACTTTAAAAACTAATTACAATGTATCAAAAATGACTAGAAATTATATTCATTATTATATACAAAAATAATGTACATGAAAATGTTGCTACGTATTTGTTACATAACCCCTTAAAATAGCCGCATAAGACCTAAGGTTAAGGTGTGTGATGGTGACAGACTCTTGGGCGGCTCGGATAACATCGCTCGAGTGGTAATCTCTATCAACTTCCACTTTTCCCATAGACGGTCCCGTTCAAGCTTGACATAATGAAGCTCAACTTGGGCTTGGTCAAGGGCGAAGCCCAAAGACGCCACCTCTTTTCCGAGCTCCGACAAATGGGCTTCGTAAGGGGAAATTCTACTGGATGAGGCCATCGCTTCCTTTTTCTGAGTGGAAATGGGTTCGTTAAAGTCTTATATTTATACTACTCAGATGATCACTATTCAACGACTATAAAAGTAACGGTCACAAATCTTAACATAAAACTAAAGAAGTTGACATCTTATAAAAACATTTTTTATAAAGAAACATTTAACTGGATCAAGAGGGATTTTCCATAAATTAAACTTTGGGTCGTTACAATATTCCCCCCTTAAGAAATTTCACCCTCGAAATTTTCCTATTCCCACACTAAAACAAATGTGGGTAACTCAGCTTCATCATATCCTCTGACTCCCATGTTGCTTCTTCAAACTTGTGGTTTCTCCACAACACCTTGATGAGGGGCATTTTCTTATTTTGTAGAACTTTTCTCTACAATCTAAGATCTTCACTGGTTGCTCCTCATAAGAAATATCATCTTCCAATTGTACCACCTCGGAAGAGAGTACATGTGAAAGGTCTGGTATGTACTTCCTTAAGAGGGATACGTGAAAGACATCATGCACCTTGGCCATAGTAGGTGGAAGTGCTAGTCGATAAGCAATAGCCCCAACACGATCATGAATCTCGAAGGGGCCGATGTACCTTGGACTTAACATCCCATTCTTTCCAAAACTCAAGACCTTCTTCCACGGGAGATATGCATAAAAACACCATGTCTCCGACTTCAAACTCAAGGTCTCGTCAACGATTATCTGCATAACTCTTCTGTCGACTTTGGGCTGCCTTGATATGCTGCTGAATGGTTTTCACCTTCTCCACCATTTCTTCGACCATTTATGGTCCAAGCAGCTTACGTTCACCAAACTCATCCCAACATATCGGTGTTCTACACCTTTTCCCATACAAGGCATCATGTGGTGCCATTTGGATGCTCAAGTAGAAACTATTATTATAAGATAACTCAACCAGAGGAAGATGTCGATCCCATACTCCTTTAAAGTCCATTGAGCATGCTCTCAACATATCCTCAAGTGTTTGGATAGTCCGCTTGGATTGGCCATCAGTTTGAGGATGATAGGCCATACTGAAGTTCAGTTCAGTATTCAGAGCTTGTTGAAGACTCTTCCAAAACGTAGAGGTGAATCTTGGATCTCGTTCATAAACAATAGATAGTGGTACTCCATGAAACCGTACCACATCCCTGATATATATCCGTGCCAGTTTATCCAAAGAGAAATCCTCTCGAATAGCAATGAAGTGTGCAGTCTTTGTAAGATGATCCAAAACAACCTAGATTGCATTGTTGCCTTTGGATGTCCTTGGAAGTCCGGTGACAAAGTCCATAGTGATGTTCTCCCATTTCCATTCTGGTATGGGAAATGGCTGCATCATCCCCTTAGACTTTTGCCTCTCTGCCTTCACTTGCTGAAACACCAGGCACTTTGATGTATATTCAGCGATCTCCTTCTTCATATTATCCCACCAAAAGTTTTCTCGGAGATCTCAATACATCTCTGTGCTCCCTGGGTGAATAGAGAAATTTGAACTATGTGCATCATCCAAAAGTTCCTTCTTCAGCTCCGAGCTTGATGGAACACATAGTCTTTTCCGAAACCGCACAATTCCTTCTTCATTAACATTAAACTCTGAGGATTTTCCCTTTTTGATAGCTTCCACTTTTTCTTGGATTCTCACATCATCCTTTTGAGCATCCTTTAACCTTTCCAAAATATATGGTTGAGAAATCATTTGTGAAAGTATTGATGATGTTCCCTTCTTTATGATTCCCACATACATCTTCATTAAGTCTAAGAAGATTAGATCTTTCTCAATTCACATCATTGATAGAATCGCTGGATCCTTTCTACTTAGGGCATCTGCCACCTTGTTCGCTTTCCCAGGGTGGTAATTTATTGAACAGTCACAATCTTTGATGAGATCTATCTATCTTGTCTGGTGCATATTAAGCTCTTTCGGTGTTAATATATATTTAAGACTCTTGTGGTCAGTATATATCTCACATTTCTCTCCATAGAGATAATGCCACCAGATTTTCAAGGTAAAGATCACCGCTGCCAACTCCAGATCATGCGTTGGATTGTTTCACTCAAGGATTTTCAACTGCATTGAGGCATAGGATATCACTTTATCATTATGCATCAGTACACATCCTATGCACTTCATCTAAGTATCACTTAATACCACAAAAAGGTCTCCACTTGTGGGTAAAGTGAGCACAGGTGCAGTGATAAGCCTCCTTTTCAACTCCTTGAAGCTTTCCTCACATTTATCACTCCAGGAAAACTTTACTCCCTTTAGAGTTAGCTTGGTAAGAGGGTTGGACAATCGTGAGAAATTTCTCACAAATCGTCGATAATATCCAGCTAACCCCAAGAAGTTACGGATATCAGTTACCGATGTTTGCCTTGTCCTTCCCTCAATTGCATCTGTTTTGGAGGGTCCACAGATATCCCATTGCTTGTGATGATATGGCCCAAGAATGAGACCTCCTTCAACCAGAACTCACACTTGCTGTACTTGGCATAGATCTTCTCCTTGCACAAAGTCTCCAGTACAGTTCTTAAATGCTTCTCATGGCCCTCCATGGTTTTGGATTATATTAGAATATCATCTATAAAGACTACCACAAATTTTTCTAGGTAATCTCTAAAGACTCTATTCATCAAGTCCATGAATATTGCTGGAGAATTGGAGATTCCGAAAGGCATTACTATGAATTCATAGTGCCCGTACCTTGTACGAAAAGCAGTCTTGGGGATATCTTCCTTCTTCACCCTTACTTGATAATATCCCGACCTCAAGTCCACCTTGGAGAAGTATTGTGCTCCACACAGCTGATCAAACAAGTCATCGATTCTTGGGAGATGATACTTGTTCTTTATCGTGATTTTGTTATGTTCACGATAATTGATGCAAAGCTGCATTGACCCATCCTTCTTCTTTACGAAGATGATTGGTGCACCCCATGGTGATGCATTTGGGCGTATAAACCCTTTATCCAGATTCTCCTGTAGTTGTTTCTTCAGCTCTACAAGCTCAACAACAGCCATTCTATATGGAGTTTTGGATATTGGTAGCACCCCAGGTATAAGTTCAATTAAGAACTCAACATCTCTTCTTGGAGGAAGACCAGGAAGTTCCTCGGGAAATACTTCAGCGAATTCCCTCACAATAGGCATTTATTCAAGGGTGGTTTCTTCCTTGGACTCAATCATCTGAGCCAGATATGCGTGCTCATAAGGTAGTAATATCCATTCTTGAGATGATGGAGCTAAAGGAGATTCATCTTCCTCCTGACACTTGTAAAGAATCGGGGGTCAATTCTCCATATGGAGTGTGATTTCCCTCTCCCAACAATTTATGTCGGCTCTATATAAGGAAAGTCAATCCATGCCAAGAATTGCATCAAATTCCACCAAAGGGAGTATGATGAGGTTCTCCGGGAAATTCAATCCACAGATTATAACAGGGGAGGACTTATACTCATGGGATGCAATGATTACCCCATTTTCTGTACTCACCGACATCTTTACTTCCATGATTTGTGGTGGTGCAGGGATTGTTCTACTAAACTTTTGAGATATAAAAGAATGCGTAGAACCTGAATCAAAAATTATGTTCACTATTCTTGAATGAATAACTAGCGTACCTGTCACCATTTCGTTGTCGGGATTCAATTCGGCATAAGTGATGGCAAAAGTTCTTTATTGCTGTCTTGGAGGTTGTTGGTTGCCTCCGATAACCCTTGGATTAGGTCACTGATTTGCAAAATGACCTGGTTCTTTTCATTTGTAGCATTGATCAATGCGTTGAGGTTCGAATGGAGCGTTCTTCTCTTCTGTCGCAGCCGCGGGTCCTTCTTGCTGACAGTTAACAGCTAGGTGCCCTTCTCTTCCACACCTGAATCATTTTCTTGTCCCCCTAAGGCAATTTCCGGGGTGCTTCTTTCCACACTTTTGGCAAGTGGGGTGCTAGAACTTCTTAGTGACATTGGATTTATCCATCGGACCACCAGTATTGAAGTCCACCTTATGCTTCTAGTCCCCATGATACCCCTGTGATTCTCAGATCTCCATTTCAACCTTGAGGGCACATTGAACAATTTACTCATAGTTATCTAAGTCACGAATCGCTAATTCTTTCCGCAAGCTAGGATTCAGCCCACCAAAGAAGAAGTCAACCTTGCATTCGGGGGTAACGACAAAGCCGGAAGCGTATCATTCAAGCCTTGTGAAGTTTTCTTCGTACGCTCCCACAGATTCTTTATCTTTCTTCTTGAGGGAAAGGAAGTCTCTTTCCATCTTAAGACCGAGGGTGCGCGGAAAATATTTATCGAAAAACATCTTCCAGAATTCCTTCCATTTCAAAGCCTCGATCTCCTCCTCAGGCTTCGTATTTTTGATCAACGTCCACCATTGATCAGCTTCACCCTCCATACGATAAGCCTCCAGGAGAACCTTCTCTTATTCAGAACATTGAAGGATCAAGAAGATCTTTTCAATGGAGTTGATCCACTGCTCAACGATCGTGGGATCAGATGATCCACTAAAAGTAGGAGGCCTTTGTCTCATGAGGCTCTCGATAGCGACTTGTTCTTTCTTGGGGGGGGGGTTGAATGTTCCTCTTGACCCGTTTTTCTATTCAAAACTTGAGTTAGCTGAGAGAGAAGCGTGGAAAAGTCTGCGATTCTCACTCCCATTGGATTGGGCATCTCATTAGTACAATCATCACACTGATCTTCACAACGGTTGTTAGCCTGAGTTCTCCTATTACCGGCCATTGGTTGGAATAAAAGGAAAGTTAGGGGTGACACATAAAGGTTAATCCAAAGAAAAAAGTTGATGACGTATAAATAAACTTTAATCTCTTTAACTCAAGAGTTTATAGAATATAATCCAGGATTTTCATGATCTTCCTTCTAACATATATTCTTAGGGGCATTTTTCCCTTAATAAGGGTTCATTCTAAGATTGTGAATTTATCAAAACATATCCCCCGGGAGTGTCGTAACCAATAGTGCATCAAGGCCCGTTTTCGTGCACCATTTCCCTTTCGAGTCTAGCTCAAAGCGGTGTTTTCGGGTTTTACCCCTAGGATACATCTGTGCCAGAGCCGCCTCTACTTGCTCGTATCCAGACAGGGATGTATTTGTTTTATAAACCACTTACTTAGTATTTACCAAAACTTAGGGATGTTTTTATTATAATTAGTCTTGTATCTAAGTGTTTACTAGGGTTTCCTAATCCCAAAAATAACTAAACCTATCCTTTGATACCAACTATGACAACCCTACATTCTATTACAACTTAAACATGCTTTATTACATATAACTTCACTTGATATAACAAAGAATATTGAGAGGTTTAGTGTCTTTGGGGCTTAGGATCATTACATATAAACATTAAACTTGAAATACAACATCTTTATTGAAAACATCCTTTACATGACCACTACATTCCTTCGTACTTAGCGTTGCATGGGATAACCTGAGGACATGCATAAGAAAAGGGTAAGCTATAAAGCCCAATAAGGGAGTACACAATGAATAACATGAGGAGTTAAATACATGTTAGGCAATAGGAATATCAATAGAGCATAAGAGTAACATGAACATAATGGCATGATAAAGAAGGATAATCATAACATGGAAATGTGGCAACAACACTTAACATTGAATTAGCATGAGCCAAGGCTCATTGCACATGGAGCATGAGTAAACCCTCATTTCACTTGAAGCACGAGTAAACCCTCATTTCACTTTAATTAGAATGATTAAACACTCATTGCACATGACGTATCATGATACTATACTTTACCCAATGCATTGGAGCGCTATAAGGGTGCACCCTTCTTAAACATTTCATTTCATGCATAAGTGTGCCACATGGATCATAAAACATGGATCCATAAAACATAATAATTTACTCCACGATAAATGAATGTGGAATTCTTACATGAAACTTTGGAATCAATAAGTAAATTTTCATAAAGGTGAATACCCTTGATGGAGAAATGGGCATGGTATTCACTACACAATGATATTGGCTTAGAAAATCGGTGTGATTTCGGCAGCGTAACGGCATGACATAAGAATTCATAAAAATGGTTGATGAGAGAGAAAGGGGTTCCTCATCATATTTATATGTAATGGAAAGTAATGAGGTGATATATATACATGTCCCAACAATTTAAAAGTAATTTAGATTCATGATACAAAAGAATTTCTTGAATATAAAAGAGGAGAAAAAAAGTTCCTTTCGGAATTTCGGCATAGTAACAGGTGTACATGGGAGGTATTTAATGAGAGAGAAAGGGGACTTCCATCATTCAAAAAATAAGAGGTAAGTATGGGGGAGGTGATAAACCATACCCCAACATTCATAATTGAAATTAAAAGGGCAATAAAACTTAAAGAAAATTGACAAAAATGAGAAAGGAAGAAAAAACCCTTACTTGTAAGTGTGCTTCCAAAGGCTAGACAGAGGCTTGTGAGAGGATTCTTGGGAGCATGGGGCACCTTGGGAGGATTCTAGAGAGAGTAGGGAAGAGTTTGGACGAACTCCAAGGGATTTTATTGAGGAGTAAGTGGGAGCTTAGGTGGGTTTATATAGGAAATTTGAGAGAATTCTTTATTATTTAGGTTTGGGACCCCTTATATTAAAATAATCCAAACCAGAAACCATCCCATGGTATTTTACCATGGTTTCTGGAAAAGGAAAGAGGAGAAAAATATTTTACAAGTCCATGGTCCGAAATTATTAAAAAATTAGGGTTGCTTAAGTGGAGGTGAGTCACACTCCCATGGAAATTAATTTAAAAAGGCAAAGTGTTGAATAAGTCTTGAGGGGTTCATTAATGCTTTGAAAAGTAAGTCAAACAAACCCAAAACCTCATTATTTTAATGATAAAACATATATTGGCCGAACATAAGGATTATGGTATTTTATTAAATCACCATTAGGTCATTATGATGTCATAAAACACATTATATATTTAAACGGTATTTAATTTTTACCCAAAAATTTGACTGTCTCAGAAAATTATGAAAAATTCACCATTGGATAATTTCGATGTTATGATTCCAAAAATAATATTTATTTTATCTAAATAATTTTCTAAATATGTGAATTTTCACTTTTAAAATAAAAACCGACATTTATAAAAAATTTACGAGTTTTGACAGAAATGGCTTTCAAACCTTAATAAAAATTCTAATAGCTTTCATAAAATTATAAGATCATTTGTATTTCATAAAAATTAATTTAATATTAATAATAATATTTTATTAAAAAATTATTTAATTCAAAAATCCTTTAATTTAATAAAATATAATTCTTAATTAAATAATAACTAAAAACACCATTTGTACTTTAAAAACTAATTACAATGTATAAAAAATGACTAGAAATTATATTCATTATTATATAAAAAAATAATGTACATGAACATGGTGCTACTTATTTGTTACATAACCCCTTAAAATAGCCACATAAGACCTAAGGGTACGGTGTGCGATGGTGACAGACTCTTGGGAGGCTCGGATAACATCGCTTGAGTGGTAATCTCTATCAACTTCCACTTTTCCCGTAGACGGTCCCGTTCAAGATTGACATAATAAAGCTCATCTTGGGCTTGGTCAAGGGAGAAGCCCAAAGACGCCACCTCTTTTCCGAACTCTGACAAATGGGCTTTGTAAGGGGCAATTCTACTAGATGAGTCCATCGCTTCCATTGTCTGAGTAGAAATGGGTTCTTTAAAGACTTATATTTATACTACTCAGATGATCACTGTTCAACGACTATAAAAGTAACGGTCACAAATATTAACGTAAAACTAATGAATTTGACATCTTATACAATTTTTTTTCATAAAGACACATTTAACTGGATCAAGAGTGATTTTCGATTAATGAAACTTTGGGTCGTTACAGTCAGCATAGCTATGCTTATGGCTTTGAGTAGCTATTATGGAACAACGTTTTTCCTTGATCGCGAATATTTTAACCTTTTCAAAGTTAACTTTTTTTTTTCAAAGTCCATAGAAGTGTTTTCTGGTTTTTTTGTATGATTTAGAGAAGGTACATGTCATTTACATGAGGTACGCATCATGTACCTGATGTACACGTCGTGAACGAGGCCTACTCAATGTGACTGAAAAGAATATTAGGTTTTCACTCAAGGTGATGTGTTTTTCAGTATAACTTATCCAGTATGGACTACAAAATGTTTACATGTGGTACACTACATGAGATGACCGATGCCTAACTTTAAGCGGTCTTAAAATAAATTTTCTATCATGTAAGAGCACATGCAAGCGATTGTTAAGTGGTGAGTTATTTGGATACACAATACTCTATGAAAACATTTCATAACATAGATACGGTGGGTCATATCCTCGTTTAGAGGGTGGCGAGTTGACTCTAGTCGGGTTAAGGGGGCGTGAGTACACTCATTCTGTTGTTTCCACTTAGATAGTGTGGAATAATATATGTTGTTAATACTATTGCACCTATTATCATGTGACCATGTTTATTGATCATTTATTTATATTTTAGATATAAATGTGTACCAATGTTGTTTGAGATAATTAAAATTCCTTTTGGTTTTATAGAGACTATTTTATATAATGGTTTTACTTAAGATGTTTATTTAGAAATGTTCCATCATTTGAAAAGAAAAGCATGTGCTTTAAAAGTATCTTTCCATAATTTTGAAAATATATAGCATGTTTTTTTAAATATGATTTTAATTTTCGAAATCTTTTTACCCTAAAAAATTGAAATATTTTATTTGGAAAATAAATATTTGTTATCTGTTATAGAATCTTTGGTGGTATCCTACCGGGATTGGTCTCATACCCTACTTTTTTTCTTCAGGTTTTTGTAAATGTTCTTATTCCAGGTTCAAGCAAATGAAATGGATCTCTTGAAGGTAAACACCACTGCTGAACTGTGGTATTCATGAGTTGTGTCCTTTGGCAACTTGGGGGACGTTTTCCCATTTTATCACTTTGGGTTTTAATAATTTTTAATTTTATGGCTTGTTGTATTTTGGTGATTTACTCTTAGTGGAGTTTTATTTTGATATGAATATTGTTTTTATTATTTTAATACATCTTTTTTTGGGGGAAAGTTCATTCCCACTTGCATGTTATATGATTCCAAGTGATATTTTACATCCCATGGGGATCGTGAATTCCCTTCAGGCCATGTTAGGGTTGGCCTAGTCATCGGGATACCAGGGTACTCTAGCTGGTTTATGAAAAATTGGTATCATATGTAGGTTCAACATCTTTCCTTGATGATAATATGAATTTCAGTATCTTTTTAAAGAAATAGGTGGAAGTTTTGATTGATTTCCGAGCTGTCTGTCACTGCAATGAACATTATGTCCCGAGGGTTGGTTAGGGAAATATATCATGTGGATTAATTCTTGTCTTTTCCCTATTAAAATTTGGATAGGGGGAATCCGAATCATATTTTTTCCTTCTATGGGGAGTTGTTATTCTCTATTTTAACTCAGTTTTAGTGTTAAACTAATGTCTTTATTTGACATGCTGATGTTGTGTAACATCATGCCATTAATAATATGTGTGAATCAGATACCAAAAGAGGATTCTAATGAATCACATCATGTAAATCCTATTTTTGAT
This sequence comes from Viscum album, assembly GCA_963277665.1. Lineage (NCBI taxonomy): Eukaryota > Viridiplantae > Streptophyta > Magnoliopsida > Santalales > Viscaceae > Viscum > Viscum album. Next base: position 1,771,594,228 of record OY728123.1, read on the forward strand.
GACAATCTAGTTGAGGTGATTATGCACACTACCCAAGCCCTGGTGTAGGAACCACCTCCAATTCCCTCTTAGGATCCATCATTGGATCTGTAGGGGGATGTTTTTCAGAATCATTACCAAGAGTTCCTTCTCTAGTAGCCACCAGTTTTTAAGGGGTCCACAGACCCTCATCACGATGACTATTTGTTGATTATTATAGAATATATGTTTGAGTTCTTGGTGACACTTGACACTATCAAGTTGAAGTGTGGCACCTTCATTTTGTAAGGACCGAGCAGGATATAGTGGTACATGATAGTGATGGTAGGGAAACATGAGATCTTAGAGTGGAAAGACATCAAGGTTTGTTTCACCAAATATTTTACCCAGAGTTATTGTTATTGGCTAAAGCTATAGAGTTCTTCAAGCTTGAGCAAGCTGACAAAACCATGACTTATTATTCAAATTGCCTTGCTGAGCTGGTGCTATTTTCTCTTGATATATTATCAAATGAGAGGATTAAGGATTCAGATTTTGAGTTGGTACTTCAATTATATATCTATTATTATGTTTTCTTTCTGAATCCTCCAAATTCTATTGATGTGACAGATAGGTACATGATGGTTGATATGGACCTGGCATTTAATTCAGGGTTGATGGGAGATCCTTTTCATCCTAGTGGAATACATTTCTGATTCAAAAGAAAAACAATGCATGATTATTCTCTTGGTGGTTCTCAGTAGTAGAGTCATTTCAGACCTCCAATAACTCCAGGAGGAAGTTATTTAGTTTTCTATCATTCTGGAAATCCATTCCATTATAAAAGGGATTACACTAAGGCAACTAAGGAGTGTATCTCATGAGGACATTAATGACACATACATAAATTCATATATCATTTTTGTACTTCATATAGTGGCACATGATAATCAAATCCTCCTAAAACTGTGGGAAAATAAAATGCTTCATGTTTATAAGTGTCCCATTCGCAGACATCTAGAGTGAAGAATCTTCACATAGTAGAAGAGTCTCTAGAGGAACTAGACATGGGTCCAGCGACTATGAGAGGTAACATTTCTATAGCATCATCATTAGTTAAATCACTTTTTGATATTGGTGCATCTCAATATTTTATTCCATCTCATATTATTAACCTTATTAATCTTTCTAAAGAGAAACAATCATGGGAAATGGATATTACTACACCCCTTAGTAGGAAGAGATAGAAGTGTCTTCGTAGTCAAACTTGTGAATTATCTGTATTAGATGTCTAGCTATCTTGGAGTTTTCTATTTCTTGATATGAAATATCTTGATGTCATATTTATGATGGATTGGATCATTGCTTAAAAAGCCCATATTGGTTATTATCTTCGAAGGGTCTACTTTACTACACCCAGTGGTGTGCCTCTTTTTTTCCACGGTGATTCGGACCCAAGGATGAGTAGTGATGGACCTTATTATTTGGAATTGGGGAAGGTGATATGAGAATTTTACTTTGATCTAGTGTAGTATTCAATGATTTGTGATCTCCCTACCATCATCACCAATTTTCCCAATATGTTTTTGTCGGATTTCTCTTGTCTACCACTAGTGAGAGAGGTTGAGTTTTATATTGACTTAATGGCTGGAAACCAACCAACCTCTATTTCCTCTTACCTTATGGATCCAAAAAAATTGAATGAGATGAAGTCCCTATTAGAAGATCTTCTTGATAAAGGATTTATTCACCAGACTGTGTCGCCTTTGGTATCACCGGTTCTCTTCACTTAAAACGTTGATGGTTCTCTTAGACTATGTGTTTATTATCAAAAAATCAATTGATTTATGATAAATAACAATTATTATTTCGCATGGATTGATGATCAATTTGATCAACTAAATGAGGGTAAGTGGTTTTTGAAGATCAACCTTTAATCTAGTTACCATTAGTTGAGGATAAAAGATTATGAAATTTAGAAATCCACCTTTTAGATTAGGTATGACCATTATGAGTACCTTATTAGGCCCTATGAATTAAAAAACACTCCTAAAATTTTAATGGCTTTAATGAAAAATATTTTCTAATGTATGTGGATACCTTTTCTATAGTCTTTGTAGATTAAATTATTATCTAATAAATATAAAAAGAGGATCACATGAAACATCTAAGGATAGTTCTGAGTCTACTAAGAAACCAATGCCTTTATTCAATGATTTCAATGTGTGATTTCTAGATTTGACAAGTAAAATTAGTGGGACATGTGGTTTTCGAGAAGGGTAAATCATTTGATACTAAAACGGTAAAGGTTTTCATGAAGTTTGAGAAACCATGAAATGTATTTGATATCCATATCTTATTGGACATAACTGGATATTAACGTGGGTTTGTGAAATACTTATTGAAGATGACTTATCCGATATATAGTTTTACTCGGAAGGCGGTGAGCTTTTCCTGGAATTATAATTGTTTGAGTTATGTTATCAAGATGAAAATATTTTGACTGATGCGCCATTATAGACTCTTCCAGAATCATGGTAGGGTTATTTGGTTTTTGGTGATGCATCTTTTTCTGGATGGGATTGCGTTCTTATGAAGGGTTATCATGTAGTGGAATATTGATCATTTAATCTTAGGCCACATGAGAAGACTTATCCTACACATGACGTAGAACATTAATTAGGGATGTACACACTTAATAGTGGGTGTAACTACCTTTTTTGAGAAAGGATTTAGGTGTATTATATCAACCAAAGTCAGAGTTATACGTTCTCTAAAAAATATTTTTATCATTAGAAGTGTCATTGAGTGGAGTACCTATAGTCTTTCGACATTGACATCACTTATCCCCCATGAAAAGGGAATGTTGTTGGATATGTTTTATATATGAAACATTCAACCTAGGCTGTGAATGAATTCTCAGAAGAGTGTAATTTGATGGATCTCTTTGCACAGTAGCATATTGGAGTTCAGGTCTCAGGGGATAAGGTTCTTTAACCTAGCCTTAATTTGACATCTTCCATTATCTAGTTTATTCTTCATGATCAGTAGATTGATGATGAGTTCTATAGAATTAGAAAATCCATTTATGGTGGGGGGACAGTTGCCCTATTGTCATTCTCTATAGAGGGTGTTCTATGTTATCAGAACAGCATCATTGAGTTGTTATAAAAAATAAGGATGTGATGGTAGATTTCCATAACTCGAAATGGGTTGTTCATCCAAGATCCACATAAATGTTTTATGATATGAGGCGGTAGTTTTGGTGCTCTGTAATGAGATAAGACATGGCTGAGTTTTCTTCTCGGTGATATACGTACTAGAAGATTAAGGCCGATCAACAGAAACCTTTAGGTTAACTTCTTACACTCCTAGTTTCTAATTGGAAGTGGGATGATATCTCTTTGGAATTTATGGGTTTCTTCCCACGTGACCTAATAAAGATGAATTTAATCTAGGTTAGGATCAATAGACTCAAAATTTCAGCTCATATCATACCCATTCGAGATACATCCATGGTTGAGGAGTTGGGAAGTATCTATGTGAAAGAGATAGTTCATTTTCTTGGAGTTCCATATGCTATTGTCTTTGATAGGGACCATTGGATTGCATCACTCTTTTGGTGAGGCCATCAGAAGGCATTAGGACTTAAGGTCCATTTGAGCAGGGCCTACCATCCAAAAATGGCTGGCTACATAGAAAGTGCTATATAGATTCTGAAGGATATGATTTGAACCTATGTTCTAGACTACAGATGGGCTTGGGATGATCAATTTGGTTTGGTTGAGTTTTATTACAACAATATTTTCCGGTACAAGATCAGAATGACACCTTCCGAGCCTTTTATAGCCAGCCTTGTAAATAGTTTTTGTGTTTGTCAGAGGAGGGTTAAGGTTCCTTGGTTGGACTAAGCTTGGTGAAAGATATGATAGCTAATATTTAGTTGATTCTTCAAGGGATGTTGACTGAACATAACCGATATAAGTACTATATTGATCGATGTTGTAGACCTATGGATTTTTCAGTTTGTGATTAGGTGTCCGGGATGTTTTTACCCCTATTGGGTCATTGACAGCTTGTGAGGGGAGGGAATCTAGTTTTTAATTTTTTGGGAATTTTTTGAGGTTGTTTAGTTGGTGGGGAAAGTTTCATACCATTTGGAACTTCCATCGCAGCTGATGTTGATACATAATGTGTTCCATGCATCCTATAAGAGAAAGTGTCTATCTGATCCCTATCACATTTTGAGCTAGAGTAATCTTGAGATCGATCCTGATTTACCTTTGATTGAGAGACCAGTGGAGATTGTTTATTCTAAGGCCAAGGTACTTTGTGGGAGGAAGATACCTTTGGTTCATGTAATATGGTAGTAAACATTGATAGTCATGATATATGGGAACTCATGGAAGTGATAAGGGAGAAGTGGACTTGTATCATTAGAATGGCAACTTCTCCATAGGATTTATCGAGGAGGAATGTTTTTATGGTGGGGATGTTGCAACATCTCATTTCCTTGATTGAGAAAGTCATCCATTTTTATAAGCTCCCACATGGTTCAATGTCCTTAGAAGTGGTTTTTTAGTTTTTTTGTATCATGTAGAGATGGTAAATGTCCTATACTGAAGGTACACATCGTGTACCTGATGTACACATCGTGATGGAGGACTACATGATGTTAATGGAATCAATGGAAGTTTTTATCTTCAGGAAGCATGTGTTTCAGTGTAACTTATCCAGCATGGAATACACGCCATGTACCATAGATATATGTTATTACCCTCTTCGTACCCACCTTTAAGTCACATGTTTGGCAGTTTCTCTATATCTTTTTATTTCCAAACTTGTGGCTCTCGAATAAAATCCCTTCCTAGGAATTTTATTGAGGCTCCTCTCCTCCCCGATTGATCTTATCTCCTTTCGATCATTTTTTCTATTGGGGATTAATTCATAGGTAATTGTTATCCCTCATTCTTAAAGTTTATCTCTTCCTCCTCTTGTGGTTTTCTGATAGATCATCTAGGAATTATTAGAACTATGTTATGTGGTGTTGGATCATACTTCTAGGACGCGTTTTGAGGTATTTTATACCTTTGTTCTAATTGAAAGGTGTCATTGTGAGTGTTTTGATTATCTATGAGGTTGGTGGATCTATCCTGATTTGGAAAATTGGATTACCATTGTATTACCATATTTATATAAATTTATGATTTAAATTCAATTTCTTAAACATACTTTCAATTTATTTGATAAACAAAAATCTTAGTGAATTAGGATATTTGATATGGTTTTGGTATGAAAATATAGAAAGCCTCTAATTATGTTTAATTAGAGTTTCTTTGAAGATATTAATTGATTTAAATTATTGAATTTAAATTTTTTATTTGATAGAAATGTTTTTCATTAAATTGTTGAATTTCATTGTAAATATGAATTGTGGAAAGGATGTAATTTATTTTTAATAGAGTTCAAACTCAGGAACATGGATTTAAATTATTTTATATAATTCTAGTAGTTTTATCTTGAGAAAGATGCATGTATTTTATGAAAACTAGTTTTGGGTTTCAATAGAAATAAATTGGAATTTTTGAAATGGATGAATTGGATTTATTGTACCTTAAGTAGTCTTAAAATAAATTTCTTATCATATAAGTGAACATGAATTCCTTAGTAATTTGGTGAGTGATTTGGATACACTCTACCCTATGAAAATGTACTATAAAATACCTTCAATGGGTCACATCACTAATGGGAGGGTGACGAGTCACCTCTGGCCAGTGTTAGAGGGACGTGTGTATAATAATCTATTTATGTCCACTTATAGTGTGCAAAATCCTATAGCTAGTTAATACTATTGTACCTTTTGGGTAGATAACCATGTTTCTCGCATTTTTATTCATATTTGAGATATAATTGTAATCTAATGTAGTTGAACTACTTTACAAGCCTATTGAATTTATATAAACTATTTTATATAAATGTTTTTCTTAAGAATTTTTTTTACAAATGGTCCATCCTTTTTAATGTAAATCAGGTGCTTTAAAAAAATATTTTCTTCATTTTGAAAATGCATTTCATGTTTTTTTAAATATGATTTTGATTTACCAGACATTTGTAGGTTTAAAAGTTAAAATCTTTTATTTGGATAATCAATATTTGGAATCTATTAGGTAATATTTAGTGGTATCCTACTAGTGTTAGTATTACACACTACGTTTTCTATGGGGTGTATGTAGATGATCTTCTTCAATGTTTGAGCAAAGGGATGGGATTTCATAGAAGTGGATATAGCTACTAAAATATGGTCTTGGTGAGTCATTTCCTCAGGTACATTAGGGTTTTTTTTCTCATTTTAGAACTTTGGGTTGATATACTTTGTTATTTTATGCCTTGCTATATTCTGGTACATTACTCCCAGTGGAGTTTTCATTTCATATTCATATTTTATTACTTTTTTACATGTGCTATTTTTTGAGGTAAAGTGTTTCCCACATTAATGTTATATAATTCTAGGTGCTAGTCAACAACCTGTGGGGAACCGTAATGCCCTTCAGGCCATGTCAGGGCTAGCTTGGTTATCAGGTTACTAGGGTTCCCAGATGGTCTGAGGAACATTATGTGTTATTCGGGGACATGGACATTTTGTATCATCTATTTCACAATATCATCCCCAACAAGCTTCCACTAATAAACTTCATACTAACAAGTAGGATTTCTAGATCACTTCCAATATATATTTTAATAGGATTCCATTTGAATACTCAAATGTAAGCTATTATTATATAACAACTCAAATAAAGGGGGATGATGATCCCATCCGTCTTTAAATTTCATGGATCATGTTCTCATCATATCCTAGAATGCATGACTAGTTATTTAAGATTTTCTTTATGTTTGGGGGTGATAGGCTGTACTCAAATTCAATTCAGTACTCAAAACGAGATAAATACTTCTCTATAATTTTGATGTAAACCATGGATTATGATAAAAAAGGATAAAAAGTGGAACTCTATGCCCCCTCCCCACTTCCATTACATAAATCTTGGAATTATTTTTCATGACGGATATCTTCCCGAATAGCGATTAAATAGATAGCCTTTGTGATTCGGACCAACATAACTTATGTCTCATTATTTCATTTTCATTTTATTGGAAGACTATTGAAAATTTATATAGTGATATTGTCTCAATTAAATATTGGTATGGGTAGTGGTTTGAATTACCCATTAAGAAGTTGTCATTCCACCTCCAGTTATTGAAAAATCACACACCTTGTAGTGTAGTTGACAATCTCTCTTTTAATTTTATCCCACCAAAATGTATCTTGAAGTTCCCTATACATTTTAGTTCTTCCAGGATGTATAGAGAATGTAGAGAAATGAGTTTCATCCATCATTTCTTTCTTTCTCTATGGAATAGTAATAACACATAGTCTTATATGAAATTTCAGTACACCTTCTTGATCAATGTTGACCTCAGGAAACATTCAATTCATCACTACCTCTATCATTTTTTGTAACAATGGATCTTCTCTTTGAGATTTATTGATCTTATCTTTTAATGATGAGTAAGAAATATATTTGTTATAAGATTGATGATATCTCTTCCCTTATGATTCCAAGGTATTATTTTATTATGCCTATAATCAAATGATCTACTTAAATCTATATCATTTCCTAAATTTTAGGGTCTTTCCAACATAATGCATGAGTTACACTGTTTGATTTTCTACTATAATAAATAATTAAAAAATAAAATTTTTATGAAGTTTCAAAAATCTCTTCAATCTCATGTTTAATTTAGTTTTCTAGAAAATATACATTAAAAATCGGTGGTCTATGTATATATCACAATTCTCCCCATAAAGATATATCCTCTATATATCCAGCGTAAAAATAACTACAGTTAAATCTAGGTTTGGGTAGGAGAAATATTCTCATGTGGCATTTATTATTGAGATGAATAATAAATTCCCTTGTCAATTTTCATGAGGATGCACCCAATCCATTTCAGAGATGCATCACTAAAAATAATGAATCCTTCTCCAATAGACGGTAGAGTCAACACATGTTCAACAACCAATCTTTTCTTCAGCTCTTAGAAAATTTCTTCACAAGAATTTTTCCTAATGAACATATCCCCATTTCAAGTTAACATGGTTAGTGGATAATAATTTTATGAAAATATTTTCAAAAGCCTTGTTTAATATCCTACTAAACCAAGGAAACTATGAATCTAGATTTATATTGTAGGATGAGGAAAATCATTCACAACCTTTTTCTTAGAATGGTCAACTAATATTGTTTCATTGGATATAATTTTCCCCAATAAAGAAACTTTTTGAATAAAATTCCCATTTTATAAAGTATCTAAATAACCTATCCTTGTTCATATATTTTCAATATAAGCCTTAGATGATTTCCATGATCCTCATGACTTTTAAAATGTATCAGAATATCATCATTAGAAATAGATAATTTTTTTATGTAGTACATAAAAAATTTATTCATAACTTCCATAAATATAGTTATACAATTAGATAATCGGAATGGATTAAGAACCAAATCATTATGTTCATATATTTATCGGAAGGAAGCCTTCATAATATAATAATTCTACACCCTAAATTTATGATAACTAGATCAATAATAAATGTTGGAGATGAATTGAGCCCCACAATGTTTGGAAAATAAATCCTTAATCCATGTGTGAAACTTGTTCTTCACTGTGATCTTGTTATGTTATCTATAATCATTGAATAACTGAATTGATACAAACATCTTCTCCATAAAGAGAATATGTGCTCCCAAAGGAGACACAAATGGCTAGAAAAAACCATTATCTAAAATATCGTGAAGCTATTTCAATATTTTCTATAGATAAACATTTTCCATTCTATATGGGGTCCTTAATATCAGCATTGATCCAACTATGAGTTCATTGGGGAAATCTACATTTGTTTATAGTGGAGGACTAAGTAACTCATTATGGAATAAATTGACTCATTCCAAAATGATGACGAAATTTAATTTTCATATAGATTCATTTATTTCTTATTTTTCATTGATTATATCAATAAATAAGGCTACGAGTGGTGCTTCTAGAAATGTATCAGGTCAAGATATCGTCAATTTTTTTTTATTATAATGGGAATAAAACAATCATATTTTCTAAATAGGGTATAATAAATAACCTTATTGGGGAAATAGTTTTTCTTGTTTTCCCAAGCATGGGAAATTAGGGTACATTGGAAAATATTTTCCCAATTACTGTGTTTAGAGAGTTTTTTTATTCCTATTATATGAGTAAAAAATATCCCTTGAAAATAACTATAGGTTTTTCATTCATAACTATTTAGTTTGTATTTTTTATACAATTGATTTTAGTGTTATACTTTTAATGAAAATTCATCCCCAATATAATGTTGAATTCTATAATGGGAATTACACCTATATTTGTGATGAGATTGTGCTTTCCAAAACCAATACTAAATTTTATATACACTATTGATGATTGGGAAATCCCTCTGTTAGTCTTGACTGATAACTATACTTATTTATTTTTAGGGATTTATTGAAAAATCTTTCAAAACATGGAAGAAATATAGGAATGCATTGGACTAGAATAATACAATATAATATTTATCTTTGAGAGAAAAACAATAGTACAAAATACCGTATAATTTTGATCATATAATTCTTAGGTTGTCATAGAAAATTCCTGACCATGTTACATTATCCTATAATGAGGTTGATAGTGATTCTCCTCCATTACCTTTTATTTTCAGTAGTGATTGGGAAAGTTCTCAAGTTTTCCTCACTTACAATATTGGGCATCGAGATGGGTCATCACCATCTTCCCATGGTTGTTATTGTTGAAAAGTTGAGGCTTATCCTCACTACAATCGTTCCAAGTTATTTTTCCATCTCTTACACACTTGTATCATTTTACAATTTGGAGAAAGAAGTTCCCAAAATTATTCTTCCTATATATATTATATGTGAAAAGCTATACTTTCGTTTCTCCTATTATGTGATTCAAGTTACTCCCTATGTTTGGCACAACATATATCTTCTTTTATTTAGATTTATGTGTCCACTGCATCTCTCCAAACTCCAGTCCATCCTTTATAGCACTCCTTACCATCTGCTCATAATCATTATAGTGTTAATTGGATAAATTCTTCTATAGATGGGATTTTAGTCTTCCAAAAAATCTATCTTACTTTTCATTTTGATCCATAACAATGATTGAGGTGTAACAAGAAAGCCTTGTAATATTCATCTCATAGATTCCCACTAATTAAGTTTACATATGCTTCAGCTCTAGGCCTCCTTCTCCATATTCGTTTGAATTGAATGGGGGAAATATATATTGAAAAGGATTTCCCAATTCTCTTCACACTCAATAGAATCAATCGTCATTCTTGGATTATTATTTTCAATCAGTGTGAAAAAGTGATCAGATTCCACCTCTATAAAGTAAACATTAAGGGTGACATTCTCTTATTATAAACAACATAATATATTAGAGATATTTTTATAGATATTATCTATTGTTCGATAATAAATGGGTTGGTAGATCCACTGAAAGAAGGTGTTCATTGATTCCAAAATTACTCTTCATAAAGTTATTCCATTCGAGGTGAATCTATTTTCTCAACTTGATTCATGTCATTATTCAATACTCAAATTATTTGATTCGTAATTATCATGAAGATTCCATTCCATCTTCCATTATATGGTCTTTGGTGGATGGTCTATTCCACTCATTATATACATAGTTCCCACTATTTCCCACCATTTTTTAAAATAAGAAAACCATGGTGATATATTTTATTATTTCAAGAATCCTATTAGTATAGTAGAATTTTATATCTTAAAACATCATGATTAAATACATTATTCTTTTAAAAAAATTAATTTTCTATAAATCCTTTTGAATAGTTAAAAAAAGAATGTGATTAACAAAACATATCCCTTAGAAGATTCAAACTAAAATTGAAACAAGGCCCATTATTATGCACTAGTTACTAATCAATTCTATGTAAAGTGGTATTTTATGTGTCACCTTTATATAAATATATTCTAGAGCAACATCCACTTGTTCCTATCCAAAGAGGCATTTATTTTGTTGGAAACCACTTACGTAGGTCTTCACTAAAATAAAATGATCTTTTCCATATATTTAATTTCATCTCTAGGGTTCTTCCTAATGTTTTCAAATACTAATCTCTATAAATAACTAAAAAATACTTTGATATAAACTAAATCATCCAATATTTTATAACATAATATTTTCATTACATAAATAAAAACTGAAGATCATTTAATGTTTAGTTTCTTGGAAAATAGGAAAATGATACAAGAAATTATAAAATATACTTCTAATCCAAATGAAAGGATTATTTATGGGTTTATCCAAAGTAAATTTACTACATCTCATATCCCAGGGACATACATCAATGAAAAGTAGTGAGCATAAATCCATGTTTGGGAATCATTTTATGTATATTCACGAGGAATATCAATAAGAACATGAAGAATAACATTATGGAACATGAAATGTAAAAAATTCATATAATAATTAAAAGAACAAGATTAAATACATGTAAGTGTCTCTAATCATTTATTTTATCCGTTCATATGCATATCGACAAGGTTAATCACCCAAGTGCAGTAAATAAGAAACTACTAAGGTTATTCACTAAGGTATCATTAAACATGTCATCCCAAGAGATTAAATTATTTACCCAAGGAATAATAGTTCTATAAGGGTGAAAAATTAATATTAATTAATTAATGTGACATAGATATTAATAAAAAAATCATAAATAACACTTGGAGAATTAAAAATGGGTTTCATATCCAAATCATTGTGTTTTAAAAGTTATTAAAAATATGGTCATTGTGTCATTTTCAAACCACTAATATTGAACATGGGTTTCATGTTTCTCAATAAAAAAAATTATATAATTTTTAAATTTAGATGAACAACCTTTCAAATTAATTATTGATGATAATTCAAAAGAATTAAATAAATATTTATTTCTTGAGGATAGAGGGAAATTTTGGGCATTAAATTTGGTAGTGTAACGAATATAAAATGTTGTTTATGAAAAGTATAAAATGAGTGGGTAAAATGGTATAACATTTATTAAACATATTTTTGAAGGAATGGAATGAATAATATTGTAATAAAATTGGTTGATCATAATAATTATAATACATAAAAAAGATATTCTAGAATTGAATATAAAATTAGGGCAATTCCCTTACCTTGAAGTGTTACCCTAAGAACATAAGGATTGGGACCATATTGGATTTATAAAACCATGGTAGGACTCATTGGAAATTTAAACTACCAAATATTGTTTGATTTTGTGTTGATAGTGAAATGAAATTGAGAAATGGCTGGGTATTTATAGAAAAAGAGGAAGATTTGTTTAGTAATTTTCAAATACAATTCATCAAAATATAGGTTTTTGGAAATGAAAAAACATGGGCATGACCACGATTTTCCCATAGTTTTCTATATTTGGGAGATATTCATTTAATTTTAAGAAAACATAACTTAAAATATTGTTACATTACATCTTGTGGCAAGGAAATGTAATGTTTTTAAAAAAATTCTATTTTTAATGTTAAATTTTCTATTTTAAACATTGAAAAGTAACGTGTAGGTTTGGAAATTGACTAAAATATATTAAAATTATTGATATTAATAAAATTACACATTTTGTGAAGTATATTGGGGTTAACTAATTATTACTTTATTATTATATAATTATGATGTAATTACACATACTGAAACGGTCAAACTGTATTATTAATATTCACAAAACAAATAGAGTATTTTAGAGAAAAAAATTAACCCAAACCTAAATTCTACATGATGATTCCAAAAATGATGTTTATATATTATGATAACTATCTAAAAATGTTATCTTTAAATTTTTTATATATAAATCCATATTTATAAAAATAGTTGGTTAAAAATGAAAAGTAACATTTTTGGCACTAAATGTTTTTTAACTACATTATAAATTTATCTTGTCATTTATGTAAAATTGATTTAATGATAAATTGCACTTAAAAAAGTTTTATTAATTAAAAATTAGTTTATATAATTATTTATATAATTTCGTAAAAGTAAAAATCAGGTCTGAAAAGTCACTTTATCAAATTCCATCTCAAATAAACCTATTTTTACTATGAAAAAACTAATCATAAAACAAAATTTATGGAATAAGAATTTTGTTTATACAAATGAATTATAAATTAGTAAATATGGTTAACACAGAGAAGCCTTTATATCACCCATGTATTCCCTAAGGGTATGGTGTGTGATGGTGATATATTCATGCGGAGGCTCAGCTAATATCGACCGAGTGTTAATATCCACTAACTTAAACTTCTCGCATAGGAAACTTCGTTCAAGCTTCATTTATTGAAGCCCGACTCAGGAATGATCAAGGGTGAACAATAATGAAGGTACCTATCTTCCATGTTCTATAAACAATGATTCATATTACACAACTCTACTAGTTTAGGTCCTAACATCTCTTTTCTATATTAATTATACTATTTCATTTTTACTTATATACACTAATTATAACATGAAAATTATGACCTACAGTATAGTTTAAAATTTTTATATTGACCAATGGTTATAATTGACCAAAATTCTTATAAAGGTAAAATACAAACGGTCACATGTTTCCTTTATATTCTCTTCATTATTAAAGAGATATGGTTTTTTGGTAGAGTATGATATAACACACATTTTCATGAAACAAATACGATTCATAATGTTTGGGTCATTACATAATCCCCTCAAGAATTGTTAGATGAAATTGAGGATAATTTCCATAATTTTGTTAAAAAGGAAGATTAGGGTGTTATTTACTAAGAGTCTAGATTTAAAATATTTCCGGAAATTTTTTGGACTACATAGGTAATCCAGAAAGGAGAAATTTTCCATTTCATTGACGGGCTTAATCTGAGTCTCTAAAGGGAACTAGTTTCTCAAAAAAATTATTATATGTTGATATAGTATCAAGTACCATAAAAATTGAGAAATAATTTTTTATATCTTATATATTTATGTGAAATCAAATGAATAATAGGGTTTTTAAGAAACATGTAAATAGAATGCATAAAAAGAAGAAGAAGGTAATAAACTATTTTCTATCATGTAATAATTATGGAATGAAAAATCATGGAAAATTATTTAAGGGCATGGTGGTTTGTTATAATCATAGAAAAAATCATCATCCATAAGGAACATAATGAAACCAATACGAAATAGTTTTTAAAATTTAATGAGATAATATATTATTTAAATTTTTTTCCCATGATTCAATGGAATGTACCATAGAAGAATGTAGCGGGATAATGTCAAGTATATAAAATTATAAGAGTTGAAGTGGAAGTTCGAAGAGATGTCCACAAAGGAAAAATTATAATATCTTATAGAAAGGAAATTTTCTCATTTGAATATTTTCTACCCACAATTTTATACATGTGTAATTTACCAATGGTGTCACATTATGATCTAAATGATTTGATGTTGAGTTTCTAGTGAATGATCACAATTCTAAGATGATCACATCAAAAGTTTATAAATCCAATCTAATATAAATTTTTAGAAATGTACCTCCTGAAAATATTTTTATTCTACCTCCATTTTATTTGAACATAATTTTCTAAAATGATCAACTCCCTCAGTATAGATCATATATTAATTCTTGAAGAAGGTATGTAACATTCGATATTTAGAATCATCGTATGATAGTAAAATTTAGTAAGGATGAAACTGAACCCCAAAAGAAAATTACTTCCCTTAATATTTGGTTTTCTATCGATTCACGAGGGATATTATTCTCATATTTTTTGGATGAATCTAAAAAAATTATGATATTCCCATGGTATAAGTGTTTTTTTTTATTTCAAGAAGAGTTTTGTTATCATCCCCTACATCATGAATTTGGGTTTAAAACAGATATAATACATGGTGCTACACATATCTCAAAGTCTCCGTATATGGTAGTCTCAATTGAGTTATATAAATTGAATAAGATACTCCCAGATTATATATATAGGGAAATCAGTCATCCCAATGAATCACTATTGGTTTTATATGTTATTTTGTTCAGAAAAACATGGCTCAATAAATATTTACATTTCTTATCAAAATCAATGCAAGATAACTACTAATAATAGGTATCTTATACCCATATCAATGACTTGTATGATCATTTATGAAGAGATAAATATTTCTTAAAGGTGTATCTTTGATATGGGTGCATGAGATAAGGGTCTAGAAGGAATATTTATATAACACCCTTAAATTTTGTAATTTTTTCCGAATAAAATTAGTCTTTCAGATATATTTCTTTTCACACAACACTATATATAATATTTTGGATATATATACTATAAAAATAAGTATGACTTTTTTTATTTTAAAAACCATATTTATCATGGAATACACACTAAACGTATACTTTCTTGTCCTATACAGAACACTGAGTTAGTTTTCTTTACACTCAAAACTGAGTTTTTCCACCTATTATTGGAGAACATATTTTAAAACTAATTTCTACATTTTTTTTGAATTTTATTTTTATAAAAACAAATAATTTTGGATCAAATTTTATAAATTATATCATGAGGGAATTTTTGTTATTTTTCTGATAAAATCATTTTGTGGATGAATAGTGATAATATATCACATTTTAGTTAAAAAATTTAATTTTTTTAACACTCAATAATGTGAAATTATATTTTAAATTGGTTTGTTAAGTGATAATATAAAAATTATAAATATATTAATGAAATTTAGGTCATTATAATCATTTTTATGTAGAAATTATATATAAACACTTACTAAACATTTGAATGTTTTAACATTAATAACCCTCTTTCTCACAGTGTGTGTGAGATTAGAATTAAACTTAATTTTCCCACATTTTTTATTTGAATTTTTGAAAAGGAAAAAAATTTGTTGAAATAATTTTACTATTTTTTTCTAGTAATATCCACTTCAATTTTGACCATAAATATTTTTGAAAGTGATTAAAATCAATTATGGTGATTAGGGTAAAATTAAGCTTAATATGAGACTAAACCTTAATATTAAGGGCCATGATGACCGGGACACAAGTCCGAAATACATTAGATGTGAATAGTTTGACCACATATACTCATTGGTCAAATTATATGAGATATTGGGATATTATTAAATGGAAGTATCCTATTGAAAAGGATAAGTATGGAAAAAGGAAAAAGGGGAACATTCCTTGCCTTTAATAATTATAAAACTTTGAGATATGTAAAAAACCACATATTTTTGGTTCTAAATATAATTTTGAATGATAAATTGTTTATTTTTTATTTTAATAATTTATCATTAATTTTTATACATGATTTAGTGAATTAAAATTCTTAGGAAATGTGAACATTGAGATTATTTAGTTAATAATTAACTAAAATAAATGATACTACAAATATTAAAAGTGATGTAAATTTATTTAATTATTATATTTAAATTTTTTATATTAATATATAATATTACATGGATATAAAACAAATATATTCCAAATCTAATTTATTTTCACAATTTCAAATTAAAATTAAAAAAATAATGTCAAACTTGACATTAATGATATTTTACAACAAAATATATTTTATTGAATTATTAAAATTAAAAAAAAACATATATTCTAAAAATTAATTTTTAAGTTTTAATTAATATTAAATATGTTCTATTGATAGACAAAATGATCTTTTATAAAGAACATATTGAACCATATATTGTAAAAGAATTATTAATACGTTCTGTGTTTATGTAGTGGTTTAGCTCGCCACATAAGATTGTTTTAAAAATAATATCAAAACACATGACATGTTTTTTGTTTTTTAAATTAAGATATCTTATTTATAATTTAGTGGAACTATATTCTATATTACATCTCACTTTATCTTAGTCTTAGTGGTTAAATTACTTAGGTTATATAATTAGATGTTATATTAAAAATGAAAATGATAAAACTGGGTAATTATATAAGTTAAGGAACCAAATTATTAAAATGCACATATTTTCATGTAGTCGAGGTTTATCTCAACAATTATTCCCCTTTACACAATTATCTATCTATTTTGGAGAGCAAATTATGTAACATCCAAGATATTTATAGAACAATAAATTTTCCAATATAATAATATTTTAGAATATGATATTAATTCTATGTTAAAGTGTAGAATTTTTATAATAGTTTAATCGAGATGCCAAAAAAGTTTTGTCTGAAATCTTACGTTGCACGCATCATTTAATTATATCGAAAAATAATAAAATATTATTATAATTATTTTAAATTGAATTTAATGCCTTTCCATTGTATTGAGGGGAATTAATATTACATACTAAAATTTGATTACACATGTTTTTAAATTTATTTACAATTATCTAATAATTTTTAGAGACTTAAAATAAGAATTGATCAAATTTTTTATCATAAAATAATCTAAAATTTTTAAATGCTATTTTACAGCCTTTGGATTGATAACCCATTTTAAGAATATATTTTTTCACTTTTATATGTCCTATTTGATAACATAATCTTATTATTTGGAATAAGGATATCAAAATTTAACTTGTTTGAAATTCTGTTTTTTTCTGATAAAATCCATATTTTAATGAATATTTAAAAATACTAAATTTTAATTCAAAACTATCTTTTCATCTATTTTATTTATATAGCTAGATTTTTTTAGTTGGTTTTAAATTTCAATTTGATTATGTTTTTATCATTTTAACCACTTTTGGACAGTGGAAGTTATTTAATATTTAAATTGGACATAAATACATGTCAATAATTTGATAGTACTTACTTATTAAAAACCCACATTATGGTTTTAACAATGGGAATTACATTTAAATTAATTACTAATTTTTTTTTGCTTGAATGTTTAAAAATGGATTCCATATTTCAAATCATAAGATCCAAAATTTTGTAATTAGGTACATTTTATTTTTAGACATTATGAATATTAACTTCCTTAATTATTTTTATTTACCTTAGTTAAAGCGAAAATCAGGAAAATAAAGGTAAACAAATAATATTATTAAAATATATAACTATCCAAAAACATGTCCAAATTTTGTTTTATGAAATATTTCCATCGATATGAGTACTTGGGTCATTTTCAGGACTCCATGGAGCCACTTGGGTGTGATAATGACCTTTTATAATATTTATTTTAATGAAAATGAAAATGTAACACAAACATATATATCCTAACTAAAAAATTTAATTGGTTGATATAAATGATATATTTTACTATAAATAGTCATTAGATATATAGAAATATTTTCTACATCAAGGGATTTTATTTAGGATTTTTATACACTAAATAAATAAATTTATATCTGACACAATGATAATAATGTGATTACCTTATTATTGAATGATTCAAATAAATGATATTATAAATATTAAAATAAATTTAATTTGAACGTTTTCATGGCATCCACGAATTTGTTTTTGAAGAAATTTATAAGTTTGGGATTATTTAATTCCTTTAGTTTGATGTAATAATGTTGTTATGACATTAACAAATCAATTACTAAATTGTGTCAAAATTGAGATAAATATGTTTTCAAAAACAAATACTATTTTATTAAGAGATATAATATTCCTAAAATCTAAGATTCAGAAAACCGAATTATATAATGTTACAAACATCATTCATCATCCACTTTTGGTTTATTAGCATTTTATAGTATCTATACTAACCATATATTATAAAACAATAAGAAGGCATGGTAAGAGTTAATATTTTTAACTAAGGATTAAAGGTAATAGATAAGGTTAATTTTGTGACCTAAACTTGTATAAAACATATTGGTTGAGATCATTTAGATATATCCTCATTTTATCCTCTAAATGTATCACTTTGGAACTATAATAATTATAAATTAATTTATAATTAACTAATATTTCAAAACTTTCCTAAAGTTCCCCTCCTCCCTCTAATAAAATCTCGCGACCTCTATACACTTAATCACACATCTCAATCCCCTTATCTCATACAAATTATACTCAAAGAATCTCACAATATACCTCCCTTAATCCTAGAAGAATTACATTGGGAAGAAGGAAACTCAAAAAAGCATTTTGGCAAAAATCAAATGGAGTTACCGAATTTTTATGTAATGTCCTCTCTCAACCTCCTTTCAATTATTTTCTTTCCCCATCAGTATGATATTTATATACCATTATATTATAATAACACTAGTATAAAAAATATAATAGGATTTTTTATGCTAATGTTTTGACCTACACTTACACACACCTCCATCTAGTGGATATAGAACATACTATTTCTATGTACGGTGAACTACTACTTCGCGAAACAATGATTATTCTGTTTTCTCCTACCACCTCTCAAGGTGGAAATTATGATGGAAAAGTATTTATATATGATATATATATTAGATTTTTATTTTCAATAATCTTTTGTAATTTTTATTTATAACATACCTTTATTATTTCCATAATGTGTAATTGAGATTATTTATTTTGAGTAAATGTGGACTACCTCCCCCTTGAAGTGATATGTCTTCTTAATGCCATACATAAAACGTATTAATGATGGCATTAATAAACTTATGTAAAATATATAACATATAAATAAAACTGTTCTTATAATATACATATGCATCATTTATTTTTTATTCTTTTACCCTGATAAATAAGTGAATGTTAGGTTCATGCCTACGTAGGACATACCGTCTCCATAAATAGTGAATTTCATTTATTATCTCCAAACATTATGGAAATTTATAAATAAATATATATATATATATAATATATGTTATATTTAAATAATGAATAATATTCTTTAGATAATGGACTTATGACCACATGGATAATTTTCATCAAATAAAGATTATATTTGACTCATGTACCGAACATCAACAAAACAGTTAATATGATAAGAAAATAATTAACAAAATTTTATTCCATTTTCATAATTGATATAAAATGAATAATAAAAATTAAAACACATATAAATCATGTATATATTAACCTAATTCCATTTTTCAAGAAAGTTAAATAATACGAGACAAGTCGGACTCAAGGAAATGGAACTTCTTAGCCCAATTTCTATTATTTTGGTTACTCATTTACTTCAGGTATATTTCTTTCTATGATTATGTGGGAAATGAATATTGATATCCTATATTTTATTTATAAATTATTTATGTTTATTTATAGTGAATACACATAATTGATCTATTTTATTTAAAAATTATCATGTTAATGTAATTTGAAACTCCATTTCCACTCATTATGTTTTATGCATACTTCACTGATTTTATTATGCCAATATTATGTATGGAATCACTGTTTATTTATTTATGTTGTTATTTAGACTTCCAATTGTGTGGATATACTATTTATACACCTAATCACCCCATTGATAAATTATTTTTCCATTTATACAATCTTTTAAGGGAAATCCTAACTTAATCACTATTCATTTAGTTAAATATCCATTTCATTGGTTTTGTTTTTTAGAGAATATGTATGAATTAACTCTGATTATTTTACATATAATGTAAACATATATTACATGTATTTCTATTTTTAACAAATAATTATGTCATCAATTAATCTTTAATCTAACGATATGATCATTGTATGGGACTCTGTCTCAATCTATTTTCCCTGAGGCATATTTTGATTTCTATATGATCTTTTTTTTATATGAGGTATAATCAACCCATTTGAATTTTAATTTCATTCAATTGTTTTAAAAAAAATCTTATTTTCAATGTTTTTTACTAAATTGAAAATGGAAAATTCATTTCTAACGTACGCAGAGATAATGATCATTCTGTTATTGCAAGAATTATTTGATATTTTACTTCCTCTACAAGTAAAATGATTTTTAAAAGGAAACGTAAATACCATATTATTTTATAGGAATCTTGGTATTGAAAATGGTTTTGAGAATGGATGGATTATATCAATATCTTGAAATGATGTCTTATGAATGTGATGTGGATATGTTATTTTTTCTTTATTCTTGTTCATGTATTAATATTATATAATGGTTCTTGAGAATTGATTATGTATACGGGTGATTCCATGATAAACTGAAGGCGCGTGAGCCCGTGATAACTCTCCAATGTGTGGGTTAATGTGACTAATGTAACTCTCGGAACGTAGTTATTTAGAATCAGTACATTATTAAATATAATTGTCATGATCACAAGAGATCAAGTCCCGAATGACCGATTAGTTTAGTAGCCTTGGAAGTACTAGGTACATACATGAGTTTTTCATTTCATCATGAAATAATTAAAAAGAACATTGTGTCCCCTTTGAACACACTCATATCCCTTAGCCTATTCTTTCAGGTTAATCATGATATAATTCTTCACATCTTGGAGAAAAATAAGACATAAAAAGGGGTGATCTTAGATGCTCGGTAAGGATGACAGTATAATAGAAACTTGCATAAATAATAATAAACATTTAAGGCAATGGATAAGACTAAAACAAAAACCCTTTAAACATAAATTTCAGCATAATATGGAAAATATAAATCAATTAATTTAACTTACATATTCAAATGGACATCTTACTAGTCTAATAATCACATGTAATATCAATAGTTAATTTCATAATGATGGAATCCTTAATGTCGGACATCATAACCACATTGTCAAGTCCTTCTGAAAAGACTACAAATCAGATTTTGTCAAGGCCTTATGACAAGACACTATTTTGCCTCATGAGACCTACCGATGCATCGAGGAGATATAGTGGTCTCCACCCGTCACATAATAATTTCAATTCATTCCTCATATGAAAAGGTTGAAACATAATATAAACATTCTTATTAATATTAGCATATGAAATGTTAATAACTTAACCAAAAACCATGAATGGTAAAAAATAGCACATCCACAGTTAAACATAACTCATTTATTACAATATTAATGATTGGAGTACAATAAATTAACCTCAATTGGAAAAAACGAATGAAGTTGACATAGATGGAAATAATCATCAATATTATTTTCATGAAATATCCCCCTTTTTCTTGAAAACATTTAAATGTTTCACTATTTATCAAGAATCCATTGAAAATATATTTTTTAATCAAAGTGCCCCATAACAATTTGAATCTTTTAAGAGATATTTTAATTTTAAAACATTAATGTCCATATAAATAAATCCTTCAAAACATTTTTAAAACATGTACATTAATGATATTGATTTGGAAGAATAAATCTTTACAAAAATGAAAATGATATTTTAGTTAGAGTTCATAACCAAATGAGTGAAAAAATAATACAAATAATTGAGGTAATAAAAACAATATAATATCATAAGAATAAATGGATATATTTTATACTATGTCAAAGTAAAATATATGCACCAAATAAAAGTGAATTTGCGCATAACAACAATGAAGTCTTAGTGGAATGTAAATTTAGATGAAATCCCATATAAAGACTGTATCTTTAGGTTAAGGATAAACCAATGAAATAATTATGTGTGAAAAATATAAATACACTCAATATGATTGGATATTTAGTGTAAATTAATCATAGTATATTCACACATATTCTTGTAAAAATAACAAAATAACTTTGATGTTTAACTCAATGAATAGAAATTGAGTTAAAATTACTCTTATGAAGTTAATATAGATGAATTAGGAATTTATCAATAGAGTTATTATGTGTATCTAAATTATATCCACAAAAGGGTAGTGGAAATTACTACATAAATAACTAAATAGTGACTTCACTCATAATCATTGAGTAAAATAATCAATGAAGTTTACATAAAACCCAATGAGTGTAAATTGAAATTCTATATTCTATTACCGATTTGGTAACTTATGATACATACACCCCATGAAAGAAGTATCATACAATTATGATGAATATACTCATAAATTAAATTATATTACACAAATAATACAATCATGGGCAGTACATATACCGAACAAAAGTTTATATCAGCAAATATAGCATGAATCTCACAGGAATAAAAGTGAGATGAAAATCCCTTACCTTGTATTTTTCCATTGTTGAGGGTAAATTAACCTGCTTTATAATGGTGAAATAATTGTTATTAAATTATAAAATAACAATATAAATAAATATTATATCATATATGATTTTTGAATATTTGTTTGTGAATAATACTTTAGTAGTATCATTGTTTCGGGTTATCACTGATTCATTTTTCGTTATATGTTTTGTTATGTAATACATGTTTGTTATGGATAGGATGTATTTGATTCATATCCAGAATTATATTATGTTCCTAAACATTTTTTTAATCAAAAAATGATTCTTATTCTTTAATGGTTATGATTGGAAATGAATCTCATCGCATTCGTGGTTACGATAATCTGTACGTATTCATGAGCGACAATACCATTCTATTGATGGTGAAATCAAATGTAATAGGATGTTATATCATATATAAATAATCATTAACTTGTCATATTAATTATTTACCTCAATTATACTCATTATTATACCCATCCAAATAATTAAGTGTTAAATAACAAACTACACCACGACGTGGAGATGGTAAGCCGTACGTACGCACGTATGGTGACATTCTCATTCATAGGATGGATATAATAATGAATATTGTTGTACCATATTTATAATAACATCACAATATTTGGTACTGGGGTTATAATTATTTATGGAAACAACAAAGAAATTGGAAGTGTAAGTAGAAAAGAACA
The DNA here is from genome assembly GCA_963277665.1 of Viscum album. Lineage (NCBI taxonomy): Eukaryota > Viridiplantae > Streptophyta > Magnoliopsida > Santalales > Viscaceae > Viscum > Viscum album. The sequence continues at coordinate 1,771,617,978 of OY728123.1, forward strand.
TTGAAAGGGGTGATGAAAAAATTACCTCTTTATCAGGTTCTTTCTTTTGATTTGATAAAAATGGCTTCTTAAGTTAGAATTATGATCAAATTAAGGCTTATAGGTTTAATTGAGTGTATATGGGAGAATATTTTAGCATGTTTTATTCGAGACAAATGGCTGTGGAGGTATGATTTTGAAAGAAGGGGAAGTACCCTTTTATAAGAGAGGTGGGAGTCACTTTAGGAAAACTTTAAAATATTATTTTATTTTACAATGATATTCGGTTTATACTGGTTCAAAAAGGATTTAAATTTAGTATAAGTTGGGGTTGGGTAGAAAACCTCTCAATAAATAGGTTTTATACATGTTTAGGTCACTATATAAATCATACCCTTTAGATTTAACTCTTGGTTAAATAGTTTAACATTTACCATGTCTCCTTGTAGTTTTATATTATATGGTTAATAAACATACTATTAAATGCTAAGATATCCTCAAGTGGTTCATAAATGAAATATCTATTATCATATATGTCCTTTTGATGATCCTTATATTTTTAGGACAATTATTTCATTTAATAATATAGTATTTATTTTAGAAACCCATTTAGGTCAATATTGACATTATTTAGTATTTGGTTTTTGTGAAGGTCATAAAAATATGATTTTATAGAAAAAATATATTGAATCAACCATAACATGTAATATTACCCTAGAAAATTTTTGTAATGCTTCAAAAGTATCAATTCACATTTATTTTAACTGTAACATATAATATTAGCCTAGACTAAATGTAACATCCCAGGTAAATAAAGAATACGATATTTTCATATTTATTAATATTTTTTAAGTAATTATTAATTTTAATTTAATGGTGTTTCTATGTTTGATTGCGTACCTGATACACAACAATGGGTTTCCTTGAAATCTTACATTGTACAATAACAATATAATATTATTATTTTAAATGGTAGTTAAAGCCTAGCTGTTGTATCAGCGGGAATGAAAAAAACTAACTACAATATGATTATACAAGTTTGTTAAATGTATTTACATTTACCCAATAAAAGTTATAGACATAAAATGTGAATGAATCTAATTTTAAGCATAAATACTCTAATATTATTTTAAAGGGTCAATTTTAAGCCTTTTGATGGAGAACCCAATTTAAATCTTGTTTTCATCACTTTTATATGTTTTATATGACAAATTAATTTTCAAAATTAGAATAGGGACATCAAAATTTACTTTGGATTAAATTTTGTTATTTTTCTAATAATGTTCATTTTTAATGAATAGAGAAAAAATGTTATATTTTAATTCAAAACTGCCTTTTTATCTAATTTATTAAAATGTTTATATTATCTGTTAAATTGGTTTTAAAGAGTAAATCAATTATATTTTTAACATTTAATATAATTTTTTCCATTGTAAGTAATTTCACTTTGAAATTGGACATTAATAAATATCAATCTTTTGATGGTTATTATTTCTTAAAAACACGTTTTTTGTTTTGATGACATGAATTAATTATAAAATAATTAAGGAAACTTATATTTTTTGAATTTGGTAAAATAGAACTCATTTTTGAATTCAGAATATCAACTTTAGTTTAGAGTGGATTTTTGGTATTTTTTTGAAAACTTTCTATTTTTTGATGAATAGTGACAAAAACTACGTTACTGTTTAAAACCAAATTTTTATTTAAATAATTAGTTCATAAATTTAAATTTGATTTAATGTAATAATAGACACATAATACCTATATTAATAATGTTTAATTCATTCTACTTAATTTATAATAACATTAGATATATAAAATTCTATTGAACTTTTTAAAGTCTTTTGTCCACCTTCTAAGTGCTTTTCCAATTTTGCAAAAAATGTAATTTTACAACATCTATTAATTGTATATCAAAAATATGACTTACATGGTTTTCATTAGTAAGTAATTTTTTTTCAATGTGATGGAAATAATTTTTTGTAAATAATAACTTTTGAATTTTATTAATGGCGATTAAAGGTAATTAGGGTAATTTAAGGTAGAAATAATATTATAATAATATAAAATTTCCATGAAACTTGACCAAAACTTATGGGATGAGTCATGGCCGACCAATACAATACATGGGTAAATTTTAGGACCCCATGGAGCCACTTGGGAAAGATAATGACAATAATAACTTTTTAATTAAAGTAAAAAATAAAAATGTCATAATCATTAATTGTTTTTCTAAAATAATTTTAATGTGGGGTTATATAATTGACATATTTGACTATAAATATTCATTATAAAGATAAAAATATTTCCTACATCATGGTAATTGTTTTATAAAATTTTTACATCATATAAATAAAATTTTTTATGACAAAATGATGATGCAGTGTTTGTGTCATTAAAGAATGATTGAAATAAATAAGAAGATAAAAATTAACACAATATCCAAAACATGTCAATATTTTATTGGATGATTTTATTTTGAACATGGTCCACCTTATCATCGTCTTTAATGATTTTGGACCTTTAGAAACCGAAAATCATTATATAATAAAATAATATTTTCAAACATTCCAAAAGAGCCCCTCTACTCCCTTATAAAAAGCCCTCACTTCCTACCCCTTTCTCACACATCTCAATCCCTTGTCTCATCCAAACTCAGCTCTAATAAGCTCCCAATATCCATATATTCATTCTATAAGCCTTAATGTAGGTATAAATCACTTAATGAAACCCTTTTGGTTCAAACAAAAGGGAGTTACCCGATTTAAAGGTAACATCTTATCTTAATTTCTTTTGATTTATTTTACTATCCCAACCCCCTAAAATCTTTTTATTACATTATTTTATAACAAACCCAATATAATAAATATACTAGTATGTATTTTTGAGAAGTATTAGAGCTACACTTTTACACACCTACATCTAAAGGGTAAAGAATTTACTGTTTCTCTGGATGGAGAACTACTGCCTCATAAAACAATGATTGTTCAATTATCTTCTACCGCCTCTCATAGTGGCTATTATGATGTAAATTTATTTATATGTGATATATATTATATTTATATTGTTTAAATTCTTCTGTTTTTTAATTTATATCTTACCATTATGGTTTCCATAAAGGGTAAATGCGATAATTTAATTTGGGAAAGTGCGGATACCGCCCACACAAAATGATATGACATATTCATGCCATATGTGGAACATATAAAGAATATAATTTATGATCTTATGTAACAGATATAACAAATATATTATAATGGAATTATAATATACCTGTGTATCAATATTTTTTCATTCCATTAAATTATGAAATAGAAATTAATGTTGCGTTCATGCGTACGTACGACTTACAGTCTCCATGAACGGTGTATTTCATTTCTTATCTCCAAATGTTATGTAATATTATAAAAAAATATATATATTGAATATATATGATATATATGACATATAAATGATTAATATCATTTTTTATATAATGGATATTTGACCAAAAAGAAAATTTATAATTATAACAAGTTCATTTTCGACCAAAGTTCTGAACATCGAAAAAATGTCTTATATGAAGTCAAAAAAATTTAGTAATTGTTATAGCAGAGTAATAAGTGAAATAAAAGTAATAATAAACATGAATAACATTATTAAGAAAGTATAAATTTACTTTTTTTTATCATTTAGGATGAACAATTAACATACGAGCGAGTCAAGTCAGACACGTGGTAAGGGATTCTTATATAACTTCCATGTCTGTGAGATTTCTATTTTACGACACTAGTCTCTTGAATGTGGTGTATTATGTACTGACGTTTGATATATATTATCATTATTCCATTTATATTCATGTTATTCTGAAATTTAGTGGTTATAATTTTATGGTCATATGATTTGATTTATTACAACGAGGTAAGGTGTTTTCATCTCACTTTTATTCCCACGAGATTCATGCTATATTATCCAATTTTTCTTTTTGTGTGGTGTATGTACTACCCACAACTATACTATTTATATAATATAATTTAATTTAGGGGTATTTACACTTTCATTTTACGATCCTTCTTTCATGGGGTGTATGTTTTGAAAGTTACCAAATTGGTAAGGGAACCTTTCACCCTCCTCTATTTAAAAGATTTATTTTGGTTATGTATTTTAATTCACATATTCTAATGTTGGGATATGTTCTTATATATCCGTATTGCTATAAATTTTATTTCCATGTGATGAGATACCCTTGTTATCTATTTAAATAGTTTTCTGAAATTTTATGTCACGTCGTTAGGGTGCCGAATTTTTATAAGGGAACTTCTTAAACCAATTTCAATTCTTTGGGTTAAACCTTAACTTCTTGATTATGTTTCTATGTGAATATGTGTCAATGATTGATGATTTCTTTACACTTAATATCCACTTATATTTGGTGTATTTATATTTTTCACACATAATTATGTGATTGATTTATCCTTAATCTAAATATATCGTCCTTATAAGGGATTTCGCCTCAATTTATATTCCAGTGAGACTTCATTGTTGTTATGTGACAATTCATTTTTATATGATGTATATAATGTCCTTTGGAATATTTTATCATGAATTCATTTATTATTAGGGTGTTATAATGTTTTTATTAAATGTTATTCCTCAATTATTTGTATTCAAGCATACCGTATTTGGTTAATAACTCTTTAACCAAAATACTGTTTTAATGATTTATTCTTATAAATATTTCTCATTAATGTCCATGTTTTAAAAATAGTTTTACGGATTTATTTATATAGACATTACTATTTTAAAATTTTAATTCCTTTTGAAACATCAATGTGTTATGGGAGACTTTTATTCAAAAATCCATTTATTAAATTTTTTAAGTGGTTTTGAAAATAGTTGGATAAAGAATTGTTTATTTAAATATATTGTTAAGATATATTATGATTGGAATGTAGAAATGTTATATTTCCATTATTCTTTTGTTATGTGTTATTATTACGTTATGGTTATTGGTCATTTTTTACGTATACGGGTGGTTCGGTGATAAACTCAGGGAAGGTGAGACTGAGATAGGTCTCCAATGCATTGGGTAACGTGACTAAGGTAAAAATTACTGTTTATCCTAAAAGATTTAGGTAATATACTATGATGGTTCTTCCATATGTGAATCCCAATTTTTTGTGATAACTACAATGTAAGTATGTTATGTATGCCATTAGTTACCTTTATGATTTCTGATTTCTCTATGTTATTAATAAATCTTATGATTTAGTAAGGAATGTTATGATTGGAAAAGTATAGGTTTCATTGCTTTGTATTTATTGATGGGATAATATTTTCCTTCAATATTTTATAACCCTTACTGATCTTTTTATTCCCATCCCATGTTTTTGTAATGTTTTCCATAGGACATTAAGATTAATAAGGTCAAGGATGAGATCAAAGAAAAATCATGTTTTCTAAAACATGGAACTAAACATCACTCTTTTTTTCAAAGAGTTTTTATTTTATGAAAAAATGTTTACTGAGTAAATGTGTCTACATGTAAAATTCAAGTTGTTTTGTATATGTTATGACATAATTTTTTAAATATTTAAACCTGAAATAATCCTCAATGTGAATTATTAATTTAATTCAAGATTATATAATGTTTTAAGGCTGGGTCCTTATAGTTGGTATTAGAGGTCATTTAAGATAACTTTTGACGTTAGGGTATTTTTTTAAGCATAAGTGACATTACCATAATGGTTAGGATTTCAGAAAGAGTCATAGTATATTCCTAATAAAGTGAATGAGTTTAAGATAACATGAATAATTATATCTTAGTCTTTACCATCATCATAAGATATTATATGATGAGTTTACTAATATACTCACACTAACATTTTTGGTTTTAGTAAATGGATGAATCAAGCAGGCACCGAAGTAATAGTGGATGTGAAGACAACTGTGATGGTTTACTGAATGAGACATTGAATGAAATGGGAGCTACAATGAGAACTATTGTGTTTAATTTCAACCAACTATCTGGAGTCACGATTAACTACCTGAACCATGGTGATTTTTATAAGGAAACATATATACGAGAAATAAATCCCTATGGAAGTTCAGGTAATAATCATAAAGGTAAGTATGTTAAAAAACCTATGTGTCAAGGATGTGGAAAGAAACACCTACAAAATGTTCCAAAGGGAAGGGAAGATTCTATAGGCATGGAAATGTAGGTCATAAAGAAATATCCTACGATGGAAAAATGAAGCCTCCAGTTTACTATAGTAAAGGGAAAGAAGTTCTTTCTGAGGGACCAATTGAATGTTTTAAACTTGGTGTGCATGGTTATTATAAAAAAACATGTCCTATGAAGACGTTTCAGGAACAGGATCACCAGGATCATATAATTTTTTTTTACCAATGCCCAATTTCATTCTGATTGAGGATGAAGAAATATATAATGACCAATGAAAGGTATGGATTATTTCTTAACATATGTTTTGATATTATTGAATTTTAGGATATGATTTAATATTGTGTTTGTAGGAAATAAGTATTTAATAATATGTTGGAAAGGAATGGTTAATGGATCAGGAAGAATGTTGAATGAATAAGAAGTCAACATATAAGGGATTCAAGAGTTATGGTAGATTTTATGATGGTGAAATGCTTAAAAGTATTAAGGCAGTTTTGATGATGGGATTACATTAGATGAATTTTTATTGTTTGTGTAAACCAGAATTTTGATATATGAAAATTTTATTCAAGGAATAAATATCTTTTCTTTTGTGGATATATTTATAAACTTCCATTTGCATTTATATGATCCTTAAATTTGAGGAAATTAATAGTTAATACATTTTGGGATGAAAAATGAAAGTTATTAGATAACATTAGAGGTTTAAATATATTATGGATAATTTTTATGAATTTATATCTTTTTTGTAATGTTAAAAAACTATATAGTTCTTTAAAAAGGACAACATACAGACCGTGTGAAAAACCATCACGTCAGACAAAGCTATGGGAATCTAACCCACAACCAATGTGCGACGGGGATTTATCGCCTACCGCTAGACAACGTCAAGTCCCAGGTTAGTATAACTTATTCTATTTTAGTTAAATGATTTATGGATAAAGAATACGTTGATTTTTGGATCTAATGTTTTATCAAATAGATATATTTAATATAGGAAAATGATTTTTCGATTAAGTGATTAATGATATTTTGGAAGACGTTCATGCTTTTGGGAATACTATATTCCTAAGTGAAATAGAATACTATGGGATTTTATTTCTGGAGTAATGGATGAAATTTTATTTTGGAAGAATCTCTATTTTTATTATGGACATATGGTGATTTTGGTTATTCATGGAAATGATTAACCTATCATAAAGAATATGTGATTAGGATAGTTACTTTTCAGTATGGGACATTAAGACTAGTCGATGTTATTTTGAGATAAATGTCATGATATATCATGGGAGACTATGTGATAAAAATTTTCTGAGATTTGGGATTCAACCATAGTTTGGTTTATTTTGAAGAATTTTAGGGGAAATTTTGTGTAGACTGGTTTTTGTTATCCTTTGGCTGTTTCTTGTGGATTTCTGGACATTAAGTGTAGTATATCTTTTTATAAAGTATTATATTGTTTGGGGATTATCCGATCTTGTACTAACCATTTTGATTTTGTTAAATATCTAAAGATGGGGGAAATATATAGTTCATCATTTTGGATTATTTTATTTTCTAGAAGCTGATTCTAGAACTTTTGAGGTGACCACGTTGTCTTCAATACTCATCGTTTGGAGGAATGTTGAGTTTGTGGTAGAAATTTAGTACAGTATGAAAGTCTAGATGACAAGTAATTATGTTTTCTTATGTTTTTAGTTATTCTCATTAAAAATTTCTTCAACTCTATGAAATTTAACTTAAACAGAAATGTTTTCTGTTAACTTTTCCTACTGGGGAATTAAAGACCGTTTAACCCATATCAAGTTTATGGTTTTATGAAAGTTAACTTTCTCCTAATCATGATTTCTATCACTCTCCATCAGACCTTGATGGTTTGTTTCTTTTCTATATCCTTGTTTTCATACATGTAATCCTAGTATGAGTTTTCTTGGGCGACATTTGTACTTATTTTTATTTCTTTTGAAGTGATAGTTTTATTGAATCATTTTCTGATGTGGGGCTTTCAATAATGTTTCCGAGCCCAATTTGAAAATTACAAGGACAAAATTCTCAAAAAGTGGGAAGGATGTAACATCACAGGTAAATAATGAATATAAAAATTTCATATTAATTAATATTTGTAAATTGATTATTAATTTTACTTTAATGTGGTTTCTATGTTCTATAGCATACCCGATACACAACAATAAGTTTCCATGAAATCATACATTGCACACAAAAAATATAATATTATTATTTTAAATGGTAATTAACGCCTAGCCATTGTATTGGAGGGAATGAACAAAAATAACTACAATATTATTATACATGTTTGATAAATGTTTTTACATTTAAACAATAAAATTTAGAGGCTTAAAATGTGAAAGAATCTAATTTTAAGCATAAATAATCTAACATTTTTTTGAAGGGTCAATTTACATCCTTTTGATGGGGAACCCTTACTAAATCAAGTTTTTGTCACTTTTATATGTTCTATTTGAAAAAAAATCATCTTTAGAATAGGGATATAAAAATTTACTTTGGATGATATTTTGTTATTTTTCTAATAAAGTTCATTTTTAATGAATAGTGATAAAATGATGTATTTTAATTCAAAACTACATTTTAATCTAATTGATTTATATGGTAAGATTATTTATTAATTGGTTTTAAAGTGTACATAGATTATATTTTTACCATTTAATCCAATTTTTTTCATTGGAAGTAATTTCACTTGAAATTTGGACATTAATAAGTATCAATTTTTTGATGGTTATTATTTCATAAAACACGTTTCTATTTTGACGATAGGGATTAATTATAAAATTAACTAATGAAACGTATATTATTTTGAATTTGGTAAAATAGAAATCATTTTTGAATTTGGAATATCAAATTTATCTTAGAGTGAATTTTTGGTATTTTTCTGAAAACATTCAATTTTTGATGAATAGTAAAAAACTGTACGTTATTATTTAAAACCAAATTTTTATTTAATTAATTATTTTTAAATTTAAAATTTATCTAAAGTAAAAATAAACACATAATAACTATATTAATACAATGTAATTCATTGGAGTCATTTTATAATAAGATTAAATATATAAAATTCTATTGAACTTTTTAACGTCTTTTTACCCACCTTCTAAGTGCTTGTCCAAATTTGCATAAAACGTAATTTTAATGCTTCCATGATTTGAATTTTAAAAATTTGACATTCATGGTTGTCATTATTATGTAAAATTTTGTTCAATGAGATGAAAATAATTATTGGTGAATAGTAACTTTTGACTTTTATTAACAGCGATTAAAGGTAATTAGGGTAATTTAAGTTAGAAATAATATTATTATAATATAAAATTATCATGAAACTGGTCCTAACATTATTTTATGAGTCATGGACGACCACGAAAATCCATGGGTCAAGTTTGGGAACCCAAGGAGCCACTTGGGTAAGATAATGTCTTTAATAAAATTTTATTTAAAGTTAAAATAAAAATGTCATAAACATATATTGTTTTAATAAAACATTTTTAATGTGGGGTTATCTAATTGATATATTTGACATTAAATATTCATTAGAAATATAAAAATATTTCCTACATCATTTTAATTTTTTTATTATTTTTAGACATCAAATAAATAAATTTTTTTGTAACACAATGATGATGGAGTGTTTACGTCATTAATGAATGATTAAAATAAATAAGAAGATAAATATTAATACAATATCCAAAACTTGTCCAATTCTAATTGGATGATTTTATTTCTAACATGGTCCACCTTATCCTTGACGTTAATTATTTTTTGACCTTTAGAAACCTAAATTAATTATATAATAAAATAATATTTTCAAACATTCCAAAAGAGCCCCTCCTCTCCCTTATTAAAGCCCTCACTTCCTACCCATTTCTCACACTTCTCAATAACTTTGCTCATCAAACCTCTACTCCAATAAGCTCCAATGATATCTCTATTCATCCTATAAGCCTTAAATTAGGCATAAATCACTTCAAAAAAACCATTTTGGTTTAAACCAAAGGGAGTTGCCCGATTTAAAGGTAATGTCTTCTCTTAAGTTCTTTTGTTTATTTTACTTCTCCAACCCCCTAAACTGTATTTATTACATAATTTAATAACAAAACCAGTATACTAAAAATACTAGTATGTTTTAATGAAATGTATTTGAGATACACTAACACACACCTATATATAATGGGTAAAGAACATATTGTTTCTGTGGATGGTGAACTACTACCTCACGAAACGAAGATTGGTCAATTATCTCCTAACGCCTATCATGGTGGAAATTATGATAGAAATTTATTTATATGTGATATATATTATATTCATATTGTTTAAATTCTTCTGTATTTCTCTTTTATATCATACCTTTATGGTTTCCATAATGGGTAAATACGAAAATTTCATTTGAGGAAGTGCGGACTACCGCCCCCTCAAAATGATATGACACGCTCATGCCATACGTGGATGTATAAATGATAGAATTTATGAACTTATGTAACATATGTAACATATATATTATACTAGAATTATAATATTCCTATATATCATTATGTTTTTATTCCATTAAAATATGATATAGAAATGAAAGTAGGGCTCATGCGTACGTACAACTTACGATCCCCATGAACGATGCATTTCATTTCTTATCTCCAAATGTAATGTCTTATTAAAAATACATATATCTATATATAATGTATATGTATGATATGTATGACATCTAAATGATGAATTTAATTTTGGATATAATGGACTCTTGACCGTATGGACAATTTATAATTATAACAAGTTTATTTTTGACTCACGTTTCGAACATCAAAAAAATGTCTGATATGATCTCAAAAAATTTAACAAACTATTATAGCTGGGTAATAAGTGATATAAAATTAATAATAAACATGGAAAAATTTATTAAGAAAGTAGAAATTAACTTAATTTTATCATTCATGAAGAACAAGGAACATACGACCGAGTCAAGTCGGACACATGGTAAGGGATTCTTATCTAACTTTCAAGACCATGATATTTCAATTGTTCACCACTTATTTCTTAAATGTGGTGTATAACATAATTACATTTGATATATATTATCATGATTCCCATTATATTCATGGTATTCTGTAATTAATTTGGTGGTTATTATCTTTTGGTCATACGAGTCGATTGATTACAACGAGGTAAGGTGTTTTCATCTCACATTTATTCCCATGAGATTCATGCTATATTTACCACAATTTTTTTTGGTGTGGGGTGTGTAATTCCCATGATTGTACTCTTTTTGTAATATAATTTAATTTATGGGTATTTCTACCATAATTTTATTATCCTTCTTTCATGGGATGTATGTTCTGAAAGTTACCAAATTGGAAAGGGAACCTTTCGCCCTCCTCTTTTTAAAAAGAATCTTTTTGTAATGTCTTTTAATTAACAACTTCTTATGTTGGTATATGTTGTTATATATCCTTATTGTTATAAATTTTATGTCCAAGTGATGAGATACCTTTTTTCTCTCATAAACTCTTTTTTCTTAAATTTTATCGAAGGTCTTTAGGCTGCCGAATTTTTGTAAGGGAACTTCTTAAACAAATTTCAATTATTTGGGTTAATCCTCTACATTCTTGATTATGTCAAGCTATGAATATGTGTGAATGAACTATTATTTTTCTACACTTAATATCCCCTAATATTTGGTGTATTAATATTTTTCACACATAATCATGTAATTGATTTATCCTTAATCTAATGATACCGTCCTTATAAGGGATTTCATCTAAATTTACATTCTATTGAGATATCATAGTTTATATGTGCCAATTCACTTTTATATGGTGTATATATTTTCATTTGGAATATTATATCATTAATACATTTATTATCATAATATTATAAAGTTTTTATTAAATTTTATTCTTTAATTATTTGTATACAAGCATCTTTTATTTGGTTAAGATCTCCTTCACTAAAATATTGTTTTAATGATTTATTATTATAAATATTTTTCATTAATGTCCTTGTTTTATAAATGGTTTTAAGGATTTATTTATATTTACATTACTATTTTAAAATTTTAATTCCTTTAAAATATTCAAAGTGGTATGGGACACTTTGAATCAAATATCTATTTATTAAATGTTTTAAATGGTTTTGAAAATGGTTTGATAAAGCATTGTTTATTTCAATATATTGATACGGTATATTGTGATTGGAATGTGGAAATTTTATGTTTCTTTTATTCTTGTGTTATGTGTTATGATTATGTTATGGTTAATAGGAATTGTTTACGTATGTGGGTGGTTCCGTGATAAACCTAAGGCGGGTGAGCTTGAGATAGCTCTCTAATGCATTGGGCAACGTGATAGAGGTAAACATTATTGTCTCCTCTATGATATTTGGAGAATATATTGTGATGGGTATTCAAAATGTTACTCCCTAGGTAGCTGTGATAGATACAATGTATGTATGTTGTGTATTCCATAGGTTACATTTATGATTTATGATTTCTGTGTGTTATTCATAAATCATATGATTCTGTAAGGTATGTTATGATTGGAAAAGTATTTGTTTCATTGCTTTGTATTTATTGATGGTCTAATGTTTTCCATCCTTATTTTATAACCCTTACTAATCTTTTTATGCTCAACCTATGTTTTGAAATGTTTTTGACATGACATAAATATGAATAGGGTCATGGATGGGATCAAGGAAAAGTCATGCTATCTAAAACATGGAACTAGACATGACCCTTTTTTCAAATAGTTTATTTTATGAAAAAAATGGATACTGAGTTGATGTGTCTACATGTAATATTCATGTTGTTATGTATATGTTACGTCCTAATTCTATAAATATTTAAACCTGAAAATATCATCAATGTGAATTTTACATTTAATTCAAGATTATGTAATGTTTTAAGGCTGGATCCTTATACTAAAAGGATAAAATTTTATTCTTAAGGTTTATTTTGGTCGAAATAAACTTATCCAATAGAATTATTTCCTCTTTTAGGGTAATTATAATATCATTGTTACCTTTAATTACCCTATTTACTTTTAACCGTGGTAAATAAAATTCAAAAGATATTATTCACCAAAAACTATTTTCGTCTTATTTAACCACATTTTAATTACTGATGTCAACCATGTCTCTTGGGTTTTTAAACTTAAATTCAAAGAAGCATAAAAATTATGTTTTATGCAAATTTGTTGACGTGCCTAGAACATGGGTAAAAGGAGTTTCATATATCAATAAATTATTATAAATATTTTATTATAAAAATGTCTCTAAAGAATTACATTTAAATAATATAGGTATTATGTATCTATTTTTACTTAAAATAAATTTAAATAAAATAAATAATTATTTAAATAAAAAGTCAATTTTTAAACAATAATGTAGTGTTTTTCACTATTTTTTAAAAACTGAATGTTTTTAAAAAAAATACCAAAAATTCATCCTAAGATAATTTTGGTATTACGAATCCAAAAATGTTTTATATTTTACCAAATTCAAAACATAATAAGCTGCACTAATTAATTTAAAATTAATTCCTGTTCTCAAAACCAGAAAGCTGGTTTTTGAGAAGTAAAAACTATCCAAAGATTGATATATGTTTATGTTTGGTTTAAAAGTGAAATTACTTTAATGAAAAAAATTGGATTAAATGATAAAAATATAATCTAATTATACTTTAACCCCATTCAAATTTATAATTTAACACTATAAATTATTATGATTAAAAAAGTTTTTTCGAAAAAAAAAATTATCTTTCACTATTTATCAAAATATGAAAGTTATTAGAAAAACATGAAAAATTTTATCCAAACTAAATTTTTATGTCATGATTCTAAATAATAATTTAATTTAATCAAATTAAATATATAAAAGTGTAAAATATTGGATTTATAATGGGTTCTCCATTAAAAAGAGGAAAAACTACATTTTCGAAAAACACTTCTTTTGTCTAAAAAAATTAATTTCTCATTATATTATGTCTATAAAACAAAAAAATATGAATGTTAAAATAAAATGGTATATATATAAAATTTACAATGTGGTTATTACTATTCATAACTGCTTTCTAAATGGCTAGTTTGAAATGACGTGGTGCGCTAGAACTCTTTAACACCCGAGACTTTTATGAGAAATATTTTGTTTTTATAAATCAACAAATGAATATTTCACAACACACAACACTATGTTGGCTTTCGTTACACGTAATCACGATCTTCCTCGATAGATTGCATCGTACGGAATACCGAGTTTCACTAAACAACGATATGCTATTAAAATATTATTAAAACTAGCCATTATAAATAGAAATAACCACCTTTTGAAATTTTGTAAATTTTATTTTTCAAAATGGACTTCATTTTTGGATTTGTAATATCGAAATTATCCATGGGTGAAATATTGGTATTTTTCTGAAAACTTTCAATTTTTTATGAATAGTGAAAACACTGGGTTACTATTTAAAAACTGACTTTTTATTTAAATAATAATTTATTTTATTTAAATTTATTTTAGGTAAAAATTTATACATAATACCTATATAAGTTCAATGCAATTCATTGGAGTCATTTTATAATAATTTTTGATATATAAAAATTTTATTGAACTTTTCACCGTCTTTTACCCACCTCCTAGGAGAATTTCCAAATTTACATAAAACATAATTTTACCACTTCTGTGAGTGGAATTTCAAAAATCTGAGAGACACAGTTAATATCAAAGACTAAAATGTGGTTCAATGATATGAAAATAATTTATGGTGAATAGTAACTTTTTACTTTTTTACTACGGTTAAAAGTAAATATGGTAATTAAGGGTAAAAATGTTGTTATTATTATTACCCTAACACATGCCCTAATTCTATTGGATAAGTGTTATTCGACCAAAAACAAACTTTTGAATAAAATATGACCATTTAGGCCCACTTAGATTAGATTAGGACATTTATTATTAATTTATTTAAAGAAGGGTTAAAATAGTTAAAATCAAAGTTTAATAATTAAATCATTTTTAATATAGGGTTATACATAAGATACATTTGACTATAAATATTCATTAGAAAGATAAAAATATATCCTACATAATTTTAGTTTATTTTTAATTTTTAGAATAAAAATATTTTTATTTATTTATGACACAATGATGATGCAGTAATTATATTATTAATGAAATATTGACATAATTGATGTTATAAATACCCAAATAAATGTAATTTGAGACTTTTTATGAATTAAAATAATTTTCTTGGTCAATATGACATGTTATTATTGATTTAATTTACTTTTTTCGAACTAATATTTCTGTTATAATTTTTACAAAAATCAATTAGCAAATAGTGTCAAAATGGACATAAAATAGTTTTTAAAACAAATATTATATTATTAAATTTTATTTTATTCAAAAAAATCTAAGGATCAGAAAAATGACTTAGATAAGGTTATATATATTAATAATAAACAACATGGGTTTTTTTTGATTGTTATAGTAAGTTTATTAACCATATAGTGCAAGAAAACAAGAAGACACGGTAAAAGTAAAATTATTTATCTTAACGTTAAATATAAATGATAAGGTTAAAATAGATACCTAAACTTGTCTAAATTCTATTTTATGAGAGTACTTCGACCTATACCCACCTTATATTCGAAATAAATCAATTTGGAGCTATTAAAAACCGAATATGACTTTATAATAAAATAATATTTTTAGTTTTTCCTATGGTGCCCCTCTCCACCCTTATAAAAGGGAACCTCCTCCCTCTCTTCCTCACACCACATTGAGCCTTCATGCTCGGCCAAACCCTACCATGTTCTCTTCTACCCTCACCTAGAAACATCCTAGAGGTCCTGGTCTTCTTCAAAGTCCAATTTTAGTTCCCTAAGAGGAGGTCCTAAGAGGCGCTTCAAAGAAGAGGTAATGTTTGTTACCGATTCTGTCAACTTTATTTCTTCTTCCATGTCTTCTTAATTAGTTAATTCATTATGAAGTAATATCATCAGTATCACTAATATACTGGTATGTTATTATATGTATGAAACAAACCTATTTCACCATCTATCCATCCTACGGAAAATGAAATCACCGCGCGAGCGTACGTACGGAATACCGTCTCCACACCGTGGTGTAATCTATTTTCCACCACCACTTTACTTGGATGGGTATAATGGTGTAAATAATTACTATATATGATTATTTTAAAGTGATATTGATTATGAAATAGTATACATTCACTCCAATACAATTCCACGATCATGGGAACGATATCATCGCTCGTGCGTACGTACGGAATACCGTCTCCACGATGTGATGCGACTCGTTCTACATGATCTTCATTGAATAATGATTATATAAATTAATTTATTGAATTAATAATATATATATTACAATAATATCATTCTGTAAATGAGGTATCTATAACCTAAAGATACGAATGAGAATTTATTTGACAAAACACGCATAAGAACAAAATGTAATAAACACCCGAATAACAAGTAGTAATGAAATATTACTAATAAGAGGCTAATAATATGACCATTTATGATATCATAAAAATAAATATGATTCTGGAATAAGTCAATGACATTATTTAAATTATTATACAGGAATTTCGGACACTTACGAAGCAAATCAGACCTAAGGTAAGGGAAAATCTCACAATCTCAGTTTTATCCGAGATTGTTTATACTTCAGAATTTACTGGTGAATATTTATCATCAACATCCATATTTCCTCAATATGTAATATTTATATCCTTCTAAATTTTTTTATATCCAATTTTACCCTTCGGTGAGTATTTAGTAAAATATATTAAAGGAATCTTTTGTCGTTTTTCGTACGAGGTACTTTTTGACTTTTCCGACAAAAGTACGAGAAGAATGTATTTTTTTTAACTTATACGGGATGAATGTATTTTTAGAAAAATATTTCCATGAAGCTTACTTTACAAGATTTCAATTTTATTTTTAATCAACTTCTTCTAGTTCAAAATTATATGACATGTTATGAAAGGAAAATGTTTTTGAAGTAGAAAGGATATTTTCCTCAAGAATAGAATTGAAGTGTTTTATAAAAATTATTTTCCATCAAAGATAATATAGGATTCTGTTTCTATCCCTATTATTACATTGATTCGATTATGTTGTGATGGAGTTATTTTTATGAATTCCTTTATCTTATATGAATTGTTTTATGATGTCACGATGTTTAAGAATCCCATTTTAATTACATGGGTTATGCTATGATGTATGGTTTATGATTTTGTGGAACACATAAGAATGGTATCATTATGAGATGGGTGGGACCTATATCTCCCTCCAATGCATTGGGTAAATATTTATATCACATGAGATAGACATGGCTGGAACGACAGGCTAAACTGGTTCAGTGAAATAGGACTGAAACAAGGAGTGAAATCGATTCAGAAATGGAATTTGTCCGCTAAGATAGTCTTGGATATGAGTCTTGACTACTAAGAAATGATTCTCTATTATTATGTGTGTATTCCAAAAAGTTTCATGATTTATGTTAAGATTATTGGGATTACATTTCACTACTATGATTTATCCCATGTTATGAAATTATGATCTCTTTTGCAGGTTAAGATTTCCAAAATGTTATGTTCTTATGAATATGATGTGATTGATATTTATTTTTTTACCCTTACTGAGAATTTGAGCTCACCCTTCTATATGTTTTCTTTCCTTAGGTCTGGAAAAAGGTTATTAAGTAGGATATTCCAAAAGGGACTCTAGATATGATGAAATAAATGGGAGTCAATGTAGATGCTTTATGAACCAGTTGTTTATGTTTCCCAGTTTCTAAAGACACTATAACAATACGGTCCTTTACTGGTTTTGTTATATGTTATAATAAGTGTGCTTCAATTTTTATGTATTAACAATGTATGTAAAGTATGGGTCGTTATAGTTGGTATTAGAGGAAAGGTACAGTCAACCTTTGGAAACTAGGATGTGAAAGCCTTAGTAAGAACCCTAATGATAAGTATAAGCATAGAACACAATCTTAGTGTTTTATAAATGGCCATGAAAAACCTATGAGAAGACCTTAAGTGTAAAATTTTATTCTTGATTATGTGTTTTTTCAATAATAATTAGTGTTTCTCACACTATTCTTCTTGGTTTTTGTCAATGGATGGAACCCGAATGAACCATATGAATGTGGAATGCGACAGGAAATTCAATGATTGTCCCCCTGAGCAACCAAATGTTATGGGAGATGGAATGAAAAATCGTGTATCCATGATCACACAACATTCTCAAGATATGAATCATGCAGGACTTCCAAATGAGAAAAGTAAGGAGAAACATTCTGTTGAAACCATCATGAGGCAACATCCACCTTCATTCAGCGGGTCTTCTGATCCATTAGTGGTTGACCAATTGATTAGTACCACTGAAAAGATATTTTCAGTTCTTCAATGTTCTGAACATAATAAAGTCATCTTAGCAGTTTATCATTTAGAAGGTGATGCTGATCAATGGTGGAATATTATTAAGAATACGAGGAAAAGGGATGAAATTGAGTCCATGGAATGAGATGAGTTCACAAACTTATTTTTCAATAAGTACTTCCCTCGTATTCTCTGAACAATGATGGGGAAAGAGTTTCTTGAACTAAAGAAAAAGGATGATGAATCTGTTGGTACCAACGGAGAAAATTTTACAACACTTGCAAGTGATGCTTCTGGTATTATTATCCAACCTGAGATCAAGATCGATCGATTATTTAGTGGCTTAAAACCGAGTCTTTGAAGGGCGTTAGCCATAAGGGACTTCAATAGATTCGAGGAAATTGTTCGATGTGCTCTCAAGGCTGAGATGGAGATTGGTGTAACCCATCAGTCATATGGGTTTGATAAGAAGAGGAAAAATGAATTCAAAGGAAAATATAAAGAGCACACCAAGAAAAAGATGATTTTTCCCTTATTCTCAAAGTGTGGAAAGAAACATGGAAGAAATTGTCTTAAGGGGACAAGAAAATGTTATATGTGTGGAAAAGAAGGTCATCGGGCAATTGAATGTCAAAATAATGGGAAGAAGATGTATAATGATGAAAATAAGGAAGGGATACGAAGAATGAACCTACTACCCTTCAATGTTTCAAGTGCAAGGATATGAGGCATTATGCCAATAAATTCCCAAATCCAAGGGTTGATGATGATGATCGACGTCAACAAACTCTTAAGGCCCAAGGAAAAGGAAAGTGACATGCAATTTCTATCAGCGATGTGGAGTACGATAACGAAGTGGTGAAAGGTACACTTACCATCCACTCTAATGTAGCAAATGATTTATTTGATTCTATATCCACCCACTCTTTTATTTCTGATGAATTTTCTATGGGTATCACTGTATTACCTCAAAACTTAGATGTTGAGTTAGCTTTGACAACCCCTAATGGCACAATAGTCGCATCAAAAGTTTATAATTATTCTCTGATTGAAGTTTGTGGGAAAGTGCTTCCTACAAACCTTGTGATCCTTCCTATAGTGTAATTTGATGTGATTCATGGCATGGATTAGCATTCTTTACATGGATCTCATATCAATTGCCAAAGAAGGGAAGTCAGATTTCATATTCCATATCAATCTATGATCTTCTATCAATGCAAGGATGAACATAAACTTCCAGTGGAAATTTCTTCCATCTTATGGGTTTTGATTCCACTAAATGAAGGTTATTTATCTCAAATGGTAGGTGAGAAACTCACGATTAAGAATATGCCCATTGTACGGTCTTATGAAGAACAACCGATAGAGATTCTCGATCGTAGAAAAAAAGTCCTACAGAACAAGACCACTCGCTTGGTGAAAGTTTTATGGAGAAACCACTAATTAGAAGAATCTACATGGGATCTTGAGAATTTGATGAGGGAGAGGTATCCTCATCTGTTTGTTACAAAGTGATGAATTTCGAGGGCGTAATTAATTTTAAGGGGGGTAGAATGTAACACCCGATACATTTATGAGAAATATTTTTCTTTTATAAATCATCAAAGGAATCTTTCACTACACACAACACTAGCTTCGCTTTCTTTACACGCAATCTCGACCTTCCTCGATAGCTTGTGTCGTACGCAATACCGAGTTTCACTAAACAATGATATGCTATTAAAATATTATTAAAACTAGTTGTTATGAATAGTAATAATCACTTTTTGAAATTTTGTAAATTTTATTTTTCAAAATGGACTTCATTTTTGGATTCGGAATATCGAAATTAGCCTAGGGTGAAATTTTGGCATTTTTCTGAAATGTTTCAATTTTTGATTAATAGTGAAAACACTGGGTTACTATTTAAAAACTGACTTTTTATTTAAATAATTATTTATTTTATTTAAATTTATTTTAGGTAAAAATTGATACATAATACCTATATAAGTTCAATTCAACTCATTGGATTCATTTTATAATAATTTTAGATATATAAAAAATTTATTGAACTTTTCACCGTCTTTTACCCACCTCCTAGTAGAATTTGAAAATTTACATATAACATAATTTTACCGCTTCTGTGAGTGGAATTTCGAAAACCATAAAGACACAGTTAATATCAAGAACTAAAATGTGGTTCAATGAGATGAAAATTATTTTTGGTGAATAGTAACTTTTTAATTTTTGTTACCACAGTTAAAAGTAAATTTGGTAATTATGGGTAAAAATGTTATTATTATTACCCTAATACATGTCCTCATTCTATTGGATAAGTGTTATGCGACCAAAAACAACCTTAGGAATAAACTATGACCATTTAGGCCCACTTGGATTAGATTAGGACATTTATTATTAATTTATTTAAATAAGGGTTAAAATAGTTAAAATCAAAGTTTAATAACTAAATCATTTTTAATATAGGGTTATAAATAAGATAAATTCTACTATAAATATTCATTAGAAATCTAAAAGGATTTCCTACATAATTGTATTTTATTTGTAATTTTTACACAATATATAATTTAATTTATTTATGACACAATGATGGTGCAGTAATTATCTTATTAATGAAATATTGACATAATTGATGTTATAAATACCCAAATAAATGTAATTTGAGACTTTCTATGAAGTAAAATAATTTTATAGGTTAATATGACATGTTAGTATTGATTTAATTAACTTTTTTCTAACTAATCTTTCTGTTATGATTTTCAAAAAAATCAATTACCAAATAGTGTCAAAATGGACATAAAATAGTTTTTAAAACAAATATTATATTATTAATTGTTATTTTATTCCTAAAAATATATGGTTCGGCCAAATGAAATAGATACGGTTATATATATTAATAATAAACAACTTTGGGTTAGTTTGGATTGTTATAGTTGTAACGCCCCGACCCTAGTTACCCAGAGTCGGTGCATTATTGCGTAACATTGGCATGATCACAAAAGATCAAGCCTCGAAAGACCGATTAGTTTAGTATCCTTGGAAACACTAGATACATTCCTAAATATAACATTAAATCATAAAGTGAAAAACTACAATAACATAGTCTCCATTTTCTACACTCATATCCTCTTCAGACTATCCATGTAGGTCATTCCTAAAATAGTTCTTCACATCCTGGAAAAATTAAAACATTAAAAGGGGTGAGCTCAGATGCTCAGTGAGGATAAAAATATAGCAGAATCTTTCATAAATAATCATAAACATTTAAGGAAATTTATAACTAAAAATAATCGTTTTAAACATGAACTTCAACATAATATGGAAAAAGTAAAATGAAATAATTCCATTTACTTATTCACATGGATATTCTACTGGTCAAATAATCACATGCAATATCAATAACCACTTTCATAATGATGAAATGCATAATGCCGAACTATCATAACCACATAGCCAAGGCCTCGTTCCAAGACTACAAATAATATTTTGTCAAGGCCTCGTGCCAAGACACTAGTTTGTCTCATGAGACCTGCCGATGCATCGAGGAGCTATAGCAGGCTCCACCCATCACTTATTAAGTCTAATGCATTCCTCATATGAACAGGTTTAAAAAAATCATAAACCATAACATAATCGTATCACATAAAACATGCATAAATGAAACATAAAATTTCCACATTTCAATAACAAGATATCAATAAAACACATTGATATAATAAAAACATTATGGAAACCATTTTCAATACCAAAATAAAAGAAAATTAAAACTTGGCATTTATTTTTCATTTAAAAAAAGTTATGGCTTGTAAAGGAAGTCGAAACGCAAATAATGGTCCCAGTAGCGGAGAAGTCGTTGTCACCGTATATGTACGACAAGAAAAAAATTCCTTTTTTTCTTTTAGTAAAACGCTTCGTATAAAAATATTCATTTTGAATAAATGTAAAAGTCAAAGGGGTTTATACACCGTATAAAGGAATGTTGTGTATAAAACCAAATATGCCTCAATGAAAGGATATTGAGATGAAGTCCCTTATAAAGATCAATTTTTTAAATAAAATAGATATATTATGTGTATTCACTATTGGTACACGTAAACAAAATTAAAAATAAACGATAGGACATAATAATATAATGACATAATTTGAAAGTAGGAGATTAACCCAAAGAATGGAAATTGGGTTAAGAAGTTCCCTTACCTCGTGTCCGACTTGACTCGATCGTTCTTTAATCTCCTGAATAATAAATTAGATTTAATTTCAATTTTCATAAGAAACTTTTTCATGTTCATTAATACTTTTATATCATTTATTACCATGTTATTAACATTATGTAATTATTTAAGTTAATAACGGTTATTTTGTCGATCTTTGGTACTTGAGTCAAAAATAAACTTCTTATAATTACAAGTTGTTCATTTGGTGAAATATCCATTATATCCTGAATTATATTAATGATTTAGATATCATATATATCATATATATCCAGTATATACCTTCATTCATAATATTACGTAACATTTAGAGGTAAAAAATGAAATGCACCGTTCGTGGAGACGGTAAGCCGTACGTACGCAGGAACGCTACTTTCATTTCTATTTCATATTTAATGGAATGAAATAATAATGATATAAAGGTACATTATAATTACAGTATAATATCATATATAATATCATTTAATCCATCCTTTATATATCCCGCATATGGCATTAAAGATTGAAATCACTTTGAGGGGGCGGTAGTCCGCACTTCCTAAAATGAAATTATCGCGTTTACCCATAATGAAAACCATAAAGGTATTCCATAAATGAAAAATACAGAAGCTTAAGTAAAACATAAAAATATTATATATCATATATAAATATAGTGACATCTTAATGGCCACCTTTGAAGGTGATATATGAGTGTTGAACAATCATCGTTTCGTGAGGTAGAAATTCGCCAGCCACAGAAACAGTATGTTCTTTAACCATTAGATGTAGGTGTGTGCAAGTGTAGCTAGAATAATTCTTATAAAAACATACTAGTATATTGAGGATAATGGTGTTGTTACAAAATAAATGAATAAAAAGAGTTTAGGGGGTTGGAGAAGCAAAATAAAGCATAAGAACACAAGAGAAAACACTACCTTTAAAACGGGTAACTCTTTTTGATTTGAGCTCAATGGCTTCCTTGAGAAGACTTCTACCCAAAGTGAGCCTTCTAGGTGTAAGATAGGGAAGTTGAGAGAGTATTTGGGCAGAGTTTGGCCGAGCCAAAAGCCTTTGATGGTTTGAATAAGGTGGTAGTGTTGGGGGCCTTTTATAAGAGGAGAGGAGGGGCACTCTTTGAAAGTAATGAAATGTTACATTATTGTATAATGAGTTTCAAATTTTAAAGGTCCCACACTTATATATTTATAGGATAAGGTGATAAGGGTTCGAAAGCTACTCATAAAATAGGCTTTTTAAAAGTAAAATTCTTAGAATTTACATTATCCTTCCATTTTTTAAAAATCGTTAATTAATGAGGTAATCGCTGCATCATCATAATGTCATAAATAATTTAATTTATTTAATGTCTAAAAATTATAAAAAAAGATCATGTTGTATTAAATCTTTTTATCTTTCTAATGAATATTTATAGTAAAAAATATGACTTGTAGAACCCCATTTAAAATCTTTTTTAGCAAAACAACTCAGGTTTGTGACATTTTTATTTTAACATTAAATAAAAAGTTTTTAATGTCATTTTCTAACCAAAGTGGCTCCATGTGGTCCCCAAGTTGACCCATGGATTTTCTTGGTCGGCCCTTACTCATACAATATGGGTAGGACAATTTTAAAGTTCATTTCATATTATTATAACATTATCTTTACCATAAATTACACTAATTACCTTTAATCGCGAATAATTAAACTGAAAAGTTACTATTCACCAAAAAATTATTTTAATCCCATTGAACCACATTTTACTTCCTAATGACAACCATGTATGTCAGAATTTTAAAAATCAAATCAAAGAAGATGTAATGTTTAATTTAAACAAAAAATCAGTTTTTTAACTACCACTTAGTAGTTTCACTATTCATCAAAAATTGAAGTTTTCCAGAACAATGCCAAAATTTCACCCTAAGCTATAATTGATATTCTGAATTCAAAAATGATGTCTATTTTATAAAATTCAAAACATATAAGTTTCATTAATTAATTTTATAATTAATTCCCACTATCACAACAAATAGCATGTTTTTAAGAGACAATATATATCAAAAGATTGACAATTGTTTATGTCCAATTTCAAAGTGAAATCAATTCTAATGACCACCATTTGATATAATGGTAAAAATATATTCTAATTACACTTTAAAATCACTCAATAGTATAATTTATCACTATAAATTATTTTTATTAAAAAAGTTGTTTTTATGTATTTTTCACTATTCATAAAAAATTGGAAGTTCTCAGAAAAATACAAAAAATTCAACATAGGCTAATTTCGATATTCTGAATCCAAAAATGAAGTCCATTTTGAAATATAAAATATAAATAATTTCAAAAAGTGGGTATTAATGTTCATAATGGCTATTTTGATTAGCCACGGTGTGTTAGAATCTTGAACTTGCGTATAATACAAGCTATTACATTATTGAAAGAGAAGCATATCGTGGAAGCTTGGGGTGTTACAATAGTATGTTTATTAACCTTAGAGTGTAAGAAAACAAGAAGACACGGTAAAAGTAAAATTATTTAAATTAAAGTTAAATCTAAATGATAAGGTTAAAATAGATACCTAAACTTGTCTAAATTCAATTGGATGAGAGTATTTTGACCCATCCCCACCGTAGCTTTGAAATAAATTAATTTTGAAGCTATTAAAAACAGAATATGACTTTATAATAAAATAATATTTTTAGTTTTTCCTAAGGTGCCCCTTTCCTCCCTTATAAAAGGGCACCTCCTCCCTCTCTTCCTCACACCACTTTGAGCCTTCAGGCTTGGCCTAACCCTACCAATTTCTCTTCTCCACTTCCCTAGAAACACTCTAGAGGTCCTGGACTTCTTCAAAGACCAATTTTAGTTCCCTAAAAGGAGGTCCTAAAGAGGCGCTTCAAAGAAGAGGTAATGTCCGTTACCGATTCTTTCAACTTTATTTCTTCTTCCACTTATTATTATTTAGTTGTTTGATTATGAATTAATAACATTAGTGTCACTCATATATTGTTATTTTAGTATACGTATGAAAAAACCCTATTTCACCATCTATCCATCCTACGGAAAACGAAATCACCGCGCGTGCGTACGTACGGAATACCGTCTCCATGCCGTGGTGTAATCTATTTTTTCACCACCACCGTACATGGATGGGTATAATTGTGTAAATAATAACTATATATGATTATTTCAAAGTGATATTGATTCTGAAGTAGTATACATACACTCTAATACAATTCCATGATCATGGGAACGATATCATCGCTTGTGCGTACGTACGGAATACCGACTCCACGATGGGATGTGACACGTTCTACATGATCTTCATTGCATAATGATTATATAAATGAATTTAATGAATGAATATTATATTTATTACACTAATACCATTATGGAAATGAGGTATCTATAACCTAAAGTGAAGAATAAGAATTTATTCGACCAAACACGCATAAGAACAAAAAGTAATAAACACCCGAATTACAAGTAGTAATGAAATATTACTAATAAGAAGCTAAGAATATTACCATTTATGATATCATAAAAATAATTATGATTCTGGAATAGGTCAATGACACTATTTAAATCATTATACAGGAGGTTCAGACACTTACGAAGCAAATCAGGCCCAAGGTAAGGGAAAATCTTGCAATCTCATTTTTATCTAAGATTGAATATTCTTCAGAATTTACTAGGGAATATTTATCATCAACATCCATGTTTCCTCAATATGTAATATTTATATCCTTCTACAATTTTTTATATCCAATTTTACCCTTTGGTGAGTTTTTAGTAAAATATATGAAAGGAATCTTTTGTCGTTTTTCGTGCGAGGTACTTTTTAACTTTTCCAACAAAAGTACGAGAAGAATGTCTCTTTTTAACTTATACAACATGAATGGATTTTGAGAACATTATTTCCATGAAGATTCTTTTACAAGATTTCATGTTTATTTTTAATCAACTTCTTTTAGTTCAAAATTATATGACATGTTAAGAAAGGAAAATGTTTTTGAAGTAGAAACGATATTTTCCTCAAGAATGGAATTCAAGTGTTTTATCAAAATTATTTTCCATCTAAGATAATATAGGGTTATGTTTCTATCCCTATTATTAAATTTATTTGATTATGTTGTGATGGAGCTATTTTTATGAATTCCTTTATCTTATATAAATTTTTTTATGATGTCACGATGATTAAGAATCCCATTTTTATTACATGGGTTATGCTATGATGTATGGTTTATGATTTTGTGGAACACATAATAATGGTATCATTATGAGATGGGTGGGACCTATATCTCCCTCCAATGAATTGGGTAATGATTTATATATCATGAGATAGACATGGATGGAATGGCAGGTTAAACTGGTTCAGTGAAACAGGACTGAAACGAGGAGTGAACTCGGTTCAGAAATGGACTTTGTCCGCTACGATAGTCTTGGCTATGTGTCTTTACTACTAAGAAATGATTCTCTATGATTATTTGTGTATGCCACAAAATTTAATGTTTTAAGTTATAATTATTGGGATTACACTTTACTACTATGATTTATCCCATGTTATGAAATTATGATCTCTTTTTCAGGTTATGATTTCCAAAATGTTATGTTCTTATGAATATGATGTGATTGATATTTCTTTTGATTACCCTTACTGAGCGTTTGAGCTCACCCTTTTGTATGTTTTCTTTTCCTAGTTCAGGAAGAAGGTTATTAAGTAGGATATGCCAAAAGGGACTCTAGATATGGTGAAATAAATGGGAGAGAATGTAGATTCTTTATGAACTAGTTGTTTATGCTTCCCAGTTTTCAATGACACTATACCAATACGATCCTTCACTGGTTTTGTTATATGTTGTATAAGTGTGATTCAATTTTGACGTATTAACAATGTATGTAATGTATGGGTCGTTATAACTCGGTGGTGTATAAATCGCACAATATTGTATTATTCAATGTGAAGTGTACCATAAAACCTTGTGGTGTTACATTTTTCCCTGAATCAATAAATTTTATCCTCGCAATTTGAAATTGTTCTTCATAAATAAAAGGTAAAAAAATAGAAAATACCTTTGTGGAAAACCCACATTGGAAATAGGGTATATAAAATTTAGTATTAATAAGAGGGAAAGGGAAATGAAAATGTCACCGCCAAATTAGGATTTTGAATAAGAGAACATTGGTGGCCATTATAATTGAAGTAAAAACATAAATATTTATAGGAAGTGATTGAGGTCATCAATCACTAACTAGTGAATGGAAAATTTTGGTCCTCAAGGACATAAATCTACGTTGAATAACGTAAGGTATTATGATAACACAATTTTGGGTTTAAGATCAATTCCCTAATGATTAAGAATTAATTTTTTCATTGAATAAGAAAAAAAACACCTGATTAGTTGAGTCCCATCCTTTGACTAATTTCTACCATAAACTCATCTTTCACTCCAAATGATGAGTATTCAAGTTGACTTGGTCACACCTGAAGTTCTATAATCAACATATTGAAAATAACATAATCCAAAATGATAAACAATATTTTTCCCATGTCATTAGATAATAACCAAAACCCAAATGGTTAGTACAAGATCAGATGATCCCCAAAAATGATAATAATTTATAGAAATAAATAATAGTCTTAATTTCTAAAATTAAACCAACAATAATCAATGTTCAATAAATACCATTCAATAAACAATTTCCCTTAAAATCCTTCAATATAATACAAACTATGATTAAAACCCAAAAATCCGATGAATTTAATTACGTAGTCTTCCACATTAAATTGTATTTTCAAATAACATCGACTACTCTTAATGTCACATACTTAAAATTAATTAAACTAATCATGAATTCTCTATGATAGGTTAATAATTTTCATAAATAACCAAAATCAATATAAATCCACAATAAAAACTATATAAAAATCCACCATTACATTTCAAATAAAATCCATTAGTATTCTATTTTCCTTAGGCATAGAGTGTTCCCAATAGAGCAAGTGTCTTCAAAAATAACATTTATCACTTAATCATAAAATCATTTTATTACACTAAGGATATACATTTGATAAAACATAATATACCAAATCAACTTTTTATTGATCAATAAAATCATTTAAATGAAAATAATTAGTCACACTAACCAGGGACTTCGCATAGTCCAGTGGTAGGCGATAAATCTCTATCAAAATTTGGTTGTGGGTTCTATTCCCACATCTTTGGCCTAATCGTAGATTTTTAGGACTAATATACCATTTAATAATATAGTATTTTTTAAAAAAACTAATTTATTTAAATTTTGATATCATTTAGTATTTTTTTGTGAAAGTCATAACATTCAGATTTATTCTAACAAAAAAAATTAAATCAAACATAAAATGTAATATTATCCTATAAAATTTGTCTAATGCATAAAAAGTCTCAATTTACATTTATTTTAAAATTTATAATATCAATTATTTTAATCATTAATTAATAAGGTAATTACTGCATCATCATTATGTGACAAATAAATTTAGTTATATAATGTCTAAATATTATAAATAAAATAACATTATATAGCAACACTTTTAATATTTATAATGAATATTTATTGTTGAAATTATCTTATGTATAACCCTATATTAAAAATGTTTTAGTTATTAAAATTTAAATTTAACAATTTTAACTCTTCTTTAAATAAAATAATGATAAATGTCCTAATATAAACCAGGTGGGGGAAAAGGATCATATTTTATTCTTGAGGTTGATTTTGGTCTAAATACACATATCCTAAAGAATTATGACATGTTTTAGGGTAATTATAACATCATTTTTACCTTTAATTACCCTATGTAGTTTTAACCGTGGTAAATAAAATTCAAAAGTTACAATTCCCCAAAAAATATTTTCTTCATATTGAACCACATTTTACATATTGATTTTAATTGTATCCCTCATACTTTCGAAATTCAGTTCACAAAAGTAGTAAAATTACATTTTATGAAAATTTACTCACATACCTAGATGGTGGGTTAAAGACGTAAAAAAATTCAATAAACTTTTATACATATTTTATTATGAAATGACTCCAATGAATTACATTGAGAGATTATTAGTATTATGTATCTATTTTGACATAAAATACATTTATGTAAAATAAATAACTATTTAAATAAAATGTAGGTTTTTAAATAATAAAGTAGTGTTTTTCATTATTCATTAAAAATTGAATGTTTCCCGAAAAATATAAACAATCCACCATAAGATAATTTTGATATTATGAATCCAAAAATGATGTCTATTTTTCCAAATTAAAAACATAGAAGTTTAATTAATTAATTTAAAATTAATTCTCATTATCAAAAACCAAAAAGCTGGTTTTTGTGATGTAAAAACTATTAAATGATTGATATTTGTTTATGTCCAGTTTAAAATTAAAATTTCTTCCAATGACCAACATTGGATTAAATGATAAAAATATAATCTAATTATACTTAAAAACCATTCAACTGTATAATTTAACACTATAAATTATTTTTATTAAAAAAATTTCTTTCAATTAAAATTAAGTATCTTACATTATTCATCCAAATATGAAAGTTATCAGAAAAACACAAAATATTATCCAAACTAAATTTTTAGGTCCCTATTCAAAAGAAGAATTTAATTTCAAAAAATTGAATATATAAGTGTCAAATATTGTATTTAAAATGGGATCTCTAATAAAATTCATAAAAACAACATTTTTCTAAAAATACTTCCTTAATCTGAAAAAATGATTTTGTCCTTATATTATGTCTAAGAAACACAGAAGATGAATCTTAAAATCATATGGGATATATATAGAACTCAAAATTTGGTTATTATTATTCATAATTGCTTTCTAAACGACTAGTTTGATTGGTCGTGGTGCACTTGGACTCGGTGTTGCGTACATCACACGCTATTGTATTGTTCAAAGAGAAGTGTACCATGGAATATTGTGGTGTCACAACAGAGGTATATATATTAAGGTTTATCTTAATAGATTATGGGAATATACTATGATGGGTATTCCAAGTGTAACCATGGAGGTTACTCCCTATGTGGCTTTGAATGCTACAATTCATGTATGTTATGGAGGCCACAAGTTACCTTTATAATTTATGATTTCTATTAGTTATTCATAAATATTATGATTTCATGGGTTAGGTTAAATAGATTAGGTTTTATGTGTAAAATGAATGATTTCATTTATTTTTATGTATTCTTGGACTAATATTTTCATTCCTTATTTTATATCACATACTATGATTTTTATACCCATCATATGTTTTTGAAATGTTTTTCATAGGGTATAATAAAGGGTAAGAGAAAAAAAGAATTCAAGAAGATTCTTATCAATAAAATAATTTTTTTATTTAAGGAGTTTTAATTTTTGACAAAAAATGATAGTGAGTAGAAGAGTATACGTTGTAAATTGTGAGTTGTTATGTTATAGTCTGACCTAATTCTCTAGAAATCTAAACCTGAAAATATCATCAATATGAATTTCTTGACTTAGCTCAAGATTATATAATTTTTAAGGCTGGGGCCTTATAGTTGGTATCAGAGGTCATTTTAGAAAATGTTAGAGGTTAGGGTGTTATTTAATCGTAAGTGACATATTTATATAACCATACTAGATAAAATATTAGAAATATTCCTAGTTGTTTTAGACATAACTTAATGAGTTTAATATATCATGAATAAATATATCTTAATATTTACCCTAATCATAAGATAGTATATAATTATTTTACTGATATACTCACACTAACATTTATTGTTTTTGTAAATGGATAGATATAGAAGGCACCAAATTAACAATGGATGGGAAGGAAACTGTGGTAGTTTTGTGAATAACCAACCTAATTAAATGGGACCTATAATGATAACTCTTCTGGTTTTTCTAAACCAACTATATGGAGTCATTATTGACCACTTTAACCTTGATGATTTTTATAGGGAATCATATATGTAAGAAAAGAATCACTTTGTATGTTTAGGTAATAATCATAAAGGTAAATATATTCATAATCCAATGTGTCAAGTATTTAGAAAAAAATACCTAGAGATTTTTTTAAAGGGACAATAAGATGCTATAGGTGTGGAAATGATGATCATAAAGAAATATCATATCGAGGAAAATGGAAGCCTTCAGTAGACTCCGAGAAATGGAAAGAAGTTATCTCCAACATATGAATTAAATTTTTTTAAATATAGGGTGTGTGGTCTTTATGAAAATATATATCCAATAAAGATGGTTTGTGAATGGGATCAATAGGACCATACAAATATATGTTTACTAATAACTAATAACATTCAAATTTAAGATAGGAAATTGTAATTGACATATGATTTGTATGTATTATTTCTTAAACCATGTTTTTACACTACTAAATCTTAGAACGTTATTAATGAGTTTGTTTATAAAAAATAAGTATTAAATAATATGATAGATAAAGGATCATGGAGAATGATCGATGATTAAGATGTCTCCATTTTATGAATTGTAGAGTTATTCTGGATCTATGGATGATGATATGTTTAAATGTATTACAGATGAGATTTCATCAGAAGTATTCTAGAATTTGTAATCCTTAAGATTGTTATAAAAAAATGCTAATTGAGGAAAAATTATCTTTTCTTATGTGGATATAGTTATAAGTAACTTTTAGGGTTTATATGGTCCATGAATTTGAGGCCAACACTGGTTATTACATTTTGGGATGCAAAATGAATGGCATGAGATAAACTTGAGATTAAAATATGTTATGGTTATTTTGATGATTTTATCTCATGTTGGGAATGTTATAATAATTATATTTTTTATAAAAAGGATAACCCACAAGATGGGTGAAAACATGTTGTATTAGTCATTGCTGTGGGGATCAAACCCACAACTGAAGTGCGACAAGGGTGCATAACATAACATTGGGCTACGTGAAGTCCATAGTTAGTATGAATTATTATTTTTAGTTAACTGATTTTATGAATTAATTATAAGTTGATTTTTGGGAATTTTGTTTTCAGATTCATATCCTTAGTATAGGAAAATTATTTGGTTTAATTGATAAATAAAATTTGAATGAATTTCACTCTTTTGGGAACACTATATGCCTATGGAAAATAAAATACTATGGGAGTTTATTTATAGATTAATGGTTGAATTTTATTTTGAAAGAATATACGTTTTTATTATGGGAATATAGATATTTCAGATATTTAAGGAAATGATTAACCTATCTTATAGAACGCGTGATTAGGTTAATTATATTTATTTATGGGTCTTTATGAGTAGTCGATGTTATTTGTAGATAAATGGTAAGATTTACCATGGAAGACTATGCGATCAAATCCTTCTGAATTTTGGGTTTCAATATTAGTTTGGATTCTTTTTTAATTATTTTAAATACAATTGTTTATTAAATGGTCTTTATTGATCTTTTGGTACTTTTTGTCGAATTTTGGATATTAATATTAGTATTTCTTTTAACAAAGGATTATTCTATTAGGGGAGTATCTGATCTTGTAAAAACCATTTTGGTATTTCTTAATTTAAAAATATAGGGGAAATATATATTTTATATTTTACGGATTATGTGGTTCTCTAGAAGTTTATTCTATCACTTCATGTATGACCAAGTCCTCTTAAATACTAATCGTTTGGAGAAAATATGAGTTTTTTAGATATTTTTTAAAGGAAAAAGTCATCTTGACAAGTAAGTATGGTTCCTAATGTTCTTAGTGATGCTCATAAATAAATTCCTCAAATTTATGAAGATGATAATAAAAAACATTTTCTATTCACTTTTCCTACTGGGAAGTCAATAATTATTTAACCTATCACAATTTTATGGCATTCTGGTTGTTAACATTCTCTTGATCTTGTTTTCCTTCGCTCTCCATCTTAAAAAGATGGATATTTTTTCTTCTATATCCATGTTTTTCTGCATGGAATCCTAGAATGTGTTACATTGGGTGACCTTTTTTACATCTATTTCATTCTTCTAATGTGGTAATTTTATCAACCCTTTTTTGATGTGGGATTTTAAATGAAGTTACCAAACCAAATTTTAAAATTTCAAGGGTGAAATTTACAAAAGGGGGAAGGATGTAACATGCTAGGTATTTATTTAAGAATACATTTTAATATCTAATAATATTTTTCAATAATATTTTTTTTTCAAAGAGGAGACTTTGTTCGATAACATACTCGACACGAAACAATGGGTTTCTCTGAAATCTTAGGTTGCACACAATGTTGAGTTATACCGAAAATAATATAATAATAATAATATAATTATTTATAATGGATGATATACCTAGACATTATATTAGAGGGAAGGAAAAAAAATTAAACCATGATTACACTTGTTTTTGAAATGTTTTTTACACTTATCCAATAAATTTTAGAGACATAATATGAGAATGAATTCAATATTAAGAATAAAATACTCTAATATATTTAAATGGTCATTTTAACACCTTTTGATGGTGAAACCTTTTTAAAAATAGTGTTTTTGAATTTTATATGTTAAATTTGATAAAATAAACTTCTCAATTAGAATCGGGACATAAAAGTTTATCTCGGTTGAAAGTTTGGTATTTTTTGATAAAATCCATATTTTAATGAATAATGAAAAATACTGTATTTTAATTTAAAACTGCCTTTTCACCCAATTTTGTATATAGTTATATTTTCCTTTTAATGGGTTTTTAATTTAAATTAGATTATTTTTTTACCATTTAATCCAATTTTTTTCATTGTATTAATTTTATATTGAAATTGGACATAAACACATGTTTGTCTTTTGTGATTTTTACTTCTTAAAAACCCACATTCTGGATTTGACAATGAGAATTATTTTTAAATTGATCACTAAAATTTATATATTTTGAAATTTGAAAAATGGATTCCGTATTTTGAATCAGAAGGTAATGATTTTTTAAAAAGGTACATTTTATTTTCGGACATTATGTAAAGTAACATCATTATTTATTTTTATTTACCTTGGATAAAGGATAATTCTGGTGAAGAAGAGTAAATAATTAATATATCAATAATATAAAACTACACTAGAACATTCCATAATCCTTTTTTTGAGATATATATTATCATGGTCATTCTTGTGTCGATTTTAGGACCCCATGGATTCACATGGGTTTGATAATGACCTTTTATAATATTTATTTTAATGAAAAAGGAAATATAACAAAAACATGTATCTCATAATGAAAACAATTTTAATTTTGTTTATATAAATTATTTATTAAAATATAAAAAGTAATTATTATTATAAAATTATTTCCTATTTCATGGTATTTTATTTATAATTTCTAGACATTAAATAAAAAAATATATTTATGACACAATAATGAAGTAGTGATTACCTTATTAATGAATGATTCTAATAAATGATATTCCAATTTTTAAAATAAATATAATTTGAATATTTTGATTCCATCCAATAATTGTTTTTGATGAAATTTAAAAATGAGGAGTGATTTAATTATTTTTATTTGAAGGAATCAAGTTGTTATAACTTTAACAAAAATAAATTAATAAATTATGTCAAAATTGAAAAAAATGAGTGTTCCAATCAAATGCAATTTTATTAAATGATATAATACTTTGAAAGATATCTAATTGTGAAAAATAACTTATATAATGTTAAAAACATCATTAATGATCCACTTGTGATTTTATTGAAATTTTATAGAAACTATAGTACCCATATATTATGAATATAAAAGAAAACATGGTAAGAGTTAATTTTTTAACAAGGTGTTAAAGCTAAAAGATAATGTTAATTCTATGAAATAAAATTGTCTAAAACCTATTTTTCGGGAGGATTTAGTCCCACCCTCATAATATCCTTTATGCTTTCCATAATGTCTAATTACGATAATTTCATTTGAGGAAGTGTAGACTACTGGCCCTCAAAAGTTGTATGATTCATTCATTCCATACATGGAACATATAAAGGATAGAGGTAATGAACATATGTAACATATATAACATATACATTATAATATAATTATAATATACCTATGTATCATTTTTTCCCTTTCTTATGAAAAAAATGAAAGTAGCGTTCTTGCTTATGTATGGCCTATCGTCTCCATGAACGATGCGTTTAATTTCATATCTAAAAATGTTATGGACTATTATAAATATATATATAATGTATATATATGATATTTAAATCATGAGTAATGTTATGGAGATAATGGAATTATGACGACATGGATAATTTGCATCAAAACAAGTTCATTTTCGACTCAAGTACCAAACGATGAAAAAACGTCTGATATAAACTCAAATAATTAACTAATTTTTATAACAGGGTAATAAGTGATATAAAATGAATATTAAATTTTAATATGGTTCAAAAGAAATTATAAATTAACCTAATTTTATTATTCAGGTAATTAAAAAAATGAATGATACATGTTCGACTCAAGGT
Source organism: Viscum album (assembly GCA_963277665.1). NCBI lineage: Eukaryota > Viridiplantae > Streptophyta > Magnoliopsida > Santalales > Viscaceae > Viscum > Viscum album. The sequence goes on from OY728123.1 coordinate 1,771,654,214, forward strand.
AAGATAACTTCTTATCCCAATTTCCATTCATTGGGTTAATATTATACATCTTGATTATGTCCTTCTATGATTATGTGAGAAATTAATTTTGGTATCCTATATTGTATTTATAATTTATTTATGCATATTTATAGTGAATACACATAATTGATCTATTTTATTAAAAAATGATCTTTGTTTGGGAATTTCTAAACTCACTTTCCACTCGTTGGGTTTTACCAATACTTCATCAATTATATTAGTCCATGATTATGTTGTAAGTAAATGTTTATTTAATTACATTTTAATTTCCACTTAAATTTTAGGGTATATAGTTTTTTACACATAATCCCCTTATTGATAAATTATTACATCATTTATACAATCATTGGAATGGAAATCCTTACTTAGTCTCCATTGATTGAGTTAAATATCCATGTCATTGGTTTTATTTTACCAAGAATATGTGTGAATGATATATTATTGTTTAACACATAATTTATTGTTATATGGTAGGTATTTTTATTTTTTACACATAATTATCTCATTGATTTATCATTAATATGATGATACAATATTTGTAAGGGACTTCATCTCAATCTCATTTCATTAAGGAATATTTTTATTTATATATGACATTCATTTATTCAGTGTAAAATCAAAATCATTGAATTTTAAATTCATTAAATGGTTCTAAAAAGGTATTTTTTACCAAGCATTTTACTATACAACAAAATGAATGTATCCTTTTAATGTACGCGATGACAATAAAATTTCCACCGCTGCGAGAATTATTTGATATTTGTATTCATCTACATGAAGTAATGTTTTGTAAAATGAAAAGTAAATACCACATTTAATTTTAAGGTATTTTGGAATTGAAAATTATTTTTAAAATGGATTTTTTTTATATCAATGTCTTGAAATGACGTCTTATGATTGCGATGTGGAAATGTTATTTTTTTTGTTATGCTTGTTTATGTTATATGATTTTTTTATGGTTATTGGGAATTACTTTTGTATATGGGTGTCTCAATGACAAACCGAGGGTGGGTGCTCCCATGATATCTCCATAATGAATTGGGTAATGTGACAGAGGTAAACATTAAGACTTCTCCTATGATATTTATGGAATATACTGTGATGGGTATTCAAAACGTAACCATGAATGTCACTCCCTATATAGATATGAAAGATAAAAAGTAAGTATGTTATGGATGCCAAATGTTACTTTTATGATTTATGATTTCTGTTATTCATTCATAAATCTTATGATTTCCGGAGTAATGTTAATGATATTGTGTTTTATTAGTAAAAAGTATGATTTCATTGATTTGTATGTATTCATAGACTAATGTTTTCTTTCATTATTTTATATCCCTTACTTGGATTTTCATGCCCATCCCATGTTTCTAAAATGTTTTTCAGAGGGTATAAGGAATGATAAGATAAAAGAATAATTCTAGAAGTCTTTTATCAATAAAATAATTGATCTTTTATTTATGGACTTTTATTTTATGAAAACATTGATAGGGAGTAGAAGAGTCTAATTGGTAAATTTTGAGATGATATATAATAGTTATGGCATAATTCTATAAAACACTAAATCTGAAAAGATAATGAATGTTAATTTCTATAATTAACTCAAAATTATGTAAATTTTAAGGCTAGATAATTATATATTATGGAAAGGTTACCTCTCATTAATGAATACCTTTTTGTATTTAGAAGAGTGCCACTTATCCTCAACTATAAAATGAAAGCACTCTCACCCTTATTCACACCTTTCAAAACACATACGGTCTACCAATAAATTAAAAATACACTTCCCAACAACATTCCATTACCCCTTGAATCCCACGCTTCTTCATAAATCAATCAATGGAATCCATTTGGTGAAAACCAAAATGAGTTACTAAAATAAAGAGGTAACGTCCTTTATCAAGCTTCATTATTTTAATTTTTATCCATCCCACCACTCTAATTAATCCATTATTAATAAAAAAACCAATAAAATCATTATAATGATATATATTTTTGATTTGGGTTCTACATAAAAATTATACACACTTCCATCTAATCGGTTATGAACATACTGCTTATGTGTACAATGATCTACCACCTCACAAAATGACGATTCTTTGTTTTTCCATTACAACTATTAATGGTTGGGAATTATTATGGGCACTATATTAAAATATTAAACAAATTATATTAATTATGAATTTATGATTCTATAATTCTTATACAACACATATCTTTATAATTTTTATTTTCTGTAAATATGATAATTTCGTTTGAGGAGCTATGGACTACCTCTCCCTCAAAGCGATGTGACTTGTTCACACACTAAATTTGATGTATTAAGGATAGTTTTAGTGAAATTATATTGAAAATGATATAATAATTATGCTAGGATAATTATATATAATATATATATATATATGTCATTTATTTTTATTTATTCAATATGACAGTAAAATGGAAACAATGTTCATGTGTGTGTGCGACTTACAATCTCCATGAACTGTGTATTATTTTTCATTATCCAATGTTTCGATTTTCCCTAAAGCCCCGGAGCTCCTTGATGAATAACCTAATCTCTAGATCTCGAACTCTGAGTTCTTGGAGTCTTTGATGCTTTTGAACGTCACTCTGGTTGCTGGTTTCAAGAATAAGAGACCCTCAGTTGATGATTTTGAAAGGTCTGTGTTTGGTTCATGGGATCTGCAAGAGCAGGCGGTGGTTGGTTTGCTTGGCATCCTCCAGATCATGATCTGCTTTGAATCGGAGGAAGACCTCATTTTGGTATGGTCCAGGGCTCTACGAAGTTTCTACAGGATGAGTTTCATCCTCCTTCGATGGAACATCGAACTTCACATGAAGCATTATTCTCCATCAATGAAGGTTTGGGTCAGTTTACCTAAACATCCACTTCCTTTCTAGAATCCTGCTATTATTCGGATGATTAGTAATGTGGTAGGAATGTTTCTTTGTTCTGATAATTGTACGGAAGCTGTGTGTCATCCGGTGAATCCCCTAGACCTTTGTTGAATTAGATGTGTCTCGCCTGCATTTTGATTTTATATTTATTACCATTGGTGAGGAGTACAGGTGCAAAAAAATGGTGGTTTATGAAAACTGGATGGAATTATGCTCCGCTTTTAAGAGGTTACGGCACTCTTCGTTGGTCTGTCGAAGGAGAGCTCCTCCGGGAATGTTGAAATCTAAATAAAAGAAGGTGATGTATGATGTGATGAAGAGCCCAGTTCAGGGGGCTATGGAGATGGTCACTGATAATTCTACCCATAGCTATGTATCTAAGGGTACGGTGTACTCAGTGCATCCAATGAATTGTGAAACTCGGTGTGGCGAGCATTCTGGTTCTATGAGGATAAAGGATAATTCAAGCTACAATAATTCTGGGTAGGAAATGGTGATGGATCCTTGTCAAGAGGACTTGGGATAGATGGAAGGAGGGCGTGTTTCTAGGCTGCATAACACTGTTGTGGAGGTCCAGTCATCTAGCCCCCACCATGTGACCTGTGGAGAGGTCCATGATTCATAGGCAGCTGGAGGACCGAGGCTGCAGTTGAACCCATTGGTTTCTGATGTCTTCAACAGGTTGAGGCATGATTTGGAGATCAAATCTAGCTCCCATGTTAGAGAAGATACAAATCATAATGAGGAGGAGAGATACTGAAGTTTATTGTAGGTAGTCCATCTTGTTTGTGTTAAATGTACTAAGGGTTTTTATCCCTTGGCCATGCACTTCCTTACTCTTATCAAACGGTTTAATGACCTCTCGACAGGCATGTTGGAGGATGGAACAGTTGAGGATGATGTAACAGGGATGGATGGTGGTTTGAAAACTCCGGAGGGGCTATAGGGTATGGGAAAGGAGACATGGTCCATGGATGTGTAGGAAGCTACTATTAAGGAGAGGAGGCTCCCCTTGATGGAGAGTAACACTCCAGACCAAAGACACAGGATTGAGTCTCTTGCTGCAGTTCTGGGGGTGTGAGATGATGTTGGAAGGGAGAGTTCTATGAAAGGGAAGGAAAATTAGAATGGCCCATTCGGCAGTTCATTCCATGATGTTGTTCAATGTGGGAATCAGACGATGGATGTAACTGATCGACTCTTGTATGACTCTCCAAGAATAAGGCCAAGGAAGGATTACACTTATCATTTACAACCGATGGGGACTAGATCGGCTTCTAAACAGAACAGTGAGGTGACTGTGGATTTTAAAAAGGGTATTGTGGTCAAAAGTCATCCCCAGAGCAACCTGGTCTTGATCTGCTTGGGATTCGGGTTCAAAGTGCAAGTTATTAGAGGTCTCCTGATTTGAAATTAGCTACTGAAGAAGATGGATCATACATGGGGTGTGGTGATGAGTCTGGTTACTATGATGTTTAAGTTTCAGTTGTTTAATTTTTGTTTGTAACATAGGGTACCGAAAAACCTTAAACCAATTTTTTAAAATAAAAAAAATGATTTGCAGCATAATATTACCCGAAGTAATACCATAACATATAATTGTTAATTAACACTTATTATAAATTCATTATCAAAACATATAGTTTACAATATAAAAGAATTTTGTTTTAATATATATGTATAATAAACACGAATTCATGACACAAGATGTTGGAATGAGTGTGACGAGAGTCAATACTTATGGTATGTAGATTTCATCTCAGTTTTTATTTACCTATGATACATGACTTAATCACCACTCATTTCATGTATGTAGTGTTTAGATATACCATTAATGAATTATATCATTCATATACATATGTTTATGGGTATTTACATATCCATTTTATGATATTTATTTCATAGGGGGAAATGTTTCAATTGTTACCAAATCGATAAATAAACATTGCCTCAATTTTCCTTAGAGAAACATGCCAAGTCTTGCTGCTATATTTTTTTATGAGGTGTATATAATTCCTTTTCACATTTTATATCATGGACACTTTATTTTCATTAAATTTTAAGCTGTAGTTAATGTTATTCTTTACATCCTTAATTTTTGTTACCAAAATGGTAATAGTTTATTGCAGCAATTTTTTTTATCTAAATTGTTTAAGATAGTGATTCCATTGATGAAATAATATATACATATCCTATGATTTCACATTAATTTTTTTAACATCAGGATATTCATGTCATATACATGTAATGGTACCATTTTTCCACCCTTTGGTACTTTATATATTTAATTTTGTTATATTAAAATCTGACATTACCTCTCCTTTCGGTCGGAAATCTATGTTCTTATAACGACCCATACATTACATACATTATTAATACTTCAAAATTGAAGAACACTTATAACAACATATGACAAAACCACAAAGGACCGTATAGGTATAGTGTCTTTAGAAACTGGGAAACATAAACAACTGGTTCATAAATCTTCTACAGTGTCTCCCATTTATTTCATTATATCTAGGGTCCCTTTTAGCATATTCTACTTAATATCCATATTCCTGACCTAGGGAAAAGAAAAAATAAAAGGGTGAGCTCAAATGCTCAGCAAGGGAAAATAAAGGAAATAAAAATCATATCATATCTTTTTGAAAATCATAACCTGAAAAAGAGATCATAATATCTTAACATGGAATAGATCATAGAAGTGAAAATGAGATCCCCATAATCCTAACATAAAACTTGAAACTTTGTGTCATGAACACATAATCATGGAAAATCATTTCTTGTTAGTCATGACTCATTTCCAAGACTATCTTAGTGGACAAAGTCCCTTTCTGAACCGAGTCACCCTCGTTCCAGTCCTGTTCCACTGAACCGGTATAACCTACCGTTCCAGCCATGTATATCTCATGAGATATAAAATCTTTACCCAATTCATTGGAGGGAGATATAGGTCCCACCCATCTCATAATGATACCATTCTTATGTGTGCCACTAAATCATAAATCATACATCATTGCATAACCCATTTAATAAAAATGGGAATCTAAAACATCATGACATCATAAAACAATTCATATAAGATGAAGGAATTCATAAAAATAATTCCATCACAATATAATCAAATCAATGTAATAATAGGGATAAAAACAGAACCCTTTATTATCTTAGATGGAAAATATTTTTGATAAAATACTTGAACTCCATTCTTGAGGAAAATATCCTTTCTTCTTCAAATTTTTTTTTCCTTTCTTAACATGTCATACAACTTTAAACTAAAAGAAGTTGATTAAAAATAAAATTGAAAACTTGTAAAGGAATCTTCTTGGAAATATTGTTTTAAAAATCCATTCATGCCGTATACGATAAAAATAACATTCTTCGCGTACTTTTGTCGGAAAAGTTAAAAAGTACCTCGTACGAAAAACGACAAAAGATTTCTTTAATATCCTTTACTAAAAACTCACAAAAGGGTAAAATTTGATTTAAACAATTTTAGGTGGATGCAAATAATATTACATATTGAGGAATGATGGATGTGGATGATAAAATACACCCCAGTAAATACTAAAGTATAAACAATCTCGGATAAAAAATGAGATTGTGGTATTTCCCTTACCATAGGTCCAATTTGCTTTGTACGTGTCCGAAGCTCCTGTATAATGGTTTAAATAATGTTATTGACTTATTCCAGAATCATACATATTGATATGATATCATATATGGTCATATTCTTAGCTTCTTATTAGTAATATTTCATTGTTACTTGTTACTCGGGTCTTTATTGCCTTTTGTTCTTATGCGTGTTTTGCCGAATAAATTCTTATTCTTCTTTTAAGGTTATAGATACCTTATATCCAGAATGTTATTAGTGTAACATATATCATATTTATTCATTCAATTCATTTATATAATTACTATGTAATGATGATCATGTAGAACGAGTCGCATCACATCGTGGAGACGGTATTCCGTACGTACGCACGAGTGATGATATCGTTACTATGATCGTGGAATTGTATTGGAGTATATATATATTATTTCAGTATCAATATTAATTTATAATAATCATAAATAGTTACTCATTACACCATTATACCCATCCTTGTAAGGTGATGGTGGAAAATAGATTACACCACGGTGTGGAGACGGTATTTCGTACGTACGCACGCGCGGTGATTTCATTTTTCCGTAGGATGGATAGAAGGTGAATTAGGGTTGTTTCATATTTATAATAACATATCAGTATGTATGTAATACTTATGTTATTACTTTATCATGAAACAACTAAAGAAGAAGATGTTGAATAAGAAAGAAATTGAAAAGATCGGTAATGGATATTACCTCTTCTTTGGAACGCTTCTTTGAATACTCCACTTAGGGAACTATGATTGGTCATTGAAGAAGACCAGGACCTCTAGTATTATTCTAGGGAAGTTGAGAGGAGAACATGGCAGGGTTTGGCCGAGCTTGAGTGCTCAAATTGGTGTGAGGAGGAGGGGGAGGAGGTTCCCTTTTATAAGGGAGGAGGGGGGCACCTTAGGAATATCTCAAAATATTATTTTATATTAAAGTAAAAATCGGTTTATAATGGTTACAAAGGGTATTTTTTCGAAGGTAAAGTGGGGATGGGTCTAAAACCTATCAACCAATAGGATTTAGACAAGTTTAGGGTATTTTTTTAACCTTATCAATTAGATTTAACTCTAAGTTAAATAATTTAACTTTTACCATGTCTTTTTGTTTTCTTTCACTATATGGTTAATAAACTTACTATAACATTCCAAACGAACCCCAAATTGTTTATTATTAATATATATATCCTTATCTAAGTAATTTGGCCGAACAATAGATTTTTAGGAATAAAATGACAATTAATAATATAATATTTGATTTAAAAACTATTTTTTGTCATTTTTGACAGTATTTTATATATGATTTTTGTGAAAGTCATAACAGAATTATATGTTCGAACCAAGTTGATTAAATCAACAATAATATATCATATTAACCTAGAAAATTAGTTTCATTCATAAAAAGTCTCAAATTACATTTATTTTGGTGTTTATAACATCAATTATGTCAATATTTCATAAATAAGATAATTACTGCATCATCGTTGTGTCATAATTAAATTAAATTATTTAATGTCTAAAAATTATAAATAAAATACCATTATGTAAGAAAGATTTTTAGCTTTCTAATGAATATTTATAGTCGAATTTATCTTATGTATAACCCCATATTAAAAATGATTTACTTATTAAACTTTGATTTTAACTATTTTAACCCTTCTTTAAATAAATTAATAATAATTGTCCTAATCTAACCCAAGTGGGCCTAAATGGTCATATTTTATTCCTATTTTTGTTTTTGGTCGAATTACACTTATCCAATAGAATTAGGACATGTGTTAGGATAATAGGAATATCATTTTTACCCTTAGTTACCCTATTTACTATTAACCGCGGTAAAAAAAGTAAAAAGTTTCTATTCACCAAAAAATTATTTTTATCTCATTGAACCACATTTTACATACTGATATCAACCGTGTCTGTCGGATTTTCGAAATTCCATTCACAGAAGAGGTAAAATTATGTTTTATGCAAAATTCAGTTTTTAACCTACCACTTAGTGGTTCCACTATTCATCAAAAATTGAAAGTTTTCAGAAAAATACCAAAATTTCACCCTAGGCTAATTTCGGTATTCCAAATCCAAACAATGAAGTCCATTTTGAAAGATAAAATTTATAAAATTTCAAAAAGTTGTTATTATTATTCATAACAGCTAGTTTTAATAATATTTTAATAGCATATCGTTGTTTAGTGAAACTCAGTATTGCGTACGACGCAAGCTATCGAGGAATGTCGCGATTGCGTGTAAAGTAAGCCAAGCTAGTATGTAGTGAAAGATTCCTTTGATGATATATAAAAACAAAATATTGCTCATAAAAATCTCGGGTGTTACATTCTACGCCCCTTAAAAGAATTTCGCCCTCGAAATTCGTCACTTTGTAACAAACAGATGAGGATACTTCTCACTCATCATATCCTCAAGCTCCCATGTAGCTTCTTCAAGTTGGTGGTTCCTCCATAAAACTTTCACCAATCAAGTGGTCTTGTTTCGTAGGACTTTTTCGCTATGATCCAGAATCTCTATCGGTTGTTCTTCATAAGAAAGATCTTGTTCCATTGGTATAACTTCTGAGCTGAGTTCATGTGAAGGATCGGGTATGTACTTTCTCAGGAGAGATACATGGAACACATCGTGAACTTGAGAGGGATTCGGTGGAAGCGTCAATCGGTAAGCTACCTTTCCAACACGATCCAGTATTTCTAAAGGACCGATATATCTAGGTCTCAACTTCCCCTTCTTTCCAAATCTCATAACCCTCTTCCAGGGAGATATTCATAAGAACACTTTATCACCCACTTCAAACTCTAAGTCTTTTCTTCGGTTGTCGGCATAACTTTTCTGTCGACTCTGAGCTGCTCTTATGTGTTGTTGAATAGATCTGACCTTTTCTACCATTTCATCAACGAGATCAGGTCCTAATAGCTTTCTTTCCCCAACTTCATCCCAGTAAGTTGGAGTCCTGCATTTCTTTCCATAGAGAGATTCATATGGAGCCATCTGAATACTGGAGTGAAAGCTATTATTTTAAGAAAATTCCACCAAAGGTAGGTGTTGATCCCAACCTCCTTTGATATCTATAGAGCAAGCTCTCAACATATCTTTTAGGGTTTGAATTGTTCTCTCAGAATGACCGTCTGTCTGGGGATGATAAGCAGTGCTGAAACTCAACTCTGTATCCAGAGTATGCTGAAGACTTCGCCAGAACTTCGAGGTAAATTTCGGATCCCGATCAGATATAATAGAAAGTGGTACTCCATGCAATCTTACCACTTCCTTTACATATATCCTGGCAAGCTGATCTAGAGAGAAATCCTCCCTAATAGCAATGAAGTGTGCAGACTTTGTAAGACGATCAACTATGACCCAAATAGCATTATTTCCTTTAGATGTTTTAGGAAGTCCTGTGACAAAGTCTATAGTGATGTTTTCCCATTTCCATTCGGGTATGGGTAATGGTTGTAACATCCCCTTAGACTTCTGTCTCTCAGCTTTAACTTGTTGACAAACCAAGCATCGAGAGACATATTCAGCGACATCTCTTTTCATGTCATCCCACCAGAAGTACTCTTTCAGGTCCCTATACATCTTCGTGCTTCCAGGATGAATAGAGAATGATGAACTATGAGCCTCATCCAGCAGCTCCTTCTTTAATTCGGGGATGGGAGGAACACAAACCCGATTCCTGAACTTTATTATCCCATCACAATCAAGGCTAAATTCAGGAACATTTCTCACCTTCTTTTGTAACTCGACATCTTCTTTCTGTGCCTCTTTAATCTTCACATGTATAGATGGTTGAACATTCATTTGAGAAAGATAACATTTTTCCCCTTCTATTATAATTCCAAGATCCATCCTTTGTAAATCCATAAATATTGGATCTTTTGTGATCCTCATCATGGATAAACTAGCATGTTCTTGTCGACTTAATGCATCTGCCACCTTGTTTGCTTTCCCAGGGTGGTAATGGATTGAGCAGTCATAATCCTTAATCAGCTCCAACCATCTTCTTTGACGCATATTTAGCTCCTTTTGTGTGAAAATATACTTTAAACTTTTATGATCAGTATAAATATCACACCTTTCACCATAAAGGTAATGCCTCCAAATATTTAATGCAAAGATTACCGCAACCAACTCCAAATCATGTGTTGGGTAATTTTTCTCATGGATTTTCAACTGTCGTGAGGCATAAGCTATCACCATATCATTTTGCATAAGAACACACCCCAATACCTTCTTGGATGCATCACTATAGATCACAAACCTTTCTCCACTACAAGGCAGTGTGAGCACAAGTGCACTGGATAACCTTCTTTTCAACTCCTTGAAATTCTCTTCACATTCCCCTGTCCAAACAAACATAACTCCTTTCCGAGTCAACTTGGTGAGTGGATTAGATAATCGTGAAAAATCTTTTACAAAACGTCGGTAATATCCAGCCAAACCAAGAAAACTTCGGATCTCGGTTACTGTTGTTGGTCTCGACCATCTTTCGATAACCTCTGTTTTTGCTGGATCCACAGATATCCCCTCTTTTGAGATTATGTGACCCAAAAATGCAACTTTTTTAAGCCAAAATTCACAGTTGGTAAATTTGGCATAATGCTTCTCCTTTCTCAGGGTCTTCAATATAATTCTCAAGTGATCTTCATGCTCTTCCTTGATCTTTGAAGAGACAAGAATATCGTCTATAAAGACTACCAAAAATTGATCAAGATAGTCTCTAAAGACTCTATTCATTAGATCCATGAAGATAGAAGGGGCATTAGTAAGACCAAATGGCATCACTATAAATTCATAGTGTCCATACCTTGTACGGAAAGCCATCTTTGGTATATCCTCCCTTTTGACCCTTAATTGATGATTCCCTGAACGAAGATCAATCTTGGAAAAGTATTGAGCTCCGCGTAGTTGGTCAAATAAGTCTTCAATGCGTGGGAGAGGATATTTGTTCTTGATAGTGATCTTGTTAAGTTCTCGATAATCAATGCAGAGTCTCATTGATCCATCTTTCTTCTTAAAAAATAGAACAGGTGCTCCCCAACGTGACGCACTAGGGCGTATGAATCCCTTATCAAGATTCTCTTGGAGTTGCTTCTTCAATTCCTGTAACTCAATTGGGGCCATTCTATAAGGTGTCTTTGAAATAGGTAAAGCACCCGGTACAAGTTCTATTGAATACTCAACTTCACAATTTGGTGGAAGACCCGGTAATTCCTCCATAAAGACATCATCAAACTCCAGTACAATGGGAATATTATTAATCGTAAGTTTCTCACCAACCATTTGAGATAAATAACCTTCATTTAGTGGAATCAACACCCATAAGATGGAAGGAAGTTCTACTGGAAGGTTATATTCAACCTTGTATCGATAGATGATCATAGATTGATTTGGATTATGAAATTTGACTTCCCTTCTTTGGCAATTGATATGAGCTCCATGTAGAGAAAGCCAATCCATGCAAAGAATCACATCAAATTCCACTAAAGGAAGGATCGCAAGATTTGCAGGAAGCACTTTCCCACAAACTTCGATCGGAGAATAATTATAAACTTTTGATGCGACTGTTGTGCCATTAGGTGTTGTCACAACTAACTCAACATCTAATTGTTGAGGTAATACGGTGATACCCTTAGAAAATTCTTTAGAAATAAAAGAGTGGGTGGATCCAGAATCAAATAAAACATTTTCTACTTTAGAATGGATGGTAAGTGTACCTTTCACCACTTCATTATCGTACTCCACATCGCTGATAGAAATTGCATGTGACTTTCCTTTGTCTTTAGCCTTAAGATTTTGTTGACGTCGACCATCATCATCAACCCTTGGATTTGGGCATTGATTTGCATAATTCCCCATCTCCTTGCTCTTGAAACATTGAAGTGTAGTAGGTTCATTCTGTGTATCCCTTCCTTTGTTTTCATCATTAGACATCTTCTTCCCATTATCGCGGCATTCAAATGCCCGATGACCTTACTTTCCACATTTGAAACATTTACTTGTCCCTTTAAGACAACTCCCTCCATGTTTCTTTCCACACTTTGAGCATAAGGGAAAGCTCATCTTCTTTTCAGTGTGCTCTTTAGATTTTACTTTGAATTCCATCTTCCTCTTCTTATCAAACCCATGTGACTGATGGGTTACTCCAATCTCCATCTCAACTTTGATAGCACATCGAACGATTTCCTCGTAGCTATTGAAGTCCCTTATGGCTAACGCCCTTCGAAGACTTTGTTTTAAGCCACTAAAGAATCAATCGATCTTACTCTCAGGTAGGATAATAATACCAGAAGCGTACCTTGCAAGTCTTGTAAAATTTTCTTCATAGGTACCAACAGATTCATCATCCCTTTGCTTCAGTTCAAGAAACTCTTTCTCCATCTTTTTTAGGAGAATACGAGGGAAGTACTTATTGAAAAATAATTTCTTGAACTCGTCCCATTCCATAGACTCAATTTCATCCCTTTGCCTCATATTCTTAATAAGATTCCACCATTGATCAGCATCTCCTTCCAAACGATACACTGCTAGGATGAATTTACCATGTTCAGAACATTGAAGAACTGAAAATAACTTTTCAGTAGTACTAATCCATTGTTCAGCAACTAATGGATCAGTAGACCCACTAAAAGAAGGTGGACGCTGCCTCATGAAGGATTCAACAGAATGTTGCTCCTTCCTTTGCTCGTTTGGAAGTCATGCATGATTCATAGCTTGAGAAAGTTGTATGAGCATGGCTACAAGATTTTTCATTCCAACTCCCATATCGTTTGGTTGCTCAGGGGGACAATCATTGCATTGCCCATCGCATTCCGCATTAACACGGTTCCTTCGAGTTCCAGCCATTGACTAAAACCAAGAAGAATAGTGTGAGCAACACTAATTATAATAGGAAAACCACATAATCAAGGATAAAATTTCACACTTAAGGTCTTATCCTACGGTATTCATGTCCATTTCTAAAACACTAAGATTGTGTTCTATGCTTAGACTTATCCTTAGGGTTCTTACTAAGGATTTCACATCCTAGTTTCCAAAGGTTGACTATACATTTCCTCTGATACCAACTATAACGACCCATACTTTACATACATTATTAATACTTCAAAATTGAAGCAAACTTATTACAACATCTGACAAAACCACAAAGGACCGTATAGGTATAGTGTCTTTAGAAACAGGGAAACATAAACAACTAGTTCATAAATCTTCTACAGTGTCTCCCATTTATTTCATCATATCTAGGGTCCCTTTTAGCATATTCTACTTAATATCCATCTTCCTGACCTAGGGAAAAGAAAACATAAAAGGGTGAGCTCAAATGCTCAGCAAGGGCAAATAAAGGAAATAAAAATCATATCATATCTTTTTGAAAATCATAACCTGCAAAAGAGATCATAATATCTTAACATGGAATAAATCATAGAAGTGAAAATGAGATCCCCATAATCATAACATAAAACTTGAAACATTGTGGCATGCACACATAATCATGGAAAATCATTTCTTGTTAGTCATGACTCATTCCCAAGACTATCTTAGTGGACAAAGTCCCTTTCTGAACCGAGTCACCCTCGTTCCAGTCCTGTTTCACTGAACCGGTATAACCTACCGTTCCAGCCATGTACATCTAATGAGATATAAAATCATTACCCAATTCATTGGAGGGAGATATAGGTCCCACCCATCTCATAATGATACCATTCTTATGTGTGCCACAAAATCATAAATCATACATCATTGCATAACCCATGTAATACAAATCGGAATCTTAAACATCATGACATCATAAAACAATTCATATAAGATGAAGGAATTCATAAAAATAATTCCATCACAAAATAATCAAATCAATGTAATAATAGGGATAAAAACAGAACCCTTTATTATCTTAGATGGAAAATATTTTTGATAAAATACATGAACTCCATTCTTGAGGAAAATATCCTTTCTTCTTCAAAAACATTTTTCCTTTCTTAACATTTCATACAACTTTAAAATAAACGAAGTTGATTAAAAATAAACTTGAAAACTTGTAAAGGAAGCTTCTTGGAAATAATGTTTTAAAAATCCATTCATGTCGTATAAGTTAAAAATAACATTCTTCGCGTACTTTTGTCGGAAAAGTTAAAAAGTACCTCGTACGAAAAACGACAAAAGATTCCTTTAATATCCTTTACTAAAAACTCAGCAAAGGGTAAAATTGGATTTAAACAATTGTAGGTTGATGGAAATAATATTACATATTGAGGAAACATGGATGTGGATGATAAAATACACCACAGTAAATACTAAAGTATAAACAATCTCGGATAAAAAATGAGATTTTGGTATTTCCCTTACCTTAGGTCCGATTTGCTTTGTACGTATCCGAATCTCCTGTATAATGGTTTAAATAATGTTATTGACTTATTACAGAATCATACATATTGATATGATATCATATATGGTCATATTCTTAGCTTCTTGTTAGTAATATTTCATTGTTACTTATTACTCGGGTCTTTATTGCCTTTTGTTCTTATGCGTGTTTTGCCGAATAAATTCTTATTCTTATTTTAAGGATATAGATACATTATATACAGAATGGAATTAGTGTAACATATATCATATTTATTCATTCAATTCATTTATATAATTACTATGTAATGATGATCATGTAGAACGAGTCGCATCACATCGTGGAGACAGTATTCCGTACGTACGCACGAGTGATGATATCGTTCCTATGATCGTGGAATTGTATTGGAGTATACATATATTTTTTCAGTATCAGTATTACTTTATAATAATCATAAATAGTTACTCATTACACCCTTATACCCATCCTTGTAAGGTGATGATGGAAAATAGATTACACCACGGCGTGGAGACGGTATTCCGTACGTACGCACGCGCGGTGATTTCATTTTTCCGTAGGATGGATAGAAGGTGAATTAGGGTTGTTTCATATTTATAATAACATATAAGTATGTAAGTA
The DNA here is from genome assembly GCA_963277665.1 of Viscum album. Taxonomy (NCBI): domain Eukaryota; kingdom Viridiplantae; phylum Streptophyta; class Magnoliopsida; order Santalales; family Viscaceae; genus Viscum; species Viscum album. The sequence continues at coordinate 1,771,669,760 of OY728123.1, forward strand.
ATACTGATGTTATTACTTTATCATGAAACAACTAAAGAAGAATAAGTTGAAGAAGAAAGAAATTGAAATGATCGGTAATGGATATTACCTCTTCTTTGGAACGCTTCTTTGAATCCTCCACCTAGGGAACTAAGATTGGTCTTTGAAGAAGACCAGGACCTCTAGGATTATTCTAGGGAAGTGGAGAGGAGAAAATGTTAGGGGTTGGCCGAGCTTGAGGGCTCAAATTGGTGTGAGGAGGAGGGGGAGGAGGTGCCCTTTTATAAGGGAGGAGAGGGGCACCTTAGGAATATCTCAAAATATTATTTTATATTAAAGTCAAAATAGGTTTATAATGGTTCCAAAGGGTCTTATTTCGAAGGTAAAGTGGGGATGGGTCGAAACCCTATCAACCAATATGATTTAGACAAGTTTAGTGTATTATTTTAACCTTATCAATTAGATTTAACTCTAAGTTAAATAATTTAACTTTTACCATGTCTTTTTGTTTTCTTTCACTATATGGTTAATACACTTACTATAACATGTCAAACAAACCCCAAATTGTTTATTATTAATATATATATATCCTTATATAAGTCATTTTTCCGAACCTTAGATTTTTAGGAATAAAATAACAATTAATAATATAATATTTGATTTAAAAACTATTTTGTGTCAATTTTGACACTATTTGATATATGATTTTTGTGAAAGTAATAACAGAATTATATGTTCGAACCAATTTGATTAAATCAACACTAATATATCATACTAACCTATAAAATTAGTTTAATTCATAAAAAGTCTCAAATTACATTTATTTTGGTGTTCATAACATCAATTATGTCAATATTTCATAAATAAGATAATTACTGCATCATCGTTGTGTCATAATTAAATTAAATTATTTAATGTCTAAAAATTATAAATAAAATACCATTATGTAGGAAATCTTTTTGAATTTCTAATGAATATTTATAGTTGAATTTATCTTATGTATAAACCCATATTAAAAATGATTTACTTATTAAACTTTGATTTTAACTATTTTAACCCTTCTTTAAATAAATTAATAATAAATGTCCTAATATTACCCAAGTGGGCCTAAATGGTCATATTTTATTCCTATGTTTGTTTTTGGTCGAATTACACTTATCCAATAGAATTAAGACATGTTTTAGGGTAATAGTAATATCATTTTTACCCTTAGTTACCCTATTTACTATTAACCGCGGTAAAAAAAGTAAAAAGTTACTATTCATCAAAAAAAAATTTATCTCATTGAACCACATTTTACTTACTGATATCAACCATGTTTGTCGGATTTTCAAAATTCCATTCACAGAAGCGGTAAAATTAAGTTTTATGCAAAATTCAGTTTTTAACCTACCACTTAGTGGTTTCACTATTCATCAAAAATTGAAAGTTTTCTGAAAAATATCAAAATTTCACTCTAGGATAATTTCGGTATTCCGAATCCAAAAATGAAGTCCATTTTGAAAGATAAAATTTATAAAATTTCAAAAAGTGGTTATTATTATTCATAACGACTAGTTTTAATAATATTTTAATAGCATATCGTTGTTTAGTGAAACTCAGTATTGCGTACGACGCAAGCTATTGAGGAAGGTCGCGATTTCGTGTAAAGTAATCCAAGATAGTATGTAGTGAAATATTCCTTTGATGATATATAAAAACAAAATATTACTCATAAAAATCTCGGGTGTTATAGTTCTTTCAAAACCACGATTTCTGAAAAATGATTTCAAAATAATTATAATTGTATCCTATTATGTGAAATGAAATTTTTACCCATTTACCTTTTTAAAAACAGTTTTATAATTAATAATTTATTTCTAATCAAGACGAATTTATAAATTTTTAAGGTAAGAAAATAAATTTTTGTCATATACAAGCAGACCTTGTGTCGTGACTTCTATTTCATTAAGGATACCATTTTAAGTTTATATTTTTTTTAAATGAATTTGTTTTCTTAATATTTTTTAATTTCAATTTTTTTAATGTTATTTTCTATAAAAATGGGTTTCATAACTTTTTTATGTTAATGAAATTAGTTTATTTGTTTTTATACCTTATTCATAAGATTTCAATTTAGTTTAAATGAAGCGGTTTTAAATTTTGTATGTTTATTTTATAATTATTAGGTAAAATGTTTTTGAGAAAATTTTCAGGATCTATTTATATGATTTCAATGAAAATGGTTTAAAAAATGTTTTCAAAGTAATTATTATATGTTTTTAAGATGACCTTCACAAAAATGGTTTTCAAAAGATTTTGTGTTTTATAGATTCCTTTTTAAAGAAGAAAGGATACTTTTTATAAGATGTTTTTAAAAGGTCATTTAAAAATTAATTCACATATAGGATGACATTTTTTAATGTGACTCATTCCCTTATGAGAAATGATTCAAACGCTCCATTTATATTATTTCCTTAAATGATTTATGTTTTCATATTATAATTTATATGAAACCCATTTCTCTTTCATGGGTTATAATTTTATGAATCTCATTTATCATTCATAGGTTATATGATTTTGAAACCCTCCTCTATTAATGGGTTTTTATTTGATTAAATAGTTATGAAACCTATCTATTTTTCATTGGGTATTATTTGATGAAATGTTAATGCTACCCATTTCATTTTATGGGTTAGAATTTTATGTTTATAAAACCCATCTCTTTTCATGGGTTGGGATATGATGAATGTTTTGTGTTATATATATGTATGATTTTATTATATGATAGGTGGGACCTATATCTCTTTGTAATTAATTAGGTTACTATGAATATTGTTTGAGATAAAATAGTAAATGGTGTGGATCCCAATCTAAAAACAAGAAGATAAATTAGAATTAATACCAAATCTGAAATAAGAGGGTACACAGGAAGGAATCTCAATCCTCTAACAAGAGGGTACATGAGAGGGAATCCAAAGGCTAATAAGGTAGGCTTAATAAGAAGGAATCCCAATCCTAAACACAATAGGAAATAAAATAGGGAATACCATGCGTAAAGCATGTACATAAGTTATTATCCTATGTATAACATGTTAGGAAGGTGTTGGTAGGAATCCTTGACACATGGGTTCTATATGTTTTTGTGTATTCCACAATTCCATTTCTTATTTCAATGATATGATTTAATAGATTATGTTCTTTATTTCCTTTTGATTTATGCCTTATGAACTTCTACACAATATTCCATGATTCATGGTTCATATATAATGATATATGGGGTATGATAATTTAATGGTATAATCATATTCTCATACACATATTCTATGGTTTATGCTTAAATACCCCCCTTGATTACCCTTATAGAGAATCTAATATTACCACTTTATATGTTTTGTTCCCCAAGTTATGGAGATATGTATTATGTTTCATATATCAAAGAATTGTGATATTCAAGAAGAAGCTTGTGGGAGATAATTTAGCTCATTTATGTAACACTATTTATATTTCAATGTTTATGAAGGTACTAAACTATTAATTTCTTTGGGTGTTAGTTTTATAATGTATTAAGTATTCCATAAATGTAATGTAAAGTATATGTACATCAATATCAGGTCATTATAGTTGGTATCAGTGAAATGATTTAGTCTACCTTTAGATAGTAGGATGAGGAAACTTTACTGAGATCCCTAATTGTATTCCTAAGGATATATCTATAGATGTCTCTAAGGATAAGTATATGGATGATTTAACAATTTGGAAAATGTCATGGAATCATGTAAAAGGATAGAGTGATTGGTTTCCTAGAAATACACCCAGGATTACATTTCGTAAGTGGATGTGCCTCTGGATAAGATGTACCTATGAGTAACAACACCGACATGGTGTCCTTGGACCGACTCAGCGTAGTCTGGTACACGACAACGGACCTTGATTCACATCTAGTTTGACACTAATGGAGGGTATGATTTTGGAATTCATAAACTCTTCATGAACCGTCATTATGGAATTAAATATAATATGACTATGAATAAACAATTATAAAACCAAGGTTTTCATATATTAATGATGGTTCATAACATAGACATTCTATAAGGGACTTTTAATGATTATGTGGATTCAAATTATGATAAATCTTTCTTCCACTAATTTTTTTGGTTTTAGTAAATAAACATTCTTAACATTGAATGATTTAAATGTGGAATGTATGGGAATTGTGGGAATTTATTTCCCCAGTGGAATTCTTAAAAATATAATTAGGAAGGTGGTATGAGTATTGTTTATACTTCTGATGAAAAAGGGGCCCCAAATGGAATGTGAATGGTATGTTATTTTCTTCCTGTATTGTTTACGTTGAACATAAGATTCCTAACTATGTTATTTTTTTTGAACATTAAGACATGATTCATTTTTAATATTCTAATATAGTTTTATTGAGGAATATGTGGATGAAGCCTCCATAATGGTTTAAGAATAAGGTTGGATGAAAGATCTACTTATGTTTTGGAATTAAAAAATTTTGTTATATGAATCATGAATTATATAATTTTTTTCTTTATAAGTTCCCATTGTTGATTGAAAATGACATGGTTAATGGTGATGAAGACATAGAAAAGTGGTTTCGTGGAAATATGATATTTTTATTAAGGAATGGTAAACCTAAATTAATGAATGAAATATAGATAATTGTGTTTGGATAATGATATATTGAATATGAAATAGAAAATGGGATGATATAGATTTCCCTATAAATTAATATTAAAAAAATTGTTCTATTCCATAAATGATTATGTTCAAAAATTCCTGGATTGAAAGAATATATCTAGAAATCATTTGAATAAGGAAGCATTTATGTTTTCAAAATCATTTATATTAATTCAGGTTATTAATATGTTTTAATAGAATTATAGATGAATTTATTTACATGTTTTGAATGTGGAAACCAATAGATACTTTGTGATATATTGGGATTCAATGTTAAGGTGATTTCATGACCATCATTTTAAATTTTTGGGCATTCAACTTTAGGAAATGTTATAAGGTAAACCATTTTTTAACTTTTATGTTAAAAATACGATTAGGTTAATATGATTAAAGTATCATCTCAACGCGTGAGGTTTTATGAATATTTAATAACATGTGATAACCCTTTTTTTGAGAAAGATAAATCTAATGGCCTATTATTCTATTTATGGATCTCATGATATATTAGTTCATTCAGAATTAATGATTTTCCATCATTCCATAGACTTTGATATGAAGTTTTAATTGATCAAGGAAGAACCAATGGGGATTATTATACATGTAAAATGAAATGAAATTAAGTAAGAATATATTCTAATGAAATTTATTCATCTTTAGGGAAAAGAATCTTGAAACTAAAAATGATATCCTGGTATCTTAATTTTCAATGTATTTGATGCTCCCATAGGCCATCCCATATTTATGGATTTTTTATAGTTAAATTTATCCCAACTTTTTCTTTATCACTCTCCACCTGAACTTGATTGTTGGATTACAATTTCATGTCGAGGTTTTCACTTCTCACTTATGTTCGCATATGTTGGAAGTTAGTTATGAGTTACTTTGGTTTACCATTATAGTTCCAATTTTCATTTTTTAAAGGATGATTTAGTTATTATTATTATTATTTGGGTTTTTATGAAATTAAATATCATGTATTAAACCTTTTATAACCTAGAATAATTTTGAGGGTGAAATTTATTTTAAGGGGGTAGAATCTAACACCATGATATTTTTTAATTCATTATTCAAATTAAATAAATATTTCTGATAAATTACATTTAAAACAAAAAATATATATAGAATTTTATTTATAGATATATAATATATATAATTTTGTGTTCTTTTATATGAAAAACAATTTTTATCTTCAACTACATAAAATACGTGGATTATCTTTCGGTATACACAACAATGAGTTACCAAGCATTACGCACAAGACTGAGTTTTACAACCATTTAATAGAGAACCTATTATCAAAATAACTTTTTTAAACTTTTATAAATATTTTTTTAAAAATAAATATTATTTTTTAATTCATAATGTCCAAATTAGACCAGGGTGATTTTTTTTCATTTTTCCCAGAAACTTTATTTTTCTGATGAATATTGAAAAATACAAAATTTTTGTTAAAACATGAATTTTGATAAATCCTTTTTAATGTCAAATTGTATTTTAAATTTCATTATAAAGTAAAAATATATTAATTATACATATATTAATCCAATGTATATCATTATAATAATTATTTATATTGAAATTGTATATAAAATTTATTGAAAATTGTAATTATTTTACTTTAACACCTCTCTTTCTCGCAACGTCTACTGGATTAACATTAAACTTAATCTTCCCACATCCGTGGTTTTAATTTTAAAAAATATAAATACATAGTTGTAACCAATATAATATTTTTTCTCTAATAATATAAACTTAATTTTTAACAAAATGATTAGTAAAAGTGATTAAAATCAATTACATTGATTAAGGTAAAATGAAGCTTAATAAGGGACTAAACCTTAAAATTAAGGGCAAAGAAGACCTGGAAACATGTCCAAGATCAATTGGATTCCAATCTTTCAACCGCATAACCTCTTGGTTCTAATTTTATTGTTTATTTGGATATTATAAAATGGAAGGGACCTATATAAAAGGTTACATATAGAGAAATAGAAAAGAGAACATTCCTTACCCTTAAATTTTATAAAACATTGTGATATGTAAAAAACATTATGTTTTTAGTTATTAATATCCTTATGAAACATAAATTTTTCTTTAAAATAATTTTTCATTAATTTTTAGAGATGATTTTTTCCATTAAATTCTTACAAAATTCCAATATAGGGATTATTTGGTTAATAATTAACAAAAATAAATGATACTGTAAATATTAAAATTGAAGTGATTTGATTGAATTATATCATTTATAATATTATTAGATTAATATATCTTGTTTCATATCATTAAACCTAATATATTTTAATTCCAATAGAGTTTTGATATTTTAAATTTTAAATTAAATAATTAATGTCAAATTTTACATTAATGTTATTTCACAATAAATGTTATTTTATTAAATTATTTAAAATTAATAAATATCTTATATTATTCTAATTTATATTTATGTGTTAATAAATATTTAATATAGATTATTTACCTAAAATATTATATTTTATAATTAACATATTGACCGATAGATTGTAAAAACATTGTTATCATAGTCTTGGTTTAAGCTGTGTTTTAGTGTGTCACATGCACTTTTTTAACAATAAATTTCCAAAATACATGGTATTATTTTATTTGAAAAATCATATATGATATTAATAATTTATTGGATCTATAGTTTCTAATAAATCTCAATTTATTTTATCCTTAATGGTTAAATTTCAAACAGTGGAAAATAAGATGCTTTAATTAAACCAAAATAATTAAAATGGCGAATATTACGAGTTAAGGAACGAAATTATTAAAACAAAAATATTTTAATGCGTTTGGTGTTTATATAGGCCATTATTACCCTTTAAAAATTATATTTCTATTTTTGTGGAAAAAAATTCAAAGGATACCTCTCATTAATGAATAATTTTTTGTATTTACTAGAGTGCCACTTATTCTCCACTATAAAAGGCAAGAACTGTCCCCAATTTTCACACCACTAAAACCACATAGGTTCAGTAAATATATCCCAAATAAAATAAAATACAAACAAATATTACTCACTAAGTCTTATATTTTGGGTTAAACCAATAAAAGGAATCCCTTTGGTGGAAACCAAAAGAAGATACCCAATGAATATGTAACATCCATCCTCAAGATCCTTTATATAATTTTCATTATACCCCCAGTCAACTCTCCTTATTACATAAAAAAGGTATCCTATATATATATGTGTGTTCTTATTATATTATTTTCACTAACACTATCAGACACTTACATTTAATGGGTAACAAACATACTTTTTATTTGTACACTGAACTACCGCCTTAGAAAACAACTATTGTTTTTTTCCTATTACTACCTTTCATGGTTTAGGAATATGATTGATAGAATATTTATATATTATATTTATTATATTTATTATCTATGTAATATTATGAAATTATTTTACAATGAATATATTTATACATTCCATTTTGTGTAAATACGATAATTTTGTTTGAGGAATTGTGGACTACCACCCCCTCAAAGGGATGTGATTCGTTCACATTCTAAATGAAATGTATAAAGAATGGTTTAATGGAACATATGTGATAAATATTATAAAATAATTAGAGTATAATAATTATATTTAATATATATACATATATTTATTTTAATTTATTTCTTTCAAAATGATAATAAAATGGAAACATTATTCATGCATACATATGAATTATCGTCTACATGAAAAGTGTATTCCATTTCATACTCATATATTATATAAATTATTATAATTCATATATAATTAATATAAATTATATTTATATCATTTTATAAATTCTTAATATCATTATATAATTATAAGGACAACAATACGACAAATTAATACACAAGTGACAATCAATGCGAATATTACCTAAAGTGAAACAGTAACATACATTTGTTAATAAAAGGGTAATATAAAGTCATAATAAAGAAATATATGGTATTATATATAATAACTTTGTTTTTTGATAGATTTATAGTAAACCTATATGTATTATATTGAATTATTGAATGAGTTCTATGAGAGCCAAGACACAAGGTAAGGGGATTTAGTTTCGCTTTTTATTTTCCTGAGATACATGACTTAATCAACAATCATTTTGTTTATATGGTTAGTAAAAATCCCTTGGATTTATTATATGATCCTTATAATTATTTATATTTTTATGTACATATCCATTTTAGGATTTTTATTTCATGGGGGTTAGGTATTAAATTTTAGCAAATCAGTAAAGTAACTTTGTCTCAATTTTCCTTCTTTGAGTCACATGCCAAGTCATGAACCAATATTTTTATATAAGGTGTATATACTGATTTTTTACATATTATATCACTAAAGATATTTATTCATAATATTTTATGCTTTATGTAATTTTATTATTTCCATCATGAAATAATGTTTTCAAAAAGTATTATTTTATTGCTAAAATCTCATCGTTTATTGAGATTGTTTACGATTATAGTTCCAACGATGAAATATTATGATCCATCTCTCCAAACCTATCATATGATTCGTAAATTATTGGATATTAGGGTTATATCCATGTAATGGTACCATTATTTTAATCTTTTGTACTTAATAAAATTAAGAAAACGTTTTTATGATAAACTAACTTTACCTCTCCTTTCAGTTGGAAATCTATGTTCTTTCAAAACCGTGATCTCTAAAAATGATATAAAAATGTTTTACTTTTATCCTATGATATTAGAGGGAATATTTACCCATGGTTTACCTTTTTAAGACATTTATTATAATTATTCTTCTTTTAATTTTACGATCAAGACACTTTTATGATCTTTTTATATAAAAAAGAGATTTTTATCATATACAGACATACCTGCCACCATGGCCTATATTTCCTTGAAGATAAAATTTTATGTTCACAAGTCTATTTTTAATGAAAGATGTTTTTGTTAATATTATGGTAATTAATTATATTTAATGTTTCTCTAAATGAAAATGTTTTCATATTTTTCTTTTCAGTTTTAAAAAGTTTTCTAAACAGTTTCAATACATCTTCATTAATTTTATTTGTATTTAAAAAGAAATGGTTTTAAAAATGATTTTATGTTTATTTCATAATTTTAAAGGAAATTGGTTTTCAAAACATCTTCATGCTCTCTTTATATGTTTTCATTGACAAGTTTTACAAAAATATTTCAATGCTTTCTTAATATGTTTTCATATTGATTTTTACTAAAATGGGTTTCAAAAGGTTTTATGTTTTAATGAGCCTTTTTCAATGTATAAATGATACTTTCCTCATGAAATGTTTTTAAAAGACATTTCAAAATTAATTTCAATTTATGTTGATATCTGTTGATGTTTCTCATTCCCTTATAAAATATGATTCAAAGGTTCCATTTCTATTTTTTCTTTTAATGGTTTATTTTTTGATATAACGATGTTTTTGAAACTTGTTTCTCTTTCATAGGTTATATTTTTATGAATAATATTTATATTTCATGGTATATATTCTTCTAAAAGACATTTCTCTATCATGGTTAATATGTGTAGGAAGCTCATTTCTTTTTTATAGGTTTTATTCTTATGAAACCTTCTCCTTTTAATTGGTTGTGCATTAATGAAATGGTTATGAAACATATCTATTTTCCATAGGTTATTATGTGATTAAGTGTAAATGGTTCCCATTTCATTTCCAGGGTTATGGTTTTATGTTTATAAAACCCATATATATCCATAATGATATGATGAATTTTTATTAGCACATATATGTGGGATTTTTTATGTGACAGGGGGGACCTATATCTCCCTTCAATGTATTAGGTAATGATAAATGTTTTAAGATTTAAAAGGATACATTAAAGGGAATCCAAAACCCAAAACCAGAGGGTAAAAGGGTGGGAATACCAATCCCGAAACAAGAGGGTACATAGGAGGGATTCCCATTACCAAAATAAGTGGGTACATGGGTGGGAATCCCAAGCCTAAAACCAGATGGTACATGGGAGATAATCCAAATACCGAAAACAAGAGGGTACATGGGTGGAAATCCCTAGCTTATTGTATTACCACATGTTATTATCCGAAGCCTAACATGTTACGAAATTAATTATAGGAATCCTTAATATAGGGTTTTTATATAATTATGTGTATTCCATAATTCCATGTTATATTCCTATGATATGCTATCAAGGAATATATTCTTTGTTTTCTTACTATTTATGCCTTATGGCCTTCCATGATTTTTGCTATGATTTACATTTTGTATCATATGATATGTCGGTTATGTTATTGAAATGTTAGGATCACATTTTCATACCCAATTCTCATTTTTATTCTTACATGTCTCCATTTTTTCCCTTATTGAGCATTTGATCTCACCCATTCATATGTTTCCTTCCCTATATTATGATGATATGTATTATGTTTTATTTATCTAATAAGGTTGATAGTCAATAAGAACCCAATGGGTGATAATGTACCTTATTTGGGTAACAATGTTTATTAATACATATTTCCAAAGGAATTAAACTAGTTAGGCCTTTGAGCATTTATTTATGTAATCTATTAACTATTCAATAAAAGTGGTGTAATTTATACGTATTTCAAGATTGGTTAATTATAGTTTGTATTAGATAAAATGTTTAGTCAACCATTAGACCCTAGGATCAGAAACATTTAATGAGATACCTAGGTGTATTCTTTTGGATATGTCTTGGGGTATCTCTAAGGATGTGTATAAACATTAGTTAACAATTTGGAAAATGTCTTGGAATCTCGGTAACTAACAGAGTGAGTGGTTACCTTGAAATACATACTTTTCTAAATACTATATGTGGATCTAGATCTAGATTATATTTACCTTGGAGTAATAACTTTGATAGGGTGTTTTGGGTCTGACTCTACATAACCAGGTACATGACAATGGGTCTTGCTACACACCTAGTTTGACACTCATGGGGGATATTCATTAGGAATTCAAAAATCCATCACAAATAATAATGAATGATTTAAATATTATATGACTATCAATAACCTATGATAAAAAAAATGATGTCATATATTAAGGATTTGTGATTACTTAGACATCTTATATATGACATTTCGTGATTATGTGGTTTTCCCTTATGATAAATGTTTCTCACACTATGATTTTTGGATTTAGTCGATCATACATGGTTAACATTGAATGTTTCATATGTTGGAATTTATGGGAATTATGTGACTAAATTTCCAAAGTGGAAGTCTCGTAAAGGAAATTATAAACGCTGTATGATTATTATTTATAATTATGATGATAAAGAGACAAAACAATGGAATGTGAATGGTATGATATTTTCTTCCAGTATTTTTTATGTTAAACATAAGAAGGATAATTATATTTAGGTTGAGGAACCATAATACATGATTCATATTTAATATTATAGGAAAGAGGTATTATGGAAGAAGTTGATGAAGCATGAGTAATAGTTTAATAATATGATTGGATGAATGAAGTATTTATGTTTTTGAATTCAGAGACTGTGTTATATGAATCATGAATTATATAATTATATTAAGTATAAGTTTTATTTATGGATTTTAAAGGACATTCTGATTGGTTACAAAGATATATAAAAGTGATTTTATATAAATGATATTTTTTAATTAAGGGAAATTAACCCTTAATTAATGCCTAAAATTGAGAAAATTATGTTTTGATAAAGATAGGTTGGATATGAATAAGTACATTGGATGGTAAAAAATACCCATGAAATGATTATTGAAAACAATTTATATCCATCAATGAGGAATTTTAAAACTTATTGAATTTAAATAACATATCCAATAATCATTAGAATAAAGAAGCAGGCATGTATTCAAAAAGGATTTATAGTAATTCCAGTTATTACTTTGTTTCAAGATAATTTTCAATGTGGATATTCACATATTTGGAATGTGTTAACCATGAGATACTTTATGATATATGGGTGATCAATGTTAAGATGATTTTATGACCTTATAATTAATGTTTTGGACTTTTATATTTCAGAAAGTTTATAAGGTTAACCATTTATGGAAATATTAAGTTTAAAATTAGTTATTGTATGTGAGATTAATTCATTATCTCACCAAATGAGGATTTATTCATATTGAATAACATCTGAAAAACCTTTTTTTTGATAAATATAGATGTAATGACCTATAATTCTATTCATTGATCTCATGATTTATTAGTTTATTATGAATTAAATATTATCCTTCATTCCATGGAGTAATATATGACTTTTTAATTGATCAGGACTGAAAAAAGGGTGAGATTGTACATACAGAAATTAATGAAATTAATAAATTATAGCATCTGTTAAATTTTCATCATCTTTAGGAAAAAAGATATTGAAACCAAAAATGTTATCAAATTACCTTTATTTCTGATGAATCATAAGGTCCTTTAGGTCATAGTAGATTTATGGATTTTTGATTAGTAACATTATCCAAAACATGTTCTATATCACCAAGCATTAAAACTTGATGTTTATCTTCATCTTTCATGTCTGTGTCTTCACTTCAATGTTATGTTATCCTATGTGTGAATCCAGTTATGAGTTACATTGGGTAACCGTTACGATAACATCATTATTTTTTTAAAGAAATTTTTAGTGTTCATTTTTAGAATTTGGGTTTATCTCAAATGAAATACCATGAATTAAATTTTTTTACCCAGAATAATTTGAATTTTGAAATTGATTTTATGGGGGGAAGAATGTAACACTGCATGATTTCGTGAAATTTTTATCTCAAATTAAGTTAATCTTTACGATATATTTCATTTCAAACATCACTTTATATAGAATTTTATTTATATTCATTAAATAGAACTATTTTTGTATCATGTTATATGAAAAAAACAGTTTATATTGAGATACACAAAACAAATTGGTTAGTTTTTAGTACATATGACTCTAAATAACATTGTGATACATGCAAGACTAAGTTTTACCACATTTTAATAGAGACAATATTTTAAAACAAATTTTTTACACTTTTATGAATTTTATTTTTGAAAATAACCATCATTTATGAATTTAAATTTCTTAAATAATCCTAAGGTGATTTTTTGTAATTTTTTGAGAAACATTATTTTTATGATGAATAGTCGAACATAATACATTTTAAAAAAAAATCAGGTTTCATTTAATTTATTATTAATGTAAAATTATTTTTTAAATTGTATTATAAATTAATTTTGGATAAATTATAAATATATTAATTCAATTTAGGTAATTAGAAACTTTTTTTATTTTTAAATAAGATATAAACACTTACTAAACTTTTGAACGTTTGTACATTAAAAACATACTTTCTTGTTATGTCTGTGAGATAGGAACTAAAATTAATTTTCCCAATTATGGGATTTGAAATATGAAAATAAGAAATAAATGGTTTTAATTAGTATACTATTTTGGTTCAAATAAAGTCAAAATATGTTTTTTCCAAAATTATTTATTGAATATGATTGAAATTAATTGTAGAGATTATACTAATAATAAGCTTAATAAGAGAAAAAACCTTGATATTAAGGGCTAGGATGACATGGAAATATTTCCAAAATCCATTGACATATAATATATCAACAAAATACACTCTTTGTTATAATTTAATGGTTTATTAGGATATTATTAAATGAAAGTTCTGTATATTAATTGTTAAGTAATGGAAAATAAAAAAGGGGAAATTTCCTTACCATTTTCATTTATAAAACGTCTAGATATGTAATAACATTATATTTTTAGTTATAAATATCATTTTGAAATATAAATGAGTTATTTTTTTATAATAATTTATCAATAATTTTAATATACGATTTTTTTACTTAAAACTTTTAATAAATTCCTATGTAACGATTTTTTAATTAATAATTGTATTAAATAAATGATACAATAAATATGAAAAGTGAGGTATATTGATTGAATTATTATAATTAATTATTTTTACCTTAATAATTTATGTTACATAGTTTTAAACCTAATATTATTTAAGTTTTATGTTTTTTTGATATTTTATTATTAAAATTAAATAAATAATGCCAACTTTAACATTGATGTTATTTTACTGTAAAATTTATTTTATTAAATGATTTAAAATAAATAAAAAACCTATATGTTACGACGTGATATTTAAGATTTAATAAATAATAAATATGGTATATTAATTTAATAAATGATCTTTTATAATAAACACATTTACCCATATATTTCAAGAACATTGTTAACACAATATTGGTTTAAGCACTATTTTAGTAAATCACATGCACTTGTTTTAAAATTAATTTTAAATATCACATTGTATTTTTTTATTATTACAATAATATATCATAATAGTTATTAAATGGATCTATATTTTCTAATTATTATCACATTATTTTAGTTTTATTGATTAAATTACTTTGGTTAGAAAATTAGATGCTTTAATAAACACCAAAATGATAAAATTGGGGAATCTTAGAAGATAAGGAACAAAAATATTAAAATGAACATATTTTTAGGAATAGGAAGATTATATCAACTATTATTTCCATTTATACAGTCATTTTTATATTTTTTGGGATTGTTAGGAAATGTATTTATCACATTCATGAATACTTTTTGGTATTTACAAGAGTGCCACTTATCCTCCACTATAGAAAGGAAAGCACTCTACTAATTATTCATAGCTCTCAAACCACATAAGTTTGGCCATGATATTCAAAATCTACTTAAGAACATTCCTTTATTATTCCTTGATTCTTTGATTTGGGTATAAATCACTCCATGTATGCCTTTTGGTAAAAACCAAATGGAATTACCCAAAGAAGAGGTAACATCATTCTTCAAGATCATTTATTTTTATTAATTCTACAACCCCATCCACTCTTCTTATTCCATGATTAAAAAAAAGAAATATAATAAATATATTGGTATATTTTTATTCTAGGTTTTTTAACTACAATTACACACACATAAATTTAATGGGTAATGAACATACTATTAATGGGTATGGTGAACAACCGGCTTACAAAACGATGATTGTCCATTTTTTCCTATAAAACCTTTCATTATTGGGAATTATGATGGTAAAAATATTTATATATTTTATTTATTATGAATTTTATCCTTTTTTTACATTCTAAACACCTAAATTTATACTTTCTATTTTTGTATAAATATGATAATTTCATTTGAGGAAGTTTGAACTATCTCTCATTCAATAAAATGTGATTCAGTCACACTCTACATGAAATGTTTTGAGGATGGGTTTATTGAACTTAAAAGAAATATATTATATAACAATAATACTGTAATAATTATATATTAAAAATATATATATATATGCCATTTACTTTATTTCATTCAAAAAAATAACAAAATAGAAATATCGTTCATGTTTAGAAATGACTTACCGTCTCTATGATCAGTGTATTCCATTTCATACACCTATATTATATATATTTTTATAATACAAATATAATAAATATCGATGATATTTATATCAATTTTTATATTTTTTAAATCATGATATAATTATAAAGACCAAAGTTACAACAGATTTATACACATGTGAAAAAAAGCGAATATTACCCAAAGTGAAAACTATACAAAGGATTTTTGATAAGCGAGTAATGTAATGTCATAATAAAACCATATATGGTATTGGATGCAATGATTTTTTTCTATTATAAATTTATAATAAACCAATATTTATTATATATCAGTTTTGAATGAGTGTGCCGAGATTCAAAGAAAAAGGTATGGGGATTTAATATCACTTTTTATTTCTATGAGATACATGATTTAATGAGCAATAATTTCATTTATGTGGTGTATAAAATTAAAATGAATGAATTGTATTTTCATATAATTATTCTTATGGGTATTTACATATCCAGTTGATTATATTTATTTCTTGGTGGCTATGTTTCAAATGTAACCAAATCGGTAAAGTAACATTGTCCCAATTTTCCATCATTGAGACATAAGCCAATTCATGTACCTATATTTCTCTATGAGCTATGTATAATTCCTTCTCAAATTTTATAAAATGAATAAACTAACTTTCATGATATTTTTGTCTTTATGTAATTTCACTCTTTAAATCATGAATTAATTTTACCAAAAGGGTAATTATTTGTTGCTATAATCTCATCATTCATTGACATTGTTTACGATTATTCTTCCATCGATGAAATATTATGATCTATCTCTCATCAATTTTAATACTCTATGGTTATGCCTAATATATACATGTAATGGTACCATTTTCCACTCTTTGTTTCTTAATATAATTAATAAAAGTTTTTCATGATAATCATACTCTACCTATTTTTTCGATAAAAACATGTGCTCTTTCGAAATAGTGACTTATAAAAAATGATTTCTAAAAAATGTTTAATTTTATCCTATGATGTTAAAGTAAATTTTTACCCATGTTTTAGCTTTAAAAAAAAATTTAGATGAAATAAATTTTTCATTTTCGGATCAAGGATGTTTTCTAAACATTTATTATAAAAAAGGAATGTTTGACATGTATAGACATACCTGCTGTCATGACTGTCATTTCAATAATACTTTATTTTCACGTTAAAAATTCTATTTCAAATTATTTTTTTAATATTATGGTAATTTTTTGAAAGTGGTTTTCAATGAAATTAGTTTTTAAAAGTATTTTATGTTTTAAAAATTATTTCAAACGTTTTTTAGACTTATTCCTATATTTTAAATGCATTTTAAAATAAATGATATTCCAGTCATTTTCATGATTATTTTATAACTTTTCACGTAAAATAATTTTCAAAATATTTTGAAGCCTTATTAATTTTTTTTCAATAAAAAAAGGATTCCATTTTTTTCAAATATTTCTTTATATGTTTTCAATTTGATTATCATGAAAATGGGTTTCAAAAGGATTTATGTTTTAAAGAGTCTTTTTTCAAAGAATAATGGATATTTTCCTCAGGAATTTATTTTAACCAACATTTGTAAATTATTTTCCATCTAATATAAAATCAATTGATGTCACTCATTCTATTTTGTGGAATGATTTGAAGGTTGTGTTCATATTATTTCTCTTAATATGTTATGTTTTTATAACATGATGATAGTGAAACTCATTTCTCTTTCACAGGTTATATATTTATGAAAACCATTTTTCTTTCATGAGTTATATGGTTATGAAACCTGTTTCTCCTTTACAAGTAATATGTTTTTGAAACTAGTTTCTCTTCCTTGGGGTATATTCTCACAAACCATTCTTTTTATCTGGGTTTACGATTTGATGAAATGGATACTAAACCTATATATTTTTTATATGTTATGATGTGGTGAAATTTTAATGACCCCCATTCCACATGATAATTTATGATTTTATTTTTACAAAACTAATCCCTTTTCATGGGTCGTGATATGATGAATTTTTCATTGAACATGTATATATGATTTTATTTTTTAACGTGTGGGACCTATATCTCTCTTAAATGAATTAGGTAATGATAAATGTTTTATGGAATCAAAGGGTACATGAAACGGAATATAAATAGTGAAAAAAGAGGGTAAATAGTAGGTCGTCCCAAGCCTGAAACAAGAAGTTAATTAAGAGGGTATCCCAAGCCCAAAACAAGTGGGTACACGGGAGTGAATCCCAATCCTAAATCAATATGTTATATGGGTGAGCATCCCAATCACAAAAAAGGTGGGTACACAATAGCGAATCCCAATCCTTAATTTGGTACCCAAGAAATTTTCTGAGGAAAAACATGTTGCGAAGGTCTTCGTAGGCATCCTTAACATAGGGTTTTTATAGTATTCTGATTATGCCACAATTCCATTTCTTAATCCTATTTTATTAATTCATGGATTATGTTCTTTATTTAATTATGATTTATAAATTATTAAATAAAAATAATTATGCTATGATTCCTAGTTCTGATCTTATAATATGTATGGTATGATCTTCTAATGTTATTATCACATTCTTATACCCTTATTCCCATGTTATTTCTTACATGTCTCCCTTGTTTACCCTTACTAATCTTCTAGCTCACCCGTGTATACATCTATTTTCCTAGTTTATGATGATATGTATTATATTTGATGTTTATGAGAAATGTTCTAATCAAGAGGAACCTAGTGGGAGATAATATAGCTCATTTATGTACCACTATTTATGTTTCCATGTTTCCAAGGGTAGTAAACTAATATGGTTTTTGGGTGTTTTTTAATTTATTAAGTATCAAACAAAAGAAATGTAATGTTATTTTAAATCAAGATCATGTCATTATAATTTACCTAAGATAACATTCCGTATAAGGTTTTTTCATTATGAATTTATTGTAATGTCATTTTGATTTACCTATTATCATATTATCTTAATCATTTATTGAGTAAAATAATTATATAATACCTTGGAAATATATTCATAGTCTCTATAGATTATTTTATTATATATTTGAAGATAATGGAAGAGTATGAGAAACTTTTAAAGATTGTTTTTATGACAATGTGGAAGGAGATACTACATGAAATATTTACCAAGCGTTAATTTCTTATATGGAATCTCTCATTCTTGGTTACTGTAATTTCAAGAGATGGTATATCGGTGGACCCTTAAAAGGAAAAGGTTGTTGACTAGTGTCCTATAAAACTATAGTAATTAAGATAATTAATTTTTTGGAATGGAT
This sequence comes from Viscum album, assembly GCA_963277665.1. Lineage (NCBI taxonomy): Eukaryota > Viridiplantae > Streptophyta > Magnoliopsida > Santalales > Viscaceae > Viscum > Viscum album. Next base: position 1,771,689,082 of record OY728123.1, read on the forward strand.
ATATATTACTGATGATTTGTGAGATATTTCTCAACAATATTTAATCCTAGAACCATATTGACTTGAAAGGGGTATATTCTCAAGGATATAGAAATGTGATGTGAATTTCAAAGAACAGAAGATAATGTTAGTCGATGTTCATGTGATTTTAATACCCTTTAGTAGAGAAGGGTTCGTGATATATAGTGATGCATTAACAAAGGTAATGGGATTTATCCTCACTTGGAATGATATTATGATATATTATACCCATCACTAAATGAAAAATCAGGAGTAGAATAACCCGACCGATTATTTGAAGTTGGAAATTGAATTTTTTCATTAAATATTTGGAGGTATTATGTATAGGGTTAATGTTGTGATATATATACTAACCCTAAAATATTTATGTTTTTATGTAAAAAAAAGGAGTTTAATATTTTCTAGAAAATATGGTTGGAGTTGATCAATGATTATGAATTCTTAATACACAGCCTCCTCAAAAAGGGGAACATGGTTACTGATTCTATGATTAAAAAATACATTTCTAGTTTTTCTATGAAAAGTATTTAAATACATAATATATATATATATATTAAAATATATATCTTGAAATATTGACAAAAGGGAAAATCATATCATTCTCATATGAATGTTCAACCATCCATCATTAAGAGGATTATAAATGCACAAAAGGAAGATTAAGAATTATAGAAGAAGGTTAGGAGCATTATTGAGTTTAAAAATGATCATGATGGAATTATAATATTCATAAAATGTATGACAACCCTTATTTTTATTACAACTTAAACATGCTTTATTACATAAAACATAACTTGATACAACAAAGAAGATCGAGCAGTTTAGTGTTTATGGGGCTTAGGATCATTACATAAAAACTTAAAACATTAAATACAACATCTTTATTGAAAACCCCCATTACATGACCAACATTCCCTCGTACTTAGCATTGCATGTGATAACCTGAGGACATGCATAAGAAAAGGGTGAGATATAAAGCCCAGTAAGGGATTACACATGGAATAACATGAGGAGTACAATACATGTTAGGAAATAGGTATATCAATAGAGAATAAGAGAAATATGAACATAAAGGCATGATAAATCATGATAATCATAACATGGAAATGTTGCAACAACACCTAACATGGATTTAGCATGAGACAAGGATCATTGTACATAAAGAATGAGTAAAGCCTCATTGCACATGAAGCACGAGTAAACCCTAATTGCACATGAATTAACATGAGTCCACACTCATTGCACATGATGTATCATGAGACTATACTCTACCCAATGCATTGGAGCGCTATAAGGGCGCACCCTTCTTAAACATTTCATTTCATGCATAAGTGTTCCACATGGATCATAAAACATGGATACATAAAAAATAATAATTTATTCCATGATAATGAAATGTGGAATTAATACATGAAACATTATAAACAATAAGTTAATGTGAATAAAGGTGAAAACCCTTGATGGAGAAATGGCATGGTATTCACTAGACAATGGCATTAGCTTAGAAAATTAGTGCGATTTCGGCATCGTAATGGCGTGACATAAGAATTCATAAAAATGGTTTGATGAGAGAGAAAGGGTGTCTCAACATATTTACATGAAATGGACAGTAAGGGGGTTATATAGATATATGTACAAACAATTGTAATGGAATTTAGATTCATGATACAAAAATATTGCTTGAATGTAAAAGAAGAGAGAGAAGTTCCTTTCAGAATTTCGGCATAGTAACAGGTGTACATGGGAGGCATTTAATGAGAGAGAAAGGGGTCTCCAATCATTCAAAAAATAAAAGGGAAGTATGGGGGAGGTGCAAAACCATACCCCAATATTCATAATTGAAATTAAAAGGGGAATACAACATAAAGAAAATTGACAAAAATGAGAATGGAAGGAAAAACCCTTACTTGGAAGTGTGCTTGCAAAGGCTAGATAGAGGCTTGTGAGAGGATTCTTGGGAGATTGGGGATCGTTGGGATGATTCTAGAGAGATTATGGAAGAGGTTGGACGAACTAAAAAGGATTTTAGTGAGGAGGAAGTGGGAGAATGGGTGAGTTTATATAGGAATGGTGAGAGAATTATTTATTATTTAGGTTTGGGACCCCTTATATTAAACTAATCCAAACCACAAACCATCCCATGGGTTTTGCCCATGGTTTCTGGAAAAGGAAAGAGGAAAACAATATTTTACAAGGCCAAGGTCCGATCTTATTAAAATAATAAGGTTGCTTATGTGGAGGTGGGTCACACTCCCATGGAAATTAATTTAAAAAGGAAAAGTGTTGAATATGTCTTGAGGGGTTCATTAATGCTTTGAAAAGTAAGTCAAACAAACCAAAAATCACTTTATTTTAAGGGTAAAACATACATTGGCCGAAAATAAGGATTATATTATTTTTTTACATAACCATTGGGTCATTATGATGTCATAAAACACATTATATATTTAAACGGTATTTAATTTTTACCCAAAAATTTGACTGTCTCAAAAAATTATGAAAAATTCCCAATTGGATAATTTTGACGTCCTGATTCCAGAAATTACATTTATTTTATCTAAAAAAATTTCTTAAATATGTTACTTTTCACTTTTATAATAAAAACCAATATTTATAAAAAATTCCTAGGTTTTGACAGAAATGGATTTCAAACCTTAATAAAAATTTTAATTGCATTCATAAAATTACAATATCATTTATATTTAATAAAAATTAATTTAATAATAATATTATTATTTTATTAAAATATTATTTAATTAAAAAATCTCTTAATTTAATAAAATAGATTTCTTAATTAAATAATAACTAAAAACACCATTTGCACTTTAAAAACTATTTACAATGTATCAAAAATGACTAGAAATTATATTCATTATTATATAAAAAAATAATTTACATGACAGTCACGTTCGATCTTGAAATAATGAAGCTCAGCTTGGGATTGGTCAAGGGCGAAGCCTAAGGATGCCACCTCTTTTCTGAGCTCCGTAAAATGGGCTTCGTATGGGGAAATTCTACTGGATGAGGCCATCACTTTCTTTTCCTGAGTAAAATTGGGTTCGTTAAAGCCATATATTTATACTAATCATGTGATCACTGTTCAACGACTATAAAAGTTATGGTCACAACTATGATCATAAAACCAATGAAGTTGACATCTTATAAAAACATTTTTTTATAAAGAGACAATTAACTAGATCAAGAAGGATTTTCCATTAATGAAACGTTGGGTCGTTACAATATTCCCCCTTAAGAAATTTTTCCCTCGAAATTTTCCTTTTCCCACACTAAAACAAATGTGGGTAACTCAGCTTCATCATATCCTCTGATTCCCAATTCGCTTCTTCAAACTTGTGGTTTCTCCACAACACCTTAACGAGGGGCATTGTCTTATTTTGTAGAACTTTTTCTCTACGATCTAAGATCTTCACCGGTTTCTCCTCATAAGAAAGATCATCTTCCAATTATACCACCTCAGAAGAGAGTACATGTGAAGGGTCCGGTATGTACTTCCTTACGAGGGATACATGAAAGACATCATGCACCTTGTCCATTGTAGGTGGAAGTGCTAGTCGATAGGCCACAGCCCCAACATGATCAAAAATCTCAAAGGGGCCAATGTACCTTGGACTTAACTTCCCTTTATTTCCAAACTTCATGACCTTCTTCCATGGAGATATGCGTAAAAACACCATGTATCCAACTTTAAACACAAGGTCTCATCGGCGATTATCTGCATAACTCTTCTGTCGACTCTGAGCTCCCTTGATATGCTGCTGAATGGTTTTCACCTTCTCCACCATTTCTTCGACCATTTCTGGTCCAAGCAGCTTACTTTCGTCGACCTCATCCCAACATGCCGGTGTTCTACACTTTTTCCCATAAAGGGCTTCATATGGTGCCATTTGGATGCTCGAGTGGAATCTGTTGTTATAAGAGAACTCAACCAGAGGAAGATGTTGATCCCATCCTCCTTTAAAGTCCATTGAGAATGCTCTCAACATATCCTCAAGTGTTTGGATAGTCCGCTCGGATTGGACATCTGTTTGAGGATGATAGCCCATACTGAAGTTCAGTTCAGTATTCAGAGCATGTTGAAAACTCTTCCAAAACATAGAGGTGAATCTTGGATCTCGGTCAGACACAATAGATATTGGTACTCCATGAAACCTTACCACTTCTATAATATATACCCGTTCCAGTTGATCCAATGAGAAATCCTCTCGAATAGCATTGAAGTGTGCAGTCTTTGTAAGATGATCCACAACAACCTAGATTGCATTGTTGCCTTTGGATGTCCTTGAAGTCTGGTGACAAAGTCTATGGTGATGTTCTCCCATTTCCATGATGGTATGGGAAATGGTTGCATCATCCCCTTAGACTTCTGCCTCTATGCCTTCACTTGCTGACACACCAGACACTTTGTTGTATATTCGACGATCTCATTCTTCATATTATCCCACCAAAAGTTTTAAAGGATATCTCGATACATCATTGTGCTCCCTGGGTGAATAGATAAATTTATACTATGTACATCATTCAAAAGTTCCTTCTCCAGCTCCAAACTTGATGGAACACATAGTCTTTTCCCAAACCGCACAATTCCTTCTTCATTAACATTAAACTCCGAGGATTTCCCCATTTTGATAGCTTCCTCTTTTTCTTGAATTCCCACATCATCCATTTTAGAATCCTTTAACCTTTCCAAAAGAGATGTTTGAGCAATAATTTGTGAAAGGATTGATGATGTTCCCTTCTTTATGATTCCCACGTCAATCTTCATTAAGTCTACGAAGATTGGATCCTTCTCAATTCTCATCATTGATATAATTGCTAGATCCTTTCTACTTAGGGCATCCGCCACCTTTTTCTCTTTCCCAAGGTGGTAATTTATTGAACAGTCATAATACTTGATGAGCTCTATCCATCTTCTCTGGCGCATATTAAGCTCCTTCTGTGTGAATATATATTTAAGACTCTTGTGGTCAGTATATCTCACATTTCTCTCCATAGAGATAATGTCGCCATATTTTCAAGGAAAAGATCACAACCTCCAACTCCATATCCTGCATTGTATAGTTTCTCTCATTGGTTTTCAACTACCTTGAGGCATAGGATATCACTTTATCATTCTGTATTAGCACACATCCTAATCCCTTCTTCGAAGCATCACTGAATACCACAAAAAGGTCCCCACTTGTGGGTAAAGTGATCACGGGTGCAGTGATAAGCCTCTTTTTCAACTCCTTGAAGCTTTCTTCACATTCATCAGTCCAAGAAAACTTTACTCCCTTTAGATTTATCTTGGTAGGAGGGTTGCACAATTGTAAGAAATTTCTCACAAATCGTCGATAATATCCAGCTAACCCCAAGAAGCTACGGATATCCATTACCGATGTTGGCCTCGGCCATCCCTCAATTACATATGTTTTGGAGGGATCCAAAAATATCCCATTTCTTGTGATGATATGGCCCAAGAATGAGACCTCCTTCAACCAGAACTCACACTTGCTGTACTTTGCATAGAGCTTCTCCTTGCACAAAGTCTCAAGTACAGTTCTTAAATGCTCCCCATGGTCCTCCTTGGTTTTGGAGTATATTAAATTATCATCTATAAATACTACCAAATATTTGTCAAGGTAATATCTAAAGACTCTATTCATCATGTCCATGAATATTTCTGGAGCATTGGTAAGTCCGAAAGGAATTACTATGAATTCATAGTGCCCGTACCTTGTACAAAAAGAAGTATTGGGGATATCTTCCTTCATCACACTTACTTGATAATATCCCGACCGCAAGTCCACCTTGGAGAAGTATTGTGCTCCATGAAACTGATTTAACAAGTCATCAATTCGTGGGAGTGGAAACTTGTTCTTTATTGTGATTTTTTTAAGTTCACGATAATCGATGAAAAGCCGCATTGACCCATCCTTCTTCTTGACGAAGAGGACTGGTGCACCCCATGGTGAAGCACTTGGGCGTATAAACCCTTTATCCAGATTCTCATGTAGTTGTTTCTTCAGCTCTTCAAGCTAAACAACAGCCATTCTATACGGAGTCTTGGATATTGGTAGTGCCCCAGGTATAAGTTCAATTGAGAACTCAACATCTCGTCTTGGAGGTAGACCAGGAAGTTCCTCAGGAAACACTTCAGTGAATTCCCTCATAATATGCATTTCTTCAAGGATGGTTTCTTACTTGGACTCAATCATCTGAGCCAGATATGCGTGCTCATATGGCATTAATATCCTTTCTTGAGATGATGGAGATAAATGAGATTCTTCTTCCTCCTGACACTTGTAAAGAATCGGGGGTCGATTCTCTATATGGAGTGTGATTTCCCTCTCCCGACAATTTATGTTGGCTCTATATTATGAAAGCCAATCCATGCCAAGAATTGAATCCAATTCCACCCAAGGAAGTATGACGAGGTTTTCCGGGAAATTCAATCCACATATTATAACAGGGGAGGACTTATATTCATGGGATGCAATGGTTACCCCATTTTCCGTACTCACCGACATCTTTACTTCCATGATTTGTGGTGGTGTTGGGATTGATCTACTAAACTTTGAAGATATAAAAGAATGTGTAGAACCTGAATCAAAATTTATGTTCTCTATTCTTGAATGAATAACTAGCGTACCTGTCACCACTTCGTTGTCGGGGTTCACTTCGGCAGAAGTGATGGAAAAAGCTCTTCCTTTCTGTCTTGGAGGTTGTTGGTTGCCTCCGATAACCTTTGGATTAGGGCACTGATTTTCAAGATGACCCGGTTCTTTGCATTTGTAGCATTGAACAATGTGTTGAGGTTCAAATGGAGCGTTCCTCTCCTCTGTCGCATCCGTGAGTCCTTCTTGCTGAAAGTTAATAGCTAGTTTCCCTTCTCTTCCACACCTGAAGCATTTTCTCGTCCCCTTAAGGCAATTTCTAGGGTGCTTCTTTCTGCACTTTTGGTAGGTGGGGTGCTGGAACATCTTACCGCCATTGGATTTATCCATCGGACCACCATTATTGAAGTCCACCTTACGATTACTGTCCCCATGATACCCCTGTGATTCTCCGATCTCCATTTCGACCTTGAGGGCACATCGAACAATTTCCTCATAGCTGTCGATGTCACGAATCGCTAATGCTTTCCGCAAGTTAGGCTTCATCCCACCAAAGAAGTGGTTAACCTTGCATTCGGGGGTAACAACAAAGCTGGAAGCATATCGTGAAAGTCTTGTGAAGTTTTCCTCGTACGCTCCCACAGATTCTCCATATTTTTCTTGAGGTAAAAGAAGTCCCTTTCAATCTTAAGACGGAGGGAACACAGAAAATATTTATCGAAAAAAATCTTCCAGAATTCCTTCCATTCCAAAGCCTTGATCTCCTCCTCAGGCTTCATATTTTTGATCAACGTCCACCATTGATCAGATTCACCCTCCATATGATAAGCCTCCAGGAGAACCTTCTCTTGTTCAGAACATTGGAGAATGTAGAATATCTTTTCAATGGTGTTGATCCATTGTTCAGCGATCGTGGGATCAGATGATCCACTAAAGGTAGGAGGCCTTTGTCTCATGAAGCTCTCGATAGAAACTTGTTCTTTCTTAGGGGAGGTTGAACATTCCTCTTGACCTGTCTTTCTATTCAAAACTTGAGTTAGATGAGAGATAAGCGTGACAATGTTCGTGATTCCCGCTCCCATTGGATTGGGCATCTCATTAGTACAATCATCACACTGATATTTACAATGGTTGTTAGCCCAAGTCCTCATATTACCGGCCATTGGCTGGAATAAAAGAAATGTTAGGGGTAACACATAAAGGGTAATCCAAAGAAAAAGGTTGATGACTTATAAATAAACATTAATTTCCTTAACTCATGAGTCTATAGGATTCAATCTAGGCTTTTCATGATCTACTTTCTAACATATATTCTTAGGGGCATTTTTCCCTTACAAAGGGTTCATACCAAGATTGTGAATTTATCGAAACATATCCCATGGGAGTGTTGTAACCAAGAGTGCAGCAAGGCTTGTTGTCGTGCACTAGTTCACGTTCGAGTCTATCTCAAAGAGGTGTTTTTGTGTTTTACCCCTAGGATACATCTGTGCCAGAGCCACCTCTACCTGCTCGTATCCAGACAGGGATGTATTTGTTTGATAAACCACTTACATAGTATTTACCAAATCTTAGGGATATTTATATTATACTTAGTCCTGTATCTAAGGCTTTACTAGGGTTTCCTAATCCCAAAAATAAATAAACCTATCCTTTGATACCAACTATGACAACCCTGCATTTTATTACAACTTAAACATGCTTTATTACATAAAACTTCACTTGATACAAAAAAGAAGATCGAGAGGTTTAGTGTATTTGGGGATTAGGATCATTACATAAAAACTTAAAACATGAAATACAACATCTTTATCTAAAACCTCCTTTACATGACCAACATTCCCTCGTACTTAGCATTGCATGGGATAACCTGAGGACATGCATAAGAAAAGGGTGAGCTATAAAGCCCAGTAAGGGAGTACACTTGAAATAACATGAGGAGTACAATACATGTTAGGAAATAGGTATGTAAATAGAGCATAATGGAAACATGAACATAAAGGCATGATAAATCATGATAATCATAACATGGAAATGTGGAAACAACACTTAACATGGATTTAGCATGAGCCAAGGCTCATTGCACATAAATCATGAGTAAACCCTAATTGCACATGAAGCACGAGTAAACCCTCGTTTCACTTGAATTATCATGATTCAAAACTCATTGCACATGACGTATCATGATACTATACTTTACCCAATGCATTGGAGCGCTATAAGGGCGCACCCTTCTTAAACATTTCATTTCATGCATTAGTGTGCCACATGGATCATAAAACAGGGATTCATAAAACGTAATCATTTATTCCACGATAATAAAATGTGGAATTAATACATGAAACATTATAAACAATAAGTAAATGTGCATAAAGGTTAATACCCTTGATAAAGAAATGGTCATGGTATTCACTACACAATGGCATTGGCTTAGAAAATTTGTGCGATTTCGGCAGCGTAACGGCGTGACATAAGAATTCATAAAAATGGTTCGATGAGAGAGAAAGGGTGTCTCATCATATTTACATGAAATGGACAGTAAGGGGGTCATATATATAGATGTCCAAACAATTTTAATGGAATTTAGACTCATGATACAAAAGAATTACTTGAATGTAAAAGAAGAGAGAGAAGTTCCTTTCGAAATTTCGACATAGTAACGGGTGTACATATGAGGAATTTAATGAGAGAGAAAGGGGTCTTCCATCATTAAAACAATAAGAGGGAAGTATGGGGTAGGTGAAAAACCATACCCTAACATTCATAATTGAAATTAAAAGGGAAATACAACTTAAAAAAAATTGACAAAAATGAGAAAGGAAGGAAAACCCTTACTCGGAAGTGTGCTTCCAAAGGCTACAGAGGGGCTTGTGAGAGGATTCTTGGGAGCTTGGGGAACCTTGGGAGGATTCTAGAGAGAGTAGGGAAGAGGTTGGATGAACTCCAAAGTATTTTAGTGAGGAGGAAGTGGGATCTTGGGTGGGTTTATATAGGAAAGGTGAGAGAATTCTTTATTATTTAGGTTTGGGACCCCTTATATTAAACTAATCCAAACCACAAACCATACCATGGTTTTTGCCCATGGTTTCTAGAAAAGGAAAGAGGAAAAACATATTTTACAAGGCCAAGGTCCGAACTTATTAAAATAATAAGGTTGCTTATGTGGAGGTGAGTCACACTCCCATGGAAATTAATTTAAAAAGGAAAATGTGTTGAATATGTCTTGAGGGGTTCATTAATGCTTTGAGAAGTAAGTCAAAAAAACCCAAAATCACTTTATTTTAATGGTAAAACATATATTGGCCGAAAATAAGTATTATAGTATTTTATTAAATCACCATTGGGTCATTATGATGTCATAAAACACATTATATATTTAAACTGTATTTAATTTTTACCCAAAAATTTGACTGTCTCAGAGAATTATGAAAAATTCACCGTTGGATAATTTCAACATCCTGATTCTAGAAATGACATTTATTTTATCTAAAAAAATTTCTAAATATGTTAATTATCACTTTTAAAATTAAAACCAACATTTATAAAAAATTCACGTGTTTTGATAGAAATGGCTTTCAAACCTTAATAAAAATTTTAATTGCATTCATAAAATTACAATATCATTTATATTTAATAAAAATTAATTTAATAATAATAATATTGTTTTATTAAAATATTATTTAATTCAAAAATACCTTAATTTAATAAAATATATTTCTTAATTAAATAATAACTAAAAACACCATTTTTACTTTAAAAAATATTTACTATGTATCAAAAATGACTAGAAATTATATTCATTATTATATACAAAAAAAATAATTCACATGAACATAGTACTACTTATTTGTTACATAACCCCTTAAAACAGCTACATAAGACCTAAGGGTAAGGTGTGCGATGGTGACAGACTCGTGGGGAAGCTCAGATAACATTGCTCGAGTGGTAATCTCAATAAAATTCTACTTTTCCCATAGACTGTCACGTTCCAGATTGACATAATGAAGATCAGCTTGGGCTTGGTCAAGGGAGATTCCCAAGGATTCCACCTATTTTCCGAGCTTTGACAAATGTGCATCGTATGGGGAAATTATACTAGATGAGGCCATCGCTTCATTTTTCTGAGTAAAAATGGGTTCGTTAAAGCCTTATATTTATACTAATCATGTGATCACTGTTCAATGGCTATAAAAGTAACAGTCACAAATCTTATCATAAAACCAAAGAATTTGACATCTTATAAAATCATTTTTTATAAAGATACAATTAACTGGATCAAGAGGGATTTTCCATTAATGAAACTTTGGGTCATTACAAACAGAGTATGTGTCTGATAAATTCCAAAATTGAAGATGAAACTGTTGGATGAATATCATTGTTTATCATTCAAAATTCATTTTGGATGTAGGATGATTTATGTAGATATGAATGAGTACCTCTTGTGGGATAACAAAGAAAGTAATATTCTAATTTATGTATCACGATTCATGGTGTTTTGGTATGTAAATATTTCTAGATAGGAGTCTATGTGTATGTTATAATAATTATCTATATTAAAATGGAAATGGGAAAACATTACCTTGGATTTCATAATCGGACTCCCCAAAACATATAAAGCCATAATGCTATTTAATGTGACTTCGATTACCTTATGATGGTAGTACAATTAATTTATATTAAATAATATTTCTCTCTTGATCAATGTACTTGTTTATACATTAATGATTCTTTTAGATTTATTGGGGTATCACTCTCAATCATATATAATTAGGATATGAGGTTTATTTTAATGGTTTCTATAATTCATCATTTGGATTTTGATGAATAGTTGAGTTTCAATATTTTTACCACACATATACAAATGGTAAATCTATTTGGACCATTCAAAATATATAATAAAGGTTGAGATATTTCTCTATGTACTTAGAAAGTGTTTAAGATCAACACTATCATTTGGTATAATTTAAAAACAATAATATCTTTCAATTGAGCATTTATATGACTCCTTATAAATACCTATATATCAATAACATGGAAAATATGATGTCATTAGGTGAATTAAAGTGAAAAATATTTTGGGATGTAATATATTTTATTAAATATTAGAGAAGTATATATCTATTCAACAACACAAAAGGGCTGCTCAATGTCAAAAAATAGTGTGTTGATAATCACTAACAATATCCAAAATTAAAAGTTAGTGAAAATTTATTCCATTGAATATATCCTTGGAAAAATATTTTGATATTTCTAAAGAAGGGAAATATGATCCAAATTTATATCAGTCTCATTAAAATAAATTTTTGTACTGGGGAAGTTTCTTCTTTCTTAGTGCTTCCACCAAATGTCTCTCATTTTCTCAATGTGTTATATACATATCTCTCAAGGAAGAACATAAATGATCCTTAAAGTGCACTGAATATAAAGTTCATACCAATAGTTAATGAACTATACTTGTAAGGATAACTGTTGGAAATTATTGTTCAAAGATATAAATTGATATTAAACAAGAAAACCCACATGAATGATGTTTTGTTTGTGAAATCATACAATTGAGGAAGCCACATGGGAACATGAGGATGTGATGAGGAAGAAGTATCCTCATTTTCTTATACTGAAGTGATTTAATTTGAAGATAAGATTTTTTTAAGGGGGTAAAATTTAAAACCATGAAATTTTATGATATATTTCTTTTCAAAAAAATTCAGTATCATTTATATCATTCATTTCACGTAACCCTAATTCTAAATGAACAATAATACAGTATACTTTTATGAACTAACCATTATATTTTTTAGTATGAATATTAATAAAAATATTATTAAAATATAATATATATTTTTAACATAATTCAATTTATTTAAAAAATGTATAATATATATGAACTCTATTTTTAGTAAATTCATTTTATACATCAAAAATACATTTTCTTATAAATGGTTTTTATTTGTATTTGTGAGAAAAATATTATAATTGATTTTTCAAACCTTTATAAATTAAATTTTATAAAAATTATATCATTTTTTGAATAATTAAATAAAAATTATCTGAGAATTTTGTATTTATAATTTTATGAGAATCTTTTTTATTCAGTAAATAGTGGGAACGACCAATTTTTATTAGAAAATTTATTTTTATTTTAATAATTTAAAAAGTTATATATTAGTTTAAAATAGTTTTAAAATATAATTTATTAATTTATATTTTTAATAATAAATTTATTATAATTTTAATCAATTTTATTATTGTTTTTTTTAATAAACACTACATATACAAAAAAGGTATTTTTTTGGAAAACCAATTTTAGTTACGTTTTGGTTGTTTAATTTTATATATAAAATTAACACTTCTACGACTTACATTTTATAAACTCATTTAAATATTTTAAATCATAATAATTATTATAATTTAATTAGGTGAACTAAATTTTTGGAAATTAAAAATTGTAGCTATATCAACTATTTTTCACCTTGAAAAAATGGTAGATTCGGGTTAAACCATATGTAATTCATTTAAATCTATAAAAAACATCATTTTCCCAATTTGTTTAGTTGTATTTGAAAAAATATTTTTATATAGAGTAATATAAGGTATTTTTATATAGTAATTTTATTTTGTGAATCCAAACAAGTGTTTTTTGATGATAAGTAATATTTTATTAAAATTAATAACTATTATTGGGTTATTGAATTAAATGATTTTATTGAAAGTTCCAATTGGGGTTCTCCTTTCTAAAAATATTAATTTTTTCCCTTTAACAAATAATTCATGGAAACTAACTCATTACTTTATTTGAAGGTATAATGATTTTTAAGCACAATTTATTTATTTACTAATTTTTTTTCATTAATTTTATATTATTATATTAAATTTTATTTATTCCACACATATAAATGGATTAAGATAAAATTATTCCAAATTTTTAGTCATCAGTTCTAAATTTGTTAACCATAAATTTTTTTTTTTGTCATATAATATTGTTATCATTGTAAAAGTTATGTTATATTAGTAAAGGATTAAATGGGTTTGAAATGTATTTACTATGATATGTATATTTAAATAAAATAAAAACATACCCACATGTTATTATTTTAGTTTATTTAGACCCTATAATATTTTAAATTGAAAATTTTGGTTCCTTTTTTCCACATTGAAAGACCTTTATTCTTATATTAATTATTTTTTAATAAATATTTAGCAGAACATTTATCTCCCTTATAAAAGTATACCACCTTCTCTCTTTTCCCCACAATCCTTGTGAATTCTATATCAGATAATACATACCATAAAACCTTGCAAAATTCCTTTCACTTAACCTATATCTTCTATTATTTTGAAAAAAATTGTCCTTTCAAGGGTTAAGAATAATCCAAAGGAGGTTTCTCAACGAAGAGGTGTAAATCTTGAACCACTATATTAAATTTTATTTCTTTATCTAAATCATGTAAATATATATTATAAATCCTGAAATAACAAATAAATTATAATAAATATACTTATATGTTATTATGAATATGAAAAAACTACTTTCGATCACTTTTACATCCTACGATAATCTATCTCTGTATAGCGGTGTAATTCACATTTCATCAGCATTTTACTTTGAAGTATATAATGATATAAATAATTAATATATATGATATTAAAACCTAATTATGGTCATTTAAATATAAAATATCATTTTAATTTTTTTTCTTATTTCACTTGTTATAAATTGAGAACATTACTCATGTGTACGTGTGAACTACTGCCTCCACAAAGTGATATGATCCATTTTTCTAGTCCACCGTTCATGGATTATTATAAATATGAATATAATTAATATATATGAAATTTGTATCATCATTTGAAATTTTTAGATTATAAAATCAGGAAATTGATTCAAGTATCTGTTCCACCAAACCAAAACATACATAAAAATTAAATAGTCAACACCTGGAAATTACAATTTTAATCAAGAACTATTAATAAAAGGGTATCATAATGTATTTAGTGGGTCATATATGATTATATAATTTTTAATAAAGTTATGATATATTATTATAATATTTGTATAATGTTATTATACTAGATTTTATAACTACTTAAGTTGAAATTTAAACCTGAGGTAAGGGATTTCTTCTAAATTTACACTCCATTGAGACATATTAGGTGCACCTATTTTATTTTTTATGCTTTATATATTGTGAATTTTATGGGTTAAGCGTGGATATATATTTATTCACGATTTTTAATTTTTTAGTTAATTTCAATTATATCACAGTGTTATAATTTATATTCTAACAAATATGTAATTATATATTTAATATTTTCAATTTTTTGGATTACTTATATTTTTATTTGAAGGAATATTATAACATCTCATTCATAAAAACCATATATTTTATTTTCATATAAATATTTAAATAGTTTAGAATTTTATTCTAACTATTACAATATTTGTATCTTTAATTAGGTAAATAAATTTAACAGAAAACATAAAACTATATTTCATTTTTATCGGTTATATTTTCTTGTATATCCATATTATTTACATTTTTTGACAAATGCCATTTTATTTACTCAAATAATTTATTAAGGACATGTTATATTATTATATATTTTTCAAAAAAATTTAATGTAATATTTATAATATTTTTTGAATGTTTAATTTTCAAATTTATTTTAAAAAATTTAAAAGGAATGGTTCTTTTTAAAGCATACGGTGTTTCTAGATTTTTCCACCAATATTAGTGTTTTACACTATTTAGATTATTAGATGTATTTTAATGATTTTAAAAATAAAGATCATTAATGAAATAATATTTTAATTTTTCACTTATATTTTATTTATTTCACAAGAGAACATTATTGTATTATAAAACCAATATTTATGATGAATTGATGGGTATTTTTATCTCTTATTATTTTTTAGTAACAAAATTTCTCTTGAAACATCACTTTATTATGATCAATTTTCATTGTAGTATAAAATTATTTTATATATTACTATTATATATACCACTGATATGATTATTTTGTAATAAATATACCATTTCTACATACGGTATTATACTACGAATTTTATTTGATTGTAATGTGATCTATTGATATTTCAAATTCATTAATAATTACAAATATTTTTTTATAAAAAATTTTGTTTATGAACATAATTTTTCATTTAGTTTTTGAGGACTATATAAGACCTATAGTAATGGGTGGGTATTACATATATATTTCACTATGATTGATCGATAGGTCTCATGAGAAAAACCAATTAGAAAAAATCACTAAATGTGTTTTTAGTGTATACATACATGTCGAATAAACTATCTTGGGGTAATTAAACAAATGTAATGATAGAATGATGTATAAGATCCTTATATCTACTATTTAGGACTTCTAATATTGAGAATCAAATCATTATTATTATCCATTAAATTAATGTATTGATATTTTCCATGGTTGTATTTCATGATCATGTAATTGATTAAATGTTGTGTATTTTCTATTATTTAACTTTACGTATAAATGTTATTGGGTTGTAAAAAAGATGGTGGGAAAGGTATTTGAGTATAATTTCACCATCATAATGATTGAACTTTTAGTCTGCGATGATATGAGAACCTGTATAGTCCTGAGGATCTAACAAAAAATAAAGGAGAACAGAGGTGTAAAGAGAAAACATGCCTTTTCATATTTGAAGCCATGATCAATATAAAATATATGTTTTTTAGTATTACATTATGGTTCCTTATTAAGATCCATTTATATCTTCCATGAATTCTTTAAAAATCTATTGGTTCATCGATCATTGAATTTTGTGTGCTAGTGAGGATATATGGTGATGCCCTGACACTCCGATGATCACCACATCAACGTGCCTTCAATGCGTAAGGGAGAACTAAATCTAAACACTTGGATCAAGAGTCACACTCTATAGAAAGTAGGAGAGGAGAGAAGAACTATATATTTCTCATTGTATGTAGTACATGGACAGATCCTCTCTCCTCTTAAAAATAGATAATGTTCAAAATAACTTGTACGGTTCCCAGACCCTCATTTATTTAACTTCCACTATATAAATAATGATGAAGAACTAAACTACGTCAGTATTATTTATTATTTTATCAAATAACATTAATATAGATATATTAAATATATTATGTGACAAAACCCTTTGATTTACTCAAATTTTCATTCTCACTAATATTACATGAACATCAAAAATTAAAATGACATTATTTCAAGTAAAATTATTTCACGTATTTACATAATTTTTAAATAAATTTTCTAAATAATTTAAATAAAAATTATTCTTTACTTGAATAATAAGAATTTATTTATTTATTAGTGATTGATAACTTGGATAGCAATCAAATCCCATGGTGGGTCCACCATGTCCAAAATATGTATTTAACTGAATATATGGGATTCTTGAATACACTATTGTGTGTGACCCTGTTGGAATTTATCTTAATAATCATAAAAAAATGCATAAAAAAATTGTGCACCCTAGAAACCCATTAATTCCCCTAAAGAGTTATAAATTTTCATAGAAACGACACCCAACCTACAAGCATGCACTCTGTAATATAATATATTTATCCTTAAATATCTCATAATGAAATATGAACACTTATTTCATCGCTATGTTATTTATAATTTGTTGATCTAACTTGATGGATTCAATTTTCATGTACTTTTTCAAAATAGTTATAAAGGCATCACCATCATAATCAATCAGTCCTTAGATATATTACTTCTTTAGCATGTAAGTGGAAAATCATTTCTTGACCATTAAACTGATTCCAAACCACCAAGGACATACCAAACCCATGATACCTAGCCATGATTTCATTATCATGGTTTTGTTATTACATTAATGTACATGATAAAATGTCACACATTGAGAATGATCACAATTTATGAGACCAATACAAATATCCAGAGATAAGAACAACAGATGAAACTCAAAATGTGTGGTGTTCCATTTAGTGGGGTTATCCTCATTTTCTCGCTACTAGAGATCACCATGTGTGAACCTCATTTGAATAGTTTCAATGATTATGATCCCCCATCATCTGATAGTTAGAAATAAATTGTGTTCAGTCAGTAAGATGTATCTAAACCATAAGAAATGTGATTATGAGTAATTTCATGGTATCTTTCAGTTCTCCTTATAGCCTGGGTCTGTTGTATCCTTTTGATATGACAATTAATCCATAGAAATTACTATTCAATAATGGATTCAAAAATATCTGTACTATAATGGTAAGATTAAATAATGTATATCTGATTGTATACATGACATGGTAATCAAAATAATTATTCGATTTGGGTATATGGAAAAGACTATTACAACACTCCCACTAGTACTAGAGTCAACATGAAGACAAACCCTATCAGGACTCACATTATAGATATCATGTTCCTGCTGAGTAACGACTTTAGATGCTGGGTCTTCCACATTTCTACAAATGGTTATTTTCCTATATGAAAACTCACCTTAATGAGTAAAACTTTTCAATTGACGGTATCCCCATGTATATCCCTTTTTTCCAATATCACGACATCACATCTTGGCTAGTACCAGAAATAGAATTATCATAATAATTAAAATTTACTTGGTAATTGTGATTCCACGAACTAGAAAAATCGTTGCATTTAATAACTACTTCTTACCATCATTAGAAGATACAACATATTCATTATTTTTAGGTATGGATTCCACCGGATTTAACGAGATTATATCGCTCAACATATTATCTGTACTATGATACTAAAATGAATTGATCTAAAGAAAAACTAGTTTGTGTCCCATAAAAATAGTATCCCTTCTTCTCCTCATGCTAGGTACATATCTTTTTTACTTTCCCATGTATATACTTATTTACTTGTAGTTCTCCTGGATTTAAATGATATTATCCTACCATAAAGTTTATGTTTGAAATATAATTTCTTTTACATATTATTGAATATGTTATGGATCCATCACTAAAGCGTATAGAAATAAAATCCTCACCTAATCTCATATTATTCCATTGAATATGTACTTGGAAAAATTTATTAGATGTGAAACTAGAAATAATTATTCTCTTAAACTATTCAAACATGTATTTCTCAATACTACTTCATTACGTCTACAATTGACTAGGTACAAGAAACTGTTAAATCAAACTCAGTAGATCTTATTTCATAGAACAAAGTTGTTTATTTTAATTCAATCATTAGATAATTGGTTTCATAATTGTCTTAATAAACTACAAGAAAAATATATATTTTCCATATTTGTCTAAACATATTTTACATGGAAAAAATGGAGATCGCACTAAACTCTTGTTGGCCCAGGAAACAAATTCATTCAAAATTAATATTCAATGATTGAAATGATTACATTAATCATAGTCTAGATTAATGTAACATTCACCCTAATTGGAATTATTGGTGTCACCATCCCTATCTAGTTGCATCATATAGACACCTTCTACAAAAGTTTTTCTTGACATTAAACTACCAATTAAATGTAAAATTATATTGGATTTTTGAATACTAACATGGTATAACCAATGAATCCTTATTTCTACAATTATTTTAAAACCTATGTATCATCTATCCTGAATAAAAACTACTGTATTCAATTTACAATCCCTCTTTTCAATCTGATACATAGAATCCATTATTGAATTTTAGTTGTTCTTTTCTATCTTATGTGATTTCCATATATTTCATACTTGTATGAAATGTTATTCCCTGTGAATAATTTATCACTGACCATTATGAATACAAACCCATCACAATAATTTTAACATTCCTAGATAGAATGTGTCCCAAGATCATACATGTTTCACAAGAACTTGTGGAACTAGTTTCTTTCCCAACTACATGTGAATTTTTATATATGACTATACCCAAGTCAACCAAGATCCAACTATCTCTAATATAGATGTAAATTATTATATAGAAATTTAGTCTATCACTAGACTAAAACTTTTTTAAAATTGGGGATTTATATAATATCATAAGAAACTATTAGGATAATTACTTAGATTCATTGTGGGTTTTTATTTATGGAAAATTGTTTATATCCTAAAAAACTCTTTGAATATTAAAAACATGTCATGTGAAATAATGGATTTAAATCCTTATATGATTCATATAATATCCCTCTTTAATTATATATGGAATATAGTTATAGGATGTTATTGTTATTTTCAAAGAACATATTGAAATATGATTGAAATTTCAATAAGTTTCAACATTAATACTCATTAAATAATAACTCTAATGTATAAAATGCATATTCAAGAATTTATGCATTCTATATATTGTTGATAGATGTTAAAATGTAATAATTATCATCAATCCTCCCTATCAAAATCAACTACATGATTTAAATAAGTTATTGTTCATTTATAAATTTATCCATGCTACATTATACTAATCAAAAAATTGTTAGTCAATATATTCGTCAGCATACTGATCTAATGAAAATCATATCTTCTGACTATGAACATTGCATACATCAATTTACAATAACATAAATACATAAAGGAATGTGATGAAGTATACTTACCACTATATTACTTTTGGAATAGTTGACTCTCCCTTGTTGAACTAATTCTGAATGCTTTGTGACATACCATTATTTCTAAAGGATTCATTGTCCAAACTAAGTACTTCTATAATGAAAAATGTGTTTATTCGTACCATGCATAAATATTAAACTAATTATATCCTTGATTTCCACATTTATTTTTAATCATAATATAATTATCTTTCCACAACATTGTAAATGTCTTAAATTTTTATATTCAATAAATTTTTTATATGATTGAAGTATCACTGAACTATTTATTGAGTATGAATCACAAAAAACAAAATTTTCTCCAAAACATGGAAGAATGTATTCTTGTGTCCAAAAGAAAAATGAGATTAATTTTTTGGTTGTACTCAATAATAGTTTGACTTAAATAATCATCTTTGAAATTAGAAGTTATGTGTTTCTCAACACTAACATAGGAATCACCCATTATCAACCATTTATAAAATAAACCTTACTTTATATAATGTTCCAATACATTCCGAGTTCCCATATTCAACTACAAATATATTATTAGCATATTGTACTTTGTTACCAATAAGTATGTTAAAAACATCAATTGATGAATATACATGCAGAATAAGCCGGTACTTGCTTGTTAAATTTTGTTTATTATAGTTAAAATTCCCTAAATAAAATCATCTTATACGATGAAGTTAACCTCCTATTTCATAACAAAACTCTTTTCACTGAGTGATGATGAAAATTTTCCTTTTGTTTTCACCTTTCATTACACTTTATATCATTTCCTTCCAAATTTTTCAACATAGTAATTAATGATTTTTCTCATTTTAAGTTCATATTTTCTTGGTGAACCTTATCTAAAAGATAATGGTTCATTTACTCCTCCCTGATCAATTTTTAACCTGAAAGGATACTCGACTAATGGGTGTAAGAGTGGGATTCCCTTAATGATTGTGATATGTCTTTCATATTTAAAAATAAATGTTTAGTAAACCCCCATTAATACCTTACATAACTTTATCCTCATAAAATTCATAGAGGTGACAATACATGTTATACCTGAGTCTCCTATGAGATATTTTATACCCTCTATTGATGAGGTGGCTTTATAGGTATGGGGACACCAACACATTGAATAAATGATATAGTAGTACAGTATGTAACTGCTTATACTACACTTTAAAATTTATACATGTTTGGAAGATATTATTTTTTAATTAATTAAATCATTAAATATCTCCTATTATTGTATTGAATTATTGGAATCCACTTTACTAGATACTTAATACTCTATAACTTGACTATTTTTTAGTAAAGGATCCTTGAAGATACACTCATAGTTGATAATCTTTGTCTACTCCATGACTCAAATAGTACAATGTAAGTATTTGAAAACCAACTGAATAAACTCGTTGTTTCATAATCTATTTAGTGAAGTCACAACTTTTAAAATCAAAACATGGTTTACTCAAAAATTTCCTCTAAAATGATAGAATATTAGTTTTATATAATAGTTACTACCACACTAGTTATTTAAACGCCCCAATCTCATAAAAACTCCCTGATAGTTAGAGGTGACCTCATCTTTGGCATGAGGATGACCCCAAACACCCGGTTTTGTTCAAATTTAAATGATGGAAGGTAGTAAGGAAATAATATTTCTATAAGGTTTTTTTCTAAACGAATGTAATCCATTTCTATTAATCTTTATCATTCTATATTTTTAGCCTCACAAGTAAACATCAATAGAAAAACATCATTTGATTCTTTATGAATGTTATTATTTATTATTTTATATATTTTCCCCTTATAAAGAATGCAGAATAAATAATTAAATAAATTCCTAATGAAAACATACTACCTAACCAGTATTGATGATTTAAAATGACATAGGGGTATCAAACCCAAGTCTTCTCTTGACTCATGATGTGTCTCGCCCCATCTAGTATGTTCGCTACACAACTGGAGTAATGACTCATCTTGGTGGGGTCAATATATCCTCTAGTTGAATTTTAATTGTAATACATCATCCTTATCATAGTGTACATCATCATATTAGAGAGTTCCTCATCATACATCATCTTCAACTAATGTATAATGTACTCACTTGTAGGTGAGAGGGATGAAGGGAGAAATGTACATGAGATGAAATTGGGTGTGCATTCCCTTATACATATTAACTATAAATAAATGATGATGATAAAAATGTCTTAATTAAATACAATTATCACACATTGTTAAAATAATTATTTAATTTATTAATTAAATGAAAATATACAGAGGTCAATGCTCAACACGGGTAAGCGGGTAAAATTGAAGCATGGTAGAAATTAAATTAGAAAAAATTAAAGACTAGGGTATTTAATTAAAATAAATAATTACATTCAAATAATATATTTATTTTTGAACCCTAGAAGTAATTTAATTTTAATTAAAAAATTAATTTAAATTAATTAATAACAATTAATTACAGATTTTATTGAATTTTTACGAGGGTATTAAAATCATTTTTATGCAAAATCAATATAATAATTAATTTTAATTAATCAAATATCTGTTCAGGACCTCAAACACTACATTGGCCCATTTTGTGGAATCCCAAACACAAAAAGACCCATAACAGGCTGTGAAAAGCACATGCACGACCAATCTGGGTTTGGATGGTCCCCCTAAACCCATTGGGTTGGGTGGACCCACCATGGGAACTTATGGGGAAATTTAATTATTGAAAAATTGAAAGAGTGGTACTTCATGATGATATGGGGTGCTGGATCACTTTGGAGCCCCTATGGGGGGTGCTATAGTGGCGGCCGATACCACCAAGGAGATGTGAGGATCGAGACGAAAACTCCTCAATCTAGGAGTTGATAGACTCAAAAGTCTGCCAACATAGAATATGGGTGAGGCCATGACATGGAAGAATGTTGAACACATGGTAGGTCTTAGAGAGTCTTATAAGCGGTGATAACCAAGTAGTCCAGGTAGGGAGGTAGCGTGGGATGCAACTACAACGAAATCTGACTGGATAGGTGAAGACTCCTTGCTGGTAACTAGTTTGTGAAGGAGTGGGTTAGCTTGGGGTGAAGCTACTATATTTCAGTATAGGAAATAAAGGGAGGTGGTGGTTGTAGAAGTGGGGTGTGGAAAGAGTCAAATATCACCGTTCATTTGGATGATCTAGATCAGGGAAGAGGAGGCCGCAACGGTTCAGGGGTCCCTTGACTAATAGAGGGAATACAAAGGTTCCACAAAACTCATATTCCTCCATTATTTTTTATCTTTAAACAAATCTATACCTAAAAAATATGTACTATTTTTTTGTTTTTGAATTGGGATGTGGGAAACCATTTTCTGTTAATATATGAATTGGCTTCATTTTCCAATTTTGTGCTTATTTCAACCTATTCTAAATATCATTTTTTTAATAGTTAATATTAAGGTGGGTATTATTGAATGGTTTTGATTGAATAATTGGATTTCAATATTAAATTTAAAATAAAAGCAAGATGTTCCTAAAAATTGGACAGCTAGGAATATTTGAATAGAGGGGATTATTTTAGGAGATAAGTGGTTCTAGAGTGAAAGAAGAATAAGAAGAAGTTTTGGATATGTGTTATATAATAAATATTATATGAATAAAAAAAGTATAATAATTAAATATGAAGAAGAATATTAAAATGTTTTTATGAATGTGTTGTTCATATAGAGTGAAGAATATATTTCCTCATATGAATGATAGAAGAATAATTATTTCATGTTCATTTTTGTGAAAGTATAGTTAATGATGATAATTTTCATACTTTAAAAAACAAAAAGGGAGACTGTTTGGTTGAAAATATTTCAGTTGTTAGCCTAACATCTATCTTTGTAAAGTGTGAGATTCACTTGATGAAGGATGAACAAATCGTAGTTGAGAGATGTGAAAACGTGATTTTCAATGGTAACCCTATATTTTTGTACTCACACGATAATTCTAGTTGGTGGTGTGATCCTTGAGGAATCTTTATCAGAATAAGGAATAACATTATCACATCGATATGTCAGTCCTATAAATATTTTTTGTACCAGTTTGGTTGTTGTGTGTATGTTTGTGTTGCATCAATAATCACTACATCCTAATATTTGTTGATGGTTATGTCAAAGGATATAAAAAACAGTATCGATAACGAATTCACACCCGCATATTAGGGGGCCCTCATTGATATTGACGTGGAATTAGAGAAGCGGGTTCCCTTCATTGTTGGTTGGATATTTTATGTTGATGAATTTTGAATAAGAATCCATTATTTTTATTATCCACGATGGATAAATTAAATTCATTTAATTATGAGGAGATAACTAAATTTGATTGGAAAACCTACCACATATGTAAATACATGATGATGTCACGCCTATTTTCTATCAATTATGTTGTATTGTATGTCACAAATATTGTTTTTCATCCCCATTATAAAGTTGTTATTTTTAGAGAAATAGTTAAAAGAAATTTTGAGAACAAAAGATTTGAATAAAATTTTATCCATTCATCAATATCAGAAAGAGATATTTTGAAAGTCAAATGACATAAAGTTTCTAAACCTATATATGATTAACAAAGAAATATATATAAATGAATTACCAATGTGAAGTGAGATAATTTTTGGTTTTAGAAACTTATTTATAAATATATATATATATATATATATATATATATATATTCATGAAGATGAAATTATTGATAGTTTCATCACAATGGTTGTGAGATTTTGAGAAATATTAATGATTTAGTTGAGACATATGAATATTCTGATATTATTGAATTTTTTTTGTATATTACTATATATATTTTATTATAATATATATGTTCTGAGGAAAAAACTCAAGTGATATATCTTTTGAGGATTTATATAGTATCTTGATTTATTATGAGATTAGGAAGACATTTACTTTAAAAATAATGTTAAGGCTGAAAAATAAATTCTTTTAAATCCAAAAATCCTGAGAATTTTCAGAAAAAGTTATTATTGAAGAATAATCTTAGTGTATATATTTTGATAAGGATTTTTAGGATAAATTTTATGATGTTTTTTCTCTTATCTCCAGAAAAATAATGAGATGTAATAAAATGTAAAATGTAATGATTCCCACAATGTTTCTCAGGTGTGGAGCTAATGGTCATCATAGTCCAAATTTTCTAAAATATAAAACTAATGAAATTAGAAAATATGATGATGATATTCCTATAATATCTAAAAAACATAATATTAAAAATGATTCATAGAATGATATGTTTAATATGTTTTTAAATATCAAATAATAATCTTTTGTCAAAATATGATATTGAAAATGATAATAATTAAGAATTTTTCTACAGTGGTGAAGATTAGAAAAACTTTTCATTAAAAAAGCAAATGATGAGAATTTTTCCAAGGATGGAAGAAATTTTGAATGTATAGAAGAATAAATAATCTAATATGGAGTTAAATCTGATGACATAATAAAATTAATATCGCTAAAATATTTTGATATTGGAGAAGGATATTATGAAATTGAAATTGATGAAAATTATTTCAACAATAGAGAATCTACCATTGAAATAGGAAATTATTTGTTTATTGATGTATTTAATGGGTTAAGTAAGTACCATGATTATGATAATATTGTTTAAATCACCATGGAATAAATATTTAAGGGTAAATATGAGGGTTATTATAAGTTACAATAGAACATTAAAAAAGGATTTCACGAAGTGATGATCTAATGTTCAAAATACTATTATAGAATATAAGTAATACTCAATAAAATGAGAATCTAAAGAATACCAGTAGAAATAATCCTATAAATATGATAATAATTATGAAATATTTTGTCAAAAAAATTAAATAATAAACAATTCTTGGAGAGTAATATAGTAGCTAAAAATAATGTTCTAATATATGGAAATTTTGGGAGCACCAAACTGAGTGAAAAATATTCTAAAACATGAGTATCCAAAAGGGATAGAAAAATGATTTATTTGATGACCATGGATTTGGGATCTTCCTAAAATTATTTTTTCTAAAAATGACTTAAAAATTTTAATGTTATGAATTATTTAATATGGTTAACAAAATCTTGAAAACATGTTTCCTCTAAGGTAAATATTAGTTTTATAGTTAATTTTTGGCACTATAGAGGATTTTGAAACCTGAAAAGGATGTTTTTGATTAATTAAAAATTAAATAATTTGTTTACAATGTTTGGATGATATAAATGGAGAGGTATTCATGTCATTAAAATATTATTAATTTAGATATATCATGAGGAATATATATTGGATGTGGAAAAAAAATTTCAACCATTGGACGTAGTTTTTAAAGGATGTGAGTAACTAAATCATCCTGAAAAGGTGTATATTGTTATGTTTAAATATTAAAGTTCTTAAGATATAGAATTGGGGAATCCTATAAAAATTAACTAAATGGAAGAGGGAATAAGTTTTCTTCTAAAATTAATTGAAAATCATCCAATGAAGGATTTCCATGAGATCATGAAAAGTAAATTATCATCACACATGATATGATATTTAAAAATATATTATGATTTGAAAAAATTTAAATATGTCTAAGTGACAATTATTACTGATTTACTTTCGATAATTAAATGACTTGGATTAACTGTTTTTGAAAAGAAAATTGGAAATTTAGAATCACTCGTATTATTGATGGATTAAAACAGAATCTACCAAGTGTGTCCTAGATCTTTAATGAATGAAATTATGTTTTCTTCAAAATGGATATATTATTTAATAAGAATATTTAATATGATAATTTTTTTAAAAAATTATAGAGGACTAAAGGAACCATATTTAATTTTATTTATGATGTAAACCATTTCTATCTATTTATTAAAGAGGAAAATGAATTTAGTTATTGAATGATTGATCATCTAGGATAAAATAAGATGAATGTGATCACTCGAGGTGACAATTTTTATGATGTTTTTTATAAATTATAAATTTACTAAAATATTAATAAATAAAATGTCATTATATCTTACCATAAAAAGGTGGAAAGTAAATATACTCAACCATTTGGGATCATTTATTTAGATGTGTAAAAGCCCATCAGTTATAAATTATACAATGAGGATGTGAAATTATTTTCATTAATTGATGACTCCACTTGTATTTATTATGTTAGTTTTCTGAATCAAAAATCATTGTGTATAAAAAAGATAAAATGTTTTCAAATATTTATAGATAAATAGTATGGTTTTAAACTAATGAAGATCTACCTAGATAGTGGAACTGAGTATACAAATGATGTTTTTGATGATTATTGTGAGAAGAATTGAATCATTAATGATCTTAATAAACAAGAAAAAACACAAAACAATTGTCGATGTATAGAATAAAAATTGTTTTATGGAGATCCATCACACAATTATAGATGATCATGGTACATATCATTATTTTTGGAAAGAATATAATGGTAAAACAATTCATATCAATAGTCAGTTGTTTATAGACCAAACACTTATGCGTCCCTATATGATAAGTAATATGAAACTAATCACTATGTTTCAAGTACCTTTGAGTGTTTATAAGTGGTTATATTTTCATGTTTAATGGTTAAAAACAAATATGTCTTGAGAATTAGTATGTTGATGGGTTATCTATTAGATACCAAGTAAATGGAAGATGTTATCACTGTGTTAACGAACAAAATAAAAAAATTATTGATGGTGATAATTCTAAAGTACAATAATAAAATATTAAATAAATTAAAAATGGTGAATCAAATTATTGAAGTGATTTTCATGTTGATTACACTAAAATGTTTGAATTAATTATAGACAGAAAAGCAAATATTAATGATTTATAGGTTAGAGGTGATGATTATTCCATTTCAAGTGATGAGGAAGAACTTATTTCCCCTAATCCATGGTTGATAATTAATTTCCATTTTAATAATATCATTGGGGATCATAGATAGTAGGTTCAAAATAAAAGGTTTATAAGGAAAACAAGTCATACTAATATTCTAAGGTGAAACAAATAGATGTGAGAGGATAAATAAAACACCAAGAGATGATTGATTTTATAAATGGAGAGTCAAATAAAATTGAAAATAATGAGACTTTTGAGTTGGTATCCAATCATATATATAAGAACACTCTTCGGAAAATTTTGTTGAACCATAAATAGTTGAATAAAATGGTGTAGTGATGAGACATAATAAAATAACGTTGTGTAAATTATATCCAAAGGTTGAATGAGTTTACTTTTATGAGACAATTTCACTAGTTACATTGATTAAAACCATAAATAATTTTATTTCCATTTCAATAAAAATGGAATGTCGTATATATGAAATGGATTTCAGGTTAAACTTTCTCAATGATGAATTTAAAGAGAAGTTTTATATTAAACAACCATTTGGTATCTTTATTTATGAATTTTAGAATTGTTTTTCATGTTAAAAATTGATTTATATTTGATAAATGATTACCCAAGATCTTGGAACCTATATATAGAAACCCCTTTTAAGATGTTCCAATTCATAAAATTAATATTTGATAATAATCCATACTTTTAATATAATAATGATATTTTTTCAATGTTATTTTCCATGTAGATGATAATATTTTTACTATAAAATACAATGGATTTCATGGTGAGTTTTTATGGAAAAATGGGGAAGCTTTTAAAAATATGTATTCTTAGTGAAATTAAATAACTTATTGGATTATAAATATAGTAACAAAAAAATAATATTTTTAGATCTCAATGGATGTATAATAATATAGTTTTAAATATTCTTTTTATAGAGGATTAGAAATTGATTTCGACAAAAACATTTTAGGGAACAAAATTTTCCAAACATGAAAAAGTCAAAAATGATGATATAATAGAATTATGAATGCTAATTGGTAGTATAAAAAACTTGACATCTTGATGACTAGATATTATGTATATTGTATATCTTTTTTCTTAAAATTATAGTTCCCCAAAGTTTCTCATTTCATGGATAGAAATATTATACATAGATTCATCAATGTTAGATTGAAATATGGTTTGAAATATTAAAACAAAGGGAAGATAGATATTTTTTATTATTCATATGAATATTAGATAAAAAGTGTTGATGATTAGAGGTTGACATATAGTGGAGATTTCTATCATGGGGATAGGTGTATTAATTGGTATATCACCCCTCACTTTTCATATATTAACATTTCATAACATTGGTGGAATAATTAAAACATTATACAAATAGATTCCCAAATATAGTACTAGTATAATCACATTAGAAACACTGAAACATAAATACTAGTACATATAAGAGATAAATCATCTCCCTAGGTTATTCTTGACATGAACCCTTCTATGAAACATAAACAATAGCACATATCTTTATAATAGTGGGGAAGGAAACAAAATATGTGGTGTTCTAAGATTCTCAGTGAGGGTAAACAAGTGAGATATGTAGGTATAATCTTGAGAATAAGGCTTTGAGAACATAATCACAAAAATAGAAGACCATGACTGACATATCAAGGATCATAACCATGAATAATGTCATAAATATTGGTAGTTTATAAGACATGAATAATACGGGAATATAGAACATACTCCATGAAAGAATATCCTTGGTATAAAATGTGGAATTAGGATAGACACATAACCATATAATATGATATCCATAACAGCCAAGGCATCACTATGAAGGCCATATTGGTAGTATTGGTTCACTCCCTCTACCATCATGGTAGTAATGGTTCACTCCCATTTCCATATTAGTATCATGATTTTAATCCCCATACCATATTAGAAGTCATGGTTCACTCCCATGTCCATAATAGTAGTTAAGGTTCCCTCCCTGGACCATTTTAATTTATCTTATGAGATAAAAATATTTACCTAATGAATTGGATGGTGATATAGGTCCAAACAATCTCATAATGAAATTATATATACATATGAAAAAAGATAATTATAAATAATATCATAACCCATGAAATGATACGGGTATCATAAACATGTAATATTATCATAAACAGTGGAAACAAATATAGGTTTCTTAATCATTTCATAAAAAACATAAGCCATGAAAGATAAATGTTTTCTATGAACATTTAAATTATGAAATAGAAATATATTTCATAATATATAACCCATTAAAGAGAAATGAGATTCATAAAGACCATTACATTAAGTATAACACATTCATAGGAAGAACATGAATGAAACTTATATATAATTTCATAGAAATGCATGAGTAACATAAACTAATGTAATATTAGATGGAAAATAATTTCTAAATGTATTTTAAAAACTTTTCATGGTGAAAATAATATTCCTTCTTCCAAAATTTATTTTTAATGCATAAAACTATATGAAAATACTTTTCCTAGAAAATAAATAGAAAACTTATAATGAATAATTCAAATCATTTTGAATACATTTTCCCTTGAATACTTATATAATAAGCTTTAAAACATTTTGAAAATAGTTTTCATTTAATGCACTTTGAAAACATTGAAAGAATGGTTAAAAGGATTTACCAAAACATTTCTCTGAAAATAACTTTGAAAACATGCAATAAAATATTAAAAATGTTTTGAAAACCTTTTTACTGTAAGACTTATAAAGGATGCTTAAATACATTTTGATACCCCCTTTTCCTGAAAAACTATAAAAATAATCATGAAAACATTCTGAAAACCATTTTGTTGAAAAATAATTTACAAAAATGAATTCCGAGAATATTATAATTTTTTTTAACACCCCTAAAAATTAAAATATTTTCATGTGAGAATAAAAAAAATTCCTTATTTTTATTCAACACCATATTAATCTTACGCTGCACATAAACTTAATTAGCTTGCGTTCCATGCAAGACTGATGTTTACTGTCTTTTAATGGGGAATCAATTTTTTTCAAAATTATATAATTCCAGTTTTATGAATAATTTTTTTAAGATAAACAACATCTTTTAATTTATAAGGTTGAAATTAGCTTAGGATGTTTTTGGTTATTTTTCCAAGAAACATAATTTTTTGACAAAAAGTAAAAAATTAAAGCAATTTAATTAAAAACAGAATTTCCATTTAAATAATTATTAGTAAAAATTTATATTTTCAATTGGGTTTTAAATTCAGAATAGATTAATTATTCATATATTAATCCAATTTAGTTCATGGAAGTTATTTTTTATTTAAATTAGATATAAAAACATATTGAAATTTTCAATGTTTTTACTACAAAAATCCACATTATTGCCACATCCGTGGAATTACCATTAATCTTAATTTTCCCACCTATGATATTTTCATTTTAAAAAATAGAAATACATGTATATAGTTAGTAAATTTTTTTTTCAAATAATATCAATATATTATTTGACCAAAATGATTAGTGAAAGTGATTAAAATTAATTACGGTTATTATGGTAAGATTAAGATTAATTTTGGACAAAACCATAATATTATGGACCAAAATGATCTGTAAACATGTAAAAAATTCATTTAATGACAATAATTATACCATATAACCACTTTTTTCTAGATTTATATGTTATTTGGATATTAAAAACTGGAAGTTCCCTATATAAATGGTTAAGTAAGAAAAAAGATAAAAATGGAGCTTTCCATTCCATTAACATTCATAAAACATTGATATACGTAAAAAAAATATTTACAATAATAAATATCCTTTATAAATATAATTAGGTTATTTTTATAATGATAATTTATCAATAATTTTTAGATATGGTTCAGCTACATAACATTCTTATGAAAATCCACCATAATGATTATTGTTTTAATAATGGACTATAATAAATGACACTATAAATATGAAAATTAAAGTGAATTGATTAAATTATTTTATTTATTTATTTGTGTATATAAATATATAATTTTATAAATAATTAAAACTAATATATTTGATTTAAAATATTTTATTGATATTATAAATTTAAAATTAACTAAATAATGTAAAAATTGACATTGTTGTTATTTTTTG
This sequence comes from Viscum album, assembly GCA_963277665.1. Lineage (NCBI taxonomy): Eukaryota > Viridiplantae > Streptophyta > Magnoliopsida > Santalales > Viscaceae > Viscum > Viscum album. The sequence continues at coordinate 1,771,721,249 of OY728123.1, forward strand.
ATAAATGGTATTTTATTCAATTATTTAAAATTAATAAAAACAATATATTCTAACTAGTTATTATTAATTGTAAATTAATTTTAAATATAGTCTATTAATGTACCAATTAATCATTTATAATTTACATATTTATCCATATATTTTAAAAATGTTGTTAACACGGTCTGGGTTTAAGCAGTGTTTTAGTGCGTCACATATTCTTGTAATAAAATTAATTTCCAAAAAATATTGGAATTTTATTTTATAAATTATGTATCATATTAATAATTTTTTGAATTTATATGTTATAATAAATATCAATATATATCAATATTAGGGATCGAATTAATTATATTTCAAAACTAGATGCTTTAAAAATCCAAAATTATAAATTTGGGGAATCATTGAAGTTATGGATCCAAATTATTTAAATGAACTCATTTTTTTCTATTTTAGTTTTAAAATGAACATTATTATCCTTTAATACATTTTTTCCACTTTTTTATGAACTTTTTTCAAGTTAAACCTTCGATTAATGAATACTATTTTGTGTTTAAAAGAGTGCCACTACAACTCCCCTATAAAAAGGCAAACACTCCACCCCTTCCTCACACCTCTCAAATGACATTGGATTGTCAAAAAATATCCAAAAAGAGTCTTATATAATATCTATTCTCAACCTATAACTCTCCCAATGGATATTAATAAATCCAAGGAAGCCTTTTGGTACAAACCAAAATGAGTTACCCGATTTAGAGGTTACGTCTTATCTCAAGATATCTAGTTTCATTTCGATTATCCACCGAAAAAATATACTTATTACATTATTATATAACAAAACCAGTATCCTCAATATATTATGATGTTGTTATGTAAATTTTTAGACCTATACATAAACACATCTCGCTTTAATGGCTAACAAACATATTGATTATGTGCGTAGAAAACAACTACATCACGAAATGACGATTGTTCATTTTTACTTTACCACCTATCATGTAAGACATTATGACAAATTTTATTTTTATGATACTTAAAAGGACTTTATTCGTATGTAATTTTATTTATAACATAACATTATACACTTTATCTAGTAAAAATATGATAATTTCATTTGAGGAAGTGTGGACTACAACTCTCTCAAAAAAATTTAACTCACTCAGGCCACACATGGAATAAATAAAGGTTGTATTTAATATACCTATGTAACATATATAACTTAGACAAGATAATTGAAATATAATATAAATATTTATTTTTTATTTTTTATTATTTTAGTACAATAATGAAATGAAAGTAGTGTTCTTGCGTATATATGACCTACTGTATCCATGAATGGTTCACTTCATTTCAAATCATCAAATATTATGGACAACTATAAATACACATATACTGAATATAAATGATAATTAATTCATTGTTTATATTATTGAGATGAGGAAATTTTGATCTAATTAATAGAAATTTCAAATCACTAGTCAAAACATACTTGATAAATCTAGATAATAAACACCTGAAATAGATAAAATAATGAAAGAGTGTAAACAAACGAGAAATAAAAAATTCTAAGAAGTTAATATATGATATTATTATTAACATTATAATTTTTTATAAGTTATTAACTTATTTTAACCCACTATATAGGAGGATATATTCCATACAACAAAATCACGATTAAGGTAAAGGAATTTCGTCTCAATTTATGTTTCACTGATACTTATTAGTTATTATATGAAAATTCACTTTTATTTGATGTATATACTTCATTTTTCAAGTTTTATCATGAATAAACTTTTTTTCATGATATTATAAATTTTTTTTACTTTTTTTAAATCATAGGTATTGTTATTTAAATGTTTTAAAGTGTAATGTGATAGTTTAGAATGTTTAATGATTATTCTCTTTAAGAATATTCTTAATGATTATCTTTAAAATATCAATTATTTATTGATTGTTGACATTATCTTGAAACAATAAATGTATTATAATAATTTTTCTGTAAATTTACATGAATATCCATATTCTGATACATGTATATTATCATTTCTTAAACCATTATCCAATTCTCATATGGTGTTCACATTGATAGTATTTGATTCTTAGCATGAAGCCTTGAAATTATTATATTCATGTAAAGAAGCCTTGAAAGCATTAGATTATTTTAATGAATCCTGGAATGTTTAAGATTCATAGAATGAACCCTTGACAAATTTAGATTACTGGAAAGATTCCTTAAAAGTATTATAATCTTGGAATGAATTTTTGAATGTATTAAATCATTGGACTGACGTCGTTGTGGTATATTATAGATATCTATAATTAGTAATTTCCTTAATTTGGAATCATTTATTAATTATCCATGATATGTTTCATCCTTATATCGATTGATTCATTTTATTCTTAGTTTATTTATTATATGGAATTTTTTTCTATTTCTTACCATTCCATATAGATTTTTCTTTACCTAGTTATTTGTATAATATATGTCATCAGTTATTTACCTTTCCATGTTAATTCATAACTATTTATTAATTATTTATTATTCTTTACATACCCTTACTGATCATTTGAGCTCACCCCTATTATATTTCCTTTCCCTGGATTACGAAGGAGAAATCTTTGAATTATAATTTAAGTATTCAGTTTACATTATTTTATTATGAATCATGTTTGTATTTTCTATTTCCAAATGAATTATGTGTATCATGTATGCAATTTTGAATCCCAATACTACTAAATAGACCAGTCCTTGAGGATTTGTTTCCTTGTAAACATGGCTATGTAGTGAGATAATGAACCGGATCTGGGATTTAGGGGTTTTGAGCATTATAGTTGGTATTAGAAGATGTTTAGTGGAAAACCTAAAAACTAGATTTAGAAAAATTATATTAGGAACCACAACCCTAAGATATTCATTGAAAATATGTCTAGAATTATATCCTAAAATTTTTGTAAGTTAGTGATTATGTGGGTTTTTTAAGCAATACATAATTTTATAGATACTATAAGTGGACATGGTTCTGGAACCGATGTACAAATGAGTAACAAATCATACATGGTGTTAATTGCATGAATTAGGGTTACCTGGTACATAACAAAATCCCATAAGGAATACCTACTTTGACACTCCTATGGGATACACTTAGGATCATTCAAATTTTATTTTCCTATAAATTATAAATACTTTTTGAGTAATTATTTCCCCAATGTATCGAATGTTTATGATTCATAGATTTATGATGAATTAATTAATGTCTGATACCATATTTATAATTATAAATTATTTTATGATTTAATCCAATATATTCTATTATTTAGAAATGTTTCATAATAGAAGGAATGTGATGCTCACTAATGCACATTATCCAAAAAGTAATATGGATAAAATCCTTCATGGACATCAACCAATATTTTAAATTGAAATATTCTCCCAAACATTATCATTAGATAAGGACATATTATCATGAAAAAATGAGATGGGAAAATAATTCTACATGACTTATGTCTTTGTAGGTAACAAAGGTAAGAGGAGGTCATTTGATCATCATTAAAATGAGAAAGAGTCAAATATGATGATGGAAAAGGAGATTTTACCACATGTGATAATTGTGGAAATAAATGCCCCTATAATTTCTTGAATGGAGTGGGAGTTTTTTATAAGTTTATAGAGAAATTAAACCAAGTTTGTAATTAATATATTATTAAATAAGATTCCAATGTACAATGCTTCAAATACAAGAATATGGGACACTATGCAAATAAATTCCTCAAGCATCGAAGGAATTTACCTGATATGATACTATTGGAAAATGATCATGTTATACTACTTCTAAAAATGAATATAAAGGAAAAAAATATGTATTCAAAAAATATTTCATATTAATATTTTTTTTTGAAATTTAATGGTTATACGAATTATAGAATATATGAGTATTATACTACAATGAATTTTAATTATTTATTTGAGATGATATAATTAATGGTACCAATAAAATTTATTCACTTTTAATATTTATTTTTGTAAAACACATGATTTATGGGAATGCATCCCTTAATATCTTCCTAAGGTTAATATAATGATGATGAAATGTTAGATTTGGAAAAGTGAGGACTACATTGAAATTGACTAATAACTTGTTTATAAGTGGTCTATGATATCATTTATAGAGATTATAACAATATTAGAATTATTTAATACATCTAATAACATGTTTCTTACATTTTGAATAAGAAAGAATGCATGGTAATTTTAGTTATTACCATATTTCAATAGGATACATGATGAAGTAATTCCTATGTTTGTCATGTGAAATTTTAAAGTTTCCACTTGTTGACTAAAGGATAATGATAAGTTTATTATATAATATCTGTAACAATATTACTAAATTGTTAAATTATAATAATTTGGAAAAGTTTACCAATAATGAAATGATTTATGTTGAGATTTAGATGTGTTTTTAGAGATAGATATATTACATAACTATATGATGAATCTATTAGTATGATATGATGTAGGAAGAGTGTAGGGCACCACTAGTGGATAATATTACACTAATAAAAATGTACCAAGAAAGTATATTTACTAATATTCTTATAGAGTGAATAAAATAAATAACTTTGGAAAAAATGATCTAGAAACCAATTTTTTTTCTTATTACCTTCATTTATGATGAATCAAATATCTCTTATACAATCACATATTTGGGTCTTTCGGATTGGGAACTATTTCCTAACCATGTTCTCTAGCACTCTCCACTAGAAATTTATCTTTAATGTTTTCCTTTGTATCCATGTTTCCACGTCCCACCAATGTTTTCCAATACATAAATTAGTTGTGTAACCATTTTAGTTTCCTTTGTCTCTTATTAATATGTTGATTTATAAACCCTATTGTTGATCTGGGTTCTTAAAAAACAGTATGTTCAAATATCAATTCCTTGATTACTGAGATCAATTTTAAATTGCGAGGACACAATGTAATTAAGGTTTGTAGAATGTAATACCTGAAAAATTAGAATATTTTCTTGTTATAATAAATATTATTTTATCTCTCTTTTTACACAACACTATGTTAATCTTACATTACACACAAAACTAAATTATCTTGAATTACATGCAAGATCGAGTTTTACAGCCATTTAATAGTGAACCTATTTATTAAAAATATTTTTTAATAATTTTATGTATTTATTTCCAAAAATAAACATCAATTTTCTATTTATAATTTAAAATTTGGATTAGGGTTAATGATTGATATTTTTCGGAGAAACATCATTTTAGTGAATAGCAAAACAATATTGCAATTTAGTTAAATACAGCCATTTGATTTAAATAATGAACACTATAAAATTATATTTCAAATTGGTTTATAAAGTCTAAATTGATCGATTATGAATATATAAACAAATTTTATTTCATTTTAATCTTTTTTATATTTAAAATAGATAGAAAAACCTATTGCAATTTTTATCATTTTTTTACTTTAAAAACTGGAATTCTCGACACATTGATAGGATTAGCATTAATATTAATTTTTCCACTTATGTGATTGGAATTTTAATAAATTGAAACACACAGTTGTAATCAGTACAATTCATTTGTTCTAATAAGTTCAAATTAATTTTAGACCAAAAAGATTAATGAAAATGATTAAAATTAATTATGGTGATTAAGTTAATATTAAGGTTAATAAGGGACTAAATCTTAATATTATGGATGCAAATGACTTTTAAAATTGTCTAAAATCTATTGGTTTCTAATAATTAGGCCATATCCCCACTAGTTTTCAAATTTAATGGTTATTTGGATATTATAAAATGGATGTGGCCTATATAAAAGGATAAATAACTAAAAAGACAAAAAGGGATCTTTCTTTACCTTTAACATTTATAAATCTTTGAGGTATGTAAAAAAAATAATATTTTCAGTTAAACATATCTTTTTTAAAGATAAAAATATTATTTATTTAATGATAAATGATAAATTATTTTAATATATGGTTTAGTTACTTAAAATTCTTATTAAACATTAACATAATGATTATTTTATTAATAATCAACTATAATAAATGAAAACATGAATATTAGAATTTACAAGAATTGAATGAATTATTGTATTTATTTATTTTATATATTAATATATATTTTTAAAAAACTTATAAACTAATATATTTGAATTAAAATATTAGATTTATATTTTGAAATTAAAATTAAATAAATATTGTCAAAATTGACAATTTTGTTATTTTATGAGAAATGTTATTTTATGAGAAATGTTATTTTACTAAATTATTAAAAATTAATATAATCCAATATCCTTACAAGTTATTTGAAAGTGTTAGTAAATATTAAATATTTTATATTAAATTACTAATTAATCATTTATAATTAACATATATATCCATATTTGTAAAGATGTTGTTAACACGGTCTAGGTTTAAGTAATTTTTTGAATGTCCCATGCACTTGTTTTAAAATTAATTTCAAAAAACACATGGGAATATTATTTTATAAATTAGATATAAATTTAATAATTAAATTTATATATATTTCTTAATAAGTATCACTTTATTTGAGACATAATTTTTATGTTAATTATATTAGAAAACCAGAATATTTAATAAATACCAAAATTATAAAATTGGGGAATAATAGTAGTTAAGAATCCAAATTATTAAATCAAATATTTTTTGTGGTATAGGTTTTAATCAACCATTAATTACCATTAATGCATTATTTTTCCATTTTGGATGAACTTTAGGTAAGATATACCTCCCATTAATCAATACCTTTTCATATTTACAACAGTGGGACTCCCCCTCTATTACAAAAATGAATGAAATTTACACCTTCCTCACACATCACATGACAATTTGGATCCTCCAAACTCTACCAAAATAGTCTTTGAAAATCCCTCTTATCATTATAGGAGTATCACTTTGGGAATTATGTAGTCCACATATTCTTTTTGGTACAAACCAAAAGGATTTTCCCGATTAAGAGGTAACATCTTCTATCAAGATATCTAGTTTTGTATCCACTATCCACCCATTAAAATAAACTTATTCATTAAATATATAACATAAAATGTATCCTAAATATATTAGGACTTTTTAATTTAAATGGTTTGACTTAATCGTATACACACCTATATCTAATTGGTAATAATTATAATTTTTCTATGTACGATGAACTGCCGCCTCATGAAATGATGATTGTCCATTTTTTCCTTTTCCAATTATCTTGGTGGAAATTATGATAGAAAATTTATTTATATATGATATTTATGATAATAATAATGTAGTTATGATTCTTTAATGTTTACTTTTAACATACCTTTATTCTTTATATCTTTTGTAAATACCATATTTTCATTTGAGGATATGTGGACTATGTCCTCCCCAAAGTGATATGACTCAGGGATCCCATACATGTACCATATAAAGGATAGTTTCATTAAACACATGTAACAGATATAACATATATATGATATTCTATGTATGATATACATATTTATCATTTATTTCTCAGTATTTTTAATATAAAAAAGAAATTAATGTATCATTAATTCATACGTACGACCTATTGACTCCATGAACAGTCCACTTCATTTCTAATCTCCAAATAGTTTGGACTAATATAAATACATATAATATATATATAATAATTAATTATTGTTTGAAATTTTCGAGATGATTATATCATGATATAATTAATAGGAAAAAAATCACATGTCAAAACATACTTGATAAAACAAGATAATTAACACAAAATTAGTGAAAATAATGAAAGAGTGTTAGGAAATGGGTAATGAAACATTCTATGATTTTAATATATGATATTATTAACATGATTATAGTTTTTATAAGATATTAACATATTTTAAACAACTATATATGAGTTTAGAGACCAATCAACAAAAGGATGGTTAAGGTAATGAAATGTCATCTCAATTTACATTCTATTGATACATATTTGTTATTTTTCACCAATTAACTTTTATTAGGTGTATATACTAGTTTTTTCATGATATATCATTAATCCCCATATTTTCATTATATTATGAATTTAATTTATTTATATAACTTCATGGGTTTTATGATATAAAAGTATTAAAGTCGTATGGGACACCTTAGAATGTTTAAAAATTATTCTCCTCAAGAATGTAATTAATTATCATCATTAAAATTTCACATCCATAATTAATGTTGAAATTATATAAAAAAAATCAATTTATTGTAATCATTTTTAGAAATTAACCTCAAATATCAATATTATGATACATGGTTATCTTCACTGCCTAAACCGTATATCAATTTTTATACAGGGTTCACATTGATAGTGTTAGATTCTTATAATGAAGCCTTGAAATATTAGATTCTTGGCATGAATCCTTTATAGTGCTGTATTAATGGCATGAGGACATGAAATTATTATATTAATGGAAAAATTCCTTGACAATATTATATTCTTATCATAAAATGTTGATATTATTATATTCTTACCATAAATCCTTAAAAGTATTAGATCTTTGGAATGAAGCCACATTGGTATTTTATAGATATCTATAATTAATAATTTCTTTCATTTTGATTCATTAATTACATATCCAGGAGATTTTGTATCGAAATATCTATTGATTCATCAAATTACTAGATTATTTATTAAATGGGATGTGTTTCAGTTTTATCATTTTCCATATAGTCTTTTCCATATTCAGTTATTTTTGTGTCATGGGTTATCAGTTATTTACCTTTACATGATAATTTATCACTATTCATTCATTATTTCTTCTACTTGATTTACCCTTACTACGAATTTGAGCTCACCCTTATTATATTTCCTTTCCCCAGGTCTTGAAGAATAATTCTTTGAATAAGGGTTGAATGATGTAGTTCATTTATTTTTGTTATGTGTAATTTTTGTATTTTATATTTTCTAATGTATTATGGGTATCATGTATATAATCTAGCTTTACAATACTCCTAAACTCATCAGTCCTTTGGGATTTGTTTCCTTTCAAAAATCACTATATAATAAGATAATGCACTGAATATAAGCTTCTAGGGTCAGGGAATCACACATTTTCATTAATTTTATTAATATTATAAATGATTATTGAATGTAATAAAATTCATGATGATAGGTAAATTTTTATGTTTTGAACATTCTTTTTAAATAGAAAAATGATTAGAAAAGTGCATCGACCAAAAAATGAAATAAAGATTACTTCATAAAAACCATTTATTAAAAAAAATAAAACATGTGTAATATTTCATTTAAAAATAATATGATAATATTAGAATATATTTTTAATCCTTTTAGAAAATATAGTTTTAAAGGAACATGGATTTCCAACCGAATACAGAGATAAATTTAGAGACTCCAAAAAAACACATTACTAACTATCTTATGAACCAAATAATAACATAATGGTACTAATATATGAATAAGTTATGAATAAATAGATAATGAAAAAAAATCATGAGTGTTCATGAGTAATGGATCATAATATTTCATCAGTGGAACCATAATCATAAATAATCTTGATTAGAGAAGGGATTGTTTCAAAAAACTATTACCATTGGGATACATTAAGCCATACTCCCATTTTAGGAAAATGAAATTACCTGAAGCTAGATATATGACCATATAAAGAGACTAATGTTATATAATTTAAAATTTAGTATATACACCTTCTTTAGAAATATTGGTGCATAACATAGCATGTGTCTTAAAGAATTAAAATTGAGACAAAACCATTTTACCGATTTGGTATCATTTTAAACATTTTCCAGATAAAAGAAATATAATAAAATTGATACGTAAGTACCAATATATTTAAGTATAATATTCATATAATACATCCATGGAATGTATAAACACCACAATAAAGGAGTGGGTGGGGAGTAAATCATATATTTCATGGAAATAAATAGTGAGATGAAATTCCCTTACCTCATGTATTGAATCTCATCATACATGTACAAACCTCTGGTAAAATAAATATAATTTTCTTATAAATATATCACATAACAATATTATTATGTCTAATACATTATGTAGTTTTATTATGAAATTATATTACCCTCTTTTTAACAATTCTATGTTACGGTTTCACTTAGGGTAATATTCACTTTATTACTTTCATGTATCTTAATTTGTTTTATATTTGATCCTTATACTTATATAATGTTTTATATATGTAAAAAAATTATATAAATATCATTTATATTCAGTATATTTTTATTATAATAATATATAGAATATAATATTTTTAAATGGAATATTCCCATAATGGATATTTTGATTCGTTCATACGTATAAATATTGTTTCAATTTTTATTATCGTATTTAAAGAAAGAAGGTAAATGAAAAATGTGTATATTTATAAAAATATAAAATTATTAAATTATCATTATTATATCACGTGTATCAAATAATTTAATTAAACATATCTTTAATACATCCCATGTAGTGTGTGAGTAAATCACATCACTTTGAGTGGGAAATCGTCCACACTTCCTCAAACGAAATTATCATATTTAAACCATGTGGAAAGTATAAATATTTTTCTTGAAAAGATATTGAATAAGATTAAAGTAATAGATAATATAATATATAAAATATAGAAATAGATTTTACAACATAATTTCTACCATGATAAGAGGTAAGAAAAAATTAATAATCATCATTTTGTGAGACGACAGTTCACCGTACACATAAAAATTATGTTCGTTACACATTAAGTGGAGGTGTCTCTAAGAGTTGGTAAAAATAATATCATTAAATTATACTAGTATATTAAAGATAATGTTTTTATTATAAAATTATTTAATAAAGATATTTTTGGTAATGTAAATTGAAAATAAAATATAGGATCTTGAGAGAAGATGTTACCTCTTAATCTGGTAACTCCTTTTGGTTTGTGCAAAAAGGATTCCCTAGAATGATTAATTCCCATGGGGTGGATTCTAGGAATATGGTATGGATTTTTTTCAATTGTATTTATCAGTGGTATTCTAAACCTATGTGTTTTTAGAGTTGTTATGAATTGGGAGTGTATGTGGCCTTTTATAGGGAAGGGAAAGGACACACTTGGAAATTTTAAAAACAAGTATGATGTACAAATGATTATACCTGAAAATATTAATTTAAAAAATAAAATAAATTATTTAATATAAATTGCATAATAATTGACATAAAATAGATCTTTGGAAAAGTTCCATCATATTTTTGGGTTTTAAATATAAGTTTTACTACTTTGTTAACCAAAATTATCTATAAATTGTAATAATTAATTGTAATCCCGTTCACTAAATTTTTGGTTAAAAACTAATTTTACCTTGTTATAAATTATAAATTATCTTGAATCCAAATATATATTTCATTTTTATAAATTCTAATCACATATCTGGAAAAATTTATTTTAAAATAATCTCACTGATGGGACGACACTACATGTTTTTATAGTAAAAACGTCCAATATTTTTCTATGTTTTTATACCTAATTTTGGAAATAAATTGATTAAAATGAAATTAATTGTATTAATTTTATAAAAATTTTATCTAATAAAACTTTTAAACCAAATTAAAATATAATTTACCCTTATAAATAAATTAGATGAAAATGATGTTTTCAATTAAAATTCAGAGTTTTTCATTATCCAACCAACAATGATGTTTCTTATAAAAATTCCTAGAATTCCCCATAAGATAAATTTGACATTCTAAATTAAAGAGTTATGATCACCTTATCAAATTAAATTTCTAATTTTTTTTAATATTAATATTTTAATTTTTCATAGAAGGACGTTAAAAGAATTACATTTAAGAAAAAATTATTATTAAACATATATGGTGTTTACAAAAAATTATATCATCCATTATAAATATGTTTTATTTATATAATAACATTATTAAGAACATTTAATAATAACTTATTACTATGCATATTACTTATTTTAATGACTAGGTGATAATTATCTCATTTAAAAAAATTATAATAATAAAATAATTTTTCATAGATACTCAGTGCTGCGTGTAATGTAAGACAATTTAGTGTTGTATATAACACAAGCTAAGACGTAGTCTTGTGAATGGAATGTTGGAATTATCCATTTTGAATAAAAAAATCTCAATGTTGTGTGAAATGTAAAATACAAAAAAGATTAATTAATTCAAAAAATATATTTCACAAAATCTTAGGGTGGTACATTCTACACCCTTAAAATAAATTCTATACTCATCATTCATCTAGTCTATAAAAGGATTAATATTTGAATGTTTAACTCATTGAAACAAAAAATGATTAACCAATGTAACATATAACTAAGTATCCCTATGGGATAACATAAGTTGGTAGTAAATACGAGATAGAGAGGAAAGTGTAAATAATTATAGAGAGTGATTGATGTCATCAATCTAAAACAAGTTAATGATCAATGAAATGTTAAAGGTTTAAAATTAAAAAATTTGTTATGATTTATAATGTCATTGGTCCAACAATAATTAATGTATTAGGGAGATATTTCTTATCCTTATACTATCATTGAGTAATTATTTTATTGACCAATATTATAAACAAAATTTCATTATTTGGTTCTAATTCAAACTATTTAATATTTATCCATTACTTCTGTAAATTAATGTCTATAAATTAACATAATTCTCAAATTAATAAAATAATATTTTAGAAGATATTATGTCCCAAAAAAGAAGTAAAATTAACTACTTATCCACAACTATTCTTAAAATTAAATTTGGAAAATACATTAATCTGTTGACATAGAAAGTAAAACAACTAATTCATGATAAATAATTATTCTTAAAAAATGTATACATTATCCAAGAAATCGTTTAGGCTAGTGGTAGCTATGAAACCCAAATTATCATTAAGTCATGGGTTCATGACTTGTGGCCTTTCGAGACATGATTAGTTTTCACCCAACAAATGTGATGTCCTTTTCTAAAATAACACTATCATACGATAAAAAATAAATATGATTGGAATTCATGAAATAACATTAATCACAAAATAGCATTTTGAACAAGGTTTCAATACAATCTCAATAATTAAATACTTACTCCAATGTTTAACTTATACTTTTCAAAGTGGTTGACCTAATAACCCTTATAAAATATTAAAATCTAAAACATTTTAAATAAGGTCATGAAATTTTCTTAACATTGATCCCCCATATATCAAAAACTATCTTTTGGTTTTCACATTCCAAAAATGTGACTACCCTAATTGTATATTCTCTGGGAATATGGTAACAAACTGAATTGTGATGAATAATATTGGAAAACATGAATTTTTCTTTATTCCATATATTATTAGATATATTCTATAAATATATGAAGTTTGAAACATCATAAATGATAGCATGCACTACATTTCCACAAATCTATAATTAGTTATAAGTTAATTAGTACTGTACAATTTACTTACTCACACCCCACATATCATTATCCAAAAGTAAATATATTAAAATATGTAACACATTACGGTTTATATTAATGTAGTAAAAATATCTCCTTTCCATTAAATCACATATCCAGTTCATAGAAAACATTCAACATAATCTTTAAAATCCGTAGCGAAAAAACAGACAATCCTTGTTTATTTCACTATTCATATAACATAATTCTTGAATACCAAATACATTAAAACATCAATTATTCAACTTCATACATAATCCATAAGAATTTTATCTCATAAAATTAGTTAATACCACATTCCTTTTTCATTTTATCTTTAGTATCATCATCATCAACAACACATCAATTACTTTCACCACCTAGTTGATTCTCTTGAGTATATTTCCTATTTGGACCTTGAGTTTCATAATGAAAATTTATTCCACACATAAAACACTTATACATCAATGATTACATAAGAAGGTAAATATTCTCATCCATTTCATTAATAGAAATCTTCATTGTTTCATAATAGTCATCTGTTTTGGGTTCTTCTTTTCCACGGTCAAATCATCTTCTTGTTTCTCTAAGACATTTACAAAGGTGATTCATTCAAGATTCTTGAAACGATGGAAACTAAATATTTATTACTACATGGTCTCCATTACTCTAACTATCAGAGACCTCCTTATTTATAATCTTTGGGGAGTATGAGATTTGGTTAAGGGAAACAATGTTAATGATGTTTTGTAAAACCTGATTCAGCATGATCAATAAATCTTTCACTCTAGTGGTCATCCTACTTGACATCTCTTTATAAATGAATCTATCACAATCATTATTTATCTAGTTCCTTATAGTTACCTTCTTTGACTAAAACCAGAAGCATAGTGTGAGCTTTAAATAACATAGAATAAAACCACATAGTCATGAAATGAATTACTTATAGAATGTTAAAATCATAACACCATCCTTAATATATCATACCCTCAATTTATCTTGGGTTATTCATAGAAAAATTATATTTAAATAATTCATGATAGTTTATGAAAAGTTAGTGAATTCCCAAATGATATAGCATAGGAGTGTCAAACTAGGTCTGCATCAAGGATCATTTTCGTGTAACAAATTACCTATAGTGAGGCCCAAAAAATCTTTTTGGAGTTGTTACTCCTCAGTTTATATATTCCTAATCCATATCCACTTTTAGTATCTATACATGGATTTATTTCATTGAAACAAGTCACTCTACCCTTTAACTAAACCGCTAGATATTTTAATATAATTTTCATTCTCCTTACACTTATCCTTAGTCATGTCCTTAGTGGTCTCTCTAATGTTTTCTAATCCTAGATTTCAAGGGTTAACTAAAATGTTTCTCTAATACCAATAATAGAGATTCTCTATTTTCATAAATTAATATTACATAATTTTTTCAGTATACATAAAACATTATACAAATCGATGCACAAATACCATATCAATCTAGTTATTTTGAAAACATTGAAACATAAACTATAGTAAATAAATGAGCTACACCATCTCATACTAGGTTATCAGTGAATATAACCCTACTTAAACACATAAAACACATTAAACATATTCATAACCTAGGGGGAAGTAATCATAAAAGGGGTGAACTCATATTCTTAAAAATGGTATACATGGGAGACACATAAGAATAATCGTTAGCATAATGGTGTAAGAACATGATCACAAAAACAGAAAATTAAACCCTTCATATCAAAGATCATAAACATGAATGATGTCATAAATCATGAAATTTCATTATACATGAATAAAAAAATGAAGATCACAATATATGATATCATAAAATAGGAATAAAATATGGAATTATGGCAGAAACATAAGTATATAATATGATTTTATAGTATCAACGACATTGCTAACAATACAATCTTGGTAGTATGGGTTCACTCTCTAAACCATATTTGTAGTCTGGTTCAATCCTATAATCATATTAGTATCATGGGTTTTCTCCTCATACCACATTATTATACATGGTTCACACCCACGACCATCTAAGTAGTCATGGTTCACTCCCAATACTATCTTATTATGTATAATAAAATATAAATATTTACCCAATTCATTACAGAGAGATATAGGTCTTACCCGCATCATAATTTAATCATACATACATTCCATGCATGATCATTAAAAATAATAAAATAAAAAATGAAATTAAATTGGTATTATTAATGATTAAACATATAATTACTTGTGAAAAAACATATAGGTTTCATAAAAATTTAATCAAAACCACTACTAGTGAAATAGAAAAGTGTTATATAAATATATAACATGTGAATGGGAAATAGATTTCATAAAAATATAACAATTGAATGTTAAATGGGTTTATTAAATACCATGAAATTAATCACACCCCATTTAAGGAAATAATATGAATGGAACCTTTATATAATTTCAAGGATGGGAATGTGTAACATCAACAGATATCATCCTAAATAGAAAATAATTTTCAAATATATTTCAAATAAAATTCATGAGGAATATATCATTTCTTATTTGAAAATTTTCATTAATGTATAATTCCATTTGAAAATCATTTTATAATAAATTAACATAAAACATGTAATGAATACTTGAAAAAATTATTAAATCCTTTTCCCCAAAAACATATAAAATAATCTTCAAAACATTTTTATTTGAAATTTTTTTATAAAATTAAAATAAATCATGAAATATTTTTAAAAACAATTTCTTTTAAAATAAAATTTAAAAATTATAAATAAATAATTAAAATGATTGGAAATTATTTTTACTTCCAAATTATGCAAAAATATTGAATGAATTTGGAAAACCCCATTTCTATTGATGATTTAAAAATAAGATTGAGAACATTTGGAAAACCATATGATAGAAAAATAAATTAAAATAAGGAATTTATGTAATATATAGAAAATATTTTCTGTAAAAACATTTTAATATTATAATGTAAGATTAATTAGAAGGACCGCCATTACTATGGATAAATCTATACATACTGGATATTCCTATTGCACTGTAAAAATTATTGAAAAGTGTCTAAACCGAAAAAGGAAAAGAATATTACTTTTGATAAAATATTTCATTTTAAAAGGGTATAACATGGGTAAATATATAATATAATTAAAAAAAGATTATATTAGAATATTTTTGGAAGCCTTTAAAAAAACATGGATTTTAAGGAATATTGATTTTGAATTGAAGAGATAGGTAAATTCAGACTTTTTTAAAACACGTTTCTACCCATATAATGTATAATATAGTAAGAAAATGGTCCAAATATATTAATATATCATTAAAACCAATATAATAATAAAATTAATTAATTTTTATTGACATATATATCATAATTATTCATCAAAATAAATATAATCATAAACTATTTTGAAAAGAGATGAGATTGTTACAATAAACTATTTCCACTTATTAACATTAAAACACAATCCCCTTTCAAGAAAATGAAATTATATTTAAATTAAAATACCATTAATTGAAATATATTAATTATATAATATTTCAAATTTTCTTTAAACACCTTATGGAGAAATATATCTTCACAACAAGGCATGTGTCTCAAAGAAGGAAAATTGAGAAAAAATCATTTTTGAGATTTGGTAACATATAAAACATTGTCCTTATAAAATAAATATAATAAATTGGATATGTAAATATGCATTTATTTAATTATATGAATCATATAATATATCCATGGGAAGTATACACACCATATAAATGTAATGGGTGGTGAATAAAGTATGTAACTGAAGGAAATAAAAAGTGAGATAAAATTCCCTTACCTTGTTTGTTGACCCTCATAGTACTCGTAAAAAAAATCATCTATAATAAACATAATTTAATTATACATATATAATATAATCATATTCTTATATATAATTCCTTATATAGTTTTATTATGACTATATGTTACCTTTTTCATAACAGTTCTCTGTTATGGATTCACTTCATGCAATATCAACTTTGTTCTTTGCATGTGCCTTAATTTCTTATATAATTGGTCATTATATTTATATATTGATATATAGAATTTAAAAAAGAATATAAATAAAATTTATAATCATTATATTTGTTTTATAATAATTTACATACTCTATAATTATGAAATTCAATACACCGTTCATGGAGAAGGTAAGTCGTACGTACACATGAAAGATATTTCTGTTTTTTCCTATTAAAGGAAAGAATGTAAATGAAATATGTATATATATTGTTATTACATTATGTTTCTTATATCAATATATCATATAATTTCACTATGGACATCTTTTATACATTCCATGTAGTGTGTGAACGAATCACGTCGCTTGGAGTGGGTGGTAGTCCACAATTCCCCAAACAAAATTATCGTTTTAAAACCAAATAGAAAGTATAAAGATATGTGTTATAAAAGGATAAAAGAAGGAGAATAACATCATAAATATAATATTTAACATATATAACAATATTTTTCATCATAATTTACACCATGAAAGGTGAAAATGAAAAATGAACAATCATGGCTTTGTGGGTTGGTAGTTCGACATTCAAATAATTAGTATGTTTGTAACCCATTAGATAGTGGCGTGTGTAAGTGTATATATAACCATTAGAATAATGTAACACTATTATATTTAAAATACATATGTATTTATATAAACAAATAATAATATAGTGGATGTGGTGGATAAATAAAATAAAATAAAGGATCATGAGAGAATATATTACCACCTAATCGATTAACCCATTTTAGTTTTTGCTGAAAGGATTCCATGAATGAATTATTTCCCAATGTGAGAAATCAAGGAAGAAGGTATGTATGTTTTTAAGTTTATTGTATAGATATTTGTATCACATAGGTGATTTTGGATGGGTGAATAAGAGGGATAGTTGGTGTCCTATTATATTGAAGGAAAATTACATAGTGGGAGTTTTTCAAAACAATTTAGGTGTACCCATGTTTTTACCTAAGAAATGTTATACAAACCCAAAAAAAACACAATAATTGATGTTTAATGGAAAAATAATGGTTATGAAATTGGTTTTGGAGAATATTAAATATCATTTTTTGTCATAAATTTATGGTTCAGTTCTTTGTTAACATAATTTTTTTATTAGTAATTTTAATTAATTTTAATAACATTAACTAATATTTTTTATCAAAAATTAAATATACCATAATAGATATCAAAAATTATTTTTATTACATATATTTAATCCATTTAATCAATTTATAAACTCATAAGTGGCATAAATTAATTTAAAAATTATCCCAATGGCGAGGAAACACTGTGAGTTTTTAAAGTAAAACCATTCAAATGTTTGCTATGTTTTTAGACCCAATTTAAAATTGAAATTGATTCCAATGACATAAATTGGATTAATATTACTAATATCTGATACAATTTATCATTTAAACCAAATTAAAATATAATTTATCCATGTAAATGAATTGGATGAAAAGGTTGTTTTGATTTAAAATCCAATAATTTCATTATTCATTAAAAAAATGATGGTTCTCACAAAAATTCCAAAAAAATATTTCTTTTTTAAGTTAAAAATTATAAATCAAAAAATGTATTTTTTATTTTATCAAATTAAATTTTTAAATGTTTCTAATATAAATTTTATTATTTTTCATAAAAGAACATTAAATGTAGTTCATTTGTTAAAATATTATTTCTAAACATATAAGGACATTTCAAAAAATATATTTCATTATCAATATGTTTTATTTATATAAAACCAATTCAAAAAATGTTTAATAATTATTTATTACTATTCATATTACATTGTTTAATTTCTAGGTAATAATTATCTGATCAAGATAATTATTTCAATAAAATAACGTTTTGTAGAAACATAGTGTTGGTTGTAACACATACCTAGTCGGTGTGGCGTGTAGCGCAGTCCAAGATGGTGTTGTGTGAAAGGAATGTCTGCGATACTGATTTAATATTTAAAAATAATAATTTTAGTGTTTTCGGAAATGAAAAATATTAGGAAGATTAAATTAATTTGAAAAAAAATGAAAAAATATCAGGTTGTTACAGTTGGCTATATATGATGTAATGTCCCATGAATTTTACCATGGATAAAGTAGAATATTAAGATAAAAATAATGAAAAGATGAATTTTTTTGGATAAGTAAATTATTTCAACATTTTATTATTTAATTGAAGATTCTCCTTCTCATGGGATGTGATAATCAAAATTCTATTAATTTATTAAAAAATCATATTCAACATTAATGGGGAATGTAAATTGATAAAGAATATCATTTCTTTTAGAACATTGTGGAGAAATATTAAATACACTATGAATTTTTTCCTATTTTGGAATTTTTTTTTAATCAATTCACTAAACCATTCCCAAATAAATTATTTCAGAAATTGAGGTTGATTCTAGGAATTTAACATCATCATTCTCAAGGCTGTGTTATGGTTGAAACTTCATCTCTATCATATTCTCTTTGGATGTTTTTAAGAGGGGATAACAATGATAATATAAATTATTCCTTCATATTTATCTTCTTATCTTTTTAATGGATATTTATATAATGTAAAGGGAGTGTACCCTTATATGTGTATTTCTATTTAGGGGGTGAATATATTTAAAGAGAGTTATTAAATGGGTTTTTATGTTGTTTCTCTATGAATTAACTATTTTTTATAGATTATTCCAATTGGTTATAGTAATATTTCAAGATTAAAATAATAGTACATGTGATGATGAAGTGAAGATTGAAAATTATTCGACTTATGTAAATGAAGCTACATGTTGATAGGTATCATAAGAAAAACATGATATTATTTATTTAATTATATTTTGTCCTAAACATATTTTGATCATGTATGATTATAATAATTAGATGGTGATATATTTATATGTTTCCCGAGTTTCATAGGGATTTATGTTCCTTGGTTGACAACAGAAACAAAAAGGGGGGATTGATGATCCTAACAACATCACGTATCGTTTTTTTATAAAAGAGGGTGAATAATTGGTGAAGATTATATGATTGAGTTTGAAGGAATTTGTTTTCAAAATATAAATCATATTCTATGTTAACTCACATGATGATTAATCGGGGTTTAACTAATTATATATTGTGGGAAATGTTAATCATTCTCAATAATTAATGGAAGTTGTATATGTATTTCCATGTTGTAAAGAATTGAATCTAATCGTAGATGTTTATTGATGGTGTTTTCTAGCACCACAATTTATTGGTATATCATATTCACTAGATATCATGTTGGGATACACCACATAAGATGTGTATATGATGTAAAGTTACTAAAATTTGATGTATGGTGGTAAATGTAATATAAGACCTCAAACCTTGATATAATCTTCCATATCATAAAAGAGACTCAATCAAATATCACTAGTACTAGAAGGAGGATCACACTTTTTATTTGGATGGGTATATTTCAATGGATCTAGAAAATATTGGACCTCCATGATAAAGTGAAGGATAATTCAATAATTGATAGTATAATGAAATTCAATTTCTCTAGAGAATTCAATACCTATGTGCCACAACTTATTTTCCACACTATAGTTGGGATAGAATTTGGGGGACTATACCGAAGTCAACACACATTTCAATAGAGGTGAAAAATATAGTTTTTATGGGAAAATAGACTTTGTGGCATATATTCCATAACACATTTTCTACTATTTAGTATTGTGTGGATGTTTAATGAAAACTATTGAAAACCAACAATGTATTCCATAATTTTCTAGACCATTCCATAAAAGGTGTTTGGCTGGGATAATATTGTTAGTTTATGTTCAAATGATGAGAAAGATTCATATTCAAAATTTAGTGGTTATTTAAATATATTTTAACTAACATTAATTATTTAACTGGAAAGATTAATATGTACATGATCCAAGGGTTGTTATTTAAGAATGATATTTTAATTTAAAATTCAAATTCAAATTATTATGTACATGATGATGGGACTACTATAAAAATTTTAATAGAGGGGATTATCTTGGGAGATGAAAGCATGTTGGGTGAAATAAGAAAAGGTAGTTTTGGATATGTGATTAAGAGTGAAGATTCCTTGATTATCTGAATTGAAAGAAATAAATAATTAGAAAGCGATATTAGTGGTTTTGGGAATAGACTAAGAATACAAATATAATATGAAACTTTTTTATGGAAAATGTTGAAGAATAATTTCTCGATCGACCTAAGATTTCACTATACAAATATTTACTTTAAAAAATATATCTTTTTTCTCATGAAATGAAATTAAAATTATTATATATTAATAAATTAATTTTATCATATTTAAAATATTATCATGTATCAATATATTATCTAATTCATTAATTTTTTTTAGTTAGAATGTTTTTTATAAAATTAGATTAAAAAATATCAATGATTAGATATACCCATGGTCAATAAATTTGTTTTATCCATATATTATGTATTTTCTCTCAAAAGTTAAATTATTATTTTTCAAATTATAATTGGATAAAATTATATTTATTATTGAATTTATAATACCAATTGTTATGTATTAAACAATTATTTTTTATTTTCTAAAAATTTCATTTTTATTCAAAAAAAGATTTTTTTGAAAATTGTATTGTAAAGACAATATCAAAATATAATAATGACATATAGTGTGAAAAAACATTTAAGTGATCAAATTTTATATTTGTGAATAATGTTATGAATTTTAGAATATTATCTCTTCTTTGAAGAGCCATGATTAACATTTTTATAAATTAAATTATGGTTACTTTAACAATGAAAATAGTTATATTTATTTATATTTCATTAATTTATATTTTGTTAAAATGAAGTTATGAAATAATTTTACTGTGACATGACTTTCATTCATTAACAAATAAATTATGATTATGAAAATTAATAACAATAAAAATTAAATCATATACCTAATATTAATGTTTAAAAACAATCATTTATTTGAAAGATTTTTTATTTGTTATTTTTGTATAATTTAAAATCCTATTTTTTCATATAAATTAAATGAATGAGATTAAATGGATGCTAATTTTTTATTCAACAAGTAACAAATTTATGGGATGGTTCCTATTATATTTTTAGTAACTAAATAATTGATATGATTACTATTTAATTAAAAGTAATAATTGTTTAAATGATGAAAATAAGATGGCACGATTTTATGATATTTTCCTGACCTTTATAACCTCTAGTAACCCATTTTTATGTTGTAAAGTGTTACTCACAAGTCTTACTAACTCAACTAACTTTTATAATGTTCTATTCTTACCTGTTAATGTTCTTTTCCTTTGAATGTTCCCTTTTTAACTTATAAATGGAGACAATTTCCACCCCTTACATGCACCACCTAAAATTATAATTTATCTTTAAACTAATCCATAATTACTTATATAATAAATCTATTATACGATCCAAATATTTTGAATAATATTTTTTCTCCAAACTCTTATATTTTTAATGAGAATTTCAAGGGCAAGTTCAGAGTCTCAACAAAGGTATCATGTATTTCGTAACCTTTTATTCTAACTATTTATTTATAATACCATATATAATATCTCATATACATGATAATATGATAAAATCTGTATTATCTATATGATTTAATGTTTTATACTTATTTAATATCCCCTTTTTATCTTCCTCAAAAACCATTCAAAAAATAAAATTTCAATCATACGCACGTGAAGATTACCGCCACCATGCACAATGTGTAGTTTTTACCATCCTTACCTTCCATTAATGGTTAAAAAATATGATTTAGTGTATTAATATTGTTTTTATAAAATTATTATTTTTTTAGAATATATATATGTAAATATTTTACTTTCAACCTATATCTTTTTTATAGAAAAACAAATTTTCGACCGTGAGTACTTGCAGATTACTTGATCCATGTAAAAACACAATTATTTTTCCATTACCACCAATCATGAATGATTTTTGGAAAATATTTTTATATATAAAAACAATTCTTGAATCATTATTAATATTGAATATGTTGTGAATCTGTTTTAATTATGAAGTTAACCATGATCAACATGCTAATAGATTTATGTAACAATCGTCCAACCCACCTAAAGAAACTAATATAAGTGGAAATGATATAATAAATGAGAAACTTCTGATGATAAGTAATTATTTGGAAACTTATTATGGAAGTATTATTTTATTATTAAGGTTTTCAATAAACATAATCTTACTATTCAAGAAGTTAAGTTTGTCTAAACAACAATTTTAGAAATAAGTAATGGTTTCATCTCAATTCATCTTTTTCTGAGACACATGTATTTTTGTAACATTATTTATTATAGATAATGTAAATAATAAAAATTTCATATTTAATAACATGTATTATTATAATTCAATTTATATTTATATCAAATTAATTCTATCATTTTTAAAGGTTTTTCATTTGAGTGTTCTTAACCTGTAAGGGATTTTTCTCAAAATTCTTTCGTTGAGACATGTTTTACATTATACCCCTATTAAAATTTATATTGGGTATATTTTTATAAATTTTTATGTTATGATGATATATATTTTATTCATGTTTTTTGGTTCATTTTCAATATCATTCTCCTTGAAGGGTTTTGATTTAAATTATTACCCAATCATAATGCTTTTATCGACTGAAGCTGTTTTCCCAATGAATATTGAATTATTTTCCTTATTTTAATATTATATGAATATTTTTTAAACCATTAAATTTTATAATGATATATTTACTTCTTATTAGGTGATATTACATCTATTCATTAATATCTCCCCCTTTGAAGAAATTATTCCTCAAATAAAAGCACGATGTTGAGATGAATAACATCAACACAATATAATGGCTTTTTTACATGAATATAATTGTTTTACCAATATAATATATTTAATATATTGTTTCATGTGACCTATATAATTCCCTTCACCCATTCTCAATGAATCATTTTTGAATCCTTTGTATAATATAGGCTTCACTAAATTGTTTTATTGAACTTTAAATATTTTCAACTTGATATTTTTCATAATATTTTCCTTATAATGTAATTTTTTTAAATATTCAAAATTACCATCATTACAAAACAAATTATTGCATTTCTTACTAAATTGAATTTATTTTAAATTGTTTTGAAGTAATATTTTTTAAATGTTTTCCACAAGGGTAATTTTCAAAGGAAGTAATCTCTTTTACATGTTTCTGTAAAATAAATTCTTTCCACCACCTTTATCATTTTCTAAGTGATTTATTCCCTAAAATTTCATGTTTTCCAAAAGGAAATTCATGTTTTAAAACTTTAATAAAATATTACATTTTAAAAAAATTAAGGAAAATTGATATTCTTATTTTCAAAAGAATGTTCCCAATTATTCTAATTTTGTTCCGCTTGTATGAAATATTCTTAATCCAAGAAATTATTTAATTTATACCATCATCCTTATTTATCTGAATGGGTTAGGAATTTATTTTCATATATGTGTGATGATTCGTCACTTCTTAATGAATTTACTAATAATCCACAAGTATATGCCGGATTTTCATTTATATCTAGTCACTTTCAGATTCACTATGTTATATTCCATCATTGAATGGTGTTTTCCACGATTCACAATACATCTATTGACTAGGGAGAATGTGGATAAAATAATATATCCTTGTTTTTTAAAGTGTTTTTTTAATATACATAATCATATATAATTAGTGCTATTTATATGTAATGATTTATAAATTCATTGGATATCCATTTATTTTACATTGGATTTTTAGGAAATTCCTATTGATGGAATTATAAATACTCCCATGGAGAACCAAATAAAATGGATATAAAAATCATTTTATTTCCTTGGTTATTTTTGATAAGTTGATTAAAACCATGTGGAACACATGATTTTTATTTTAATTATGTGACATATGGACCTAAATTGATATTAAACTCTAATAAATTATATAATGTTTTGATCTCACGAGATATAATGGATTTTGGGTAGTGAGCCTTCCAATTATGTTGCATGGGTAGTTAGCATAACCAACTATATTATACTTACAAGGTAGGGAGCCTTGACTTGTGATGTAATTATTATTTAGTTTCCAATTTCCATTTACGGAATTATCATATGTTATGATTGTTGTTTGATCAATTTCTTATGATATGGTATATTTATTTAATGTCTCCATTCTTATGATCATCCTCATTATAATTTAAAATTTTTACTCTTGCATCTCACATTATTATTCATAATTATTATTACCAATACTGAGTATTTAGCTCAACCTTCTGATGATTCATTTCCAAAATATATGAGTCACGTATAATATATTTCATGTTTAGGTGAAAATATTTCATAGAGGATTAATGGCATACAATAATAAAGATTTATGGATTAATGGGTTTTCCTTTTTATTGGAATTATATCTATTATATGACAAATACATGATTTTTATAAGTTATTTATTTTTCCTTATTCACTAATTATCTGATAAAAATGTTCCTTTATTTTTAAAATGTGTTAATGGTGTTGTATTAAAATATGGTTATCAAATCCAATGTTGTAATTTATGTGTTTTTATAACTATATATTAGAGTGTGGGTCAGAAGGGCTTCATAATTGATATCAGATGATTTTTTCCAGTAAATTTAGATCTTATGATTTTATTGGTTGAGTATTATTTGAGATTTATGAATTAATTAAGGGGTTGATAAGTTAAAGATGATATTAGATTAAATGGTATAGATTAATCTTAAGTATGGAAGTGTTAAATATCTTATGTTGTTTGGTGATTATTATAAGATAATAGTGGGGAAAACTATAAGTATAAGACTATGTATATGAGAACCTTCTAAAATTTTAGTAAATTATAGATTCTATGGTTTATCAAAAAATTACATCAAAATATATATTCTTACAATTGAATACTATTTTGGAACTGCTAAATATTGGAGTGACAAGCTTGAGATGAAGAAGTCGGGTATATCATAGTAGTAGTTCTATTTTATGGTGAATGGGAGCTAACTAAAAACATGGCTAGAAACCCCGAACGGATATTTTTGGGTCAATTCAAATTCTCTTTACAATAAATTATAAAGGATGTGAACATATGATTTTATAAGTATTAACTAGTTAGGATAGATAAAATAAATATCATATAACCATGGATAATTTATATTGAACCAAGGTAATTAATTTTTTATATAATTTATGTCATTTATATGTTACTTATTCTATGTTCATATATTTCCATGTATAATTTCAACCAAATGTATCATGGTTAAAATGAAGGATTTATAAAAGAAGACATCATATGGTGAAATTTTCATATTAATATGATCTTTTAAAATGTTTTTTGTATGTTATCATAGAAATATTATGAATACTGTTTTTTTAAAATAGGATCATGAAATTGAAGATATGAAATATTTATTTCCCAAAAAAACTCATACTTATTGTCTGTTAAAGATTCATATTTTGTATTAATGGTTTATAATCTTGGTTTATGTTAATGGAATACAAGATTTTCAGAGTCTTAGCTAACTTAGAGAGGTTAGTATATAATTATAAAGAATATATAGAATCAAGATTAAATTATAGACTATGATATTTTCATTAGTGTGAAAAATTAATATTGCGAGGGAATAAATTATTTATGTTCGGAGAATATAATGTACTAAGATTTCAGTATATATATATACTAGAAATTTGATAAATTTATTCACAGACAATAAAATGAAAATATTATACTTTAATAAAATTTTTAGTCATGTTTAAAATATTATAATTTATCAAAATGCGGTCTAATATATTGACATTAATTCTATTGGAATTTTTGTATAAAATAATATTTAAAAATAAAGATAATTGAAAATACCTTTGGTAAATATAATTTTTTTACATGTAAATTTTAATTTGAAATTAAATTTTAAATATGAATCTTTCATAAAGGTAATTATAAAAAATTAAATTTATTATTGAATTTATAATATCAATATTTAATTATTATTTAATATGAGTTTTATGAAAATATCATTTTTAGTTTAAATGTGGGTCTTATGAAAGGTATGTTTTTTAAAAGACATTACCAATATATAGGAATGACCTATAAGGTACTAAAATCATTTAAATGAAAAAATATGAAATAAATGAATACAATTATGCACTCTATAATATTATTTGGACATAGAAAACACATGAACAACATTTTTAGAAGTAAAATAGTGGCTAACATAATAAATGAAACCATTTTACTTTTTCCAATGTTTCATTTTTTGTATATGAAGTGTAAATATGTGTTTGGTGAGGTTTGGATGAACTAGTGATTCCTGTAGAATTGATGTGGATTAATCTAATGGAATTGGATTTCTTGATTAGAGAATTCTCCTTATACTGATGTGATCATTGTTTGTTTTCTTCATAAATGACGATGAAAAGGGTTAAGAATGAGACATTGTTCATAAAAATGTTTTGAAGACTGAATAATTACATGATATATGAATTATATGTTTCCATTAAAAAATAAATTATCAATTTATGTGAAATAATAAATAGATTGTTGGGATGTGGGTTGACATGTTTGAGCTTGTGTATTTTACAATTATAATATATTCAATCGGAGTTTACTAAATATAATAGGACACCATAGAAACTCTAATGTGATATCCCTAAAAAACCCATTGTGGGACCCATGGGGTCAAACACCATGGTATATAGTACCCTAGGATGTCGAGAATGGTGTGAATGGTGGTTTATAGTTTCTAAGGAGTATAGTATCCTTTATTCATAGGCAGTCTCTTGTGTAGTTCCCAAAGAGTGTGCTTTCTTGAATGTGGGAATATTATGGGTCATAATACTATAATTTTGAAGGCTCAATGGTGTGTGTACGGTGGAAGGGGTTCCTAACCCCATATTTCACTTCTTAAAATGGATGTAACTATTTTACTTATAAAGTAGTGTGGAACCTATTAAAAAGATCGATGTGGGATGATTTATATTTAGTATTGTTCCCCCATGTCTGAAAATCCATATATAACATCATCCATTCGATGAAATTGATCTACAAAGTCTGCTAAATATTATAAAATTAATTTCTATATAAGATTCACCGAATTTAAATAATCCATCATCTTCTACCTCTCAATAAATAACTATCTGCATGTTCTTGAGTCAACAGACAACCACTATAGCTCAATACAATCTCTATTTCACCAAACACATGTTGAAGGTTCAAGATATATCAAATAGACCATACTAAGAATCTATCATTCATCATCTCAACATGATATCACATAAATTACATGTCCCCCCTAGTGAGACATGGGTCTTAAAGAATAAATTATTTTCAAATTAATGAAGATATCATGACCCTCAGGAGAAGTTGAATAAGTAAATGGAATGTATTCAATAAAGGAGGAACTATCCAATATTAAAATTGTGAATCGGTGGAGTAATGTAGTTACTGTAACTTTGAGATGATGAGAGGGATATAGAGTACTCATGAAAAAAGAGTAACCTCGTGATTTATGCACGTGAAGGACAATATTTATCAAGTAATCCAAAGGTGTGAATGTGTTTTCATAAACTGAACTATTAATATGATAGAGATGAATCCTGTATTAAGATCCATTGTCATAAATGTAATCTAGTGAACATATATATTGTATCATGACGAATTAATCCTTAATAAATACTAGTTTTGTTATGAAATTGAGACAAAAACCTGTGGAAACACCCATTGTCACATGAAATACCACCCAGGAGCCATCCAGGTCTCATGAAGGGATTGGGAAGACACATAAAAATACAACCTAAGTCTTGAAAAAGTATCCTTCAAGTCATCTATTTCTTGTGAAGTGATTGGAAATAACCCATGTACACACCTCCTGTCTCAAAGAGGACACTATGGAATAC
The DNA here is from genome assembly GCA_963277665.1 of Viscum album. Lineage (NCBI taxonomy): Eukaryota > Viridiplantae > Streptophyta > Magnoliopsida > Santalales > Viscaceae > Viscum > Viscum album. The sequence continues at coordinate 1,771,750,571 of OY728123.1, forward strand.
ACATTTATCTTGAGAAGAACCGATTTATTTACTCAAAGATACTTTGGTAGACACCTGTGTGAATACTCCTTTATAATATGAAATTTTTGAACATATCTTGTAAGCCTGTAAGTTGCACCATAGTAATGTAAAGGTAGTAAAAACCCATAATATTGGTTAGATCATGTTATTTTCATGATACTTTGAATAATATAGGATGAAAAATGTTTCATTCAACCCATTAATCTCATTCTACCTGTGATATAAATGAAATAAAAAATGAAGTACCTAGAATAATTAATATTCCCCAAGATAAATGCCCATAGTGTGTGAGGATGAATTGATTTGACAATTCTTGAATAAGTAGTTCGATATTTTTAAAGATCCATTTTAATTAAAATATTAATGTACACTTTTTCACTTGTAAATCACATTTTATTGAGTTCGGGACATCATACATTTGGGGGGAATAGAACGATAATTTTTCATTGAGAAAATTGGTCATTAAAGGTGACCAAAATTAATTGAGAATATCCAAAAGAAATCATCAATGATGTATGAAAATAGAAAATGTTTTTAAAATAAATTAAGATTCTATAATGTCATGGGGAATATTAAAGATCATCACCTAATGGATCAATCTATTATATGATGTGAAGTCGTTCAGTTTTTTCTAGGATCAGTTAAATTCTTCTAGTTGGATTCATGAGGAGATGGAATTCCTTGGTTGGAGCTACCACATAAGTCTTTTATTTGGTGATATAATCCAAATAGTATATCATATGGAGCCATTACATTTTAATTAATTGTTTTATAGTGAAGAATCCATGTTGGGGGAGCAACATGGAAATGAGTAGGTCATTGTAATAAATATAGTAAATATAATTTTCTTCTCTCTCTATTAATATGTATACACAAGAAGTAATATTGAGAGATATTATTGAGGTGATTTAGAATATTTATAAATTTTAGATATTTAAATTGAATTAAATGGATTTTTTTTAAAAGAAACCACTGATTCTCTTTTTCCATCATAGTGGTCAATCTATCATCGGGATTTACATGTTGTATTAGAGAGTTTAAATCCCTATAAAAGATCCATTATGTATTCTAACAAAAATAGAATTTTAATTCTTTCAATTTACAAGGTATTCTATCATTTAATAAGAATAATTTCCCTAGTTGTATGAAATGAATGTTTTCATATCTTCAATCACATGGCCTAGAAGTAAGAGATAATAAAATTTTGGGTTTTCTACCCATTACTGATGATGCTGTAATGAAATAAAATAATTTGATAAATATAGAGTTATATGGAAATTATCTGTATTCCATATTAAATTTATTAATAGAAAATTTCTACAAAATTATCATGGGTCACCAGACTACCAAGGAGATATGGGATAATATCAAAAGTATCTATAAATGAAATATTTAAGTAAGGTAATCCAACTACATGTTCTAGGATGTACATTTTAGAAAAATAAAATAAAAGCTGAAGAAAGAATTGACTATTATTTCACAATATTTACTGATATTTGCAACAAAATATGAGGATTTTGAAAGAAGCTCGATGACACTACCATTATTAAAAAACTAATGAAACATTTTCTAGATCATTTTGATTCAAAAGTTTATGCTTTGGATGAAAGTGATGAATTATATCATGATTAACTAAACATCATTCACATATATTAAGTGGCGTGTAAAAAATTTTATTTCCTGAATAATGATAAAATTGAAATAGTCTTTGAATCTATGAGAAAAGGAAAAGTTGTAGAATAAGAATATGAAGATTATCAAGATATAAATAGTGATGATATTGATGATGAATTCAATCACATTGTTTCCATTAAATAAAAATGGTTTACGGTGGTAAATTGAAGGTAATGAATAAAAAACCACTTAAAAGCTTTAATTATGGTATCATTGATCATTTTTCCAAGAATTTTCCAAATAAGAAGGTTAAAGAATAAGAATAAGAATAAGAATCATATGATGAAAGACCCCCTATACATAAAAGTAATTAGAAGAAAAATAAAAAACTATAATATAAATAAGATAAATCTTCTAAAAAACTATAATAAAATTTCATCATCATATTTTTATTCATATAATGAAATTTTGTTTATTTCCCAAGTAAAGAGGAAAAATAATTTATAATGTAGTAGTGACAGTGGAGAGGAAAGAACAGAACAACAGTGTAAGATTAAAAACAATTAGAATAATTTATAGAAAATACATTATTTTTAAATAATTAAATTAATAATATTTAGAATGAAAATAAGAAACTAACTATTGAATAATATATGGATGAAATAGTACCTATTGATGAATAAAAGAATAGGATGATCAAGAAAGATATATTTTCTGTTTATGAGATCAAGTTTCACAAATTAAAAACGATTTACAAGGAAATATGATATGTAATCTTATGAGAAGATCAATTATAAAGAAGAAGTTTTTTGGGACACAATTCATATGTGTCATAGTTCAACATGAGTTGAATATGACCATATATTATTTCAATATATCAATTATGATTAAGGTAGAAACTTTTCAAGATGGAGGGAATAATGGTAAAAATAAAATTAATCATTTTTGGGGATATGTTATTTATAATATTGTAGTTATGAAATTAGATGATGAGAATATGATTTCAAATGCGAGTGTGGGGAAATATCCCACATCTAGTAAAGATAAGTTTTTTCCATGAAGAACACATTCCTCCAGGAAATGAAAATAATAACAAAGATCAATATTCATCTGGAACCAATCATGGAAAACAAAGTTTCAAGGATTCTTGTTGTTGTAGTAAGCATGGTCCCAAATCATACTCATAATGGTTAATAATTTCAATACCATAAATGTTTAATGGCTCAAGGGGGAGTTTCAATAAACATCATAAGAAAAAAATATCAAAGAAAAAACATGGGAAAAAATGTACACAACAACAATCTACAAAAAAATCATATTTTTGAAATATTTTTTCCTAGATGTTGTTTAAAAGATAATAAGGGTGAGTTTTTCATGATAGCACTATAAAGAGAGGTTACCTATCTGAAAGGTAATAGGTTTGAAAATAAAACCAATGATATTTAATGTATTTATTTTTTCATGACTGCGAATGTCAAGAAAAAATGTCTAGTTTTTTCCCACATCTGTTAAAATTAGATATGAAATTGAAGGATGTTGAGAATATTTATAAATATAAAGGAAATATGGTAGTTTCCAAGTATGGGGAGAAAATCTATGAGAAGTTATGCATTCTGGGAAACAATGTAGTCCATAAGACTGGGGATGAAAAAATTATAGGAGACATGGAAGAGTGGATAAAAGAAGACAATAAAATCAATGACTCTCAAGATTAATATATGAGTTCAAAGAAATCTTTGCATGTTGATATTGGTAGAAATAAATGGCCTAAATTGAGAGAACCCTCTCTATATCTATGTTCCTAAGAGTAATCCAGGAGTTAAATATTTATTCTTTATTTATTTTGTTATTAACTTACAATGTAGGAAATTAAAGGAGATGTTCGAGGATGACACATTGGTAAAACATGGTGATGCTATTCTTCGTGGAGTCTATCGATTTCCATGAAATGGGGGAAAATGTACATCCCTTAAGGGGAGAAACCATGAAAATTAATATGAAAACCTTGGGGGGGATTCAATATTAATTGTCAGGGTATGTCAATCAAGAATTCATCTCCCATACATAGTTGTATTATCTTATCTATTAAGGGGTAGTGTTTGTTTGAGGAAAAATTAATATTAAGGGAAGATCTATATTTTTTACCTTATCTCTCTAATGATTTAGTTGAATTATGTGCATGAATCTTCATTTCATTGATAAATATGATTATATAATTCCCCTATAATAATAATTGACAAATTCTGAGAATGATATCAAAGTAATGGTTTTTATGGATTTTTTAGATATACTTGTTTATATATCTCTCTTTTTTTACACTGTGGTATCCCACATTTACATATATTTGATTAACTATACGTTATTTTCCAATATAACCATGTGAGATCATTCCTATACAATAATTGATTATGAAACATTCAATTAAACTAGTTGAACATATTTTTATAAGAAAAATGGAATTAGATGAATTCCCCACATATCCTATGAATTTAAATTTCAAAGGAATATAATTTTTTGAGAACAAATATTTACTTTTAAAAAGGATATTGAAAAAAAATAAAAATGGAGATATTGTTAGAACTAGTGTTGAATTTTTTGTTAATCATATTCATATATTTGTTAGTGATATGTGGATGAAGTATTATTTCATAGATAATTATAATAGATTCAGAAAATGACATTGGATCTCATTCCTGTAAAATTATCCATGGACTAATGTGTTAATATTTTATTTTGTTCACAAATGACCAAGGCATGTGTTACTGATGAAGCATTATTGGTAACAATTATTTCAATATTAAAAAATTCAATGAAATAATAATTTTATGTTTCCACAAAAAATTGAAATTATTAAAGCATGAGGAAGAAGAAGTATATGGTTGATATGTGGGTTGGTATTTTTTTGAATGAGTATTCATCATTTATAATATATAAATGGGTGATTATTAAAAATAATAAGCCACCATACAAGACCCAATGGGATAGCCTTCAACCACTCATAGGGGGAATAAGGGGCCAACCACCATTGGACATGATTCCTAAGGATGTAGTAAACGGTCTTGATGGCTGTGTATAATCCCTATGGAGGATAGATACAACTATTCACAAGAGGGACCTTGGGTAAGGGACATAGTGTATGTGTGCCCAACAACACACATATCTTGGGATAGAATCCCACATGTCCATGACTCTATTTGGGTTGTGTTTTGGTAAATTTCATTTTAAACCCATATAATTCTCAAGAAAAAAACAATAATTATTTTTATTATAAATAGAAGTGGATTTTATTCAAAAGATCAATGTGTAGTAACTTCTTCATATATACTATTCACCTATGGTTAAAACACTTGATATAACTCCATTTGTCAAATTCAATCGAGTTTTACTGTTAATTGAATCATGGAAAATGAATTTCAAAATAATTTGTTCATAATTTGAACAATAAATTATCTTCTACCTCTCGATGAGTCACATTCTGTGTGGGATCAAGTCAAACATCCACTATTAGAGCTCATGAAAAATTCAATTGCACTGAGCACATGTTAATGTCTTGAAACATTCAGAGTGGACCATATTAGAAATCTATAAAGATACATCATAAGAATACATTACATGAATCTTTTGATCATCCATGTGTTTCATGAGGATCAATGAAGCTAGATTTTCACCATTAAATAAGATGCTGACATCCTTGGGAGAATTTTATTAGCTCCTCGGCATGACATAAAAATTGGAGGAAATGTCCTCTATAAAAATAGAGTCCTCCTCAAGCGATGGGGATGGTGCTTCATTGAGATAAATAGAGAGACATATATCTAATGAAAAAATAGAAGTTGTGTGATTCATTCACACAAAATATAATAGATCTGACATGATCCAAACATGAAAATGTATATCTCACAAACCACAATATTTATGTTAAGGAAAAAGATTTGGTATGAAACTATTCTCTCATTAATGTAATCCTATAGACATTTATAATTTCTCACAAAAATTAATTCCAAAGATTTAACATTATTTTGATTACATTGAGACTAAAACATTAAGAAACACCTAATATCTTGTAAAGTACCATCCAAGAGGAATCCATGTATCATGAGTGGATTGAGGAGACACATATGAACAATGCATGTGTCTATGAATGTAATCCTCAAAACACATTTGTCTTGAAAAGTTATTAAAATAGAACCCATGGACACAGCTCCTATCTCATAGAGGAAACTATGAAAGCACCTGGATATTTTGAAGAACCTGTTTGTTTTAAAAAAAACATATGCATACACCCACATGAATAATCTATCACTATATAAAGGTAGATTTATGTTGCGTAATCCTATGAGTTACACCAGGGTCATTTTAAGGAAGTAAAAAATCACATAATCATTTTTAGATCATGAAAATAACATGATAGAGTGAATAAGATAAGAAAACATATTTTCCATGAAATCTATGAAAGTAAAACTACCCTTGGAATCTGTGCATGAATTATTGAGATAACTAAAACATTCAGATTCCTTGAAATTTATGCATTAATTTTATATGAATACATTTATTTGTCAATTAAACAAGAAAAAATTTGATATATTGAATTTTATTCATGATTACAATATTGAAGAACATTGTCTGCACCTCATTCAAAAATTCTTTTGAGGTTGAGACATCAGATAGAAGTAATAATAGCTTGAGAATTTTTTTCACTGATGAAATTGGTCATTATAGGTTTCCATAATAAATTTAACATGCCTGACATGAATCTTTTAGTGACTTTTGAAGTTACTTGATGTGTAAAAGATAAATCCCAATACTACAAGATTATATAGGTTTATTATATATTATCCTACAATGGATCTATAATTCATAAAAGGAGAAATATTATTATTTGTTTCTAGAGTAGTTAAAGTCTTCTTGTTGGAGCCAGGAATAGATGAAGTCTCTCAATTGTAGTTGGAGTAGAATTAATTCAATGGGAGATGTAAGAAAAATGGTTTTCTCAGTTAGATATAGAACATTTTAATCACTTGTTTGAAAATGAATAATCATATTTGGGTACCAACATGGAAATGTTTAGGTTCATTTTTTGAAAAAGGTGAGCCAAATACTCTTTGTTAAAATGAAATGGAAAATTGGGAAGAGAAATTAATGGGGTCAGACAGGACAAACTTCCCTCATTTAATGATATAAAAATGTCATAGATATCAGTAATCAATATCATTAGGATTAAAATAATAACAATCCCATTTAAATTCATCTTCCAAATGGATAAAATAATTACCTTGAGCATTTACCCCACATTAAATGAATCTAGTCTTCATGGAAGGATTTAGATGTGGAAATTCCTTCCTTGGTATTGAATTCATTATTGGGTCCAATGAGAAGCCTTCATTATCAACTGCCTTGCCTTTTTAGTCGTATCCTAATAGGAAAATTTATATGGAAGAAATATCATTTATTATAGAAAGGGACCCCTTATATTTTAATTATTAAAATAATCGATAGGACTAATATTTAATTAAGAGTAATAAGTGAATAAATGAAAATTATAAGGTGGATCAAACATTCCTATGTTTACATTACCTTTATACCTTCAATAAACTATTTTTCATGTTTTTGATTCATAAACACAGGCCTCACCAACCATACTACAAATACCATACCATATTTTTATTCACCTCCATTATTACACCTTATGTAACATTATTTTCCTTATATAGTTCCCTTTTTATCACTTATAATAGGAGACCACTTACAAACCATCCATGACTCACCTACCATAAGAACTGATCGTTATAATATTCCATATGATCCTTCCCATGATTTCCCTTACTTGATATAAATCATATAGCTACTATATTATTTCATAATGGATCTATCTCCTGTAAATCTTTCAATAGAAAATTCAGATTCCTTATGAAGATATCATATATTTTTTGACGTTTCATTATTATTATTTATTTATCCCACAACCTCCAATTTCCAATATATATATACACATATATTAGTATGATAAAATAGACATGAATTATAATATAATATATTATTATTCTAATGTAGTATCCCTTTTATTTTTTAATCCAAAACAATTTGAAAAACAAAAAGGTTTTCATATGAATATGTGGACTTTCACCTCCAAGCATGATGTGTCCTATTATTCATTATAACCATAAAAAGATGGATCAAATGAGGGTTTACTAATTAAATATAATATTATAACATTATTATTGTTCTTAAATGATAAATTATTCAACTTTTTATATCCCGGTTATTTTATGGAAAATTACTTTTTCAACTGTGTGCGCATAAAAATTATTGCCTCCATGTATTGGAACATTTTTCATAAATTACAGAAAAACATGGATGTCAATAAATAATTATATTAATCTATATATAAAAATTCAAACATTATTTATAATCTAAGTTATTTTAATATATTTTAATAATAGACTTAACCATGGTCAACTTTCTATGATAATGACATAATAATCGACTGAATGAACTCGAGTAACTAAGAAGTGTTGAAATGATTTAAAAACCAAAATCTTAAAATGATATGTAGAATTTGGTATATTAATTGTAGATGAATAATTAACTTTTTTTTGTTCTTAATAAACATAACTTTACTACTGATAAAGATAAGTGTAGGTGAATATCACTTTCAAACACAGGTATAAGATTCATCTCAAAACATCCTTTTTGAGGCACATGTTCATTTATAAACCTAATTTATTTTAAATAGTTTATATGTATACATTTTCATTTTAATACCACATATTATCCTAATTCATGTTATTTTAACATCATCTTCATGTAGTCATTAAATCAATGGGTTTTTTATAATATTGTTCTAATTCTAGAATGGATTTTTTCCTAAAACTTCCTTCATTAAGACATGTTTTCTTTATAAACCACATTAATTTTCTATGTTATATATTCTTACCAAATAATTTATTATCATGATATTAATTTTATTCATTTTATTTGATGTTCATATTAAATTTATTAATCCTTAATGTGTTTTATGTTTAAATTTCAATCAGTTAATAAATGTTTTCTTGATTCAGGTTATTTTTCCCATGAGTAATAAAATATATTCTGGATTTTGATATTCCATTTACATTTCTCTTACAATTACCTTATCAAATGATATTTTTTATATGGATATTACTTCACTTAATTAATATCCACCCATGTGATGAATTTCTTCCTATAATTAAATTATGGTGTTGATAAGAAAAATAAAATTTATTCTTCAATTGATATTTTTATTAATATAATATTTTTACCTATCCAAATTATTCTAAATACATTATAATGTGTCCATAATTATTCCATTAAAATATTTACATTGAATGGTTTTATCATTATTTTTATGATGTGGTTTTCAACAAATAATATTTATTGACTTTAATCATTTCCTATATTAATATTTTTCAAAAAAAAATATTTTATTCAAATGTATTGTTTTACAATTTTCCAAAGGTCCTTATTCCCTGATTGTTTTATTTCTATTTAAATGGCATGAAAATTATTTTAATTTTTTTTTCACAATATATTATTTTAGAATCAATCTATTTTCCATTTTTTGGTGTGAAATTATCTATCCAAGACCATCAATGTATTCAAAGGGACAACCTAAAAACACTTTCATGTATTAAAAAGTTAAATTATTATTCAAATATGTTTAATAAAATCTTTTTATAAATGATTTCATTGGAAAATTGAAAGTATTTTTATCAAATAAATTTTATAAATTCCTTTATGTTTATTCATTATTTATATCATATTCTTGATCAAAGGTACTCTTATAACTATACCATCTACCATATTAATTTAGATAGCTTAAAATATTCTCTTTTACATATATTGGATTATCCAACAATTATTTTTTTCTTGACTAGCCGTCCATTGTTTTTACTTGACTTTCTCTTAATTTATTTCCTCTATGAATTCCCTATATTCTATTTCACGATTGAACGATGTGCACCTAATTTTCAAATACATTTATAGATAAATAAAATTATTATCTCGACCTTATATACATTTCATATGTAATTTAAGTACCACATGATTAATTATATTTAATGAATAGTATTTACTAAAACAATTTCTTATTGTAATTTGATACCCATTAATTTTCCTTGGGTTTATAATGATATGTCTATTTATGAAATTATTAATTCATCCATGGGTAACCAATTGAACATGATATAAACCCCATTCTATTTCAATGTGAATTTATGACTTATTTATTGATACTATGTTAAATACATTTTCATTATTTTCATTATGTGATGGGTGGTCATGTAATTATATATCCCTCTAATTTAACAGGTGATGATTTCATCTCATGAGATATAATGACACATTAGAAGTGATCCTAGCCAACTATGGTGTATGGGTTGTTATCCAAGATAACTATGTAATGATAACAAGGTGGGTATCCTTGACTTGTGATTTTATGTTTATGTTGTTTCCACATTTCCTATGATATTATTTTCTTATGTAATGATAATTTTTTAATACATGTTTATATGAAATAATCTCATTATTCAATGATTTCATGATTATGATAATCCTCATTATGATATCATGTTATGTCTCATGCCTCTGATTTCATGGTTTATTATTATGCTTATCCATAATGTGAATTTGATCTCCCCACTTATGTTTTCCTTTCCCTAGGTTAGGAATAAATTTATTATGTAATTCAAATTTAGCATACAATATTATGTGTATGATTAATGGGATAATTCTAAGAATAATTTTGGATTAATTAGTTTCAATTTTTATGGGAGGAATTACCATTGGATGTGGAAAGAATGTGTTTTATTAGTTATTTAATTTTTATAATTCTATAAAACTCTAAACTAAAATTTTATTGGGTTTTTAATTATATAATAGATACAATAATGATATATTTTTAATAAAATCCATGGTTGTAAGTTATGGGTTTTTAGCACTAGATTAAGGAACATGGGTCTTAGGGTGATATTATTTCTTCTTATATATTGTAGTGTATGTAGAGTACAAACATAGGATTTTGGAACACTCAAAAACATAGGGGGATAATATTTGGTTGGATGATTTTTAGTTTTCACATAAACATTATTCTTTATAAAGTGTAGGATGTACATGACCCTGGGATTTAGTGAATCATAGTCAGGAGATGTAAAAACATGATCTAAGTTTATACTATCCATACCCAGTACAATACACTATATTCATAATGTCATCGTCCTCTATCTTCAATTGGTGGTACCGTAAATGAAGCATAATTATTGAAAAATACTGATCTCCTTTGACATGATCAATTAAGTCATATATATGAGGCAATAACGAATTATTTTAAATTTTAATTTATTCAATTCTCAATAATAAATTAAAATCCACATGGAACTATAATTTTTTAATGAATAATTTAAGAGTACCCCATATTGTTGTTCTAGTATGAATGAAGGCCTTAGCAAAAAAAAATTCTAAATTCATTTTAATTTTAAAATAATTTAATATATTAATTTCATAACTAGGGATTGACATTGGATTTGTGTCTTGATCTAATTCAAAAGAATATTCAATCTCACAATTAGGTATAATACTTGAAGATAAACCAAAAAATGTATCTATATATTCATTTACTACAATAAAATCTCTTAGCTAAACAATATCTATATTGTAAACAATATGATCAAGTTAACCTTCATTTCCATCTTTAATAAAATTATAAGAATCGTTATTTGTTTTTAAAGGATTGAAATAATTTTTATATACTATCTAAAACCCATTGTGAAATAAAAATTATTTATCTCTATAGTTTATCATACCATTTTAAATAAAATTCTATTTCATGAATCAAATAAATTCAATCTCTAAAAGGGGGAATATCATATTCCATGTAGGTAAGGACTCTCCAAAGAACAAATTAGAAATATTATTATAATTTATTGTTTCTCTAATAATTTCCCCTGGCCTTTTTAATAAATATTCTTCCCTAATTCATTTTGGTGATATTTAAAAGTTTCCCAAAAATTTATTGAAAATGAATGATTATATTGACCTAGAATTAAAAAAGCATTGGTATAATCTAAGTAAAAATAATAATGTACCTAACACCACATTGTTTGATGGTCCAATATATTATAAAGTAGTAATAAATCATTTAGTCGCACCTCTATTATTTGATCATGGATAATTTCATTCTTCATTAGTATATTTAGATAATTATTCACATTATGAAACATCTACTCACAATGAAAAAATATTACTATCATTATTTATTATTTTTATGATCATTACAATGATGATTTTATTTCCCTCCTTGAGTAGATTTTTAAAACCTACCATGTTGGAAATCATTTAAGTATTTTATAGAACATTTTGTAGTTATATTTTAAGAAAACTTATCCCATGTTGGAAACAAGATTTTCATAAACTCATATTTCTTTCATGGATGTTTTCCCATGTCATATCATCTAGAAAACCTTTTTTACTTTATATATAGAATACATGATCATCCTCAAACTTAATTTATTCCTTCTCATAAAATTTTATAGGTTTCTAAATACTTTTATTCTCATTAATAACCAATTCCCTTTGATACATTTATATCAATCCTAATTAAAACTCCTTAATTTTTCTATCAATATACCTAATAAAATTTGATGTGTAAATCTAAAATCATGTGATGTTTTATTCAAACAAAACCACAACATCATCCCCCTTCTTTTTCAATTCTGTGAATGTACTTTTTATTTTATGTCAAACACCTTCATCTATATACTACTACGAGAAAATATACTTAAATTCATCCCACCACAAGAACATAAATATCTTCTATTTATAAAATATTCTTTACCATAGAACACAATTAATTTTTTTCACCATCAAAACAGTATGTAACATGTGTTACTATTTGATGTTCTGAACAACCAATGAATTCAAAAATATTATTCTAGGATTTAAACCATACTTATAATATTGAAAATTATCATGACCTACTAAATTCTAGAGGACGATGTTTTATTAAATTCACAAAAATGTACATGTTCCTCAGTGGTGAACACAGTTTCTCTCGTGCATGGATAACACTCCCATTTATATCCTTCCTCAAATTATCCATTATAGCAACAATCTCCTCTATTGGAATTCAGATCATTCCAGGTTGCTGAAAATTTATATAATAATAAACATGGTAATATTTAAATGATATATCATGATAAACATAAATCTAAATCTCTCAAATAATTTTTATTATATTATCTTATGCAATTCAATTGTCTAATATCATATGTGATACAATCTATAAGGACTCGATCCTTATTCAACCCATAATATCTTCCATAAACAATAATTCATTTTTATGAATACTCAAAGATCATTTCAGGTTTAGAGTATTAGATAATTATGCCATAATTCATATATGACAAACCCATATGTTACGTACTAGTAACATCCACTAAATATCCATTTCATTACAAATACAATACTTTTATAACGAAATAGGATTTAATTTCATTATAAATAATTATAATTTTTAAATTGACTTTATGATTGTTCTTACCATCATAAAAAAAATGTGCATTTTTTGAAAGTTTTGGATGAGAAAAAATGATTTGTAAGGTATTATAAAAAGGAAATAGAACACCATTATTTATTTTTAATACCATGATATCATATAATATACTACGAATCTCAAATAATAATCTTTATCTCTAATAATCATTTAATTACCCATGAAATCAATTTTATCGTCCCAAGTATTTCTAAATAATAATTTATAAGTACACCTAAAGTCACAACCATAATCATGAGGTTTTATAGATATCATGAGAACACTTGGAAAACATTTTCATTGAAATATAACTTTGTACACATATATGTAATAATCATTCCTTGAATAAGGATCCATATATTAAATTATGAAATTAAAATTTTTCTATAAATAACTAAGTATAAATCATAGATATGTCATGTTGGGTATTTGGAATAACATATTCATATAACCATTACATAAACCCTTGAAATAACCATAAAAAATGTTAGAACCTACTGTTTTTATTCAAACATAATTATCTAGAGAACATAATCATTACCCAATACATTAGAGAACCATATCAGGTTCAAAAACCCTGATTTTTTTAAAAGGACCACAATATATCATTAATCACATTAAATGTTTCATTTAAAATAATAATGTTATAAAATAATACTTTTATACTCATAAAATTATTTTTACCATATATTTATATTTTCCGTTCCTTTAAAACTATATTTTCAAAATAGAAATACAATAAAAGGGATGAGGAGTTATTTTTTGAAGAAAGCATTGAAAGGTATAAATTAATCTAGATGTGAAATAAAATTGATAATGATCAGAGAATCGGTTGGTCCTATAAATATTAAAATAGTTCATTCCTTTTTTTCCTTTTGGAAAGGGAACCCAAAACGTTCCTTATAAAATATAATAAATTATTCTTTTGAAAAACATTGAAAAAAATTAAAAAGTGAATAATTTATCCTTTATAATTTATCTATATCATATAAATGAATCCATAAAATAATTTTAATAACATGTATATGGATTAAAATTAATTTGAAATTAAATATTTTAAAAAATAAAATATGGTTTTTAGGAAAAGTTTCCCTTACATTGAGTATGAATTATCACGTTCCTTCTTAATCATCATAATAATAAATTTATATTAATCATTATATATAATCATAAATTATTTTTTTATTATTAGATTTAACTCACTTATATCCATGTTATACTTAATTACACAATCCATTAGGTTCACATCATATTTATTTAAGATCAATGAGCTTTTAGGTTAGAAATAACCCGGGTTGGATGACTACAGTAAAATAAAGATCATTATTATATCAGTTATAGAATATTAATCCCATTATAGTTATCATTTTTATACATTATTTAAACATTTATAAGTGACTGTGTATGGTGGTCATGAAAATTTTATTACATTACAACAAAAAGACAATAGTCCATATGGACAGATGATTAACATTTCCATTTTTTCAAAAAACACAATGGTAATATGTTATGGATTATTTTATCATCAAAAAATTAAAACTATATAATAAAATTAATATTATTTATATAAATCCACCTATATATATAGTCCATGTGACGATTTATTGAAAAATTAAAGACATTTGTTCATGAGGTTGCATTCCTCATGTACACATGATTGACATTTTTAATTTCTATTGAACGTTAAAGAAAGTATTATAATATTTTTTAATTCATTCTAGAATAAAATATATATCATATGTGTCATATTATTTTATTTTATTTAAATTAATGAATTGTGAATGTATGTGGTTTTGAAAAATGAAATGCAATGTCTCGTGAGGTGGTAGCCTGCATGTACATATGTGTGATGTTCTTTTTTTTAAAATATTTAAGTAGATGATAAAAGGTTATCAAAAATACATAATTCTATTTAAATATATTATGTAAACATATTTTATGATATTTAAATGGTTAATTTTTTATTTTTTAGGTAAAAGAATAAAAATATGGTTATTAAATACAACCCTTATTCATACATCTTCTTTAGTGTTATACCTAAACACTTCATAGTAATGTATTCTAATCAAAACATTCCCTCTATTACTTGTTGAGGGATTTTAAGAATGTATATTTTATTGTTATTGGAAAATATGGGAGGATCGTGATGTATGGAGAAGATAACATAGGGATGCCCTTTTATTTATGAGGGAGAGGACAAACATGCATATTTTTAGAATAGTAAAATATATTAATAGATTAATTATTCCAAATGTATAAAAAATGACTCATACATGAATAATATATAACATATCGTCTAAATATATCCATAAAATAGTATTAAAACATTATTTTAGGTCATCATAACACTTTTGATTTTATTTTTTTCCCTTGTAACATTTCTGAACTATTACCATTACATCTTACCTTTTTACCAAAGATACTATTTACAATTACCAAAAAAGAAAACAGACACATTTAAATCCGTTTAAATAATTATTAACTATATTTATTCCCTTCAATCAAATTCATTTTTTATAATATATATTTTACTTGTAAAATAAATTGTCAACATGAGATGAAAAAAAATTTCTAGAAAAAGGCGTTTTTAAACTTAAAAATATTTTTATTCCAAATTCAAGAATAATGTTTATTAAAATGTAATTTATTTTATTATTTTTAGATAAATGCTACTAATTAAATTTTAATAAAAATCCAAAAAAATGAGTCTTTATAAATACTTGAAATGAAAAGATAATTTTATTAAAAAAATTATTTTCGACAATTCTCAAAGAATAAAGGTTTTAAAAAATATCAAGTAAAATCTCTCTGAGATATTTTTTACTTTGTGATATCAAAAAGTATTTTCATTTTTTAAAATTAATATTCTAAAATTTTGAAATTGATATTTTAAATTAAACCATATAGCACACATAAATGAATGTCGTATAAAATAATACTATTTACATTATGGTTTAATATTTACATAATATCATTATAATTAATATTACTCTATAAAATATAATTTATGAATATGAATATTTCATGAAATTTTTTAACATTATAATTTATTTTATTAGTATACATATCTTCAAAAAATAATATTAAACATTAGAGGGTGATTTGACTACTCAAAATATGATAACTTTTATTAGTTGATATCATCCAAAAATCGTTTATGTTATAGTGATATCATTGTAATCTAAAACCAAATATTTTATATGAAAAATTCCATGTAGTGATTCCTTTAATATAATAAAATATATTTTTCTTATTTTTGGGTATGGATATTTATTTACTATTATCCACGATTAATATTTGTTAGATCAAAGATCATAATTAATCTTTCACCTCGTTTAAGGAAGCATATCCAGATAGAATCCTTCATAAAAAATATTCTTCCCATGTTGAAGCCCACCCTGCAGCGTTCGCTAAAAGTATGGAAATTGGAAACAACTCGCTAATTTGTCATATCATTTTTACAAAAGATTATCATCTATGGAAACTTGAAGAGCTTCATCTTAAAATCTTATTATTGTGGGTTTTCTCAAAATGGAAATGTGTCTCTCTTGTTATTCGATTTTATCACTACTTGTTTTCCTCAGATGACATGAATCATAGAGTATGGGGCATTGGAACTCTGATTTTGAAACCTAGATGGCTGTATTTTCAATAATGGTCATTGGAATTTAATGTATTTGATGAAAGTAATGCATTTTTTCTTGTCTGGGTTAGACTGCATAGACTCAATTGGGTCCTCCGAAATCCGAAGATATTCCATGACATTGTCACGACAATTGGAACACCTATCCACCTTGAAAAGAAGATAGAAGATGTTTGGATTGGACACATTTCTAGGATTATGGTAGAAGTTGATCTCATCTCCACACCGACTGACAAGGTAACACATGTGAATCTCTCTAATAACATACAAATTGATGATGAATACGAGAAAAAGCGTCTTTTCTGCAATGAATGAATTATTGATGTCCATTCTTTGGAACAATGTCGGAAGATGGTTTCTTGTGAGAGATGCTGGATGAGATTTCAATCATCCAATATCTATCGAAACAACTCAAAAATAAAAAATATAGACTCATTAAAACCTATTTTTCATAATGGTGACTCCCCTAAAAATCCATCTTCAAATGTTTTAGATGTGCTTCCTGATGTTCCCAATGGCATGGGACTATCGGTGGGGTCCTTGAGGAAGCAAAAATCATAGACTTCAATATTCTATGATTAAGTGAATACCAGTGATGCATATTCTTTTAAAAATAAAAAATGTTTTTGCTTTCAACAAATTCATATTCATGATAGTCCTCAAATTTCAAATAATGGAAATGACTTGAATGAACAAGTCAATTAAGATTCATTAGAAATGCTGGTTACTTCAGGAAAAGGTGATGTATTACTGCATACTCAACCTTGTTTGTCTCCTAAAGATCATGACTTGGTGGATATTTAAATGAATGAAGAAGAATTCCAACTAGAGGTGGATCACCAGCTATCACAGAAGATTATGATTTCCTCTGGCAACCAAAATGGTAAGAATATCATAGAATTTTACTACCCAGTTATTTTTAAACCTTCACTTCCTGATATGGATAGTGAAGGATTTCAGCTAGTTTCCTATTAATAGAAAAAATATCTGATTTCCACCCCTTTATTTGTTGATGATTTGATTTTATAGCTCCAAAAAAATTTGGACCTCTTTGCAGCAATGATCATTGAAGTAATAATGACACTTGTGATAAAAGACACTTATCCATAAAAATGTACGGAATGACAAGATGTAAGATTTGATTATGAAATCACTAATGTAGAGATGCTTAACAAAAATCTTAAATATCTCCCTTAATATAGGGTATGATCAGGAGGGTAGGAGCACATTCGTGTAAGAGTTTACTAGAATGCACTCCAGGAAGAAAAAAGGAGGTTAAGTGCATGAATTTTGAAAAAGATCAGTATGCAATTAGTGATTTGGGATTTACCTTTTTTCTAGTACTCCTCTCGACCAAAATATTTTTCATACTTTAAATAAAATAATCCCAACCAAAATCTCTTAAATAACATCAAATATCAAAATTTTATCTTTTCTTAGAACTCAATATATTATAATTCACCGGACCAAAGATTTCAAAAGGTTGATAAACCAAAAACTAGTAATTACATAATGATTTCATAAGAAGAAAAAAATATATCACTAATGAATAAAATGAAGATTAATTTTTTGATGTCTTATATATGAGAGACTAAATATTTAATAAATATTACATATAGGAATTATAGAAATAATTGAGTTGAATTTATGATTTATTTTTTTCATAAATTTAATGGATATAGTTGTGGGAGATTTAATGGTTTCATTGAATAAATTTTTTGGATATTTTGATGTGAATATTTTCTTCTAAATATAAGGAATTGAATATAAGAAACATATAATTGAATTTGAAATAGATGATTATGTTAGATTTTAATAGATATTTTGTTTACCAACCCTAAGAAATATTAAATATAAGTTGAGAGAATTTCAAAATAAATTTGGGTTTCACATTAGAGAGATCATACAGGGTGAACTATAAAAATAATGTTATAACAAACATTGAATCCGAGAGAATCTGAATATAGAGGAACATTATGATGGTTTGTATAGTATTATTTGGGTGGATATCTGTAAAACATTAATGAGAATACATTTTCCCTAAATTAACTAATTATTATTTTGTTGTATATTTCATCAATATTTTTCGATATTGATGATTTTGGTATTATGTTTTCATTTTTTTATCATTTTTTAAATTAATGTTTCACTATTGTTTATTATTTTTCATTGACATAATGTTTTAATTAATAAAAAACAAATGAGATGTTCATCTAGTCTGGGGAAGTGTAATGAGAAAACCCAAAACCTAGAACTAAGATGATTTATCTAATTATTAAATCATTAGGAAAAATATCTAGGGGTATGGATACAACCATCATAGTTTGAAACCAAAAAAATTCTTAAGGATAATAATTTAATTAAATTATTTAGTGGTGATGACCAATGAGGTGGTTGTAGTAACACAACATAGATAAAAATATATGCAATTTCTTAATGTCCATAAATGATTAGTTAATAGGAAATATTTATTTATCAAATTCATATTTGATCTATAAATTAGAGTTACTCAATTGGTTTCCCATTAGTTAGAATTGGAGTTATTTATTTCAATACTTGAATTATTCATTGTCTTATAGGTTTTTGTGTCTACACTAATATTTCACACATATCACATTACTTGATTTCCATGAAATAAATTAAATAATATGTCTGTTCTGAATCATTAACTTTATCATTGTATCTAGGACCACAATGATTCATTATTAAAGAATTATTTATTATAAATTTAATTTTTTCCTTAAATACGACTATATTAACAAAATTATGTGTTATTTATTAGGTTGTGGTATTGTTGTTCCATTTGTTATTTTGTGAAAATAAAAGAAAAAAATTAAAAATAAAAACCTCAAATATATATATATACACCTATAGTGATTCATTTTTATCACTATCTAATTATTTTATTAAATAATTAATCTTTTATTGAAATTAGTGTACAAGTTTTTATATTTTTATTTTTATTTCCCTATCCCTCTTACAAAATACAATTTTAATCATTTTCTAATGAATTTTATGAATGAATGTCTATTGGGGTGATTGGTAGTAGAAGACGTTTACACATTATATGACTATTTTTAACGCATTTATATCAATTATGTTTTCTATTAGAATTATTTTAATTCATCAATAAGAAGTATTGGGTCTATTTTGGACTAAAAAGTTAAGAGAATGTATAGTTAAATTAATGATTTCATTCCACACAACTAAAAAAACAACATGTTAAACCCGTAAATCCACACTAAAATGTGTCACTAAACCAAATACACTATCTTTTATCTATCAATAAATTATTAGTAAATACATCATTACACTATATATTTAATAATTTACTTTCACATATCATAAATTCATTTCATAGAACACAATTTTACTCATTTGGAAACATTGAACATTAATTCATGTGAATAAAAAATTATACGTAATTTCAGCACACAATTTAACATATAATTTTAAACCAACTAATTATATTACATATTAAATTACCCACTAACTCATATATTCATACCCATATTATTTCAATGCTTTTAGTAATCCATTATACATTGTAAAAGGAAATCCTATGCCATTCCTCGTTTTAATTGACTTGCCACATCAAATTATATCCACATCAATGTCACCACTTTAACACAACATAAATATAATTCCATACAACCAAATAAATATTATTCGTCCAGAATATCAAATATACTACCACATATCATAACTACATAGTGCATAATAATCATTATATAAATAAAAATAAGAAAAATCACATCGATAGTTCATGGAAGTAACATACCACCTAGGATTCATTTCACTTATATATATTTTTAGGTCAATATCATTAATCTACCCAAATAATACCAAAAAAATACTAAATATACATTAACAACAAAAAATAAATTTTTTTAAATCACTAATAATAATCAAATCTCAACTCACCAAACCTTTAAAAACCAAATTCAGAATTCACTGCTCCCCAGGTTAAGTATATAATTTATGAAGTATCAATAGTCCAGACCAAAAAGATAAATATTTAGACCTAATGATATTATAACCACAAAAAGATAAATATTTTTTATTCATCTCCAGTCTATTGAGGAATTTTCCCGGGCATGGTCGTGCGAGTCACGAAGGTGTGATAGCCAGCCATCCAATCTATTCTGATGGATGATTGATTTCCATAGGGCGTGTCACTATCAATGCTCGGCCCTATGGATCCCCCTTCACGGCCTGCCACTACCTTTCCAGAACCCTAGAGTCTTAAAGGGGATCGACGACTGGCTGGGTTTTTTCTTGCGCGATGACGAAGCTACCGCTAGAGTGCTGCACCAATGGTTTTCACATGTTTTCATTGAAATGTATATGTCAATAATTATTCCTCATCACATCTGGATCTATGTGTGTGGTGAGGAAGGGTTCTGGCAACAGATCAACTATAAGGAGGTTGTAGGTTTCTGTTCGGTCTGCTTCTGTCATGGGAATTCGAAATCTAGATGTCATAGGCATAGAGGCCATCGTCGAATAGGTGCACTACCAGCTTCACTGGTGGATGAGATCCCTTATACATTTGAGGAGCCTTCTATGCATCCACCCTCTGTTCTGATGCAAGTTCCCTCCTCTAATCAGGCCCCATTTGCAGACAAGGAACCTGTTTTGAAATCACCCTCTGTCTAGATGTCAGTTCCCTTTTCTTCTCAAGGCCCGGTCCCGGTGATCTCTGGCTCCACAAACCACCTACTGAATGATTCTCATGTCAGGGTTTTGCCTAAAAAATGGAATCTGGGGGTGTGCATTGCCCTGAATTCTCACTGTCCTACCTGGTAGGAGCATGTTTCAAGTGTAGGTATCAGTTGGGTACGCCCCTCGATGGTGTCTACTATAGTAGTTCCGAGTGTGATGGACCCCCAACGCTCTCCTGTGGAGAAGGGAAAACAAGTGGTGGTTTATGAGGATGGATTCACCCTTTACCAGGGAAGGTGTTCAAAGCACAAGGACTTATCCTCCCACACTAGCATTGAAGAAGGGAGTCTATACTGCCCCCTTAAGGAAAATATTGTTGGAATTGAAACACTCAATGCTCCTCCTTTCAATGGTGGTGGTTCTCCCACTCATTGATCAAGTCCTGGAAACAAGATGTGTCCCCCATTATGTGACCTTAGACCAAATATTTCTAATTCTCCTCCCCTCTCTCCAAGGGGATGTTCTAGGAAGATGTCACTCGTGGACTCAGGTAATCGACTTTTCACAAGAAGTCGTGCAAAATAGTGTTCCAAGTGAATGTTTATGCATCATTTGACTAAACTAGTGACAGTTTGTTAATTTTTCTGGTTCTTATGTTATTTTTTAAATGTGGAAGTCATCATACTACGAGGATTTTCCTCAGGTGTGGTTTAAGAGTAGGAAGTGTCCACCACCGCATCGCCATCCGGATTTGGATGAATGAGAGGTCATGGCACCTTCCATCGGTACCGGTCCCGTGAATCCCTGCACAGGACAGCTAGCTGAACGGACATACGGAGGTGGAGACTAGTTTAATTGATATAGGTTCTGGGGAGGGGTAGCTCCAAATAGCCTTTATTTTCTTGTCTTTTACTTTTTTAGTGGATTTTATGTGGTTGGAATTTTTTGGATTCTCACGTACCTTTAAAAGTGTCAGTTTAAAATACCAAAAAAGTGGATTGAGGTGGAAAATAATTAAAATTATTGCCTTATATTTTGAATATTAAATCCGATAAGATTATGAAATCAAGGATTTACTGTGTTTATAAGGTCCCACACATTCCCTTAACCCAAAATGTTTTGATTATTATGTGTAGATGGAAATTGATAAGTGATTGGTAGTGGTATTTATTTTTAAGGAATGGAGGAGTATCCAAAGTTTTAGGTTTCTATTGGATTTGTTTTCTAGTGTGATGGTTTGTTCTACACCATTAGTTATTGTTGGGAAGATGTGGCATGGTACCTGGATCTGTCTTGGATTGGGGGTGTATGTCATTAGAGTGATATATTATTTAGTTTTGAGGAGGATGTTGGGTCACATTGTGTTTGATGTGTGTTGTAGTTTGAAATATTTGAGATGTATTTTGTTTAATAATAAAATATTATGTATTCATTAAATACAAATGTATTTTGTTTTTTCATTTAAATTATTATAGTGTAAAGTGTTTTTTGAAGTCGTGAAACATAGATTGAGAGGTCCATCTGGGGATATAATCAACCTTGGGGGGGGGGGTTGAATCAATGTTTGGAAATTTTAAACCAATTATAAATTTTATCCCTTTCATCTCATTGAATTGTTTGGATCATGATTCTTTGATTCTCTTATATTTATCTTATGTAATTATATTAATTGCGGAAAAAATAGCCCATGATATTTTTACATGGTTTACTACTAAAAACTATTATCAATTAAAATTATTATATAGTAATGACCACTAAAAAGATTCTACACATTAATGAGAAACCATATACATTGGTTTGGATATAACATAATCCTTAAACATTTGTGAGTTCATATAGTATTGGATGGGGGATGAAAATAATATTCATTGGACTATTGAAAAACCCATCCAACTTTCAGCACTTTGATGGTTCTTTATGCTTCTTATAAAGACCATATTTTTGTTCTTAAAGAGATAATTTTAACACTAAAAAATTTCAACATTATGAGGATTCTGATGGATGTCAAAAATATTTGTTTTTATTCTATTTTTTATTATTTCCTGGTTACATTAATAACATCAAGAAATAAACTTTCGTTATTCGCATCAGTAAACTATAATCTTTCAGAACTTTTTCTTTTTTTCATGTGAAAATAATTATTAAAATTAATTTCTAATCATCATATTTTATTCTCCATTTCTTCTTTAATTTTAATAATATAGAAGTATAATATAATTGTTATCATAAAATTATCATTCATCACAAATGATAATAAGATAAAAATAAATTGGTCACTCACATATTATTTCGTTTATTTTAAACACATGATAATATACAATATATAATTAGTATCATAATCACTTATTTGATAGTCAATATAAAATATTTACTCTATCATCAATTATTTCTTGGTGAATTTAATTTTTTACAATCAATACTTACTTTATGATGAACCTATCACATCAACATATTCATGTATTTATGATACAAATCATGAATCCATCAATCAAAACCCTATAAAAAATAATAATTCAATAATTTTATGTGAAATCTATAAATTATAGTTATTCTATATTCCAAGAATTTTTTGATGAAAATAGATTATATATCTCAGATAATTTTTCCTATTTTAGATAACTACCTAGGTTATTAATCATTCACATATGCATGCAATGAATTTACTATGTTCTTCATAATTCTTCAACTCTCCTTCATAAAAACATGGTATGTTCACATAGTATATTATTATATAACATTTTTTAAGCACATTAATTCACATATGGTTTAGTTCTCATACACAAGACCTTCATTCTAGTATATCACGTGTGTTTATTGTCTTATTCCTTTGTATAAATTTATATACACAAAAACAACCTTTTCAAAACCTAGTACATTAGTATTACATTAACACAGGATCAAATTACATAGTATCCTTCATGTTTTTATAAAGGATGAGATACTATATAAAAATTTTGAACTCTTATTCTTCACAAAAGTTATGTGTCGTTATTATTCTTCATGCAAATCATTTTTTTGAACACCCCTTCTTAACATAGATTTGAGGGTCACAGATCCTCTACTTCTTCACTTACGAGAAATTATGGTGATACATTCTTTTTTTAAAAATTCGAGATCATGGAAATAGAATTTCAATAAAATATATAATATATCACCTTCAATGATTTTACATTTATATAAAAGGTTAATCCACCTTGTAATAGATTATAAGAAAAAAACATTAGCCAAACCATTTCTTTTTTATAATCTCTCAAATATTTTATAGAGACCCAAGCGTTTTACATATAACATTACATGATTTTAAGAATAATTAAACATCAGAGTACAAGCAAAGGATCGTTAAGTCTAGTGTCTTGGAAGACTAGGTACATATAACATAAAACACGGGGATAAAAAACATCATTATTAGATCTCCACAAAAATCTCCTACCTTCAATTAAGACCTTACATCTACATATGGTACCCCGGGGAACACATAATCAAAGGGGTGAGCTAAAAATCCCAGTAAAGGAATGAACATAAGGATACATCTTAAGCACATGAGTTAAAAAGCATGACATAATGATAAAAAAGCATGGAACATGTGAAATCATATCATATATGAAGGGGATTATATTAACATGGAATCATATATATATGGAATAATCATAAAACATTTCTTTAGTACTAGTCAAGGCTAACCGTCGATCCTGTTTCCCATTTTAGTTTTGGTCAAGGCTAACTGCCAATCCCGTTTCACATTGAACTTCATGAGACATAACTTTAACCAATGCATAAGAGTTCTGTCTGGGAGCACCAATTTAAACCTTTACATGAATATTCTTTCCAGATAAATATTCTTTCCACATAAATAATCATACATAATCAATAATTCATAAATATAGGGATACCCATGGAATGAATTGGGTACCACAATCATGACATAAAGCATAACCAATGTGTTTATCATGAATGTATCCAAGAAATAAAGATATTCAAGCATACATGGATATTCATAAGGTAATATAGGCATATAACATTGTCGGTGGTAACAAATCGAAGTGATAACATATAAGAAATGTATTTGAGAATCGTTGGCATTAAAACAATTTTTTTGTGGTTTCAAGGATAAAACTATGGAGATTTTAAAATAGTAAAGAGGAAATTATTTTATATAATACATAATTTAACCAATAAGGTTTTCATAATAAAAATACTGATCTTAAAAAGACAATGGTGTCTTAAAGAATAGTTTATAGTGCACTTTAAATTGGTTAAAAAAATTTGATGTTCCTTTAAAACGAGTGTGCTTAATGGGAAGAATCGAGGAGTGATTTAGTTAAAAAATGTATATCCCAAAAACAGATTGAGATATTGATCATGGAACATGATTATGTTGAATATAAACAGAAATATATGTGTTTTACATAAAAAAAGACAACTATTTTTTGGTAAATATAAAGATATCGCAACCCGAATGAATAAATGAAGTTCAGGTAGAATTCATTACAGTTATTCGGCATGGTATCATGTGTAACTAAGAGGGATTGATGAGAGAGATAAGGGTTTTATGATCACTTATAAAACATTAGGGTAGTATGAGGGAGGTGAGAAAATATACCCCATCACATTTTATTACACAAGAAGGCATAACATAGAGAACAATCTTGATTAAGAGTGAAAATGAGAGTATCCCTTACCTTTAATCCATTGGTGTTCACCACATGTTATTAAAGACCGGAATAAAAAAAATTAGGCTTATTAATTTATAATTAAGGATCCAGATATATATTTAATTTATTTATTATATCCCTTTTTAGTTCATTCAATGACTTCTTTATTACTTATTTGGATAAATTTCATTGTTTAGGCTCATTTGTTTACTTGGTTTTAAAAGATCAATCTGCTTATATTCAAGTTCGCATAAACATGAAATATGGATGTGGTTGTACATAAATGAAGATATATGATATTAGTGACCATCCAAGAGAATAAATAGTTTTTAAAATAATTTGGTTACTTATATTGAAGATGAACTATTATATAAAACCATAGTGACAACTGTTTTCGTTAATCAGTGTGTTTGATTACCAAGAACATGTTTGGCCTTATTCCTTAATAAAATTTGTAAAAAAAGGATTGAAGAACTAAAAATATGATATATTATATATATAATAAACTTTTTCAACCATAAAAAAATTGTTTCATGACCAGAATTAATGACTATAATAGAAATTGATAAACTGTAGTCCTTGAATGTGCTAAATTCACACATCTCAAACGACGATATCGTTTCATTCAAAAAAAATGGTGAGTAAAGGAGAGGAGATAATGAAATCTCCCATTAGCATAATATAATTCTAGTACGTGTATGCTAATGTAGTTATCATACTATTTGGGTAAATGGAGGTGAGTAAAGAAGTAAAAAAATAATAAAAGAACATAAATGAAATGAAGGAATTAGAAAGAGGAATTTACCTCTTGAGACTTCCTCCTTTGAGAACCTCTTAAGGGGATAGGTTTTGGTATTTGGAAGAGGATAGGAAATTTTGGATGTGGGGGAGGATCTTGGGGAGAGATTTAGGAAGAATATTGGCACGGAACAAGGCTTGATAGGAGTGAAGAGAAGAGGGAGTGAGTGGCGGGGTTTTATAGTATAGGGGGGAAGGTGTTTCTCAAAATAAAATTCATTAATTTATTATTTCCCCACAATACAAGGAATTTTGAGTCATCCATGACCAATAATAGTAATTTTATTATTAGATACCTAACCAATTGTTCATACATCATTAGAACATCATCAATGACTCAATAAATCTCTTATTTAGCATTTATCGTAAATTATCGCATTTTACTATTCATAAAAAATTCAGGTATTTTGGAAAAATCCCTAAAATATTACCCTAACCATTTTTTGACATTTATAATCCAAAAAGGAATTCCTTTTTTCAAAAATAATATTATAAATATGATTATTTTAATATTTAATGAAAGTCACAATTTGTTTTCAAAAACTAGTTTTAAAATATTCATTTACCAATTCTAAATTATATGTATATCATACTTTCAACATTAATATTATTTATATATTATAATAGGTAAGGTTAATATTCATTAATTTGTATCACTATTCATAATGGTATGTTACTATTCATAAGGGTAGGTTACTATTCACCAAAAATGTTGTTTTCATTATTGGACTGCAAATAACATGTTGATCACAACCGTGCATGTCGTATTTTATCAATTCCAAAAACAGAAGTGACAAACTTATCTTTGAAGGTCACTTATCACATATTAGTTCATTATGTTGTGTTTTAATGTGATTCTATTCCATATTTAAGAGAAAGGAATATCCATTTATAAAACATTGGGTTGTTACATTCTTCCCCCCTAAAGAAATTTCGCCCTTGAAATTTCATCTTATATACTAAGACAAACATAGGTGTGGGAACTTTTCCTTGATTGATTCTTCTAGTTCCCATGTTTCCTCTTCGTACTTATGGTTTCACCATAGTACCTTGACCAAATGAGTAGTCATGTTATGTGTAACTTTGTCTCTATGATCCAAGATCTTCACTGGATTCTCCTCGTAAGAGGGATCATTCTCCAACTATACCACCTCTGAAGAGAGTACATGTGAAGGGTCTGGTATGTACTTCCTTAAAAGAGATACATGAAAGACATCATGTACATTCGACAGGGTAGGTGCATGTTCCATTCAATAAGCCATAGATCCGACTCGATTAAGGATCTTAAAGGGGACTATGTACCTGGGATATAACTTCATTTTATTTCCAAACCTCATGACATTATTCCATGGAGATATGTATAGAAATACCATGTCCATGACTTTGAACTCTAAGTCTCAACAATGGTTATCCGCATATCTATATTTTTGACTTTGTGATGCCTTGATATGCTGATGAATGTATTTCAACTTCTCCACCATTTCTTCCATAATTTCAATTCCTAGCAGCTTACGCTCACTGACTTCATCCCAACACAGTGGTGTTCTACACATTTTCCCATAGAGGTATTCATATGGTGTCATTCAAATTTTCGAGTGGAAACTGTTGTTATAGGAGAATTCAAGAAGTGGATTATGTTAGTCCCATCCTCCTTTTAATTCCATAGAACATGATCTCAACATTCATCCAATGTCTGAATAGTTCACTCAGATTGGCCATCAGTTTGAGGATGATAGGCCATACTGAAGTTCAGTTCAGTTCTTATAGAATGTTGGAGACATTTCTAGAACATTGAGTTGAATCTCAGATCATGATGGGATACAATAAATAGTGGTACTCCATGCATCCTTTCAACTTTTTGAAGTAAATCAATGCAATTTTATCTAATGAGAAGTCATCTCGAACACCGATAAAGTGAGTTGTCATTGTAAGATGATCTACAATGACCCATATAGCATTGTTTCCTAGGGATGTCCTTTGATGTCTATTGAAAAAGTCCATGATAATGTTCTCCAACTTCTATGCTGGTATGGGCAGTGGTTGCATCATCCCCATAGAATTTTGCCTCTCAGCCTTCACTTGTTGAAATACCAGGAACTTTAATGTATATTTATCAGTCTCCCTTTTCATATTGTCCCACCAAAAGTTTTCTCAGAGATCTCAATACATCTTTTTGCTCCCTAGGTGGATTGAGAAGGTCGAGATATGTGCATCATTCTAGAATATTTTTCATTATCTCTGGATCAGATGGTATACATAATCGTGACCTAAATCTTACAACTCCTTCCTCATCAATTTTGAAATATGGGGATTTCAAATTTTTAACAGTTTCCACCCATTTTTGAATTTCCACATCTTTTTTTATCATTATTTATTTTATCCAAGAGGTATGGTTGAGAAATAATTTTTGAAAGGATTGATGATGGTTCTCCCTTAATGATTCCTATGTCCATCCTTTGAAAATATAAGAAAATCATATCCTTTTAAATTATCATCATTGATAAAGATGCAGGATCATTTCTACTTAGAGCATCCTCCACCTTGTTTGCCTTACCAGGATGTAGTGGATTGGGCAATCCTAATCCTTGATGAGCTCTATCCATCCTCGTTGGCACATATTAAGATCTTTCTGCGTGAATATATATTTGAGACTTTTTTTGAGAGTATATGTCTCACACTTTTCCCCATAGAGATAATGCCACCATATTTTCAACTCAAAGATCACTACCGCTAACTCTATATCATGCGTGGGATAGTTTTTTTCTTGTATTTGCATCAACCATGAGGAATAGGCTATCACTTTATCATTTTTCATTAGAAAATAGTCTAAGCCTTTCATAGAAGCATCACTATACACCACAAATAGTTCTCCACTTTTAGGGAGTGTGAGTACTGGAACAGTGATAAGCCTCTCTTTCAACTCCTTGAAAGAATCCTCACATTCCTATGTCCAAACAAAAATTACCCCTTACCATGTCAGCTTGGTCATTGGGTTTGACAATCATGAAAAGTTCTTCATAAATCATCGATAATACCAAGGTAGACCCAAAAAACTACAGATCTGAGTTACAAAAGTTGGTCTGGGCCACTCTTCAATTTCCTTTTTCTTGAAAGGTTCCATAGATATCCTTTTGTTGGTGATAACATGCCCCAAGAATGATACTTCCTCCACCCATAACCCACATTTACTATACATTACATAAAACTTCTCCCTTCGCAAAGTCTTTACCATAGTTTTCAAATGCTCCTAATGTTCCTCCTTTCTCTTGGAGTATATCAGAATATCATAAATAAAGACTACCACAAATTTGTCGAGGTAATATCTAAAGACTCTATTAATTAAGTCCATGAAAATTTATAGAGAATTAGTGAGTCTGAAGGGCATCACTATGAAATCATAGTGTCCATACCTCATTTAAAATGTAGTCTTGGGAAAATCTTTGTTCCTCGCCTTTAATTGGTGATATCCTGACTGAAGGTCCACCATAGAGAAATAACTGGCCCCATGAAGCTAATCGAACAGGTCATCTATCCCTGTAAGGGGATACTTGTTCTTTATTTTGATTTTGTTGAGTGCATGATGATCAATGTAGAGGAACATTGATCTATCCTTCTTCATGACTAAGAGGACTGGCACACCCCACTGTGAAGCACTTGGGCGTATAAAACCCTTCTTCATATTCTCCTATAACCACTTCTTTATCTCTTCATACTCTATGGTGGCCATTCGGTAACGTGTCTTAGAGATAGGTAGAGATCCGGTGATAAGTTCAATTGATAACTCAACCTATCAGTCGAGAGGAAGACCAGGTAAATCTTTAGGGAATACCTTAGTGTAATCCCTCACAATGGGCATGTCTTTAAGCATTATTCTCTCCTTTTTTCTAATAATTTTATCTAGATATGCTTTCTCATAAGGAAACAATATCCACACTTGAGATGATGATCCCAAAGGAGAATCATCTTCCACCTTACACTTGTATATAATTGGAGGATGATTTGGGATGTGAAGAGTGATATCCATTTCCCGACATTTGATGATGGCTTTGTATAAAGGCATTCAATCCATACCCAATATAGTCTCAAACTTTACTAAAGGAAGTACAATGAGATTTTCTGGGAGGTTCAGTCCACAAACATTAACCAGGGAGGAGTTATAATCTATGGATGAAATAATTTATCCATTTTCTGTTCTCATAGATAACATTACTTCCAAATTTTGAGGTGGTGTTTGAATAGTTCAACTAATATTTAATGATATGAAAGAATCCGCAGAACTAGAATCAAATATTATGTTCGTTATTCTTGAATGAATAAATAGCGCACATGTGACCACATCATTTTCCGGCTCCACCTTAGCAGTAGTGATAGAATAAGACCTTCCTTGTTGCCTTGGAGGTTGTTGCTAATTGCCTCAGGCAACCCTCAATGTAGGGAAATTGTTCGCATAATGCCTATGCTCCTTACAGTTGTAACACTATACTACAGGCTGAGTGTTGACTTGAACCTTCCTTTCTTCTTCGACATTAGTGGGATTCTACATATCCTGACAGTAGTTCTTGTAAAGATGACCAAACACTCCACATTTGAAGTAATTCACGGTTACCTTTAGATAGTTACCAAGATTCTTCTTCCCACAATTTTTGCAAGGGGAAAAGGCGGGCTTCTTTCCATAATGGGATTTGTTTGATGAACCTCCCATGTTTTTCTCCATTTTCCTCTTCTTGTCACTAGGACCATGAGACCACTGAGAGTCACCAATCTCTATTTCATCCTTGAGGGTGCAACAGATAATTTCTTCATAACTGTTAAAGTATCGAATTTGAAATGGTTTCTGTAGATAAGGATTTAGTCCTCTAAAGAAGTGATCCACCTTGATTTTTGTTTTCATGAAAATGAAACATGTGTACCTTTCAAGCCTTGAAAATTTTCTTCATATGCCCTGATGGACTCATCTTCCTTCTTATTAAGTCTGAAAAACTCTCTTTCCATCTTGAGACAGAGGGTTCGAGGATAATATTTGTTGAAAAAAACCCTCTTGAATTCCTCCCAACCCATGGAATAAATTTCCTGTTGGGAATTTGTATTATTGATCAGTGTCTAACACTGATCAGCTTCCCCATAAAAAGGATAGACCACCAGTACAACTTTCCCTTCTTCCGAGCACTAGAGGAAGGAGAATATCATTTCAATGTAGTTAATCCATTGTTATGTGAGGAAGGGATCAGAAGATTCACTAACATGGGTGGCCTTTTCTGCATGAAGGATTCTACAGAAACTTTCCCTTTCATTGGAGGAGGAGGGTGTTCTGCCAGATTGATGTTATTATTCAAAATTTGATCTAGATGAGTATGTACTGTCATGATGTTTTGATCACTCACTCCTGTTATATCAGGCATATCATTAGGGAAATATTCACCTTGCCTATCACATTGGTTTTTGGAATGTGTTATTCAATTTCTCGCCATTAACTAAGTAAAAGAACATATTATTAAGGGACTTGAATACTAATTTATTGAGTTTAAAAATGAGACTTTAAACATAAAAGGATAAACCTATAAAGAAGAAGTATATCCTAACTTGGGATTTTTTATGTTTAAATCTAGGTTATCCTCAATCAATTTCGTAACATATATCCTTATGGGATTTGTTTGTCTCTTAATAATGGTTTGTACTAAGCTCATGAATCTACCAAATCATATCCCCTGGGAGTGTCATAACAGAGAGTGCAAAAAGGCCCATTGACATGCACATGTTCTTGTTTGAGTCTATCTCACAGTAGTGTTTTCAGGTTTTACCTTAAATACATCTGTGCTAGAGTCACCTCTACCTGCTTGTATCCCGACAGGGATGCATTTTCTTGATAGACTACTATCTCAATACTCACCAAAATTTAGGAATGTTTTCTAATTCTTAGTCTCATCCCAAAGGTTTTCACTAAGGTCCTCTATTCCTAATCCCCAAAAATAACAATACCATCATCTGATAACAACTATAGTGACACCAAGCCTTTACATATAACATTAAATGATTTTAAGCATAATTAATCATCACAGTACAAGCCAAGGATCGATAAGTCTAGTTTATTGGAAGACAATGTACATATAACATACAACACGGGGCTAAAAACACTTCTTTATTTAATCTATATAATGAGATTTTATCTTCTATTTAGCCCTTACATATGCATAGGGTACCCTAGGGAATACATGAACAAAGGGGTGAGCTTAAAATCCCAGTAATGGATTGAACATAAGGATAAATCTTAAGCACATGAGTTAGGAGTCATGACATAATGACAACAAAGCATGGAACATGTGAAATTATACCATATAAGCAGAGGATCATATAAACATGGAATCATATAACTGTGGAATAATCAGAAAACATTTATTTACTGTGTTTCAAGGCTAACCACCAATCTCATTTCCCATTTTAGTTCGGGTCAAGGCTAACCGCCAACCCCATTTTACATCGCATCTCATGAGACATACCTTTACCCATTAATTGGAGCACTATCTGGGTGCACCCATCTCAACATTTCCAGGAATATTCTTTCCACATAAATATTCATGCCACATAAATATTCTTTCCACATAAATAATCATGCATAATCAATCATTCATAAACCTAAGGATACCCATGGAAGGAATTGGGTACCACAATCATGACATAAAGAATAACCAATGAGTGTATCAGGAAAGATTAATGAACTAAATATATTATAACATACATAGATGTTCATAAGGTAATATAGGAATATAACAAGGTAGGTGGTAACAAATAGAAGTGACAACATATAAGAAATGTATTTTTAAAAACATTATCATTAAAACATTTTGGTGAGGTTTTAAGGAAAATACTATGGAGATTTTAAAATAGTAAAGAGGAAATTATTTTATATAAAACCAGAATTGAACCGAGATGGTTTTTATAATAAAAACACAGATTTTAAAAATACAATGTTTTCTTCAAACATATGATATAGTGCACTTGAAATTGGGTAAAAATTTGGGAATTTCCTTTAAAACTAGTGTGATTATTGGGAAGTATCAAGGAGGGATTCATTTAAAAGGTTGTATATCTCTGAAATATAATGACACATGGATCATGGAACATGATTTAAGAGAATATAAATAGAATGTATATGTTTTACATTAAAATAAAATACAACTACATTTTGGTAAAAAGAAACATATAGAAACCTGAAGGAATAAAGGATGTTCAGGTAGAATTCATTACGGTTTATCGACATGATATTAGGTGTAACTAAGAGTGATTGATGACAGAGATAAGGGGTTTCTCATCATTTATAAAACATTAGGGTAGTATGTACTATGTGAGAAAATATACCTTATCACTTGGTATTACAAAAAAAGGCATAGCATAGAGAACAATCATGATTAAGAGTGAATAGGAGAGGATCACATACCTTAAATCCATTGGTGTTCTCCAATTGTTTTAAAGACCTGAATAAACATATTAGGCTTATTAATTAATAATTAGACAATCTCTTCTATAAGAAATTTATTTATTATAACCCTTTTTAGTTCATTCATGGCCTTCTTGATTAGTTATATGGATAAATTTCATTGTTCGGGATCGTTTGTTTACAAGGTTTTAAATGATCAGTCCGCTTATATTCAAGTTTGGATAAACATAAAGATGAAAGTGGTTTTCCAGAAATAAATTTATATGATATTAGTGATCATACATGAGATTATAAGGTTTTTAAATTAATTTAGTTACTTATATTTAAGTCGAACTATTATATAAAACCATAGTGACAACCGTTTTCGTTAATCAGTGTGTTTGATTACAAAGAACATGTTTTTCTTTACAGCTTAATTCTATTTGTACAAAAATAATTGAAGAACTAAAAATCGGATTTATTACATATATAATAATCTGGTTCAACCATAACAGAAATGGTTTCATGACCATAATTAAATATTATAATAGATATTGATAAACGGTTGTCCTTGAATGTTCTTAATTGGCACATCTCAAATGGTGCTTTAATTTCATCCAAACAAAAGGTGAGGAAAGGAGAGGAGATAATGAAGTATCCTATTATAATAATATCACTCCAGTACATGTATTCTACTGGAGTTATCATGCCATTTGGGAGAAGGTAGGTGAGTAAAGAAACAAATAATAAAAGAACTTAAAAGAAATTAAGGAATTAGAAAGAAGAATTAACCTCTTGAGACTTCCTCCTTTGAGAACCTCTTAAGGGGATAGGTTTTGGTATTTTGAAAAATCTAGGAGATTTTGGATGTGGGGTAGGATCTTGGAGAGATATTTGGGCAGAATATTGGCAAGGCACAAGGCTTTAGAGGAGTGAAGAGAATAGGGATTAAATGGGGGGTCTTTATAGTAGAGGAGGGAAGGTATTTCTCAATATAAAATTAATTAATTTATTAAATCCCACAAGACAATGAATAGTGAGTCTTACATGACTATGAATAGTATATTTATCATGTGATCCTGAATCAATTGGTCTTAAATCATCAGAACATCTTCAATGACTCTATAAATCCCTTATTTAGCATTTATCATAAATTATCGCATTTTACTAGTCATAAAAAATTCAATAATTTAAGAAAAACCCCAAAAATCTACCCCAACCATTTTTTGACATATAGAATCCAAGGAATTAAATTTTTCAAAAATAATTTTCTAAATATGATTATTTTTATATTTAACTAAAATCACAATTTATTATCAAAATCTAGTTTTAAAACATTCATTTACTCATTCTAAAGTATAGGTATATCATTCTTTCAACTTGAATATTATATATATATTATAATAGGTAAGGTAACTATTCAATAGGGTATAACACTATTCATAAGGGTATGTTACTATTCATTATGGTAGGTTACTATTCACTAAAAATTTTGTTTTTCTTATCAGACACCAAATAACTTACTGATCACAACCATGTGTGTCAGATTTTTTCTATTCCAAACACATAAGTGAAAGACTTATGTTTAAAGGTCGCTTAGTTGTTATTAGTTCATTATGTGGTGTTTTCATGTGATTTTATGAAATATTTAAGAGAAAGTAATTACAATTTATTAAATTTTGGGTCGTTAGATATTTCATCTCGAAGTGTTTTTTATTTTAAAATAAATTTAGGTTTCATGATACTAAAACTCCAAGACTCTTCACATACAAATTCCTCACATCCATGTGATAATTATATCGTGCTCAATATTACATTAAATGAAAAAACTCATCCATGTATATTTAATTTACTTCTACAACTTGGATGGAATTTTCCCATATCATGTTCTTTCTGTTATCACCCGCATGTAAGTCGCTAATTTTTTAAATAGCCCACAATCTATCACAAATGAAACATCATGTAAGATTGTTTTGTAATGAATCTCCTTTTCAAAAATGTTATAGATCATTGTTATTTTCAATTTTAATTCAATAAAATTACTAATGTAGTTAAAAGAAGCATCCAAGGATTTTTCGAAGCCCGGTGTTCCAGTAACATTGCAAAAGAACTCACATGCAAAGTTAGAGTAAACCCTCCAATCCTAGTCGCATGATTATCTTTAACCCTATAGGGTAAACATAGGTGCATTAGGATCCACAGGGTTTTTATTCTGCCTTGTGAATCCAAGCGGAAGACCGTGTGATTTTTCTAGGTTTTTAAATAATGTCTTTCCAAGGGTTTTGTGGATGGTTTGAAAACCATTCACATAAACCACATGCCCCCCAAATTTTGAGTTAAAAATCTATTTACACCCATAAAAACCATAACATATTTATTCCTCTCTTAATTTTTTCAATATTTTGAATCCTAGGATTCATGTATCCTAATATTCCAAGCTCATAAAATAGGCATTGAGCTGGTTCCTCCAATTGATGTCCATTCCTTCATCCCTAGAAGAAATTGGACATGTCTTAGTTTGCTCCCCAAGTATCTTACCTCCAATATATGTTTTAATTTAGATCCATTAAGCTATATAGGTATATGATTCTTTTACCTATTTTCATGGAATTGGACTATTTCTCAGATCTCTTCCAACCTACTCTGATTTTGTGGCTGATATTGATTGCGGAGTCGTTTATGGCCATGGGGTAGGTGGTAACATCATTTTCCCTTTGCGTTTAGTCAGATAGTAGCTATTCCATTTTTCTGCACAATATATTTTGTTGAGTATTCCATTTATATTGAATCGTTAAAGTTTAATTGATTATTTCACCCTGTTATATGCCTTGTGAATATTGTTTAGTGTTTTAGAGGTTACTTTCAATGATTATAGACACCCCATGTGTATGAAACATCGAGTTGGACTTTTTTATTAATTTCAAAATTAAATTAAATACCTATTTATCCTTCATATCAAACATAAAATGTAATTTCCCGTTACATATTAATTTTAATGGAACCCATTTAACATTTAAGGTGTTTGGTTCATCCTATCATTGGAATTTACCAAGTAGGATACTTCTATACTATCAATATAACCCTCTAAGTGACCCCCATTTACCTTATAAATGGGTTTTCGATGTCTTAATTAATTGAATGAATTAGTTATCGTGAATGGATTCTATATGATGGATTATGAATGATGGTGGAATCCTTTAATTTAATTGACCGTGAGACCTTTAATTGACACTTTGAGCCTGATGACTTCTTTTATATGTTTTAATGAATTGAATTACATAAATGGAATTGATCACATGGGTTAGATTATTCATGATGGTTTGCCCTCCCTTAAGTGAAATGAACTAATTGGTTTAAAATTGAATCAACCCAATGGATGGTAAGTCCATTACCTTTTTTTATAATCAATAAAATGAAATACATGAATTAGAGTTCTCTAAATGGAATTGAACTTGGATAATAAAATTCCAAATAGGTTATGATTTATGTATCATATTATAAATTATTATGTATATTCTATAATAATGTGGGATTAGAATAGGATATGTGTGGGAGGTAATTACCCATGATTGTTTTAATTTTAATATTCCTTTATAGAGGCCTCAATTTGATGTTAAGGGACCAGGTGATCAGGGTAGCATCAGACTCCCTTATATTAGGCGATGAGAATGATATCTCACACCCGTAATACTACATTGGAATTGGACTTTATGAACCATGTTCCATGATTATATTGTCACACTGATGGATTATTTACTATAACATGTGTTGTAGAATGATGTATCTCACTATATTGGGATGAAGGGAATATACCATATTTCATGAGTTTATTGGCTCCTCAGAATGGTCATGGATATCTATGTTACGCCCCAGCCCTTCCATAACTAATATACTAGGTATATGAACCATTACGTCTACATGTACTTGGTTCATATAGGTGGATGAAATATATATAAATATACTATATATAAATATATATTATTAATTATATACAGTAACTATTCATACATTACTTCTGGTAATGATCCGAAGAATATCGATCCCTCAGGTGTCCCTTAAGAACTAGAATGGCCTGGTTATTTATTTCCTCATTTCCTTACTTATTATGTTATACATGATCACTATTCATTTATGAGAACTTCTTTAATTACATGTAGACATCACTGGTGGTGTCCTAGTGATTCTATTATCTAACACCCTACTCAAGATTCCTTTGGTACAAAAGAAGACTATTTGCATGTATGTATGGATAAGGGTAAGAACCCTTCTAACGGTTGCTGGTATGATTTTTCATAGATAGATATTAGGAGAACAAGATTAGACTTGAGATTTGGGTTCTTATGGACTACTTTTTTCCTTTTTGTCTTTTTTACTATTGTGTAGCATGATTGATTCTTCCTATTTCCTTTTTGTATTACATCCTTCCATGCATAGACGTATCTACCACTACCATAGAGGAAATTGATATATAACTCTTGGTTTATAATTTATCTATTTATACTTCCTCATTCAATTAAATATATTTTATATTTATATTGTGATCACTCTATTGATTAAATCTTATTGTAACTATTTTTTGACTCTCATATAGGGGTATATTCTCCCCAATTTATCACCATTACACCCTTACTTATAGACATCATCCTCTATAATTTAGTGAGGAATTCATGAATCCATGTGACCCCAAGGCATAGGGTACGGGTTAAGTGGTGCCTGGGGTGGGACATTACAATTTGATATTAGAGGGGTTTATTTTCATTTTTATTATAGTTTTGGTAATAGAATTGAGCCTTAGAGTTAATGGAATTTGGAATTCACCTAATCACTTAACGTAGATAAACCATGTATATAAAAAACCCAATTTTTTAGAATGGGGAATTTAATTTACTAATTATGCCGTTTATATGAATTCACCATTGGGAAACACACTTATTTTATGATGTTAATGATATTATGATATGATTAAAAGGAGAATACTTTACTAGGAAAACCAAAATGATGGAATTTTATTAGACCATGAATCATTATTAGGAACAATGGGACTAATATCCCATGCAGTTTTTCATACCATGCTTATTTTCAAAACACATTTTATTGTACATATTATTAATTAATTCATATTAATTTAATTGTGTTGAAAAATTTTTATAGGTATTGAAAATAAATAATTGATACATTAAGTGATTAACTTAAAATAAAAGGGCTTTCATATATGGGTAAAGTACAAACCATGAGAAGTCATTATGACACATTGATCTATGGGAAATTGGTCACCTGAGATGGAACATGTTATGGTGTGGGTGAAGTGGATTCTATGTTTTGATTCATATGGTGTATGGGCCCTTATGGATGGGAAAATGGTAAAAAAATTTATTCAACCATTCTAAGTGTTTTGGAATGTTTAAAATAACACAAATTCAAAAATTAATATGACATTTAAATTAAATAACACCATATTATATATGTTTGAAACTAATACATACTCCCAAACCCAACCATATTAGTGGGAAGTGGGTTATCTATGATCATTCTTATGGCCCATTATAGTATCTTTCTACCTTCTATACCAATATTTTTATGAAAGAAGAGTAGTTTGATCATACATATAAGAATGATTTATATCTATCTTAGTTTTTTAAATGGAATATTATATATTTTGTGAATATATTACAAGGAATGTATTAGAAATCATAGTATCATGTTTCCACTATGTCTTCTGGTCACACACCCTTAAGGCGGTGACGACCATGCACATGAGGTGATGGAACCTAAGTTGGAATTGATTCGTCTTACAATGTTAAAAATGAAACCTGTTCTTATTCTCAATGTGGAATCTAATTTCTATTTATGAGAACGTTATTTTGTAGTTGATACAAGGTGTAGCTCAACCTACCCCAAGAATGTCAGAGTTGACTCCAGTGTTTCAACAGCAGTATCCTCCCACATTTATAGGGTATTAATGAACAATTTCTATAGAGTCTTGGATAAAATACTTCATTTATATACATAAGCATATAGAGACACTTCTATAATGGTGGGTCAAGTTATTTGTTTATATGCTTCGTGATTCTGCAAAGCGGTAGTGCGATGTTGTCACCCTTACTAATTAGTATTGAGACATTGTCTGGGAGGATTTTCATACCATCTCCTATGACTACTTATTTTTTCAGA
This sequence comes from Viscum album, assembly GCA_963277665.1. Classification (NCBI taxonomy): domain Eukaryota; kingdom Viridiplantae; phylum Streptophyta; class Magnoliopsida; order Santalales; family Viscaceae; genus Viscum; species Viscum album. Next base: position 1,771,791,091 of record OY728123.1, read on the forward strand.
CTCTAAGGACTTATATAATTAGACTATCCATGAACCTACAATAGGTGAGTATGTCAGTTATATAATACACTACTCATTTCACATATCTGTTGTAGTTCACTCCCCCTCGAGAAACTAATGATATGATGACCACCAAATAATTCATGGATGGGCTGGTTTAATATATTTGAGCACAGATCAATGTGTTTAGGTTGATGATAATTTTTCAAATCATCTAACATGTCTTTATTATAGAGAAAACAATTAGGGAAGTTGATGGTGAGAGTCATGGCTATTCAGAAACTAAGATATTAGTTGTTAAACTTTTGGGTGAAGGTGGTACCTTGAGGATACTCACAGAGGTAGAAAATGTCAAGCTACTTGTATTGATAGATTTTTTATTTTTCAATGGTGTTGGAATCTAAGACATAAAACACCACATTTCCCATGTGATTTAGGTTAGTGTAGTAGATTAATAAGGATGTTCCATATTCAGAATTGCTATAAGACTTTCCCTCTAGTGCCTAGTGAACTAGGATGTACACCTACTCATCAGTTAGTAGCAAATCTAGTATGATCAGAAAAGGTAGGCAGTTGAAATACCATCAGCCAATCAGGATAAGGTGGTGGTCGAGGTAGAGTTTGTCAGACTTATGAATCTTAGAACCATCAGAACAATCACGTATAGGGTAGTCATGTAATGACTAAGGGTCACATTACATGCTAGTTTTGTGCATTTCATCCTATGTTTCAGAAGTAGAGTTTTGAAACTTCTATTGTACGAGGTACGATTCATATAACCTCCAAATTATTGTCTAATTTATTTGACACATGAATTTCTCAATACATTATAAACGTGAAAATTAATGAGAGTTCAAATCTCATGATCAAGCACTACTATAAAATTATGATGCTAGAAACCCCTTTAGGTAACCGTTTAGAGGTTTTTCTTAATTTTAAGAATTTTCCCCATGAGATAGAAGGTTACATATTCATATAAAACCTCTTTTTCATTGACATTTTGGGATTTGATGTAATCATCGGGATGGAATGTTTAGTTCCCTATTGATCCCATATTGACTAATATAATCATAGGGTAACGTTTACATCACTAGAGGGATTCTATAACCATCAAAATGGTGAATTGGATGTGAGTTCGACATGATTTGGAAATGAGATTCTCAAGATGGGTAGTGTTACATATCACATAGACAATCATTTACATGATCAGTAGGGGTTATGACCAACTGTTTTTCCCCTTAATGTTTAGTGTTTTTGAAAAGTTTTTCTTCATATCATCTGTGTTCGACCTCTGGTGCGAGAGGCATATTTTACAATTGATCTTACACTAAGATCTATAGCAGTGACCATTCCTCTGAAACGGATTGCACGAAAGGATATGTTGTAGCTCAAGAAGAAATTGGATGATTTGGAGTCTAATGTATTATACTCCCAAATAGTTCTCCATGGGTTTCTCCATCCATTTTCTCTATGAGGAAAGATGGTACCCTTTGGCTCTTTGTGGATTAAAATCAGTTGAATTAGTTTAGAATAATGAACCATTATTAATATCCTAAACTAGAAATAGTATTTGATTATATCCAGGGATTGAATGTGCTTTCCTTGATATATCTAAGGTTGGTTTATCATTAGGTGTGTTTCAGAACAATAGACATAATTCACACAGACTTCTGTAGTTGGGATGGTCTAAACAATTACTTGGTTATGTCTTCCAGACTCTGGAATGTAGCTACAATTTTTATGGATCTAATGAATTGGGTTTTCCACCAGTAGCTTGATTCATTTTTTAGTATTTTTTTGATAATATCATGTTATATTAAAAATCCAGACACTACCATGAATACCATCATGATATCATTCCAAATACACTACTAGTGACTCCTCTATATGCTATGCTAATTAAATGCCACTTTTGGATCGATAATGTGTACGTTTTGGGTAACATTATCTCAGAGCTAGGATTTTCATTAAACCCGAAGAAAGTAAGTGCTATAGTTACTGAGGTGAATCCCTAGAATGACTTTGACATTAATTATTGTCTAGTTTTTTTCATCTATTATAGATGCATCATCAAGGATTTACCATTTCGTAGAGTTCCTTATAGGATATTGAAAAATATAGGTGTGAACTTTTGTTGGCCAAAACCTTATGATGAAGCCTTTCAGAATATGGAAGGTCATTTTACATCAATGTTGATACTAATTATTTTAGATCTAGAATTGAGGTATACTTTATATTGTAACACATCAAGTATCGGGTGTGAAGATGTTTTGATATAGGATGAGGGAGTCATCATGTATAGATCTTATTAGTTGATGCCTTATGAGTGAAAATACCTGATGCATGACCTTGATCTCACTGTGGTTGTCCATTCCTTTCACTGATGGACATAATGTATAGTTAGAGAGTGTTTTTTGGAGTACACAAACAACAAAATCCTCAAGAAAATATTTTCATACTAGGATCTAAATCTTATGGAACACAAGTGCGATGAGTACCTATACTAATTTTATTTAGAGATTAACTTCACATTTGTAAAAGGGAATTTTTTGGTTGATGATCTAAGACAAAATATTTAGACACAAGATTTTCATGAATCTAAGGGTGAATGGAATATAATGGAAATTTTATCAAAGATACATGTTGATGTTAATAATGATCATGGTATGACTTTCCTCATAGCCTTAGAAGTGACTTCTAATGTCTTGTAATGGGTATGAATGAGATAGTTAGCAGATCCTGAAGGCCTTTTCTTGAGGCAAGTAATTTAAAATTAAAATAAATATTCTTGGTAGACCATAAATGGTGGTGAGACCTTATAGTTCCTTAGGTTTGTATGGGTCCCTTTATACCTCATAGAGGATATGTTGGGGTAATTTCATGCCTCAGACTGGGTGGTTCACCCTAGTTTTACAAAACTACATCGTGAAATACGATTAAATTATTGGTTTCCTTGTATGAAACACGATATTTTCATCTTTATATCTTAGTGTTCGCCCTATTTGCAGGAAGGTAGAACATTAGTGTCTAGCCGGGTTTCTATAACCATTGTCTACTCTAGAGTGGAAATGGACTAACATTTCAAAGGATTTCCAGACCGTTCTACCCATATCACTCTATGTATATTATTCAACATGGGTTTTCATTGATCATTTTATGAATGTAGAACACTTATTACCTGTGTGAGAGACTTTAAATATAGATGAGCTTTGAAGGATTTACTTTAGATATGTTGTACATCTTCATGGATCTACTCATTCTATCATTTATGATAGACACACTCATTTAACATCCCAGTTCTGGATGGGGTTTTAAAAATCCATGTGTACTTAGGTACTTCTAAGCATAGGTTACCACCCATAAACCGATGGTAGATAGAGTGTATGATTTAGGTGCTAGAGGACATGATCTATGCATGTGTCCATGAAATTGGATGTTCGTAGTAGAAACGCATACCTCTTGTAGAGTTTTCCTATAATAACTACTTTTAGGCTATCATCATGATTTCTCCTTATAAAAACTTACTTGGTTGGCCTTTCCACTCATTATATGCTAGATAGAAGTAGGAGAAGAAGCTATTCTTGGTCTATGGATCATATAAGTGACTATAATGAAGGTTTACTATTTATAAAACACATATTAAAAGATCAGTAAAGACAACAGTCGTATAACAAAAAATGTCAACGACCTCTTGATTTTATGGCTAGAGGCCATGTATTATTACAATCCTTTCCCAATTTTGGCTATTGGAATATTCAGAATTAGGGTATGCCTTCACTGAGGTTCATTGGACCCTTCAGGGTTGTAAAATAGATCAGACCAGTGGATGATCAGTTAAAAATTCCTAAGACATTCTCGCCCACTAATGTTTCCTTTCATGTCTATCAGCATTACTGATACTATCCAAAAAAATATCACATCTTTGAGCATGATGAGGTTGAATTGGATATGGATAATTCCTTTGAGGTGTATCCAATGTGTGTAGTGGATCAGAGCATGATGACACTACAAGGTAGGTTTATTCCTCTGGTATAGATGTTATGGAAGCACAAACAAGTACATAATGAGACATGGGAGCAGGAAGCCAATATAAATACCCACTGTCCAGAACTCCTTTTTGACACAACCTCTCTACCCTCAAAAGGACATATCAAAGATATATTTATTTAAGGAGGGAATGATATAACAAAACACCATTTAAATGAAGGTATAAAAAATTATTTTTTCAATTTCAATTTATTAAATGGGTAATTAAAGGCTTGAAGAGTGTCTTAGGCTTGTTAGGATATTTTATTTCCAAGAAATGGGATAAAGAACTTGTCCACATGGTTAGAGTAATCCATGATGGCCATGTTTCATGGTCACGTTTAACTTTGCTGGGGGAGACAGAGGTGTAGTAGGAACCACACAATTTTCCAATAACCATGTTACTCTAGGTGAATGGATGTGTGATAAATATTGGTTTTCAGATAGTATCCTTCCATATAGTTTTCACTAGGTTTTCAAACTGTGTGACCAAACAGTGCACCCCAACATTTAGGGTGAAAAGTTTATTTTCCCCTAATTTAAACCTTAACCTATTTCTTCATATCCTTGGTTGTTTTAGTGTTTGAAAAATAGGTTTCATATCCCCTGATCTCCCAAGATGCTAAAATCTGAATTGACTTATTTATTCCATCCTTTTTCCATTCCTCGATGTATCAAAATCATTGGATCTGTCTCGGTAAGTTCCCCTAGTATCATTCCCCTTATCTAAGTTTTCATTTGGATCCATTATGTTATTTAGGTGCATGATAATTTCCCCTATATTCAGTGTATTAGTTCACTTCTAATATCTCATCTAATATATTTTGAATCTGAGGTTGATATTGTTTGAGGATTCATCTACAACCATAAGGCAGGTGGTCATGCCGATTTCCCTTTCAGGTTTGTCATCCCATTTCTATATTATTGTGTCACATGAAATTCATTGATTAGTGTTCCCATTATGTTGATTTATTCATGTTAAATTGATCATTACATATTTTTATATTCGTTTTGAATTTTTTAGTTTTTTAGAGGTTTTTTCCACTCTTACAGACACCCCCCTGAGTGTGACACATCGAATTGGCCTTTGTAGCTAATTTCAAAATTTCCAGGAACGCCTCATTCAAATTTAGAATAAACCTAAAATGGAATTTCCTTTGATATATGATTGGACAATGAACCTAAGGCACATATTAGGTTTTTGGTTCAACCTATCCTTGGGATTTCACATTTATTAAAGATCCTTAATAACCATGTCACCCTCTAAGTGACCCCATTTGACCTTATAAATGGTGTTTCCATAGCATAATGAGTTGAATGAATTGGTTGTGGTTAATGGATTGTATGGGATGAATTATACAAGTTGGTTTATTCCTTTAAGATAATTGACCATGAAACTTTCCAATTGAACCTTTGATCCTTATGAAATTTTCCCATGTCATAATGAATTGAATTAGATAAATAGAATAGATCACATGGGTTGGCTTATGTGTGGTAGTATTATATTCCTTGAGTGAAATGAATCAATTGGTTTAAAATGGAATGACCCAATTGTTGGTATGTTCATGCCCTTTATTTATGATTTATAAGATTTTTAATATGAATTGTTGTTCTCTAAAAGGAATAAATCATGGATAAGAAAATGTATAAGAGGTTATGCCTTATGTATCATATTATAAATGATTATTCCACTTCTACATATATGTGTTCTTGGTAAAATATATAGATGAGAGGTAATTCCCCATTCCAATAATAATTTTTTCATTCCTCTATAGAGGTTGTGATATGATGGTAAGTGACCAGTTCAGCATGATAGCATCAGGGTCCCTTACATTGAGTGTTGATCATGCTATCTCACACAAGTGATACTATTTTGACATTGGGATTTACACACCATATTCCATGATTAGTGTGTTTCCATGATGGATCACTCACCATCCCCAATGGTGTAGCTTAACCTCTCTCACTCTACTTGGATGTAGGGAATTTACCTTCTTCCATGAGCTTATATAATACTTAAACTGGTCATGGATGTCTTAGTTATGTCTTGGTCTAGCTAGAAATAGTATTCCAGGTATATGGACACTTATGTCGACATGTAGATGGTTTATATAAGTGGGAAAAATAAATATAATTTTAATATACATACACATATATAACTACTATATGTATAGTCAATGTTCATAAATTCCTTCCAAAAGTTAAACGATGAAGGTAGATCCCTCAGGTGTCCCTTAGGAACCTAAGAGGCCTAGTTATTTATTTCCACATTTCATGAAAAAAAATTATACCATCTCACAATTTAGTTATGAGAACTTCTTGGATTAAAAGTAGACACTGTTTGTGGTGGAATACTAATATTTTTAGCTGACACCCTACTCATGAATCATTTGGTACCCAAAAATACTATATTTCTTGTATTTTGGATAAGGACAATCACCCTTCTACAGGTTGCTGATATGACTTCTCTTTGATAGATCATAAGATTAGGGAACCATGATTTGTCTCGATATTCTAATGGAGTATTTTTTATATTTTGGTCCTTTTATACTATTTTATAGAATGCCTTTGTATTCTGATTTCCTTTCAATGTTACAACATGCCCCACCGTAATGTATCAGACACTAATATAGAGTATTTCATTATATATTCCTTAGTAACTCAGTTATATTATTATTTTCCTACAAGTGTTTATTTGTTTCATATATTTATATTATGATTACATTGTTGATGACATTTCATTTTATCCACTTTACCACTATAATATGAGTGTACAGTCTCCCCAATATACTAACTTTACACCATCTCTATTAGACAACAGTCTCTTGTATATAAGGTGGAATTTATGAGGACTTGTGACCCACCTGCTAGGGCCCTGGGTTAAGTGAATCCTAAGTTGGAATGTTACCAGTTGGATCATTATTCATTAAACATTGGAGACATCATTGAACAATGGATGTGAAAAATGAAGCAACCCTTTGCTAGGAGGTAGAGGACGATGCATTGAGAGGATACAATAGTGGAGATTTGTTCCATCATGCGGATTCGATTTTATCGATATATTTTTAATGGATCTTACTACATATTTATGTCCTTCACCACACACCAGACTCCCATTCTATTGAGAATCTATATATATGTGTTTCTTTTTCACTCATCACTTGATCTGGTAGTAGGGTTTTCCACCCAAAATTTAACACACGTCACTTGTGTAGGGATAGCCTGGTCACCCCTAAAAACACTATTCACTCTTAATAAGTTCATTGTGTTCACCATGAACATGTGTATAAACATTTTGTTCTCCATATGGAAAAGATTAAATCATATCATCCTTTTATCAATATGAAATTACCTTTCATGGGATGGCTCCAATATGGTCGATCCTGAATCCCACATGTCTTCTGAGCTATCATGCTATATGTGGCTATGGTTCGTCCATTTTTTAACCAAAAACCCATTATTAAAATTACATAGTATAATTGTAATTATAATAATTAATTAAAATCATGTTATCCACTTACCCAATTTCAAAATATATCATATTCAATAATAATATTTACATGAACCTCTCATTAATTACCTATTCTTCTTCTTCATGAAATATATTATTTTTCATAGTCTTCATGTTCTTTTTCATTTCTTTTTTGAATATCAATTCTAAATATACATTCATCAAACAATTATCTTTATTCACACATTCTTCATTGTCATAAATAATTATTCATCTAAAAGAACATAGTGAAACATATTATACTCATAGAGAAAACTGTAAAAATTGTTATAATTAGAAAATCAAAGTATTTAAAAGAAAATCATTAGAATAATAAGACCAAGTTCCTATATTCTTCATGCATACATATAAGCTACATTTACAATGTTATCATGCATGAAAATCATTTATACTTTATAAAACATTATAGTAAATTTTTTCATTATAAATTACTTATCATGTTAACATCAAAGATATATTTATATTTCATTTACCACCATTTAACACCAATAAAAACCATTGACAACTAATAAAAATAATAAACAATGTAGGCTATTCAATCTCCCCTATGCATATTTTGGGAAAAAATACAATGTTCCTTCCAAATGATTTTATCAATATGTGAATCTATCCCATATATTTTTCCAAACAATTATTCCACATTCTATGCCTTTATATGAAATTATTAAAAAGGTCAAAAAAATTTATCTATTCACACTTATGTAATGTGTCATCTATCATTTCACTCTACATATATTTGAATAATTCACGGTGTATAAAAAATATGATTTGATTTAGAGAAAAATTATTTGATTTACCAATGGTTCTTGATAGTATATGAAAAAAACTAATATACTTATATTAGAGGTTTAGAAATTTTATTCCATGTTTATGATACAAACTGAGGAACGAAATATTATTTTTAAAATATAAACCTAAAACTCCTTTACTCACATAAATAAATAACTAAAAGGTATTCATGTGTTAAAAATATGATTAGAAGCCTTAGAGAACATCCATACTTCCACAATTCTTATTTCAATTATTTATTAAATCACAAATAAATTGTATTATGTTTATTATTTTTGTTAATAAAGTAAGATAGATAAGAAGAAATGTAAATTTTATAATGATGTGGTCTTCATGAACTTTCTAATGTAATAATATTTGTATAAATTAGTATTATTTGTAACATATTCAAATTTCTTCATTTGTATCCTCCTATGGGAAAACACACCTCAACATATTCATAATAAAATATCTCTTAAATAATTTATTTCTAGGTGTTCCAATATGGATAATAGCCTAAAATGGATCTTTATCTTTAGATTCACTATTTTTTATAACTTTCAAAACTTTACCAAGGATGAACTTTTTAAGTACTTATTCTTCTATATACCATATATATTATTAAACCAAGATGGTATATTTTCTATCCTCGTAATCTATTATACGACTGATCATTATTAATTTTTATTAATGATGATCCACTGACATATATTTATTTAAATACAAATTGAGAATCATTCATGGATAACAAGATTTTTAGCTTTTCTGTTAAGACTTGAAATCACAAAATTATTCTCATGTTCTTCCCTAGAAAAATTTCTTCCCAATTATTTATTTATATTAAAAGAATATGTATAGTATAAAAAGATTTAGATAATAATTTTTATCAATATTTTATTCTCAATCTGAACAATAGTAATGAAATAGTTTTCTCAACCAATTTTACCCATTTCTTATATTCTTCAATATTGGAAAAATAAAATTCAATTTGGATTGGGGTTTCATAGATCTTATCAATTAATATATTTCATTAGTTATAATAATCCTTTCATTAAAATATTATAAACAACTTGAATCACTTGGTGAAAATTTAATCTTCTTAATGAATTCTTCTTATATTGGAATTATTTAAAAAAATTATAGGATCATTTCCAGCCATGTTTCACATCACATACAAGACTTATTCATATTAATATTCAAAATTTTGTATTCCTTCTTCGCTATATTTTACATAGTATTATTCAATTATCTTCATTAATTACAATTATTCTATCCCAATAACTAACATATCCTTAAGAATATTGACATCTTTTTTGGATCATCCACATAGATTCATATGAGCATAATCAATATATTTAGTTCTTTTGGGTGTTATACTTTTATTAAACTTATTGGATTTGTAATCCAAGGCCTTTTGTATTGAAGCAGACCCTCATAGTCTATTACATATCCAAATCCCAATGTTTGAGGTATCCTGGGGACCATTAGTGACTTATTGAGGAGTTTTCCAAATTTCAGGTTGAATGGAAAATGGAACAGATCGACATCATTGGTACTGATGGGAAACAATGACACACTGACCGTTGCTAGGGAATTGGTGTCAGGGTGTCGGTGACTCATACATTGGTGAGTCATTTCCAGTTTCTCCCAAACATTTCATTTTCTATCCAATAACATCTCTTTTAATGTAAAAGTTTATTAATACCCTTTTCAAAATTATTTAAGGCCCATAAATTATATTTTCTAAATCCAAAAAAGTGTCGAGATACCCTTGAATTACCAAAACATGTGGCCTTTTTATCAGTGTCACACCCTTTTGATCATTTTATGGACTCCCTGATTTTGGTATAAGGCCTCTGCTTAAGTTGGGATCCTCTCTTCATTTTTCATTTTTGTTTTTCTATGTATACCTCCAGACTTCCTCCAGATATGAATCATGCGCCCGTGATGGATCCCTTCCTGCTTAGACTGGAAGTTCTTCCTATAATTTGTGGCACCCCTATTCTTAGAACAATGATAAAACTTCAATCCATGATAATCCAAGTAGTTTTTCTTCCTTCATCTCTCTTTACTATGCATTATGTGGGGGGTGGGTGGGTGGGTATGGTGATGTTCCCTTAGGATGTAGATAAAACAAAATTTAATTTAGATAATAAAAAGATATCATATAATTAATGTGTGTGGAATATGATGTTGTTGTTGTGTTATATCTTAATTTTTATGGTGTGAACTGTATGGTCTCATGTCCACATAAAATTGTGGCCCTTGGTGGTCCTTCTTGAAAACTAATTATGTTCTTTTTTATAGATAATCTTGTGATTGAATAACTATAACATTGAAATTTTATTAATCATGTAAAATTGGATGATTAAATGGATTTCTGATGAATAATAAACCATTTTTGATCACACAGGTTAACTAAACGGAAAGAAGGAACTTAATGAATGGTGTTGGGTAAATTTGAAAATATCATTGATCTTTATTGGTGACATACATGGTTGTTATATTTTATTTTTTGTGGGGTAACATATATGGTAATAGAATATTTGGTTGATAGGTTTTTGGTTTGTTAATTTGATTACATGTTCAGTCGGTGGTAAATTTTCTACGCTCGGTAATTTGGGGCTTGTTTTGGATCTAGTACATCGAGGGATCACGGGAGATACCATTTTGATGTTGTCATTTACAAGAGAATCAGGTGTGAATTTTTAACCGCCTATTTGGTTGTTTTCCTTCAGTATTGGGTTTTTATTGTGGTTATTCCTATTATTTTCCTGGTAGTGAATGAATATTTAAATGGAATCAATTGAACATGAAAACATGAATATGTATAATGGGGAACTATTTTTGAAAAATGGGTTGTGCTCTAGTTGTGGCTATTGTGTACGTGTATGTGTAGTGGTAGCAGCAAGAGTGGTTGTGTGTGGGATGGTTGTTAGTCTCTGGATAGTTAGGTTGGGAGGATTTCATGATTAACTATATGTAAAAAATTTAGTTCTTCTGTTTCTCAAACCTACCCCACCAATGTTGATCACTTCATGCCACACACCCCCATTTTCATGATGGAGGGTGTTTTTTCCCACATTCCTATTATTGGCGTGTCATTAGATCCTTTTTCATCCTCTCCCTAGTATCCCAAGACACATCAGGTAGGATTTGACATCCATAGGTTCATTATAGGCCAAAACACACACTGCATGGTTTGTTGTGGTGGGTTGGCCCAGGTGTGAGTAGGTAGGATTGTTTTCCAAGTGTCTTTGAGATGAGGCCCAGGTGTTTGTGGGTAGGAAGTGTGGTTGTGATGGGCCAGGTGTCTATGGGAGGGATTTATTATTGTGTTGGTCTAGGTGTTTTTTGGTGGGATAAACATGCAGTTGGGATAACCAATATGGTCGTTTTCGGGGGTGGCTGTGGGGATGCAGTGGGATTTGTGGGGGAGGTCTGATGCATAAGATGTTCTAAATAACTATTGGGAATGTAGTGTAGGTTATCCAAATATCAATGTTCTATACCTATTATTGTAGTAGACTTGAGTTATTTGGGGAGTATTCCTTGGAAAGGTTGGGAGGATAGTTTTCATTACTAGGTACATTGGTTACCTCTATTTATCACTGAGTATTATAATGCCTCCCCACATGGATAGGAGGTATTTTGGTTTCCATATTGATTATACATGTATAATCACACTAAGTATATAAACATTCATTCTGGTTTCCATGTTGAATTTGAGTACTGCGTCGGACATTACTAGCTTGAGCATTGGGACAGTTTTCTTTGCATATTTTCTTTCTTTGGGTACTTTTCTTCAGAGTTTTCTTCTACTTTTTAATATTTTATTTGGAACAAGTATGTGGGGATGGTTTTTTTGAATTACTTCTATCTTTATTTCTTGGTTTTGCTGGGACAAACAATCCTATCTCCCGATCTTGTTCTATAAAAAGGGTAATTACATCCATTTATTTGAGATTTTATACCCTTGGTGTTAGTCGCCACTCTGGGGCCTACTGATGGTGGGACCTGGGGGGTCATTATCTATACTTCACATTGAAGAAAGAATGTCAGGGCACCTTTCCATCCTTTCCCTCATATTGGATAAGGCTGGTCATGGTAGAATGGTATCTGAGGTGATGGTTGATAGATAAGATGAAGTTAGGGGTTAGGAACAGTGAGTATGGCATGGGATGCTAGGGAAATAGTGTTAGAAAATCATGGTGTGTAAAATAGGACAAGGAAGACCATCTAGGACACATGATTTTAGGGCCCCCATGATTCGATGCAAGGTCATTAGATCTATTGAACGACAAAGAGAGGCTACACTAATTTCATGGTAGATACACTAAGAGAATTACATGCATCATATTGACTTTTTTTCTTATGTTCCATGGGTGTTTTAGGAATTTAAAATAAATAAGGAGTTCAAAAAATGTTTAAAAATAAATTTTTATACACTACTCGGGCTTAGTAGTTTCGGGTTTTTCTTTAATCTATAGAACCACGACGTCATCCATGAGTAGAGAGGGTATTCAAGGCCCAAAAGGTTAATCTGGTTGATCAGCAGGGAGCATATCGAGAGGAGGAGGGGGACCAATGGAATAAAATGCTTCATTCCTTCTAAAGGTAGACTCTTAGAAAGTATGAGGGAAGCATCTCGAATATGGAGACAGAGAACTGGCTCAAGGAGCTAGTGATATCTTTCATGTTGATCTAGGATATGACAGAGTTCTAGGTCCCTTTGGCCATAAACCAGATGTGTGGAGAGGCATGTTAGTGGTGGATGATTCAACTAAGGGAGAAGAAGGATGATGGGGTTTTATAGACTGACTCTGATTAGGAGTTTCAGGCGGAGTTCCATTCTTCCATGATGAAGGCTGAAAAGTGGAAAGAGATGCTCTCACACTAGCAAGGGAGTATGAAGTTGAGGGAACTAGGGATTTGGTTCAAGGATCTCCTTAATATTGATTCGGACCTCTTTTCGGATGAGGAGTCACAGGAAAGACACTTAGAGGAGGAACTCTGACCTTCTCTTCAATATGTTGTTACTCACTTCACTCTGTGAATGAACATAGAGATTAAGATTACAGATGATGTCATGGATAATATGAACATGCTGGGAGGTGTACCATGAGAGGGGATCCAATTGAGTTCATCAAAGGGGAAGTTCATCAGCAACATGCCTCCAACATCTTGGCCTTCCATGTTTCGGCCAGCGGGGAGCAAGCCTCAGTAGTTCTAGTTCCGATCTCCCGGACCTTACACTTTCTCTTCATGCCTTGGACTGATGTGATTTATCTATGGTAGTTTTGGGATAATTTATAATTAGTGCCCTATTCATGTGCAGTACATTGGGGGTGGGCAGGTTCATCACCCACCTCAGCAGTAGCTGTTTCCTGCCAGGCCCTTCTAGTAGTAGGGCTAGCGAGCTCATGCTCCACTGACCATAGATGGTTCCAGAGGAGGCTGACCTTAGTGTTCTCCTTAGGGACATTGACCAGTTCATGGTCGGTGAGGTGGCCAACATCTGAGGGGAAGAAGAGTTAGGCGTGGTCAGTTGCATGCCACAGAGGCAACAGTTCCAGTAGGGCCAGAATTCATTCGTGGAATGATCATTCTATTTAGTAATTTAGAATGTTACTTATTTGATTCAGGAGCTTCACACTCCTTTGTTCCACTGAGTCTAGTCCATGCCTTGGTTATAGGAAAAGTGAGACATTACATGCCTCTAGTGTTGAACATGCCATTTATTGTTTATACATGCCTATTTGATGTTTTTCGAGGAGGCAGACTGATGTTGGGGTCGTATCAGTCCAGTGGGGATATATTTGTACTGAAAATTCAGTTATACTATGTCATTCTAGCCATATAATTCGGTTTTTCCATGCATTCCATTATCGAATGCTTTAGGAGAAGTGACATGTTCTCCGACATGGGCATCCAATGTGTAGATTTTATTTGCGAGCATGGTTTTCAGGAGGGCACACTACGTGTAGATCCCCTTTTATCCTAGTTAATCGAGCTGTTAGTAGAATCAGGAGATGTAGAGATGGTGGAAAGCCATGGTATTTTTAGTGAGTTACTATATTTCTTTGTCGAATAGGTTGTGACTCTACCCCCTCGATGTGATGTTGAGTTCGGGTTATACTTACAACCCGGTGCCCATCCGATTTCGATGGATCCGAATCAATTAGAGCCTTCTATGATGTGGGAGTTCGGGATTTAGGTTGATGACTTGATGATTAAAGGTTTCATCTGACCAAGCGCGTCACCATGGGTTGCTCCAGTCTTGTTCGTAATGGAGTTAGATGGTTGTCTCATGTTGTGAAAAGACTAAAGAAGAACGAATCATGTGATGGCCAAGAACGGTTACCCCCTTCTGAGGACCGATGATCTTTTTGACCTATTTAAGGGAGAAGGATGGTTCTCTATGATTGAATTGTGGTCTGTATTTCACTAGTTGAGGGTGAAGGAGGGTGACATCACAAAAACTACATTAATGTGTAGGTATGGGCAATTTGAGTTTTTTTTTTCATGTCGTTCGGCATTAAGAATGCACCAGATGTGTTCATGGGACTCATGATTTTTGTTTTCCAAGAGTATCTTGAGCAGTTTGTGGTCATGTTCATTAACAAAATTTTGATCTACTCAAGGTCATAGGAGGATCATGCTGATAATATAAGCATAGTATTGGAGGTCCTCCGACACCACCAACTCTATGGGAAATTCTCCATGTGAAGGTTCTAAAAATGATAGGTTCACTTCCTTGGACATGTGGTGTCCTCGTTGGGAATAGCAGTGGAATCGTCAAAGGTCAGAGTATTTTTTTCATTGGAACCAACCAAGAACATGGTACAGGTATGACGTTTCCTGGGTCTGGAAGGTCACTACTGAAGGTTCATTATTGAATTATCTTTACTTACAACACATTTGATATCGTTGACTAGAAAAGACCTTCATTTTGTATGGAGTGATCAATGCAATGCATCATTCAGTTTTCTGAAAGAGAAGCTGCTCAATTCATGAGTGCTGACATTCCCAGAGGAAAAGGTAACATTTCACATGTTTCATGATGCTTTCGGTGTAGGTTTGGGGTGTGTTCTAATGTAGCATTTGGGAGTGATATCTTATGTATCTAAGCAGTCACACCCTCATAAACATAACTATTCAACCCACAACATGGAACTTGAAGCAATTGTGTTTGTGCTGATGTTGTGGTGGCATTACCTTATCGAGGAATTCCTTGTGGAATTCACAGATGAATATACCTTGAGGTATGTATTCTCCCAGCCAGACCAGAACTTGTGGCAGTAAATTTGGATGTAGTTTCTTTTGGAATATGAATTTGAGATATCCTACAAATCAAGAAAGTGTAATGTTGTGGATGATTCCTTGAGTAGGATGTTATAGAGGGAATTGGTTTGGATGTCTTCAGATTCTTGGATACTAACGGAGGAGTTGGAAACCTTTAACCTGGATGCAAGGGTGGATGGTGGTAGAGGCTATCGATTTTAGATGACAATGCGGTCTTCTTTGATGCGGCAAGTGGTGGATTAGTAGTGGGGTGACTCAAAGGCAGATGTTTTTCAAGATTTTGTTGACCAGTTAAATGATTCAGAAGGATGGTTAGAGGATATTTAGAATCAGATGTCTTTCTGGGGGATGTTTTTTTCCCAAAGATGATCTACGAGGGAGTTCCTTATGAGTTCCACAGCTCTACCCTGGTGGTCCACCAGAGATTTTATAAAATGTAAAAGAACATGATAGGTTAGTTTTGGTGGCCTGAAGTGAAGCAGGATGTGGAGGAGTTTGTGGAAAAGTGCCTCGTGTGTCTGCAGTTGATGGCCAGACACTGTGTTCTTGGATGTCTCTTGTAGCACAAAGACGTTCTTGAGTGGAAGTTGGATGACCACAGGATGAATATTTTTGTAGGACTACATAGGGCTCAGGAAGTCTGTGATTCCATCATGGTAACCAATTAAGGAAATCATCTCACTTTGTAGTGGTTGAGGAGTCGAGAAAAGTAATTCCTTAGCACAGAGGTATGTGGATGATGTTGTGCAGGTTCACAAAGTTCCTAGATCCCTCATTTTACATCATGATACCTGATTTACATTATGACTCGGTAAGGGATTGCAACAAGATTTTGGAACCCAAATATGCCTTAGCACTACATTCCTCCCTCAGATGGATGGGAAGATAGAGAGAACCATTCAAATGGAAGAGGATATGCTGCGATCATGTGTTCAGGACTTTAGAGGATCATGGGTATGATAATTTCCCCTGGAAGAGTTTTACTACAATAATATCTGTCACTCCACCATTGGATTGGAACTGTTCGAAGCCTCGTATGGATGACCATTTTTATCACATGTGTGATAGACATAGTTTGGGGAGGCAGGTGTTCTTGGACAAATGGGAGTGTAGAGCACGACAATGATGGTTCAGATTTGCGTGAAAGGATGAAGGTAGCTCCAGACTGGAAGAAGTCTTATTCCAATAATAGGAGGAGCCCCTGGGAGATATAGTTTTGGGACCATGTGTTCTTAAAATTCTCCACTATGCATAGATAGTGGAGGTTTTTCGGGGGTCGTAAGCTTTCTCCCAGGTTCATCGAACCCTTTGAGGCGTTTGGATGAGTTGATGAGGTGTCATATTAGCTAACATTACCACTGTGGTTGGAGGGAATCCAAAATGTATTTCATGTCACTCAGCTTCGTCGGAATCTACCCGATGAGTCCCATGTCCTCAACTGGGGAGAGTTTCAAATCGTGGATGATGTGACGTTTTCCGAACAATTCGGGAGAATCGAGGATCGTAAGGAGAATTTGATTCTTGAATGTAAAATTCCCTTGGTTCATGTGTTATGGTGTTATGGTGGCCTTAAGGATAATACCTAATAATGAAAGCACTTATGAATTCCTAGTACCCAGATCTAAATTAAGATTTTCCCATATGTTATTCTTTTTCACTTTTCATGGGATTTAATGTTAATACCTGCTTACTGTATGACAAGTTGTTTCCATGTTCTAAATTTTGTTTGAAAATTACTGACTATGGGGAGGGGAGAACCTGATCCTTAATCAAGACGCATTAATGTGCATGTGATTAATATGGTGCGGATGAGTCAGTGCTACACAAAACAGAGAGTATATTGACAAGGAGGACGGAGCTCCCTAATCCATGTGTCTGGATGGTGTGAACATTTTTTGTTTGTTTGGTTACATGAGGGAGATAAGGGGTAGTGTTTCTATAGTTTCTTGAGAGATATATGTGAGAGATATGTTCTTATATGTCAAGGTTTTATTCCGTAATTCAAACAACTCTACGGTTATTTGTCTCTAAGGGGTATCATGTGAGGTGGTTGTTCGAACCCCTTTTTTTTACATCGAGTATACTCTTGAATTATTAAGGTGGAGAATAGTTTTAGAGGTATTTTATGTAATGGTTTGGACCCTCCTGGTTAATTAATTTTCCAAATTCTTATGTTTGAATATTCCAAGGAACCAATGGTGACTCGTTGAGGAGTTTTCCAAATTTCAGGTTGAATGAACGGTGGAACCGATCACCATTGGTGGCACTGATGGGCATCAGTGGTACCGATCGGAAATGGTTCCACACTGATTGTTTCCATGGTTTCGGTGACTCACTGATCGGGGATTCATTTCAACTTCTCCTAGAATTTTTATTTTCACTCCAGTAATGTCAATTTTAACATAAATTTGTTTTAATACCCCTTTTAGAGTGATTTTAGGCCCCTAAAAGGCATTTTATAAATACCCAATTAGTCGAGAGACCTTTTAATTGCCCAAAATGTGTTGCATATTTATCGTTTTCCCACCCTTTGTTGTGTATTCATGTCTCCCTGATTTTAGGATTTGGTCTATTCTTAAGCAGATATTACATCTTCCTTCTTCCTTTTCATTTTTTATATAATCCTTGAGACTTCCTCTTAAGATGAATTGGGTGCCCATGCCGGAGCCCTTCCCTATTATCCTTGGAGTAATTACTTCATGTTGCGTCATCCTCTGTTCTTGGCACAACAAAAAAAACATCGATTCTTGATCATCCAGGTAGGGGTTCTTCCTTCGTCATACATTAATGTGCATCATGAGGGGTGGGTACGGTGATGTTCTCCCGAGATGTAGATGAAACCAACATTAAAAAAGATAATAAATGTAATTAAAATAATGATGGGTTGGTGAAGAAGATGATGATGTTGTGTTATATCTTTGTTTTTATGTTGTGAATTGTTTGGGCTCATTTCCACTGAAAATTGTGGAAATTAGTTATCCTTCAAGTGAACTAACAAAGAACTTTTTTCTGGATGGTCTTGTGATTGAATAAATGTAACATGAAAACCGATTAGTCATGTAAACTAGGTTGATTAAATGGATTCCCTATGAAAAATAACCATTGTGTGATCACCTTTGTTAACCAAATGGAAAGAAGGAACTTAATAAATGGTGATGGCTATATCTAAAAACTTCTTTTCTCTATTCTAATGATATGCATGGTTATTCTATTTGATGCTTTGTGGTGTGACTTATATGAGAATGGAATCTTTGGTTGAAATTTTGTTGGTTTTTGAATCTGATACATTGTAGAGATAGTGATAAATGTTCTTGACCCAGTAATTTTGGGCTTGTTTTGGTTCCAGTACATCAAGGGTTCTCAATAGATCCAATTTTGATATGGTTATTTACAAGAGAACTGGGAGTGAATGCTTAAATTTTTGGTTGGTTGTTTTCCTTCAGCCATTTTTTTGTCTTTTGGTTATGCCTGATAGTTTCCTGGTACTGAAGTAATATTTAAATTGAATCACTTGAATGTGATAATGAGAACGGGTATAATGGGGAACTATTTTCCAAAAATGGGTTGTGCTCTAGTTGTTCCTGTTGTGTACGTGTGCATGTAGGGGTAGTAGTAAGATTGGTTGTGTGTGCGATGGTTTTTGGTTTTGGGACCCTTAGGTTGGGATGAGTTCTTTATTACCTATATGTATAAAATTTAGTTCTTCTGTTTCTTATACGCTCCCTACCCATGTTGAGAACTTCATACCAAACACCCCCATTTCATGGGGAGGGTGTTTTCCCTTCATTTCTATGAGTGGATGGTTATTAGATCATTTCTCCTACCTCTCCCAGGTATCCCAAGACTCATCATGTTGGCTGCGAAGCCCTTTGGTTCATTATTGCAAAAGACTATTTGGGTAGGGTTTGTTGTGGTGGGTTAGACCTGGTGTGTGCAGGTAGGTTTTTTCCCAAGTGTTATCGGGGTAAGGCCCCATGGTCTAATGGTAAGAACTATGGATTTGATGGCATAGGTTTCTATGGGTGGGATGTGTGGTTGTGGTTGACTAGTTGTGTTCTTGGGGGATAAACGTGTGTTTGGGATGGCCCATATGGTTGTTTTGTGGGGCAGAAGTATGACTATAATGGGATTTGTGGGAGAGGTCTGATGAGTACGATGTTCTAAATGACTAGTGGGAATGTTGTGTGTGGTACCCAAATATCAATGAGCTGTTAATATTATTTTACCTAAATTATATTATTTGGGTATTTTTACATGGTGATGCTAGGTGGATAGTTTTCCTTGCTAGGTTCTCTGGTTACCTCTATTTCTCACTGTGCATTAGGATGAATAACTAATTGTGCACAAGAGCTTTTGGTTTCCCTACTAAATAAACCTGTATACTCACCCTACGTATACAAAACTACTATTAGTTTTCCAAGAGGACTTTGAGGACAATGTCAGGTTATAATAGCTCGGGCACCGGGACACATGTCGTTGCTGATTTTTTTTCTTTTTGTAGTTTTCTTTACAGTTTTCTTGTATATTGTATCAATTTATTATGAACATGCATTTGGGGACAAATTTTTTGCTTTAATTTTATCTTTAGTTCATGGTTTTTCTTGGACATACCATCTTATATCCCTATCTTTCTCTATAAAAAGGGTAATTCCTTCCATTTATGTGAGATTTTATACCCTTTCTGCTAGTTGCTACTCTAGGGCAAGCTGAAGGGGGGACTCGGGGGTCAATATCTCTCCATCACCTTGAAGAATAAAGGGCAGGGCTCCTTGCTATACTTTCCCTCATATTGGAGAAGGCGGTTTGCAACATCTTCTCATTATTCCTCATTAATACCTTATTGGTAGAAATTTTTAATAACATTCTACTGATATAATCTTAAGGATTCTTTTTGTAAATCCTTGAGATTTTGTGAAATATATTATTTTCAAATGAATTTAATATTTTTGGGATTTTTCATTACATAAATATTTGATACTATCATGAATTAAATTCAACATTGAGTTTATATTTGCGTAAAACTAACATTTATTTTATCATACAATATACACAACACAAATTTTTGCCTTTTGTTATAAACAATAATAAACTTGTTTTGTGTTAAATGCAACACGACGTTTAAACGAAACATTACATGCTATAAAAATAATATTATTTAATATTATAATTATCAATTATCCAATTGAATGATAGGAATAAATATTATAAATTAAATTATGAAAATATATGGTTTACACCAGAATATATAATGAATTCATTGGTGACCAATTAATTATAAATGAAAATAAAACCTTTTTAAGATAAAGGAAATCATTTTCTAAAACATCTTCTTATAAACGTAAATTAGTTTTACCTCAATAAAATAAAGGATTAAATTTTTATTAAATATTATCATATATTATATATTCAATAAAATATTTAACACTAATATTAATTTCATTCTAGAATAGAGATAAAAATACATTCAATTATTAACATGGGGCTTTATTTTACGAAAAGATGTTTTGTCGAATTTAGAAGATATGTAATAAAATTAATAGTTAATAATTTTATTTAATTAATTTTAAAATATTAAATTAATTATGAAATCATAATATCATAATTATATGAGGATAATTTTTTTGATTTTTCAGCCAATTTTCATTTTTTAGGAATTGTGATAATTCCGAATGTTAATTGAAAACCTGCTTTCCATTTAAATTATTTATAAAGGTAAAATATTATAAATTTTTTTAATGTAAATTTATATAAATTATAAATATATATATAAATATTAATATAATTTAGTACATTTGAATCATTTTAATATTGAATTTGGATATAAAAATATTGTCAACTTTTGAACACATTTCTTTGAAAACCCACCTTATCGCATTTGTGGGAATAATTTTAATTTAAATATTACCACATATGTGAATAGAATTTTTATAAATGGATTAAATATTTTTAATAAGAATAATTTAAATTATCTAATTTGTTTTACTTGTTTATTTACCATATTTATCATTGAAAATAGACAAAACATAATTCTAATGATTAATTTTAAAATTAGGTTTTTTTCATTTCATGTGTTTGTATTAAAATTATTTTTAACCAAACATATTTTTATATAATAAATTTTGTTTTTATATTTAGAATAATTAGGTATAAGTTATATTAAAATGGATATTTTATTTTTAGTCATAAATAATAAATTACCTCGATAAGTAAAAAGATACAAGTAACCATGGAAAAAATAGGGTAAAATTGTGTGAACCTAAAGACTAAAAAATAACATGATAAAATATGTGTTCATTTTTTGAGTTGAATGTTTTCTTGATGAAATAATTCATCCAAAAAATTATTGAACTTATCTTGGGGATCATGAATTGTGTGACTTCCCAATAGTGAATACATTTGGCTATTTACCAAAATTCTCCCCCCTTAATTATAAAAAGGCACTCCCTCCCCTCACTTATTCACACATATAATGTCCATTTACTTAACCAAAACCAGACCAAATCAATTATTAAATTCCATAATATAATACTAAAATCCTGATTATGTGTATAAATCTATACTAGAACATAATTATTGAAATCCTAAGGAGTATACCTAATGAAGAGGTAACATTATTCAATAAGAATTTTTATATTATTCCTTTCTCCAAATAATTCAATTCATATAAATCCATTATACAATAATAAAATTAGTATAATAAATATATTTATATCTAGTACTGTTATGATCATAACCAAAAACCACATCCACTTCCATAAATTGAGTTTTGAAATCACCTTTCATGTGTATGGTGGACAACTGTCTCACAAACTGATGTCATTCATTTTTTCATTACCACCTCTCACAATTGGGTAAGATGATGGATATAATGTATATATATATATATAAAATTTATTACATAATTATACCTATTTATTCATTATATCATATGTAATTTTTTTTAATTTACATTAGGTAGGGGGTACAGTAACATCATTCAAGTCTATGGTGGACTGTAGTCGCAAGAAGCGATGTGATTCTATTTTCACTAATTCTTTACATAAATGGTATTAAGGATGTAGTCATTGAATAAATATGAAAAAATATTACATTAATATATGATATATATATATATTATATGATATATACATATAAATAATTTATATGACCTAATAATTATTCTTCAATGGTGATATATTATTTACATTTATTACATTCCCTCCATCGAGAAAATGGAAAACAACATTCACACGTATTTAAGATATAATACCTCCAATAACAATGTTATTCCTTTCATTTCTCACTCATTAATATTTTAAAACAAACATAAATTAAAAAATATATATTATTTTAATATCATTTCTCACATTTTCAATTTCTTGTAAACATGATAAATATAAAAATGTAAAAATTACCAAACCATAACATATGTAAAACATGAATAAGTTATTAATAGAAACATAATTTTAAAAAAGAATTATAAATAAGAGGGTGATGAAATTTCATAAGAAAATAATATATGGTATGTTAAATTTGAGTTTGGTTTTAAATACATTTATTATAATCATATATTTATTATACAAGAGGTTTTAACATATATAAAAAAAGCTAAAACATAACTATGAGATTTCTATTCTATATTTTATTTATTTCAAAATATGAATGTTCACAACATGTTTTTTATTTGTGGTGTACATACTACCCCCTTTGACATGTTATATCATGAATACCATTCTATTAATTTTATTTACTGTTTCATATGATGTAAGTCATTATTGAGGATTTTGATTCATAATATTACTAATGTGTAAGGGGATTTGCATCTCTCTTTTTTACTTATGTAAGAAACATGTCATATTTGTAACTCCCTGACCCCAGTTACCTAGAGTCAGTGCATTATTACATAACATTGGAATGATCACAAAGGATCAAGTCTCTAAATACAGATTAGTTTAGTAGTCATGGAAACACTAGATATATTCATAAGACTTACATTACATCATAAGGTAAAAAAACAACAAAAACATCATGTCTTCATATCCTCTCATACTACCCCTGCAGGTCATTCATAAATTACTTCTTCGCATCCTGGAAAAAATAATACATTGAAAGGGGTGATCTTAGATGCTCATTAAGGATGACAATATAGAATAAGCTTTCATAGATAAGCATAATCACTTAAGTGAATGTATAACTAAAACAAAAGCCCTTTAAACTTGAACTTCAGCATAATATGGAAAAGATAAAATGAAATAATGCCATTTACTTATTCACATGGATATTCTACTAGTCGAATAATAACTTGCAATATCAATAACCACTTTTATAAGGATGGAATGAATAATGCCAGACTATCATAACCACGTAGCTAAGGCCTCGTACCGAGACTACAAATAAGATTTTTTCAAGGCCTCATGTCGAGAAACTAGTTTGTCTCATGAGACTTACTGATGTATCAAGGAGCTATAGCAGGCTCCACCCGTCACTTACTAATTCCAATGAATTCCACATATGAAATGTTTGAAACATAACATAAACTTCTGTATTAAAACTATCATACGAAATGTAAATACGTTATCCATAAACCATGAATGGTATAGAAATAGCACATCCACAGTCAAAAATAACTCATTCGATAGAATATGAAAGATTTTATTGTATCATATTAACCTCAATTGAGAATAATGAAGGATATTTACATAGAAGAAAATAATCATCAAAACTATTAGAGAGAAATATCCCCCTTTTTCTTGAAAACATTTAAAAGTCACATTATTTTTCAAGAAGTCATTTAAAATAGATTTTTGAATCAAAGTGTCTCATACGACTTTGAAACTTTTAAAACGAATTTTTATTTGAAAACATTAATTTCCATATAAATAAATCCTTAAACCCATTTTTAAATCATGGACATTAATGAGAAATATTTATAATAATAAATCTATAAAACATTTTAAAATTATATTTTAGTTAGAGTTGCTAACCAAAAAAGAGACACTTTAATACAAATAATTGAGGTAATAAAAACATTTTAATATCAGGATAATAAAGGTATTCATGATATACTATGTCATAGTACATTATATACACCATATAAAAGTGATTCAGTGTATAACAACAAAAGAGTTTCAATGGAATGTAAATTGAGATGAAATCTCTCATAAAGGTTGTATCCTTAGGATAAGGATAAATAAACGACATAATTATTTGTGGAAAATATATATATACTCAATATTATTGGATATTTAGTGTAAAAAAATCAAAGGACATTCACCCATATTCTTTTAAAAACAACACCAATGAATTAGATGTTTAACTCAATAAATGGAGATTGAGTTAAAATTACTCTTATCAAGTTCATATCGATGAATTGAGAATTTATCAACGGAGTGATTATGTTTATCAAAAGTATATCCACATAAAGGGGAGTGGAAATTATGACATAAGAAAATAAATAGTGATTCCACACAAAATCTTGGAGTAAAATAATCAATCAAGTATTCGTAAAGCCGAATGAGTGGAAATTGAAATTTCAAATTCCCTTATCGATTTGGTAACGTATGAAACATACACCCATGAAAGAAGGATAATACAATGATGATTTAAATGTCCTTAAATTAAAGTATATTACACAATTAATATAATCATGGGCAGTACAGACACCACATGCAATAAATAAGTTGTGAACAATGGAAATCTCACTGAATTAAAAGTGAGATAAGAAACCCCTTACTTTGTACTTTTTCCTTGGTTGGCGGTAGGTTAAACTCTTGTATAATGGTGGAATAATTTCTTTTGAATTATAATAAAATCATTTACATTAATATGATATCATATATGATCTTTTAACATTGAGTTGTTAATAATATCTTAGTATTATCGGCGTTTCAGGTGTTAATGGATTCGTTTTCCTTTATATTATTTAATGTGCGAGCCGTATTTGTTATGGATGTGATGTATCCAATTCATATCAAGAATTATATCATGTCTCTAATAAATATTTTTATTCACCAAATGAAATTTATTCTTGAATGGATTTGATGGGGAATGAATCTCATCGCGTTCATGGAGACGGTAATCCCTACGTACGCACGAGCGACAATATCATTATTTTGATATTAAAATAATATATAATTGGATGGTATATCATATATACAGAATCCGTATCATGTTATATATATTATTTAAATGAATTAAACATCATTATTATACCAATCTAAATAATAATATACTGAATAACAATTACACCACGACGTGGAGACGGTAGACTGTACGTACGCACGTATGGTGACATATCATTCAAAGGATGGATAGAATACATAACATGGTTTTACCATATATATAATAACATCATATTATATATATTATACTGGAGTTATTATTTTATATTTTAAATAACAAATAATGAAGAAGTGGAAGAAGAAAGGATCTTGAAAGAGGGTGGTGAAAACATTACCTCTTCTTCGGGGTTTTCCTTTTGATTTGATCAAAAAATCTCTTTAGGTTGGCTTTATAATCCATATAAGGCCTCTAGGTTGAATTGAGGGAAGTTGGGAGGATATTTGGGCAGAGTTTGGCCGAGCCAAAATGCATTTAAGGGGTGAAGAATTGGTTAGAAGTGGGGTCCTTTTATAAGGGGAGGAGGGGTCTTTATAAAAAACTTAAAGTATTATTTTATAATAAATTCATATTCAGTTTCTAATGGACCCAAAGTGGATTATTCAAAGAATAAGGGGAGTATGGGTCGAAAAACACTCAACCAATAGGCTTTAGACAGGGTTGGGTCACTATATTAACATTATCATTTAGTTTTAACTCTTAGTTAATTAGTTTGACATTTACCATGTCACTTTGTATTTTTATATTATATAGTTAATAAACATACTATATACCTCCAAGAGACCCCGAAGTGGTCCATTAATGATACAACTATCATGATACAAGTCCATTGGCCAAAACATATATTTTTAGGAAATTTAATATCAATTAATAATATAATATTTGTTTTAAAAAATGTTTTGTGTCAATTTTGACACTATTTGGTATTTGATTTTTGTGAAAATCACAAAAGCATGATTACTTAGAAAAAATTTAATTAAATAACTCCTATAATTATATATTAAAGTATAAAATTCGTTTAATTAATTAAAAGTCTAAAATTATATTTATTTGGGTATTTATAATATTGATTATGTTAATATTTCACTAATAAGTTAATTACAACATCATCATTGTGTCATAAATAAATTAAATTATTTAATGTTTAAAAATTGAAAATAAAATACCATTATGTAGGTAATATTTTTATATTTCTAATTAATATTTATAGTCTAAAATAAAACATTTATAACCCATTGTAAAAATTGTTTTTCTAAAAGATATATGCTTATGTTATTTTTGTATTTACTTTAACTTATTTAATATAAAGTGTCATTATCAATTACAAGTGGATCAATGGGGTCCCAAAATCGACCCAAAGAATCCCATGGTCGTACATGTATCAAAAAATAGGTTTACGACACGTTTTATGGTAAATTAATATTATTATAATATTATTAGTTTACCCTTATTTAACGGATTTACCCTTTAACCATGGTAAATAAAATATTTAGCGAAATAATTATTCAAAATGTCTCAAAATAAGAGTTGACTATTAACACAATTTGTATTTCCTAATTCCAAATATGGATTCCATTTTTCCAAATTCAAAACACAGAAGTGCTGAAAATTAATTTAAAATTAATTCCCGCTGTCAAAACAACAAGCGTGTTTTTAAGATATAATAACTATCAAACGATTGACACTTGTTTATGTGCAGTTTAAATGTTAAATCATGTCCAATGACCAAAATTTTATTGAATGGTAAAAATATATTATAAATATATTTTAAAACCAATCAAATTCATAATTTATCACTATTAATTATTTCTATTAAAAAGATGTTTTTAATAAAAATTTACTAATTTTCACTATTCATAAAAATATGAAAGTTATTCGAAAAGTACCAAAATTTCACCCTAGGCTAATTTCGATATTCAGAATCCAAAAATGAAGTCCATTTTAAAAGATAAAATGTATAATATTTTAAAAAGTGGGTATTAATATTCATAACGGCTAGTTTTATTAGTTGGGGTGTTTGTTAGAACTTGAAGTTGTGTACAACACACAGTACTGTATTATTCAGAGAGAAGCGTGTTGTGGAATCTTGGGGTGTTACAATATTCACCACCTATTTAATTTATTTAGTGTATATAATTCCCTAGAATTTATTTTATTATGATTATCCTAATAATTATTTAGATTTACCTATCCACTTGGGGATTTGTGGATGATGTGGTTTATGATTCCCGTGTTTCCAAAGTAGTAACAGTTTTTTGCCTGAAATTTCTTTCTTAGAGTTGTACATTATTTCATGAACCCATATTCTTTAAGTAGGTTTATATACTACCACTTTGACATGTAATATGATGAATTTATTTATCTTAATGATATTTTAGGATACATTTTATTTTATTACTATATGTGGATTATGAGTTATAGTTACCAAAGTGGTAGTGATTTTAAGTTTCAATCTTATAGTTATTGGGATTTTTTAGGATTATATTTCTGATGATAAAATATTATTATCAATATCTCAAGAATATATTGAATTTTATTATTTTTTATTCATGATAATTTCACATAATAGTTAAATTTAAATTCTTTGGAACATAAAATAATAGAGAGTATGTTTTTAAGAAAAATACATCATTATTCCTATATTCAGTCAGAAATAAATTTTATTTAAAAAAATGTTTTCTTATTTTTTTAGTTTATTATTATTATTATAAAATTATTTTTAAATACATTTTCCCCAATTTTTTATTTTTACAAGTTATTTTATGGAATATGTATTGTATTCTCCAAAAAATATTCATTTGGATTTGATTAGAAATGATATAGGAATATTTGTTTTTAGATTTATGACATAAACATAACATCCCATTGTCATGAATGTTATTTGGTTTTTATATTCCTTTATAAATTTTCTTGTTTACCTTCAATGGGAAAACATTATGAAACAATTTTATTTTTTAAAAAGTGTTTTTTCAAAGAGGAAAGTTTATATTTAATAAGAAATGGTTTTAATAATTAGTCAAAATCCTATTCTATATAATATGACATCTGTTGGTGAAGACTATTCATTACTCGGGATATTATCCAAGAATACAAATCATGTTATTTCTTTGAATGTTTTATGATTATGATTTCAATTTGTTTTTAAAAACCTTTTTTATCTTCAATGGGATATAAAATGATAATATTATTATAAAAACCACTTATTTTTATATGGGTTATGCTATGAAGAAATTATTAGGACACAATTCTATTTTATATAGGTTATTATATAATGAAATGTTTCTAAATCCCACTAAAGTTCATTGGTTATTTTATGATTATTATTTTATTATATTGTAGAACATGTATGTATGATTAAAGTTCGGAGATATATGAGATTTATATCTCCAACTAATGTATTGGTGAAATATGGATAACTAACTAGTAAATATTTTATGTGTGAACCTGACTAAATGATAAAGATGTTATGTGTGAACCTTATTAAATGTTCACAATGTTATGAATGATCCTAATAAATGATCACAATATTATTAATTAATGTAATTTCATGTTTATATTATTATCCATGGACCTTTATTTCATGCACCTAATATTATATGTGGACCTTGTTTTATGCTTCATGTTTATATGAGGGCTTGATTGCACCTACATATATTAACGAGTGAACATATCTCTATTTATACATGATAATGTTTTATAAAATGATTTTTATTTCATGAACATATATCTTATTCCAATGTTATGTAATCATGGCTCTTGTTCTTTGAATGCATTATTATTCATGTATTATGAACTACCAATATGTCTTCTATAACTCATGTTGATAAGTTATGATATTAAGGTAATGGTCTTTAAATTTAATTGTCACGTTCTGACACCAATATTCTCATGTTAAATGTATATATCCATTATTTTCACTTACTAATAATATATTTTCACCCTTTTATATTTTTATCTCCCCATGTTATTAATAATTCAAAATAGGATGTTCTTTGTTGGGAACATTGAATAAAGTTTTCCAAATTAGATGATTTTGTACCTAGTTTCCAAAGGAACTAAAATGATATGGCCCTTAGAGATGTGTTTGCCTATTTTATTAAATATTTATCTTAAAATATTTAATATCTATGTAGCAGAATCTATGGTCTCTATATTTGGTATCCATCATGTGTTTTACCAATGGATTGAATAATACAAAAATGGATGTAACATATATGTTGGAGAAGACAGGGTTGATATATTTTGTATCAACGGAATGGATTAGATATCTATTTGAAAATAATAATATAAAACTTTGGTGAGATCCATAGGAATTGTTATAAAGATACCTCAAGGTATTTCTATAAGGACAAGTATAATAATGATACAATGTATATGAAAATGCCCATGATTTTTGGAAAGGATATAGAAAGAAGATTTGATGAAACTATATAACAATCAGAATACTAAAAGTGTATGTGGAAATTGTATAGACGTACCTAGGGGTAATAAAATGAAAGGGTTGCATTTATCTACAGTCGATAATCATCAGGTTCAGGAAAATAGGCCTTGTTGAGTACCTGGTTTCACACTATTAGGGGATATGATTTAGAATCCACACACACTTTGAAAACCATAATGAAGGATTTATAAAAATATTTATCATGAATAACATTATTCAAACCAAATTTTTCATATATTTAATATAAGGTTTCATGATTTAGAAATCCAAAAATTTATTTCGCATGATTATATGTTTTTTGCAATATGATTGGCGTTGAAAAAACTATGATTTATAGGTTTAGTCAATTAAAGAAACAAAATGAAACCATGTTAACATTAAATGTGATAGACACTTTTTTAAGGATCATCTAAACGGAATGATAACTCAAGTGAAGGATAATGTGATTATTCATAATTATTTATCCTAATATATGACAAAAAATATGCACATTAACCAACTAATGGACTCCCTATTGGATATAAGGATAGAGTTTATTTATTGTTCTAGTAACAGAGA
Organism: Viscum album; assembly: GCA_963277665.1. Classification (NCBI taxonomy): domain Eukaryota; kingdom Viridiplantae; phylum Streptophyta; class Magnoliopsida; order Santalales; family Viscaceae; genus Viscum; species Viscum album. The sequence goes on from OY728123.1 coordinate 1,771,821,798, forward strand.
CTGTGGAGGAAAGAATATTCAGTTTCATATATGTCAAGAATGTGGAAAGAAGAACTTAAAGTAATGTCTAAAAGGAATGTGGAAATTATTTATTTCTGTAGAAGTACACAAGGAAATAAAATTCCCTAGAAAAATAAAAATATAAGTTAATATAATGGATGGTAATTTTGGACTCCCAAAGTTATTAACAATGTATTAATGCTTTAAATTTTGAATTTATGGGATTTAAACAAATAAACTTCCTAAGGAGAAATATCTTGAAGAGAATAAGAAAGGTTGTATGAGTAATGGTTAATCTGTTGACTATGAAGAGACATAAAATTAAATATGAATGGTATTGGATATTATGATAGTATTATTTACGTTAAGTGTTAGAAACATGATTAAATTGATATGAATGAATTTTTTTAAAAATATTCCTATTTAATATTTCAGGAAAGAGTTTATAAGGAATAAGTTTTTGAATACTAGTTAATGTCTTAAGTATTCAGTGGAATAATTTAAGTATTATTTTATTGGTATATAAAAATTTTGAAATATGTAAGGATTTATCAATGTAATTTTTTTGTTAAGGATTTGGAAGAATATTTGTAATGTTACAGAAGACCTGGAAATGTAATTTAATGAAATGAATATTTTTTATTATTAAGGGAATATAACCCTTAACATGTTCTTTAGGATTAGAAAATGGTGTTTATTTTGGAAAAAGAGATCATTTATATGGATATCATTTATAACTTCATAAATTATAAATTATTTGTTTAATTTTTTTTATGTTATCATTGAAAGAGTTTAAAACATTATTAGATCTATGGAATATGTTCTATAATATGTGGATTTATTCAAGGAATGAGGAAGACATTTTTTTTGTAATGAGATAATTTAAAAAAATATTTTATTACCAATCTTCCTAAAAATATTCTACCAAGTTAATCACGTACTAAACATGGGACTATTATTAGATACTTAATGATATTTGGATGATTAATGTCATTTTGAGTTTTGGAATTCAAACGATCTTTTTTATAAATTATAGATTTTAGAAGGGTTGTATGGTCAACCATTTATTTAATGGTTTATGTTGAACATAAAATGAGGTTTTAGAGATTAATTTATTACTCATTAATATGATGATTAATGAATAATATGTTCTAACTATATTATTGTGATGATTAATAAATATTGGTGGAATGAATTATCATTCAATTTATTAAACGTATGATATTTTAGTAATTTATGAAAAACAAATTCACCTTCATTTATGTGATTAATAGATGATGTTGACCTTTATCACAGAAGAACTAATGGATGTGATTTTTCCCAGGAAAAAAATATTTATCATGTATGTACATTTTAATATTCTCTCAGACAATATAGAAATTGGAATTCCCTAATATCTAGAAATGGATCTTAAAATAATTTTTTTCCTATTATTTTCATTTTTATGATATCAATTTCCTTCTTCCTGAATATTTGGTTTATGGATTTTTAGGAATAAAAAGTATCTAGATCCCCATGTTTCTTGTGATCAATGTAATCTATCACTATCCATTAATATTTGGGTAAATGTTTTTCCTTTATTTCCATGTCTTCACTTCCCACCTAAGTTCCCCAATTTTGTATCCGAGAGTGTGTTCTTCTAGATGAATGTTTCTCATCCATTTCTCGTATTTAAATAAGGCATTTTATTAACCATTTTTAGGATTTGGGTTTGTGTGAAGGAATTTCCAAACATCATAAATTTTATGACTATGTTTAATTTCTAGGTTGAACATCATTTTAATGGGGAAGAATGTATAGACATGAGATTTTATGAAATATATATTTTTCAAATAAATTTAATATTTCCATGATTTTTCATTACATGTAGAATGTGTTTAGATTGTGTAACATGCATCACCGAGTATGGGGTGCAATACATGGAACACTAATTTTATATTTTTTTCATGAAACACAAAGGTTGTCTTATGTTACACACTATACCAAGTTTATATTTTGTAACAAACAACACCTATTTTAAACGAAACTTGACATACTTTTAAATTACAATTATGTAGTATGATAGATATCATCATGCTATTGGAGTGGAAATAATGAATATGATTAATGAAATTATTAATATATATCGTTATATGTGTGTATATAAAGAATTAATTAATTACAAATTAATTATAAATGGAAATAAAAGACTTTTTTAAAATGAAGGAAATCATTTTCTAATAAACTATTTTTGTGCACATAAGTTTGTTTTACCATTAAAAATTAAATTAATAACTATTTTTGAAATATAGTTAAATATAATATATCTATATTAAAATTTTTAACAATCTTCTTATGTGTTTTCTATACAATATAAAATAATAAATCTAATTTTACACGTTATACTATATTTTCTAAAAAGTGGGGTTTTCACCTTTAATGAATATATACTAAATTATTTTTTCTACAAATTCAATATAAATTATTTGAAAAAATAACCTTCATATTTAAAATTATAATATCAAAATAATCTTAGGGACCATTTTTTTGATTTCTTTTAGTTTATTCATTTTATGATGAATAGTGAAAAATAATGAATTTTAATTGAAGACTTCATTTTCAATTAAATTATTTATAAATTTTAGTTATATATTTTAATTAGTATTAAATTTAAATTAGATTATATATATATTAATCAAATTTTTTTCATTTAAATCATTTTTATATTACTTTTCGATCTAAAATCTTTCTAAACATATAAACATTCTTCTTTGAAAACCCACTTTCCTGTTGAATCTTCCTAAGTAATTTTAAATAAAAACATTCTAATTATTGCAATGGTATTTTTAAAAATAAATCTGTATTTGGTATTATAATAATTTCTACTATATAATATGGTAAAAAAAAATTTGATCACAATTATTAGTGAAAAAAAGGTAAAAGTTAATACCATGATTACGGTTAAAACAGGGTTTTCTTTGTTACATGTGTTTGCATTAAAATTAATTTCCCACACACATAGGTTTTTTTAATGAATATAGTTTCCTATTTATAATATTTTTGGAATAATTTATCTAATAAATTTTATTTTATTTTCAGTCTTATATGATGAAATATTTTATGTGAATAAAAACATACATTTTTACCCTGGTAAGAAACTGAAAGGGTGACATTAAGTAAACATAAAACCCGAGAATACCATGAAAATAAATTTATTAATTTTATTTATTGTAGGGTTATATTTATGAAATAATTCCTCCATTATATTATGGATCTATTTTTTTGGAAAATATGGTTTTATTTAAGTCCAAATAGTTAATTCTTTTGGGTTTTTACAAAATCATTAAACCCATGTTAATTATAAAAGGGAACTCACTACCCTCACTTATACAAAAATCTAATGCCATTTGGATAAAAATACCTGAAAACAATAACATCATAACATCCATTATATAATAATATAAGCCTTATGTTTTGAATAAATCTATCCTAGCAAGGATTTATTAGAAACCTAATGAGGATACCTGAAGAATAGGTAACATTATTTAATGAGAATTTTTATTTTTTTCACACTCTATCTCATTCCAATATTATTAAAACATGATGATATAACAACCTTCATATAATTTATTAAATGGAATGTTGTTATGTTAATTTTATGACATATAAATAGGCCAACTTCCATCAAATGGGTTATGAAATCATTATTCGTGTTTACGATAGACTACCTCCTCGCGAACTAATGTCATTCATTTTTTTGTTACAACATCTCAAGGTTTGGTATAATGACAAATATAAAGTATATGTATTATGTTTATATCATAATTATGCCAATATTGAACTTATATAATATTTTAAAATTTCACCTTTCATTCCATGGGTGATATGATAATGTCATTCATGCGTCGCTAGACTCCCACCTAACGAAGCAATGTGATTAAATTTTCCTAAACTCATTACATGGAAGGTAATAATTATAAATTTAATGAATATTATATATATCTGTTTGATATATATAAAATAATAAGTATTATTTATGTGTGATATATTATTTACCATTATAATATTCTTTCCTTTGAGAAAATGATAAAAAACATTTATGAGAACGTATGAGAAACTATCTCAATGAACCAAGTAGTTCATTTTATATCAAAAACATAAAAGGATTTAAAAATTACCTATATAAATAATTTATATTATTTTTATATCTTGGTTAAAATTTTTAAAGTGAAATAACCATTATTAGAGTAAAAAAGGTTTAAAATAGCAGACGAAAACGTACATGAAAAACTAAGTAGTTGTTAACTAATTTTTTTAATAATTAATTATTAGTAACATGTTATAAAATGTAATAATTAAATATTATAACGTATATTATGGATGGTTATGGTTATATAATATATTTATAACAAACATATATTTATTATACAGAAGGTTTTAATGTTTATGAAGGAAGCCATGTCTTAAGGTAAGGGATTTCACGTCTCTATTATATTTCAAAAAGACATATGAAAATTTTGAAATTGTTTAATTTTTGTGATGTATATACTTCACCTATGAAATTTTATATCATATTAATGATATTAAAAGTTTCAGTTTAGGTTATTCTTTATCGGGGATTATTATTCAAAATATTACTGAACTACTAAGAGATTAATGCAAGGCGTTTTTACTTATGTGGGACACATACAATATTCACCATAAATTTTATAATGTTGTGTATATACATTAAAATAATTTCTTTTATTAGTATTATTATGATAATTATTGGTATTTAAATATACATGTGTGGATATATCATTATTGGTGTTTACAGTTTGAGACTTACGAAATCTGTAACAGATTTTTGCTTCACCTTTTCTTCTTTGAGAAGTACCTTATATTATGAACCTATATTGTTTCATGAGTTATTAGTACAAACCATTTCACATGTAAAATAATGGATTTATTTTACCACATGGTATTTTATGTTATTATTTCATGGGAATTATGATTCAATATTACCAAAGTGGTAACGATTTTATGTTACAATCTCATTATTTATTGGGATTACATATTATTATGTTTTTGATGAATAAATCATAAAATTAATTTATCAAGAATATTTATAATTTTATTCTCCTATGATTATTCATGATATTTTCAAATAATATTAAAATTTTATACTCTTTGGTACTTAATGTATTCTCAAATAAGTTATTATGAAAAGTCATAGGTTAATCCTTTCTCCGATCAGAAATCGATGTTATTTCAAAACTGTGATTAATAAAAAATGTTCTATTATTATTATTATCATAATATTTTTAATATAATTTTTACCCATGTTTTAAAAATTTTAAAAATTATTTTGTAAAGAAATATCCATGTCATTTTAAAAACAATGTATCTTAGTAATTTATAGAAAATTTGAAAGGAACCATTATTTTTATGAGTACAGAATGAATGAAACATCTCATCCCCATGAATTTTTTTATTTGAAGATTACATTACATGTTTTCAAGGATATTCTATAGGAAAATATTTTCAAATTTTTTTCTCAAATCAGAAATGATATTTTCTACATGATTTGTTTTAACTGAAAAATCAAAATAATTTCCCATATAAGATTAAATATATTGATATTAAATATGCATTACTAAAAATATTATCCAAGGAAACTATTAAAATTCCATCTATAAATGGATAATGTTTATAATGGTATCATGTTTATAAAAGTTATTTTATCTTCCACTGGTTATACCATGATAAACTGCAATTGAAACCATATTATTTTTCATAGTTTATGATATGATTAAAGAATTATGAAACCTATCTCTGTTCAAAATTTTATTATATGATGAAATTTTTAGGAATAAAATTTCATTTCATGGTTATGATATTATGATTGTTTTATGATCCAATTGCACGCATATGTATGATTTCTATTATGATATTGGTGGGACCTAGATCTACCTCCAATGAATTTTGTAAATAAGTATAACCCATGAGTAAATATGTTATACCTGAACCTAATTTAATGTTAATAATTTTATTCATTATCCTGATTACATGTTCAAAATTGTATCTTCTAACCTTATAACATGATGAAAATGTTATGTGTTATGCTGATTATTAGTTCACAATGTTATGAACAGACATGTCCATCATGTCTATATTGTTATACATAAACATGATTGCATGTAAATATGTTTATGAAGGGTCCATATTTCAAATACTTACTATAGTGAGTGAACATGTATCTATTTATACATATTAAAAATGTTATAAACTACTGTGTATTCCACAAATATATGTCTTATTCCAATTTTATGTTCTAATGTCTCATGTTATTTGATTTGATTTGGATCTAGGTATTATGAACTACCAATGCTTATTCCATAACTCTTGTTTATGGTTTTCAAATTTTATTCAAATTTTTCTGTGTACATACACCCGTGTAGTATATATATATATCCTTTATTTACCCTTTCTGAGGACATAAGATAAACCTTTATTTTGGTTCTTGCCATTATGTTATCAATAAATGTTTTTTATAAGGAATATATATTAAGATTATTAGAAGGGTATATATTTATTAGAGCCATTGAAGATCTATCATCAATTTATAATATTGTGTTCCTAGTCTCTAGTGGAACTGAAATATTATGGTTCATAGGCATATGGTTATGTGATGCAATTAATATTCATGTAAAAATATGTAATATCTATGTATTTGAATCCATGGTCACTATACTTCTTTATTCATAGCTGACTTCTATGGTGTTATTTTATCATCATGTTTGGATACATGTTGATATGATAATTCACCATTTTTTGTGACTAATAACATTCAATTAATCATAAATATTTTCATGTTTTTTGGATATATTTGAAGAATAATTATTTCACATAGCCTAATCATATTGTTTCTCAATTTCTATCTTTCTCCCCCTTGACCCATGTTTCAATTGTTCTTTTTTAATTTATGGATTTTACCAATAATAAATTCATAATTCCAAAATCTATTACAAAACCAACATTGACCCACAAACCATGAACTTCTAATAACCACTACATGATGTTTTTGGGACTTCTTCATAGCTTGTTAGATTATTTATGGGTAATAAACTTTAATAATATTTTCTCTATCCAAAATATTGATGGATGAATGACTCTCATCACCTTTCCACATCCGTACATATACATATTTTTTCCCCAAACCGAACTATTCATGAAAACATATTTTGAATAATTATTACAATATGTTATGGATGGTAAATATTTCTTCATATCAACTTGAGATAGATTTTTAAATGAATTCAATATATTTTTATCACATTTTAGATAACATTCATCCTTTTAATCCTCCATTGAGTATTGATTAGGAAAAATTGTCATCTCCTCCTTTATTGATGCCTCGATATTTTATAATCATGATTGGAAGAATGAAAATAAAATTACATATATTTTAAAATGAGGGAATCTTTCATATCTTCACTCTTAATCATTTTATCTTCAAAAACCTTATTTAGTATTTCAAGTTATTGTTCATGAAATTTATTTTTTTGTAACAAAGAGTCAATTTCAAGGATAATATTAGATTTTAAAACACATTTTAAATAATTGGAAGAAATATTATCTAACTATTAATCAAGTTAATGGACCTTCTCTTTAGGACAATTATGATCCCATTACTTTTCTTCTACTTCATAATGAATATTTTACTCAAAATTTGAGTAACTTATTTGAAACTTCGATATTTCTGCTCCAAAATTCTCTACCTTTCTTAGAGAGCTTCATGCATAATAGCAATTATGATTATAAATTGTTCTCCATTACGTATTAATTCTCCCCATTATGAGTTATATCTTTCTATATAAATTAAAATAGTCCATAGACAATATATTGCAATTATATTGGATAACCATGCATCATATCCTTAAATAAACCAATTGAAAAATCTATTAACATGTTATTACTCACACTAGTTCTAGGATGATAATAATGATAGTTTTTACAATAAAATAAAAATTCATCTTGTTAAATTGAATCCCTTGATGTAATTGAGTTAGATAGATAGTCCATCTACTTGGTGGAAACCTGATCCATATTCTGTATAACCATGCTTTGTATGTCTTCTTTTTTCAAAGTATTGAAGCTATTAATACAACATATTATTTATATAAGAGGGATTTATTCTTTTTATCTTTCATTATCCTATTTATCGTTGTCTTGGTATAAATAGAACTAATCTTAGAGGTAATTGAATATTCACCACAATTTAATTTCTTAGTTAACATAGGAAAGAAACTAAAACCATCAACAAGGAATAACTGAATACATAGAAAATATAACATATGTGAACTATAGTTGGGATATTAATTGAGAGAAACACTTTTATATGTACACAATAATGATGTAGTGGAACCATTTTGGGAAATTTTACATTAATTATAAATTTTACCCTTTGACCCTCTTTGAAATATTTGGCAATTGATTATATTATTCTATTTTATTTATCGAACTAAAGTATATGATGTTATGTAAAAATGGATAATGATTTTTTTACAAGTTTCAATAATCAATAATATTAGCTAGTTCTTTACATTTTTTTTGATGAAAACTATATGAATTATCTACTATAATGATACATGAGTTACAGGGGTTTGTAAAGAAGAAAATAATTATACAATTGTGAGTCTTCACAATTTAGGTTCTAGATAGAAACAATTATCTTACCTGGATTAGGGAAAAACTAATCCAACTTATAGATCCTTGACGGTTTTCTATACGGCCTATAACGATAATCGTTATATTTTTCAAGAGACACCTTATAACACTAATAAAATAATCCACTTTTCGAGACATCTGATAGATGCCAAAATGTTTTTTTCTTATTTTCTTGGTTCTTCATGACTTTTTACATTTAAAAAGTTTACATGGAACTTTTCTTCTTTATAGTAGGAAACTAAAAGTCTCTGTAAATTATTATTCTTCTATTTTCCTATTAAAATATATGTGCATATTATTTTCTTCTCCTTTTATACTCTTCCCTATGTATTATTTTTTCAGAATGATATGAATGTGTAATCCACAAGTTATCTCATAATTATTCATTGACCTAAATGATATTAAAAAAATAAAGATTGGAAACCTAATTATTTTTCTTGATATCAATTAAAAAATATAATGAAATATTATAGTTGATTAATATTATCTTTGTTTGATAAAAAATATAATAATTTGTTTGTTCTATCGAATTTTAAGTGAAATTTTTTATTTATAAAGACGTCATAAAATACATTGAACATATCACATTATCTTATACATGTATTTGGATTCAATTCATGGGATCCCCAACTAAAACACTATAATAGATAATCATGATACTATTTTTTGTGATATTTAAACATTATACTTATTAAATCTTGCTTTACATTTTTTATGTAAATGGATTAATAATCTTATATTGTTTTTTATATTTTGGTAAATATCTCAATTTCTTAATCATTCACATATGCATCAAATTCATCCACTATCTTGTTCCTATTTCTTGGTCTATTTTTCCTGAAAACCAGTTATATAAACACAATGTCCTATTATATGAAACCATGTCATGGCCCTGAGTTGTGAATGGCTATCCTCTCACACATAGCAACATTATTCTACTATATCATGATGGTTCACAATATTTTTATGGACCCAAAATTTATCATTACATATAATATTGTTTTGTAACTAGAATTAAAATTTTTGTATATTTTCTATTTAATGTTTTTTAAAATTTTGAAAAAACCATAAATGTAAACCCATTAATTACATGTGGAAAAATTCACTTGGTATTTATTTTCCCACCAAAGGATAACCTTTTATAAATAAAACATTTTTTTTCATGACTCATATTAAATAATTTCATCATGGCATCTTATTTTTTTCTTACAATTATTATGACCTGTGGAAAATATTTTAAAACATGGGATGAGAACAAAAAGGTTAGTAAGAGAGATAAAATAAACAAAATTGTTACTCCAGTTAAATACATCAGAATCCATTAAAATCCTTTTCTTAAAACTCATTACCAATCATAGTAAGATCATATAGTTTCCTTGGGACATCATTACCATATCAAACCTACATTCACCATTAGAGGTGGAATAACTATATGGTCGACTTCTATTTGAGGAGAACCTAATAAATTGTAGTTCTATAATTTGACTCAAACATCATATAAGATTAATCTGGCTAACTCAGTTTTATGATCTATGTTGGAGCTCAATCCTTCATATAAGCTATATCGGGCTCACCCCTGAGCTATAATGGGGCTTAACCCCCCACATATAATGAAATTGGACAGTATCCTTAATAAAACCCTAGGAAAATCCTTTAAAACCATGTGTAAAATAGTTTTACATAAAATTTTAATATAAAATCCATTATATAAAATATAAAAAAGATTCCTTTTTGATAATATTTGATAGAAATTAAAAAAATCCCATTTTATAACATTCATTTCCATTTCAACAAATTGATTAAAATAATTTTAAATATATGTACATGAAATATAATGATTTAAGAAATAAATATTTAAAATATTTAAAATAATGTTAATTTAGTTAAAAAGTCCATTACCTTCAGTCCTACTCATCACGTAGGTTATTTATCATTCATAATTATAATCATAGTCTAATTATTTAATTTTTTAAACCGTATTAAATTTGATTATTATTTTATATCATTTTTACCATATTATGACAATTACATAATTATTTAAGTTCTTTTCAGATGTTTTTATGATATTCAGTACTTTAGTTCCAAATAACTTTGGTATTATGTCTATATTCAAAGTCTTCACTAGTATATAATATATTAAAATATATTTCTATGATTATAATCACTTTTATAAATCAATTATATTTTCAAATTCATCCATTACACATAGATAAAATAAATAGACTATGTTACAATCATGGAGACGTTAATCAATACTTATACATGAGTAACTTTTACATTTTTCAATAATCATTAGGTAAGGAAAGATAATGTAATTTGAAATTTATAAAATGATAATAATATTGTAATGTCCTAGAATGACTATAGTAACTAGACAGGTTGGTCACGTGGCCTTAAGAATGACTCTGTGTATGCGAGAGGCTTCTGACTAATAGTGAGGGAGTATGGAGGTGATAATGGAGAGACCATACACTCATTTCAGAGCGTAAAAATGGTATCTTGGATAAGAAATAATATATAATAGTAGAAGAATTAATAAAAGATAGATAGAGAATTGAAATAATAATATAGTATCTGAATAGATGTTTTCAACACCAATTCACAACAATGCATGCGTGAGAGATGATGCTACATGTATAAGCAATGAAAATTAAGAATAGTATTACAGTGTAATCAAAGAATAACTACCCAAAAAATATATCCATGAGCACATCAAGCACAGTATCAGTACTTGTCCTAAACTCCGTTATAGTAATTTAAATCAATCATTGGTAGCTGGTTGCTGCCCTTTATCAGTGTTGTCAGACATAAAGTCTACTCAGGTAACAATGGTGTCTGAGTAGTGTGTGAGATACAATCTTAATAGGCTGACACCCATAGTGTATAAACTAGTCTATTTTGTTAATATAAATAAGTAGTGTGTAGGTATAACACGAAAGATAAAAAAATAATTTATAAAATAAATACACAAAACCAAACCATGTTTTTAAGTGATACAAGCTAGTTATACCTACATTAACTCATAGACAGAATAATTTTTGGATCAATAACCATGAATATATAGTAATAATATTTATGTAAAATATATAGTTATATATTTAATCAACCTACATGAACCATGTTCATGTGGATGTAAGTGTCCATATACCTAGAATATTTTTTTCTAGATGCGCCGAGGCATAACTTAGACATCCATAACTAGTCTAAATGTGCCTATAAGCTCATGTAATGGAGTACATATGCTATATCTCAATAGAGGGAGGTAATTCATGCTACAGAACTTAGTATGGAATGTGAGACACCATTAAAACACTCTAATCATGGAACATGGAATGAAAATCCCATCACCCATATAGTATGAGTAAAGTGAGATTCCATTCTCGACACTAGAATGTAAGGGAATGGGATTTTCCATTATGGTCAACACACCCCAACATCATAGATTTACTCTATAAATTATTTTCATTAATAATATAATCATGTGAAAAATATATCATGAAAATTATTTATCAAGACTTTATATATATATAGAGAAATACAGTGTATTCATGTTCAAAAAAGAATACATTAATAAATACCTCTCATATTTTTCCATTAATATTGTTCAATTCCATTCAAGGGGTTACAATACATGATAAGAATTTAAAAACACATAATTAAGTGCATATCCTTATAGTAATTCATTACCCATTTCATTAGATTAAGCAAGTTCTTTTATAGAACCACAACCATTGTGTAAAGATATTCCATTTGACTACAGGAAAATCAAGTTATGAAACATAGTGAGAAATTTGGAGGCCTAATTTAAATGATGAACAATTACCTACACAGGTAATTCAAATAAATATTGGGTCCATGTAATTTGGAGATGTCTTGGTTTAGTTGGCATTTTCAATGAAACTGGAAACTTTTTTCACAATATTTAAAAGGGCATTTCCCCAAACATTATGAAACACTAAAAAAATAAAGATCAATATGTGAACTCCCATATTGTATATCCATGAAATATGAAAAACAATAGTTACCAATATTTAATTTTGAAGGAGGTGCAAATCAATCGAGGAGTTTTAATATAAATATATGTCATTGTTTAAGGACAAATTTATTTAGCATAATTAAAATTCATTTTAGGAGTCATACATAATTCACATTATAGAACAAGTTATTCTAAAAAACAAATGACACTAATTAATATCCAAGACAGATGAGAAAGAAAGAAATTAATGAATTCTTCAATTTAAAAAGGAAAATGGAAAGGGAACAAACTTCAAGAAGAAGAGGATCACCAAGCTAAAAAATCTTGACACTCGATGTATTTGACAACAAAAACTCAAACATTCCATTTATGTATTCCATGCATATTACCCTTTTCTTATATATAAGAGAACCTAGATCTTATGTCTATATTTCTATGTCCATATATGTATAAGTGGATCCTTACATATATGTTTATACATGCATATTTCCCTTTTTACAAATGCATGTATGCATTTTCATATACAAGTATTTGAACACCTGTCCCCATTATAAATATCCATCCATCCATGGGTGACTATATATAATGGGGGAACATATATAGGTACATTTCTACCTATTCATACACATGAAAGTATTTTTTGAAAATGGAAACTGAAAACCAATGGGAAAAGGTCCAACAAACAAAATAAAATTATAAGATACTCTGTATCTCCAAAGGTCTCAATTAAAAATTAAAAAATAAATAATAAGGGAGAAAAAACTACACAAAATTTATGATAAGTAGACAAAAAGATTTCACATTCACTGTAGGATGTTGTAATATCCCCACATATGACTCAATACACATACTGAAAGCCATATAAATGGGAGAAAACAAAAATAATTGGTTAAACATTGAACTAGTGTTCAACCAAATTACATCGGGCAATGGGGATAAGAAAAATAGGCCAACCAATGATGGATAGGGTAGATGGAGGTCTTACCATGACCTGACAATGGAGAATCTCAGAGGAATAATGACATGACTTCCTAGAATGGGATCTTGATGGGGGGAGGGGAGCATGGAAATGGGAGAGAAGAGGAGGGGGCTCACGCAATTTAAGAGGGGATGGGGTAGGTTATTTTATAAGTTATTTTATTATAATATTAATTTAATTAAATTAAAAACCAATGTTCATGGTTTGGTCCGCTTGGTTATCCAAACTATTTTCCAACAATGTGATGAATTATTTTTAGGTACTACATAAGGGAAACACCCATGCAGGATAAGTCTTTGGTTTGGGTAAACTATGTTCCAAATGGGCAATGAAATGTTTCTAGGAACTTCTTATGGGTACTAAATAAAGGAAATATAACAATAATGTGTTCTTAATCTCAAATTTGCATTTTGAATATTGGTTTTCAAAAGGTTCCATCCACCAAACACAAACGTTAAAATTTATATGGAATTTTACATTAGCTCAAAACACAATTTTTTACGACATCCACCTTAAAACATCTCATCCTTGAGAGGCCCTAAGGAATAATGAAAAAACATTCTCACCTTCAAGGGTCATGAAGTTCAATTCAAATGGTTGTATTTTGTTTCCAATACCCAACACATATTCAATAATCACTTAAACATATGAAACATAATACGTTAAAACCTAATCCAACACTCATCTTCTGAATTAAACACATAAACATGTATTTCCTAAGACTGTTAAATTAGGTACATGATCACATCATCATATCAGTAAACATAAATAAAATGGTGATATCTACTTTATATTTCAACACATTAAGGGATAATTCCACACCATGTAACCTCCACTATTAGAATTTCCTTACAATGAATGACTCTATGTATTTTAACAAAGCTCCTGAAATTATTATCATTAACAAGGTGAATACTATAACATATGAGGTCATAACAAGGACCTCATCATTAATAAAAATTCCAATTCCAATAAACCAAACTAAAATTTGTCACAAAAACATTCCATGAAATACATATCCAATACTCTCAAAACCACACCTATATTAACTTGGTGAAATGATTAAAATAGTTCCCCTTTGACTATAAACATTGGACAAGAAGAAATAAAATTCAATCCATCTTTGACGGACCATTCTCAAGATGATCTCCTTAGATGGATATCCTATTACAACCAAAACATCTATGGCTTATTCAAATGGTTCTTGTGTTTATAAAAGAACATTTACCAAAGCCCATACCCAAATCATGATGGTGTTTCATGATCAAAACATAACCTAGTAATTAAAACTATCATACCTCATCACAAATAATTGGAAACCCAGATCCAGCCCACTGGAATCGTCACCCTTTTTAAAAAATAACCTTCGATCCTAAAAAGAAGTCTGAGATAACATCATATTCATTGAAACTGGGGTCTAAGGAACAATTCTAGGGTAGTACAAAATATAGATTTTCAGAATGACATTATTACAAGGTAAATGTTTCCATCTAAATCATTTAAAGGTCCCAATGGGAAATCGTCCTAGCGTTTAGGTCAAATAAATATTGTTTGTGTCCAAGAGTCCATTCAAGGTAGTCCTACATAGAAATACTAATTTCACTATGTACTAACCAAACCTCAAATAAAAAAATGAATCCAACATTTAGCAAGATAGATATCATATCTCAAGCCCAAATAATTTTAAAAAATTATCATGGTATGAGACTGACACACTTTTAGTGCATCAAGGGTTACATTAAGATAGGGGACATGCTCATTTACTTACTAGAGTACACTAAGAGGAATCAAATAAATCCAAAATAAGAATAGTGGAACCAATATTGATCAACCTATTTAAAGAATTCTTCTTCAACTTCCGATGCATGATCACAAAATTAGTAGAATCCTTTACCACTGTAGGCATTGTATGACCACTCATGCTTAACCACTAAATTATACCAGGGGAAAAAAAATTCTCAAGGGGTTCATACAAAGATAGAAACATAAAAGACATTATTTTGAGAACAAATAGTCATTTAAAATCCATAAAGTAATTAATGAAATAATGAACATCTCCAAATGGTCCTTCTCAATTACGTCTCTTCTACATGGAAGGGCTTCCAATCACCATAACAGGATATGTGCTCCCCACCTTAGGAGTCTACTATAAGTCTAATAAATAGATATTCCAACCACTAAAAATTGTTCTAGGTTATATAATATTTAAATGTTAGGGTATTTCTCTGTTGTCTCATGATCACCAGGTTACCACATCATATCATTTTTCATGAATTCCACAACCTACCTAACCAATGCATCAAATAACCCAACCTATGGAAGTCATCATGAGCATTGGGAATTAATTCATCTTAACATTGACGTTACTCTACCCTGAAGATGAACTAAGAAAATACTCAATAGATAAAATCAAAATGATTTTTCTAAAGTCAATAGGTTACATACACCATTTAAAAAATCTACAGGCGTGGCGTATATCAACTCATATTATCTTGGATTTTTAGAGAAAATGGATCATCATAGATACTACCCTTAAGATATCTACCAAATTAATTCAATTATAACATAGGAAATATAATATATTTAATCTTAATTAAAACTTTCCCATACAGACTTTAACCTAGATTACTACATGCCATCTCATCCATCACTAAGGAGATAAATGGGTTAAGCGACCTATATTGTGGTTGAAAATGCTCAAGGAATATCTAACCTATTAAAACTAAGTATTCTTTGATGTTCACACATATATTAAGGGTCAGGGATACGATGACCACCCATATGAGCAAGGGTGTCTTTTAGAAACAAAGAGTCTTACTATGCACAACGACACCCGAACAACATCAAGTGTCAAAAAAAATAACATCTTCTAGTAGGGAAGTTAAACTCTATGGGGTGCTACCAACCATAGGATAACCCCTTAAAAAAGTATAAATCATCATCCCATAATGAGGTCTTACCTAGGAATGTAAATAGGCTCAAAATATGATAATTTAATCCATTTCTAAAAAGGATAAAGGATTATAAAAAATAACTACAATTTCATTATAAGGCAACTTAATGGAGAAACTTGAACTAATGTTATATGAGAATTAAAATAAATGATCTCAAATAAGGGTACATTTTAAGGCCATTATGATGATTAACATTTAAGAACATAATATTTAAATGATTTAAAATAAATTTTTGCAAAATAGGAAGGTATTATCCAAATTCCTTTTTAAATATTATACATTTGTTAACATTACGTCACAATTATGAAATTTATCACATAAAATAATTTTAATAATACCCCACAGTAATAGATAAAGTAACCTATGAGGGACCCTTTATGGAAACCTGGGTTTATCAGTATGAAACCCAATAGTAGTTTTTTAACTAGGGAATCAATAAACACCCAGACGAGTCATCTCAAAAGAAACATTCCCCAATTGATATACATGGGTCAATTTGTGCATTTTATAAGTTAATAACATGGTCGTCATGCCTATGTAATAGTGTCACAAAACTTCAAAATGGAATCCATTTCATTTGATATAAAAATTAATTATCCTTTAAATTTATTGAAATTTAGTAATATATGATGGTCATATAAATTATAGTTTAATTATAATTATTCCACTGCCTCAATATATAAATAGCCCATAAAAACTATAAACCAATTTATATATCCTATTTAATTGAAATTAATTCAAATCGTAAAATAATATGATCATATATAACAGTTATGTTATATGGGTGGCCATCTTCCAATCCATAAAGCCCCCATAAAATTTACACATTGGAATTTGGCTCCCATTAATTGCATCCATTTCACTTTAACCTTTTAAACATTAGAAGATTTTACCTTTTAACAAAGGTTTTCAAACATGTATTAATCTCAAGGATGGTTTGAGTATACTACTTACAATTTCTTAATTATAATGTTCATATAAACCTTACAACTAATAATTGGTTGACATTTAATCACCACCGATATATTTAGATGATTCAATTATTTATACTTACCAAAAAAACTACAATTTCATTAATAAATAAACATATAGAATAATACTAATAATATATTGGAACAATACAAATAAAGGCCTTATAAATTGGAAGGCTACAAGGTACATTATCAGCTAATCATGTTATATAATAAATCATGATAAAGAAAAAAACATATAAAATCTCTCTAGGCATGAAATAAAATATGTATGAAACTCTATAAATAAATCTTCATGGAACGGAATATGCATGGAATGTGTATTTTATTATTTTATATTGTTTAAATTTTAATGATAAGAATAACACAAATTTAATAAATAATTACAAAATAGAATGTATACCAATCAATCAAGGTTAAATCATAATGAGATGTAATTGAAAAAAACTGAAAATCAATCCCATCCCTAGCCACTTAAACTTTTCCTCATGGGTTGGGTGATGAGTCCCAGACAGAACTATTTTCTTAGAACCAAAACATTCCAAATACCCTTTTCCAATATCCCAAAATAGTATGAAAAATAAAATTAAATAACCACTTATTTGACTTTATAACATCTTTTCTTGATAGGCCACAAAAAAGTTATCTAGATTGGCGGGTCACAGGGCCTCAAGTGTGCCTTTTCATATACCAGAGGTCTTTGACATGTAGCGAGGGTCTATGAAGCTTATAGAAGAGAGACTATACCCTTATGTCAGTGTATTACAATAGTATCTCAGATAAGAAATAACAGAAAATAGTAGAATAATTAATAAAATAAATTCTCAAGAGTGTAATAATAATACAATATCGAAATAAAAGTGTCCAAACAAAATTTACAATAATTCATATAAGACACATGACGCTATAAGTAACATCATTGAGAATTAAAAAATATCAATACAATGAAATAATATAATGAATTCCCAATGACTATATCCATGAGTAAATCATGTACCATCTCGATCCTCTACCTGAACTTCATCCTAGTAAATAAATCAAACATTATTGGATGGATTTTTCCTTTGTCATTACTTTCCGACATAATTTTACATGGGTACCAATAGTTCTTAAGTGGGGTGTGAGATACAATATCATTTGGTCAAAACCCTTAAGGAATATCCCATTCAATTCCTTGAATAATAGTAAGTAATTTTCATGTATAAATAGAAATATAAACAAAAGGTGATTAATAAATAACCCACAGCCCACCAAGGTTCCAAAGGGTCACATGGAGGCTATACCTTCTTTAGACCATAACTGAAATAAGTGACTGACTAGTTACCATAAATATATTGTAATAATACATATGTATATAATATAGTTCTATATTTTATCCAGTTATTTTAACCAAGTACATGATGATTTAATTGACCATATAATTTGAAGACTAGTTGATAGCTGGGCCGAAGAACAATTCTAACATCTATAACTAGTCTAAATGTTCTTATAAGATTGTGGAATATAGAATATGCCCTATAACTCAATAGAGTGATATAATTCATGCTAAAATACTCAATAAGGTGAGTGAGCCACCATGGAAACACTCTAATCATGGAACATGGTGTGTAAATCCAATATCTCATATTGTATCACACGTGTGAGATGCCATACTCAACACTCAATATAAGGGATTGTGATTATCCTACATACTCCACACCCCTTACCATCGTACAAAACCACTATAAAGGCATTTCATTTATAATATAGTCATGTGTAAAATCCTATCTTGGAAATTATTCATCATCATATTATATATTTATGGCATATCCATGTTCATAACATAACACATGAGGAAATACCTATCAGATGTTCTATCAATAATGTTCAATTCCATTCAAATCATTATAATCCATGATAAGAATTTAACGATGCATAATTATGTGCATATACTTACCATACATCATAACCAATTTCATTTAATTAATCCAATCATTTATGGAAGGGAAACCATAATGTAAAGCCATTAAATTTAACTAATGTAAGAGAAATATATTTAAAAATTTGAATGATAACTTTGGGTGTCTCATTGGAAAAAAATTAATTATTAACTTCACATGTAATTATAATTAAGACTTGGGACAATCACATAGGATATTTATTGGTTCATTTAACATTTTCCTCAAAAGAGGAAAACTCAATTTCACAATATTTAAAAAGGGAATTCACATGACATGACAAAAATCTAACAACAATAGAAAGGGTGTTGGTGAACCCCAATACTATAAAGCATATAAAGATGAAAAAAACTAATGAACACATTGTAATTTGGATGATAGTGCACCTCATTCGAGGGGTTTAATTATAAAAACATGAAATTTTTGATGAAAAAATTATTTTAGAATAATTAAAAATATTTCAAGAGTCATTCATAATTTTCATTAAATAAATATTAATTCAAAAATTCATAACATAATAATTAATATCCAAGGAAGTTGTGAAATCAATCAATTAATGCATTCTTAAATTTATAAGTGAAGATGGAATGGGGTCATATCTCAAGAAGAAGATGATGAAGAAAAAACTTCACGGAACTTGATGAATCTGACAACAAAAACTCAAATCATCCCTTTATAACTTTCACTCAAATGAACCATTTCTTATATGCATGGATATGTAGCCCCTATGTCAATATTTTCATGAAAAATTATGTAAAACGGGTTCCTTACATATATTATTATACACTCATATACCATTTTTTACTTACACATGTATGAATTTTCATATACCTATGTAAGCACACCTAGAAACAATATATATATTCAACCAAAAATAGGTTCATATATATAATTTGGGAACTTATACAAGTATATTTCCACCTATGAATACACATGAATATCTCTTTTGAGAACCAAAAACCAAAATCTACTCGGTAAGGTTCGAGGAACTAATGAAATTTACTAGAAACTCATGTGTTAAAACATTACTCAATATAAATTGAACAATAAATAAAAATGGAGGAAACGTACCAAAATTGATGAGGTAATACTAAACCACTTCGCCTTCGGCGGTATATGGGGAAACATGCCTGAAGACACCACGAGAGACATGATGGAAGCCTTAAAAATAGACGAAAACTAAAATAATTGGATAGACCATTACCTATATTTCAGTAATATGACACTGAGTGGTGATGATAAGATAAATCGTCCCATCAAGGGAGTATAAGGGAGCCAAAGATATTACCTATAGGCGATGAGGGAGAATCATAGAGGAATAACTACCCAATGATGTAGAACATGACTTCGATAGAGGGAGGGGTGTACTACCATGGAGGAGAGGAAGAGGGGATCAAATGAGTTAGGAGGTGAGGGGTAGATTAGGTTTTATGTTATATTATTTTTATTTTTATTTTTATGATTTAATTTCTTTAAAAACATTACGCATGATTTGGATCACATGGTTAGCCAAACTGTACACCAACTGTGAGATAAACAGTTCATATAAACTACATATGTGGAACTAATTGTGTAGTATAGGTTCAATTTTTTGGTAAACCGTGTGTATCCCATGCACTTTTCATCTACTCACTACCATAAGAAGTACTATTTGGTGTTGGGGGGCACACAAGTTTAGACAAACCATCCACCCTCTACAGACCCTCCAAAAAATGTGATTTATGGCCCTGATGATTTTTAAACTAATAATGAAATCCATGGGACCTCTCATTCCATTTCCAACATCCCAAAAACAACACATTGAATCTTTCCAAATCTCAAGGTTTCATTCTAAATCTCTTTTTCGAAAAATTCATGCCCACCAAATTCAAATGATCAAATTTCCACATAATTTTACCTTATCTTAAACCATGTGTTGATAAGAAATAGCATATATATAATTTAATTTTTGTAAATATATTTATATATATTATCCATTGTATATAGTTATCAAAATATAATCACATCGTTTGGTAGAAGTGATAGTTCACATGTACACACAAACATCGTTATCATTTTTACATGCGTGGAAAGGTAAAAAGATAAATAAAATATTATCTTTTAATAATTATAAATATTTCAAGAATATCATATTTATGATTTAAATCCATAATTATAATCATTATTGATGGATGGCGAAAGAAAGATAATTTCATCTTTTCGTGAGGTGGTTCTTCACCGCACACACGAATAATAATTCTTTCCCCATTTGATGGATGTGGAGATAGATTGTGGTGATGATTTTGTAATAATCAATTGTATTTCTATTTATGATACATTAGATATTATTTCATCCGGGTTGAATAATATTTTATGTAAGTGGAATAATAAATTGAATAGACATACATGATTAAAACAACACCTCTTATTCACTAATCTCATTTTAATAACACCTTAAGTCCACTATGGGTTGTTTTGTTCATAATATAATTTCTCTAGAATGTGAGTAGGATCTCTATAAAGGGATTTTGGAATATATATTAAAATCAAAATTAGTTTTTATGTGTGGATAAATGAGAATAATAGGTTCCCTATTATAAGTGAGTGGTGTGGATCTCTAGTAATATCAAAAAAATATTAATTATTATATGTAAATTTTGTATAAAATATATATATAAACTAACTTATTTCGAATATATGATTATTATAGGTTTATATAAATTCATTAAATTAAAATTATACAATTTTTTAATTTTTTAATGTTTTTCCTTTAGGTTTAATCTTTATTTTACCCTTTTAACACCTACCGGGATAACATGTTTTTTTACTCATAAAGGGTTAATATAGTTACTATAAAATAATAGACATATAATAAGTGGATAATTTATGACATTTTAAACATTATATCAATAATTTTTCCAATGTTTATATTTTTAGGTAATTTATATTATTTTATAATTTGTTTTTAAATACCATTAATGTAAATTTTGATAGTAATAAGGATTTTTAAAATTTTCCTAACAAAAATATAAATTTGAGAAAATTATTCTAAAAAATCAACAAGATGTAAAAGTAATCTATAAATTTAACATATGTCATTAATTATTTCAAATTATATATATTTTAGTATATTTATTTCATTTAGTTGATATTTCCATTAATTAAACTATCAATACATCAAAATTGTGTAACATTTTATGGAAAATATTTCATTCCTATAAATTAATAATACATTTCAATGATGAATAAAAAAATTTAATATTTATAAATAATATTTATAGTAAAATATATCCAAGTGGATCATAGATCTCAAAAAATCATCCCAATGATTATTTTATTCACAATAACTAATCCAATAAAATTTGGTTGACTCTTAGAGTAATTTTCCAATATTTATTACATTCTTTTACCCTTAATATCTTGATTTACCCTTGATTACTATAATAAAAATTATTAATGTTACGATTCATATATTCTAATAATTAAAGATAGCTATTTACCAAATCTAGACAATATGACTCCAAATATTTAATCCATTTCTAAAAATTAAAAACATTTTATTGGATAAAATTAAATTGAAATGAATCTCATTGATAATAAGATACAACAAGTTTTTAAAGTGAAAATGTTCTAAATATTAAAAAAAATTATAGGAGTATTCAATTTGAAATTGATTCTAATGAAATATATTATATTAAATGATATAAAATTTATCTAATTAAAACTGAAAATCAATTAAAACATAATTTAACACTATACATTATTTAGAACAAATAGGTTTTCAAAAATCAAATGCAGTATTTTTCATTATTCATACAAAAATAAAACATATTAGAAAAATACCAAAAATTAATACTAAGTAAATATTTATATTTATATTTATATTTAATATAACAAGTTTATTATTTTAAGTATAATTTATAAAAGTTTCAAAAACTAAATTTATAACATGTGCTCCATCAAAAAGTGGGAAAATTGACTTTTTAAAAAAATGCATCATTTAAGCGTAAAATGTTATTTATTCTTATATCATATATATAAAACAAATATAATGAAATTTAAAAATTATATTGAATATATTGTATATAAATTTTATTAATAATATCCAACTATATTGATTTTTTATTTATTGGTATAAAACACACTTTTGAGAATTTAAATAGTTATTCAGAAAAATATTTTCTTTCAAATAAGGGGTTTTATTTTCATTTATAATTAATTAATCACAAAATAATTAATTATATCTACATGTGTAGACCATATTTTCCTAATTCTGTTAAAAATATTCATTCCCTTTATTCTAACGGCTAGTTTATAACTGTAACATTCGAATAATGATATTTAGTTGTTCATTTATGCTCGATGTGGCCTATCATATATGCTATCAAACATAATATTCATTTTTTTAAACCAAGCTTGTTAAATTATACCCCCTATTCTAAATTTAGTCCCCTCAATATTGAAATTGGTCTATGTATCTAGGGTTCAACTATTGGAAATATTTTTATTGAAATCAGACATCAGAAAAAGGATTACTAAAACATCCATTTTAAATTGATGAAAGGGTAGTATGAAGGTCACCTAAGAAAACCCATAATAGGATTAAATTTTAGAATACATGTAAATAGAAAAAAAATACATTCAAGTTATGATAGCGAGTTATAATGAATATGGTCATTATAAAGTTACTCATTAAAAAATCATAAATCCATTAAGGGATAAAAGGACATTGATTTCATTGAAATAAAAGTAAAAGGATAATGTATTTTTTTTAAGAACCTTTTAATAGTCTTAACCAATTCATTTACCTCAAAGAATATTAATATAAGACATAATTACTTGAAAATTATAGTTATATTATTCAATAAATTTCCACCAAAAACTTATCTTTTCATCAAAATGATGAGAATTAATTTTTCATTCTTGGAGCACTAGAATCAAATATCATAGGTTAATAAAACCAAAAAATTATACTAATATACTCTTCCAGTTCTTAGGAATTCACCAAAAAATGGATAGTATAAGATAATAATCTTTTACAAAAAATATAAACCCTTATATTATGAACAACTACATCAATCTCCAAAATTCAACAATATTAAAGTTTATGTCTTCTAGAAAGATTTGGGTGGGTCCTATGATAATGGTTGAGGTTCTAGGATCTGTGATGCACTCTTACGCAGATATAAAGGCCTTTTTGATGAATGAATTTGCTTTCTCTAGTTTCCATTATGATATGCTTTTCAGTTTCTCTAGTCGCATCTGCGATGCGTGTTTAGATATCTCCAAAGGCCAATATGATGCACTTAGAGCTGTTTGAGTGACGTTTTCCTCTCCCTCATGGTGTATGTTTATGGAGGTTTAGTTTTCTTTGAGTTTTTG
The DNA here is from genome assembly GCA_963277665.1 of Viscum album. Taxonomy (NCBI): domain Eukaryota; kingdom Viridiplantae; phylum Streptophyta; class Magnoliopsida; order Santalales; family Viscaceae; genus Viscum; species Viscum album. The sequence goes on from OY728123.1 coordinate 1,771,846,664, forward strand.
GATTTCTTGTTGGTTTTTAGATGGTGGTTTCAATGTAAATTACTGGTTTCAGGTGTATTTTGGCGGTCTGGACCCTATGGTTGTGGTTCTCGTCCTTGTGATTCACTCTTACTCTACTCTAGAGGCTTGTTTGATGAAAGTCTCTAGTTTCTCTAGTTGCCTCTGTGATGCACTTTTTTGTTTCTCCAGTTGCCTCTACAATGCATGTTTCAGTTTCACAAGTTTAATCTCTATTGCAGTTCAGTATGCTCTATTGGTATTTTAGCACTGGTTTCGATGATGATTCACATGATAGTGATGCTCGTTTTTATGTGACGATGGTGAATATGACACAATAGTTATGAGATATAATATCACCGGCTATTTTTCCTACCTCAGTTTTCTTGGTTATTTTCTTTAGTTCCAAGATAACTCTATTCTCTCTGAGGTGGAGTAGTGCGATGGTCTTATTTATCCCTTTGGATGTGAGTTTGTGCATCTTTTCTAGGATATCAATGAAAAATATTAGTTTGATAGATTTTTTTAATAATTTTTTGATTTAAAATTTGGAAAATTCTCAATGGAATTTTGGGAATCTATTATGAGTGGGTTTGGATGATTTTTTTAAATTTCATTTTATTCTAAATATTGACGGTGAAGCAACTAAAACTCTATAAGTATCATATCTAGATGAGGACCAGAGAATGAAGAATTTTTATGATCATGGCGATTTAGATTTTTAAGAATGAGAGGGTATGGATTTTTCCTCAATAACAGTCCTGTGAAAACCTACATAGGACAGCTTTCCTAGTGTACATGTGAGGTGGAGGATAGACATAATGATGTATTTTTTATGTATGGGAAGTTCCAAGTAGTCATGATTAGAGTTGCATCTTGTGTGTTTTTTTCTATGTTTCCTACTTTTTTCCCAAATGTGATTTCGAAATAGCAAAATTTAATTTTCAGCCAAATTATATAATGTTCAAAATGGACCATTCAACAAATAACTATCCATAAAATACTCAAAAATATAATGAAGCATATTAAAACCAAAATAAAAGAATTATTTCATTACATAACATTCCAATATATTTCTTTAGAATTCTCTCCAATAAAAATCAATTAATTTTAAAGTCTCACACTAAAAATTAATCACCCTAATAATCTTCATGATACACTAATAATTTCATTAAATAACCTAATTGACCATAATATAGTATAAAATTATATAGATTTAAAAATATAATTCTAATTTTAATCCTAAAAAATTCCCATAGTATTATATTTACCTAAATCATATAAATTTCAAAAAATAGAGACCATCGTCTGAAATTACTTTAATAACATAATCACCAAATCATTTGCAAATCCCATGGTTAACTATTTGATAAAAAAGATGTTCCAATATTAAAATTATTCTTCATCCATCAAATCTTCTAACAAAAAATAAATTGTCTAACTAGTTGGGAATTCACATAGGCTAGTGGTAGGTGATTCACCCTTATCTCCCTTCGGTTTTGGGTTTGGTTCCTGTGGCCTTGATAGATGTGATGGGTGGTCACACATCTTACGGGTTACCCCTTTTTTAGAAAATTATAATTCTTATAAAATTTATATAAATGTGATAAACATCCTTAAAATTAAACATAATATGTTTTTACCTTAATTATTATCTCATACCTTCCAATTTTCATCCCAAAATGTAATAACCCATAGTTTCCACAAAAATTAATTTCTCCAAATATACCATTAGTCATCCAAAAATTTCAAAACCTAAAGCCTTAAAAGAGGGTTATAAGAAACTAAAATAACGTCCAACAAGAATATTATAAACCTATGATGATATCCATAACTATTATATAAACATCATAAACTATAAAGTTGATTAAACCATATTTTGATAGAAAAAGTAAGGAACATGCATTAAACATTACATATTCTAGTGTTTTTGACCCAGAATTCACATTCAAGGATCATTTCAGTTTATATTATTATAGAATTTGCAAAAACTCTTAAAATTTAAACACATTCATTGAAAGTGTAAAATTTTACTTAGTATCTATTCTCCCACCAAAGGTAACACATTTCTAAATAAAACATGTTTTCTTTTCATGAAAGATCTTCAATACATTCAATATGATATCTTATATTTCAATACCAATTTTTAGACATGTTAAAATCATTATAAAACTTTTGAGGAGAATATAAATGTATGTTATAAACATATGTTAATGGAAAATATTATTCTAGAGAAATACATCAAAACCCATTAAATACATTTTCTTAAAAATCATTAGAAAGCATAGAAAAATCATTTAGGTGCCTTGGGAAATCATTACCATATAAATCTTACATTCACTATTACAAATGGAATAACCATATGTTAAACTTCCGTATCTAGATTACCCAATTCATTAGAGATTTATAATGAGGCTCACCCTTCGTATATGTTATATCAGTCTCACCTATGATTTATAATGGGTTCAACCATTCATATATAATTTCAAAGGACTAAATCATTAATCCCCCATGAAAATGATTTTAAACCCATTTGAAAAAGTATTTCAAAAATTAAAATACCATTTTATGTACAAATCACTTTTAAAATATATAACCTACATACATGATAATGAAACCAATTTATTTGTAAATAAATATATAAAATTATAATGGAAACATTAAATAAATACAGATTAATGATAGAAGGAAATTCATTCCATGATATATATGTTAATAAATCCTTTAGTATTTTGTAAAAAAAAATTAAAGATTAAGATTAAAAAAAAATTAATAAAATTTCCATCACAAAAAACCCTAAAAAAATATTCTTTACAAAATTTGAGGGAAATATAAAAATTAAAATATAAAAAAAATAATTCCAATATGAATAAATTCATTAAAAAAAATTCAATACATGTACATGAAATATTATAATTTTAAAAATAAATCATTAAAACATTTAAAATAATGTTTATTTAGTTAAAAAGTCTATTGTGTTGAGTCCCAATAGATGGGTACAATCATTATATTCCTAAATAATAAAATTAGGTTATTTATTTAGTTTCACGAGACACTTATTAATTTTAATTATTCATTTTATATCAAAGTTTACCATATTATAAAAATTATTTATTTATTTAAGTCAATTTCATACATTTTAATGATTTTCTATACTTTAGTCCAGAATAACTTTGGTATTATGTCTATATTCAATGTTGTCATTAGTATATAAAATACAGAATAATATTAATGAAATAATAATCATATTTATACATTAATTAAACTTAAAATCCATATATTACAAATAGATATGAAAAATAAAGTATGTTACAGTCATGTAGATTGTAAGCTTTATGTATGCAAGATTAGCATTTCCATTTATCAATGATCATTATGGAAATAAGTTTAATATAATTTCAAAATTATTTATAATAATATAATATATATAATAATATTTATCTAAATATACTTATATATGTTATCCATAAGGTATGATGATGAATAATGAATCACATTGCTTTGTGGAGGTGATAGTTCACTCGTACGCATGAAAAACGTTATCATTTTTTTGTGCACATAATGGTAAAAACATAAATGATATATTATATTTTATTAATTATAAATATTTAATTAATACCATATATAAATATTAATTCCACTATTTTTACCTATCTTGAAAAACAGTTATTCAGGACAAAATATATCGGTTCATGAGGAGGTTGTTTAGTGTACACACAAATGATAATTATTTTCCCATTTAATGAAAGGGTGGAGATATTTATGTGATGATATTAACATAATAAAATATCATTATATTGATACTATATTTATTATTTCATAATGTTTGAAGAATATTTTAATGAATTGTAAGAATAAATAAATTATAAATACTATATTAAAATAATAAAACTTTTCTAGACGATCTTCTTTTCAAAACACTTTAAGACAACTAAGGGTGGGGTCATGCCTAAAATAAAATATCATGAATGTTTGGATGGATTATATTACTATATTTTCTCTGATATGATTGGATCCAAATATGTTTTTATGTGTAAAGAATAGATAAGAAGAAGTTCACTTTTTTATGAGAGGGGAGAGATAGTTTGGGAATTTCAAAAATATTATAATAAAATATTTTTTTAAATAATAATGGTATCCAAAAAATTTTTATAACATATGATGAATATGGGTAGAAATATCTTAATTAAATAAAATTTAGACAAGTTATTTTTATTGTTTTATCCACCTCATTTTGGATGAACCCTAATTTAATCCCTTTAACGCTTACCGTGATAACAAGTGTTTTTAATCATTAATGATTAATATAGTTTCAATAAAATGAAAAAAAAATAATTGATAACTTATGATATTTTGAAAATATACAAATTATTTTTTTGGAATTTTCTGTTATTATGAATTTAATATCATTTAGTAAAATAAATTTATTTCAAAATATCATTACTCTCAATGTTGACACTATTCATTACTTGAATTTTTCAAAATTATAATAAAAAAAGTTAATATCAAAAAATTATTATAAAAAGTAAATAAAATGTCAATGAAATCTATAAAAATATTTTATGAAATTAATCAATTCAAATTATATCTATTTTAATATTTTTAATATCATTCATTTGATTTTTCCATTCATTAATCAATTACTGAATCATCATTGTGTACACCTTTAAGGTAAAAATTTCTTTCCAAAATATTAAAAATAAATTTCCATGAATAATAAAACATTTTTTAATTCCAAAGAATACTTTTATTAATAATTATCACCAATATAACCCCATTCTAAAAAATATTTCACTTTTTAAAAACCAAAGTTTGAAAAATTTGTCTTTATCATTGAATAAAATAATATAAATAGAATAATGTCATTCATGTGGATGAGAAATGTCAAAAATATTCCATAATATTATTTTTGTAAAATATCACTCATATAAGAAAATTTGGACAAGTTTTAGGGTAATTTTATAGTATTTGTAATATTATATTTACCATTAATTACACTATTTACCCTTAACCATAATAATTAATATTATTAATGTTACTATTAATATTTCCCAAAAAATAAAAGGGACATTTTTAATAAATTTGTAACACTTTATTACAAATCTTTAATGCATTCTTATATATTAAAAAAACATAATTTTATAAAATTAAGTTATCATTAATCTCATTGATTGAAATGGGAAACATGTTATTAATTTGAAATGTTCAAAAGAATAAAATGTTATATTCAAAAATTAAATTTCAAATTTATAATAATGACATAAATAAGATTTATTGATATACATTTATTAATTATTCTTTAAAACCAATTAATAATATAATTTAACACTATTAATTATTTAGATTATTTTTTTTTCAATTAAAATGTATTATTTTTCACTACTCATGAATACATGAAACTTATCAAAAACATAAAAAAATTAATCCAAGTAAATTTTTATATTAAAAATTAGAGGAATATGTTTATTTCTTCAAATATAATTTATAAAATTACAAAAAATAGAATTTAAAACATTTACACCTTCAAAAGTTGGAAAACTGGCTTTTTAGAAAAATACAACTTTCAACAGTAAAATTATACATGCATTTATATCATCTCTATAAAACAAATTATATGAATGTGAAAAATTATATTGAATACATTACATATAAATTTATTTAATATAATCCAAAAATAGTTTTTTTTGTTTACTATTATAAAACACACCTGTTCATATTTAAATAGTTTTTTATAATATTATTCCTTTTTAAAATGGGGTATTATTTTCATTTACAATTAACTTGTCCCAAAATAATTAATTATATATACATGTGAAAACCATATGTTCATAATTTAGTTAATATTCTTCATTACCACTATACTAATTTCTTGGTTATAATGGTAACATTTAAATAATAATATTTAGTTATTCATTGAAGCTCAATGTGGTGTATATTGTATACTATCAAACCTAGTATATATATTTTTTACAATGAAATGTTAAAATATTTTTCCACCACATACAGTTTTATACATATTAAAATTCCATACCATTACATAATATATTAGTATTTCATAAACACTAGGTCCTGGTACAAACTAACCATCATGATTCATGAAGGATGAAACACAACATGACTATGTGTAATTATTATTCTCCTTTAAAATTGTATGTGTTTATTCTTTTTGACATAAAAAATGTATAGAAATCCAGTTAATCCTCTATCCAAAAGGATCACATAACTACTTATACTTTTAATAAGATAAATAATAGTGATACTATTTGTTTTGAAAATAATATCTCTTGGATAATTAATGTGAATGGCGGAAAAAATATCTTGGCTTCAAGAATTTGATATTTATAAGTGAGGTTCCACCACATTACAACCCCATAATACCCTGATAAATTATCCACATAAAGGATATTTTAAATTCCCAAAAAAATATTCCATGTTGAATATTTTTTTTAAACTTCATATATTTTTTCATGACACCAAAAATCGTGTAGTATTATATATAGGAACTCCTCACATGCATGTGGTAATATCCTCAAACTCCGTCTCCCTTTAGAAGCATAAGCTTGTACATTTAATTTAAATGTCCACATCTATCATTGTTTTCATTTAATAAAATAATTTTCTTCATGTAATCACATATATGAAATACACTAATTCAATTCATGGTCTTAGATTGATCCAAAATTCTACATCCCCTCAGCATCATCCGAGAAGACAACTAGAGTATTGTTCATTAAACTATGGATTCATCATAGAATACTTGATGTGAAAGATGATATTAATCTTGGGAGGGAGGTAGAATATTATGTGCTAAAAATATTATAAAAATAATTGTTTCATTGTTTAGTTGATGTTTTATCAGTATCTTTTTATATAATCTTTAGTGTACATGTGTCTATAACCCACATCTGACCTCCATACAGTTTTGCACTCCAATAAAATTGATTTTGTTTCAATAATCATTTGATTTGACATTAGAGTCTAACACCCTCAACACATAATACATCATAGTATATTTCCCAACACACTCGGCCCCCTACACACCATAGAACACTTTTTGTGGGTTCTATGTACTCACTATTAACCCATTAACACAACATTCACACAATATGTGGGACCATTTTAGGACCGATCTCCCATGCTTACTTATATTTCCCATGAAATGATCATATCCCACATGACTGAGCCTAAATTTAATATTTTTAATGATATTTTACCTCGCAAGTGTCTATGGTTGGTATATTATTTTGTAAAAACTACCACTAAAAATATTACACAGCATAATTCTATGTATACCAATTAATTCAAACCAATTTATCTACTTTATCAATTTCAAAAATAAAACACATGAGAAAATAATATATTGTATAACCTTCTAATTAATTACATATTAACTTTCATTAAGAAAAATATTATTTTTCATTGTCCTCAAATCACACCTCTTTTTCATTGGGAATATAAATTCCAAAGAGCACATCATCATCCAATCAAATTTATTTAAATATTATTAATTATCATTAATAATGTTTCATTTTAATGTATTTAGTGACACATGTTCTAGAAATTAAGAATTTTTTAATCAACAAAATGAATATAAATTTAGTTTATTGAAAATATCATCTTTAAGATAATAAACCTCGAGTACTATATTCTTCTTCATTTCATCTAAGATACATTTACATTTTTATCAAGAATAGATATAATTGACACATCAATAAACCTTCCTGAAATTTTGTTCTTTATATCTTTGATATAATATTGAAATAATTAAAATAATTCTTTTTTATTGACCACCATTGAAGAACAATAACCACCATTTATAGTAAATTCAACTAATACACAATATGGAATCTTAATAGTGGACTATATTTTCCTAGTACTTCCATTTGGTTTTGTCACTATTTAGTTCTTAGTTCACGTCATGGTGTTTTTCATTAGTTGAGTAGACTAAGGGGGATGGGTTAGGAATGAAATTTTATTTTCAATGATTTGATGGTTATGGAATGACAACCTTGGTCACACAATGAGATTTTTTAATCCTAATGATCATAAAAATATAGCTGAAAATGAAATATTGAAGTTACATGGGGGGAATTATGCCATCATCATTAAATATTTTCCTATAGTAGTTTAATGGATTCTTATCACACCATGATGATATATTTCATGTTCTATGTAAAAATAAGACATTTCTCTTGAACTACTACTATTTATCCCCTTCTTTATTTAAAATGTTGTATATATGTGATTTTTTTATGAATTTAGTAATCTATAGTTGTATACTTGTCTTTTCTCTATGAAAAAGATCCTCAAACATATGTAATTTCCCTTTAACATTTTATTTTCTATGAGAGGTTTTTTTTATGAAAATATTATTTTTTCCATTTATATATGGAGATGGTAGATCCCTTATTATTATTGACAAGAAATCCTATATCATTGGTTAGAAAGGTGAGTGTTGGGTTTTTTTCATGGTTATAATAGTGGATTGATTATGGAGATGATGGTATGGAATTGAAAAGGTGTTGGTGATTATGTTGAAATAGTTGTCTCTGGTTGACATTATTTCATAGTGTAAAATTATTCCATTTGTATTTATTTTATATTATTTTTTGAGATTTATGTTTTTTCTTGATTCAGTCATTCATATCACTTCCATGATATGATATTTTTAGAGACTTAGAATACCTAGGATTATGGAATTGTAATGAATTATAATGAACTCATGTTTATAGGTGGTGATAATGGTAATATTATATTAAATGGAATCCTTGAAATTTTATGTGTAATTGATTAATGGAGTTTTTTCATGAAATCTAGAGTCAATATTTGAAATATAAAAGATCTTTGTATTTGGTGGTTAATGTAAATTAAAAATAGAATTGATTGTGGGGTTTTATAATGAAAATGGAAGTGGTTAAATTACTAAAATATTTATGATGATGAACTTTGATTCTTGGGTGATTAAATGAGTAACATATTTATAGTCCGAGCAACTCCAATTATGTTCTCAAAAGGAACATTAGCTATTTTTCTAGTCTAGAATATGATAATTTCATTTTTATTGGTTGTTTTCTACCCTTACATTATGTCATATTATTTTTTATGATCTACTACTTGAGTCATTAAGTGTAACCAATGCCCATATTGGCCTTGGGATCCATGTATATTCCCAATATCATGGTTATTGAAGATTTTTATGGAGGACTAAAATCCCTACACCACCCTCTATTACACATGTATTATGGTGTCTAGTTATATCCTAGATGTAGTGGATTATAGAATATGGTTTGTTTACACACATGTTGTATTGGATCATAATTAATATACACATGAATATGTGGTACATGTTGGATTAATGTTATATCCTTTTGTTGTATTTGGTTATAATGGATTGTGGTTATACATGGGTGTTTATAAATTGGTTATAATGGTTTAAGGTAAATTTTATACTTACACATTCTATAATTGAATATGGTTTTACTATGAGATTATGTGATTGTGATGATTATTATGATATGGTATGTGTGTAAATACAAGATCAATGTGATGATTATGTGGTTGTGATATGTTTACCTTAATGTTCAATATGACTTGTTGATAGGATTAGAGCATAGGGACATAATACTTATGGAGTTAGGGACACTGGTTCAATGGGAATGTTGAATAAGGCCACCTTTCATATATATATATATATATACCTTTTTTATGAGGACTAATTTTCGATAGATCCTTGGTGGGGTTATGATATAATATACATGATTTAGGTAGGGATTTTATTTCAATATTTAATTATTAGTCATAGGTAAGCATTTCTAGAATTTTCATTAGAGGTTTTAGGGACGATATTACTCAGTATACATGTATTCTTACCCCTATATATATAATTTTTTTCCATCCCATATGAGTTGTTTAGTGATTGACCAGGGAGCTACTATATCATAGTGTTTGTTCCAGAGTTGACAATGTTCATGATCCCTTCGAAAGCATTACTGATGGTATATTTTCTTTTTTTTCATAAATTTAATTATATTACAAGTTTGGATATTTTTTATATATTATGTAGTAGATTGGTTTTTTCTTTTACATCAGGTATATTGAAAGAAATGATTGATTTGAGTGTAGTGGATGCACTCATTTGTGTTGAAACCTATTAAACAATAGTAATATTTAATAGAAATTCTATGATATATAAAACATGAAATCCATTACCAATGAATATTTCCAATGAATATTAACATATATGAAATAATAAATAGTGAATTTTATATTAAATATATAATTAACTGAAATAGATATATTTAAAGGATACCTCAGTGTTGATATCTTTCATCAAATAATATTATTATCTTTTGAATCCTCTTTTGTCTACCATCATTTCACTTCTAGTATCCAAGTGTATAATCCCTAAAGTAGAGTTCCACATGTGATCATTTTAACTCATAACAACACCATTGGATTGCTAGTTATTGTTATGGAGGCTCGATTATCATGAAATATTTTCCCAATCAATATGATGATTACTTAAGTCTTGATGAATCAGGTTTTCCACTCATTCTTGAGATGGTGGTGGAGTATGGAGAATCCCTTGTGATTGATAGAAGAAACCATAGAATGTTATAATGTCTTGAGAGATTGCTCATGATATTATTTTTCATAATGACTCTCTAATAATTGATCAAATCTATTAAAATAGATATAGTCATATATTTATTGACTTAGGATAATAATACATTAATCTTTCAAATGAAACCATTATATGAAATAAAAAAATATTATTGTTTCCTTAGGGAATACGCTAAATGGATTAGCTATAAATAATATTATACCATTTTACAAATTATTAGTTATTATCAGAACTTGTCTCTGTCAAATCATCTTTGGAATTTATCGAATACTGAAATAAATATTTTTATAAAAATATTTATTCATTTATTAAATAAATAAATATTATATATCCATCTAATTAAATAATGACCTTTGAAATAAATAATTATTTAATATATTTGATAAATAAATAAGAAAATTAAAGTATTCCTCGTACTTGAGAATAATTTTTTTTATATTACTAAATTAAAATGTAATTTAGATGAGATCAATAAAAACAATTAGTGTGTGACTCTATATGAATATTCTTATTCAGCCTAAGCTGGGATTTATTAATGTCCAAGATTACCATACAAAATTGTTTTAGTTACCCACGAAGAAGCAGATAATGTCACAATGTCTAAAATTACATATGAGTGCACACTACGTAATATAATACCATTTTCTAAATATGAAACCAAGTAGGTTGCATTCCTATTTCATTAACATTAATGCTTTTCATATATTTCATCATTATTCTAAAAGAACATTTCTACAAAAATATATCCATGGAATTTATTTTGATGGTTCCATTATAATCAAATGGTTGAGAAATCAAACACCATAAATGAAAATGATAAATATATTATAGACTAATTCATTACCAAAATGCCAATCATGACATACCCAAAGTGTCCTACAGAGCATGAACATAGGGAATTATGTGTTTTGTTAATACATCTAAGTATGTTATCCGTTATATGTATTAATAATAATCATCATGTATAAGGACCAATATAAATGATCATATACTTTAATTATAATAACATAAAAACATGTGTAATTCTTATTGGTTGATTTGGCCTCATAGTTTCTGATCATGGAAATTACTGAGGGTTACATTCATGAGATTAAGCATCATACTATCATGAGTAGTCACACCTTCTATTCAATAAACTATTTTCCTAATCATAGTTCATCATCATGATAATAAAGAAAAATATTTATGATATTTTATAATAGCATCTGAAGGTTCTCATCCTAATGGGGAATTTCTATGTCCAATTAAATGAATCAATTTCCCAAAAGGATTTTCAAATTAAATTCATGTATAATAATGATCAATACGTGATAATATATATTTAACATTTATTTCCATTAATAAAAATAGTAATCTAATGAATTAAAAACTTTGTTCTAGTTCACTAATTACAACATGTAATTCCTCACATATAATCAATTTTTTTATAAGTGATTCAAGTAAATAACCCTTCCCCTATTGGAGGTGGGTATATGTGATCATTACCACCAATATTTTCAATCCATGATGTGTACTAATAGATTTTTTCATGAAAAAATACACCCAAAACTACCAGGGAATGGATTTCAAACAATTGAGGGTTAAAAGGGAGATTATGAACCGAATGAGTGAAAAAGATGATCTAAATTTTATATTTAAATTAGGGTGGAAAAAACCATGATTAATTTTCTTTAATAAATAAAGGTTTGTGTTAGTCAATTAAACACTAAAATTAATGGTTCCATAAACTCTCAATCACTATGGATTTCACATATAATTTTCTTTTCAAAAAGTCATTATTGAGTAAAAACATGGTATGAACGATAAATAATGACATGTTTAATCTAAATTCCATTCAAACCACAAAAAAAATCATTGTATACTCCATAAATAACTCATGTCCTAAAAATTATTAATAACTACAACATTATTTCCCCATTTTATAAAGAGAATCCACAAAATAGAATCTATAAATCCTTACCTGAAATTTATGATTTTAATAAAAACAAATCATTGTTGTAAATACCATGATGTAATATGATCTTCTCAGTGCTCATCAGAAAACCCCATTACTCATCCTCTGATAACATTATTCCACACTATAATGGATATTTCCAACCTAATCAGGTTATAAATCTGTGGTGCAGTGATACTCATCCACATGATAGTTTATGTCAGAAACCAAACACCAAAATATTCATCCACAACTATCATCTATACACACACTCTAAGTATTCAAGACATGAAAAACATAAATAAGAGAGGTAATTAATTTTATTCCAATATAATAGTTACCCTCAATTGGATCTTATCATTGAGAATAAAAAACCTAGACAGAATAAAACAAAATTGAAAAAAATGCCTCGTGTGATACCTCTGAAACAAGAATCTATCTATATAAAAGTATCAACCATAGAATATAAAAGAAAAAAATATTTTATCCACATTGAATAAAAAATATCAAATTCACTATAATAATAAATGTTCAAATCAACTCTAGAAACTAAAACCATATCTATGACTTCAAACCCTATATATATTCATTCAAATAACATTTAATATATAAAATGCACACGACCAGAATAATATATATTCACAACACCTTGTTCTGATGATCCTAAATCTTTGTAATATATTCCATGTATGTTGCATCCCCTTCTATAACCAATTCCACATGATCCATTATGTAAGATTCATTATAAAGATATCTCCAAATACTTGAAATGTAGAAAGAAAAATGAATTTTACCCATATAGGGTGGAAGAACCAACCTAAACACCTCATCTCCAACTCAATGTAGAACCCCAATTTGTAAAAAATATAAGTAGATATGTTAAAAACATTTCAAAAACTATTCCATTCTTTTTTAGGAGAAAACTTCAAGAAAAATGACCACCATTATTAAACTATATTTTTATCCACATTTACTCTATTTGAAACATCTAATGATCCTAGGTGTAATGGCCTAGACCCACCTGGTCCATTACATTGCCAAAACAAGGATCCACCAAAACAGTGGCACCTTTCATGGGGGCACCGGTTAGGGTGGCACCATGATGGTCGCACACCGATCATGGTGGAACCATGTCGGTGGCACTGGTGAGAGTGGCACCTTAAGGGGGACACCGTGACATTGGCACTGTGAGGGTGACACCGTGATAGTGGCACCGTGACAGTGGAACCATGTCCTCACCAAGGATTCTTTTCCAATTCCGGACATTCCCTATCCCACAACATATCTTTTGACATAAATATGATTTAATGTCCCATTTCAAGCCAATTAATTACCATAAATAATATTTAAAATCCCCCAAGAGTCGGGTAACCCTTAACTTACCAAAATGTTTGGTTTTTCCTCAGCGGCGCGCCCTTCCCCTTACCTTCCAGTTCCGTCCCTGTTACATGTTTCCTTATGGTTAAACAAAAATATTTAATGCATAGCCTTTATGACCACCCCTCCAAAGAGAATTGATAAATTACAATTAATTCCATCATGCGTAACTGCCCAACCACTTGGGGAACCACAATCTGACTTTAAAGCCATTCAAATTTCCATATCCCGTAACAACGAGATCTCATCCTTATATCACACGAGTATTCCTTCTTATTCTTCCTCATGGATGGTCTCTTTTTCATCCTGGTTCATTTGGAGTTCCCCTTCCCGAGGCAAGTGGTGCTCCTATTCCAGAGCCTTTATGCTCACCCTTGGAGTCCCTGACATTCCTCCCCTGAAAGTGGTGCACCCCCAGTTCATGGATCCTGGAGAAGAACATCGATCCTTGATCAACCAGGTAGGGATTTTCCTTCATCTCTCTTTATTGTATATCATGATGGGTGGGTACGCTACTATTTATGTGGGAATGGATGAAACCAAACCTTAATAAAGATAATAAACAGACTATTAAAGAATGGTTGGGTGCGTTTTTACAATTTTTCTGTACTATTTTATAATTTCCATATGTTGTGAACTATATGGGCTTATGCTTATTGAAAATAATGGTTGTTGGTGGTCTTTCCTTGTGCACTAATGAACCCTAGTCTTCTATGATTGTTAAATAACTATAACATGGAAATTAGTTAATCACCTGAACTTGGTTGGTTAAATGGATACCTAGAGAACATCAATCCTTGTGTGATCACCCATGTTAACCATGAGTAAGAAGAACCTATTGAATGATGGGCTTGAACCTGGAATTTTCCCTACTCTATTTTGGTAGTAGGTGTGTTGTTCTGTTGATTCTTATGGGGTGATGTGGTTGGGGATGGGATACAATGTTGTGTCACAGTTTTTGGTTGTGAATCTGAAGCTATATGGGGTTGTATCTCGAGGATTGGATTGGTTCCAGACGTTGAGGGATCTCACAGATCCCTTTGTTGTCATCACTTCACAAGAGAACTGGGTGTGAATGCTTAAATTGTTGTTTGGTTGTTTCTCTTTCTATGGATTGTGGTTATTCCTGTTAGTTTCCCAGTAGTTCAGAATTCACCTAAATGGGATCACTTGGAAATGAAATCATGAATGATTTAAATGGGAAATTGGTTGTGGGAATGATTTGTGACTTGGTCGTGAGTTATGTGCTTTTGTTTTATGAATTAATAGTAATGAGGGTGTTTGTTCTTAGGTTGGATTTGGAAACCCTAGGTTGGGATGAGTTCTTGTTAACTGTACATATAAGTGTAGTTATTATGTTTCTTATTCACGCACCACCCAAGTATAGCACTTAGTGCCGAACACCCCCATTTCATGGGGGATGGTGTTTTTCCCAACACTCCTATGAGTAGCTGATTATTAGCTCATTTTCTGCTCCCTTTCCGAAATAGACCAACACTCTTCGGTCAGGATGTGACAGCCTGAGATCCATTGTAGCTGAGGATTCTTTGGGAAGGGTAGTTGTGGTGGTTGTCCAAGGTGTGTGTCGGCAAGTTGTTTCCCAAGAGTCTTCGGGATGAGGCCTAGGTGTCTTCGGGCATGGTAGTAGTTGTTCTGGACCAGGTGGTTGTGGGAATGGCTACATGTTGTGTTTGTGGCCTAGGTTTTTGTGAGAGGTATGCGTGGCTATAGACCGGGTGTGTGCGGGAAGGGTTTGGTAGTGGGACTGTAGTGAGAATGGAGGGAGAGGTTCGATGTGTAGGATGTCTTCAATAACCAGTGGGAAAGTGGCACAGGGTACCCAAATATTGATGTTCTATTACTATATATTACTTGACTTGAGTTATTTAGGGAGTGTACCTTGGTGAGGTATGGGTGGATAGTTTTCCTTGCTAGGTGCTTTGGTTATCTATTTTCCCATAGGGCATTAGAATTCCTCCTCACTTGTTCAAGAGAGTCTTTGGTTTTCCCTTCTGAGTATACTTGTATTATCACACTACGTATATAAAATTGCTTTGGGGTTTCTAGGAGGACATCAGGGATCGTGCAGGGTCATACTAGCTCAGGCGTTGGGATAGTTGCAGTTGCTATATTTATTTCTTTGGTAGATTACCTTGAAGTCTCCTTGTACTTTGTGGCATTTACTTTTGTAACATGCATATGGGAATGGTTTTATTTGGCTTAATTTTTACCCCCCCCAGTTTTTTGTTGTTGGGATTTACTATCTTATCTCCCTATCCTATTAATGTAAAAGGGTAATTCCATCCAACTTGTGTGTGATTCTATACCTAGGGTGCTAGTCACCACTCTGGGTCCTATTGAAGGTGGGTCTCGGGGGTCATTATCTTTCCTTTAACTTGAAGAAGGAAGGGTCTGGAAATCTATTGTCCCTTCTCTCATCTTGGTGAAGGCGGGTTGTGATAGAGTGGTATCAGAGGGAGGTTTAGAGATAGGATGGAGTTCAGAGTTAGAAATATTGAAGATTGTATGCGAATTTAGGGAAACAGTGTTGGGTGATCTTGTTGTATGAGATAGGCCTGGGAGGACCAGCTAGGAAATGGGATTTTAGGGGCCCTCGTGATCTGATGCAAGGACTCTGGGCCACTAGAATGACCAAGTAAGGCTACACTAATTGCAGGGTAGAGACCCTAGGGAAGGTACGTGAATCATAATGACTTGTGTTCTTATGATTCATGGGTATTTTGGGGATTTAAAATTAATAATAAGTATAAGAAAATTTAGGAAAAAATTTCTACACTACTCAAGCATAGGCATTCCTTGTTATCCTTGAAGATATGGCACCTGGGAGATAACCACGAGTAGTGCGGGTGATCGTGGATCAGGAGGTTGACTTGGCTGATCGATAGAGGGCTGACTGAGAGGAGGAGGACGATCAGTGGTAAAAGATGCTTCATGCCTTTCAGCGTCTGAACCTCGGGATGTACAAGGGCATCATCTATGTTTTGGAGACAGAGAGCTATCTAGAGAAGATGGTGATATCTTTCACCTTGATCCGGGCTCCGATTGAGGACTGGGTTCCTCTGGCTGTAAGCTATGTGTGTGGAGCAGCACGTCAGTGGTGGAAACTTTATCTTGGGGAGAAGAGGGAGGCTGAGGTTATGTGGGATGACATTGAGAAGGAGATCCGGACGGAATTTCTCTCTTCCACAATAATGACTGGGAAGAGGCATGAACTACACTCCCTCTAGCAGGGGAGCATGTCAGTGAGAGAGTAGGGGATCAAGATCAAGGATCTCCTTCTCTTTTCTCCTAACCTTTTTCTGGATGAGGAGCCTCGGGCTATACGTTTAGAGGAGGAACTCCAACCTTCTATTTAGTATGCTATTACACCCTTCACCTTACCAACATACATGGAGGTCTAGAAGAAGGCTGAAGTGGTGGAAAGGATGCACATGCTGGGAGGTGTATCGTGAGAGGGAATACAATTGGGCTCGTCAAAGGGGAAGGCTATCAGTAGTAGTCCTCCAACATCAGGACCCTCTATGTTACGACCAGTATGAAGCAGGCCCCATCAGTTCGAGTTCCGATCCCCTGGTCCTCGCCCTTTCCTTTCAGGCCCTAGATCGAGGTACTTCATCTATGGCATCCATGGGCACCTTCTACTGTTGTAGATACACCCATACAATGACATCCTAGGAATTGATTAGTTTTTCTCTATATGTGTCGTCATCGATTACTTCCAAGTAAGGATCATGTTTTCATATTTGGGCGGCTGACGTGTAACTTTCATCGGCGAGCAAGGTTTCCAGAAAAGCAGCAGGTGAGAGGAGACCCTCCTTTCCTTGTTAGCTGAACTATCTGTGGAGTCGGTGGATGCAGAAATGGTAGAAGTCCCAGGGATCGTCAGTGAGTTTATGGATGTCTTCCATAAAGAGGTTGCAACTCTACCCGATCGACGTGATGTTGAGTTTGGGATAGACTTGCAACCTGCTGCCCATCCGATTTCGATGCCTCCCTACCGGATGGCACATTCTGAGTTGCGGGAGTTACAGATTCAGATTTATGATCTTATAGAGAAGGGTTTTGTTCGACCAAGTGTGTCACCATGGGGTGATCCAGTCTTGTTCGCAAAAAATTCAGACGGTGGTCTAAGGCTATGCATGGACTATAGGATACTGAATCATGTGACAGTCAAGAATTTCTCCCCTCTTCCAAGGATAGATGATCTCTCTGACCAGCTGAGGGGAGCAGGTTGGTTCTCTATGAGTGATATACGGTATTGATATCACCATCTTTGGTTAAAGGAGGGTGACATCTCGAAGACCACCTTCAAGTGTATATATGGGAACTTTGAGTTTGTGGTCATGTCATTCGGTGTTACAAATGCTCTAGCTGTGTTCATGGGGATCATGAAATCCATGTTCTGGGAATACCTGGATTAGTTCATAGTCGTGTTTATTGATGACATCTTGATCTAATCAAGATTAGAGGAGGATCACACTGATCACCTGAGAATGGTATTAGAGGCCCTCCGACAGCCCCAACATTATGGGAAATTGTCAAAGTGGAAGTTCTGGATGCGAGAAGTGTACTTCCTTGGGAATGTAGAGTCCGAGTAGGGAGTAGCGGTGGACTCATCGATGGTCGAGGAAGTTGTATCTTGGGCAGCACCCAAGAACGTGGCAGAGGTTTGTAGTTTCCTTGGACTTACATGTTACTACCGGAGGATCTTTCCCAACTTCTTCTGAGTCGCAACACCTTTGACAGCTTTGACCAAGAAGGACCATGCTTTCGTATGGGATGGTCAGTTAGAGGCAGCATTTAGATATCTGAAGGAGAAGTTGGTAAGTGACCCATTGCTGAGGTTGCCAAAATAACGGGCGGAGTATGAGGTGTTATGTGATGCATCAGGACAAGGCCTTGGGTGTGTGATGATTCCATGACAAGGGGTCATCTCGTATGGGTCTAGAATGTTATGTTCCCATGAGCGTAATTATGCCACCCACGATCTAGATCTTGTGGCGGTCGTGTTCTCACTAAAGTTCTGGCGGAATTACCTCATCAGGGAGAGCTCTGTGGTCTTCATGGATCACAAAATCTTGAAGTATATCTTCTCCAAGTAAGACCTAAACTTATGGCAATGAAGTTAGATGGAGTTCCTCAAAAACTACGACTTGTATATTTCTTAGACCTTAAGAAAAGAGAACGTGTTGGTCGATTCCTTGAGCAGGAAGTCACAGAAGGATGTGGTTCGAGAGTCGGCAGATGCTTGGAAGGCGATGGAGGAGTTCGCTGCCCTGCACCCGGATGTGAGGATGGATGGTGGTCGAGGTTTCCTATATCATATGACATTGTAGTATTCTCTGTTGTGACAAGTAGAGGAGTCTCAATGGGGAGACTCATAAAGTGAAGTGATGTGTGACCAGGTTAACCAAGCTGATGCCATGGAAGGGTGGATGGAGGATGGTCGGAATCAGATGCTTTTCTGGGGGAAGTTGTTTGTCCCAGAGGCGATGCACAAAAGGGTTCTTGGTGAGTTCCAAAACTCACCCCTAGTAGTGCACCCCAGAGTTTCCAAGATGTACCATGGTCTGAGGAGTTAGTTTTGGTGGACTGGGGTAAAGAGGTTGGTGGCGGAGTTCGTGGCCAGGTGCTTAGTGTGTCAGCAGGTGAAGGCTGAACACCATGTTCCAGGTGGTTTGTTCCAGCCTTTAGATGTACCTGAGTGGAATTGGGAAGACATCTCGATGGATTTAGTCACGGTACTACCCAGAGTTCAAGGGGTTGCGACACTATCTGGGTAGTGGTAGACCAATTGACAAAATCGGCTCACTTTCTAGAGATCAAGCAGTCAGGTGTAGTGGATGCCTTAGCACGGAGGTACATGGATGTGGTTATGCAATTGAATGGAGTTCTGAGGTCCACAATCTTGGATAGGGATGCATGTTTTACCTCATGAGTCTAGACGAGATTGAAGAATTATTTTGGAACTCTTCTACGTCTTAGCACTGTCTTCCACCCCCAGAAAGATGGGCAGATGGAGCACACCATCCAAACAATGGAGGATATTCTATGAGCATGTATTTTGGACTCTAAGGGATCATGGGAATGACACTTGCCTCTGGTGGAGTTTTCCAACAACAATAGCTATCGCTCTACCATTGTCATGGCTCCGTTCTAAGTTTTGTACGAAAGGCCATGTCTCTCACCCATGGGCTTGACAGAGGACGGGGATGCAGGTGTTCTTGGCCCAGAGGTGGTGCAGAGCACGATGGAGAAGGTTCAGCTTATACAGGAGAGGATGAAGGAGGCCCATGAGTGGAAAAAGTCATTTTCCCATAATAGGAGGAGACCATTGGAGTTTTAGGTTTGGGACCACATGTTCTTGAAGGTCTTTCCTCGGCATGTGCGACGGAGGTTCTGTAGGGGGAGTAAGATTTCTCCCAAGTTCGTTGGACCGTTCTAAGTGTTGCGGCTGGTCGGTGTGGTGGATTATCATCTGGCTCTTCCACCATCGCTACTGAGACTTCACGATGTCTTCCATGTGTCTCAGTTCCGATGATATCTACATGACAATTCACACATCCCCGACTTGGGAAAGCTGGATATTGAGGATTACGTGACTTTTGTGGAAAGACCAGGGAAGATCGAGGATCATGAGGAGAAGGTGCTTCATGGACATACCATTCCTTTGGTTCATGTTTTGTGGAGGCATGGAGGGATCGAAGAAAGTACCTGGGAATGGGAGATGCAGATGCGCACCCAGTACCCAAAGATGTTTTTAGTTTTGTTGTATTTTTTGTACTTGTTTGTGATGGAACACTTTACCTTGTTTACTATGGAATGTGATGTTTTCCTTATTATGTGGATGTGTGTGAAGAGTCCTAACTATGTGGATGGGAGGATCTGATCCCTAATCAAGACACATTATGGTGGATGCAATTAAACTCGTGCAGGCGAGTCAGTTACACCCAAAGCGGATAGTATCTTGACATGGAGGAAGAAAATCCCTAACCCATATGGCTGGATAGTTTGACCCTCAAGTGTTTCCTGGTTACATGAGAGAGAGGTGTTCGTAGATGTCGATGAGGTTTGCTCTTGAGAGGTATCTTTCGAGGTGGTTTTTCAAAACCCCTCTTTTCATCGGGTCTAGTTTTGATTTTCGAGGGCGAGAATAGTATGAGTGGTATCTGATGTAATGGCCCAGACCCACCTGGTCCATTACTTTTCCAAAACACGGATAAACCGAAATGGTGGCACCGGTCACGGGGGGCACCAGTTATGGTGGCACCGTGATGGTCGCACACTGATCACGGTGGCACTATGTCAGTCGCACACCTGTCACGGTGGCACTGTGATAGTAGCACTAGTGACGGTGGCACCGTGAGGGTGACACCATGATGGTGGCACCGTGATGGTGGCACTGTGTTTTCACTGAGGATTCTTTTCTAGTTCCCAACTTTTTCACTCCCACAACATATCTTTTGATGTAACGATTATTTAATTCCCTTCTTCAAGCCATTTAAAGACCATAAATAATATCTCAAATCCCCCAAGAGTCAGGAAAACCTTAACTTACCAAAACATGTGGTTTTTCCTCGGTGGCATGCCCTTCCCTGTACCTTTCAGTTCTACCCTTGTTACTCATTTAATTATGGTTAAATAAGATTTTTTAACACATAGCTGTTATGACCACCCCTCCGAGGAGAATTTCTAAATGAAAAATAATTCCATCGTGCGTAACTACCCAATCATGTGGGGAACCACCATCCAATTTTAAAGCCGTTAAAATTTCCATATCCCGTAACAATGGGATCTCATCCTTATATCGCATGGGAATTACTTCTTCTTCTTCCTCTTGAATGGTCTCTTTTTCTTCCTGGTATGTTTGGAGATCCCCTTCCCAAGGAAAGTGGTGCGCTTGTTCCGGAGCCTTCCTACTCACCCTTGGAGTCCCTGATGTTCCTCCCCTGAAAGTCGTGCATCCCCAGTTCTTCGTGCATGGAGAAGAACTTTGATCCCTAATAAACAAGGTAGGGATTTTCCTTTCTCTCTCTTTATTGTGTATCATGAGGGGTGGGTATGCTACTGTTTCTGTGGGAATGGATGAAACCAAACCTTAACAAATATAATAAATAGAATGGTAAAGAATGGTGGGGTGTATTTGACAATTCTGATGTACTCTTTTGTAATTTCAATATATTGTGAACTGTATGCTCTTAAGCTTACTAAAAAACCATGGCCTTTGGTGGTATTTACTTTTTCACTAATGAACCCTTGTATTATATGATGATTAAATAACTATAATAAGGAAATTAGTTAGTAACCTAAACTCGGTTGGCTAAATGGATACCCAGTGAACATCAATCCTTGTCTGATCACCCCGGTTAACCGACAGAATAAAGAACCTAATGAATGATGTGCTTGAACTTGGACGTTTCCCAACACTGTTTTGGTAGTAGGTGTGTTGTTCTGTTGATGCTTATGGGGTGATGGGGATGAGGATGGGATCATATGTTGTGGTACTGATGTTTGATGTCAATCTGAAGTAGTGGGGGGTTGTATCTCGAGGCCCAATTTGGTTTCAGTACTTCAAGGGATCTCACTGATCCCTTTGTTATTGTGACTTAATAAGAGAACCGGGTGTAAATGCTTAAATTGTAGTTTGGAAATTTCCATTTTCTATGTCTTGTGGCTATGCCTATTAGTTGCCCAGTAGTGAAGAATTCACCTAAATGGGATCACTTGAACATGAAAGAGAGAATGTGTTAAATGGGGAATTGGTTATGGGAATGGGTTGTGACTTGGCTGTGAGTGTTGTTCCATTATTTTATAAATGAATAGTAACAAGGGAATTTGTGCTTAGGTTGGCTTTGGAAACCCTACGTTGGGATGAGTTCTTGTTACCTATACAAATTATTTTAGTTATTATGTTTCTTATTTGTGCCCTACCAATGTTGAGCACATAGTGCTGAACACCCTCATTTAATTAGGGAGGTTGTTTTTTCCAAAACTCCTATGAGTGGTGGGTTATTAGCTATTTTTCTGCTCCCTTTCCTGAATAGCCTAAGACTCTTTAGGAAGGTTGTTTCCCAAGAGTCTTCAGGATGAGGCCCTGGTGTCTTTGGGCGTGGCAGTAGTTGTTTCGGCCTAGGTGGTTGCGGGTGTGGTTACGCGTGGTGGTTGTGGCCCACGTGTTTGTTGGGGGGATGAGTGTTTGTGGCCCAGGTGTGTGCGGGAGGGGTGTGGCAGTGGGACTGTGGTGAGAATGGTGGGAGAGTTTCGATGTGTAGGATGTCTTCAATAACCTGTGGGAAAGTGGCGTGGGGTACCCAAATATCGATGTTCTATTTCTATATATTACATGAGTTGCATTATTTGGGGAGTGTGACGTGGTGAGGCCTGGGTGGATAGTTTTCCTTGATAGGTGCATTGGTTATCTCTTTTCCCACAGGGCATTAGAATTCCTCCTCACTTGTTCACGAGATTCTTTGGTTTTCCCTACTGAGTATACTTGTATGCTCACCCTATGTATGTAAAACTGCTTTCAAGTTTCCAGGAGGACTTCAGGGATCGTGCAGGGCCATTCTAGCTAGGGCATTGGGACAGTTGCAGTTGCTATTTTTCTTTCTTTGGTACATTACCATTTAGTCTCCTTGTACATTGTGGAATTTACTTTTGTAACATGTATATGGGAATGGGTTTCTTTGGCTTACTTTTTACCCCCCCCCCTCCCATTTTTGATGTTGATGGGATTTACAATCTTATCTCCTGATCCTATTAAAGTTACATGGTAATTCCTAACATCTTGTGTGTGATTATATACCCTTGGTGATAGTCGCCACTCCGGGACCTATTGAAGGCGGGTCTCGGGGGTCATTATCTCTCCTTCAACATGAAGAAGGAAGGGTCTAACAATCTACTATCCCTTCTCTCATCTTGGTGAAGGCAGGTCATGACACTTAGGGTAACTCATCTACTCAAATAACTTAAGTATTATCTTTTTTAAACTATACCAAATCCTTACAAATGATTATTGAATCCCTATCATCCTTCAAACACAAAAAGTATCTAAATGGATAGCTATAAAAAACCATAAATGGTTCAGTTACAATATATTAGTTACATCAATTCATATATGAAAAATTAACCAGGGATAAATTCTTCAACAATGAATCTCTAAGGAGAAAAATAGTTCATGAATCCTTTCATCTATTTTCTTGATCATCCATTATATCAGATAGTCTATCTGAGGGAAGAACATAATTTTAATATATAATTATGATCCAAAACAACATTGAATAACTTTTCATATGCACTAAGTAAAGTATGGATTTATATCATAGATGAATATTCATATAATTATGTGAATCTTTAGTACCTCATATACATAAAGGCTCACTAACCCATACACCACACACAA
This sequence comes from Viscum album, assembly GCA_963277665.1. NCBI lineage: Eukaryota > Viridiplantae > Streptophyta > Magnoliopsida > Santalales > Viscaceae > Viscum > Viscum album. The sequence continues at coordinate 1,771,871,018 of OY728123.1, forward strand.
GTCTATAATCATTAAGAAATTAACCAACATCATCTATTCATACAAAACCACCCAGAATATCCAACACATAATCACAATAATTGAATTGTAAAATCCATTGATATATCCTCTAATTTACATTATGGAATACCTTAGGGATTTATTATAATATATGGAAATAAATTCATGTATTTAAACTTAAAAATATATTATTTAACAAAATATACCAGAAACATATTTATACTAGGACAATGAAGTTGATCCTTTTTTGTATAATACATTTTGGAAATAATAGGATTCACGATCGGAGTTGAATTATGAAATAGTCACAAAATAAACTCTTTATAAATAATAAAATGAATAAATTTAAAAAAAAATAGAAAAAATAAATATGTTCACCATATTCCTATAATTCCTCATGTGCTTCTCAATAAACCACAATATCTCACTACACTTACACCTCAGGATCTCTTATCTTAGAATCATTAGACTATTATAGATAATGGGAGTATATCATCAAATGATAAATGAAAATCCAGTAATAACCTTATATATATTCTGAGGAAAAAAGTACACTCCATTATCATCATCCACTAAACTTGAACAGTACATGAAACATAATGGAAAATAATTGGGTTTGACACATCAAACACTTAATTATCTTTCCCTATAATATAAGAGGTCTTAATGTTGTAATATTATAAGAACTATATAAAACTACACTCACATAAATCAAAACATTTATATGATAAGATTCACTATCATAACATATCATTGTTGACTAAAAAGATCACCCCTATAAGGTAACATCATCAAATATTTAAATATAACACCATAATTATAAGTTTAATTTCATGGGTGGAATTAGCTACCTATCCATATAATATAACATATATTATTCTTGTATTAACATGTTCTTTATATAATAATGATACATATTTTAATAGAATATGAATAAAAAACTTTTATCAGGAAGGAAAAGTATTTGAACAGTAATCAACTTATACATTAGATACTAAAACATAAATTTACAGTGATTTGTGTATAAAAAATATTGATCCTTCTTGGAAAAAGATATTAAAGTTTCCATTATTAAAGATAAATTATATATAAAACAACAATAATAGCTTTTCATACAAATATATGTATGTATATCCATACCATTATTGTGTGTTTCCCATGAAATGACTTCCTAAATATTCATAATTTCAATAGTTATACCCATTTGAGACATGATATATCCAAGTAAGTGTATTCTAAGTAAGTGTATGTTATGTATCCAAAACATACCCTTATATTGTAAACCACTAAACTAATTTAATTAAATTATCTCTTATATAACCCTCAAATACTCTCCATTTTTATCATATATAATCATATACACTATGAAATCATCGAAAAACTCCATCATGAAAAAGTTTTAGAACTCCTGAAACACTAAGTTCATTTGTTCCATGAAAACTATTGGAGTGTTTATGAAATTTAATGGAATCACCATGAACTCAATATTTATATATAAACACATAAAGGTTGTATTGTAAATTTCATCCGCATATACCCATTTATGATGATATCCTAATAGTAAAATGACCATTAAGATCTTGATATCTCCTAATAACTAGTAAAATAAATCATAAATTCATAGAAGTAGATAATGAATCTTGTTAGTCACATGGTTAAAATACTGATAATCCATTCACAAACAAAATTTACCCTTTTTATTCTTCATTAAAAATAATATAACTTCTTAAGGGGATATCTTAACATAGATAATATCATTCAATAAATAATGATTAACTAAAATTCAAATACCCCCTAACTTTTATGGTGTTATCAAATAAGGAGTAAATGAAAATAGGGAAACACCATGTTAAAGGTTTATCAAAAACACTATATAACATGAAGTGTATATTTTTAGAAACCATTTTGATAAAGACATATGGTAACTCTACCAAAAAGATAAAACCTCCATCATCTTAAATTTAAACTATATTGAATATTAATACATCCAAATATGATATAATAGGATCTTAATTCTTCCATTTATCTAATAGACTAACTTTATAATAAAAAACATGATTTCAGTACCAATATTTTGAAATAACACCCTCTATAATAGAAATAAATGTTTTCCCCCATAGAGTACATATAATCTATGATAAGGATGGAATTATTCAGTTATATCCTTAACCAAAATATATCTTAAATTAACAAATGTCGACCAATTATTTGATCTCACCCTTGACTCATATATTTACAAATAGAATAACCACTAGCTAGAAAAGATAATCCCAAGGATACATTAAATATATCCATCTTTATATTAAGTACTCAAACTAGGGTAAGTGAAATGATGGAGTGAAAACACACTTTATTTATAAACATATAAAAAATTTATAACATAAATTAATGAATCTTGAAATGATCACAATTTATATGAGTTTTAGATACTCAATATAATATATCTTATCCTATAATGTATCTCTAAGTCATCACCTTTTATACTGACCATCACCTTATCCAAGCTTTTCCTAAGGTCCTTGATGTTGTGGATTATGACTAGGCTATCAGATAATTAATCTTTCTTGTATATATAGTTCAAATTTAAAAGGAACTAAATGAATCTAATATGGAAACATGCTAATCCAATGGAGTGGATATATCTAAACCCTTAATTATTTTCAAGTGTCGCTCATATGGATAAATGAAGAAGACTAAGAAATTTTGGAATATTTTATTACAGATGGCCTCTTATATCAGAAAATAGAAAACTAAAAAAATATATCATGATATATTTTATAACTAATTACTATTGAATAAATAGATAAATAATGTATATGAAAAATCAAAATTGGCTAAAACCTTGAAATAACTAAAAAATGAGAACCAATATCCATATCCAAACTCTTAAAACAATTATGAGGATGTCCCTCTTGAGGTGAATTTATCCATATTAATTTATTTAAAATTACTTATTCTATCATAGCCTCCTTGATATAATACATCAATAGAAAAGTGATGGATTTATTGAATATATCTAGGTGTAAGTTCTATAACAAATATCATAGTCGTGTTTCATCATATAGTGTGAAATTAAGATAATATGGGAGATGGTTTTTGAACCACACTAAAAATTATTGTACGTTTGAGATTTCCAAATAGACTATGAGAAAACCCAAACTTCTTACAATATTCAACATCCAATATAAGAACTCATTCTAGGGAAGAAATTATACATTTGTTTTCTATTACCATTCACTCATCATCATTATCAAAATAAAGGGTCTACCACCATTGAGATGTTCCATGCAATGAATTAATTTTAAAGGTCATCTAAATTGTTGTACACATATGTATCAACGTAAAAGTTACCTCAATATTTTATATCAACCTCATTATTAATAGATAAAAAAATATATTCCTCAAACATTTAGATTCATTTATTCTGAAATTATTATAAATCATTTCTCTATAAATAATATCGTATTAGTAAAACCTATATAAGAACAATCATAACATAATACTACACCCCACTAACCTAAACTATGTAGTGTTTTCATCCAGCACGAATTTACACATATGGAAAAAAATCTTTTAGGAAATATATATATATATAATTATAAATATTTTAATTCCTCTTGAATTTTCCAAAATCCAACATTAGGATTCATTAAGGAAGATAAATGAACTGTATATAGGTCATTACACAACAACAAGTACACCATTAATTAAGAATATCTATTATATTATCAATTCCCTTGAAATGATTCTCATGAGAAATTCTATTTACTGCCTAATCACTCAATATTTATTTACAATATAAGATTAAATGAACCATTTTCCTAAATGAGAATGAGTGATGGCCTAAATGGTTCACGTTTCCTCATGGTTAAATAATTTTGGAATGATTTTAATGTGTTTACAGAACATTGGAGTGAATTTTGGAAAATTATGATTCCTAAATAAGAATTAATGTTGTTTTAGTTTGAAATAACAAATATAAAATCACGTGACTTTATAGGAAAATGAGGTTTAGTATATAACATGGTAGTTGAATATTGAGATGTTATTGAATTTAACATGGATTAACATACAACTATATATGGTAAATATTAATGGAAAATTATATTCGGAAAATGGTGGTATTGTTTTCTTTTATCTAACTCAATAATATATCATGATATATATTTATTATCAAATGAACATGACCCCCCGATTTCAAATGAATTTTTTTCATATAGTAGGTCATTGATTATGATTCAAGATGTTTTTAGTTAGGGATATATAAGGGTAAGGATCCAACACTATGTATGATTTTAATTGATTATATTAAAAAATCTGTTTGAATAATATGTTACATGTCACAATATCATAATGCTTAATTATCAATACATGCGTCTAAAAGAAAAAAAAGTACACCATTAGCTACTATAGGATAATTTTATAGGAAATGGTAAAATCATTTCACCACCCAATATAAGTAACATTCAATTTTCTAAAGGCTTGTATATGAGATACCTAATGCAATGTGAGTGTTACTTATAAAATTCTAGGGAATTATTCTAGGTTATTGATGTCCTATTATTACAGGGGAATTGATGGATATATTATTGGGATATTTAAAGATGAATATGAAAAATATTTATGGATTCTAAAATAAAAATAATATTTTTAAAAAATTAGACATCAATCTTATGATATATAAGAATTTATTTCAAATACAATTCATTGTTGGTTTTTTTAGAGATTTATTTTCCATATCATTGATATAGTTTATTAAATTTTTTGAAATTATTAATGAAAATTATGGTCTTCAACAGTGAGAGAAAACATGAGTACATCAAAAGTGAAAATTTAAACTAAGGATGGAATCTTAAGAAATGAGATTCGTTACAATCTCTATAGTGATTATAAGAAATTTTTTATATGGTTTTTTACATAGATTATTTAAATTTATTTCATGCTGAATCATTATTTTTTATTTGATCGATAGCATTTTTGTACTTGTTTCGCATTTATGAATTCATTATTATGTATTTTTTTGATTGAAATAATTTATTAATGTGTTATATACAATAATTTATTAAACTTATTTCACTTAATATTCTCCATGATTTCATAAAAATTTTACATTCATCAAGAAGGTGTAAATTATAAAAATCCAAATCCCAATAGTAGGAGTAGAAAAATAACATGGTTTATGATTCATCATGTATGATATCTTAGGGATAAAAGGTATCGAGATTGTGGAAATAAAAATCCATGCACAATAATTATAACAAAAATAATTCAGTGAGAAATAGTGACTTATAGGGAAATTAAAATAACACTAATTTGCTCAAATGAATTATTGGGACTTTTCAAAACATTTATACATGGTTATTTAAAAAAGATAATTTACCAATAACAATTTATATTTCACATAAAATTGAGATCCACTCTACTGGACTCTAGAACATTTGTTTTTGAATTATTAGGTCTAATCCACGATTTATTTGCAATCTTCCTCATTTTACAATGATTCAAGATTATTTATATAGCTTACTCATTTTTAAAATAAAGCGATTCAATTTTTAGTTTATTTTTAATCCCTTTTAGTGATTAAATAATAAATTATAATACATAATTTACCATTTTATTGAATATATGATTTTCATAAGGGAAACTGATTATTTATTAAGGACACCTAACATTAATAGGTGTTTTTCCTTAGTTCCAAAAATGTAGTTTATTTGTTTCATGTACTATTTTAGGGAAATTAAAAAATTCCTAAAGGATGCATAAGAGTAACCTAACTGATATTTATATGAAAAAAATAAAATACATAAGGGTAAAAGGATTTTTTATCCACTACATATTGGTATGGTTTTGTTTCTTAAGGTTCAGTAAGTGTAAAACAATCTTTCATAAGGGTAATCTAGCCACTTTGGAAAAGTATCTCATACTTTTTAATGGCTATGTAAGGGAAATTTTTATTTTAAAAAGTTTTTTTATGGGTACACTAGACCCTCACAGGACATCTGGGTGCTGTATAAGTTAAAAACATGTAACCATTATGTAGTTTTTATTTTGGGACCAAGTTACTTTTATCAATGTTTTTTTCTTTTTTATTTTCGGTTTGACCCTATAATGATGTAAAATTATTTTGAAAGACCTAAAATAATTGTAACTAATTTATTTGACTAATTTAATATATTCATATTTTTGTAGGTTGCTATAAAGACTCAAAAATAAATAATCTCTTAAAATAATAAATAAATGATGAGCTTATGTTTTTATTTTTAATTTTATGAACCAATATGTTGTTTTAGAAATATCTGAAGTTTAATACCCTTTTTATTGATCTCTTCTTGTGTATGGGAAGTCTAGAAACTCTTTTACCCAGGATTTAAATATCTTATTTGATTGGGGAAAGTTCTTCTGAATTATAAGAATATATAATCCCCCCATCTCCCCTAATCTTGATCACAGTGTTTTCAATGGCTTAAAATAAAGGTAATCTATTTATTATTAGTTTTGAAAAATAATATTTCTTAATATTCTTATAAAATGATAGAAAATACATTAATTTTAAACACAGGTAATTATCATATTATAATAAATATTTTTCATGATTATATGATTTTGTTAATTAGAGTTGATTTTTCTTCATAAGGTATACTATAATTTTATTTATAGAAGAAATGGTTAAGACATCATATTTTTCAAAATGAATATATTATAAATAATCCATTAGAGATAACTTTTTATCACATTTTGAGATTTTATTTTTAATGGAATAAAATATATGGAACTAGTTATAGGAGTAATTAGAAAATATTTCTATCCCGCTAATAAACGTATATGATTCAGGTGGGTATTACTTGAAAAAACCTAACATTGATGTTGAGAAACAAAAGGTATGAAGTTACTTACTTCATATAGGTGGCATATGTGATCATTACTATGATATGATATTTTGTGATTATATTCTCATACCACTTTGATTTAAATTACATGAGTTATAACAATGGCTATATTTTTCTCACTCATGATAGTCTCTATGTTCCTCAATATGATATTCCCTATTTCTATGTGTTGATCATGGATTTTTTTTGGTTTTTTTAATGAATGGTTCTAACGTAACAATTAGACCCATCGTGGTTTAGTGAACCCAGCTCATAGTACAGTTTGACACTACATATGTTGTGATGAAATAAAAGGGGTTAGATAATGTGGCATGATAGTCTATGTGACTTTAACTGGGGGAATGATGTTATATGTGATCTAACTCATTATGTGAAAACATGGAAGTATTATCTTTATGAATTGAACTGTTATATAGATATGGGGAAAATTTATAAAACCTCAAATTTCAAGAGTATTAATATTGTATTTGATAGTGTGTATGGAACAAAACACCAAGTGTGTAAGGTAATATAATATCCCAAATCATTATAATATGTTTAATATTTGATGAATTTCAATATAATTTATAGATTTTATTGTAAAAAATAATGAGTTATCATCTGTTACATGCACCATCGATTTTCTTCATTGACATGTGTTACATGCAATACCAAGTCTTACCAAACAATAAAATTTATTAAATTATTGTTATTTTATAAAATTAGATATAACCTATACCATAAATTTTTATTTATTAATATTATTCACTAAAATATTAGTATTTATGGTTTATACATATATAAATATAATCTATTGGTTACAAGTTAATTAAAAATGAATATGTAAACTGATTGAAAATAATGAAAAATATTATTATGTTAACAAAGTTTTTATATCGTAATATAATAAAAAAATTACAATTAGTGAGTGATATTAATTTGATATCTATATTATATATTAAATATAATAGTTTTTTATATTCCTCCAATTTAATATATAGGATTATGTTAAAAACAATCCCAATTTTTTGCATGAAATACTATATTTTTATTAAGGTATTTTTATCAAATTTTAATGGAGAACCCAGTTTAAATCCAAATGTGACCATTTTATAAATTTAACATGTAAATATAATCATCATATTTGAAAAAAAAATAAAAACCTGCTTAGGGATAATTTTGGGTATTTCTCAATAAGGATTCAGTTTTTAATGAATAGTGAAAATATAGAAATTTAGTTCAAAACTGCATTTTAGTCTAATTTATTTATAAAGATAAATTATGTTTTATATTGGTTTTAAATTTTAATTAGATCATATTTTTATTCATTAATCTATTTAAGGTCATTGTAATCAATTTTACTTTCAAATTGACTATGAAAACAAAACAATCCTTTGGACATTTTTTCTTTAAAAACCAACAATAGAATCCAATCTATGGGATAAAATTTAAATTAATTTCTGCTAATTACATGATTTTAATTTGAAATAATGGACACAATATATATAATACTAGTAATTTATAATTTAAATTATGGACAAATTATTATATGACAATAAATATGAGTAAATATAATTAAAATTAATTGTTATGATTAATGTGATAGTTAGCTTAATGAGTGACTAAATCTCAATATTAAGGGCACAAATGACATTAAAAGTTCTCCAAAATACATTTTTTGGTCATATTTAGACCCTATAATCCCTTTTCTATAACTTGGTCCATTATTAGAGAAACTTAAAACATAAAAAACATGTACGCAATTCCTTCGTTGAATATCTAAATAGTGTCACTCCTACTCTTCAATAAAAGGACCTCCTCTTCTCCCAATTCATCACACCTCTCAAGACACTTTGGATTGACCAATCTCTACCAAAATAGATCATAAAAATCAATCACCACATCCTCGAACCCTCCCTTTTGGTTAGTAGTAATGTTCATGAGTTTCTATATAATATTTTTATTTATATGGAATTATTACGAGATTGAAAAAATTGACAGAATTTGATTCTGAGGCCCAGAGTGCCTATAATTATCCGTCAAAAAAATTATTAAGATTTAAATAGTGTGCGTGAGATGTTTTCTTGAAAAAGTGGAATAACTCTTAAAGGGTTCCCCCGATCAGAAATCTAAGGGCACCAGTGCATTTATGATGGTGGGTTTATCCTAGGCATCACTTAGTTTTAGTCAGTGTATGCCTCTAATGAGGAAAAGAAAATATGGCATAACCATAAATAAATTTATTAAATAAAATTATTTTATTTTTCAAATGATTATAACTCACGAATTGTGACTCAGATTAAAAATTTTAGACAACCACTGATCTCTAGAGGATATGCTTTCATAATGAAGATCATAACATTGGTCGGTACCAGCCAATAATAGAAGTTAGTTTTTTTCCGTAAATAAAATAATTAAGTAATAATTATTTTCTTGAAAAATCATTTAACTACTAAACAGTAACTTAGATTGGAAATCCAAGAGTATTATTGAGCTTGTGATGATATTCTTTCTTTATGCATATTCAAACATTGGCCGGCATAAGCCTACAATAGAAGTTAGTTTTTGGCCATAAATGAAATAATTAAGTAACAATTATTTTATTGTTAAAACCATTAACTCCTAAATGGTAACTCAGATTGGAAATTTGAGAGTACTGTTGAGCTCGTGAGGGCGTTTTCCCCTTATGGGGAGCCTAAAATCGACCGATGCAGGTCATGGGTGACTGATAATAATTTTTTTATTTTTTTAAGGTATGTTAAGTAAATGTGTGGGAAGGTACTTCTATATTTTGAATTGTTGCTCGGATTGAATATATAAGGGAACTATTGAATTCTTAGTGTCAGGATTCTCTTAGGCGAAGCTTAACTTCAACCGGCATGGTTCAGATGTAAAACATAATTTTACGGCATTACCAAAAAATAAAAAAAAATAACTAAATTAGTTATTTTATTATTTCATCAACCATTGAGAGGCAGTTGTTGGAACTAACGTGTAACGTCGGGAATTGAATAAGATACATTTAATCACACTACCCTTTGGTTGTGTAACTGTGATGATCATATGTTTAATGGATCATTAATTTCGGTTCATTAATGATCCACATTAATGAATCATATGTGGGATGTTCCTTTTCTTTTATTAGAACAATCCTTCAGCATGGGTTTTTGGAAACCTACTAGAGGAACCCCTGAAAAAACACTAGAAACGAAATCCTCTAATAATGAACAATGTTTTAATCGATGACCATTGGAGGTTTCAAACCATACATCGATGGGTGACTCTGAGCGCCAATGAACATGGATCAACTACGAACGTGTATCTTCTCCTTTGATTAAAACACAGTTTCCATGTAGTGGGATTACGTGCTTTCATGTTCCCTCTCTTTCCGTTTTGGAAAATACAACGAACACGGACCAACCGACTAACGATTTCATCCACTTCTCATCTGTTCATGCGATTGGTTTTTGTAGGGTCTAAAATTAGGTATTGTTCATCAATTTTTAATTATTGATATCACCCCATGTTAGAACACTAACATTGAGGGTGTGGGCCAATCCAAATAAGATCCAGACCTCCCACCAATCATGATTTATGAGTCTTTCATGTGCACTCCTGGCCAACATGGAAGTAGGGAATTTTTGAGTGATTCGCATTGAAGGAGGAAACCTGGGATGCTTGTAGATGCATGAATGAATAAAAACAGACTACCAGAGCATCTCTAGTGGCCTATGAAGGAAATCTCTGGAGAGGCACCATCTGTGCGGTCATGTTGGAAAATGGGGGCGGCGGCCGACCACGTGTAGGAATGGTGCCCGCAGGGGCCATAGGGATAGGTGCTATGGCTAGATGGGATACATCAGTAAAAGGGAACACCACCGATGCACCAAATGAAGAGGGTGGAGCAGCCTGCTCCGGTCACTCTCTGGGACGAAATAGTCGGCTGAGCTGGCCATTTTGGAAGAGGTGGTGGTACTCACTGGTGCCGCCAACTGGCCACAGTGGATGCTCCATGTCTGATTGGTCCACCAGAAACCAGACCACATGTGGGCCAGATTCATTTAGTTAGTATGGACCCACTTGCTAGGCCAAAACCACTGGCCGAGATGGACCCATACCGGACCCGGACCCAACCGACCCCATTTCATTAAAACAGGTGAATGTCTAATACCGGGTGTCCATTTGACGTGCCATTAGAAGCGTGAGGACCCTAGCGATGAGGTAGTCCTTTTGAAATACACCACTAGGGTTTTGAAAAACGTTGTAGTATGGGTGGGTTAGATTGACCTCTAATCCAACCGGGCCCTCAGTACAAAAATACCAATAACTTACAGACTGTGTGTCCGATTGTTGGGACGTCTGTTGCATTGGAACCCTTATGACATGGTAGTTCAATGATTTAATTCTTCATGAGACGTCATGGTGGTTTAGGGATGAATGATTTCTTGAGGATAGGATCCTTCAAGAATCACACGTTCTATGTAAGGAAATACCGTGGTTGGATGTGATTTGAATAATGAATTGTGATCCTCTCAGTGGTTCAGCATCTAGCGATCCTCTGAGTGGGTCACCACCTGGTGATCCTCTGTGGGTATAAACCCAGTAATCCTCCATGGGTCCTCACCTATAGATCCTCTGTGCTGGTCTAGTTATTGAAATCCTCTATGGGTCTCCACCTAGCGATCCTCTGAGTGGGTCAGCAACTAGCGATCCTCTGAGTGGGTCGGAACATAGTGATCCTCTCTGATTCATCACCTAGTGACCCATAAGGTCCTGTAGAAGAAACATCACAATAAAATAAAATGATCTTTCATTGAGAATAATTATCATTATTCCTATTCTTTATGTTGTATAACTGGTGAGAGCTATCCTTTTCTTTATGCTTTGTGATTGAGATCATTCCTTGTGCTTTTTCATTGTATAATTCTTAGAGACCTTCAGGGGTCTCGGGGTACATACTGAGTATTTTTAAACTCCCCCATGCACAGGCTTCTCATTCACCTTGTTGTTCCTTGTGAAGATGATGGAAATCTTGACTAAAACTTGGGGAGATGGGGCTAGATAGTGCTCAGAAGTGATTGACAGATAGGGTGAGCGTTAGTGACTAGAGACGACGAGTTTTACCTACCCTTCAGGTATGATCCTTGGTGGAAAACCTCTGGATCATTTTACATCCTTTTTTGTACTTTCATTATAGTTGGGCTTCTATACTATCCCATTTAATTTTATTACTTAGTTTTACTCTCTGTGGTGGTTTTTAGTAATTGTAATAATATACCATTTCCATCATTTTTTACTTGTATGAAGTGTGCCCTATCTCTGTGTGTTTAAATTTAAAGGCAATGCCTTCCCTTTTTGGGTTTTTTCTTTTTTATTCTAGTCACCAGCCCCTGGCCTATGGTAGATGGGATTGGGGTAGTAACAGCATGGGCCCGGGGGGACGAGCCATGATAGATGCAGTCCAAGGAATCATTTTTGTTCAAACCAAAAGTAGTTACCTGATTAAAAGGTAACAAACATCATCAATCTCTTAGTTTTATATTCATTATCCAACCCCAAAAGGATTATTATCCTAGTATTATAAAACAAAAATAGTATACTTAATATTTTAGGATCCTATTATGCTAAGGGTTTGACGGACACTTGATCTTTCAAAAGGATAACGAACATATTGTTTTTGTGTGAGGTGAACTACTGCCTCATGAAATGATGATTGTTCATTTTTTTCCTTTATAACCTCTCATGGTGTAAATTATGATTTAAAATATTTTTATATATGATATATATGATAATTATAATTTATTTATTGTTATATAATTTTTATTTATATCCTTAAATTATGCTTTCTATCTTCTGTAAATACGATAATTTCTTTTGAGGATGTGTAGATAACCACCCCTCAATGCGATGTGACTCATTCATGACATATATGGAATGCATAAAAGATTATATTAATAAAACTATTAAGCATATAAAACATAGATATTTTATTTAAATTATAATAAAAATATATCACTTAATTTTAGTTCATTAAATACAAAAAATAAATGAATGTAGCGTCCATGCGTATGTACGACCTACCATCTCAATGAATGGTGCATTTCATTTATAATATACAAACATTATAGATTATTATAAATACATATATAATGAATATATATGATAATTGAGTCATTTTATAAATTATATATATGATTAAATCATGATCTAATTAATATTAACAAAAATTTACAAGTCAAAAACATACATGAAGAAACTAGGAAATTAACAACTAAAATAGTTAAAATAATTCAATTTTTTATCAAACGAGTAATAAAATATATTAACAAGTTAATATATGAAATTATAAACATTATTATGGTCATATAATCGGTTATTACCTTGTTTTATACCACAATACATTAGGATAAATACCACACAACCAATGGAAGGTAAAGGTAAGACATTTTGTCTCAATATATGTTCCATTGAGACTTATTTGTTATTATGAACCATTTTAATTTTATTTAGTGTATGTAATTCCTTTTGAAATATTATATCAAGAATATACTTTCTATAATGATACTATAAGTTTCATATGACATTATTCCTTCATGAGATTTATGATTTGAATGTTTCAAAGTTGAATGGGACACTTTGGAATGTTTAAGGATTATTCTCCTAATGAATGTTTTTAATTATTATCCTTGCATTATCACTTCATTTTGTGATTGTTATATTTCATGTGAAATAATAAATTTATTTAAATAATTTTTTTTTGGTAGTTTACATGAACATTCATATTCAAATACAATGGATATTAGTATTTCATAGACAATATATCACTATCACATATGGTGTTCACTTTGATATGTATTTTATTAAATGTGGAATTATTGAAAAAACTGTATTCTTTATTCAATAAAAATATCTGATAAGGTATATTAATTATTTAATTATTTGGTATTATGAATTATTTGTACTTGTAATTATGGGGTCTACCAAAACATTATATATCCCCTCGTTGCATCGACAGTTTCTCAAGAGACAAATGTGATTTCCAAATTAAATGGGTTTCTATCAATTGTTTTAAACCGCATTATGAATGGCCTTGACAGTATGGGTTTTCATGTGTCTCAGACATTAAATCCAATAAGAAATAATTTTATTCATTTAGTTTTAGCTATTATTCAACCACGATATTTTGGGTCGACATATCTATGGATACTTTTCATTTTTATTTCACTTATTAAATGGAATGTGTTTCAGTTTCTTAACTTGACATAATAAATTTTTATTATCTAGTTATTTGAATGGAATATTAGCTATTTTCCTCTATATGTTATTTTAATATACCTAACTCACTATTTTAATCTTCATTACATACCCTTATTGAGTAATTCCGCTCACTATTATTTTATTTCATTTCCACATGTTATGAAGAAGAAATCATTGAATAAGTGTTCAAGGATGTAGTATATTCCATTTTATTATGTACCATGATTGTATTTTATATTTTATATTGTATTATGTGTATTATTTATGTAATTGGGATATCCAAGACTAATAAACTAAACATTATATCCGGATTTTATTCCTTGAAATCATAAAAATGTAATAAAATATTACACCAACACTGGGACTCTGGGGTCGGGGCATTATAGTAGGTGTCAAAGGAATTTTAGTATCCACATTGAATACGAGATTTATAAAAAATATATTTGTGATAAAAAAATAGATATACAATGATGATAAATATGGTATGACATCCTAGAATTTTTGGTATGTAAAATATTGTGTGGGTATTCATAGAAATACATCCCTTTCTAGATACTATAAGTGGAGACGGTTCTAACACAATTGTATCTAGAAGTAACATATATGACAAGGTGTCCCAAGCCTGACATTGGGTAACCTATTACATTACAATATGCCTTACTTCACACATGGGTTGACACTCCCAGTTGATATTCTTAGGACAATTCATATCTCTTTACAAACTATTATGACGTATTTGAAAGTAATTATTTCCTCTAAGTTACTAATTTTCTTGATTCTAGGATTTTTTATGCATAAATTCATGTAATATTATATACAATATTTATTGTTACACATAGTTCATTATTTTAGGAGGTAATATAGTTTGTTCCATTATTTATAAATGGTTCCTAGAATGAATAACAGTATCAATACTCCTGGAATATTTATATGTTTATTTACTGAGAAACTCTATATAGCTTGTATTATAAGTCAGAAAGTTATTTATATATTAGCGTAGCTTAGTTAGTTTATAAAAAATAACCTTTTCTTGAATGGATCAACCTATTCCACATAGAAAATCTCTTATATTGGATCACTTCATGAGACAGAGGCTTCCATCAATTAGTGTGTCTAATGATCCAAGCACAAGATCCTTAGCCTAGTTGGCGAGGACTCGACAAGTGCATCCAAGAGACCCGAATTCAAAATTGGGTGGAGACATATTTTTGGGTTACAATTGAATTACTATAGAAGAATGGTATAAGTCATTGTTCAATACTATATCAGCAGAAACTATTCATCCATTTGGATCATGGGCCATTGGTTTGGGCCATGGGCCCTTTCAGGCCTTTAGGGTACCCATGTCCTTTAGAACTCCTCAAGGCCTTCGGTCCACCTGAAATTGTGCTTAAATGATCAGACATACTCTACAAAGAGAAGAATCTTGATGAGGATTTAGAGCAAGAGCATTCACCAGAGTAGAAGATAAGCGAATTGTCAAAATAGAGGGTATGAAATTGCCATCAGGACCATCCTATGCTTGCTTGGTAAGCTCAGCCGAACAAGCCATGCGAATGTAGAGAGTTGATTTCATGATGATGAAGCTTAGGAGGAGTAGTTCCATGTATAGTATGTATATTTCCTAAGACCTACAGGACGTGTAATATCTAAGCCTATAGGCCTTTTATGGGTTCCCCTTCATCCCTTGAAATGGGGGTTATCAGAAAATCAATAAAAATAGGGCCTTTAGGCCATTCAGGCTAATGATTCAATGGAAACTAAACAATAGATTATGTCTTGGGAGAATATATTTATGGCCTTCCGATGTGATAAAATTGAAATGGACACATTTGAGGTCTATTTACTCCATGTTTTTATTGATCGGTGGTGGTCTCTGATCTAGAATACAAGGGAGGAAGAAAGTGATGGAATGAATGACTTTTATGGAACATTCTTTGATAAATACTTAAATTCAGATAAAGATAAATTTCATTAGTATTAATTAAAAGTAATAATAGTGTTTTATTGATTATTAGGATACCTTTATAAGGTTATACAGGTATGCTACATGTTATATACAAAACACAAAGTGAAATATTTACCACTTCCTTGATGGTCCTATGACAAATCTCGTAAGGGAACATGTTTCTCATACTTTGTTATCCTAGGAAAAGATGGTTTTATGTGACATAATAAAATGAATACATATGATCCAATGAATTCAATGAAAACTAAGAGAAGATGAGTTTTTCTAAACACTATGGAAAAGGGAATGATTCAAATAAGTTGAAGGGAAAGAAGGATTTTACATCTTTTGATAACTGTGAAAATAATGACATAGGTAATTGTTTGAAAGGATTGGTAATTTTTATAAGGGCATAAAAATGGTTCTCCAGGATGCATCATGAAAAGGGAAGAAGTGAAACATTGATATTTAGTGTTACAATTGCAAGGTTATGGGGAACTATTTAATCAACTGTCCAAATCCTTAAGGGAATATACCTCCAAATAAGAAAAAGGATCATGGTCGTGCATATATTATTGACACAACCAAAGTATAATGATTAATTTTTGTTGTACCTCTCGTACCCCTCGTGGTTTAATTTTCATGATCACAATCACTCTCTTATTTATCTAATATTGTTTTAAGTGTTTTTGGTTGATAGGTATAATTTTAGATTGCCAAGGAATTGGTGCAAAAAGGCTAAAAGCAAAAGTGGACTGATTTCAGTCCTACCGGCCAACCGGTGGATGACCACCGGCTAGCTGATAGAGGCCTGGACAGAAGGCATCCCTCTGTCCAGACCACCGGCCAACCGGTGTCACACCACCGGCCAGCCGGTAGAGCCCAGACAGAATAGTGTCAGCTACTGCCTCAGCACCGGCCAACCGGTGGCCTCCTCACTGACCAGCCGGTGGTGCCTGACCCCGAAGGCCTCTCCATTTTGCAAGCACCGGCCAACCGGTTGACTAGCACCGGTCAGCCGGTGGAGCCAGTCAAACTAGTCGTTGGGCTTTGACCAGACTTGTCCACTTGCCTCCCAACGGCTCCGAAGGCCTCTCCAACGGCTCCGAAGACTCCCAAAGGCCATTTGAGAGTTCCCCCTCTATAAATAAAGGACTAGGAAGCCCTGGAAACTCAAGGAAGCCCACGGGAACATTTTTGATCATTTGGCGTACCTCCGGCGCATTCCTCCAAGGAACCCCCAATTGCTCCAGCTCAATTCCACAACCAAGGAGCACCACCATAGAAGCTTGGGAGCGCCCTTCATCAACTCCATCAATCCTTTGGCGCCCAAGGCTTCTCCCATTACGGTTTTTATTGCTTTATCATTTTGAGCATCATTTTGGGTTTGTGCCTACAAACCCCCATCTCTTTCTCTCTTCTCTTCATTTGGGTTTTCACACCACCTTCAAGGTGTGAACAGGTTGGTCAAGCCTTTCCTTTAAAAGGATTGAGACATAGGTGAGCTAGCCTTCACCTGTAAGAAGGCTAGTGGGTTCTTTCTCAACCATCGAAAGCAAGTGGGTTCTTTCATAACCATTAAAAGCAAGCTGTAATAGGTTCTAGACTAACCTTAAAGTCTAGTGGGTTTCTTGCTAAAACCATTAAAAAGAAAGCGGTAGTAAATCTCTCAACGGTTGAGTTGGGAGCGGAGACGTAGGCTTTGGTTTAAGCCGAACTCCGTTATCAAGTTGTGTGTCTTGCCTCTTTTATTTCCGCTGCACTTTCACTTTGATTTTAAATTGTTAATTAATTTTTAAAAGGCAATTCACCCCCCCTCTTGCCATCACTTCTCCGCCCAACACTTGGTATCGAAGGAAAAATTGAGTAATACCTTCACCGGTTTCAAATTCAAGATCCATTGTGATGGCTTCGTCTTCTTTCGCCCCCGAAGGCTATTCATTGGGTCGTGCTCCATTCTTTGATGGAACCGACTATACTTATTGGAAAACCCGCATGACCACTTTTCTTAGAAGTATAGGTTATCCTATTTATAAAATTGTCATGAATGGTTATTCTCTCTCTTCTCCTGATGATTCCAAATGGACTCAAGCCGATATTAAAAATTTCGAACTTGATGGCAAAGCCATGAACGCTCTTCATTGCGGCCTTGATAGTAATGAATTCAATCGAGTTTCCACATGCACCTCATCACATGAAATCTGGAAACTATTAGAGGTTACCCATGAGGGGACCAACAAAGTCAAGGATACTCGATTGGATATGTTCTGTCAAGATTTTGAGTCTTTCTCCATGCACCCACATGAATCAATTTCTGAAATGTTTACACGCTTTACTGATGTTTGCAATGGGAGAAAGTCCCTTGGTGATGATGTGTCTGCAGAAACAATGGTCAAGAAGATCCTATGGATTCTACCAAGATCATGGGCACCAAAGGTGACGGAAATCCAAGAAGCAAAGGACATCAAGAACATGCCGGTCGAAGAGCTCATCAGATCCCTCATGACCTACGAGATCACCATGAGGAGGCAAGCTGAAAAGGAAGGTAAACCGATCAAAGTTCCAATGAACATCGCCTTCAAAGTTCAACAAGAAGAAAGCTCCTCCTCCTCATCATCTTCCTCTTCAAGCGGCGATTCCGAAATGGAGAACCTTGCCCGCAAAATGCACAAATTCATGAAGAAGCACAAGAAGATGAAATCCCGCAAGGCTCAACCCAACGAAAAATCCGAGCCCAAGGTAACATGTTACGGGTGTGGCAAGAAAGGCCATTATAATCCCGATTGTCCACTCAACAAGAAAAAGGCCAAACAAAAGGAAAAGAAGAAGGCATTCAAGGCCACATGGAGTGATAGCTCCACATCCTCCTCCTCCTCCTCCTCAAGTGACAACGGTAAAAAATGCCTAATGGCATTTCACGAGGTAACCTCTTCCGACTCCTCTTCCTCTAGTTCTTCAAATTCAAATTCCTTCAATCATTTATCTTATGGAGATCTCCAACATGATAGAGATCAATTGGAAGAAGGTTTTCACGAACTTTCTTCCAAATTTGTTGCTTTAAAAAATAATTTCAAAAAACTCTCTTCCGAAAAGGAACATCTTCTCAAAGAAAAGGAGGAGTTGTCCCTCAAAGTCCAAAACCTTCCCGATGTCGATTCTATGGAATCAACAATCAAGGATTTAAGGGAATCCCTAGCCAAGTTCACCCAAGGTGAACAAAATTTGACCAAATTTCTTGGTTCCCAACGCATATCTAGAACCACCGAAGGGCTTGGCTATTCCAAGCAAGCTTCCTCTTCCCATGCTCCAACCATTTTTGTAAGGGGGAGCTCCCAATTTAAATTTTGTAATTATTGCAAAAAACCCGGGCACATGATTTATGAGTACAATTGCAAAAATGCCCGATATGGAAGGCCCAAAACTTTTTTCTTTAATGATGAATTCTATAGGAGAAGACTTTCCACTAGACAAGTATGGATTGAAAAATCCCTTCTAGCGAGTCTCTCCGGGCCAAAATTTGTCTCGGTTCCAAAAACCTCTCCCCAGTGATTTGTAGTTTTTATTTAGGGGGAGTTAGGATTGTTTAAGCTTTTTTTGCATTTTTCAATTCAAAATTATCAATTCAAAATTTTCGATTCAAAACTTTCAATTCAAAATTCTCAATTCAAAATTTCAATTCAAAAATTTCAATTCAAATTTCAAAATTTCAATTGGTTTAAAATCTCTATCTTGTTTTTCAACCTTTCCCTCAATCAAGTTTTATGCCCCGTGCTATTTTGATAATCACAAAGGGGGAGAAATTCTTGGTTGATTGGGGGAGAAATCTTTCTCTCATGCTTTACTTTACTTTTATTTTTTATCCTTTAAATCATGCATTTCATTTCATTTTTTCATTGTTTGTTTCGGTGATTATGATCATCAAAATAGGGGGAGATTGTTGTACCTCTCGTACCCCTCGTGGTTTAATTTTCATGATCACAATCACTCTCTTATTTATCTAATATTGTTTTAAGTGTTTTTGGTTGATAGGCATAATTTCAGATTGCCAAGGAATTGGGGAAAGAAGGCTAAATGCAAAAGTGGACTGATTTCAGTCCTACCGGCCAACCGGGGGATGACCACCGGCCAGCCGATAGAGGCCTGGACAGAAGGCATCCCTCTGTCCAGACCACCGGCCAACCGGTGTCACACCACCGGCCAGCCGGTGGAGCCCAGACAGAATAGTGTCAGCTACTGCCTCAGCACCGGCCAACCGGTGGCCTCCTCAATGGCCAGCCGGTGGTGCCTGAGCCCGAAGGCCTCTCTATTTTGCAAACACCGGCCAACCGGTGGACTAGCACCGGTCAGGCGGTGGAGCCAGTCAAACTAGTCGTTGGGCTTTGACGAGACTTGTCCACTTGCCTCCCAACGGCTCCGAAGGCCTCTCCAACGGCTCCGAAGACTCCCAAAGGCCATTTGAGGGTTCCCCCTCTATAAATAAAGGACTAGGAAGCCCTGGAAACTCAAGGAAGCCCACGGGAACATTTTTGATCATTTGGCGAACCTCCGGTGCATTCCTCCAAGGAACCCCCAATTGCTCTAGCTCAATTCCACAACCAAGGAGCACCACCATAGAAGCTTGGGAGCGCCCTTCATCAACTCCATCAATCCTTTGGTGCCCAAGGCTTCTCCCATTACGGTTTTTATTGCTTTATCATTTTGAGCATCATTTTGGGTTTGTGCCTACAAACCCCCATCTCTTTCTCTCATCTCTTCATTTGGGTTTTCACACCACCTTCAAGGTGTGAAGAGGTTGGTCAAGCCTTTCCTTTAAATGGATTGAGACATAGGTGAGCTAGCCTTCACCTATAAGAAGGCTAGTGGGTTCTTGCTCAACCATTGAAAGCAAGTGGGTTCTTGCATAACCATTAAAAGCAAGCTGTAATAGGTTTTAGACTAACCTTAAAGTCTAGTGGGTTTCTTGCTAAAACCATTAAAAAGCAAGCAGTAGTAAATCTCTCAACGGTTGAGTTGGGAGAGGAGACGTAGGCTTGGGTTTAAGCCGAACTCCGTTATCAAGTTGTGTGTCTTGCCTCTTTTATTTCCGCTGCACTTTCACTTTGATTTTAAATTGTTAATTAATTTTTAAAAGGCAATTCACCCCCCCTCTTGCCATCACTTCTCCGCCCAACAATTTTCTCCAATATATTTTATCAGTGAAATATGTTTTAAATGTATTTTATTTATGATCGTAAGATTTATGAAATATATGGGTAATTTTCAATAGTAAATTATCAATAACGATTTGATATCATATGTTTAATGGAACCAAGAGAATATTTCTAGTAAAAAAGTTAAAATGTTCATTAAAAAATTATTTATGGTAAGAAAACCCTTAATATGTTCCTGATTTTGAGATAATTATGTAGAATTTATTTAGTTGTCCTCATTTTGAATACCATTTAATTGATTAATGACTTGACAACAAGTGGTCTTCTTTTTCATTGATAGAGTTTACAACACTTTTTTATTTAAGGGATATATCTAATAACTTGTGTCTTACATAAGTTATAAGTATGATTTCATGTTTCCAATACTTTTTTATGGTTATTGGAGTTATTAATAAATTTATATAGAATACTTGATGATGTTATTTACATGTTTGGACTATAAAAATTTATAGTTTCTTTATATTGATTAAAGGATAATGATATGATCATTCAGGAAATTCAATTAACTTATTTATAATGTTCTGGGATATAATATTTTTGGAAAATATAAACATTTTTAAAATGGTTAAAGTTCATCTTTGGATGATATTGTAGATGTTAATTTATTACTTCACTATATAATGCATCTAGTGTAATGATACAAAGTGTAAATATTTCAACTAACAACCAAGGATAATATTTGTGTTTATAAAATAGAATAATATATTTTCTTATATTCATATAGTGTGAATGAAATCCTCAATTATGGGGAAAAGGGTTTTGAAAAAAAACTTATCCTTGTACCTTCATTTCCAATGAATAAAATGTCCCCTTAGATAATCACATATTTATAGACTTGTGAATATTAACATTTTTCTAACCATGTTATCAAACACCCTCCATCATATCTTAATTTTTATATTTTTCCTTTCTACACATGTTTCCATTTCCAACCTATGTTCTCTAACTAGGGAACCTAGTTATGGGACCATTTTACTTTCCATTCTGTCATATTAAGAATATTTGATATTAACTATTTTTAAAATGTGGGTCTTTAAACCATATTTAATTTGAAATCCCTATATTAATGGGATTAAGTTTAAATTTCTAGGGTGAAATTTAATTAATGTGGGGAAAATTTAAAACCCCAAAATTCTAGAGTATTAATATTGTATTTGAGATCATGTATGACATAAAACACCAATAATATAAGGGAATTTCATATAATAATAATTTATAATATATTTAATATTTTATTAAATTAAAGATAATTTATATAATTCAATATGCACATCAATGATATTTTGTATGATACACACAATAATGAGTTTCATCAACGTCTTGCGTTACACGCAAGACTGGGTTTTACCGATCAATAACATGTTATTAATATATTAATATTTAATATTATGACAAATAACAAATCCTTTATATTAGTAGTTATGAATAATATTAAATAACATATGAAAATTTATGGTTTAAACATATATAAAAATAGTCCATTGGATACATGTTAATTATAAATGAAAATTGAAACTGATTTAATGTAAAAGAAAATATTATTCTTCTCACAAATATGTTATATACTAATAAATTAAATTAATTAAATATTTTGAGTGATATTAATGTGATATGTTTTTAATATTAAAACAAATATTTTTTATTCATCCAATAGATTTGATAAGCCTAATATAAAAACAAACCCATTTTTATTCAAAAAATACTATATTTTTATTAAGGTATGTTTATCATCTTTTAATGGAGAACCCATTTTAAATAAAAATTTATATAATTTGAAAATTTTAATATGTCAAAATAAACTTCATATTTGGAATGAAAAGAAAAAAAAATTCTTTGGGTGATGATTTGGTATTTTTCTATAAGGATTCATTTTTTTATGAAAAGTGAAAGATACTAAATTTTAGTTCAATCCTTATATTTTAAATAATTTATCTATAAGGTGCAATTATGATTTAGACTCATTTTAAAGAATAATTAGATCATATTTTTATCAGTTAATAAAAATTGGTTCATTTAAATCAATCTCTCTTTGAAATTGACTATAAAAACAAAGTAAATTTTTGGACATTTTTGCTTTAAAAACATACAATGTCATCCCATCGGTGGGATTAAATTAAAATTAGTTTATTCCAGGTATATTATTGGAAATAAAAAAAATTAATTCCATAATTTGAATCATTATAATTTTTAATATCTAATATTTTCAAATTAGTTTTTGAATAAAAATATTGGTTAAGGTAATTATAATTAATTACAATGATTAAGGTAAAATTAAGCATAATAAAGGACTAAGCCTCAATAATAATGTTCTAAATGGCTTATACACTTTTCAAAAATATATTATACTGATAAATTTTGACTATATAATCCCTTATATAAAATTGGGTTCATTTTTGGAGTCACATTCAATGTGAACAATATTACAAGAGCACCACTCCTCCTCCACTATAAAAGGACCTCCTCTCCTCCCACTTACTCACACCACTGAAGCCACTTTTTCTGGACCAATATCTACCAAAACATCATATAAAAATCACACCCCTAAAAATAAATCCCTCCCATTTATAATTAATCAGTCCAATGAATCCTTTTGGTAAAAATCAAAAGTATTTATTTGATTAAGATGTATCCAACTTCCACAATCTATTTAGTTTTATTTCTATTCTCCAACACAAAAAATATTACTATTCAATGATTTTATAACAAAAAAATTATAATAAATATACTAGGATGGTTTTATATCATGGTTTATACCTACAATTTAAAACCCTTAAATATAATAGGTAAAGAACATATTTTGTTTTCTGTTCTGTGAACTACTTCCTCACGAAACGATGTTCATTGTTTCCTTTACCACCTCTCATGGTGGACATTATTATGGGATCTCTATTTATATATGATATATATATGATATTTATAATGTATTTATTATTCTGTAATTTTTATTTATAACCTATCTTTATTCGTTTCATCTTGAGTAAATATGATAATTTCATTTGAGGAAGTGTGGACTGCCACACCCTCAATGCAATGTGACTCTTTCATTCCATGCATGGAATGTATAAATGATGATCTTAATAAAACCATATAAAAATTATTAAATAGATATGATACATGAATTATAATATACATATATCAATTATATTAATTTTTTGAAATACAACAAGAAAATTAATGTAGTTTTCTTGTGTACGTATTCCCTCTCATCTCCACGAATGGTGCATTTCATTTCTTATCTCCATAAATAATATATTATTATAAATATTTATTTACTGAATATATAGGGTAATTAATTAATGGTTCGTATTCTTGATATTATTATATCATTACCTAATTAATAGGAACAAAAATTAAAATGTTAAAAACATACATGAGAAAACTAGGCAATTAACAATCGAAATAGTTAAAATAATGAAAGACTAATTAAAATTGAGTAACAAAATATAATACGAATATAATATATTATATTATAAAAATTTTTATGGTTATGGTATAAGTTTGTAACATATATTATACAACTATATATGTGGATAAATA
Organism: Viscum album; assembly: GCA_963277665.1. Lineage (NCBI taxonomy): Eukaryota > Viridiplantae > Streptophyta > Magnoliopsida > Santalales > Viscaceae > Viscum > Viscum album. The sequence goes on from OY728123.1 coordinate 1,771,895,836, forward strand.
TGCCGCAACATAAAGAATGTTATGGTTTTAGATTTCACATCAATTTACATTCTATTGAGACTTATTTTTCAGTATGCACCAATTCACTTTTCTTTGGTGTATATACTATATTTTAATTTGTTATATAATTAATATAATAACTAGTAGGATATTATAATTTCATTTAATATTATTTTCTCATTGGGATTTTGATTTAAAATTTTCAAAGTGGTATGGGATACTTTTGAATATTTAAATATCATTCTCATAAAGAATGTTTTTAGCTATTATCATTACAGTCTCACTTATTATTTTGATTGTTAACTCTCTATTGAAATAATAAATTTTTTAAATAATTTTATCATTGGATGTTTACATGATCATACATATGCTTAAACAATATAAATTACAATTTCTTAAAACATGTATCATTTTTATATATCGTGTTCACTTTACAATAAATTTCATTAAAATGGAATTTATTGATACAATTGTATTCTTTATTCAATAAGGATATTTTATAAAGAATATTAATTATTTGATTATTTTATATGAGTAATTATTTAATCTGGTAATAATGGATAGGGCCCATACTTTATATATCCCCACGATGCATCCACAGGTTCTTATGAGGAAAATAATTTGGCCTAATGAAATGGGTTTCTATTCATAGTTTTAAACAATTTTTTGAATGGTATTGATGGTATAGGTTCTCATGTACCTCAAGCATGACATCTATTAAGAAATAATTTCCCTCATTTTCATTCAATAATTATTGATCCATGATATTTTTGACCTACATATCTATTGATACATTTCACTTTTAGTTCATTGATTATATGAAATTTTTTTTGGTTTCTTACTTCACCATATTGATTTTACCTTATCTAGTTATTTTCCTGAATTATTAGTTATTTACCTTCCTTGTATTTTTATTATCATGGGATCGTTATTAATTATTCTTTACTTACCCTTCCTAGGTATTTTATCTCACCCTTTTTATGTTTCCTTTCCCTTGGTTATGATGAATATATATTGGAATATGAGTTAAAGGATGTAGTATATTCCATTTTATTATGTAAGATGGTTGGATTATATATTTTAAAATGTATTAAGAGTATCATGAATGTAATATGGCTATCCAATACTGCAAAAGAGTGTGTTCATTTGGGATTTTATTCCTTGAAATAATACCAATTCAATAAATATTTCACCATCTATAGGCTTATAGGGTTTAAGAATTAAACTAATGGTGTATTGTGATAAATCATATTGGTTTAAGACTTGTATTTCTATTGAGTAGTATCAACGATTTCTCCTACAAATGTCAAATTTCCTTGAAAATATGTTTTTTTCATTAAGGATTCAAATATTGTATGACTAGTGTTCTTGGTTAATTGATTAGTGTAATGATTCCATGCATGGTTCATTTTTTAGGTTAATTTATTTGTTATTATGTATTTCACTCAAATGAATTTCAACTCATGCTAATGATGAATTAGAGGTTTCTATTGAGGATTCATTACTTACACCATGCATGACCATCTCAATGCACATGAAAAAACTTCTTGTATATGAATCCAACCAATGGCATGGTGCCCATGAAATATAACAGATTATTTGATAATAGAGGTGGTGGTGGGAAAGGGACATACTCTAAAATAATCTATATAGTTATTATTTATTTAATTCTATATTACACATATACTCTTTTTTAGATTTACACATTGGGAACCCTTTTATCGGTCCATATGACATGTGTTCCATTTGATTATTTGATTTTCACATGTTAGTATGATTATATTATTTATATTTATATTATTAGTGCAGGGAAACGATTTTTAGGGTATATTATTCCCACTAAGAGGCATAGGTGACTCACTTATAATTTTAATGGTCTTTTTAATGTTGAGGTGCACATGAATTCATCTGACTCTCTGATTTAGACCATATGTTTTAGTTCTGGGTGTTACAAAATGGTACTAGAGTAAAATTTTGTTCTTTTATTTTTGAACAACATGTGACATGGTATAATGAATTTACAATATATAGGAATTAGGTTGGGTAGTTTTCTGTAGTTTTAATAGAACATGTGTAACAGAAATCTGTTTTACCAATGATATGATTCCTATTACTATTTTATAAAATTGGAAAGTATACTTGAAACATATAAATAAAAGTGGGATCACATGCCATATATATTTGTAATGTTCTCTGTAATAATTTTTTAATATCATTCCTTGGTTTATTCCATCTACTTAGGATATAGTTATATTCTATATTTTTGTGATATATCTATTTTTATATTTTGTTTATATATATATATATATGAAATATTTAATTAGTTAATCTTGGGTATACAGTTATGTTATTATATAAATGTGACATTGACTAATGTGTAGGGATGGATGCCCTTGTTAGAGCATGAAGTGATATACCTTTGGTTGTGGATATACAAATAAAAAACTTTTTGTGGGATACCATACACTGTTTAGGGTCTTTCCTAATGGATTCAGAAATTCTAATAGTTACTTCCACATTTTTGATAATGATACCTAAATGTAGTCATCTAGTACTACCTGTAAATTAGGGTTAGAATATTCTTGAATGGGAGGATTTTTTGTATCTCACACTAATAATTAAGGAATATTTATTTTATTTTGATCTCACACATGACCTATGGTTTCGTAACCCAAACCAATTAATCTATAAGTCATTATTTTATTCCTTTTCCTATGAATAGGATAACATAACAATATTTGATCTTGATCTATTGTTAAACATTATTATTAACCTTCTTTCTTGGGCACTAGAGTACCTAAAGATGTCAAGGAATAGAATGATTCACTTTTTGAATTAATTACCTAGTAGTGACTCTGGAGGATTTGTAGGTTATTATTTAAACATTCATGTATATTGAGTTTCTCATTCATACTCATCAAAATAAGTTGTTTTCAGACATTGAATACTAGTCGTGTTGAATTCTATGTAAATTTATAATGAAACACCATTGGGAATTAAAGTGTATCTTTTTAGTTATGGATAGAGTGTTCAATAATCATTTCCATTCATGGAAATACATGGTACTTCATGATTTTGAAGATAATGAGGTTTGATGTGATCATTTTCATGGATTTTTTACTATATTATATGCTCACAATGATTGATATTTATGACGGTATCGTTTATATCCCCCGTGAAAGATAATTATGTGATGATTAATGAGATGGAAGAGGGGGTAAGTAACATTTTTTGAGACATGAGTCACTATGGGACGATCGTAGTACAAATTGAGGGTATGATTATTTTCAAATGATCAATGGTATCCCCCTTATATTTTTTGTTCAGTTTTGGATATATATTAAAATTTATTAAGGGTTGAATTCATAGTAATTCCTACTTCGATAGGAGAGTATCCACAGTGATAGATCTCATTCTAGTTGAACAACCCATTTCGATACCGTGTTATAATATATAACATATTGATTCAAAGGAGATCATGGTAAATCAAATTGACTATATAAATTGGTGATTTATAAAGCCGAGTACTTTACTATGGGGTGAAGCTATATTTTTTTCCAAGATTATTTGTAATTTTTTTGATACTGTTATGGTTAATTAAATTAGAATCAAGCCATTATGAAATAATCATATCCCATTCTAGGATCTATTAACTTTTCACTCAGTTTTATATAGATCAGTGGTTCTCTATGATTGATCTTCAAATAGACTATCAAAATATGTGGTTTAGAGAGGAGTACATCACAAAGAAAAAATTCATTATATGTATGGTCTATATGAGTGTTTGGTGATTAAATGTGGATTAATGAATAAAATACAAGTGTTCTTGATTCTATGAAAAATATCTTTAACACATATCTTGATGCGTTCATTGCAGTGTTGTTGACGAAATCCTCATCTACTAACCATCAAAATAAATATATTCTACATATCATGATATATTATCATGTATGATTTATATAAATCTCTTATATTCTAATATTTTTAATTATAGATTTTATATTTAGTAGTTTAATTTAATAAAGAATGTGTTGGATGATACATGTTTATTTATAGACCCAAAGAAAGTGGAGTAAGTGATATCTTGAACATGGTCCAAGAATGTGTTCAAGATCAGGATATTGGTGGGTTTAGTGGGATACTATTGATGTTTTTTCTTTGAATTGTACAATTTATTAGTACCAATGAATGAACTATTAAAAAAGGTGGAAATATTTCCATGGTAAGAACATTTTTAAGAGGATTTTATTGAGTTAATTTTGAGGGTCACTATATCTCTTGTGTTGATACTTATTGACCCATAGATCGGTTATTGTATTTATTTTGATTCATCAAGTGTTGTTTTGGGAGAATCAATAATGCTGAGAGTGGTAGTAGTATCTTATAGGTCATTTTATCTATTCCCCAATGAGATTAACTATGTTACATGATAAAAATCTATCATATACTGTCCATTTTGTGAAGTGTTGTTGACATTATTACATTAGTGAGAGTTTTTGTTCTACACTAACTACAATATCCTCTTCAATTTCATCACTTTGTGGTACATAATGATAAGGTAGATATAATGGCTAGAGTATCAATAGATGTTTGACTTTGATATGTCTTATACACCAGTGAAAGGAAATGTCATAGAATATGTTCTTAGCCATAAGATTCAAGTAGCCTAGGATATTTGTGAACTAAATTTAGAGGAATAGTTGTGGATGATAAGATATTTAGTGGACTAGAGTAAGGATTAATTCAAGGATTTGAGATTGATGATGTTTAATGATTTTTTGGTCATATAATCTTTAGTAGATTCGATTTAAGATATACACGAGTTAGGAAAGGTATTTTTAGATGTTGGAATAACTAGATTAAGGTGACACAATACCTGTGTGGCCATTGGATGATGAAAATGTGATCCATGTAAATTGGAGACTTGTATTCCCTTCTTAAATCAAGAAATATTTGATGATAGAAATATATTCATCTAATTTTATGACACACCTTATAAAAAATTTTATGTTCAATGAAATCATGGGATAGTCCTGGTAGACAAAGATAAAAAAAGGAAATTGGTGGATTTTTTTCTTTATTCTATACATGTCCAATGATTATAACTAATCATAAGGGTCTTAGTGGTTTTCACCAGCCACAACGCATGCCTATGTTGAAGGGGAGGATGTTAGAAAGGAATTTATAAAGGGGTTACCTAGAATCATAGATATCTATGATGTGTTTTGGGTGATTGTCGATTTGTTAATGAAATTTTCTCATTTCTTACTGATCCCTGAGACTTAATCAGTAAAAAACTGAGAAAGATGTATGTATATGAGATTTTATACATACCTAAAGTTTCATTGACCATTGTATATGATAGATATGCACATTATACATCATTATTTGGGAAGGGAATAAAAACATCAATAAATACCCAACTGAGATTGATTATAACATATCATAATATGATAGATAGAAAGTTATAGTTAATTATTGACATATTAGTGAACATAATTTTGTCTTGCATCCTAAAAAATCATTACATCATGGGATGATCACTTATCCAGGGTTGATTTTGAACATAATAAATGGCTATACTGATTTTGTTTAGATGGAATCTTTTGAGATCTTTTATAGGTGACTATTTTATGTGTTTCTATGTTGGTTAATAACTGGTGATCTAGCAGTTTCATGTCTCAATATTATAAAGGATAACTATGACAGAGTTTAGTTGATACATAATAGGATGATCATATCCTTGATAATACACTGAACATATGTTGACTACATAAGGAAACCGGTAGAGTTTTCTATTGGTGAATTTTTTTCATGAGAGTGAATCCTCTATTGGCCCACCAACATTTGAGGAGGAAATTAAATAGAGGTTTGTGCTTTGTTTGTACCTTTGTAATCACCATGTTATTTGGCGTTGTAGAATTGAATCTTGATCATACATAAAACTTCTGAGGTAAGGATAACATGTTACATGTATCATAGATTTAGAGATATATGAACAATCCTATGCATGTCGTAGATTACGATGACTTTGAGCTACAGCCTCACATGTCATAAGTGGGGTGACCAATTTAGATTATAGACTTGAGAGATAAGGTCAATCAATGGAAGGTGGTATGACTGGTATAGGTTCTATGTAATAATAGTGGGATCCGGGTGGATCCTTGGGATTGAGAGCCTTATGATCAGGTTAAGTGGCCAACGTTCTCTATGGTCATAAAATGATGGTACTTATCAGTGATGAGAATTAGTTATTGGGGAAGAATTGTAACATCATCATTTATATAATAAATAATGGTCATTTTAGATTTATTTTTACAAATTTGTAGAATAGAATTAATTATTTTAAATGTAATGCTTAACCTTATGTAAAACCTATGATTATCATAAGGGTATCTCATAATTTATGAAGTCTATAAAAGGATGAGGAGATTCTTCTTAGTTTCGATATGTATGTTCTTGGTTTCATACACTTAATAAAGGTTACACCAAATTAATTATGTATATTTAATGGCATCCAAGAAACTATGTAAGGGTAAGAACCCACTTCATAAAGGTGAGAAGTAGTTTCAAATACTACATAATAGTAAGATTTCATTTCCAAATGTTCCATAAGAGAAAACCATTGTTACAAAAGGGTAATCCATTCACTACATATTGGTAACTACTAATTTCACAATTTTATGTATGAGTAATAATGTGTTTACAATTTTTGAAGAATGGTAAACTGCTTTGCCTTACATGATCGTTAGGATTTCAATAAGGGTAAAATCATGTAACCCCTATATAATGCCTATTTTTGGGAAAAGGGATTTTCATCACAATTTTGTTTCGGTTTCCTATTTCAACACTATAAAATGTTGTTACAATTTAAAAACCCTAAAATCATCGGAAATGAGATAATTTTCATGTTTTATGTCTAATTGTTCTTTTTTGGATGTTTATAAACATTATTTAATTAATAAACTCTTAAAAAAACTAAATTTAGAATTAAATATTTTGTTTTTAATGTTGTTTACCAGTATGCGGGTAGTATTCCTAAGAATATATGACCCTTATTACCGTTTTTATATCATATTGAGTTTTGGTATTCCAAGAACTATTTTACCCATGATCTAAATTTTATTATTTGATTGAACTAGGTTCTTTCTTTTATTTACTAAGAATATAAAAATCCTCCGTCTCCTTTATTCTTAAGAGGAGTAATTTCTAACTGACAAAATCCAGGTATTCTATTTCTTGTTATTTTTTTAATTGTATTTCCTAAAATATATAGAGAAATACAATAGAAAATATATTAATTGTAATAAACAAAAATAATCGTATTAAAATAAATATATATCATGATTATCTCAGTTTATTAAGGAATGTTGATTTATCATCACATTAGGAATTATAATTTTTATTTAAGTACAACATTCTTAACACATTATAGGGATAAAATTGATGATTTAGTAACTATATAAGAGGGATAAATTTGTTATCACATGTTGTTTTTTTAATTTCATTTGGAATTAAAATATTATTTACTGGTTCTAGGAGTCCTTAGTGAGATGTTTGAATTAAATAATACACATATGTGATATGGGTGAAAATCCCCCCATTAACATTGATTTTGACATCGAAAGCATTGATGGTGAAATATTGTTACCACATACAGGTGTTTTATATGGCCATTAATGTAATATTATTTTGTGTTTTGATATTATTAGAACATAAAGAGTTTTATTAAATTTGTTTTTTCTATAGTCTTCTGACTCACGGTACGCTATGTGTGCCTCTATGGGATATGACATGTTTTCATGTGTAGTTCTTGGTATTTGTTTTGCTTTTGTTTTATACATATTTCTATGGTTTCTGGTGGACCATTCAAGGATTAGAGACAATAGAGGTGGATCATTTTTTGGTTGTTTATATGATAGGGTGATAGTACTAGGCTATAAAGTGAGGAATGATGTTCCATTAAACCTAACATAGGGTCTTGATGTTTTATGTGATCTTACCTCTAAGGCGATAATAAGGTATGATTTTCAATGTGAACTGAACTCAGAGATAGTAATGGATAATGATGGACTATTTTGGTCTAGCATGTATACATAGGAAATTTATATCTAACAAGAATAATCTAGGATATATGATACACATGTGATAGTTACATGTTTACAGATTATTTTTCTTTTTAGAGGCCAATTTTGGTACAGATGTGGTTTATTGATACTTATTAAAGCACTTAAAATCATTTTGGTTTTTTTGTTTGAATGAACATTATTTATTATCATTTATTACACTATTATGAATATATACTCGTGTTAAGGATTCATTGGTGGTTTCCAACTAGGTTTCATTACTCACTTCCCACATGTGAATATTGATATATCTGTAGACTTATTTTATAGGGATCCAACCAAGGGAAAGGGGATCCTAGTATACCACTGATTTATTGAGTTTCGATCAGGTGGTCTGAAGTGAACAGTGTATGGAAGATTCCATAATGTTTTTTATTTATTTACTACTCTGCATCACTTATACTATGGTTTGGTTTTATTCTTAATGAGACTATTTATTTATCTATATAGAATATGATGCTTTTGAATATTTATTTTCTTCATGTTTCTCAAATTATATTAAATTATATTTATATTATTGGTGCATGTGAATGGTATTGACGTTACAGTATTCCATGTAATGATCTTAATACCCTCATTTCTTGTCACCAACCTCTTGCATATGATATTTTCATGAGGTCATGCGACTCTCTAGATTAGGTTTCATGGTTTAGGTCAGGGTGTTATAATTCCTCACCTATAATTTTTAAATATTTCCTAAAAATAAATTTAATATCATGTGTTTTCATAATCTTTATTTTATTGGTTAATCCACTCAAAACAATACTATAAAACCATAAAAGTGTTCATTTATAAATATTATTTTTTACTCGCATGAAAATGAGCATGAATACATAGATCATAAACACTAAACATTACATTATAGTTTAGGTAATCATGTGTTTATTTGTTTATTTCTAGGGTAGTGCATGATTGGTTTGAATCAGTTAAGGAATATGTTTTAAAATGATTGGTAACAATTAAATTACTTTAAGAATAAAATAAAAATTAAATAATGATCCAAATAATACCATGTTAAATAGAACATGTATATTTATATTAGTTCTATTATATTTTATTTAGATAAAAAATATTAGCTAAATGCTAATTTTAGTTCAACTCATTATGTATATAAAATAGATGTTAAATAATTTTATAACACCATATATACTAAAACAATATAAGTAATGTCAATAATAAAACTTTAAAATATCATTAATCATAATGAAAAAAATAAATCACTAATCATAGAGAAATAAATGATATTAAACAATAATGACTAAATAAAGAAAAAAATATAAAAAATCATCCAATAAAAAAAATTAAAATTCATTTATTATGATATATCTCAGTATATTATAATAAAATGAAAATATAATTTTCATATTGAAAAAACCAAATAAGACATATATTTATATTTTATAATATGACATGTTTTATTGTTTTCACTATAATTCTAGAATCCTATCATTATGTTCCACAATAAACTTTTTTAAGGGTTTATATTATTTTTAATTTCATGAAATGTAAAATAATATTCATACATGTTCCCACAATGATTTATTTTACACATTTAATTAGGTACTAGTTATTTATAATAGTTTTGAATTGTTAATACAACCAAAATGGGTAAAAAAATAAAATAGTAATTATACATCATTCATATATAAATTTTAGTTAATTCTCTAATTATATATACTTCATATATCAATTTTAGTAATATCACTATTTCAATTTTTGAAAAGAAATTATAATTTATTAAATATTTTAACTAAAATTTACCCCTCTCCTTATGAACAAATACCCCCTCCCCCCCCATGGAAAACCACTTATCTCACACATTAAAAATAGAAATATATGTCAAATTTTCATATATTATTCCTAATAAAAAATTATATTCAATCAATATTCACACATATTCATTATGTAAAGGAGTTTAGTATTGTAGAATAGAATGAACTTCTAGAAAAGAGAAACGTTTCATTAAATTTTCTTCCAATTCTTCTTTTCTATTCCTCATTTTATCCCTTTCTTTCATACTTAAACCTTATAGATTTAATTATGTTGTATTTTATAATTTTATTAATTATGTTAAACTAATGTAATTATTATATTTATGAAAAATTATAGTCCATACTTCACTTTACTCCACTTTTAATAATATCATGTTAATAGTCGGTTTACCGCCTATGAGAAATTTCTTGCTCTTTGATTACAATGACATTCACAGATGGTTAGTATGAATTATATAAAATATTAAAATATTTATTTACATTTATTTTATGATTTTTGAAATAATTTTAATATCTTATAAATGAAATTGATATAAAAATTGAAATAATAACAAGATGTGATAATTTAATGGAAATATATCATCAAATCAAATCTCATCTAACAATGAGTATTATAAAATAGAATAAAATAATTATAATTTATCATTTATGAAACAAATAATTTTAACTCACTTTAAGTTTCATTTGTTAGGAAGCATACATTTATTATATTTTATGTGTATACATGACGAAACATAATAGTATTTAATATAAGGGGGTTCTCAAACCCCAACTAATATTTAGGTTATCTTATATTTCACATTATTTTCAATATGTATATTAATATAATAACCTTAAAATGTCCAATGAATGGTATTTTCCTTTCATTTTTGTGTATATAAATGTATACATCAATTTATTAAGATTTATATTTCAATTTTAGTGATTTTTAATAGAGGTTTTATTTTTAAAAAACCTTGCATTGAATTCACTTACCTTATTTCTTATTGTTTAGACCAAAAGGGGTTTAGATACACTGAGTGTGGGGGTAAATCAGGGTATGTATATTCTTTTAAAATAATCTCCTTCCCCCACTAGATATTTTTTATATTTTTATTAGGTTATCCTTATTTTCCATTTAGTTTTTATAATGATATTATTTCTCTATCTTTATCTGATTATGATGCATTTAAAGTAAAGTCTATGTGAAAAAACAATGACACAAATATTTTTACATGGTTCTCTCCCATTGGTGTGAACCCAAGGTTGGTAAAACAAAACTATACTAATATACCAAATCCACTAAGTCTCAATTATAAAATGAGGAATGGTATAGATCAATTCTATGTCCAGGATCAATGATTTTACAATGTTTAGGGACAACTCACTGATAGCCAAGGGTAACACCCTCAATATTTCCTGCTCTATCTCACTACAGCTCAAACCAATCACCTTCATTCTCTCAATTTTCTTACTTTTCAGGAAAGTATTCACACCTAGTTTATGGAACTACAATTCTCTTAATTATTAATAATTAATGCATAATCAATTGTAGAAAAATTTATTATTGAATTACCACTTTTAATAAATTGTTAAATATAACATTACCATTATTTTTGGGAAATCCCTTTTCAACACTTCCATGATTCTCACTACCTTTGTGATGATTACACATCATTTTAAAAATTATCCAATTCTTTACATGTATAAACACCCTTTACAAGCTCCACAACATTATTGAATCTCACATATTTTTCAATGATCAATCTCTTTTCAAGAATAAACTTCTTTTCACGATGCTATAATAGTTTTGAGAATCCCACATAGACTTTTCGAAGATCACAACATTCATTTCTCTTTTTATATCATTAAAAAACTTTAATTATTTTATCATTATTATAATATTCACTCATCTTTTATAAACATCACATACTTCATTTATTAACAATTTTTTTATCAAGAACAAAATTTTCAAATTACCTTCACAAAATCAAAGACATAGAATCTTATTTATGTGTTAATATAATATTATGAGTGCGGTAGATGCCTATTTATATGTGTTACCTCTTTTTCCATAAGCATATACCCTATCCATCACCTTTTTTTCAAGCACTCCAATATCATTCATGAATATCCATATTTTTTCAATTCACCATGGATACTTACCCATTCAAGAAAATTCTCAATGAAACATAGCTTCACCATGAAACATTTATGCATTCCCAATTATCCACTTCTCATAGTCACAAGTATATTCTATTATTCCTTCACTAATTTTTAATACTCTACACTTTCTTGAAACCCAACCTTCACAACGTCGAATGCATATCAAATCTCCATACCTTTGTAAATGTCCAATATTCATAAAAATCATTCCATTACCATATTTCTTTGAAGAATTAGTGGAAATAAAACTTTTTAGTGATTTATCCACCCTTAAAATTTTGAAAACAAAAAATTTTAAAAACACTAAGGAATGATACCACCTTGTATACACAACATTATGTATCATCTCATGATAATCAATTCATTTTTTTTGGATATTTGAAAAAATATTGTCTCAATAATCATTCTGGAACTCCACATCAAACCATGGAAACCGTATTTTTTAATAATAATAATCAAACCAAAATAAACCAAAATGTTACAATGAGAGATTTTTTACCAACAATATCCCACTTTGGGATTGTTAACAATTCTCCACATATTGATACCTATTTTAAGATTCTCCAATTTTCTTCCAAAATATTCTTCTTATGATATAAATAGATATCATGGATTTACTCAACAACAAATCGAATCCTATATGATCTATTCTTGACATGAGATACAACAGTAACATTAAATTTTCATCAATGATTCACTTATTCCAAAACCACACAACTGCTTTTATCGCGAAACCTATTTTTTGAGATATATAACCATTTATGGATCCTATATATCATTTGTAAACTTAAAATACCCCTAATTAATTTCTCCCCATATAATATTCACACCCAGTTTTTATTAATAACATTTCCCCCTTTTTAGGGAAATAATTTCTCCCCATTTTTTCAATCATCCTGAAAGGCACTGCTCTATGGTTTTGCAGAGGATAAAGAAAACATATAATCACATTAGGGAAATATACTGTATTCCTCAGAAAGAGGGGTATAATATCCAAAAAAGTTCTGGTGATGGGAGTTTACTGAAATATAAGATCAAGTCAATACTTCTCAAAATTCAATATGGGAAAATCATTCATTATAATTTCAATAACCTATTGTTCTGTAGGAAAATAATATAAATTAATAAGCCCATGATGCACCTCATCCTTGATAAACTGATTCTCTATTTCAATGTTCTTTTTCCTTGAGTAATGGAATCAATTTTTTATAAGATTTACCACACTTGAATCATCGTAATGGATTCTAATCGGAGACTTTACTACAACACCCCAATCATCAAACTTCTACTTCATCCACAATAACTCATACAAGATTGAGTATGTAGAAAATAATAAAATTCTATAGTTCTCAATGAAATGAAATTATATTTAATCCTTAGACATGATAAAAAAAATCCCAAAAGATGGAATGGAACACCTGATATTTTTTTTCAATCATTTGCTGAACTGGCCCAATATTCAGTTGTATATCCCAATAACTCTTAGTGATATTTTTCCTTTTATATAAAATAGAAAAACAATGTCCCCTTGATATATGGATGAAATATTCTTAATACATGTATGTGTATTTATTTGTGATTTCATAGATAAATTTCTTCATGGAATGTGGTCAAAACAATATTAGGTCTTGTTTCTATCATGTACAATAGACTGCTAATGATTTACATGTATTCTATGACATTAACATATTTCCTCATCATAACAAGACAATTTCATTCAGGATTCTACTAGAGTCATCATCTTCTTTTAATTACCCTTTCCAAATATTTTGAAAACCTCTTTGGAATATTTATATCGAGAAATGAATGATTTATTATTTCCTTGTTTCATTTGTAAACAAAGGAAAATGTCAATTCACTATTTATTGAAATTTAGAATTATTTTTTCATGTATTCTTTGAAATATTTTCACTATGATTCATCAAATATACAAAATATTATGTCCCTAACATACACCAGTTTGATTATCATTTTGTAACAGTCATGATTCAAACAATGATTGTATTCAACACCACCATGCTAAAAAATGAGCTTCAAAATATGAGTAACATCTTATTAGTTATTTATTCAACACAAAAAGAATATTCATCAGTGGAAAAAAAATTATCATCTTCATGAATGAGAAAACCATTGAGCTACTCAATATAAACTTGTTCTTCTAGAACCCCAATTAGAAATGATGACTTGATGTCATTCTAGAAAACATTTTACCTTATTTTCACTACTATTTTAAAGAATAATTTGATTGTTTCTATCCCCACAAAAGGTGTAAATATTTAATCCAAAAATCTCATGATGCTTCTCTAAAACACTTTTTCTTTACTTGGAATATGAAATATTCTTTATTTAGAGTCTTTTTCTTCCTTGTCTACACTAGTGTTGTCTATTAATTTTTCATTGACTATTTTGTCTCTATGTAGATATGTGTTAATATTTTCCCATTTTTATTAAAATCTTAGTCAAAAACTTCTTTTGAGACTAAAACCCCCATGAGATACCTATCACATAATCACTGTCCTCTTAATACCGTTCATGTATTTACTAAAGATTCTACTCATTTTCTACACAACCTCTTAATTACATTCGAAAACATTTACTAGTAACTTTTTTACCATCTCTCTCATATTCTTGGTGTCCTAAAAATATTCAACAGATATTGTTTTGTCATAAGCATAAATAGAATCATAAAATACATGAATGTTACTTATTCTCCTCCAATAATTATTCTCTCAGTGGAAAAATTTTACTTGAATTGAGGCATATAACAAATGGTTGAATATTTAATCATTCCTCTGAGTTAATTTTATTTGTGTGTGCCTTAGGGACATCGGTACCTTGATACATGAGGTGTAAGAAGGCACATGGAGCAAGGTTACATGATTTAATGGAACTAAATAGTTCACTTTGTATTTGTGATGATAGGAATACTTTGGACTTGGTCCAAGAAGTCTGTTTACATAAGAGATTATAGAGTTTCCCAAATCTGGTGACACTCCTTGGTGGATTATAAGAACCAATGGACTTTATGTTATTTGTGAATCATACTGTTTACTTCTTTCTATATGAATTCATTCCTACTTAAACACTTATAATAAGTATGAACCATTGGGTGGTGGCCTATTGAGATTATTCTCACACCCTACACAGCCCCTTCGGGATGTGTGTAGACTTTATGAACATGCATGAAGGAAAAGAGTCAGCCTCCGGAGTTGGACCGTAGTGATGTTTTTAATGGAGACTAGTATGGACCTTGAGTTCATGCCTATCTAGAGTTTACATGTTTTATCTATCATTATGTTTCAGTATTCTTACAATATTATTGTAACTACCGTTGTTTATCCATTGGGTACTTTTTATATTGACATGTCTGAACTGCTATGGATGAATTCTTGGATTGTATAGTAGTTAAATGTGGTGTTCAACATGCTATTCTATTTTATCTCCACTGCACTTGTTTATATATTGCTTTTGTCGTCTATTGATATTTTAAATACGTCCACTATACAAATCTGGTTCGATAATGTTGAGTCCTTATTACCACTACATGTATTATTATAACGCCCAAAACCATACCATTGTTATACTCCAATAGGATATTGCCTCCCCAATACACCTATTTAGACCCTCGCTGGTATTCTGCAGCCTTAGGCATTCAGGGAGGTGTCCTAAGCTAGTAATACCCAACCCGCTTTCATAGTTTGAGTGGAAATTAGGGTCCAGGACAGTACAATTTGGTATGGAAGGACTTTTTGATAGGGATTTAGTAATAG
This sequence comes from Viscum album, assembly GCA_963277665.1. Taxonomy (NCBI): domain Eukaryota; kingdom Viridiplantae; phylum Streptophyta; class Magnoliopsida; order Santalales; family Viscaceae; genus Viscum; species Viscum album. Next base: position 1,771,911,649 of record OY728123.1, read on the forward strand.
GGGTTTGTTGGATAGTAATGAGATTGAGAATTATCATCTTATTTCTGCTGGTTTTACTATTTGGGATATGGTAGACTAGATATAGGTTGTTGTTGGAAGTGGGTTTCTAGCTTGTTCATTGGTGCCTATAGCCACAGGTATGAGGGATGGACCAAGTTTCCTTGGGATGGAATTATTGTTTTGATTTTTCTCCGACTATAGTTTATATGATTTCCTCCTTGGGGTCTCACTTGGTGTGGGATGTTATTGATTGTGATATTTGACCCTTAACCCGGTGAGGTAAGGGATAAATTGGGAATTGTCCTGGTATGGATATGTGTGTTTTCATGGCTTTTGGTAGGAACATATTTACAGTATTTCTTTTTCAAAACTGCAAAAATGCTTTGTAAAGGGATAATACCATGTGAAAAATATCAAATGTCTAGATTTAGATTATTTTGAAAGGTAAAATGTGAAATTTTTGTTTGAATTTCTTGTTTACTACAAATTAATATGCCATATTTAAATAATGTAAAACTATATGTGGAATGACATTTTGGTCTTGATAGTATGTGAGAAAGTAGGTACTACGACTGAGTTGATGTTGATCAGCTGGATTTGGAGTCATGGACATTGGTTTGATGTAGTCTGGCTATCAGGATTGGGAGAATTAGTCGTCAGTCTGAGGCAATGATGGTTTTCAAGTAGTTCATGACCCGAGGTACTTTGGATAGTTGGCTCTGTTGATGGTGGGAAGGTATCCAAGAGGCTGGGATACAGTGTGTCATGGTTGTAGTGGTGGAGTGTAAAGGTAGTTTTTATGAACAGCCTATATACATCATTACTTATATGTGTTATATATATATATATATATATTCTTATATATGTGGGTTGTATGACCATTTATGGTATTCTGCGGGTTCCTCCTAGATGGCTCGATGGATCGACATCCAGGTGATGGTACAATGTCTTAAGAGAGCAATTAGGTTTAGATACCTAAGGGATAGGCAGAGAACAAGCTACATGTATAGGATCGAGGACAAGATCAGGCTTAGGATCCAGTACAAGAAGAACAACAGCTGGGTTTGGAAGTCTTGAGGTCATGGATCGACGAGAAACTCTAGTCTAGTCTATTTCGTGTCTTGCAGGGGATCAACAGAGAGGCATAGGGTACAGAGACCTATATGGGATATCTAACGGGGGAGTTCCTGCCGCAACACCCACTACTTTTCTAGGGTGAGGGTCGTCCACTAGAGGCGTAGAACTGGATATATAGAATGTATATGATCTTTGAGAAACTCGAGACGTCTCCAAGGAAGAGGGTCAAGCTGGAGACATACATGCTGAGAGGATATGCGAAGCGTTGGCGGGATGTGCAGGTTCAGGCTCATAGATATGAAATAATTTCAGGGATGGACTTTGAGGATATGTTTTCTGATCAATTCTTCCTAGATACACTGAGGGCAGAGAGTGCTCAAGAATTATTGTGCCTCCGGCAGGGTGACTTGTCTATCATGTACTATGCAGCTACCTTCATTGATTTATCTCTCTTTACACTAGATATGGTAAGAGATGACTCGGAAAGGGTGAGGAGCATTGATGATGGATTATGAATCGCTATTCAGATATAGGTAAATATCTGCAGGCTTGGATTGTTCTCAAAGGTGGTGAATCAGGTGCCCATAGCGGAGGGAAATCAAAGGGATAAGGCCTAGGTTGGTCGGGCAACAGATTTAGGGGATGGTTCGGATAGTAGGAAGTGAGGTCGGGATGCGTTTCATCGGGTATGGCATGCCACCGTGTTATCTAGACCACCTCATGGTAGTTTAGAAGTGTTTTTATTTTAGTGTGGGAAGCCATGGATTTTTTATACTCATGGTGATAGTCATTCGAATGAGTTTTGGCATGTGGACAGGTTCGACATCTCGAAAGGATTTATAGAAACCTTCTCAGATGGATGGTAATCAGGGACCAGGATAGACAGTGGCATATGGAGTTGGTTTATGTATTTTACCGGGAGTGGTTAGTGAAGTTTCAGCTGCACGTGGAGGACACGAAAGGGACAATGAGACCTAGCTAATGGGTTAGTGTCTGGGGACTAGTGCAGTACCAAAGGGAGGAAAGGCATTAGGTTGTAATGTGTCACGCTAGGTGCATTTCCTCGAGCTGCTGGGGGTTGATCAAGATGGTGATCCGATGACATATAGAGGTACCCTACGGGTGTGGTCGTGATCTATTCGGTTTTTATTTGTTTTGCATTTCCTGTTGGGGTATTTCTGTTTCGAGTGCATGAGGTGCACATGATATATGTGGACTGACCAAATTCGTTTTAGGGGGATTGGCACCACATTGGGTGTGTGATATATATATATATATATATATATATTATGTGCTTGGAAGTAGGAGCTTCTCCAGAAGTGAGTCACTAGAGGTTCCATGGGAATCAGGGCATCCATGGAATGCAGTTTTGTTGAGGTGTCGTGGGAATCAGGGCATCAAAGATACGAGTGACTTGAGGTGAAAGGAGCAAGAATTTGTTTTGAGAATCCATGGGATTTGTTACCACATTGATGTGTTCATCGATGTTCTGAAGATACATTTGGATGTTAGAAGTAACATTATAGATCATATTTATGTGCTGAGGTGACGATGTGTCATAAGGGGACTATGATTTTGGAAAAAGTTTAGGGAACCATTTTTTGAATTGAATTCTTGACTACTGTTGTCCGGAATTTTTTTCTTCACCACCCGTAGAAGGGAAATTCAAGGAATAATATATTTAATGGGGGATGTTTGTAAGAAGACAGTTATTCAATTGAGGTACAAGTTTCTCTTTCTAAATTTTTTTTAGCTGTTTGTGACTAAACTAGAGAAATTGCGTAGTTTTGGGAAAATTATATATTACCCACCATGTACCTTTAGTACATGCCATGTACCCTTTCCCATGTTTAAAGGTCATACATGGAGTGTGATTATATTGTCCGGGTGGAGATAAATAACCAAGTACACTCTGTGTACACTTAGAATACTCTATGTATGTCTTGACCATGTGGCAGCTATACATGGTGTGTAAGGGTGTTAGCAAGGGTAGAAGAGTTGGACCACGTACACACCATATATGGCCAAGAACATGCTATGTATTCAGTTCAACAAGGATGTTGACCTCCTAATGAACATGTAAATGGTATACACTATGTGTATAAATATACACATTCCTTGAATTTTTTATTTTTTGCTAAAGTGGACAGTAGCTTCATTTTAAGGAAGAAACCCAAACACACAATAGGTTTGAAAGAGGAGAGCTAACCAGAGCTAATTTTTTCTATTGGATCTTCATATGATGCCTATTTCAAACGTCGTCAGATGCATTAGAACCCCCTTTATAAGGCCTTGTTTCATATTGATCCATTCATATTGATTTTTGTTCTAAACCATGGTATGTGGGTTTGAGGGTTTTTAATTATTTTATAAATCTTCTTCAATTTAGACTGAATTAGTGGTTATTACCAGAGGAGTATCATCGTACGTGTATGAGGAAGGTAGTGCTAACATTCATTCACATTTCCAAGGAATTATAGGTGGTTTAGACTTTATCACATATTTGTGTATTTTGAGCGGGACTCGATTTATTCTGATTTTGCATGTTAAATTGACTTTTAGACCCGTGGGATGCCTTTGGGAATTCCCTTTTTCATGTTTTTCTTGAGCAAGGCTAGGCGAGGGGTCTTTCCTCAATTGGGGTATTTTGGTCTGGTATTCCGAAATGTGTTAATGATAATTCACTAGTGCAGAAAACGTTTTTAATGTCACCATTTTTTACGTCGGTTATATATAAATGACGTGAAAATATATGATACATTTTTTTTACATCGGTTATTTTATAACCAACATAAAAATATAGATAGTAAATTTTTTACATTGGTTATTTTAATAACTGACAATAAAAATCATGCGATTTGGTTTTTTACATCGGTTATAAAATAACCGACGTAAAAAACCAAAGCGCGACATTTTTCACGTCAGATATTTGATAACAGACATAAAAAAAGGCGGCATCTAGGGCCATAGTGATGTCGGTTAACAAATAACCGATGTAAAAACCCAACCTTTTGAATTTTTCATTTCGGTTATATTATAACCAACGTAAAAAACCAACACTCGGAATTTTTTACGTCGGTTATAAAATAACCGATGTAAAAACTATGGTTTAGGATTTGTTTTCTACATCGGTTATATAATAACTGACGTAAAAAACCCACACGAGGATTTTTTTACATCGGTTATAAAATAACTGATGTAAAAATTGTGTTATCTGATACATTTATAACGTCAGTTATTATCAGAACTTATGTTATAAATGTAATAAAAATTGTTTATAACGCTGTTTATTAAATAACTGACGTTATTAAACATTTAAAAAATTAACATGCCTCGTGGATTGTCATTGCTGATTTTTTGATCGACAGACCGGCGACTCGTCTCTCATGCGCGAAAAACCCTAATCAAATCTTCATTCTGGTTTTGTTAAACTCGTTTTCCATCATCGTTTATCATCTTTACTCTTCTCAGATCTATCATCTCTACTCGCAACACTCAAGTAATCCTCCCACGATTTTATTTCCTTCATTTTTTTCCCGGATAGTCTCTATTTACTTTTTTCGATTTTTTTGTTTAAACTAGGTAAGATTCTTTGATTTCGAACCCTATTACCTTGTTTTTCCCTCATCATATAATTTATTATAACTAGATCTCTTTTATGAAATAGAAATATTCACTTAAGCCTCACCTACTTCTATTTTGTATGTTTTTGTTTCGTGGATGCCCGACACTGATAGTAATGTTTGTTTCCATTGACAACTAATGATCTCATTCACCTATATTACCGCAATTTATATGTAAATCATTGTGATACACCAATTATGTGCACCAGTGTAATTTATTTTATATGTATATATGGTTTTTCATGGTGGAATGTTTGTTTTGGATCCTTGGTTATTTCTATTTTGGGTATCACTATTTTTAGTTCCATAATCTATTTACGTCGCTAATTTTTGTGGACTATTATAGGTCTTCACATGCTATTAAAACCCGATTCATTGCACAATAGAGCATTTTAGACAAGTAGGAGATACAGTTCATGGTTATCATTTTGAATAATGGCATGATACCAAAACTAGTAGCTTGAGGATAAAATCTATAGAGATGCCAAAACTAGTAGATTGAGGTTAAAATTACATGGTTTGGGGGGGTGTCAAGAGGGTTGGTGGTTGTCCAGGGGCTTGGGGGATGTCTAGAGGGTTGGGGGTTGTCCAGGGTGTCCATTGAGGTGGGGGGGTAGTACATGGGTGTGTGGGGGGTGGTCCAAGGGGTGGGGGTGTCGATGAGGGTGGGGGCTGTCCAAGGGGGTTGGTGGGTGGGGGGGATGTCCAAGGGGTGGGGGCCTATCCAGAGGATTTGGGAAGTTCTCCATGGGGTAGGGGATGTCAAGAGGTTTGGGGGTGTCCAGGGGGTGTCCATGGGGGTAGGGGGTGGGGGTGGTGTCCAGGAGGGCTGGGGTGCTGTCTAGAGGGGTGGGGCTGTCCAAGGGGTGGGGGGGCTATCTAGAGGGGTGGGGATGTCCAAGGGGGTGGTGGTGTCCAAGGGGTGTCCAAGGGGGTGGGGGTGGTGTTCAAAGAGTTCGAGGGGCTGTCTAGAGGGTTGGGGGTGTCCAGGGTGTCCATGGAGGTGGGTGGCGGGGGGTGTCCAGATGGTTGAGGGGTGTCAAGGGGGGTGTCTAAGGGGGTAGGGGATGGGGGTGGTGTCCTGGAGGGGTGGGGGGCAGTCCAAGGGGTTGGTGGTCTCTAGGGGGTGTCCAAGGGGGTGGGGTGGTGTTCAGAGGGTTTGGGGGGTTGTCCAGAGGGTTGGGGGTGTCTAGGGTGTCCATGGAGGAGGGGGGGGGGGGGTAGTCCAGGGGTGTGTCTGTGGGTGGGGGGGGGGGGTCCAAGGGGGTGGTGATGTCAATGGGGGTGGGGGATGTCCAAGGGGCTGGGTGGGGGGCTATCCAAGGGGGTGTGGGCCTATCCAGAGGGTTTGGGGGGTTGTCCGGGGGGTGGGGTGATATCCAGAGGGTCGGGGTGTCCAGGGGGTGTCCAAGGGGGTAAGGGGTGGGGGTGTTGTCTTGGAGGGGTGGGGGAGGTGTCGAGAGGGTTGAAGGCTGTCCAGGGGGTGGGGGTTGTCCATAGGGTTGGGGGTTGTCCATAGTGTTGGGTGTTGTCTAGGGGGTGTCCAAGGGGGTAGGGGGTGGGGGTGTTGTTCAGGAGGGGTGTGGGTGTTGTCTAGTGGGGTGGGAGGGCTTTCTAGGGGGTGGGGGCTATCCAGAGGGGTGGGGGCTATCCAAGGGGGTGGGGTGGTGTTCGGAGGATTCGGGGGGTTTTCCAGAGAGTTGGGGGGTGTCTAGGGTGTCCATGGAGGTGGGGGGGGGGGGGGGGTAGTTCAGGGATGGGGGGTCCAAGGGGGTGCGGGTGTTGAAGGATGTGGGGGGTGTCCAATGGGGGTGGGTGGGGGTTGTCCAATGGGGTGGGGGCCTATCCAGAGGGTTTGGGTGGTTGTCCAGGGGGTGGTGGCTGTCCAGATGGTTGGGGGTGTCCAGGGTGTGTCCATGGGGGTAGGGGGTGGAGGTGGTGTCCAGAAGGGGTGGGGGTGCTGTCTAAAGGGGTGGGGGATGTCCAGGGGTGGGGGCTATCTAGTGGGTTGGGGGATGTCCAGAGGGTTGGGGGTTGTCTAGGGGGTGTCCAAGGCGGTAGGGGATGGGGATGGTGTCCAGGAGGGGTGGGGTGCTGTCTAGAGGGGTGGGGTGCTGTCTAGAGGGGTGGGGGTTGTTCAGGGGGTGGAGGCTATCCAGAGGGGTGGGGGCTGTCCAAGGGGGTGGTGGTGTCCAGGGGGTCTCCAATGCGGTGGGGGTGGTGTTCAGAGGGTTCGGGGGGCTATTCGGAGGGTTGGGGGTGTCCAGGGTGTCCATTGGAGGCCCGATGGGTTTTTTGATTCATTAGAATTTAAAAATATTATATCTAACTATATTTTCTTTTTAAAATCATATTCAAGAATATTTTTTTAAATACGCATAGATTTGTTTTATATTTCATAATTGTTTTACATTAAAATTATGATTTTCTTCATTTATAAATATATTTGTCTTATCTTAAAAAGATGTATAATTTTGATGTTTGTTATAGGAGATAATGTGTTGACATTGGATTACGGAACATCGAATGAGCATTGAATATTAGGAAGGTGTTGATGCCTTTTTGGAATTTGATAAATGAAATGTTCCAGGTAGTGCCATTTCTTTCTGTCCATGCCTAAATTGTTTGTATATGAAGAAGTTGAAATGTAGAGAGATAAAAGATCATCTGATTTGTCATGGTTTTAATCCGAGTTACAACCCATGGATTTGGCATGGTGAAATTGGACGGAATGTCACTAATGATGATGATTCAAAAGATGGTAACTCTGATGGAATTGAAGAAATGATTCGTGATATTGCAGTAGAACAAATTGAGATAGAACTGATAGTTGTGCATCTATATGGTGATTCTGAAAAGCCATTATATCCTGGTTGTATAGATTTAATAGTTTTTTTTGTGGTGTTAAGATTGATTAACCTAAAGGAGAAACATGGATAGAGTGATAGAAGTTTTATAGAGCTGCTACAATTGATGAAAGACATTCTTCCAAAAGATAACGATCATCCATATTCACATTAAAAGGAAAAGAAAATATTATGCCCAATGTGATTGGGATACAAGATAATAAATTTCTCCCCAAATGAATGTATTATATATAGGAATAAATATGAATTTCTGTTAGAGTTTCGTAAATGTGGGACATCATGGTATAAGGTGAATGAAAAATCACAGGCTGATGTAGAGATTACAAAGATCCCTTCAAAGGTATTTTGGTATCTTCCTATAATTCATCATTTGAAACATCTATTTTCTAATTCACATTATTCAAAAAGGTTAAGATGGCATGCAGATGAGCGGTTATGTGATGGAAAAATACGTCATCTAGCTGATTATCCACAATGGAAGAAAATTTATGAGTAGTATTCTACATTTGGAAATGAAATTAGATATCTCAGACTAGGGTTGTGCACAGATGGAATGAATCCATACCGATCCCTCAGTAGCACACATAGTTCATGGCCTGTTTTATTGTTATTTTATAACCTCTCTCCTAATGATTGTATGAAGCTTAAATATATCATGTTGAGTATAATGATCTCTGGTCCGAAGAAACTCGGAAATGATATTGATGTTTACTTGTCACAGTTGATTGATGATTTGAAACTTTTATGGGCTGATGGTATTAGGGTGTATGATTCTTATAAAATGGAATATTTTCAACTACATGTACTGGTTTTGTTCACTATAAATGAATTCCCAGTATATAGAAATTTGTCTGGATACAGTGTTAATGGGCATAAATCATGATCAATTTGCGAACAACAGACTTCATATTATCAATTGCATCATTGGAGGAAAATAGTGTACATGGTTCATCGAAAGTTTTCTCTTTTAGATCACCCTTATATAATACTAAAAAAGAAATTAAATAGCTCATAAGAATTTAATATTTCTCCAAAACCTTTATCCCTTAATCTATACTTTGAGAGGGTGAAAAACCTTGATGTGACATTAGAAAAGACACATAAATCCGGTAATGATATACATATTTGGAAGAAAAGGTCAATATTTTTTGAGCTACCATATTGGAGATATCATGAAGTTAACATAATATTTATGTCATGCACATGGAGAAGAATATCTGTGATTGTTTTATTGGAACAATTATAGATATTAATGGAATGAAAAAATATGGGTTGACTGCATGAGTAGACTTAATATCAAAGGGAATACGTTTGGAGTTAGCTCCCACTCCTAAAGAAAGATGAACATTTCTTCCCCCATCTTGTCATACATTATCGATGAAGGACAAAATTAGATTTTTTCAGTGTCTTAATGATATCAAAGTGCCTGAAGGTTATTCTTCAAATTTAAAAAAGTTTTGTCTCCATGAAGGAATTGAAGTTGATAGGTATGAAATCACATATTTGTCACATCATGATGTAAAAAATTCTACTAGTTGCATTGCGTGGAATATTTCCCATCCGTGTCAGAAAGACTATAATGAAGTTGTGTTATTTTTTCAATTAAATTTGTAATAAGGCAATTAATGTGAATTCTTTGAATATTTTGGAAAAGGATTCAATTTTTATACTTTTTCAATTGGAAATTTATTTTCCACCATCTTTTTTTGATACAATGGTGAATTTAATGATTCATCTGGTTTGAAAAATAACTCTTTGTGGACCTGTATATCTTCATTGGATGTATACTTTTGAAAGGTATATGAAAATATTGAAGGGTTATGTTAAGAATCCATATCGACCTGAAGCCTCCATTACTAAAATGAATATTTCTGAGAAGGTTGCAGAGTTTTGTACGAGCTACATGGTTGTGGCGCAACACATAGGTTTGCCTCTATCTCACCATGAACGAGTTAATAATGATGGAAAGGGGAATCGTGTATTGAATGTAAAATAATTGTCAGATGAATAGATGAAGAAGTTAGAATCATACATCTTGAATAACATATTTGATGCTCAACCGTATATCAAATTTTATATTAATGAGTTGAAATAATGTCATCCAAAGAAGAATGAAATGTAGATTTTGAATGAGAAAAACAAAACATTTTTGTCATGGTTTAAAAAGACTTTGCATGGTAGATTAGATGTATCAGAGACATCAAAATGGATAGTGGGTGGTCCATGTTTAAATGTGATAACATTGTCCAGTTATGACATTAATGGATATACATTTCATACGAATGCTCAAGACAACAGAAGTGTAGTTTAGAATAGTGGTGTAATGGTTTTTGCAGAAGCAATGCATTTTTCGAGTGCTAAAGACAAAAATCCAATTTCTGCATCGAGTGCATATTATGGAGTGACTGAAGACATATGGGAGGTTTATTACTTTATAATTAAAGTTCCAATTTTTAACTGTAAATGGTTTATCGGTAACAACAGTGTCAGACACGATGAATTTGGAATGACATTTGTTAATCTTAATAGATTGGAAGACACAGCTGATACTTTTATAATGGCAACACATGCAAAACAAATTTTTTATGTAGTAGATCAATCAGATATGCAGTGGGTGGTTGTTTTACAAGTGAAAAAAATATGTTGGTGAGGATGAACTTGATGAAGATGCTGATTTATGTGAAATCCCTACTTCCATGGAATGATTAACAGAACATAATGATGGGCATGTTGAAGACATGGTTTGTTCCATAATGAATGATCACGATGAAGGAATTTGGGAAAACAATCCATTTGTACATTCCTAAAATTACTGGTAACATATGTTTATTTCTTGTATACATTTATTTTTTTCATAAAATGTTACAATTGTATGTTTTTTCGTTATGAAAACATGTATTAAAACAAAATAAGTATAAGATTTTGTTTGTTTAGTATAATTTATCATGTTTACCATTTCATGAATTTTATATCTATTATTTTTGTTCAGTGAAAATTTCTTTACCATTTTTACTAGGTTTACTATGTTTACCATCTTGACCATTTTGGCCATATTTACCATTGTTTAACATGCTTTCCATATTAACAGTATTTACTATTACATAACTTAGTACAATTTTCTATTTTCATTTTACAATAGTATTAAAATATTTTAATTTGTATATTTGTGAACTAATGTTTGTTTTTTTTGATTTGATGGATAATGAAAGATCATTTAGTTTATCAACCACATGATTCTGGAGATGAGTATATTGGTCATACCTCTGGGGAGGAACATTCACATGCTCCTCTTGATGTTCCCCAATCATCCTCATGTGCTCCTATTACGTCAAAGAGTTCAAGAGTTGATAAATGTGGGTGCACAATTTTACCAAAATTAGCACTTTCCCATACGTAGGATCAGAGGATACTCATTGAGTTTGATGATGATGATATTCCTAGAGGTCCATATGCAAAATATTTAAATATTTTTGTATCAAATCAGGCTAAGAGAAAAATAAGCATTTTGTATGATGACTGGAGAAGTGTGGATAAAGTGATAATCTCTCAGTTGTGGGAGACGATTTTGGTAAGATCTTTTTCTATTGTTTGACTATTATTTAAATATTTCTAGTATATATAATATGTTTAACCTCTTCTTCATCAGATGACATTTGATATTCCTGACACTGTAAGAGTTAAGAATAAATTCTTATCTATGGATTCCAGGAGATGGAGGGATTTCAAATCAAACCTCTCATATGATTTAATTTTCGGTCATAGGATTCATGAAAATCCATGTCATATATATCCTTTTAATGATGAAGACACATGGAGACAGTTTTTTGAAAGTAGAAGAAAAGAGTCATTGTTGGTAAGGGAAATGTAAACTTTTATAAGCTTTCTTATAGAAATGATCTTATTAATGTTTTGTTAATGATTTCTTATTCATAATTTATAGCAAACAAGGAAAGCACATTAGGAGATCCAATCAAAAAATGTATACCCTCATAGTTTATCTCGGGGAGGGTATGCATTTTTGGAAGAACAAATGATGGCGGAAAAATTTAAAAAACTAAGAGATGAGACATCAAGCCCTGGAGAGGTGGCCCCTCCATCCCCTCCATCTAGACATGAAAAATGGAAGAGAGCTCGGATGGTAAAAAAAGGGAAATATCTTTTGTAAGAATCGATAATCGTATTTGAGAGGATTGTAAGATATCTATTTTATTTATTTAAGTTAATTATTTTCTTCATATAATTTCAATAATTACAGAAATGTTCAATTAATTAATACAGGACTCTCTTGAAGATCAGAGCTCATAGGGTGCATTTACAGCTACTAGGAGGAAAGATATTTTTTCTGTAGCATTGGGAATGCACGAACATCTTGGTCGTGTAAGAGGATATCAGACAGGTGTATCGGTAAGAAAAGTGTTGCCACGTTCCTCAACTTCTAACGTTTAGTGTGTTTATAAAAAAATAGAATCCTTGGAGGCTGAAGGTTATAATATTAATGCGATGAGGGAGGAAAATATTATAGCGTCGATATAGTCTATGTTTGCAGACATGAAAAGTCAATTTTAGACTACCTTTCCCACTCCTCCAGCTCCCCTTGCAGACCCCATTATTTATCCATCACCTCTGCCAGTAGGTCCCACTCCCCCCCCGCCCCACTGCCTATGGACCCCATTTTTTATCCTACTCATCTGCCGTAGCTTCCTAGTTATTTTGAGATGTATGTTGATGATCCTCAACATCATATAGTTGCATATGGGTTGGTATATTGTATAAGAGATATATTTCATCATCAACAATTACATATAGAGAATCAGAGGGTCACAGTACAGGATATTATCGATAGATCAACTCGAGTACCATTACCTACAGATGAGGTGAAGACATTAGGACATAGTATCTTCCATTTTTTAATTTGTCCATCCAGACTTATTCGACTCATTACCATAGAGGTATGAATGTTATATCTTTTACATTATTTTTTTATTAATATTGTTTTATCATTTAAAAAATAATATATTTTTCTATTTATTTTTACAGGAATACTTCAAAGGAAACGAAATATTATATAGACAACAACAAAGAAAAATGGATATGACATGAGATAAAGATTCTAGCAGTCTTGACAGATTTTCAAGATATTCGAATTTGTTGGTGGGTCATTATGAGTTTCCTATGGAAGCTCATGTTTGTGGAAGTGCAATAACTGTGGTTATTATTTAAACTGATACCATGGAGCTTGTTACTGGAGTTAAGTTGGGCATCAACATGGTGCAGATTTTTTCCATGTAAGTCATAAGACCTTTTCCCTGTGTTATATTTATTAAAAATATATACTTATGTATATTTTGTTTTAGGTATCTTTATAACATTTGTGAGAGGAATGATATGACATATGAATATGGATTCATGGACCCACAATTGATTTCCCCTAAAGCATGTGTATTGGATGAGGAACAAAGAATTCTTTATATTGCTGAAAGACTTGAATAGAATATAGTCACACAATGTTGGATGATGCCTTTTTGTGAGAGGTATGAAACACATCTCTCTAAAATATTTCATTATCTTTTAACATAAAAACCCACTAACATTAAATTTTCTTTTATCAGTGATCATTGAATGTTAGGTGTTTTTTTCCAAAGGGAGAAAACAGTTTATTGGATATTCTCTATCCATGATAATGTGCGGGAATGTTTTATGAATATATTAGAAAATTAAGATTCAATTTCTCGATAGTTTTATATATTATAATGAATTTTAAATTTACCCCATTTGTATTATTTTCTAACAGGGAATGGGTCTACTTTTGAAAAAACACAAAGAAAATGAGTGCAATGATCAAATATGTAAATGTGAAGGTAAATATCCATTTATAATTTTTACTTTTTGATTTATAACATAAAAATGATATATTGATTTTACACAAATTCAAAGATAATTTTCATGGACAACAAGGCATCATCGAATGCCGATATTATATGTTAAGATTTATGTACGAAATAATAACAGCTGGGACAGTAGTGAACATTGACCTAGTAAGATTTCCTTTTAAACATTTCCATACTATTTCAATTTCATTTATTCATTATACACATTATACTTTTCATTTGTATCTATTTGATGACCCTCAACCGTATACTTCTCAAGACATCAAACACTTACAAGTGGAGTGGTCAAATTATTTTTTAGTTTTGATTGAATTTTAGTTGTTTGTAGTGTAAAATGAAATTTTGAATATTGTCGTTGTAATTGGGTATTTGGTAGTCGTTTTGGTTGGATTTAGTTTTTTTTTGAAGTTGAAAGTGTATGTTTTGAATGTTATATATGTGAATGTTTTATTTTTCTCTACTTATTTTTTTGGTCTACTTATGATGGTTTTTCTGGTATGGATTCTAGTCTGGGGGGGGAGGGGTTCCAAGGGTGTGGGGTTGTTCAGTGCAGTGTGGGGTGTCCAGGGGTGTGGGAGGGATGTCTAGTGTAACACCCTGAGATTTTATAAAAAATATTCTTTTGATTTCAATATTTTCTTGTGTTGTATGCTACACCAAGATTACCTTGCGCTATACGGAACACCGTATTAGCTTGCAGTATACGCAACACTATTCTTGGATCGTGTTACACACAATTTTGATAATAGTTATTCTACGCAACATTGAGTATATATATATATATATTTAATGTGTAAATAAATATGTTTGGATTCTGTTACACAAAACAGCGAATGATTCTTTCACAACACGCAACCCTGACTTGTCTTGCATTACACTCAATCGCGACCTTCCTCGATAGCATGTGTTGTACGCAATACCGGGTTTTGCTAAACAATGATATATTATTATAATATTATTATGAACTAGCCGTTATGAACAGTATTAACTAAATTTTGAATTTTTTAACATTATTATTCATCTTACTCATTTTCTCGAACATGGTATAAGAACAAAATAAATTTTTCGGGTAAAATAATTATTTTTCAAAAAATGCAGTTTTGCCGCCTTTTGATGGCACACCCACATTAAATATAGTTTTTGACAGGTTTATAAGTTCACTTTTACAAAATAAAATTCTTCTTTGGAATCGTGAAATAAAAATTTACTTTGGATAAATTTTTCATATTATTCTGGTAACTTTCATATTTTGATTAATAGTAAAAACACGCTATATTTTAATTAAAAACAACTTTTTTCATCGCAATAATTTATATGGTTAAATTATAATATTTAATGGTTTTAAAGTATAAATAGAAAATATTTTTTCAATTTAATATAATGTATATCATTATCATTGATTTTACATTAAATTTTTAGGTTAAATCAATTCAATCTTTTGCAATGTTTTAACGAAAAACCCGTTTTCTTTCAACAACAGGATTAATTTTAATTTATTTTATGAAAATTTTGTGTATTAAATTTGGAAAAATGGATTCTATATTTGGAATCAGTGGGTCAAAATTATGTTAATAAGCTACTTTTTATTGGGAATTATGAATAGTAACTATAGTAAATTTTATTTACCATAGTTAAAGGTAAATCGGGTAATTAAGGGTAAATATAATTTTATAAAATTACCCTAACACATGCCAAAATTCTATTGGATGGCTAAAAGTAGAACCATATAACCTAAGGGTCGGATTAGATTCATTTTATGGAATTTTGACCATGCAAATAATTTAATTATTATTAAAACCAAAGAAAGTGACAAAATGTCACTCTCTTAAATATTATAAGTATAATAATTTTTATTTAGTGATAATCATCATAAAACTTCAAACATTAATAGTTTCCAGAAAGATAATAGAATTATCTATATCATGATAATTTATTTATAATTTTTAGGGATTAAATAATTGTCATTAATGGTGATACATTAATGATACAAAAATTATTTATTAAGTGGAAAATAAGTAATAAAGTTTTGATTGAAATAATAATACCCATTAAAAGGCCCACAAACCTTACCAAATATTATTGGTAGTGTATATATACACCTTAATCAACCAATAACCTAATATATAACCGTTTTGAGCCTTATAAAAGTGATTATGACACTTATATTATTTTATTTTAAATAATGCCAAAGTTGTCACCTTCATAATTTAATAAATATAACAATTTATATATTGTGATTTTAAGATGATAAATTCTAGTATAAGTATTATTGTGAAATTTAATAGATTTATCTTCATCATAGGATTTTATTTTTAATTTTTATGAAACAAAGAAGTATATTAAATAATTATACCAAAATGTTGTAGTAATTATTTTATTAAGAGATAAACCAAATAAATTGTTTTAAAAATAATAAAATAAATATTATATGAACTATTTAATGTGATCCACTAATTTTATAGATACATATGACCTTTTATGAATCTATTAAAGCTTTTATTTCGAACATATATTCTGTATAAATTTTATTTAAATTCAAATAATTAAATAGTGTCAAAATTGACACTATTGTTATTTTATAAAACAAACATATTATAAAATTGTTTAAATATAACAAAAATATTTAAAAATTATTAATTTATATTTATATGGTCTATAATGTTATAAAGAAAAAAATTATGGAATTTTCAAAACAAATAAGTAATTATTTTTTATAATTTAAAATTTAGAATTTTATTACCACAAATAAACTTAAATAGATTAAATAAGGATAAATCAAAATGATAAGGTTTAAAATAAGATCCAAACAAGTATAAATTTTATTGAACTTTTCACTGTCTTTTACGCACCTCCTAGAAGAATTTGGAAATTAACATAAAACTTAATTTTACCACTTCTGTGAGTGGAATTTTGAAAATTCTAGAGACACAGTTAATATCAAGGAGTAAAATGTGGTTCAATAAGATAAAAATAATTTTTGGTGAATAGTAACTTTTAACTTTTATTTAACAAAGTTAAAAGTAAATAGGGTAATTGAGGGTAAAAGTTATATTAATATTACCCTAGCACATGTACTAATTCAAATGGAAATTTTTATATTGACCAAAAACAACCTTAGGAATATAATATTATCATTTAGATCCACATTGATTAGATTAGGACATTTATTATTATTTAATTCAAAGAAGAGTTAAAAGAGTTAAAATCAAATATTAATAACTAAAACATTTTTAATATAAGGCTATACAAAAGATAAATTTCATTATAAATATTAATTAGAAAGATAAAAATACTTCCTAAATAATGGTATTTTATTTATAATTTTTAGACATTAAATATGTTATGTTATTTATAAAACAATGATGATGAAGTAGTAACCGTATTAATTAAAGATTAAGATAATTGATATTATAAATACCCAAATAAATGTAATTTGAAACTTTTTTTGAATTCCACTATTTCTCTAGGTTAATATGACAAATTATTATTGTTTATATGAATTTTTTTCGAATTAATATTTTTTTTGTGAATTTATCAAAAAACAAAATACCCAATAGTGTCAAAATTGACATAAAAGCGTTTTTAAAACAAATATTATATTATTAATTGATATTATATTCCTAAAAATCATAGGTTTGTCCAAAGAACTTATATCTTGATAGGGTTATCATTAATTGACCACATGGGGGTCTATTATATGTTTATAGTATGTTTATTTACCATATAATATAAAAATACAAAGAGACATGGTAAATGTCAAACTAATTAACTAAGAGTTAAAACTAAAATATAAGGTTAATATAGTGACACAAACCTATATAGAATATATTAGTTGAAATTATTTAGACCCATACCCACCTTATCCTTTAAATAATCCACTTTGGTGCCATTAGAAACCGAATATGAATTTATGATAAAATAATATTTCTAGCTTTTCCAATGGTCCCCCTCGCCCCTCTTATAAAAGGGCACTCCCCCATCTCTCTAATTTACACCTTCAAAGCCTTTTGGCTTGCCCAAACACTGCACAAATATTATCTCAACTTCCCTAAATTCAACCTAGAGGCCATATTTTGATCAGAATGAAAGCCTATGGATCCCTTTTGATCAAATCAAAAGGAAGAACCCGAAGAAGAGGTCATGTTTTCACTACTCTCTTTCAAGTTCATTTCTTCTTCAACTTCTTCTTTCATTGCTATTTCCTTTCTCAAATAATAAATCCAGTATATTCTATATACTATGATGTTATTATAAATATATTACAACCATATTCAGTATTCAATCCATCCTTTGAATGACATGTCACCATACGTGCGTACGTACGGCTTACCGTCTCCACGTCATGGTGTAATTGTTATTCAAAACATTAATAATTAGATGGGTATGATAATGATGTGAAATTGATGTAAATAATAAATATAAAATATTAATTATTCTTTATATATGATATAACATCCAATTATAGATTATTTTAATATTAAAATAATGATATTGTCGCTCATGCGTACATACGGACTACCGTCTCCATGAACGCGATGAGATTTATTCCCCATCATATCCATTCCAGATGAAATTTAATTTTATGATTAAAAATAATTTTTAGAGATATGATATCATTCTGGATATGAATAATATACATCCCATCCATAACAGATATGGCTCACATACCAAATAATATAAAGGAAAATGAATCAGTTAACACCCGAAACGACAATAATACTAAAATATTATTAACAAAGCAATATTAAAAGATCATATATGATATCATATTTATGTAAATGATTCTATTATAATTTAATAACAATGATTTAACTATTATACAGGAGTATGACCTACCCTCTACCAAGTAAAAGTACAATGTAATGGTTTATTTCACAATCTCTTCATTATCTGAGGTTGTTTATACGTAATTTTTACTGGGACCTCATTGTCAACCACATCCATGTCTCTTAAAAATGTATTTCAAATAATTATTACTATATTATAGACTATGGGTTAAAGTCATTTATACCCTTGTAGACTTTTTATAATATTTTTATAAAGGACTCTTTCCGTCGCTTTCCAAACAAGGTCCTTTTTAACCTTTTCGACAAAATTAAGGTAAGGATGTCTTTTTTAACTTATATGGTCGGTGTAGTTATTTTCCACCATTATAAAATTGTCAAAGCTTACCTTAAAAGCTTATAATAATATTTTCAAAGTATATTTTTTCTTTTATAATTATGTGACTTTTAAATGATTTCAAAAAATTGATATTTCTCTCCAATAGTTTGGATTTCATCTATGTCAACATCTTTTTATAGATTTTAAGCATATTTTAAGTTGATTTATTATCATACAAAAGTTCTATGTTGTATTAAAGGTTTTGTGATATGTTTGACTGGGATGTGTTATTTTTATACCATTCATGGTTTATGGAGAAATTATTGACATTTCGTATTTTATTTTTAATACGAATGTTTATGTTATGTTTCAACCTATTCATATGAGGAATGCATTGGACATAATAAGTGATAGGTATAGCCCTCTATAGATCCTCGATGCATCGGTTGGTATCATGAGACAAAATAGTGTCTTGGCATAAGGCCTTGACACAATATTATTTCTATTCTAGGCACAAGGGCTTAAATATGTGGTTATGATTGTCTGGAATTATGCATTCCATCATTATGAAAGTGATTATTGATATTGCATGTGATTATTAGACTAGTAGAATATCCATGTGAATAAGTAAATGGAATTATTTCATTTTATCTTTTCCATATTATGTTTAAGTTCATGTTTAAAATGATTTTGTTTTAGTTATACATTGCCTTAAATGTTTATGTTTATTTATGAAATTTTCTGCTATATTGTTATCCTTACTGAGCATCTGAGCTCACCCCTTTCACTGTTTTAATTTTTCCCAGGATGTGAAGAAGTTTTTTATAAATGACCTGAAGGGAATGTATAAGGGGATATGAAGACAAGATGTTTTTGTAGTTTTTTTCACTTTATGATGTAATGTAAGACTTATGAATATATCTAGTGTTTCCAAGGCTACTAATCTAATCGGTCATTCGAGACATGATCTTTTGTGATCATGAAAATGTTATGTAATAATGCAACGACTCTGGGTAATTGGGGTCAGGGTGTTACAATATCCCATAAAAAGAACTAGTATTCAATAGTATATAACCCTTGAAATAGAAATGGGTTTCATAATCATATTACCCATATACGAGAAATTGGTTTTATAAAGACCCTATAATTAATAATAAAGCATTAATAGAAAGGATATGAATAGAAATTTAAGATAATATTCTAGAAATTTATGAGATACATCAATATATGTCATCCTAGATGGAAATTAATTTTGATATATACACTAAAAACATTTCATGAGGAAAATATCTATTCTTGATTGAAAATTTACTATAATTTCATAAAATAATTTGAAAATAATTTTCCTAGGAAATACTTTGAAAACATATAAGTACATCACGATATAATTTTGAAAAGGTTTTCCCTTGAATGAATTTAAGTCATCTTCAAATCCTTTTAAAACCGTTTTATTCAAAAATACTTGAAAATTTTTAATAAAAGTTTGAAAATGTTTTTAAAAAAATTTCATTGTAAATACATTGAAAATTTATAATTAAATATTAAAATAGTTTTGAAAATCATTCTTCTTGAAAACATATAAACAGGCTTGAAAAATTTGTGAAAACCATTTCTTTTAAATAACTTTGAAAACTTATAAATAGAGCTTGAAAACATTTTGAAAACCATTTTTCTGAAAAAACTAATAAAATATGTTTGGAAACATTTTAAAAATAATGTTTCTTGAAAAATACTTTTAAATTTTTTTTCCTAAATAAGAACCTTTTAAAAATTGGAAAGGAAGCTTCAAAGTAATATTGACAGGTAAATACTTACATCTCACACAAGGTAAAAAGAACATTCCTTTTGCATGGTAAAAATGGTGCACAGATTCTTTGTTTAGAAAACATCAAGAATATTACCTTTAAGATATTGGTAATTGTATAAAGGGTACAAATTCCTTTTAGATGTTATAGGATAATGGTATAATATTCTTGGCAGCCCATTTTAGAAAACCTAGACATCTGACTGAAGAAAGGGAAATGTGGGGCTTTCTAAAAAACAATTTCTTAGATATCATATGTACCATTGAGTAAAAATTGGAAAAAATAAATTATTAAATCTTGAAATAATAGAGTATAATGAAACTCATGAATTTTCTTGAGATATGGATCAAATTATTTCATCTATGTAAGCATAAATATAAAAAATCTCAAAAATCAATGAGATTGTCTCAATAAACTCTTATAACATGGTATCATGAGATCATGCAATCAATTTAAGGAAAAGAAATTAAATAAGTTTTATTATATTAGGAAAATAATTATATTCATGATATAACATGTAAAATTAATGTATATATGCATTGATGAAAGAGTTTAGTTCCATAACAAAACATGAATCTCAAATAATGAAAATTGAGACAAAAATGTATTATCAATTGGGTAACATTTTAATGTTAATCCCCATGAAATAAGGATCATATAATAGATAATTGAATATAAATAATTTTAATTGAAAGATACATAAAATAAAATATTTTTTAGTACATACACAATAGAAAAGTAATGAGTGGTGAACATAGTTTGTATCTCACCAAAATTAAAAGTGGGATGAAAATTCCCTTAACCTTCTGTCTTGATTCTCTCTATACTCATACAAGATTACTGTATAATAAAAATCATTTATTATAAATATTTTACAGAGTGAAATTATTATATATATTAACATATATTGTTTGATTAAAACCTTATATTAACTTCTAGTTACCAATCTTATGCTTAGGTTTCAGTTCAGGTAATATTCACTTTGTTCTCAAAATGTGTCTTATGTTATAAACATTTTCTCCTTATTATTATATCATGATTAAATAAATTATCAAATTATATAAATATAAGGTATATATATTATATTTATATTATAATAATCTATATCATAATTATGTATGTAATGGAATACACCGTTCATGGAGTTTTTAAGCCGTACGTAAGCATGGATATTGTTTTATGTTTTTATTATTGTATTGAAGGGATGTATGTTAATGACATATGTATATATATTTATTTTTGTATATATAACTATTAAAGTATCATTAATATATAATATATATAATACAATTTCATTTAACTAATAATAAATACATTCTATGCGGTGTGTGAACGAATAACATCGCATTGAGGGGGCGATAGTCCACAGTTCCTAAAACAATGTTATCATATTAGCACAAAATGAAACGTAAAAATATATTGGTTATACAATGAATAAATATGTTTAAATACATAATAAATATTATATATTACAAATATATATATTTTACATCAAAATGGCCACCATTGTTGGTGGTAAAGGAGAAGTGAACAATCATCGTTTCGTGAGGTATAAGTTTTACATACACAGAAATAATATTTTAAAAATCCATTTGATGGAGGAGTGTGTAATTGTGTCTCATAAACTATTCATAACAACATCATTGTTTATGTAGGATACTTATTTTTCATTCAATAATTGAATAAAGAGATTTTATTATGTGGATAATGAAAATAAAGGAAAGGAAATTTGAGAGAAGATGTTACCTATTAATAGGGTAACTCCTTTTGGTTTGAACAAAAAGAATTCCTTGAATGTGTTTCTGAAACAATTGAGGCTTAAATGTAGAAATTAGTATTGTTGGGATTAAATTTGGGTAGGTATTAGACTAACTTTTGAGGCCTGAGGGGTGTAGGGAATGGGTAGAGGTGGTTGCCTTGTAAAGGGAAGGAAAAGGACTCACATGGAATTTTTAGAAACAAATTATGTGTTCACAAGTTCTTACCTAACAAGAGTTTTACAAAACCAACAAAATATAACAATTTAAGGTTTAGGAAATAAATTTGTATATAAAATGGGGATTGTAGAAAGTTTCTAGGTCACTTGTTCCCTTAATTTTAAGGTTTAGTCCCTAATTAAACTTAATTTTTCCTTTATTACTGTGATTAATTTTAATCACTTTTACTAATCATTTTATTAAAAAATTAGCATGAATGTTTTATTTTTAAAGTAGAATTATATAAGTGAAAAAATTAATATTAGTGCTAATCCCACTCACAGGTCGAAATAACGGGGTTTTAATGTAGGAAAAGGTTCAAAAATTTGATAATATTTTATATTCAGTTTCAAAGTAAAATTTATATTATTTTTTTAATATATGTAATATTGATATAATGTGACCCTAAAAAATATTTATAATATCAGTTAACATTATTAATTATTTATACAAAAATTCATTTTTGAACTAAAAAGTATTAATTTTCACTATTCCTCAAAAATGAAGTTTCTTAGAAAAATCCCAAAAATTCACCTTTGTCTAATCTTGATGTTATGAATTAAAAAATGAAGTTTATTTTTTTTAATTAAATTTATAAATGTTTCTAAAATAACTTTTATTATTAAAATCAGTTCATTCAAGAAAATAATATTTTTAAACATAAAATGGACTTTAATAAAAATCAAATCTTTTATTATCAACTTGTTTAATTTATTCAAAAAAATTATATAAAATGATTTAAAAGTAGATATTATAATTCATTATACTAGGTTTAATGGATAGGTAATATTTATCTTATTTAAATAATTAAATTGATAAAAATATATATTTCGTAGAAACTCGGTGTTGTGTGTATCGCATGCCAACTCAGTGTTGTCTGCATTGTATGCCTAGTTGGTGTTTCATGGAAATTATGCCAAGTTAGTGTTGTATGGAATGTACTCCAATTTGATGTTTTCTAGGAATGTAATGATCTAATTAGTGTCTTAATATATATATATATAATGAATTATTTCTAGCGTAAAGTGAAATGATAAATATTGAAAAGTTAAATTCATTCAAAAACAAATAATTCTAAAAATAACGGGGTATTATTAGTTTATTCCTGATAGATATGAATAATAATAGAAATTTGTAACATATTCTCGAAGGATAAATGAATTTTGAAATCAGCTGGTTCATCTAGAAAAGTTACCGACGATACTGGGGAATTCTGTTTTGATTGAGGTGCTAGAGGAATACATGTGGCTGAAAAACAATAAGATGCATCTTCTAGGGAATCCAACATTAATTTTAGTAAAAAGAGAAAGAAAATAGTGGATAAAAATATAATGATAATGATAGGGTTATTCTTCAATATCTCATATATTTTGAGGATCCTTCGACTGAATAATGTGTAAATGGTCTTATTAGTGACTAATAAAAAAAATTCTATATCTAATGATCATGTTTTCAGGTCTATTATAGAGGAATTCATTCAACCATTTCATATTTTAGATGAATAAAGAGACGCAGATCTACTTGGGAACCAGGTCGAAGATGTTGAAGGAAAAGCTGAGAATTTTGATCATTGTAAATAATTTAATGATTTGGATATTTGTTTGTCAGAGTAGAGTACTCAATAGGGAAGTGAATTTAGTATCTATAAAAACTTCTGTTTCTAATTTATTCTTAAACATTTTCCCTTATAAATATAAATACATCCCAGTTAATCAATATAATACGGTTATGAAAGGTTGATTGTTTAAATAATTTCTCAGAAGATTGATTAATTCTAGGTAATATTTAAATAATTTATTAACATTAATTTTGAAGCTATTCTAATAAACCAAAACAATTATAACTTCTTTCCATGATTAACTATCAAAGTATATTTAGTTATTCTTTAATTATATAGTAAAATAGATAAAAATAAATTAAATAGCACAACGGATATAAGTCAATTAGTTTAGTCTCAAGCCAAGACCTAGTCCACTCCACTTGGTGATCACCTACCACCAAGTAGTTTATATAAATAAACATGATCCACACCTTGTATCATGGTTTATAATTTTACAAAGGACTATCCAAGTCACACAACATCTTCCAATGTTTTTCGTGGATAATATCTACTAAGTCCCACAAGGATGTCTTCCACACTTTTCCATGGGAATACAAATGTGTAAAAATATTTATGAGAAATTATATTTTGTATCATTAAATTTAATGTAGGTGATAGTGCAAATTTTTATACAAACATAGAAACACAACACGAATTATAAAAATAATAAACAACTGAGATAAAAATATTTACATAATGATAGAAGTTCTCAGAGTGTTATTCTATGAAGCTCTAGACATCTCGGATGAAGCAGATGCAGAAATTGAGTCCTCTTGCAGAAAATATAGTATCACAAGTAACCTAGATCTTTCTCATGTTATTAGTGTAGTTGATAGTGATAAAATGTTCCTGACTCTAGTATTCAAGTATACTAAATGTGTTCTTTAGTAGAGTTGGTGTGCATGTGTCAGTTCTTCTTTCAAGATTTCATGTTCTTCTTCTTTATCATGAACGCACTAGTTTTTCTGTTGTCAATATTGTCTCCACTTTTATTCTAGCCATTCTGTTCTTTTTATTCATAGATTTCCTAAGTTAGAGCTGATAGGATTCATGTATTCTTCACCTCGTACCTCATACTGTCAGACAACATGTCTACAAAGAAACATTAATTATATCACTTTATTTAAAATCATTATATATTACCTTCAGAAATTAAATTGAAAAATGACAAAACAGATATTAAAATAGTGCCAATGTATATTTGGAAATGGTGGCTTCATACAATTTTGTCTCCTTGAAATGGTGTCTCTTTGTCGTTATTTGACCAGTGAGACATATATGATAGAACAATTGTATAGAGATCTATAACTAGTAGTACAAATGTGGTGTTTGATCATAGTGTATGGTCATAGTGTCTGGATGGTCACTGTGTCTGGTCACATTGTCTAGCTAACAGTGTATTGGTCAAGGTGTCTGGGTCATAGTGTCTGGGTCACAATGTCTAGCCTTGGTGTATTGGTCCTTTTCTAGAAAAACATAACCGGTGGCAGACTCACGGTTTCTCAAACATAGAAAAATACATGTACACAGACTTAAACTGTGATAATAATAGAATAAATTAAACATAATCATTCCTAAGAGAATTTCATTATAAAAAATATTTTACAATAATTATTTAAGATATAAAAAGACAAATCATCTATACATATGATTTTAGAAAGATTAAACTGGATTAAAAGGCATTACAAAAATGTTTAGGATTTGTGATCATTAAAACATGATTAACACAAGAGGAGTCCAAAAATCTCCACATTTTTGATGATCACAAATCATGTGAGTGGGAGATCTATTCTTAGGTAATGTGTCTCTTCCTTAATGTGCATATAAGATACATATTTCTCCCACATTTGGGATTATCAAAAAGAGTAAATATGAAATAGACAATAAAAGTTTACAATGAATTAAATGGATAAAATGGGTCATTACAAATATTAAGTAAAAAAGAATACATAAATAATCCATATCATTAGATAGAAGTCACTTTTCGTCAGAACTGGCTTGTCTTCTCATTGCCCTTGGTAGAAACATCAGAATAGGAAGCCATAGGAGCAAAGGTTGAAGTTGAATAATGGATTGAACCAGTTGACAGAGAAGGTGAAGGGAGTCCTTCAAAAATAGAAAGGGACAAGGTAGGTGAAGTGGAAGACCAAGGATGCTTTTGATCAAGGATAATTGGTCTGATCGTACTCAGAGCCTAAGAGATAGACATAGATGTAAAGCTAAGGGAGTAGGATGATAAGGTAGGAAAACCAGATCTCAGGGGTGCAGTTGTAGGAGTGACAATGGCAGTACTCTGGAGATGACGATAAGGCCTCAAAATCATGATGAATTCCAAAATCATCTCACCACCATAAAATATGGCTTCCTCAAGCTCATACTTGTTCTCCACAAACATATACATCAAAGGAGTGAAATATTTGAGCTTTTGGACTTGATTTTTGAAAGCTTGAGTGATAGGAGGAATTCTTAGATTCCCTACAAGGTACTTGAAATGGTTAGTCATGTCATTCTTAGAGAAGATCCGATTGAAGTAGAAATCCTCCATCTTAGAAATCTCTTACTGAGCATCATTGGATGTAACAACCAAGACTTTTATGTTATATAAATCATCAAAGAAATATTTTTCTACACAACATTTGCTTGGCTTGCTTTACACGCAACCGCGACCTTCCTCGATAGCTTGTGTCGTACGCAATACTGAGTTTCACTAAACAACAATATGCTATTAAAACTAGCCGTTATGAATAGTAATAACCACTTTTTGAAATTTTATAAATTTTATTTTTCAAAATGGACTTCATTTTTGGACTCAGAATATCGAAATTAGCCTAGGGTGAAATTTTGGTATTTTTCTGAAAACTTTCAATTTTTGATGAATAGTGAAACCACTAAGTGGTAGGTTAAAAACTGAATTTTGCATAAAACATAATTTTACCACTTATGTGAATGGAATTTCAAAAATCTGACAGACACGGTTGATATCAGTAAGTAAAATGTGGTTCAATGAGATAAAAATAATTTTTTGGTGAATAGTAACTGTTTACTATTTTTACCGCAGTTAATAGTAAATAGGGTAACTAAGGGTAAATATGATATTAATATTACCCAAACACATTTCCTAATTCTATTGGGCAAGTGTAATTCGACCAAAAACAAACTTAGGAATAAAATATGACCATTTAGGCCCACTTGGATTAGATTAGGACATTTATTATTAATTTATTTAAAGAAGGGTTAAAATAGTTAAAATCAAAGTTTAATAAGTAAATCATTTTTAATATGGGGTTATGCATAAGATAAATTCGATTGTAAATATTCATTAGAAAGCTAGAAATATTTCCTACATAATGGTATTTTATTTGTAATTTTTAGACATTAAATAATTTAATTTATTTATGACACAACGATGATGCATTAATTATCTTATTAATGAAATATTGACATAATTGATGTTATAAACACCAAAATAAATGTAATATGAGACTTTTTATGAATTCCAATAATTTTATAGGTTACTATGATATATTAATGTTGATTTAATCAACTTGGTTCGAACATATAATTCTGTTATGACTTTCACAAAAATCATCTATCAAATAGTGTCAAAATTGAAACAAAATAGTTTTTAAATCAAAGATTATATTATTAATTGTTATTGTATTCCTAAAAATCTAAGGTTCGGCCAAATTACTTAGATAAGGATATATATATATTAATAATAAACAATTTGGGGTTCGTTTGGCATGTTATAGTAAGTGTATTAACCATATAGTGAAAGAAAACAAAAAGACACGGTAAAAGTTAAATTATTTAACTTAGAGTTAAATCTAATTGATAAGGTTAAAGTAATACCCTAAACATGTCTAAATCCTATTGGTTGATAGTATTTCGACCCATCCCCACCTTATCTTCGAAATAAGACCCTTTGGAACCATTATAAACCGATTTTGACTTTAATATAAAATAATATTTTGATATATTCCTAAGGTGCCCCTCTCCTCCCTTATAAAAGGGCACCTCCTTCCCCTCCTCCTCACACCAATTTGAGCACTCAAGCTCGGCCAACCCCTACCATTTTCTCCTCTCCACTTCCCAAGAATAATCCTAGAGGTCCTGGTCTTCTTCAAAGACCAATCTTAGTTTCCTAAGTGGAGGATTCAAAGAGGCGTTCCAAAGAAGAGGTAATATCCATTACCGATCTTTTCAATTTCTTTCTTCTTAAACTTATTCTTCTTTAGTTGTTTCATGATAAAGTAATAACATCAGTATTACTTACAAACTGATATGTTATTATAAATATGAAACAACCATAATTCACCTTCTATCCATCCTACGGAAAAATGAAATCGCCGCGCGTGCGTATGTACGAAATACCGTCTCCACGCCGTGGTGTAATCTATTTTTCCACCATCACGTTACAAGGATGGGTATAATGGTGTAATGAGTAACTATTTATGATTATTATAAAGTAATATTGATACTGAAATAATATATATATACTCCAATACAGTTCCACGATCATAGGAACGATATCATCACTCGTGCGTACGTACGGAATACCGTCTCCACGATGTGATGCGACTCGTTCTACAAGATCATCATTAAATATTAATTATATAAATGAATTGAATGAATAAATATGATATATGTTACACTAATACCATTCTGGATATAAGGTATCTATAACCTTAAAAGAAGAATAAGAATGTATTCTGTAAAACACGCATAAGAACAAAAGGCAATAAAGACCCGAGTAACAAGTAACAATGAAATATTACTAACAAGAAGCTAAGAATATGACCATATATGATATCATATCAATATGTATGATTCTGGAATAAGTCAATAACATTATTTAAACCATTATACAGGAGCTTCGGACACGTACAAAGCAAATCGGACCTAAGGTAAGGGAAATATCACAATCTCATTTTTATCAGAGATTGTTTATACTTTAGTATTTACTGGGGTGTATTTTATCATCCACATCCATATTTCCTCAATATGTAATATTATTTCCATCCACCTACAATTTTTTAAATCCAATTTTACCCTTCGGTGAGTTTTTAGTAAAAGATATGAAAGGAGTCTTTTGTCTTTTTTCGTACGAGGTACTTTTTTGACTTTTCCAACAAAAGTACGAGAAAAATGTTTTTTTAACTTATATGGAATGAATGGATTTTTAAAACATTATTTCCAAGAAGCTTCCTTTACAAGTTTTCAAGTTTATTTTTAATCAACTTCTTTTAGTTTTAAATTGTAAGACATGTTAATAAAGGAAAATGTTTTTGAAGTAGAAAGGATATTTTCCTCAAGAATTGATTTCAAGTGTTTTATCAAAATTATTTTCCATCTAAGATAATAAAGGTTTCTGTTTCTATCCCTATTATTACATGGATTTTATTATGTTGTGATGGAAATATTTTTACGAATTCCTTTATCTTATATGAATTGTTTTATGATGTCATGTTTTTTAAGAATCCCATTTTTATTACATGGGTTACGCTATGATGTATGGTTTATGATTATGTGGCACACATAAGAAAGGATTCATTATAAGATGTGTGGGACCTATATCTCCCTCCAATGCATTGGTTAAATATTTTATATCTCATGAGATAGACATGGCTGGAACGGAAGGTTATTTCGGTTCAGTGATACAGGACTGAAACGAGGAGTGAACTCGGTTCAGAAAGGGACTTTGTCCACTAAGATAGTCTTGGCAATGAGTCATGACTAACAAGAAATGACTTTCCATGATTATGTGTGCATGCCAAAAAGTTTCATGTTTTATGTTATGATTATGGGGATCTCATTTTCACTTCTATGATTTATTCCATGTTAAGTTATTATGATCTCTTTTGCAGGTTTTGATTTTCAAAAAGATATGATATGATTTTTATTTCCTTTATTGGCCCTTGCTGAGCATTTGAGCTCACCCTTTTATGTTTTCTTTTCCCCAGGTCAAGAAGATGGATATTAAGTAGAATATGCTAAAAGGGACCCTAGATATGATGAAATAAATGGGAGACACTGTAGAAGATTTATGAACCAGTTGTTTATGTTTCCCAGTTTCTAAAGACACTATACCTATATGGTCCTTTGTGGTTTTGTCATATGTTGTAATAAGTGTGCTTCAATTTTAAAGTATTAACAATGTATGTAATATATGGGTCGTTATAGTTGGTATCAGAGGAAAGGTATAGTCAACCTTTGGAAACTAGGATGTAAAAGCCTTAGTAAGAACCATAAGGATAAGTCTAAGCATATAACACAATCTTAGTGTTTTAGAAATGGCCATGAATACCCTAGGATAAGACCTTAAGTGTGAAATTTTGTCCTTGATTATGTGGTTTTCCTATTATAATTAGTGTTTCTCACACTATTCTTCTTGGTTTTAGTCAATGGCTGGAACCTGAAGGAACCGTGTTAATGCGGAATGTGATGGGCAATGAAATGATTGTCCCCCTGAGCAACCAAACGATATGGGAGATGGAATGCAAAATCATGTAGCCATGCTCACACAACTTTCTCAAGCTATGAATTATGCAGGACTTCCAATCGAGCAAAGGAAGGAGCAACATTCTGTTGAATCCTTCATGAGGCAGCGTCCACCTTCTTTCAGTGGGTCTACTGATCCATTAGTTGCTGAACAATGGATTAGTACTACTGAAAAGATATTTTCAGTTCTTCAATGTTCTGAACATGATAAAGTCATCCTAGTAGTGTATCGTTTGGAAGGAGATGCTGATCAATGGTGGAATGTTATTAAGAATACGAGGCAAAGGGATGAAATTGAGTCTATGGAATGGGACGAGTTCAAGAACATATTTTTCAATAAGTACTTCCCTCGTA
This sequence comes from Viscum album, assembly GCA_963277665.1. NCBI lineage: Eukaryota > Viridiplantae > Streptophyta > Magnoliopsida > Santalales > Viscaceae > Viscum > Viscum album. Next base: position 1,771,942,443 of record OY728123.1, read on the forward strand.
TTCTCCGAACAAAGATGGAGAAAGAGTTTCTTGAACTGAAGCAAAGGGATGATGAATCTGTTGGTACCTATGAAGCAAATTTTACAAGACTTGCAAGGTACACTTCTGGTATTATTATCCAACCTGAGAGTAAGATCGATCGATTCTTTAGTGTCTTAAAACCAAGTCTTCGAAGGGCGTTAGCCATAAGGTACTTCAATAGCTATGAGGAAATCGTTTGATGTTCTCTCAAAGTCGAGATGGAGATTGGAGTAACCCATCAGTCACATGGGTTTGATAAGAAGAGGAAGATGGAATTCAAAGGAAAATCTAAAGAGCACACTGAAAAGAAGATGAGCTTTCCCTTATGCTCAAAGTGTGGAAAGAAACATGGAGGGAGTTGTCTTAAAGGGACAAGTAAATGTTTTAAATGTGGAAAGGAAGGTCATCGGGCATTTGAATGCTGTGATAATGGGAAGAAGATGTATAATGACGCAAACAAAGGAAGGGATACACAGAATGAACCTACTACACTTCAATGTTTCAAGTGCAAGGAGATGGGGCATTCTGCCAATCAATTCCCAAATCCAAGGGTTGATGATGATGGTCGACGTCAACAAAATCTTAAGGCTAAAGACAAAGGAATGTCACATGCAATTTCTATCAGCGATGTGGATTACGATAACGAAGTGGTGAAAGGTACACTTACCATCCACTCTAAAGTAGCAAATGTTTTATTTGACTCTGGATCCACCCACTCTTTTATTTCTAAAGAATTTTCTAAGGGTATCACCGTATTACCTCAACAATTAGATGTTGAGTTAGCTGTGACAACACCTAATGGCACAACAGTCGCATCAAAAGTTTATAATTCTTCTCTGATCGAAGTTTGTGGGAAAGTGCTTCCTGCAAATCGTGTGATCCTTCCTTTAGTTGAATTTGATGTGATTCTTGGCATGGATTGGCTTTCTCTACATGGAGCTCATATCAATTGCCAAAGAAGGGAAGTCACATTTCATATTCCAGATCAATCTACGATCGTATATCAATGCAAGGATGAACATAATCTTCCAGTGGAAATTTGTTCCATCTTATGGGTATTGATTCCACTAAATGAAGGTTATTTATCTCAAATGGTTGGTGAGAAACTCACGATTAAGAATATGCCCATTGTACGGGAGTTTGATGATGTCTTTCCAGAGGAATTACCGGGTCTTCCACCAAATCGTGAAGTTGAGTTTTCAATAGAACCCGTACCGGGTGCTTTGCCTATTTCAAAGACACCTTATAGAATGGCCCCAATTGAGTTGCAGGAATTGAAGAAGCAACTCCAAGAGAATCTTGATAAGGGATTCATACGCCCTAGTGCGTCACCTTGGGGAGCACCTGTTCTATTTGTTAAGAAGAAAGATGGATCAATGAGACTCTGCATTGATTATCGAGAACTTAACATGATCACTATCAAGAACAAATATCCTCTCCCACACATTGATGACTTATTTGACCAACTACGCGGAGCTCAATAATTTTCCAAGATTGATCTTCGTTCAGGGTATCATCAATTAAGGGTCAAAAGGGAGGATATACCAAAGACGGCTTTCCGTACAAGGTATGTACACTATGAATTTATAGTGATTCCATTTGGTCTTACTAATGCCCCTGCTATCTTCATGGATCTAATGAATAGAGTCTTTAGAGACTATCTTGATCAATTTGTGGTAGTCTTTATAGATGATATTCTTGTCTATTCAAAGAGAAAGGAAGAGCATGAAGATCACTTGAGAATTATATTGAAGACCCTGAGAAAGGAGAAGCTTTATGCCAAATTTACCAAGTGTGAATTTTGGCTTCAAAAAGTTGCATTTTTGGGTCACATAATCTCAAAAGAGGGGATATCTGTGGATCCAGCAAAAACAGAGGTTATCGAAAGATGGTCGAGACCAACAACAGTAACTGAGATCCGATGTTTTCTTGGTTTGGCTGGATATTATCGACGTTTTGTAAATGATTTTTCACGATTATCTAATCCACTCACCAAGTTGACTCGGAAAGGAGTTTAGTTTGTCTGGACAGATGAATGTGAAGAGAATTTCAAGGAGTTGAAAAGAAGTTTATCCAGTGCACCTGTGCTCACACTGCCTTGTAGTGGAGAAAGGTTTGTGATCTACAGTGATGCATCCAAGAAGGGATTGGGGTGTGTTCTTATGCAAAATGATATGGTGATAGCTTATGCCTCACGACAGTTGAAAATCCATGAGAAAAATTACCCAACACATGATTTGGAGTTGGCTGCGGTAATCTTTGCATTAAAGATTTGGAGGCATTACCTTTATGGTGAAAGGTGTGATATTTATACTGATCATAAAAGTTTAAAGTATATTTTCACACAAAAGGAGTTGAATATGCGTCAAAGAAGATATTTGGAGATGATTAAGGATTATGACTGCTCAATCCATTACCACCCTGGGAAAGCAAACAAGGTGGCAGATGCATTAAGTCGACAAGACCATGCTAGTTTATCCATGATGAGGATCACAAAAGATCCAATATTTATGGATTTACAAAGGATGGATCATGGAATTATAATGGAAGGGGAAAAATCTTATCTTTCTCAAATGAATGTTCAACCATCTATACATGGGAAGATTAAAGAGGCATAGAAAGAAGATTTCGAGTTACAAAAGAAGGTGAGAAATGTTCCTGAATTCAACCTTGATTGTGATGGGATAATAAAGTTCAAGAATCGGGTTTGTGTTCCTTCCATCCCCGAATTAAAGAAGGAGCTGCTGTATGAGGCTCATAGTTCATCATTCTCTATTCATCCTTGAAGCACGAAGATGTATAGGGACCTGAATGAGTATTTCTGGTGGGATGGCATGAAAAGAGATGTTGCTGAATATGTCTCTCGATGCTTGGTTTGTCAACAAGTTAATGCTGAGAGACAAAAGTCTAAGGGGATGTTACAACCATTACCCATACCCAAATGGAAATGGGAAAACATCACTATGGACTTTGTCACAGGACTTCCTAAAACATCCAAAGGCAATAATGCAATCTGGGTCATAGTTGATCGTCTTACAAAGTCTGCACACTTTATTCCTATTAGAGAGGATTTCTCTCTAGATCAGCTTGCCATGATATATGTAAAGGAAGTGGTAAGATTGCATGGAGTACCACTTTCTATTATATCTGATCGGGATCCGACATTTACCTCGAAGTTCTGGCGAAGTCTTTAGCATACTCTGGATACAGAGTTGAGTTTCAGCACTGCTTATCATCCCCAGACAGACGGTCAGTCTGAGAGAACAATTCAAACCCTAGAAGATATGTTGAGAGCTTGCTCTATGGATTTCAAAGGAGGTTGGGATCAACACCTACCTTTGGTGGAATTTTCTTATAATAATATCTTTCACTCCAGTATTCAGATGGCTCCTTATGAAGATCTCTATGGAAAGAAATGCAGTACTCCAACTTGCTGGGATGAAGTTGGTGAAAGAAAGCTATTAGGACCTGATCTCGTTGATGAAATGGCAAAAAAGGTCAGATCTATTCAACAACACATAAGAGCAGCTCAGAGTCGACAGAAAAGTTATGCCGACAACCGAAGAAAAGACCTAGAGTTTGAAGTGGGTGATAAAGTGTTCTTACGAATATCTCCCTGGAAGAGGGTTATGAGATTTGGAATGAAGGGGAAGTTGAGCCCTAGATATATCGGTCCTTTCGAAATACTGGATCGTGTTGGTAAGGTAGCTTACCGATTGGCGCTTCCACCGAATCTCTCTCAAGTTCACGATGTGTTCCATGTATCTCTCCTGAGAAAGTACATACCAGATCCTTCACATGTACTCAGCTCAAAAGTTGTACCGCTGGAGCAAGATCTTTCTTATGAAGAACAGCCGATAGAGATTCTGGATCGTAGCGAAAAATTCCTACGAAACAAGACCACTCGATTGGTGAAAGTTTTATGGAGGAACCACCAACTTGAAGAAGTTACATGGGAGCTTGAGGATATGATGAGGGAGAAGTATCCTCATCTGTTTGTTACAATGTGACGAATTTCGAGGGCGAAATTCTTTTTAAGGTTGTAGAATGTAACACCCGAGACTTTTATGTTATATAAATCATCAAAGGAATCTTTTTCTACACAACACTTGCTTGGCTTGCTTTACACGCAATCACGACCTTCCTCGATAGCTTGCGTCGTACGCAATACCGAGTTTCACTAAACAACAATATGCTATTAAAACTAGCCGTTATGAATAGTAATAACCACTTCTTGAAATTTTTTAAATTTTATTTTTCAAAATGGACTTCATTTTTTGGACTCAGAATATCGAAATTAGCCTAGGGTGAAATTTTGTTATTTTTCTGAAAACTTTCAATTTTTGATGAATAGTGAAACCACTAAGTGGTAGGTTAAAAACTGAATTTTTCATAAAACTTAATTTTACCGCTTCTGTGAATGGAATTTCAAAAATCTGACAGACACGGTTGATATCAGTAAGTAAAATGTGGTTCAATGAGATAAAAATAATTTTTTGGTGAATAGTAACTTTTTACTATTTTTACCGCAGTTAATAGTAAATAGGGTATCTAAGGGTAAATATGATATTAATATTACCCTAACACATGTCCTAATTCTATTGGACAAGTTTAATTCGACCAAAAACAAACTTAGGAATAAAATATGACCATTTAGGCCCACTTGGATTAGATTAGGACATTTATTATTAATTTATTTAAAGAAGGGTTAAAATAGTTAAAATCAAAGTTTAATAAGTAAATCATTTTAAATATGGGGTTATACATAAGATAAATTCGATTGTAAATATTAATTAGAAATCTAAAACGATTTCCTACATAATGGTATTTTATTTGTAATTTTTAGACATTAAATAATTTAATTTATTTATGACACAACGATGATGCAGTAATTATCTTATTAATGAAATATTGACATAATTGATGTTATAAACACCAAAATAAATGTAATTTGAGACTTTTTATGAATTACACTAATTTTATAGGTTACTATGATATATTAATGTTGATTTAATCAACTTAGTTCGAACATATAATTCTGTTATGACTTTCACAAAAATCATATATCAAATAGTGTCAAAATTGACACAAAATAGTTTTTAAATAAAATATTATATTATTAATTGTTATTGTATTCCTAAAAATCTAAGGATCGGCCAAATGACTTAGATAAGGATATATATATTAATAATAAACAATTTGGGGTTCTTTTGGCATGTTATTGTAAGTGTATTAACCATATAGTGAAAGAAAACAAAAAGACATGGTAAAAGTTAAATTATTTAACTTAGAGTTAAATCTAATTGATAAGGTTAAAATAATACCCTAAACTTGTCTAAATCCTATTGGATGATAGGAGTTTGACCCATCCCCACCTTATCTTCGAAATAAAACCCTTTGGAACCATTATAAACCGATTTTGACTTTAATATAAAATAATATTTTGAGATATTCCTAAGGTGCCCCTCTCCTCCCTTATAAAAGGGCACCTCCTTCCCCTCCTCCTCACACCAATTTGAGCACTCAAGCTCGGCCAACCCCTGCCATTTTCTCCTCTCCACTTCCCTAGAATAATCCTAGAGGTCCTGGTCTTCTTCAAAGACCAATCTTAGTTCCCTAAGTGGAGGATTCAAAGAGGCGTTCCAAAGAAGAGGTAATATCCATTACCGATCTTTTCAATTTCTTTCTTCTTCAACTTCTTCTTATTTAGTTGTTTCATGATAAAGTAATAACATCAGTATTACTTACATACTGATATGTTATTATAAATATGAAACAACCCTAATTCACCTTCTATCCATCCTACGGAAAAATGAAATCACCGCGCGTGCGTACGTACGGAATACCGTCTCCACGCCGTGGTTTATTCTATTTTTCCACCATCACTTTACAAGGATGGGTATAATGGTGTAATGAGTAACTATTTATGATTATTATAAAGTAATATTGATACTGAAATAATATATATATACTCCAATACAGTTCCACGATCATAGGAACGATATCATCACTCGTGCGTACGTACGGAATACCGTCTCCACGATGTGATGCGACTCGTTCTACATGATCATCATTAAATAGTAATTATATAAATGAATTGAATGAATAAATATGATATATGTTACACTAATACCATTCTGGATATAAGGTATCTATTACCTTAAAAGAAGAATAAGAATGTATTCTACAAAACACACATAAGAACAAAAGGCAATAAAGACCCGAGTAACAAGTAACAATGAAATATTACTAACAAGAAGATAAGAATATAACCATATATGATATCATATCAATATGTATGATTCTGGAATAAGTCAATAACATTATTTAAACCATTATACAGGAGCTTCGGACACGTACAAAGCAAATCGGACCTAAGGTAAGGGAAATATCACAATCTCATTTTTATCCGAGATTGTTTATACTTTAGTATTTACTGGGGTGTATTTTATCATCCACATCCATATTTCCTCAATATGTAATATTATTTCCATCCAACTAAAATTGTTTAAATCCAATTTTACCCTTCGGTGAGTTTTTAGTAAAAGATATGAAAGGAATCTTTTGTCGTTTTTCGTACGAGGTACTTTTTTGACTTTTCCAACAAAAGTACGAGAAGAATGTTTTTTTAACATATACGGCATGAATGGATTTTTAAAACATTATTTCCAAGAAGCTTCCTTTACAAGTTTTCAAGTTTATTTTTAATCAACTTCTTTTAGTTTTAAATTGTAAGACATGATAAGAAAGGAAAATGTTTTTGAAGTAGAAAGGATATTTTCCTCAAGAATGGATTTCAAGTGTTTTATCAAAATTATTTTCCATATAAGATAATAAAGGGATCTGTTTCTATCCCTATTATTACATGGATTTTATTATGTTGTGATGGAAATATTTTTACGAATTCCTTTATCTTATATGAATTGTTTTATGATGTCATGTTGTTTAAGAATCCCATTTTTATTACATGGGTTACGCTATGATGTATGGTTTATGATTATGTGGCACACATAAGAAAGGATTCATTATAAGATGGGTGGGACCTATATCTCCCTCCAATGCATTGGGTAAAGATTTTATATCTCATGAGATAGACATGGCTGGAACGGAAGGTTATTTCGGTTCAGTGATACTGGACTGAAACAAGGAGTGAACTCGGTTCAGAAAGGGACATTGTCCACTATGATAGTCTTGGCAATGAATCATGACTAACAAGAAATGATTTTCCATGATTATGTGTGCATGCCACAAAGTTTCAAGTTTTATGTTATGATTATGGGGATCTCATTTTCACTTCTATGATTTATTCCATGTTAAGATATTATGATCTCTTTTGCAGGTTTTGATTTTCAAAAAGATATGATATGATTTTTATTTCCTTTATTTGCCCTTTCTGAGCATTTGAGCTCACCCTTTTATGTTTTCTTTTCCCCAGGTCAGGAAGATGGATATTAAGTAGAATATGCTAAAAGGGACCCTAGATATGATGAGATAAATGGGAGACACTGTAGAAGATTTATGAACCAGTTGTTTATGTTTCCCAGTTTCTAAAGACACTATACCTATACGGTCCTTTGTGGTTTTGTCATATGTTGTAATAAGTGTGCTTCAATTTTGAAGTATTAACAATGTATGTAAAGTATGGGTCGTTATATTGGATATCATGGAATTAATTCTCACTAAATCAAGAACTCTGTCACTATTATTGAAGACATTAGATAGAGATTCCTTATCAAATCCACTGAGCACAGATTGATGTTCTTCTTTGACAACTGTTCGGAGCAGATCACTGGCTAAAGAGGGTTGAGATTATTTTCCAGATGTATGAGAAGAAGTAACAGCCAAATTAAAGGATTTTAGTTGATTCAGATCATTCTGGAGGAAACCATTATACTAATCATTTAACTTGTTTGGACTAATAACAAACCCATGCATCTCTTGAAAAATATTCCTGTTTCATTGAGCTAACTTTTCTTCCAAGGAGGTTATATTAGCTAAAATTAGGGTGGTTACTTACAATGGAATCTTACTAACAACATCCTCAATAAGATAAGTAACATGTTCTGGTCTTGAGTTCATCAATCTCTTTATTTCTTCAACCATACCTATGAGAGTCTTTACTTATTCACCTAAATTTTTGTTCTCAACTTTAACTTCTTGAATCTCATGAAGCATCTTGTGTTGAATATACCATATGATCTTTTCCAAAAACAAGGAAGATTCTATCTCACCCAAGTTGGTTATAGGAGTCATTTGGGTATTCATGAGTTTTTCTACCCCTCCTAATAGGGTTGCGCCAAAAGCTTTACAATCATATATAATTACCATGTTTGGAGGTTCCTTTGAATGTTCAAGGATATAAGCTTAGATAGGATTAGGTTCCTTGACAGAGATAACATCAGGGCCGGATGCCAATTTCAATTAAAACATAGTAGAATGATCAATTTCTTTAATTGAGACTTCCTAGAAATTAGTCATATGAAATAACTAGGGAATGTATACCATGTATCCACTGAGATTTGATCAACGGGGTTAGGGTCTTCAATAGTTACCAGATGTGGGTGCTTCTCCCCCTCAACATGTGCATATTTCTCAAGACTGAGATATTTAGATCCTTGATATATTTTCAAGATTTCATCCCTGATATCCTCACCCATTTCCTTTCATTTTAACTGAAAGGCTTTCTCCATTATCTCTTTGGAATATGGAATAATTTCAGAAGCAGCTTTTTCCTCTGGTTGTTCCTCAAGAGCAAGTTTTTGCACAACAGAAATATGTTCTTCTATATGCTCTTCTACAAAATCATGTTAATTTACCTTAGAAACATATTCCTCTATAGCATCAGGTTGTTCATCCAAATCAACAACTACTTTAGGAACATTCATTTTTTCTCAATTAATTTTTTGAGGAGCATAATAACTTCTTTCATCAACCAAAACAGTTTTTATTGATGGTACAACAACCACTTAATCTTTTTCCTCATCAGGCTACTCAAAAATTTCATCTGGTTCCAAAACTAGATCAGAAATATCCTTAGGTCTTGAAAAGTGTTCCACCAGATTAAACTTTTCATAAACCCAGTCATTATTTTCCACCCATGCTTTTCTCTATGGATTACAACTGATTTTTAGTATATTTATTGTATATTTTGAAATAAAAAAAATAGTGATCCATAATATATTCCTCATTTGGTCTAACCAACCCTTTTTCATGAAGCACAGCTGAGATAAGCCTTGAATAGAACATGTAGGATGACTTGGAAGTTGTTTTGATCAACTCACATATATGGAGTCTAACATATTTTCTTAGGTTGATCATATGTACATATTTCATGAGATGTATAAAAAATACATCCTAACACTTGAGTGTAGAAAAATCACCTTTTCTAGGGCTAATCGGATTTTGAAAAAATTTAAAAAAAACCTTGGTTTCACAATCTTGTTTAGTAGTTATAGATATTCGCTTTGTTTCATTCCCAGTTAAGCTTTCCAAGGCTTCTTCCAAAACAATGAACTCACTTGGAGGTGGAGGACCTCTCTGGTAGTCCTCACAAATACCCTCATGAGGTATCCTAATGCATGCATCTCAAACCTCTAAGATAAGGTACAAATCTGGATATTGATCCAACATTGAACAACATTGCAAAATTTTTTATCAAAATAGAATTTAACATACTGATCAAACTGTGCCACTAGTTTTAAGTAAATTGGACTATCCTCCTTTGTGAACCAATCCATCCATACTTTCCCTCTATGTACATTCAATACCAGTTAATTAATTGATAAAATCCAATTGAGGATATCTCTTTTTTGTGTAACACTATTTTTTCTACTATATTCGGATTTAGAGTTCCTTCAAGCGCAATCTACAGCCCTATTTTTAGATTCTTCTTCGAACTGCGCTTCTCATGAGATGGGGAAAATGGGTATTTTATCCTGGGAATTCAATGGTAGTTCTCGAAAGAGATATAAAACTAAAGTGTTGGGAGAGGGGTTATAGTTTGAGACAAGAGATCTCAAGTGAATAAAAGATTGAGACATCTTTAATTTTATCATATAGGGATATCACGAATAGCATGATCAAAAACATAGGAATGCAAAAGAGTAGAATAATTAATTATTGTGATACATGTTATAATGTATAAATAAAACAATAAAGAATATTTATAATGAGACCATAATCAGTATTCAAGGTGAGACCATAACTGGCCTACATAGTGAGACCATAAAATAGCTTTCACGGTGAGACCATAAATGGCCGTCACAGTGAGGCCATAAAATAGCTTTCACGTTGAGACCATTATTGGATTTCATGGGGAGAACATAACTGTGTGATTTCTAAACTATGAAACCATATTGTTTGAGATGGTAAGTGCTAGAAAGTAATAGTGAGACCTTAAACATAAAAACACCACTCATAAGACAATAAAACTATTGAACTGTTAGATAGCGACTCGTGACACTATAAACTTTGAAACATTAAACTATGAAATAGTATACTTACTACTTAATATTTATCATTACCAATTCAAGTATGATGTAATTTGTTCTATTATAATTTAATGTATTGGTGAATATATCATCAAGCTGATATTCAGTTCGAATGAAATCCAATGTGATATGAACTTTTTATAAATATATCTCAAAAAGTGATGTCGTAAATCAATATGTTTTTTTGGTAAAGTGTGATACAAAATTTTTTGAGTTGTTAATAGCAGGTGTGTTGTCAAAATTTATAGGTAAACTCCTAAATTAATATCTATAATCTAATAATGTGTGCTTTTTCCACAAAATATGGGCACAAAAACAACCGAAAGCTATGTATTTAGCTACTGCTGTAGATAATGCATCTAGGTTTTGTTTCTTAAAAACCATGATACTAGTGACATGAATAAGAAGTGACATGTTCTGGAGGTTATTTTTCTATCTAACATACAACCACAAAAGTCAGCAACATAATAACTCACTAACGCAATTGATTATCCTCTAGATATTATAGTGCTTGATTATATGTATACTTTAGGTATTTGAAGATTTGTTTTACAAGTATTTAAATGAAATTCCTATGTATGTTCTTGAAAAATGGAAAACATACATACACTAAACATAATGTCTGGTTGGCTAGAATTTAAGTAGATCAAGATTTAATCATTCCTCTATAAGTGGTTTGATCAACAAATTTTCCATCTTCATCAAAATGAAACTTACATTTAGTAATCATTGGAGTGTCACTACTTTCAGTGATATCCAATCCAAAACGTTTTAAAAGATCTCTAGTATATTTTATTTGATTTAAAATAATTCCATCATTATTTTGAAAGATTTGAAATCCATGAATGAATTTTAGTTCACCTATTAAACTCATTTCAAATTAATTTTTCATCATTTTAGCAAATTCAATACATAATTAATTTTTTGAAGATCCAAAGATAATTTCATCTACATAGATTTGAACTACTAAAAAATCATTGGAAATTTGTTTTATAAAAATGTTGGAAGCAACTATTCCTTTTGTAAAACCTTTGGAAATAATAAAAATACTTAATCTGTCATACTATGATATTAGATCTTTTTTGAAACCATATAATTATTTTGATAATTTACAAATATGATTTGTAAAATGAGGATTTGTAAAACCAGGGGTTGATCGAAAAATAAATCCACATCTATATACCCATTTAGAAACAGACTTTGAACATCCATATGATATAGTTTGAAATTCAGATGTGCAACATAAGAAAGCAGAATTATGATGGCTCAAGTATAGGTATTGGTGAAAAGGTATCTTCATAGTCAATTCCTTATTCTGGACTATAGCCTTGTGAAACCAATATAGCGTTGTTTCTAATTATATTACAAACTTCGTCTACATTATTTCAAAAAACCTATTTGGTTTCTATGGTGAATATTTCTTTGTGTCTATCAACATATTTCCAAAAATTTCTCCTTTCAAACTGATTATGATATTCTTGCATATCCATCACCCAAAATTCATCATTGATAGCATCATTAATGTTTTTAGGTTCAATTTTGGATGAAAAAACTTGATGTTCAACCTGATTTATAAGAGAAGCTATAGTTTGATTTCCTTTATCTATGTCTCCTACAACAATATCTAAAAGATAGTTCTTGAGAGTTCTAATAGCTCTAGAAAAATAAGGAGTAGGGATTTCAGGTCCTTCAATTGGTTCAGGTTCATTGTAACTGGAATCTAAAGAATTTCTTGAACATGATGTTTTCACATATTCTTTTAAAATATGTTTAGAGGATTTTGAATTAATTCCCATATTTGATACATCATCCACCAGGTTCTCTTGAGTGGTTTTAGGCTCATGTGGATATTTTTCATCAAATTTCACATGGAATGATTCTTCCACACATTTAGTTCTTGCATTAAATAGACTATAGGCTTTACTAAATATTTAATATCCTTAAAATATTCCTTCATCACTCTTGGATAAAAATTCGTCACGATTTTCCATAGTATTAAGGTTATAGACTTTGGAATGAAATACTTTGAAGTAGCTAACTTTGGGCTTTGTATTGTTCCAAAACACTTAGGGGGTTCTTTTATGAATTGGTCCAATCAACACTCTATTGATAATATAGCATGATGCATTAAGAACTTTATCCAAAAAAATAAAGTGGTAAGTCAAATTCACTAAGCACAGTTCTAGCAATATCTTGCACTGTACTATTTCTTCCATCTATAACTCCATTCTGTTGAGGTGTTCTAAGGTGATCGAAATTATTAATATTGTCATATTGTGGGAAAAATTACTCAAACTCTTGATTTTCAAACTCATGGACATGATCACTTCATAAGGATTTAATTCTATGTCCAATAATATTTTCTACAGTTTTGGCATATTTGGTAAAATAAGAGAAGGTTTCACTTATGTAAACCAAAAAAAGTCCAAGTAGATATATAAAAGTCATCTAAAATAACATAAACATAAGGCTTTCTATTTAAAGTAGAAACTCTAGATTGAACAAACAAATACATGTGAACCAATTCGATAGGTTGAGAATTTGACACTTATTTCTTTGGATTAAAGGAAATTTTGTGTTGCTTTCCCTTTTGACAAAAATTACACACTTTATAAATTGGAAACACGTGGTTGGGTTGGACATTGACTATGATTTTTCTAGTTAACATTCTTAGGGAGAGATTATTACAGTTTCATAATCTCTTATTCCAAATCTAAGATTCTTTTTGAAATGCACATAAACATGAATCATTTTGAGAAACAAATTAATTTAAGTTAACAGAATATACATTTTCATTTCTTAATGTAGGAAATAGTAATTCATTTTTAGAATTGAAAACATTGAAGGCATAATTTTCAAATTTAACATGAAATCCATCACACATTATTGTGAAATATTTAGCAGATTATATTTCAATCCCTCAAAATAAAGTACTCTGTAAATCAAAACTGAGTTATAGTTACGTATTTCGCCAAGGATGATAATGTTTCCTTTCGTATTGTCACCAAAGGTGACATTTCCTACATCAATTTTTAATAATTTCTTGAAGAATTAGTAGTATCATGTCATGTGTCTTGAAAACCCATTTTCAATGTACCATAAGCTTTTACAGGAACTATTTAAGAAACTTTCCAATAATATTTTCAAATGAAAATAGATTTTGGTACCCATACTTGTTTGGTCCAGTAATATTAGTGACTAGTTCTTTAAGAACCCGTATCGTCCTTATAGGTTTATTATAATCATTATGTAATGTACTCGAAAAATAAACTCTATTTGGTCTAGAAAATATTTAAATAGTAGAGAGTGTATCATAATTTGAACTAGATGAATGGTTTAAAGAGCTAAGAGTAATGTTGTATATCCAAGACATAGAAACAAAATTAGTTCTTCCAAAATTTATTTTACCGGGTTAATAGCCAATGCTAGTAATATATTTTGGATCAATATGTTTGCCTAGAATTTATACTAAGGTATCCTTAACATTAGTAATCCTTTAAATATCCTTTTTTAATTTCTCATTAGATAGTTTTAGTTCGTTGTTTTTTTTTATTAATTGAAAATATTTCTCTCTTTCAATACTAAGTTAATTTATAACAATTGAGGTAAGATCATGTAGTTTCTTTAACGACATGTATTTATCCATTAGTTCATTAAATGTCTTTTAAATCATATTACCATTTTAAAACATTTCCTTATTAAACAAAATTTATAGTCACTCTCATCTTAAGAATAATAGGAATTGTGTAAAAGAGATTCTAGTGTTACCTTAGTTGTGTTTTTCATAAAACATATATTGGATTTGTTATCCTATTCATCTTGTGAAGATTATAAGTCACTTGAACTGTCCTCAAAATCACTCCAAGTTGTAACACCCCAAGATTTCATAGTGTGTTATTTCTTCAAAATCATTCAATAACTTTCACTACACGCAACACCAAGTTCAATCACACCATGACTTACAAAAAAAAATCCATTCAAAAGAGGTTATGAATAGTATTATCAAAATTTTAAACTTTATATAATCCTTATAATTTTAGAATCCATATTATGAGTTTCATAGATATAATGCAAGAACAAATTCATTTTCAGTATTGCACTTTTATCAACTTTTAATAGTGAACCATTTTTAAATACAATATTTTAAACTTTTTGACTAAATGGGGACATCAAAAATTTAAAATGAAACATCCCAATCTTCCACGGTACGCTTTCTTTGAATAATACAGTAGCATGTGTTGTACGCAACCTTGAGTTTTAACACACACCACAACCAATCAAACTAGCCGTTATGAATAGTAATACCTACTTTTCGAAATTATATATATTTTATATTTTAAAATGGACTTCATTTCTGGATTCATAATATCGAATTTAGCCTAAGGTGAAATTTTGGTACTTTTCGGATAACTTTCATATTTTGATGAATAGTGAAAATTACTAAATTTTAATTAAAAACAACTTTTTTAATCAAAATAATTAATAGTGATAAATTATGAATTTGAGTGGTTTTAAAGTATATTTAGAATATATTTTTACCATTTAATATTTTGTTGGTCATTGGACATAAGTTTACAATTAAACCGAACATAAACAAGTGTCAATCTTTTGATAGTTATTA
The DNA here is from genome assembly GCA_963277665.1 of Viscum album. Taxonomy (NCBI): domain Eukaryota; kingdom Viridiplantae; phylum Streptophyta; class Magnoliopsida; order Santalales; family Viscaceae; genus Viscum; species Viscum album. The sequence continues at coordinate 1,771,957,575 of OY728123.1, forward strand.
TCTCTTAAAAACACGCCTTTTGTTTTGACAGCGGGAATTAATTTTTAAATTAATTTCTGCAACTTTTGTGTTTTGAATTTAGGAAAACAGATTCCATATTTGGAATCAGGATGTTCAAATTGTGTAAATAGGTAACTTTTATTTTTAGACATTTTGAATAATTACTGCGGTAAATATTTTATTTACCATGGTTAAGGGTAAATCCGGTAAATAAGGGTTAAAAAAATAATATTATAATAATACTAAATTACCTTAAAAAGTGTCTTAACCCTATTGGTTGATACATGGTCGACCATGGGCATCTTTGGGTCGATTTTGGGACCCCATGGATCCACTTGTAAGTGATAATGACACTTTATTTTAATTAAGTTAAAATGAATACAAAAATGACACAAGCATATATCTTTTAGAAAAACAATTGTTACATAGGGTTATATATGTTGGATTTTAGATTATAAATATTCATTAGAAAGGTAAAAATATTTCCTACATAATGATATTTTATTTATAATTTTTAAACATAAAATAATTTATTTTATTTATGACACAATGATGATGCAGTAATTACTATAATAGTGAAAAATTAAAATAATTGATATTATAAATACCCAAATAAATATAATATGGAACTTTTAATGAAATAAACTAATTTTATAGGATAATAAGATATATTAGGATTGATTTAATTGACTTTTTTTGAAGTAATAAATCTGTTATGAGTTTCACAAAAATCAACTATTGAATAGTGTCAAAATTGACATAAAAGAGTTCTTAAAACAAATATTATATTATTAATTGATATTAAATTCCTAAAAATCTAAGGTTCGGTCAAGAGACTTATATCATGATAGGTTCATCATTAATGGACCAGGTGGGGGTCGCTGGGATGTATATAGTAAGTTTATTAACCATATTATATAAAAATACAAAGAGACATTGTAAAAGTGAAACTAATTAACTTAGAGTTAATACTTAAAGATAAGGTTAATATAAGTACCCCAACCTCTCTAAATTCTTTTGGTTGAGTTTTGTTCGACCCATCCCCACCTTAACCTTTGAATAGTCAACTTTTGAGCCATTAGAAACCGAATATGAATTTATTATAAATTAATATTTCTAGCTTTTCCAAAGGTGCCCGTCACCCCTCTTATAAAAGGGCACTCCTCCTTCTCATTTCTTCACACCTTCAAAGCCTTTTGGTTCGGCCAAACTCTGACCAAATACTCTCCCAAAATCCCTCAATACAACCTAGAGGCCTTAGTTTGATCAGAAAGCCAACCTAAGGAGCCCTTTTGATCAAATCAAAAAGAAGAACCCGAAGAAGAGGTAATGATATCACCACCCTTCTCCAAGTTCATTTCTTCTTCCACTTCTTCTTCCTTTGTTCTTACCATTCTAAAATAATAACTCCAGTATCTCACATATACTGTGATGTTTTTATAAATATGGTACAACCATATTCAGTATTCTATCCACCCTTTGAATAACATGTCACCATACGTGCATACGTACGGCTTACCGTCTCCACGTCGTGGTGTAATTGTTATTCAATATATTATTATTTGCATGGGTATAATAATGATGTGTAACTCATGTAAATAATAAATATAACATGTTAATGATTATGTATATATGATATACCATCCATTTATATATTATTTTAATATCAAAAGAATGATATTGTCGCTCGTGCGTACGTACGGACTACCGTCTCCACGAATGCGATGAGATTCATTCTCCATCGTATCCATTCAAGTATAATTATCATTTGATGATTTAAAAATGATGTTTAAGGACTTTATATCATTATGGATATGAATAAGATACAACAAACATGGCTTACGAAATAAAACATATAAAAGAAAATGAGTAAGTTAACACCCGAAACAACGATAATACTATGACATTATTAACAAAGAAAAGTTAAAAGATCATATATGATATGATATTAATATATATGATTCTTGTATAATTTAATAACAATTATTTTAATATTATACAGGAGGTTAACCTACCCCAACCAAGTAAAAGTACAAGGTAAGGGATTTTCTTATCTCACTTTCAATTCCGTGAGATTTCCATTATTCGCCACTAAATTATTGAAAGTGGTGTATTGTGTACTGGAATTTGATATATATTATCATGATTATCTTTATATTCATGTTATTCTATAAATAGTTTGGTGGTTATTAACTTTTGGCCATACGACTCAGTTGATTAACGTGGTAAGGGGTTTTCATCTCACTCCTTATTCCCGTGAGATTCATGCCATATTACCACCATTACCTTTTGTGTGGTGTATGTACTGCCCATAATTATATTCTTTGTGTAATACACTCTAATTTATGTGTATTTACATATTAATTGTATGATACCTCTTTCATGGGTTGTATGTTTCATAAGTTACCAAGTTGGTAAGGGTTATTTCACAATCTCTTCATTATCCGAGGTTGTTTATACGTAATAATATACTGGGATTTCATTATCATCCACATCCATGTTTCTTCGAAATGTATTTCAAAACATATTTATTATTTACAAGAATATGGGTTAAAGTCATTTATACCCTTGTATGACTTTTTATAAGAGGAATCATTCCGTCGTTTTCAAAACAAGGTCCTTTTTAACCTTTTTGACAGAATTAAGGTACGAATGTTTTTTTAACTTATACGGCGGGTGCGGCTATTTTCCGCCGTTACAAAATCTTCAAAGCTTCCCTTACAAGCTTATAAGAATATTTTCAAAGAAAATGTTTTATTTTATATGGATCTTAAATGATTTCAAAATAAAATGAGATATTTCTTTAAAAAGAATATTGGTTTCATCTATGTCAACATCCTTTGATGGATTTTAAAATCATTTGAAGTTGATTTATTATGATACAAAACTTCTATATTGTATTGAAGGTTTTGTGATATGTTTGACTGTGGATGTGCTATTTTTATACCATTCATAGTTTATGGTGAAAGTATTGACATTTCGTATGCTAGTTCCAATAAGAATGTTTATGTTATATTTCAACCTTTACTTCATATGAATGTGTTGGACAAGTATGTTCCAGGTTGGGGACTGGTTAAAGTAAGCCCTCCAGGTTGGGGACTGGTAAAAGTAAGCCCTCCAGGTTAGGGACTAGTAAAAGTAAGCCCTCCGGTTTGGTCTCCGGTTATTAGAGGCACTCCGGGTTGGTGTCCGGTTATTAGAGGCACTCCGGGTTGGTGTCCGGTTATTAGAGGCACTCCGGGTTGGTGTCCGGTTATTAGAGGCACTCCGGGTTGGGTTCTGGTTACAGTTAGCCCCAATGTCTTGGGATGAGGCCTTGACAAAGAAATTAAAGTTTAGCATTATGCATTCCATCATTATGAAAGAGGTTATTGATTTTGCATGTGATTATTCGATTAGTAGAATATCCATGTGAATAAGTAAATGGAATTATTTCATTTTACTTTTGCCATACTGTGTTGAAGTTCAAGTTTAAAAGGATTTTGTTTTAGTAATGCATTGCCTTAAATTTTTATGCTTATTTTGAATGTTCCGCTATATTGTTATCCTTACTGGGCATTTGAGCTCACCCCTTTTCTATATTTTATTTTCCCCAGGATGTGAAGAAGTAAGTTATGAATGACCTGCAGGGATATTATAAGGCGATAATAGTGTGGACTGTGGAGACATTATGTTGTTGTATTAGTTTTTCATTTTATGATGTAATGTAAAACTTATGAATATATCTAGTGTTTCCAAGGCTACTAAACCAATCGGTCTTTCGAGATTTTATCTTTCTTGTGATCATACCAATGTTATGTAATAATGCACCGACTCTGGGTAACGGGGGTCGGGGCGTTACACAAGTGGATTTCATTTACTTTTTATACTTTCTATATTTGTCCTCATATTTCTTTTTTTACATGATCTTGGGAAAGTTAGACTTTATATGTCTTTTTCAATTATATTCATAGAAGACTATCTCATCAGAATTGTCACTTCCATTCCAATTTTTCTTCCTGCTTCCTTTTTGATAATATCATCCCTTGAAGTTGGGCTTTCTAAAAAATTTCATCTTCTTGTAAAATCTCTTAAATCTTTTGGATAATTAATCCATCTCCTCATCACTATCTGGTGATTACTGTTCATTTCTAGAACATTCTAGAGAGACTTCTAATTTTCCTCTATACTTGTGTTTAGAGGTGGTGGTCTTGAATGCAATAGATTTTATTTTGGGTTCATAATTATCTTCATTGTTGACTTTCAACCCCTCTTCATACATATTCAGTTTCCCAATGTGTTATTTTATAGGTAATTTTCTAATGTCGCCTGATTCTCTAATAGAGATATAGGTTCCTCTCCATCTGTCAGATAGGCATCATAGAATCCTCATGATCTATTCTGTAGTAGTGACTTCTCTTACAAGAGAAATTATTTTGTTGAAAATTTTGTTAAACCTGATATATATGTCAGAAATAGGTTCATCATGTTTCATTTTAAAGTTATCATATTTAATATTATAATTATTAAGTCTTGTTTCTTTCACACTAGAAGTTCCTTCATTTGAAACAAAGTATCCCAAATTTCATATGCATTTTCACATGCAGAAATTCTATTAAATTCCTTACCTATTTAAGGGAAATATAAATCATTAATGGATTTAAAATTTTTATTGTAGGAAGTCTTGGTAGGGTCATTCCAAGTGATTCTATCAGTAGTAGGAATCTTATACTCATATATAATTCAAGACCATATTTCAAAACTCATACTTTCAAAATGCATTTTCATTTTAATTTTCCATTGAGCATAATTGATTCCATTAATGAATGGTGGTCTATTTTATGCAGCACCTTCCAATATATTTTTGATAATAAAGAAATACATTGAAAGATATAGAAATTTAGAATTGAAAGTAATTTACAGACTTTTAATGTACAACTAAAATCACAGTTGAGTAGGGTCAAAAATAGAATTTTAATATGAATAAAAAACAACCCTATAATACCAAATGTTTGTCAGAGTAGAGTAATCTAGAGGGGATAATTCATTATCTATAAAAATTTCTGTTTAAAAAATATTCTTAAAAAGGTTCCCCAATAAATTTAAATACAACCAAGTTAATCAATGTAATATGGTTATGAATGTTTGACTGTTTAAATAACTTCTCAAATGATTGATTAATTTTCAAAAATAATAATATCTATTATTATAATTACATTCAGAGATATTATAATTAGGAAAAATTATTATAACTTCTTTCCAAAATTAACTATCAATTTAAATTTAGTGATTTTTGAATGATATAGTAAAACATAGAAAACAAAATTTAACAACACAGTGGATATAAGCCAAGTTGTTTAGTCTCAAGCTGAGACCTAATCCACTCCACTTGGTGATCACCTACCCCCATGAAGTTTTTATAAATAAAGGTGATCCACATCCTGGATCTAGGTTTACAATAGTATACAGAACTATCCAGGTCACACGACCTCTTCCACAGTTCATTATTGTTAGGATCTTTTAGGTCATACATAGATATCTTCCACACTTATACGTGGGAATACACAAGTTTAAAAAGATGTATGAGAAAGGATATCTTTTATCATTCAATTAAATGTAGGAGATGGTGTGTTTTGTTTATAAATACAGACACACACACACACTTCTCAAACGATAAAAATAATACACAAAAGAGAAAAAATGATGAGACAAGGTCAGAAGTGCTCTGTGTGTTAGTCTATGCAGATATGGACATCAAGGAAGAAACATATGAAGAAATTGAGTCCTCATGAGGAAAATAGAGTATCTCAAGAAAGTTATATATGGATCATGTTTTTCATGGTGTTGATAGTGCGAAAAAAAAAATTTGACTCTTGGATTCGAGAATTCTTCATTAATTCTTAAGAACTGCTGTGTTGCATGTGTCGGTTCTTCATTCAAAAATGATTATGGTTCTTCTTTATCACGCATACAAGTTTTTCCTATATTGTCTCTACTATCACCACATTACTTCTAGCCACACTGTTCTTTTTATTCATAGAATTAATGTGCTGGGGATGACAAGATGCTTGTATTCTGCACCTCATAAATCACACTATCCGGAAACATATCTAAAAAGAAACATAAATTGTGTCAGTGCATTTAAATTCTTCATATATGACCATTAAAAATTTAATTGAAAAAACGACAAAAGAGATTATGAAATGGTGTCACTGTCTATTTGGAAATGGTGTCTTCATTAAATGTTGTCTTATCGAAATGTTGTCTCCTTGAAATGGGGTCTCCTTGTTTGTCTTTGAGTGGTGAGAGAGTTATAATGTAACAATTGTATAGATATCAGAAACTGGAAGAAAAGATGTGGAGTTTGATCATAATGTCAGGCCATGGTGTTTGGATGGTCACGGTGTCTGGTCAGGGTGTCTATGTCACAGTGTCTGGGTCATAGTGTTTGGGTCACGGTATCTGGGTCACAGTGTCTGATCATGGTTTCTGGGTCCTTCGACAGAAAAACATAACTGGTGGCAGACTCATGGATTCTTAGACTTAGCCAAATATCTATACACAGACTTAAACAGTAATATTCATAGAATGAAATAAAATTAATAATTCAGAAGATAATTTCATTATAAAAATAATAGTTTACAAAAATTATTTAATGCATAAAAAGACTGATCATCTGTACACATGATTTTAGATATATTAAATTTTATTAATAGGATTTATAAAATGTATAAGATTAGTGATCATTAAAAAATGATTAAGACATGACAATTCTAACAATATTAAATTAAAAAAATGTTTAAGAATCAACTCATTATTCTGGTTCTCAAAAACCTGATGAAACTCTAGTTGACGTAGCTCATTGTGGTGATAATGTTTCCACTCATGAATTTACTGACGAAACCAAGATTTTTGTATATCATTTAGTTTATCTATCTAAATGGACCTTAGAGACTATAGTAGATGAATTTAGTGATGGAACAAATTTTCATTGAAAACTATTGGTCATGAAATTAAATTCCAATGAATTTAGTTGTTAGAACATAGATATCATTATGTATGACCTATAAAAAAATCCACTGCTAATGATGATGATATTTATTTTTAGAAATTTACCTACAACATTTCATTGGGAATGGTTGAAGATTTTATCCAATTTCAAAATTAGTCTAACAAACTATATGGAGTACATAATATTTATAAAATGGAAATTTTAGATATAGGATATAGTTCTATTTAAATTATATAATTTTTTATATTTTCATGTATAATTTCAAATTTTGAAAGATAATTCTATCTTAAGATGATTTTATAAGGAACTTAAGTGGGAGATGGGTGTTCATTTTGGGAATATTTATAGTGAGGTAGCTTCCCAATATTATTTTGGTGACTTGAAGAAATTTTTATTTAGAATAAATTAATCCTTAAGAAACATTTCATGTCATGTGTGAGCATCTAATTCAAAATTTAAATAACTAGTAGATGTGATGAGTAGAGTAAATCGTTTATAAAATAATGATTATACAATGAATAAAAAATTTCAAATCCTTTAATGTGAGATTATTCCTCATTGAACATTAGATGAAAATATAAATTCCTTACTCATAAGTTTATCTTTCAAGAAACAAGAATTTAAATTTTTAACAACCATTTGAATGAAATGATGAGTAATTATATTTAGTCAACTAAGTATATTTATAATTTTACTAAGTTGTACAGTGTAGAAGTACATAATATGTATCAATAGTCATAATTATTTATGAATGAATTTATATGTCCAATGAAAATAAATTTAAACATATTGATGATGGAGTTTTGGATAGTCCATCATATCATTAATGATTCTCTAACAATAGAGTCTTACAAGGAAGATCCTAAACATGAACCCTATTCTCATTATATCTCATATCCTATTAAAAACATTGATCCAATTTTTTTATAATATAAGAATATTAATTAAAGAAATTATTTCTTAAAAAAACATGTTTCCTTATATTATTTTATCTTATATCATGTTTTATACTATTTTATGTCTTAGTATATTCATTTTTTAAAATGTATTTAGTTTTAATATATAAAAAATTCCCTGAAAATTATATGGAAATGTAAATGTTTTTTAATTTTACTATTAACATTATTTTAGATATAATATAATGTGTTATTTGTTTTGATAAACAATGCATTTTAGTCAATTATATTTCTTAGTGGTTTTGTTGTTATTTTTTCTGTATCTTTTAAATTTTGAATGAAATTTGGTAAAACATTATATACTATTGTTTGATTTTGTAAATATCAATTATTTGATCAATTAATTAAAAAATATATTTTTATGTATATAAATCTATCTGTTATTTTATCTTTCAAAACAGTGATATTTTTTGGAACATGAATATTGAACCAATAATTTCATTTCTTTTATAATTGAATTTTATTCTCCTAAACCTTATATGTTTAAATAATTTTGTTTCATAAAATGATGTTTAGAAGTAAATGTTTGTAAATATTTATTTTATTTCTTCTAAAATACTTGAATAAATTGGATGGGAGTTTTCTATGTATTGTGGAGACTTTATAAGGAACATAGAATCATTGTTCTGAACCCAATAATTTAAAAGAAAATTTGGTTTGGGAATATAACATTTAATATGGAATGCTAATTTTTTACAAAATGTTCACACAAAAATTTACATGTGAGAAAAATTTTTTTTTAGATAAACCCTTTGTTCAATTATCTAATGAAAATTTTCTTATTAAAATATATATAATGAGTGTTATTTCTTGAAACATACTTTGGATGTTTTCTAAATATAGGGAAATTCCTAGTTTTAAAGCATTAATTTCCAAAATTATAATTATCACAGTTTATATGGAGATATTTCTGGATCTCTTTTACTAATTTCAATCAGTTGTTCTTATTTATTCTCAAATAGTTTCATTATTCTATTTGATTTGAATGAAAACCACTATAGAGTAATGAATATTTAATCTCTTGATTATCTAATTATAACTATTTTTAAATATAATTTTTGTAACTGCTTTCATACAATCCGAACATTTTTAATTAGTTTGTTGAAGCTTTTCATACTGCTCTTTTGCAGCATACATGTTATAATATTTTGTTGTGTGGTCATCCACCTACTGTGAATGGTTATTATTTTATTTATATATATATTTGATGATATTTTAAAAAAATTGAAATTTTTAGATCCATAATTACTGAAATATTGTATTTTTTAAAAAATAATATCCATCCTCTGTTAGATATTAATGAAATTTTTGGAATAATATTATTAGAATTATACATCCTATATTATTCATTAGAAGTTTAGGCTACACATACTCATTTATGGAGGAGTGTCGTATTCTCATATTTATTTGTAGATATCAATGCTTCCTATAAACTAACATGACTTATTCTATGTTGTTTACTATGAACATTATGTTGTTGTAGTCCCGGATAAACATACCATATTGGAGATAACCACCAACCTCACAAAGAGAGTGTTAGTGGAGCATACAAGGGGATATTTGGGCCCTAGAACACTATAAATTATTTTTCATCTTCTTCTTTTTAATTACGCTTTCCAATATATTTTAAAATAATAATTCATCACATAACAAAGGGTACATAATTTTAATTTATTCATGTGTTTTTAGAAGGACACAATTCACCATCATATGTCTTTAAAAGTTATAATTATTATTTTCTACTTATATTATTTTGGTACCAACTGTAAAAATCCAAAATCTAGTACTATAGAGTCAATTTATAGTTTCTAATATTGGAAGAATGCATAAGGAATATTATCTTGATGGATCAATTATTTTAATAGTCTTGAATAATTAGATACAAATATTCATCCATATTATATTCAAAGTAATATATAAAACATATTCAAATTAATTACACTATATGGTTTAACGGATTCAATTATTTCATATCCATATCAAGTATAAAATAATGAAAAATAAGTTTGAGTTCAATTTCACGATATGGTTTAAAAATATTAGTTTCTATCAGGAGAAGATAAGTTTTAATTAATATGTCAATATGATTAAATGAAATCACAATTTTTTAATAAAAAAATTGATCCTAAAGTACATCCATGGACAATATCAATGAAAGAATAACTCACATTATAAAAATAATTTAATTCTCAATGATATAAATGTATAATATTGGAATTCTGGATATCATACATCATGATATATTTTATATCAAGGTATTGCACCAAGATAGTTTAATAATTGGGAAGATATATCCAAAAAACCATTTAATAAGGCAATGAATATTGTTTTTCTCATGAGACATGTTGATGCATTATAGGGATATATATAATAAAAACATGTCAATAACATATTTTCCAATTCATTCATCATATATTTAATGATAAATTTATTTTATAAATAATATTCCTAATAAAAAACATCCATATTGACAATGGATCATTAAATATCAATATTTCTGCAGTCATTTTGATTATTTTCATACTAAAACAACATATATATATATATGGTATACATATTAAGAAAATAAACATATCTATAATACAAGGAATATGGATATTTAGGAGAAATATAATGTCTAATTTAAAATGATTATTAGAAATCGATTGTTCAATAGAAAGTTAACAAACAAAAAATCAATAATATGTAAAAGTTGACGATAAATTTATCAAAAATATAGGTGTGAATTGATATTATACCACATTAAAAAAATTAAAAAATTGAATATAACCATTTAAATAATCATTCATTAATATGTATTTTTGTAAAACTATTTAGAACATGTATGGGAATCTAAATTGCATAAAATGGTTATGGTGGTCAAAAAATATTTTAACACCATTTATATTAAAAGAAAAAAATCACCCTGTATTTTGGAAAAAGAAACTCAAAAATTGACACATTAAGAAAACTTCTAGAAGATTCCCTTCAAACTATGAAAAAATACAAGGTTAATTTAAAATGTCATAATTATATCACAAGAGTAAATAAAAATGGATTTTGTAATTTTTTTTGAAAAATATAGACATGGAAGATAAATATACCCAGTAAAAAATAAATATTACTACCATTTCTATCTTAATCTATTCTTTCCTTGAATCATGGTCTAAAGAGAGTAAAAGTAATAATCATATAAACAAACTCAGTAAATAGACCCCTTCTGTTTTCACCAAAACACATTTTACATTGGATTTATTTCAAAACTAAATCTTCTAGGATGTGATTAGGGATGTTGGTAATTGATATATGTTGGTATTGTGTGATAAATATTTCATTAGAGGTGTTGAAAAGTGAGTAGAGTGAATGAACTTTTATAATTGTGGAGTATTGGAATCTTGGTAAATAACAAAAACTAATTCAATAATAGGAGTTCGCACATGTGTCATCTGCTTCCAAATTTGATCAATTATGGATAATATGGATGATATGGTTGTGAAAAAACAACCACTCCATAAAACAAAAACATTTTTTTGGTTATTATTTAGTCTTTAATTTTTTAAAATTTTTAAACGTATATTTGTTTCACTATGGTTACTTATATCTTTTTATTTAACATGTTAATCTATCCATTAATAATACAACTCAAATGATTATTATTAGATACTTTAAAATTTTTTATTATAAATAGAAATTACTATTCAATAAATAAAAATTATATTTTGAGTGGGAATCTTAATTTTAACAGACACACATATAACACAGAAACCTCATTTTAATCTTAATCGCAATAATTAATTATAATAGTTTTCACAAATCATTATTGTCCAAATATAACTAGACCATTAAATATAATAAAAAATATTCTAATTGATAATATGTGATCCATCTTTATACATTCGATTTACATAAGTAGAAATTTTAATTTAAAATTAAACCCGCAAACATAATGAGAAAGTGGGGTTTTAATGAGAAATGTTCAAAAGTTTATAATGTTTTTATATCTAATTTCATTATTTTGATGATTCCAACGAAATAAATTGGGGTAATATATATATATATATATATATATATATAATTTAACTTATTTTGTTTCAAAAAAAATATCTTATAATTCTTTTTAAGAATAATTTTAATGAAAAATCAAGTTCTAAATTAAAATAAAATATTTTTCAGAATTTATCAAATATTAAATATTTTATGAAATTTATAAAAAATTATAACAAAATATCATTTTCATATTATTATCTAAAAAATTATAATAAATTTTTAAAACAAATTTTCTATATTTAGAAAAAAAATTAAAAACAGTAGACTTAATGAAAATTTGGGTTTTGAGGAGTGTTTATTTCAAGAATTAAATGATTTATATTAACTATATGACTTACAAAAGTAAATCTATGGATACAAATTAAAATTTATTAAAATATAATCTATTAATATCATTAAATAAGTTATCTAGTAGGTGTTATTTTAATATTTTTCAATGGAGAAAAATTATGCGCTTTAAAAAAATTCATAAAAAACCATTTTTGAACCCAAATAATAAAATTATATGAAAATCCTATATAAAGTGGATTAAAAATGAGTTTATTGAACTAAAAGGAAATAAATTATAATTATGTTATTTTAAAATATATTATTTCATTTATATAACATAATTTTTTGAAAATATGTAGTTGTTTTTCAAAAAGTGTTCTTTTTCACAATTCACAAAAAAACAATTTCCAAAAAAATAACAAACATTCAAAATAAGTTAATTTAAATATAAAGATTTTTATTTTTAATTTAATTTTATCAAAATTATTTTATAAAATATTTATAAATTAATCCTAATATTTTCATATAAGTAGAAACAAAAATCAATTTTTAGGAAAAAATATTTTTGAATCATACAATTACTTTACTACAATTTTATGGATTATTTACTAAGAAGTTATAATGAAATTTATACATAGTAGTATATTTATATTTATATTCTATAAATTAGTTCATACTATTCATAATCTCTTATACAATGGATAGTTTATAATTTTCATATTTAAAATAATAATATTTCGTGGTTTAGGGAAGCTCGGTGTCGCATGTCTTGCAGACTATTGTTATTATTCTTAACAGAAGCTCAACCTGGTGTCTTGTATAATAAAATATATAATCATTATTTCATGTAACACAAGATAAAAAAAATATTCTTCATAATAATAAATATTAAATATATTAAAATTAGTTGAAATAAATATATTTTCCAAAATCTTGTTGTGTTATATTCTACCTCCACCCCTAAAATAAATTTCTCCATAAAACTTCATCTTGGTCGTCAAAGGTTTAACATTTGAAAATACCTTCATATAAACCAACATCATAAAAATGGTAAATAAAATATCCTTTTTTTAAATTATACAGTTATGTGTGATTGTCATCTAGAATAACACATACTATATTTCCAAATATGATAACATTACTGGGAAGTGAAAACATGGACATAAAAGAGAAAAATAGACCCCAAATACAGATAGTTAGTAATACAGAACATGGTTAAGAGAAAGTTAATGAGTACAAATCCCTAAACCATGGGGGATGGGAAAGTTCATTGAAATCCTAAAAAATTATGACAACAAAATAAAATTTTATTTCCATATCATTTTCCTAAAGTTTATGAATTTTTAGTGAGAATATATAGTTAAATAATTTTATTCCACATCATAAGAACAATCTCATCCATGAGTTATTCCTTGAACAATTTCCACTCCATCTATTACTCTAATAAATAAAGGTGAATCCTTTTATCCTGATTAACTAAGGGATCATTTGATCTATAAATATATTTATAAGTCATTATGACCATCTCTAGTTAAAAAACGTTAACATTTGTTATCTAATATGGATGGATCTTCATATGGTTATGTAATATGATTATATCAAAATCCACTTCCAATGTTCAAGTTAAACTCAACCATAAATAGTTAATATTATTAACATTAAAAAACTCAAAATTTATAATTATTTCAAAAAATTTATCCATATCAACATAACATTAATCATCCAAACATTATTAATCTGCTTTAATTGTTCACATGACAAATATGTGATTACATTGGTCATATATTCCCTTGAAGCTGGTAATAATACAAATTACCATAAAAACTCAATGGAAACATGAATTATTCCTCACCACTATAATAAAACCATACATTAATGTTAATATTACATACATTCAATAATGATTCACACTCTATAAATGTTAACATAAATGACTTTGTTAATAAATAAAGTATCATTTATGAGGTCATAAATATTATAAAATTCACTTTATCAATATAAGTATCACTTTATCAAAACTAAACACCATTTTACCAATTTCATGAAAATATTTAGGTATTTATTCCCTTATTCAAAATATTATATTGTAATTAAGTCACCTTTCTTGTCCATTAGTACCATTGAATACATTCTTGAAACCCTTTAATGAATAACTATTTTAAACTTATCCACTGATGTTTCATGGTTCTAATAACCCAAATATCATTGATAAAAGTATAATTCTTTGAATATGAATACATATATACATAAATCATTGTAATTTATTCATATAAATTTAACCATGATGTGTCATCTTATATTGTAACACTTCTTTATTTAATATGTCAATTATAGTGTCTTTATAATCATAAATATAACTGTTACTCATATAACCTTGATAATTTTTTTATGATATTTCAATTTAGGAAATCTATTTGGAAAATTTTCTATACATACAACATTTTTAAACATTCAAAAATAAATTATAAATTAGTGATACCATCATTCTCATCCATTATGTTAATCAAAAGTTTCATTTGTCATTTGTAGTTACATTCTTTCTGTTATTATTTTCAATAAAAAATCATATTATCATCCCTATAAGATATTCCCTTAAGTGATTATTCCTAAATTCTAGATATATATAAAATTTTATATTCCTTCATCCATTTTCACTATTACTATAACACTTATCCAAATTCATCCTTCTATTTTTTGGTTATTCTGATAGTTGTTCAATGATCACATTTTTATTCATTTTCCATGAAAATTTTTTAGGAATAAAAAAATAGCCTTCACTCGAGTTATCACATAATATTTATTTTCATTAGAAAATTTTCTATCACATTCAATGTTATCCCAATTACTTCTATTTCTATCGAATTAATAAAACCAAAAATCATAGTGTGTAAAACACTAATCATAGGGGGAAATCATTTAATCGTGAAAATCACTTAAAATGTGTATAAATAAAGAAACATTATTTCTAATATATGAATCCTTTGGTTTTTCTAGGTTATTCAAAGTCATAAACTATTTAAATAATTCATGGAGATTCATTAATAGTTTGTGAAAATTTCAAATCATATCCTCTAGGAGTGTTAAACTAGGTGTGTAGCAAGAAAAAAATATCACTAGATTATGATTGGGTATTCATAAATGTGATGATTTTAGTGTTAATTCCCCTATTTTACTCTATATTAGATCAACATCCCCTTTTAGTATCTAGATAAGAATGTAATTGCTGGGATACCACTCACTCTATCCTTTACCATATTAATATAAGACTTCCTGTATTTTTTAATCTTTTTTATACTTATAATTGGACATGTACTTATCGATATCAATATGGGTTTCGCATCCATGTTTTCTAATGATAACTAAAAATTTCATCTGATACCAACTATAGCGACCCCGTATAGTCATACAAGGATATTACACCTTTCTAAATGAATATTAAACACTTTACATAGAGACATTCTAAGGGACTATAATATTTTAGTGTGTTTGAAAAAATGGTACATATTATTTTTATTCAAGAAATATCATCAATGTATACCACCTTTTGTACCTTAAAAACACAATCTACCTAAATCTTTCTTCATATCCCATAGAATGAAAACATATGAAAACGTGAGATGAAACGAATTGTAAGGATAAAAAAAGAGAGATACACAATAAAAAACATGAGGATTAGGGTATTAGAGTATGAGAATAACATTTGAAAACCATACCCTTAAAGTCAAAGATTATAATCTTGAGTCATGGAATAAGAGTTGGTATTTCATGAGATCTAAATCATAAGGGAATCAAAGAACTTCATAAATGAGAGCATAATATTGGAATCAGCCGCATATTTTTGGAATACATATCATTAGAAAATATTTTGAACACATATAAATAGAGACATGATCACTTGTTATGTTATGTTTATGAAATCTAGCCCTCATGTATGATTATGAACATGAAACAAGTTCTGTGCATAATATTATATAAATGAATAATAGTTTCATACATAACACTATGAACATGTATTCATGTTCACTAATAACATAGTGAACATGTAGTCATGTTCATGAAAAACATTGTAAACATGTATTCATGTTCATATATAACATATTTACTCACAAGATATCTATATTTACATAATATAAAAGTGGTATATATAGGTCCCTCCCTTCACTTAATAGAAAAAATGTTTTTTATGACATAATATCATAAAACTCAATCATATCAATTCCCATGAAATGAAATGGGTTTCGTTAACATTTCATCATATCGTTATATATGAAAAAGAGATTGATTTCATAATTAAATATTAAAAATAATCGCTTCAATGGATGAATAATAGTGGTATCCTTGGATTATATCCCAATAAGTCACATGTATCATCAATATATTTCATCAAAGATGGAAAATAATTTTAAAAGATTGTTTAAAAAATTTCATAATGAAAATAAATGTCCCGCATTGAAAAAAATAAAAAAAATGAACAATTTGAAATAAATAATTCATTAAAAATAAACTTGGAATATTATCATGTGATATTAAAATTAATAATTAGTAGTGATTTAATAATATTAATTTAATTTAATACACTTTAAAATGATAATTCATTTCACATTTTTCGTAAAATCTTAATAAGAATTGTTTGGAAAACTACCTAATTATTCCATTAATTTTTTAAAAAACAATTTTAAATATGTAAAAAGAATCTTATAAATCCTAGGGTAATATTAAAGTAATGTTCTTTTATAAAACATGGTTTTGAAAAAAAAAATTACTTCCGAACATGGAGGGAAATAATGTCAGTTTTTTATTAAAATACAATTCACAATTTTTTTATATACCAAAGAGTGGAAAATGGTATTATTAATTTAAAACAACATGATTAAAAAGTGGATAATTATTTTCATGAATTTATTGATAAATGGGTCATGATAATTTTTCATCAGAAACATAATTGTAATAAATCCCAATAAATTATGACATTGTCACATAAAATCATCCCCACATTGAAAACATTGAGTAGTAATCCTTATGAAAGGTAGATCCTAAAATTGCTTTGTAAATCCCTATAATTATAAGAATAATAATCAAAATGATAATTCATGGAAATTATATACATGACGTAAAACAAATAGACACTGGATATAGAATGTGTCTTACAAAAGTAGATAATAAGAAAGAAATATGTTATCGTAAGTATTGACTTCCAATGTACACTTTAAAACATCTTGTATAATATGTATATATTTATTATATATCTATTAAATAACCATATATATATATATATCATTCCATATATTATTTTAATATGACTAATTATTCCAATTTTATTAACAATTCCTTGTCAAAATCCAATTTCAAGCAATAAATGCTTTGTTTGTCATATACGTTTTGTCTTTTTTTCCTCTTACACCGATTTTGGTTTCATAATTTCCATAATTTTTACAATGATTTAAGTATCACATATATAAATAATATATGTATTTATAGTAATCCATAAATATAGTGATATAAAATGAACACCCACATTTATGGAGATGGTAGGCCGTACATATGCATTAATTTCATTTCCATTTCATTATCATATTGAAAGAATGAAATGTAATTGATATATTATAATTACATAATAATATTTATGTCATATATATCACATTTTTTCATTAAATCCTTCCTTATTATCTTCTATTTAAAACATGAATGAATCACATCACCTCACGAGGCAGTAGTTTTTTGTACACACGAGTGACATTATCATATTACAAAAAAATGGAAACCATGAATGTTTGTGTGATATAATAATTCAATAAGATTAATAATTTAATTAATATAAAATATAATAAATAAATAAATTATAATAATGATACTTTATAGTTTGAAATGGAAAAACTTAATGAAATTAGTTCATGATGAATTATTTTTTGGTTGACACAGATGATGATTCGGTATACTATTTGATATAAGTGGAGATGGTTTTAGGTCCTAAAATTACAATAATAATAAAAAAATTATTTAAATTACTAAGGTTAGTATATCCTGAGGGTATGATAATAATTTAAGTTTGTGGAAGATGAAATAATATAGGAACACTCATTGATGAATATTGATACCTTTCGGGTTTCCTTCTTAGGTTTACACAATAATCCTATGTATGGTGGATTTATGACCAAACAATGGTGTCTATATTGAGTGTAGGTAAATCAGGATGTGATTTTCGTAGGAAATGGTTGATATAAATATATTGGGTGTTGTGAAAAAGTGAGGGGAGCGAGTGCCTTTTGTAATTGAATGGGAGTTGCAGTTTTGTAAATACACAAACACATTTACTATTATGAGGTCACTCTTACCCAATGAGACTTAAGAATTAACCAATAATTGATTTTAGGTGTGATATGGTGGATAAAAACACCCAAATGAAAAAATAAACACATTTTTTGTCATTTTATTTTTTAGTCATTAGTTTTACTAAATTTTACCCATTCAGATTTTTCACTATGGTAACTTCTATATTTTTTATTGACCTAGGTAATCTATCTATTAAGAAAAACTATAAAAAATATATTTATTGTATAATATATATATATATATATTAGGTATTTGGGGATAAAAATACAATAAAACCCACATTCACCCCCACAGACGGGCTAGAAAGATAATCCATACCCCCCAAGGGGATATCCCACCTATCAAACCTTATTTATTCAATACATGGCCCATAAGACCAGTGGCAATAAATCACATTACATTGCCATTAAGCCCGTAACTTTGTCCCAATGGCCCATTGGTGAATATTGTTGCTGTATTATATAAAATTCTATAGTACTTTCTACAAAAACTTCACCTATACTGTACCTGCTATAGTTCCCAACACCATTATAGTGTCATCGTTGTCACCGTTCCACCCCAACTATAGTGTTCCTATAGTAGCTCTATAGTGCTATTACAGTCCGTGTGCTCCATGGGTTTTCAACACCCAACCTCGATGTAGTATAATGGGGTTGGCTACAACTAAGCCAAACCCGAACTAGAAAATGTGTTATATGGGTAATAAGGTTTATGTGGGTGCCATGCCATGCTTATTCTGGGCCAAACCCACCAATTGTGTGCCACTATCCCCCAACTAATTTCGAGTGTGGAAGGAATCAAACTTGATCCAGTTTCATTGCCAAGAAGTGACCACATTAGACAGTACAAATAATCCAAACCCTTTCAAAAAAACATGTGTATTTGTAACACCCGACTCCTAGAGGGGGCATTAACAAAGCCCAGAGTTACCTTCACGTATCATTCCAAATTCTGTTTTAACCTTAGAAAAAAAATTAATTCTTAACGTTATCAATAATCATTAAATTAATATGAATAGTTTGAAGTTAATAGATAATATAAATTAATATCATTCATAATATGGAATCAATTTTTCAGACATCCATTGAAAAAAATGGAAAAAATTAATTTAATATTAATCCCATAGACATTACGAAAAATCATGTTTTCAAAGAGAACATTTTAAACATTTACATATATTTTATATCAATTTTTTATAATTATTTGATTCCAGTGACATAAATTTCATTGAAGGTATAATATTAAAATAATTATAATTTAAACTCAATTTATTATTTAATTCTACTTTATAAATAATTTAAATGAAAAGGCATATTTTAATTAAAATTGTGTACATTTCACTATTCATAAAAAATTAAATCTTTTCATAGGATTCTCAAAAGATCATCTTAAAATAATATTGATATGATTATGTACAAATTTAAAATATTTTTGAAAATACATTTATATATTCTGTTGTTTTTATTTAATTTCCATGAGCTACAACCATCTCCACATCTATCAAATGTGATATGGAATCATCACTCTTTTGTACAACGGACTACCACCACGCAAACAAATATAATTAATTTTTTACATTTCAACATATAAAATCTCATTATAATGATGGATTTATTGTTCATATATTAAATTTATGATATTATAATTCTTTCTGGATTATTATATCACACATACATTCTCACTTTCCATTCTATGTGAAGACGTTAATGTCACTCATGTGTATGACATACTACTTCCGCCCAAAGAAATGTTTTTCATTGATGATTTTTAGGGGAGGTAATAATGAAGGTTTTAATGTAAATATATTATATACGCCACATAAATATTTTATTTATTTATAATATTTTAGTTAAACTTTTTCATTCAATTCGACAAATTATGGAAAAAGTGTTCATTCATACGTACAACCTACCATCTTCATGGATGATTTAGTTAATGATATATCACTAATTTTTTTTGGATTAAACTAAATAATTATATAATGAATACATATAATATTTATATAATTGTTGAAATTATCTATATGATGAAACCATGATTTAATTAAGATGACAAAAAAATAACAAGTGAAAATATGCATGAAAAACAAATCTGGTGTTGCCTAAAACATGATTTTAAAATGGAATTGTTAATGAAAATTTATTAACGATAACAATAAAATCATATATGATATGGTATTTATTTATTTTTATATAATTTATTTATAATTACCTTATATTTTTTATATAGGATGTTTTAACTTGTAAGACAATGGTTAAGGTTAAGGTAAGGGATTTTTGTCTCACTTTTTACATTTTTGAGACACATGCAATATTCACCACCTGTTTCATTTATGTGGTGCATATACATAAAATTAAATAATTTTATGATTATCATCATTAATATTAGTGATAATTACATATCCATTTAATGATATTTCATTCATGGGGCTTATGATTCAATGTTACTAATAAGGTTTTGATTTTATGTTACAATCTCATTGTTTATAAAGATTGTTTATTATTATATTTCCCATGATAATATCATATTATCAGTATCTCAATAGATTCATGAATTTTCTTCCTATACGGTTATTCAGTATATTTTCAAGTAATTGATCTATTTTTAAAAACATTTCTTCTTAATATAATTAATAAAATGATTTTATAAAATCTTACTTTATATCTATGCCATTCAGAAATATATTTTCTTCCATAACCATGTTATTTAAATAAAATTCCAAAAATAATTTATTATATTCTATTATAATTTATAAAAGTCATTTTACACATAATTTACCTTTTCAATACATTAATTGAATATTCCCTTATTTTTCCAATCGATTTCTGTTTATATTTTTTCAAAAATATTAATAGAATATTTGCTTTAACTATTCCTAACTGGGATATGAACCAAGGATAAAATTCATATTATTTCATTAAATGGTTTATGTTTATGATGGAATAATGATTACGAACCCTGTTTTTTTCATAGGTTGCGATATGATGAAATCTTTCTTAAAGCCATTTTATTTCATGGGTTATGATAAGATGGATGTTAATGGTCTTATGGAACACATATTTATGGTTTACATTATGATATGGTTGGGAACTATATCTAACCCCAATTAATTGAGTAAATGTAGATATATAATGAGTAATTATGTTATTCATGAAACTGATTATATGTACATAGTGTTATGATTAAACTAGACAATGTATTTATAGTGTTATTCTTGGACTTTCCTTTCATGTCCCTAATGTTATGAGTCAACATGGTTGCATGTCCACAAGCTTATACAGGGTAATTATTTAATTTACTAATCTTAATGAGTGAACCTATCTCTATTTATGCATGTACATAATGTTATAATATGATGGGTATTCTATAAATATTTTTCTTATTCTTGTGTTTTTTTCTCATAGATCATGTAATGTTATTCCCTTACGATTAAAATCATACAAACTGGTAATATTTATGCGATGAATCAAGATCGTTATCTTTGATATGCAAGGTATGGTATTAAAATTTTACACTCAAGTTCTCATACCCTTATACAAATGTTATTCTTAAAAATAACCCTTTTTACACTTACTAATAATATGAGCTCACCCATTCTTATGTTTAATTTATATAATTTATAAATAAAGGTTTATAAGGGGTATGATTGTGAAGATACTAATGGGGAATATCTTTATGGGATACATTAATGATCATCCATGAAGTTAAAAAAATGTGTTCTGGGCTTCCAAAAAGAATAAAATATTTCTCTCATCTAGCATGTTTTTGGTAAATGAATAGAACATGCATATAAAATGTTTTTATTATCTATGTACACAAATACTATGTATATCAAATTATATTTTATTGGTTTCTTACTACTCCAAAGTTCAAAGGGGGTTTTCTTAAGAAAATTACTTATCTAGACATTAATAAGAATATAAAAACACACACTGAATACCTTAAACCAAAATAATTAATGGATAATAAATTAATATTGGATATTTCTTGAAATAACTTATAGTGTTTTATTTAAATTTCTAAAAATCCCCTACTTATTATTTATTTTTTGAAGTGAAAAAGATTGATTATAACCCTGTTATGTAAAATATTCATTGAATTATTTATTTTTGAAGTATCCACTAGGAATATTTCTAAAGTATATGATATTATATTATTTTTAATTTTGAATCATATATTTATGTTTGATAAAACATTTTCAAGATTACTTTTTGTGAGCTAAGGGATAAACCCAGGTAATTTTTTCATAATGATTAAAAATGTATAAAGTGTATGATGTACCTCTTTTAGAGGAAACATGAGTTTGATTGAATAAATCAAGGTGAAATAGATAAACATAATTTTAAGTGGATACTTTAATTTTGGATTTTAATGAAGAGATATATTACTTTTAAGTTTTAAAATCATAGAGAAAATACTTTTTTTTGGAAATTCAATTTATGATAATCTTGTCCATGATAATTTCAGTTGAGTTTCAAAAGTTTTTTTGTGAGTGATATAATGAAAAAGGTGTATATTCCATATCCAATAATCATTATATTATTCACTCATTCATTAAACAAGGTAATTATTAAGATATTTCAGATTTATAAAATATAAATTTTTAAAATATGATATAGAAATTAAAAATTTACCCATATAATCAAACACTTTTCAAATGTCATTTAAAAAAGGAAATTATTAATCTATTATGTCATTATTGTTTAATAATATTACAATTATATTTATGTCTATAATCATATAAAACATAATATATAATATTGTAATTAATACGAACAATGCTTATTAAATCAATAATATTTTACAATTAGTAATCCTAATAAATTACATGTCCACTATCATGTCATTTTATTTTATTCAACTCAGTGTATACACTATACATATGACTCAATCATCCACTTTATATGTAACATGTACTTCCTAGGAATTTTTATTGATTTATTTTTATTATAATATTTTAAATATACTATTAATTTTAATACCTAGATGATTTTTTCAATGTTTATGTTAGATAAATGAGATAGTAGAACTCGTATTTTCATTATATGATGGAATTTCAAATAAAATTTGGAATAGTTTTAAATATTTTTCTCCAATGTATTGTTATTTTTTAAAATTGTACCAATAAATTATATTCATAGATTTATGAAATTATTTATTTATTTTATATTGAGATTTTCCTCATAATTTCTTTTTATTTCTGAGGAACTATATTAATTGTTACAACTAATTGTAAAATAGTTATTCCCATAGGGTTTTGAGCCCACAAGTTTATTTATATTACCTCCACCTTAGGTGAATTTTGAGATATCCCCTATGATCACATTGATACATTAAATGAATTTATCTAAATTTGGTTGATTGTTTTTATTTTTAGGATTAATTCATTGTTTTTATCTGAGATTTTATCTTTTTCATAACTAATTTGAATATACATCTTTTTATGTTTTTAATATTTTTTTCTGATTTCGCAAAATTTATTCAACTAGTTTCTATTTAGTAGTTTTAAGGTCATAATAATATAAATAAAATCAAGAACATGAATAAGTATTACATTATACTTCATTATTTAACTCAATTTAATCGTTGAGATATTTTGAAATATCATCGCTTGATTCTGATGAATAGGTGGAGTCATTACTTACACTCTGTGTTATAATTTTTTAGGATTTCTATACCCTTCTTCCTTTATTTCATTATTTTATTGAAAATAGTAAAATACAGATTGATTTTCCCCTTATTCATTCATTCAAATCCTATGATTTCATATTCCCTGTGTTGGTCCAACTTATTGAATAATTGAAATTATTTATTTTTCTTGATTAAAAAGTTCATATTATTTTCCAAGTGATAAATTTATATATCACCATTAAAATATATTTATTTAATTTATTTGAAGAAAATTATATTTTAAATTGATCCATATTTATTTTGTTTTATATTTTATTTATTTAATCAGACTGGTCATAAGAGGTGCAATGCCTTCCGACATAATCATTTTCTTGATGTTTTATTATTCTTAAAAAACTATGTTGGGTTTTATATGAACATTATAATTCCAAAAGTATTATATTTAAAAAATTCTATTGTAAATTATCAAAATCATAAGATTTTATAATTTTTTTGGTTAATAATATATAAATAATTATGTAAATGATTATTGAGAATTCATGTCACAATATTCTATAGCCAAATTTTCATTTCAATTTCAGTTTCCTTAAAATTAACTATAACATTATACGGTAGATAAAAAAAATTCCATATTTCATGAGTAGTTTTACATATATAAACAATATTTATTTCACTCTTATATAAACTAAAATTGATATTAATCAAATATTTTCCATCAATAGGAAATGATATTATATCATTGGGAGTCCATTTTTCATATAATTCTATATTTTATGTGTAACCATGTATAAATATTTTCCAAACATAAAATCCTATGATTCTAAGAAAATTATACATGTTAGTTTAAAAAAAATATTTTATGGAATTAATAGTAGAGAATTAACCATTAAGTGTACAATGATATAACATTGGGTATTGGTGATGGAGGATATCATTCAAAATACTAGTTGAAATTGGTTAAGGTTTTGGAACCAAGGGTTAATCTTATACCAATTATTGGTCTCATAATATTTCTATAAGTAGGGGTGAATTTCAATTAAAAAAATTCCAAAAAATAAATATAATTAAAACATTATTTTTAGTTAACATAAGAATGAATTTCAGATAAAAATATTTACATGAGTAACTATATATATTATTTTTAATATATTTAGGATTGAATTAATCCATTGGACTGAGTGGAATCAATGTAACATAAAAAAGTTAATTGAACATTATTTTTATTAGTGTTATAATGTGACTCAACACACTATATTTATTGGTAGTGAGTGTCCAATAATATTCAAATAAAATTTTGTGTATTATTAAAATGGAACCCCATTAATGATTAATGTAAAATTTCTATCAAGGATATGAATTATAATATTTTATATAGATAAAAAACAAAAAATATAGGGAATTTGACCAAAAGAGTTCAATAAGACCCAAGAGTTTACAGTAATAGTAGAAAACATTAATCCATATTAACTAGACCTTATAATATATTAATTGATTTGTATTTATATCTCCTAAAACTTATTTTAGTAAATTAATTTCATTTGATAATAAATAGATCTATTGGGTGATGGATATAGCCATTAGGGACAATAATTTTGAGAGTGTTAAATTTTTAGGTATATCCACTGAATTATCCTTTTTTTCACCAAAGTTACGATATAGACTCATATATTTTATTTTCAAATTAAAATATGCTTTATTTATTATATTATTCCTGTATTTTTGTTTAACCAGACTTTCTATAGGAAGGATAAAAACATCAATCTTTATTTTTCTTCTCTAAATATTCCTTGATGTGTACATGATGAAATAATACATATTTTAGTTTTAGTATTTATTATACATATTAGAAAATACAATATAGAACATGTTATAATTTTAAGATCCCAAAATGATAATTAAAACAAAATCAAGGGTGTGATATCATTGATTAACATGACTTATAAATGGTTTTCCTTATAGGATTTCTAAAACATATGAGATAGGGGTAAAAACACTACAATATTAATTTTTTTGTATTAAAATCATATACATGGTAAATTTAATACATGAAGGAGGATATTGATCTTAATAGGTAGTAAATATCGGTAGAAATGTTTTTATTTTATAAATGGAGAAAGCTAATCTCAGAGTTAGTGATTGCTACTAAGGATAACATAATTGGAGGTTCTATAAAAAAATTATTCCAAAATAAATAATATTATTATAATGATTCCATATAATATTTTAGGGGAAACGGATGTTGTTAATTCTATATCAATAGATATTGAAATAAAAAGATAACCTAAAAATCATTGTTGGTATCCATAAAGGTAGGACACTCAATAGTTACACAAGATGAATTATTCTTATTATTAAGAAATTATTATATTGAAAAAAAACATGATATCTAATGAGATACAATGGTATTACATTATGGAGACATTTTAGGGGATGTGGAATCACATTTATCAAATGTGTAAATGATTATGTTTCTCTACTAGTTTCATTGACTAGTTATCATATAAGGGCAATGGGAATTCATGTACGCCAGTTCTTGGTGGCATGGTGATATGGGTACATAATCAGTATAGGTCAACATTACACTTAGGTTAAAAGAGGGATACATCGTAAAATATGTCTCTGGTGTGAGGTAAATTCAAATAGATGTGTCTTCTATATGGTATAATTTCATTGATGAGAATGTTTTAGGGTACATAATTATGGATGTGTTTGGTATAGGATACATAGCTACATATAAAATATAAAATGGACGAATTAATTAGTTATATACTTTTTTCAACCTCATATTCGGGATATGTGGTGATTGTACCACATTAGAGAATCATTAATTTAATATTTCAAGGATGGAATTTAAAGTAAGGACCCTTTTGGGTTTCCGGATTATGATCTCCAAGTGGGTATGGTTTCATTTTAATTGTGAAAATAGACCATTCTTTTATATACAATTTGTTTTACCATTGAGGGATGATTGAGTCCTCTTAATATCCAAATAAATCATTTATACAGGACGAATCCTTGGGTTACCCTAAAAATTATATGATCTAAGAAATAAGGGATGTCTTTTGGTATTTATTTAAAATTGATTTCCTGAATTTCCAATAAGGGGGACCCACACATATGTGTTGTTGAAGGGGTATGTAAATAAATGGTTAGAAAAGGAAATGAAGGTGGTATTTGAGCATATATTCTAGAAATTTCTTAATTTTATTCTTCTATCCAGAGCCCCTAAACATTATTTCCAACCCAATATGCTCGGAGGAGGGTGGTTTAAATCAAGTTGATTTCATGATTATAATTTTTCATTAATCCATTTTTCTTTATTTTAGGATATTTTTCATGTGTTGGTAATGATCTACGATCAACATTTAACTCTTTTAATCTAAATAAATGAAACGAATATATATATATATATATATATATGAAATTAAACCAAGAAAAATAGACAATGAATTTTCTTAGTTTACTATGAATGGGTGTATCCATGGATCACACAAAGATGATGTGTTAGTTTTTTTTATACCACTAATTGTCACAACTTATTTGTATATAATGTTTTTTCATTGTCAATCCACTTCAATATCATAATCATTAAAATTTCCATGGCTTAGTCACTCATTAACCAAGGAACACTAACTATTATTTACTTATACACACTGATTTTGTGATGGATCATCCATAGTTTAAATATTTTTAGGTCTCTTTAATAGATATGAATCATGATAGTATATATTATGTATTTATAAGAATATTCTTGAATCAAAACACATAATTTTATTATCTATTTATCTTATTTTATACTTCCCTTTGTTCGTTCTAGATGACATCAACTCCCTAGTGAGAGAGTTAAGTCTTTATCTTTAAAAAATTGAAATAACGACAATTATTCATGAGATTGGGATAATTCCACACTAAAAATATCATATTTCCATCCTCCCCTTAAATAACCTAATGAAATACTCAAACACATCAATTTATGCTCCTTATTTCTCTTGAATTGATATCGATAAATTACAAAAATGTTCTCTATGATATCCTACATATCATCAGAATAAATAACTTAATAATTTAAATAAATTTTCATAGAAACACTATTCACCATTTAATTTTGTTATCATATTCTTGGGTAGGTAACATCAATAATTGGTCCTAAAATCATGTGACTCATTTATAGAATTTCCATCATGTAATCTCTATTCACATGAGATCTGATTTTGATATTGGTCATATATCTCTAGCCATGTGTCTTTCATCACTTAAACTCTATCCCGTAACAAATAATTGTGAGTTGATAATGAAATATAAATTATTGATACTACCTAATTAATCTATATGAACATCATAAATCATTTTTCCTGTCAAGAAACTTGTATATGAGTGACTTATGTTATTTTTATTCATGATCACCATGCCTTCATCAAAAAATATTCCTATTCATATTATAATTTAATTTTTGATTCATTTTCCAAAGGAAAACAATAATGGGTATTTAGAGATGTCTTCAAATGAAATAACTCTAAAATATGTGGCCATCCCACTAAAAAAATGATTATTATAAGATTTATTTTTTTGTATTTTTTTTCAATAGATCTATATGTTTATTATGTAGAAACTGTAATGTGGAGAAGGAGATGAAAATCTCGATTAAAGAAAGGTGAATTGAAGAAGGGTGTGTTTGTGAAGCTATTAATTGGATCTAGACCATTAGCATGAGGCAATACAATCCATCATATAGCGATATTGATAAAAAGGTAATAGTTTTCAATAAGCTTTATACCATCGATATGATTCAATACAATCCATCAGTTTGGGATGTTGATTAAAATAAAGATGATTTTAGAAATCATATTGATTTTGAAATAAAATATTTGATCATAATGAGAAGTCAAATATAGCTATAAAATCATTCTTAGGAATAATCATCCTCATAAGATATTGAGTGATATAGAATTTTTTGGATGTAAATGAACATCAATGCATTAAACATGATGATGATTTTCTTTTTTTTCACAAAATTCATATGTATTATGTAAAATGTGTAATTAAAGATGGATAAATGAAAGGAGGGGAAAATATGAGGCCAAACATTTTGGACCTGTTTGGTAAGAAATTATGTTTATGGAGGAATGATAATTTCCAATAAATTCCATTATAAGTCACATTATATTGGATCTAATCTTAAAAATATTCAAAATCATGAGGAATTCATGTAATAAGAAGAATTTTGTAGAATAAAAGATTTTCAAAAGCTGAATTTTTTTAATCTTAGACTATCGATCTGAGATCACCTGACTCAAATTTGTTTCAAATATGAAGAGGTTGATCTGGATTTGTAAAGATGAAGATGTTATCTTATAGTTAGACCAATAATCCATAATAAATAAATCTTTATAGAAATAACTTAGCAGTGTGTATCATAATCATAAATAGAATAATGTTTCTAAATCCGAATATACTTGAACTTATTTATTGGATATGGTGTTCCAATAAGAATCAGAGTCATATTGACTACTATCATAATATTAAAATTAGTGTATGATTTTTTTAGAGTTTTTGGACCAACTAAAAGGAAAATAACATGGAGTTTTTTTGGGAAGGATGAAAAATGGACCCGAGGTTAATAAATAATGGATTTAACCATTTCTGTTAAGATGAATTTTCGATATTTTTCTTTTCTAGTAGATTAAAAAAATAAATAATTACTCTTATTTTTTTTATCATTTTGGGAAAGACACATAATATTAAATATTACACCAATTATTAGAGTTATGCATAAACCGATCTGTCAGATACTGGATGATATATCCTAGTTCATAGTACTTAGGATCACTAGTTTAATAAAAAGAAGAAATGATTAAAAAATTCTAAAAATTATTATAAAGGGAAGATTGGAGTTTTAAGTGTTGAGTATAAGTGGTTTTGACTGAAGAGTTTTTTGGCATTATCAGTTGGTACAGATTATCATAACGGGAAGATATGTGTTATCCACTTGTTAAAATGGGGGCCAAGAAAAATAGTTATATTTATTTAGTTCTTTTTTTATTTAAGAGGTTGTTCATAATTATAGAGACATTATGATACCATCAAAATTGGGAAATATTAATGAAAATCAAAATCGGAAATATGATTATTAAGAAAGTATAAAGAGAGATTAATTATAAGGATGAATCCTTATTAAAAAAATAATTTGACAACCGATAAAAATTATAACCACGTTGTACCATCCTGATGCATGTACTATGAATTGATGAATAGGATAGATGACAAAGCACTGAAATTTTATAAAGAGCAAATGTTTCTAGATTGAGAATTGATGAGGATATTTTATACATATAAAGAAAAGAATATCTTATTTAGCCAATTATCATATTAGGATGAATCATTGTAATGGGAAATTAGATATGGATTTACATATTGAGGTAGAAGTAGTTCAAGAATCATTTTAGTGATATTATAGAAGAATTATAATTCCATAATGCGTAATCAGACTTTCTAATTGCACTACTGAATCAGACTGGATATTGGACTTAATTTCATGAATTCTAAAATATGTTTTTTCCTACTTTTGGGTAAATAAGTGAAGATTTATTTTTAAGATCTTATTTTCAAAATTTTATCAAGAGAACTATGAAATTATTGTTAAAAAAATTTACATATTTGTGTGATACATTACTTACATTAACTATTGTATTTAACATAATTATACACAAATTTAAGTGAATACCTTACTCGTTTTACCCACATAATAAGATTTTTTTCCAGTGGATTGTGTGGAATTAAATTATTTCGATACCATATCAAGGATATATATACTCTTTTTGAGTTTTTAATAGTGTAAATAATTTTTTTCATGTGGATTTTTTTATTATTATTTTTTCCATAAGAAAACATATCGTTAATAAGATGTTAGGGTTGTCTCAAAAATATGGAATCATAAAAGGAAAAATATTTAGTATTCTCCCCATTTCCCTCTTAGTGATACATTATCAATAATGAGAACTTATAATTGGTATTAGAGATGAAGCCTCCATTTTTTACCCTTTGTTGAAGTTATTGAAGAAGAATTTTTGATGGATAATCTGATTATGTAAGAATATTAAGGGGATTATAATCATAACTGATAGGAAATAACATATATTGAAAGTTATAATGCTTCAATATTTTATTTTCCATGGTTATGATGTTTCAAAAGATGCAGCATATGGTTTACCCCCTCATGTTAAGAATGATCATCTTAAAAAATTTGATAAGGAAAACCGTAAAAGTTATGGAATGTATAATAATTCTCTATTCTCATCACTCTCCAAATGTAAATTTCTGATAGAAAAGGGAGTTTCCACTAAAAAATTTATTTTAGATAAGTTGAAGAAAATTTATGAAGTAAAAAGGTGAAGAAGAAATAATTAAAAATCTGGAGATTGATGTATTAATATCTCGAGATAATTTAATATGAATAAGTTGGTGACTTATTTACAAGGGTGGATGATATTATTACCACTATTATATTACTTGGTGAAGAGTTAGAGTATTCTACTATTGTTTTAGAATTATTCCACATCCTTTTAATCGCATGGTTTCTTCATTGGATGATAGAGATCCTAAAACATTATATATTGATGATTATCATAGTTCTCTCATTACTTGTGAAATGAGAAGGGATATGTTTTTCAAGAGAAAAAAATGACCATGAAATGCCTTTCAAGGATATCCTGAAATAAAATATCAAAAATATTCTTCAAGAAGAAATAGGACACCCTAATTCAGAAAAACAACTATGTAAAAACCAAGATGAAATATATTTTTTTTAAATATGAAAATAATTACAGGTAAATATAAATGGAAATTTCCTATAAATTATTTTTTGTGTTGATTCATTGAGTATTTGGTTGAGAATTTTTCTCAAAGGTGTAATGAGGAATAAAGTTATGGGTAAGAAATAGGGCCAATATGGGTTTGTAAGAAAGGGTGGTAAAGAAAATTCCATTTTCAAGGGGAAATATATAAATTTAGACAAATAAAAAAGGACATGTTTTTATATTGGTAAGATTATAGTGAATAAATTATAGATGGATTTAAAAAAATAAGTTTATTATAATAGATAACGAGGAGTGTTTTGATAGAAGCAATAGAAGTAGTTCTAATAAATAAGATAGTAATGTTGAATCAAGAAGGTATATTGAGAAGGGTATAGAAAATAAATTCATTGTGATAATGAACAATGAATAAATTGGGACAATAGTTTAGAGGAAAAAAAACAATTATAATTTTATCTGAAAGAATAATTGATATCTTTCATGAAAATGGTTGGGAATCTTGATAATTAAATTAGGGAGTTAAAAAATGATGTCCTTCCAAAAAAAATCAAGAATTGTTTCATGATGAGAATGTTAAGCACTAGGAATAGATTAGTGATCTAATGGTATTACTTGAGAAGGAAAATAATTGTAAAAAACATTTTCATGTAAAATTGAAATACAAAAATTGATGAATTGGATCAAGTCCCTAAAAAACATTCAATATATCAATAGAGGGATTTATGTTTCAAGAGACTTATTTATGATGTTTTTTAATGTTCAAGAAAGTGTAAAATTGAGAATGATAATAAATTACTTTAATACTTTACAATAAATTTGAATTTTTTTATGAGAAGAAGAAATATAGGCAAATTATATAAGTGTCCAAAACTAACTAATTGAATAAGTAAAAAGTTTATAAAAAATATAATTCTAAAAAATATTCTAGTAATCCTCTCTTTGATAAGATTAGAAATAAATCATAGTTGAAGAATAACTCCTTTGGTGATATAAGAATTATAAGTGGTAGACAATGTCCTGATGGCCCCATTGAATATTATATTCAATAAGGGGTCATATAGAAAAGAGGGGGATAAAATAAATAACATTAATGAAAATTAAGAAAATAAAACCAATAGTAATTATTTGAATTAGTTAAAATTATTAATTAAAACGAACATAGTGGAAAATATTGTTATGCCCAAGCTATGTTCATGTTTTATTTTTTCCAATAGATCAATATATTTATTATGATAAAGAAATAAATTATTTTAGATGGTGATGTTAGTATTTATTGATTAAGGGTGTATTGTAGAAGGGTTTTGTGTTTGTGTGTGAACATGTCTGTTGAATCTAGACTATTAGTATTAGTGAATATGATCCATCATATTAGGATGCTGAAAACAATTAAGAAGCTGTCAATCAGATCCAGACCATCAAAATGTGTCAATATAATCCATTGGAAAATGATATTGATAAAAAGTAAAAAAATATGGAAATAATATTGAGTCTAGAATGAAATATATGATCATAATGAGATGTCAGATACTTCCCT
This sequence comes from Viscum album, assembly GCA_963277665.1. Classification (NCBI taxonomy): domain Eukaryota; kingdom Viridiplantae; phylum Streptophyta; class Magnoliopsida; order Santalales; family Viscaceae; genus Viscum; species Viscum album. The sequence continues at coordinate 1,771,991,124 of OY728123.1, forward strand.
GGAATTAGTCTCAAAAAGAATCAGCCTTATAAGACACTAAGTGACACTGAATGGTTGGGTAATAATATATCTTATAACTATTATACCGAATGATTATTTTCGATTTTTTCTTATTATACATAAATATTTGGAAACACTGGTGAGAAATATGGATAATGTAATGTAGGAGAAAATATATTTCCAATTATATTGAAGCAGATTAGAAAGATATAACATTTGTATTGGAATGAGAAGTGGAATTATTTTCCATTATAAGTTAGATAGTGATAAAGCTGATTTGTTTGAAAGAGGGGAGGGTAAATAAAAATAAGAGAAGATGAGGTTTCTAGTTTCTAGTCAAACCGATAACCCATAATAAATACATCCTAAGATAAATATGTTTTATTTGTGTATAGTAATCAAAAAAAGAAAAGATTTTATTGATGCTGAGGCCAATAGAATCGGTCCCGTGAATGCAGTTTTCCATATACAATCAGAGTCATACTGACACTAATCATCAGATGAAAATAAAAGTTAAATATTTTTTGTTTGGTATTTTTGGAACCAAAAAATTGAAAAAAATGGATTTTATTGGGGCAAATGGAAAATAGAATAGAGACTAATTAATATAGAAAGTGACTCTTTTCATAAACATGAATTTTTATTAATTTTCTTCACAATTAGGTTATGTAAGAAAGACAAATTATGAAATGTTTTTAATATTTGGGTCAAGAGACATCATATTGGAGTGGACACCATTTTTCTGAGTAAAGTTGAGATTGGTTTTTCAGATGCTTTTTTATGCTAATTAGTTTATTGTTCTCTCGATCAATAGTCTAGATAAATAATTAAAATTAAAAATGTTTCAATTATCCTAAAATAATTATCATGGGGATCTTGAAATTTAATGCGTTTATTATATGTTTTTTAAATTCTTTTTTTGGGTTTTATCAATTGGTATGAAGAATCATAATGAGAAGGAATGTGTTATCTGAATGCTAAAATTGGTTCTGATCAATTTAGTGATATTTCATTAATGCTGGTTTTTTTGCAAAAGAATGAAGATAATTTGAGTGACCTTATACTTCTACCATAATGGGAAAATATCTATGAAAATTATAATAGGAAATAAGGTTTTTTCGAAAGTATGAATCAAAATGAATTGTTTATAAGATTTGAGAAGGTTTGAGAAGATATGATAAACATTGAATAAGTAAATGATTTATCCAAAATGTAAGGAAATTTTATAATTCATGAAATTTGGTTGACCGAAAATGTTTATCATATTCCCACCTAAACCATATTTGGATCACCTATAATTAGTGGAAGTATATAGTACATTCTTGACACATGTACATTGAATGAGTGAAGAGGAGACAAAGTTGAGCACTGAATGTTTCTTGAGAGAATAAGTTTTTAGATTGAGCATTCCTAAATATGTTTTCTGGAAATAATAATAATAATAAGATCATGATTTTTTAATTTTTGTATCGGGAAGGATCAAAAATCGATGGAATCATATTGGGATCTAAAAACTAAGGTATACGATGTTTAAAATTGTTTTAGTGGTACTCTGGTATAATTATATTTATGTGCTGACGAATCTGACGAGGCAATAACACTGTGAATTAGGCTGTGAAATCCGAGTGAATTTCAATATGTTTTCCAAAAAAAGTTCTTGCTCGCTACTGGGTTTGGAACGGACGCTTTTTATTTAAGATATTATGTTATGGTTAATTACGCAGAACCATAACATGATTTTTATAGAAATTTTATTAAATCTTTTGGTGGTATTGGAATCACATGCCATGTATTATGAAATATTGTTCTGCACTAGTGTATGGGCATATCCTACTCATTGTATCCACACAAAAGGATTGAATTATAGTGGATAGTGGGGTATACGATTTTTATTTTTGAAATACAAAGAACATAAATACTCTTATTGGGATGTTAAATTTGCATAATCTTTTGTTCCTATAGATGTGTTATTTTTTTCCAGAATGTTAACATCTCTTTAACAGGAGTAAAAAGTTATTTTTGAAAGAAGGAAACATCAAAGGAAAAAGGATATCACTTATTCACCCTTATCCCTCTCTATAATAATTGATCTTGAATTGGAACATAAAATAAAAAATAATGTGTATCCTATAATTATACTATCTTTGATTCCATGATTCTTCAGTCGGGTGTGGGTCTTATGACTCCCTTAATGACTCCCCTTCATCATCAAATCCAACAATAAAAGAATTATCAGGATAGAAAAGGGTATTCATAATTGACATAAAAACACTCTTAATAGTTTTTTGTGTGACAATATTATCTGATTAATTCATACTTATGTAATGATTTTAACTTATATATAAATATAGATACTTCCTTCAACCCATAATATAACATCACTTTAATACACCACCCTTAATTTCAAATTAAGCACAAACCATGAATCTTCACAACATGATCCAATAAATCTCACTCGATGATATTTTCTTATATCACATGATATATTATGAAAACACAATAATTTCATCTTTAAAGTCATAAAAAGTTTGTTTATATGTCTGCCTCATACATTATCAACCCCTTCAAGTGATTTTTTTAACTATACAAAATGAATTATTTATCCATATGTTATTTTTATTAACTCAATCATGCGATGATTTTTAACCTATGCAATCATATGACTCTTTATTGTTTATGTGATCACTTAGTAACTAATTATATTCTTATTATAGTTGTATACAATACATAAATCCATCTACCTTAAACATATATATTCTATAATCTCACCACATTTTTAGTATTGATTCTGAAAACAAAAAATAATATGGGTCAGACTAATTTCACATTATAATCATTATATTTTATTCATATTCAACTATAGATAAATCATTGTAATATTTTCTATCTCCCTAATATTATTCTATATTATATACCTTTTTCAAAATATAATATTCTAGTCTAACAAACCTCTGTTTTTATTTTAAACAATTCCCCAACATTCACTCAATATTTCTTATTAACCTCTTATCATAATATCACTATGAAGTGTCTAAATTTTTAATAATCCTCTATAAAATTCTAAAATTTCTTCAATTAATATATCCATATTTCATTACAAAGTGGTTTACTGTAACATCAGTATGAAAAAAAGTTTTGGGTCTAACATTCTCACTTGATGGACTCATTACCAATAAAATAATAATTTCATCCTCACATGATACAAAGGCCATGGATTTGTGACACCATGTATGGTTTTCCATTTATGTGGTTTCCATTACATTGTCCGTAAAAAATTAAAAGTTCTATGAAAACATAATTTTCAATCACACACTCTCCCACATAAGAAACATTCTACAAAAAACTGATATTCAAATACATTAATTCACATATGGGAACACAAAATATCCTTCATCAACATTGCTATTACTGTCATATTTTTATGGTACTAATGTTTACAAATTGAATTTTTTTTCATTAAAAAAATAATCTAATCGTAATGATTCCAAACTCATTGAATGAAAATTGAGTTTTAGATTTAATCAATAATGAAATTCATGTCAGTTACATAATTTACATTATTCTAGAATACAATAATTTTCTTTCCATTTCATCTTACTGTATTATCTCAATCACACTTTCAAAAAATTATTAATATCAAATAAATAAATTAGAAATTGCGTTAGATATACCACATGTCAAAACAAGTTACACAACTTGTTAATAATAACCTCATAGCACAGCTTGGTATGATTGATATTCATTTCATCATTGGAATCCTTTTTTATGTAATGGAAAACAGCATGGAGGGTTCATCCCCATATATCCCTAAATATTTTTAATGATTGATTAATATTTATTAATTATACTAATTTAAGAGTTGATGTTGAATATTTAAATACATTTAAAAACTGGGTTATAAAATGTTGTCAATACTATTAATCTTCTAGTATATTCCTGGTACACTAAAAATAAAGAATTGATACTATATTATTATATAAAAAATATATATACATAAAATTATATACTATTGAAACATATCCATGCATATAAATTCTTTGGATGGTATAATACAGCTTTATATGAAGATTTATTCGAGTTCATAAATATTCAAAAATTCACTAGAATCACAATATCATTTAAACAGTGCTTTGACACCTCTTCACATATAAATCAGGATAATCATCATCTGTTCATACTTTACCTCATGGTATGTCTTTTGAGCCCATAAAATCATTGATAATTCATAATCCTTTTATTATCAATATTGATGACCTCATTTATTCTCATATGAGAAGATTATTTTATTAAGCATACATATTTATTACTCACAACTCGATTATGCTCTCCCATTTTATTACATATTTCTTCACCTATTTTGATGAGGGAATTTTAGGATTTTAACATAATAGGTACTATGTATAAATTTTATTGAGATATATGTTTTTCATCCATGGTTTTAAATATTTTTTTCCATCCAAATATTATTTATTCTAATTTTTACCCTTCCATATATATCACAATTTTTAGGGACTCCACATGAGTTCTTTTTTATTCCTACTTCTATAATACCTTCTCAAATGTGAACGGTTGTTATAGATAAAAAACATTATTCTAAAAAATATTAACAAAATAATTTTTCTATTTTTATAATTTTTTAGCTAGTTTTCTTCTTATAACATTGATCCCTTAGACATGTGGACCCATCCATGTATTGTATTTAAATTTTTTAAAAATGTATAATTATAGGAATACTTTATTTTAATGGACATTAATTTCATATTTTTATATATTTTATTGTTATTTTTAGATTTTAAATATTAATTTTTTTTCTAATTTCAGATTCATAGCATTGCATACTCTACTTGTAGACTCTTTATCATAGTAAAACTATATATTCCCATTCCTCATAGAAAAAATTTACTTTTTCTTCAAAAACACTACTCTTAATTTCTTTTTTCTTTCAGATGAGATTCTACCTTGTTTAACCTAGAAATAATATTATTTATAAATTTTCTCCTTTATTCTAGATATATTATTTGAGTGGAAAAAAAATAAATTCAATGAATTTTCTATGACCATCAGTTTTTTGATTTTTTGGTATAATTATACAATAAAACACCTTTTTTACCCCATATTTATATTGTATTCTTACATGGCCACTTCAAATATTTTTTGGATCATGTATTTTATGAAATTATCATCAATGACTATATATTCCTCTTATTCTATGATTTTCTACTAATAAAAATTTTATTGTGAAGGTTGGAACTATTCCTAATCACTATAAACAATATCATTGAATTTATGACTACACATAAATTCCACTTCTTCCATGTCAAAGTTATCATTATATATATTTGGTTTATCTTCATCACTAAATAAATTAAATCAATTCCTTTAATAAGAGACATCATTGAGGGGATCCATGATTTTTGTTACATTATCGAAATTATTTTCTTCTCCTTATTCCTAAATCCTCTACATTTTTTCTTCAACAATCACATTTAAAATTTATATAATCATATCATACTCTAAAACGTTAATTTTATATCCACTATTTATATTTAAATCATTTAACTATATGATTTATCTATTAAATCATTCTCAATTTTCTCAATATTATCTTCAATCTCATTTATATATTGTAATGATTCATTCAATTGACCTCTTATATTTCAATTTTTCACTCATTGAATAACATAATATTTAATGAACCGTTTAAATATACATTAATAAAAGAAATACCCTCTAGTTAATTATTCACTAAAGAGAAATGAAATTTTCCATATTTATAATAATATTCCAAAACATGGTTAGAATTAGTTGAAAAATAATAATTACAATCATTCACCACAATTTTAGTAGATGGTCTTCCAAAATAATACATGATACCAAAAAAAGTATTTGACCCTATGATACCACATGTTGAAAAAAATACATGATACCCCTGATTCTGTAACACTATAAACGAATTTTTTTGGAAAAAATGTTTACTGAATATCCTAAATAGTGTTAGAAATAAACACATGATAATTTGAATAAATTTTCTAGAAACAATATTTACTGCAAAACCCTAATTGTGTAACCCTATAAACATAACATCAAGAATGAGACCCCTGAGTGTGTGAAACATCTATGGTACTACATGGGTGTAATACCTATTCATGTAAATCCTCCATAAAATGATGGTCATATATCTCTAATCGTAAATATCTAATATATTAACCTCAAACACATAGTTTTTATTCTAGAGTAACTTATCTTATTCTCATTTTTGATCCTCCTCACACACTACACATATATGATTCTTCTTATTTATCCTAATTCATTACACAAATCATGAGTGACTTAGACATTCCTCATTGATGATCCCCCTCATTCTCTGTAAAATATTCCAAACCATATTAAACCCTATTTTCAATCCTGATTTTAATGATGTAAAAAAGGAGGACTTGTAGATGATTTCCACTGAATTAACTCGAAAAAACATGGTCAACCATTAATTAAAATGAAACCAATATGTATAAAAAAATTAATCAAACCATATTTGATCGCATAACTCTCCAATCATATGTGTCTCACATGACTCCCTAGATGACACCCCTTCATCTCCTAAGTCAGATGAGTATGGAATATCATGAACACATGAGGTCCTTAAAAATTATCACATAACCCACATTATGTATTTCATATTACCACATACTATGATATCTTCATTTATACATTAATAATGTAACTACATTAAAGTTACATGGATTTCTTTAATCGCATAAGAATACATCTCTTAAACACACTACCTATGATCGTAAACCTATCATTATCCCTAAACATTGATAACATGATCTCATAAGACATATTTAATTTTATGTACCTCATTTACATAAATAACTTTTCAACATTATCTCACTATAGTTTTAATATTATAAATGGTTAGATGACCTCTTAACTTTGGAAAGCCTAACTCTCGTCATACCATTCACATGATATCATCATGTTAATTCATCATCCAAATGTGATTCAACTAATTTCATGACTTATGAAATTGTATGGCTCTTAAGGACATGTGATTTCATGAAAATTAAGGGTTTATGAGATACCCATTATTAACTGAGATATTATGATTTTACATTTCCAAAACACCATAATGTGATGCCCAATTGAATTAATATTATTTTTCTATAAAGGGACTTATGTCATCAACCTTTAATAAATATGTACCCTAATTTCAAATAATAGTTTCTGGAAATTTTGAAATAAAAACATCCTTAGTTAAGTCAAATTTCAATTATAATCATTCTATTGAATTAATCATCAAAATCATCCAAATAATTGGAATTTTTTTGTATCCCATAGACATTTTAATTTTCCTCACTTTAGATTTTTATTATAAAATAAACGCCGCTTTTAAGGTAAAAGTGAGAAACCCCCAGAGAAAACAAATTTATTGAAGGACAACTTAATCCTATTGGAATGATTATCATTAAGGAGATTCCAGGAGAGAGATGTTACCGGTGTATCTGTATCATCTTGAATGAGGTCTTTGATGTGGCATGCCAATCTATCCCATGCTTGCATGAAATCATCTTGGTTGATTTTACCCCTATTGAAGCCTCTAACTAAGTTTAAATTCTTCTTAGAAATCCAATCCCTCTGATCTCTATTAGTGGCCACCCGAATAGACCTTAACATAATCTTGTCATAATATTCATTGGAAGCATTAAGCACAAGTGATTCCTCTACCATAACTTCTCTACAATGTTGAAGCAGATTCACTGGTCGAGCAGCTAGGCTGCCTGGATCTTGTAGGACCATCCTATCGGAATCAGCCCTGGAGATCGTAGCCTCTATCCCTAATTTATTACCCTTATATATAGGAATAACATCCATCACTTGTGCCTTCAACTTCCTTCTAGATTGGGTCTTCATTGAATAATGAAGATAAGAGTAGTCCTTTCGTCCTTTCGTGCCTCCTCGCCATCCCTTCCTCCTCATTGGACTGTAGGCATCAATTAATAGAAATTATTGAGAACTAACCCCTAAAAGCTGACTAGATAAGTCATCCGCAGACTCCTCCCATGGAATACCCTACTTCTTATTGAAGGATTCTTCCCAGTCTGCCTTCTGAGCAGGCCCTTTGTTCTCCAGACTCTCAAAACAGTTACTCAAGTTCATAGATGGCACCACACTTCTTGGTCTTCAAATGATCAATGGAGTGGGCTCAACCTGGGGGCCCTCACTTCTAGTTTCACCAATCCTTGTACATATAACCTCCACATAAGAGGATATATTACGACATTCACCTTCCTCTATTGGCCTTAGGATCACCACTTCCCTATTAAAAACAGTAGCAGCATCCTTAGCCGCACCAGGTTTAGTAAGACCCATCGAACCATGCACAACAGGTGAGAGAACACACAAATTATTCCTCAAACAATTGAATATAGTATGAATCAAGGGGTTACTCCCTTGAGGATCATGTTGAGCACCCATATTTTAGGAAACTCTGAGAAAAAAAATCAAACATTAATCATATGATTGAATCCACCACATATCCATGATGTAACTGATAATCAATAAATACAATTTTAGGTTTTTTTTAAATCTACCCATCAAAAATTGATTTTTTAAATGAATAGGATATATTTCTAAATAAAGAATATATAACTGGGGGACTTTCCCCCGTGTTCATATAAAATTCATATGTTCTATAGAATTATCATGATAATGTATAATAGAGAACCACTAATTTTTATAATTTCTTGTAGTTTGGTAATGACTTTTAAAATTATCGACCACTAGAAAAACCTAGGAATTATGTAATTCACATTACCCATTTTTCTAAATAAATTTTATGGGATTTTTACTATTATAGTATTTTTTACCATTTTTGTTTGATGATTACACAATAAGAAGTCACACTATGGTTTCATTGGATTCTTAAATTTACCAATTTATTATATTCATTATTTTTTATAATTTTTTTCTATTTTCTATGAAAAGTTTTTCTAGATCCACTCAAACATATACAAGGCTATGAATGAGAAGAAGAATTCCATATTTGAGACCATTTTCTATAAAAAAATATTTCCCATGGTTTTCCATAGCATAAGGGTTTTAAGTTTTCTATGGTTATAGGTTTCATATAGTAATATTTTTCATGAAATATCATTTTATGTGTGTATGATCTCCATAGTAAAATCCTAATATTATCATGATATCACAATTGATCAAATAGTTGTTTTATCAATATTAATTTCCCCAATAATAGATTTTCTGGTCAACATAAACTTTTCATGGGAATATAATGATAGGATTTGGTTACTTTTGTTATATTATCCCAAAATAGTTAATAGAGAATCACTAGGGACAGAGTTAGAAGTTCATATTCGTGACTCCATCATTTAACAAGAAGTTATCGATATTTTTTTGTGGGATTACATGTTAGGATTTTTATCATGGATATGAATTGAGATAGTCTTAGGAATATAGGGAAAATTAAAATTTTCAGTAATTAGAATTGAATAAAATGGAAATTGGTATTTATTAGTCTTTATAGATAACCAAATGATTAAAAAATAATAAATGTGTCATTATTCATGATTTATATAGTTGTTGAAGCCTAAAAAAGATAACATTTCAACCCATTATAAAAAAATGGATAAAATCCTATGTGATGTATTCAAAATTAGGAAAATTTACATATTGGGGTTCATATATGAATAATATGACCCTCTACCATTAAATTTAAGAGATAAAGATATGTCTCTTATTTTAGAATGATAGATACTTCAGGTTGCATAAAATTTAATAGATAATGAACATTACCCAATAATTTACATCCCACTCCATATAATGACAGAAATATGTTTCCAATACAATTGATAAAAATGGATGTGATAAGGTATAGGGTCTTTCTAATACTCATGAATCATGGTGTCGAATGGGAATACAACCCTATCCTCAATGAACAGAATTACCAAACCAGGGGATAGAGGTAGATGTATATGGTAGATTAGAAGTTTCTCTTTATCTTATTTATCATGATGTGGATAAACATCTATCTCTTTTTGGTTCACAACACTATCAAAACGTTTGGCCCCTTTTATTCATTATAAAATCATATTTTTCTCTATGAATTTATGTTAATATAGAGGTTCCAATTTAAAAGAAATCCATCAATAATAGATAATATACTAGGTGAATCAACATTTCCACATTATGAGGTTGTTCCAAATACTATGTGGTTAGATTAAGGCACACTTCAACTATTTTGATTTCCAAAATTTCACTTATATTGTTAGATCATGAGGTAGACTATTTTTATATTGTATTATTGTAATGAGGCCATTACCTATGAATTGTAACGCCCCGACCCTAGTTGCCCAGAGTCGGTGCATTATTACATAACATTGGCATGATCACAAGAAAGATCAAATCTCGAAAGACCGATTGGTTTAGTAGCCTTGGAAACACTAGATATATTCATAAGTCTTAAATTACATCATAAAATGAAAAACTACTACAACAAAATATTGTCTCCATAATCCACACTCATATCCCCACATAATATCCCTGAAAGTCATTCATAATTTACTTCTTCACTTCTTGGGAAAAATAAAACATAGAAAATTGGTGAGCTCAAATGCCCAGTAAGGATAACAATATAGCGGAAACTTTCATAAATAAGAATAAACATAAAGGCAATGTATAACTAAAACAAAAGCCTTTCAAACTTGAACTTTCAACATAGTATGGCATAAATAAAATGAAATAATGCCATTTACTTATTCACATGGTTACTCTACTAATCGAATAATCACATGCAAAATCAATAACCACTTTCATAATGGTGGAAAGCATAATGCTAAACTTTAATTTCTTTTCAAGGCCTCGTCCCAAGACCTTGGGGCTAACTGTAACTAGAACCCAACCCGGAGTGCCTCTAATAACCGGACACCAACCCGGAGTGCCTCTAATAACCGGACTCCAACCCGGAGTGCCTCTAATATCCAGAGACCAAACCGGAGTTCCTCTAATAACCAAAGACCAAACCGGAGGGCTTACTTTTACCGGTCCCCAACCCGGAACATACTTGTCTAACACATTCATCTGAATGAAAGGTTGAAATATAACATAAACATTTGGATTAAAAATAACTTATGAAATGTCAATACTTTAAAAAAAACCATGAGTGACATAAGAATAACGTATCCACTGTGAAAAATATCACAAAACCTTCAATAAAATATGGATGTTTTGAATCATAATAAATCAACTTCAAATAAGCTTAAAATCCATCAAACGATGTTGACATAGATGAAATCAAAACTATTTTGGAGAAATATCACTTTTTTTAAAATAATTTTAAAAGTAACATAATTATAAAATAATACATTCAATTTGAAAATATTCTTATAAGCTTGTAAGGAACGTTTTTGAAGATTTTATAATGGCGGAAAATAACCTCACCCGCCGTATTTGTTAAAAAAACATTCTTACCCTAATTCTGTCGAAAAGGTTAAAAAGGACCTTGTTTTGAAAACGACGGAAAGATTCCTCTTATAAAAAGTCAAACAAGGGTATAAATGACTTTAACCTATATTCTTGTAAATAATAAAAATGTTTTGAAATACATTTTTAAGAAAACATGGATGTGGATGATAAAGAGATCCCAGTAGATTATTACATATAAACAACCTCGGATAATGAAGAGATTGTGAAATAACCCTTACCAATTTGGTAACTTATGAAACATAAAACCCATGAAAGAGTTATCATACAATGAATATGTAAAAACACATAAATTATAGTGTATTACACAAAGAATATAATTATGGGCAGTACATACACCACACAAAAGGTAATGGTGGCAATATGGCATGAATCTCACGGGAATAAGGAGTGAGATTAAAACCCCTTACCACGTTAATCAACTGATTCGTATGGACAAAAGTTAATAAACACCAAATTATTTTCAGAATAACATGAATATAAAGATAATCTTGATAATATATATCAAATTCCAGTACACAATACACCACTTTCAATAATTTAGTGGCGAATAATGGAAATCTCACGGAATTGAATGTGAGATAAGAAAATCCCTTACCTTGTACTTTTACTTGGTTGGGGTAGGTTAACCTCCTGTATAATGGTGAAATAATTGTTATTAAATTATACAAGAATCATATTCATTAATATGATATCATATATGATCTTTTAATATTGATTTGATAATAATATCTTAGTATTATCGTTGTTTCGGGTGTTTTCTTACTTGTTTTCTTTTATATGTTTTGTTACGTAATCCATGTTTTTTGTATCTTATTCATATCCAGAATGATATAAATTCCTTAAACATCATTTTTAAATCATCAAATGATAATTATACTTGAATGGATACGATGGATAATGAATCCCATCGCGTTCGTGGAGACGGTAGTCCGTACGTACGCACGAGCGACAATATCATTCTTTTGATATTAAAATAATATATAAATGGATAGTATATCATATATACAGAATCATTAACATGTTATATTTATTATTTACATGAGTTACACATCATTATTATACCCATCCAAATAATAATATATTGAATAACAATTACACCACGACGTGGAGACGGTAAGCCGTACGTACGCACGTATGGTGACATGTTATTCAAAGGGTGGATAGAATACTGAATATGGTTGTACCATATTTATAATAACATCACAGTATATGTAATATACTGGAGTTATTATTTTAGAATGGTAAGAACAAAGAAAGAAGAAGTGTAAGAAGAAAGAAACTTGAAAAGCGGTGGTGAAAACATTACCTCTTCTTCGGGTTCTTCCTTTTGATTTGATCAAAAGGGCTCCTTAGGTTGGCTTTCTGATCAAACTAAGGCCTCTAGGTTGTAGTGAGGGATGTTGGGAGAGTGTTTGGGCAGAGTTTAGACGAACCAAAAGGCTTTTAAGATGTGAAGAAATTGGAATGAGGAGTGCCCTTTTATAAGAGGGGTGAGGGGCACCTTTGGAAAAGCTAGAGATATTAGTTTATAATAAATTCATATTCGGTTTAAAATGGCTCAAAAGTTGACTATTCAAAGGTTAAGGTGGGGATGGGTCGAAAACAACTCAAACAATAGAATTTATACAGGTTTGGGTACTTATATTAACCTTATCTTTAAGTATTAACTCTAAGTTAATTATTTTCACTTTTACAATGTCTCTTTGTATTTTTATATAATATGGTTAATAAACTTACTATATACATCCAAACGACCCCCAAGTGGTCCATTAATGATGAACCTATCATGATATAAGTCTCTTGGCCGAACCTTAGATTTTTAGGAATTTAATATCAATTAATAATATAATATTTGTTTTAAGAACTCTTTTATGTCAATTTTGACACTATTCAATAGTTTATTTTTGTGAAACTCATAACAGATTGATTACTTCGAATAAAGTCAAATAAATCAATCCTAATATATCATATTATCCTAGAAAATTAGTTTAATTCATTAAAAGTTTCATATTATATTTATTTGGGTATTTATAATATCAATTATTTTAATTTTTTACTATTATAGTAATTACTGCATCATCATTGTGTCATAAATAAAATAAATTATTTAATGTCTAAAAATTATAAATAAAATATAATTATGTAGGAAATATTTTTATCTTTATAATGAATATTTATAATCTAAAATCCAACATATAACCCTATGTAACAATTGTTTTGCTAAAAGATATATGCTTGTGTCATTTTTGTATTCATTTTAACTTAATTAAAATAAAGTGTCATTATCACTTACAAGTGGATCCATGGGGTCCCAAAATAGACCCAAAGATGCCCATGGTCGACCATGTATCAACCAATAGGGTTAAGACACGTTTTAGGGTAATTTAGTATTATTATAATATTATTTATTAACCCTCATTTACCGGATTTACCCTTAATCATGGTAAATAAAATATTTACTGCAGTAATTATTCATAATGTCTAAAAATAAAAGTTACCTATTTACACAATTTGAACATCCTGATTCCAAATATGTAATCCATTTTCCCAAATTCAAAACACAGAAGTGACCGAAATTAATTTAAAATTAATTCCCGCGGTCAAAACAAAAAAGCGTGTTTTCAAGAGATAATAACTATCAAAAGATTGACACTTGTTTATGTTCGGTTTAATTGTAAAATTATGTCCAATGACCAACATTATATTAAATGGTAAAAATATATTCTAAATGTACTTTAAAACCACTCAAATTCATAATTTATCACTATTAATTGTTTTGATTAAAAAAGTTTTTTTTAATTAAAATTTAGTAATTTTCACTATTCATCAAAATATGAAAGTTATCCGAAATGTACCAAAATTTCACCTTAGGCTAAATTCGATATTCCGAATCAAAAATGAAGTCCATTTTGAAATATAAAATATATATAATTTCAAAAAGTAGGTATTACTATTCATAACAGCTAGTTTGATTGGTTATGGTGTGTGTTAAAACTCAGGTTGCGTACAACACACGCTACTGTATTATTCAAAGAAAGCATACCGTGGAAGCTTGGGATGTTTCATTTTAAATTTATGATGTCTCCATTTAGTCAAAAAGTTTATAATATTGTATTTAAAAAAAGGTTCACTATTAAAAGTTGATAATAGTGCAATACTGAAAATGAATTTGTTCTTGTATTTTATCTAAGAAACTCATAATATGGATTCTAAATTTATAAGGATTATATAAAGTTTAAAATTTAGATAATACTATTCATAACCTCTTTTGAATGGATTTTTTTAAAGTTATGGTGTGATTGAACTCGGTGTTGCGTGTAGTGCAAGTTATTGAATTATTTTGAAGAAATAACACACTATGAAATCTTGGGGTGTTACATGAATGACTTCTAAATAATATATTTACATGGTTATTATACTTGATGTGTCTTTATCCCATATTATTAGGTATTTAATGGGGTCATCCTAAAAAATGGATGGGGTACATAAGTACAATGGTCATATTTCATCTCTTTCTGATATTAAACCTTGGCATCCAAGATAAATATGAAGTTTATTTGTATAAACTTCACACCATTATATTTTTATCAGATGTTATGTTTTTTATTATAATTAATCTTGTTGAAACATTATAAGTTTAAATTAATAAAACATCCCATGATTATGTAATAGATATTAGTAATAATTATACATAATGACTCATGAATATATACTACTTTAATTTCAATGGATTCCATGATAGGGTTGTAATAGAAGTATGTGTGGGAATGGATTAACTCTTTCCTAGATTCCATACAGAGAGAATTACTAACATGGTGAAGTATGATTATATTCTATATGGTTAGATAACCTAATAGGGAAGAGATATTCAAGGAAACTACATAAATGAGGGAGAATAGGTGGCCTAAAATTAAATATATTCCCCAATATAAACCTATATTAGAGACTCAATCCATAACAAAAAAAACATGGTCAGAGAGAGAAGAAGATCAAGTAGTGGTATAAGAGGCATTAAAAACATTGAAAGGAGTTTGACCAGTAGTATAAGAAGTTCATATACTATTCGGGGAAGCATTCCAATGATGGGAGTGAGTTTTTATATATTGTTCTATATTAGGAGTTCTCAAGCAATAATTAAGATCATGGGGTATAAAATTGGGTTTGAAATACCAAAAATAATAAATCTGAAATGATTTTTATTATATTAGGTTCATAAGAAATATGAACCAACAAAAACTAAAAAATTGACTTTCAATTACTTAATTATAAGAAATAAACAATGATAAAATAATTTTTATTTCACTAATGTACATCAATGATTTGTAATGCTGTTATTCTTTAATGTTTCTTTTTATTCTCGTTATTTATGTTTAATGACATCTTTTTGGTTAATAAAACAAATTTTTCTCTGATACAAATTATTGTTGGTTGTGGTAATGTTTTTGTCTCCCAATAATGTCCAAGATCTCATTGGGAAAATTTTTTCTCTCAAAACCAAACATATGAAATAAAAAATGTTTATTATTATTATAAGTTCATAGAAAATATTATCCAATAAATATATAATAATTTATGTAAAATAATTCACCTAAAAAAATTGTAATTAAAAATTAAAATTGTATTTGTGAACAACCACTCTACCAATTGATGTTGTAAGACCAAAGATGAAATAAAATTCACATTTAATTAATTAATTATAATAATAAAAAATGTATTTAAATTGATTCAAAAATTTAACCTAGAAAATATGAGAAATAATTTCTATATTCAATATCATGCATTTACAAAACCTTTTGCATGTTCTATCACACATTGAACCATAATAGTGATTAAGAATTCAAAATGGAAGCGTTAACAAAAAATAATTTACATAACTATAAAAATAATTATATCAGAAAATATAAAATAAAATATTTACACAAAAAAATGGATTCATAATGATTCTGAATATGCATAAACATAAAATAATATCTAATAAAAAAATTAAATTATTAATTGAACTATAAGTATTACATTATATGGATTTCAATTTAAAGAAAATGTATGTGGAAGGAAGAAAAGGGGGAAATATTTATTTTATTTTCCCCAATTATCCTACATGAATAGGTAAGGATCGTCACATGATTTACTATAAATTAAAATAATTACATGTTATATTAAATAAAACAATATAAATACAGTAGGTACAAGATTCAAGAGTTGACAAAGGGAAAAAAACAAATTGATTCCCCCCTTAGTAGGGATCTATTACCACCTTTATTGGATATATCACAATTTATGAATTTTCATAGGTCCTTTATATTTTTTCATATACATAACATATTTGAAATAATCATATTCTCTATCTATGATCACAAACTATGATCCAATAGAAGGGGTACACTAAATTTCGGTTCTAGTGATGAGATATGTGAACTTTCATCTTCTAGTCCCTTCAAAAAAAATTCTCTACAGAGCACAGAACCTATTTGTCAAGTTCAACCCTATATCAACTCTCTCTCAGCAAGTATAAATCACTAATAAAGGGGTTTAATCTCAATATTTTTGAATCAGGATCACCAATATTCGGAATTATTTCTACCTAAATTGAATCTCCAAAATTATTTTTTCATGTCAAGGAGTGTGTCGTACAATAAAGTCTACATAAGTTACAATATGAAAGGATATAAACATAGTTTTGGGAGAATAAATTGATGGTTCAAAAATTAAAACTATATAAAAAAATCTCAAAAATTATTATTAAATAATGATTTACTTGATGAAAAATAAAATATGATTATATAATTCACAAATATAAAACTTGGTGTTTAAAATTCACAAAACCGAATATAATATCCAACATGAATCAAAATGATCTACACCGTATATGTTAAATCAAACCCCTACTATGATTACGAAGTACCAACTATCACTAATTTGCGAATCACATTATAATTAGGAAAAAACTATTGGGTATGACATCAAGTTATTCCCTAACATATAGTAAAGTGATACATTCTATACAATTTAAATGGAACTCTAAAGTTTGAAATACTTATTATATATATTGATGTAGAATATTTCATGAAATTTGTAACATGCCTATAGGTATAAAATTGGATTAGAAAACCCCAAATATTAAATATAAAATGATTTTTTTTATTCTAGGTTCATGAAAAATATAAACGAAATAACATATACTGATTCATATATGTACAATACATTATAAAAAATGAAGTTAAATTCTATAAAATAAGTAGTGAACAAAAATATTCTTGTTAATATTATAGTATCCAAAAATAATTAAATATAAAACTGCTTTAATTATTTCTCATAAAAATATAAACTCAAAGATGTATAAACCAATAAAAAACAAAACCAAAAACTGTGAAAAAAATTAAATATTCAATGACACATTATAGAACTATATTTTTATTTTTGAATATATAGAAACATAACATCATGTGAAAATGAATAACTTTTAAGAACAAAAGGGGCCTGAATAACCTGAAAGGGGGGAGGGTGAATCAGGGTATGGAAATTCTATTTCAAAATTCTTCAAGCCCCACTGGATCATGACCTCAATATTATATGGGCCACATAGTTTCACTTATGTTTTACTATTGATATTATTCATGCCTTATTTATCTGATGATGATGATGCTTTGAATGCGATGCAGTAGTTAAAGTAGGAATATATAGAGATTTTTTACATTGTTCACCCTCACTGCGCTATGTCTAAGGAGCATAAAACAAAAATGTTTCAATGTACCAAATCCATTAAATCTCACTGCCATTAATGTTTTGTCTAGAACACTTTTATGCCCAGTATTACTTTATTTATAATGTTTAGGGTCATCTCATTACTTTCCCAATGATCACTATCTATTTTTCTCTCACTGCCTCACTCTCAGTAGAAAGGATAACCTACTTTCTATTCCTTCACTCACTGCTCTTGGAAGGGATCCACTCACAGTTTATGGACTTATAGGTCCAATCATTGTCACTAATTAATTCATCCGTAATGGTGTGTATATTCTATATTGAAGTCCATATTTAATCGATATATGAAAACCCCTTTTCCTATGATCACTGGGAAACAACCATTCAATAAACATTCACAAAGATCCCTACTTTTCAATGATCCTAGTTTTTCAAAGCTTAAACAAGCCTTCAAAAAGTCCCTTCCACTTAGAAAAGAGCACACCGTTGTAGAGTTGGCTACCTCGTAGAGCACACTGCATTGCAGAGATCAAGCCATCACAATGAGAAGAACTTCACAAAGAATAGGCCACCAAAAAGCTGAAGTTGTTGCGAAGAGACTTCCTTTACGAAGCTCACTAATCCAACACAGGACCCACCACTTTCGTAGAGCTAGATTAGCTATCACAAATCTTCTTTATTTCACAAAGCACACTACCCCTGTGAAACTCCATCGCGAAACTCCTTCTCAATTTTATAGAAGAAATTTTTTCTTGTAAAACTATCAACTTCATCAAAGGGGTCGAGGCCTATTTATAGGTGATTCTATCGACTCTAGAACCATCCACATGAAGTCAGCACCATGTCAGCTCAAATTGCGATGCTCTGAAATTTCTAACGAAATTTTCTCTATATCGCGAAGCACCATGATAATATTATGATTGTGGAGCTTGTCATAATCATGGAGAATTCTGTCAATTCCTTTATGACACTACCGTAAATCCTTGTCGTAATGCTATTCAACTCTTCTATTCATGAAGATCTTTGTAAGCATGAGGAACACTGTAAAAATTATTCATGTCTTCACAAATTCCATATAAAGATTCCCATCTTCACAAAATCCATATCTTTACCATATTTCGATATGATATTCAATGAAATCCACTTTTCGCGATGCTCACCAAATTCAAAATTTTGGACCCCAAAAATCTGGAAATCTCTAGAAAATGACGCCACATTTTATGTGTTATTTTGTACCACCTCCATACCTCCTCTTACACTGTCATGGTTGTTTTCGACATTTATTATCAACAACTTCTCTAGAACTCGACAATTCACCATGAATACATGAATTGTCAACAAACACAACAAACCCAAAAATGCTGCAATGTTATTTTTGGGTATTTTCACCCTAAAATAATAAAAGGGGAAACATGCATATATTTATATAAGTCAACATATTCCATCTTATTATAAAATATAAATAATAATTTTTGACAAAAAAAGTAAAAACAGATTCTGTAAAATTCTAAAAATGCATAAAAATAAATGCATAATGGATATAAATTACTTACATCAAGAGTCAGAATAGAAACAATATGTTTATGAGATTTTATGATAAAAAATAAATGTTTAAAGTAGTAAAATGAAATATTAATTAACATTATTTGTAAAATTATAATATGTGTATGTGGTAGAATCATAAATGGACTGTGTATAAAAGAATGGATTTATATGGTATTTTAAGGAAACCAATAAAAATGTTATTTTTTCAAGGCACAAGAATAAATAACGAAAAGAAAAAATATCATGTTCTCTAATAACAATAGTTTATTAGGATCTATTTAAAATCATATAGACTCACCATTATTATTCAAGTCCTTTAAAACAATAAATATGTGTCACAAACCAACTTTGATTGACTTTGATCCAGTCACCTGAGTCGGTCTACGGCATGGCTCGATGGGTGTTTTTGATCCCCACTGGCTGGAAACCAGTGTCAGGCACCAAGATTTAACTCTTGGGAATTATTTTTCATATGAACAATAGATAAATATATAAATAAAAACTATTGATTTAAAAATAAAACTAGAAGCATAAATATAGTAAACTGCATATACCTCCACATGACCCTCTAGGTCACCACCCTACTAGAGGTCGACCTTGCTCTAACAATGAGAAATCCATACAAGAGTACTTGATAAAAGGGAACCTCCAACTGAAATGATAGAATAAGAATGAGCATTAAAATTCTACGTATATTTTCCAAGATAAACCACAGAATCCAACGAATCCTTTTATGAAACAATCCATTAACAGAAGTTTGAAAATACACATATAAAATTAAAAGTTTTCAAATTTTAAAAATAGAAAACACATTTTTCTCATTTAAAATAAAACCCTGCATACACTACCTACCATATTAAACACCATTTTCCATTTCATAAAAAAAACCCAAAACAAATGATACCAATGCTGGGATAAACTAAAACAGGTATACATTGCAATATGGAAATAAACTAGTATAAAGAAAATTAAACAAGAAATTTAAATAATTATGTAACCATGGATGATCCTAAACATCCTTAGAAGACCCTTGGACGTACATAGTTTGAAACCACCAACCATTGGATGGTGAATATATTATGTATATAACCAACCGACTGCCCTAAAACTAGCCAAATCTAGTGTCAATGCATGCTTATCCTAACAACCAATCTAGGGGGTACCAACCCATCTAATCAGGATCGGTCAGAAACTGTCACTCAACCATTTGAATGATTCCTAGGAACCAATGGGGATTATAAGAATATTGTGTATGTAACAGGCCCTTTCACACATGACTCAACTCATCGCACTTGCCTACCCCAAACGCATATGATTCTTATGCATTCACCCATAAAGGGTTACCCTAGACAGGAGCACCTAAGATACAAATTCAGTCATTACACATTAAAAAAAGTGTCAACCGAGCCATCACGTCATTTCCATATCAAAAACATTTTCTAAAAACAATCATAACTCTAACCAGGAACACACAACGTTCTAAAGAAAACCATTCTAAATGTTAAAACAACTTCACCCATGATTTGGAAGAGCCAAACGGGCCATTAAGTCTAATGTCCCCAAAATCATTACCCAAACATCACATGTTAATTGAAAGTTCCAAATTTCCCTTTGAGTTGACATGTCTGAATAAATTTACCCAGAATATCTTACCAATACTGCTTTTAAATTTATTATTCCAAATGGGAAATGTTCTTTCCAAACTTACTCCAAAATAGTACCATAAAAGAACACCATCAGAAACAAAAAAAAATTAAAAACATGTTTTTAAATAAACCAAAAACCTTTATAAATACTTTTATATACACTTTTATAATCTAATAAAACAATTTATAGACAATTTTAAAAATAATCCAAAAATTTAGTAGAAACCCTTAATCCCACTTTAAAGAACCAAAAAATTTAAAATTAACATCATAGGCCTCTTTACCTATGTAATTCACACAATCCCCGATTAAAATTTATTTTTAGTAAATTCTAAAAAAACACTAATCACATCATGTGATAAATATAATAGAAGTTTAATTAACCATTATAAAGTAATTGAAAACAACACAAGTTCCAATAAATCGTTTTCGAAAGGAATGATTGGAAACACCTACCTCAAAGAGGAAATGGGTCTTGCCGAACACTTTGTCACCTGGCGAAAAAGGTGGTGACCCCTCGTATATGTCCCACAAACGTACACAAACAACTATACATGTATAAAAATATTCATAATCCAATGAAAATATTCCCCACACCATGAGGGAATACATACATTGAAGACATATATATTATATATATGCATACCATAAGTATATGTGTGCACTCCCTCTATCGTTGACCAAAAATTCACTATAACAACAAAAGATACCCAAATTTTGGTGGCAAAGACCAATGCATAACCAAAAGTTACAATGGAATCACATAAACCAAATGAACAAGTAATAAAACACAACCAAATTCTACCAACATGATTTATATGAAAAAAACACCCCAAGCCATTTTAGAAACCATGAAACCATTTATCAAAAGTGAGAGGAAAAAGGAAAATATGTCTTCTTTTAAGAAAACCATGTTTCAAAAGAGGAACCACTCCAAATTTCATCTTAATTTGAAGGTCCATCCATGGGTTCACTTCGTGCATCCACAGATGTACCCATATCCAATGGAATAAGAAGAGGATTTCTCCCAAGCATTTTAAAGAAACCATACATATGCCATTTATTGACATAATAAACCATTTCATCAAGATTACCATGTTTGATAAAACCAACCCAACACAAGAGAAACATCATTCAAAACATGCTTCCATAGACAAACACAATCCAAAACATTAAAAAAGACCATTTAAAATAGAGATACATTTTATTAAACTCAATTATCTAGGAAAAACCATTGCATATATAGGCAAACAACCATGAACATGTTTTAAATCAAAATTTTCAACAATAAATAACTACCATATATTAAATATGATTATAATAATGTTATAAATCATGATTTAAGTATAAAATCATAAAGTGGAAGCATCATATGGATTCAAATTGGAATAAGTTTCACGGAAACACCTATTGGTAGATGTGAGAACATGAACCATCACTAAAAAAGGGTTAATACATCCCAATGAACAATCTGTATACTCTTAACCCCAAGAAAAACATGAAAATAATAAATAGATTCAAATGGGGTTTGTTCAATTTGGGAAATAAACCCCAAAAAATACATATTAGAGGATGAAATGGTTGATGGAAAGGGGAAACAAATCCATGCTGGAATAAGGAAGAGGTTCTACACAGAGGGTTCGGGTCATGCCGGAGTGGTAGGAGGTCAGGGTGGGAGGTTGGATGGGGACCTATCGAAGCGTAGGAGTCTAGATTCGGCCTTTCCAGAGGTGGAGGGATAAAGTACGGCCTAGATGGAAGCATAGGGCCAGACCATGGAGGGATGAGGAATATAGGGCCAGGACCCTGAGGGTTTAGATGCATCATAGATGAAGGTGTAAAAGGAGGGTGTGGGGGTGGTCGGTCGGCCGAAGTGGTTGGGGCGGCGGTCAGGGGCCATGGGAGAAGGGTGTGGCTGATGAAGCATGGGAGGGAAAAGGCAAAGGGCTGGAGCATTGGAGGCCAGAGGAGGAGGCCTGGTGCACCGAGGGGGTGAAGGGGGAGGTAGATGGGGTGAGCTTGGAGGGGGAAAATGCGCAACAAGGGTAAGTGGGGATGGGGGTCGCCAGGTAGCCTATAGTTACCTTATTTTTATAATTTTATTATATTATTATTATTATTATTAAACCCAAAAATAATAATAATAATAATAATAGCAAAAAAATATTATAATAAAAATAACAACAATAAAGATAATAGTAACAAAAATTTATGACAATAAAAATAATAATTATAAAAATAATAAAAAAGTAACAATAATAAAAATAAAAATAATAAAAAGTAATAACAATAAATAATAATGGTAATAATAATAATAGTACAATAATAACAGTAATAACAATTGTATGAATAATGAGCAATTGCACGACACTTGGACGGATTGTGCAGATACTGCAAAGCGCACGGTGACCATGCACGGGTCCGAAACCCAGTAAAATTGTTAAATGACAAACAATTTAAATAGGGACCCAACCCAAACCTTGGAGTGAGAACCTAGAGTCATGAATAATAATAAAATAATTTAAAAGTCATGTGTGACAATTCTATCCACCATAGACACTTTCTGCCCACAGACTTTCACTCAACCGAACAGTAGACAAAACAACAATCCATGCCCGATTGAATCTTAAAGAAACCACAATACAAGAGAACATTAGAACACAAGAGGGATGTATCCCCCACAAGAACATAACTAGTTCATAAATTTAATACCCAAATATATTACCTAGAAAAGGGGAGGCAATGCAAGAACTCCCAACATAACCAAAATAATGTGTATAGAATTAGATAAAAACACCTTAGTTGAAACATGGATATCTCGAGTCAAACCAAAACCCCCCAACACTAGAGAAAAACCTCCAAGAAGAACATACCCTATGTAGTGAACCTGAGAATAACCACAAACATCGATTCCTCTATAGGCTCTTACATATCCAAATGAACACAACTAGCCCAAGATCAAAATAGACAAGGTAAAAACACACCTTCTTAAAAATGCACGATTCAGAAAACCATAATCAGGAAAAAAAATCTATTGGATTACAACAGAACATGTACATTATAACTTCATGATGAAAAAATAAACCTACAATAATATCAAAACATTAATAGTATAAAAACATGAACGAATGGAATTTAAATGTTCCACCACTAACATGGAACACAAAACCCAAACTGAGGCTTCACCCCCCCCCCCCCCCGCCAAAACTCCTGACTATTTGCAAGCTTCACCCCTAGACCAATGGTTGGGGCTCTGATGTCTAAAGCATCTCCCTCATCACTATTAGGCATTGGAATCCTCCATTCACAGTGTCATCTTCAGGAAACTCTTCATGAAAAACTTCTCAGGATGACCTAGACAATTGAAACGATTAAACATCTTCGGAGAAATGTGAAATGATGACTTCAACTGCTCGAACCGACCACACTGGTGGCACACCAATTAACGGTACGATGAACTGGAATCTAGAACCAATGCATAGTCTATTTATGAAATGGCCTCTCTAGTACATCCTACTCTCCAGATGGAAAACCTTTTTCCCAACTAGATACGCTGGATTTCCAAAAAAATTTGCTTCGGATACCAACTCAGCTAGGAACGCCTAAACCAACACCTTTTTGAAATTATGGTCCATAAAAGGTAACACCATCATCTTGATCTCTAGATGAATACCCCCAACGCAGAGATAAGTCTTCATAAAATCTCAAAATGATACCTCTGAACCAAATGATACAAGTTCCTTAAAAGGGTCGACAAATGTTATCACTATCCATTACCCTTATTGAATACGCATGAGTTATTCCCATTTATTCATCTCCACCTCTCTATGTATGAACCATTAGATTAAGATGGATTTTAAAAAATCCCACATCATCCCAACTTACAATGATGGTGGGGCCAACAAATCTCATTTGTTCAGAACTGGACCTTAAAATATACCTAAAACAACATGCAATATGACAGGTTTAGGAGTTTACAATTTCTTGAAGATACATTCCACCACCTCAAGCCACTATGCTGCCTCTAAGGGACCCCAATCACCCTGAAGGACTTGTAATGTCCGAGAAGGACAAAAAAATGGGCATGATATATCAAAAACCTTGGGGACCATTCTATGAGGCATTTTCAGAACAACATATAAAACAACAAGCCAATACCAATATCAAATCAATGTATAATTAAAATTAACATCCTGATCCAAAATGAATGACAAAAAATGAAACAAATACAAACAAAACCCAAAATTAACTTATAAATATAGATTTCAATGCCACCTTCTTTTGAGGCCACATTAAAAATACCAAACCCACTTTTCAGACAAAATTCAATTTCAAAAATCATTTTCCCTTTTAAATTCACTTTATAAAAACAAGGTCAAACCATTTATTCTAAGTACACATCCAATTAATCCCATGAACCATGGCACATTTCTTCATCTTTTTTCCTCCATACTCACCAACACACACTTTCCATGCATCCCCTCACATGTGAAAACGTTCATAAAGAGTACCCATGGTTTCACCCAAACCATTTCTCTACCAAATCAAAGAAAACACCAAATTTTTAGACCAAGAACTTTTGGTTTTGAAACCCATTTTTCAAATTTAAATCCATTTAAAAGAATAAATCTCATTTAAAAACCTTTTTTCCATTTTAAATAGCATAATTACAACAAATATAACCAAAAAGACACTAATATTACATCTAACTACCGAAGTGAGGGAATAGTAGTCTTTATTAATATGGTGACACAAGAGTTGTCCATGCCACAAGTATGAATCAACAACTAGGAGGAACATAAACCATGTACTCGGACTCCTCATGGGTCACTACTCCATGTGAAATCATGATGTAACATTGTCTTGCCTTCGCTATCATACTTAAATCTAAACCAAACTAGAATGAGACAGTGAATCAATACTCGGACTACCCCTAGTGACTCGATCTTCATAACGACCATGAATTCATTATTCCCTTCTTGTATATACCTCCCAAGTCCCGACAGTCCTAGTCTCTATCTATTAAACACCCCCAAATAACAACGGCCTCCTTTGTTACCATTTTTTCATGAACTAACCTGGGTCGACCATAATCCGGTCACCCAATCCAGTCTGTAGTATGGCCCGAGGGGCGTTCTCGATCCCCGTGGACTAGAAACTAGTTTCGTGAACCAAAATTTATCTATTGGAAATGATTTGGCCCATGGGAAAACATAAAAAGATAAATAAAAAATATTGAAATAAATAAAACTAGCTCCTAAAAGAAGGTAAAACCACACAAACCCCTACATGACACCCCAGGTCACCACCCAACTAGAGGTCGACCTTACTCAAAAAATGAGAAATCCAGTAATGAGAACATGAGTAGAGGGAACCTGAAACTGAAATGATATAATAGGAATGATCATTAAAATGATTAGTAGAGTTTCTAAGATAATCCCCATAATTCAACATCTATTTTTTTCAAAACAATCCATTAAAAAAAGTTTTAAAATACTCATATAAAAGTAAGGATTTCACATTTTAGAAATAAGATAGTTTTTTTCTCATTTAAAAGAAAATATCAAATATAATACCTACCATTTGCAACACCATTTTTCATTTTATAAAAAAATCCAAAACAAATGATACCAATGCTGGGATAAAGTAAAATAGGTATACAGTGAAAGTTGGGAATAAACTATTTTACTAGAAATTAAACAAGCAATGAAAATAATTATTTATCATTGGTGATCATAAACATACCTAGAAGACCGTTAGACATACTCGATTCAGGAAATCTTGTTGGCGTATGGTAAATATCTTATGTCTATAACCAACTGGACACCCTAAAACTGACTAAATCAAGTGGAAATGCCTGCCTGGCCAAATAATCAATCCCAGAGGTACCAACATGTCTAATCGGGGTTGGTCAACAACCGTCACTCGATCATCTAAAAGATGCACAGGAACCGATGGTGGTTATAATAATACAAAGTAAGTAGGAAACTCTCATACGCATTCCTTATCTCACAGCACGTTCAAACCCCAAACATAGACTATTCCTATGCATTCACCCATAAAGGGTTAACCTAGATAGGAGCGCCCCATATAAAAATTCAGTCATTAAAATTTAAACAAAGTTTCATCCGGTCCATCACATAATGTCTATATCGAAACCATTTTCTATAAACATTCATAAACCTTGAACAGACACACAAAAAACTCAAACACAAACAATTCTAAATGATAACGCAACTTTACCCATGAGTTTGATGGGCCAAACAAGCATTTAAGTCCAATGTCTCCAAAATAATTACCCAAACATCACCTTTGATTTGAATGTTCCAAATGGTCCTTGGAGTCGAAATGTATAAACATATTTACCCAAAACATCTTACCAATAAAACTTTTAAATTTATAAATCAAAATAGGAAATTTTCATTCCAAAGTTACTCCAAAATATTCTCATAAATTTACTTGAGAACAAACGAAAAAATTTATAAACAAGTTTATAAACAGACCAAACAATTTATCAATAATTGTATAAACAATTTTATAAATGAATAAAACAATTTATTCGAAATTTTATTAATAAACCCAACAATTTATTAGAAACCCTCAATCCCACATTAAATAACCACAACATTTAAAATAAACATCCTAGGTATTTTAACCTAAAAAATTCAGAAAATCCCCTAGCGAAACATATTGTTTCTAAATTCTAACAAAAAAACATTAATCTCATCAATCCATAAATATAATTGAAGTAAAATTATCCTTTATGAAGTAAATGAAAACCATTCTAGTGCCAATAAATCATTTCAGAATTGAATTATTGGAAACACATTCCTAAAAGAGGTATCGGGTCATGTCGAACACTTAAGCACCGGTAAAAAATGGTGGTTACCACTTATAACCAGCCCGAAATAACACACACATACCTATACATATATACATATATCCATAATTCAATATATTTCCCACACCATGAGGGAATACATAAATAGAGGACATATATATTTCATATATATATACATACCTTAAGTATATGTGTGTGAGCCATCATTCGTTGACCAAAAATTCACTGTAACAACAAAAGATTACATGAATTAAGGCGGTAAAGACCAATACACAACCAAAAATATCCAGGGTCACACATAACCCAAATGAAAAATTCATATAATGCAACCAAACACTACAAAATGTTTTTATATCCAAAACACATCCTGATCCATTTTAGAAACCATGAAACCATTTATCAAATGGGAGAGTAAAAGGGGAATATGAGTTGTTTTTATAAAACCATGGTTCGAGGGAAGAAACAATCCAAATTTTATCTTTATTTGAAGGCCCATCCATTGTTTCACTCCATTAATCCATGGATGTTCCCTCATAGAATGTAATTACAAGAGGTCTTCTCCCAACTATTTTGAAGAAACCACAAAAACACCATTCTTTGACATAATAAACCATTACATCAAGAGTGCCATGTTTTATAGAACCCACAAAAGACAAGCCAAACAATATTCAAAACATGATTCCATAGACAAAAACCATCCAAAAGAGTCCAAAAGGCCATTTAAAAGAGAGATACATTTGATTAAACTCAATTAGATAGGCACAACTATTGCACATGTAGGCAAACAACCTTAAACAAGTTTTTAATCAAATATTTCAACAATAAATCACTACCATAAATTAACTAAGATTTTAATAATTGTGTGAAACACGATTTAAGAATAAACTCATAAAACACAAGCATCATATGGATTCAAATCAGAATAAAGGGCTTAGAAACAACTATCGATCGATGTGTAAACATGACCCATCACTCGGAGAATGGGTAAAACGTCATGAGGACCAATCTGTATACTCTTGACACAGAGAAAAACATGCATATCACAAATAGAGGAAAATGGGGTTTGTAACACCCCGAGATTTTATGAAAAATATTCTATTTTTAATTTCATTATTGTCTTGTGTTGTACGCTACACCAAAAAGAGCTTGCACAACACGCATCCTTGACTTGCCTTGCATTACACGCAATCACGACCTTCCTCAATAGCGTGTGTAGTACGCAATACTGAGTTTCACTAAAAGAGATATTATTATGATATTATTTTGAACTAGTCGTTATGAATAGTAATACCCACCTTTTGAAATTTTATAAATTTTATCTTTTAAAATGGAATTCATTTTTCGATTTGGAATATCGACATTAGATTATGTTGAATTTTTTGGTACTTTTCGGATAATATTCATTTTCAGATGAATATTGAAAATTACTAAATTTTAATTATAACAACCTCTTTAATCGAAATAATTAATAGTGATAAATTATTAATTTGAGTGGTTTAAAAGTATATTTAGAATATATTATTACAATTTAATACAATGTTGGTCATTAGATGTAATTTCACATTTAAACCAAACATAAATAAGTGTCAATCTTTTGATAGTTGTTATCTCTTAAGAACACGCTATTTGTTTTGACAACAGGAATTAATTTTTAAATTAATTAATGCAACTGATATGTTTTGAATTTGGTAAAATAGACATCATTTTTGAGTTTATAAAATAAAATATAGCTTAGGCCTAATTTTTGGTATTTTTCTAGAAACGTTCATTGTTTGATGAATAGTGAAACCACTAAGTGGTAGTTAGAAAAAATAAATTTTTCATAAAACATAATTCTACCGCTTCTGTGAGTGGAATTTAAAAAATCCGCGCGACACAGTTTATGTCAGTAAGTAAAGGTTGGTTCAATGAGATGAAAATAATTTTTTGTGAATAGTAACTTTTTACATTTTTTACCGCAGTTAAAAGTAAATAGGGTAATTAAGGGTACAAATGATATTATTATTACCCTAAAACATGTCCTAATTCTATTGGATAAGTGTAATTCGACCTAAGACAATTTTAGGAATAACATAGGACCATTTAGGCCCACTTGGATTAGATTAGGACATTTATTATTAATTTATTTAAAGAAGGGTTAAAATAGTTAAAATCAAAGATTAATAAGTAAATCATTTTTAATATAGGGTTATATATAAGATAAATTCGACTATAAATATTAATTAGAAATCAAAATAAAATCCTACATAATGATATTTAATTTGTTATTTTTATACATTAAATAATTTAATTTATTTATGACACAATGATGATGCAATAATTATGTTATTAATGAAATATTGACATAATTGATGTTATAAATACCCAAATAAATGAAATTTGAGACTTTTTATGAATTCCACTAATTTTATAGGTTACTATGACATGTTAGTATTTTTTTAATTAACATTTTTAGAACTAATCATTCTGTTATGATTTTCACAAAAATCAATTACTAAATAGTGTCAAAATTGACATAAAATAGTTTTTAAAACAAATATTATATTATTAATTGTTATTTTATTCCTAAAACTAAATGGTTCTGACAAATGACTTATATAAGGTTATATATATTAATAATAAACAACTTGGGGTTCTTTTTTCTTTTTATAGTATGTTTATTAACCTTATAGTGTAAGAACACAAAAAGACACGGTAAAAGTAAAATTATCTAACTTAAAGTTAAAACTAAATGATAAGGTTAATATAGTAAACTAAACTTGTCTAAATTCTATATGATGAGAGTATTTCGACCCATACCCACCTTATCTTCGAAATAACTCAATTTGGAGCTATTAAAAACCGAATATGACTTTATAATAAAATAATATTTTTGGTTATTCCAAAGGTGCCCCTCTCCTCGCTTATAAAAGGGAACCTCCTCCCTATCTTCCTCACACCACATTGAGCCTTACATCTCGTCCAACCCCTGCCAAATTCTCTTCTACACTTCCCTAGAAACATACTATAGGTCCTGGTCTTTTTTAAAGACCAATTTTAGTGCCCTAAAGGAGGACTCAAAGAGGCGTTTCAAAGAAGAGGTAATGTTTGTTACCGATTCTTTCAAATTTATTTCTCCTTCCACTTCTTCTTCTTAGGTTGTTTCATAATGTAGTAATAACATCAGTATCACTCATATACTGATATGTTTTTATAAGTATTAAACAACCCCATTTCACCATATATCCATCCTACGGAAAACAAAATCACCGCGCGTGCGTACGTACGGAATACCGTCTCCACGCCGTGGTGTAATATATTTTCCATCACCACCTTACTTGTATGGGTATAATGTTGTAAATAATAACTTTATATGATTATTGTAAAGTGATATTGATTCTGAAATAGTATACATACACTCCAATACAATTCTATGATCATGAGAATGATATCATCGCTCGTGCGTACGTACGGACTACCGTCTCCACGACGCGATGAGATTCATTCTCCACGTTAACCATTCATGAATGATTATAAAGTATATATAATAAGTAATCATGAAATATATGACATAATAATGATACTGTATTTATGTTTATATATATATGTATTTCTTCTACTTAATTCCATTCAACTCAATAAGGAAACGAAAACAACGTTCATGCGTACGTACGACCTACCATCTCCATGAACTGTGTATTTCTTTCCATTTACTTATCTATTATATATATGTGTATTCTGAATATATATTATATATAAATCATGTTTTATATTCGGTAATTAAGTAATCATGATCTATGTAATCATATGAATAATTACAAGTCAAAACACGAATGACAAATGAAACGATTTTACCCAAAATGCTCTTTAACATGGAATTTACAAAAGAATGGTTAATATAAAGTCATAAGTGAACCATATATGATATCATAACAATGATTATGATTCTAGAATAAGTCAATGTAATTATGGAAATCATTATACAGTAGGTTCGGACACTTACGAAGCAAATCGGACCTAAGGTAAGGGAAATATCACAATCTCATTTTTATCCGAGATTGTTTATACTTTGGAATTTACTGGGGTGTATTTTGTCATCCACATCCATGTTTCCTCAATATGTAATATTATGTCCATACATCTAAAGTTTTTAAAATCCAATTTTACCCTTCAGTGAGTTATTAGTAAAAGATATGAAAGGAATCTTTTGTCGTCTTTCATATGAGGTACTTTTTGACTTTTCCGACAAAAGTACGAGAAGAATGTTTTTTTAACTTATACGGAATGAATGGATTTTTAATACATTATTTCCATGAATATTCCTTTACAAGTTTTCAAGTTTATTTTTAATCAACTTCTTTTAGTTTTGAATTGTATGACATGTTAAGAAAGGAAAAGTGTTTTTGAAGTAGAAATGTTATTTTTCTCAAGAATGGAGTTCAGGTGTTTTATCAAAATTATTTTCCATCTAAGATAATAAAGGGTTCTATTTCTATCCCTATTATTACATTGATTTGATTATGTTGTGATGGAATTATTTTTATTAATTACTTTATCTTATATTAATTGTTTTATGATTTCATGATGTTTAAGAATCCTATTTTTATTACATGGGTTATGCTATGATGTATGGTTTCTGATTTTGTGGCACACATAAGAATGGTATCATTATGAGATGGGTGGGACCTATATCTACCTCCAATGAATTGAGTAAATATTTTATATCTCATGAGATAGACATGGCTGGAACGGAAGATTAAACTGGTTCAGTGAAATGGGACTGAAATGAGGAGTGAACTCAGTCCAAAAATGGACTTTGTCCACTAAGATAGTCATGGCAATGAGTCTTGACTAATAAGAAATGATTATCTATGATTATGTGTGTATTCCAAAAAGTTTCATGTTTTATGTTATGATTATTGGGATTACATTTCACTACTATGATTTATCCCATGTTATGATATTATGATCTCTTTTGCAGGTTACGATTTCCAAAATGTTATGTTCTTATGAATATGATGTGATTGATATTTCTTTAGTTTACCCTTAATGAGCATTTGAGCTCACCCTTTTATGTTTTATTTTCCCCAGGATATAAAGAAAGGTTTTAGGTAAAAAAAAAGTAAGATCTTTATGGGAGATGTTGAAGATCTTTCACCACGATTAGAAGATTATATTTCGAGTTTCCAAAGATACTAAAATATTACGGTCCTTGCGTGTGTGTTTTTGTTATGTACTAAGTATTCCGAAAAAGTAATGTAATTTCCATGTACGTTAAGCATAGGGTCTCTATAGTGTTTGTTCAATTTCCGAAAAACAACAAAAATAAAGATAAATATCAGATAAGGAAACTATTGCCGGCAAGGGGAAATGCATCCATGCTGGAGCAAGGTTGAAGCGCCACGTAGAGGGTTTGGGTCTTGCCGGAGTTGTAGGGGCTAGAGTGGGAGGCCATAGGTGGACATGATAAAGTACAAGAGGCCAAATTAAGCCGTTATATATGTGGAGGGATGGACTAAAGAGGGTAGGGGCACGGAGGGCCGGGACACAGAGGGTTAGGATGCAACCTGGACGGAGGGCGGAAGGATGGAATAGGGGTGGTCGGTCGACCAAATTCATTGGGGGCAGCGGTCGGAAGCTAGGAGCGAAGGGTGAGTCCATTAAAGTTGGATAGGGTGAAGGCGGATGTTCATAGTGTAGGAGGCTAGAGGCAGTGTCCTGGTGTGCCAAGGGGGCGAGGGGAGAGTCAGTTTGGATGAGCACGAATGGGGATTGTGTACAATTAGGGTAAGGGGGAAAGGAGGGGCGCCAGATAGCCTATGGTTACCTTATTTTTTTCATTTTATTAAAAAGATAACATTATTATTAAAACCAAAGATAATAATAATAATAATAACAATAATAACACCAAAAATAGTTTTAAAAAATAACAATAATAAAGATAATAGTAACAAAAATTAATAGCCATAAAATAATAATTTTAACAATAATAATAAATATAACAATAATAATATTAAGAAAAATGAAAATTAATAAAATTTAAAATAATAATTGTAATAATAATAATAATAATAACAAGAATAATAATAGTAGGAATAATGAGCATTTCCATGATTCATGGGCTGACTGCGCAGCTACCGCCAACCACGCAGTGACCGCGCATGGATCTAAAACCCAATAAATTTTTTAAATGAAAAAAACATAAACTGGGACCCAAACCAAACATTGGTACGAGAAACTAAAGCCAATAAATAATAAAATAAAAATTAATTTAAAAGTTAGGTGTGATAATTTTCCTAACTACATACAATCTTTGTCCCTAGACAATCACTCAGGCAAACAACAGATAAAACAAGAATCCAAGCCCAATTAAAACTGAAATCAACCACAATATAGGAGAACATGATAACACGGGATGGTTCTCTCCACCACAAAAACAAAACTAATTTAGAAATTCAACACCCAAACATATCACCCCAGAATGGGGTGGAGACGTGGGAACTCCCTACCGATCCAAACTAACAACTATAGAATGAGCGAATAAAACCTTAGCTAAAACTTGGAACTATCGACCCAAACCCCAATAGTAGATAAAAACCTCCAAGTATGACTTACCCCAAGTTTCAAACCTTAGCATAACCACAAACATCGATTATTACATAGTCTCTTATATCTCGAAACGAACACAACTAAACCAAGATCAACCTAGACAAGGAACAAACCAACTTTTAAGAAAACTAAAAGATTTAGAAAACAATTAGACAAACAAAACATTTGGATTGAAAAAGGACATTTCCATTATAACTTATAATTAAATTGTGATTTCAAAGAATATACAAGGATAGATGTGTGGTTGGTGGACTATAAACAGTCAGTTCACAACAGCAATCAATGTAATGAATATTAAAATCAGTATAATAAATAAATATTTTAATTAAAATTGAAATTAGAAATACAAAATTTACAAGATTCTTCTAATAATATAATATATTTAGATTGTCAAATATAAGGATTCATAAGTAATAATCCTCCAAAATATCAACTAATGCTACAAATGACCCCCCCCCCCCTTTGTGCTATAATTCACTTTTATCAGTGATAAAAAAGTGATGATGTTATAATAACTGACTAAACTACCATTAATCATTACAAAAAATCATTAAAAAATATGGCCTTTTAACCATTATTTTTCAACATTGAAAAATTTTAATTTTATCAACACACATTTTTAGCACTGATAAAAGTCATTTTATGATTTCTATTTTTTAGCAGTGATTAATTAAAAAAATGTTAAATTTTATACTGATAATGTTACCCCATTCATTTTTTAGTTCATATCCCCCTTTTATCCACATTTTTACCCAATGAATGAACCCCTTGTAATCAGCGCTTATTATACTACTAATTATGGTTTATTTATTGCATAGGGAAAAAAGAGTACATGGTAGGTTAAGGGGGCCTGAAATAGTGAAGACTGAGGGCATCCCCTATAAAAAGGTTCTCCCCCTCAGTGCACAATGGGTTTGTACGTGAAAATAAAACGGTACCTGTAAATATTTAACTAAATGTATTTTATTTATATATTCATGTAATTATATTTTTTTATTTAAGTGCATTTAAAAAATATATTCATATATTTACACACAAATATATTTTTACGTGTATATATACCCTTATATTTTAATATATATTACAGATACATTTTCATATATACTTATATATTTACCTATATTTGTATAAATACATATAAATATTTTATAAGGTTTTTATAAAAGGCATATATTTATTTGTAAATAAATTTATGTAAGTGTATATATATATTTATATTTTTTGTGTGTGTTAGTTTTTATCTCTCTCCCTTCCCCTCCCTATATATATTTGTGTATGAGTTTTCATATATATATATATATATATAAGTTTCTGTTTATCATTACATACGAATGTATATATATTTTAATAAACATTTTTTGCAAGGTAAAAAAGATATATATTCACACACACACATATATATATATTTAAAGATTTAATATACATTTTTAGGAATATATATAATCATATGTTTTTATAAAGGTAATAAATTGGTAATATTTTTATTTACAATAAAATAGCAATGAATATTTACATTAACATTGTTTATATATTTGTAAAAATATTTTAAACATAAATGTTTTTAAATATTTATATATAAAATTCAATATTATATATAAATATATACAAATATGAATATATTTTCATATATTTAATTATAAATAATACTGCATTATAACGAGTGAAAAAAATTTAACACATAAAACTTCTCTATGAGTGTAATACATGAGAATAAATTCAGTCTCCATCGAAAACCTAAAAGGCTACCCTATTAAAAGATCCACAAATTCCATAAATAGCCATAAAATTGGGTACCCCAACTAGAAAATCAATTTTATAGCCCTTTTATTTCGTTTTGGGAAATACAAATGTGGTGACTGGGATCCCCCTTAATAAATTTGGCATAAATATCTGAACCTGCTTCAATTTGATATCTTGTGGAGCCTAAAGGGTTACCTGGATAAAATATTGTGATAGTTTCCATATCAAGTCATTTTTTCAGTAAATCTTAACAAATTAATTTATATAATAACTTTTTTGGAAACCAATTTATTATTATATATATATTATTAAATAATAGTTTTCAATTTATTAATTAACATTAACATTTAATTATTTTTTTAAACATATTTCACTATATATATTACATATTAAGAGTAAATACAAATTTTTCATTATATCAATCATATTATTGAAAATATTTATTATATATTTCAATATATATACATTTATATTTTAAAATATTATTTTCTATAATTTATATATTTAATATAGGGGAAACTTTTTTCAATGTTAAGAAATTACTTATAAATTTTCGAAAAGAACAAATAATGGGGTCATTTATTTGTTCTAAAATAAGAAGTAATAAAAGGAAGGGTTTATCAGCACAATTTTTAGATCTGATAAATACCCCTTTATTAGTTCTTTTAGCCATTTCTAATATACATACCCCTTTATAAATTGTTTTTTATTATAACTGGTCATGGATAATGTTTAATTTTTTAAAATATATTGTAGTGTAAGCCTGTATATGATGTACATATAGTATATAAATATCCAATGAAGTTGTTATGGTGGAAAAATCAAGGGATAACCATTTAATATTTAATTTATGGGCCACATTATATTTATCATTGGATCAATTAGTGTTGAAAAACATTATATTGATCATGGGTGTTTACATAAGAATCTCTAAGGTGAGATGAGTGGCTATATTAATGCATTATGTTGGTGTTATGTATTGTAATGGGTGAATATTATATGACTAAAGGGGTGAAATATATTTTTAGGAACAAAATAAAATATGGATTAATGGATATATTGACTTTCTAGGATATAGTTCATAATAAAAAAATGTTTTTTAATAAGAATAGATAATAAAATTTGTCAACATGTGCTTCCATGTGCCAATTTTATTTTAGTTTCAGTATTTCATAATTATAGGAGGAATATTTCTTATTATTATAGAATATCTTGAATATAAAATATATGGGATACTAATTGAGTTTAGATTTAATTCTAAGACACACATTTCTTCCAAGGTCACTCATGTCTAGAAAAATTATTTAGACGAATTGAAAACTAACACACTATTGGTGTTTCTTATTCCAATCAATAAAAGTCTATATGTGGATATTTCAATCGAGAAAGCCTAACATCATTAATGGGTGAAGGAATTCTCCACTCATCTCCATGATATATTTACAAGAGGGTTTTTAAACTTATTTACACATTGGAATCTCTAATGGTCAAGATTTATGTTTGATTAATTTGAATTTTATTATTGGGATAGAATGATAATCATTATTGTTCTATATTTTTCATAGGGATCCCTCTTAAACCGTAGTGTCAGTTCTAAGATTATATGTTTTTACTATAATAAATATTAATCTAGTTATTTTTTAGACTATTAATTTCCTATATCGATATTTTAGTTTTTTTGAATATATTTTCTCTTTTTATAGGTTTGAAAATTCATTTTGATCATACATTTTAACTCAAAAACATTAATTAAATTTTAGTGAACTTTGGAAGTGGGGAGGATACACCATCAATCATTTCATTTTCCCTATATTTTTTTACATTATAAATTCCTACTGATTTAGTGGATCTTGAGAAAAAACATCCATGATATAATTACTCATCTAATTATTCAATTAAATAAATTATAGATTCATAAGGGGATAATAACAATATAACATTCCTCTTTTTTACTATTATTATATAATATAAGGATTTTGTGACTCTAGTTATAGAAAATAAATCCCCTTTTTATTTTTATTTTTTTGTTCAAAACCTATCATTGTCTCTAGAAATTAATAGGAAGATATTTGAGGCATTATTGACATTAGTTCATGAGCCATGGATCTTGGAAACTAGTAAAATACCTGATCCTTTTAGCATTCATTGTTTAATATTTTTACGAAACAACTCATGATGGGTATGAGGTAGATCTATAATATAATATTAAATTTCAGGTTATTAGGAAAAATAGATGGCATTATATTTACTCAACGATCATGCAACTCACATAGAGGACAAAAAATCGGAAAATGTAGAACATCCTCTAGTATCTTATAAAGTTTCGTATTTTTGGATTTAACCACAAACACTTTAATATAGTAATAAAATATTGAATTTTAAAAAATATATAGAGGAATGAAAAGTATACAATAACGAGGTTGATTCCATGCCCTAGTTCAATAAGTAAAAAACATTAAAGATTGAAGATATTGTATATAATAAGGGAAAGTGTCATGAAAAAATGTATGTCTATAATTGGTAAGCTCCAATCTATTTTCTAGAGTTTGAATTTATTATATACAATGGAGAAATTTCAATGGACACCTCATGAACGAATAATAATCCATGTATGAGAAATATAATTTGGTAGTTAAATCCATAAAAATTAAATTTTAGAATGATGTTTTGTGGTAATGGTAAACATAATAGCAGTTTGGGATGATTCTTTAGTGCTAGAAGATTATATATATAGAGTATATAATGAATAAGTGCATTTCATAGTTCTTTTTACATAATTTTATTTCATCCTTATAAATGAAAGATGTTTTGGGATAGGATCTAAACATTTTGTGTCCCCATATGTTTTTACTTTTTTCTGTTTAAAATTAACATGAATGACTACATTTTAAATCAGTTATTTCTCATCACAAAATCACACACATACATGAATTTCAAGAGTTATATTGGTCATGACTGATTTTA
Source organism: Viscum album (assembly GCA_963277665.1). Lineage (NCBI taxonomy): Eukaryota > Viridiplantae > Streptophyta > Magnoliopsida > Santalales > Viscaceae > Viscum > Viscum album. Next base: position 1,772,030,646 of record OY728123.1, read on the forward strand.
TGACTTTCGATGAAATAACACAACAACTATTCAACTTATTAAATAATTTTAGAGATTCATTCTCAGTATATCATTATTCCCATGATGTCTTATATGAAAAAACCATGGAACAATCTCAAAGGACAAAAATCATGTTAAACATGTAAAAAATTGAATTTTATAGTACTTATTTTGTATAGTATGTTGAAATGTGGGTTTTGGAGATGTTATTTATATCCCAAACATGTGTTCTCTAATATTTATATGTAGGATGAATATTTTAATAATGAAAATCAATATTTTTTTAAATATGTTGAATTACTTGTTTTGCAAAAAAAAATGAACTGAAAAGAATAAATTACATATGTAATTATGATAAAACATTACAATACATAGAAAAATTTAATAAATTATGATAAATATATTTGAATATTATTATAAAAATTACTATTGAAATAATACCACATATAAATAAAAAAATTCATGAATTTCAAATTATTATCCTTGTGGTTTTTATTGACGATCATACAAAAAAATTATAAATTTAAAAAGAAGGAAAATAAATAGAAATATAAAATATTTTTAAGAAGATAAATACAAAAGTGTAATAATTAATCGTAGATAAGTACGTGAGGATATATATTGGGGGAAAATATAAATATGTCTATCATATGGATGTTGGTTATATATTTTTTGGATATATGGCCATAATATAATTGATCATTGACTATAAATGTATCAAATAGTTATATTAACTATTATACAATTTGAAGTGACTGATGTCTTTGAAATAATATATTTTCTATTTAATGAATATAAAATAATTAATTTTTAAAGAAATAAAAATATAGTAGTTCATTCAGACTGAGGAATGGGCACTTCTAAAAGGGATTCAGTTCTGTCTATCTAATCATCTACATCTATCAGAGATCAAAACTGTCTCTAAAATCCATTATGATGCACTGATGGATCATATCTCCACTACATGGACCATTTTATACCATATCTGGCACTACAAGCTTCTCATGGATAGAAACACTAGGTTACATCATACATGGAGTGAGGGAAAAAAAGTGGCATACTTACTTGCATACTGATTCCCTCACGATGATGATTTTTTATCCTTCTCTAGCGTGGGATCCTTACCCCCAGAGTGTGCGAGCATTGTTTTTGGTGATTCCCTATGACATCATTATTTTCTCTCCCTATGTTGGTCCACCTTCATGTCATTTTTTGTTCTACCTTTATTTAATATAATTAGATTGTTTTGTTGGTATAATATTTGGATTGAATTTAATAGTATAATTTCAAAAATTCATGTAAAATTGGAAAAAAAAAATTATGTAATATAAAATTAAAAATTAAGGATTTATAATGACTAATCATTAAACGATTCATGTTTAATGCATAATTATTTATTTAAAAAATATTTCCTTATTGTATAAAAAATGTTTTAATATATAAGATAAATATCTCATATTTAGAGACTAAAATTTAATTAAATTTTTAGTTTATATATATATATATATTTTACATTTATGTTATGATTATACTTTTTTAAGGAATAAGAATAAAGTCCTTTGTATCCAATAAATATTTTTTCTGTAAAATTATTTTAATATGATTTCATTTTTGATTAAAAACTAATTTTAATCACTTCTACAATTTGAAGTTAATAAAATTTATTTATTTATTATAATCAATACATTTTTATTATATTAAAGGTTTCATTTCAATTTTTTTAAAAAAATACATATTTTCCCAGAAAAAATTGAGTTACAAAATTAAGTGTAATATTAGTTAAATATTGTTAAATTTATTTTAAAATAACTAAAATTTCATTAGGTGTATCTATAATTGGTTTGGATAATGGGATTCATGACCCATATCCATTATTTATTCACTTTGGATATACTTTCCATGTTTAATGACATTCACATTAAGGAATTGGTATCTTTAGAAATTCTACCAAACTAACTTATAAAAGGAACCCGCATATAACCACTTCATGAGAAAAAAATTTCTCCACTTTTAAATTTATTTTATTCCCAATTAAAATATATAAAATTATTTCTACATGTTTTTTATCATTTGGTTTTATGAATTATTTAATAATCCATTATTCCAATGGATCCACTTTTAAGGAGAGAATTCATCAAACTATCTATCAAATTATTCTCTCCATTTCTCAATTATATTCTCACTTACCCCCATTATAGATCAAAATATCCACTATAATAATGAATTATTAACATCATTATAGTTATTTTAAAATTATATTATTATAATATAGGTTCATTGTCTTAATTTTTATTTAGTTGAGCATGTTGTTGTTTATATTGGTTCAACTATAAACATGGGTGATGTTATCCAAACACAATCATTTTCATCAGGGAGGAGTATAAAAGAATTAATAATGGTAATGTATTATAATTAATTAATTTGTTTTATTTTAATTATAATAGAATTTTAACACAATACTTATTATTCATTTTAATTTAATTAGTTGATATTGGTAACTTACCCGAAAAACATTCTCAACATGAACTATATTCTCTAGAACTATACCCTTAACTTTTTTAGTGAGAATTGGTATTGGATGATGGTTTAGAGTTTGGGGGTGTTGAGTGAATATACTAGATTAAAATTTTTAACCATATATATTTTTTATTAATGTAAATTCCGAAAGAAAATTTTAAATAGGAAAACTAATCCAAGAAAACTAGAAATTGTTATAGTAAATAAATTCAAATTAAAACTAGTCCATTGATAAAACACTCTAATATATGAGGTTTATTTTATCCACTTATATTATTATTTATGGAAAAAAAAACTTAATAAGAACCATCTTTTTATAGTGGTAGTATCCACAAGAAACCTATATTTTGTGATGAGATTCACAACCCAATTACAGCACTAAATTTAGTCAATGAGTGTCACAACCTGAATGGTACTAAATTTATAACCCCAGATTTACATCCCAAAGAAAGATAAAGGACACATTAGAACGTAAAAAAACATTAAATGAGATCCCATGTGATAAATGTGGAGTAGTATTATAGATTAAATAATCAAGGATCAAATAAAAGATAATAGAAATAAGAACATGTAAATGTTCTTAAGTAATCTATCATAAAGTAACATAAAGGTGGTGATATAATTCACAAAAAATTTCATTCATCACTTTAAAATGTGTCTAGTAGATGAAAACTTCATTGCACAGGACGAGGAGAGTACAACATAACATAGTTCAGACTAGATATATTCTGGTTAAAAAATATCATGTTCTTGTAACTATGTGTTCTTATTGAATATATCATAAATACTTTCAAAAATAGATTAAAAAAAGAAAATAACAATTTTATCTAGGTAAATAAATTTTATTTATAAACTCATAATTATCTAATATAGATAAAATTATAATTCTAGAATAATTTAAAAAAAATTAAATGTTCACTCAAAAAATAATTGAAACTAAATTGAATTACTCATTAAATAATTCAAATAGTCTCAAAAACAAAAAGTAAAAATCCCCAAAAATTATAATAACGATTGAATCTTATAATTAAAATTTAAAAATAAAGTATAATTTCATGTAGTTATTAATTATTCAAATTTTAATTATATTTAAATAAATACCACAAAAAACTGTTGGATATTTTATTCACTAAATATTAATTTTAATAATGATAAAAAATTAGCTCAGAATAATTTTTTATGAATATTAGAAAAATTAGTAATATTTTTATAAGTGAATAGAAAATAAATTAAACATCATTTAAATATATTTAAAAACACTATGTTTTCATGGATTCTATAAAATATATATATGTATTATAAATAAATAAATTATGTAAATATTTTAATATATGATTGAAATATAATAGATTATAAAAAATATAGAATTTTTAGTATTTATGATTGTTGAAAAATAAATAAACTAATGACCTAAAATTGGGAATCGAGTAAGAATGTTGTAACGCCCCGACCCCAGCTACCCAGAGTCGGTGCATTACTTCGTAACATTGGCATGATCACAAAAGATCAAGTCTCAAAAGACCGATTAGTTTAGTAGCCTTGGAAACACTAGATACATTCGTAAACGTTACATTACATCATAAAGTCAAAAAACTACAATAACAAAGTATCCATAGTCCACACTCATATCCTCTTCTGACAATCCCTACATGTCATTCATAAAATACTTCTTCACATCCTGGAAACTATTAAAACATTGAAAGGGGTGAGCTCAGATGCTCAGTAAGGATAACAATAATGCGGAAGCTTTCATAAATAAAAATAAAAATTTAAGGCAATGTATAACTAAAACAAAAGCCTTTTAAACTTGAACATCAACATAATATGGAAAAAGTAAAATGAGATAATGCCATTCACTTCCTCACATGGATATTCTACTGGTCGAATAATCACATGCAATATCAATAACCACTTTCATAATGAGGGAATGTATAATGCCAGACATTCTGAAACATTTTTTCCAGGCCTCGGCCAAGACATCTAAAATGATTAAGGCCTCAGCCAAAACCATAAATCAAATTGGGAAAGGGCCTCGGCCAATTCCACGTCTAGTTGTCTCATGAGACCTACCGATGCATCGAGGAGCTATAGCGGGCTCCACCCGTCACTTATTAAGTCCAATACGTTCCTCATATGAATAGGTTTAAACATATCATAAACTATAACATAATCGTATCACATAAAACATGCATAAAGGAAACATAACATTTCCACATTTCAATCACAAGATATCAATACAACACATTGATAAAAACGCTTTCAAAACCATTTTCAAAACCAAAATAAAAGAAAGTTAAAACTTTGTATTTATTTTTCATAAAAAAAATGATGGCTTGTAGAGGAAGCCGAAACTCAAATAATGGTCACGGTGGCGGAGAAGTCATTGTCGCAGCATAAGTATGGAAAGAAAAACATTCCCTTTTGTCGTTTAGCAAAACGCTTCGTATAAAAATATTCCTTTAGAATTATCATAAAAGTCAAAGGGGTTTATACACCGTATAAAAGTAAATTGTGTATAAAACCAAATATGCCTCAATGAAAGGAGATTGAGACGAAGTCCTTAAAAAGATCATTTTTAAAATAAAATAGATCTGTTATGTGTATTAACTATAGTTACACATAAAGAACGTAAAAATAAAAAATAGGACATAATAATATCATGACATAATTTGAAAGTAGGAGATTAACCCAAAGAATGGAAGTTGGGTTAAGAAGTTCCCTTACCTCGTGTCTGACTTGACTCAACCGTTCTTTAACCTCCTGAATAATAAACTAGAGTTAATATATACCTTATTAAGAACAATTTTTAATTTCATTATCCTTTTTATATCACTTATTAAAATGTTATGAACATTATGTAATTATTTAAGTTAATAACAGTCGTTTTGTCGATCTTTGGTACTTGAGTCAACAATAAACTTCTTATAATTACAAGTTGTTTATGTGGTAGAATATCCATTATCTCCAGAATTATATTCATGATTTAGATGTCATATATATCATATATATCCAGTATATACATTCATTTATAACATTACGTAACATTTAGAGGTAAGAAATGAAATGCACCGTTCATAGAGACGGTAAGCCGTACGTATGCATGAATGCTACTTTCATTTCTATTTCATATTTAATGGAATGAAATCATAATGATATAAATGTATAATATAATTCCAGTATAATATAGTTTATAATACCATTTACTCCATCCTTTATACATCCCACATATGTCATTGACGATTCAAATCACTTTGAGGGGGCGGTAGTCCGCACTTCCTAAAATGAAATTATCGCGTTTACCCCTAATGGAAATCATAAATTATTCCATAAATGGGAAATAAATAAGCATAAGTAAAACATAAAAATATTATATATCATATATAATTATAGTGAAATCTTAATGGCCACCTTTGAAGGTGTTATATGAGTGTTGAACAATCATCGTTTCGTGAGGCAGAAATTCGCCATCCACAAGAACCGTATGTTCTTTAACCATTATATGTAGGTGTGTGTAAGTGTAGCTCTAATAATTCTTATAACAACATCCTACTATATTGAGGATACTGGTGTTGTTACAAAAGAAATGAATAAAAAGAGTTTATGGGGTTGGAGAAGAAAAATAAAACAAAATAACATAAGAGAAGACATTACCTTTAAATCGGGTAACTCATTTGATTGGAGCCAAAGGCTTCCTTGGGAAGAGTTATTACCAAAGTGAGGCTTCTATGAGTAATAGGGGAAAGTTGGGAGAGTATTTGGGCAGATGTTGGCCGAGCCAAATGGCTTGAAAGTGTGAATGAGGTGGTAGAGGTGGGGGCCTTTTATAAGAGGAGAGGAGGGGCACTCTTGGAAAGTAAGGAACTTTTACATTATTATACAATTCTTTTCGGATTATAAAGGCCCCACACTTATATAATTCGTGGCTAAGTTGATAAGGATTCTAAATATACCCATCCAATAGACTTTGTACAAGTGTAAGCCTTTGATTGTACATTATCTTTTCATTTTATTAAAATCGTTAAATAATGAGGTCATCGCTGCATCATAATGATGTCATAAATAATTTAATTTATTTAATGTCTAAAAATTATAAAACAAATACTATGATGTAGGAAATATTTTTAGATTTCCAATGACTATTTATAGTCAAAAATATGACTTGTATAACCCCATGTAAAAATTGTTTTAGTAAAACATTTCATGTTTGTGTCATTTTTTACATTAACATTAAATAAAAGGTATTTATGTAATTTTCCAACTAAAGTGGCTCCATGGGGTCCCCAAGTTGACCCATGGATTTTCATGGTCGTCCATGACTCATCCAATAGGAGTATGACAAGTTTCAAGCTCATATAATATTATTAAAACATTATTTTTACCTTAAACTACACTAATTACCTCTAACCGCGATTAAGAAATTAAAATTTACTATTCACCAAAAAATTATTTTAATCTCATTGAACCACATTTTACTTCTTAATGACAACTATGTATGTTGGATTTTTTAAAATCAAATCACAGAAGTGGTAATATTTCATTTAAACGAAAAATCAGTTATTTAACTACCACTTAGTGGTTTCACTATTCATCAAAAATTGAAGTTTTTCAGAACAATGCCAAAATTTCACCGAAAGCTATAATTGATATTCCAAATTCAAAAATGATTTCTATTTTACAAAATTCCAAATATATAAGTTACATTAATTAATTTTATAATTAATTCCCGCTGTCACAACAATAGCGTGTTTTTAAGAAACAATTTATATCAAAAGATTGGCAATTGTTTATGTCCAATTTCAATGTTAAATTAATTATAATGACCACCATTGGATAAAATGGTAAAAATATATTCTAATTATACTTTAAAACCACTATATAGTATAATTTATCACTATAAATTATTTTTATTAAAAAAGTTGTTTTTACGTAATTTTCACTATTCATAAAAAAATTGGAAGTTCTCAGAAAATTACAAAAAATTCAACATAGGCTAATTTCGATATTCCAAATCCAAAAATGAAGTCCATTTTGAAATATAAAATTTCTATAATTTTAAAAAGTGGTTATTACTATTCATAACGGCAACTTTGATTAGTCGCGGTGTTTTAGAACTCGAAGTTGCGTACAATGCAAGCTATTGCATTATTTAATGAGAAGCGTATCGTGGAAGATCGGGGTGTTACATTCTCCCCTCCTTCAATAAATTTCATCCTCGCAATTTGAAATTTTTCTTTGAAAATAAAAGGTTGAAAAGAGAAAATACCTTTGAGGAAAACCCACATCGGAAATAAGATTAATAAAATTTAGCCTTAATAAGAGGGAAAGGGAAATGAAAAAGTCACCACCCAATTATGATCTTGATTAGGAGAACATTAATGGAAATTAGAGACATATAATTAGAGGAAAAACGTAAATATTTGTAGGGAGTGATTGAGGTCATCAATCACAATCAACTGTCAAATTGAGGGCCTCAAAGCCATCAATCTATGTTGATTTAAAATATCATCAGTTCAACAAGACATAAGGTATTAGGATAACACATTTTCTTATTTTAATATCCCTTTTCTAAAGTTTAAGAATTAATTTATTCATTGAATAAGAGATAGGTATATATATATTTATGCTTGACAATTAGAGTTTCAACCTTCAACTCATCTTTCACTCAAAAAGATAATAGAACTCAAAAATATTATACTTATCCTAATTGTATAAGGTTCCAAATGTTAACACATACCATTTAGATTAGTAAAATTATTTTGTAATAACCAGGGACTTCCTATAGGATAGTGGTAGGAAATAAAGGCCTGTCGCACTATGATTGTGGGTTCGATTCCTGCAGCTTTGTCCGACGCGACGGGTTATGCCCCACCCTGCAGGTTGTCCTTTTCCTAAAACTATAGTATCATAATATTCCAAAAATTATCTTCATAAATTTTTTAACCTTAAATAATACAATCCAAAGATCAACTTAATCCACTCCAAACTTTATAGTTATCCAAAATACCACTGTCCAGACTTTCTCTAAAAGGTCTCTTAATTCCAAAATCAATTTATCAGATTCCCCAAACATAGTAAAGTTTCTCTTATTGTCACATACTAAAAATATAATTACCTTCATCATATTAAAACCTTACTAAAATCAACAAGTACTGTAGTACAATCCATATATATATATCACATTATTCTAATAACCAGAATATAATCCATGAGTCCAAAAGCACCAATACATTAGATATTCTGCTTCAACTGCAGTAATAGCATAAGATTGTCCTTGATCCCTTGGACTTTTCTGAGTTAAGTTTCCCTGACGCTTAGGACATTCATTTGCATAATGCCCCATTTCCCTACAATTGTATCATTCAACATTGATAGCCTCTTTCTTTCCCTTGCAATCACGCGCCTGGTGACCTTTTTCCCCACATTTATAACAAACTCTCATTCCTTTTAGGCAAGTACCAGGGTGATTCTTCCCACAATTATCACATAATGGAAAATCCTTCTTTCCCTTTTCCCTTTATCTGTCTCTTGTTCCACCATTCTCTTCTTCTCTTGCTTTACTTTGTTGTCATAAGACTTAGAGAATTCCTTTTCTGTCTTGATAGCACATGAGACAATATCTTCGTATGTTGAGAACGATTGTGATAATAAAGCTCGATGGAGAAATGGTTTTAACCCATCAAAGAAACGATCAATCTTACCTCTTGGGTTACGTATATAATCTGCAGCATACCTTGCTAACCTTGTAAAGTTGGTCTCATACTTTGCGACATTCTCATCCTCCTTTTGTCTCAGACTAAAATACTATCTTTCCATATCTGCTCGATGGTCACGAGGATAGTATTTTTCTAGGAAAAGATCTTTGAACTCCCTCCATTCCATATTCGATACGTCATAATCTTCCTTTGTGTTTTGAATCAATGACCACCATTGATCAGCATCTCCAGTGAGGCGGTAAACTGCCATGATAACCTTCTCCCTTTCGCTACTCCCCAAGGCGTGGAATATTTTCTCTAAGGTGTTTATCCATTGCTCAGCTACTAACGGATTTGTACCCCCATTAAATGTTGGTGGTTGTTGCCTCATGAAGTGGTCTAACATTGATCCTCCATGTTGCGGATCAGGGTCCTCCATACGAGTAAGGTTATTATTCATAACCTGAGTGAGTTGTCCCAGTATTGTAATAAGTTGATCAGCACCAGTTGTATCTCCAGATCCACAATAATTATCTTGAGGAGGAGGGAAATACCTACATGGAGTGCGTGCATTGATACGGTTTCCATTCCTTCCACTAGGAACCATTTCTAAACAATGGCATAAACTAGATTAGTTTATGAATTAAAATACATAATTCCATACTTATAAAATACTTAACATAAATTGAACTATTCATGGATATAATCCATAATCATAAAATGGTTTTCTTTGAGGAAGTATATACTCATAACCGTTCAAAGTGGTTTGTAAAGAAAATGAGAATTATCCTAAGCATATCCCCCGGGAATGTCGTAACCAAGAGTGCAGAAAGGCCCATTGTCGTGCACCAGTTCTCGTTCGAGTCTTGCTCAAAGCGGTGTTTTCGGGTTTTACCCCTAGGTACGTCTGTACCAGAGCCGCCTCTACCTGCTCGTATCCAGATAGGGATGTATTGCTCGAAAAACTCACAACATATCTACAATACAAAAATTCTAGGAAGTTATTCTATACTAATCTTCAAAGTCTATCTTCGGGCTATGTGCTCTAATCAGAGTTTATCTAAATCTAGCTTCCAAGGTTAGTACTAAACTGCCTCTCATACCAACTGTAACGCCCCGACCCCAGCTACCCAGAGTCGGTGCATTACTTCGTAACATTGGCAAGATCACAAAAGATCAAGTCTCGAAAGACAGATTAGTTTAGTAGCCTTGGAAATACTAGATACATTCGTAAACGTTACATTACATCATAAAGTGAAAAACTACAATAAAAAAGTCTCCATAGTCCACACTCATATCCTCTTCTAACAATCCCTACAGGTCATTCATAAAATACTTCTTAACATCCTGGAAAATATTAAAACATTGAAAGGGGTGAGCTCAGATGCTCAGAAAGGATAACAATAATGCAGAAGCATTCATAAATAAACATAAAAATTTAAGGCAATGTATAACTAAAACGAAAGCCTTTTAAACTTGAACATAAACATAATATAGAAAAAGTAAAATGAGATAATGCCATTCACTTCCTCACATGGATATTCTACTGGTCAAATAATCATATGCAATATCAATAACCACTTTCATAATGAGGGAATGTATAATGCCAGACAATCTGAAACATTTTGTCAAGGCCTTGGCCAAGACATCTAAAATGATTAAGGCCTCGGCCAAAACCATAAATCAAATTGGGAAAGGGCCTCGACCAATTCCACGTCTAGTTGTCTCATGAGACCTACCGATGCATCGAGGAGCTATATTGGGCTCCACCTGTCACTTATTAAGTCCAATACATTCCTCATATGAATAGGTTTAAACATATCATAAACCATAACATAATCGTATCACATAAAACATGCATAAAGGAAACATAACATTTCCACATTTCAATCACAAGATATCAATACAACACATTGATAAAAACACTTTCAAAACCATTTTCAATAACAAAATAAAATAAAGTTAAAACTTTGTATTTATTTTTCATTAAAAAAATGATGGCTTGTAGAGAAAGCCGAAACTCAAATAATGGTCACGGCGGCGGAGAAGATGTTGTCGCCGCATAAGTATGGAAAGAAAAACATTCCCTTTTGTCGTTTAGCAAAACACTTCGTATAAAAAGATTCCTTTTGAATAAACAAAAAAGTCAAAGGGGTTTATACACCGTATAAAAGCAAATTGTGTATAAAACCAAATATGCCTCAATGAAAGGAGATTGAGATGAAGTCCTTAAAAAGATCATTTTTAAAATAAAATAGATCTGTTATGTGTATTCACTATAGGTACACATAAAGAACGTAAAAATACAAAATAGGACATAATAATGTCATGACATAATTTGAAAGTAGGAGATTAACCCAATGAATGGAAGTTGGGTTAAGAAGTTCCCTTACCTCATGTCTGACTTGACTCAACCATTCTTTAACCTCCTGAATAATAAACTAGAGTTAATATATACCTTATTAAGAACCATTTTTAATTTAATTATCCTTTTTATATCACTTATTACAATTTTATGAACATTATGTAATTATTTAAGTTAATAACGGTCGTTTTGTCGATCTTTGGTACTTTAGTCAACAATAAAATTCTCATAATTACAAGTTGTTCATGTGGTAGAATATCCATTATCTCCAGAATTATATTCATGATTTATATGTCATATATATCATATATTTCCAGTATATACATTCATTTATTACATTACGTAACATTTAGAGGTAAGAAATGAAATGCACCATTCATGGAGACGGTAAGCCGTACGTAAGCATGAACGCTACTTTTATTTATATTTCAAATTTAATGGAATGAAATCATAATGATATAAATGTATAATATAATTCCAGTATAATATAGTGTATAATACCATTTACTCCATCCTTTATACATCCCACATATGGAATTAACGATTCAAATCACTTTGAGGGGGCGGTAGTCCGCACTTCCTAAAATGAAATTATCGCGTTTACCCATAATGGAAATCATAAATTATGCCATAAATGAGAAATACAGAATCATAAGTAAAACATAAACATATTATATATCATATATAAATATAGTGACATCTTAATGGCCACCTTTGAAGGTGTTATATGAGTGTTGAACAATCATCGTTTCGTGAGGCAGAAATTCGCCATCCACAGAAACCGTATGTTCATTAACCATTAGATGTAGGTGTGTGTATGTGTAGGTAGAATAATTCTTATAACAACATCCTAGTATATTGAGGATACTGGTGTTGTTACAAAATAAATGAATAAAAAGAGTTTATGGGGTTGGAGAAGAAAAATAAAATAAAATAACATAAGAGAAGACATTACCTTTAAATCGGGTAACTCTTTTGATTGGAGCCAAAGGCTTCCTTGGGAAGAGTTTTTCCCAAAGTGAGGCTTCTAGGAGTAATAGGGGGAAGTTGGGAGAGTATTTGGGTAGATTTTGGCCGAGCCAAATGGCTTGAATGTGTGAATGAGGTGGTAGAGGTGCGGGCCTTTTATAATAGGAGAGGAGGGGCACTCTGGGAAAGTAAGGAACTTTTACAGTATTATATAATGCTTTTCGGATTCTAAAGGTCCCACACTTATATAATTGGTGGATAAGGTGATAAGGGTTCTAAATATACCCATAAAATAGACTTTGGACAAGTGTAAGCCTTTGATTGTACATTATCTTTCCATTTTATTAAAATCGTTAAATAACGAGGTCATCGCTGCATCATAATGATGTCATAAATAATTTAATTTATTTAATGTCTAAAAATTATAAAACAAATACTATGATGTAGGAAATATTTTTAGCTTTAAAATGACTATTTATAGTCAAAAATATGACTTGTATTACCCCATGTAAAAATTGTTTTAGTAAAACATTTCATGTTTGTGTCATTTTTTACTTTAACATTAAATAAAAGGTATTTATGTCATTTTACAACTAAAGTGGCTCCATGGGGTCCCCAAGTTGACCCATGGATTTTCTCGGTCAGACATGACTCATCCAATAGGATTAGGACAAGTGTCAAGCTCATATCATATTATTAAAACATTATTTTTACCTTAAACTACACTAATTACCTCTAATCGAGATTAAGAACATAAAAGTTACTATTCACCAAAAAATTATTTTAATCTCATTGAACCACATTTTACTTCTTAATGACAACTATGTATGTCAGTTTTTTGAAAATCAAATCACAGAAGTGGTAATATTTCATTTAAATGAAAAATTAGTTATTTAACTACCACTTAGTGGTTTCACTATTCATCAAAAATTGATGTTTTTCAGAACAATGCCAAAATTTCACCCTAAGCTATAATTGATATTCCGAATTCAAAAATGATTTCTATTTTACAAAATTCCAAACATATAAGTTTCATTAATTAATTTTATAATTAATTCCCGCTGTCACAACAATAGCTTGTTTTTAAGAAACAATTTATATCAAAAGATTGGGAATTGTTTTTATCCAATTTCAAGGTTAAATTAATTCTAATGACCACCGTTGGATAAAATGGTAAAAATATATTCTAATTATACTTTAAAACCACTAAATAGTATAATTTATCACTATAAATTATTTTTATTAAAAAATTTGTTTTTACGTAATTTTCACTATTCATAAAAAAATTGGAATTTCTCAGAAAATTACAAAAAATTCAACATAGGCTAATTTCGATATTCCAAATCCAAAAAATGAAGTCCATTTTGAAATATAAAATTTCTATAATTTTAAAAAGTGGTTATTACTATTCATAACGGCAACTTTGATTAGTCGCGGTGTTTTAGAACTCGAAGTTGCGTACAATGCAAGGTATTGCATTATTTAATGAGAAGCGTATTGTGGAAGCTCGAGGTGTTACATTATCCCCTCCTTCAATAAATTTCTTCCTCGCAATTTGAAATTTTTCTTTGAAAATAAAAGGTTGAAAATAGAAAATACCTTTGAGGAAAACCCACATCGGAAATAAGATTAATAAAATTTAGCCTTAATAAGAGGGAAAGGGAAATGAAAAATTCACCACCCAATTATGATCACGATTAGGAGAACATTGGTGTCAATTAGAGACATATAATTGGAGGAAAAACGTAAATATTTGTAGGGAGTGATTGAGGTCATCAATCACAATCAACTGTCAAATTGAGGGCCTCAAAGCCTTCAATCTATGTTGATTTAAAATATCATCAGTTCAACAAGACATAAGGTATTAGGATAACACATTTTTTTGTTTTAATATCCCTTTAATAAAGTTTAAGAATTAATTTATTCATTTAATAAGAGATAGGTATATATATATTTATGCTTGACAATTAGAGTTTCAACCTTCAACTCATCTTTCACTCAAAAAGATAATAGAACTCAAAAATATTATACTTATCCTAATTGTATAAGGTTCCAAATGTTAACACATACCATTTAGATTAGTAAAATTATTTTGTAATAACTAGGGACTTCCTGTAGGCTAGTGGTAGGAAATAAAGGCCTGTCGCACTATGATTGTGGGTTCGATTCCTGCAATGTTGTCCGACGCGACGGGTTATTCCCCACCCTGCAGGTTGTCCTTTTCCTAAAACTATAGTATCATAATATTCCAAAAATTATCTTTATAAATTTTTTAACCTTAAACAATACTATCCAAAGATCAACTTAATCCACTCCAACCTTTATAGTTATCCAAAATACCTCTGTCCAGACTTTCTCTAAAAGGTCTCTTAATTCCAAAATCAATTTATCAGATTCCCCAAACATAGTAAAGTTTCTCTTATTGTCACATACTAAAAATATAATTACCTTCATAATATTAAAACCTTACTAAAATAAACAAGTACTGTAGTACAATCTGTATATATATATATCACATTATTCTAATAAACAGAATATAATCCATGAGTCCAAAAGCACCAATACATTAGTTATTCTGCTTCAACTGTAGTAACAGCATAAGATTGTCCTTGATACCTTGGACTTTTCTGAGGTAAGTTTCCCTAACGCTTAGGACATTCATTTACATAATGCCCCATTTCCCTACAATTTTAGCATTCAACATTGATAGCCTCTTTCTTTCCCTTGAAATCACGCGCCTGGTGACCTTTTTCCCCACATTTATAACAAACTCCCATTCCTTTTAGGCAAGTACCAGGGTGATTCTTCCCAAAATTATCACATAATGGAAAATCCTTCTTTCCCTTTTTCCCTTTATCTATCTCTTGTTCCACCGTTCTCTTCTTCTCTTGATTTACTTTTTTGTCATAAGACTTAGAGAATTCCTTTTCTGTCTTGATAGCACATGAGACAATATCTTCGTATGTTGAGAACGATTGTGATACTAAAGATCGACAGAGAAATAGTTTTAACCCATCAAAGAAACGATCAATCTTACCTCGTGGGTTACGTATATAATCTGCAGCATACCTCGCTAACCTTGTAAAGTTGGCCTCAGACTTTGCGACATTCTCATCCTCCTTTTGTCTCAGACTCAAAAATTTTCTTTCCATATCTTCTCGATGGTCACAAGGATAGTATTTTTCTAGGAAAAGCTCTTTGAACTCCCTCCATTCCATATTCGATACGTCATCATCTTCCTTTGTGTTTTGAATCAATGACCACCATTGATCAGCATCTCCAGTTAGGCGGTAAACTGCCATGATAACCTTCTCCCTTTCGCTACTCCCCAAGGCGTGGAATATTTTCTCTAAGGTGTTTATCCATTGCTCAGCTACTAATGGATTTGTACCCCCATTAAATGTTGGTGGTTGTTGCCTCATGAAGCGGTATAACATTGATCCTCCACGTTGCGGATCATGGTGCTCCATACGAGTAAGTTTATTATTCATAACCTGAGTGAGTTGTCCCAGTATGGTAATAAGTTGATCAGCACCAGTTGTATCTCCAGATCCACAATAATTATCTTGAGCAAGAGGGCAATCCCTACATGGAGTGCGTGCATTGATACGGTTTCCATTCCTTCCACTAGGCACCATTTATAAACAATGGCATAAACTAGATTAGTTTATGAATTAAAATACATAATTCCATACTTATAAAATACTTAAAATAAATTGAACTATTCATGGATATAATCCATAATCATAAAAAGGTTTTCTTTGAGGAAGTATATACTCATAACCGTTCATAGTGTTTTGTAAAGAAAATGAGAATTATCCTAAGCATATCCCACGGGAGTGTCGTAACCAAGAGTGCATAAATGCTCATTGTCGTGCACCAGTTCCCGTTCGAGTCTAGCTCAAAGCGGTGTTTTCGGGTTTTACCCCTAGGAACATCTGTGCCAGAGCCGCCTCTACCTGCTCGTATCCAGACAGGGATGTATTTCTCTGAAAACTCACAACATCTCTACAATACCAAAATTCTAGGAAATTCTTCTATACTAATCCTCATAGTCTATCTTCAGGCTATGTGCCCTAATCGGAGTTTATCTAAATATAGCTTCCAAGGTTAGTACTAAACTGCCTCTGATACCAACTGTAACGCACCGACCCCAGCTACCCAAAGTCGGTGCATTACTTCGTAACATTGGCATGATCACAAAAGATCAAGTCTTGAAAGACCGATTAGTTTAGTAGCCTTGGAAACACTAGATATATTCGTAAACGTTACATTACATCATAAAGTGAAAAACTAAAATAACAAAGTCTCCATAGTCCACACTCATATCCTCTTCTGACAATCCCTGAAGGTCATTCATAAAATACTTCTTCACATCATGTAAAATATTAAAACAGTGAAAGGGGTGAGCTCAGATGCTCAGTAAGGATAACAATAATGCGGAAGCTTTCATAAATAAACATAAAAATTTAAGGCAACGTATAACTAAAACAAAAGCCTTTTAAACTTGAACATAAACATAATATGGAAAAAGTAAAATGAGATAATGCCATTCACTTCCTCACATGGATATTCTACTGTTCGAATAATCACATGAAATATCAATGACCACTTTCATAATGAGGGAATGTATAATGACAGACATTCTGAAATATTTTGTCAAGGCCTCGGCCAAGACATCTAAAATGATTAAGGCCTCGGCCAAAACCATAAATCAAATTGGGAAATGGCCTCGGCCAATTCCACGTCTAGTTGTCTCATGAGACCTACCGATGCATCGAGGAGCTATAGCGGGCTCCACCCATCACTTATTAAGTCCAATACATTCCTCATATGAATAGGTTTAAACATATCATAAACCATAACATAATCGTATCACATAAAACATGCATAAAGGAAACAAAACATTTTCACATTTCAATCACAACATATCAATACAACACATTGATAAAAACTCTTTCAAAACCATTTTCAATACCAAAATAAAATAAATTTAAAACTTTGTATTTATTTTTCATTAAAAAATGATGGCTTGTAGAGGAAGGTGAAACTCAAATAATGGTCACGGCGGCGGAGAAGTCGTTGTCTCCGCATATGTACGGAAAGAAAAACATTCCCTTTTTTCATTTAGAAAAATGCTTCGTATAAAAAGATTCCTTTTGAATAAACATAAAAGTCAAAGGGGTTTATACACCATATAAAAGAAATTTGTGTATAAAACCAAATATGCATCAATGAAAGGAGATTGAGACGAAGTCCTTAAAAAGTTAATTTTTAAAATAAAATAGATCTTTTATGTGTATTCACTATAGGTACACATAAAGAACGTAAAAATACAAAATAGGATATAATAATATCATGACATAATATTAAAGTAGGAGATTAACCCAAAGAATGGAAGTTGGGTTAAGAAGTTCCCTTACCTCATGTCTGACTTGACTCAACCGTTCTTTAACCTCCTGAATAATAAACTAGAGTTAATATATACCTTATTAAGAACCATTTTTAATTTCATTATCCTTTTTATATCACTTATTACAATTTTATGAACATTATGTAATTATTTAAGTTAATAACGGTCGTTTTGTCGATCTTTGGTACTTGAGTTAACAATAAACTTCTTATAATTACAAGTTGTTTATGTGGTAGAATATCCATTATCTCCAGAATTATATTCATGATTTAGATTTCATATATATCATATATATCCAGTATATACATTCATTTATAACATTACGTAACATTTAGAGGTAAGAAATGAAATGCACCATTCATGGAGACGGTAAGCCGTACGTACGCATGAACGCTACTTTCATTTCTATTTCATATTTAATGGAATGAAATCACAATGATATAAATGTATAATATAATTCCAGTATAATATAGTGTATAATACAATTTACTCCATCCTTTATACATCCCACATATGGCATTAACGATTCAAATCACTTTGAGGGGGCGGTAGTCCGCACTTCCTAAAATGAAATTATCGCATTTACCCATAATGGAAATCATAAATTATGCCATAAATGAGAAATACAGAAGAATAAGTAAAACATAAACATATTATATATCATATATAAATATAGTGACATTTTAATGGCCACCTTTGAAGGTGTTATATGAGTGTTGAACAATCATCGTTTCGTGAGGCAGAAATTCGCCATCCACAGAAACCGTATGTTCATTAACCATTAGATGTAGGTGTGTGTAATTGTAGCTATAATACTTCTTATAACAACATACTAGTATATTGAGGATACTGTTTTTGTTACAAAAGAAATGAATAAAAAGACTTTATGGGGTTGGAGAAGAAAAATAAAACAAAATAACATAAGAGAAGACATTACCTTTAAATCGGGTAACTCTTTTGATTGGAGCCAAAGGCTTCCGTGGGAAGAGTTATTCCAAAAGTTAGGCTTCTAGGAGTAAGAGGGGGATGTTGGGAGAGTATTTTGGCAGAGTTGGGCTGAGCCAAATGGCTTGAAAGTGTGAATGAGGTGGTAGAGGTGGGGGCCTTTTATAAGAGGAGAGGAGGGGCACTCTTGAAAAGTAAGGAACTTTTACATTATTATACAATGCTATTCGGATTCTAAAGGTCCAACACTTATATAATTCGTGGCTAAGGTGATAAGGGTTCTAAATATACCCATTCAATAGACTTTTGACAAGTGTAATCCTTTTATTGTACATTATCTTTTCATTTTATTAAAATCGTTAAATAATGAGGTCATCGCTGCATCATAATGATGTCATAAATAATTTAATTTATTTAATGTCTAAAAATTATAAAACAAATACTATGATGTAGGAAATATTTTTATCTTTCCAATGACTATTTATAGTCAAAAATATGACTTGTATAACACCATGTAAAAATTGTTTTAGTAAAACATTTCATGTTTGTGTCATTTTTTACTTTAACTTTAAATAAAAGGTATTTATGTCATTTTCCAACTAAAGTGGCTCCATGGGGTCCCCAAGTTGACCCATGGATTTTCTTGGTCGGAAATGACTCATCCAATAGGAGTAGGACAAGTGTCAAGCTCATATCCTATTATTAAAACATTATTTTTACCTTAAACTACAATAATTACCTCTAATCGCGATTAAGAACTAAAAAGTTACTATTCACCAATAAATTATTTTAATCTCATTGAACCACATTTTAATTCTTAATGACAACTATGTATGTCGGATTTTTGAAAATCAAATCACAGAAGTGGTAATATTTCATTTAAACGAAAAATCAGTTATTTAACTACCACTTAGTGGTTTCACTATTCATCAAAAATTGAAGTTTTTCAGAACAATGCCAAAATTTCACCCTAAGATATAATTGATATTCCGAATTCAAAAATGATGTCTATTTTACAAAATTCCAAACATATAAGTTGCATTAATTAATTTTATAATTAATTCCCGTTGTCACAATAATAGCGTGTTTTTAAGAAACAATTTATATCAAAAGATTGGCAGTTGTTTATGTCCAATTTCAATGTTAAATTAATTCTAATGACCAACATTGGATAAAATGGTAAAAATATATTCTAATTACACTTTAAAACCACTAAATAGTATAATTTATAACTATAAATTATTTTAATTAAAAAAGTTGTTTTTACGTAATTTTCATTATTCATAAAAAAATTGGAAGTTCTCAGAAAAGTACAAAAAATTCAACATAGTCTAATTTTGATATTCCGAATCAAAAAATGAAGTCCATTTTGAAATATAAAATTTCTATAATTTTAAAAAGTGGTTATTACTATTCATAACAGCTACTTTGATTAGTCGCGGTGTTTTAGAACTCGAAGTTGCGTACAATGCAAGCTATTGCATTATTTAATGAGAAGCGTATCGTGGAAGCTCGGGGTGTTACATTCTTTCCTTCTTCAATAAATTGCGTCCTCGCAATTTGAAATTTTTCTTTGAAAATAAAAGGTTGAAAAGAGAAAATACCTTTGAGGTAAACCCACATCGAAAATAAGATTAATAAAATTTAGCCTTATTAAGAGGGAAAGGGAAATGAAAAAGTCACCACCCAATTATGATCTCGATTAGGAGAACATTGGTGGAAATTAGAGACATATAATTGGATGAAAAATGTAAATATTTGTAGGGAGTGATTGAGGTCATCAATCACAATCATCTGTCAAATTGAGGGCCTCAAAGCCTTCAATCTATGTTGATTTAAAATATCATCAGTTCAACAAGACATAAGGTATTAGGATAACACATTTTTTTGTTTTAATATCCCTTTACTAAAGTTTATGAATTAATTTATTCATTGAATAAGAGATAGGTATATATATATTTATGCTTGAAAATTAGAGTTTCAACCTTCAACTCATCTTTCACTCAAAAAGATAATAGAACTCAAAAATATTATACTTATCCTAATTGTATAAGGTTCCAAATGTTAACACATACCATTTAGATTAGTAAAATTATTTTGTAATAACCAGGGACTTTCTGTAGGCTAGTGGCAGGAAATAAAGGCTTGTCGCACTATGATTGTGGGTTTGATTCCTGCAGCTTTGTCCGACGCGACGGGTTATGCCCCACCCTGCAGGTTTTCCTTTTCCTAAAACTATAGTATCATAATATTCCAAAAATAATCTTCATAAATTTTTTAACCTTAAACAATACTATCCAAAGATCAAATTAATCCACTCCAACCTTTATAGTTATCCAAAATACCTCTGTCCAGACTTTCTCTAAAAGGTCTCTTAATTCCAAAATCAATTTATCAGATTCCCCAAACATAGTAATGTTTCTCTTATTGTCACATACAAATATATATAATTACCTTCATCATATTAAAACCTTACTAAAATCAACAAGTACTGCAGTAAAATTCGTATATATATATATCACATTATTCTAATAGCCAGAATAAAATCCATGAGTCCAAAAGCACCAATACATTAGTTATTCTGCTTCAACTGTAGTAACAGCATAAGATTGTCCTTGATCCCTTGGACTTTTCTGAGGTAAGTTTACCTGACGCTTAGGAAATTCATTTGCATAATGCCCCGTTTCCCTACAATTGTAGCATTCAACATTGATAGCCTCTTTCTTTCCCTTGCAATCACACGCCTGGTGACATTTTTCCCCACATTTATAACAAACTCCCATTCCTTTTAGGCAAGTACCAGGGTGATTCTTCCCACAATTATCACATAATCGAAAATCATTCTTTCCCTTTTTCCATTTATCTGTCTCTTGTTCCACCGTTCTCTTCTTCTCTTGCTTTACTTTGTTGCCATAAGACATAGAGAATTCCTTTTCTGTCTTGATAGCACATGAGACAATATCTTCGTATGTTGAGAACGATTGTGATACTAAAGCTCGACGAAGAAATGGTTTTAAACCATCAAAGAAACGATCCATCTTACCTCTTGGGTTACGTATATAATCTGCAGCATACCTCGCTAACCTTGTAAATTTGGCCTCATACTTTGCGACATTCTCATCCTCCTTTTGTCTCAGACTCAAAAATTGTCTTTCCATATCTGCTCGATGGTCACGAGGATAGTATTTTTCTAGGAAAAGATATTTGAACTCCCTCCATTCCATATTCGATACGCCATCATCTTCCTTTGTGTTTTGAACCAATGACCACCATTGATCAGCATCTCTAGTGAGGTGGTAAACTGCCATGATAACCTTCTCCCTTTCGCTACTCCCCAAGGCGTAGAATATTTTCTCTAAGGTGTTTATCCATTGCTCAGCTACTAATGTATTTGTACCCCCATTAAATGTTGGTGGTTGTTGCCTCATGAAGCGGTATAACATTGATCCTCCACGTTGCGGGTCAGGGTGCTCCATACGAGTAAGGTTATTATTCATAACCTGAGTGAGTTGTCCCAGTATGGTAATAATTTGATCAGCCCCAGTTGTATCTCCAGATCCACAATAATTATCTTGAGCGGGAGGGAAATCCCTACATGGAGTGCGTGCATTGATACGGTTTCCATTCCTTCCACTAGGAACCATTTCTAAACAATGGCATAAACTAGATTAGTTTATGAATTAAAATACATAATTCCATACTTATAAAATACTTAACATAAATTGAACTATTCATGGATATAATCCATAATCATAAAATGGTTTTCTTTGAGGAAGTATATACTCATAACCGTTCAAAGTGGTTTGTAAAGAAAATGAGAATTATCCTAATCATATCCCCCGGGAATGTCGTAACCAAGAGTGCAGAAAGGCCCATTGTCGTGCACCAGTTCCCGTTCGAGTCTTGCTCAAAGCGGTGTTTTCGGGTTTTACCCCTAGGTACGTCTGTACCAGAGCCGCCTCTACCTGCTCGTATCCAGATAGGGATGTATTGCTCGGAAAACTCACAACATATCTATAATACCAAAATTTTAGGAAGTTATTCTATATTAATCCTAAAAGTCTATCTTCGGGCTATGTGCTCTAATCAGAGTTTATCTAAATCTAGCTTCCAAGGTTAGTACTAAACTGCCTCTGATACCAACTGTAATGCCCTGACCCCAGCTACCCAGAGTCGGTGCATTACTTCGTAACATTGGCATGATCACAAAAGATCAAGTCTCGAAAGACAGATTAGTTTAGTAGCCTTGTAAATACTAGATACATTCGTAAACATTACATTACATCATAAAGTGAAAAACAACAATAACAAAGTCTCCATAGTCCGCACTCATATCCTCTTCTAAAAATCCCTGCAGGTCATTCATAAAATACTTCTTCACATCCTGGAAAATATTAAAACATTGAAAGGGGTGAGCTCAGATGCTCAGTAAGGATAACAATAATGCGGAAGCTTTCATAAATAAACATAAAAATTTAAGGCAATGTATAACTAAAACAAAATCCTTTTAAACTTGAACATCAACATAATATGGCAAAAGTAAAATGAGATAATGCCATTCACTTCCTCACATGGATATTCTACTAGTCGAATAATCACATGCAATATCAATGACCACTTTCATAATGGGGGAATGTATAATTCCAGACATTCTGAAATATTTTGTCAAGGCCTCGGCCAAGTCATCTAAAATGATTAAGGCCTCGGCCAAAACCATAAATCAAATTGGGAAAGGGCCTCGGCCAATTCCACGTCTAGTTGTCTCATGATACCTACCGATGCATCGAGGAGCTATAGTTGGCTCCACCCATCACTTATTAAGTCCAATACATTCCTCATATGAATAGTTTTAAACATATCATAAACCATAACATAATCGTATCACATAAAACATGCACAAAGGAAACATAACATTTCCAAGTTTCAATCACAAGATATCAATACAACACATTGATAAAAACGCTTTCAAAACCATTTTCAGTACCAAAATAAAATAAAGTTAAAACTTTGTATTTATTTTTCATTAAAAAAATGATGGCTTGTAGAGGAAGGCGAAACTCAAATAATGGTCATGGCGGCGGAGATATCGTGGTCGCCGCATAAGTACGGAAAGAAAAACATTCCCTTTTGTCATTTATCAAAATGCTTTGTATAAAAAGATTCCTTTTAAATAAACATAAAAGTCAAAGGGGTTTATATACCGTATAAAAGAAAATTGTGTATAAAACCAAATATGCCTCAATGAAAGGAGATTGAGACGAAGTCCTTAAAAATATCATTTTTAAAATAAAATAGATCTGTTATGTGTATTCACTATAGGTACACATAAAGAACGTAAAAATACAAAATAGGACATAATAATATCATGACATAATTTTAAAGTAGGAGATTAACCCAAAGAATGGAAGTTGGGTTAAGAAGTTCCCTTACCTCGTGTCTGACTATACTCAACCGTTCTTTAACCTCCTGAATAATAAACTAGAGTTAATATATACCTTATTAAGAACCATTTTTAATTTCATTATCCTTTTTATATCACTTATTACAATTTTATGAACATTATGTAATTATTTAAGTTAATAACGGTCGTTTTGTCGATCTTTGGTACTTGAGTCAACAATAAACTTCTTATAATTACAAGTTGTTTATGTGGTAGAATATACATTATATCCAGAATTATATTCATGATTTAGATTTCATATATATCATATATATCCAGTATATACATTCATTTATAACATTACGTAACATTTAGAGGTAAGAAATGAAATGCACCGTTCATGGAGACGGTAAACCGTACGTACGCATGAACGCTACTTTCATTTCTATTTCATATTTAATGGATTGAAATCATAATGATATAAATGTATAATATAATTCCAGTATAATATAGTGTATAATACCATTTACTCCATCCTTTATACATCCCACATATG
The DNA here is from genome assembly GCA_963277665.1 of Viscum album. Classification (NCBI taxonomy): domain Eukaryota; kingdom Viridiplantae; phylum Streptophyta; class Magnoliopsida; order Santalales; family Viscaceae; genus Viscum; species Viscum album. The sequence continues at coordinate 1,772,055,483 of OY728123.1, forward strand.
GCATTAACGATTCAAATCACTTTGAGGGGGCGGTAGTCCGCACTTCCAAAAATGAAATTATCGCGTTTACCCATAATGGAAATCATTAATTATGCCATAAATGAGAAATACAGAAGCATAAGTAAAACATAAACATATTATATATCATATATAAATATAGTGACATCTTAATGGCCACCTTTGAAGGTGTTATATGAGTGTTGAACAATCATCGTTTCGTGAGGCAGAAATTCACTATCCACAGAAACCGTATGTTCTTTAACCATTAGATGTAGGTGTGTGTAATTGTAGCTCTAATCATTCTTATAACAACATCCTAGTATATTTAGGATACTGGTTTTGTTACAAAATAAATGAATAAAAAGAGTTTATGGGGTTGGAGAAGAAAAATAAAACAAAATAACATAAGAGAAAACATTACCTTTAAATCGGGTAACTCTTTTGATTGGAGCCAAAGGCTTCCTTGGGAAGTGTTCTTCCCAATGTAAGGCTTCTAGGATTAAGATGGGGAAGTTGGGAGAGTACTTGGGAATATTTTGGCCTAGCCAAATGGCTTGAAAGTGTGAATGAGGTGGTAGAGGTGGGGGCCTTTTATAATAGGAGAGGAGGGGCACTCTTGGAAAGTAAGGAACTTTTACATTATTATACAATGCTTTTCGGATTATAAAGGTCCCACACTTATATAATTCGTGTCTAAGGTGATAAGGGTTCTACATTTACCCATCCAATAGACTTTGGACAAGTTTAAGCTTTTGATTGTACATTATCTTTTCATTTTATTAAAATCGTTAAATAACGAGGTCATCGCTGCATCATAATAATGTCATAAATAATTTAATTTATTTAATGTATAAAAATTATAAAAAAAATACTATGATGTAGGAAACCTTTTTAGCTTTCCAATGACTATTTATAGTCAAATATATGACTTGTATAACCCCATGTAAAAATTGTTTTAGTAAAACATTTCATGTTTGTGTCATTTTTTACTTTAACATTAAATAAATGGTATTTATGTCATTTTCCAACTAAAGTGGATCCATGGGATCCCCAAGTTGACCCATGGATTTTCTTGGTCGGCCATGACTCATCCAATAGGAGTAGGACAAGTTTCAAGATCATATCATATTATGAAAACATTATTTTTACCTTAAACTACACTAATTGCCTCTAATCGCGATTAAGAACTTAAAAGTTACTATTCACCAAAAAATTATTTTAATATCATTGAACCACATTTTACTTCTTAATGAAAACTATGTATGTCGGATTTTTGAAAATCAAATCACAGAAGTGGTAATATTTCATTTAAACGAAAAATCAGTTATTTAACTACCACTAAGTGGTTTCACTATTCATCGAAAATTGAAGTTTTTCAGAACAATACCAAAATTTCACCATAAGCTATAATTGATATTCCTAATTCAAAAATAATGTCTATTTTACAAAATTCCAAACATATAAGTTGCATTAATTAATTTTATAATTAATTCCCGCTGTCACAACAATAGCGTATTTTTAAGAAACAATTTATATCAAAAAAGATTGGCAATTGTTTATGTCCAATTTCAATGTTAAATTAATTATAATGACCACCATTGGATAAAATGGTAAAAATATATTCTAATTATACTTTAAAACCACTAAATAGTATAATTTATCACTATAAATTATTTTAATTAAAAATGTTGTTTTTACGTAATTTTCATTATTCATAAAAAAATTGGAAGTTCTCAGAAAATTACAAAAAAATCAACATAGGCTAATTTCGATATTCCGAATCCAAAAATGAAGTCCATTTTGAAATATAAAATTTCTATAATTTTAAAAAGTGGTTATTACTATTCATAACGGCTACTTTGATTAGTCGCGGTGTTTTAGAACTCGAAGTTGCGTACAATGCAAGCTATTGAATTATTTAATGAGAAGCGTATCGTGGAAGCTCGGGGTGTTACATTCTCCCCTCCTTCAATAAATTGCGTCCTCACAATTTGAAATTTTTATTTGAAAATAAAAGGTTGAAAAGAGAAAATACCTTTGAGGAAAACCCACATCAGAAATAAGATTAATAAAATTTTGCCTTATTAAGAGGGAAAGGGAAATGAAAAAGTCACCACCCAATTATGATCTCGATTAGGAGAACATTGGTGGAAATTAAAGACATATAATTTGAGGAAAAATGTAAATATTTGTAGGGAGTGATTGAGGTCATCAATCACAATCAACTGTCAAATTGAGGGCCTCAAAGCCTTCAATCTATATTGATTTAAAATATCATCAGTTCAACAAGACATAAGGTATTAGGATAACACATTTTTTTGTTTTAATATCCCTTTACTAAAGTTTAAGAATTAATTTATTCATTGAATAAGAGATAGGTATATATATATATTTATGCTTGACAATTAGAGTTTCAACCTTCAACTCATCTTTCACTCAAAAAGATAATAGAACTCAAAAATATTATACTTATCCTAATTGTATAAGGTTCCAAATGTTAACACATACCATTTAGATTAGTAAAATTATTTTGTAATAACCAGGGACTTTCTGTAGGCTAGTGGTAGGAAATAAAGGCATGTCGCACTATGATTGTGGGTTCGATTCCTACAGCGTTTTCCGACGCGACGGGTTATGCCCCACCCTACAGGTTGTCCTTTTCCTAAAACTATAGTATCATAATATTCCAAAAAATATCTTCATAAATTTTTTAACCTTAAACAATACTATCCAAAGATCAACTTAATCCACTCCAACCTTTATAGTTATCCAAAATACCTCTTTCCAGACTTTCTCTAAAAGGTCTCTTAATTCCAAAATCAATTTATCAGATTCCCCAAACATAGTAATGTTTCTCTTATTGTCACATACTAAAAATATAATTACCTTCATCATATTAAAACCTTACTAAAATGAACAAGTAATGCAGTACAATCCGTATATATATATATCACATTATTCTAATAACCAGAATATAATCCATGAGTCCAAAAGCACCAATACATTAGTTATTCTGCTTCAACTGTAGTAACAGCATAATATTGTCCTTGATCCGTTGGACTTTTCTGAGGTAAGTTTCCCTGACGCTTAGGAAATTAATTTGCATAATTCCCCATTTCCCTACAATTGTAGCATTCAAAATTGATAGCCTCTTTCTTTCCCTTGCAATCACGTGCCTGGTGACCTTTTTCCCCACATTTATAACAAACTCCAATTCCTTTTAGGCAAGTACCAGGGTGATTCTTCCCAAAATTATCACATAATGGAAAATCATTCATTCCCTTTTTCCTTTTATCTGTCTCTTGTTCCACCGTTCTCTTCTTCTCTTTCTTTACTTTGTTGTCATAAGACTTAGAGAATTCCTTTTCTGTCTTGATAGCACATGAGACAATATCTTCGTATGTTGAGAACGATTGTGATACTAAATCCCGACGGAGAAATGGTTTTAACCCATCAAAGATACGATCAATCTTACCTCTTGGGTTACATATATAATCTGCATCATACCTCGCTAACCTTGTAAAGTTGGCCTCATACTTTGCGACATTCTCATCCTCCTTTTGTCTCGGACTCAAAAATTGTCTTTCCATATCTGCTCGATGGTCACAAGGATAGTATTTTTCTAGGAAAGGCTCTTTGAACTCCCTCTATTCCATATTCAATACGTCGTCATCTTCCTTTGTGTTTTGAATCAATGACCACCATTGATCAGCATCTCCAGTGAGGCGGTAAACTTCCATGATAACCTTCTCCCTTTCGCTACTCCCCATGGCGTGGAATATTTTCTCTAAGGTGTTTATCCATTGCTCAGCTACTAATGGATTTATAACCCCATTAAATGTTGGTGGTTGTTGCCTCATGAAGCGGTCTAACATTGATCCTCCATGTTGCGGATCAGGGTGCTCCATACGAGTAAGGTTATTATTCATAACCTGAGTGAGTTGTCCCAGTATGGTAATAAGTTGATCAGAACCAGTTGTATCTCCAGATCCACAGTAATTATCTTGAGCAGGAGGGAAATCCCTACATGGAGTGCGTGCATTGATACGGTTTCCATTCCTTCCACTAGGCACCATTTCTAAACAATGGCATAATCTAGATTAGTTTATGAATTAAAATACATAATTCCATACTTATAAAATACTTAACATAAATTGAAATATTCATGGATATAATCCATAATCATAAAAATGTTTTCTTTGAGGAAGTATATAATCATAACCATTCATAGTGTTTTGTAAAGAAAATGAGAATTATCCTAAGCATATCCCCCGGGAGTGTCGTAACCAAGAGTGCACCAAGGCCCGTTGTCGTGCACCAGTTCCCGTTCGAGTCTAGATCAAAGCGGTGTTTTCGGGTTTTACCCCTAGGTAAATCTGTGCTAGAGCTGCCTCTACCTGCTCGTATCCAGACAGGGATGTATTGCTCGGAAAACTCACAACATCTCTACAATACCAAAATTCTAGGAAGTTCTTCTATACTAATCCTCATAGTCTATCTTCGGGCTATGTGCTCTAATCAGAGTTTATCTAAATCTAGCTTCCAAGGTTAGTACTAAACTGCCTCTAATACCAACTGTAACGCACCGACCCCTGCTACCCAGAGTCGGTGCATTACTTCGTAACATTGGCATGATCATAAAAGATCAAGTCTTGAAAGACCGATTGGTTTAGTAGCCTTGGAAACACTAGATACATTTGTAAACGTCACATTACATCATAAAGTGAAAAACCACAATAACAGAGTCTCCATAGTCCACACTCATATCCTCTTCTGACAATCCCTGAAGGTCATTCATAAAATACTTTTTCACATCCTGGAAAATATTAAAACAGTGAAAGGGGTGAGCTCAGATGCTCAGTAAAGATAACAATAATGCGGAATCTTTCATAAATAAACCTAAAAAATTAAGGCAATGTATAATTAAAACAAAAGCCTTTTAAACTTGAACATCAACATAATATGGCAAAAGTAAAATGAGATAATGCCATTCACTTCCTGACATGGATATTCTACTGGTCGAATAATCACATGAAATATCAATGACCACTTTCATAATGAGGGAATGTATAATGCCAGACATTCTGAAATATTTTGTCAAGGCCTCGGCCAAGACATCTAAAATGATTAAGGCCTCGGCCAAAACCATAAATCAAATTGGGAAAGGGCCTCGGCCAATTCCACGTCTAGTTGTCTCTTGAGACCTACCGATACATCGAGGAGCTATAGCGGGCTCCACCCGTCACTTATTAAATCCAATACATTCCTCATATTAATAGGTTTAAACATATCATAAACCATAACATAATCGTATCACATAAAACATGCATAAAGGAAACATAACATTTCCACATTTCAATCACAAGATATCAATACAACACATTGATAAAAACGCTTTCAAAACCATTTTCAATACCAAAATAAAAGAATGTTAAAACTTTGTATTTATTTTTCATTAAAAAAATGATGGCTTGTAGAGGAAGGCAAAACTCAAATAATGGTCACGGCGGCGGAGAAGTCGTTGTCGCCACATAAGTACGGAAAGAAAAACATTCCCTTTTGTCATTTAGAAAAATGCTTCGTATAAAAAGATTCCTTTTGAATAAACATAAAACTCAAAGGGGTTTATACACCATATAAAAGAAATTTGTGTATAAAACCAAATATGCCTCAATGAAAGGAGATTGAGATGAAGTCCTTAAAAAGATCATTTTTAAAATAAATTAGATCTGTTATGTGTATTCACTATAGGTACACATAAAGAACGTAAAAATACAAAATAGGACATAATAATATCATGACATAATTTGAAAGTAGGAGATTAACCCAAAGAATGGAAGTTGGGTTAAGAAGTTCCCTTACCTCGTGTCTGACTTGACTAAACCGTTCTTTAACCTCCTGAATAATAAACTAGAGTTAATATATACCTTATTAAGAACCATTTTTAATTTCATTATCCTTTTTATATCACTTATTACAATGTTATGATCATTATGTAATTATTTAAGTTAATAATGGTCGTTTTGTCGATCTTTGGTACTTGAGTCAACAATAAACTTCTTATAATTACAAGTTGTTTATGTGGTAGAATATCCATTATATCCAGAATTATATTCATGATTTATATGTCATATATATCATATATATCCAGTATATACATTCATTTAAAACATTACGTAACATTTAGAGGTAAGAAATGAAATGCACCGTTCATGGAGACGGTAAGCCGTACGTAAGCATGAACGCTACATTCATTTCTATTTCATATTTAATGGAATGAAATCATAATGATATAAATGTATAATATAATTCCAGTATAATATAGTGTATAATACCATTTACTCTATCCTTTATACATCCCATATATGGCATTAACGATTCAAATCACTTTGAGGGGGCGGTAGTCCGCACTTCCTAAAATGAAATTATCGCGTTTACCCATAATGGAAATCATAAATTATGCCATGAATGAGAAATACAGAAGAATAAGTAAAACATAAACATATTATATATCATATATAAATATAGTGACATCTTAATGTCCACCTTTGAAGGTGTTATATGAGTGTTGAATAATCATCGTTTCGTGAGGCAGAAATTCGCCATCCACAGAAACCGAATGTTCTTTAACCATTAGATGTAGGTGTGTGTAAGTGTAGCTCGAATACATATTATAACAACATCCTAGTATATTAAGGATACTGTTGTTGTTACAAAATAAATGAATAAAAAGAGTTTATGGGGTTGGAGAAGAAAAATAAAACAAAATAACATAAGAGAAGACATTACCTTTAAATCGGGTAACTCTTTTGATTAGAGCAAAAGGCTTCCTTGGGAAGATTTATTCCCAAAGTGAGGCTTCTAGGAGTAATAGGGGGAAGTTGGGAGAGTATTTGGGCAGAGGTTGGCCAATCCAAATGGCTTGACAATGTGAATGAGGTGGTAGAGGTGGGGGCCTTTTATAAGAGGAGAGGAGGGGCACTCTTGGAAGGTAAGGAACTTTTACATTATTATACAATGCTTTTCAGATTATAAAGGACCCACAATTATATAATGCATGGATAAGGTGGTAATGGTTCGAAATATACCCATCCAATAGACTTTGGAAAATTGTAAGCCTTTGATTGTACATTATCTTTTCATTTTATTAAAATCGTTAAATAATGAGGTCATCGCTGCATTATAATGATGTCATAAATAATTTAGTTTATTTAATGTATAAAAATTATAAAAAAAATACTATGATGTAGTAAATCGTTTTATCTTTCCAATGACTATTAATAGTCAAAAATATGACTTGTATAACCCCATGTAAGAATTGTTTTAGTAAAACATTTCATGTTTGTGTCATTTTTTACTTTAACATTAAATAAAAGGTATTTATGTCATTTTCCAACTAAAGTGGCTCCATGGGGTCCCCAAGTTGACCCATGGATTGTCTGGGTCGGCCATGACTCATCCAATAGGAGTAGGACAAGTTTCAAGCTCATATCATATTATTAAAACTTTATTTTTACCTTAAACTACACTAATTACCTCTAATCGCGATTAAGAACTTAAAAGTTACTATTCACAAAAAAATTATTTTAATCTCATTGAACCACATTTTACTTCTTAATGACAACTTTGTATGTCGGATTTTTGAAAATCAAATCACTGAAGTGGTAATATTTCATTTAAACGAAAAATCAGTTATTTAACTACCACTTAGTGGTTTCACTATTCATCAAAAATTGAAGTTTTTCAGAACAATGCCAAAATTTCATCCTAAGCTATAATTGATATTCTGAATTCAAAAATGTTGTCTATTTTACAAAATTCCAAACATATAAGTTGCATTAATTAATTTTATAATTAATTCCTGCTGTCACAATAATAGCGTGTTTTTAAGAAACAATTTATATCAAAAGATTGGCAATTGTTTATGTCCAATTTCAATGTTAAATTAATTCTAATTACCACCATTGGATAAAATCGTAAAAATATATTGTAATTATACTTTAAAACCACTAAATAGTATAATTTATCACTATAAATTATTTTAATTAAAAAAGTTGTTTTTACGTAATTTTCACTATTCATAAAAAAATTGGAAGTTCTCAGAAAATTACAAAAAATTCAACATAGGCTAATTTCAATATTCCGAATCCAAAAATGAAGTCAATTTTGAAATATAAAATTTCTATAATTTTAAAAAGTGGTTATTACTATTCATAACGGCTACTTTGATTAGTCGCGGTGTTTTAGAACTCGAAGTTGCGTACAATGCAAGCTATTGCATTATTGAATGAGAAGCGTATCATGGAAGCTCAGGGTGTTACAAATGTGGCATATGATGTGTGGTTGGTTAACAATCAATGATATTAGAACATGAAACCAGTGTAAATTTGTTTTGTTTTAGTATACCGACCATATGAATATTATAACATGTATAGGGTCAGTTGAATTTTAATTATATGGTGGGTTTATTAACATTGTGGTTCATGCAATATGGTATCTTTGCTTATCATGAGGCTACGAATGTACAAAATTCCATTCTCAGGGTTGGTATGGGTATATGCATGGTGTTGGTTAGGAATAGATTCATGTAGTCATTTAAAAATATTACGAATTCTCCTAAATAAATATAGACACAATCAATTAACAAAGTTATGATCACTTAAAATAACACATATAATAACTTTAAAATAAACATATGTGGTTACATTATTAAACCCAATAAGTCACTTGATTTCATAAAATTTATTTATCTTTTAAATAATCTAAAAAATATATTCAATTTTTTTCCAATTCGCTTAAATATATAGAACTAAATTATATTTCATATGAAAATTGAGTAATAAAATTATAAGCACTATATCTCATGATCTAATTTATATATTTTAGGTAATTGTAAAACTAATTTCCATGAAATTTTGAGTATCCTAAAATAATTAAATTATTTATAATACTCAAAAATTAGAGTATAATAAAATAACAAAAATCACCTTACAAAATACCACATTTTAAAAATTACAAAAAATAATATAATTAATAGAATTATCCCCTCTTTTTAAATTTTATCAAAAGAAAATATTATGTGATATAAAAATAAGAAAATTTGAAAACATGAGTGGAAAGAAATTCAGTTTTAAATTAGAAAAATATCTCTCTATAATTACATATTATGTTAATAAAAAATTGAAATTATATTTTCTAAATAAATTTTTAATATTCCAAAATCAAATTAGGTTTTCAAGAATTTTTAAAAATCTAATTGGTTAGTAAAACAATCATTCATTTTATTTTTAATTGGAATATATTCAATAATAATATCACCTTTATTAATATATTTATAAATAAAATGAAAGTTATTATCTATTTTAATATCTATAAAATTTAATTGAAGGGTTATTTGTAATAGAAATAGTGGACGAGTTATAACAATAAATAGGCTTATTTCATTAATTAAAAACATATTTACACAATTTTTATTTAATACATATAGATTTAGAGAAAGATGACATAACAAATATATAACCACATTCAATAGATGAAAAATATATTGATATTTGATTACATGAATTCCATGTGACTAAATGCTTACAAAAAATGTGGAACATACATGAAGTTCTTTTTCTGTCAAGTCTAAATCTCCCAGAATTAGAGTTATAGTAACTAATTAAATAATAAAAATATCCTTTTTAAGAAAATAATACATATAAAAATATTCATTAAAACTAAATAATAATATATTTTACTTCCTTTAAGAATGATTCCATAGTATTTTATTAGAATCCATCACATAAATAAATAATAAACATTATATCTATTATAGAAGATGTTTAATACAAAAAACATCCAACCATGCCTCAAAATATTATTGAATCAATATATTTTTAATAATTATTTTAATATTATTTTTAATAAATACAAATTGGGATTTTAAAATAATAATATGTATCAGGGATATAACATTTGACCAATATTTAGCATATATTAATTGATTCAAAAAATATTCAATCATTTCATTGAAACATTTGAAGTCCCAAAAAGAATTTGAATTCTAACATAAGAATCCTATAAAATTCCCATAACATAAACATTGAAAAACTCTTAGGAAATAAATAAATAGAATATCAACAAAAATATCAGAAATATATATTTGAATAATTAAAATAGCATTCAAAATATTTTCAATAAATATTGTGAGATCAAATTTTATTTTGAAAAAAATGATTTTAAAAAACATAATAATTATATCATTTCAATAATGTGGTACTTTCTTAGGTCAATACATATATTTTTATAAATAAAAAATCAATATTAGGAAATTTTTCATTCTTTAAATGAGGGAGTTGAAAAAACTTCTTTAAAAATAAAAAAATTTAAAAAATCAAATTTCACAATCATTTTAAATAACATTAACCCTTTAAAACTGGGAAAATTTAAGAATATTATAATTTTATTCTATTATTTTAGTTCATCAAAAAGAACCTAAAAAATCAATACATTTTTCTTGACAATAACCTTGAGATGCATGCCTAGATTTATTCTTAATAACTTATCATGATTCATCTAACTTATTTAAAAAAATACATTTACTTCCAATAACATAATTATCTAAAGTGGGTTCAACAGAAGAAAAATTAATTATTATTGGAAGCATTAATGAGCTCATACCACATAGAAAAAATCCAATTATAATCACTTAATTCCTCATTTATAATATTAGGGAAAAATCTTAAATAGATAATGAATTATAAGAAAACAAATTCTAGTTTTAACAAGAGGATTAATTTTACTAATAACATTCTCTAACATATTCCCTCTATTAATCTTCCATAACCATGGATCGATTCAAGAAGGATTGTTCCCACCATCTATTAATTCATCATTATCCTTTGATTTTTCATCACCAAAATTAAACTGTTGAAACTCATCATTACAATAGTCAAAAATAAAGTTCAATTCCACATTATTTTAATCAAACATCAAATGAAATGTTTCATTAATAGCCACAATTATATTATAATGAACTCTATAAGAAATACTATTAATATAATAACTAAGAAAAATCTGGTCATCAATATTACAATTAAATTTACATAAATTATCCTTAAAATTCAAAATAAAAGAATTTCAACCATACACTATAAAGTAACTTACATTAGGATTTTACCATAAAACTATTAATTAGGAGTTCTCTTTATTAATGTTATAAAAAGTATGATATTTTTAATGTTAAAAGTCTTAAAAACTGGATTTATACAATAAAAATGTGGTAAATATATATTCACCCAACATAGTTTGGGAAATTTAAATAAGAGTTCTATTATTCTTTTCCATAACACTAATTCATTGTGGCGTTCTAGGAGAAACAAAATTAGGAAAATAACATTTCTTTTTAAAATGAAATTTCCAATTCTAAAATATAAAATTCACAAAATTTTCATTATGAATTGAAATAATAATAAAGAGTTTATAAATTTGAAGTAAATTACAAAATTAAATAATTCTAGATAACATAACCTTTTATGTTGAAGAGAATATACCCTGGTAAATCTACTATAATAATAAAAAATAAGTATAGTATATTTATTTCCTATAAGGCGTGAAAATAGTGTCTGACTAAATATATTATGGTGTAATAATTTTTATGTTCCATTATTAAATATCATATTGATAGATCTGAATAAAACATTATATTGTTTCCCTTCCAAGAAAGCATAAAAAAATAAATTTATTATTTCAACCTAATAAGAAATAACAAATATTTATTTTTTTATGATATTATTAAAAATTATGAAATTAAATTTATCAAATTTTCAATTCTATGGAATCCTATCGCTCATAAAAACATTAAAATAAATTACATGTTGATCTATTAATTCAAAAAAAATAAAAACTATAGTTATTTTCCATTTGATTATCATATAATTATATAGAATATACCAAAAAAACTAAGAAATTTTTTTAAAATTTAACATCCATTTCAAGACTACATAATTTAGATGTACTTATTTAATTTAGTTTGAAACCTTCAACATATACAACCTTATAATTGGTGGTAGAATTATAAATACCAAATTTACAAAAAAAAAATTACTTTTTCTTTGGAATTATCACAAAATGTAATAGTACCTCCATCACATTTATTGTGAGTGAAAAATATTTAGATTCATTCAATAAAATTTTATTTCATCCACTATGAATGAAAAATATCTAAATTTTGAAAAATTTATGTAATTTTTCCCATCGTAAATAATTTATTTCACAATTTTGGTACCCATGGTACTTTGAGTCTAATCATAATAGATAAAAAATACGTACCCATAAATAATATAATGAATTATCATATCATAATCTAGATAAAATATATTGGGAAATATGATTATTTTTAAATACAAAAACATATTTACATATAGGATAAAAATTATTTTCATAGTGTCCTTTCATACATAATTATAATGTAAATTGAAAAATTAAACTATCTATAAAAAACAAAAAAATAACACATGGAATTTACATAGTGGTTTAGTTTAAATTAGACCTATTACACTACTAAACCTAAATACTATACAAGAAGATACATTATACACTAAACTAAATTTTTTAGGGTAATCAAAACCCCATTATGGCCTACTTTATCAAGATGAAGTATAACCATGAAACTAGACACTTGTATTTTCATTAAAAACATAATTACAACTATTTCATTTGATTATGGGAGTATCAAATAAACATACCTAAATTTATAATGTCATTGTCACAACTAAAATAAATAGAAAATGTGAGTTTCGGTGTAAAATTAAAAAAAAATTAAATCTCAAGTCAGTGGTGCGAAATAGTCTCACAAACATAAGGAACCATGATGATATAGAATATTAATTAATGAAAAATATGTATGGTTTCTTGAGTAATGTATATATTTGTCTCCTCAAGAGGGTATTAGATTTTTTTTTCAATATCACATGAAAATATGAATAATATAAAGAAACTTGATTACAAAGGATTATTTTAATAAAAAAATCACTATTTAGAACAACGCTCTCTCGGTTATAAAAACAATTATTTTGTAATTGTGTGTGTATATTGAATGTGTCTAATAGAACTTAATAAGGATTTATATAACTAAATGGAAAATATCCATCACTTTAAAATAATTAAATTCAATCATTATACTCAGATGGTTCAGGTGAAGCCCTATTATTAAAAATTAATGAGAGTACAAAAGGGGGAAAGATGGGGTAATAAAATAATAATTCCCTCACGAATAGAGATCAATAATAATTATGAAACTGATATGGATCATTATAATCACCATACCATTTAGAGTCTTCTATGGGACCATGTGACCTAGTGACCATAGTTTGTTGTATGTAGGAATAGACATTTATGTGTCTCGGTTTCTTGGGAGGAACAGACTGAAACAGATCATAATCCACAAAAACATTTTTTCAATTCGACACTACCCAACTATATGTTGGGTTTTTCGGGAATCATCCTAGATATCATCCCAATTTCCATGGATGCGATGATTTCCCTATATTTATTAATTTCCACATAAATCTATGAAATATTCCCTTCATCAATTGAATTGTGTTTCCCCTCAATTGTAGTGGAAGATTATTGCAAATCAATAAGTCCATTCTCATCGAATTGAGAATGCACACTTTTTCGAGGAACTAAAATCAGTGCCATATCAACTAATTCATGAGTCTTTGGTGTCGGTTCCATATCAGACTATGATGAAAAATATCAAACTGGCACATTGCCTTGGTCAGAAATGGGTTGTTTTCACTATGAAAGTCCACATTTTTTGAAGTATGCTTTCCAAATGTCTTCCTACATGAAACATACGGTTCCCTTTTGTAGCAAAAGAAGACAAAACCACATCCTTGTGACATTTATCCTTAATATGACAAATAATTTCAAACTCAATACAAAATATAGGAAGTCTTTAATATCCAACGTTCAAAAGAATAACATCATCCAATACAGATAAGAAAACATTGTAAATCACGAAAGTGCTTAGATCAACATATACCAGTATGCAAGAATCGTGAATGAATTTGGAAATCTGAGTACTCCTATCAATTTTGATAGGAATTCAAATAGAAAATGAAATATATAATAAAATTTTAGGATTCTGCACAATCCAATTGAGGACAGTGATTTTAATCAAGACATGAGCTCTAGTATTTTTTTATAGTAAATGGATTAAACTGAAAAATTCCACTCTTGGAAGCATATCATACCTAGATTCAAGAAAATTGATCTTATTCCGCATTCCAAACACTTGAGAGACTCGGAAAGAAAATGATATGAAACAGACCCTGAACAAGGGGAATATATATCCAGATAGAAAAACCCCATATAGAAGTCATAATACATAATAAATCAGTAACATTCTAAGACATTCCACCTTTGGGAATACAAATCCTAGAAATTATTTAAAATTTTCAGATTTTAAAATTTCCTAGAATCGATTCTCTGTTAGCACTCATGTGGGATGTTTCACCCTTGTTGACTATTCACTCCAAAGTAACATCATTTACATGTAAAATGTGCCTTCAGTTGATATTGATAGATTGAGATTTCAGATTCCTATATCCCCATCAATAAGATCTGCAAATAACATCTTCCCACCAGTCAAACTATGTTTTCCAGCAACCGCCACCTCATGTGGAGACAACATCATAGGAACAAAAATATCCTTATAACCAATCCCAAATTTGGTAAATACCGAATCATTATGCACACTACTCACACCTCCCACCCTACCACCTCCCATACTGTACTCTACTGTAGTGGTGTTGCTCGAACCACCCACATGTGTAACCACAACTAGAGATATTCTTTTTCCAACTTCCTTGGTCTTGACCATCACACCACAGATGACAAGAGATCCATACACAAGAACCACATGAGAAGACCTTGTTGATCCCACACCAACCGCATTGGACAATACCACCAGTCTTGCGCTGAATGCATTACTTGCAGGGGCCTCTACCGATGCAGAATCCACCGTTTCGGATCTGTAACTTGGTCTAGTAAAGAGTACAAACACATAAACAACTCAAAATATAAAATTTTAAATATTAAAAATATGATAGGTATGTATATTCATGATTATAGAATAAATTAAAAATAAATTTATTTTTTAAAATATAAAAATTATATTCATGGCTTTTATAGAATATATATTTATTTTAGAAAATAATATATAACAGAAAATAATTTATATAATGATAGAATTTCTCATATTATCATAAGAGTTAAAAAAATATTGAATTTTGAAAAAAATTAAATTTTTGATAATAAAGCAAACGAATTTACCATGATCATCAAGTGACCGTGGGGTATATTCTTTTTTTTCTCTATTAATGTAGTTGTATGGTATGTATACTTATTGAATAAATGTTATAATATACAGTCGCTTAAGTTATTGTAAGGTGTATTTTTGGCTGGAATTTAAATGTTTGGTAGGTTCACATACCACATTGTGGAGGCTGTATAGCATGTTGACATATCATGAGGGTGTGAAAGTGACAATGTCCTTTTGCAACATAGGTTCTTATATATAGTTACGGTAAGTTAAAAAATATATAATGTGGTAACTTTATAATATCATGCGATCACTTAAATAAATATGCATGTCATCACAAATAGAACCTTGAATCATCTAAAATAAACTGTATAATTACTTTAAGAACAAATCATGTGATAACATTAAGAAAACCATGCACCCACTTGAAATAATTAGAATCAATGACCTTTTATAAAATACGAAAAAAATATTTAGAATTTGGTCAAGATGAATTGAATGTAGAAAATAATATTATATTTCATATAAAATGTACTATAAATTTCAAATCAATATATATAAAGATTTAATAAAAATATATTGGGTAATTGTGAAAAATATTTCTATGAAATATTGAGTATCAAAAAATATTACGATTAATTAGAACATCCAAAACATATAGTATAAAAAGAACGAATCCAAACATACGTTCCATTATATGAACATGGATTATAAAAAATCATTTGGCCCCAATTATTCCACTACACATATGAATCATATAATTTTGGAATTCTTATCAAATAATAAGAATCTATATTTCCAATATGAATCTTACATGAAGCAATCAAAATTTCCAACATCCTATGATGAAATTAAGCAATGAAAAACATTTGGAATAAATTATTATAATAAAATAGATTTTTTTGTGATATGTTCTATATTCACCACATGTTATCATTTGTGTAGTTTATATACTACCCAATGTATATATTTTATCATTATTTGAATTTAATTGATTTTATTTATAATTCTATATCTTTATATTTCCAAAATATCCACAATTGTTCTTCTCCTTTGGTAATTTTATGGTTTTTTATGTCTTTATTCCATTTAAATTATTTTACTTATTTAATTGTTTGGAATATTTATATTTAATATCCAAATTTTCTATTATTTTGAAATGATGTATTATGTATCCATATCTCATGTTATATGATTTATTAATAATATATACTTCTAAGGTCCTTATTTTTTTCAAATATATTTCTTATGATCTCTTTCCGATTTTTAAATATTTTTAAAAAGTGGGAAATCTATTTCTATACTCGATCATTTTCTCCAACAATTATTTTCATTTTTCATTAACAATACTCCTTTATAAGATATCAAGATTATAAAAACTATGTTTTAGTCAAATTATAATTCTTTTTTATAATCATTTATTTATATAATATTTATTTATCTAGATGATTTATTTATTCATTATATACATTTTAATGAAACCCATTTCATTCAAAATAATTATTTGTGGTATAATACACTTTTTAATATGATCATGTTCATTTTCTACACATTTACATGATTTAACATTATGTGATGGGTTGTATTGAAATTATATAGCCCTTAGAATCATGGAAAATTTATTTATATCTCATTACATGATATGTACGTGATTATGGAGTTAAACCAATCAATTCTGCTTATAAGACTTGGGATTGAACTCAATTTAATGTTTATTAGAAATGGGATTGAACATAATCCACTATGTTATAATGATATTTTTAGTGACCCTTGATAGAAAAAATGAATGTATAGTTTATTTTCATGACACTTTCCTTCATTATGTTTGGTGGATCATGATTATTGTTTCGTATTTCCAAATTTTTATGCTTTATTCACAAGTTATTCCAAATAATTATGGTATATTTATATTTATTATTCATGTTTAACTAGTATTTATTTACTTTCATTTTATTCATGTTCCTATACTATGTTCGCATACCTACATCCTCATCTTATGATCACTTACAATCTTCAATTTGTGTCACACATGATTTACCACATACTAAGTGTGTGAGGTCACCCATAATTATGAATCCTTTAAAAAGGTTATAAATAAGTGTATAGTATATTATATTTCTATAAGGGGTTCAAGTGAGTTCTAAATATATTGAACTTTTTATAGTGTTGTATGATAATTCATTTACAAATATTATCCCTAAACTAACTAAAAATATTGGCTCGATGGTGTGATTTATTATGAGATATAAATGATATTTTTTTTAAATGATGATATATTAGTATTTATTATGGTTGGGTCACCATAGGTTTTATTAGAGTGTGTTTTAATTATTATTTAATATTAGGTTAAAAGGGATAACAAGATAAAAATAAAAGCATCCTAGGTTAATGTAACATCCCAAGTAATGATAGAATAAGTATTTGTCATATTTATTAATTTTTAAAAATTAGATATTAATTTTAATATAAAAAGTATGAAATTTTCAATGTCATACATGAAATAAAATAATGATTATCTCTATAATCTTGCATTGCATTTAACACTATGTTATACTCAAAAATAATATGTTTTTAATTTTATAATTTTATGTTGTAGTTATTTCCTAGATTATTTATTAGTGGTAATGAATATTAATATTTTTTTTTGTTTACTCATGTTTATTTAATTATTTTACATTCATTCAAAAAATTCTATAGGAAAAAAATAAAAATAAATCCCATTCAAATCATTAAAAGCCCGATATTTTTTACATATAGTTTTACCACCTTTTAATGGTGATCCCATTTCAAATATAATTCTGCAAACATTAAATATTTTTATAAGAATTAATAAACTTATTTTTTGAAAGATAAGAAATCAAAATTTACTTTGGTATAATTTTTTGAATTTTTCTAAAAACATTCACATTTTGATAAATACTTACTAATACTGAATTTTAGTTCTAAACTAATTTTTTTTCATTTTATTTATATAGATAAATTTTATTTTATATGGTTTTAAATTAAAATTATATATTTTTATATCACTAAAAACAATTTATTTAATTAAAATAAATTTCACATTGAATTTAGATATTAAAACATTTCAAAAACTCAAACATTTTTAGTTTAAAACCACGCTTTGTCGTCCCATATATGGGATTAAATTTAAATTATAATCATTCATTTATGTTATTGGAATTTTTAAAAATTATTTCTTGTTTTTAAAAAGAATTATTTTTAATTTTTAATTATTTTAACTATGTTCTTTACCAAAACAATTAGTGAGAGTAATTAAAATTAATTACAGCCATTAAGTGAAAAATTGGCATAAGAAGGGAATAATTAATTAATATGAAAGACACAATTCCCTCTAAAATTTTCTAAAAGAAATTTTATGATCATATTTAAACATAATACATGGAGAAAATTTGATTCATTGTTGGGGCCAGTTTACAAGATAAAACATGGGAATAAATCCCTTTTAAAAAAATATATAAGAATGCTACTCCTCCTCCACTATAAAAATCCACTCACCCTTACCATTTTTGCACACCTCTCAAGACCATTTAGATCATCCATACCTACCTAAATAATATCCCAAAATCCTTCCAATCACCCTAGAGTCTTCAACTTGGTCTTAAATCCACCCACAATGTCCTTTGCTCCAATGCAAATGGAGTTATCTGAAAAATATATAACATTCGTGAAACTAAATTTGTGTTTTATTTATTTCTCCACACATTCATTTATTATTATTAAATTCTTATATAAAAAAATAAGTATCTTATGTGTGTTTATATGTTTTTATGTTATGTTTTGGAAACAAAACTACATATACTCCCATAAAATTGTTAAAAAAATATCATTCGTGTATGTTGAACTACCACCTCACGCAATGATGTCATTTGTTTTTATGTTAACACCTATGATAGTCGAGAATTATGATGGACTCAATTTTTTAATATGGTATATTTATATATTATATTTATGATTTATTAATTCATAGGTATTTATTAAACAACAAAAACCTTTATGCTTTCCATTTTTCATAAATATGATAATATCATTTGTGGTCGTTTGGACTACCGCCTCCCCAAAATGATGTGATACATCCACACATAATTTGGTATGTATTATTATTGGTTTTAATTAAAATATTTGTCTTACATAACATAAATATTATAATCAAAAAATAATTATATTTATATAAATATAATATATAACTTTTTTATTTCCCTTTCACAAACAAATAAATTGATAAGGTCATTCGTGAATGTGTGGACTACTACCTCCTTGAAAAAATGAGAATCATTTTACATCAGAATAATTATATTCATATATAAGTATATATGAATGAATAATATGGTATATTATACATAATTATTATTCTATAAATATTAATATTACATACCTTCTTTCAATAATAATTATTGAAAACAGGAACGTTAGTCATGTATATGTACGTGATATAGCCTCTGTGATTGAAAGGATGGTTAATTTTTCATAAACATCATTCATGATTGGTTTTAAAAGTGTATGTTTTATATAAATATGATAATTCTGTCATGGTTATTATTATTATGAATATTTTTTTATATTGAACCATTTTACCATATTTGACCTACATTGTTATTTTTGATACATAAACAAAATATGGTCAAAACATCCGACATAAAAATTGTTTATTTAGTAGTATTATAAAAAATGTAATCAGTTAAATAAAAGTAATTATAAAAATGAATAGGTTTCTGAATAAATTAAATAAGTAACATAAGGTTATTATTCTAGAAGATAATGAAAAATGTTACAATTTATACTCGAGGTAAGTGATTTCATATCAATCACCTTTCAATGAGATATTTCGTGATGATGTACACCATTATTATTTTATAAGGAATATATAAAGAACATTTTAAATTTTATATCGATATTATATTTTTTATCTTTTTATTTAACGATTTCATAAATTTTAATCATTCATGGGGTTTATTATTTAGATGTTTAAAGTGGTATAAGATTATTTAAATGTATAAAGATTTTATTATAAAATATTTTATCCCTGTAAATATTATTAATATTATTTTACATATTTATTTGCATTGTTATAAAATGGTTGTAATGGAAATTTTAAGTATCTTTTCAATTCCATTAAAAAAAATTCAGTAAGGAAATGTTTTACGAGTTTTATACATAACATTTTGAAAAATTAAAATGGAATATTATATTCTTAATGTTATATGAAGACAATGTATTTTCTTTCACCATGGACATTTATTTATATTTGGACTCCTTTTCATGATTTCATTTTTTCTTAACTAAAAAACATATTTTTTTATTTTGGTCTTGAAAATTTTTTTTCATAAGGAGGGTGCATTTTTTATTGAAAATTGTACTTTCAAAATAAGATTAAATTTTAATATCTGAAATGGATTTTTATACAAGTTTAAAATATTTTTTCGAACTATGAAATGTGTTATTTCATTTTTTTGTTAATAGAAATTACAAATGATTGGTTCACCCAGATAATGTCGGGTTAACCCATTATAGCTTAAATGATGGGTGAACCCAAATAATGCTCCAATGCATTTGTTAATGATTATATACTTCAGGAAATTATATTTTATGTTTTCCATATGATTATTCAAATCTATAAGGTTTCTCTACATTTTCAATGTGATGATTTCCCAAGGTACCTACATAAATGTTCTATGTTTTTAATGAGTTTTCATAGAAATCCTTTATTTATAATAGGTATAATAAATGTTTTTTATAAAATAATGATATTTTCCTTTTAGTTATAATTTTTTATTTTGAAGAATGTGTTTTAATGAGTTTTAATTTTTATCAATAAACTTTTTATTTCATTATTCTTATACCCCTTATCAAACATCTAATTATTACCCTCTATTTTTAAATCTTTTACACATTATTTAATGATGAGTAAGGTATTTTGAAGAGTTCAAGTCGAATTCCATGAATATTGTTCGTAAAGGATATCATAATTTATTTTTAAAATGTTTTATATGGTTGAAAAAATTATTACTGATCGGAAGGGTCCACATTGAATTTTATGGTTTTATTATGTATGAGTTATGGCCTAATTTTCTAAAAAATAAAACTAAAAAAGTTAATTATTGTGATAAAATGTAATTTCTTGACTAAAAATCAAGATTTATTAATGTTTAATGTAAGGTCCTTATAGTTGGTATCAAAGGTCTATTTAGATAACTTTATAGGTTAGGGTAAAATTAATAACTTTACATTGAAATATTTTATCTTATATTTATGTTAAAATTTTATATCTTTTGAAAATTACATGTTATATTCTTCTAAAATATTCATATTATTAATGTTTTTCATACAGTATGCATAGAAGTGGTTATGCGATAGAACTAAGAGGAATATATCCTTCCAAATCAGCATCTTGATATGGTTGAAATTGGAATAGAGTAGTTTGTTATAGTAATGAATCATTTTAATTAAGAGAAAAATATTGATGGTATCTATGCAAGAGAAGAACCTGATATTCCTTGGTGGAACATGTATTTATTGGAGAATTTCATGATGATATGTCCCCATAATTCATTGAAACATTTGACCAAGTGGTAACTAAAGGATGGATCAATACACTAGAAATGATATTTAATGTCATGGGATGTTTAGAATACCATAAATTAACCTTTGTTGTTTATCATTTCTTGGGGTGAATCTGATCGATGGTGGTACTTGTTTAATAATACTAGAGAGAAAGGTAATTTTTATTCCATGGGATGGGTAACATTCAATGGATTTTTTCCTGAGAAATATTTCTTTAAGATTGTTCGAACCTGAATGGAAAACAATTATATGAATTAAGGAATAAATATGATGATTGTGTAGCTTTATATGAAGTAAATATCACAACTGTGTCTATGTATATACCAAAATGTATTTAGGAACTGATAGAAAAGTTAATTGGTTTTACGTTGGATTGAAACTGAGTCTATGAAGATCATTGGCTATATGAAAATTTAATAGTTATGAGAATGTTGTTCTTTGTGATAAAAGGTTGATGTGGACATTTCTAACACTTATGTTCCCCATGGTGATGATTGTAATAAGATGTTAATATATAATTGTATTGGGAAACATAAAGAAATAAAATCTAGAGGTAATAAAATTATGTTCCAATCATGTAGCAAGTGTGGTAAAAAATGAAGTAGAATATATTATGAAGTTAGCGAAGTGTTGCTGATGTTGAATGTTTGGCCATATGGCCAACCAATGCAATTTAAATAATATCAAGGAATTAAATAATGTGGTAACTCATAGACATCTAACTACAAAATGGTTTATTTTTAATGAGATGATTCATTATGCAAATTCATGTTTGAAGTCAGTAGCACAAGATGTAAATATTCATGATCGAAATAGAAAGGTGTAGTGAAGTCATTTTTCACTTCTACAATGGATATTTTAAAATCAAATTATATGGTTAATTATATGTTACTAGTTTTTTCCAATTATTAAAATACCATATTTGACTCTGTATCTTTTAATTCTTTCATTTTAGTGAAATTCAGAAGTAAATTGGAAATATCAACTAATGAAAGTAAGATAGAACTTTTGGTGAAAATATCCATGTGGACATATTAAAGAATAAATGATTTATAGTAATATTCTTATTATCATCAGGGGGTAGTATTTCTTGAAAATATCATTCAAATGGCCATATTAGAGTTTTATATAATTCATGGAATGGATTAGATTTTAGTTTATCAAGCTAGGATATATTGTCGTGTTAGGAATGTTGTGATTAATGATTTCATTCTGTTGTTAACATACCATGAATTTGAGAAATTATTTAGATATAAAAATTAAATATTCCAAGATCATACTATTAAAACTAAATAAACTATCCAAAGTATTAATATTCCATTAGTAAATGAATTCACATATGTTTTTCTGGATTATATTCCTACTGTCATTACCAATAAATATGTTGTGTTTACTATTAACATAGTACCTAATGATAAGCCCATTTTTAGGC
Organism: Viscum album; assembly: GCA_963277665.1. Classification (NCBI taxonomy): domain Eukaryota; kingdom Viridiplantae; phylum Streptophyta; class Magnoliopsida; order Santalales; family Viscaceae; genus Viscum; species Viscum album. The sequence goes on from OY728123.1 coordinate 1,772,078,804, forward strand.
CCCTTATCAAATATTTCATGTGGGAACTTTTGGAGATGAAAAATAAATTATATGATTTATTATGTAACGTTTTAATGTGACTTATAACATCACCATAGGGTGATCCTGTCTTATTTGTAAAAAAGAAATATGGATCAATGATACTTTTCATTGACTATAGAGCCTTGAATATCATCACTATTATGAAAAAGTATCCTTTTACTCATTTTTATGATTTGTTTGATTAGATATTGGTAGAATAACATTTTATAAAGGTTGACATAAGGTTAGTGTACCATTACTAGAATCATAAGGAAGATTACATTCGAAATATTGTGTTTTGAACTAGATATGACCACTAAAAAATTTTAGTTGTACCATTTGGATTATCTATTTCACCTTTTTTATTCATAGAACATAATAATAATTTTTTATGTGTTTTGGATAGGTTTTTGGTTATTTTTATTGATAAAATTTGAATATTTTCTAAAATTGAAGATGAACATGAAAGGAATCTACAAAATGTTTTCAAACCCTTAATAGAAAATAAACTATATCGTAAATTTATAAAGTGTTTATTTTAGTTACAAAAAACATCGTTCCTTGGTCACATTATTTCTAAAGATGGGATAACTATTAATCCCACTTAAACAATAGTAGTTGAATAATGGCAAAGACCCAAAAAGATCACTAAGATTCAACGTTTTCTAGTATTATCCGGTAAAAATTGTTTTTGGGAAACATTGCTTAGTATTATAGCCCAAAGACTATGTTAACTCAAAAAATATTTAGGTTCATCTTGGAAATAGAATGTGATAATTGTTTTCAGTAACTACAAAGAAGATCGGTGAATGAACTTATTTTTGCCTTCCCTTCTAGAAATGGTGAATTCATCATTTATAATGATTCTTCATTGAATGGAATTGGTTGTGTCATAATACAGAATGATAAGGTGACTTCTTATGATGCATTTCTATTGAAACATCATGAGTTTAATGTCCCAATACATGATTTTTAATTAGATGTTGTTTCTTTTTATTTATATATTTTGATGGATCATTTGTATAGATTAATGTTTGAAATATACAATGATAATAATTTTTGAAATATAGAATAATTAAAAGACAATTTAACATGATACACTGATGTTGGTTGGAACAAATCAAGGATTATTATTTCGAGATTAATTATCATATAAGAGAAGAAAAAAATGTTTCCAATTATTTTAGTAAATAAATGTAATTTCACATTAACCATGTTACATTTGGAATGTGTCCATTTGGTTAATAATTTGATGAATATGTGCTGCAGTGAGTATTTTTGCAACCTTCTCACTACTTCTATTGTGGGGATCATTGCATCCTTGTGAGAATTGTGGAACATGGCTTTGCTTGATGGTGCACATGATGTTGTCTGGAAGGGAATGATCTACATCCACATGGATGTGTATGTTGCGTCAGTGATCCAAGATGGTGCGATGGATAACACTATTTCTTAACATCAAATTCTGAGGTTTCTTGGATTTTTTGGCCGACCCCACAAACCTCAGATGCTTAAACATATCAGATTGATACCACTGATTACACTATGCCTCAATGTGAATGTTCATGGATCTGTGTTAGGTGTGCCGGGTCCATCGGGTGCAGAGGTGTTTTCCTCACTTTTCGTGGGTTCATCAAGGGATTCTTTTATCATTACATTGGCCTTGGCACCTCTTTTGAAGCTGAGATATAGGCCATGATTTATGATATAAGGTATTATGTCCAATTTAATTAGACATGGATTTTTATTGAATCTGAATCTATGACTACATTACACGCATTGAGTACTATAACACGTAATGTGCCTGGCGTGCACTTCCTTATTGGGTTGAGTGCCTCAACCAATCCAATCAAATACACATGGTTGTTTCTCATGTGTATCAGGAGGCCAATCAGTTTGTTGATACATTGTAAAAAAATGCTCTACTTGATCCTGATATGATGTGGTCTTTCATGGCCCCTGATTATTGTGTTCCAATGGTGGATGCAGATAGATGTGGTGTGTTGTACACTCACCTATGTAATAACCCCTTGTATGGCTGACTCTTTCCTTTTTATATATTATTTTTGAGGACCGGCTCACACCGGATCCTGATCTTCTTTCTCAAATGTTTTTAGTTTCAGATTGGAAATAAGAAGAGATATCAATTGATTTTTTGAACGTATTTCTAAATACCAATTAAGGTAATAATTTGATTTGTATTATTTTTGATCGATTAACTAAATCTATACATTTTATTACCATTCATGATATAATTTCATTATATAAAATTTATTGACTATATCTAAAAAATAATATTAGGTTACATGGACTGAATCTTTCTATTGTATCAGACCATGATCTCAGGTTCACATCCAATTTTTAGAAATGAATTTAAATATTTTTTGGTGCATAATTAAATTTTAGTGTGGCATTTCATCCTCAATCCGATGAACTGTCTGATCTAAAGAATCAAACCTTAAAGGATATGTTTAGTTTATGCTCAATGAGAAATTATTGAATTTGGGATCTAAATATTTCTTTGGTTGAGTTTTCTTATAATAACAGTTTTCATTCCAGTATACAGAGGGAACCATTTAAGGAATTATATGGAAAGAATTGTTAGACACTAACTTTTTGGGATGATGTGAGGGAAATTTCTTTAATGGGACCCTATTTATTAGAAGAAGATGAAGAAGAGAAATTTTAGTTGATTAAGAAATAGATGATAACTACTTAAAGATGGAAGAAATGTTATGATTATAACCTAAGGAATGATATTTCTTTAAAGGTATTTGATCATTTCTTGAACAATGTTTCTTCATGAAAAAGTGTTTTGTTTTTTGTAAGAATTTAAATCTAATTCGAATGTTCATCATACCATTTGAAATCATAGATATTGATTGATAATTTTCCTATAAATTATCCTTGAATCTTATTTTATACATGGTGTAAAACATATTTCATGTTTCAATGTTTGGTATGAATTTACATGATTCATCTCATGTTTTGAGCGCTGATGTATTTCAGCTACAATAGTATATTTCTTATGAGTAACAACCAGTTATGGTTCTTGACCCTAGAGAGAGTGTGTTGTAGAATAAGTTTATTCATCAAGTTAATTATTTATGGAAAACCCATATAATTTTAGAGATTACATAGGAATATGAAAATGCTATGAGGGAAAAATATCCCCACTTATTTATAGTGATAAATTGCAAGGACAGAATTTACAAAAGGTATGAAATATGTAACTTCCAAGGTAATAATGGAATAATTAATTTCTATATTTATTAATATTTAATAATTTGATATTAATTTTACTTTAAAATTGAATCTATCCCTAATAGTATACATGACTTTCAAGAATGTATTTCTCTGAAATCATGCATTGCATGCAAGACTAACTTATACCAAAAATTATAATATAGTTAAAATTATTAATTTATGTTCTAGTTATAACATAGCCATTATATTAGTGGGAATAAATAGGAATAACTATATTATGTTTACACATATTTATTAAATGGTTTTACATTCATCCAATAAATTTGATGGTCATAAAATAAGAATAAATCCAATTATAAACATAAAATGCTCCATATTTTTCAATGTACAATTTCCCACCATTTATTATAGAACCCATTTTAAATATAATTTTTGACACTTTTTAATTTATTATATTTAAAATATAAACTTCTTTTTTTAATTTTAAATATCAAAATTTACATTGGCTTAATTTTTGAGTTTTTTTGTAAACATTTGTAATTTGATGAATTATGAATAATGTTGAATTTTTGTTCAAAAATTCCTTTTCATCTGATTTATTTATATAGTTAAAATATGTCATTAATTGGGTTTAAATTAAAATTAGATAATTTTTATATGAGTTATACCAATTTAGGTCATTGTAAGAAATTTAAAGTTGACTTTAGATAAAAAACATAGCAAATGTTTGAAAAATTTTACATTAAAAACACACTTTGTATAATGATACCATTGACCATAGTAGACCTAAATATTTCATTTTTGGAACATAAACCAAATATGTTAAAACACCCAACATAAACTTAGATGTTTAAGTAGTTGTTTACATCATTATAATAAGTTAAATATATGTAATTGTAAAAAACAAAAGTTTCTGATGAAAGTAAATAATTAGTATATACTTATTATACTAGATGATAAAGACACGCGTTACAAGTGAGACTCACGGTAAGAGATTTAATCTCAATCTCCTTCCATTGAGGCATTTTTTATTACATGCACCTTTATTCTTTTATACACTGTATATAAATCCTCTTAACCATTTTTTACCTATATTTTTTCTATTATCATGTCATTTAATGTTTTGATAAATATAAATCTTTCATGTGGGTTACTATTTAAATGTTCAATGTGGTATAAGATGCTTTGAATTTTTAAATAATTATTTTTCAAATCATTTCATGAAATAAATATTACTGATATTATTTAAAATATTTATTTTTATAGATATTGGAGTGTTAAAAATTATCTTTTATGTCAAATTCTAATTTCATTAAATAAATTCAAAAAGTAATTTTTTAATGTGTTTTATACAGAACAATTTTAAAAAGGATAAATTAATGTTCTATTATTTATGTACATGGACTAAATGACCTTTCCAACAGTGTCGTCATTATTTTATTTTAATGTTCCTTTGAAACATTGCATGCCTTCATAAATGATAACCCTAATTTTATTGTACTGGGTATGTTGGTGTTGAAAATATTTTTTCAAAATGAAGGTGTATTTTTTATTGAAAATGGGGTCTTTGAAAGAAAATGGTTATTGATGCTCCTTTCCGTCAAAAAGTCTAATGACTCAATAAAGGGAAATACCTCAGTCCAAAGTTATTCATCCTTTGAAGAAACATCAAAAATTGACAAAGTCATGAAGAAGTATTTCTTCCAACTTCGGCCACGCATGTATTCTCATGGTCGTGCATGTATACTTGCGTGCCACATAATGGTCATGCAGGTGACTTGCACGCCCTCTTTGTTTCTCTCCCAGGGTCTTCGGAAGCCTATAAATACCCCTGGTGGGCCCCCCATTTGAGATGGAAGAATTCCAAAAGTCATATTCGAGCTCTGGTCGCCCAAGTCTCTTCTGGAAGTCTTTTGAACACTTCTAAGGTAATTTCTTACCTATAATGGAATCTCTAAATAGAGGAATAAGGCCGAAGTGTAGAAACTCAAAAACACTTGTGCGCCTAAGTGGCTAGACCATGAGGGAAATGGCCACACTTGCGCGCCACCTTATTCCCTCAATAAAACATCTGCGCCACTCTTTTGGAAGCCTTGGGGGATAATAATAAGGGCTTGAGGCAAGCCTCACCCAAGTGTTACCCTAAGGGTCGACCATCACGCAAGTACCCATGTGTCGTGCAAGTATACTTGCGCGACCAGGACTTGCACGCCCACACAGGACTTGCACGCCTCTCTCTTTTTGGGTTCCCCTCCTGCATATTCAGTTGATTTCTTCAAATCCACCCCTCCTTTTCAATATTTAGCCTTCAAAACCCTCTTCAATGTCATTTATGACATGTTTCCTTTATTTTCATATTTATCTAAAAGTAATTCTGTGGAACATTTCTCAAAACTTAGTGATTTACATATCTTTATGTCAGTAAGGTTAGAGATTTCATTCATTCAACCTCATCCTTTAAAGATGACAGGTTCCCAAACCTAGGCCTCCTTTTCAGGAGTAATCCCCAGTCATAATTTCTCTAAATTGGGCATCTTCCTTAGGAGTAACCCCACTCATAAATTCCATTAATTTAGGCATCCTTCTCTGGAACAAGTCCTAATTTTCAAGTCTCCTTAATTTTGGGCCTCCTTTTCATGAGTAAGTCTCAATATCAAATTCCCAAATATAGGCATCCTTATTTGGAGTAAGCCCCATGTCCCCTAACCTAGGCCTACCTTTCAGGAGTAAACCACAGTCTTCATGTTCCCTTAATTTTGGGCATACTCCTCAAGAGTAAGCCCCAAGTTCCCAAAATCCAAATTCCCTTAACCTTATTCCTTTCCAGGAATAAGCCCCAGTCATAATTCCCTTTAACCTGGGCCTCTTCTTTAAGAGTAAGCCCCAGTCATTATTTCTCTTAAAAAGTCCTAATTTCTTTTGACATGGGTCTCCTTCTTAGGAGTACGCCCCAATCATAAGTCCCCTCTTAGTATGGTCCTCCTTCTCAGGAGTAAGCCCCATGATAAAGTATCCAAATCTCCATAAAGCACATACAACTTTATGGACCTTGTTCCAGGGTTTCTTCTCTGAATTAAATCCTAATATTCATCTATCTGGGCAGTCATACATATATAATCCTCACATCATTTCTTATAATTTCATCTTTCATGGCACAATTTTATGGTTTTACCAATACCTCTTGTTTCTCACACCGAGCATTGACTCATGTGAGCATAGAGTGCAAAAGTAATTATGACATATTTCTTTGAGCCATAAAACATGAATAAACTTCAATCTTCTTTACTCAAACTACGTGGGTTTTGATTCCTTTTCTAAACAAGGATACGTAGGTAGCCCATCCATGGGTACGATCCAAACTCTGAAATAATTCATGTCCTTATGATTGACAAAAAACATCAAGTGCCCCGCTGAGTGGATTTAAAACCAGTATGGTTATCATAATAACCAAGAGATCTTTATACAATGTATTAAATGATTCCCTTGGCTATGAATCTCTAACAAATAAAGATGATTATCTATCGATGAAGAACCTCAAATACATATAAAATATTCTCTAAATTTTATACATATTAATCATTGATTTTCAAATCTAAGGGAAAGCTCATTTTAAAACTTGGTAATGTAATAAGGATTCACAAAATAACTTAAATATAGAAAGAGAGTCTTGGAGTAGACAATAATTCCCCCCAAAAGGGTGTGATGAGTCCGACCTCCCATCCCCTCGACCAATGAAAATTCTTATGGCTCATCGGTTCATAACTAGTGAGCACCTACCTTTGGAAAGTAGGTCCAAATGGATATAGAATCATTGGATGTTTCCGATTCTACGAACAAACCCTTTAGAAACCGCTTGGAATATTTGATACTTTAATCAACAAGGTCATCCCCATTTCCAGAGGAAAAAAAAATGGTGAACTAGACATGAATCCATAACCATGTTAAAATGATGATTTACTTATTTGTTAGGCCCCTATTTAAACTCAATAATAGGGCCAACAGAGAAATCAATAACATATGTGCTCATCCAAAAGATGTAGCAACCGAACTTATCTTGATTGTGTCTATTATATCCAACATGAACTCTTTTCCAAGATCTTCTATGTTACAGAAATGGCTTCGCTAAAGTTCACACCTGTGAATACCTCTGCTATGAATGCCTCTGATGTGAATGCCTCTACTGCTACTCCTGCTGGATCGTTGTCCACTCTGAGGATGAAATCATTGAATCAGCTTCTTTAACGCTGGGTATCAAATGCACTGGTTAAGGAATACCATCAAAACGGTACTATTCTGACTCTGGAGGCCACTCGACAAGCCCTCCAAGTCAATAATTCACCCAAGTCATCCGGACAGCAACGACCAGCGATCAAGAAGCAGGCGGTGATAACCACCATCTCCAACCGTTTCGGGTCATTATCCCTAGAACGCAATCACCATTCCATCCCATATTCTGTGGAGTTGAATGAGAAGGTAAGTCAAGGCCTTAATTCAAGGAAACAAGAGTCCTTCCCGAGGGCTCCCACCAACATTCACCGCCACATTTGTACAACAGTACACCCTCAACATGATGAGGGTGTCGTCTCCAGGTGTTCGGCTCAGGTTCCTCAAACCTGATTAGGCAAGACGAACCACTAGTGGCGACAACCGGTCAACAGTGAGTAGGTCCTTATCTCTGCCATCTCTGGAGAAGTCTACCAACCTAACTTGGTGGAACGTAACAAACTGGCACACACACCCATCCGATTTAATTATGCTGTCTAGCAGACTCCTCTGGCCGCAACATTCTAATCCCGCCAGGTAGTTCTGGTGGAGTACTATAGATTGGAACATAAACCTATTTATAAGTCATCAGCTTGTCAGAAGGCTCGTCTAATTACATAGGATGAAGCCCACCAACCAAATGTATTGACAACCGGTAAATAGGAACATACACCTGCTTACACTCATCAATCCTGCTAGCAGTCTAGTCTATCAGTATTGAAGGAAGCTCGTAAACCACGTTCGGCGGAGTGCAATAACTAGGCACATACACCTACCAGTATTGATCAATCCTACCAACAGTCTCGTTTGGTAGCACTCAGAGAAGTTATTCGGAATGCTCCGGCGACAAACAGAAGGCAGACTCAACTCTCTTCCCCCACACTTGAGTACTGTCAGAATTCACTGATAGGAAAAGGAGGACATGAGTAGGAAAACACATCTACTCCAAGCACATAATGGACTTATATTCCCGTTCTGGTATCTGACGTCACCAAGCATATTCTTTCAATGGTGAAAGAGTAGAAGCAAATCCCTGCTCATATTCTGGATGCCTACTAGAATATTATAACAGCGTCAGCAGTATCACAGGGAAAGAAATGAAAATCTATCCCTACCAGTGGAGTGACACATCAACAGTTCACTCCGTAAAAGACACACAACTTTGTTCCAGTCTAAGACGGTTGTGGGGAATACTCCCCCATGTCATACGGACAACCAAGTCAGGCACATACATCTGATTTGAGTGGAGATAATCAGCATAACCTAATTCTTTCTCATGAGCAAGAACATACACCATCCCATAATAACCACATTCATCAACAAGTGGTTCCTAATATGAGTAAGAAGGAGTCTAAGATAAAGACTCGCCCAACACAGTCAAGAAGTCAAGGGCTAATTTGTAAAAAGGCCTTTCTCAATGTTGGAGTTCTTGATGCACTCAGACAATTATCTGTTGCAACTCAAGATTCTTCTCTCTCAATTCCCAATAGTGGGAACATTAATTTCGAAGGTCTGCATCAGACACTTCCTCAGAAAGTCTTTCTTCATGACAACTCGGTTGATCTCAAAGTTTCATTTTCATATGAGAGCCACAAGAATCCTCTATGTGGCCAAAAAACCAAGGAGCAAAATGTTTCATCTTTTGCTGTAACCCATCATGGCGGTCCTCCCTATGATGATGAATTTAGCTATGAATTTCCTCTCCACAGTAGTAATTCCCATTGCCTGGAAAATTCTCTAATAGACAATGTAGTGATGAGAAAGCCCTCTTATCTTGAGGCACTTGAAAATTTGAAGCTTGTCATTTCTGATGCTTTACCGCTAGTAGGTGAAATACTTTCTCGATCACAAGATAGCTTGGGGTGTAGGCCATTCTTCGAACCACCCATGGGTCGTTCATCTTCTAGTTTGATCAGAAAATTTTCTACCAATCTTGTTGAATCTGATGAATCAACAAGGAAGCACCAACTTTGGTCTAATAAGGTAGAAGAATCTTCATTGAATGATAAGGAATAAATACTGAATATGAGAAAACAACTGGAAAAATGTGAAGTGCCAATTATGTTTTGGCCTTTGGATGACTCTCAGTATGACATTCCCGAGATGTTGACGGATGATGGAAATCATGATATTCGTCTCAACATATGGAAAACTCTTTTTCAGTTGAAAAATAAAATATTATATTATAATGAATATGAAAATAATTTCAAGATAATAGAAGGGTTACAACGCCAATTTGACTTGGAATCTCTCTCAGTTTCTCGATATCTGAAGGCTGAAAAGCAGTAGAGATCCCTTCAGTGTTCATGCCTTGGTGAACTAAGAACATTGTGCCAGTTAATTGCCAATGCCCCATCTTTTATTCATATCAAGGGATGCGGTGTTCATGGAGCACTAAATTTCACTGTACACTCCAGTCAACAAAGCCCTCCGAAAATGGTCTCACGCAATATTATTTCCCATGGCTGGCCACAACCAATTGGATTTGTTTTTAATCAAAGGCTCGCTCAAGAACATGCCTCAACTACTTCCTATCAAAATCAAGCATACATAGAACAAGTTGTTGAATCACTCCTACATCAAGAAAACGATAATATTGAACAGGCCTCTCGTTTGGAGCAAGCACATCATTAAGTGACAGAAGTATCAAAAATCATCCAATGGTCTTTTGAGTCGGGTGATAAGAGTGGATGTAGGTTGATGCATCCAGCCAATTTCAGAACTAAAGTCTGTAAGATCTGGAGAGATTTCAAGAAAGTCACAGATATAGCGACTCATGAACCATCCCATCTTGCCAGACTGGGGACTCTTTTAACCCAACCCTCAGAATCAACAAATAGGATTCAAGGAGTTGATCAGGAATAGCCCCAGTCCACAGGACTAGGGAATTTTTCAAATCCTCGATCTCTTCCTCCGAGAAAGTCAGTCTTCTCTCGATTATGGAAGAAACCCCAAGAGGAATGAAGAACCGAATTCTCATAGATTCCCTCCAAATTACAGTTCATCGAGAAGTCCATGAGAAATCAATTCAACAAAAGGAAATGTCTCATCAACGACATGGAAGAAGACAATATCGCAGAAATGCCAATTGAAGGGATGCAATGCGTTATGCATCAATCAATTTCATCATTGTCATTGTCACTGATCCCCCAGATGAGGCTCACTCAGAGGGATAAGATAAAGAGGTTCCTGGTCAAGAAGTTATAATCATGGATACAAATGAAGAAGGTGTGCGTACACAATATCAAATCAATACCCAGAATCTAGGTAATACTTCAAGGAACCCACTTCCCCCTCTCTGAAAGGGATCCAAAAAGCGGAAATGAAAGAATCAGGTTACATACCCTTCCTCTAGAGAAGGCCAATCGCTCTCACTAGAGCAAATATTTGCACAACAAGAGGAATAAATGAAGGAATTATGGAGGTTTAATGCAGAACTACTTCAAGGTAGTCTTCCTCCTAAGCGTTTTGGAGTTAGTCAGCCAAGGAAATTTTTTGCGGCTACTGAGATGGATTAGAAATATCCTCCTTTATAAGTACACCCTCATAGGACTAATCATATCGGTCATGCGCAATAACAATTTGGGGTGCTACCATCAGTTGCAGTACCAGCCACCACATCATTCCAAGCTCCAGTTATTGCACCTGCTCAGGTCCAAGCTCAACTGGATGTTTCTAAAATGTTAATAACTACTATTGAGTCATTAAAATCTCATTTGGAAGCTATGGATGGAAAACGATCTCAAATTCAACCCGAAAAGAGAGATTACCCTAAATGGGTTGATGCAATTCCTCTCCCATCAAATTTTTCAAGTACTACATTCTCAATATTTAATGGTTCAGGAGACCCAGATCAACACATAACACATTTGGTTTCTCATTGTGATCCTATAATGGGAACCACTCAGCAACAAGAAGCAGTTAATCTTAGGTGTTTTGTACAGTCATTTCAAGGGCCTACCTTTTTCTGGTATATAAGCTTGAAATCCCGGTCAATTACCGGATGGGAGGATCTCCGCCAAATATTCCTTCTGCAATTCAGCACAACGTTGCCAAAGAAAACATTTTTTTTACTTATAAACTATAAGAAAAGGGAGGATGAAAGGGTTACGTATTTCATTTCTCACTGGAAGGGATTAATATATTCCATGATCTTAGTACTCCCTCAAGAGGAATTGTTTCCAATCTATGTGGAAAATATGCATGATGAGTTTCACACACTGTTGATCCCTGTGAAATACACTGGAGGGATTCGATACCTTACATCGATCGCTCATCAGATTGAATGTTCTCTTTTGAAGATTAAGGATAATGCTAATGTAATTCCATCATCTCCAGGAAGGAGAATGGGTAAAGAAGATACTGCTATAGTTACGCTTAAACAAGCACCTGTACATACTTTCACATCAAAACCTTCATCTTCCCGAAGGACTCTACCTCATGATCATCAACAATAGAGGTCATTTTGTGAAGATGATCAAAGAGATCATAGATGGAAACAATTTGAGGATCTGAAGAGAAATGTTTACTCTTTCTGAAATGAACAGGTTCCTGGATACTTCATTTCGGCTTTGGAAAATAATTTGGTTCAATTTCCAAGGCCCAAGATGCCAGACAAGGAAGGAGATGAAGACCATCCCAACTATTGACCATTTCATCAGACGTTGGGCCATCCCATTCAAGAGTGTTTTGTCTTCAAATACCTCCTACAAAAAATAGTGGACTCAGGACAAGTCAAGATGAAACGTTCTTCATCTCAGGTAAAATGTGTAACTCCTACAAATCTAGAGGAAGAAGGCGAGTGGAAAGAAGTCAAGAACAAAAATGCGCAATAATATGATGAATTGATGGTCAGAAAAATGATCAACTAAACTCATTCCATTTTGAAATCTCAATTGAAGAAACCAATTGTGTCTTCTTCCATGAATGCCAATGCAAAACCCTCTTCATCAGAGGGAAAATCCTCAAAGAAAATGCATAATTCAAAGAAAGAGGAACAATCAGAAAAATATGAAATCGTGTCAAATTCTAAGTTTTCTTTGGCTCTGGCAGATTTTATGCCATCTAATTTGAAGCCACGGGCACCGCCCCACCAAATGACAAAGCCTAAATTGGAAAATTAGGCATAGTCTTCATCGGATGAAGAGATGATCTTTGGTTCTGTTAATATGATTCATTTAATAGATCCTTATGCCAGTCGTAGTTGCGATTTTGATGAGCTTGAATTCCCTGTATCAAACAGAGAAATTAGAGGGAGTTCCAGAGGTCTGGGATACAAAGGAAGACGTGGATATCCCAAAATCCACTATTCCAATCCTACCCCTTCTAGAACAGTGTATGCAGCAGAAACTCGTGGCAGAGCCCTTCAATGGGCTCAATAAGAACAAGCAAATTCTTCCACCAATAGCAGACTCAGTCCTAACAAAGTTATTTTGGAGGATCGGTTAGAGGTTCCATATTCTTCCTCTCAGCAAGTAAATCGACCTAATCGGTCTAATCTTCCAAAGCCGGAAGTATTTCCAACTCCTACCCCGATGCAAGATGCATAAACTTCCAAAGCATCATCTTCTAAGCCACCTGCGTAACCACATGTTCCTTTTGGGAAACGCAGACCTTTGGATCAAAATTATGTTGTATTGAAACACTTGGCCCATGTTCCGGCCATGTTATGAATTTTGGATGCCTTAAATTTATCAAAGGATCTTTGGGAAGCACTCATTGAGGCTTTATTAAGTCCTCGAGAATTCACAACTGAAATTGATGCGGCTGAAGTTTACCATGTAGAGAAAAATCTTGCAGAATGCCATGCAGTGATATCCTTCACAAATAAAGATGAAAATGATGTTGTGCATAGACATATCAAACCTTTATACTTATCTAGCAAGTTCAGTGGTGTAGATGTCCGAAGAGCTTTCATTGATAATGGTTCAGGAGTCAACCTCATCCTCATTCATACGCTTTTCCTATTAGACCTCACAGAATCTGATTTATCTTCTTCTACTCTGATGTTGTAAGGATATGATAAAAATGAACAAGAACCACTAGGCGAGATTACACTTAGAACTAAGTTTGGAGACCTTGTATCCAATTAAAATTTCATGGTTGTTTGTCATGATACAGCCTTTAATGTTTTTCTTAGAAGACCTTGGCTTCATCAACGTGCAGATATCCCTTCATCATACCATCAATGTCTCAAATATTATTTAGATGGTCAAATTGGGACATTGTATGGTGACAATGACCCATTTAAAACATGTGTATTTCAATACATTGAGGCGGAATTCTATCACATGAAGGATAAGGAGAAATCCACCGCAGCAGAGGTTACCAAGGTTAATGCTCCATTTGGTTGGGAAATGATTCCAGTAAATCCGTTTACAAATGTGATTGTAGATTATGTGTTTCCTATTAGTCAAATTGACATGATAGACCTAAATCAAAATACTCTTATGGAATCTTCCATAATGTCAATTACAGCAAACAAGCCAGACAACATGGGAGAAAGTGGTGATTCACCAAGAAATGATGAAAGCTCAAATGGAGATGTCTTCATTTCAACCGTTGAAATCCAGCAAGTCTATACCTCACCAATCAGGCCAGAAGAAGTTATATCAATTTCATAGGTGAATGATGATGTCGATTCTCAATCCATCATCTCCTCCATATTACCCATGGAAGACCCTTCATCGTCAATCAGGTCAGAAATGGAAGCTTCTTCTTCAAGATGTTCAAATTTTAACATCTCTTCTGATCATGGAAATTCTACTTCATCATCTACTATGAAAGTAGAAACAGAAGAATTATCACTTGTTGAAGAAGAAGAGAAGGATCTTAGAGAACTCTCCTCCAGCATTTGAAGAGGGTATCTCTACCACCATGGATTAACTCAGGGAAATTAATTTGGGTACAAAAGAAGATCCAGGCCCCACTTTAATTAGTGCGTCCATGACTCTTGAAGAGTAGGAGATGTATATTTCATTTTTAAAAAAAATCGATATATATTTTCATGGAACTATACAGAGATTCTAGGGCTTGATCCTGATCTTGCCACTCATCATTTGGGTTTTCTAGAAGAACATCGAGGTTACAAACAAGCCACAAGAAGAACACACCCAACCTATACTTCCAAAATTAAGGCTCAAGTGGATAATATTATCAAAGATAACCTCATCAGAGAAGTTCAATATCCCAAATGGTTGGCTAATATTGTCCCAGTGAAAAAGAAGAATGGGAAAATTAGTGTATTCATTAATTTTAGAGATCTTAATCATCATTTTCATAAGGATGATTTTATAGCACCGATTAATAAACTTTTAATTGATGCAACAGCTGGCTATGAAGAACATTCATTCATGGATGGATATTCTGGATATAATCAAATCCGAATGGCTCCTGAAGATGAAAAATCTACATCCTTGAGAGACCCTCAGGGTGTGTTTTGCTATTGGGTAATGCCCTTTGGTCTGAATAATTCAAGCGCAACATATCAGTGTGCCATGCATCATATCTTGAAACCCTTTTTAGGGAAGTTTGTTGAATGTTATGTGGATTATTTGGTAGTTAAATCCAAACAACGTTCTAATCACTTGGCTGATTTTTAAATCATATTCCACAAACTTCGAAAACATAATTTGAAGATGAACCCCTTAAAATGTGCTTTTGCGGTAACCTCTAGATTATTTCTAGGATTCGTTGTACTCCATTGTGGTATCGAAGATGATCCTGAGAAGAAAAATTAAATACTTGGTATGTCACCTCCTCGGAATTTGAATGAATTGAGAGGACATCAAGGACACTTATCCAATATTCTTCGTTTCATCACCAATTTGGCAGGAAAAAGTTTACCCTTCACCAAATTGATGAAGAATGGAGTCACATACCAGTGGACTGAAGAATGTCAAGAAGCATTCGATACTCTCAATAAATATCTATTGATTCCGCCAGTTTTAATGCCACCTATTGAAGGAAGACCACTTATCCTCTATGTGACAGCTTTAGAGTAATCATTGGGTGCCTTTCTTGCTCAGAAGAATGATGTTGGGAATGAAAACAGCCTCTACTATCGCATTTAGACTATGCTTGAAGAAGAAACCCAATATTCAAATATTGAGAAGTGCTGCCTAGCATTAATCATTATAGTTCAAAAGTTGAGAAAATGCTTGCAACATCACGAGGTCCAATTGGTATCTTGTAATAACCCACTGAAATTCATCCTTAGTTGTCCAATGCTTACTGGACGTCTGGCAATGTAGGCAGTTATTTTGCAGCAATTTGATATTCAATATGTGTCTCAAAAGGCATTAAAGGGCCATGATCTGGATGATTTCCTTGATGAACATCCTTCATTAGAAGATACATCTTCAGATATTGAACATCCTGATGAGGAAGTCTTTTCTAGTCAAGATGGCCTTTAATCATGGGAAATGTACTTTGATGGTGTTTTGAGAAGTCCAACAGGGAAGAAAATGGAAGATCCTAAATTCAACAAAGTTGGGTTAGGAATTGTACTCATTTCCCTGGAAAAGGAAGTGCTACCTTATTACTCTCCTTTTTGGGAGGCGATACAAATAATGAAGATGAATACCAAGCTCTTATCACAGGATTGGAGCTGGCGCTTCAAGCACAAGTGAATCACATAAAGGTGAAAGTTGATTCAGACCTAGTAATCAAACAAGTAAATAGGGATTAAGCCATCAGAAAAGAAGAACTAATACCTTTGTATGATTACATCAGAGAGATAATGGTGGAATTCCCTTCGGAATTGACATTTTCTTATGTCCCGTGATCACAAAATGCTCAAGTTGATGCACTGGCTAATATAGCCACAGCTCTGGGAGATCCAAATCGGTACGAGATGACCATCAGTATTGCCCACCGTCATGCAATTTCACCTTATGTTGAAATCATAATATATGAAATTAATGAAATTAGTTTCATTCCTCAACCGTATGGTCATTTTATAGGATGGATGTCATCTATTAGAGAATACATTCAAAATGGAACACTTCCACTTGATAAATCCATGAAATAACAAATCTGCCAATGTGTGGTCAATTTTACACTTTATGATAGCCCAGATCACCTAGAGAGTATTATATACAAATGTGGTTTTGAAGGAGTTATCTTCAGATCCATTAATGGTGAAGAGACAATGGTTGTCATGAAAGAAGTGCATGAAGGATTCTGTGGTGCCCACCAGTCTGGACATAGACTGTATGATCAGATTCAAAGGCTTGGATACTTTTGGACCTCAATTATACAAGATTGTGTTGATTTCAGAAAGAAGTTTCATTCATGCCAAGTACATGCCAACTTCATTCATCAACCTCCAGAGTTTCTTCATACAGCTAAATACTCATGGCCATTTTCCACATGGGGAATGGATGTGGTGGGACCTTACCCTTCAGCTACAGCCAAGAGGTTTAAGTATATTCTTACTGCTACTGATTTCTTTTCCAAATGGACAGAGGCAATAACTCTCAAGGAATTCAGTTCTAAATGCATTGTTATCTTCATCAATTCTAAC
Organism: Viscum album; assembly: GCA_963277665.1. Classification (NCBI taxonomy): domain Eukaryota; kingdom Viridiplantae; phylum Streptophyta; class Magnoliopsida; order Santalales; family Viscaceae; genus Viscum; species Viscum album. The sequence goes on from OY728123.1 coordinate 1,772,095,821, forward strand.
ATCATTGCCATATTTGGTGTCCCTCATACCATTTTAACGGACAATGGAACCATCTTCTGTTCATCCGAGGTGCGGATGTTGTATCAAGAATACAACTTCAAATACAATCATTCATCTTTGTATAATGCAGCGTCCAATGGCCAGATAGAATCTTTCAATAAGTCTCTTTCAAAAATACTACAAAATATGGTGGATAAAGATAAGAAATCATGGCCTGATAAACTCTTTCATGCTTTATGGGCTTATCGGACCACCACCGGCATTGCAACGCATTCAACTCCATATTCACTGGTATATGGAATGGAAGCAGTATTTCGCATTGAGGTTCAATTACACTCGATCAGAGTAGACATTTGTGATCATTCATCTACAAATGAACAATCTCAAAAGGTATTCAATGAATTGGAATGGTTATATGAGAAAAGATTTTGCACCCTACACCACTTGGAAGTATATCAGAATCGAATAGCAAGAGATTTCATCAAAAAAGTTTGTCTTCGTTCATTCGTTCAGGGATAATTGGTATTGGTTCTTAGAAATCCAATCATACTAGGAAAGAAACCTCCCATGCTGGAGCCAAAATGGGAACGAACTTATTCAATACATATGGTCTACTCCAATGGAGCTTATTCTTTAATCTCAATGGATGGAGAACTCATCACTACTCTAACCAATGCCAGATTTCTGAAGAAGTAATTTGTGTAACCCAAATACTTTATCGTCCAGCAAGATGTTAAACTGCACCATCCATGGTCCATGCATATGACCTAAAACTATTCGCGCCATCGTCTAACATGACGTTAAACTTTGACGTCCTAACTACATGACGTTAAACTGTATAGAAGTCCCTTACATCTAGGAAGATGTTAAACTGCACCATTGTCGGTCCATGCATATGACCTTAAACTATTATCACCATCATCCAACATGACGTTAAACTGTACCATCATCAATCATGATGTTAAAATGTAGAAAAATACATAATACTTCCAACATGATGTTAAATTGTGTCCTTTTTTGTCCTTGCTGCATGACATTAAACTGAACAGTCCCTCTTTTATCCAGTAAGATGTTAAAATTCACTATACACAGTCCATGCATATGACCTTAAACTATTCGCACCATCTTCCAACATGACATTAAACTGTGATGTCCTAACTACATGACGCTAAACTATACATAAGTCCCTTACGTCCAGCAAGATGTTAAACTGCACCATTGTCGGTCCATGCATATGACCTTAAAATATTCTCACCACCATCCAACATGATGTTAAATTGTACCATCGTCCAACATGATGTTAAAATGTTGAAAAAATCCCTAATACATCCAACATTACAATAAACTGTGTCCTATTTTGTCCTTACTGCATGACATTAAACTGCATAGTCCCCCTTTCGTCCAACATGACATTAAATTGTATTTTCCTCATCGTATTAGCTACAGGACGCTAAACTGTACAACACCCTTATGTCCAACATGACGCTAAACTGTGTCCCTATATTTGTCCTATATGACATTAAACTGTATTATGTCCCGGCTACATGACACTAAACTGTGCAGCACCAATAATCCTCACTGCAAGACTTTAAAAATCCATAGTCCCTTCATATGTCCTACATGACATTAAACTGTGCATCGTTAAGGTTTTTGATACCTCTTGTTTCTCACACTAAGTATGATTCACGTGAGCTTAGAGTAAAGTTCAACCATAACACCCTCTTGGGGCTGCTAACCATGCGTAATTCCAAACAGAAATTTTTAGGTTGTTTCTCTCAAAAAACAACTTAATTACCAATTGATTATTTAATTGAACTATGCAGACTTTGATCCTTGCCCCTTAGGCTAGGTACGTAGGCAACCTTCTGAGGTTCAAGCCCAAAACCAATCTCTTCACATCCGTTCACCTCCTTCCCACATGACGTTAATCTCTAAACGTCCCTTTTTTCCTTGCTACATGACACTAAACTGTGCAGCACCATCGTCCTCACTATATGACGTTAGAACTATACAGTACTCCATTGTCCCATTCATAATATGGAATCATCATTGACATTGATCTCAAATCATGTTATATTCCAAATACTATGTGCGTACATGGCAATCCTTGAGCCTTTTATCTTGGTTCAAACCATCATTTCACTAAAGTCCCCTTTTCACCCTTTATATATACGAACCAAATTTGTACAGAGGGTATTTAAAGAACTACATTTGTCTTGATTCCCATCCTTATGGGATATGTAGTAATTTTCGAGCATCCCTTGAATCTAACCCCAAGTATTTGGGCCTAACCCCAAATTCCACCTTCAGTCCCCTGGCTGAAAATTCCCTGTGAAAACACACATAGTGTATTCATTATTATGGTCCAAGCTCTATGACCCTAAACTAAGATTTCCTATATTTGCATCCCACATTACATTAAACTATATTTCAAGCACTACTTATGGCTTGATTCCCATCCTTATGGGATACGTAGTGAAGTCCAACACCTCAATTCAGGACCCAACCAGAACAGGATATATGGTTAGCATTGGTCTGTGTGTCTCTACATGCATTGAACAATACCCATTTTTCATATGTCATAATCCTAACCTTATATACTTCTAGATATCCATAATCCTTTTCTTTACTTCTGGTCATAAAATTTCCAATTTCGGAGAGTTCTTTTGCATGACTATGCTACACATGCCCTTAGGAGGCCTTACATAAGTAGTCTACATAACGGACCTGAAAGGCAAAATATATTATTATTTGACTATGCATCCAATGCCCTTAGGTGTCCCTACATAATTCTACCCCCTAACGGGTTTGTTAAATAATGTTAACTTCATTCTTGGGAAGAAAACCTCTTTTTTCCTTAGTTGTCTTATTGATAAGATGTAAGGGTCCACAAAAATAGTCATCCTTAACATATTTGTCCCATACTCATTTTCATGATCTGAAAGTATTCAATTCTATGGTGTATATTTCCCTTCCCTACGTTTGGGTTAGACCTTTGTAGGAATTACATTCATCCAGTTCGTAGACAATATTGTTTGGAAATATCTTCTACATATTCGAGTACATCTCTCCATACAGAAAACTCTATGATTTGGAAAATTTGAATCCCCATAAACTTCCACTAGATTTTTAGCAGTAGAAAAGTAAATTTCTGAGAATTCTTTTTCCTGACTATGCAGCATGTGCCCTTAGGCGGCCTTGCATAAGTTGTCTACATAATGGACCAGTCAGCCAAAAGATGCTATTATTTGACTATGCAACAAATGCCCTTAGACTGGCCCTGCATAATTCAACCCCCTTATGAGTTTGTTAAATAGTGGTAACCTCATTCTTGGGAACTACTTATTCTAATGCCATTTAGCCATTTTTTTCATATCATTCCTCAGATTAAAAATTTCTTAAGTCATCGTTTACATATTTTCTCTCTCACTTGAATGTAGTAATATGTTTTTAGATAAATTGTCAAGCAATTGAGTCAATATTAATCCATTTCGGTCAAATATATTTCAACCTTAAACATTAGCTTTTATTTTTATGTCCAACGTGCATGACTTTAAACTACCTACAAAAGAAAAATGAACTCTGAAAAAAAGTCATGTTTGAGCTCACTAAACATACATTTTGTATGATTTAGGTAATACTAAGAAATAATAAGATTCAAAGTTTATAGGGTTATTTATAATAATCCTAGAAAAAATCAAACTATGTTTACTATGCCCATTGGCTTAGGTAAAATTTAAGCATGTAGAAAAAAAGGCATGCACAAATGATTGAAGATGGAAGTGTTTTTCATTGATTCTCAAGAGTTAGAAGGATATCCAAATATTGGATTCTCTTCTCTTTTTCAAGAATTACAAGAGGCTTTCAACATAACTCGTCATTTGATTTATGGCATCCCGAGCTTCATCAACAACCACCTGGAATTCATTCATTCAACTTGATACAATAAGTGATCCAGTGATAATAGCTCTTCTTGGAACAAATATAAAAGTAGTTTCTTGAGTTCGGTTTGAGAAAAATTTCTTCTGATCAAACAGTGACTCTATTTCCATCCAAGAGACATGGAATATGGATACATGGATTTGAGAATAGATAATTGGAAACAAAGAGCCATTTGGAGAGAGTACTCTTTTCAGATATTGTTTCTAATGTCATGATAGTCTTCTCTCCATCAACCGGCAGCGGAAAACAGAGTAACTTTCACGGAGAAATCAACATGCATGTCGAGAGCTTGAAAGTTTGAAATTCGAGTGCTTTGCGTGAGAATGGCCGCAGATATATAGGCCAGGCCTCAATCCTGCACGTCTAAAACCAGCGCGCTCAACCCTTGTGCGCCGCATGTTCCTTGGTTTTCTTCTTTTCCTCAGAGACTCATTCTCATTTCTTGTGGATTCAACTCTGAGGGGGGACTTTTTTTATGCTCCTTTCCATCACAAAGTCTAACGACTCAAAAAAGGGAAATACATTAGTCCAAAGTGATTCATCCTTTAAAGAAAAATTAAAAATCGACAAAGGCATGAAGAAGTATTTCTTCCTAATTGGGTCACACAAGTTTTTTCATGGTTGAGCAAGTATACTTGCGCGCCACATAGTGGTCACACAGTTGACATGCGCTCCCTCTTTGATTCTCGCCCAGGGTCTTCACCAGCCTATAAATACCCCTGGTGGGCCCCCCATTTGAGACGGAAAAATTCCAAAAATCATATTCGAGCTCTGGTCACCCAAGTCTCTTCTGGAAGTATTCTGAAAACATCTAAGGTAATTTCGTACCTTGAATGGAAGCTCTAAAGAGGGGAATAAGGCCTAAGTGTTGAAACTCATCAACACTTGCCCGACAAAGTGGCCATCCCTTAAGGGAAATGTCCACACTTGCATGCCACCTTATTCCTTCAATAAAACTTGTACTCCACTCTTTTGGAAGCCTTGGGGGATAATAATAAGGGCTTGAGCCAAGTCTCACCCAAGTGTTGCCCTAAGGGTTGACCATCACGCAAGTACCCATGTGTCACGCAAGTATACTTGCGCGACCAGGACTTGCGCGCCCATGTCAGACTTGTTCGCCTCTCACTTTTTGGGTGCCCCTCCTTCCTATTCACTTGATTTCTTCAAATCCACCTCTCCTTTTCAATATTTTTCCTTCAATACTCTCTTCAAAGTCATTTATGACATGGTTCCTATGTTGGCTTCCTTATCTGAAAGGAATTATTTGGAACATTTCACAAAACTTAGTGATTTACATATCTTTATGTCACTATGGTTTGAGATTTCATTCATTCAACCTCGTCATTTAAAGATCTGTGGTTCCCAAACCTGGGCCCCCTTTTCAAGAGTAAGCCCCAGTCATAATTTCTCTAAATCGGGCATCTTCTTTAGGAGTAATCCCCACTCATAAATTCCATTAATTTAGGCTTCCTTCCCAGGAATAAGTCCTAAGTCTCAAGTCTCCTTAATTTTGGGCCTCCTTTTCAGAATTAAGTCCCAATCTCAAAATCCCAAATATAGGAATCCTCCTTAGGAGTAAGCCCCAAGTCCCCTAACCTGGGCCTCCATTTCAGGAGTAAACCCCAGTCTTCATGTTCCCTTAATTTTGTTCATCCTCCTCAAGAGTAAGCCCCAACTTCCCAAAATCCAAATTCCCTTAACCTGGTCTTCCTTTTCAGGAATAAGCCCCAGTCATAATTCCCTTTAACCTGGGCCTCTTTTTTAAGAGTAAGCCTCAGTCATAATTTCTTTTAACCAATCCTAATTTCTTTTGACTTGGGTCTCCTTCTCATGAGTAAGCCCCAATCATAATTCCCCTCTTAATTTGGGCCTCCTTCTCAGGAGTAATCCCCACGTTATAGTATCCAATTCTCCATAAAGAACTTAGACCTTTATGGACCTTGTTCCCGGGTTTCTTCTCTGAAGAAAATCCTAATATTCATCTATCTGGGAAGTAATACATACATAAGCTCCACATAATTTCATATAATTGCATCTTTCATGGAACAATTGTCTAGTTTTACCAATACCTCTTCTTTCTCACACCGAGCATTGACTCATGTGATCTTAGAGTGTAAAATTAATTATGACATCTTTCTTTGAGCCATCAAACATGCATAAACCTCATACTTATTTTCTCGAAATATGTGGGTTTGGATTTCTTTTCTAAACAAGTATATGTAGGTAGCCCATCCATGGGTATGATCCCAATACTAAAATAATCCATGTCCTTCTGAATGATAATAAACATCAAGCACCCCGCTGAGTGGCTTTAAAACCAGTATGGTTATCATAATAACCAAGAGATATTTATACAATGTATTAAAGGATACCATTGGATAAGAATCTCTAACAAATACAGATGATTCACTATCGATGAAGAACCTCGAATACATATAAAAGATTCTCTAAATCTTATACATATTAATCATTGATTTCCAAATCTAAGGGAAAGCTCGTTTTCCTACATGGAAATATAATAAGGATTCACGAACATAAATTAAATCTATAAAGAGAGTCCCGGAGTAGACAATAATTACCCCTAAAATAGTGTGATGAGTCCGACCTCCCATCCTCTCGACCAATGAAAATTCTTAAGCCTCATTGGTTCATAACTAGTGAGCACCTACCTTTGGAATGTAATTACAAATGGATACAGAATCATTGGATGTGTCTGGTTCTACGAACAAACCCGTTAGAAACCGCTTGGAATGTTTGAACCTTAAATCAACGAGGTCATCCCCATTTCCAGATGAAACAATGGTATTTTAATATCTGAAAGTGAATTTAATGTGTTTAAAATAATTTTTCAAAGAAGAGGTTTTTATTTCATTTTGTTGTAATTGAACATTAAAAATCAAGGGAATGCCCAAATAGCTCTGTGTGGGCCTATTATAGCAAAAATGATGGGTGATCCCAAATAGCACTCTAATAGATTTTGAAATGAGTATATCATGTGGATAATTATATTGGATGTTTGGTTATTCCAATATTTAAGGGTTCTAGAAGTGCTCGATGTGATGATTTACCATGGTATCCTCATATATTTTCTATGTGTCCTAATGAGTTTTTAGGGGAATTATTTGTTTTTAGAAGGCAAAAGAAATAATTTTTATTAAATAATTATTTTTATATTTTTGTGTAAAATTTATGTTTTCAAGAAAGGTTTTACATGAGATTTAATATTTTTCAATGGACTTTCAATTTTATTATTTTTATGTCCCTTACAGATCCTTTTATTCCCATCACACATTTAAAATCATTTTCATATGATTTAATGGCGAGTATGTGACTTTTAAGAGGAAAATTTTAATTTTGTTAATAGTTTCCATAAAAGAGATCATTATTTATTTTTATAATGTTTTATATGGTGGAAAAAATAATAACTGATCATAAGTGCCTAATTTTTATTTTACGGTTTTGTATATATGTGTTATGGCCTAATTCTCTAAAACTCTAAATAAGAAAAGATCATATATGTTATGGAATATAATATATTGAAAAAAAATCAAAAATATATAATGTTTAAGGCCGAGGAATTACATTTTAACTAGTAGTTAGTGTCAATGGGAATTCCAATGTCAACATTGGTTGGATAAAAAATGTTATATGTTGAAATGAATGTTTCACTGGTTAATAATTTATAAGATCAATATTAATTATCAAATTGTTACTCACTCATGTTTTTATTATTTATTAATCATACTTACCATTTTTTGAAATGATTATAACCCAAATCAACTAGATATAAGTAAAAATATAATCAATTGACGCAATTATGGTATTGTATTTGATTTTTATTATATACAGACATTAATGTTAGTAAATGTTTCAATGTGAATTTATATATCTCCCCAATGAATAATATATATTGAACTATCAGGGAAAACCCAAAATGTTAAAATTTTTCAATCCATGAATAAAACACCTCACTAGCTAATGGTTATGGCGATATGATTCTTAAAAAACTTTTTATTATTTATTTGGGTAACTTTTTTGTAATTTTTTGATTGTATTGGATTTCTTAACAAAGAAACCATATGAATTGCTGGGATGGGGAAATCAAATTTCATAATCCAAAATAACCTAAGGCTATCTATAATTGCATTACTAATTAGGAACATTCAACAAAAACTATATGACATATTTATATTATGATGACTAATAATGGGGGATATTTAAATTAAATGGTTAGAGAGAGGATAAATATTTAGATTTTTCTAATTGTATATAAATATGTCGTGTATTTTATTACCTATTTCCTAGTCTTCCCCTATAATGTGAGGGTTAGTTATCAATTAAACTCATAATTGATGTTATAAAAATATAAAATAATCCCTATATAATGTCCCAATTAAATTATATGAATCTTGAAAAAAACTGAAAATGAATATAGATAATTGTTTTATATGACCAAGTGTTTCAACGTGGGGTGAACCAATACTATTTAAAAAAAATAAGTGCATCATTAAATATTTACAATTGTTATTTTATACATAATAATAACATAATCAAGAACAATTATCCACTACCTAATATATATTATTTGATTGATCAACCTCACAGGGTTAAATACATCTCAAATGAGAACCATTGATCAATAATTAATTCATTAATGGACTAAAGGGAGGGGATATTAAAGAAAAACATTCACATAAGAATGGAACACTAAGAATTCATATTGATTCTTTTCCAACATAATAATTATCTAGTAATATTAATGGATCCTATGAATAGATTTTTATATATTATCTAAATCAATTTTTTGTAGTCATTATATATGATATTCTCATATATTCCAAGATAAATGAAGAAGATTAAGTGTATTTGATTATCCCTTTGATGGAAATAAGAAAAGATAATTTGTATGATAAATTTGTAAATATTTTATTCTAGATATATAAAGTATCATTATTTGGTTATATAATTAAAAATTAGATTATATCTATGGTACTTCAATGAAATACTTGATTGATGAGTGCCTATACCGACCACCATAACTCTGATTCATAGTTTTCATGAATTATCATTATATTATTGACACATTATAAGAAATTTATCATGGTTTTCAACTCAAATAGAGATGTTAACTTGGAGTGGAGTCATGTTGTAATGATAGATGGATGCGAATATTATTTCAAGGATCACAAGTGAAGGTTTTTCATTGCATCTATACTCACTGTAGATATGTATTCTTCATATGAAATTATTTTTAATGAATAAAGTGGGATATTTCCATTTATAAAATAAAATAGTTTTATCTTGTTCCTCATATAAATTAATGGTTCAAGATAAAAATTACACAACAATTGATTTAGAGAAAAAATTTAATATTTACATTATATATATGGAGTTATAATCACTATGGTGAAAACAATGATATATATATTGATCAAAATATCATAAATTTTTTATTCAAACAAATTTAGTTGAATAAATTCTAAAGGGTGTAGTGGAAGTCATTTATATACTATGAATTCAAAATACATTACCACCCTGGGAGAGAAAATAAGGTTGCAGAAGCAATGAGAAGGAAAAATTACGCTAAATTTAATGGGTTTTAAAATTGAGTAAGAACAATTATTCAAACATCCAGAAGAGATACACAATTTATTTCCTTGATCTCATAGAAATAACTATGAAAACTGACATAAAAATAGAAATGAATAAATACTATAAAATGGTATAACTTAAACTTAAGAAGCCAATTCATTATCTTCAGCAACATATATTTTTTATAAATATCACGATATATAAGAATCAAACATCTATTATTATCCGTAGGATAATATTAACCACACAAAATTTAAGACATACACATTTTCTCTTTATGGTATTATATTTTCCCTAATGAAAAGTTGTATGGTCAGGAGAGAATCCAAATACATGATCCATTGGGATTATATCGACGACATTTTCATTACCTATCAATTGTCTTTATAGATCCTTCTTAGAAGATCATTGATAGTGAAACCATTAACTCATGCATTTCAACACAATATTTTATTATTTTCCCATTACATGTATCATATGAATAAATGCCACTCCAATCTTTTTCAATTAAATTTGAGATGATTTCATTAATGATACCTTTTAAGGGTGAAACATAAAATGATAACTATTTATCATTTTGTTGCAATCACATATTGTATTGCATTGTACCTTGTTAATGAAAATCATAATTTCCATGTTAAATATATAAATATATATCTTATATATACATATAAGTATTTAGGGAATATCACTATCAATATCCAACATACACTAAAGTATAAAAGACTCTGTGTTATTTTAACTAATATCATATTGTTTAAAATAACATTTGAAACCATATCCAAAACTCTTTTCAGGTATCTTTCAAAACACTATTTTGAAAGATACAATTTACATCACCATATATCACATCAAATACCGTGTGAAGACCCATCCAAAACACTTTTGGATTAAATCTAAAAACATTTAGAGTATCTCTCTATGTAAAACAAAATCCAAATTCAGTCCAACACAATGTGTGACATTATGGGCCATTACATAGTTGATAAAAATATATAAATCTTTATGTCCATATATGTTAGAAAATGGAGGCATCTGGTAAAGAATTAACTCTACTCAAGTTATAACAGGAATAGGAATTATCTCCATATAACACATGTATCTCTATACTTGTGTCCAATATACATAATCATATTCCCACATGAATTCTCATAGTATCATTTTTTCCAAGACATTGAGTTAACATAGGTTAGATAACAAGTCAATAAAATAAAGCCATCTCATATTGTCTTTATTTCAAGGGAATAGACTAATCTAATCAATGAATACATTAGTAGTCATTCAATATGGATAAGAATAGAACATGCCACATACACACACACACACACACAGATATATATATATATATATAATATCATGGTACAACTGAACATTCCCTTAATCTATCTCAATCGAGGGTACTGAGCTTATTCACATTATATAGGTGGGAAACTTCCATCTTGAATATTATATAGAAAACATCATGATCAACAACATTCCAAACCTACCCCATATTATCTAAGACAATATATAGTCATGCTATTGTCGGGTATCAAAGAATAAAGGTTCCCATGAAATATATCATTCCATCCATAGGTAATGGGGACTAATTATGATCCATGAACCCCTAGTATACAAAAATAAAGTATATGAAACTCCTTTTAGTATACATATTAGGTCATCCAATTCACATAAAGAATATCCAATTCATTGTTTTTGTGGATCATGAACATATTTTTCATCTTTATAAAACAATCATATTAAGGATAAATTTAAAATTTCTTCATAACCTATAATACACCACAATAATCATCAGTTAGGGATAAGATTAAAGTAATACTTTTAGAGGTGAATTGTCCTTACACATCCCAAAATGTATATGTTTTTGTACATTTATGTATCCAACAAGAAATAATGATAATATGGAGGTTTCATTTTTATATGATTCATTTTAATAGTCTTTAAAACATTAATATTATTAAAAAGATTCCATATAATATTCTAAATGTATTCATTAATATTGATCCAAAACGACATAAAAAATAGTTTTTCACATCGTATATAATAATCTTCAATATAATCCTTATGTTTTCAATAATTTTTGGTTTTATTAACACATTAAATCACATCAAATCTTCATAACAACTCTATTTGACCATGTCGAATCTCAGTGTGACCATATTATAAAAACATTTAACTAAAATATTTAGTGAGATATATAATTAATGTAATTTAGTTTAAATAATTGTGAGACTTAGGAAACGTAATCCAAATTTCTCAACTCTTTGAAAATATTCAAATAGATTAAATTCACAACATAAAAATGTCATTACGCTGAATTCAATTATCTATTATTAATTATTTCTATGTTGTTCATCCTAATACTTAGATCCCAATTACATCAAAATATTTCCTTCAAATAATTTTACAACATATTTTATTGTTTACCGGTACTGATAAACTCATGTATGTTAAAAAATTAATTAAATTTAATTTTCAATGGTACAATCCTTTTAATAAATGGAATCTTTCATTTTTCATAATAACTAAATATGACTATTTTTATTTATATTTTCCACCCAATGTCCAAAAATCATTTAGGATATTGAATGAAAATTTATATCATATTTAATATCATATAACATACCCATAAATATTAAGTATATAGGATTAAAATCCATTAATTAAATTTTCATCTAATTCGTTTGAATCCTTAAAATAACCATTATATGAATTAATGTTGTAACACCCCGACCCCAGCTACCCAGAGTCGGTGCATTACTTCGTAACATTGGCATGATCACAAAAGATCAAGTCTCGAAAGACCAATTAGTTTACTAGCCTTGGAAACACTAGATACATTCGTAAACGTTACATTACATCATAAAGTGAAAAACTTCAATAACAAAGTCTCCATAGTCCACACTCATATCCTCTTCTGACAATCCCTGCAGGTCATTCATAAAATACTTCTTCACATCCTGGAAAATATTAAAACATTGAAAGGGGTGAGCTCAGATGCTCAGTAAGGATAACAATATTGCGGAAGCTTTCATAAATAAACATTAACATTTAAGGCAATGTATAGCTAAAACAAAAGCCTTTTTAAACTTGAACTTCAGAATAATATGGCAAAAATAAAACGAGATAATGTCATTTACTTATTCACATGGATATTCTACTGGTCGAATAATCACATGCAATATCAATAACCACTTTCATAATGATGGAATGCATAATTCCAGACTATCATAACCACATAGCCAAGGCCTCGTGCCAAGACCACAAATAAGATTTTGTCAAGGCCTCGTGCCAAGACACTAGTTTGTCTCATGAGACCTGCCGATGCATCGAGGAGCTATAGCGGGCTCCACCCATCACTTATTAAGTCCAATGCATTCCTCATATGAATAGGTTTAAACATATCATAAACCATAACATAATCGTATCACATAAAACATGCATAAAGGAAACATATCATTTCCACATTTCAATCACAAGATATCAATACAACACATTGATATAATAAAAACGCTTTCAAAACCATTTTCAATACCAAAATAAAAGAAAGTTAAAACTTTGTATTTATTTTTCATTAAAAAAATGATGGCTTGTAGAGGAAGCCGAAACTCAAATAATGGTCACGGCGGAGGAGAAGTCGTTGTCACCGCATAAGTACGGAAAGAAAAACATTCCCTTTTTGTCGTTTAGTAAAACGCTTCGTATAAAAAAGATTCCTTTTGAATAAACATAAAAGTCAAAGTGGTTTTATACACCGTATAAAAGAAAGTTGTGTATAAAGCCAAATATGCCTCAATGAAAGGAGATTGAGACGAAGTCCATAAAAATATCATTTTTAAAATAAAATAGATCTATTATGTGTATTCACTATAGGTACACATAAATAAAGTAAAAATACAAAATAATACATAATAATATCATGACATAATTTGAAAGTAGGAGATTAACCCAAAGTATGGTAATTGGGTTAATAAGTTCCCTTACAAAGATCAGTTTTTAAATAAAATAGATCTATTATGTGTATTCATTATATCTACACATAAATAAAGTACAAATAAAAGATATGACATAATAATATCATGACATAATTTGAAAGTAAGAGATTAGCCCAATGAATGGAAGTTGGGTTAAGAAGTTCCCTTACAAAGATCATTTTTTAAATAAAATAGATCTATTATTTGTATTCATTATATCTACACATAAATAAAGTACAAATAAAAGATATGACATAATAATATCATGACATAATTTGAAAGTAGGAGATTAACCCAATGAATGGAAGTTGGGTTAAGAAGTTCCCTTAAAAAGATCATTTTTTAAATAAAATAGATCTATTATGTGTATTCATTATATCTACACATAAATAAAGTACAAATAAAAGATATGACATAATAATATCATGATATAATTTGAAAGTAGGAGATTAACCCAATGAATGGAAGTTGGGTTAAGAAGTTCCCTTACCTCGTGTCTGACTTGACTCAACCGTTCTTTAACCTCCTGAATAATAAACTAGAGTTAATATATACCTTATTAAGAACCATTTTCAATTTCATTATCTTTATTATATCACTTATTAAAATGATATGAACATTATGTAATTATTTAAGTTAATAACGGTAGTTTTGTCGATCTTCGGTACTTGAGTCAACAATAAACTTCTTATAATTACAAGTTGTTTATGTGGTAGAATATGCATTATCTCCAGAATTATATTCATGATTTAGATGTCATATAGATCTTATATAACCAGTATATACAATCATTTATAATATTACGTAACATTTAGAGGTAAGAAATGAAATGCACCGTTCATGGAGACGGTAAGCCGTACGTACGCATGAACGCTACTTTCATTTCAATTTCATATTTAATGGAACGAAATCATAATGATATAAATGTATAATATAATTACAGTATAATATAGTGTATAATACAATTTACTCCATCCTTTATACATCCCACATATGGCATTAACGATTCAAATCACTTTGAGGGGGCGGTAGTCCGCGCTTCCTAAAATGAAATTATCGCGTTTTACCCATAATGGAAATCATAAATTATGCCATAAATGAGAAATACAGAATTATAAGTAAAACATAAACATATTATATATCATATATAAAAGTAGTGACATCTTAATGGCCACCTTTGAAAGTGTTATATGAGTGTTGAACAATCATCGTTTCGTGAGGCAGAAATTCGCCATCCACAGAAACCGTATGTTCTTTAACCATTAGATGTAGGTGTGTGTAAGTGTAGCTCGAATAATTCTTATAACAACATCCTAGTATATTGAGGATACTGGTGTTGTTACAAAATAAATGAATAAAAAGAGTTTAGGTGGTTGGAAAAGAAAAATAAAACAAAACAACATTAGAGAAGACATTACCTCAAAATCGGGTAACTCTTTTTGATTTGAGCCAAAGGCTTCCTTGGGAAGAGTTCTGACCAAATAGAGGCTTCTAGGGGTAATAGAGAGAAGTTTAGAGAGTATTTGGACAGAGTTTGGCCGAGCCAAAAGGCTTGAAGGTGTGAATAAGGTGGGAGAGGTGGGGGCCTTTTATAAGTGGAGAGGAGGGGCTCTTTTGGAAAGATTGAAATGTTACATTATTTCACAATGATTTTCGGATTCTAAAGGTCCCACACTTATATAATTCGAGGATAAGGTGATAAGGTTTCGAAATATCCTCATCCAATAGGCTTTGGACAAGTGTAAGCCTTGGATTTTGCATTATCTTATCATTTTATTTAAATCGTTAAATAATGAGGTCATCGCTGCATCATAATGTTGTCATAAATAATTTAATTTATATAATGTATAAAAATTATAGAAAAACTACTATGATGTAGGAAATATTTTTATCTTTCTAATGAATATTTATAGTTAAAATATGGACTTGTGTAACCCCACTTAAAAACTGTTTTAGTAAAATAACTCATGTTTGTGTCA
The DNA here is from genome assembly GCA_963277665.1 of Viscum album. Taxonomy (NCBI): domain Eukaryota; kingdom Viridiplantae; phylum Streptophyta; class Magnoliopsida; order Santalales; family Viscaceae; genus Viscum; species Viscum album. The sequence continues at coordinate 1,772,111,308 of OY728123.1, forward strand.
ATTTAATTTTAACATTAAATAAATATATATTAATGTCATTTTCCAACTAAAGTGGCTCCATGTGGTCCCCAAGTTGACCCATGGGTTGTCGTGGTCGGCCATGACTCATCCAATAGGAGTAGGACAAGTGTCATTCTCATCTCATATTATTAAAACATTATTTGTACCTTAAACTACACTAATTACCTCTAATCGCGATTAAGAACTTAAAAGTTACTATTCATCAAAAAATTATTTTAATTTCATTGAACCACATTTTACTTCTTAATGACAACCATGTATGTCAGATTTTTGAAAATCAAATCACAGAAGTGGTAATATTTCATTTAAATGAAAAATCAGTTATTTAACTACCACTTAGTGGTTTCACTATTCATCAAAAATTGAAGTTTTTCAGAATAGGGCCAAAATTTCACTCTAAGCTATAATTGATATTCTGAATTCAAAAATGATGTCTATTTTACAAAATTCCAAACATATAAGTTGCATTAATTAATTTTATAATTAATTCCCGCTGTCACAACAAATAGCGTGTTTTTAAGAAACAATTTATATCAAAAGATTGGCAATTGTTTATGTCCAATTTCAATGTTAAATTAATTCTAATGAACACCATTGGATAAAATGGTAAAAATATATTCTAATTATACCTTAAAACCACTAAATAATATAATTTATCACAATAAATTATTTTGATTAAAAAAGTTGTTTTAAAGTATTTTTCACTATTCATAAAAAATTAGAAGTTCTCAGAAAAATACCAAAAATTCAACATAGGCTAATTTCGATATTCTGAATCCAAAAATAAAGTCCATTTTGAAATATAAAATTTCTATAATTTTAAAAAGTGGTTATTACTATTCATAACGGCTACTTTGATTAGTCGCGGTGTTTTAGAACTCAAAGTTGCGTACAATGCAAGCTATTGCATTATTGAATGAGAAGCGTATCATGGAAGCTCGGGGTGTTACATTCTCCCCTCCTTCAATAAATTGCGTCCTCTCAATTTGAAATTTTTCTTTTAAAATAAAAGGTTGAAAAGAGAAAACACCTTTGAGGAAAACCCACATCGGAAATAAGGTTAATAAATATATAACATTAAAAGAAAGCAAGATAAGTACAAAGGTCACCCGATATAGCCCATTCTAGGATTCTATGAAAATATGGATATGGAGGAGAAACAAACCATCAAGGTCTGATGGAGAGTTATAGAAAATAGGATTAGGAGAATGTTTAACCACAAAAAAATCACAAACTTGTGATTGGTTAAACGGTCATTGAATCCCCAGTTGGAAAAGTTAACCGACAACATTTTTGTTTTAAGTTACCTTTTATAATGTTGATGAATTTATTTAGGATATTTACTAAGAACATAAGGGAATATACATACTTGTTATGTATACTTTCATTCGTTAATAAGTTTTTACCACAAACCCAACTTTTACTCCAAATGGTAACGAAACTCAAAAATATTCTATTTATCCTAATTGTATAAGGTTACAAATGTTAACACAAACCATTTAGATTAGTAAAATTATTTTGTAATAACCAGGGACTTCCTGTAGGCTAGTGGTAGGAAATAAAGGCTTGTCGCACTATAGTTATGGATTCGATTCCTGCAGCTTTGTCCGACGCGACGGGTTATGTCCCACCCTGCAGGTTGTCCTTTTCCTAAAACTATAGTATCATAATATTCCAAAAATAATCTTCATAAATGCTTTAACATTAAACAATACTATCCATGGTTCAAATTAATCCATTCCAACCTTAATAGTTATCCAAAATACCTCCATCCAGACTTTCTCTAAAAGGTCTCTAAATTCCAAAATCAATTGTAACATCAGATTCCCCAAACAAAGAAATGTTTCTCTTATTGTCACATACTAAAAATATGATTACCATAATCATATTACCTTAATCAAAAAGTACTGCAGTACAATCCTTATATACTCCATAACTATTATAACAAGTACATCATTGATACAACACTCAAATTACAAAATTCATTAATAACAACATAAGAACTCTAATCATTCCTCCTCATCTCTGGTAGTATCATAACTTGATTATTATCCAATAACATCATTTGAGACATACTCTGATGATTTGAACATTGGTTTGCGTAGTGTCCCCACTCCTTGCAGATGAAGCATTGTACATTTGAAACCTTTTTCTTACCCTTGCTGTCACGCACTCGGTGTCCTTTTTCTCCACACTTATAACAAACTCCCATTCCCTTCAGGCAAATACCAGGGTGATTCTTCCCACAATTATCACATAATGGAAAATCCTTCTTTCCCTTTTTCCCTTTATCTGTCTCTTGTTCCACCGTTCTCTTCTTCTCTTGCTTTACTTTGTTGTCATAAGACTTAGAGAATTTCTTTTCTGTCTTGATAGCACACGAGAAAATATCTTCGTATGATGAGAAGGATTGTGATACTAATGCTCGACGGAGAAATGGTTTTAACCCATCAAAGAAACGATCAATCTTACTTCTTGGGTTACGTATATAATCGGCAGCATGCCTCGCTAACCTTGTAAAGTTAGCCTCATACTTTGTGACATTCTCATCCTCCTTCTGCCTCAGACTCAGAAATTGCCTTTCCATATTTGCTCGATGGTCACGAGGAAAGTATTTTTCTAAGAAAAGCTTTTTGAACTCCCTCCATTCCATATTCGATACTTCATCATCTTCCTTTGTGTTTTGAATCAGCGACCACCACTGATCGACATCTCCAGTGATGCGGTAAACTTCCATGACAACCTTCTCCCTTTCACTACTCCCCAAGGCATGGAATATTTTCTCTAAGTAATTTATCCATTGCTCAGCTACTGTAGGATTTGTACTCCCATTGAAGGTTGGTGGTTGTTGCCTCATGAAACGGTCTAGCATTGATCCTCCACGTTGCGGATCAGGGTGCTCCATACGAGTAAGGTTATTATTCATAACCTGAGTGAGTTGTCCTAGTATGGTAATAAGTTTATCAGCACCAGTTGTATCTCCAGATCCACAATAATTATCTTGAGCAGGAGGGCAATCCCTACACGGAGTTCGTGCATTGATACAGTTTCCATTCCTTCCACTAGGCGCCATTTCTAAACAATGGCATAAACTAGATTAGTTTATGAATCAAAATACATAATTCCATACTTGTTAAACACTTTACATAAATTGAACTATTTATGGATATAATCCATAATCATAAAAAGGAATGTTTTCTTTGAGGAAGTATGTACTCATAACCCTTCATAGTGGTTTGTAAATAAAATGAGAATTATCCTAATCATATCCCCCGGGAGTGTCGTAACCAAGAGTGCAGCAAGGACCGTTGTCGTGCACCAGTTCCCGTTCAAGTCTAGCTCAAAGTGGTGTTTTCAGGTTTTACCCCTAGGTACATCTGTGCCAGAGCCGCCTCTACCTGCTCGTATCCAGACAGGGATGTATTGCTCAGAAAACTCACAACATCTCTACAATACCAAAATTCCAGGAAGTTTTTCTATACTAATCCTCAAAGTCTATCTTTGGGCTATGTGCTCTAATCAGAGTTTATCTAAATCTAGCTTCCAAGGTTAGTACTAAACTGCCTCTGATACCAACTGTAACGCCCCGACCCCAGCTACCCAGAGTCAGTGCATTACTTCGTAACATTGGCATGATCACAAATGATCAAGTCTCGAAAGACCGATTAGTTTAGTAGCCTTGGAAACACTAGATACATTCGTAAACGTTAGATTACATCATAAAGTGAAAAACTTCAATAACAATGTCTCCATAGTCCACACTCATATCCTCTTCTGACAATCCCTGCAGGTCATTCATAAAATACTTCTTCACATCCTGGAAAATATTAAAACATTGAAAGGGGTGAGCTCCGATGCTCAGTAAGGATAACAATATTGTGGAAGCTTTCAGAAATAAACATTAACATTTAAGGAAATTTATAGCTAAAACAAAAGCCTTTTTAAACATGAACTTCAGAATAATATGGCAAAAATAAAATGAGATAATGTCATTTACTTATTCACATGGATATTCTACTGGTCGAATAATCACATGCAATATCAATAACCACTTTCATAATGATGGAATGCATAATGCCAGACTATCATAACCACATAGCCAAGGCCTCGTGCCAAGACCACAAATAAGATTTTGTCAAGGCCTCGTGCCAAGACACTAGTTTGTCTCATGAGACCTGCCGATGCATCGAGGAGCTATAGCGGGCTCCACCCGTCACATATTAAGTCCAATGCATTCCTCATATGAATAGGTTTAAACATATCATAAACCATAACATAATCGTATCACATAAAACATGCATAAAGGAAACATAACATTTCCACATTTCAATCACAAGATATCAATACAACACATTGATATAATAAAAACGCTTTCAAAACCATTTTCAATACCAAAATAAAAGAAAGTTAAAGCTTTGTATTTATTTTTCATTAAAAAAAATATGGCTTGTAGAGGAAGCCGAAACTCAAATAATGGTCACGGTGGCGGAGAAATCGTTGTCACCGCATAAGTACGGAAAGAAAAACATTCCCTTTTTGTCGTTTAGTAAAACGCTTCGTATAAAAAAGATTCCTTTTGAATAAACATAAAAGTCAAAGGGGTTTTATACACCGTATAAAAGAAAGTTGTGTATAAAGCCAAATATGCCTCAATGAAAGGAGATTGAGACGAAGTCCTTAAAAAGATCATTTTTAAAATAAAATAGATCTATTATGTGTATTCACTATAGGTAAACATAAATAAAGTAAAAATACAAAATAATACATAATAATATCATGACATAATTTGAAAGTAGGAGATTAACCCAAAGAATGGTAATTGGGTTAAGAAGTTCCCTTACAAAGATCATTTTTTAAATAAAATGGATCTATTATGTGTATTCATTATATCTAAACATAAATAAAGTACAAATAAAAGATATGACATAATAATATCATGACATAATTTGAAAGTAAGAGATTAGCCCAATGAATGGAAGTTGGGTTAAGAAGTTCCCTTACAAAGATCATTTTTTAAATAAAATAGATCTATTATGTGTATTCATTATATCTACACATAAATAAAGTACAAATAAAAGATATGACATAATAATATCATGACATAATTTGAAAGTAGGAGGTTAACCCAATGAATGGTAGTTGGGTTAAGAAGTTCCCTTACAAAGATCATTTTTTTAAATGAAATAGATCTATTATGTGTATTCATTATATCTACCCATAAATAAAGTACAAATAAAAGATATTTCATAATAATATCATGACATAATTTTAAAGTAGGAGATTAACCCAATGAATGGAAGTTGGGTTAAGAAGTTCCCTTACCTCGTGTCTGACTTGACTCAACTGTTCTTTAACCTCCTGAATAATAAACTAGAGTTAATATATACCTTATTAAGAACCATTTTCAATTTCATTATCTTTATTATATCACTTATTACAATGATATGAACATTATGTAATTATTTAAGTTAATAACGGTAGTTTTGTCGATCTTCGGTACTTGAGTCAACAATAAACTTCTTATAATTACAAGTTGTTTATGTGGTAGAATATCCATTATCTCCAGAATTATATTCATGATTTAGATGTCATATATATATCTTATATATCCAGTATATACATTCATTTATAATATTATGTAACATTTAGAGGTAAGAAATGAAATGCACCGTTCATGGAGACGGTAAGCCGTACGTACGCATGAACGCTACTTTCATTTCAATTTCAGATTTAATGGAACGAAATCATAATGATATAAATGTATAATATAATTACAGTATAATATAGTGTATAATACAATTTACTCCATCCTTTATACATCCCACATATGGCATTAACGATTCAAATCACTTTGAGGGGGCGGTAGTCTGCGCTTCCTAAAATGAAATTATCGCGTTTTACCCATAATGGAAATCATAACGTATGCCATAAATGAGAAATACAGAAGCATAAGTAAAACATAAACATATTATATATCATATATAAAAGTAGTGACTCTTAATGGCCACCTTTGAAGGTGTTATATGAGTGTTGAACAATCATCGTTTCGTGAGGCAGAAATTCGCCATCCACAGAAACCGTATGTTCTTTAACCATTAGATGTAGGTGTGTGTAAGTGTAGCTCGAATACTTCTTATAACAACATCCTAGTATATTTAGGATACCTGTGTTGTTACAAAAGAAATGAATAAAAAGAGTTTAGGGGGTTGGAGAAGAAAAATAAAACAAAACAACATTAGAGAAGACATTACCTCAAAATCGGGTAACTCTTTTTGATTTGAGCCAAAGGCTTCCTTGGGAAGATTTCTGACCAAATAGAGGCTTCTAGGAGTAAGAGAGGGAAGTTGAGAGAGTATTTGGACAGAGTTTGGCCGAGCCAAAAGGCTTGAAGGTGTGAATAATGTGGGAGAGGTGGGGGCCTTTTATAAGTGGAGAGGAGGGGCTCTTTTGGAAAGATTGAAATGTTACATTATTTCACAATGCTTTTCGGATTCTAAAGGTCCCACACTTATATAATTCTAGGATAAGGTGATAAGGTTTCGAAATCTCTTCATCCAATAGGCTTTGGACAAGTGTAAGCCTTGGATTTTGCATTATCTTCTCATTTTATTTAAATCGTTAAATAATGAGGTCATCGCTGCATCATAATGTTGTCATAAATAATTTAATTTATTTAATGTATAAAAATTATAGAAAAAATACTATGATGTAGGAAATATTTTTAGATTTATAATGAATATTTATAGTCAAAATTGGGACTTGTGTAACCCCACTTAAAAACTGTTTTAGTAAAATAACTCATGTTTGTGTCAATTTAATTTTAACATTAAATAAATATATATTAATGTCATTTTCCAACTAAAGTGGCTCCATGGGGTCCCCAAGTTTACCCATGGGTTGTCTTGGTCGGCCATGACTCATCCAATAGGAGTAGGACACGTGTCATGCTCATCTCATATTATTAAAACATTATTTGTACATTAAACTACACTAATTACCTCTAATCGCGATTAAGAACTTAAAAGTTACTATTCACCAAAAAATTATTTTAATCTCATTGAACCACATTTTAATTCTTAATGACTACCATGTATGTCGGATTTTTGAAAATCAAATCAGAGAAGTGGTAATATTTCATTTAAACGAAAAATCAGTTATTTAACTACCACTTAGTGGTTTCACTATTCATCAAAAATTGAAGTTTTTCAGAACAGGGCCAAAATTTCACTCTAAGCTATAATTGATATTCCGAATTCAAAAATGATGTCTATTTTACAAAATTCCAAACATATAAGTTGCATTAATTAATTTTATAATTAATTCCCGCTGTCACAACAAATAGCGTGTTTTTAAGAAACAATTTATATCAAAAGATTGGCAATTGTTTATGTCCAATTTCAATGTTAAATTAATTCTAATGACCACCATTGGATAAAATGGTAAAAATATATTCTAATTATACCTTAAAACCACTAAATAGTATAATTTATCACAATAAATTATTTTGATTAAAAAAGTTGTTTTAAAGTATTTTTCACTATTCATAAAAAATTAGAAGTTCTCAGAAAAATACCAAAAATTCAACATAGGCTAATTTCGATATTCCGAATCCAAAAATGTAGTCCATTTTGAAATATAAAATTTCTATTATTTTAAAAAGTGGTTATTACTATTCATAACGGCTACTTTGATTAGTCACGGTGTTTTAGAACTCGAAGTTGCGTACAATGCAAGCTATTGCATTATTGAATGAGAAGCGTATCGTGGAAGCTCGGGGTGTTACAAATGTACATATATATTCACTTTCAGATAACTAAAATACATGGTTACAGAGGAAGGAACCATTCTAACACATTTAGTTTTCCATAATAACATTTTGAAAATAAAAAATCATTCATAAGAACTCTTCTTACGTTAATAATCAAATGAGTAACTTATACTATATATATAGTGATTAAAAATAATCTTTATCATGATGATAATGATGATATTATCTATAATTAAACCATTTGTTTAATGACTATCATATATTATTTACCATTTAATAAGGAATTCTTTTTATCTGTGTACCCACTAAAATTATTACCCTCTTTTAAAATATATCATGTCTATTAGTGGTCCGAGATCCATAATAGTATAAGAAAATGACCATAATTTAGTGTAAATGTCACCACATAGTTATTCCAATTCGGAATCATCACAATCAAATCATATTTAAAACTATGATGGTCGAGTAAACAACCATTTTTCTAATCCATCTTATAGATAAACCTAGCCCTATTCTGCTGGTATCCTAACATTTTTGGTTTCCTAATTAGTATTCCCCAAAGAAAATGTCAAAAACATACTAATAACCAAACAGTATAAAATAACACATCTTTGGTATGATTCTACCCGTGGATGATCTTATACAAATTGATAAATTCTTTTCATACATTATACAATATAGTGGAACCCCAATTTGGGGTAACCTACCTGATTTGATTACTGTGGCATTCAAATGTTCCTCTTTGTATAGAATTCAACACTTATTATTTTTGGGTGATTTTTTCTCCCCATATTATCTCATGTCATTCCATTTAGAATTTGAATTCTTATAGTGACATTATTTTGGAATACAATTCTCTTCACTGAATTAATATGTTCAAACAATATTTAATTGTAACTCTTTACGCAGCCCACACATTTGTGTTACTGACTTGAAATTGGAATTCATGTATATTTATGCATATTTTAATACACCATATTCATAATATAAATGAACAATAAATGTAATGGAATTTCTTTAGCAATATGAGTAAGATCGTAGTGATAGATAGCCAACTCTATTGAACTAGATAGATAAGGAATAATCCCCTTTGTAGAGGCGGTCATCCCACAAGTCCATCTACCATGTTATTATTTACTCAACAGAGAATCAAATTCATCATAACTATAAATCCTAATATGTAAAAACAATATTAAAAAACTAAATGGTAGTAGATATATTCTATTATAAACTAAAATAAAGGTTGATAAAAAACAAAATTCATTATGGAGTCAATCTTATCATGTATTGTAAGGCACTAATCTAAAAGAAGTTTAACAATTCAAAATAAATCATTCACAAAATTTACATTTCATAAAAAAATTACTAAACATGAATAATGAATGGAATAACCTTTAAATAAATTGATATTTAATTTTTTTTTAATGGGATAAACATTTTTTAATAATTCATAAATATATGTGAAATTTAAAAAGTTGATAAACAATATATTTAACTTTATAAACATTCCATAATTTTGAATATAATAATTTTATATTTATACAAATATAAAATCATTTATATATATAGTTATATGAAATTTAAACTTTAAATATATGATATTATTTTATAATAATATATTTATACTATATTTTTTAATGTAAAAAATTTAAATAGTCAAACTATTATATAATAATTCAATATTTAATCCTTGATCGTATCAATAATCAAAAAAAATTATGTGGTTAAAATAATATCAAAATAATCCATCCTTTTCTATTAAATAATTCAAAATAATAATTATCAAAAAAATAAAAAATTGAATACAATAATTTTATATTTTATCCATATTTAATAATTTTTAACCCTTTGTAATTTATTTCTTATGATTTATAAATAAACCCATTTGTTTATATATCATAAAAAATCCATCGAATGTGTTCATATTTATTTCAAAATTTAACAATTAATTATTTGGAAAAAATACTTTATAAACATTTTATTAATTATAAAAAATTAATAATTAATTATTTAATAACCGTTTTGTAAATTAAAATATCCCAAAAATCCATTTTAATGATTGATAAACATTTTATAAAAAATTAAAAGAATTTAAAATGATAAATTTTTTAGCTATATTTTTTCCATTACACATGATCCCAATGTTGTGTAATATTAATACTTCATACAATAATATAGGCACTCTATTTACGGGTGACCCATTTTAGGAGCCTCTACCTAAATGGAAGTTTGTTCACAAATTTATGTTACCAATGTTGCATAAGGGTACATCGTATTTTATCTTTAAGTGGTATTTTGGATCTTATCTACAGGGGTAGTATATTGGTTACCTTTATAGAGCTTCACCTATATTAAGGGTACGTGTCTAGTCACATTTATATGATCCATTAAAATTGAACATTACCTTTATGTAACAAATGATACATTAGGGTACACCAGGTCATACCATTAAATTGCTTTAGGAAAAACCCAATTACCCTTAAGTACAAAAATTAGTCAAACTATGTACCAAATTATAACTATTAAAACAAAAATTATGTGAACCATTCATGTAATGTTAGGAATATAGTTTCATAAAAGAATAAAAGGAAACACCAGGTGAACCTTATATAGAACAATATAAATAAGGGCATGGTTTGATAACCCAAATAAGGACCACTCTATGTAAGGGTAAACCCTATGTTTTAGTTACAAATCTCAAATGCATAAGGTTATGGTCTTGGTTTATTTTACATAACCCAATTACATAATGGTAAGACATTTCCTTGAAATCTAATTTCTATAATCATGAATCCACTCTTTTTTCTATACTCTTTATCATTTCATTATTCATTTAAAAAAACATAAACATTACATTCTTGATTACCACTGAAGTGTTTATTATAGACTAAAAACAATTATTAGAACATAAAGAGGTTATCTAAAACACTATTTATTGGATCTCCATGAATGAAATTGAAAACGTACATAAAAAATGAAATATTGAAATACCGTAAATAGTCATACTTTAAACCGAATAAGTCACGACACCCTATTTGTCTTTTTTTTCCAATGATCATTTAATAGAAAAGATAAACATTCAGTATCTATTGGAATCCCTAGAGTAATATGAATATATCAAAATTAAAGAGGGATACTCCTTTTATCTATAGAATTCTGGTACCTATAATGCAATTCAACAAGGTTTAGAGAGGATAAAGATATTGGATCTATTGAGAGAATATCAACAATATTAACATCACATAGAGGTTGGATTTATAAAACCCTAAAATATGCTCCTTGATAGTGAATGCATTAAATAATTCATTTAAACTCATGAGGTATTTGTTTTTCCAGTAAATGTATTGTATAAAAATGTAACACCCAAACATTTCATTTAAATATGAAATGATTTCATTAATGATAACGTACATAGATAAAACATAAATTGATAATTATTTATCATTTTTCTATAATAAAATGTTGCATAATATTATATGATATGATTGTAAATCATAATTTTCATACAATATATTTGTATTTATGAATAATATATAAAAGGATTAGGTTCATATATCTACCATCCTAATATATGATAAGAAATAAATGAGACCAAATATTCCTAGATTTGTGAAGTATGGACCTAGAAATCATATAAGAAGGGGATAAATCCTATCTTTCCTAAGTGAATCTTCAACCATCCATCAATTTTATGGTCAAGGTGTAGTATAATAATGATATATAGTTATATAAGAAGGTAATTAATATTCTATAGGTCACCCATAAAAATAATAAATTTATAAGATTACAAAAATAAATATGATTCCCTTTGAATAAAACAATTAGAGTTATTAAATGATTATCATAGATCATCATTCAATGTCCATATTGGAAGCATAAAGATACATTCATATCTCAATAAGAACTTCTGGTGGTATTACATGGGGAGGGATATTGTTGATTATATATAATGATTCCTCATTTTTATAACATAATAAATAATTCGAAGCACCAAAGGGGATGACCCAACAATTAACCATACCCCTATAGAAATGGGAGAAAATAACCATTGGTTTTAAAGATGGTTTTCCTAAATCATATAGAGTTTATAATACCATTTTTTATTTATTTATATATATAATAAGCTTTAACACATCACTATTATTCAATCAAATATCTAATTTTATCGATTACCAATGTCATGAAAAAAGGAATTAGTAAGGCTACATGGAATAACTCTTTCTTTTATATCTGATAAAGATTAAAGGTTTAGCATTATATTTTTTAGGATTATTAAAAAATAAATAGATATAAAGTTGATATTTATCTTAACAAATCATCCTCAATATAATGGCTAATCTGAGTAGACAATTCAAACTCTGTAATAAATATCAAGATGTTTTTAATGGATTCTAAAAGAAGGTTTTATTCAACATATTCCTCTCCTGGGGTTCTCATATAAATTGTTTTTCCATTATTTCATTTAAAGGGAACCATATGAGGCTTTGTAATGGAAAAGGATGTTGAATACAAATGTTTTTGAGGTGGCTGATGAATAAAAGCTGCTGGGATAATTTTTTCCTAAATAAATCATAGAAATTAGGAAATAGTTATTAGAATATTAATGTTTCTCAATGTTGATATAAGAGTTATGTTGAAAATCATAAGTGATATTTTATGTTTTATACTATATACATGTAATTAATTTGTATATCACCATGTAATATAGTTATGATATTTAATAAGAATGTATAGTTGATCCCTATATACATCAGGGCTTTGGAAAACCCTGATCATATAGTGATAATAGCTTATTCACTTACGCTTCTACCAAACCTCTCAGGAGTGAATGTTGTATTAAATGTATCAATTTTATGGAAGTACAGATCTGATCTATAATATCTACTGGTCATATAGGTTATAAAAATGGAGCATGGTATATCTTATGATGAAAAACTGACAGAGATCATGAATCATAGAGAAAACATACTAGAAAATAAGTCCACACACTTATTCATTATTCCCCAGAAAAATTATAAATTTAAGGAAAAATGGGGATTTTAAGATATATCAAGAAAGAAGTACCCTCATCTGTTTTCATTTGTGTAATGTAATTTTTATAGTGAAAATTTTAAATGGGATATAACATAATACAAAATATTTTTATTCCAAAAATATAATGAATACCATGTTTAACAAAAAAGAAAATACTTAAGAGAACACATTCCAAAATTTATTATAATAAAATATTACAATATATTAAAAACATTAATACATTATGAGAAAGGAATATTAAGCATCATTATGAATATTACATGGAAAATAACACCATATGTAAATAAAATGATATGGAATTTGATAAAATCAACCTTATGGTTTCCCTTTTTGATTATACCTATAGTTAAAACGATATAATGAAGAAAAAAATTTTGAAATGTAATAATCAATTTGAGATGGAAAAAGTAAAAATTTATTAATGAATATTAATGAAGTATTTGAGGTTATATAAATTGTAAAAGAACATAAAAATGATCATTGGATATATGTTCGTTAGATATATGGCCATTCTATATACATGTACCCAAGATGAATACTAACTATTTTATAACTTTAAGTGACTAATGTATTAAAAATAATATATATTATATTTAATAAATATAAAATGCATAATTTTTTAATGAAATAAAAATATTCTAATTCATTTTGGAAAAATGAAAATTATTTTAAATAAATTTTTCTCTATACAAAATTAATTTTAGTAATAATTATTAATTTTGAAGAATACATTTAATAAGATGAATTTAAAAAATTAAAAGAATTGTTTTTGAAATAATTAAATAATACCCAATATTTAATTAAATATTTATAAGGAATTATAATATAACGAATCTTGTAGAATAAAATATGTTTTATTTAAAAAAATTATTTTTATCATATATTATATATTTATATTGAAATGGATATTTTTAGTATAAAAATTAATGAAACGTATTTTTTATCTTTAAAAAAATATTTTAATGTTTGTCTATTTAGTGTTACTTATTACAATATAAGAATAAATTCGCATTTATGATTTAAGTATTGGTTTATTAAAGTTACATTTATGTGTTTTAATGTCTGAATCTATTATTATTATTATTCAATTTTGAATACTAAATTTAATAAAATGTATTCCTTATTCGAAAACAATGTATTTTTATTGGGAATTAGGATCAATTTCATTTTTGATCATAATGAATATTTTTCAATGAAAAATTGAGTTATCATCGTGAGGGTAAGATGAGGTAAAATAGGTTAAAATAACATATATTGGTTTCAAATATCTATAACATAATCTATAAAATGTTTCTATTAGAGTATTAAATACCTATATCTATTATTATTTAACATTTTACCAATATTCCACGTTAAATTACATTCCATAGACATTAATGAATTTGTATTTGCATAATTCCACCCAAACTGCAAAAAAAGTATCATCATATACCCATGAAACAAATACACATATTCATTATTTTTATGTTGAATAACTTCCCAAATTACCTCTTTTAATGTCGTATAAAATTATTATTAGTGTGCAGCTTCATGAAAAGGACCTAAATCCTTTATTCTGAATGAACTCTTATTACGAATGAGTGAAAGCAGCAAAGTAAATATCTTATTTATCTCTATCTTTTTTAGGTTACATATCTTATCAACTATATACATCCCATTAACCATTATAATAATTTTTATTAAATTAAATTTTCATCTATAATAATTATAAAACTATAGCAATAAAATATACTTTTACTCATTAATTAATATCACCTATTCATGTTTGGGTTGGTCAAAACCATATCATAATTATGGTTTAGCAACACCATAAATTTCACCTTGGATAAGTATAAATACATTATTAAAGAAAATTTTGTATATAAAAGATTAATATATGTTATTATTATGATTCCAAAATCATGGATAAAAATTTAATTTTCTTAATAATGTGACTCCTTTATGTTGGTAAATTAACCAAAACTTGTTAGTTATGAATTCAATTATCACGAACTATATGACTACCATCAATAAAATGAAAATGGTACGTCAAATTTTTTTTCAATCCAATGATTAATATAATATTAATAATTTCGGATTTATGAAATTAAAATCAATTGATATGGTTGTACACCCCCATTATTAATTTACAAAATAATAAAAATTTCTATGATCAATGATGAAAATAAAAAATAACATAACAATATATTCACAGTAATTGATTTCAATTGAATATTACAAAGTAAATTTTTATAATGTGATTCAAAATTAATTGATTTATAAGTCTATTTTTATTATACTAGAAGTTAAATAACATTCATGGTAGTCTAGTGTAATCATATTGTATTCTCATCTCATATTCCTTTAATTAAGAAATATTTGATATTCATCACCTATTTTATTTATTAAGAATATATACTAACCCATAGATGTATTTTATCATTATTTTCATGCAATTAACAATATTATCAAGTCTAGATCATGTTATTAATTTTAATTTTCATTGATTCAAACATTACAAATGTTGTAAGGATTTATCGCCCAATATTTCTACTTATGTGAGATTATTGATTCCAAAAAATCCATTTAGATAATATGTCTGAAATTTACATATAATAACATTTTTTTTAATATATTGTCTTTATTGTTTTTTGTTATTTTTATTCCAACCATTTTCCCAATCATTTATTCTTAGTTCACTTGAAATAATGTTCAAGAAGGTAATTTCTTTACCTATTATTTTTAAATTGCAATATTTTTTCATCCATGTCCATAATTTAAATTTTGTGAAATGTATTAATTATTTTTACATATCTCTATTTTTTCATAATTCCACTTTAATGTTATTTAAATTTTTTATAAAATTTTTTTTCAAAGGAATATTTTTGTATCTCCTCTAATATTATTCTCTCTCAATCATTTTCTCCAACCATTTTATTGATGTTTCATTATAATGATTCATTTATATACTTCCATGACTCATTAATGTATTTTTTATTCACCTTTTATATATTTTTGAAAATAAAACATATATATAAATAATTTATTTAAAGGATATATAAAAATAATATGGATATTCATTTTTATTTTATAAATAATTTTATAACATCCTTATAATGTGTTTTTCATCTAAGTCAGTATTATATAATGCTTCTAATGTTTCACTGGGGATGTATTTTAATTAATTCAAAAATATTATTTGTCTTGATTATTTACTTATTACATTTGTAAATATTCTTTAAGATCACTACTTTATCATAGTTCATTTATGTTATGGTTGTTTAATGAATTTGAAGGTTTTCATGTGAAACAAATATGTAGGTTTTATTATCATATAATGGGTGGAACCAAACTTATCTTCCCCTCCAATGATTTATTTGATCGGTGTGGAATTTTGGCGCTATCCAAATACATTATTATTATGGGACTGTGTAGTAATCCCAATCCATAATTTTTATGTGTTGTCAACCCAATCTACTATGTGATGATTTTCTTAGAAGTGATCTGTGACATAGTAAATTATTATTTTTTATTATTTTTATCCACCCACATAAGTTTTCATTCATGGAACATAATTATTATATCATAGTCCACATTATTATTATTCAATCAAAAATTATTCAAAAATAATTTTTCTATATTAATTTGTATGTTTCTTGATTCATTAGGTATTTTTTTCATTATATTGTATTCATAGACAATAACTATATTTTCACACAAACATATTCATTTAATACTCACGTATAACCCTCAATTTATTTCATTCATATTTAATCACTCATTGAGAATTTTATCTCACCCTTTCTTATTTTTCCATTTTTCAGGTTTTGGAGAATGGTGTAACATTTGTTTGGTCTAGAAGGTGGTTAAGTGAGATGTAAATATTGATAAATTTTCACAGTGTTATAAAATAATTCATATATGAATCTAATATATAAATACCCTAAACCTATTGGTTATGGGTTGTTATTTAATTTCATATGAAATAGATATTATTGTGAAATGATGTAATATGTTTGTATATTATGGTTGAGTTGCGTCATATATGGGCCATATGTTTTATCATTATAATATACGATTGAGATTTTAGAAAAAAATATTTTATATAATTTCCTCCTTTTTTTGTGTGTTCTTGGAAAGGTATATGAAGGTTGTGTATGTTTCATATATAACATCACTACAAGACAATATTGATTTATATAGATAGTAAATGGGATATTTCCTTTAAGACATGTTAAATATAAATATTATAAGTGGGCTATATATGGGGCATATGTTTCCCCATTATAATCAATTATAACCCCTTTAGAAATGTAATAATTTGGTTTCTGATTGTATTTGAAACCATAAAGTCAATTTTATGTAAGGAGTTGATTGTTTAAGAGAGGTTTGAGTATCCTTGGATAGTATCATTATGTTACTTTTTAGGGCACTATAGTAAAACATATAGAGAAGATCTAGGTGTTATACATTTTTCATTTATTTATAGTCCTCGTTGACAATACCCATATTTTAGTATGTATAGATCATATTCCCATGATCTTTGTGCATTGCACTCTTTTTTAGGTTTTTACATTTTTCTAAGAATTATAGTTAATATATCTTAATATGCGACATATCAACTTTTTCTTAGGATCTTATTTTTGTTTTTAACATGAAATGACTTATGTATCTTCCAATAATGTTTAAATCCATGAAATTTTGACAATAAAATTCATTTGGGTTTCAAAACAAACAACTTTTACCATGATGAATTTTATTTTAGGTTTATAGATCTCAAATGAAATTTTTGTTACTAAACCATCATGATGAATACTAATCTAAAAAGAAGAATGAATCAGAGGTTGTTGAATTCCACCTAAATATAGGAAGTGATGAAGTGTCTATACTTATAAAGGTTATATGAAATTTATTATTTGGTATATCATAATTCTAGTGTTTAGATATTGGAACAAATTAAGACTTCTTGGATAGTGTAATAATTATTGTACATGAATGTTGGATCAAACACTTGTGTGAGATAATAATTTAAAATATTAAAATGAATATCCAACTGGGAATATATCCATTTAATCCTTCACATTTTAAGAATATTGATTAATGACGCCACCTATTCTCTAGCAACCCATTACATATTCTCAACCTACAATGTTTTATTTCTATTTAAATGTGGTTTAAGGTTGTACATTCCAGAACAATCCAAGTCACAATATGTTTTAGGTCCTAGAAGATTGATTAATATATTGATCCATGTATTATATCATATAGTTATAAAAATTTAATATTTCATAGTTTTAGGTAAACTAAATTATAGAAATGTGTCTAGATGTTCATGATATTCTGATATAAAGTAGACCAAATAGGGTGATTATTTATTTTATGATTAATGAGATAGTCTAACCATGAATAAAGAGTGGTTCAAACATTAAAAATTATATTTAAAATACTTGAATTACAATATGGTGTGTTAAAGTAGGATGGGATAATAAGTTATAACATGACATATGATAGAATATATTGTTGTTGCTATATATAATATGGGAAAATGAATCCAGACCCATTGTTCAATAATTTCACATCGATATGATAATCTTGATGTGAATTTGAAATATGTAGACAAGTCAAAGTTCATGAAAATTGGGCTGAGTGAATTTTTACTTAGTGTGGTAAAATAGTGTATTTTTTCTTAAAATGGTGATCACTAAAACATCATGAATTTAAAATATATAGGAAACTAGGTATGGCCTTATGAGAGGTGGTGATGAAACTAGTAGATATTATTTGAGAAATGAAACCAGGACCTATATAGATATAAATTTTATATTTCATCTTATTTTAAGGTCAATTAAGGAATAATCAATCTAAATTTGTGATAATCATATCATATGGTTTATATTAGGGATGTTTATAAAGGGTAATTCTCATTTATGTAAATTATAAGAGATACAAGAATCAATATATATCCTTTTATAACATGGAATCAAAGAAAAATTAATTTTTATAAGTAAAATAATTTGAACAAAAATATAAGCATTAACTAAAAAGGAATTGTAATTATGGGGTATACATTTATAATATTCTATGACGTTAAAACTATGGTTGAAACTATGATAAAATATCCAACAATTAAAATGAATATTGTGATAATAAAAATCATCCCACTCAATGTGCTAGAAATATAATCTGATGGGATAAAAAAGTCATTATTTTTAACTCTTTAACACATGGATTTTATTATAAATGTTTAAAAAAATAATTAAAAATAAATTTTCTCAAGTTAAAAAATTTTATTTTTTGGAAAAATTTATTCTTGAATTATAAAATTTGATCTATTTTTATCATTTTTCTATAAAACATGTATGATTAATATAAAAGTTTTATTGAATATATAATATTTTAATTTTATTAAAATCATTTACCAAAAGTGATTTTTAATATTTATTGATCAAAAACATGCTTGTGTATATACAAATAGTATTTTTACAAAAAATAATTATATTTTTTTAAAAAAAATTTAACTTTTATTTATAATTAAATTATCCCGAAAAGAAATTATTCCATATAAATATATATACCATATATTTTTGTAACATATTTAATCCTACCCAAACCTACCATTCTAGTATCACGGTGATGACTATATTATTAAATAATAACATTTAAATAGTATTTCATGTTTTGCTTAAACTTGGTGTTCAGTGTCATGAAAACTACACTCAGCATTACAAGTAATGAAAGCTAACATCTGTTTTTTGTGTACATAAGATAATAATAGTGTCATTATTAACATAAAGTATCAAACAAATTATAAATATTTGAACAAAACTGTGTCACAAAATACTTTATTGTTATATTCTAACCCCTTACATAAATTTCATCATTTTAATTAAAACTTATTCATTGTGAACAATGGTAATAATTTTTAAAATTCCATTTGGGGTAACCCACATCATTGAAAGGTTTAAAAATAATTAAACTAGAAAATTTAGATGTGGACATGGAAAGGTCATCTAGAATAAAAAATACTATGTTACCAAATAGGAAAAATGTGGAAAGTGAAGATTCGGACATTGAAGAATAGTGTAACATTTTAATAATGATACAGAGCAGAAAATATTATTGATCAAAAGATATAGAATGGTTATGTTAATATAAAGAACCCAAAAATCATAAACCAAATTGGTGTAAAAATAGTCAACGATAACATTATATATTATATAAATAGGAAAAAAATATTTCACGATTTTTCTTCATAAAAATTATAAATATTCATGAGAATCTATTCTTATATGATTTCATTCCATTTCATAAGAATAATGTCACCCTATGGTTTTTTCTTGACCAATTTCCACTTCATCTATTACTCTAATAAATGGGTATTTATTTTTTATTCCAAAAGAACTAATTGATAAAAACATCCATAATATAATGAGAAGTTGTTCCTTCAATCTATAGCCATCATTATAAAAAAATATCATGAGTCATTTAATATACATAAATCATCATATTTTGATGTTATACATTAATATAAAAAGTCTTTTCAATAGTAAAATATAAATCATTCAGTAAATGGTAAACCTTATAATCCTTCTAAATGAATAATATCTAAAACATTATAAAAAATGGCTTGAAAATTTTAATATGAAGTTATCATTAATCTCCCAAAAAACATGAACTGGATATTCGTTGACATGTTCCAAATATGTGAATACCTTTTCCTTGTATTCTATTGATATATGGTATTGACATGAATTATAGTAAAATATGAATGAAAATATACATGATTTATTATTTATAAAATAAAACAAATATAATTTGATATATTTTACAAATAAAATAATCTTATAAACTTAGTAAATGAAATCACAACCCACTTTTTAAAAAATTCATTTATTAATACAAAGGTAACCAATACTATAAAAATTACATTATTAATATTAATAATCTCTTTATTACAACATTATTATCTTATTATTATAAATATATTAAGGTTTATCTACCTTTTAATCACATGTTATCCCTGAAATACCACATTTCTAATTAAATCACATTTCAATGTTATTAACACCGTTCAACATATTCATATAAGTCCTTACCAAAAAATGATAATAAACAATCAATATATATTTCATGATTATTAAATTCAAATACGTAAAGACTTCTATAATTTCACTTTCTTTGTACACCATTAATCAAGCATCATCAAGTTAGCCCTTACCAATTATTTCCTTTCATATGTCTTTAATAGTATCTTCATCATAATCAATATAACCATTAATTATACAACTTTTTCTTATTATTTTCATGAGATTTAACCCTAGTAATAGATTTAACCATTCCCATTGTAGAGACCCGAAGCTTGACGTACATAGATATTACATTACTTTTGGGGAATATAGAATACATAACAAAAACAGACACACAAGGACCGTAATAGTTTAGTGTCTTTGGAAACCTGGAACATAATCTTCTAATCATGGTGAAAGATCTTCAACATCTCCCATAAAGATCTTACACTTTTGGTTTCCTTACCTAAAACCTTTCTTTTAATCCTGGGGGAAAATAATACATAAAAATGGTGAGATCAAATGCTCAGTAAGGGTGAGCATGGATAAAATAAAACATACCATATACATTTGAACTTAAAAACAGGAACATAATGTTTAAACATAAAAATCATGAGCAACGACTTAAAACATGAAAGTACATAAGGCATAGATCATAATGGAACATAAATCATGATAAACTAGCATGGGAATAAAACATGTAATTTTTTCAACCATTCAGCACTTGTTATGATTTCCATAGTAGCCAAGGCATTGCTGCCAAGACCATTTTAGTGGACAATGTCCCTTTCTGAATCGAGTTCACTCCTTGTTTCAGTCCTGTAACACTGAACTGGATTAACATACCATTCCAGCCATATCTATCTCATGAGATATAAATAGTTACCTAATTCATTAGAGGGAGATATAGGTCCCACCCATCTCATAATGAAATAATTCTTACTTGGGCCACAAAATAAACTTAAAACATTCATCATAACTAAAAGAATAAAATGGGTTTCATAAACATCATCACATCATCACATAATCCATATAAAATAAATGGATATCATTTCATAATAAGAATAGTGAAACCATGTAAATCATAGATACATTATACTTTGAACATACACATATGAAATAATGTCATCTTAGATGAAAAAATGGTTTTGATAAAACACTTGAAATAAATTATTGAGGAAAATATCCTTTCTTCTTCAAAATCATTTTCTTTTCACAAAATGTCATGAAATTTTAAAAAAGGATTTTTTTGAAAATAGTCATGAAATATTTTGGAGGAATCTTCATGAAAATAAGTCTTTATAAAACCGTAAAAATCCTTTCAATCCATATACGCTAAAAAACATTCTTCTCGCACTTTTTCTAGAAAGGTCAAAAAGTACGTCATAACGTAAACAAAAAAAAGATTCCTTACATACCATGTAGTGAAAGTAAAATGGGTAGAAAGGACATTAATCATACATGAATACACTTTTATTAATCATGGACATGGATGATAGCAATAACCCCATTAAATACTTACGAATAAGCAATCTCGGATAAAAATGAGATTTGCAAAATTATCCATTACCTTAGGTCCGATATGCTTCGTATGGATCTGAACCTCCTGTATAATGATTTAAATAATGTCATTGACTTATTAAATAATTATATTCATTGTTATGATATGATATATGTTTCACTTATGACTTTATATTACCCGTTCATTTGTAAATTCAATGTAAAAGCAGCGTTTTGGGTAAAATCATTTTATTTATCGTATGTGTTTCGACTTGTCGTTATTGATATTATTACTTATATCCTGACTTACATAATTCCAGAATGTAAAACATGATTTATATATAATATATATTCATCATATACATATATATTATAGATCGATAAAAGTAATGAAATACACTGTTCATGGAGACGGTAGGTCGTACGTATGCATGAACGCTGTTTTCGTTTCCTTATTGAATTGAATGTATTTAATTGGATGACATACATATATATATACATAAATCCAGTATAATTAATATGTCATATATTTCAATATTACTTATTATATATACTTTATAATCATTTATGAATGGTTAATCATTGAGAATAAATCTCATCGCGTTATGGAGACAATATTCCGTACGTACGCACGAGCAATGATATCATTCCCATGATCGTGGAATTTTATTGGAGTGTATTTATAATATTACAGAATCAATATCACTTTACAATAATCATATATAGTTATTATTTACACCATTATACCCATCCAAGTAAGGTGGTGGTGGAAAATAGATTACACCACGGCGTGGAGAAGGTATTCTGTACGTACGCACGCACGGTGATTTCGTTTTCTGTAGGATGGATAGATGGTGAAATAGGGTTGTTTCATAATTATAATAATATATATGTATATTAGTGATAATGATGTTATTACTTCATAATGAAACGACCTAAGAAGAAGAAGTGGAAGAAGAAATAAAGTTGAAAGAATCGGTAACGGACATTACCTCTACTTTGAAGCGCCTCTTTGAGACATCTTCTTAGGGCACTAAAATTGGTCTTTTAAGAAGACCGGGACCTCTAGGATGTTTCTAGGGAAGTGGAGAAAAGAATTTGGCAGGGGTTGTCCAAGATTCAAGGCACAATGTGGTGTGAGTAAGAGAGGTAGGAGGTTCCCTTTTATAAGGGAGGAGAGGGGCACCTTTGGAATAACAAAAAATATTATTTTATTATAAAGTCATATTCGGTTATTAATAGCTCCAAATTGATATATTTCGAAGCTAAGGTGGAGATGGTTCGCAATCCTCTCATCCAGTAGAATTTAGATAGGTTTAGGTCATTATATTAACCGTATCTTTTAGTTTTAACTCTTAGTTAATTAGATTGACATTTACCATGTCACTTTGTATTTTTATATTATATAGTTAATAAACATACCATATACATCCAAGAGACCCCCAAGTGGTCCATTAATGACACACCTATCATGATATAAGTGTCTTGGCTGAACGTCAGATTCTTAGGAATATAATAACAATTAATAATATAATATTTGTTTTAAAAACTATTTTTTGTCAATTTTGACACTATTTGGTAATTGATTTTTGTGAAAATCATAACAAAATGATCAGTTAGAAAAAAGTTATTTAAATCAATACTAACATGTCATATTAAAATAAAATTATTGGAATTCATAAAATGTTTCAAATTACATTTATTTGTATATTTATAACATCAATTATGTCAATATTTCATTAACTAGATAATTACTGCATCATCATTGTGTCATAAATAAATTAAATTATATTAAATCTAAATATTAAAAATAAATAACCATTATGTATATAATATTTTTATCTTTCTAATGAATATTTATAGTCAAATTTATCTTATGTATAACCCTATATTAAAAATGAGTTAGTTATTAAACGTTGATTTTAACTATTTTAACCCTTCTTTAAATAAATTAATAATAAATGTCCTAATCTAATCCAAGTGGGCCTAAAAGATCATATTTTATTTCTATGGTTGTTTTTGGTCAAATTAAACTTATACAATAGAATTATGACATGTGTTAGGGTAATAATAATAACACTTTTACCCATAATTACCCTATTTACTTTTAACCGTGGTAAAAAAAATAAAAAGTTACTATTCACCAAAAATTATTTTCATCTCATTGAACCACATTTTAGTCCTTGATATTAACCGTGTCTCTTAAATTTTCGAAATTCCACTCACAGAAGCGGTAAAATTAGGTTTTATGAAAAATTCAGTTTTTTAACTACCACTAAGTGGTTTCACTATTCATCAAAAAATGAAAGTTTCTAGAAAAATACCAAAAAGTAGGCCTAAGATATATTTGATATTATGAATTCAAAAATGATGTCTATTTTAAAAAATTCAATACATATCAGTTACATTAACTAATTTAAAAATTAATCCCCATCCTCAAAACAAATAGCGTGTTTTTAAGAGATAATAACTATCAAAAGATTGACCCTAAGCTATTTTTGATATTCCGAATCCAAAAATGAAGTCCATTTTGAATGATAAAATTTATAAAACTTCAAAAAGTGGGTATTACAATTCATAACGGCTAGTTAATAATAATATTATAATAATATCTCGTTTAGTGAAACTCGGGATTGTGTACTACACACGCTATCGAGGAAGGTCGCGATTGAGTGTAATGCAAGGAAAGTCAGGGATGCGTGTTGTGCAAGCTCCTTTTGGTGTAGCGTACAACACAATACATTAATGAAATTAAAAAGAATATTTTTCATAAAATCTCAGGGTGTTATCTTCTACCCCTCTTAAAATGAATTTCGCCCTCAAAATTCGTCGGGGTTATAAATGGTTTACCACTTGAATGTTTCCTTAATAGAAACCCACATCATAAAAATAAATACCAAAACTTGGCTTTACAAACTAAAGTATGAAACGTAACGGTTACCCAAATTAACTTATCACTGGGTTTCCACGTAGGAGAACATAGGTGAAAATGTGGATATGGAAGAAAAATCTGACCATCAAGTTCTGATGGAGAGTGTTAGAGAACATGCCTATGAAAATCCATCAATCACAAAGCCATAAATTTGAGATGATCTAAGGTACCATCTGATTCATCAGATATAAGAGCACTAGGACAACATTTTTGGTTTTCAATATAATTTCCCTAAAGTTGAAAATTTTGAATTAGAAGAAATACTTTCTTGATTTTGGTACAATCTCATTGTTGTTTGTTCTTTGAAAAATTTACACTTCATATCTTAAAGAAATGAAGTTGAATTTGTTATTTGTGAAGTGTTAACAGATCATGTGATAGAATGATGGGTCATTCCATCTGTTTCAAACAAATGGTTAGCAAAAGTTATCAAATATACATAAGTCCATCTATGGTGAGTTTAATCTTATATGATTCCAAAAATGAACTTATAAAATAAAACTAGTTTCTATTAACCAAGGACTTCCTGTAGGCCAGTGGTATGCGATAAAGGCCAGTCGCACTTCGGTTGTGGGTTCGATTCCCACTGCCTTGTCCGATGCGATGGGCTGTCGCCCGTCCTGTAGGTTGTCCTTTTTCTAAAACTACATTACTATAACATACCATCAATAATATCGAAAAAATTTATATTCTTAAACAATACTAACTTATTTCCAACATAATCCATTCCAATCTTTAGGCTTATCTAAAATAATTCGGTCCAAGATCAGAGTATAATAAAAATGATTACTTGAAATGTCATATAACAATCAGGTGAATGCCATCATTTATCCACTATATATCATAAGATATATCTTGTTGGTCAAATTACAAACATGTGAATACCTTAATAATGTATTCTCTTGAAGAATGAATACCCATTAAACATTAATGAAAACATGAATGTTGTCAAAAGTTAACTCTTTCCACATACCAAAATCCAAAAATTCTATATACTCAAACCATGATATGAACTCTTCCTTATATCAGTTCTGAGCTCATGAATACGATCAAACATTTAATTTTCTCCTTTTCCCTTCATTATGCACATATAATCTACTTTCCAGAAATATATGAATAACCTTTCATGTTCACTAGTACCATTCATCATATACTTTCAAAACTTAAGGAAAGACAACAGTGTAACAATCCATAGATGTCTCTTTATTCCATAGTACCATGAGATTACTTATACAACATTACACTTGATAAACATGTAATCATTCCACTACCTTCTTAAACCATTGACCGAGCTTCAACAATTCATTCACATCACATATCATTTGTAGTCTCTTCATCATCATCCACATAAATACTACCCATATGACCATGCTGATTCTCTTTATGAGATTTCTCATTAGGGCATTGGTTTGTATAATGCTCGTACATTCCACATTTAAAACACATAACCATTGTTGATGTAGTAGCAATACCATTATCCCCATCCATGGTGTTAACTAAACCTTTTCCTTTGCACTTACTGGATTTGTGTCCATATTTTCCGCACCCAAACCATCTTCCAGTTCCTTTGAAACATTCTCCTTGATGGCTCTTCCCACATGATTTACATGAGGGGAATTGAACTTTATTTCCTCTATGATCATCATGAAACTCCATCTTTTTCTTATTAGATGAGTCGGGATACTTACCAAAGTTGAGATTATTGATCATATTATGAGATTGCTGATTAGGCATAATAACGATGTTTGGAGTTCCAAATCCCGTTTCATTTTGTTGCTCACGACAAATATCATTCCATTGTCCATAATATCCTCCATTATCGTGAATATTCCTGTTTCCAGCCATTTTCTAAAACCCAAAAAGAATAGTGTGAGAGGAAAAAATCAAGCTAGGGAAAAAAACATAGTGAAGGGGGAGTACCCTCAATATCTAACATCTTAGGTTAAATTATAAGATCGTTACCGTAGTTCTAGGACTATATCCTATACGTATATTTATCCTTAGGGACATCCCTAGAAAAACCCTAGAAATATCTCTAGGGATCTCACTAATGTTTTCGCATCCTAGCTTCCAAAGGTTGACTAAAACTTTCCTCTGATACCAATTGTAGAGACCCAAATCTTGACATACATATATATTGCATTACTTTTGCGGAATACATAATACATAACAAAAACAGTGAAAGATCTTCAACATCTCCCATAAAGATCTTACACTTTTTGTTTGCTTACCTAAAACATTTCTTTTAATCCTGGGGGAAAATATGACATAAAAAGGTTGAGCTCAAATTCTCAGTAAGGGTAAGCATGGATAAAATAAAACATACCATATACATTTGAACTTAAAAACAGGAACATAATGTTTAAACATCAAAATCCTGAGCAACGACTTAAAACATAGAAGTACATAAGGCATAGATCATAATGGAACATAAATCATGATAAACTATCATGGGAATAAAACATGTAATTTTGGAAACCATTCAGCACTTGTTATGATTTCCATAGTAGCCAAGGTATTGCTGCCAAGACCATCTTTGTGGACAAAGTCCCTTTCTGAATCGAGTTCACTTCTCGTTCCAGTCCTGTAACACTGAACATGATTAACTTACCATTCTAGCCATGTCTATCTCATGAGATAAAAATCCTTACCCAATGCATTGGAGGGAGATATAGGTCTCACCCATCTCATAATGAAATCATTCTTACTTGTGCCACAAAATAAACTTAAAACATTCATCATAACCCAAAGAATAAAATGGGTTTCATAAACATCATCCCATCATCACATAATCCATATAAAATAAATGGATATCATTTCATAATAAGAAAAGTGAAACCATGTAAATCATAGAGACATTATAATTGGAACATACACATATGAAATAATGTCATCTTAGATGAAAAAATGGTTTTGATAAAACACTTGAAATGAATTCTTGAGGAAAATATCATTTCTTCTTAAAAATCATTTTCTTTTCACAATATATCATGAAATTTAAAAAAAAGGATTTTTTTGAAAACAATCATTAAATATTTTGGATGATGCTTTATGAAAATAAGGCTTTATAAAACCGTAAAAATCCTTTCATGCCGTATACGTTAAAAAAACATTCTTCACGTACTTTTGCTGGAAATTTCAAAAAGTACCTCGTAACGTAAACAAAAGAATGATTCCTTACATACCATGTAGTAAAATTAAAAAATGGGTAAAAAGGACTTTAAAAATACATGAATAATCCTTTATTAAACATGGACATGGATGATAGCAATAACCCCAGTAAATACTTAGGAATAAGAAATCTCGGATAAAAATGAGATTTGAAAAACTATCCCTTACCTTAGGTAAGATATGCTTCATATGGATCTGAACCTCTTGTATAATGATTTAAATAATGTCATTGACTTATTACATAATCATATTCATTTTTATGATATCGTATATGTTTCACTTATGACTTTATATTACCCGTTCTTTTGTAAATTCAATGTAAAATCACCGTTTTGGGTAAAATCATTTCATTTATCGTATGTGTTTCAACTTGTTGTTCTTGATATTATTACTTATATCCTGATTTACATAATTCAAGAATTTAAAACATAATTTATATAAAATATATATTCATCATATACATATATATTATAGATCGATAAAAGGAATGAAATACACGGTTCATGGAGACGGTAGGCCGTACATACGAATGAACGATGTTTTCGTTTCCTTGCTGAATTGAATGAAATTAATTGGATGACCTACATATATATATACATAAATCCAGTATCATTATTATGTCATATATTTCATGATTACTTATTATATATATTTTATAATCATTTATGAATGGTTAATCATTGAGAATGAATCTCGTCGCGTCATGGAGACGATATTCCATACGTACGCACGAGCGATGATATCGTTCCCATGGTCGTGGAATTTTATTGGAGTGTATGTATACTATTACAGAATGAATA
Organism: Viscum album; assembly: GCA_963277665.1. Lineage (NCBI taxonomy): Eukaryota > Viridiplantae > Streptophyta > Magnoliopsida > Santalales > Viscaceae > Viscum > Viscum album. The sequence continues at coordinate 1,772,140,579 of OY728123.1, forward strand.
TCACTTTAAAATAATTATATATAGTTATTATTTACACCATTATACCCATCCAAGTAAGTTGGTGGTGGAAAATAGATTACACCACGGTGTGGAGATGGTATTCTGTACGTATGCATACATGGTGATTTCGTTTTTTCCATAGGATGGATAGATGGTGAAATAGGTTTTTTTCCTACTTATAATAACATATCAGTATATGAGTGATACTGATGTTATTACTTCATAATGAAACAACCTACGAAGAAGAAGTGGGAAAATAAATAAAGTTGAAAGAATCTGTAACAGACATTACCTCTACTTTGAAGCGCCTCTTTGAGACCTCCTCTTAAGGCACTAAAATTGTTCTTTTAAGAAGACCATGAACTCAAGGATGTTTCTAGGGAAGTGCAGAAAGAATTTCGCAGGGTTTGGCCGAGCATGAAGGCTCAAAGTGGTGTGACGAAGAGAGGGAGGAGGTGCCCTTTTATAAGGGATGAGAGGGGCACCTTTGGAATAACAAAAAATATTATATTATTATAAAGTCATATTTGATTTTTAATAGCTCCAAATTTATATATTTCTAAGCTAAGGTGGGTATGGGTCTAAATACTCTTATACAATAGAATTTAGACAAGTTTTTGTCATTATATTAACCTCATATTTTAGTTTTAACTCTTAGTTAATTAGATTGACATTTACCATGTCACTTTGTATTTTTTTATTAAATAGTTAATACACTTACCATATACATCCAAGAGACCCCCTAAGTAGTCCATTAATGATAAAACTAACATGATATAAGTATCATGGACAATCCTTATATTTTTAAAAATATAATAACAATTAATAATCTAATATTTGTTTTAAAAACAATTTTATGTCAATTTTGACACTATTTGGTAATTGATTTTTGGGAAAATCATAAAAAAATGATTAGTTCTAACAAATATAATTACATCAATAATAACATGTCATATTACCATATAAATTTTTTTTAATTCATAAAAAGTCTCCAATTACATTTATTTGGGTATTTATAACATCAATTATGTCAATATTCAATTAATAATATAATTACTGCATCATCATTGTGTCATAAATAAATTAGATTATTTTAATTCTAAAAATTAAAAATAAATTACCATTATGTAGGAAATCCTTTTATATTTCTAATGAATATTTATAGTCGATTTTATCGTATGTATAACTCTATATTAGAAATGATTTAGTTATTAAACTTTATTTTAACTATTTTAACCCTTCTTTAAATAAATTAATAATAAATGTCCTAATCTAATCCATGTGGGCCAAAATGGTCATATTTTATTCCTAAGGTTTTTTTTTCGAATTACACTTATCCAATAGAATTATAACATGTGTTAGGGTAATAATAATAACACTTTAACCCTTAATTACCATATTTACTTTTAGCCGTGGTAAAAAATGAAAAGTTACTATTCACCAAAAATTATTTTCATCTCATTGAACCACATTTTAGTCCTTCATATTAACCGTGTCTCTAGGATTTTCTAAATTCTACTCAAATAAGCGGTAAAATTAAGTTTTATGAAAAATTCAGTTTTTAAACTACCACTTACTGGTTTCACTATTCATAAAAAAATGAAAGTTTCCGAAAAAATACCAAAAATTAGGCCTAAGATATATTTGATATTATGAATTCGAAAATGATGTCTATTTTACCAAATTCAAAACATATCAGTTACATTAACTAATTTCAAAATTAATTCCCGTCGTCAAAACAAATAGCGTGTTTTTAAGAAATAATAACTATCAAAAGATTGACACTTGTTTATGTCTGGTATAAATGTGAAATTACATCCAATGACCAACATTGTATTAAATTGTAAAAATATATTCTAAATATAATTTAAAACCACCCAAATTAATAATTTATCACTATTAATATTTTCGATCAAAAAAATTAATTTTAATTAAAATTTAGTGATTTTCACTATTCATCAGAATATGAAAGTTATCCAAAATGTACCAAAATTTCACCCTAAGCTAATTCAGATATTCCGAATCCAAAAATGAAGTCCATTTTGAAATATAAAATTTATAAAATGTCAAAAAGTGGGTATTACTATTCATAATGGCTAGTTCATAATAATATTATAATAATATCTCGTTTAGTGAAACTCGGTATTGCGTACTACACACGCTATCGAGGAAGGTCGTGATTGCGTATAATGCAAGGCAAGTCAGTGATGCATGTTGTGCAAGATCCTTTTGGTGTAGCGTAAAACAAAAGACATTAATGAAATTAAAAAAAATATTTTTCATAAAATCTCAGGGTGTAACACCCATACATTCAAAATTTAAATCATTCAAGTGTAGATGATAACTTTGAGAGACCATTATTATCATGCATTTAATTAACTGAAATTTTAATTTTTCATCTACAATTAATTTCATTATATAATTCTTCTCCAAACAAAAAAAAATCCTCATTTTCCACTGATACATTCACTTGGGAGCTTTATCCCTCATTCCCAACATAAAGGAAATAAAATCTTCATTCCTCATTGATCTCTACCACCCAAAATATCAAAAAACTATATCATACTCTTCATTGATGACATGGATAGTTGGTTATGATATAATTTTTTTTATCATATATCATGATGAAGTATTAGGAATAATAACAATATCCTTCAATCAACTAATCAATCCATTTTGTTTTAGATGAAAAAGATTTCTATGATATTCGACATTATTCAAATTCCATCTAGTTTCCATCATTGACCAAAACAAAAAATAATTTTTTGAGTCATAATATTAATGTTTGTAAAAAACATAATCCTGAAATATAACTTATAAGATATGTAGACCATGATACATTATTTTCAGTGAATGAATCCATAAAATTAACTGAGGTCATTCATGGGAATTATTTAAATCCCTTTGGATGGATTGTAATGAGTTAGTGATATTAGAAATCATACTCTCTATGAGTGTCAAACCAGTTGTGCATCAAGTCTTTTTGTCATCCACTAGGTGATTGTTGAGTCTAGATAAATGTTCCATTCTCCTATTGATTACCCCTAGGTACTTTTGTGATAAATAAAATTCTACTTGTAGGATCCATATATGGATTTAATTTCTTTGAATCCACTCACTTTATCCTTTACCAAAATTCCGAGACATTTTTTTTAACCCTGGCTAAACCTTAGACAGATCCTAAGATTTATCCATAGACATATCCTTAGAAATATCCCTAGGAATATCACTAAATTTTTGTTATCAAAGTTTACAAATGTTAAATAATCCTTTCCTCTGATACTAATTGTAATTATGATATATTTTTATTCATATTTAATTTATGATTCGATGATTATTCCTTACATTACCTCAAACAATGCTTGTGTATCATGAAGGTGTTGTTCCTTAGGAAACTACACACAAAATAACCTTATTTCATTAAATATCTCCAACATTTCTAATAAATATCTTCCGAATATAGTACTTTGTCTTCACATACCATCCTTAAAAACATTATTTATTTCTTATAAGAAAGGAAACATAAGAATGGGTGAGCGCATATTCTCAGTAAGGGTAACCAATGAAGATACGTAAGAAGAACATGATCATAAGGGTGTGATAGCACGAGCATAGAAATTAAAAACCATTCCCTACATATCAAAGAACATAATATTGAGTCAAGTAATAAACCATTAAAGTTCATCAAACATTAATTGTAATAAAATCAATGAATGGGATCCTTGAGATCATAAATATTACATAAAACATGGGATTATAGCATACATATAAGAATAAATAATCATTTTTATAGTAGTCAATGATCATTTAAAGACTATCATAGCAGAATGTTTTCAATCTCCAAAACATCATAGTATCTAAGGTCCACTCCCAAAAATAAAATTATGGAAAAATTACATTATTGAAATGGGATCACTACCCATTCCAATCATGTTTATCACAGGATATAACAATCTTTACCCAATGTTTTGGAGGAAGACATAGGTACAACCTATATATTTTTATAACATAATCATATTCTTCTGTTATAATGTAACTCTAGACCTCGGTTATAACATAACCACCATCCCATAATGAAAATCATATATATTTGTTCCACAAGATCATAAAACGTTCATCATATCTAATCGCATGGAGGAAAATGGAATTCATAATCATTTCATCATAGTGTAACCTTTGGAAAAGAAACATATTTGATAATAATTTCATAATTTCATCTAAGAATAACCCGTAGAAAAAGAATTGGGTTTCATAAGAATTTTATCATGGTATATCCTACTGAATAGAAATATGTTTCAAAAATATCAATTAATCGTAAAGAAAAACCATATAGAGAAAAGAGATAAATGATATCCTTGGATCATATCACCAGTAAAGAATAATTATCATTAAAGGATAACATCATATATGGAAAATTATTTTTAAATATCACATAGAAAATCTTATATAAAAAATAAATATTCTTCGAAAAAAATTAATCTTTAACATTGGTAATATTATATAGAAATTATTTTAATTTAATGTAATTATGAAAAAACTATAATGTAAGTCTGAAAATTAATTTAAATCATTTCTTGGGAAAAATATCTTTTTATTAATTTTTTGTAAATCATAAAGAAACTTTAAATTATTTTTCATAGAAAATAAACCTAAAGACATATAAAGGAATACTTAAATAAAAAATGGTCATGATGGTTTCAATTGTTTCTCAAGATGTGCATATTAAAATGAAATCTTCACTCACATTTTTGCTAAAAAGTATTCAAGAATTATTTGGAATATTACATAAAGATTTTTTTGAATAACATTTATAAAAAGGAAATAATGGGTAAAAATTCCCTTGATAAATAGTTTTAATAATGTAAAAAAAATCAAAACATTTTTATAAAAAATCATTTTGGGTGAAAATGGGTTTCAAAAGACGAGAGAAATAGATATTATTTTTCTTACAAATATCATTTAGATCTTTTGAGAACACAAAGAGAGGAAAATTATTTGTAAAAATTTATTCTGTATAAATTTACATAGGATAATATAATATAGTATTTTAATTAGATATATTTCATAATATTTCATATTTGGATGTGTAATCATAAGGAATCCTTGTAAATAATGATATTTTAACATTAAACCCTTATCACTTTGGTAAATTTGAATCATAAAACCCCTCAATGACTAAAATTAAATGAAACATAGAATATTATATTAATAAATATATTCATGGTATTACATATTATAGGATTTGTATGTACACATTCTAAAAGAAGATAGGTTCATAACATAACATATTTCTCAAAGATGAAATATTGAGACAATAATCTATTACATATTTGGTAAATTTTGAAGTATAATCCACATTAAAAAGTGAAAATAAAATGGATATGTAAATACACATAATTATAATGATAATAATCATAAAATACTTTCATGGTAAGTATATACGTCACATAAAAGAAACATGTTTCGAATAATGATTTTTCCTCACAGAAAATAAAAGTTTAACGGAAATCCCTAATTATTAGTCTCAACTTCGTTTATACATGTTAGAAAGTATTTTATAATAAATATAATTCTACTTTAAATCTATTAAATAACCATACTCATATCACTTATTCATAAATTATTTACTTATGACCATTTCTTTCCCATTTATCTACAATTCTAGGTTAAAATCACATTTGAGGTTATAACTAATTTCTTATATTTGTGTATGTTTTGAATTTTTTTCAATCCCATAACATTGAACGTGGATAAATATTCCAAAACATAAATCATGATATAAATAAAAAATATATTCTGTATATATGTATTGAAATTAATCCATATAAGGTATATATAGAAAAAAATACATCGTTCTTGGAGATGGTATGCCATACTTAAACGTAAACGTTGATTCCATATTCATGGAAGATGAAATGAAAGAAAGGTAAGAAATATATTACCATTAAAAATCATTTTTATTTTATTTATATCATATTTTGGTATTATAACTATCCATATTTCAATCCAGGTAAATTGTATGTGAATAACGAATCATGTCACTTTGTGGTGTAGTAGTCCACCCTAAACACGAGTGATCATATTACCACAAAATGGAAATTAAGGAAATACACGTGATAACATATTCTATAAGTATTAATATTTATCCAAAATTATAATATAACATACTACGGTCTTCTCTTTTAGTCCCTTGATAGAACTATTTCAATATTAGGAACACATCATGTCTGCAATATGTACATTTTCTGGTTAGTTCTTCGAATCAATCCCATGAATCCAACACTATCTCTCCATCTATTCGGGAAATTTTTGGAATTTCATTTTTTAAAATCCATGATTGGATAAGATGAAAATATATTTCTAATTATATCTTGGCTAGATCTTCCCATGTCATGATTGATGTGGGTGCTTGAATTTTTATCCAATCCTTGTCCTGTTCACAAAAGGAGAATGAGAAAATTATCATTTGAATGGAATTTGATGATTTTACAATTTTTTCAAATGTATAAAAAACCTCTATGAATTTTTTAATGTGCTCATGGTGGTCTTCTCTTTTAATCCCATTGAATTTACCCATGTCCTGGATCATATGGATGAGTCTGGGATTATTTTTAATGTGTGCTCCTGAATATGATGGCGAACAATACTAGGAAAAACCACAGTAATGTGTGAAAAAATCATCCATAATGGTGTTCTCATAAAATTATAGCCTCTAACCCTGATCATCATATTCCATATATTGAGGGTTTTATGTTCAGGTCTCTCCTTTATAATTTTATTATCTTTCCATGTTTCAATTCCTTTATGATCTGACTCAAAATATTTGATGAATTCATGTGTAAAGAAACATTGGTAGTATATGGTATAGGAAAATTTCTTATTTATGATGATGTGTTGGATCTTCAATAGAACCCTCAATTGTTTTTCTTCTTTATTTATTATCTCTTACATTTAATAGTATCCAATCATCAAGTATTTTTGTTGGTCAACTGATTGTTATGAAACATTCTAGAGGAAAAAAAATTCATGGTGGTATGAATTGTCACACACCTACCTTTGTTATCCTTCCAATATAAGTGACATTCCCAGTTGATGATATGAGATGATTTTATCTCAGTAATATCATAATACTACATGGGTTCCCTCGTAATACATTTTAGATATGGATAGTCTCTTCACATCATGGTTTTGTCAGTGGTTGCAAAGAGTTATTGGTATTCATGTGATTTTGAGAACACCATTTCACTTGTATACTGATGGATAGTCATAAAGGGTGATACAGGTTCTAAAAAATTGATTCGGGAACATGTCTCTGATTTTTGTGGTTCTTTGGAAACTAAGTCCCTCTCATCATATTCTCTTACAATAATAGATTCCAAGAGATGATTCTGTTGGAATTTTTTGAGGCCTTATATGTTCGTTTGTTATTTTCAACTCGAAACTTCCAAGTAGCAATTGTGGTATCACTATTAGGTCACTGTATCATTTAAGAGGCATTGGAGTATATTTAGATGACCTGGAACCATTTCTTTACTGCCCATTCTAGATATAAATCTTATGCCAATCCCTATCAAATAATACTAGAATTCATGGTCGAGGATCATGTTTTCTTGTGGGTATCACATAGGTTAGGGAATATATGAATACAAAGGCAAGGTATGTTGTCTTCTCATTATGTATGGATAATTGATAATCTGTAGGGAGTCATTTTGATAGCCTATCAATTTCTATTACCTTGTATATGTAATTCCATGCACGACTTCTTCCTTGATTGATATCTTTGATATTATCATGCTGAGTTATCTCATAATTTTGATCATGATGATATTGTGTTACATGTCAATGATTTATTTTAGGATTATCTTATATGAATCATTGATCAAAGCATGAAGGCTCTTTCAGGTTGACCAATCCATTCAGTACAGGTTCTATGGAAGCACTATATTGTATAAGATGAGACTTGGGAGCAGGATACCAATGTACATGCCTAATTTAAGCCTTTTTCTTGGATAGTGTTTCACTGCCATTGGAGGGTGAACTTGGGGATTTGTTAGTTTTTCTGGGGAATACTGTATGTACCTTGTTTTTACCTATGGTTTGGGTACTTTTTAATATTTTATAATTTTTTATTATGAACCCAATAAAGATTCCTAATTAGGTTATAGAGTTTTTGAGGGTATCTAATTATTTTTCGGAGCATAGAACCATGGACGATGGAGAAAAATATTGGCCCCATTGTTAGTAGAAATGGTGCGACCCAGATCGCACGGTCTCTCATAACCATATTGAGATGGAATTTGGAGCGAATCATGGTGCATGGTTTTCCCTAATCGTACGTATGCGGATGAATGCCCATGAAAAAATTGCAGAAATTATTTCAAATGTGGTTTCATGTTTAGAGCCTGGTTTTCCTAACAGTGTGTCCTATCCATGTTAAATTCCCCTTACTTACAGCAGATGGAGCATGGTTGGCACAAAAATTCCCAATCCGTATGGAGAAACTGTGTGACCAAGAATTTTTTGTGAATAAATGAAATTTTTCTTTAATTAAATGTTTTAACCTAATTTTATTTTCTCATTTCATCATTCCATCAGTTGGATCTCTCCCTTCTCCCATTTTTACCTCTTTAATACAAATATTTTATTTGATCCCATTTATCCATATGAAAAAAAACAACACAACGTTCATGTATTTGGATCCATCTTAGTAATATCATAATTCATTTTTAGCTATTTTTTCATTCTCTTATATATAAATGATGTTATTTAGATATAGGTTCATATTCCATATTCCTATGGTGTTGATCTTTTCTTAATATATCATCCAATATGGTTCAAAATAAATATTGATAATAGATTAATAGATTTAAATGAGTATGATTTTGGTGGTCTATTACTCATCCCTCAAGATCCATCATTTTATAAAATGTCTTGTGTGAGCACTAATAACATCGATCATTTACTGTTTAATTAATGTGCCATTATTATAGACATTAGAATTGATTATAAGAATATTTTCATAAAATTTATCCAATATTGGAGGTTTTTATCTCATCATAGACCACCCCATGTAGGGTGTTTCCCTTAATTGTGTGTCTTGAGGTTTGTTATATGCATCTGTGCCACCACCCAGGTGTGATTTGGCCTAACTCTTCTAGTGGTATTAAATTATTTAATTAAATTACTATTGAATTTGTCTCTGACTAGCAGTTGAATATGTTATCATCACCTGACCCTTATATTGAAATTGTTCCATTAAATCCTTGAATTTTTAAATTGACAATTTAAAATGTATACTAATAATGTGACTTGTCTATATTAAATGTTAATGATTATTTTTTTGCATTAATGTAAAAAACCTTTCCACATATAATCGATGGAAGTTGAATTATTATAATGAATTAATAATTATTTATATAATACAATGGGTGGTTTCATGTCCTTCAAATGCCTTATCACACTAATGGAAGGTATGGAATGAACTCTATAATTTCTAAATTACATGAACATTACATGTGTTATTTAATTAAATGAATCAATTATAAAGTTACTTATATAATGACCTTGAAATTATTATAGGAGTCGTAAGACACAACCAATCATGGGATTCCTGAGGGAATGTTTTGACCACTCGTGTATGCTATTACGATTCAAGGATGTTGATTTATAAGTGTGAGACCCACCATAGAACCTGATCATTGTTTATTAGTGGATATCTTGTATGGCACCATAGGGTCCCTCCATTATAATTATTGGATACCATAGATACACTTCTTGGATCTATCATGATGTCTATAGACATGAGTCACATTGGATACACCCTTGGGCCTACTCATTTCCAATACCGTGTTACCATGTATGAATTCATTGGACTCTATTAGAATTAAATTATTGTGAAATTCCTTATGTGTGTTTCCCATGGGAATATTCCCTTACCCCTATATGAAGGTTGCAGTTATTACCTGCATTGGATTGACACCTGTGGTGATAAATGCTTTGGTAAATACCTTGGATCCTTCCACTATTATCATCATCATGGATGACTTGTTACATCTTCGATCCCTCACAACAATTATCTTGTTAGGATGCCTCTAGCATCCCCGACATGATTAGTCACCAAAAAAAATCTATCTGGCTCGGTTCCACTGGCCTATGTTTCACCTCCCAAAACGCCAGAGGGAACCAGCTATAAATGAGACTATAAAGTGGTATAGTGGAGAAGATATACACACTGGAAAAAATATAAAAATATTGGTCTATCTAATAATATATAAAAAAGAGTATAGAAGTAAGACTTTGTAGGTTCGAACTAGACCCACCAATGGCAGAAGAACATTCAATATTAAATAATGATAGTGGAAGCTATTAATAATAGAATTAAGAATCGAAATCAATAAAAATTATAGCATACAACTTGTAGAAACTAAAACAAATAGGCATAGATTTTATATAATAATTGGTCATACATATCAATATCCACAAAAAAGGGTCTCAAAGGGCCGATCATATTAGATACATATACATGGAATGCAGATACAATAAAATAAACCAAACAAAAATTGCATTTAGGAATGACCTCATTGTCCCATGCCAATATCCATGCCAAACAGCTACTAAGACCCAACTCCTAAAGCTGACCATTTACTAAAATGTAAATACCTGAAGAATACACCCAGAATGAAGGGATTCTATTTGGTTAGAGAACATGTCTCAATAGGATACCACCCAAAGTTGCACACATTTTAAAATAAGTAAACCATATCCATTCATTTTAAGTAAATTCAAACTCCTCTGGTGATCAAAAACCACTAGGAAGATGTCACATGCTTCGGATAGTGTCCGAAGACTAAAACAGAAATGATCTTTGGCCCGTAGCAAAATGTATCCACTGATGTCTCATAGATTAGTTAAACCCTCAGGTTCCACAACAAACAAAGAATCATTGAACTATATTACTCCTGAAACCTCATCTCCATAAATGTACCAACATCCAAAAGACACCCCCAAACAAAAGTAACCAGTCCCTCAGACACCAACTTGAATGATCTCATCGGCCCATGGACTGACATCTATAGGCACATTAATGTATCTTCTCAAATAAAATTCATCATCGACTCTCATCAAAACATCCTAATAAAGGGTGATATTTTTTCTAAAAAATAAATATAGGAACATGGGCTTAATATGGAAATCCTAATCCCCCAACTGATCTCCAAATAACTATCAACAAAAGCCCCCTCACCTTCCACATGGATTTCTTCAACAAGTACCCCCAAACCAAAAATACCTAATACACAACTACTGGGAGTCTCTACCCACAATATTAGTCATAACCACCTCATCAAGGAGTCAACCAAGGAGCACATGATTCAATAGGTTGATTTGGATATCAATGGTGAGAAGAAATTTCTAAAATAATAACCTACGCCACGCTGACTCGGGCACGTTGTTTTCCAATGATCATGTCCCTCAAAACTGATGTCCATGCCATCCAAATATCACGATCCTAGCCCGACCTTATAGTATTTCTACCTCAATATTACATCCCTTATTCCCATATATTGAAACAATATACCCACATATCTAGTCTAAGACCATCCTATGATCTCATTATCATGGTTACATAGGCCAATCACATCTTGATTATCACATCATGAAAAATATGATTGGCCAATGCCATCTTAACCTCATTCCAATACCATCAAAACCCCATGGTCCTAAACAGTATATCAAATTCAATTAGATATGAACAATTCAGATTAAATTAAACAATAAATTCAATGGTATTTAATTTCACCTCTTAAATTAAATAAGAAACTCAATTTTTAAACAATAATTCAATATAATACGATTGAATTTGAAAACATGAATTAAATAAACAAGTCAATTTAAATATAAACAATTCAATTTAAACTGAAACACATATTTTCCTAAAACAAATGTGGTCCTTAACCATAAACTCATCCTAACACCTATGAAAAAGGTTAGAGAATGACTAAAGGTATCATATACGGTCAATGAAACAATTTAATATGAAATAAAGCAGTCTCGTACAAAACCCAATGATCCTCTAAAAAAATGCACCCCCAAATCAATTGTAAAAACACAAAGTGTATTTAACACCAACTAAAATGGAATTATAGATGTAGTGTCATCCAGTATTGACCTCAAATCAATTTTAATTTTAGTAGATCTGAGTTTCCTTCAACTGCCTGAGGCGGTTCCAATGCACCTGACATATCTGAAATCAGAGCACCAATAAAGAATAGAAAGCAATCCAAAGGAGGAGAGGAGGAGGAGGTCTTGATCTTATGAAGCTCCTGAAAAAAGGATATAAAAGGGTTTGGATAAGAAAATAATAAAAAGAATGGAAAATTAAAGAAACCCGTTTACAAGATGAATGATTTTTCAAACGGTGTGGCAATAATGTGAAAACCACTCCCTAAGAGCTCTAGGATGCACGATTATCCTATATGATTTTCCAAAGAATGTGGTAACCACTAACAAAAACTATAGATAATCCCATATGGTTATGAACCCCATTTAATGGTTTACCCAAACCATGTGGAATATCAAAATCAAGTAGCAGAGTTACATATAAGTTTCCAAATGGTTTATCCTAAACCGTACACCCTGACCTGCAACTCCAAAATAGAGTTTCTATTCTCTAAGGCTCTCAAAACCCTTATAAAACACATGAGGTAATATCTTAGCCTCTAAAACCATGTAAAAATATGATATGAAGAAAATTAATTTTTTGTAATTGAGTTTTGATAAATGATATAGAAGGTGGATCCCCCTAATTCAAAAATTTTAAAAGGGAGTGATTTACAAACTGTTAAAAAAACTTGGGACTTTACGATCTCCTCGACTTAACATATCTCGTCTCTGATCTATCAAATGAAACCTAGTGATGGTAAAAAACATACCCATACCAATGAAAATAACATAGACTACCCAGGTCCCAAGGGTACAGGTCAACATACCTTAGGGGTATCCCCACCTTATGAGTTACCTACCCGGGTCCATCCCGAACAAAGCTCAAACAATGAACTGGTCAAATGACCACTTCTGGACTCAATTGTCCCCCTATGATGCATCATCACTCGTACACCCCTCATGATCTCCCATTTAATATAAGAAACCCATTCACATTCTCTACTACATCGGTGGCCGACTCGATCTCATGTCACATATTGTACTAAAAGGTCCCACATCACCTCAGAAGATTAATTATGTCTCGGTGCATCACACGTCATGTAACCCAAATCCACTGATGGCCCAATTCATAAGAACCTAAATTAAGTACCACACCAAAATGGTTCTCAAATTACTCACTCCATAATATTTCATATATCTCTTTGATGCCCCCAATTCCATCACATATTAATAAATCCTTAATCTGAGGATTCTCAATACAAAACCTGGTGCATCCCACCTCATATATATATATATATATTAGTAATTTTATATGATTCCAACATACAAAAAAATATATTTTCTATCCATTTTCACATCTGGTGAACCTCATTCGCCAAAAATGAAAAACCCTTAACATAACATGCCAAAATTAACCTACCAAAACAATCCATGCCAAAATAAAGAAAAAGGAATCACGACCATGCCCATGGCGTACCTTTTAATGTCCCCGACTCACTACCCTGCTCATCCCCTAGAAGCTACCTGGTGATCACCCTGCCTAAATACTATATTCATGATTCCAGACCTCTCTATTGTGCTACACAAGCCATCAGCTAATGACCCCTCTACTACGTACCATAGTCTCTTCCATGAACTTTGAGTGCTGTTGAACCTCATCTACCCACACTTGGTTATTATTCCAAACTCTCCCCAAAAAAATGAGTATTCATATGTCCCAAATGTTGAGATATTTTAGAAGGATTAATATAGAACTTATTGAGATTCTTGACCTATCCACATGCCCATAAATCATTTGAATACTTCTCAGACTAAGTCCATACATGACCTAGATGCCCATACTGAAATAAAACCATAGATGACCCACAAATGATGTGGTCTCACTTAGTCCCTATTCTTGATATCATGCTGAAACTTATCTAAGCCTCACATATTCCCATCTATAACATCGCCATGGAAGTAACCTAAAGTAGTTCTTAGGCTCGAGAAATATTCGTTATCAGGTTTCTCTAAGTTATGACTACGTGGTACACTAACTTTGAGAATGAGGTCAACCTAATGATGTTTAATTTCACCTAAATGGTGTTCCATAAACCATAATCAAAGTTCTTCACTCTCATGGTGTCATCAATGACCATGCTAGGTGAATATAGATATATCATAGTGAATGTTTCTACGTAGTCTATGATGGACATGTCACACAGATGAAGGCTGAAGGTCTCCCAATCCATTTCATACCTCGAAGTCTCAGGAAAGAAATTCTCAATAAACCTAGCCTCAAAATCATTCTAGAACAGTCCCACATTCATGTCAGCCTTAACCTTAACATCCCACTAGTGATTTTATGGTCCTCTGAGTATGTACATCAATAACATGTCCCTCTATCATGAAGAATCTCGAGCTGATAAAATAACATCTTTATTATCTCGATCCAGTTCGGAGATATCAATGGGCCACCATCACCTGGAAAAAGTAGTAGGTGCTGTGAATGGAATTCCAAATTCAAATATTCTATAGAAGGGTCCACTCCTTGATCACCTAGGTGGATACCCATGATTATCCAAACCTGGGTCACATAAATCCACTCGTTATGCCACAATCCAAACACTACAAGATCTAGAATCTACACCTAACGCACTGGAACCTGTGAATGAACCTATCCATAAGCATACCACTAAGTCTTTACCTGACCATGGATCTTCTCTACCTAAACATCAGGGGTTTGAACCTGATCATGCTCCTTTTTAACGGAATCATCACCAGCCTGAAGCTATATCGATTTGTTTATGAGGAACCCATCGAATACCATCAAATGGTTAGGAATCCAATATAAATATAAATACATATATAGGGAAAAAAGTAAAATAGGAAGTTCCAAATCAAAAACCTTTCTCTCCCCTACTGCAACATTGCCACATGAAATTTTGGCCTCTTGACATCCTTACAAGTGCCCAATAGTGCCACGTACCAATAGTACCCCATGCCACACCCATCCCGACAACCATTTTTTCCTCAAAATGAAAACCAAGTCACCAATCCTGGTGATAAAAATTGTCCCATAACTTGTTACGTACCTACTTATAGAAGTTCCAGTACCATTTCTGACATCACACATAATTTATATATATATAATATCTTAACATAGAGGCATCCCAACCCACATGTAATAAGAAATTACATTTCCATGTAATTTTATATTTTACCGGTCATTTGATATTTATCATATGATATAAACATTTTACAGTGAATACATGAATTTATAAGATTTAAATACCCTAATAATTTCCTATAAAGATACAAACAAGCAATAAATAAAACCACGCCTGATGGTGCCAAGGTCCAAATATCATTCCATTCTATAATAGGCCAAGGTAAAATGTTATAACCATAACCATCACATTTATAATATCCCAAAATAGTGGAAATCATATAACCCATTAAATGAGAAAAATAGAACTTCATTTCCCACCCATGGTACCTTGGTCTTTTCCTTGTACATGAGGATGCATGCACCGAATAACAAGTCATAATCTTAGTTTGTAAAATCATCAAATCTCAAGAATAACATCTTCTGAATAGTTAGACTAGAAGAAATGAAAAGGAAGTCTCAATATCACTAGTAACCATTAAAAATATGATATTAAGTCCTAGTCAAGAACTTCTATGATACTTATTATATCATTCATGACCTTATTATCCACCCGAACAGTGACATCTGGCTAGTTCCCACTGGCCTTAGTCTTGCCTCCCCGAATTCTAGAGGGTTCTGTCTAGTAGTGATAGAGTATATAGGTATTGTGTAGATGTTATACCCTCTGATGAAAAGATAATAATACTGGTCTGAGTAACAATAAATAGCTTGCAGGGGAAAAGTAATAGTGATTAGACGCGAACCAAATCTTCTACTAGAGGAACCCAAGTCAATATCAATAAAAAATAGAAAAATAAAAAAAATAATTCAATTATTTAGTAGAATAATTTAAAATTACAATATACCACTTGTAGAAACTAAAACAAATAGGTATATCATGCATATCAAAACATGTCATACATATCAATATCTAGAAACAAGTTTCTATAAGGGATGACTATAGTAGATACATATATATATCATGTTGATATAGAAAAATATACTAAAATAACTCCAACTATGAATGAACTCAAGTTACCATTCGAACATCCATTCCAAATATCTACTACGACCCAACTCTTAAAACTGATCAATTTCCTAAATGTAAATTCATGAAGTCTACATGCATCTTAAAAGTCCCACATAGGATGTGAGAACGTGTATCTCTAGGATACTAACCAAAGATGCACACCTAACACAATTGTTTAAGATGAATGAATTTTAAATAAATGTAATTAAGATCCATGAATTCTAAATAAATACAAACTTCACTGGTTCTCAAAAAACCACCAGGGAGGTTTCATGTTCTTCAGCCACCACTGAAATCATTAAAAGGAAAGGATATTAAGCCCATGCCATAATATATCTACTAATGTATCATAGCTCAACGGACCCCTCTAGTTCCACCTCAATAAATGAATCTCAACACCACGTGCCTTCTGACACCACATGTATGAACAATTTCCAAAATCCCAAAGGCATGCCCAAAAAAAGTTACTTGTCTCTCAGACCCCTACTTGAAATCTCTCATCTTCCCATGGCCCGAAATCATGATGAAAAATGATATAGGTTATAAAATAAATTTCACCATCAACTCTTATCATGATGTCCTGAGAAATAGAGATATCCAATCTATTAAATCAATCCTGGACCACAACCTCAATACGGAAAGTCTCATCCACCAACTGATAGTCTCATCTCTATCAACCGAAGGACCCCCACCTACCACATGGATTTCTTCAGAAATTACCCCCAAAATCTAAACACTTAACCCACAACTATCATGGTCATGTACACATAATATTGGTCAAAACCACCTCATCTTGGATTCAACATGTGTGAACATGAATCATTTTGGCCCATTTCCCATCATAGGTGAGTTAAAGTTGCAAAATAATTTCATAATCCACATAAACTATGAAACCGTGTGCCTCTATGACAATGTCTCTAAAAAATGATGATATGCCACCTACATATCATGGTCCATGCTCAACTTGATGGTCTCTCCACCACAATCAAACATCCATGATTTTCAATCGATGAACAATATCACCCACATATCTGGGTGAAGCCCAACTGATGATCTCATCATCCATGTTACCTTGTCCAAAAACATCTTTATGATCACATTACCTCAAATACCAATTTACAATGCCTTCCCATCATTAGGAAATCCAATCATGAACCCATGGGCCTTATTACTATATCAGATGTAATTATATATGAATATTTCACTTTCAATATAACATAAAATTCAATGAAATTGAATTTCAGTACTCAAATTCAATAAGTAAATAAAATTGTAAACAAAAAATCAATTTAATATCATTGAATTGGACAACTCAAATTAAAGAAAAAAATATATTTGAATATAAAAAATTAAATTTAAACTATAATACATCTTGACCTAACACCCAATGTTGTCGATGACCTCTAACCCACCCTTGCAACAATAAAAAAGGTTAGAGAATTCATATAGGCATCCTATAAGGTCCAATAATCAATTTAATATGCAATGAAAGGGTATTTCTCAAAACCTAATGATGTTCTAAAATGAGGGACCCCCAAATTGGCGAAGAAGACAGAAAATGAGGTACACATCACCTACCGTGGACTCGTAGAAGTAGTATCATATGATATCGAGCTCCAACTCAAAGCATATTGGAGCTGATCTGAGTTCATGTCAACCACCCAGGGTTGTTTCCACGCACCCAATAGATTAGAAATCAGAGCAATGATGGAGAAGAGTGATCAATAGAAATTAGTAGATGAGGATGACTCATTCCTACTATGTTTCACAAACAAGGGAGAAACATGTATAGGGATAAAGAAATAATAAAATGAGATAAAAATATAAAAAACACCATTTACATGATATATAGTATAGGTCACACAGTTTTCCAAACCGTAAGGTAACTGTGTGATAATCACTGCCCTAGAGCTCTAAGATCCATGTATATCTCCAAGGGATATCAAAACCATGTTCAAAAAATCTAAGAAACGCTTCCAAAAAACATTAGATAATACTGAAAATCTATACATCCCGTCGTAAAGTTTACTAAAAATGTCTGGAAACTCAAAAACAAGATGCATTGTTTTGTGCAACTGGTCATGCAATTTATCCTAAACAATAAACCCAGAACTATAACTCCATAACTGTGTTTTAGTCCTTTAGTTCTCTAGACACCCTTCCCAAAAACCAAAGGAACTCTCCAAGATTCTAAAATTGTGTAAAAACATTATACAGAGATAAAAAACTCTTGAAATTGGGTTTTGATCGAGGATATAGAAAAAGGAAGCCAGACTAATTAAAAAAAATTAAAACGGAGTTATTTTTGACTTGTTCCAAAAACCCAGAAAGTTACAATTTCTATACTAGTTATAACTAACATTAAATAATTATATAAATGGAAAGATAAATTAATAATGAAATGGTTATATGTTAATATACTAGCTGAGGTTGATTTGGGTACTTAGGTATTTACATTAACATACTAATTTAATTTTATGTATATGCATACATGGACACTATTTCATTATATATTAAATAGAATGGATGTTATAGATATGGTTGGTGGTATCCCACTATGATCTTTCTCACTTCCAATATAGGCTTCACCTATTACCCGAGTAGATTAAATTATGCATGCGTTGAAAAAGGGAAGCATTGCACATTGGATTCTCGATATCTTATTTGCATAAGGATGGATCTTCAAAGAAGATGACTATAAAAGGGCTTGGGATGTTAGATAATTTTTGGTTTATTTTTTCTACTTTTGTATAGAAAGTATTTCCTATTGGTTTATTCCCATGATTTCTAGTTTTATTGATATATGACATTTATCATTATCTTTGTATATGATTTTGCTTCCAAATATTATTGATCATTATATACTATTTTAGTTGTTTATTAATCCCATATACATATTTTGCGCCATCATTTTATCTTACACTACTTATTATACTTACCTATTATTATTTTTATTTTCTATAATACACTCTAGTAATGAGGGTACAGTCTTCACATGAACTCACCCTATGACCTCACCACTAGTTCACAACCTCTTGCCTTCGTGGAGATGTACTTTAGGCCTAATTACCCACTAGGATCTGGGCACCCTTAGTGGAATCTAGTTAAGAGATATCACATTAATTAAAAAATATTTATTCAGTTGTTATTTATTTAATTGTGAAAATATAGAATATTTAATTATTTAATGAAATCATATTTAATAAAAAAATATTTATTGGGTTGTTTGATAAATATTGAGGAGGATAAAAAAATAACGATAAGGCCAAGAGAAAAAATTTAATTCTCAATATGGTAAAATAATATTTATCATTGTTTCAGTTAGTATAAGCCATGAGAAAATAATAATTCTATTATTACATGGTATGACTTATTTTAATGGTTTAAAATATTATTGAAGGATTTTGGGTAATTAAATTATTTTTTAACCCAAACTCTAACTCTATAAAAAGATGAATATTATTCTTATTATTATTGAAATGTTGACTTATTATTCGATAATTGTCGTAAAAAATGAAATCTATAGCCCTATCTTGTGACCAAAGAACACTCTATAATTTCTTATCTCAAGTCTACGAGATACTCCTCACTCCACCACCTTCTTAATAATGAGATTGAATGAATGATTTCAATATCAAAAGGTAAACACCACAATATAATCATTCTTCGATGATATCACAAGAAAATCTATTGATGTTGTTGGGAGATTGATGGAATATGTGTGGATCATTGCTAGAGAGATTCTACACTAGAACACTACAAGTGAAAATGGTAAACAAAAAGGTTTTTAGAAGATCAATATCATCCTTGATGAAAGATCTCATGATTGCGGTATTATTTCATCCTATCTATTTAAATTAATTATAAATTTAACTTTAATGATAATCTTACTTCTGATGTGTTTGGAAAGATTCATTAGAAAAATTACATTGATCATGGCTTCTACAACATGTACATCATGGAATATTTTTTGATTCTGATAAATTATTGATTCATTTCAGACACTGATAACAACATCCATCATTCCTAAAACCATCATGTGGTATCCAAGAGGTTATGTTCAAATTTATAATTATTTAATTATTTTTGATCATTTACACATTTAAAATTAATATATCATTTCATGTTTTAATTATTTCTTAATCCATTATTCATATAAATTCTTCAACCTATTCTATTCTCACCCACTAATCATAGATTGGTTAATAATTATTGAATAATTCATTAAAATGTTGCATTAATTAGTTTCATGAAATTTGATGAGATAACACAAGGTTAAATGTATTGAACCCCCTTTTCAAATGTAATATATCTATGATAATTGAACTAAGACACCCAAATAGAGGTAAGGTTATCATGAAATGACTACACTCAGAATATATATTTTTATTTGTGAAAAACACAACAGGAAAAAGTGAGAACTAGTCCAGACACCAGAAACAACCAAACAATATGATATGAAATATTTGAATCTATGATTGAAATTAGTGCCTTTTAGATCCCTTACCTCTATGTTGAGTCCATTGGAGGCTAGGACATATCTCGTCCTGATCTTCATTGAGGAGGTAATCAAAACTATAAACCATCTTATCCCAAGATTTTATGATCTCTTCCATAGTAATATTTTTCCGATTGAATCCAAAGGTGAAAATTACATGTTGTTTATGGCCCCATGTACCCTTTTCCTTTGAATGGTTGGTCAGGAACCACCTCCCTATAGCATGTCCTATTTATATTTCATAGTGGTCACCTTTAAGCTCTTATCTGATAATTTTCATTGCAATCGAGGATGGTTTCCCACTCGTCACATTCCATAAATTCACTCCCTCTTTTAAGAATTCTCAGTTCAATCATCTCTTTCTTGCATCCTCCTGGTAAGTGATTAATGGTTCCCTTGTTAGTGGTTCAAACTCCTTTGTAGAATATATCCTGACCTGCTTGGGCGCCTTATGAGGAATCTTCCCTTTCCTTGAGGAACTAGTGATAGGGGGCTAGGTAAATAGAAGTATTATGTTTTCTTATGCGTCCTCGTAGAGTTCTTTATGAACCCTTCAAAATTTGTAATGGTGTTTTTAACCTTATTTGAGGATAATATAATGTTTTCCTCTACAAGCATCACTTCCTTTGTCTCGACATGGGATTCCAAGTCTGAATCTATTTCCTACTAAGAACCCTCCACTTTCGAGTTAATGATCACTCCATGATCAGCCTATTCTGTGTCACTATTGACGCTCCTTTCGTCACAGAATCTAAAAAATCGGAAAAGGGGAATATCTGAGCTCAAAGTGATTCATCCTTTGAAGAAAATATCAAAAATCGACAAAGGCATGAACAAAGGATCAAAAGAAACATCACCGCGCAAGTTATATCACTGTCGCGCAAGTCCACTTGTGCGACTCCCTTGGTCGCACAAGTGACTTGTGCAACCTAAGTGGTAACCGCCCGGTAACCACACATGGTCTTGTCCTGCCTAAATATAGACCATGTGGGCCCCCCATTCAAGAGGATCTTTTTCCAGAAATTCGGATTGAAGATCCCGACGCCCAAGTCTCTTCTCAAAGCTTCCGGAACACTTAGAAGGTAATTTCATACCTAGAACGGAAGATCCAAAGAGAGGGAGGAAGGCCTAAGTGTTGAAACTCATCAACACTTGCGCGCCTGAGTGGCCAGCCCTTAAGGGAAGTAGTCACACTTGCGCGTCGCCTAACTCCTTCGATAGAACTTGCGCGTCCCTTTTCTGGAAGAACCTCAAGAGGATTCTAAAGGCTTTAATAAAGAGTCGCTCAAGTATTTCAAATGCTGGTTGACCATCGCGCAAGTACAACATATGTCGTGCAGGTATACCTGCGTGACCAATACTTGTGCGCCCCCTCAATACTTGCGCGCCTTCCAATAATTGCGTGCCCCTTCCTTTTTTGGGTGCCTTTCTTTCCCATTTCACCCCTCTTAAGTCATTACACCTTTCCTTTTCAAGATTCAGTTTCAAGACACTCTTCAAAGTCATTTATGGAATGATTTCTTGATTTGACTTCCTTATCTGAAAGGAATTCAGTGAAATATCTCTCAAAACCTAGCAATTTAAATATCTTTTTGTCACTAAATATGGAGAGTTCATTCATTCATCCTCATCCTTTAAGATGAGAGAAATCCTTAACCTGGGTCTCCTTTTTAGGAATAAGTCCCAGTCATAAATATGGGCATCCTTCTTAGGAGTAAGCCCCAATCTCAATTTTGGGCATCCTTCTTAGGAGTAAGCCCCATGTCCCTTTAATTATGGGCATCCTTCTTATGAGTAAGCCCCAAGTCCCTTAATTTGGGCATCCTTCTTAGGAGTAAGCCCCAATCTCAAAAATGGGCATCCTTCTTAGGAGTAAGCCCCAAGTCATCTTAATTTTGGGCATCCTTCTTAGGAGTAAGCCCCAAGTACCTTAATTTGGGCATCCTTCTTAGGAGTAATCCACAAGTCCTCTAATTTTGGGCATCCTTCTTAGGAGTAAGCCCCAAACCTTAATCCTTAACCTGGGCTTCCTTTTTAGGAATAAGTCCCAGTCATAAATCTTGGGCTTCCTTTTCAGGAGTAAGCCCCAAGTCCCTTAAATTCTCTTTAACCAGTCCTAATTTACATTTAACCTGGGATTCCTTCTCAGGAGTAAAACCCAATTATCAGTCCTCTCCAAATTTGGGTTTCCTTTTCAGGAATAAGTCCCAAGTTAGAGTTTTAAAATCTCCATAAAGCACATATTCCTTTATAGACCATGTTCCTGGATTTTCTCCTTAAAGTAAATCCTAAACTTCATTCATCTGGGCAGTCATACATACATAAGCCCCACATTACTTCTTTTGATTGCATCTTTCGTGGCACAATTGTCTATTTTTTACCAATACCTCTTGTTTCTCACACCGAGCATGACTCACATGAGCTTAGAGTGTAAAAGTAATTATGACATCCTTCTTTGAGTCATCAATCATAAACATCATACTCCCTTACTCGAACTACGTGGGTTCTGATTCCTTTTCCAAAAAAAAAGGATACGTAGGTAGCCTATTTTTGGGTTCGATCCCAACTCTGAAATAATTCATTGTCCTTCTGAATGACAATAAACTTCAAGTGCCCCACTGAGTGGCTTTAAAACCAGCCTGGTCATTATAATGACCAAGAGACTTTTATATAAATGTTATTAAGGTTACCATTGATCAAGAATCTATAAATAGATATAGATGATTCTCTATTGATGAAGAACCTTGAATATATATAAAAGATTCTTAAAATTTCTTACATATTTAATCATTGATTGTCAAAACTAAAGGAAAAGCTCATTTTATAAATGGTAATGTAATAAGGATTCACGAACATAACTTAAATCTTTAATGAGAGTCCTGGAATAGACAATAATTCCCCTCAAAAAGGTGTGATGAGTCTAACCTCCCATCCTCTCGACCAATGAAAATTCCTAAGCCTCGTCCGTTCACAAGCTAATGAGCGCCCACCTTTGGAAAGTAGGTCGAAATGGATATGGAATCATTGGATGTTTCCAGTTCTACAAACAAACCCATTCGAAACTGATCGGAACGTTTGAATCTCCCATCCAGGAGGTCATCCCCGAATTCCGTGGGAAACAAAAAATGGTGAACCCGACGTGAATCCTTAACCAAGTTAAAATGATGTTTTACCTATTTGTTAAGCCCCTATTTTAAGAGGGCTAACAAAAAAATCATTGACATGTGTGCTCATACAAAGGATGAAGTGGCTGAATTTTATCTTGATTACATCTATTATATCAAACAGACACTCTTTTCCAAGATCTTCTGTATTTCCATAATGGATGCTCTCAAATTCACATCTGTGAATACTGCTGCTGCAAATACCACTGCTGCTATTCCTACTGGATCGTCATCCACTCTGAGGATGACATCACCTACTCAGCGTCTTCAACGCTGGGTATCAAATGCGCTGGTTAAGTAGTACTGTCAACACGGTACCATTTCAACTCTGGAGGCTACCCGACAGGCCCTCCAAGTAAACAACTCACACAGGTCGTCCGGACAACGACGACCAGTGATCAAGAGGCAGGCGGTGCTGACTACCGTCTCCAACCGTTTCGGGTCGTTATCCCCGGAACGCAATTTCCATTCGCTCCCTTACTCTGAGGAAGTGAATGAGCAGGTCCCTCAGGGACTTAATTCAAAAATACAGGAGTCCTTCTAGAGGGCTCCCATCAACATTCGCCGCCAGACTCGTGCGGCAGTGCGCCCTCAACATGATGAGGGTACCGACTCCAGGCATTCAACTCAGGTTCCTCGAACCTGAGCAGGAAAGACGAACCGCCAGAGACGGAATCCGGTTAACAATGGGCAGGTTTTCAACCCTTCCATCTCCATAGAAGTCCACCAACCTAACTTGGTGGCAAACGGCGAGCAGGCACACACACTTGTCCGTTTTAATTCCGTTGTCCAGCAGACTCGTCTGGCTGCATCACGCCAATCCCGCCAGGCAATTCCGGTGGAGTACTATAGGCAGGAACATACAACTACTTATACATCACCAGTTAGTCAGCAGGCTCGTCTGACTACATATGATGGATATCGTCAACCACCTTTGGCGAAGTGTAATCAGCAGGCACATACACCTGCTAGTACTAATCAAGCCTACCAACAGTCTCGGTTGGTAGCGCACGGAGAAGTCAGTCGGAAAGCTCCGACAACAAACAGGAGGAAGACTCAACTCTCTTCCTCTACACATGAGTACTGTCAGGATTCACTGACAAAAAAAGGAGGACAGGAGTAGGCACATAGACCTACTCCAAACCCGGAATGGACGTATATTCCCGTTCTGGCGGCTGAAGTCACCAAGCATATTTTGACAATGGTGAAAGAGCAGAAGCAAATTCCTGCTCATATTTTGGATGCTTTCCATGATATCATAACAGCTTAAGCATAATCTCAGGGAAAGACACATAAATCTATCCCTAGCAGTGGAGTGACACATCAACGATTCACTCCGGAATAGACACAAACATCTGTTCCAGTCCAAGAGGGTTATGGGGCATACTCCCCCATATCATACGGACAACCAAGTCAGGCACATACACCTGATTTGAGTGGAGATCGTCAGCCTAACCTGACCATATTTCCTGATCACGCACATACACCTTCTCAGAGTAACCACTTTCATCAACAAGTGGTTTCCAAAGTGAGTAAGAAGGAATCTAAGAAAAAGATCTTCCCAGCACAATCAGGAGATCAAAGGCCAATATGTAACAAGGCCTTGCTCGATGTTGGAGTTCTTAAAGCCCTCATACATTTATCTGTCAGAATTCAAGATTCTACTCCCTCAGTTCCCAATAATGGGAACATTAATTCCTAAGGTCTTCATCAGACACTTCCTCATGAAGGCTTTCTTCATGAAAATTCGGTCAATCTTGAAGTTTCTTCTTCAGATGAAAGCCACAGGAACCCTCTGTGTGGTTAGAAGACCAAGGAGCAAGAGATCTCATATTTTTCTGTAACCCATTATGGTGGTCCTCCCCATGATGATGAATTTCGCTGTGAACGTCCTCTCCGCAGAAGTGATTCACATTTCCTGGAAAATACTCCAATGGACAATGTAGTGCCGAGAAAGCCCTCTTATCTTGAGGCACATGGAAATTTGAAACCAGTCATGTCTGATGATTTATCGCTAGCAAGTGAAATACTTTCTCAATCAAAAGATAGCCCAGGGTGTAGGTCATTCTCTGAACCACCCCTAAGTCATACATCTTCTAGTTTGATCAATGATCTCTCTACCAATATTGTTGAATCTGATGAAGCAATAAGGAAACACCAACTCTGGTCAAAACAGGTAGAAGAATCTTCATTTAATGATAAAGAGGAAATGTTGAACATGAGGAAAAAACTGGTGAAAAGTGAAGTACCAGTCATGTTTTGGCCTTTGGCTGACTCCCAGTATGATATTCCAAAGATGTTGACGGAAGATGGTGTCCAATATATTCGTCTCAACATATGGAAAACTCTTTGTCAATTGAAGAAGAAGGTATTATCTTATGATGAATATGAAAATCATCTTATGATAATAGAAGGGCTACAACGTCAGATTGATTTGGCATCTCTATCAGTCTCTCGGTATCCGAAGGCTGAAAAGCAACAGAGAACCCTTTAACGTTAATGTGTGGCGCACTAAGAAAATTGCGTCATTTAATTGCCAATGATCTATCTGGTGTTCATATCAGAGGATGGGGTGTTCACGGAGCACTACATTTCACAGTGCTTTCCAGTCAGCAAAGCCCGCCGAAAATGGTCTCATGCAATGTTACTACCCATGGTCGGCCACAGTCAATGGGCTTTGTTCATAATCAAAAGCTTTCTCAAGAACAGGCTTCAACTAGTTCCTCTCAAAATCAAGCATATAGAGAACAAGTTGTTGAATTGATCCTACATCAAGCAGGTGAGAATATTCCACAAGCCTCTCATCTGGAGCAAACAAATCATCAAATGACAGAAGTCTCGGAAATCATCCAACGGTCTGTTGATCCAGGTGATAAAAGTGGATACAGGTTAATGCATCCAGCTAATTTCCGAACTAAGATTCGCAAGATCAAGAGAGATTTTAAGAAAGCCTCAGACATAGCATGTCAAGAGCCACCCCAGATTGTCAAACTGGGGACTCCCTTTACCCAACCCTCAGAGTCAACAAATGGGATTCGAGGAGTTGAGCGGAATCAGCAGGAACATCCCCAGTTCACGAGACTGGGGACTCTTTCAAATCATCATTCCCCTTCTCAAAGAATGTCAGTCTTTTCTCGATTAGGGAAGAAGCCCCAAGAGGAACGAAGAGCCAAATTATCAGGAGATTCCCTCCAAATTATATCTCGTCAAGAAGTTCCTAAAGTATTGAATCAACAAAAGGCAATGTCTCATCAAAGATATGAAAGAAGACAATATCACAGAAATGTTGATAGAAGGGATGCGATGTATTATGCATTAATCAATGTCATCAATGTCGTTGTTGCTAATCCACCAGAGGAGACTCACTCAGGGGACTCAGATGAAGAGCTTCCTTCTCAAGAAAATGTACGCACCGATACAAATGAAGAAGGTGTGAGTACACAAAGTCAAAGGATTACTCAGAACCTAGGTAATCCACTTCCCTCTCTCCAAAAAGTATCCAACAAAGGGAGGGGAAAGAATCAGGTTACATATCCTTCCTATGGATAATTTCAATCGCTCTCATTAGAGAAAAGGTTTGCAAAACCGGAGGAAGAAATGAAAGAATTAAGAAGGTAGAATGACGAACTACTTCAGAGTAGTCTTCTTCTTAAGAATGCTGAAGTCCAACAGTCGAAGGAATTTGTTGCAGATACTGAGATGGATCAAGAATATCCTCTTTTATCAGTACACCCTTAGAGGTCTAATCCTGTGGGTCAAGCGCAACAATGGTTGGCAGTGCTACCATCAGTTGCAGCACCAACCACCACATCTGTCCAACCTCCCTTCATTGCGCCTACTCAAGACCAAATTCAACCGGATGATTCTCAAATGTTAATAACTACTATTGAGTCATTAACAGCTCGGTTAGAAACTATGGAAGGGAAACAGGTGCAAGTTCAACTAGAAAAGAATGGTTACCCTGAATGGGTAGATTCAATTTCTCCTCCATCCAGTTTTGGAAACCCTGTTTTTCCTACTTTCAATGGATCAGGCGACCCTGAACAACATTTGACACATTACGTGTCTTGTTGTGATCCAATGATGGGAACTCTAGAGCAGCAAGAAGCAGTGAAACTCAGATGCTTCGTGCGAAACTTGCAAGGACCAGCTTTTGTCTGGTATACAAGCTTGCAATCCCGGTCAATCATCGGATGGGAGGATCTTCGGCAAAAATTCCTTCTTCAGTTCAGCTCAACTTTGCCAAAAACGACAGTTTTCATTCTTACAAACTAAAATCAAAGGGAAAATGGAAGAGTCTCTAATTTCATTGCTCGCTGGAAGGGATTAACATATTCCCTTAGTTTAGCACTCCCTTAGGCAGAGCTGTTGCCAATCTATGTGGCAAATTTGCATGACGAATTACGCACGCCATTGATCCCTGTGAAATACACAGGAGGGTTTCGAGACCTTACGTCAATCGCTCAGTAGATTGAAGATTCCCTTATAGAGGCTAAGGTTAAATCTTGTGTAATTCAATAAGCTTCAGGAATGAGAATGGGTAAAGCAAAAAATGCTACAGTTATGCTTAAACAAGCACCTTTACCTATTTCTACTTCAAAACCTTCATCTTCTCGAAGGGATCCACCTCCTGAACGCCAAAAACAAAGGTTGTTTCGTCCAAATGATCAAATAGATCAACGAAGAAAACAATTTGAGGATATGAAGAGTAAAACATACTCCTTCCGAAGTGAGCAAGTTCCTGGTTACTTCATTTCAGATTTGGAAAATAATTTGGTTCAATTACCAGTGCCCAAGAGGCCAAACAAAGAAGGAGATGAAGACCGTCCCAATTACTGTTCCTTTCATCAAATGTTAGGGCATCCCATCCAGGAGTGTTTTGTCTTCAAAACCTCCGAAAAAAGATGGTCGACTAGGGACAAGTCACGTTGAAAAGTTCTTCGACTCAGGTAGCATGTGTTACTACTACAGTTCCAGAGGAGGAAGGTGAATGGCAAGAAGTCAAAAGCAGAAATGCACAGAAGTATGATGATTGGATGGTCAGAAAGACAATCAATCGGACTCATGCGATTTTGCGAACACAATTAAAGAAACCAATTGTGTCTTCTACCATGAATATTGCGGTAAAACCCTTTTCGTCAGAGGGAAAGTCCTCAAAGAAATGGTTTGATTCAAAGAAGGAAAAAGAATCGGAAGAATATGAGTATGTGTTAAAGCCTAAATTGTCTTTGACTCTGGCAGACTTTATGCCATCTACTTCAAAACCACGGGCACTGCCCCATCAAATGGCACATCCTAAACAGGCTAGTCAGGCAAAGTCATTATTAGATGAAGAGTTAATCTTCAGTTCTGTTAATAGGATTCAGTTAAAAGATCCGTACTCCAATCGTAATTTCAATTTTGATGAGCCTGAATTCCCTGTATCAAATAAGGGAATCCGAGGAAGTTCCAGAGGTTCAGGATACAGGGGAAGACGTGGATCTTTCCGAAGCCACTACTCCAGTTCTACCCCAGCTAGCACTGTGTATGCAGCAGCAACTCATGGTAGAGCCCTTCAGTGAGCTCAAAAAGAACAAGAAAGTTCTTCTTCCAATAGTCAACTCAGTCTTGGCACAGTTATTTTGGAAGACCGGTTGAAAATTCCATCTTCTTTATCTCAGAAAGTAAATGGATCTAATTGGTCTAATCTTCCAAAACCAAGGATTTTTCCAACTTCTATCCCAATACAAGATACATCAGCTTCCAAAGCATCTACTTCTAAGGAATTTGAAGCTGAAATTGCTGCAGCTGAAGTCTATCACATAGAGAATAATCCTGTAGAATGCCATGTAGTGATATCTTTTACTGATAAAGATGAAGATGATGTTGTGCATGGGCACATAAAACCTTTGTACTTATCTGGAAAAGTCAATGGTGTGGATATCCGAAGAGCTTTCATTGACAATGGTTCAAGAGTCAACCTCATGCCCATCCGTACACTTCGTCGATTGGGCCTCACAGAATCTGATTTATCTCCTTCTACCATGATGTTACAAGGATATGATAAAAATGAACAAGAACCACTGGGCAAAGTTACACTCAGAACTCAGTTTGGAGATCTTGTATCCAATTCGGATTTCATGATTGTTGATCAAGACTCATCTTTCAACATCTTGCTTGGAAGACCCTGGCTACATCATCATGCAGCTATCCCTTCATCATACCATCAATGTCTCAAATACTATTTCAATGGTCAAGTTGGAACATTGTATGGTGATAAGGCCCCATTCAAGACATGTGAGTCTCAATACATTGAGGCAGAATTTTATCACATGAAGGGAAGAGAACAATCTACAATGAAAACAATTACCAAAGTTAATGCTCCATATGGTTTGGAGAAAATTCCAATAAATCCATTTACACATGTGAGTACAGATTATGTGTTACCTATCAGTCAAATTGAAAAAATAGGCCCAAATCATGGAAAGATCCATAATGTCAATTATGGTAGTTGAGCTAGACAACATGAGAGAAATTGGTAACCTACCAAATAGTGATGAAACCACAAGTGGTGATGTCTTCATTTAATCTGCTAAAATCCAATAGGTCTATACTTCACCAATCGGGCCAGAAGAAGTTATAGAAACATCAGAGGTGAATAATGATGTCAATTCTCAATCCATCATCTCCTCTTTATTTCCCAAAGAAGGCCCTTTATCATCAATAGGGTCGGAAATGGAAGCTTCTTCTTCAAAATGTGCAAATTTTGACATCTCTTCTGATCATGAAAATTTCGTTTTGTCAGCTACTATGCAAGTAGAAACGGAAGAAATAGCACATGATCAAGAGGAAGAGGAAGATCTTAGAGATGCTCCTCCAGCATTTGAAGAGGGTATCTCTACCACTGTGGATGAACTCATAGAAATAAATATAGGTACAGAGAAAGATCCACGCCCCAATCTAATTAGTGCGGCCATGACCCTTGAAGAGCAAGAGATGTATATTTCTTTTCTAAAGCAAAATAAAGATATTTTTGCTTGGAACTATACAGAAATCCCTAGGCTTGATCCTGATATTGCTACTCATCATTTGGGTTTACCAAAAGAACATCGAGGATTTAAGCAAGCCGTGAGAAGAACACACCCAACTTATGCTTCCAAAATTGAAGTTGAAGTGGATAAGCTGATCAAAGCTAACTTCATCAGAGAAGTTCAATTTCCCAAGTGGATGGCTAAAAGTTTCCCTGTAAAGAAGAAGAACGGAAAAATTAGGGTTTGCATCGATTTCAGAGATCTTAATTGGTATTGTCCTAAATATGATTTTCCAGTTCTGATTACAGAACTCTTAATTGATGAGACAGCTGTCTATGAAGTACTTTCCTTCATGGATGGATATTCCAGATATAATCAGATCCGAATGGCCCCAGAAGATGAGGAATCTACAGCCTTCAGAGCCCCACAAGGTGTATTTTGTTACCGGGTGATGCCCTTTGGTTTAAAGAATGCAGGTGCCACATATCAACGCGCTATGCATCGTATCTTCAAACTTTTTTAGGGAAGTTTGTTGAATGCTATGTAGATGATTTGGTGGTTAAATCCAAAAAACGTTCTAATCACTTGGCTGATTTGGAAGTCATATTCCACAAGCTTCGACAACATAATTTGAAGATGAACCACATAAAATGTGATTTTGGGGTAACCTCAGGAAAATTCCTCAGCTTTGTTGTACGCCATCGTGGTATTGAAGTCGATCTTGAGAAGACCAAGTCAATCCTTGGTATTTCACCTCCTCATAATTTTAAAGAATTATGCAGACTTCAAGGACACTTAGCCTATATTCGGCGTTTCATCGCCAATTTGGCAGTAAAAAGTTTACCCTTTACCAAATTATTGAAAAAAGGAGTCACTTACCAGTGGACTGAAGAATGTCAAGAAGCGTTTGATGTTCTCAAGAAATACCTCTTGAGTCCACCAGTACTCATGCCACCTATTGAAGGAAGACCACTTATCCTCTATGTGACAGCTCTAGAGCGATCATTGGGTGCCTTTCTCGCTCAAAAGAATGATTCTGGGAATGAAAATAGCCTCTAATATCTTAGTAGAACTATACTTGAAGCAGAAACCCGATATTCAAGTATTGAGAAGTGATGCCTAGCATTAATCTTCGCAGTTCAGAAACTGAGACACTACCTGCAACATCATGAGGTCCAATTGGTATCTCACAATAATCCACTCAATTTCATCCTTAGTCGTCCAATGCTTACAGGATGTCTAGCAAGGTTGGCAGTTATTTTTCAGCAGTTTGACATTCAGTATATATCTCAAAAGCCAATAAAGGGCCATGCTCTGGCTGATTTCCTGGCTGAACATCCTTCAGTGGAAGACACGTCTTCAGATATTAAACTCCCTGATGAGGAAGTTTTATCTATTCAAGAGAGTCCTCAAACATGGGAAATGTATTTTGATGGTACTTCCAGAAGTCCAACAGGGAAGAAAATGGAAAATCCTAAATTCAACAAAGTTGGATTAGGAATTGTACACATTTCTCCACATAAAGCATTGTTACCTTATTCCTTTTTATTGTGGGAAGGTGGTACCAATAATGAAGCCGAATACCAAGCTCTTATCACAGGCTTGGAGTTAGCACTTCAAGCACAAGTGAATCACTTAAAGGTGAAAGGTGATTCAGACTTGGTAATCAAACAAGTCAATAGGGATTATGCCATCAGAAAAGAAGAGTTAATCCCTTTGTATGATTACGTCATAAAGTTAATGACGAGATTCCCTTCAGAACTGACATTTTCTTATGTCCCAAGATCACAAAATGGTCAAGATGATGCATTGGCTAATATAGCCACAACTCTAGCAGATCCAAATCGGGACGAGACAACCATCAGTATTGCCCACCGTCATGAAATTTCAAATTATGTTCAAGCCAGAACAGAGGAAATTAATGAAATTAGTCCCATTCCTGAACTGTATGGTCATACTACAGGATGGATGTCACCTATCAGGGAATACATTCAAAATGGAACACTTCCACCTGATAGAGCT
Source organism: Viscum album (assembly GCA_963277665.1). NCBI lineage: Eukaryota > Viridiplantae > Streptophyta > Magnoliopsida > Santalales > Viscaceae > Viscum > Viscum album. The sequence continues at coordinate 1,772,173,592 of OY728123.1, forward strand.
GAGAAAGAACAAATCCGGCGACGTGTGGTAAATTTTACTCTTTATGATGGCCCAAACCAGCTAGAGAAAATTCTCTACAAACGTGGTTTTGATGGAGTTCTCTTCAGATGAATTGATGGTGAAGAGACAATGGCTGTCATGAAAGAAGTGCATGCAGGAGTCTGTGGTGCCCACCAGTCTGGACATAGATTGTCTGATCAAATTCGAAGTCTTGGATACTTTTGGCCTTCAATGATACATGATTGTGTTGATTTCACAAAGAAGTTTCATTCATGTCAAGTAAATGCCAAATTCATTCATCAATCTCCGGAGTTGCTTCATACAGCTAAATACTCATGGCCATTTGCCACATGGGGAATGGATGTGGTGGGACCTTACCCTTCAGCTACGACCAAGTGGTTTAAGTACATTCTTACTGCTACTGATTTCTTTTCCAAATGGGCAGAAGTAGTACCTCTCAAAGAAGTCAGTTCTAAATGCATTGTTAGCTTCATCAAGTCTAACATCCTTACTAGATTTGGTGTCCCTCATACCATATTGACGGACAATGCCACCAACTTCTGTTCTTTTGAGGTGAAGAAATTGTATCAAGAATACAACATTAAATCCAACCATTCATCTCGGTATCATGCGGAAGCCAATGGACAAATAGAAGCCGTTAACAAGACTCTTTCAAATGTACTTCAAAAGATGGTGGATAAAGATAAGAGGTCATGGCCTGATAAACTCTTTCATCCTTTATGGGCTTATCGGACTACCACCCGCAATGCAACGCGGTCAACTCCATATTCATTGGTATATGGAACAGATGCAGTCTTGCCAATTGAAGTTCAATTGCCCTCACTCAGAGCATCCATTTGTGATCAGTTATCTACAGATGAGAAATCCCAAAATCGATTTAATGAATTGGAACGGTTAGATGAGAAAATATTTTGCACTTTGCACCACTTGGAAATATATCAGAATCGAATAGCACGAGATTTTAACAAAAAAGTTCATCTTCGTTCATTCATTCAGGGAGAATTGGTATTATTTCTCAGAACTCCAATGATACCAGGAAAGAAACCTCCCAAGCTTGATCCAAAATGGGAAGGACCTTATTCAATACATAGGGTCTACTCCAATGGAGCTTATTCATTAATCTCGATGGATGGAGAACTCATTACTACTCCAACTAATGCCAGATTTTTGAAGAAATATTTTGTATAAAATAAAAAGTATTCACCTTATGTCCCTGAAACATGACAGTAAACTATGTGGCACCAGTTCGTCCTTGCTATATGATGTTAAACTATACAGCAACGGTCTAAGCATATGACCATAAACTATTTACACATATGTCCAACGTGACGTTAAACTGTGTCACCTTATGTCCCTGTAACATGACACTAAACTGTGTGGCACCAGTTCGTCCTTGCTATATGACCTTAAACTATACAGCAACGGTCTAAGCATATGACCCTAAACGATTTGCACATATGTCCAACATGACGTTAAACTCTGTCACCTTATGTCCCTGCAACATGACACTAAACTGTGCGGCACCAGTTCGTCCTTGCTATATGACGTTAAACTATACAGCAACGGTCTAAGCATATGTCACTAAACTATTTACACATACGTCCAACATGACGTTAAACTGTGTCACCTTATGTCCCCGCAACATGACACTAAACTGTGCGGCACCATTTCGTCCTTGCTATATGACGTTAAACTATACAGCAATGGTCCAGTATGATCTTAAACTGCAACTTCGTCCCACGCGACGTTAAATTGTGAAAAAGATCCCTAATGGTCCATGCATATGACCCTAAACTATTTTCAAGTCCCTTATGTCCATAAAGATGTTAAACTGTGACATCCTAACTACATAACGCTAAACTATATAAAAGTCCCTTACGTGTGGAAAGACGTTAAACTATATAATCATCAAAGGTCCTGTATGACATTAAACTACACCGCTGTCCAGCATGACATTAAAATGCACCATCCACGGTTCATGCATATGACCTTAAACTATTCACACTTTCATCCAACATGACGTTAAACTGTGGAAAAAATCCCCAATGCGTCCAACATGACGTTAAAATGGTGCACTCTTTTGTCCTCACTTCATGACATTAAACTACACAGTTCCCCCCTTTCGTCCAACATGACGTTAAACTCTATTGTTCCCATCGTCCTAACTACATGACGCTAAACTGTACAGAAAATTCATAATACGTCCTACATGACATTAAACTGTATTTTGTCCCTGCTGCATGACACTAAACTGAGCAGCACCAATAGTCCTAACTGCAAGACTTTAAACTGCATAGTCCCTTTATATGTCCAACATGACATTAAACTACGCATCATTAAAGTTGTTGTTACCTCTTGTTTCTCACACCGAGTATGACTCACGTGAGCTTAGAGAAAACCTCAACCGTAACACTCACTATGGGCCGCTAACCATGTATAAGTCCCAACAACTTTTTTTATTATTTATTTTATTTAGATCATTGTCCCCAAGAACAACTTGATCATTAATTCATTCTGTAATTGAACTACACGGACTTTGATCCGTTCCCTCCATGCTGGGTATGTAGGCAACCACCCAGGGTTCAAGCCCAAAAACAATCTCTTCATATCGGTTCACCACCATCTCATATGATGTTGATTCATGAAACCGCCCCTAGAATCAATATCTTTACATTGATTCACTTTCGTCCTTGTTATATGATGTTAAACTATGCAACACATTTGTCCGGTACGACAATAAACTACAATACTCTTTGATTTCCTCATTTGAGAGAGAACTATTATTGACATTGATTTTTCAATCATGTTTTCATTTCAAAAGACTACGTGCATACATGGTAATACCTAAACATTTTGTCTCAAGTTAAACCATCATTGCACTAAAGTCCCCTTTCACCCGTACGAACCAAATTTGTACAAATGGTATTTCTAGAACTATGTAGACTTGATTCCCATCCTTATGGGATACGTAGGAACATTCGAGTGTCCCTCGAATCCAGTCCCAAGTATTTTGGCCCTAACCCCAAATTTCACTTTCAGTCCCTTGGCTGAAAAGCCCTCATGAAAACACACACTGTGTATTAATTATTATGGTCCGAATTCTATGACCCTAAACTAAGATCTCTCATACTTTCATCCTGCGCGACGTTAAACTACATTTCAAGAACTACGTATGGCTTGATTCTCATTCTTATTAGATACGTAGTGAAGTCCAAAATTTCAATTCAGGACCCAGCCACAACATGATTATGGTTATCATTGACCTATGTATCTCTATATACATTGGACAATACCCATATTTATGTGTTATAATCCTAACCTTAAATATTTTGAGATCTTCATAACCCTTTTTCATGACTTCTAGTCACAAAAATGTCAAACTTATGAGAATTCTTTTGCCTGACTATGCAGCACGTGCCCATAGGTGGCCTTGCATAAATAGTATACATAACAGACTTGTCATCCGAAAGATGCTATTTATTTGACAATGTAGCCAATGCCCTTAGGTGGCCCTGCATAATTCAACCCCCTAACGGGTTTGTTGGATAATAGTAACTTCATTCTTGTGAAGAATGCCTCTTTTGTCCTTATTTGTCTTAAATGACGGTATGTAGGGATCTGCAAAAAATAGCCATCCTTAACATATTTGTCCCATGTCCTTTTTCATGATCGAAAATTATTCAATTCTATGGTTTATACTCTCCATATTCTATTTCCCTATGTTTGGGTTAGACCTTCGTAGGAGTGATATTCATTCAATTCTCTGATATTCTTGTTCGGAAATATCTTCTCCGTATTCAAGTACCTCTTTCCATACAACAAGCTCTATACTTTAGAAAATTTGAATCTCCATAAGCTTTCACTGGCTTTTAGAACTAGGAAAGTAAATTTCAGAGAGTTCTTTTGCCTGACTATGCAGCACGTGCCCATAGGTGGCCTTGCATAAACAGTCCACATAACAGACTTGTCAGCCGAAAGATGCTATTTATTTGACCATGCAGCCAATGCCCTTAGGTGGCCCTGCATAATTCAACCCCCTAACGGGTTTTTGTCAAATAATAGTAACTTCATTCTTGGAAACTACTTCTTATAATGCCTTTTAGCTCTTTTTCATATCATTCCTCAGATTCAAAAATTCTTAAGTCATAGCTTACATATTTTCCCTCATACTTGAGTATGGTAATATGTTTTCAAATAAATTTTCAAGGAATTGAATCAATTTTAATCCATTTTGGTCAAAGCTATTTCGACCTTAAACATTAGCCCCTTTATGTCCGACATGCATGACTTTAAACATCACACAAAAGACAAAGGAACTCTGAATAAAAGACAAGTTCCAGCTCACTAAACATACATTTTGTATGATTTAGGTAATATTGAGCAAATTAAAAAGGTTCAAAGTTTGTAGGGTTATTTATAATAATCCTAGTAAAAATCAAACTATGATTACTAAGCCCATTGGTAAGTAAATTTAAAGCAGGTAGTGAGAGAATGAAGGTACAAATAAGTGAAAGTGAAAGTGTTTTTCATTGATTCACAAGAGTTAGAAGGACATCCACATACTGGAGTCTCTTCTCTTTTTGCAAGAATTACAATAGGCTTTCAACATAACACTTCATTTGATTTACGACATCCCGAGCTTCATCATCAACCACCTGGAATTCATTCATTCAACTGGACACAATAAGAGATGCAGTGATACCAGCTCTTCTTGGAACAATTGTAAAAGGATGTTCTTGAGTGCGGTTTGAGAAAATTTTCTGCTGATCAAACAGTGACTCTGTTTCTGTCCGAGAGGCTTGGAAGATGGATACATGGATTTGAGAATGGAGCATTGGAAGTAAAGAGCCATTTGGGGAGAGTAATCTTTTCAGATATTGCTCTAATACCATGTTTGTCTTCTCTCCACCAACCGGTAGTGGAAAACATTTCAGCCCATGGGTTTTCCATTTTCATATCTGCAAGGAAATGACATGGAGGAATAATTTGAATGTTCACACCAATGTTGTTGCTCTTAATGCACATCATAACCGAAATGAAGGAGTAGCAGTGCAGCTTCATTTCAGGTGTATAGTTCTTTGTATCTGGAACATTGACTCCTTGTAGGTTACCATGACCATATAGAAGAAGGTAGATTCTTTGTGGGAAATTTAGATGATATTTCTTCATGTACTTAGCCAAATCTGGGAGAGTGTTGTTGTAGATATCATAGTAATCGTGGACAATGATGTTCATCATGTCATCAATCTGCTTGCTAGCCAGTTCATCAGACATTTTAATTCCCTTAGGAGACATTGAATCTGCACAAAAGTTGAACAAATTAAACTCTTAAATTGGTTTATTTTTCATAAAATTTGTGAAAGAATTTGGAAAAAATGGCTAAGGAATAAAGGCGCGCAAGTATAAAAAATGGTGCACAAGTATGCGTGTGTCGCGCTAGTTTTTGACGCGCAAGTATAAACCGCGCAAGTACAAATGCCTTTACAGTAGCGCGACATCAAGGAAAACACTGGAAAACAGAACAACCTGCGCGGCTAAGGTGACCTGCGCAGGGAGAGCTCGAAGATATGAAGTCCGGAAATCCGGATGCTTGTACGGAAGTGAGGCCTTCTATTTATAGACGCGTCCGGGACTCTGCGCGTTGTACCCCATGCGCTTAAGGCCTGCACGGAGAGAACTTGTGCACCGCCCTCTGTGCCCTGAAGACTTGCGCGCCCCCTTTTCCATTGGATGGATTCGATTACCTCAGAGTCAAATCCTCATTTATCTCTGAATCCAACTCTGAGGGGGGACTTTTGTTGACGCTCCTTTTGTAACAGAATCTAAAAAATCAGAAAAGGGGAATATCTGAGCTCAAAGTGATTCAACCTTTGAAGAAAATATAAAAAATCGACAAAGGAATGAACAAAGGATCAAAATCAACTTCACCGCGCAAGTTATATCACTGTCGCGCAAGTCCACTTGCGCGACGCCCTTGGTCGCGCAAGTCACTTGCGCGACCTAAGTGGTAACATCCCGGTAACAGCCCAAGGTCTTCTCTTGCCTATAAATAGACCCTGTGGGCCCCCCATTCGAGAGGATCTTTTTCCAGAAATTCGGATTGAAGATCCCGACGCCCAAGTCTCTTCTCAAAGCTTCCGGAACACTTCGAAGGTAATTTCTTACCTAGAACAGAAGATCCAAAGAGAGGGAGGAAGGCCTATGTGTTGAAACTCATCAACACTTGCGCGCCTGAGTGGCTATCCCTTAAGGGAAGTAGTCACACTTGCGCATTGCCTTACTCCTTCGATAGAACTTGCACGTCCCTTTTCTGGAAGAACCTCAAGAGGATTCTAAAGGATTTAATAAAGAGTCGCTCAAGTATTTCAAATGCTGGTTGACCATCGCACAAGTACAACATATGTCGCACAGGTATACCTGCGCGACCAATACTTGCGCGCCCCCGCAATACTTGCGCGCCTTCCAAGACTTGAACGCCCCTTCCTTTTTTTGGTGCCTTTCTTGCCCATTTCACCCCTCTTAAGTCATTACACCTTTCCTTTTCATGATTCAGTCTTCAAGACACTCTTCAAAGTAATTTATGGCATGATTTCTTGATTTGACATCCTTATCTGAAAGGAATTCAGTGTAATATCTCTCAAAACCTAGCAATTTAAATATCTTTTTGTCACTTAATATGGAGAGTTCATTCATTCAACCTCATCCTTTAAGATGATATAAATCATTAACCTGGGTCTCCTATTCAGGAATAAGTCCCAGTCATAAATATGGGCATCCTTCTTAAGAGTAAGCCCCAATCTCAATTTTGGGCATCCTTCTTAGGAGTAAGCCCCAAGTCCCTTTAATTTTGGGCATCCTTCTTAGGAGTAAGCCCCAAGTCCCTTAATTTGGGCATCCTTCTTAGGAGTAAGCCCCAATCTCAAAATGGGCATCCTTCTTAGGAGTAAGCCCCAAGTCATCTTAATTTTGGGAATCCTTCTTAGGAGTAAGCCCCAAGTCCCTTAATTTGGGAATCCTTCTTAGGAGTAAGCCCTAATCCCAAAAATGGGCATCCTTCTTAGGAGTAAGCCCCAAGTCCTCTAATTTTGGGAATCCTTCGTAGGAGTAAGCCCCAAGTCCCTTAAATTTTGGGCATCCTTCTTAGGAGTAAGCTCCAAACCTTAATCCTTAACCTGGGCTTCCTTTTAAGGAATAAGTCCCAGTCATAAATCTTGGGCTTCCTTTTCAGGAGTAAGCCCCAAGTCCCTTAAATTCTCTTTAACTAGTCCTAATTTACATTTAATCTGGGATTCCTTCTCAGGAGTAAAACCCAATTATCAATCCTCTCCTAATTTGGGTTTCCTTTTCAGGAATAAGTCCCAAGTTAAAGTGTTCAAATCTCTATAAAGCACATATACCTTTATGGACCCTGTTCCTGGATTTTCTCCTTAATGTAAATCCTAAACTCCATTCATCTAGGCAGTCATACATACATAAGGCCCACATTACTTCTTATGATTGCATCTTTCATGGAACAATTGTCTATTTTTTACCAATACCTCTTGTTTCTCACACCGAGCATGACTCATGTTAGATTAGAGTGTAAAAGTAATTATGACATACTTCTTTGAGCCATCAATCATAAACATCATACTCCCTTACTCGAACTACGTGGGTTCTGATTCCTTTTCCAAAACAAAGGATACGTAGGTAGCCCATCTATGGGTTCGATCCCAAATCTGAAATAATTCATTGTCCTTCTGAATGACAATAAACTTCAAGTGCCCCACTGAGTGGCTTTAAAACCATCCTGGTCATCATAATGACCAAGATACTTTTATATAAATGTTTTGAAGGTTACCATTGATCAAGAATATCTAAATAGATATAGATGATTCTCTATTGATGAAGAACCTCAAATATATATAAAAGATTCTCTAAATTTCTTACATATTTATTCATTGATTGTCAAAACTAAAGGAAAAGATCATTTTATACTTGGTAATATAATAAGGATTCACGAACATAACTTAAATCTATAAAGAGAGTCTCAGAATAGACAATAATTCCCCTCAAAAAGGTGTGATGAGTCCGACCTCCCATCCTCTGACCAATGCAAATTCCTAAGCCTCGTCAGTTCACAAGCTAATGAGCGCCCACCTTTGGAAAGTAGGTCCAAATGGATATGGAATCATTCGATGTTTCTGGTTCTATGAACAAACCCGTTAGAAACCGATCAGAACGTTTGAATCTCCCATCCAGGAGGTCATCCCCGAATTCCGAGGGAAACAGTCACTTCCCTCAACCACATGGTGCTCTTCACCTTCCAACACTGGGAAATGGTTAGGATAAATAGAATCCATTCCACTAAACTTCACTGTATCATCATAAGATGAACTGGTCTGTGAGACCCACTCAAGAAACTATGAACCTCTAGGATACTCCAATCTATGACCAATGTACTAAAAATTCTTGTTGGGGTCATCCCAACCCGCACATTGAAGATGACCCCCAGTATTAGGAATGAATTCCTTTTACGCAACATCTTCAATAGCTTTCTAGTTAATTCCTGCTGCTTGGCTGGAACAACATCCGGTTGGGGGAACTTCTCCTTGAGCCCAAACTCAAACTCTTTCATTTCCACCCACAATCCACTTGACAAAGGACAAACACCCAAATCCTTTCTCAGATGATCAAAAATTTCTGAACCCCATGGGTCTGGATCGTTTGGAATTTCTTTCTTTACTACACCTAAAGAACATCCCTAACCCAAACCTTGATGTACATCTACATGGGGAAGGACCTGGATGTTTTCTTCCTCACACAAGGTTATTGTGAACCATTGGACACCATTGCAGTGGAGGTTTGTGGAATGGTATCTTGAGGAATCCTTTCCCCTCTTCTCAGTCCCTACTGATCTCGACGCACGAACAAAACATGTCGTTACAGTCACAACCAGTACTTGAATCACTTCAAGCACTAGGGGAGGTTTAACCAAACACACACTCGAAGCCCTTTTGTAGTAATCAAGATAACAGTGCCCTTGCCTAAAGCAGGAGGAAAAAAACTTCTTCCATGATTCATAAACTATAGATTGGGCATACCATTATTCTCCCTCTATCACGATCCACTCCATGTTTTGTGGGGGCCTTGAGAGTTCCATTTTAACACATATGGGTGCCACTATTAGATGTTTTATGGTTGATTTCATTCAAGCCACGCACAGGAAGTGGCCAATGGAATTACCAATTGATTATAGAAGTTATGGATTATGGAATGGAAAGGGGAGCCTGGGGAGTTGGAGCCAAATCGCCACTATAGAAGGGCCACGATTCATGTGATGGTCGAATGACCAACAAAGCATATAAAAATGAAATTCTCAAACATATCTGCCAGATCTAGAACAAGCCTGCACCATATCTTCCTCAGCGCCAAAATGAAAAATCATCTATCTCGGCCCTATGAGACCAAAAACTCTTGTTGAATTAATCCCCATTCCACATTCATGTACCAATCAAAAATCTGCACAGGAGGTCAACGTCGGACGATCTTCACCACCAGTTCCATAGATAGTAGAGAAGAAGCATGGTGAATTCTTGTAAAGAAATCAGGATCACTAGTTAACCAAGGAGGACTCTAGGGACCTTTGTAGAAACGTTGATAATGGAGAAGAGAAGGAGGTTCGCATTAGTAGAAGACCAGGCACCATGATCCTAGGGTTGAGGCCCCTTCCCTAGGAGAGGAGAGAATTCATGTTGTAAACATGTTTTCACAATGGAAAACATAAATTCATGATATTTCATGTAATTAATACACCGTGTATATATAATATATGAGGCTTAAAGGATAGATGACATGTAACATTATGTAAAAAATCATGTATTATTCATACATGTCTTGTGCATCATAAATTTTTCTAGGATATATATGTTGAATCCCTTGGTATAAACTGATGATATTCATAAAAAACTGTACATGTATTTTAGAAGTTCTATACATGTAATGTACATTACCCATTTACGTTAAATTATTGTAAATATTAAATTACTAAATTAAATCTCATCAATAAGAGTTTTTGAGTCATTTAAATGATAGTACACACTGCTTATTTGGTATTATATTACATTATATTCTAAATTAATTCCATATAATATTCAAAACTATATGTAATTTGTTGTTGTTAAATACTAAATAATCTATCTGAATTTGTCATAACCCATCCCCCGGGGCCTGTTCTGTGACTACCCCAAACCCACCTTTCATAGGCTCGGGGCTGGTGACTAGCATCAGAAATGTATAAGAGAAAAAAGGAAGGTATTTTTTTAAACATGTACATACACACACACGTACAGCCACATCCAAACACACTGGAAGGGGAAAACAAGTACACCACTAAAACAAGGATGAGTGGTAGTATAAGTGGAAGGAAGTGGGCCAGAATATATTCACAACTAGGAAATAAAAATTGTAAATTAAAAAATAAGTCTCTGATGGCCACCCATAAAAAACACCACCCGATACTGAGATTAGTGAAGCTATTGGAATCCTAAGTAGTTTGTCCTACCCGCCCGATCCTACTGGGACCAACCTAGTCCTAGGCCACCAATTCCACAGTTTTAGCATCCATCAGTCCCTCCCCCCTAAGCACCTCTATCGAAACATCGACCGACTACACCAGACACAATATGTGTGTGCGAAGCCCGTGTAGGGGTGATTATAAAAATACACAATAAGGACCCTGAGACCCCAAAGGTCACTCGCTAATCTATTATGAAAACACCACAAATCAAAATACCCTAGAGGTAAAACCACCAAGCAAGACCTCAACCACATAGCACAAAGTAAAAGACGTAGCTCAAACCTGATTTACAACAAAGATAACATGAATAAATATGACTGGTCTTGTGATAGATCATTTTATTCTTTTGAGAGGTCTGTTGTTGATCTGTGATGGGTCTCTATACTGATGATCCACAAAGGTTCACACTACTATCGACCCCAAAAGTGTCTCTCTACTATCGACCCACAAAGGGTCTCACTACTACCGATCCACAGAGGTTCGTACTACCGCCAATCCACAAAGGGTCTCTCTCATGCCGATCCATAGTGGTTCTCTCTATTTCTGATCCATGAATGGTCATACTAATTCCAATCCATGAAGGTTCTCTCTCATTTTGATCAATTGAGGGTCGCTCTTCACATTATAGTCAGCCATATGATTTCCTCACTTGGTTCCCTAGAGTTCTGGAGGTTCTACTCCTCATACTATCAGTCATATTTCAATTTCCATTAAGTCCCACAAATATATGGTCCAAAGGATTTAATTGTCTTATGTGTTCCAATGAAACATACAACGTGTAAATCGGACACTCGTTCTATAATATATAGGAAAAACGTAAATAAGGCCTGGTTGGATTCGAGTCCGATCCAACACGACCGTGCTGAAACATCCACCAAAACTCTGGTGTAGTATTTTATAAGTACCACCTCATCCCAAGGGTCCTCACACTGAATACAGTGCATCAATCGGACACTCGGTTTGTGTGTTACCCACATTTTAGTGAAACGGGTTCAGTCATGTCCAGGTTTAGTAGGGGTCCGGCCCGCATGGAAAACTCATCCTACAAGCGGGCCGATTGTGCAAGACCGAACACAATGCATCTGGTTCACCCAGCTAGCGGCTCCAGTGGGGAACCACCCCACCTCCTGAAATGGCTGGATGGAGCCAGCCGTTGCACCAACTGAGTGGCCCAAGCGAGACACTCCATCTAATGTGCGACACGTTAGTGTCGCGCCTTCCACCCACCACAGCCATTCGTCCATGGATCTTGCATTCTCGGTTCTTGTGGGTGTCATCTTTTCTATATGGCCAACATGGTCCGGTCTCCAACTGGTCTTTAGGCGTCGCCATGCCGGTGGTTATGCGCTGGCGGCACTTTTTGTGGGCCACTAGAGATGCTTCGATGGTGCATTTTCCTTCTCTTCTAAACCTACGGGCCTCCTAGGTCGTCTCCTTCACTGTGAAGACTACATAATCACCTATATGCCACATTGCTCGGTCGCCCACAAATAATGCACAAAACTAATGTGCAGTGGAGGGTCCGAGCCTTGTTCAGATTCACTTGCACCCTCCGCATTAACATTTCATCACAAGGGTGGAATAATTATTTTTATGTGATTATGAAAACCCCCATAGTGTAACCCTGCAGAAACCTCCTGAAATTATGGATGAATAGAAGATAAACCTATTGGTCAGTTGATATGTGTTCTTCATATTATTCAAGAATGTGAAAATAGGAATATAAAAAAGATAATTCCCCTAACTGGACTCAGTGGAATCCGCTACGGACAAAGGAAAAAATTCTGAATTCATATTTTTTTCATCACCATTTGATCACTGTTCATCATTGAAGAGGAAACTCCATGGTGCTTCATCATAGGTTTCTCCGCGATTGCCAATACGTTCTCCAAAAGATCGATTAAATAAAAAAGAAACCACTTCCACATTGTGGTCAATAATGTTGCTTATTAATGAACCTTAATTAATGAATCATTAATTAATCTAGAATTTTAGTTAAATAATAAATGAAATGATTCATTAAATGACCCTCATTTAATGCCTGTTGTAAAATTGTGGTTTTGACAACTATCGCTCAATGGTTGATGTCAGAATTAAAATAAATTAAATAGTTATTTTATTATTTTCTCAAAAAGTCTAAAATTTAACTAATCTGTCCAACCATTTCTAGTTGAAGTTAACCTTTTTCTAAGAGAATCATGGGGATTTGAATTCAACGGTTACCTCGAAATTTTAATCTGATCGGTGGGTAAAATGATATAAAGGCCTGCATGCATGTTTACTGAACATACCTTAAAAAAAGTTCAAAAATAATTTATATTCACCCTCGACCCACACCGATCAAGGTTAAGCTCCACCAAATGGGAACATGCCCCAAAGAACTCAATAGGACTCTCGGATTTTCAATTTGAGTTTATTTTTAGAAGTTATAATGATTTAACAAGAAAGTAATTTTTAGTTAATTATTTTATTCACAACAAAAAAAACTAACTTCCATTGATGGCCTGCGCCAGGCAAAGTTAGGAGCTACCTAAATAAATCATACCCACACGAGCTCAGAGGTGGTCTCAGATTTTTAATCTGAGTCACAATTTGTGATTTATAACCATTTAAAAAATAAAATAATTTTATTTAATTATTTTATTTATGGTTATTCTATTTTTCGGTTTTATCACTGGATGCCTGCACCGACTACAATATAAGTTGCGAATAGGGTAAACCTGCCATCCTGAACGAAATGGTGCCCTTGAATTTCTGATCTGGGAACCAGTTTAAGAGTTATTCCACTTTTTTAGGAAAAATTCTCACACATGCTATTGAAAGAATAAAATTTTTTGATGGATCATTTCACACACTCTGGGCCTCAGAATTACATTCCGTAAAATTTCACGGTCTCAAAATAATTCCATATAATAATAAAATATACGGAAATTATAGGACATTACAATCTCCAAACCTAAGTTATTTACTTCACTGAAATCCAAAACAAATGCTAATCAAGAAAGTGGGGGTACTGGGCATTATTCTGAACCTCTGGCTCCCATGTGTTATCCTAGAGATACCCATTCTTTCACCAAATGCACACCAAAATAATCAAACATCAAAAAAGAAAATTCTCATGTTGATCCTCTATCACCGCCAGAAAATTTTCTAATGTTACCCCATCATCAATGTCATTCTCATCCTAGTTGATGATGTTTGACTAATCGTGCATGTACCTCATTAGCTGCGACACGCAAAAAACAACATGCATTTGGTGCATCTATGGGGGATGAACTCATTGTTAAGCCATGTCACAAACTCTTTTGAGGATATGAAAAGTTCTGGTGAACCTCTGGGATATCTTTCCACCCCGTAAAAATCTACAAAATCCGTGTTATGGTGATACTTGAAGGAAAAACATGGTCTCCCTCCTCATACTCCAAGGGTCTATGTCTCCTGTTGGCATAAGACTTATGTCTGCTCTATGAAGTCCTCATATGCTCTTGGATGATTTTCTCCTTCTTAGTGGTATCCCATACCAACTCTAGAACCATTAGTGATGACTCCCTTGGGTCTTCCTATCATAATGGTGATCTGCATGGCCACCTATACAAGGCCTCAAACAGTGCCATGCCAATGGTGCGGTGAGAGCTATTGTTATATGCAAACTCCACCAGTAGTATGTGGTCCTCCCAAATGTGACCAAAATCTAGGACACAGGTACAAAGAATGTAATACAAGGTCTCTATGATCCGCTGTACCAGACTATCATTTTGGGGGTAAACGTTGTGCTCAAGCATACTGGAACCTGACTCTCACCTCTCATGTGCTAACAAGTGAGGAATCTTGAAACTAACTCATCCCCTACTTTCTTCATCCATGGCCACCAATACTGATGTCGGAGGTCCCGGTACATCCTTCTCACACTAGGATGTACCACCTAAGGGGATGTATGGAACCCCCTCAACACCTCTTCCTGCAAAGTCACCGGTATTGATTTGAATCCTATAAAAAGGTTGATGTGCTCTCCACCTATCGATATCCATTAGAAGAATGTCTAGAGTATATTTGAGCATGTAGAGCCTCGCAATCAACATCAACAAGCTTCGCAACCCTAACATGATGTAAGAGTGGAGGAGTGACAGTCATAGATTGGAGGTAACATTCTCCATAACTATCCATGAAGGATATCTATATCACAACTAGCTTCTCCATCGCCTCACTCAGTAGTTGTAAACCAGACCTCCTGCTAAGTGCATCGAACACCACTATCCCTTTACTATGAGTATAGACAATCTCAAAGTCATAGTCATGGATTAACTCCTACCATCACATCTGTCTCAACTGTTGTTATAATTACATTCCCCATTCTATCCACACGAAAGGCTACCCCTTTTAACTTATTGACATGACCATAATCCCTTTGGTAGTGGGTACTCATTAGCCACGACCACTTGGTTAATGTGTCGGTAATCCAAACATAACATAGAACATTGGGTCTTACTAAGACCTTCCTCGGTAAGTCTCCCAACTGCACTCTCATCTCCCAGAGCTGTATGGGAGCCATTCGATATGCAGCTGTAGATATATGGGTTGTCCCTGGGTACAAGCCAAGGAAGAAGTCCCTCTCCCAATAGGGAGGTAATCCTAGAAACATATTTTGAAATGATTTTCCCACACTCTACCACTACTATTGGGTACTAAATACTCAAAACACATGCTTCCAGGAGGTTAAGGCTAGCTGAATCAAGAGTAATCAGTTTCATGCACCTATGCATGATTTTATTCAAGGATTCCCGAGTTTCCTTTTTTTAGACCAAGTAAAACCCCATTCCAATGCTATATATATACCACATCCTATTGAAAAAAACATTAAATCTGATCATGAACTGTGGATGAAAATTACATACCGAAACAAACGTCATAAGGCTTCGACGTTTCCACATAGAGGTTCCAACTAAAACTCTCACCTCATGGGTCAGATCACACCCTCATCATAAGTTTGATTATAGAGCCCCCTATCATAGGTATCTCGAGGTGTAAGGGTCAAGTCAACAGTTTTACCAGAAACTCTAGTTTTTGAACAATATTTGTGGCAAGAATGACTTATTATTACCTCTATTTATTAATAAGGTAGCTAGTAATAGACACAGACTGTAACTCAAATCATTCATGGAGACCTTTGGTTCAAACTCCTTTACCACATGTAGCTACTCCCTTCCCCTATCCGCTAGCTTCCTAAACCTGATGGATACCACATTGGGGAGGTGGTTGTAACATGTCTAATTTTATACCACCTCCTATTGCTCTCCTAGCTCCCCTTCCACGTCTACTGGACTACAAATTCATCTATCCCTATCACTTCCCCTTCCTGAAATATTTTACATTACCATGTCTCTAAGATTGAAGATGGTCTCCTGATTCCCCACTACTGACATTCATTGGTTGTATCTACTCTGCCAAAAAACATTCAACAAAAAAGGTTCTCTGTATCATCTTATCATAAGTAGGAATGCACAGATGAATAGTGCGGGTGTAGATGTCTCTAAACACATCTCACTCAAGGGTCCGACTAGTGAATCGCTAGTCATATCATATTCATCGTGTACCTGGAATGGTAGGTATGCCTCGACAAATACTTAGCTACTGACATGTCTTCCTGCTGAAGTTGTAGAGGCTCTCAAGAACACACACCTCTTACCTTTTTATGGAAATAGACCCCTTATTTGAGAATGGTTCAAAAGATCTATCCAAGGAAACATCACCTCATTGAAATGTAGGGGTAATCTAAACCCTTTCTTCGCCCTATTGATCCATGTAAATTCTCACTACTAGGACTAACAGATGATCTAATGGTTTTATAACTTGATGGAAACTTAGTCACCACCTTAAGATGGTCCTTAGCCAATTTTGAGTTGGGATCGCCTCGGAACCATAGAGGTATCTGTCACTGAAACTCAAGTAAGGCACTGAGCCTAGATGTTCCCTCTATCGATATCACCAATACTAACTGATGACCAATGAGTAGTGGTATTGCTGGGACACCGTCCGAGGGTACTATCTTGGTAGACAATCCATATAACATAGCCTCATCACTCTTCGGACCATCCTCATGGTCACACACTAGAATACAGGATAGCTATATGCATAGAGTCATCTTGAAAGTGAATCAAGATGAAACATTGTCAAAAGGTCATACTTAGTGAGATGAATCAAAAAAATCAATAGAAAAACATTTTCAGAACACATGCAACTAGTTCTTTCATGTACCAAGTCAGAAAATAGAATTCAGGTTCTTGGTGTATGGACACATCAGCTGCCACACCAACATTGGACTCACTGGACTAAATTCTGAACTTAAGACACTCAACAGTATTTCCCCCATTGAAAAATAAAGACTCTTTGTTTTTCTGGTAAAACCAACCTCTATCTAAGACCACTTTGTCATGGCCCATACCCTAGGGCCCGTGCTGTGACTACCCCAATCCCACCTTCAATAGGCCAGGGGCTAGGGACAAGCACCGAAAATACATAAGCCAAAAAAGGAGGGAATTTCCTTTAAACATATACACACACACATCCAACCACATCCTAACACACTGAAAGGGGAATAACATGTATACCACTAAAACAAGGCTGAGTATAAGTAAAGGTGAATGTAATTGATCGAGAATACAAACCCAAATAGGAACTAAAAATAGTAAAGTAAAAAAAGGAAACAGTAATGTCCGTCTGTAGAAAACACCACATAATCGTGAGAGTAGTGAAGATACTGGAAGATGAAGTAATATTTCATGCCTGCCTAGTCCTAATGGGCCCCACCTTGTCCTAGGCCACCAAGTCCACCATCGTAGTTTCCGTAAGTCCCATCCCCCTGAGCACCTCTGTCAAAATTTTGACTGTTTACACCAGACACAACACGTGCGAGCGAATCCTCTGTATGGGTGAGTATAACAATACTCAGTAGGGACCCCGAGACCCCTGACGGTCTCTCGGCAATCCATGATGGAAAACATCATAATGGAAAATAACCTAGAGGTAAAACCACCAAGCCATACCTCAACCACATGGCACAACGTAAAATATTAATCTCACACCAGATATACAACTTAGAGAATATGAATAATGATGATTAGTCTTGTGCTAGATAATTTTATTCTGTTGAGAGGTTCTACTACAGATCAATGAAGGTTCACTATATTACTGATCCACAAACTCTCTATTGTCGATCCATAGAGGTTCGCACTCCTCCGATCCACAGAGGGTCGCACTACTTCGGTTTCATAGAGGGTCACTCTCATGACGATCCACAGAGGGTCGCACTATTTATAATACACAGAGGGTTGCACTATTTACCATTAATGGAGGGTCTCTCTCATGTTGTTACATGGAGGGAATCTCTTCACTTGATAGCCAGCCATATGATTTCTGCAATTGGGGTTCTTGGTTCTGGATGTTCTTTTCCTCATACTAATGGTCGTACCTCAACCACCATGATGTCCCATTAAAAAGTAACCCAAAATCCCACCTTATGGTAAGGGTTCCAATGTAACAGTTGTTTGTCAATTGGATGCCCGATCTGTAAGATATAGACAAAAGGGTAAATAGGGACGGATTGGATTCATGTCTAATCCAACTCTTCCATGCTCCAACATCCACCAAAACTCAATTAGATCATTTCAAAAGTATCACCTCGTCACAAGGGTCACCACGCCATATTAAGATTGTTAATCTGACGCCTGGTTTGCGAGTTACTCAAGTTTTAGTGAAACAGGGTCGGTCGTGTCCTGGTCCGATAGGGGTCCGACCTGCCAAGAAAACCCAGCCCGCATGTGGGCTGGTTGTGCTGGACCAGATACAGTGCATCTAGTTCACCCAGCAGGCAGTGCCATTGGGGTGCTTCCCCACCTCCCGAAACAGGTAGTTGGATCCATAAGGTTCTCCAGCCGAGCAGCCCGAGTGGGCCGTTCTATCTCCCACACAGTGCTTTGGCGCCGCACCATCCACTTGGTGTGGTGCCTGTGGGGGTCGCCTTCAACATGTGGCCAACACCGGCTGTCTGCCGCCACCGTTTGCTGACACTTTCACACCACCGCACTGGTGGTGTCGTGTCGGTGACACCTTTCCCAGGCCACTGGAGATGCTTCGGTGGTCTGTTTTCCTTTCTGTCTGTGCCTACAGGCCTCTCAGGTCACCTCCCTCACTATGATGCCCACAAAATCTCTTTTTTTCTACATTTCTCGATCGCCCACAGAGAATGCATAATAATCAAGTGCGGCGGAGGGTCTGGGCATTGTTAGGATTGTCCCGCTGTAACATCCCAAAATGATAATGGGTTAAATGACTAAATGATATGAATCATGTCAACAAGGTGCACCTTACTTTCCGGAAGCCTGTCTGATTAGAACTCCATAGTTAAGCGTGCTTGTCCTGGAGTACTGATCAGGATGGGGGACCTTCTAGGATGTTCCTCAGGGTGTGTGTGAGTGAGGACAAATTAGATAGGAAAGGATATGTTTTGGCCTGTGTGGATAGTCATTAGTTAGATGACCCGTTCAGGCATGTGGGTGGACCCTTGGGTGGGCCACATGTGTCTGCAGGGGAAACTGGTGGTACCTGGTAGGCCATTACCTGACGGCCATGTAAAGGTAGGGTGGTTGTGCTGTCACCAGGACCCGGTTGTCACATTTAGTATCAGAGGTGGTACCCAGCCTTAAGTGTGGTGCATTGCTTGGGTTGAGATATAGGGTCCACAACAAGGGAGTTGTTCTCTAATGGGGGTGGGGTGATTGTAACATCCCCAAATGATAAAGGGTTAAATGACTAAATGATATGACTCATGTCAACAAGATGCACCTTCCTTTCCGGGAGCCTGTCCGATTAGAACTCCACAGTTAAGCATGTTTGGCCTGGAATAGTGATCAGGATGGGTGACCTTCTGGGAACCTTCTCAGGGTTTGGGTGAGTGAGGACAAAGCACACTAAAAAGGATATGTGTTGGCATGTGGGGACAGTCATTAGTCTGATGACCCGTTCAGGCATGTGGGTGGGCCCCATGTGTCTACGGGGGCAACTGGTGGTACATTGTAGGCCAGGACCTGACGGCCATGTAAAGGTAGGGTGTATGTGCTGTCACTGTGACCCGGTTGTCACACCCACTCCCTCCACGTTATCATTTTATCATAGTAGTTGAATAATTATCATTCTATGATTATGAAAAACCCCATAGTGTAACCCAAAAAAACTCCCGCAATTAAGAATGAATCATGGATCTAGCCTTTGGTTGGTTGATCCAAATTCTATAAATTATTCAAGAATGAGAAAATATGGGTATAAAACAAATAAATCTCCTACCTGGACTCTGTGGAAGCTATTGCGGTTGAAGGAAGGAATTACGGGTTCATTGTCATTCGTTTCCATTCATTATCCATTATTCGTTGAAGTGGGTAGTCTGCGGTGCTTTTTCAGAGGTTTCCTGCGATTTCTAATCTATTCTCCAATGGATTGATTAAATAAAAAGAAACTGCCTCCACGATGTGCTCATTAATTTTACTCATTAATGAACCTTCATTAATGACCATTTAATTAAATAGAAATTATGGTTACACAATAAAGAAATATATTTATTAAATTCCCCTCATTTATCTCTTTTATTTACACTGCAGTTTCGCCAATTATCATCGAACAGTTGATGTGATAAATAAAATTATCTAAATAGTTATTTTATTATATTTTCAAAATGTCTAAAATTTAAATTTTCCATATAACCCTTTCCTTTCGT
This sequence comes from Viscum album, assembly GCA_963277665.1. Taxonomy (NCBI): domain Eukaryota; kingdom Viridiplantae; phylum Streptophyta; class Magnoliopsida; order Santalales; family Viscaceae; genus Viscum; species Viscum album. Next base: position 1,772,193,934 of record OY728123.1, read on the forward strand.
AGTTATGATTCGCCTAAGCGAATATCGGTTTTTTTGAATTCAATAGTGCCCTCAGATTTTCAATCTGAGTACTGGTTCAATTGATAGAAACCCTGCTCGCACGTTTATAGAACATACATTAAAAATTGTTTAAAAACAATTAACATTAACCCTCGACCCACAACGATTGAGGTTAGGCTCCGCTTTAGGGGAACACTCCCCCATCAACACAATGATACTCTCAGATTCTCCAATTGAGTTACCATTTTGAAGTTATTATGAATTTATAATAAAATAATTCTAACTTAATTATTTTATTTACGGACAAAAACTAACTTCCACTATTGGCATACACCAGCCAATGATAGGGTCTTCCTAAAAAATCATACCCTCATGAGCTCAATGGTTGTATCATATTTTTAATCTGAGTCATCGTTCATGAGTTAAAATAATTTAAAAAATAAAATAAATTTATTTAATTAATTTTTTTACAATAATGCCATTTTTGTGTTTTCTCAATAGAGGCCTTCGCCGACTAAACATAAGTTGTGACTAGGTTAAAACCAAAATCATGAGAGAAATAGTGCCCTAAAATTTTTGATCTGGGCACCTATTTATGATTTGTTACACTTTTTTTAGAAAACATCTCATGCGTGCTATTTAATGATTATCATTTTTTAATGGATCATTCTGGGTTATCTAGGACCCGGAATCACATGCCATCAAATTTCATGGTCTTGAAATAATTCCATATAATAAGAAACATTATAAAAAAATTATAGTACATTATAGAACTAAATTATAAAGGTATTGTAATTTGAATTTGTTTTATGTTTCATTAATATGAAAAAACATGTGGATGAAAATTTATGTTTTTGGGCATAGCAGAATTGTGCGATGCATCATGCATAACATTTATTTTTTTATTGATCTATGATCAATCATAGGTTTATATATTGATAAATTTCTTGATCAATGGAATTGAATAAATGAAATATAAAATGGATAAATTGATGTGCATGAGCACCAGTTCATCACATATTATTTATAATAAATTTAACCAATTATAGTATTAAATTGTGAGAATTAATTCTTCATTGGTGGATCTAATAATAGATATATGTTGTAACCTAATTTTGTTTTAGGAAACATGAGATCATTACCTCTATCTTTGATTCAAACACATTCCAGAAATCATAGAACACCGCATAAGAATCTGCAGCTTCTAGAATAAAAAATACTATCTCTTAAGTTATTGTCCTTTAATCACCTTGAAAATCACATCTAATAGATTCTATTTGATATAAATTGACTCAAGAGTGAGATTTGTAGGAATAATACCATCTATCATTTGTATCATTCTTCGATAATTTAGATATCTATGGATTCAATAGGATTCTCCAGATTAATTGTACAAAACAAAACAAACGAATTGGATCCCTTAAAAAGTAATATAATTGGATTTATATGCTTCTATGATACATAAATAAATATCTTCCCCAGTTACAATTAATATTTATTTAATTGATGAGGAACCACATGAATATATTAATAATAATTTTATTTGTCGATATTCTCTTTTCTTGTGAATGAGAATTAAATATTATTTATTAAAATAATATTCTATATATATTATTTCTCATCCTACCATTAAACATGGTCTGCAATTCCTCCATAATATTTATCAGACCCTTAGTAATGTCTATTTATTTTTTAAATGAAAATCACTTCATTCTTCACCAATATATAAATAAATATTATATTCACTAAAAATAAAATAAATATTTTTTAAATATTCTTTTTCCGTGATATGTTATCAAATAAATTGTGATAAAATATAATATTTCAAGAGAACATAAATAATTATTAATAATGTGTGGGAAAAATATTTATTCATATTTTTAAATAATAAACAATGATATATTATTTAACTGAGATTCTGAATACGCTATGTCTGTGAACCCATAGGCCTCTTTTTCATTGACATTAGGTGAACCAACCTAATTTCCAAGGATAATTTATATAAAAAATCCAAGAAACCTATAGAGAAATAATTTTATGTATATAAGATAAAATACCTCATAAGGATTCTTACTATATAATATAGTCTCTTTATCATTGTTTCTCTTATCAAGCCGGTTGCTTGCCGGTTTCATAAACCTATAAACTCGATGTTACATTCTTTGAATTTTTGGAGATCGAACTTGCCTATAGAAAACAATTGAAATGTATTTATTTAGACAATATCATTTCCATCAAATAAAATTAGATATGAACTTTTGTTAAATAACATAATTGAAAAATCACTTCTATCATTATTCATTAATGTTATATTGCTCGTGATGTACCCAATGTATCCTACCTCACAGTGATAATATATCATCTTTGTTTTGATAAATATGAAAAATAATACAAATTATAATATTAATTAATAATAATATTAAAGTCTAAGGATCAGTATACATGTTCTCAGATTTGAACATCCAATGACACATATAAATGTGGATTTCTTACTCGTGAGTCTCATTGTCATAATATCTTACACTGGATATTTACTAAGTCATACAACATTATAAGGTTCTGTAATATCTTATGAGTCCCCACCCATGATAGCATATATCATTTTATTACCTCAATTGATTTCATCTAGCTGGACAACATATTTTCTGGAATTCCATTTTGACATTTTTGAGTTCTCATAACAGCGGGGAACTACTATGACATTTTAGTACAGAAACATCTCTTAGGCCATTTTCTCATAGTATGTTATACATAAGAACAATCATGTTGTAATAAGAAGTATATTAATATTATTAAATATGAATACAGTTAATCATAATGTAGAAAAATTGGTTCTATGGAACCAACTCCAAATAATCACACATGAACTAGAGCCAACTGCTAACAAAATTCAACCCCCTAGATCTCACATGTTACTAATGTTTCTAATGAGATAGGTATTCAGTCAAGGGGTCCTCCATGTTATCTTTTTTGTGAACTATTCTTACTAAGACTACAAAAAATTTGATAAAAGTCCCTCAAGAGGTGATACTTTCAGTGTATCTGCTTTCTCTATTGGTGTGACCTTGTCTATATTTTTAGATCCATTGTTTTTTTAATACCAAAAATCAGTGTTATAGGTTAATTACTAATGGGTACCACATCATGATCCTAAAAAATGTATTTTTCCCCAAAAATCCTCCTTGGGATCATCGAAAGACACTATATTCTCATACTCCATTATAGAATCAGCGAAAAATGTCTACATTCAAATTTTCTAGATCATCTCTTCTCCATTGATATCAAAAACATATATTAATTATGACTTCAAGTCATTATTATTTTTTTGATAACAAGAATGAGTAAATCCCATAATGACCAGCTCCATATCTCATCCATACTCCAATAACAAATCCTTATTCCTTTTATGTTACATAAAGATATCCTAAATAAAAGAGTAATTTCATTCTCCTATATATGTATGATATCTTCCTACAATGATAAAATCATATTAAAATAAAGACTAGTAATTAATATGACATAAATGATTATTCCCTTTGTTGAAGAGTATGGTATCTTACTCATTCTCTCATTGTGTTATTTTTTCTGCAGAATCATTTTATTATAAATTTATATAATAAGTGACATAAAAACCAAAGCATTCTTGTATGTTTTTATAATAAATATATTTGGTATTTGGTATATGTATGTATATTAACATAATCCAAAAATCCCTTGGATATATCAAAAATGATATTGATCCCTAGAATACAGGCTATTTCACCTAAGTCTGTTATATAGATACACTTATTTAACCATTCTTTAATGGACTTTAATACTAGAATGTCTTTTTAATATGTAATATTTCATAAACATGTAATACTTAGATAATGAATTTATTCTCACTAACATCTTGATAACATTTGAATAACATTCATTCTTAATGAATCAAAATTATTATATATCATTATTAAATTGATTTTTCTAGGACCTCGATGAATGATTCAGTCCATAAATGGTTCTCTACTTCTTGAAAATATTTTTGGAATAATATGGAGTCACAAACCCTTCTTGTTTTGTTGTATATAACTCTTCTTGATATATCCCACTATGGAAAGAAGATTTGAAATATATATGCCAAATTTTTATGTCATGGAAAAGCTTCTATAGAAAGTAGGATTCTGATGGATTTAAAAATGGAAATTAGTGAAAATTATTCATCATATTAAATTTGTTGATTTTTATTAGACCCCTTATGTACTAAACATTATTTATAAGTATTTACATTACCTTCATTGTCTTGTTTTCTCTTGAATACCGTTTTGAATCCTATGGTATTTACATCATCTGGTGCATCGATATTAACCTAAGCATAGTTCGAATACATGGAATCCATTTCAGAATTAATAGTTTTTTTCCATATTGAGTCTTATTATCTCTCTACTACCTCTTTATATAAAATCGATTCATTATTTTCAACCAATAATGAGTCATAAAATTTGGTGTCTATAAAACCATATCACTTTGGTTATCTTTCCTCACATTTCTCTAACAAAATAATTATATTTGCAGAACTACATATTGCACATAAACCTATGGAATATGTTCATATAAAAAACTTTTATATCGTTATCATCAGCATCATTAAATCCAATATTGATCCCACTATCCTTTTTCAGTATGTTATCCCTGTTAATAAAAATAGCTTCTCTGGTGACAGTAAGTTTCTTATCTGAGTGGTTGTATTGGTAGTATCCCTTTATATCACTTGGATACCTAATAAAGATACAATTTTTACACTAAGATTATATATTTTGGCTCATAAGGAATTAAAAAACACCTCACAAACCCATATACATTTATCTGACAAAATGGGTTTCTTTTCACACCAAAACTTGAAGGGATTCCCATTTTTCACTTTAGGTGGTACTCAGTTTAAAGTATATGATGTAGTTTGTAATTCATATCCTCAAAAGGATAATGGAGGATCATCATGACTCATCACTGACCTTGTTATGTCTAACATTTCATGGTTCCATCTTTCACTAATACCATTCCTCTATGGTGTAAATTAGAGTGAGTTGAGATAGAATCCCATACTCCTGTAGAATGTCGATTAAATCTTGGTTATGATATACAAAACCTCAATCTACTCAGATCATCTTTATCTTTTTTCTATGTTGATACTATATATCATTCTTGAATTCATTTAAATTCTAAAAGGAATATTACATATACCTCATCATATAGACATAATAAAAGGTACTCAAGTAATCATTAAAAGTTATAAAGTAAGAACACTAATGCTGGCTTCTACTGGAAATTATCCACACACAACATTGAGTACCAAACATATAATATTTTTTACCATTTATCTATTTACATTGAATTTATATTTTTTCATTATATCTTGTAATCATGAACGACATCTTTTAAGTGGTTTTAACTCAAAAGTGTATAAATAACCATTTTGAAAGAGTAATTTCAAATGAATCTAATTTACATAAATAATATGTTTATTTTCATTATAATTGGTATATGATCCATGTGACGATGATTAATTATCTATTTTGAATACCCGGTTTTAATAATTTAATAAATAAAGTAAATTATTTAAATTCACTATACGATAACATATTTTTTCTTTATAAAAGGAGAAAAATTTATTTACAAACATGAAAAGAGATCCATCAACATCTAAGGATGATACATAAATAATATCCATAGTAATAGTAGGTTCATAATAACTATCCCTTATAACTAACATCATTATTGATGGTAGTGAAATTTGGTAGTAACCAATGGATAGAGAAGTTTTCCTCCAACATTAGCATCTCTTATATCCACCTATATTCTAGAAATAGTTTGAAATCTATTTTTTACAAAATTTACATATATATGTGAGAACCACCAGGTATATCTAACAAACCAATTTGTGGAAATTGAAATATTAAAAATGATAGAAAACACACCTTTATGTTCTCTTGGATTCTAGGTGCAGTTCCTCTTAAAGTGTCCTAGGTTTGCACATGAAAAAAATACTACCACCATTTCATTTACATACCTTTGGATATTCATCTTTTAAGAAAGACATTTAATGGAATATGTTTTACATGTAATGATTCCTGGGATCATTAAACTTTTTCTTACTTTTATTTTCCCCCCTAATAAGCATAGGTTTGTAACATCCTTGATGATTTGGTGGAGGCTTAGGTAGTGGAGCAGGCACAGGGACTGGATTGAGTGTGACAGAGGACGCTTCATGTAGAGACCCGAAGCTTATCGTACATGGAAATTACATTACATTTTCGGAATACTTAGTACATAACAAAAACACACACACAAGGATCGTAATAGTTTAGTGTCTTTGGAAACTCGGAACGTATTCTTCTAATCGTGGTGAAAGATCTTTAATATCTCCCATAAAGATCTTCCTTTTTTTTACCTAAAAACATTTCTTTATATCCTGGGGAAAAGAAAACATAAAAGGGTGAGCTCAAATGCTCAGTAAGGGTAAACAAAAGAAATATCAATCACATCATATACATAAGAACATAGCATTTGGAAATCATAACCTGCAAAAGAGCTCATAATATCATAACATGGGATAATTCATAGTAGTGAAATGAAATCATAACTTAAAACATTACTCATTGTGGCATACACACATAATCATAGAGAATCATTTCTTGTTAGTCAAGACTCATTGCCAAGACTATCTTAGTGGACAAAGTCCCTTTCTGAATCGAGTAATCCTCGTTTCAGTCCTGTTTCACTGAACCGGTATAACCTACCATTCCAGCCATGTCTATCTCATGAGATATAAACTCTTTACCCAATGCATTGGAGGGAGATATAGGTCCCACCCATCTCTTAATGAATCCTTTCTTATGTGTGCCACAGAATCATAAATCATACATCATTGCATAACCCATGTAATAAAAATGGGATTCTTAAACAACATGACATCATAAAACCATTCATATAAGATAAAGGAATTCATAAACATAATTCCATCACAACATAGTCAAATCAATGTAAAAATATGGATAGAAACAGAACCTTTATTATCTTAGATGGAAAATAATTTTGATAAAACACTTGAATTGAATTCTTGAGGAAAATATCCTTTCTTCTTCAAAATCAATTTCTTTTCACAAAACATCATGAAATTTTTAAAAGAAAGATATTTTATTGAAAATAGTCATGAAATCTTTTGGAGGAATCTTCATAAAAATAAGGCTTTATAAAACCGTAAAAATCCGTTCGTGCCGTTTAAGTTAAAAAAACATTCTTCTCGTACTTTTGTCGGAAAAGTCAAAAATTACCTCGTATGAAAAACGACAAAAGATTCCATTCATATCTTTTACTAAAAACTCACTGAAGGGTAAAATTGGATTTAAACAATTGTAGGTGGATGTAAATAACATTACATATTGAGGAAACATGGATGTGGATGATAAAATACACCCCAGTAATTACCAAAGTAAAAACAATCTCGGATAAAAATGAGATTGTGATATTTCCCTTACCTTAGGTCTGACTTGCTTTGTAAGTGTCCAAACCTCCTGTATAATGATTTAAATCATGTTATTGACTTATTACAGAATCATATTCATTGTTATGATATCATATATGGTTCACTTATGACATTATATTACCCGTTCTTTTGTAAATTCCATGTTAAAGAAGCGTTTTGGGTAAAATCGTTTCATTTATCGTAGGTGTTTTGACTTGTTGTTCTTGACATCATTATTACTTATATCATGATTTACTTACTTCCAGAATATAAAATATGATTTATATATCATATATATTCAGTATATATATATATATAAAAGATAGATAAATAAAATGAAAAACACCGTTCATGGAGACGGTAGTCCGTACGTACGCATGAACGCTGTTTTTCTTTCCTTATTGTCTTGAAATGGAAGTAAGTAGATGACATACATATGTATATATATACATAAATCCAGTAGCTTTATAATGTAATATATTTCATTATTATTTCTTATATATACATTATAATCATTCTTAAATGGTTAACATGGAGAATGAATCTCATCGCGTCGTGGAGACGGTAGTCCGTACGTACGCACGAGCGATGATATCATTTCTATAAATATTGAATTGAATTGGAGTGGATTATAAAATATATCAGAATCAATATGATGTTGTAATAACTATGTATAGTTATTCTTTACACCATTATACCCATCCATGTAAGGTGGTGGTGGAAAATAGATTACACCACGGCGTGGAGACGGTATTCCGTACGTACGCACACGCGGTGATTTCTTTTTCCGTAGGATGGATAGATGGTGAAATAGGGTTGTTTCATACTTATAATAACATATCAGTATATGAGTGATACTGATGTTATTACTTCATAATGAAACAACCTAAGAAGAAGAAGTGGAAGAAGAAATAAAGATGAAAGAATTGGTAACGGTAATTACCTCTTCTTTGAAGTGCCTCATTGAGACCTCCTCTTAGGTCACTTGAATTGGTCTTTGAGGAAGACCAGAACCTCTAGGATGTTGCTAGGGATGTGGAGAAGAGATTTTGGCAGGGGTTGGCCGAGCTTGAGTGCTCAAATTGGTGTGAGGAGGAAGGGGAGGAGGTGTCCTTTTATAGGGGAGGAGAGGGGCACCTTAGGAATATCTCAAAATATTATTTTATATTAAAGTCAAAATCGGTTTATAATGGTTCCAAAGGGTCTTATTTCAAAGCTAAAGTGGGGAAGGGTAGAAATCCTATAATCCAATAGAATTTAGACAAGTTTAGGATATTATTTTAACCTTATCAATTAGATTTAACTCTAAGATAAATAATTTTAACTTTTACCGTGTCTTTTTGTTTTCTTTCACTATATGGTTAATACACTTACTATAACATGCCAAACGAACCCAAAATTGTATATTATTAATAAATATATCCTTATCTAAGTCATTTGGCCGAACCTTAGATTTTTAGGAATAAAATAACAATTAATAATATAATATTTGATTTAAAAACTATTTTGTGTCAATTTTGACACTATTTGATATATGATTTTTGTGAAAGTCATAACAGAATTAAATGTTCGAACCAAGTTGATTAAATCAACATTAATATATCATAGTAACCTAGAAAATTAGTGGAATTCATAAAAAGTCTTGAATTACATTTATTTTGGTATTTATATTATCAATTATGTCAATATTTCATTAATAAGATAATTACTGCATCATCTTTGTGTCATAAATAAATTAACTTATTTGATTTTTAAAAATTACAAATAAAATACCATTATGTAGGAAATCGTTTTAGCTTTCTAATGAATATTTACAATCGAATTTATCGTATGTATAACCCCATATTAAAAATGATTTACTTATTAAACTTTGATTTTAACTATTTTAACCCTTCTTTAAATAAATTAATAATAAATGTCCTAATCTAATCCAAGTGGGCCTAAATGGTCATATTTTATTCTTAAGTTTGTTTTTGGTCGAATTACACTTGTCCAATAGAATTAGGACATGTGTTAGGGTAATAGTAATATCATATTTACCCTTAGTTACCCTATTTACTATTAACCGCGGTAAAAAAAGTAAAAAGTTACTATTCACCAAAAAATTATTTTCATCTCATTGAACCACATTTTAGTCCTTGATATTAACCGTGTCTCTCGGATTTTTGAAATTCCATTCACAGAAGCGGTAAAATTAAGTTTTAAGAAAAATTCAGTTTTTTAACTACCACTTAGTAGTTTCACTATTCATCAAAAATTGATGTTTTTCAGAACAATGCCAAAATTTCATCCTAAGCTATATTTCATATTCCGAATTCAAAAATGAAGCTTATTTTACCAAATTCATAACATAGAAGTTGCATTAATTAATTTTATAATTAAATCCCGCTGTTAAAACAAATAGCGTGTTTTTAAGAAACAATATCTATCAAAAGATTGACACTTGATTATGTCTGGTTTAAATGTGAAATTACAACCAATGACCAACATTGTATTAAATTGTAAAAATATATTCTAAATATACTTTAAAACCACTCAAATTAATGATTTATCACTATTAATTATTTCGATTAAAAAAGTTGTTTTTAATTATAATTTAGTAATTTTCACTATTCATCAGAATATGAAAGTTATCCGAAAAGTACCAAAATTTCACCTTAGGCGAAATTCGATACTCCGAATCCAAAAATAAAGTTCATTTTGAAATATAAGATTTACAGAATTTTAAAAAGTGGTTATTACTATTCATAACGGCTAGTTTTAATAATATTTTAATAGCATATCGTTGTTTAGTGAAACTCGGTATTGCGTATTACACACGCTATCGAGGAAGGTCGCGATTGCGTGTAATGCAAGGCAAGTCAAGGATGCGTGTTGTGCAAGATCCTTTTGGTGTAGCGTACAACACAAGACATTAACAAAATTAAAAAGAATATTTTTTATAAAATCTTGGGCTGTTACATTCTACCCCCCTTAAAATGAATTTCGCCCTCGAAATTCATCGGGGTTATAAATGGTTTACTATTTGAAAGTTTCTTTAATAGAAACCCACATCGTAAAAGGGAATACCAAAACTTGGCTTTAAAAACTAAAGTATGAAATGTAACGATTACCCAAATAAACTAATCACTGGGTTTCCACATAGGTGAAAATATGGATATTGAAGAGAAATCTAACCATCATGTTCTGATGGAGAGTGGTAGAGAACATGGCTATGGAAAAGCCAGTAATCACAAATCCATAAATTTGTGACGATCTAAGGTACCATCTGATTCATCAGGTATAAGATCACTAGGACAACATTTTTGGTTTTCAAGATCATTTCCCTAAAGTTGAAAATTTTAATTAGAATAAATACTTACTTTATTTTGATACAATATCACTGTTGTTCGTGCCTTTAACAATTTACACTTCATCTCTTAAATAAATGAAGTTGAATTTGTTATTCGTGAAGTGTTAGCAGATCATGTGATAGAATGAAAGTTCATTCCATCTGTTTCAAACAAAAGGTTAGCAAAAGTTATTAAATATACATAAGTCATTCTATAGTGAGATTAATCATATATGGTTCCTAAAATGGACTTATACTTCATATATCATACTGCTTAATATAATAAAACTAGTTTCTACTAAACAGGGACTTCCTGTAGGCGAGTGGTAGGCGATAAAGGCCAGTCGCACTTCGGTTGTGGGTTCGATTCCTACAGCCTTGTCCGAAGCGATGGGCTGTCGCCCGTCCTGCAGGTTGTCCTTTTTATAAAACTATATTACTATAACATCCCATCAATAATATCGAAAAAACTTATATCCTTAAACAATACTAACTTATGTCCAACATAATCCATTCCAATCTTTAGGCTTATCCATAATACTGCAGTCCATTCTCATAACATAGTGAAAACGATTACCAGAGATTTAATACCATCGTTGATCCCCATATATCATAAGATATATCTTGTTGGACACATTCCAAACATTCAAAGGCCTTAATCTTGTACTCTCTTGAATACCCCTTGAACCTTAGTGAAAACTTGAATGCAGTTAAAAGTTAACACTTTCCACATACCAAAATCCTCAAAATTATATATACTCAAACCATGATATCACTTAGTCCTTATATCAATCATGAGCTCATGAATACTGTCAAACATTTCATTTCCTCCTTATCCCTTCATTATGCGCATATCATCCACTTTCCAAAAAATATCTGAATAACCTTTCATTGTTACTCATACCATTCATCATAAACTTTCAAAACTTAAGGAAAGACAACAGTGTAACAATCCTTAGATGTCTTTTTATTCTATAGTACAACATTACACTTGATAAACATGTAATCATTCCACTACCTTCTTAAACCATTGACCGAGCTTCAATAATTCTTTCATCTCACATATCATTTGTAGTCTCTTCATCATCATCCACATAAATACTACCCATATGACCATACTGATTCTCTTCATGAGTCTTTCCCTTAGGGCATTTGTTTGCATAATGCCCATACATTCCACATTTAAAACACTTAACCATTTTTGATGTCGTAGCAATACCATTATCCTCATCCATGGTGTTAACCGACCCTTTTCCTTTGCACTTACTTGCTTTGTGTCCTTCTTTTCCACACCCAAAGCATCTTCCAGTTCCCTTGAAACATTCTCCTTGATGCCTCTTCCCACATGATTTACATTGGGGAAATTGAACTTTCTTTCCTCTATGATCATCATGGAACTCCATCTTTCTCTTATTAGACGAGTCAGGAAACTTACCAAATTTTACTTTATTGATCATATTATGAGATTGCTGATTCGGCATAATAATTATGTTTGGACTTCCAAATCCCATTTCATTATGAAGAATATAATTCCATTGTCCATCATATCCTCCATTATCGTGAATCATCTTGTTTCCAGCCATTCTCTAAAACCCAAAAAGAATAGTGTGAGAGGCAAAAATCATGCTAGGGAAAACAACATAATAAAGGGGAAGTACCTTCAATATCTAACATCTAAGGTTTAATTCTATGATCGTTAGCGTAATTCTAGTACAATAACCTATACGTATACTTAACCTTAGGGACATCCCTTGACATACCTTAGAAATATCTCTAGGGATCTCACTAAAGTTCTCGCATCCTAGTTTCCAAAGGTTGACTAAACCTTTCCTCTGATACCAACTGTAGAGACCCGAAGCTTATCGTACATGGACATTACATTACATTTGCGGAATACTTAGTACATAACAAAAACACACACACAAGGATCGTAATAGTTTAGTGTCTTTGGAAACTCGGAACGTATTCTTCTAATCGTGGTGAAAGATCTTCAATATCTCCCATAAAGATCTTCCTTTTTTTTACCTAAAAACCTTTCTTTATATCCTGGGGAAAAGAAAACATAAAAGGGTGAGCTCAAATGCTCAGTAAGGGTAAACAAAAGAAATATCAATCACATCATATACATAAGAACATAGCTTTTGGAAATCATAACCTGCAAAAGAGCTCATAATATCATAACATGGGATAATTCATAGTAGTGAAATGAAATCATAACTTAAAACATTACTCATTGTGGAATACACACATAATCATATAGAATCATTTCTTGTTAGTCAAGACTCATTGCCAAGACTATCTTAGTGGACAAAGTCCCTTTCTGAATCGATTAATCCTCGTTTCAGTCCTGTTTCACTGAACCGGTATAACCTACCATTCCAGCCATGTCTATCTCATGAGATATAAAATCTTTACCCAATGCATTGGAGGGAGATATAGGTCCCACCCATCTCTTAATGAATCCTTTCTTATGTGTGCCACAGAATCATAAATCATACATCATTGCATAACCCATGTAATAAAAATGGGATTCTTAAACAACATGACATCATAAAACCATTCATATAAGATAAAGGAATTCATAAACATAATTCCATCACAACATAGTCAAATCAATGCAAAAATATGGATAGAAACAGAACCTTTATTATCTTAGATGGAAAATAATTTTGATAAAACACTTGAATTGAATTCTTGAGGAAAATATCCTTTCTTCTTCAAAATCAATTTCTTTTCACAAAACATCATGAAATTTTTAAAAGAAAGATATTTTATTGAAAATAGTCATGAAATCTTTTGGTGGAATCTTTATAAAAATAAGGCTTTATAAAACCGTAAAAATCCGTTCGTGCCGTTTAAGTTAAAAAAAACATTCTTCTCGTACTTTTGTCGGAAAAGTCAAAAATTACCTCGTATGAAAAACGACAAAAGATTCCTTTCATATCTTTTACTAAAAACTCACTGAAGGGTAAAATTGGATTTAAACAATTGTAGGTGGATGTAAATAACATTACATATTGAGGAAACATGGATGTGGATGATAAAATACACCCCAGTAATTACCAAAGTAAAAACAATCTCGGATAAAAATGGGATTGTGATATTTCCCTTACCTTAGGTCCGACTTGCTTTGTAAGTGTCCAAACCTCCTGTATAATGATTTAAATCATGTTATTGACTTATTACAGAATCATATTCATTGTTATGATATCATATATGGTTCACTTATGACATTATATTACCCGTTCTTTTGTAAATTCCATGTTAAAGAAGCGTTTTGGGTAAAATCGTTTCATTTATCGTAGGTGTTTTGACTTGTTGTTCTTGACATCATTATTACTTATATCATGATTTACTTACTTCCAGAATATAAAATATGATTTATATATCATATATATTCAGTATATATATATATATATAAAAGATAGATAAATAAAATGAAAAACACCGTTCATGGAGACGGTAGTCCGTACGTACGCATGAACGCTGTTTTTCTTTCCTTATTGTCTTGAAATGGAAGTAAGTAGATGACATACATATGTATATATATACATAAATCCAGTAGCTTTATAATGTCATATATTTCATTATTATTTCTTATATATACATTATAATCATTCTTAAATGGTTAACATGGAGAATGAATCTCATCGCGTCGTGGAGACGGTAGTCCGTACGTACGCACGAGCGATGATATCATTTCTATAAATATTGAATTGAATTGGAGTGGATTATAAAATATATCAGAATCAATATGATGTTGTAATAACTATGTATAGTTATTCTTTACACCATTATACCCATCCATGTAAGGTGGTGGTGGAAAATAGATTACACCACGGCGTGGAGACGGTATTCCGTACGTACGCACGCGCGGTGATTTCTTTTTCCGTAGGATGGATAGATGGTGAAATAGGGTTGTTTCATACTTATAATAACATATCACTATATGAGTGATACTGATGTTATTACTTCATAATGAAACAACCTAAGAAGAAGAAGTGGAAGAAGAAATAAAGATGAAAGAATTGGTAACGGTAATTACCTCTTCTTTGAAGTGCCTCTTTGAGACCTCCTCTTAGGGCACTTGAATTGGTCTTTGAGGACGACCAGAACCTCTAGGGTGTTTATAGGGAAGTGGAGATGAGATTTTGGCAGGGTTTTTCTGAGCTTGAGTGCTCAAATTGGTGTGAGGAGGAAGGGGAGGAGGTGTCCTTTTATAGGGGAGGAGAGGGGCACCTTAGGAATATCTCAAAATATTATTTTATATTAAAGTCAAAATCGGTTTATAATGGTTACAAAGGGTCTTATTTGAAAGATAAAGTGGGGAAGGGTCGAAATCCTATCATCCAATAGAATTTAGACAAGTTTAGGATATTATTTTAACCTTATCAATTAGATTTAACTCTAAGATAAATAATTTTAACTTTTACCGTGTCTTTTTGTTTTCTTTCACTATATGGTTAATACACTTACTATAACATGCGAAACGAACCCAAAATTGTATATTATTAATAACTATATCCTTATCTAAGTCATTTGGCCGAACCTTAGATTTTTAGGAATAAAATAACAATTAATAATATAATATTTGATTTAAAAACTATTTTGTGTCAATTTTGACACTATTTGATATATGATTTTTGCGAAAGTCATAACAGAATTAAATGTTCGAACCAAGTTGATTAAATCAACATTAATATATCATAGTAACCTAGAAAATTAGTGGAATTCATAAAAAGGCTTGAATTACATTTATTTTGGTATTTATATTATCAATTATGTCAATATTTCATTAATAAGATAATTACTGCATCATCTTTGTGTCATAAATAAATTAACTTATTTGATTTTTAAAAATTACAAATAAAATACCATTATGTAGGAAATCTTTTTAGCTTTCTAATGAATATTTACAATCAAATTTAGCTTATGTATAACCCCATATTAAAAATGATTTACTTATTAAACTTTGATTTTAACTATTTTAACCCTTCTTTAAATAAATTAATAATAAATGTCCTAATCTAATCCAAGTGGGCCTAAATGGTCATATTTTATTCTTAAGTTTGTTTTTGGTCGAATTACACTTGTCCAATAGAATTAGGACATGTGTTAGGGTAATAGTAATATCATATTTTCCCTTAGTTACCCTATTTACTATTAACCGCGGTAAAAAAAGTAAAAAGTTACTATTCACCAAAAAATTATTTTCATCTCATTGAACCACATTTTAGTCCTTGATATTAACCGTGTCTCTCGGATTTTTGAAATTCCATTCACAGAAGCGGTAAAATTAAGTTTTATGAAAAATTCAGTTTTTTAACTACCACTTAGTAGTTTCACTATTCATCAAAAATTGATGTTTTTCAGAACAATGCCAAAATTTCATCCTAAGCTATATTTCATATTCCGAATTCAAAAATGAAGCTTATTTTACCAAATTCATAACATAGAAGTTGCATTAATTAATTTTATAATTAAATCCCGCTGTTAAAACAAATAGCGTGTTTTTAAGAAACAATATCTATCAAAAGATTGACACTTGATTATGTCTGGTATAAATGTGAAATTACAACCAATGACCAACATTGTATTAAATTGTAAAAATATATTCTAAATATACTTTAAAACCACTCAAATTAATGATTTATCACTATTAATTATTTCGATTAAAAAAGTTGTTTTTAATTATAATTTAGTAATTTTCACTATTAATCAGAATATGAAAGTTATCCGAAAAGTACCAAAATTTCACCTTAGGCGAAATTCGATACTCCGAATCCAAAAATAAAGTTCATTTTGAAATATAAGATTTACAGAATTTTAAAAAGTGGTTATTACTATTCATAACGGCTAGTTTTAATAATATTTTAATAGCATATCGTTGTTTAGTGAAACTCGGTATTGCGTATTACACACGCTATCGAGGAAGGTCGCGATTGCGTGTAATGCAAGGCAAGTCAAGGATGCGTGTTGTGCAAGATCCTTTTGGTGTAGCGTACAACACAAGACATTAATAAAATTAAAAAGAATATTTTTTTATAAAATCTTGGGCTGTTACACTTCAGCTCTAACTGTTCTCTTTGCAGGAGCCTGTGAGGCTATTTGGAACTTCATATTAGTCCGTCGCAGGGAGTCTTCAATTATCTGGGAAATATCAGAGAGATTGCAGAAGCCAGTGGTGAACTCCACTAGTATGGGTGTTGTTCGTAGCTCATCTCGAAAGTTATCGATGCATATGGGCAACATATCATCTTGGGGCATTGGACTATTAGAGAGTAGGTCAGACCCTTCCATCTGGAGATGAAATCTGAGACCCTCTCATTCTCCCTCTATTTTCAATTAATGAGGTCTCTGACCGTTGTCTTAGGTAGCATTGAGCTGAAGTGGAATAGGAACTACTGTTGAAGGTCTTCCAAACATTTTATTTACTGATCTGGCAGACTCGTATACGAGAAGAAGGCAGATCCTTGCATGGTCCGCATGAAGCATCTGAGTTTCACTACTTTTTGTTGCTCTGGAGTTCCCATCATAGGGATTCAATAAGACACGTAGTGCATCAAATGTTGTTCTGGATCACCTGATCCATTGAAAATAGGGAATACAGGGCTCCCAAAATTGGGTGGAGGAGGCATGTTGCTCACACAATATGGGTAGGGCTTTCGCTCTGGTTGTACCAGAGCACGCAGAGTTTCTATTGCTTCCAATTGAGCTGTCATTGCCTCGATGGTGTTGTCGAGACCCTGGTTCACATCTTTATGAGACCAGTCATGGGCTGGTGTAGCCCGAGGAATTGCTTGAGGATCCGGCTCGGCCGGCACCAAGGGTGAATATCCCGTTTGTGACACCTTCGGAGGTCTCAGACGTACTCACACTGGTTGCATCCTGACTGGGGGGAAGACTTTGTATTCATCTGAATCAATGTTCAGGTAGTTGGATTGGTCGGGCACCACATAGGGTGGGACCCCTGACCATGCTTCATTTTCCGGGTAAAACCTTGGTCTTTGAGATGCAATTATTAAGAGTGCAAGTTGTTGATCTTCTTGGGAAGCAATTTCCATGAGATGGTTCCTCTAGAGTAAGTCGGTGTTAAGCCACCTCAATTCATTCATTTCCTCTTCCTATTGAATGAATCTCTTTTCGAGCATAAGTGGCCCGTTTTTATCGAGAGAAGGAGGCAGGTTAAGGGTAACTGGTCCTTTATTCTTATCCGTGTTGGAATCATGCAAGGTTAGTGGATGAGGGTAAGCTGGAGGGGCGGGCATATTTAGGGCAGCCCTCTGGTTCCGAGTGTGCACACCTGATGGTTTGTTGTGAATCACAGCCTGAACGAAACCGTCGTCTCCTGATCCATCCGGATTTGCATCATCTCTGGTGTTACCCATGGGGTTAACCTCTATGGAATTGATGGATTCATATCGCGTGGTGGAGGATATGTCATCTTCGAAATAAGAAGTGGATCTTTCATGCCTTTTACTTTTCCTCCCCTTCCTTTCCAGGGATTTCTTTTAGAATCCTTGATGAAGGGTGACATGGAGAGTTATCTGATATAACCTTATGGTATGCCTACATCTTGAAGGGGATTATGATTTAAAGGACAGGATAGGACTAGAACCTCCTCTTTTGACTATCCTCCCTAGATGAAAAAATATTGATTCTCATGGGGGAGGTTTTTGTTGAGGTGGTAAAAATACCCCCAACCGTGAGGGCTGTGGTTGGCTCCATTCCCTAGATGTTGAGTCTCTTCCAATTTTTATTGGTCTTAAGGGGGAATTTTCTATTAAAAATGTCCCATCCCTGCAGGTCGGGGTTGAACCAAGATTGCGGCATCGGCTGCTGCTATTGCTACATGCCTGATCTTGCGTGCCCCCATTCGGGGGTGAATAGGATCTGATTCCGATTTCACCTGCGAATCAATCCCCTATGGGAGGCAAGAAATGATTGTTTATTGGACTATCTTAGGTGAGAGTATTGTTGTATGCTTTCAGTGGCCTGATTTAATAGTTCGTGAATGGATTGTTCCCATCGGGCCTGAAGCTTCTAGGACTTACTCAAGGCATGTCTTTGTTGGGTGCGTCTCCTTTCCCAAACATGGAGACCACTCGGTTTCTATCTTGACGTGATGACGTTGCAAGACATTAATCCAAATGAGTTCTTCTGGGTGGGGAGCAGAGTGAAATGCAGAGCCCCATGTTCTCCCCATCCTCTGATATGGGCTCCCGTTGGAGCGTCACCAATGAGGCGGTGCAACTGGTGTAGTTCATAGAGGTTGGCTAACTCAACGTTTCCTTTACGCTTCATTGGTCGCGGTTTCCGCACCGAAGGAAGAGCTTCCAGGTCGATGTGACGCAAGAGGTATTATATTTTCTTGACATGGTCTACATACCCATCGTAGGATAGGAAGCTTGATTTCAACTGACAGAGGGTTGTCCATATATTGGAGCAGATGTCGTGCACACATTCTTCTGACAAATTTCTGGGTATGTCGAATTGATAGGTGGCCGTGGGCGAAAACATAACGGGTACATCATCCCTGCCAGTCATTTACTTAGGTGCAACATGTCGTCATACTCCTCCTCTAGTGATTCCTCTACCTGGTCAGCCCAACTGAGACGCTCACCGATAGTGTGGTCAGGGGCAGTGGGGTAGTAGGTATTGAATTATCATGTGGGCAATTCTGAGGTGTTTTAGAAGATGAACGTTTCCCCATTCCATCTCCTAATTGAATAAGGGTGTCATTGGTGACTAGTTGTGAATCTGACATGCTTGATCCTATCCTTCCGAGTTCCTCGTAAAATGAGGGATTTTCTGTACTTGATTTGGAAGGGGTAGGACCTTCCTGTCGATATGATATGTCACTGCGGGGAGGACCTTCGCAATGGCGGCTGCAATGGAGAGGACTACCATTACAACTGATGCAGGGTGAGAACATGTGGGGTACACCTTGGGGAGGCGCTTCATAATGTACCGTAATGAGGGGAGGGCCTTCTCATTGTTCGACGTCTCGGTGGGGAGGGCCTCTGCTATCCTTGTTGTAATGGCGAGGGCTACCATTACTACTTGACGCCTCACTTCATAGAGGACTTTTGCAGTGCATACCCTAGGGAGGACGTCCAAGGTGTGTAGAGTTGTTACGGGGAGGGAATTCTCAACAACTTCCATCATGTCGAGGATGAACATCATGGTTTCACGTTCGATGTGTATCCCGGGGAGGACCTTCAAGACACACTTCTACAAGGGGAGGACCTTCTTGTTGCTTGGGGCCATTGTGGGGAGGACCTTTTCAATGGTAGCCGTGGTGGCAAGGACTACAATCACAGCTTCCGTGGGGAGAATTTCAATGGGGTACACCCTGGGGAGGGCCCTCATAATGTACCACAATGAGGGGAGGGCCTTCTCGTTGCTTGACGTCTTCACAGGGAGGACCTCTATTATCAGAGTGGCGAGGACTACCATCGTGACTTGATGCCTGGCTGCGCGGAGTGTCATTGCAACATAACCCATGGGGAGGACCATCAAGGCAGGCCACAACAAGGGGAGGGCCTTCATTTCGTGATGAGACGTCACTGGGGGAAGGGCCTCCGCAAGTGCGACTACAACAGCGAGGGATACTATCATAATCTATGGTCCCACTGCACAGATAGTGTTTGCAGTGTATACCCTGGGGAGGACCTTTAGGTTAGACCGCAACAATTGGAGGGCCTTCATGCTCCTCGATCTTCTGGTAATACGGAGGGATTCTGTGACTTGCATCAAAAGAGAATCTCTCGTGATCGTTCGTTATATGCCCGTGGGGGCTTCCCCCACAGGTGCTCTGGGGAGGACCTTCAGAGCAGCTTGTAGCGATATTGCGGGGAGGACCTTCACAACTGCTACTTCCACTCTCATAATATGGTAACAGGGTGAAAGGGTTTTGATCCTTCGATATGTGCTTAGCGGCATTGGGAACCCCAGCTTCCAGCAGATTAGTGTAATGAACTAGCTCTTTATTTTTTGGCTTCCTTCGGCACGTTTGGGATGATTTCTTGTAAGCAGTAGGGTCCGTCTGCTGTTGATAATGGGCTTAACCTTGGGTTCCATTTCTAATTGGGTCCCGTGATGCTGTTGGAATATTCCGACGAACATATTGACTTTTATAAGGGATATATTCCTGATCCGAAGAATCCACCATGATAGACTGGTGTCCCCCAGTTGGAACGAGTGAAACTGCTCGATCCAGTTTCCCTTGTATTGCGGAATATGGCCATCGACCCTCCTGGGTGGAAGTAGGGATACAGATCTGCTCGAAGGTGGCTATCTCGTCTCTTAGATGAGTCGCCTTAATTGGGTAGATGGGCTCATGGGCCCGAGTCCTTTCCATTTCCGCTGATTCAATTACATTCTGCAAAGTCTACAAGATATGATCTTGGATTGATACCTGCTCCTCCATCATTGATAAGATATGCAGAGAGACATCTTTGGCTGGAATGGGTATGAAGGCACATTCCAGTATCTAAGTAGGAATATCCTACTATGGTCCTCATGTGGACAGTGGGTACCGACAATTCTCATGTGTCGGGGAAGGTGAACAAGTATTCCCCTGTGTCGGGATATGCCAGTTTATCTCTCTGTTTTCTGCCACATCGGGATGGCAGACATTACTTGCATTTGTAGGTAGCTGGCCATGCATATGTTGGTTCCCCACCATATCGAGTCGGTGGGCCTTTTTTGAAGGTAGATGTGCCCGCCTATTAATTTTTGCCACATCTAGATGGTGGGCTTTGTTGATCGCCACCACATCGGGATGGTAGGCTTCAGGGGAATCTTATAGTATCTGGTTCTGTAGGCGCTGGGTTGCAACCACGTCTGGTTGGTGGGCTTCATGACCTTGGGTAGGGAGAGGTGCCTACCGGGTTGGTGCCGTCCTATGTGAGCGACGGGCTTGATGGGGCTTGGAGAGGATGTGTGCCTGCTCATATGATGTCTCCATGTCTGGATGGTAGGCTTTGGAGGAGTAGATAGGTGTATGTGCCTGCTTGCAATACATCTCTGTGACCGAGTAGTGGAGCTCCTCCTCAGGGACAAGGGTATTGACCAGTCCCTGGGTGTATGTTTTCTGCCCTCGTCAGGCGGTCCGATGGGTCGGTGCTCGGGGAGCGTGGGCCTGGATCCTCGGGGTTACATCCTCTTTAATGTGAGGATATTGAGTTACAGCGTAACTGCGACGACGTCTTCCGGTGGGGGCCTTAGAGCGGAACCCCCGCTCAAGCGGGGATAAAGTCCTCAATGTCGACCTCATCCACCTCGCTAAGATAAGGGAGGTACGCGTTGTCTCGTTCCGGGGATAGACTCGTGAAATGGTTTGAGATGGAAATAGGAGCCATCTAGATTGGCTTTCGTGGTCACTGCTAGGTAGGCGACCAGAGGGTCTTGGAAGATTGGAGGGCATGCATGGCCGACCCCACCGTCGGGAGAGTACCGTTCAAGTGGTACTCTCGGATCAACGCATTCGAGACCCAACGTTGAAGACGTTGAGTAGGTGACGGTGTCCTTTGTTGGTGAGGAGGTCTAGTCATTGTATTTCTTGAAGTACACGTCTGTGAGTTCCTCCATGATGCCATTGGATCAATGGGAGTTCTGAGTGGTACCTATAAAATATTTTAAAAAATACAAACATCAAACTCATCAAAGCAGCTTCTCATGATCCCATGGATAATTAATGACCTTGCTTGTCCCTCCTTGTGAGTATAAGTGGGCACAGAGTGGGATTCGGTTAAATCCATCATTCTTGGTTAAAGATTCACATCGGGTTCACCATTTTGGTTTCGAACGGGGGAACAGGAGGACCGACACGCCTGACGGTCGATCTGGCGGAGGGAGGAGTTCCTCTCTATTTCTCAGGTTAGTTATATCGGGCTTTGTTTCAAAACACCCAACGTTTCTTTATCAAATGATTTGTGGACCTACTTTCAAAAGGTAGGTGTTTGCTGGTCGATTCGGACAATGATGCTTAAAAACTCACATTGGTCGAGAGGATGGGAATTAGGGCTCATCGCACGCTTTTAGGGGGAAATTATTTCCTATTCTGGGACTCTCTTACAGATTTAAGACATATTCATATGTTCATGAATCTATGGTTTATACCCAAGCATAGTATCTGTAGATTAGTCCCGGTTGGTAGTGGTCAGCTGAATACAGGGATTCAGAATCATTTAGGCCTGAGGTTTACCATACCTCACTGGATTAATGACTCAGAGGTGTTTGGACTCATTGAGATGGCACTGACTTGAAGCCTTATAATTGGGTGCTCTGGAGTTTATTGTCATCCAGGGGGGAAGATAACAACTTGAGCATTTGGATCAAACCCACGATATGGGTTTCCTACCGATCCTCATGAGAGGAATCAGAATCTACGTAGTTCGGTCGGAGGTCATGATTGGAACTTACACATGTTTAGTGGCCCATTTTTGGGATTGAACCTCGGGGAGGCATCCTACGCACCTTGTTTAGGAAATCGGGATCAAGACCCACATAGTTTGTTTTGAGGGCATGATTGGGACTTACAAATGGTTAGTGGACCGTTGTTGGGATTGAACGTTGGGAAGGTGCCCTACGTACCCTATTAGTAAACAGGGATAAAAACCCACGTACTTCATTGTGAGGGCCATCGTTGTGCGAGTGTCATGGCCATTACAAATCCCTAAGCCTACGTGAGCCATGATCGGTGTGAGAAACAAGAGAATTAAATAGACATGGGAAGCCTGACACTTTCTCCCTACTGAGAGAAGGGGAGGAAGACGACGAGCAGAGCAGAAGTCTGGGACCACTAGACTCTCCTTCTCCCTGATGTTGGAGGAAGGTAGGAGTCGACAGTGGAGCAATGCACCTTCCGTAATGAGAGGGGAAGGGCCATTGGATTTCGGCGAGGATGGTGTGGGGCTTACTCTAGGAGGGATGCCCATAATTTCTTTTCCCATGTCTATCCATGAGGGCATCCCAACTCACTGGTGGGTTGAGGCATTCACCTATGCGTTAGTTCACAAGAAGGATAATGCCAAGGGGCTTTGGAATCTGTCCGAAAAAAGGGAGATGAAATGTTTGAATCACATGCCCAACATTCGGAATGTAATGGGGGTGGCGTGGTGATGGAGGATAACTATTGACCGTGTTAGAAACACATCATCCATATCGTGTTAGCCTGAAATGGGGAAAAAAGATGAGGGTCGACTATTTACCTTGTTCGAAACACAGGACCTTACTCAGAGTGTTGTCCAAAGTCTTACGGGGTGTTGGCCTAGGACGGTAGGTGAGCCGATGCAGCATGGGACCAGGCTATTAGGGGGTCCCTTCAGACATGGAAATGGATGAGGATCCAAATGAAGGACACACAATGTGTGAGGAGGAGTGATGGAATGTTTGAATGGATTCCAATGCTCTTGAAATTATGCCAGTTTAATCATGTCATTAGGAATCTCATGCTTAGAGCATAAGGAATCTCTTATTTCGGGCAAAAGGAATCCTATATTTGGAACATATGGAATACTACAGTTTATAGTCAGGTAGAGAGGACTATTTTCATATAGTTTAACGTCATATGGATAGGATGATGGCCATATAGTTTAACGTCATGTAGTCAGGCTGAGGGCCATACAGTTTAACGTCATGTGGTCGGGACGAATAGGTAGGAGATAGCTAGCAATGGTTGGTGTGGGACATACACAGGGAGGCCCTTTCTGGATGAACCTACAAAAAGGAGATAGGTAATGGGGTTATAGGAGAGTCATGAGGAGTAGCTCGACTCATGGAATGTATAGTAAGGATGTTTTGGTGGCATAAGGGTGAAATAGAAAATATTGTTGACCCACCCCGAAAATTCCACGGTGTGACTCTCCATTTTTCATGGGGGTCAGGGATGGTAGCGAAGGGACCGGCCCGGAGGACCATAGTCGTAGGTCGACACTGACCCCGAGCAAGGGCGCAGCCCTCGCGGTATGGACCAGTGAGTGCATGGGGTTTTCCTCATGGGGTGGGCCATGTAGCCACGGATAGCTGGCCGTGAGGGACTGGCCACGAAGGAGCAAGCCACGTAGGAGTTGTCCACATATGAGATGGTCGTGAAGGGTATTAGCGGAGGAGCTGGCCGCATAGGAGCAGCCGTAGAGAGGCTGTACGGGAAGGGTGTCCATAGATGAGATGGCCACAGAGGAGGCGGGCCACGTAGAAGCTGGCCTCCTTGGATGTTTGCGAAGGAAATGGCCTATAAGGGCTGGCCACAGAGTATTTTGCCACATGTGATTTACGGTTTAGTTTCTCATATATAAGAAAGAGTGCATCCGCAGACAATATGGGGTATGTGGATAGTCACGTAACTTTACCACAAGGATAGATTTTTCCAGCGTCTCCCCATGGTTTATCACCCTTCCTTTCATCCCTGCATATTTGACCCCCCATGGGGTATATTTATAGAGTAAGGAAGATTTTGTATTGACGGGTCACATGAAGCTTTTTGAGGAAGCCCATGAAGAAAGCCTCGCCCATATATGACTCAGTCAATCGATATTTATGGAACTGAGTTTCATGGAATTGCTTCGCGGTCTTGAACCACTTCACCTATATTTGGAAAATGACATGGTTCATGGTTCCATACTACTTCCACCTTCGTTCTGCAAAGGATGACGCGCACGGTATGGGCCGGTTGGAGCGGTTTGCAGCGGTGGACCAGCCTGGTGTCCATCCTGCTTTGCGCCAGCGTAGGGGTTCTCACCTCTATTTTGCAGATGACAATGGTCCATGGAGGGGGTGGCTCGCTGAACCGTCCGCATACCATTGATGTTGAACTGGTACACAGGCCAGTCTGTCCTTTGTCAATTTTTGAGTATTTATCATGTTTTTTATGATCCTCTAAGGGAAATTGGGTAGAATCCTTTCTCAATTTAAGTTGAATTCCCATTCTTCTTTGCATATTTTTCAGGACCCTAAAAATTCCCCCCATCAGAATGGGGTCCGATTAGAATGATGGGGAAGCTATTCCGATGTAGAGTGGTCCTAAAAATTGATGAGTGGTTGGATAATACTCTAAAGTTTTCTTAAGCCAAGGGACTCAGCGAGCATAGTTTGACTACTACAAGGATTTTATAGCAAAACCCCATAAAATTATTTTCCTTTTTCATCAATATCCTAATTTTTCCTGGGCCCATTTGGTGTGGACCCAACGGGCATGGAACGAATTTTTCATAGGTTTCCCTTTTTAGGTTTTCGGCCTAACAGGCTTTTCGCCACTTTTTGGGACCGGTTTAAAGTCCCGTTGACAAAACTATCATCAATAATATTTTAGGTCGAGTAGTATTGACCAGATATGGTGGGGTGAGGGCCCTAACGAGGTTTGGTTGATTAAAAGATGTCTCAATACCTTTCAAATGCATGTGGGGGGAACATGTTTAGATTTGAACGACATGCAGGGCATGTCTCAAGGCATGGGAGTCATATCGGTGTGCACATTTTGGAAAAGAATTACCTAAGGAAGACTAGCCTTTGTTAGATTGGTCAAGGGTGATCAATATGCAAAAACTCTAAGGGTATGGTATGCATAGTCGTGTAAAGGTGTCCTTAATTCAATGAAAGTCCATTATTGTTGTCTTGAGGACTTCATCGAAGTCTGGATTATAGAAACCAACATGGGTGCCTTTAAGAATTATTAAAAACCACCAGGGTGGCTCAGAAAGGGTATGTGACGTCTGAAAGGGTTTGGGAACATCTATATGAATCAGGAGTGTGGATGAAGGGTCTCTGTCCTACGCATTTAGTTGACGTAGAGGATAGTTGGAGCTTGGTGCAGTTTAAAGTCATGCAGCAAAGACATTCTTTAGAATGAAATGACTTTTCCTAGTTCTCGGGAATCTCTTCAGAGACGTTCTAGTGTATTCAGGCGGGGTTGTGAAAGTGGTTGGTAAACTTCAACTCAGATGGTTTCGGAATCCCAGGATGGATATGGGTGCTCAGAGGCCAAGAGGCGTACAGAGAGAAGCACTGCCTAAGGAAATTTTCCCTTTGTTAGATAGGCCAGGGGTGATCAATATGCAGAGCCGCTAAGGTAATGGTATGAATAGTCATGCAAAGGTGTCCTTAGGTCAATGATTTTATTCTCCCGATAGTCGAGAAACTTCAGTTAAGTTGAGATTTGGGACCACCAGGGGTGGATTACAAGGGTTCAGCTCCCTCTGTGTATAGAGTGTGATTTATGAGGAGAAGGTGCTTGGATACGAGATAAACATCAGGGATAAATTTCCCGGGAAAAGGTGATGTAACACCTTCTCATGCTGGTGTGATATGGTGGTTGGTACAGGTCTGGCTCGTACACTGAGGGACGGAGGAAATCCTCCATTCCTGATTGAACCCAGCACAAGTTTCGACCATGCAGTTTAACGTCATGCAGTGAGGATGGAGGGAATTATTATTATTTGATAATCACTATTGGAAAACTAACCTATACCAATGGTTTTGAACCATTGGTATAGGCCTCCAAAATGTTGGCATAGCTTATACCAACGATTTGGAGGACCGTTGGCAAGTATGTCGTGGGGATAAGTCAATACCAACAGTTTTTGGAAAACCGTTGGTATAGACCTATACCAACGGTTCCATAAAACCGTTGGTATATGTATTCCAAAAAAAACATTCGGTCGGATTTGATCCCAGGACCTCTGGTTTATCATTGAATGACCTAACCACTAACCTAACATGACTTTTTTGAAAATAATTTAATAAATATATATATATTTATTATCATAATTATTTTAAATTTTGATTTATAAAATGTTCTCTGTAAGAATATTTGATAAAAAATCAAAGGACAATACCAACAGTTGTCAAAACCATTGGTATAGACCTAT
The DNA here is from genome assembly GCA_963277665.1 of Viscum album. Lineage (NCBI taxonomy): Eukaryota > Viridiplantae > Streptophyta > Magnoliopsida > Santalales > Viscaceae > Viscum > Viscum album. Next base: position 1,772,221,634 of record OY728123.1, read on the forward strand.
ACCAATTGTTTTGACAAATGTTGGTATAGGACGTTTGATTCTAGGAGCAACGTAGGTATATGGGGGACCCATACTAACAGTTTGTCTAAACCGTTGGGATAGGTACCCACCCATTCCCAACAGTTTGGCCAAACCACTGGGAAAGTGGCCTTAAAGTATACTTTTCCCAATGGTTTGGCCAAACCATTGGGAAAAGTGGCCACAAAGTGGAATTTTCCCAATGGTTTCGTCAAACCGTTGGGAAATCCATACCCTTTCCCAATGGTTTTGGTAAACCATTGGGAAACGTGACCTCAAAGTGGGATTTCCCAACAGTTTGGCCAAACCATTGGGAAAGGGGACCTATACCAATGGTTTTTACAAACCGTTGGTATAGAAGTGTTGGGAATGGTCAGATTTCTAGTAATGAATGTGCAGTTTATTATCATGCAGTAAGGACATATGAGTATTTTAAATTCCGTGTAGTTTAGCTTCATGCGGTGAGGACAGGGAGCATTTTTAAATATACTGTGTAGTTTAACTTCGTGCAGCGAGGACAGGGGGCATTTTTAAACCTGTGAAAATGCTTGTAGTTGGAGGAATTTCCCTGGATGTTTAATGCTTGGTCTTTGCAGCTTCACGCCAAGCAGAAATGATATGTTTCATGCAGTTTCAATCGTCATGCGGTAAGGACATAGTTGCAAAGGCCACTCGTGATTAGAATGTAACTGGGCTTGAATATCTCTGCATGTCCAACAATTTGAAGAGGGGTTTATGGTGTAAATCATGGTTCAGGGGATTCTTGGATAAAGAGAGATGATATGGGGGCTCTGAGGCTGGTAAGCGTACGAGGCTAGGAAGAGTATCGCTTGAGGAAATCTTGCCTTTGGTAGACGAGACATGGGCTATCAATAGGAAAATCCACTAAGGGAATGGTATGAATAGTCATAAAAAGGTTTCCACAGGTTGATAACTTTACACTTCCAATGGCCATGAATGATTATGAGGATCCGTGATTGTCCGGGCCATGAAGTCTATCATTTGGTAAGGAAATATCTGGACATGTCGGGGATGTTCATCCCTCGTTGTTGTAAAAACATGAAGAGTTCACCTTGTTGATTCCTCTTGCACATGGGGTGTACCTTTACTCCATGCAGTTTAACATCGTGTGGTAAGGACGAAGTACTCTTAGTTTAATGGTCGTAGAGTTTGGACCATTGGGTGACTATTGCAACAATCACCCGGAGTGCAATTGTGTTAGGAGGCTCTGGTATACTTTGATCAAGTGTGAGGGAATATGGGTGTAAACTGTAACTCTGGGGTTTCCCAGATCAGGAGGTATGACATGGGGGCTTTGAGGCCAGTAAGCATACAGGGCTAGGAAGAGTATCACTTGGGGGAATCTTGCCTTTGGTAGACGGTCCAGGGGCAATCAATATGCAGAGCCGCTGAGGGCATGGTATGCATAGTCATACAAAGGTGTCCATGGATCAATATATTTCAACATCCAATGGCCATGGATGATTTTGAAAATCTAGGATTTCTCATAGTACAGAGTTCTGCATTTGGGGATAATGGTGTCCAAGCATACAAGAAACATCTTCACCACAATTGCCTGTCGAGTTAGAGTAGCTCATCCCTAGCTTGAAGTTTGTAGATGCAGATCATCATGTTAACCACGAGTGGATACATAGGCTAAACAGGAAGGGATAACCTGGAAACGTTTGGATGTGAGAGGGGAAAAACTTGTAAACAACTTATATATATTTTTTTGATCGGGAGATGTGATATAGGGGCCCTAAGGCCGGTAATTGTACAAAGATAGGAAGAGTATCGCCTGAGGAAATATTGACTTTTGTAGATGGGTGAGGGGCTATCAATATGCAGATCCACTGAGGTCATGGTATGCATAGTCGTACAAGGGTGTCCACAGGTTGATAACATTCCACTTCTGATTTCAATGAATGATAATGAATATCCACAATTATCTGGGTTGCAGAGTCTGATGTATAGACGGGATGCATCCAAATGTGCAATAATTATTCCTATCCCATTTCGCCGTATATCTTAGGTGGGTCATGATGAAGTCTGTGCAGTTTAACGTCATGCAGTGAGGACAAAGTCTGTGCAGTTTTAACATCGTGCGGTGAGGACAAAGATGGACCGAGGTGAGAAGGGGATTCCGTGCAGTTTCATGTCATGCTGTAAGGACGAGGGGTATATATACCAGTGTTTTCTTTTATCGGCGGATGGTCTAGGAGATAAGATCCTGGTGTCTCTATGTATCCTATGAGGGCAGGAATCAAGCCTCATGTAGTTATTTTGGGGAATACACCCCATGCGGTTCAGGTCTGTACGAGGGAAAGGGGTATTTTTAGCTTCATTTGGGGTGGTTGGGCCAGGATGTGGGATCACGACACCACTATGTATCCTGAAAAGGCAGGAATCAATTCGTACGTAGTTATCTGGATGGGATAATACACAATTTACAAGTATAGTCCGTACATGAGGGAAAAGGGAATTTTCAATCTTTCATATTCGTGCAGTTTCACGTCGTGTGGTAAGGGCGAGGAATACACCCCGTGCTGGGTTGGTCCATACATGGGGGAAGAGGGAATTTATTCATTTTAATTTCATTTGGGGCGGCTAGTCTAGGATGTGGAATTCTGGCGTCATTATGTATCCTACAAGGGAAATAATCAAGTCGTACATAGTTCTCTAGAAGGTAATACACCCCGTGCAGGCATGGTCCGTACATGGGGGAAAAGGGAATATTTAATCTTCATTCAAGGGTGGCTAGTCCAGGATGTGGGAACCTGGCATCGCTACATATCCTGCAAAGGCGAGAATTTATCCGTACATAGTTCTCTAGAATTTAATACACCCCGTGCAGGCCTGGTCAATACATGGGGGGAAAAGAGAATCTTTAATCTTCATTCAGGGGTGGATGGGCCAGGATGTGGGATCCTGGCATCGCTATGTATCCAGCAAAGGCGCGAATCAAGCCATACATAGTTCTCTGAAAGGGAATACAACCCGTGCCGGTATGGTCCATAAATGTGGGAAAAGGGTATTTTTAATCTTCATTCAGGGGTGGCTGGGCTAGGATGTGGGATCCTGGAATCTCTACGTATCCTACAAAGGTGTGAATCAAGCCATACGTAGTTCTCTGAAAGGGAATACACCCCGTGCAGGTCTGGTATGTACATAGGGGAAAAGGGAATTTTTAATCATCATTCAATGGGTGGCTGGGCCAGGATTTGGGATCCTGGTGTCGCTACGTATCCTACAAAGGCGGGAATCATGCAGTATGCAGGTCTCTGAAAGGGATAAATCTTGTGCAGGGTTGGTCCATACACGGGAGAAAATAAGGCACTTTTAACTTTATTTGGGAATGGTTGGGGTAGGAAATAGTATCCTGGCATCACTATGAATCCTGAAAGAGTAGGAATCAAGCTGTACATAGTTATTTGAAATTCGTGTAGTTTAACGTCGTACAGTGAGGATGAAATACTCTTTGTTTAGGGTCATAGTGTTTGGATCATCAGGTCTTGGCAGTTTAACGTCCTATAGCTCGGACGAAAACTGCTTTTGGTTATGTGAAATACTTCTTTAGAAATATCGCATTCGTAGGAGCGGTGGTGAACTACCTGTCCATGGATATCAGGGCATATGCTCCGTTGGAGTAGAACATGTGTATAACATATGGTACCTCCCACTTGGGATCCATATTTGGAGGTTTCTTTCTAGGTATCATTGTGGTCCGGAGGACCAACACCAGTTCTCCTTCCAAGAAAGACCGAATAACAACCTTTTTATTGAAGGCTCATGCAATCCAGTTCGGATATACTTCCAGATGGTGCATAGTGTGCAACTGCTTCTCATCCAGCTGGTCCAATTCACCTAGCCATTTTTTTGATTACTCATCATTGGATAACTTATCACAAATGGAAATACGGAGCAAGGGAAATTGGAGATCAATGGGTAGGACCGCTTTTATTCCATATACTAATGAGTACGGAGGAGCCCGAGTAGTGGTGCAGATTGTGGTTCAATAAGCCCACAATGCATGAAGGAGTTTATCCGGTTATTATTTCCTGTATTTTTCCACCATTTTCTAGAGAATATTGGATAGGGTCTTTTTGAAAGCCTCTATCTGTTTGTTTGCCGCTGCATGGTAGCGGGATGAGTGGTTAGCCTGGACACCATATTCTTGGTACAGTTTCTCCAATTCAACATAGTAGAAGTTGGTGCCGTTATCCATTAGTATGGTATGAGGGAAGCCAAATCTGATGATGATATTGGTTCTCACAAAGCTGACAATGTTTTTTGCCCCGACTTGATGGGTACAGCTTCTGCCCATTTGGAAATGAAGTCAGTGGTTGTGAGGATGTACTTTATTTTTTTGTTCGTGGTGAGAGGATTTGGTCCCATGACGTCCATTCCCCAGATGGAAAATGGTCAGGAGTACTTGTCATGATGAAGTAACTCCAGGGGTTGGTGAATGAAGTTGGTGTGAATTTGGCAGGAGTGTCATTTTGCGGTAAAGTGCTCGCAATCTCATGCCACAATGGTCCAATAGTACCCAAGCCTTTGAACCTGATGGGAAATCATAGACCCCGACTGATGTGCTCCACATACTCCGACATGTACATCAGTCATGACGACATCAGTTTCTTCTCAATCAATGCATCTGAGGAGGAATCCTCTGAGGCCTCGTTTGTAGGGGACCTCTTGCTGACTCGTTCCATCGTATAAGACAAAGTTGATTACCCTTCTTCGTATTTTCCCTCGTTCAGCCCTTTCTGATGGAAGTTCTCCCCTTTAAAGATAGTTTTCAATGGGGGACATCCAGTCGATGTCAGGAGCATATGGATCAGGGACAGAACAGACTTTTTTGATTTATTCCACCTCAGTCTGAACAAACTGCATGACCATTCGATGATGAGAAATACTGATAATTGTTTCATCTCGGTCTAGGTTAGCTAGGGTTGTGGCCGCATTATCTAATGCATCGGCCTGGGCATTCTGAGACTAGGGAATATAGGACAATGTTAGTTCTGTGGAGAATTTCACCATTAACCCTCAGACATGGTCAAACACGGGAATCAGCTCCTCCTTTTTAATAGCATAGTCACCATTGACTTGCTTGATGACCAGTTCCGAGTAAACTTTTACCTCAAGGTGTTGTACTTGTGCCTAGAGTGTGAGCTCCAGGCCTGTGATGAGGGCTTGATACTCCACCTAATTTTTCAAACATCCTTCTAACAGGAGGAAATAATATGGAAAGGATAATTTTTTGGGGGACATCAGTATTATCCCCAAACCCAACATTTAAATTTGGGATCCTCCATCCTCTTCCCTGTCGGTCTTCGAGATGCACCGTCGAAATACATTTTCCATGTTGGGAACTCCTCTTGAACCTAAAATATGTCTTCATCAGGTAACTCGACGTCTGGTGCGGTGGTCCCTGTCAAGGGGTGCTCTGCTAGAAAATCTGCTAATGTCTAGCATTTGATGGCTTTTTGAGGCACAAACCAGATGTCAAACCTCTGGGGGATGACTGCCCATCAGGATAGCCGCCCAATCAGCATTGGGCGGCTGAGGATGTACTGGAGCGGGTTACAACACGAGACCAAATGAACTTCATGATACTACAGATAATGTCACAATTTTTGAACTATGATGACCAAGGCCAAACAACTCTTCTTGATGTTTGAGTATCGTGTTCTAGCGTCGATCATGGTTCGAATGAGGTAATAGAGATTGTTTTCACTATCGGCTTCATTTTTCTATGTGAGGAAGGCTCCTAGTGACCGCTCTAGGGTCGTCACGTATAGGATAAGTGGTCTTCCTTCAACCAAGGGAATGACCACCAGAGGTCTTAAGATGTATTTCATTAGGCTGTCGAATGCCTTTTGGAAATCACAAGTCCATTGGTACATAACCCCCTTCTTCATTAACCTGGTCAAGGGCAAGCATTTTCCCGCTAGGTTGGCTATGAACTGCCTAATGTAGGTCTCCGTGTCCTTGGAATCTTCTCAACTCAGTGAGATTGCAGGGAGGTGGCAGGCCAAGGATAGCCTTTGTCTTTTCATGGTCTACATCGATGCAATGATGGCATATGACGAAGCTAAAGAAATTTCCCTAAGGTAACCCTGAAGGCGCATTTCAAGGGATTCTTCTTCAGGCTATGTTGCGGAAGTTTGTTGAAGACAGTTTCAAGGTCTGACAGGTGATCTAAGTACTATCTTGATTTGACCACCAAGTCATCCACATTGCATTCAATGAATCTTCCTAGGAATTGTATAAAGATACGATTCATGGCACAATTATATGTGGAGCCAGCGTTCTTGAGACCAAAGGGCATGGCCCTGTAATAGAATACTCTTTGAGGTGCCCTGAAGGCAGTGGCTTCTTCATCTTCTTGGGCTATCCTGATTTGATTATACCCAGAATAACCATCCATTAAGGAGAGTGCCCCATACTCAACCATTGCGTCGATTAATAACTCATTAATCGGGACCAGGAAATCATCTTTCTGGAAATGCCGATTGAGGTCTCTAAAATTGATGGAGACGTGGATCTGTCCATTTTTTTCTTGATGGGGACAATGTTTTCTAGACAGATGGGGTATTGTACCTCTCAAATGAATCCTTCTTTAATAATCTTATCAACTTCATCCTTTATTTTCGCAACATGTGTGGGGTGCGTCCTTCTGGAGGCTTGTTTATAGCCCCGGTGATCTTTTGGCAGACCTAAGTGATGCGTCACCACTTCAGGATCAAGTCCCAGTATTTCTGTGTAATTCCAGGCAAAAACATCTCGGTGTTTCCTCAGGAAATAGGTATATAACTCATTCTCTTTGGGAGAAATGGTTATACTAATTAGAGTGGGCCTCGGGTCTTCCTCGGTACCCAGGTTTATTTCCCTGAGCTCGTCCACAATGGTGGAGATACCTTCCTCAAATGTAGTAGGTGCATCCCTGAGATCTTCCTCCTCTTCTTACCCCAAATTCTCAACTTATTGATCTTATGGGGGGAGATTTCTCGTCACGGGCTCTTCGGAGTTTGGAGGCAAGGTATCGTGGGCGTCCCTGCTCAAGTATTCATCCCCAGATTGAGGGTTAACAGTCGTTTCTACACTTCTATGCTAGGCCGTTATGGCTGAAGTCATGAGGACAGTTGAGTGTGTGTTCGGGCTTGAACCCCTGATCTCAACATGGTTGATGTGTAGTACGTAGTCTCTACTAAGCTGATTGAGGGGGTCATTAGGAACCACTTCTATACCATTTGGATCTCTAACCCAGTCGATACCATCGAGAAAAGGCTTCCGTTTTTCTCATAAAACCAGGCATCAAGGTAGTGTGACTCAGTGATCTCAAAAGGGGCCTTGTCAGCATATAATGTCCTAATTTGTCCATTGATGCAATACTTGATACATTGGTGGTAGGATGAAGGAATGTCCATGTGCTTATGGAGACACGGCCTTCCCAGTAGGGCATTGAATGCGGTGTTTTTTCGGACCACCAGAAATTCTGAGTAGGCCACAACGTCGCCAAAATGGGTATTTATCTGGATTTTTTCCATTGGCTTCCGTTCACTCTTGTCGTAAGCGTTGTGGAAAAGGGTATTAGATCATCCTCACTATAGCCCTACGTATAGAGTGTCCGTAGGGGAAGGAGGTTAACTCCAGAGCCGTTGTCAATAATGACTTTCTGGATCTCTACATCAGTTAGTGTACCAGCTACATATAGTGGTTTGATATGTCCTTTCATAATGGCATATTTATCCTGATAGGTGAAGGAAATCACCTCATTGCATTCAGCTGGGCCAGTCTCAGTCCGGTAAATCTCGGCAACGGCTACCTTAGATTGAAATTCTTGGGGGCTGAGCAAAGCTTCTATGAGCGCTTCACTAAGATCTGCTGACAAACTCAGGGCATCTTGGATTGACAGTTTGGCTGATACCGATGCTAGCTACTTAAGGATATCGTACTTCTGCGCTAGAGGGCGGCGCTTCTCCGTTGGTGAGAGAGTTTTATAATCCCCTTTGGGAGCTAGAGTATGTGACGAGGAGGGACCGGCCATGGGGTTGGAGGTCGACAGTGTTCCGACGTTCTAGGGACTCGGCCAGGCCAATCTGTTTGTGCGCACTAGGCGGCTAGAAAATTGTTCATCCTATGATGGGTACTGTAGAATGACGGGGCCAGAGTGGCTGCTTATGGAGGTTGAGGGATATTCCTTCTCCTATTGAGTCCATTGAAGGGCTCTCCCATAGGTTTCCATGATATTAAAGGTTTGGTCCGGGGTAAAACCATAGGGTTGGTTTCGGTCATGACTGTGTCTCCCCTGGTATCCCCTAGTTCTGCGATTCCTCCTCTCGGCCCCTTGTGTTGGGAACTCGGGTTTGTAAACATACCCTTCTTTAGGAAATTATTCCATTAGAATAATGAAGTTGATGGAACCAAATATTAGCTCTTTGTCCTATGGCAGGTCAACCTGGTCGGGTGTCCCTGATGGTGTCATTTGGTGGGTCAGTGCTCGTGGCGCCACATTTGGGGGCATAAAATCTGACAGTGTCATAGTTAACTTCGGCTTCTTTGCGGACTTCTCCTCATGTGATTGTCTCCTCCCTTCTCGATTACGCCTAGATTACCGGATCATGGAGGGTTTTGAGGCCGATATTGTCAGATGTGCGGCATTAGGGGCTGTTGGCGGCAACACCGGCTGCAGTAGTTGAGCTTGGAGTATGCCCTGAGCTTCGTTGACAGTCTTCCGAGTTATCCAGTCATCAAATTCATGCCCCTTCTTTCTGGTGACATCCTGCCACCCCTCACCTTTATCGGAGTCGGTGGTAGAAATATACTTCACATGTGCTAGGGGTAGTCCCAGCTCGACCTGCCCGGAGTCTACCATCCTTTGAAAGTGGTCTTTGAAGGTGAAGCATTCCTGGATATTGTGTCCCAACATTCGATGGTAGGGACAGTAATCTGTCCTATCATTGTGGCCGACTTCTTTAGGATTCCTTAGAACCAGGAGGTGGAGCACGTTGCAATTCATGGCAGCGATGAAGTAGCCGCGGACTTGGTCCTCTCGGAACAAGTATACATTGTGTGTTCATTCCTCAAACTGGTTCTGCATAGATCCTCTCTGATCATCCCACTTGGGCAGAGGTGGCTACTGATATACATGGGGCCCATGATGGTTTGTTGGTGTCCTAGGTAGTGGAGCAGGCGCAGGGGATGGCTTGAGCGTGAAAGAGGACGCTTCAGCTCTAAATGTTCTCTTTTTAGGAGCCTGTGAGGTAATTCGGGACTTCAGATTAGTCTGTTATAGGGAGTCTTAAATTCTCTGGGCAATGGCAGAGAGATTGTGGAAGCCATTGGTGCACTCCACTGGTATGAGTGGTGTTCGTAGCTGATCTCGAAGGTTATCTATGCATATGACCAACATCTCATCTTGGGGCATTGGCCTGTTTAGAGAGTAGTTCAGACCATTCCATCTGGTGATGAAATATGAGACCCTCTCGTTCTCCCTCTATTTTCAATTCATGATGTTTTTGGCCATTGTTTTAGGAAGCATTGAGCTGAGGTGGAAGAGGAACTATTGCCAAAGGTCTTCCCATCTTTTTATTGACTGAGCTGGCAAACTCGTATACCAGACGAAGGCAGATCCTTACAAGGTCTACACAAAGCATCTGAGTTTCACGGCTTCTTGATGCTCTAGAGTTCACATCAAAGGGTCGCAATAAGATGTGTAGTACATCAAATTCTATTATGTATCACCTGATCCATTGGAAATAGGGAATACATGGCTCCCAAAATTGGGTGGAGGAGACATGTTTCTCACCCAATCTGGGTAGGGCTTTCTCTCTAGCTATACCAGAGTGCACCGAACTTATATTTCTTCCAATCGAGATGCCATTGCCTCGATGGTGTGGGAGAGACCTTGGTTCACATCCTTTTGGGCCTAGTCTTGTGCAGTTGTATCCCAAGGCATTTCTTGAGGATCCGTCTCAGCCGACACCAAGGGTGCATATGCCATTTGTGACACCTTCGGAGGGATCAGACACAGTCGCTCCGGTTTCTTCCTAAGTGGGGGGGAAGTCTTGGTATTCATCTGAATCAATGTTCTGGTAGTTCGATGGGCCGGGTGTTGCATTGGGCGGGAGCCCTGTCCGTGCTTCGTTTAACGGGGAAAACCTTGGTCTTTGAGGCACAATTGCTGGGAGTGCAAGGCGTGGCTCTTATTGGGAAGCGCTTTCAATGAGACGGTTCCTCTGGAGTAGCTCAGAATTAATCCACATCAATTCTTTCATTTTCTCTTCTTATTGAGCGAATCTCTCTTTGAGGGTAAGTGGATCATTTTTATCGAGAGAAGGAGGCGGGTTAAGGGTAACTGATCTTTTATTCTTATCCTTGTTAGAAGCTTGCAGGGTAAGAGGATGAGGGTTAGCTAGAGGGGTAGCAATATCTAGGGTGGCCCTCTAGTTCTAAGTGTGCACACCCGATGGTTTGTTGTGAATCACATCCTAAACGGAACCATCGTCTCCCGATCCATCCGGATTTGCATCGTCTTTGGTGTTACCCATGGGGTTAACCTCTATGGCGTTGATGGATGCATATCGCGGGGTGGAGGATATTTCATCTTCCAAATAGGAAGAGGATCCCTCGTACCTTTTACTGGTCCTCCCCTTTTTTCCCAGGATTGCTTGTGGACTCCTTGATGATGGGTGACGTAGAGAGTTCTCTGATGCAACCTTACGGTACTCCTCCCTATTGAAGGGGATGATGATTCAAAGGGAGGGATAGGGTAGGAACCTCCTCTTCAGACTATCCTCCCTATATGAGAAAATACTCATTCTCGTGGGGGAGGTTGTTGTTGAGGTGGTAAAAATTTCCCCATCCCTGAGGGCTGGGGTTGGCTCTGTTCCCTGTATGTTGAGTCTCTTCCTGTTTTTATTGGTCTTACGGGGGTATTTGATGTTAAAAATGACCCAACCCTATAGTCTGGGGTTGACGCTGGATTGCGACAGCAGATTCTTATATCACTACCTGCCTGATATTTCATGCCCCCATTCAGGGGTGAACTGGATCTGATGCCGAGTTCACCTGTGAATCAATCCCCTATGGGAGGAAATCAATGATTCCTGATTGTCCTCTCTTAGGAGAGAGGCATGTTGTATGCTTTCGGTGGCCTGATTTAGGAGTTCGTTAATAGCATGTTCCTATCAGGCCTGATACTTCTCGGACTTACTATAGGCCTATCTTAGTTCGATGTGTCGCCTTTCCCAAACAGGGAGACCACTCGATTGCTATCTTGACATGATGACATTGCAAGACATTATACTAAACAGTTCTTCTGGGCGGGAAGAGGAGTGAAATGTAGAGCCCCATGTTCTCCCCATACTCTGATATGGACTCCCGTAGGATCCTCACCAATGAGGAGGCACAACTGGTGCAGTGCATGGAGGCAGGCTAACTCAAGGTTTCCTTTACGCTTCATAGGTCATCGTTGTTGTTCCAAAGGAAGAGATTCCAGGTCGATGTGACGCAGGAGGTCTCCTATTGTCTTGATATGGCCTACATTCCCATCGTAGCACAGGAAGATTGATTTTAGCCGTCAGAGGGTTGTCCATATATTGGAGCGGATGTCGTGTGCACATTTATCTTGTAACATTCTGGGTATGTCGAATTGAGAGGTGAACGTGGTAAAAAACATAACTGGTACATCATCCATGGCCAGTCGTTTCCTCAGGTGCAACATGTCGGCATACTCCTCTACTAGTGATTCCTCTACCTAGTCAGCCCTACTGAGATGCTCACCGATAGTGGGGTTAGGGGCAGTGGGGTCAGTAGGTATTGAATTATCATGTGGGTGATTCCGAGGAGGTTCCGAAGATGAACATGGCCCCGGACCGTCTCCTGATTGAAGAATGGTGTTGATGGCGACTAGCTGGGAATCTAACATGCTTTATCCCGTCCTTCTGAGTTCCTAGGAAAATGAGGGATTTTTTGTTCTTGATTCTGTAGGGGGAGGACCTTCCTGTCAATATGATATGTCACTGTGGGGAGTACCTTCGCAATGGCGGCCGTAATGGTGAGGACTACGATTACAGCTACCGTAGAGAGAGAACCTACGGGGTACACCCTGGGGAGGGCCTTCAGAATGTACCGCAACGTGGGGAGGGCCTTCTTGTTGATCCGTGTCTAGGCGGGGGAGGGCCTCCTCTATCCATGTCGTAATGTCGAGGGCTACCATTACTACTTTACAACTCACTGCATAGAGGACTTTTGCAGTGCATAACCTGGGGAGGACCTCCAAGGCATGTAGCGTTTTTATAGGGAGGGCCTTTGCAACAACTGCCATCATGGTGAGGATGACCATCATGGTTTGACGTTTGATGTGTATCCAGGGGAGGACCTTCAAGACACACTGCAACAAGGGGAGGACCTTCTTGTTTCTTGGGGCCCTTGCGGGGAGGACCTTTATAGTGGTAGACATGGTGGTGAGGACTACCATCACAGCTGCTGTAGGGAGAATGTTTGTGGGGTATACCCCAGGGAGGGCCTTCAGAATGTACCAAAATGAGGGGAGGGCCTTTTCATTGCTTTCCATCTCCATGTGGAGGACCTCTATTATCTGAGTGTTGAGGACTACCATCGTAATCTGATGCTGGGTTGCGTGGAGTGTCATTGCAATGTAACCCCTATGGAGGACCTTCATGGTAGGCCATGACAAGTGGAGGGCCTTATTGTCATGATGATACATCACAGCGGGGAGGGACTCAGTAGTTGTGACTATGATAGCGAGGACTACTATCATAATCTGTGGTCCCACTGCACAAAGAGTGTTTGCAGTGTATACCCCAGGGAGGACCTTCCGGGTGGACCACAACAAGTGGAGGGACTTCTTGCTACTCGATCTTCTAGTCACACTGATGGATTCTATGACTCTCATAAAAAACGAAGATCTCGTGATCAATCATTATATTCCCAGGGGGGAGGTCACCAAAGGTGCTCTGTGGAGGAACTTTAGAGCTGCTGGTTGCGTCATTGCGGGGAGGACCTTCGCAACTGCTACTACCCCTCCCATAATATGGTAATGGGTGGGTAGGGTTATAAGCCTTCGATATGTGCTTATCGGTATTGGGAACCCCATCTTCCCTCAGAGCAGAGTCATGAACCCGTTCTTTATTTTCTATCTGCCTTCAGCGCATTTGCGATGCTTTCTTGCAGGCAGCGGGGACCGTCTGCTGTTGATAATGGCCTTAACCTATGGTTCCCTTTCTAATTGGGTCCTGTGATGCTGCTGAGATATTCCGATGAACATATTTACTTTTAGAAATGATATATTCATGATCTAGATCATCCACCATGATGGATGAGTGTCAACCAGTTGGAACGAGTGAAGCTGCTCGATCTGGTTGCCTTTCTATTGCTAAATATGGCTGACGCCCCTCCTGGGAAGAAGTAGGGATGCAGATCTGCTTCGAGGTGGCTATCTCATCTCTTAAATGAGTTGCCTCAATTGGTGAGATGGGATCACGGGCATGAGTCCTTGTCGTTGTCGCTAATGCAATTACATTCTGTCAAGTCTACAAGATATGATCTGGGAACGATACCTGCTCCTCCATCATTGCTAGGATATGCAGAGAGACATCTTTGGCTGGAATGAGTATGAAGGCCCATTCCGGTATCAGAGTAGGAATATCCTACTCTGGTCCTTCGGTGGTCATTGGGTAATGAAAATTTTCCTGTTTCGGGGAAGGTGAACAATTCTACCCCTGTGTCGGGATATGCTGGTATATCTATCTGTTGGACACCACAACGGGATGGCGGATTTTACTTGCATACGCAAAGATCTGGCCCTACGGATGTTGGTTCCCCACCATATCAAGTCAGTTTCCTTTTTTGGAAGGGAGACATGCCCACCTATTAATTTCCATCACATCTGGATGGTAGTCTTTGTTGATCGCCACCACATCGGGATGGTAGGCGTCAGGGGAATCTACTAGGAGTTGGTCATATAGGTGGTGGGTTGCCACCATGTCTGGTTGGTGGGCTTCATGACCCTGGGCAGGGAGAGGTGCCTTCTAGGTACGTGTCGTCCTGTGTGAGTGACGGGCCTGATGGAGCTCGGAATGGATGTGAGACTGCTCATATGATGTTTCCATGTGTGGATGGTGGGCTTTAGAGGAGAAGACATGTGTATGTGCATGCTCACAATATGTCTCTGTGACCGGGTAGTGGAGCGCCTCCTCAGGGACAAGGGTGATTACTAGTCCATGGTAGTACGTTTTCCGCCCTCATTGGGTGTTCCGAGAGGCCGGAGCTCAGGGAGCATGGGCCTGGATCCTTAGGGTGACATCCTCCTTAACGTGATGATATTGAGTCATGGCGTAACCGAGACGACGTCTTCCGATAGGGGCCTTACAGCAGAACCCACGTTCAGTGGGGAAGAGGTCCTCAGTGTCGACCTCATCCACCTTTCTAAGATAAGGGAGGTAAGTGTTGTCTCATTCCGGGTATAGACTCCCAAAATGGTTTGAGACTGCAACCGAAGCCATCTAGATCAGCTTTCGAGACCACTGCTGGGTAGGTGACCAGCGGGTCTTGGCGGATTGGAGGGCATGCATAGCCGCCTCCACCGCCGGGAGAGTACCGTTCAAGTGGTACTCTCAGATCAACTCATCCAAGACCCAGAATTGAAGATGCTGAGTAGGTTATGGGGTCCTTTGTTGGTGAGGAGGTCTGGTCATTGCGTTTCTTGAAGTATGCATCTGTGAGTTCCTCTATGATTCCATTGGATCGAAGGGTGTTATGAGTGGTACCTGTAAAATATTTTAACAAATACAAACAGCAAACCCATCAAAGCAGCATCTCATGATCCCATGTGTAATTAATGACCTTGCATGGCCCTCTTTGTAAGTATAAGGGGGCACATAGTGGGATTAGGTTGAACCCTTCATGCTTGGTTAATGATTTAGGTCAGGTTCACCATTTTTGTTTCGACCGTGGGAACGGGAGGACCGATGTACCTGACGGTTGATCTGGCAGAGGTCTTAGTTCCACTCGATCACTCAGGTCTGGTATATCGGTCTTCATTTTGAAATGACCAACTGTTCATTATCCAACAATCTGTGGACCTGCTTTCCAAAGGCAGGAATTCACTGGACGATTTGACCAACGATGCTTAAGAACTCACATTGGTCGAGAGGATGGTAAATCGGGATCATCACACTATTTTGGGCGGAAATTATTGCCTATTCCGGGACTCTCTTATAGAGTTAATATATATTCATATGATTGTGAATCTTTGGTTTATACTCAAGCATAGTATCCATGGATTAGTCCTAGTTGGAAATGATCATCTGAATGCTGGGATTCATAATAATTTAGGCCCGAGGATTACCATCCCTCATTGGATTAATGACTTCGAGGAGTTTGAACTCATTGAGACGACACTGGCTTGAAGCCTTATAACTGGGCGCTCTGGAGTTTATTTTCATCCATGGGGGATAGATAATGACTTGAGCATTTGGATCAAACCCATGATATGGGCTTCCTACGTATCCTCGTGAGAGGAATCAGAATCCACATAGTTCAGTATGAGGGAATGATTGGGACTTACACATGGTTAGTGGCCTGTTGTTGGGATTGAACCTTGGGGAGGCGTCCTATGTACCCTGTTTAGGAGACAGGGATCAGGACCCGCATAGTTCATTTTGAGGGGCATGATTGGGACTTACACATGGTTAGTGACCTGTTGTAGGGAATGAACCTCAGGGAGGCATTCTACGTACCCTGTTTAGGAAACAAGGATCAAAACCCACATAGTTCATTGTGAGGGCCACCATTGTGCGGGCGTCGTGGCCATTACAAATCCCTAAGCCCACGTGATCCATGCTTGGTGTGAGAAACAAGAGAATGAAACAGACTTGGAAAGCCTCACACTTTCTACCTATTGAGAGAAGGGGAGGAAGACGACGAGCGGAGGAGATGACCAGGACC
This sequence comes from Viscum album, assembly GCA_963277665.1. Taxonomy (NCBI): domain Eukaryota; kingdom Viridiplantae; phylum Streptophyta; class Magnoliopsida; order Santalales; family Viscaceae; genus Viscum; species Viscum album. The sequence continues at coordinate 1,772,237,627 of OY728123.1, forward strand.
ACTGGACTCTCCTTCTCCCTGATGTGGAAGGAAGGTAGGATTCGACAGTGGAGCAATGAACCTTGGGTAATGAGAGGGGAAGGGCCATTGGCTTCCGGTGAGGATGGTGTGGGCCTTACTCCAGGTGGGATTCCTATAATGTCTTCCTCATGTTTTTCCATGAGGGAATCCCAACTTACTAGTGGGTTGAGGCCATAACCTATGCGCTAGTGCACAAGCGGGATATTGCTAAGGGGTGTTGGAATCTGTCCGAACAAAGGGAGATGTAAAGTGTGAATCATATGCCTGACATTCAGAATGCAATGATGGTGGGGTGGCGATGGAGGATAACTATTTACCATGTTCGAAACAAAAAATCCATGTCGTGTTTGCCTGAAATGGGGACAAAAAATGAGGTTCGACTATTGGCCATGTTTGAAACGCAGGACCTGACTCAATGTGTTTTCCAAAGTCTTACGGGGTGTTGGCCCAGGACGGTAGGTGAGATGATGTGACATGGGACCAGGCTGTTAGGAGGTCCCTTCAGACATAGAAATGGATGAGGATCAGAATAAAGGACACACCAATCGTGAGGTGGAGTGATGGAATGTTTGAACGGATTCCAATTCTCTTGAAATTACTCCATTTTAATCATGGAATTAGGCATATCATGCTTAGAGCATAAGGCATCTCTTATTTTGGGCTAGAGGCATCCTATATTTGGAACATAAGGAATACTACAGTTTATAGTCATGTAGAGAGGACTATTTCCATATAGTTTAACGTCAAATGGATAAGACGAAGGTCATACAGTTTAACGTCATGTTGTTAGGATGAGGGCCATACAGTTTAACATCATGTGGTTAGGATGACTAGGTAGGAGATACCGAGCAATGGTTGGTGTGGGACTTATGCATGGGCAGACCTTTCTGGATTAACCTTGCAAAAGGAGCTAGGAAATTAGGTTATATGAGAGTCATGAGGAGTATCTCGACTCAAGGCATGTATAGGACAGATGTTGTGGCGGTATAAGGGTGTAATAGAAAATAATTTTGACCCACCCTGAAAATTCTGCCGAGCAAATCTCCATTTTTCATGCGGTTTAGTGACAGTAGCGAGGGGACCGACCCAAAGGGCCGGGGCTGTAGGCTGACACCGAACCCGAGTGGGGGTGCTGGGGCACAGCCCCCGCGGTATGGACCATTGATTGCATGGGGTTTTCCGCATGGGGAGGGCAGCATAGCCGTAGAGAGTTGGCCGTGAGGGACTCACCGCAGAGCAGCGAGCCGCGTAGGAGCTGGCCACAAAGGGTATCCGTGGAGGAGCTGGCCACGTAGGAGCAGCTATCGAGAGGCTATCCGTGAAGGGTGTCCACAGATGAGATGCACGTGGAGGAGGTGGTCCACGTAGAAGTTGGCCTCCTAGGATGTCTGCGAAGGAAATGGCCGCTAAGGGTTGGCTGCGGAGTATCTGGCCACATGTGGTTCATGGTTTGGTTTCTCCTCTATACGGAAGAGTGCATCCGCAGATGATATGGGTTCTGTGGATGGTCGCGGAACTTTACCGCTAGTAGAGATTTCTCCAGCATCTCCCCACGAGTTTTCACCTGTCCTTTCATCCCTGCATTTTTGACCCCCCCCCCCCTCAGTGTCTATTTATAGAGTAATGAGTATGTTGTATCGACGAGGCACATGAAGCTTTTTGAGGAAGCCCATGAAGAAATCCCCCCCCCCTTGTAAGACTTGGTCAACCGATATTTATGGAAACGAGTTTCTTGTACTTTCTCTGCGGTCGTGCACCACTACACCTCTATTTAGAAAATGACAGGGTCTGCGGTTGCATATGAATTCTGCCTCCATTTCACGAACGACAGCACGTGCGGCATGGGCTGGTTGGCGCAGTTCGCTGTGGTGGACCAGCCTTCCGTCCATCCTGCCTCGCGCCCACATAGGGGTTCCCTCCTCTGTTTCGCAGATGACGCGGGTCTGCAGAGGGGGCGGCTCGCGGAACCGGCCACGTACCATCGATGTTGAACAGGTACGCAGGTCAGTCAGTCCTTTGTAAATTTTTGAGTATTATTCATGTTTTTGCCCGATCCTCTAAGGGAAATTGGGTACAATCCTTTCTCAAATTAAGTTGAATTACCATTCTTCTTTGCGGATTTTTCAGGACCCTACAAATATATATTTATTAGATGTTTGGGTCTTTTTAGTTGGTGTTAGATGAAATTTCTTGTTAACCATTATAAAATAGTATGTAAAAAAATTCATTAAATCACAGGGGATATTCCAAATGTTATGTCTAATGAAAATTCTAAGAATGATTCAAAGTATAAGAAAATGTCATTGAATTTTGTTAATGATGTTATGAGTTGTTTTTAGGAAATTCAATACCTATTTGGATACTACATGTGAATGTTTCTCTGGTATAAAGGTGTCTAGGGGCATTAAATCCAAAACTGGAACATTTAGTAGGAATCAAACATCACCCGGTGTATGAAAACAGGATTTGTTCCAAACCTAGTTTGATACTCTCAGAGGATATTCTTTATAAATTCAAAAACTTCTTATGAACCATAATCAAGGATTTGAATAAAGACCATTAATTTCAAAGTTTAATCATATGTTTTCAATGTTTAAAACAAAGGTTTCACAATTTTGACATCCTATAAGTGATTTTTAATGATTATATGGATTCCAACTAAAATTATTGATTCTCAAAATATGATTTGTTATTTTAGTCAATGGATAGAACTAAGAGGAATCATGGTATCACTAAATGTGATGGAAATTATGTGATTATGAAAAACCAAATTGTATTATGACTAGAGAGAAAGATAATATTACAATGTAAAAATATCTATCACGATATATGATTAATAACAAGAACTTCAGCAAGATTCCCAATATATAAAATAAGTGTAAAATGTAGTCTTATGAATATTTATTAGGTAATAGTGTAAAATAAATATGATTTGTCTTCCTACATGTCAATATGGTGGGAATAAGAACCTAAACGAATATCTCAAATAGTGGGTAAGATGATTTATATAAGGAAATGATGTTCATATAGAAATTAATTTTCAAGGAATTTTATGTCTTATATGTGAGGAATTTGAGAATTATCCATATAATGGAATAAGATACGGCTTATCTCCTAGATTATGTAATAACTTGTAACGACCCAAAGTTTCATTAATGGAAAATCCCTCTTGATCCAGTTAAATGTTTCTTTATGAAAAATGTTTTTATAAGATATCAACTTCTTTAGTTTTATGTTAAGATTTGTGACCGTTACTTTTATAGCTGTTGAACAGTGATCGTCTGACTAGTATAAATATAAGGCTTTAACGAAACCATTTCTACTCAGACAAAGGAAGCGATGGCCTCATCCAGTAGAATTGCCCCTTATGAAGCCCATTTGTCGGAGCTCGGAAATGAGGTGGCGTCTTTGGGCTTTGCCCTTGACCAAGCCCAAGCTGAGCTTCATCAAGTCAAGCTCGAACGTGATCGTCTATGGGAGAAGTGGAAGTTCATTGAAATTACCACTCGAGCGATGTTATCCGAGCAACCCCAAGAGTCTGTCACCATCGCACACCTTACCCTTAGGTCTTATGTGGCTATTTTAAGGGGTTATGTAACAAATAAGTAGCACCATGTTCATGTACATTATTTTTTTTGTATATAATAATGATTATAATTTCTAGTCTTTTTTGATACATTGTAATTAGTTTTTAAAGTACAAATGGTGTTTTTAGTTATTATTTAATTAAAAATTATATTTTATTAAATTAAAGGATATTTGAATTAAATAATATTTTAATAAAATATTATTATTAATATTAAATTAATTTTTATTAAATATAAATGATCTTATAATTTTATGAATGCAATTAAAATTTTTATTAAGGTTTGAAAGCCATTTCTGTCAAAACCCGTGAATTTTTCATAAATGTCAGTTTTTATTTTAAAAGTGAAAATTCACATATTTAGAAAATTATTTAGATAAAATAAATATTATTTTTGGAATCAGGACGTCGAATTTATCCAATGGTGAATTTTTCATAATTTTCCGAGACAGTCAAATTTTTGGGTAAAAATTAAATACCATTTAAATATATAATGTGTTTTATGACATCATAATGACCCAATGGTGATGTAATAAAATACCATAATCCTTATGTTCGGCCAATATATGTTTTATCATTAAAATAATGAGGTTTTGGGTTTGTTTGACTCACTTTTCAAAGCATTAATGGAGCCCTCAAGACTTATTCAACACTTTGCCTTTTTAAATTAATTTCCATGGGAGTGTGACTCACCTCCACATAAGCAACCCTAATTTTTTAATAAGTTCGGACCTTGGACTTGTAAAATATTGTTTTCCTCTTTCCTTTTCCAGAAACCATGGGCATATACCATGGGATGGTGTGTGGTTTGGATTATTTTAATATAAGGGGTCCCAAACCTAAATAATAAAGAATTCTCTCACCTTTCCTATATAAACCCACCCAAGATTCCACTTCCTCCTCACTAAAAGCCCTTGAAGTTCGTCCAACCTATTCCCTACTCTCTCTAGAGTCCTCTCAAGGTGCCCCAAGCTCCCAAGAATCCTCTCACAAGCCTCTCTCTAGCCTTTGGAAGCACACTTCCAAGTAAGGGGTTTTCTTCCTTTCTCATTTTTGTCAATTTTCTTTAAGTTGTATTGCCTTTTTTTATTTCAATTATGAATGTTGGGGTATGGTTTCTCACCTCCCCCATACTGCCCTCTTATTGTTTGAATGATGGGAGAACCCTTTCTCTCTCATTAAATGCCTCCCATGTACACCCTTTACTATGCAGGAATTCCGAAAGGAACTTCTCTCTCTTCTTTTACATTCAAGCAATACTTTTGTACCATGAATCTAAATTCCATTTCTATTGTTGGGAAATGTATATATATGATCTCCTTACTGTCCATTACATGTAAATATTATGAGGAACCCCTTTCTCTCTCATCAACATTTTCTATGAATTCTTATGTCACACCGTTACGCTGCCGAAATCACACCGATTTTCTAAGCCAATTTCTTTGTGTAGTGAATACCATGCCCATTTCTCCATCAAGGGTATTCACCTTTATGCACATTTACATATTGATTATAAAGTTTCATGTATGAATTCCACTTTCCTTTATCGTGGAAGAAATGATTATGTTTTATGAATCCATGTTTTATGATCCATGTGGCACACTTATGCATGAAATGAAATGTTTAAGAAGGGTGCGCCCTTTATAGCGCTCCAATGCATTGGGTAAAGTATAGTATCATGATACGTCATGTTCAATGAGTGTTTACTCATGCTAATTCAAGTGCAACGAGGGTTTACTCGTGCTTCAAGTGCAATGAGGGTTTACTCATGCTCCATGTGCAATGAGCCTTGGCTCATGCTAATTCAATGTTAAGTGTTGTTGCCACATTTCCATGTTATGATTATCATGCTTTATCATGCCTTTATGCTCATGTTTCTTTTATGCTCTATTGATATGCCTATTTCCTAACATGTATTGTACTCCTCATGTTATTCATTGTGTACTCCCTTACTGGGCTTTATAGCTCACCCTTTTCTTATGCATGTCCTCAGGTTATCCCATGCAATGCTAAGTACGAAGGAATGTAGTGGTCATGTAAAGGAAGTTTTCAATAAAGATGTTGTATTTCAAGTTTAAAGTTTTTATGTAATGATCCTAAGCCCCAAAGACACTATACCTCTCGATCTTCTTTATTGGATCAAGTGATGTTTTATGTAATAAAGCATGTTTAAGTTGTAATAAAAAGCAGGGTTGTCATAGTTGGTATCAGAGGATAGGTTTAGTTATTTTTGGGATTAGGAAACCCTAGTAAAGCCTTAGATACAAGACTAAGAATAATAAAAACATCCCTAAGTTTTGGTAAATACTAAGTAAGTGGTTTATCAAACAAATACATCCCTGTCTGGATACGAGCAGGTAGAGGCGGCTCTGGCACAGATGTATCCTAGGGGTAAAACCCGAAAACACCGCTTTGAGCTAGACTCGATCGGGAACTGCTGCACGAAAACGGGCCTTGCTGCACTCTTGGTTACGAAACTCCCGGGGGATATGTTTTGATAAATTCACAATCTTAGTATGAACCCTTATTAAGGGAAAAAATGCCCCTAAGAATATATGTTAGAAGGAAGATCATGAAAATCCTGGATTGAATCCTATAGACTCATGAGTTAAATAGATTAAAGTTTATTTATAAGTCATCAACTTTTGTCTTTGGATTAACCTTTATGTGTTACCCCTAACTTTCCTTTTATTCCAGCCAATGCCCGGTAATAGGAGAACTCGGGCTAACAACCGTTGTGAAGATCAATGTGATGATTGTACTTATGAGATTCCCAATCCAATGGGAGTGGGAATCGCGAACTTTGTCACGCTTCTCTCTCAGCTAACTCAAGTTTTGAATAGAAACACTGGTCAAGAGGAACGTTAAACCCCCCCTAAGAAATAACAAGTCGCTATTGAAAGCTTCATGAGACAAAGGCCTCCTACTTTTAGTGGATCATCCGATCCCACGATTGCTGAACAATGGATCAACTCCATTGAAAAGATATTCTCCATCCTCCAATGCTCTGAAAAAGAGAAGGTTCTCCTGGCGGCTTATCGTATGGAGGGTGAAGCTGATCAATGGTGGACATTGATCAAAAATACGAATCCTGAGGAGGAGATCGAGGCTTTGGAATGGAAGGTATTCCGGAAGATGTTTTTCGATAAATATTTTCCACGCACCCTCCGTCTTAAGATGGAAAGGGACTTCCTTTCCCTCAAGCAGAAAGATGAGGAATCTGTGGGAGCGTACGAGGCAAACTTCACAAGGCTTGCACGATACGCTTCCGGCTTTGTCGTTACCCCCGAATGCAAGGTTGACCGCTTCTTTGGTGGGCTGAAGCCTAGCTTGCGGAAAGCATTAGCGATCCGTGACTTCGACAGCTATGAGGAAATTGTCCGATGTGCCCTCAAGGTTGAAATGGAGATTGGAGAATCACAGGGGTATCATGGGGACAAGAAGCGGAAGGTGGACTTCAATTCTGGTGGTCCGATGGATAAATCCAATGGCGCTAAGAAATTCCAGCACCCCACTTGCCAAAAGTGTGGAAAGAAGCACCCTGGAAATTGCCTTAGGGGGACAAGAAAATGCTTCAAGTGTGGAAGAGAAGGGCACCTAGCTGTTAACTGTCAGCAAGAAGGACCCGCGTCTGTGACAGAGGAGAGTAACGCTCCGTTCGAACCTCAATGCGTTGTTCAATGCTTCAAATGCAAAGAACCGGGACATTTTGCGAATCAGTGCCCTAATCCAAGGGTTATCGGAGGCAATCAACAACCTCCAAGACAGCAAGGAAGAGCTTTTGCCATCACTTCTGCCGAAGTGAACCCCGACAACGAAGTGGTGACAGGTACACTAGTTATTCATTCAAGAATAGCGAAAGTACTTTTTGATTCAGGTTCTACGCATTCTTTTATATCTCAAAAGTTTAGTAGAACAATCCCTGCACCACCACAAATCATGGAAGTAAAGATGTCGGTGAGTACGGAAAATGGGGCAATCAATGCATCCCATGAGTATAAGTCCTCCCCTGTTATAATCTGTGGATTGAATTTCCCGGCGAACCTCGTCATACTCCCTTTGGTGGAATTTGATGCAATTCTTGGCATGGATTGGCTTTCCTTATATAGAGCCAACATAAATTTTCAGGAGAGGGAAATCACACTCCATATGGAGAATCGACCCCCGATTCTTTACAAGTGTCAGGAGGAAGATGAATCTCCTTTAGCTCCATCATCTCAAGCATGGATATTACTGCCTTATGAGCACGCATATCTGGCTCAGATGATTAAGTCCAAGGAAGAAACCACCCTTTAAGAAATGCCTATTGTGAGGGAATTCGCTGAAGTATTTCCCGAGGAACTTCCTGGTCTTCCTCCAAGAAGAGATGTTGTGTTCTCAATTGAACTTTTACCTGGGGCGCTACCAATATCCATGACTCCATATAGAATGGCTGTTGTTGAGCTTGAAGAGCTGAAGAAACAACTACAGGAGAATCTGGATAAAAGGTTTATACGCCCAAGTGCATCACCATAGGGTGCACCAGTCCTCTTCGTCAAGAAGAAGGATGGGTCAATGCGGCTTTGCATCGATTATCGTGAACTTAACAAAATCACGATAAAGAACAAGTATCCTCTCCCAAGAATCAATGACTTGTTTGATCAGCTGCGTGGAGCACAATACTTCTCCAAGGTCGACTTGCGGTCGGGATATTATCAAGTAAGGGTGAAGAAGGAAGATATCCCCAAAACTGCTTTTCGTACAATGTACGGGCACTATGAATTCATAGTAATGCCTTTTGGACTCACCAATGCTCCAGCAATATTCATGGACATGATGAATAGAGTCTTTAGAGATTACCTAGTTAAATTTGTTGTAGTCTTTATAGATGATATTTTAATATACTCCAAAACCAAGGAGGACCATGAGGAGCATTTAAGAACTGTACTGGAGACTTTGCGCAAGGAGAAGCTCTATGCCAAGTACAGAAAGTGTGAGTTCTGGTTGAAGGAGGTCTCATTCTTGTGCCATATCATCACAAGCAATGAGATATCTGTGGACCCCTCCAAAACAGATGCAATTGAGGGATGGCCGAGGCCAACATCGGTAACTGATATTCGTAGATTCTTGGGGTTAGCTGGATATTATCGACGATTTGTGAGAAACTTCTCACGATTGTCCAACCCTCTTACCAAGCTAACTCTAAAGGGAGTAAAGTTTTCTTGGAGTGATGAATGCGAAGAAAGCTTCAAGGAGTTGAAAAGGAGGCTTATCACTGCACCCATGCTCACTTTACCCACAAGTGGGGAGCTTTTTGTGGTATTCAGTGATGCTTCGAAGAAGGGCTTAGGATGTGTGCTGATGCAGAATGATAAAGTGATATCCTATGCCTCAAGGAATTTGAAAATCCATGAGCGAAACTATCCAACACATGATCTGGAGTTGGCGGCGGTGATCTTTGCCTTGAAAATCTGGCGGCATTATCTCTATGGAGAGAAATGTGAGATATATACTAACCACAAGAGTCTTAAATATATATTCACACAGAAAGAGCTTAATATGCACCAGAGAAGATGGATAGAGCACATCAAGGATTATGACTGTTCAATACATTACCACCCTGGGAAGGCGAACAAGGTGGCGGATGCCCTAAGTAGAAAGGATCCAGCAATTCTATCAATGATGAGAATTAAGAAGGATCCAATCTTCTTAGACTTGATGAAGATGGACGTGGGAATCATAAAGAAGGGAACATCATCAATCCTTTCAAAAATTATTGCTCAACCATCTCTTTTGGAAAGGTTAAAGGATGCTCAAAAGGATGATGCTCGAATCCAAGAAAAAGTGGAAGCTATCAAAAAGGGAAAATCCTCAGAGTTTAATGTTAATGAATAAGGAATTGTGCGGTTTGGGAAAAGACTATGTGTTCCATCAAGTTAGGAGCTGAAGAAGGAACTTTTGGATGATGCACATAGTTCAAATTACTCTATTCACCCAGGGAGAACAATGATGTATCGAGATCTCCGAGAAAACTTTTGGTGGGATAATATGAAGAAGGAGATCGCTGAATATACATCAAAGTGCCTGGTGTGTCAGCATGTGAAGGCAGAGAGGCATAATTCTAAGGGGATGATGCAACCATTGCCCATACCAGAATGGAAATGGGAGAACATCACCATGGACTTTGTCACTGGACTTCCAAGGACATCCAAAGGCAACAATGCAATCTGGGTTGTTGTGGATCGTCTTACAAAGACTTCACACTTCATTGCTATTCGAGAGGATTTCTCTTTGGATCAACTGGCACGAATATATATCAGGGAAGTGGTACGGTTGCACGGAGTACCACTATCTATTGTGTCTGACCGAGATCCAAGATTTACCTCTAAGTTTTGGAAGAGTCTTCAACATGCTCTGAATACTGAACTGAACTTCAGTACGGCCTATCATCCTCAAACTGATGGAAAATCCGAGCGGACTATCCAAACACTTGAGGATATGTTGAGAGCGTGCTCAATGGACTTTAAAGGAGGATGGGATCAACATCTTCCTCTAGTTGAGTTATCTTATAATAATAGTTTCCACTCGAGCATCCAAATGGCACCATATGAAGCCCTGTATGGGAAAAGGTGTAGAACACCGGCATGTTGGGATGAGGTCGGTGAACGTAAGCTGCTTGGACCAGATATGGTCGAAGAAATGGTGGAGAAGGTGAAAACCATTCAGCAGCATATCAAGGCAGCCCAAAGTCAACAGAAGAGTTATGCAGATAATCGTCGATGAGACCTTGAGTTTAAAGTCGGAGACATTGTTTATTTACGCATATCTCCGTGGAAGAAGGTCATGAGGTTTGGAAAGAAAGGGAAGTTAAGTCCAAGGTACATCGGCCCCTTCGAGATTCTTGATCGTGTTGGGGCTGTGGCCTATCGACTAGAACTTCCACCTACTATGGCCAAGGTGCATGATGTCTTCCATGTATCCCTCTTAAGGAAGTACATACCAGACCCTTCACATGTACTCTCTTCCGAGGTGGTACAATTAGAAGACGATCTTTCTTATGAGGAGCAACCAGTGAAGATCTTAGATCGTAGAGAAAAGGTTCTACGAAATAAGACAATGCCCCTCGTCAAGGTGTTGTGGAGAAACCACAAGATTGAAGAAGCAACATGGGAGTCAGAGGATATGATGAAGCTAAGTTACCCACATTTGTTTTAGTGTGGGAAAAGGAAAACTTCGAGGGCGAAATTTCTTAAGGGGGTAATGTTGTAACAACCCAAAGTTTCATTAATGGAAAATCCCTCTTGATCCAGTTAAATGTTTCTTTATGAAAAATGTTTTTATAAGATATCAACTTCTTTAGTTTTATGTTAATATTTGTGACCGTTACTTTTATAACCGTTGAACAGTGATCATCTGAGTAGTATAAATATAAGGCTTTAACGAAACCATTTCTACTCAGACAAAGGAAGCGATGGCCTCATCTAGTAGAATTGCCCCTTACGAAGCCCATTTGTGGGAGCTCGGAAAAGAGGTGGCGTCTTTGGACTTTGCCCTTGACCAAGCCCAAGCTGAGCTTCATCAAGTCAAGCTCGAATGTGATCGTCTACGGGAGAAGTGGAAGTTGATTGAAATTACCACTCGAGCGATGTTATCTGAGCAACCCCAAGAGTCTGTCACCATCGCACACCTTACCCTTAGGTCTTATGCGGCTATTTTAAGGGGTTATGTAACGAATAAGTAGCACCATGTTCATGTACATTATTTTTTTTGTATATAATAATGATTATAATTTCTAGTCATTTTTGATACATTGTAATTAGTTTTTAAAGTACAAATGGTGTTTTTAGTTATTATTTAATTAAGAATTATATTTTATTAAATTAAAGGATTTTTGAATTAAATAATATTTTAATAAAATATTATTATTAATATTAAATTAATTTTTATTAAATATAAATGATCTTATAATTTTATGAATGCAATTAAAATTTTTATTAAGGTTTGAAAGCCATTTCTGTCAAAACCCGTGAATTTTTTATAAATGTCGGTTTTTATTTTAAAAGTGAAAACTCACATATTTAGAAAATTATTTAGATAAAATAAATATTATTTTTGGAATCAGGACGTCAAAATTATCCAACGGTGAATTTTTCATAATTTTCTGAGACAGTCAAATTTTTGGGTAAAAATTAAATACCATTTAAATATATAATGTGTTTTATGACATCATAATGACCCAATGGTGATGTAATAAAATACCATAATCCTTATGTTCGGACAATATATGTTTTATCATTAAAATAATGAGGTTTTGGGTTTGTTTGACTCACTTTTCAAAGCATTAATGGAGCCCTCAAGACTTATTCAACACTTTGCCTTTTTAAATTAATTTCCATGGGAGTGTGACTCACCTCCACATAAGCAACCCTAATTTTTTAATAAGTTCGGACCTTGGACTTGTAAAATATTGTTTTCCTATTTCCTTTTCCAGAAACCATGGGAAAATACCATGGGATGGTTTGTGGTTTGGATTATTTTAATATAAGGGGTCCCAAACCTAAATAATAAAGAATTCTCTCACCTTTCCTATATAAACCCACCCAAGCTTCCACTTCCTCTTCACTCAAAGCCCTTGAAGTTCGTCCAACCTCTGCCCTACTCTCTCTAGAGTCCTCTAAAGGTGCCCCAAGCTCCCAAGAAGCCTCTCACAAGCCTCTCTCTAGCCTTTGGAAGCACACTTCCAAGTAAGGGGTTTTCTTCCTTTCTCATTTTTGTCAATTTTCTTTAAGTTGTATTACCTTTTTTTTATTTCAATTATGAATGTTGGGGTATGGTTTCGCACCTCCCCCATACTGCCCTCTTATTGTTTGAATGATGGGAGAACCCTTTCTCTCTCATTAAATGCCTCCCATGTACACCCGTTACTATGCCGGAATTCCGAAAGGAACTTCTCTCTCTTCTTTTACATTCAAGCAATACTTTTGTACCATGAATATAAATTCCATTTCTATTGTTGGGACATGTATATATATGATCTCCTTACTATCCATTACATGTAAATATGATGAGGAACCCCTTTCTCTCTCATCAACCTTTTCTATGAATTCTTATGTCACGCCGTTACGCTGCCGAAATCACACCGATTTTCTAAGCCAATTTCTTTGTGTAGTGAATACCATGCCCATTTCTCCATCAAGGGTATTAACCTTTATGAACATTTACATATTGATTATAAAGTTTCATGTATGAATTCCACTTTCCTTTATCGTTGAAGAAATGATTATGTTTTATGAATCCATGTTTTATGATCCATGTGGCACACTTATGCAGGAAATGAAATGTTTAAGAAGGGTGCGCCCTTTATAGCGCTCCAATGCATTGGGTAAAGTATAGTATCATGATACGTCATGTGCAATGAGTATTTACTCATGCTAATTCAAGTGAAATGAGGGTTTACTCGTGCTTCAAGTGCAATGAGGGTTTACTCATGCTCCATGTGCAATGAGCCTTGGCTCATGCTAATTCAATGTTAAGTGTTGTTGCCACATTTCCATGATATGATTATCATGCTTTATCATGCCTTTATGCTCATGTTTCTTTTATTCTCTATTGATATGCCTATTGCCTAACATGTATTGTACTCCTCATGTTATTCATTGTGTACTCCCTTACTAGGCTTTATAGCTCACCCTTTTCTTATGCATGTCCTCAGGTTATCCCATGCAATGCTAAGTACGAAGGAATGTAGTGGTCATGTAAAGGAAGTTTTCAATAAAGATGTTGTATTTCAAGTTTAAAGTTTTTATGTAATGATCCTAATCCCCAAAGACACTAAACCACTCGATCTTCTTTGTTGGATCAGGTGATGTTTTATGTAATAAAGCATGTTTAAGTTGTAATAAAAAGCAGGGTTGTCATATAACTCATGTTAATAAAAATCATTTAGGTAGAAGGGATGACATATTTATGTTTTTAGATTAAATAATTGTGTTTTATAATTATTTTTACAATGGTAATTTGTTTATAAGAATCATGAAACGTGTATGAAGTTCATTATTTTCATAGACATATATGTCCCCATGTAATATTAACTTAAGAGTTTTGTAATACATCATGGGTTTATAATATTACTGTTGAACATATGTTCATTTTCATTGAACCCACATCTATAATTTATGAGTATATATCTAGATTCTTAGTATTTCTGAATGTAATGGAATTGAGACAAAGGTCTAAAGGTATGATAATTCCATTATTCATACCATAAATGAAATAGGAAAACATCACCATGTTTCTATCATCAATCTCCTCAAAACCATTAATGGGAATAAAGCTATATGGGTAGTATTAAATTTCCTTAAAAATTCATCAAAATTTATCTCTATCAAAGAATACTTATCTTTGGAAATTATTTCTAGGATATAAATTAATAAATTGGTAAGATTGCATGGAATATAAAATTCTATTTTAACTGATATGGATCCAAGGATTACCATGATACTTTGGAAAAGTATTATGCATGACTTAGATATGGAGGTCAATTTTAGAACAAATTCTCATCACTATAATGATTTTTCATTTTAGAGAATAATTCAAACCATAGAGGATATGATAAGTTGTTTTTCTATGTATTTCGTAGGTAGTTGCGATCAACACCTTCAACCAGTACAATTTTTATACAACAATATCTTTCACCCCATAATTTAGATAGATCCATTTTAAATATCTTATAAAATAAGTATTAAATAGATATGTGATGGAATGAAGTTGTAAATAAAAATTTTTCTGGACCTTATCGATATAGTGAAATGGTAGAGAGGTTTATAGCCATTCAGTAACACATATGGGATGACAAAGTGATATAAATGTTATGATAATAATCATCGATGATATCTAGAATTTTATTTTATTTGAAAAGTGTTTCAAGGAATTTATATTTGTAATAATTAAGGGAAAATATGCCCTAGTTAGATATGTCAAATTGAAATAATTGATAATTCCATGACATTATATTATCATTTGGAACTTCTACTAAAAATATCTCGGGTTCACAATTTGTTGAGTGTATCTCTCTTGAGGATGGATATACCTAATCCATCACATGTACTAAACATAGAGATCATACTATAAGAGAATAATATTTCTTATGATAAATAATTGGTAGAGATTTTAGATTGTACTGAGAATGTTATAAGAAAAATGACTACTCTATTGGTCAAGGTTTTATGGGGAAACGAGTAGCTTAATAAAGTTACGTGGTAACCTGAGGATGTAATGAGTAAGAAGTGTCATTAGTTACTCATACCAAAGTTATTAATTTCTAGGGAAAAATTCATTTTAAGGTGGTTGAATGTAATACCCCTAGATTTTGTGAATTTTTATAATAAAATTATTATTTTTTATATTTTTTCTTACATGTAACAACGAGTTTATCTTGTGTTACATGAATCATCGAGTTTTAACGAAAGACAACATACTCTTAAAATATTATTATTTATTTCCATAATTTTCAGTAATCCATTGAAATAATTTTTATGAATTGGATTAACTAAATTATCAATAATTATGGATTATGTAAATATATATTAAAAAATCCTTGTTTACTAATTATTTATAAATGAATATAAAAAATTGAAAATAAAGAAAATATTTTTATGAAAAACTATTTATATACTCACAAACAATTTTAACCATAATAAATTAATTAATATAATTTATATGAATTATTTGAATTATATATAAATATTATATATTCATTAAATATTTTAAAAGTTTTCTTATATATTTTATAGATAAGAGATAAGAATGAATGAAATTTTGTTTTTAAAAAACTATTTTTCTAAAAAAATATTTTGTCTCTTTTTTACACACATATTTTAAAATTTATTTTATCAAATTATATAAAAATTATTTTAAAAAATAATTTAATTTTTGAAAACATAATCTAAAATTTATTATAGTTTGAATCATTGAGAATTTTCTAAGAAGGTAATTTTTTGATAAATAGTCTTAAGTACTACATTTTATTAAGAACTTTTATTTCCTTCAAAGGATTTTAAAAAATAAATATTGTTTTAAAAGTGTGTTAAAGATAATAGTTTTCAATTATATATATATTAATTTAATTTCAGAAATTTTAATAAATTTTATATTTTATTTTGATAAAAAATACTTTTAAATTTTAGAACTGTTATCTTTGGATAACAACATCCTCGTTATGTCAATGAGAGAAATTTTAAGTTGATATTAACAAATTATATGAATATAATTTATAATGAATTATTCTATATTTTGATGAATAATATTTAATATTTTATAAAAAGTTCAATATTATTTTTTACCATAATGAATAGTAAGACAAAAAAAGTTAATTTATTATGGTTATAGTAAAAATTGTTTTACCAGTGGTAAACTAAAATGATAAATGATAAAAATGACCTTAATAATTTCCAAAACCCATTATAGGTCTATATATCGACCTTATATCTTATTGGTTTGATAATGGACCATTTTGGATCAATGTTTTTATAGAAATTATGGGTATGTATTTTCTTTTCAAAAATTTCAAGTATGCCACTCACCTCCATTATTAAAGGTCACCCACTATCCTCTCCTATTAAAACATCCAAAAACAATTGGAAAATAATTTCCCAATAGGGTAATTATTTTGATCAAATACTATCCTATGAAGCCTTTTAGTGCAAAAAAAGAATGTTTCTAAAAAAGATGTAATGTCCCTAAGAGATCTTTTATTGTACTTATTTCTCCACCTACTTAATTTATTATTAAAACATGACGATATAATAAAAGAATTATCATATAGATAATAATATTCTATTATTTTAATCACATAATATAAAACGATCTTTTTTCATAAAATAGGTTGTTAAATTATGATTTCTGTGTACGTCGGACTACCTCCTCATGAACCGATTTTATTCATTTTCCTTCACTATCTATCAAATCAAGATATAATGATTAATTGATTATATTATATATATATATATGATATAATTATTATTATTATTTAATAATGATATCAAATTTTCATTTAGACTTTCCATTTCATGGGAATACATTAATAACTTTCAAGTGTCAGATAGACTACCACCTGGTGAAGTGATGTGATTCGTTCTTAATGCATACATTAAATGGAAGGTAATAAGGATAGTTTTAAATGAACTCCTTTCATTTATATTAAATAATAATAATTTTTTAAAGGTAATATATTATTTTCCTTTATTTCATTTCACCCATCCAGATAATGGAAACATCTCTCATGCATATGTACGACCTACCATCTCCATGAATTCTGTATTTTATTTTCTGTCCTTAAATTTTATGGATTTATATTAATACATATATAATGAATATATATAATATTTATATCATGGATAAAATTCATGATATGATGAAAACTTTGTCAAATTAAAAGGTAAAAAAATCAAATCAAAATATGTATAAAAGATAGAGTGATTATTACACAAAATATGACATTATCATTGAATTATTCATCAATAGGTAATAAAAGTTCATAGAAAAAAAATATGGAATAATATATGAAATTATTATTTTGTAATATATTTATAATAAAATAATATTTTTAATGTAAGAGGTTTTAATGATAATGAAGGAAGTCAATACTTTTGGTGTAGGATTTATTTCTCATTCTTATTTATTGAGAGACATAATCCATATTCACCCCATGTTTTTTAATATGGTCTATAGAAATCCAATGAATGTATATTATTATTATTATCCATAATATTATGTGTATTTACATATCCATTTTAGGATCTATATTCCATGGGGTTTATAGTTCAAAATTTACCAAAGATGTCTGGGATTTTTGTCTAAAATTTCCTTCATTGTGAAATATGTTATGTCATGCATAACACTTTTTCTATGATGTGTATATACTTACACAATAACATGTAATATAATGAATATATTTACTCAAATTATATTATATTTTTTATTAAGTGTTATTATTTCATGGGTTTTATGATTCAAAGTTACCAAAGTGGTTGGATATTTGTGTTATAATCTCATCATTGATCTGGATTTTCTCATGATTATGCTTCCAATGATGAAATATAATGATCAATTTCTTAATTATCTCATTTATTTTATTCTATACTTCTTATTTATATAAAATAAATAACATCCCTTAATTATACTCTATTTATGTATTCAGGAGAATAAACCCTTTTTATCTAGGATTTTGATCTTTTATATGTAGGTTATTATTTCTATATTTTAATATCACATTCACATACCATTATTCTCAGTTTTATGTTTGTGTATTTCCCTTTATGAACATAATTATGACCTAATATCCCATTTCCAATATTTCATTTTCCTAGGTTATGATTAAAGGTATTATCTGTTTTATGTCTACAAAGGGTTCTCATTACGAGGAACTAAGTAAGAGATGGTGTAGAATTGTTAGGATGAATTTTTTTACGTTTCCATTTTTCCAAAGTTATTATACCATTAAAATCACAATATTTTATTTTCAATGTAATGAATATTAATATAAAAAGTTATTATATATATAAATGATATGTTTGGTCTATAAAGAGTCCCATGCTAAACTGGATTCACTACCCATTCAACTCCATTTACCTCATGAGGTATCCATATTTACCCAATCAAATAGAGGGATATATAAATAAATTCTCTCTTATCATATATGGAATATAATACTTCTATGTTCTAAAAGATCTGAAAAAACCCTAATATAATAACCCATGAAAATCAAACTAGTTTAATAAACATGTCATGATATTATAACATGTGGAAAAGGAAAAGGTTTTATAAACATTTCATCATTTCATTATTTCATCATATCATAACCAAGAAAAAGAAATGTGTGTCATAAAATGATTTTCATCATAATTAATAACCATTCAAAAACATATTAAGGATGGTATTGTTGGATCATATCCTAAGTAAAAAAAATTTAACATAAAAATATACCATCATAGATAAATACCCATTTAAAAGATCAATTTGAACATTTCTTGAAGATAATATCATATTAATTTTTGAAGCACTAATTTGAAATATTATAATTTACCAAATATCAAGAATTTCTTTTTATAAGAAACATGTAAAACTATAAATTAATCTTAAAATAATTTAATGGTCCTGATGGTTGGAAATTGTTTTCATCTAATGTATGTTTAAAAAATTCCACATACAATTTCAGTAATAAGTTAAAATAATCCTCTTTTGAAAAATGATAATATAATTCATTTTAAATCATTTTCTAAAAAAAGTATTAAAATTAATTAAAAAAATAATACATTAATATTAAATCATTGTTGAAAACATTTTATTGAACACATTAACATAGAAGAAAAATAATTTTTTTTACCAAAGATAGAAATAATGTTTATTTTTATTTTAAACAGTAATTCTATCACTTCTGTACTGAAAGAGAGTAAAATGAAATAACAAAATGTATTCTCTATAAATAACATGAGGAAAACACGAAATAATTGGGTTATTTGAAGATATATCATGAAATATCGTCATAGAAAACATTATCACAATCAATCCTGATAAAAAAATGAGATTGTAACATAAAACCCTTACCTGAGGTTACACATTAATTTAAATCACAATAAAATACTATATAATAAATATTAACTTATTATTATTTAATTAAATAGTCTTTAGAAATAATTAAAATATCATAAATTATCAACTATTAAAATTTCAACATCCATTTGTTAATTATTCCATATTATATTCATTGATATTGGGTGTTAAGTTTTTCAGTTATCATGAAAATTTTTGTTCAGAAGTTATGGTACTTTTACATTGATCATGGCTCAATACTATCTAAAATTTTAATCATGATATAAATATAATATATATTTATTATGTATATTTATTTATATTTATCCATAAAATTTAGTGATAGAATATTGAATTACACCATTCAGGGAGTCAGTAGGTCAATGTTGACACTCCATTCTGTTGAAGAGTCTAACAAAATGAAAAAGGGAATCCCATTTGAAAGAAAAGGGGAAAATACACGAATAAAATAAATATTTTCAAAGGCAATAATTTTGGATCACTCTAGTCTATCCAAATCACCAGCAGCACGCAAGTATACTTGCCACCACCCGTCTGGCATGCAGCCACTTGCGCACCTCATTTCTATCTCGCAGCTTACTTGTGCGCCCCAGATCCTTTTTCCCAAGGTCACCTATTTTCCTATAAATATACCCTTAGGGCCCTTATTTGTATGGACGAATTTCTAGTAATCCCAATTACTGCCCTGGTTTCCCTAGTACATCACCCCGGTCTTCTGAAACTTTCAAGGTAGTTTATCAACACCTTGAGCAGAGGATTTAAGGGAGTATCATTGGACTTAAGTACTTTTGGAGTTTGAAAACCATAACACTTGCATGCCTAAAGTGCCTACCCTCCCCAAATCACAAATACTTGAGCATTTCCTATTCCTTTCATAGGAACTTTAGTTCCCTAATTATAGGATCACCTATGAATACTTATAAAGGCTTAAGCCATGTCTCACCAAAGTATTACCATATAGGTTGTTCGTCACTTAAGAGAACATCAGGTCGCCCAAGCCTACTTGTATGCCCTTTTCTACTTGGTAACCCCACTTTGATTAACTTACTCTCTTCATTATACAATCCATCAAGCCTTCCTCAAATCCATTCATGGCAAGGATTCGTCTTCCTTGGATCCATTGTCTAAAAGGAATTTTGTTGAGACCTCCACCCAAACCTCCTAACATATCAATACTTTCGGAAAGGCACATCAGTGTGTCTCCTATTTGGGATTTTATATCCATAGACAGAGGTTTCCCACATTTGTTTTATAAGGGATTTAGGAGACATGTAATGTCTATGGGTTTTTATATCCAAGGTCACATTGACCTTTCTCCTAGAAACAATGTTGAGAAGTTCTCGGTTTGGAGGAGGGTTTGGGTCCTAACCTTTCCCTTCTCAATGAGACGACCTGGAACCGCAGCTCTCAGGTAGGGAAGTTACGGTTCAAACTTGGTTTACCATTCAAGTTTAGAAGAAGTATCCCTCCCCTACAAAGATCAATTTTAGGGTAGCCATCCTAGTGTAATCCCCTAACGTTTGTCCCTTCTTCCTTCCATGGGACCCTTGTCCAATTCGAAGAGAAGGGAGGGAACGGTTGTCGCGTTACCTTATCCACCTTCATCACCGTAAGCTCTACCTCTTCCACCACAGAAGGAGGAAAAAAATGAATGTGCAAGTTTCATTGTTGGATCTTTCAGACCCTCTTGTTTCTCACACCGTTCTTGACTCACATGGGATTAGAGATTCGTGATGATTTCAATATTTACAAAAATACTAATGATTGAATGAACTATGAGAACTCTAATTCCCACCATAATTGGGATATGTAGGAAGCCTTCTCAGGGCCCGAGCTCACTAGATATCCTCTTTAGGGATCGAACCCTAATTCCCATAATCTGGGAATCCTTCTTAAGAATAATACCCAAATTAAATGGTATGATGTGTCCCATTTAGTGGCACCGAACTACAAGGGTTATGATTCATTTAACAATGATTAGTAGGTAGCCCATTTTATGGGCACAATCCCAAGATCAAACCAAACCTTCATCTCCTTGGATAAAAATAAATTCTAGAGTGCCCCACTAAGTGGCATAAAACCAGTATCATCATAATGATGATTAAAATAATCTTGAAATACTATATTAGAGGACACCATTGTTCAAGAACCTTGAAGACATATAAATTTATTCATTGATGAAGAACCTTGAATATATACTTATGATTCTAAATATTACACTTGTTAATAAGTGATTTGATATTCCAATGGAAACTTATGTAATACTTGTTGAATTAATTTGTGTTATTGAAAATATCGTAAATTACAAAGAGAGTCCCAAAGTAGACATTGATTCCCCCCAGAATGGTGCGATTAGTCTGACCTCCCATCCTCTCGACCAATGTACGTTCTGAAGTATCATAACGTTTAAACTTAATGAATGCCTGCCATTGGAACGTATGCCTATTTTTTGATAAAGGACTATTAGAAGCTTCAGGATCCATGAATAAATCCAATGGAAACTACTTGGAAGCAGTTATTCTTAAAACTAGAATATTGGTTTCAAGGAACTAGACATGGATGTCCTTGAAACGTGTATTCTAGTTTTAAGATCACTACTTCTAGGATGCTTCCATTGGATTTATTCAGGGAATTGGAATTATCCAATAGTTATTTATCCAAAAAGGGGCCTACTTTCCAAAGTAAGGTTTTCATTAAGTTTAAACATTATGATACTTATGAATGTACATTGGTTGAGAGGATGGGATGTTGGATTTATCACACCATTTTAGGGAGAATTATTGTCTATACTGGGACTCTCATTGTAATTTAAGATATTTTCATTAATCCTTATTAATTCACCAAGTATTACATAAGTTTCCCTTGTAATTTTAAATAACATATTTAAATGTGTAAAATTTAGAATCATTATTATATATTCAATGTTCTTCATCAATGGATATATCCATATGTATTCAAGATTCTCCAACAATAGTATCCTCTAATATAATATTTCAAGATTCTTTTAATCATCATTATGATGATAATGGTTTTTAAGACACTTAATGGGGAACTATGGAATTTATTGTCATCTAAGGAGATGAAGGTTTGGTTTAATCTTGGGAATGTGCCTATAAAATGGGCTACCTACATATCCATATGAAATGAAACAGAACCCTTGTAGTTTTCTTCCAATGAATGGGACACATCATGCCATTTAAGGTCGTGTGATAAGTACCTAGACATATAGTTTAATGTAATTTTTTGTGGACATATAAGCAGAAGGTGCATAGTCAAAACATTGTGTGGGAGTTATACTATAGTATCCCAAGGAACTTGGAAAGGATATGGGTTTCCAAGTAGGATCCGAACATGTTGGGAATATGACCCATGGAGAGCATGGTCGATTTTAAAGTTATTGGGTTTGAACCTCATGGAGGCATTCTTATGTATCATATATATATGGGAATAAAACCCACGTAGTTCGATTAGCCTCATAGGAGAGTATGATCCTTTTAAGGAATGGAATTTGGGAATACTTCCTGAAAAGTATTATAATCTCCTATGAGGCTAATTGAACTATGTGGGATTTTATTCCTATATATATGGGATATGTTGGAAGCCTCCTTGAGGTTAGATCCCAATAACATAAAATCAACCCTATTCTCTTTGGTCCATATTCCCAATGGGGTCTGATCCTACTTGGAAACCCATATCCTTTCCATGTTCATTGGCCTGCATCATCATAAGTCACACACTATGTTTTAACTAAGGACCGAACTACGAGGGTTCTGATTCCTTTCACAAGGATACGTAGGTAGCCCATTTTATGGTCATGATCCCAAGATCAAACCAATCCTTTCTCACCCTATATGACAATAAATTTCAGAGTGCCCCCACTAATTGGCTTAAAAACCAGTATCATCATAACAATGATTAAAAGAATCGTGAAATAGTATATTTGAGGATACCATTGATGGAGAACCTTGAATACATGTTAATATTTCTTTTGATTAAGAACCATGAATACATATTGATTCATTTTAATTTTACACATGTTAATAAGTTATTCAAAATTATAAGGGAAACTTATGTAATACTTAATGAATTCATAAGGATTCATCAAAATATCTTAAATCACAATGAGAGTCACAAAGTACATAATAATTCCCCCCAAAAGGGTGTGATGAGTCTGACCTCCCATCCTGTCGATGAATGTATATTCCTAAGTATAGTAAACGTTAAACTAAACAAATGCATGCCTTTGGATAGTAGGCCCCTTTTTGGATAAAGAACTATTGGAAGCTTCTGGTTCAATGAATAAATCCAATGGAAACAGCCTGGAAGCAGTGATTCTTAAATCTAGAATACATGTTTCAAGGAACAAAAAAAATGGTGAATCCAATGTGAATCCTTGACCAAGTTAATAATGTTACCCACCTGTTAGGCCCCTACAAATTGATAAAGGAAGGCCATACAAAGGAATCAATCATGCATGTATCCATCTAAAAAGATGTTTCTTTAATAGAGCTTGTTGATGTTTCAAGTTTTTTCTCATAATTCCGTTCCCATCAAAATGGATTTCTTCAAGGAAACATCTATGAACTTCCCAAGCGCTATTCAAGAATCATCCCCATCCATGAGAAACATGGAATAACCAACCCAGAATCTTGAACACTGGGTCTCTAATGTGATGGTAAAGGAATATCATCATCATAGTACAATCCTGACATTAGAGGATGCTCGTCATGCCCTCTAGGTCAATAAAAATCCTCGATCACCTAGCCAATGACGACCACTGATCAAGAAGCAGACAGTGCCAACCACTATCTCCAACATTTTTGGGTCCTTTTCCCAAAAATAAAACCATAAATCCCTCCCATACTACAGGGTGGTGGATTAAGAGAATACTCAATGCCCTAATTCATGAATGCAGAATTCCTTCATAAGGACTCCCACCAACAATCATCATCAGTAGAATCATGCCACAGTGAACCACCAACAGGATGGGGGTATTGTTTTTGGAAGTTCGGCCTTGGACTCTCAAACCCGGACATGCAAGAAGAACAATTGAAGACAATGTCTGGTCACCATGTAGAAGGTTACTATCTCTACCCCTTCCAGAGAATCCCATAAACCTAATATGATGGAAAACAACGAGTATGAACATACACCCATTCATCCTAATTTTGTTGGTCAACACACTCATCTTGAAGAAAACCACAAATCCCATCAGATAAATCTGGTGGAGTATCATGAATAGAGACATACACCTGCTTACCAGTTATCATCCAGTTAGCAGGATCTTCTGACTACATTTAAATAATCATGCCAATCTAATGTGGTGGCAACTGGTAAATAAGAACATTCAACTGTTTACAAACACCAATTCTACCAGCGGTCTCGTCTACCCATATTGAAGAATGTCCATCAACCATGATTGATGGGAAATATCCAACTGGAACATACACCTGCCAATTTTTATCAAGTCTATTAATAGTCTTGTTTGGTAGCACCCAGAGAAGCCAGTCAGAAAGCACCGACGACAAATCTAGGACATACTCCACTCTCTACCCCCATGAATGAGTACTTTAAGTACCCAATGATTTGAAATGGAGGACAGGAGAAGGCACATAAACCTACTCCAGATATGAAATGGATGAATATTCCCATTCTGGTCGCTGATTTTATAAAACATATCTTATCAATGGTGAAAGGGAAGATGCAAATCCCAACCCATATTCTGGAAGCATTCCAGGATATTATAACAACAACTTCATCTATACTAGGGGAACATACACATAAATCTATTCCCACACATGGGATGACACAACTTTATGCAATCACAGAACAGATACACACCTTTGTTCTAGTCCATGAGGGTCATGGCGCATACTTCCCCATATCATACAAGCAATAAGATCGGGAACATACACGTTTTCCAAATGGAGGTAATCGGTCAGTTCAGGTAACCATTACAATGGAGTTACATAAAATTTCCCATGATAACCACTTTTCCCAGAAAGTGTCTCCATCTAAGTATAAGAGAACATCCAAAAATAATTATTTCAAAGCACTTTTGGAAAATCAAGAGTCAAGAAGCGATTTGGATCTTCTTAATTATGTAGTTCTTGAAGCCCTTAGGCATTTATCTTTTACAGATCAATATCATATCCTCTTATTACCTTATAATGGAAGTGATAGTAGTAATTTTGAGGTACCTCATCGGACACTTCATTATGAAGGCATTGTTTATGATAATTTTGTAAATACAGAGTGCCTCCATCTGGATGAGATCCATAGAAACCCACCACGTGGTCAGAAAACCAAGGTGAAAGAAGATGTATCCCTTACTATAATCCACCATTGTGATCCTCCCCATGATGACATTTTCTGAGGGTGTCTACTCTACAATAGTATTCCACATTGTCAAGAAAAATCTTTAATTGAAAATGTAGTAATGATAAATCCCTTATTTCTTGAGGCAGTTGAAAACACAAGGCCAGTCATGTCTAATGCATTTCCATTAATAGGGGAAACACTTTCTCAAACAGAATACATCTTAAGGGAATGTTCATTCTCTGAAACTCCCTTGGGTCATTTGGCTTATAAAACAAAGAATCCACTTTGTTCATACCAAGTGGAAAAAATGTCTAGTGAATGATGATGAAGATGTGTTATACATGAGGAAATAATTGGCTAAGGGAGAAGTACTTGTCATTTTATGGCCTTTGGTAAATTCTCAATATAGCATTACCGAATTGATTGTAGAATATTTCATTCATGATATCCGCCTCAACCTATGGAATTCTTTTTTTCATTTAAAAACCCACGTATTACCCAACGATGAATATCATAATCATGTAAAGGTAATAGAAGGACTGAAATGAAAAATTGACTTGGTGTCTCTCGCAGTCTCCAAATATAAAAATATTTCAAGACAATACAGAATCCTTTAGCGTGCATGACACAATTCTCTAAATAGGCTACGCCATTTAATTTCTGATTCCCCGTCTACTATTCATATTAGAGGATGAGGTGCACATGAATCATCGAATTTCACTACACTCCAAAATCATCAAATTATACTAAAAGTGGTCTCATGAAATGTTATATCCCACGGTCATCCACAATAAATTGATTTTGTATGAAATCGAATGTAAGATCAAGAACATGCCTCAACCATCTCTCATAAAAGTCAGTTCCAATGAAAAAAAGTTTTTGAGTTGCTTTTACCTCAAGCATATGAGAATCATGAGAAGTTATCTAGATTATAGGATGTGAGGTGTCAGATTATTCAAATGTCTGAAATAGCAGAGAGATCTTCTGAAACAGGTTATTTTAGTGGTTGTCGAATAATACACCCAGCTAATGTCAAAAACAAAATTCACAAACAGAAAAGATCTTTTGTACGAATTTCATCCATAGGAGTTCAAGATTCACCCCATATTTCATGGTTGGGGGATCATTTAATTCATCCTTAAAATTTATAAAACATTTTTCAATGATTTGAAGAAGATGAATAGGAACAACCCCAGCCAGTAGGGCTGGGGGATTTTTCACATCTACAATCCCCTCCTTAACATAATTCAGATTTATCTAGATAAGGGAAGAAGCCACAAAGAAAGCGTACAACTAAACTATCCAAGGATTCCATTTAGGTTATTGTACAACAAATAGTTCCTGGTAATTTATCATATAAGAGAATAGAGTCTCATGGAAGCTACAGAGGGAGATGATCTTACAAAAATATTGACAGAATGCCATCGATGCAATATGAATCAATGAATTTATTTATCCCCACTACAGAAGATCCTCTAGAAAATGATTCTTCTTTAAGGGAATTAGAAGATGAATTTTTTTCCGTAATAAAGTACACGCTAAGGAAAAGAAAAAAGGTGTGTGTACCCGAAATCAGAGGGTTACCCAAAATCTAGGTATGCCTTCAAATAACCAACTCCCACCCCTCTAAAAGGTATATAATAAGGGGAAAGGTAAAACTCAGATTGAATCTCACTTTTCCACTATAGAAGGTCAATATCTTTTACTTTAAGAGAGATTTTCATAGCATGAAGAGGAAATTAAGGAGTTGAAAACACTCAATACATAGTTACTTCGAAGCATCATTTCTGCTAGACATACTCCCCAGGAAGGTCCCCAACTTTCACATCCTGTAAGATCACCTCAGAAAAGATGATTTGTAGTTACTAAATATGGGGATTATGAATTCCTTAAATTGGGTACACAATCAAGTTTGGATCAGCCACATCCGGATAGGCCTCTTCCCGTGGGTTTTCCAAGGAAATTATCATCACCCCAATCAGTGGTTTTTTCAGTCGTTGCACTAGCTCAAGCTCTAGTTTCTATACATGCACAGGTTCTAGCTCATCTATTTGTTCCCCAAATTCTTATGAACATAATTGAGGCATTAACATCTCTATTGGAAGAAATGAAGGAATGACATGAAATAGTTCATCTAGAAAAGTGATCTTACCCTGATTGTGCTCATGAAATTACTCTACAACCAAATTTTTTGAATACCACATTCCAAATCCTCAATGGATCGGGAGATCCAGAATAACACTTATCACATTATTTTTCTCATTGTGATCCCATTATGGGAACTTCTCAACAAGAAGAAGAAGTAATGATTATGTGTTTTGTGCATCCATTACAGGGACAAGCTTTTACCTGGTATACATATTTACAATCTTGATCAATTACAAGATGGGAATATCTCTGTCAGAAATTCCATCTTCAACTTATCTCAATGCTACCAAAGATGACAGTTTTTGATCTTACCAATTGTAAAAAAAAGGTAGAATGAATGATTTCCAGATTTCATTGCTTGATGGAAAGGATCAACATATTATTTATGTCTATCAATCCCTCATGAGGAGTTTCTTCCAATCTGTGTGGAAAATATGCGTGATGAGTTACACACACCATTGATCCCTATTAAATACATTGGAGGGTTTTTGAGACCTTAATTAAATATATCAATAGAAAAAATACTTAATTATAGAAACTAAGGATAAAATTCATGTAATTCTATCAGCTCTAGGGATGATAATGAGAAAGGTAAAAGCTTCTATAGTTACAATAAGTAGGAAACTATACCTACTTCCACTTCAAGACCTACATCATACTTAAGGGATCCTTCTCCTGATCATCAGCTTCAGTGGCCGCCTCTTCAAGATTATCAAAGAAATTCGAGGTGGAAATAGTTTGAGGAATTAAAAAACAATGTTTATTCATCACAGAATGAACATGTTCTTGGTTACTTCATCTCATATTTGGAAAACAATTTGGTTCAGTTTCCAAGGATGAAGAAACCAAACAAAGAAGGAGATGAAGATCTTCTGAATTATTGAACCTTTCAAAAAATGTTACGGTATCCCATCCAAGAATGTTTTGTTTTCAAGGACCTCCTAAAAAATATGGTAGACTATAGACAAGTAAAACTAAAAAGTTCATCAGCTCAAGTAGAATGTGTTACTACTACTGATCCAGAGGAAGAAGGCAAATGAAAAGAAGTCAAAATTAAAAATGTGAAGAAATATGATGATTGGATGATAAGAAAAATGATTAATCGGACTCCTTCCACTTTATGAACACTTTTGAAATAACTGACTGTGTCTTCTGCCACTCCTTCCACATTAAAACTGTCTTCATCAAAAGGTCGTTTCTCAACGAAGCGAAGCAATTATAAGGACAAAGAGAAATCAGAAGAAGAAGAGCTCACATTAAGGCTAATTATTTTCTTTGAATCACCCAGACTTCATTCCATCTATTTAAAAATCACGGGCACTGCCCCAAAAAATGACACAACCAGAATTAATCCATCAAGAAGAATCTTCATCAGATGAAATGTTGATCTTTGGTTCTGTTAAAGTTATCCACATAAAGGATCCTTACACTGATGTTGATTCTGATTATAATGAGACAAAATTTCATGTACCTAATTGGGGAACCATAGGAAGAGGATAGGGTCAAGGATACAGTAGAAGATGTGTGAATTCTAGAAACCACCAATTTAAATCTACCCCTGCTCGAACCATATATGCAACAGAAACTCATGGAAGAGCCCTTTAGTGGGCTCAACATGAACAAGAAGTTTCTTCAATGAAAGAGAGGTTTGGTTTTGAAACAATTATGTTGGAAGACCGATTAGAAGTCACATAAAATTATTCTCAGCAAGATAATAGATGTACTTAGTCTAATCTACGAAAGTCAGGAGTATTTTCATCTTTTTCTCTGACCCATAATATGTCTACATCAGAAGCATCAACATCCAAAACAACTGAAAATACACTTCTTCAAACTAGAAAACACAGAAATTTGGTCCATAATTTTGTTTTCATGAAAAAATTGGCCCCTTTACCAGCCATGTTATCAATTCAGGATGCTTTTAATCTATCAAAAGGCCTTTGAGAAGCACTTATTTAGGCTTTGTCAATGCCTCAATAGTTTAAAACTGAAGTTATTTCTAGTGTGGTTTACCGTATATAGAATGATCCTACAGAATTTCATGCAGTCATATAATTTATAGAAGAAGATGAAGATGATGTTGTATATGGACGTATGAGACCCTTGTATTTGTCTAGAAAATTCGATGATATAGACATCCAATGAGACTTCATTGATAATGGCTTTGGAGTCAGCCTCATTCTTGATTGTACGCTTCATCGATTGGTCCTAAATAAATCTGACATATCTCCTTCAACATTAATGTTGAATTTTTATGATAAGAATGGGAAAGAACCTCTGGGAGATATTAAACTCAGAACTCAGTTTGGAGATCTTGTGCCTAATTTAGATTTCATGGTTGTTCGTTAGAACACGACCATGAATATTATTCTTAGAAGGCCTTGGTTGCATCAACATGAAACCATACCTTCATCATACCACCAATGTATTATGTACTATTTCAATGGTCAAATCGAGACATTTTATGGTGAAAACGATCTATTCAAAACATGTGAATCTCAATACATTGAGGCAGGGTTTTATCACACAAAAGGGAAAAATTCCATAACAAAAGAAATCAACTGGGTTAATTCTCTAAATGGACTATAAAATATCCTAGGAAATCCATTCATACATTTGAGTATAGATTATGTGTTACCTATTAATAAAATTGAAAAGATAAACTTGAATCCAAGAACATGTCCAATAACTTCTATAATGTCAATTTAGTTGATTGATCCTAACAACATGGGAGAAACTATTGATCCACCAAGAAATTATGGAAGCCTAAATGGAAATGTTTTCATTTCATCTAATGAACTACATAAAGACTATAATTCATAAAAAAGGTAGAATAAATTGTATAAATGATTGAGGAAGACAATGATTTTGATTCTCAATCCATCATCTCCACTTTATTACCATAGGAAGACCCTTCGTCATCAGTAGGATCAAATTTGGTGCCTCTTCATTAAGATATTTAAAAAATGAATCCCACTCTAACTCTGGGAGTTTTTCCTCATAATCTACTATGAAAATTGAAATAGAAGAGGTAACATGTAATGAATAAGAAGAGGAAGATCATGGGCATGCTCCTCCAGCATTTGAGGATGGTCTCCCAACCACCGTGGATGAGCTCAACTGCGTACAAAAGAAGATCCACGCCCCACTCTATTTGTTACACATATGACCTCTGAAGAATAATAGGTGTATTCTTCAATTCAAAAGAAACATAGAGATATATTTTCTTGGTATTATATACAAATTTCATGACTTAATCGTGATGTAGCCACCAATAATTTGGGTTTCCCAAAAAAACATTGTGGATTCAAACAAGCAGCAATAGGAACTCACCCAACTAAGGCCTCTAAAATTAAAGCTGAACATGATAATATTATAAAGGATAATTTTTTTAGAGAAGTTTAATATCCCAAATGGATGTCCATCACTTTCCAAGTGAAAACAAAATAATGGTAAATTAGTGTTTTCATTGATTTCATAGATCTTAACCGGCATTGTCGTAAAGGTAATTTTCTAGTTCTGATTACAGAGATTTTAATTGATGAAATGACTATTTATGAATATATTTCTTTCATGAATGGATACTCTAGGTATAATAAAATTTTTATGGACCTAGATGATGAAAAATATATATCCTTAAGATCCCTTCAAGGGGTTTTTTTCTATTGGGTAAAACCTTTTTTCTTAATGAATGTCGGTGAAACATACCAATGTTCCATACACCATATCTTCAAACCCTTCTTAGGTAAGTTTTTTGAATTTTATCTGGATCATTTGATGTTCAAATATATACAATGTTCCAATCACTTAGCATATTTATAGACCATATTCCAAAAACTTCGGCAACATAATTTGAAGATGAACCCCTTGAAATGTGATTTTAGGGTAACCTCAGGAAAGTTATTTGGCTTCGCTATATATCATTGTGGTATAAATTTTGATCCTGAGAAAAAAAACCAATCCTTTGTATGAAACCTCCTATAAATTTGAAATAATTAAGGGTAATTTAAAGAAAACGTGTCCTATATTCAGTGTTTTATCGCAAATTTGGTCGAGAAGTGTTTACCGTTCACCAAATTAATGAAAAAGGGAGTCACCTACCAATGGACTCAAGAATATTAATAAGCATTTGATACCCTCAAAAAATATTTGTTGAGTCCA
Source organism: Viscum album (assembly GCA_963277665.1). Taxonomy (NCBI): domain Eukaryota; kingdom Viridiplantae; phylum Streptophyta; class Magnoliopsida; order Santalales; family Viscaceae; genus Viscum; species Viscum album. Next base: position 1,772,269,452 of record OY728123.1, read on the forward strand.
CTAGTATTAATTTCATATGATAAAGGAAGATCACTTATCCTCTATGTGATAGCTTTAGAGCGATCACTGGGTTCCTTCCTTTCCCAAAAGAATGATTCTGGGAATTAAAATAGTCTTTACTATCTCATTCGAACTACGATTGATGTAGAAACTCGATACTTATGTATTGAAAATTGATTCCTATAATTAATCTTTATAGTTCATAAACTGAGGCACTACATACAACATCATGAGGTCCAATTGATATCTTGCAATAACCTGGTCAAATTTATCCTCCTTCGTCCTATGCTTATAGGATGTCTAGCATGGTGGGTAGTTATTTTAATATAGTTTGATATACAGTTTGTACCTCAAAAGTCAATAAAAGTCCATGATCTGGACGACTTCCTTGCTAAGCATTCATCTATGGAAGATATATCATTAAATACTGAACTTCCTGAGGAAGAAGTCTTCTCTATTCTGGATAATTCCCAAACATGGGAAATTTATTCTGATGGTGTGTCCAGTAGTCCTACATTGAAGAGAATGAAAAGACCTAAAATCAAAATAATTCGGTTAGGAATTGTCCTTATTTCCCCAGAAAAGGCAATGTTTCCTTATTACATACCGTTCTCGGAAGGTGGAACCAACAACGAGGTGGAGTATCAAGCTCTCATTGTAAGTATATAATTAGAAATTCATGTGAAAATGAATCACATGAAGGTAAAAGTTTATTGAAAATTAGTAATCAAGAAAATCAATGGAGAATATTCTATCAGAAAAGAAGAGTTAATACATTTGTGTGATTATTTCATATGGTTAATGGCTGAATTTTCCTCAGAGCTAACATTGTCTTATGTCCCGTGATTACAAAATTCCCAAGAAGATGCACTGGCTAATGCAGATACATACTTGGATGATCCAAATTGGAATGAGACAATCAATAACATAGCCCATCACTGGGTGGTATTACCTTTTGTTCAAACCAGAATGGATAAAATTATTGAAATTAGCCCTATTTCTAAGCCATATAGTCATAACACGATAAGGAGAACACCCATCATGGAATATCTTCAAAATGGAGTACTTCCACAGAATAGGGTAGAAAAATAATAGATCCGAAGACAAGCAACCAATGTTACTCTTTATGATAGTTTAGACCACCAAAAGATCCTCTATAAGAGAGGCGTTGATTGAATCGTCTTCAGATGTATTTATGGATAAGAGATTTCAGCTCTCATGAAAGAAGTACATTCAAGAGATTGTGATGCCCACAAGTCTGGTGACAAACTCTCTGATCATATCCAAAGGCTTGGATTCTTTTGGCCTTCAATGACATAGGATTGTACAGATTTCACTAAGAAATGTTATCCTTTCCATGTTAATGCCAACATCATCCATCAACCCCCAAAGTTTCTACATAATGCTAAATACTCATTGCCTCTTTCCACATGGGGAATAGATGTAGTAGGAACTTATCCTTCATCTACAGCTAAGCAGTTCAAGTATATCCTTACTGCCACTAAATTCTTTTCTAAATGGGCTGAAGCAATACCTCTTAAAGAAGTCAGCGCCAAAAGCATTGTTAGTTTTGTCAAAACCAACATCATCAATAGATTTGGTGTCCCTCAAACTATATTTATGGACAATGGAATCAATTTTTTTCGATTGAGGTAAAGAAGTTATATCAGAAGCATAATATCAAATCCAACCAATCATCTCATTGTCATGCGACGAACAATAGTTCAACAAGATCCTATCAAATATACTCCAAAAAAATTATGGATAAAGATAAGAAATCATGGCCTAATATAATTTTTAATGCTTTATGGCCTTATCGAACAACTACTCATACATCCATGCAAGAAACTACTTATTCATTAGTATATGAAACCAAAGCAGTTTTTTCAATTATAATGCAATTTCCTACACTTATAGTTGCAATCTGTGATTAGTTATCTATAGATGAGAGGTCTTTGAAATGGTTCAATGAGCTATAATGATTATATGGGAAATATTTTATACTCTACATCATTTATAAGTTAATAAAAATATAATAGTGCAATATTTTAACAAGAAAGTTTTCCTCCATTCATTTCTTCATGAAGAATTAGTATTACTCTTTAGGACTCCAATGATACCAGGGAAGAAATCTCCAAAGCTTGATCCAAAGTGGGGAGGACCTTATTCCATACATATGGTGTATTAAAATTGAGGATATTCGTTAATCTGAATTGATGGAGAGATTATTAAAACTCCAACCAATGAATCATTAATAATGAAATACATCGTGTAGTTGAACATATCATCCTCATTGTAAGACATAAAACCGTATTGTACAATTTCCTTACTGCAAGACTAAAAAATGCACAACCCCCACGTCCTGGCTGCAATACTAAAAACGAGATAGTACAATGTCCTATTTGTAAGACATTAAACTATATAATAACAATTCATCCTCACTTGAAGACTTAAAACTGCACAGTACAACATCGTTGTTGTAAGACTAAAAACTGCACAACCCCCAACGTCCCAGCTGCAAGACTGAAAACTGCACAGTACAATGTCCTAGTTACAAGACATTAAACTTCATAATAACCATAAGTGTCCATACTTCATGAAATTAAAATTCATAGCGTTGTCTTCCTTGTCGCATGACATTAAACTAAATGACCTCATTTTTCCTTGATGCATGCCATTAACTGTATGACTAATGTTATATCTATTTGACATTAGAAGCATCTATAAGAACACATCATTGACATCATCGCTACTCCTTAGTAACACATGAGTACCTATCTTTCTTATGTTTGAGTCGGATCAGTATAGAGACATTGTCTCAAGAACTACGTATGGCTTGATTCTCATTTTCCAGTGATATACGTAGAGACGCCTAAATCTCCAATTTTGGGCCTAGCCACAATCACAAAATAATCTTATTTTCTTTTCTCTTCCTATATATGAATAATATATATACAGAGTGTTTCCTTAAAATATATGATTTGGTCCTTATATCATTTTATGTCTTTAGATTTACCGTTCTCTTAGAATGTATAAAAATCCCCCATTCTTTATGTCAAACACGATTGGCATGAGGGATGATTGTTTAAAGAACTATGTATGGCTTGATTCTCATATATTTGAGACATGTAGAGACACCTATATCACCAATAATGGTCCTATACCAGATAAAAAAACCCTTTATTCCTTGTATAATAATCAAACCTCCATTGGTAATTTTGCAAGAACTATGTATAACTTGATTCTTGACTTTAAAAACAACACATAATGACACATGGATCTTATCCCTTGTCTTGTTAAAATATTTTTTTTCTACATCACTTCATCATCTTCCTTACCACATGTCATTAAAGTGATTAGAAATCTAACCCCCCATTCTCCACCTGTGTCACCTTTATATTATAAAATTATCCTTTACTACTCCTGGTTTCTCACACTGAGCATAGCTCATGTGATCTTAGGAATTGTGTAAAAGGATTATGTATATAAATATGGTGTCTCAATTTCTTATGGGTTTATTAATGTCTTCATTGCATGACTTAATGCTGCCCATCATAATTCAAAGGAAACAAATAAAGTCTCCATTTTACATATGATTCAGATCTATATAAAAGGATGTCAAACTCATGGACAATATTGGTTCAAATATTTATCATATGAAATGGGAATAAACCCTTTCCATATTTCACACACTTAATTTTAAATGATTTCATATCTTCATAATATTTCTTACGGTTTCTTGTGATAGAGTTTCAAATACCTGAGAACACTTTTTCCTGACTATGCAATATATTCACTTAGGTAGACCTATATAAGTTGCCTATATAACAGGCCTATAAGTCAAAAGATGCCATTATTTGGTTATGAAGCATATTCCATAGTTGGTATTATATATTACATCCCCTATAGCGGTCTTGTTAAATAATGGTAATTTCATTCTTGGCTATAGTGTATTTGTTCCCTTCAAATATTTATGACAATATACAAGAATATGTACTATAAAAAAGTCATTTAATTATACTAGTCCCATTATTTTTCCCCCAATTTGAAAGTATTCAAGAACATAGTTTACACATTTCCCTTACCATGTGTTCAAAATAATATGAAATAACCTTGTAATAACTTGGCCACATATCATATACTATTTTTTCTAGTCCTAGTTATATGACTTAAAACAACAGACACCATAAATCTTATGTTTGGGTTAGACCTTCGTAGGTGTCATATTCCTCCAATTCATTGGAAATCTTGGTTTGAACTACCCTTTCCATATTCAGGTACCTTTCTCAATAAACCATGCTCTGTGCTTTGGAAAATATGAATCTCTATAAACATTCTTCATCTTTTATTAGTAGAATATGAGAATTTTTTTGAGATATCTTTTTCCTGACTATGCAGCATGCACCCTTAGGTGGCCTTACATACGTTACCAACATAATAGGTCAATCAATAAAAATATTCTATTATTTAGCTATGTAGCATATTCCCCAGTTTGCCCTGCATAATATAAACCACATAACGGGTTATTCAAAATAAGGGTAACATCATTCATGGAAAATACTTCCTCAAATGCTTTTATCCCTTTCCCATATCATCCTTTGGATTCAAAAATTATAGTTTAAAATTTTTCTATTTCATACATGGATATGGTAGTATATTTATAAACAAATTATCATAAAATTAGGATATTATCATACTTTTGGTCAAATTTAATGACCTTAAATTAAATCCACACAATGTACTCACTGCATGACTTAAAACTGCATAGTACCAATATACTCTTTGCATGACTTAAAACTCCACAGTACCAATGTCCTCAATGCATGACCAAAAACTACATAGTACAATGCCCTCACTGCATGACATAAAACTGCACAATATGATATTAGAAATTCATCATTCTGATAAATTATAACTATTACTCATACACAAAATTTTTATAGAAGTGGTTTTATTATTCATGTCATATGTCAGCATAGAATAGCGCTTTTATTTTTAAAATCCCTTTCCATGAAAAAACATCCCACTGCGGTCTTGAATCACCCAAATCTTATTCTCCACTATTTATCAAAAGGAAAATTTTAAGTTCATAAGAACTATTTTACTTGGATATGCAGGACATGCCCTTTGTGGCCTTGTATAAGTTTCCTACATAATAGGTCTGTGAGTAAAAAGATGCCACTATTTGGCTATGAAGCATATGCCCTAGTTGGCTCTGCATAATACAACCCCCATAATGGATTTTTCAAAATAATGGTAACTTCATTCTTGGATGAGACTCCCCTTATATTGATACAGGTTTTAAATTTGGTGACCATAAAAATCATGGCTCAAGATTTGCCTTCGAAATATTTAAAGAATATAAAAGAAATTTTTAGCCACAGATCCTTATTTGGGATCTAGTTTATAATTTTACAGTCAAGGCTATTTGACCATAAATACTAGACCTTTGTAGTAAAACATGCATGACTCTAAACTGCCTACAATAATAGACATGGTACTTACAAGAATTAGAACCTACAAACAAATCTTCAAACAACAGTCGAGTCCCAGCTCACTAAACAAAAATTATTTGTATGATTTAGGTAATATTGAGCAATAAAAAGTCAATAGATATATAGTTTGTGGGTTATTCCATATAACCCAAGAAGAATCAAACTATTCTTACTATTACCAATTATCCAAAGTTAAAAAAATAGTTAGTGAAATTGTAAAAACAAATGATTAAAGAAAAATAATCATTTATGAACATTTATTCGCATTGGAGAATCCAAAAATTGGAGTCTCTACCATCTCAAAAATCAGAAATTATAAATGTCTTTCTTCATAATTCTTCATTTGTTTGACAGCTAGTTGAGCCTCGTCAGCTACCTGTTGAAGCTTGTTTTTTTGACCACACTCACTCTCTTCAGCATGATGAAGTGCTTCTTTAGTATCTACAATAGATTTTACACCATCCTTGTGGAGTTATCCTAATGAGCTTTGAAGCTAGTCATGTTCACCTGTAATGATATCTAACTCTTGTTGAAGGTGCAACTAATGAATACACTTTTATTTATTTGTAGGTTTTAGTCCCTTAAATATTGTAGTATGATTAACCTCAGCTAGGGACAATATTTTATGGAACTCATCAATATTGATTGATAGTTTTTCTTTTATCAAGTCTTATAGAATATTTTTCTATTACTTCCTCCTCTGAATAATATCTTTTAAAGTAGTATGAATTTCACAGTATTTGAAACCACAAAATACCAGAATGATAAATAGAGATGAAAGACGTGGAATTCTTGAAGGTAGTTCCTCAAGGGGAATCTGGGATATTGTATTCCAGATATTTTTTCTAGCCTTTTGGTGTGCAATACAAAGAGCCTTCTGCAGTTCTGGGTATGATTCATAATCACTATTATAAGGAAGGTTATATTCTGGGACTAATGCACTCAAAGAAGTGCCATGTTCTATTCCATTCTGGATATTGGTTGTGCCACCATCCAATGTTGTTTGGGATGATGTAGAGGCTACACCTTTAAATTTAGCACTTGATATTGATAGACCTATATGGTAAATCAAGAAGTATAGTTATGGTTAGATTCAAGAGATAACAAAAGTGAAGGCATTACCAATATTAGTATCTCTTACCTAAAAGTAGGTTAGAAACTAAAGAATAATCCCCAATATTCTCAGTTTCAAAAAAAGTTTTATGACTCTAGATGAGGAGTTATATCTTTAACATGCTTAGGATCATCAGAATGAATCTCATGAAGATCTGTTGTCTCTAGATCCACCCGAGCCGTTGTCTCCATAATGGTGGGGTTGACATTAATATCAAAACATTCCTCAAGTATCATTGTGGTAGTAGTTTCTTTAGATTGAACTGAATATTTTAACCAGCCATTGTTATAATGTTAATTGTAAGAATATTAACTAGAGAAATAATGAGAACTCACATCCAGTTGACTCTATACAAGTAACTCCAAAATCATCTAAATCATTTTATATATTAACAAGTTCTAATATATCTTCAAAAGCTTGACAAGGTTCACCATTTCATATAATGATATCTCATATCCCATGTTAGTCTCACCTGTGGGAACCGTTGGTGTGTTTACTTCACAACCTTCCTCTACAAACCTTTGTCTCCGAATAGCATCCTCAGCAACATTTGTAGGGTCAACATCAATTTCATCCAGATGTTCTGGTACATGTGATGAACCTAAAATATCACATTATAGATGTTAGTTGTTGTAACAATTGATTTTTTATGATTTATTTTTTATTTACTATAATCCTCATGTCCTATGATATAAAGAATGGGATCAATGCTGGGAACAGATGTTGGTTCCTCATGCCTTAATGCCTCCTCAGAAACTATAGGATTTGCAGGAATTTGTGTTGGTTCAGCAGCACCTTCTATTGCTTCTTGAACCTTATTAGTAGTTTATTTGAAAGATGAAACAAAAGAAGACACTATAATCCTAATAAGTTTAATCCATTTTTCATGAACATGGATTAAAATTCATGATTATCAGGGAGACATACCAATACTAAGAAAGTGCTTAACCATGACTCTATTTCATTAATCATTTTACATCTTCTCTTTCATGGAATGGTTTGCATCATCATACCCAAAGACAGGTATTGTGGATCCTAATACCCTCTCTATTTCCTCCTCCATGGCTTGTTGGCCCAGAGATATTTCTCTCGATTCACAGGGTGATCTGGTTGGTCTAAGAGCAGTGCCTCCATGACTATATTGTGGTGAAGGAACTTCAGTTGTCTTTCCTTTACCCAACTATATGTTAAGATTATATTTCTCCTATGTAACAAAGTTTTTAATAAATTTCAAGTTGAATAATGGAAGATACTGTGAGAGAAAAGAAACTTACATCCTCTTGATCTACAAAATCACACCACTCTTCATCTAATGAAGGATTAATCCCTTCGATGGTACCACAATCTATCATTTCCTTCACCCACATTGTAGTAGGAATTCATTCATCAGTGGAATATATGATCATTTCCAGCTCTTGAATGTAGGTCTTCACCTCATTTGCATTATCCTTAAAAAGAATGTCAGAAGAAGGTCGAAAACCCCCTACTCCTTGAATATGTAGTCCTTCACACAGATCCATCCACATGGTCTCAACATCATAGTATAGACTCATCAATGTTTGAACAGCCTTTGGCCATATATATTCAGAACGTATGTCAGAGCGTTTTGAAGAGGATCCTGTAATCTTGGATTTGAGTTTCTTCCCAACACCCATAGTAACTGATGAGGGATTATAAAATGGAACTCGTCATGCTTCAAAATGATTGCTACTTCCTCCCCTTGATACGAATTCAGTAGGGATTGATGGAGTGGATCTTTTAATTATGGTAGGAGGGTTATATCTAGAATGGGGTCTCTTCGATGAATTTGGAGCATCTTCACCTCTACCCACTAATTCTTGCAAGTCATCCCCGGATGATGAAGAAATATCTTATGAATGACATGGTTCCCTCCTCCTACTTATCTTCACCCTAACTCAAGGAATTGCATGATTCAATACCCCTTCAGGGTAAGATGTAACCCAGTTTTTTGCATACCAAGCAGTCAATCTGCTAACAGTATCAACGATGGGTAAATTGAATACTGCCCTAGTCTTATCCATAGATTCCAACAACCATATTTTTCAAAAAACCATTGGTTTCTTTCTCAAATATGACATTAAAAGGAGGAGATACAATATTTTATTATATACATTTTAATTCATGAAGAAGTCTATAAGAAGCATAGGCCTCACATATGATTTCTCTATCAATTATGGTGGCCAACACGCCATCTCTGAAAGCTAGTATATATTCCCTCAGTTCAAAATTGTCCATCCCATCATCAATAAATCACCCCATAGGCTGATTCCCATAATGAAAAAATGGAATTCCTTATGCATTATCCATATAGCCTTGATGTCGTAAGCATTCAAGGACAAAGATGAAATACAAGAAAATGCCTAAACAGATGGTCAGAAAGAACATCCAAAAATCACTTTGCATTGTATAAGTTTTTAAATGAGTAGAAATCCATCCCCAAAACACATGGAACGGTCCTGCTATTTTAAAGGGATACATACCCTAGTAAATTTGTAGGAAACTCCATTGAATCTTGGCCAAAACAAGAGTATCCAATGCTACCGTCCTTTTTTCTTCCAGGTTAGTCGCAATAACAATGTTTCTTGGCCTCACACCTCTTTTGGAGTCTCAGAATAGTAATAAATACACGTTGAGACACATGTCTTAGAAACCTTACTGATGTGTCTTTCTGTGAATTTTTGGGTTGAAATCGTATCCCCATTTGTCAAATTCTTTTTTCTCCAACGATGGCCAGAAGGTGTCAAGAGTACCTATCTTCTCTGCCCTTGGACAGCTAGTCGTACGGGTGTAAGTGGGACCCTTTTACTTCTTCTTTATCAAAACTATTTCCATTCATTCCTCTGAATAAATATCCCTTCTGGAGTGAGACATCATGGTGTTCATGTTCCTGATATTATTAAATATTTTCATCTACTCACAAAACTAAGACTGTGTATTTTTGAGTTATTCAATGTTACCTTCAGATGAATAAACTCTATATACATGTCTCTAAGGATTGGAGCTCCAGACATCTTATAAACATCCCACAAGCTAATGCCAACCTCTCTATATGATAAATGGAAGGAATTAGTCTCTAGACTCAATTTCCTTAATAATCCTGGAACAAAATCATAATTCTTGTACACATAAGTTTTTCCAACCTAGATAGCCTCATAAATCCCAACACCATTCAAGTCATCTGTAAATTCTTCATAGGTATTACGAACCTAGTATTACCACATCCATGTGGGTTTTACACCTCATCCTGGGCGGATGTCCCAACATTTCTTCCAACCCTTGGAATGATCTGTCTGAGAATCCCGAATGATTGATGAATAACTGTGTGGCTATAGCTCAGGTGTGTGTCCCTTCAAATCGGAAGCACATGGGAAATGATGCATAATATGATCTTTCTCTACAGTCCCAGCATTGGAAAATGATCCCCCAGAAGAAATAATGGTCGATGAGAAGCTGGTATAATTTTAAAACCAACAATGTGGAACATAGTTCATTGGATTTGGAACATTAACATCTTACACATGGCTATAGATATAAAAAAGGAATATATGTGCTTTGGGGAAAGTTGAAATGATACTTCATTAAATATTTTTCTATGTATGGAAGGGTGGTTTCACAAACTTCAAAGTAATCATGACCACTTACATTCATCATGTCATATATCATCATACTAGCAAGCTCATATGCAATTCCAGTTATTTTGGGAGCCATTTGAACCTTCAAAAAATATAGAAATTATCATTTAAATTAAGTTCATTTTTTGGTGTTTTAACAAAAACAATTAGTAATGGAATTAAGGCGCGCAAGGGTAAAATTGGCGTGAAAGTATAAGTCGGTGTGCATGTATGGAACCCCACTTATAATGCACAACTAAAAAACATACAGAAGAAGTGTGGTGAAACAAAATCATCTGAATCATAGAAGACTTGCGTATCAAGAGCTGAAATTTCAGAAGTCTCAAAGCTTTTCACGAAAGTGAAGCCATTATATATACGTGACACATGTCAGCCTACGGTCCAGCTTCCAGGACGCTGCAAACTTGCATGACCAGTTTCTCAATGTGTGTAACAGTTGTGTGCCCAATACACATTTCTTTCTCTTTCACTACCTTACCTTAGTATAGAATCCTATTTTCATTTTCAGATCCAATTCTAAGGGGGGGGGGAGTTTTTTGACACACCACTCTGTCAAAGAGTCTAAAAATGACAAAAGAGATACCCTTATAATTAAAAGGGTAAAAACATGAAGAAAATAATGATTTGAAAAGGAAAGAATTTTGGATCACCCTATTATATCAAAATCACTGGCGGCCCAAATGTATACTTGGGCGCCACCCTTATGGTGCGCAGCCACCTACCCACCACATTTATGATGCACGGCCTATTTGCGCACCTAGACTCCTTTCACCTACTATCACATATTTTCCTATAAATAGATCCTTGGGGTCCTCATTTGTACAAAATAATTTTCTAGAATCCCAATTACTGCTCTGGTTTCCCGATTACATCGCCCCAGTCATCCGAAACGTTCAAGGTAGTTCTTAAACACCTTCAGTGGAGGATTTAAGGGAGGATAATTGGATTTAATTCATTTTAGTGTTTAAAATCCATAACACTTGCGCACCTAAAGCACCTAAACTCCCTAAATCAGAAATACCTACACGCTGCCTATTCCTTTCATAGGAACTTGACCTCTCTACTTCTGGGATCACATGGGAAAACTTCTAAAGGTTGGAGCCAAGTCTCAAACAAGTATTACCAGACAAGTTGTTCGTTGCTTAAGTGAACATTAGGTTCCCCAAGCCCAATCACTTTAGTATTGATTCACATAATCTCTTTAGTACACATTCCATCAAGCCTTCCTCAAAGCCTTTCATGGAAAGGATTCTTCTTCCTTGTCTCCCTTGTCTGAAAGGGGTTCTATTGAGACTCCCACCAAAACCTCTTAAATAATCAAACCATTGGGAAAGAAACATAAATGTGTCATCTATTTGGGTTTGTATATCCATAGTTAGAGGTTTCCCTCATTTTTTATACGAGAGTTAGGATACATGGAATGTATGTGGGTTTGTATATCCATAGTCACATGGACCTTTCTCCCAGAAATAGTTCTGGGAAGTTCCCAGTTTGGAGTAGGGTTTGGGTCCCAACCTCACCCTTCTCAAAGAGATGACCCAGAACCATAGGTCTCTGGTAGGGATGGTACATTCCGTACATGTGTTTCCAAGAAAGTATATGAGAAGTCTCCCTCCCATACAGGAATCAATTTTAGGGCAGCCATCCTGGTGTATTCCCCTAAACTTCATCTCTTCTTCCTTCTATTGGACCCTTGTACAATGTGAATAGAACAGAGGGGAGGCTGGTCGCCTTTCCCCCATTCACCATCAAAACTGTAAGCTCATCCTCTACCTCCAGTAGAGGAGGAAAGTTTTGAATGTTCAGGTGTCATTGTTGAATCTTTCACATCCTCCTTTTTCCCATACCAAGAATGACTCACGTGGGTATAGAGTTTGTGATAACTACAATAAGTACACAAACACTCATGACTGAATGAACTATAATAAATCTAATTTCCACCATAATTGAGATATGTAGGAAGCCTTCTCAGGGCCCGAGATCACTGGATATCCTCTTTAGGGATCCAACCTTAATTCTCTTGATCTGGTCATCCTCCTTCGGAATAAGCCCCAAATTAAACCCTCATGTCACCAAGGCATCATTTTCAGGAGGAAATCCCAAATTCATTTCCTTCAAAATACTATACTCTCCTATGAGGCTAATCGAACTACGTGGGGTTTGATTCCCATATTTATAGGATACGTAGGAAGCCTCCATGAGGTTCAAACTGAATATCTTAAAATCAACTATGTTCTCCTTGGGCCGTATTCCCAATTGGGTTTGATCCTACTAAGAAACTCATATCCTTTCAAATTTCCTTGTACTTCATTAGCATAAGTCTCGTGCTATGTTTTGACTAAGCACCTTCCGCTTAGATGTCCATACCACATGTCATTAAACTATATGGCTAGGTCCTTATCACATGAACCTTAAAAGATAGATGTGACCCATTCAATGGCACCAAAATATGAGTTTTTTGATTCCTTTCACAAGGTTATGTAGGTATCCCATTTTATAGGCATGATCCCAAGATCAAAACAAACCTTTGTCTTCCTATATGACAATAAATTCCGGAGTGCCCCACTGAGTGGCTTAAAAACTAGTATCATCATAATGATGATTAAAAGAGTAATGAAATAGTATATTAGAGGATAACATTGATGGAGAATCTTTAATACATATGTATATCTCCATTGATGAAGAACCTTGAGTACATAATTATGATTATAAATTTTATACATGTTAATAAATGAATGAAAATTCTAGGGGAAACTTATGTAATACATGGTGAATTAATAAGGATTCATGAAATTATCTTAAATTAAAAATAGAGTCCCGAAGTATACAATAAATCCCCCCAAAAGGGTGTGACGAGTCTGACCTCCCATCCACTTGAACAATGTATGTTCCTAAGTATCGTAATGTTTAAACATAATGATCGCCTTACTTTGAAAAGTAGGTCCCTTTTTGGATAATAAACAAATGAATGTTTCCAGTTCTATGAATAAATCCAATGGAAGCCACTTGGAAGCAGTAATTCTTAAAACTATAATACACGTTTGAAGGATCTATGAGATAGTCATATATACGCATGAACAATGTTTCAATTTTTCAACAGATATAATAGAAGAATGGTAAATAATAATTCACCTTTATAGAAAATTTATTATATAATATAAACCATATATATTAATAAAATAAATCATTATTTCCATAAATTTAAAATGTTAATAAAAAATGAATGTCATCTCCTTGTGAAGGTAGTAGTGTACACGTATGAGCGAGCAACGTTATCATTTTTGACATATTGTATGGTAATAAGATAAATAATATTTTATCAATATATACGAATAATTATTTAGTAAATATAATATATAAAACAATACCCATACAAATACCCTTATATAAAATATGGTGATGAGATATAAATTGAATTTCTCCATTGAGATGGAATGTCGTACGTATGCATAAGAGATACATTCACATTACATTTAATGAGAGTATGTATAATGGTGTTCTAATAATCATTATAGAATTTAAATATATTTTCTATATGAAAATAATTGTTATAATATATATAATATATATTTAGAGGAGGTAATATAAAATTCAAATGAAAGTGATTGGTAATGGTTATTATCTCTTCTTTTAATGAACTCCTGTATACTTCTTCTAAAGAGACATAGGGTTGTTCTTTTGGGGAGACTAATACCTTGCATAAATGTTAATAGATAATTTGATAAGATATTTTTTAATTAGTTTTTTAATATATAAGTCTGAAATTGGTGTAAATAATAGAACAAAGTGGTTTCCTTTTATAAGTGAGAGGAGATGCACTCTTGTAATTTCATCAAATATTTAAATATAAAGAGTTATTTCTCTATAAAAATACAACCAAATGTATATAGATTCGCATAAAATTGGTGATTTTATTAAATAACATCAACAAATTAATTTTGGATAGGTCTATGATGTGTCTTAAACTATATTTTTTGGTTTAACCCCTTAAATTTTTTTAACTATATTAGCTGTAGAAACTAATTCAACCGTAATGGGTTATGAATTTTGACATAAATGTAAAAAATTACTCATGAATGGAAAATGGTTGATATTTTCATGAAAATTAATTTCATTTGGAAGAATATAAAATTTTCTAGAATTTTAAATCATTTAGTAGAAAATAGTTTTTTATAAATTCACATTAATATCAATTTTGGAACAAATCATTTAATTTGAGTTTAATGATATAAATAAAAATATGGTATTCAATTATTATCATTTCTTACATCTATAATATTTCATAAATATTTAAAAATGTTATCTAACATAATATTTTACAAAAGAGGTATTACATTTCATATTTTGAAAATAATTTATTAATTATTTATTAATTCAATAAATAATGTTTTGGCATTACAAAATACTTTAAGATAATTATTCAATCACCAAGAATTATAATTAGATAAGATGAATAAAATAAATAATTTATATTCCAAAAAAATATTTATAACTAAACTTATCCTATTTTCATCACAATATAAAAATTTTAGATATATTAAAGGCAACAGAGTGACATCATATATTCATTCCTTTCTTAAATTAATATAAAGGTAATATTTAATGAAATAAGTAACCATGTGCACATATATTTGAGAAATTTATGGAAATATGATCCATAAACCTCATAAAATAGGATAAGGGTAAGTTCTAGATGAATCTTATTGTGTTTTACCAATGTTGTGACCATATTTTACTCGGTTTACCCTTATTGAGGTGACAAACATTTATTATCACTACTATTCATATGACAAAACTGAAATGGACTTATTTAGAAAAATTGATCAAAAAATTTAAAAATAAGGAATCCATTTATAATGATTTAATTTCTATAGGTTCTATAAATTCATTTTAAAATAAGCATTCAAAACACAACGAAAACCTATTTTTACCATGAAAAAAAATATTAGATTAATGATAAAACATATTGTTCAATATATAATACGTAAATTTCATTATAAACATTCACCAAAATTGATCAATTTTATATATTAATATAAAAATAGGTTGTTTTTATGAAAAAATATTCTAGAAAAATGTATCCTCTATTTTCAATAGTTTTTTCTTCCCATTTATAATTAATTGATAACCACTTAGTTTATTTTATGTTTTAACCATAAATTTTTCCTAATTTATATATTATTTTTTATTTCTAAATATTTAATTGTTAGGTTATAATGGTATTCTATATTATAGTTCATTTAGACTTAGGGTTATGTGTATCACAATCTATTAATGAAATTAAATTTATTTGAAAAGAATTATATCATAAAATATGGGGGAGTAGCAAACAAGTATTTTAATCATGTTTTTAAGTATTAAATTGTATTGTGTAAAGATAATAATCGATTTGGATTATAGATTATTTACGAATCTCATGTTATAATCCATATCACTATTGATCTCCCCAATTATCCAAGACTGTATTAATAGTACGGAAAAACCACTCATAAATACTTTTTTCGATACATCACCATGAAAAATAATGTTTGGTTAACACTTATTAGGTTAATCCTTTTGGTATAAATTATTTAAATACTTGTTTGAAAACCCCATGGAATTTTATATCTAATATGTCCTTAACAAATCTTCAAAATAAATAAAGGATTCATAGGGTGGGAAACTAATGGGAGGTTATTTACATATATTGTGTAATGAAATAGTTATTATTAGAATTGTTATAAATTAAGGAATAAGTAGTTATATTAGATTATAATATTTTTCATTAAGTATAGAATTTCTATTGGATGTTATGGGTATTAAATTAAATTATTTGTTACATATATTATCATATTTGAATTATGAAATTTTGTAAGTATTACAAACAGTATATATAATAATAATTTATACTAAGAAAGAGTGATAAATATATCATTAGTGACAATAAACGACTTCTAATTTGTTAGAAATTATTGATTCATGTTTTCTATTAGTGTTACCAAAACAATTATCTTAATTTCCATATATAAAAACCAAGACTTTATTTAATATTTATAATAAATGTTTTTATTTTACTTTATACTAGAATAATTGTTTAGAAACTCATGAATCTAAAATATCCATTGAAATGAAAGATGAATATAAAATATAATAGTAGTATCAAAAATTTTAAAGATGTTTATTTTTAAAATAAAAATGGAAATAATTTATTTTATTATAACAAGAAAATATTTTTATTTTATATTTACATATGAGAATAGGTATAATAAACATCTACTTATCATGTTTTAGGTTAAATAACACTTGAATAAATAAAGGTATGCCACAATGATTTTAATGTTAGTTCAACATGGTCATGTGAAATATTCTATAGTTTTATGTAAATTCATATACTTCGTGATACTCCTTTAAAATTTTGGTAAATGCTCATTGAAGTAATACAATGCTCTTTTTAAAGAGAGAGTTTCCTCCATTCTCTCTTATAAAATAACATTTTATCCTAGTTATCATTGATCATTCATGTAGAGTAAATATATTCCCAAGCATACATTTCAATATATACATAAAAATAATGAGGGTAGTAAAATGAATATAATTTATGAATCTTATATATATAAAAAATATCCCATAATTGTTTCCAATACATATTTTAAAAATAGAAGTGCAACAACTATCCATATTCCAACTATATTGACTATTGAATATCATATCAATTACAATATGATAGTATTCTATACATACACTAACTCAAGTGTTTTTTCGTAACCATTTGTGAAAAATTGTTCTTAGCTGAAAATGAACATAAAAAAATTTACTGTATGTAATTTATTAATCCTATAACCACTATAGATATTAACATCTATTAATTACTGACTATATTTCCATAAAAAAATAATATTCTGAATGATATTGCAAAATGAAATAACATTAATTGATTAATGCTCTAAATGTGCATTAGATTGAATAAGAATCTTGGGATCCATTATGTTCAGTTGGAGGAGTAGTTAGAGAGACGTATATTTATTTTTTAATCATAATTAAAGAGGTAGATCATGTTCACCGTGGTGAATGATACATATATTATCCCATAAATAAGTAGTAGAAACATGATATTATAGAAAAGTATTGAATAATTGATGTAATTAATTTTATGTATTAATATTAGGGGCTCCACATTTTGATTGTTTCTATGAAATCATATAACTAGTGAGTATTCCGAAGAAACTTGACATTTATGGTATAATGTGGTACAAATAAATCATAGCTAATTATTGATGTAAAACCCCAAGATTTTATAGTGTGTTATTTATTCAAAATAATTAAATAACTTTCACTACATGCAACACCAAGTTCAATCGCACCATGACTTACCAAACAAGCTGTTCAAAAGAGGTTATGAATAGTGTTAACTAAATTTTAAACTTTATATAATCCTTATAATTTTAGAATCCATATTATGAGTTTCTTAGACATAATGTAAGAACAAATTCATTTTCAGTATTGCACTTTTACCAAATTTTAATAGTGAACCCTTTTTAGATACTATATTTTAAACTTTTTGACTAAATGGGGACATCAAAAATTTAAAATGAAACATCCCAAGCTTCCACGGTACGCTAGCGTGTGTTGTACGCAACACCGAGTTCTAACACACCGTAACCAATCAAACTAGTCGTTATGAATAGTAATACCTAATTTTTGAAATTATATATATTTTATATTTTAAAATGGACTTTATTTTTGGATTCAGAATATCGAATTTAGCCTAAGGTGAAATTTTGGTACTTTTCGGATAACTTTCATATTTTGATGAATAGTGAAAATTACTAAATTTTAATTAAAAACAACTTTTTTAATCAAAATAATTAATAGTGATAAATTGTGAATTTGAGTGGTTTTAAAGTATATTTAGAATATATTTTTACCATTTAATATAATTTTGTTCATTGGACATAATTTTACAATTAAACCGAACATAAACAAGTGTCAATCTTTTGATAGTTATTATCTCTTAAAAACACGCTTTTTGTTTTGACAGCGGGAATTAATTTTAAATTAATTTCTGCCACTTCTGTGTCTTGAATTTAGGAAAATGGATTCCATATTTGGAATCAGGATGTTCAAATTGTGTAAATAGGTAACTTTTATTTTTAGACATTTTGAATAATTACTGCGGTAAATATTTTATTTACTATGGTTAAGGGTAAATCCGGTAAATAAGGGTTAAAAAATAATATTATAATAATACTAAATTACCCTAAAACGTCTCTTAACCCTATTGGTTGATACATGGTCGACCATGAGCATCTTCGGGTCTATTTTGGGACCCCATGGATCCACTTTTAAGTGATAATGACACTTTATTTTAATTAAGTTAAAATGAATACAAAAATGACACAAGCATATATCTTTTAGAAAAACAATTGTTAAATAGGGTTATATATGTTTGATTTTAGATTATAAATATTCATTAGAAATCTAAAACGATTTCCTACATAATGATATTTTATTTATAATTTTTAGACATTAAATAATTTATTTTATTTATGACACAATGATGATGCAGTAATTACTATAATAGTGTAAAATTAAAATAAATGATATTATAAATACACAAATAAATATAATATGATACTTTTAATGCATTAAACTAATTTTCTAGGATAATATGATATATTAGGATTTATTTAATTGAATTTTTTCGAAGTAATCAATCTGTTATGAGTTTCAAAAAAATCATCTATTGAATAGTGTCAAAATTGACATAAAAGAGTTCTTAAAACAAATATTATATTATTAATTGATATTAAATTCCTAAAAATATAAGGTTCGGCCAAGAGACTTATATCATGATAGGTTCATCATTAATGGACCAGTTGGGGGTCGTTTGGATGTATATAGTACGTTTATTAACCATATTATATAAAAATACAAAGAGACATTGTAAAAGTGAAACTAATTAACTTAGAGTTAATACTTAAAGATAAGGTTTATATAAGTACCCAAACCTATCTAAATTCTATTGGTTGAGTTTTTTTAGACCTATCCGAACCTTAACCTTTGAATAATCTACTTTGGAGCCATTAGAAACCGAATATGAATTTATTATAAATTAATATTTCTAGCTTTTCCAAAGGTGCCCCTCACCCCTCTTATAAAAGGGAACTCCTACTTCTCATTTCTTCACACCTTCAAAGCCTTTTGGTTCGGCCAAACTCTACCCAAATACTCTACCAACATCCCTAACTACAACCTAGATGCCTTAGTTTGATCATAAAGCCAACCTAAGGATCCCTTTTGATCAAATTAAAAAGAAGAACCCGAACAAGAGGTAATGATTTCACCACCCTTTTCCAAGTTCATTTCTTCTTCCACTTCTTCTTCCTTTGTTGTTACCATTCTAAAATAATAACTCCAGTATCATATATATACTGTGATGTTATTATAAATATGGTACAACCATATTCAGTATTCTATCCACCCTTTGAATAACATGTCACCATACGTGCGTACGTACGGCTTACCGTCTCCACGTCGTGGTGTAATTGTTATTCAATATATTATTATTTGGATGGGTATAATAATGATATCTAACTCATGTAAATAATAAATAAAACATGATAATGATTCTGTATATATGATATAACAACCATTTATATATTATTTTAATATCGAAAGAATGATATTGTCGCTCGTGCGTACGTACGGACTACCGTCTCCACGAACGCGATGAGATTCATTCTCCATCGTATCCATTCAAGTATAATTATCATTTGATGATTTAAAAATGATGTTTAAGGACTTGATATCATTCTGGATATGAATAATATAAAACCTATCCTTTACAAAAATGTCTTACGTAACAAAACTTATAAAAGAAAACAAGTAAGTTAACACCTGAAACAACGATAATACTAAGATATTATTATAAATCGATATTAAAAGATCATATATGATATAATATTAATGTATATGATTCTTGTATAATTTAGTAACAATTATTTCACCATTATACAGGAGGTTAACCTACCCCAACCAAGGAAAAGTACAAGGTAAGGGTTATTTCACAATCTCTTCATTATCTGAGGTTGTTTATATGTAATAATCTACTGGGATCTCTTTATCATCCACATCCATGTTTCTTAAAAATGTATTTCAAAACATTTTTACTATTTACTAGAATATGATTTAAAGTCATTTATACCCTTTTTGACTTTTACAAGTGGTTTATAAAGGAATATTTCCGCCGTTTTCAAAACAAGGTCCCTTTTAACCTTTTCGACAGAATTAAGGTAAGAATGTTTTTTTTAACTTATTCGGCGGGTGAGGCTATTTTCCGCCGTTATAAAATCTTCAAAGCTTCCCTTACAAGCTTATAAGATTATTTTCAAAGAAAATGTTTTATTTTATATGGATCTTAAATGATTTCAAAATAAAAGGAGATATTTCTTTTAAAAGAATTTTGATTTCATCTATGTCAACATCCTTTGATGGATTTTAAGATTACTTAAAGTTGATTTATTATGATACAAAACTTCTATATTGTATTGAAGGTTTTGTGATATGTTTGACTGTGGATGTTCTATTTTTATACCATTCATAGTTTATGGTGAAAGTATTGACATTTTGTATGCTAGTTTTAATACGAATGTTTATGTTATATTTAAACCTTTTCATATGGGAATGCATTGGACTTAATATGTGACGGGTGGAGCCCTCTATAGCTCCTCGATGCATCGGGAGGTATCATTAGACAAACTAGTGTCTTGGCACAAGGCCTTGACAAAATCTTATTTGTAGTCTTGGCACAAGGCCTTGACTATGTGGTTATGATAGTCTGGCATTATGCTTTCCAACATTATGAAAGTGGTTATTGATTTTTGCATGTGATTATTCGATTAGTATAATATCAATGTGAATAAGTAAATGGAATTATTTCATTTTATTTATTCCATACCATGTTGAAAGTTCATGTTTGAAAGGCTTTTGTTTTAGTTATACATTGCCTTAAAAGTTTATTCTTATTTATGAAAGTTTCCGCTATATTGTTATCCTTACTGGGCATTTGAGCTCACCCCTTTTCTATGTTTTATTTTTCCCAGGAAGTGAAGAAGTAAGTTATGAATGACCTGCAGGGATATTATGTGGGGATATGAGTGTGGATTATGGAGACAATATGTTGTTGTAGTAGTTTTTCGTTTAATGATGTAATGTGAAACTTATGAATATATCTAGTGTTTCCAAGGATACTAAACCAATCGGTCTTTCGAGATTTGATCTTTCTTGTGATCATGCCAATGATATGTAATAATGAACCGACTCTGGGTAACTAGGGTCGGGGCGTTACAATTGAAATGTTTATTCTATGAAAAAACCAATACACAAATCATCCTGAATCAAATCTATTTGAATTATACTCACCACACCATACATTTATGATCATTATATTGGATTTATAATTTTTAATAACACTTTTATTGGAAGAAACCTCACAAAAAATGTATACATGATACAACTTAAAGTATGATCCATGGTATATGTCTATAAAGGATAGAAATAAATGGTATGTGAAATCAATAAACTCTAATAATATGTAAATATTATTTAAATTCTTTAATTGATAATTCATGTACAGTGATCATAGAATATTTATTTAGAAATTAAGGATTTATATATGTCTCTAATAGGTTAGTGGAAGTAATATAAGTTATCAGGATTTATATATTGACATCATATGGAAACAAGTGTTAGGTCTTATAAGTTTATTAA
The DNA here is from genome assembly GCA_963277665.1 of Viscum album. Classification (NCBI taxonomy): domain Eukaryota; kingdom Viridiplantae; phylum Streptophyta; class Magnoliopsida; order Santalales; family Viscaceae; genus Viscum; species Viscum album. Next base: position 1,772,291,462 of record OY728123.1, read on the forward strand.
TAATATTGAATGAATATCACTAAGAATGACTAAATATATCAGCCAGGTTCTTGGGGAAAATATTATCAAAAATATTCAATCATTTTTCTGAATCTATTCATAGTACATGTACTAAAAATGTTTTAAAAAAAATACTTATTTAAACAATTCATGACCTAACATCTATTTTCATATAATCTTTATAGTAGAAAATATATGGGAATATCAAGATATTATTGACGTTAAAGTATTTACCCAATATTATGTTCTAGGATTTTATCTCATATGCTAGGATATGCACTGATATTTGATATTACTAATTCATAATTAATAGTATGTTAATATAAAATAGATATAACACAAGAACACTGGAATTTATATTAGGCTATAAAATAGTACTTGAAAAAGTATGACATGTTTAGTCCTAGTTTTCGAAGAAGTAGGATTACTAGTAGTCAATGGAATTGAAGACTTGTCTTTATTTAGTTAAATGTTATATAGTATTGAAGTAAGGATATGGTAATTAAAATGGGAAAAAATATAATAACTAGTGGGATCCACATCTACAATATTTCAATTTTTTTGTGTTTTCTAGAATAGAATAAGAATTTTTTTAGAAACAATTTATTCTTATATTTTGGAATATGAAAATAAATAATTTTTTCATTGTTATGTTTTTCTTTGAATATAGAATTTATCACAATTTATGGTTTTATAACACATATATAAGAGGGGGATATTTGGTTTTATCATAACTGGAGTGATTTTCTTAAGGCAGTGTTTTCAAAATAGTATGATTTTCCAAACAGATATGTGGATTTACTAACTTGGGTCATGAAAACAAGAAAGGACTTACAGTTGTATCCATATTATACATAAGCCGGATTAACATATGGGAACAAACTAATTTTTAGATGTTGGATCTAGTGCAAGTGGTAATATATTGAATTTGGGGCCTTGTAAAACCTACTTTATAAAATATATTTCTAGTATCTCATGAATTTTTATATTAATTAATACTTTATCGTGTATCGATTTTTCCTCTTTGTTGAAATGATTTGAAAATGACCTGTAATATCTATCCCATTTAAAAGATCATAGAAGTTCCTTACTATGACGGGAACCATGATATTCCTTAGAAATAACCATAACTATTTTTATATATTTTGATGAAATTATATTTCTAGATACATATTATTGTGACAATTAGGTTTGAGTACATGTAAACATATGAGGATTCCTCTATTGAAGCACTCACCTGGTAATCTATGATATAAAAAATTATAAGAACTGACTCGTAACATGGAATTGTTCTTATTTACATGTCATATGATATTCATATCTATGAGCCTAAATAATGTTACTTATTAATTAATATTAATAGTAATTCATTCTATAACTCATGTAGTTAGATGAATTTTTACAAACTATGATGAGATGGATCATCGTGTTTTTTTGATACATTGGATGTGTCAAAAGTGATATGTTTTAAATGAATAATTTTATAAAGGATTAATCACTTACGAATGTATAGAAGTTGATATATTTTCCCATTAATTAGAATGGGGCTTCTGTATAAAATTCCATTGTCATGGTATAACAATAAGGTGATTCCAGATAGTCAATGAAACTTATAACCCGCCTATTGTTTGATGGATGGTATTGAATCCTGATTGATGAGATAAATGAAAAATTGATTTTATTGCACAATATAATTCCTATATAGATGTTATAATTATGACATACAATCTTCCTATATAGATTCCTTAACCCATTAATAGACAATAATCATAGACTTTAGGAAAGCCTACATAATTCCACTAAGGAATAGGCATTGATATTCAAAACAATGACTTTACTTTGATCTTAGTTACTTATTATTTACATTTAATAGTTATAGTAAAAATTATTCTCCATAATTTGAAGTAATATTAATTCTGTATTTATAAAATAATCTCAAATACTAAATAAATTTGTATTCACTGCTTAATTACTTAATTATGTGAATATATAATAATTATTTTTCTATTATCATCAGTTATGTTATAAATAATTATTTTTAATTCATAAATAATTTCATAAATCACTAGAATATCAAAATAAATATTTTATTCTCTTAAATGTGAATATAATAATTAATTATTTATTGAATGAATAATATTTATCTCTTGTAATATGCAATGTAATAAAATAATTATTTATTTAAAAAATATTTATTTAATTATGTGAATATTAAATTAAATATTTTCTGGTATTTCAATTAATATCAATGAGGATTAGGGGACCCAATTACATGTACAATAGTAAATATATATTTAGCAAATTGTAAAAAAAAATCAATGTTAAAATTCGTTCATGGAATAGAATGAAATATTATTATTATTATTATTATTTTACATGGAATGGGGTTTCTTTTTGGTTTACCATATTATTATTTGAATTTTTATAATTAATTAATATGAAAACCTAACTATGGGTCTATAAATAGGAAATTATTAATTTTTTTGAGATTATTCATTGTACATAACATTTTCCACCCCATTTAATTCTATCCCAACAAATAAAACCTCTATGATTTTCTATCAATATTTAGAGATCTTATATTCTTCCTTTATTCCTCTCAAGCAATAGATATTAAGATATGATCATTTTAGAACAAATGGACCATTTTTTTATTATTGGATTGATGTTATGTGATTATTTTTACCACACTAGAACCTGGAGTACCATCAATAATGTTTTTATATCCAAGGAATATGTGTGGATAACTACTAGTGTAGCTCCACTTTAGTTCATTATCAACATAATGAAAATAAAATTGAACACCATTCAAATGATCAAAATCTGTGTCAAATAAAGAACTCAAAATCAATTTTTTATTCATTTTATTAAATTAATAATTAATCAATGTGAAAAAAACTCTTTGTTTTAGTGAAAATAATTTTTAATATACTATAGAAAAACATTCATCGGTATAAGTGTTTTTCATCATGTACATTGTGGATGGCCCATTTAATCTGACAAAAGATAAGTTAAACATAGACCCAATTGGTTCTTATAATTTATCATTTACTATAAAAATTCTCATGTATGATCCTCATGTTGGACATGTACATTTTCAATCTCACCATTAGAATAGATTGAATGATATATTTCAAATCTTAGATTGATTTTTATCTCAACATGGTATAATTTATATCATTTAATAGGAACAAAAATTTCATTCAAGTTGAGTGGGATATGAGTTTAGGGATGGTATGTTAGGTTTCTCTATATGTGGGTTTGATTTCATATTAGTTATCCAGGTTGTTCTTTTTTGCTGAATAAGAGGGTTTAAATTTTTTTCTTAATGTAGTTGTTCAAAGGTACCCTAAGGTGTTTGAATATTGTTTATTATGTTTTCCACCCCATTGGGAGGTCAACTTTATTATTGATATGCTCCCTAGGATGATCCATATCTATTTATCATCATTCGTGATGAATCCTTACGATTTGAATGATATAATGGTTTAGTTGGATGACCTTTAAAATAATGGATTTTTGGTTCTAGGGTTACTGTGGGTGTTGATAGTATTTTTTACAATAAATGTAGAAAAGAGTCTTAATCATTTCATAGGATATCATAATCTTAATCAGGTGATAAATATAAATTAAAATTTATTACATTTTATTTTTGATCTTTTTGATCAACTTAGGGGAGAATAGTGGCTTCCCAAAATTGACCTATGTTTGCGGTATCATCAGTTGAGGATTTTGAAGGATGATATTAATACGGAAACTATTAAGAATTGTATTGGACACTTTTAATATATAGTCCTGTTATTTTTTACTTTAAAATCACTCTATGGTATTTAATTCCATGATTATCCAAATCATTCAATTATTTTTGGACTCAATAATTTTTGTGTTCATTGATGGTATTTTGGTCTATTTGAAGATGGAGAATAACCATGGAAACAATATGGAGGTTATTTTGGGTACCTAAAAGTAGGATTAGTTGTGTTATATGTTATCTAAATTCTAGTTCTAGATCTCAGTTTTAAGGATTCAAGTCTATATAATTTCAAAGAGAGGTAATTTTATGTACCCTTATAATATCCAAGTGACTGTGTCTTGGGTGTGTCATACGAATGTGTTAGAGATCATGATATTGTTGGATTTGGTCAGGTATTACAAGAACCTTATTCAATACTTAAACTTCCTCTCTTCTCCCTTAATATTGTTGACTCAAAAAATGGGTTATGGTTGAGTGGAGTTATAAGATACAACATTAATTTGTGTGTTTTTAGGTATGGATGAAATTAGATCCATTTTTTATTCTTCTAAACTCAAGAAAGGGATATATTGTGTATTTTTATTCCTTGGGTATGGCGATAGGGTTTTTTATTGAAGAATAATCAAGTGTGGTCTAAGGATCTCATCAATTATTAACACATTATAGAACTTAGAACACCCATTACCTAGTGTTTTATATAGTGATGCATGAAATGAAAAATGGTTCCATTAAATCATTAGTGAGTGATTTATAGTTTATCTAAATTATAAGATCATATTGTATATATTCACCCAAAGGGACATGAACCTTTAAATTGAAATATGGTTAGAGTATCTCTATATCATTTATTTGGATATAGACTAAACCCCCAGAAATGGGGACGTTGTCACTAAATCATTGAGTATAAATTTATAGGTATGGCATGTTAAATAATAAATGGATGAGTGGAATCTAATGATTTTTTTATAATACATGTTTGGGGGTGAATAATGATTGAGAGTATGTATTATTAACATCTTTAAATGTCACTAAAACCCTTGTTTATTTATTTGGTTATGAAAATGAATACATCCCTGACATCCAGTATATTAGTAGAGTTTTCATTGTTGGGGAGACCTTGGGTGATTGTTCGTAGTGTCCTAATGGTTCAATCATCCTCAAGAAGTAGTTGTTATTTCCATAGATTTTGAGGCTAGATATTATTCATAAAGATCATTATTCTATTAGGTTCATTCAATAAGTTGAAACCAAATTATTCTATACACTATGAAGTCATTACTCATGACCTGTATGAGACTTTCAGTTGCAGATTATGAATCATGATGGTTTATCTACTTAATGATCAATGATAAGAACTATTGGCTAGAATAGTCTTTTCAGCCTCTTCCCATTATTTTATGGTAGATAAAGAATATCATTATCAAATATATGATTATTTATCCTCATATTCTGCATTAGATATAGTATATTTTGGAGAATATATATCATTTTACTCATTTGGACTATTTTCTTCTCAATTGGGAATTGAACTGGTGGAGGATCCCCAGAACATATATATTCAAGATATTTTTATGATTCATGGTGTTCACTTAGTGATAGTTTAAAACCAAAATGTCCATTTTATGTCTTAATTATGGATGAGTCTCTGAGAGAACAGTGGAACATAGTTGAATTTAATCATGACTTATCACCCACAAGAAAATGTTCAGACTGAGCATCCCATCCATATTCTTTAGGATATGTTTTATGTATGTGTTCTTAACATCTAATATTAATTAGTGTGTTGTATATCATTTTTTGATTTTTTATACATAAATAGATACAAGGGACTCAATGGATATGTCCATTTCTGTATATTTTTATGTATATTCATGATTATACCCATTATATTGGGATGATCTGGGTTAGAGTTCCTTATTCAGACTAAGTCTGTTCCAAGTGATAGTCGAGAACAGATGGTTGTTCTAAAAGAGGTCTTCAATAGTTCATAGTCACTAGAAATATTATTCCAATCATCATTGTTAGTAATTTGATCTTTAGTTTGGTTGTTATGTGGTTCACTATGTATTTTTTCAACATGGACATTGTATCTTGGTAAATCAGGGGAAGTTGGATCTAGATTAGGTAAGGATGATTCATATTATAGAGTGTCTTAAGAAGGTATAATACTGGATGGAATTTACACCATGGATTAAATCAATCCACAATTTCTTACCCATTTACTATTTGAAGATGAACCATATAGACTCGTATAATGTGATATAGTGGAAAGATTTAGATATGTATCCAAAAACAATTATTAAGGAAAAGCCTATTCATATTACAGATTATAAGATCACGGTTCTTCATGGAATATTAATATCATTGGTATATTTTAATATGAAAATATTTTTTGATATTATTTAGAATTGTGAGTTAAAGTTTTTAGTGAGTGGGTACTGGCTGCATCTGTTTTTTATAAGGAACTTTGGAGACTTTATGGTGTTATAAACTAGCACGGATGGGAGAATTTTGAAAATATCGGGATCACTAGTAAATTTTGTTTTGTGTTCAATTTATTTATTTATTTACTTTATGAGTATTTGAGAACTTTAATTTGAAACCCTCGGTTTTTAGGTAAATATTTCATGGTACATGGTTGATGCACTATTAGTCATAACTTTATGGATGACCATACAACTAATGATTTTGGTAGAAAATTCAGTTTCTCATTGTTAGAGAATTGTTTCTCAAACCATGAGGGGGACAAAAAAACTGTGGGGCCTTGTTTGTTGGAGATAGTAGAATATTCATGGTTGGAACACGGAAATATTAACCATGCTGCCAAATCATGCATGTGGTTAGACTAATTATGTTTTTTAGAAATATTAATAATTACCCTATAAAATATTTATAAAAATAAATCGCACCATATTCTTGGACTATACCTTGAATTCAAGATTTTCCCCTTTGATTTTTAAATATTCTCCTTGGATTATTGATGATTTATCTTATGTAATGTTGATTTTTTCTTGATTTCTTTCTCCTCCACTCTTATTCTTCCTTTATTAGTACATTTTTTAAATTTATGATACCCTATCTCAATATTTGGAAAAACATAGTTTTATATATAGAGGGATTCAAGATGTTTGTTTGTGGTATATGTGTGTGAGTACATATCTTCTCTTATTAATAAAATAGTTTGCGAAGGAGATATGATTTCAATAAGTGTTTATGTTAGTTTCTATATCTAGTAATTATTTAATATGGATTACAATTGATTCTTGAAATAAATTGTGTTTTTTTATCAAATTCCCCTTAAATTTTCTACTATTAATGGAATATTCATACATATTGTGATTTAGGAAATAATATGGAAATTTTATTTTTTTTAAAGGATTTTCAATGATATGTGAGTTAATGAATTTAATGTGTCTGATAAAATTACTGAAAAAGTATTTATGGTTTTAAATACATTTATAAAAGCGTTTTAAAAAGGGTTTTTATATTGAGAATATTGTTTAATTATTATGGGAAAGAAAATATTATAAAATTTGAGCATTAAATGGATTTAAACATATGAAATTGTAGGGAATATGGGAGAAATTGGGTGTGTGAGGGACATAGTCACTTACAACCATACCATATATCATGGAATAGATAGGGATTGTTAACCACGTGACTATAGATCCCTTGGAAATATGTTATTCATATGGACCATGTGAACCAAAGTGAAGAATATTTCCCAAGGGACTAGGAAGGATCTTATAATGTTGAGTCTAGGTAATACTGAGAGGACATCCAAACCATTAATATGCATATCTAGCTAGTTAACCATGTATTAGACTAATTCATACTAGACCTCATTAGTTAAAGAATAAGATTTCTTTTCTTGTGACTATTTTTATTTTAATTCCCATGTATTTATGATAAAATAATTTTTTTATATTTCATTTTTATCATGTATATAATTATTCCTATTCCATATAAAGGTGAGTTTTATATGTTTATGTCTTATAGATTCACCTACCACTTTTTAGCCTTGTTTATTCAAATACATGGAAATATGTAATCTTTTAAAAAAACCTATAGAATATTTTTAAATAAATTTTATCATGTTAATATATTTTCAAGGATATTGTTTTATAAAAAAAATAAACTAATGTGATTGTTTTTAGGGATAAAGGCATTACGTAGATTAATAGTGGTGTCCTACTAGGATTTGTCCACTTACCCAACATATGTTTTTTTGTATGAATATTTGTTTTTGATGGGAAAAGTTAACGGTAAGGTAATGATGAATTTTGGAGGTTCTATTTTATTGTGAATGTATGTGGTTATTTAGAATGGTGTAGATAATTATCTCATTAATTATAGATCATGTGCTGATGTTTTGTGATTTTTACCCATTTGGAATATTTTATTGGACTCTTTGGTCTTGTTCCCTATTTTGAGCTTTTGACTATAGATATTATGTTTATTCTTGGGTTATAAATTTTTATGTGGGGATTTTTATTATATATTATTTTAGTAAATATTTTTATACTGTAATTTGGATAATCATATATTTTTTTCATTTTATTTGGTTGGTGTGTCAATCTAATTCATAGATAGGCCATTCCATATTTATAACTATGAAACTATTACTAAATGATAATATTTTATTGATAGAAAAAATATTTTCAATTATTTTATTTTCAATATCATTTTTTTTAATTCTAGAAATGTTTTATTTTAATAGAAATTGTCAGATTTTATGTTTTAGGAGTATTTTTTTAGCTTAATTAGAAAAATGGCTTATTTTGGATTTAAACAGTTTTAATTTATTTTAATGTTTCTTCCATAATGTTTTATACACTGATCCAAATTTCAAAATTCTTCCTTTATAGGATTCTATGTTCAATGGGATTCATTATTTCCTCCTAAACCCAAAGCACAATCCATCATTTGGATGCTCAAATTCAGATCACATGTCAAGACTCAAAAACTGTGCACAGAACTGAAGAATTTTATTGTTGGGCCCATATATCAAATATTTCTGAACCATTTGAGCTTATATTTTAAATGAAGCTTGAATATATCTATAAAAAACCTTAATTAATATTTATTCTTCTGATTATTTCATTATCAAGGCCATAAATGTGTTTTAACTCGGTGTATTGGAATACAAATAGTCTGTTTGGAAGAATTAAAAATTAGTTGTATATCGTCCATACCTATTTCATTTCATGGAAAATAAATCTGAAATGGTGTGGGTAGATAGAGGTGATGTAGGGGCACAAATTTCAATAATTACCAATTTCTAAATTCTATCATTAAAGAGGCCAAACACACGCATTATTTTGAAGGTTGAATTTTTGAGCCAAATTTTTATTCCCTCTCCCTATAAAAGAGTATCCTTTTTCATTTCAAAGTGTTGGAAAAATTGATGTAGCCTTTGTTTTCCATTTTATATAGTTTAATATTATATTTATTTTTACTTAAATTTTGTAATTTCATTTCATGTTTTAATTTATGTGTTCTCCTTTCTCTCCATTTCATTATCTCTTTTGTTTTCTTTCCCCATTTTATTCATCACAATGAACTCTTAGGCTCATGATCATGAGTAGCTAATCCAAGGATGTTCCTGGGGGAGTAATCCTGTGATAAACCGAAGTATTTGACCATTAATGCTTAAGGTTTTTTTCTTATATTTAGGACAAGGGCTATCATAGTGGGCAAGGGGCCTTTATGTCTCCACATTCCACCCGAGGTTTAGCTTTCAGTTCTACAATATTTTCCCTCGATCGAGGAGGTGGATGTGTGGTCTATCGACAATCATTGAGAATACCATATATTCACAACCATATTCATAGGATGATGTTCATGAATATTATGGATCATGTTAATTATGTAAATTTGAAACAAATTATTAAACAATGAAGATTCACTAAGGGTGATGCTCTCAGGAATGTCTCATTTATGTCTAACATCATTCTATTTGCATTCATTTTGTTTGAATTTCATTGCATGCTTAATTTTAGTTTTTCATTCACATTTTATGAAATCTCAATTTATTTTAATTTTATTTCATATATATATATAGTGAATTATAATTAGTGAGTGATTGACCGCAATATATCTTCAAGAGATGGACCTAGGTCAGCTACTCTGCTGCACTTAGTATAGATTTTTTTGAGAGTGTGCACAACAATGCTTAATTAGTTATACCATGGGGCTTGATACCACACCATAGAGATAATTTTAGTTATACCAACATGGGTTATGGGTTGGTTCATCCAAGAATGGTTTGTTACATAGATTTTTAATTCTAATTACAATTTTTATGCATCCCTATATTAATATTATTTGACAATATGTTACTCTTATGTAGCATTTAGAAAATTATGTTTATTATTATATACCTCAATATGAATCAAATGTACTTATATATACTCCATGTTAAGATTATGTCGGAATATTTTTCTCTTATGTAGAATGAAGTTATTCTTAGGAAAAAAATGTGTTATCTAATTTTCATAAATATGCAACTAAAACCTTCAAAACTATACTCCAACCTTCTCAATTATAATCATTACATCTCCCAAATTCATTTTCAAGAATCTCACTCTTGTCAAAAAAATTAATTACTCATTCAAATATATTAAAACAAAATAAAAAATCATACACTATAGGATCATTAATACCATTATATTGATTTATTATAAATGCCTTACAAATCAATAAGATATATCAAATTCAAAAATAAAATATAATACCTTATTTTATTATAAAATGTGTATTTCTCCCCAAAATAAATTAATCAATAATGTGAAGGATAATTTTCTTCCCCTTATTATAAATAAAGATAATTATTCTTGATGGTGTGATATAATTTTAATCTCATGAAATTTTCCATGAGTAAATCAACTCTATTTCTATTTGATCCTGCTCAATGACAAAAAATTGAAGATTCATTCAGACATCAAAGATATCCATAAAACAATTTTTCCTAGAAAATTACATTCTATAAATTTAACATGATTTCTTTTTTAACATTTTCTTGATCTGAACACAATAAACAGATTAACAAAATTCAATCACAAGAATATTTCTACCACTATAGATTATATCATACCCTTTATTTCAAAGAAAAAATACATAAATATAGGTTTAACTAAAACACATACCTCAAATATTTTAGAAAATTATATTTACACAATTTTACACTAATAGATTCCAAAAATACCTTGTTTGGAGAGGTTTTATATGAGTATTAGTGATTTTTTCCATTCAATAAAAAATTCTTCTTCCAATTATTCTTTAGCCATCTTCCCTTTCTAGAAATTATACCTGATATCAATGTTTATTAATCATTATTATTTCACTAGATTCTTGTAAATATCTATACCAGTTATGTTTTCATAACCAATGAATTTTGGAAACATCATAGTAAAATAAATATCCCAAATATAACACCCCAGGCTATCATGATACGTTTCTCATTGAATAATACAATAACTAGTGTTGTATGTAACTTCGAGTTCAAACACACCACAACCAATCAAACTAGCCGTTATGAATAGTAATACCAACTTTTTGAAAGTTTATAAATTTTATCATTCAAAATGGACTTTATTTTTGGATTCAGAATATCGAAATTAGTTTTGGGTGAATTTTTGGTATTTTTTTGATAACATTCAATTTTTGATGAATAGTGAAAAAATTGAGTTATTGTTTAAAACTGAAAATTTATTTAAATAATTATTTATTTTATTTAAATTTATTTTAGGTAAAAATAGATACATAATACCTATATATGTTCAATATAATTCATTGGAGTCATTTTATAATAGGTTTATATATATATATATATAACTTTTATCAAAAACATTTACCATCTTTTACCCACCTCCTAGAAGCATTTGCAAATTTGCATAAAACATAATTTTACCGCTTCTGTTAGTTGAATTTTAAAAATCTAAGAGACACCATTAATATCAGTATGTAAATTTTTTTCAATAAGATCAAAATAATTTTTGGTGAATTGTAACTTTTGACTTTAATTTACCATGGTTTAAAGTAAATATGGTAATTAAGGGTAAAAATGATAATATAATTACCCTAACACATGTTCTAATTCTATTAGATAAGTGTAATTTGACCAAAAACAACCTTAGGAATAAATTATGACCCTCTTTGGTCCATTAGGATTAGATTAGGACATTTATTATTATTTTATTTAAAGAAGAGTTAAAATAGTTAAATTCAATGATTAATAAATGAACCATTTTTAATACAGGGATAGAAATAATAAAAATTAGACTATTCTTGCATAATGGTATTTTATTTATAATTTTTACACATTAAATAATTTTATTTATTTATGACATAATGATGATGCATTAATTACCTTATTAATGAAATATTAAAATAAATGAAATTATAAAAATACAAATAAATGTAAATTGAGATTTATGATGAATTAAACTAATTTTCTAGGTTAATATGACATGTTAGGGTTGGTTAAATAAATTTTATTCGAATTCATAAAGTTTTTATGGCTTTTATAAAATCAAATACTAAATAGTGTCAAAATTGACATAATTGAGTTTTTAAAATAAATACTATATTATTAATTGATATAATATCGCTAAAAATATAAGGTTCAGCCAAAGGACATAGATAAAGTTATATATATTAAAAATAAACTTCATGGGGTTCGCTTGGCTTGTTATAGTATGTTTATTAACCATATAATATAAATATAAAAAGAGACATTGTAAATGTGAAACTATTTAACTAAGATTTAAATCTAAAAGATCAGGTTAATATGATGACCTAAACCTGTATAAAACCTATTGGTTGAGAGTTTTCCAACTCATCCTTACCTTAGACTCTAAATAACTCATTTTTGATCTATTTGAATCTGAAAATTATTATATTATAAAATAATATTTTAAGATTTTCTTAAAGTGACCCTCACGTCTCTTATAAAATGGCACTTCCCCTTCTCTTAATTTCACACCTCCAAAGCCATTTGGCTTGGCCAAAAGCTGCCCAAATATCCTCCCAACTTCCCTAAATTCAACTTAGAGGCCATACTTTGATCATAAATAAAACATAATGAGCAATTTGGATCAACTCTAAAGGAAACACCCGAAGTAGAGGTAATAATTTCACCACTATCTGTCATTTTCTTTTCTTCTTCCACTTCATATTTCTTTCTTGTTTCCATACCAAAATAATAAATCCAGAACCTTCTACAAACTAAGATGTTATTATAAATATGGTACAACCATATTCGTTATTCTATCCATCCTAGTAATGACAATGTCACCATATGTGCGTACATACAGCTTACCGTCCTAATGCCGTGGTGTCGTTTGTTATTCAAACACTTCATTATTTGGATGGGTATAATAATGAGTATATTTGATGAAAATAATAAATATATAATTTTAATGATTATTTATATATTATATACCATCCAATTACATATTATTTCTCCATCAATATAATGATATTGTCGCTCGTGCATATGTACGGATTACCGTCTCCACGAATGCGATAAGATTCATTCCCCATCATAATCATTCAAGAATAATTTAATTATATGATTCAAAATAATGTTTATGAACATAATATAATTTTTTATATGAATCAAATACATCATATTCATAACAAACATGGATTACGTAACCAATCAAATAAAGGAAAATGAATCAGTTAACACCCAAAATGATGATACTACTAAAATATTATTAACAAAGCAATATTAAAAGATCATATATGATATAATATTTATGTATATGGTTCTTTTATAACTTAATAACAATGATTTAAAAATTTTATATGAGTTAATGTACCCGTGACCAAGGAAAAGTACAAGGTAAGGGTTAATTTCACAATCTCTTTATTATCCGAGGTTGTTTTTACGTAAGTATCTACTAAGACATCTTTATCATCCACATCCATGATTTCTTAAAAATGTTATTCAAAACATTTTTACTATTTACTAGAAAATTGGTCAATGTCATTTATACCCTTATTTGACCATATATGTTTTTAAGGGAATCCTTCTGTTGTTTTTAAAACAAGGTACTTTATGAACTTTTTGAAAAAATTAAGGTAAGAATGTTTTTTAACTAATATGGTGGGTGTTACTATTTTCTGTCATTATACCATCATCAAAGCTTCCATTACAATATTATCAGAATATTTCCAAAATTAATGTTTTATTTTATATTTATGAGACTCTTAAATTATTTTGAAATAGAAATATATATTTCTCCCAAATATTTTTGATTTCATCTAGGACGACAATGTTTACTAAATTTTGCACTTGTTTGAAGTTAATTTATTATCATACAAATATTACATACTGTATTAAAGGATTTGTGATATGTTAGACTAGGGATGTGTTATTTTTATACTATTCATGGTTTATGGATAATGTATCGACACTTCGTATGCTATTTCTAATACGAATGTTTATGTTATGTTTGAACCTTTTCATAAAAAGAATTAATTAAAATTTGTAAGTGGTGAGTGGAGCCCACTATAGCTCCTCGAAGCATTGGTAGGTCTCATGATACAAACTAGTGTCTTTCCACATGGCCTTGAAAAAATCTTATTTGTAGTCTTGGCACAAGGACTTGACTATGTGGTTATGATGTCCGGATTATGAATTCCATCATTATGAAATTGGATATTGAAATTGCATGTGATTATTCGAATAGTAGAATATCCATTTCAATAAGTAAATGGAATTATTTGACTTTATATTATCCATATTGTGAGGTTGTTTAATTTTAAAAGAAGGTTTTTTTATTCTTATACATTTCCTTAAATGTTTATGCTTATTTATAATAGTTTCTGCAATATTGTTATACTTACTGAGCATCTAGGATCACCCCATTCTAGGTTTTATTTGTTTACAGGATGTGAATAAGTATTTAATGGTTTAACTATGGGGATAGGATAAAGATATAAATTTGTTCAAAGGTGAAAAATTTTTGTTGATGTATTTAATTCATGATGTAATGTAAATATTATGAATGTATCTAGTAATTCCAAGGCTACTAAACTGATCCATATTTCGGGACATGATTCCTTGTATCATGCCAGTGTTATATTATAATGCACCGAATCTAGGTAACTGAGGTTAGGGAGTTATAGTTGGTATCAATGGAATTTTATTACAAACCTTGGAAACTAGATTTTGAAAAACTCTTATTAGAGAACACTACCCAAAGATTGACTTTGAGGATTATTATTTAAGAACTTCCTAGAATTTTGGTACTATAGATATTTTGTGAGTTTTCCAAGAAATATATCCTTGTCTAGATATGATCAGGTAGAGGTGGATCTGGGATAGATGTACGTAGGGGTAAAACCCAAAAACACCACTTCGATTTATACTCAAACGGGAACTAGTGCACGACAACGGGCTTTTCTGCACTATTGGTTATGACACTTCCAAGGGATATACTTATAATAATTCACATTTTCTTTACAAACCACTATGAAGGATTTATAATTATATACTTTCTCAAATAATTATTTTATGGCTATGGATTATATCCATAAACGGTTCAATTTATGATAAGTTTTTTACAAGTTTGGAATTATGTATTGTGGTTCATAAACTAATCTATTATATTCCATTTTTTAGAAATGGTTCCTTGTGGAAGGAATGGAAACCGTATCAATACACGTAATCCATTTAGGGATTTCCCTCCTACTCAAGATAATTATAGTGGAGCTAGTGATGAAACTGGTGTTGATAAGTTTATCACCATACTGGGAAAACTTACACTGGTTATGAATAATAACCTTACCTATATGGATCACCCTGATCCACAACGTGGAGGATCAATGTTAGTCTGATTCATGAGGAAAAAACCACCAGAATTCAATGGGACTACAAATCCACTTGTAGACGAGAAATGTATAATTTCCACAGAGAAAATATTTCATATTTTGGGGAGTAGAGAAATGGAAAAATATGTCATATAATTTTATCACCTCATGGGAGATACAGATCAATGGTGGTCATTGATTCCAAACAAAAAGGAAGATGGTGAAGTATCAAATATAGAATGGATGGAGTATAAAGAGATTTTCTTAGAAAAATATTTTCCTCGTGACCATCGAGAGGATATGGAAAGGCAATTTTTGAATATGAGAAAAAATAAGGATGAGAATATAGAAACATATGAGGATAACATTACAAGGTTATCAAGTCATACTGTAGATTATATACGTAACCCAAAGAGTATGATTGATCGATTATTTGATGGGTTAAAACCATTTCTCTGGTGAGTATTAGTCTCACAATCCTTCATATCATACGATGATATTGTCTCATGTGATATGAAGAGAAAAAATGAATTCTCTATGTCTTATGACTTTAAAGAAAAGCAGGAGAAGAAAAGATCTACTGAACACTCTGGAAATGGAAATAAGGGGAAGAAGAAAAAATTTGAATATATATCCTATGGTAAATGTGGTAAGAAACACCTCGGTACTTGCTTGAAGGGAAAAGGAGTCTTTTACAAGTGAGGTGAAAAATGAAACCAAACTCGTGAGTGTAAGGGGAATAAAGAGGTTGTCAATGTTGAATGCAACAATTGTATTGAAAAGGGGCATTATGAAAACGAATGTCCTAAGAGCCATGTAAACTTACCCCAGAAAAGGATAAGGGAGAAAGGCCAAGATTATGCGATCACTACTACTAAGGTTGAAGCTAAAAATGACATGGGGGCAGGTAATTAAATGATTTCTTCAAGTTTAGCAAATGCTTTATTTGATTCTATATCATCGCATTGTTTTATATCTTCTGAGTTTTCTAGGAAAATTTGATATTTCCAATTTTATTTAACAAGGGAGTTGTCAGTCAAAAAATTTAAGGGAAGTATCATTGCAACAATGTTTTGTGATTCAGTTCCCATTATGACATAAAAATTTTCTTTATATGTTGATCTAATCATAATACCCATGATTGAATTTGATATAATCCTTGGTATGGATTTAATTTAAGACCATGATGTGAAAAATCATTGTAAGAAGAAGAAGTTAGAAATTCTCGATGAAGAAAACAAGTACCTTATCTTTAGAACAGAAACATCACCACATGATCCTTATCTAGATCCACCCCCAGTAGCTCAACTAAATTCAATTTTCATGGAGGAAGATAATGGAATAACCATGGGTGAGGAAAGGAATGTTCAAATAGAGGATGTACCTATTGTAAAAAAAATATGTTGATGTGTTTCCAAAATATTTACTAGGACATCCTCTAGAATGAGAAATTGAGTTTTCCATTAATTTAATTCTTGGTTTGAGGCCCATATCGAAGACCCCTTATAGAATGTCTATTGTGGAATTAATGGAACTAAAAGAAACAACATGAGTAATTGAGTAATAAAGTATTTATTCTCCCTAGTGTTTCTACTTGGGGATCCGCTGTTCTTTTTGTTATAAAAAAAGATGGATATATGGGGTTGTGCATTGAATATAGGGAGATAAATTCTATAAAAATAAAGAAAAAGTATCCTCTATCTCGCATTGATGATTTATTAGATTAACTTGATAGACCTCAATATTTTTCAAAGATTGAACTTCGATCTGGATATCACCAGTTGTGTTTGAAGAAGGAAGAAATTATGAAAATAGCATTTTGAACTAGGTACGGGCATTATGGGTTTACAATAATGCCTTTTGGATTGACTAATTCACCCTTCATCTTCATGGATCTAATTAATAGAGTTTTTAAGAAATATTTTGATGACTTTGTAGTTGTATTTACTGATGATATTTTGGTTTACGGAAAAAGCATCATAGATCAAGAAAATCACTTGTGCATTATCCTAAATACTCTTATAAGAAATGAATTATATGGTAAGTTTAGAAAGTGTGAAATATGGCATCAATTTCATTTCTAGGACATATTGTCTCTAAGGATGAAATCTCTATCGATCCTTCCAAGACAAAGGAAATAGATGAATGGCCAGCACCGATGAGTGTAACTGAGGTACACAATTTTGTTGGATTAGAAATTTATTATCAATGTTTTGTCCAGAATTGTTCCCGATTGGTAACCACATTAACCAATCTCACACGTAAAGGGGTTATATTTTTTGGAAAAAAGAGTGTGAAGAATGTTTTGAAGAACTGAAGAGAAGATTATTCAATTATCATATATTGACTCTACCATCAATGAATGATGGGTTTGTTATTTATAGTGATGTTTCAAATAATAGACTTGGTTGTGTCCTTATGAATAATGAAAGATGTATTGCCTCTGCATCACGACAGCTAAAAATTCATGAGCAAAACTATCCTACTCATGAAATTGGGTTTGCAGCTGTAATCTTTGCTCTGAAAATATGGAGACACTATCTCTATGGTGAAAATGTGATATTTATACTGATCACGAGAGTTTAAAGTATATTTTCTCACAGAAAGAACTCAACATGAGGGAAAAACAATGGCTTGAACTACTTAAGGAATATGATTTCACTATACACTAGCACCCATGGAAGGAAAATAAGGTGGGAGATGCTTTGAATAGAATGGATCGTGGAGTTTTGAACAATATGAGAGTTGAACAGTAACATATTTTCATAGATCTAGTAAAGATATATTTGGGAATAACCATGGAAGGTGAAACATCTATACTTTTTCAAATGGTTTCAAAACCATCTTTACAATAATGGATAATGAGTTCTCAGACTAGTGATTAGGAGTTTCAAAAGAAGATTATTGATTTGAATTATGGGATATTGAGTGAATTTTTATATAAAGATGGAATTTTGAAATTTGGGAAGTGAATTTTTTTTCCTAACATACCTAATCTAAAAAGATAATTTTTGGATGAAGCTTGTAGATCCAATTTATCAATACACCCTAGGATCACCATGATGTACAGAGAATTAAAAGATCATTTTTTGGTGGGACAAAATGAAGAGGGAGATTGATGATTTTGTTTCATGATGTATGGTTTTGTCAACAAGTGAAAGTTGGAAGGAAACAACCTGGAGGATTCATACAACCTCTTCCCATACCTGAGTGGAAATTGAATTATATTATGATGGACTTTTTCCTGGGGATAACAAAGACTCCAAGAAGAAATGAGGCAATATTTGTCATTATTGATCATCATACCAAGTCATCATATTTTATTGCTGTAAGAGAAGATTTACCACTTGAACTTCTGGAAAGACTATATATTAATGAAGTTATAAGAATTCATGGTGTACCTCTATTGATTGTTTCTAATCGTGATCCTTGTTTTACATCAAGATTCTGGAAAAGTATTCAGAAAGTCCTGGTTACTGAAATTTGTTTGAGCACTGCCTATCACTCTTAAATTGATGGACAATCATAATGGACTATTAAAACCTTAAAATACATATTGATATCTTGCTCACTTGACTTTCAAGGTATGTGGGATCAATGTTTACCACTGGTAGAATTTTCTTATAATAATAGCTTTCATTCATGTATTTATATGGAACCATATGAATCATTATATATAAAGAGATGTCGCACACCAACTTTTTGGGATGATATTGGTGAACAAAAACTCATAGGCCCAGAACATGTTGAGGAAATGAATGAAAATTTGATGGTTATCCAAAACCCCATAAAAGAAGCTCAAAGTAAGATGAAGTGCTATATCGATAACCGAAGTAAGTATTTTGAATTTCAGGTAGGATATCATGTTTTCATGAAGGTATATCTATGGAAGGGAGTTATACGATTCGTTAAGAGGGGTAAATTATGTCCTATGTACATCAGACATTTTGATATTCTAGAATGAATTGAGGCTGTAGCTTACCGTTTGGGAATGTTTCCAAGTCTCTCCAAAGTTCACGATGTGTTCTACATATCAATATTGAGAAAATAGATGCCTGACCCAACACATGCACTCAACTATGAGGAAATTGAACTAGAACCCAATATTTCTTATCATGAATAGCATGTCAAGATTTTTGATACAAGGGAACAAGTTCTATGAAACCGGAAGACTATTCTGGTAAAAGTTCTATGGAGAAACCATAAGATACAAGAGGAAACATGGGATCCCCATGAACTTAGGATGAAGAACCACATGAATATTTTTATGAAGTAATATTATAGATATTTCGAGGATGAAATTATTTTAAGTAGGGGATAATGTAACACCCCAAGGTTCCACGGTATGTTTCCCTTTGAATAATACAATAACTTGTGTTGTATGTAACTTCGAGTTCAAAGACACCAGAACAAATCAAACTACTTGTTATGAATAGTAATACCCACTTTTTCAAACATTATAAATTTTATCATTCAAAATGGACTTTATTTTTGGATTCAGAATATCGAAATTATCTTAGGGTGAATTTTTTGTATTTTTTGGAAAACTTTTAATTTTTTATGAATAGTGAAAAACACAGAGTTATTGTTTAGAACTGAATTTTTATTTAAATAATTATTTATTTAATTTCAATTTATTTTAGGTCAAAATAGATAGATAATACCTATATATGTTCAAATTAATTCATTGGAGTCATTTTATAATAAATTTTGATATATAAAAATATTATCAAACTTTTTACTATCTGTTACCCACCACTTAAGAGCATTTGAAAATTTGTATAAAATATACTTTAATCACTTCTATGAGTAGAATTTAAAAAATCCGAGAGATGAAGTTAATATCAATAAATAAAATGTGGTTCTGTAAGATGAAATTTTTTTGTTGAATAGTTACTGTTGAGTTTTATTTACCATGGTTAAAAGTAAATTGGGTAATTAAGGGTAAAAATGATATTATAATTACCCAAACACATATCCCAATTCTATTGTATAAGTGTAATTATACCAAAAAATAACTTAGGAATAAATTATGACCCTATTTGGTTTACTTGGATTAGATTAGGACATTTATAATTATCATATTTAAAGAAGAGTTAAAAGAGTTAAATTCAAATTTTAATAACAAAACCATTTTAAATATAGGGTAAGACACAATATAAATTCAACTATAAATATTAATTTCAAAGATAAAAATATTTCCTAAGTAATGGTATTTTATTTATAATTTTTAGACATTATATAATATAATTTATTTATGACACAATGATGATGTAGTAATTAACATATTAATGAAATATTAAAATAAATCAAATGATAAATATACCAATAAATGTAAATTGAGACTTATAATGAATTAAACTAATTTTATACGTTAATATGACAATTTATGGTTGGTTAAATAATTTTAGTTGAATTGATAAAGTTTTTATGGATTTCAAAAAAATCAATTACTAAATACTATCAAAATTGACATAATTGACTTTTTAAAATAAATACTATATTATTAATTAATATAATATTCCTAAATATCTAAAGTTTGGCAAAAAGACATAGAAAAGGTAATATATATTAATAATTAAGCTCTTGGGGTTATCTTCTCTTGTTATAGTATGTTTATTAACCATATAATATAAAAATACAAAGAGACATAGTAAATGAGAATCTATTTAACTACGAGTTAAATCTAAAAGATAAGGTTAATATGATGTCCTAAACCTGTCTAAAACCTATTTGTTGATATTGTTTTTACCCATCCTCAGCTTATACTCTAAATAATTCATTTTGGAGCCATTAAAAACCGAAAATGATTTTAATATAAAATAATATTTCAAACTTTTCCTAACGTGACCCTCACCTCTCTTATAAAAGGGCACTTCCCTTCTCTTAATTTCACACCTCCAATGCCACTTGTCTCGGCCAAACCCTACCCAAATATCCCCCAAACTTCATTCACATCAATCTAAAGGCCTTAATTTTATTATAAAGCCAACCTAAGGATCCCTTTTGATCAACTCAAAAGGAAACACCCGAAGTAGAGGTAATAATTTCACCACCCTCTTTCATGTTCATTTCTTCTTCCACTTCCACTTTATTTTTTGTTTCCATACCAAAACAATAAATCCAGTACCTTTTACAAACTATGATGTTATTATAAATATGGTACAACCATATTCATTATTCTATCCATCCTACAGATGACAGAGTCACCATACATGCATACGTATGACTTACCGTCTCCACACCGTGATGTAGTTTGTTATTCAAACACATCATTATTTGGATGGGTATAATAATGAGTATAATTGATGTAAATAATAAATAAAACATGCTAATTAATATTTATATATTATATACTATCCAATTACATATGATTTTTCTATCAGTATATTGATACTGTTGCTCGTGCATACATACAGATTACCATCTCCATAAACGCAATGATCTTCATATCCCATCTTAATCCTTCAAGAATAATTTTTATTTTATGATTCAAAATAATGTTTATGAACATAATATCATTATGAGGTTGTTTCACAATCTCATTATTATCATAGTTTTTTTTTACGTAAGTATCTACTAAGAACACTTTATTAGCCACATCCGTTTTTTCTTAAAAATGTATTTGAAAACATTTTTACAATTTACTAGACAATGGGTTAAAGTCATTTATACCCTTATTTAACCTTATATGTTTTGAAAGAAATCTTTCCATCATTTTCCAAACAAGTTACTTTATGACCTTTGTGACAAAATTAACGTAAGAATGTTTTTTAATGTATACAGTCGGTGCCGCTATTTTCCATTGTTATTACATCATTGAAGCTTCCCTTACAATCTTATAAGAATATTTTAAAAATAAATATTTTCTTTTATAATTACGAGACTCTTAAATGATATCAAAATAGAAAGAGATATTTCTCTCAAATATTTTGGATTTCATCTATGTCATTATACCACTACTAGAAAAACAGGATACAGCCATAGATCTATAGCCATGGCTTTAAAACCATGGCTATAAGTAGCTACGGCCACGGTTATGTGGCCAATATCCACGGTTTTAAAACGATGGCTATATGTCTTTTTTCATGGGATATAGAAATGGTTTTCAAAACCGTTGATATATACCATAGTTATAGCCATGATTTTCAAAACCATGGCTAAGGTCTTTTTTTCGAGGGGCTATAGCCACGATTTTGAAAAATTTGGCTATAGGTCTGCCACACTTGCGCGGGAGAAAACATTTCCCACAAAAACAATGGTTGGAAGAACTATTGCCACAATTTTTTAGGATATTTTCACTGTTTTTAATAATATATATAACATATTATATAGATATATAAACAAAATCCTTCGTGGTGTAGTGGTTAGGGCACTGGAAAATGAAGGGATAATGCTGGGATCAAATCCAGCTGAGGACATATTATTTTTAGGCTATTGCCATGGTTTTTGTGGGCTATAGCCACAGTTAAAACTATGGAAATAAGGCCCTATTCCATGGTTAAAACCATGGCCATAGGTCAAATTCCACAGTTGACAACAGATATTCCTATTTCTATGGTTTTCAAAACCATGGAAATAGGTTAGACCCTACTACCATGGAGATAACACCCACAGTTGGGAAAAACCGCGTTCATAGCATACGACCATAGTTTTGGGCCCTATTTCCACAGTTTCGAACCATGGCAATAGCATTTTTTTCTAGTTCTGTCCTTTTATAAATTTTACACTTATTTGATGTTGATTTATTGTGATACAAATCTACCATATTGTATTGAAGGTTTTCTGATATGTTCTATTGTGGATGTGTTATTTTTATACCATTCATGGTTTATGGATAATGTATTGTCATTTTGTATGCTATTTTTAATATGAATGTTTATGTTATGTTTAAAAATTTTCATATAAGGAATGAATTGGACTTTATAAGTGATGGGTGGAGCCCGCTATTGCCCCTCCATGTATCGGTAGGTATCATGAGACAAACTTGTGTCTTGTCATATGGCCTTGACAAGATCTAATGTGTAGTCTTGGCACAAGGCACTTACTTGGTGGTTATGATGTCTAGAATTTTGCATTCCATTATTATGAAACGGGATATTTAAATTGCATGTGATTATTTAACAAGTAGAATATCCATGTGAATAATTAAATAGAATTATTTGATTTTATCTTTGCCGTATTATACTAAATTTTAAGTTTAAAAGTATTTCATTTTAGTTTTATACATTTTCTTAAATGTTTATGCTTATTTATGAATGTTTCAGCTATATTTGTATCCTTACTAAGCATCTGAGCTCACCCCTTTCTATGTTTTATTTTTTCCAGGATGTGAAGAACTATTTAATGGTTGACCTGCAGGGATAGGCTAAGGATATAAGTGCGTTCAAAGGGGAATAAAATATTTTTTTATGTATTTATTTGATGATGTAATGTAAATCTTATGAATGTATCTAGTAATTCCAAGGATACTAAACTGATCGCTCTTTCGAGACATGATTCCTTGTATATTTCCAATGTTATGTAATAATGCACTGACTTTGGGTAACTAGGTTCAGGGCATTACACCAATGTTGATTCCTTATCCAAATCATTTGTGTTTTAATTTTCAATAAAATATTATATTCAGCTTTATTAGATCTTAACGTAACAAATGATTACTTCTTATAAGTTCATACCACACATATTTTTGTAATGAAGAATAGACTGCCTAATGTGTACTTTCTATCATCAGAATAAATATCCCATTTATAATATGAAAATCTAATATGGTCAGCTTGTATTTATTTTCATACAGTAATACATAATTTGAATTTCCTTTAAAATATGTTACAATTATATTAATTAAAACATCGTGTAACTCCTTTGGATTAGACTAATACCTATTATAAAGAGTGACAAATACACAAATTTTTGGCTATTAGGTATTCATATATGAAAGACTATATATCAAATTACTACATTCCTTCTGATTAAAAAACTTATCATAATTAGTATCACCAAACATGAAAGGCTACTAAATTGGTTTGACCACTCTTATGGATTATTCTATGTCAATCCTTCCTAATTTCCCTATAAAATATTTTTTATCAACATTGAAAATATGACCAGTGGTTTGTGTAATTTGAAAATCTAAAATAATTTCATATAACTAATCAATGAAATATCTTGTTTATTCTTAATATATATGTAAAAATAATCCCACATGTTTTCATCATTTCTTTATAATGTTTTAGCATTGACATATAAAATTAAAATAAGTGATTTTTTGGTTACATTCTTAAAAATTCATGTCCACTTATCTGTTTTGAAATATCATATTTTTTAAGTACTAATGCAACATAAAATTACATGACCTTGATGATGACTTTAACCCATAGAGATATTTATTCTATTTTCACATTGTGTATCCATATACATCAATTATATATCATTCAGGTTGATTCATGTAAAATTCTTCTTTCAAAACATTATTTAGAAATGTATATATTAAACACATTTCATAAATTATATAATTCATTTACATAAAAATCACATGAAATATTTTTGGGGGTTCAATTATGCTTATTGAAGAACTATTTCCTCACAAAAATTCCATCAACATTTGGACACCCATTTAAAACCAATCAATAATTATTCTTTAAAACCTCACTTTTCCCATTCAGCTTGTTTACTCAAACCCTTTTTGTTATAATGATATTATTTTTTTAGGATTAAGAATAATATATCATATATTATTATTTTAAATCAAATTTATGTTTTTTCATAAATTAGATCTATTCATTCTATACAAATTACGCTTCAAATTTTTGTGGTTCTTTTTTTTAAATAGATAGTTTGGGATTTCTTATTATTTTTCTTCTTTTTTGAAACTGTTGGAATTGATTTCCAAATTTATTCCCAAAATAAATGAGATTCCTTATTTTTTTATTATATTTATTAAACCCAAATCATTATCACATTAATAGGCCAAATCTATTTTATTATCATGGATTTATGCATTTTCATCAAATTTTGTCGCATTTTCAATAGTGATAACATCATTCATAACATAATATGTAGAAGATCTGTTAAAAAAATATCTATTTTGAAGACTATCACTTTGTGAAATTAAATTATACTGATAGTTGTTTTGTTATAGAATCTATATTAACTTTCATTTTTGACACACAATTCATTGACTTATTTTATAAAATAATAATGAAATTAACACCATTTATATAAAAATAAAAAAAATATTAAGGCCCAAAAATATAATTAAATGGAATAAAATTAGAAGAAGAATAAAATGAAGAGTAGTTTAATTAAATTAT
The DNA here is from genome assembly GCA_963277665.1 of Viscum album. Taxonomy (NCBI): domain Eukaryota; kingdom Viridiplantae; phylum Streptophyta; class Magnoliopsida; order Santalales; family Viscaceae; genus Viscum; species Viscum album. The sequence goes on from OY728123.1 coordinate 1,772,317,352, forward strand.
TTTAAAATAAAACAATTATGTTATTCGAATAATAAGTAATAATTAAGAGTTAATTGACGGATCATACAATTTATTAAATTTTTATATGATTGTGAAAAATAATTTAAAATGTATTGAGTAAATGAGAAACGATATTTAATAAGGATGTTTTAAAATAGTACTCAAAGGTACCCTTAAATTTTCCCACCTCAATCAAATAAGGATTTAATGTATTAGTCCTTCGAATATAATTATAGAATCAATACCAAAATTATCCCTATGTTTTTATATTGTAAAATGAAATTATATATATCAAAAAATAACTATTTAATGGTGGATGTAAAAACCACAAAAGATATATCCCATTTCCTTTTTGAAACAATATGTCAAGTAACCCACACTCTATTAATTTAATGGTGGTATGTACAAAAATTAGAATAAATTACAACTTTAGGTTTATTTTATCTTATATTATATTATACCAAATAATATGATGAAACGCTTTGAGATATTGAGAAAAAGGAGTGAAAACAATATACCATTTTCACATAGGTTTTGATGGAAATAAGATTTAAAAAAGAGATAGGTTTGAGAGAAATAGAGTAGTTGGTTATTAGGTGAGAACATTATATTTTTTTTGGATTTCCAATCCACCAATGGGATAAATTTATAACCATTAGTTCCTTGTGTAATGTTTATGAATCCTTAAGGGGTTTTAAAGTCAATGAGCTAAAATGTTTGTGTATTTTGACCATCATAAATAGATATTACTGACTAGATTCTTACTGTGTGGAAAATATTTATACATCGCGGAGGATGGATTTATGGTGTAATCCTAAAAAATATGGTTTGTAGTATCCTAATAATATTTTTATGGTTATTCCAAAATTGATATTATTATGGCATAGCCTCTGGATGGTGGCATAGAGCCTCTTTATTTATATACTAAATTTGAGGTCATCACAACATATCCTCAAGGATACCACATGGTTAAATATTTTAGAGAAATGACTATGTTATAGTGCATACCATGGGGTGTGGATCTATTTGATTTTTTAATATCTAAACATTGATTATTGTGTGACCTCCAAAAATTACACTATGAATATCAGTGAGAAAATGTGATCTTGGTAGTCATATAGTTTCATAAGGGGGTCTCTAAAATTATAAATCTGAAGAAAATAATTTTCTCTACCCACATAATGGTATGTATCGAATCCTAAATCTCATATAATGGTCTAACTAAAAATTCAATAATTAAATAAGGTTAATGTGTAATTTTTAATTCATACATAAGGCTAAGTGGATTCCTTTTTCATGGGGCATATGGTTGCACTATAAAGCATGTTCTATAATGTTGTGTTATGTGTAGCATTGTATTCCTTTTTCATTTTTCCTAATATTACATAATGGATCATTAAATATATATAACAAAATGATATAAATATGTTTATATATCACTTAAAAAAATATTAAGCAATTTAATAGTGTTTTTGGTCATTAAAATCAATGAATGGTGAGAAGCGTAATAAAATCCCCTAATTGATATTTATAAAAAATCAAATAATAATTAAATTAAAGAGTATAAAAATAAAAATTTACCATAATATGATGATTTTATAATCCTATAATGAAATAATCTCCCCACAATATATACTATGCCCTTTAAGAGAAAGATTAATACTTCTCCCCCTTTTATAGAAAGACAAAAATTGATATTAAAATCATAAAACCTGATATCCCCACTGTATTTATGATTATAAAATGATATTGATACATTTGGTTAGAAAATAAAGTAATAACAATAAAACATGCATTTATAATACTTAATTATTATTCCAAATATACTAAAATAGTATTTTCGAAAATAAATTTTGAAAATTTTGAAAAGGAGTATTTTCAAAAAATATATATATATACTAGATAAAAATCATATTTATGAAATGAAATTAAAAAGTTAAAACATTGGAAAATATTTTTTAAAAATTTCTAGAAAATGTTTTTTTAATTAAAAGTTTTAATTAAGTAATTTTATTTTCACAAATAAAATTTCAATTTTTGGATCGTTTCATTATTAAAAAGATTATATACGCCTTAATTATTGTATAAGTAGTTTTTAAATGGGTCATAGACATTAAAAAATATGAAAAATATTAAAACTCTTATAAAATATATATTTTTACAAATAATTCAACATTAATGGTTATGTAATTGTTTTATTATAAATAAATATAAAAGTCTGTATTAATGTCAAACAAGGTGTGCAATTAGGCTGACTCACTATCCCTAGGGTGGATAAAGGGTTAAAAAACATAATAAACTCTTATCAAGAAAAATATGTCGAATAATATATACTATAACTCCATGTACATGTTTTTACCTAGAAGGGAATGCATTGGAAGGAATATTATATAAAATGTAGTTTTCAAAAAATCTGAATAGTTAAAAAAATATTAATATAAAATATAATATAAAATCAGTTTTAGAAAAAAAAAATAAATAAATAAAAAAACACCTTATGTTTCCAAATATATTAAGAGATAATAATCCCAAACTAATCACAACTAATTCACCTATGATGATATAAAATTTATCAAGAGGAAGGAATTTAGTGAAGATATGAAAATTTATAATGATTGAGAAAAAAATAAAATATTGATGTCAACTATTGGAAAGTGATCAAGAAGAAAATGGAATCTCAAGCCATTTAGTATAGTTAGAGAGTGTTGCATATTTATATTAATAACTATTAATCACACTAGTTTTTTTACACTTTATAAGGATGAAAAAATTTGTTTGCTCAAATTATTATAGAGTATTATTTATTCATATAATATGGGAAAAAAACTCCTAACCACTATGTATATCATTTATTTTATAAAAAGAGGAATATAGGTTTTCTTATAATTACTCAAAGGGATGAGGATTTTTCCTAGTGGATTAAATGTTACACTAGTATTTATCATAACTAGTTGACATCATCCAAAATCATCATCAAAGAAAAAACAAAGTTCAAAATATTTTTTCTTAGGATAAAATAATATATGTTTTTTCATCCCTTTGAGATAAATAAATTATTTTGTGGTATTTTAGATGTTATTAAATTAGATTTTTTTTAAAATAATAAATAATTTGTTTATAGAACAAGATGTCTAGGCCGATCACAGTAAGTTAAATTAGACATCATATCATATGTTGATAATCATTTTTGTCAGTAGATTTATTAGATTCATCCAACATTATCTTATAATATGTACTCATGGGTGTTTTAATTTCCCAATAATGATCCATCCCAAACATATTTTGAATTAAAATAGTATATTTACTTCTTTTAAAAAAATGTTCAATCAAAATTTTAGGAAATTTTAAATGCAAGGATGAAATTAAGGTCTCCCATAAAACTCATTCAAAACTATTAATTCATTAAATCATAAAATTTATTTGAAATATTTTCATTACTTGAGAAAAAAAAGAATATAATCAAAATAAATTTCAATAATAAACATATCATCTAAAAATGATTTATGAAAATGGTGTAATTTTATTTCTTCATTTTGAAATAATAAAATAAATGTTTTTGTAAAATCTCATACCATGCTTGAGGGGTTTTTTTTAATATAAAAAATACTTTACTAACTTGGTAAATGAATTTGAAAATGCAGTGTTTTCAAAACCATTTCGTTGGTCTATAAAACAATTTCATAAATAAAACTATTTTAAAAATAAATTTTGAAATCCATTTAAGTTTGTTTTAAATTGACATGATTGTTGATTTACAATATTATTTTAATGGATTAGAGTCATGAAGTTGAATAAATGGTTTTTATAAAATCAGTACATTATGCCTGATTATATCCTATTGAAATAATTTAATTATTTCTACAGATAAAATATAGTTTTCCACTAAGGATATTTGAAGAAAACCCCTACTATGTACTAATAATATGATGATTATTGGGATTTTCAATGAGAGTCCAACAATTGTTATATAGAAATTAGTTTAACTCAAATTATGTGGTAAGAATCCAATTTTCATCATTAATATTTTCATCAAGGAAATGAGGTACAAGATGAAAGTTGAGATCTTAATGTTCAACCTCATTTAATACCAACCTTCTGGTACAAGTTCTATATTGTAATTATCTGATAATATTCTCAAGAGGATATTCTTGAATAGGATCAAAGACATGGTTAATAGAAAGGATAGAGATTCCAAAAAATCTTTAATTACATTAGGATATTGATATTTAAGAAGGGTTGAACTAGGTTGGTCAAAATGGTCATCACATTGAGGATTTTATTTAGGAATATTGTCATCAAATTTTATTTTAATATACTATTCTCGGCCTTTAGACCACTTTTTAATAATATTAATTCTTTAATTTGGTAGGAGTACCCCATTAATTTTCATTCATTGAATGTTTTGTCAATATTTCAAAAACAATTCCTTGTTATTAATGATAATGTATTTACAAATGAATACCCAAAGGAAGAAAACTATTATAATTTTTCCTTTCTAATTCTTTTAGGGGGTTTTCCCAAATATGTGAATTATAGGTAAACAATTTTTGATTAATAATGTTGTTTTGGCCACCTCATCCAAAGATAATTGAAGAGGGGAAATGTCATTTAATAAATTAATATAAATTTCTTATAGGTTCATATTTTATCATTTAATATCATCATTTTTATGTTGATCTAGAGAGGAAAAGGAGTGATGATAACATTGATAATAATGAATCTAATTAAAGACCTTGTTACAAAATTCTCCACCATGGTCACTTCTATGGGAAATTTTTTTTCCTTTTCATTTTCAGCTGTAATTGTAAATTTTGTAGAGACATTACAAGCCTCATTCTAATGATCTATGATGAAAACAAACATAAATATAGTAAATTAATTAATAATTACAAGGATAAATTTCAACCCTTGAAACTTGTAACATGAGTATATATGTAAATGTTAAGGTGGACTAGTTGTAATGATTTATAGGAAGAAGATTTGGGTTTTATATTTAAAAGAATAATTTTGTTGGTTTTGAAGTCAGAAATGTTAAAAAACTAAGTTATCATTAAAATAAAATTATGGTAAATCTCATACTAGTTAGTTAAAGTTATGTTTGATAATATAATTAATATTAAAATGAACAGGGAATATATTCCAACCCCACGGAAAATTATGTTTTTACTTAAACACAAAACATTTTAACCTATTTGAGATATTAAATCCATAATATAGATATTTTTAAAAAATAATATTCTAAATAATGTTTTTCCGTTATAAGAAAATAAAATTCCAAAATAAAATTTTAAGGTAATTTTAAAAATAATATAAAATTATTTACTAATAATGATTAAATTATTCATTATTAATTTGAAAAATAATAATTCTATAATAAAGTAGAGTTGAATAAACAAAATTTTCCCATACCTATAATTTTACCTTTTGAACAATCATATAAAGTGACACATGCTGCATCCCAATTTCCATGATGATTGCATTCAGGAGGATCACTATACATATCCTTGAGAAAACACTATTCATATACTTGGTGTATTTTCATTTTTGTATCTATTTCAAGAAATTAACAAGAACGTATAACGTTTAGTACAGATTTTTTGTGTCCCATAATTCGTGCTAATATTCATTGAGATAGATATCCCATTTAGGTTCCACTAACAATGGATCATAAGGATTACTAAACCAAAAGTTGTTTATAAGGAAAATTTTATTTTTGAAAATTTATAATAGATATAAGTAATTTTTAGTCTACTATATCTTTAATTTTTTAAATTGCGTTTATAATTTATATGACCAACATTCATGTACAATTTTTTTTTGAAATTCCCTTTATAAAATTAGTTTTTTTGAATGGTTTGCGAATGTATGTTTTTTTTCAAATCCTAAAACCATAGCCTGTTTGATAGAATTTTGGGAAAACAATATCTAATTAAAATTTTCTACTCTCTGTGTAAAAAAGAATGATTACTTTTAGATAAATAATATAATTTTTGAATTTTCCACATTTGGTTTATTATTTTTTTCTAACATAAATTACGCATTTTCTTTTAAATGTTGATCTTTTCATAAACAAAAAGATTGGGTTTATTTTTATGATCATATAATTTAAGAATAATATTAAAAAACACATTTTATGTTCATTTTGATAATTAATAGGATCTCTATAAATTAAATAATAGGTAGAAGAAGACTAAGAGAAAGACCATGAATAAATAGATGAAAGTGAAATTTTAGAACTAACCAAAATTCAATCCTCATAATATTTCTTGAGAAATAAGATAGATTCATTGAATATTCATATATTGAAATTGATTCCTACCAGATGACCGATGTCAATACCTCTTGGGGTTTTTTATCTTTATTCTTATATTTTACATTTTATGTTTAAATAAAAAATCTAGGTTGATTTGTCCTTCCTTTTTGAAACTGAAACAAGTTATATAGAATTATTTATTTTTATTTTTGATGTGTTGAGTATATCACTTATGTTTCGTGTACTTTTCCATCATATGTTAAATTTTGATAGCATCATACTCACATCCAGAAGAGTCATCGTATTTTTATTTAAAATTAATTTTTTTTAGTTTCCTTAACCTCATATCCTCCTTTTAATCTTATCTATTCTCGCTTTTATTATATAACATAAGATATATAATGAGTTATTTTCCAAGAATATTTTTTTACATTTTTATCTTCTTTGATCATGGTGAAATTGTTTTCCCAACATATTCGTAATACCAAAGGATTATATAGAACAAAGTGTCTCTATAATGCGGTCCACCAAGAGATTTTACGACACACAAATATCAATAAATATTTTAATCATAGAAATGATAGACTTGTTATGATGGATGGAGAAAAATTCAAATTCTTGTCTAAGAATATCTAATTGGGTATCTTATAATTTTTTTGTACCTTCTTATTTTACTTCTAAATGTTTCCAAATTTCATTAGTAATTTTTATGTATAATTATTATTAAATTAATTTTTTATTTGAAGCACAATTCATGTAATTCAAATCATTACCATCTAATAAAAATCTAAAAATATAATTCGGCGTCTATTTATGTTCATTTTTAGTTGTATGAGTATATCCAATTGAAAAAATAATCTTATAAATAGGATATTTAATAGATCTAAGAAAACTGTTCATGGAATTTCACTAATAACAACAATTACATCCATGAATAATGGGATCAATTCCTAAGGATTTTCCTTTGATACCACCATGGGTTCATAAAAATTAATTTTTTAAAGATATATTTATTTTTAAAATAGATTAATTATTATAAAAATAAAAACATTGAATTAATTTTGAATCAAAATAATTATAAAAATTGAAACCTCTTGTGATTTAAAATATAGTCTGGAGGTGAGTAATGTGCAAAGAGGGTTATTGAATTTCCCATTAAAAATTTAATTAAAATCATCCAATTATAATAATAATATTTAAAAGATAATGGATAAATTTAAACATTTTGACCTTAAGAATAAATGTTTCAATGCTTCAATGCTTCGAAGAATAAAAATATAATTAAATATTATAAAATAAGTTGAATAATAAAAAATGAGATATTTTATTCTGTTATTTGAAAAGAAAATGTTTAAGAAATTTGAATAACAAAAAATGTATAGATATTTATTGAAGGAAAAAATAGTAATAAAATAATTATTTAAAGGGATAAATAATTAAATATATGGAGTGTAAATAAGAAAATATATTTGGTAAGGACGTTTGGAAAAGTACTCAAAATAACCCCATGTTTACCACCACATTTTCATAAGGATTTAATGTATTATTCCACCTAGATTTTATGGTATATATTTTTCCAAAACTATATATTTTCATTTAGGTTATATGACGAAACTACATACATAAGACACTATATCATTAATGCTGATGATAGAAACATAAATATAAATAGTATTTTTTTTAATGGAAATAGAAATCAAACCATGGTCACTTACTTTAATGGAAGTAAGAAATTATAATTAAAATAAAGAAATGGATGAATTTATTTTTATATAGGTCTCTAAAATCTCAAATAATATGATGAAACACTATGAGATATCAATAAAATAAAGTGACTAAGAATGAAATAAAATTTGGAAAGAAATCTTTAATGAAAAAAATATGTTGGAAAAGAGTGGTTTTAGAGTAATAGATCATATTGGTTTTTGGATGAGTATGTTTTTTTATTTTATTTATATTTCTAATCCACTAAAGGACTCTATATATATCAATTAATACCTTTGGTAATGTTCTAGAATATATTTATGGTATTAAATCCAAAACATCTTGGTTCATTTTATTTTCACGATAATAAATATAGGGCTTGGAATATATACTCTTGGTGTGGTCTATAATTGTTTCCCATGGATGATGGATCTATAGAGAAATCATAAAAACTAAAGGGAAGAGTCTTATAATATCATTTTAAAAGTTTTTTTAAAAATAATTTTATCTCAGTGTAGCCTCTGGGTTTTAGAATTGAATATTTTTTAAGTTATACTAAATTTGAGATTTTAATAGAATAGCCTATGGTTTATATTGTGGATAACTTCAAAAAAGAAAATCCTAAGGAATACTGAGTACCATGTGGTGTGGAGTTGTCTGAGAATATATGAACTAAACATTAACTCTAGTGTGGCCTCTTCTGGTTTCATCCTGAATCCTGGAGTGGAATTTAAAATGAGTAAGGATATACCATAAGGACAGTATGATAGTTGTGTAAGTTAAAACAAATATTTATAAATATTTCACATTTTTATTTTACTCCTTTCATAATGGTAATATATGAATCCTAAATTCAATGTATGGGTCTATGAAAATGACACACACTTATGTAATAATAAGGTGGATTTTTTTTAAATATATAAGGGTAAATAGCTTTCTATTGTGTGGTTCTTATGACTACATGTTGATTATTTTTTAGTTGTCTATTGCTATATATAGCACTATAGTACATAATAAAATAGTTTAATATAACTTCAAGACTTAATCTTCAAAGAGTTATATAATTATGACATCAATCTTTCTATACATGACATAATAAAAAATATTAAACACCTTAAGAGTTTTTGTTTATCCTTAAAATACAAGAATAGTTTGATAAAAAAAATATTTACTATATTTCAGGGAGGGAGTGGAGAAAAATGAAAACCCTATACTATCAATAGTAAAAAAACTCATTGATACCCATAATAAATGTTGAGTTTAATGTTTTAATTTCTAAAATTTATATCCTCATTATTAAAAATAAAAATAGACATTCTAAAAAACTATGTTTCACTAACTTTATATTTCCTAAAACATTTATATGTTTTTTAGAAATCTAATTATTCTAATGAATAATGGAATTATTCTAAACTAATTAATATATAAATTATATATGAATTTTTGTCAATTAGAATGTATAAATTCGGGTCCATCTAAATGAATAAATCAAGTATATTAGAATAAAAAAATCTATTATATCGAACAAAAAATTCCTAGTCCATCATATGGAAAAGACCACTCTATTGGAATTAAAAAGTGTAGTCTATTATAATTATTGAGTTTTATAATTAGGATGAATGAGTTTAGTTCATTATATTGACTAAATTCAGTCCATTAGACTAACCCAGTCTAATATATCATACTTCTATATTTTTATATATTCAACTAAATATAATTTTTTCTAGACTGGTGATTTGGATCATCCTAATCACTGGATTCCTAGGATATGAAGGAATATCAGATTCAGTTCATTTGGATCAAAGAAATTATTACTATTAAATGGTAGAACTTATAGTTAATTGGAAAATTGATGATGATCTTAGTCATATGTTATTTTATTCCTTAACACTTATGTTTAAATAGTTTAAACTTTTTATAAATAATTTAGTATGTAATTATTACTTTTAATTTAATATTTTATTTTATTCGTTTCTACAAGACATTATAATCCAGTTGTGATTTTTTTACAATTTTTATTTTAAAAATCATTAAATCATTGATTTACCAAATGTACTCTAATTATATTATATTAACTCTATTTATTGGATAATAATTGAGTTTGATAAAACAAAATAATTAAGTTTTTTATTTTAATTAGTAAATCTTTTTTAACTACAATTCACCCCCACCACCCTCTCCTATCAATTATATACTCTTATAATCCAAAATTCAATACATTATTGTGACCCCACATGGGATGAAAAAATTGATCTACACCATTAAGGTAAATTCAGTTTTGTTTATAACTAAGAAATATCTCATAATTAGATTTCTCATCAAATTTATCAGCACTTTTTTATTTATTCGTGATTACTCAATGAATCTTAAACACTCAATGTGTGTCATATTTTTATTTTAATTATACTAATTTTCATATAAATTCATATCTTTATTTTACCTTAATAAGAAAAATTGAATAATTCCAGTAGTGGTGATAGCTTGGAACCAAAAATACCTCTATGTTTTATTATTAGTTATCATAATTATAGTCATATCAATAAGACTCTATTTTTCCTTTTAACTATATTATCATTTTATGGTGCACTAAATTCATGTATTATACATTGTTTTTGAAGATATTTTGAAATTTTTTCAGTATACTCACTACAATTTTTATATTTAATCCTTTCAAAAAATAGTTTTTATATATTTTAGTCTCCTACATCATTAAAATGGATAAATTTGTAAGATTTTTTTCATATTAAAAATTTATTTTTATTTTAGTGAATTATTCTATAAATTTGTTAAAAATTATCTAAAAATTTGGAATTATTTCTCCTGGTTTCATATTCATCAAATTGAACCAACTCTAATGGTCTAGTTGTTTAAATTTTAGCTTCTATTTCACCTTAATAAACTATCATACGTTTTTAAAATGTTTTTTATATATTTATGGAGTATTTATAAAAAATCATAATTTTTCTTATATCCTCTTCTATGATAAAATTATTTATTCAAATTTGATCCATATTCCTAAGCCTTCCACAGCACAAGCTATTCTTAGCATATATGCAACTTGAAACAAGTTATTATGGTTACAGATCCTCTTTATATTACTACTTGATATTTCAATCACTTCAAAACATATCCATTAATTATAAAAATCAACACATTTACAACATAATGTGATACAATAAACATATTATGATTTATCTAACAAATAAATAACTCATTTTATAACTCAACTTATTATTACCTTTTTTTATTCCAACACCTTTTATTTCCAATGAGATATAATTTAAAAATTAAAAAAATATGAATTCATATATTTCAACATAATTTATGTAATTTTATTAGGGGCCCATACTTTTCAATGATAAATGTTACATATTATTATATGAATATACATTACATAATATTATCATACACACTAAAAATATAATGTTTTAGAGTCTTTGGAAACATCGATATAAAAAAAACTGATACATAAGTGTTTTATATATTGTCTAAAATATTTTTTATAACTATAAGCCTTCAGATACATATTATACATAAAACATTTTTCATATCCTATGGAAAAGAAAACATAATAATGGGAAATCTCAAATTCTCATTAATGTTAAATGACAGAGATATCAATGATAATTTAAACATAAAATGGAAATAAATGTTATTATTCCATTATCAAAACATTGAAAATCTAACAATGAAATTCCTTGAACAAAAACATGAGTCGTGTCATAAATCATTATAATTAATAAGACACAGATCATAAAGGGATCGAAGAACATGATCCATGATAATATATCATTAGAATAAGATTATTTCATAAAATAGTAGTATAGAGTGGTTTATAGTCCTAATCATAGAAATAATATAGCATCTCCTACCCTCCAAGATATTCATAACATGTTAGGATTGGTATAACTACCCATTTACCTGCTTTTGGATTGGGATAATCACACATGTACCCTCTTTTTAGCTTGGGATAAAATCCCATGTTCCCTATTTTGGGGTTGGGATAACCTCCAATGTACCCTTACTTATCATATAATATTACTATTTAACATATTAATCATATTCTTATATAATTCTCAGACCAACGATAAAATTATCATTAATCTAATAATATATATTGCTTAAGATCTTAAAACATTCATCATACCTTATCCCGTGAAAAAGAAAATGGGTTTAATTCATATTTTGTCAACATAACCATAAAGAATCTAGATAAATAATGACTATGGTATTATTGGATCAAATCCAAAATAATTCCAAAGAAACATCAATGGATGTTAAAAAAATATTCATTTAACATTTCTAGTAAAAAAGTAAAAAGTACCTCGTTCAGAAATAGAAATTAAGATTCCATTTAATCCATTTTATTAAAATTAATTATGGAAAAGAATGACATTAAATAATAATATGATAATTTTAAAAAAATTTATAAAAGATTTCAAAAAAACCATGGATATGGATGAAAAGGGATTTTTGACTGAAGAGGCAAATAAATTTTATTTTCATTAAAAATATTTATTTAGTCTCTTTAGTATGAAATGTGATTTGAATTAATTTAAATAATTTATTCCAAAGAAATAATCAAATTATAAGAGAAATAATGGGTTTATTAAGATATAATTAAAAAAATTCCATCATCTAAATTTTAATCATAAATAATCTCCATAAATAATGAGATTGTGACATAATACTTTATAACTTTGGTAACTTTAAAATCATAATCCAAATAAAATAATAACATCAAATGAAACATTAAATTTTATTTATTATAATTATATTCATGATATTAAATGAAATTTTTTTATATACACCTCATAATGGAATATAGTTTCTAAACAAAAAAAATGTCCTAATGATGCTAATTTGAGATTATAAACCCTTAACTAAATTTCAAATTTTCTTGAAGGCTATTACACCCCCAGTATATAAAAACTAAATTTATTATAAGTATATAAAATAATAATTTTAAATTAATAATATAATATATTTTTATTATATAACATTTTAAAACTAATTTGCTAAAAATTCATTTTTAAAATCATCGTTTTGGGGTGTTAAGTAATTTATTTTCCTAAGAATTTTCATTCGGTAGTTGCGGTTGTTGTAATTTTATTCAGATTATATAATCTAAAAAATATTAATATGGATATAGATATAATATATATTATTTTTAAATTTATATTAACCAATAAAATGTAGTGATATAAAAATGAATTACATTGTTAATGAAGACAATAGGTCATATGTAAGCATGAACATTGTATTCACTTTGCAATTGTAGGACTGAATGAATGGTAAATAAAAAATCAACCTTATTAAATCATTATTATATCATATTTTTCTCATATATTCATTAATACCATTATTATTACCATCAATGTAATGTAGAAATGAATAATGATCACATCACATCATGAATGTGGTAGTCCACACATAGGCATGAGCAGCAATATAGTTTTCCAGCGGATTTGAAGGTAAGGAGGTTGATATGGTATTATAATTAAAAAATAATAATAATGACATAAATTTAATATAAATTAATTGTTTAAATATTTATTATCATACAAATAAAATGGTTATGAAAAATTAATTTTACCTCTATGTGAAGACGGTAGGCCATATGAATGCACAAGTGATGTTTTTGCATTTCATGAGATTAAAAAGTGATGGAATATTGGTTTTAACATAAAAATAATAAAATAATAGAATATGGATGATACTTGAGTTATTATTTTATTATAGATACAATGTATTTAGAGTAATTGGAAGAAGTAATAAATGTAACTGAGTTAGTAATGATTATTACCTCTTATTCGGTAGAGTTCATTTATATCCCTTCTTAAGGTCCCATGGAATTGACTTTTAAGAAGAAGAAAACCAATAAATCATTTATCGATATGTTTATAAGATAAATTGTTCTGCTTTATTGAGTTATATTTATCAAATAGTTTGATTAAAATAGTATAATACGTTCCCTTTTAAAAGTGAGGGGATGGGTACTCTTGGAATTACTTAAGTTATAAATTTAATTGAAATTAATTTTCAGGTTTTGGTGGCTATGAATTGATATATTTTAAATATATATTAGAGATAAGTCAAAAATATCTAATATAATAATTTATGAAAATTTTATGTGATTTTTTTAACCTTCTCTCTATTTTTAACACACTATTACCCCTTTTTTCATTTACCACAACATCAAAAATTTACTTTTTAATGGTCAGGAATGTTACCATGAAAGGAAAAGTTACCAATTAATGGAACAAGGTTGTTATTTTAATCCACATGATATTTAGTTTTCTAAATATTGTATTTTTTATATATTTTAAATCATTTAATAAAATATTTGTTTTCTTAAAATATCATTAATATCATTTTTAGAAATTCATGAAATATTATAATATAATATGTGTCTAGCCCTTGTAAAAAGGTATTTTAAAAACATGGATTCAAATATATGGAGTAAATTATATTGATATATTTACAAAATAAAATATTTATAGTTCTTGTTGTTATTTTAGACCTTAAAATTTTATTAACACATTGGTTAAAAAAATTGTAACCTTAATAGATGTACAAAAAATTAAATAGTAAAGGGATATAATTTTATCTATAAGGTAAAACTTTTCTTATAAATGAACAAATTATAAACTATTAGACATTTTATAATCCTAATTTTGTAATTTTGTTTTTTATATGATTTTTTAATAATATTATAAATTAATAATTAACATAAAAATAAATTAATTTTGTTTTAAGATCTATTCACATTATTTGACCTTGAAAACTAAATGACAGAAATATTACTCAAATATAAACATTCCAAAAATCATTAATATATTAATTTTATCTTAAAAACTCTTAATACACATTAACACACTGAAAAAATATTTCATTTATAGTTTTTTAATACTATTTACTTTATTTTCCAACAGCTTGAACGAGTACTGGGTTGGTGGTTTTTAAGAATTTATGGTCATGATTTCATCAATAAAATTATAAATATATCATGATTAAAAAATATTTATTCCTTTAAATAAAAATATATAATATAAAATAATTTTCATTTATCACTGTTATAACCTTTTATAAATATTTAAAGCAAGAGAGAATCATTTTTTTCTTTATATTTACATGAACTAATATATATAAGTCATTGTCAATGAAAAATGGAACAAATCTTCCAAAAATTCTATTCCTATATGATGATGGAAGAACCAAATTAATCGAGTATAATATATATAAGTTTTAGGATTATATTTTGTCTTTATTATAATAATGTTAACATTATTTACCTGATTTACCTGTATAGAGGTGATAATATTTACTAATATTACTATTTATAAACACCACAAAATAAAAGGAAAATATTTGAAAAAATTCAACCTCTTAATTATAAATTTGGAACACATTTTTTAGGATTCATCTTCTAAAATTGGTAGAAATAAATTTTAATAAAAATATATAAATATCAGTGAAAAGGAGTTTTTAGAAAAAAATTGTGTTTTTAATCCCATAAATAAACATATACCAAAATCATATAAAATGTTAAATTCTAAGTAATAAATTATATAATATATCATTAAAAAAATAATTGTGTTAATTTAAGATAAAAATAAATTTAAAATGATATTTTTAAAGGAAAATAAAATATAGTTTTACATATGTCGATAATTTTCAAAATTCACTAAAAATCGATCTTTCTAGAAAAATCCCAAAATGTCACACTAGAATATTTTTTATATTATTATTTCAACATTTATGTTATTATTTTTAAATAAAATATCTATATTTTGATAAAATTAATTTTAATTTCCACACAAAACAGAAAAAAAAATTCATTTTAGAAAAAAAATCATTTTTTAAAGATAATATAACTTCACTAAAAATTGAGTGTATATTTCCTAAAAATTATTCAATAAATTTTTAATTAGATTGAATTCCATAAATATATTTTTCGATGTTTGAAGACATGTTCATACCAACCAATTCAATGTAATGGTCACATTTTAAAGAATAATGTTTTTATAATATATTTAAATTCACTTAAAGACTAGTGTTGCACATTAAGAAATATATCGAGCATGTCATTCATTTAAACTAATTTTTTCAGGTGCTACATTATGTGACAAACATAAATAAATTATATCAGCACAATTAATAACAATTCTTCTTAATCATGTATTTTATATATGAAAATACATTTACTGAAATCCCACATCATAAAAGAGGTTAATAAAACATCATCTAGAAAAGTGGGAAAGGGAAATATGAGGTTTATAAGGAATTACTATTAACTATGTTTCCAAATAGGAAAATTTTGTGGAAACATGGTAAAATTTACTTACTTGATTCATTTATACTTAATAAGAATACTTTTTTCCTTTGGTTTTGATTTGATGAATTTATACTTCATGTCTTACTCTGAGAAATGAATATTCAATATTAATTTTTGATGCATGAGGAACTATTGTAAACTTCTAATGAATTACAAGATATATATGTAATTCCTTATACCTCAAAATATTTACCAAAACCAAAATTGTTAACATGAGTTATCCAATATAGAAAAATAAGATACATTATTCTCTAAAACCACTTCAATAACACCCAATGTTCAAATTAATATATTCTACAAATAGTTAACTATAGGGCTACCGTAGAATATGTATAACCTAATTGAAACCTAAAAAATGTGAAATACGTGATCAAATATTGTTTTCAAATATCATCGTTAATATTTATCCCTAGAAAATATTAATTATATCATTATTTCACATACCAAACATGTTAAGACATTTATTATATTAATACATTCTAATAACATAAATCACTATAAAACCTCATTGAAAACATATATGATTCAAAAAAAATTAAACTATACTTTTTTATAAAATAAACTCACAAACTATACACCATATTATATTACAAATTCTATAAAATACACATTATAAAATGTTAAAAACATTTTTAACAAACCACTAATCAGTTCTATGGGAACCGATAATATCCAATATACAATATTAATAACAATTATCCTTATCCAAACTATATATTATTAAATAAACATTAGGATCATGTAATGAGTTATATTTTCCTTAAGCACGTGTTCTCTAAAAATATCACATTATCGCTAAATCATTATCTTGGTTATAGATACCATTCAGTATACACTTTTAAATCCCTTATGAATAACTAGAAAGACACTATCCTTATATATTTCTATACAATTATATCCATAATATCATTGTTAAAACACTTTTAAATCATAAATCTTGAATCATAATACATATAACCATTAATCCTTTCATATGAAATATTGGCCTTTAGTATGTCATACCATCGATTAAGAGTTTACTTTTGCATTATAGAATTGAATCATATTATACCAATGTTCCCTGCATATAAGAAATTAAGATACACTTAATATAACTCTATCAAAAAATTCATTTATCCTTGTTAACCACTTTCACTTTTCCATTATTTTCCACAAATAAAGAATATTTTTATTTCTATAATATATTTATCTAAGTTCTTCTTCCAATATTCATTATATATTGGAAGGTGAATCATCTACCCTCCATGTTATTCCTGAAACTCCATTTATATATTTTTGTGTGTTTTAGGAAACAAACACAATTTGAGATTATTAATCATAATAAAATATATTATAATAGTAATAATAAATGTTTTCACCTTTTTCTCTCATATGATTATGTTTATCATACGGAAAATCACCAAATTGACCATGAAATTTTTCATTAGCATGATTCTTCATGAATGCATCGAATTTATTAAAACAAAACATTTATTGTGAGAAAAAATAATCACTATGAGAGATAATGAAAAAATAATAGAATGTTAAAACCTTGAAAACGTTTTTCAATCTATGAAGACTTATGTTTTACATAGTCAATTCATGGTTATAATATATTCAAATCCTTCATAATGGTGTATAATAAAAGTGTGAATTAAGCCAAACGTATCCCTTTGGAGTTTCAAACCAAGTGTAGAGTAAGGGAGCACTCACCATGAACCAGAATGATATATGATATATCCATGAACAACTCTTTTCCTGGTTATTTCCCCTAGATACACCATTTAAAAAACTACATCCACTATTAGTATCTAGACAATGATTCTTTCTAGGAAAACTTCACTCATTTATTTACCATAGTATAGGGAATTTTTTTTAACATAATATTATCCTTAGGGATCTTAATAAATTTAATTTATATCAATGTCTACAGAGAGACTAAACCCTTTATGATACCATCAATTGTATCCCATATTTAACATCTATAAATACTAAATTTTTAGATGAATATTCATTACATAACATTATGGTCCTTTCAATATACAAAAAGGTTTATTATCTTTCTAATCATGGATTCATAAACAACTGGTGCATAAAATATCTATATCATAAACCACTTTATTACTCATAACTCTCACCCATACTTGAAAAATCGTACTTAAATATTTTTATAAAATCATGGGGGAAATAAACATAAGAATGGGTGATATCATATCCTAGTAATGGAAAACAAGGGAGATATCATTAATAATTTAAAAATAATTTGATAATAAATGGATTAAGCATATCAACTTAACCTTTCAAAATTATACCTAGATAATATTAGATCATAAGCATGATTAATTTAATAGAACATGGTATATCATAATACATTAATCATAAAGTGATCAATGAATTTAATCCATGAGAATATAACATTGGCTTATGATCATGACCTAAATGAGTAAAATAATGTTTGGAATAATAAGAATCATATAAATCATATCTCACGTCTACCCACCAACAAATTTATAAATTTTTTGTATTTAGATAACCACCCATGTACCTACATTGATATTGGGATAACCTCTTTTGTACCATCTTTTGGGCATGGGATAACCTATCCAGTAACCTCTTTCGGGCTTGGTATAACCTACCATATTCCAATTAATTTTATAAAACATTAATATTTACTGAATTGATTAGTGTGATACATATTTCTTATTACACCCATCAAATAATCATAAATCCAATCAAATATATCCGACAAGATCAAAAAAAATTCATATTAACATATGACATTGAAAAGAAAACATGGTTCTTCGATATTTCATAACCACAACCTTAAAAAATGACGAGAAAGAATAAAAATATTATCATTGCATTATACCCTCATAAATTCATAATTATCATCAATTGATTTTATCATAGATGAAAATATTCATTAAAATATTAATATAATATTTTATGGGGAAAATACACATTTTATTTTTAAATCACATATTAAAATAAAAAAAATTCAAAATATTAAGGAAAATTATAATTCAAATAAATCATTGAAAAAAATAAATTATATCTTGAAAAAGTCATCTATCATGATGGTATAAAATTCATTTTAAAATTTTTACATTTAAAAAATTATTGCTTCCACATTTTTAGTAAAAATGTCAAATATATCTTGTTTGGAAATTGAAAAGAAGATACCTTTTAAAAAATAAAAAATAAATTGTGGAAAAATAATAATTTCAAAATTATATAAAAATAAAAAAAATTTATAAATAATCATTTTAAAACATGGACAAGGAATAAGAAGTGGTTTCGACCTAAGAAAAAAATATATTCATTTTTCATTAACTACATTCTTTTGGTCTCTTATGTACATAAATTGAGGAAAATGAAAGGAAAACATTTAATATCAAGAAACACCTACATAATAATAAAATTCTTGGTATTATTGAGAGATATGTAGTAATATTCCCACA
Source organism: Viscum album (assembly GCA_963277665.1). NCBI lineage: Eukaryota > Viridiplantae > Streptophyta > Magnoliopsida > Santalales > Viscaceae > Viscum > Viscum album. Next base: position 1,772,337,087 of record OY728123.1, read on the forward strand.
TCGGAAGTTTTATCATCAATATTCTTGATAAACAATGAGATTGTGGATTAAATATTTTACCGCTTTTGTGAACTTTGAATTATAAGATCAAAAAAATAAAAAATTATAATGAAACACTAATTATATTTATTAGAATTTTTTTCATGATATAAAAAGTAAATTAGTCTACATATTTATCATATTTTATGATAGGTGAATAGAATAACACATGTCTTAAAGATGTGAATTTCATATGATTAACCTTTATGTCTTGTTTATATTTCATTAAAAGCATTGTAAAATTCTGTACAATAAATATGAATTTATTGTAATTATTTAAAATTATAATATAAATAATTATGATATCATATATTATACAATTATATCACTTCAACCCCCATTTATAAATAATCTATTTTTAAAATCCTCATTTCTATTTGTTTACTTTTTCATTTTTCATCATAATTTTAGTACAGAAATTATTGTCCTGGTAATTTTATCGTGGTTACACAATATCCATACATATAATAATGATATTAATAATATATTTATTCTTTATTTATATATTTATATTAATCCATTAAAGGAAGAGATAGAAAATTTAATTACCTCGTTCATGGAGATGATAGGTTTTACGTACGCATGAATGCAATTTTCACCCAACGATGTAAGGAATATAAGAAAGGTAAATAATAATTCACATTTTTATAATCATTATTATTTCATATTTATCACACACATTCATTAAATATATTCTTATTTCCATCCATGTAAATAAAAAATAAAAAATGGATCGCATCACCCTGTGGAGATTGTAGTCCATTGGTACGCATGTGCAATGATATCATTTTCCAATGAGTAATAAGGTAAGTAGTTATATTTTATGTTATAATTAAATAATAATACAATTTTATACATTTCATATATATATATATTAATTATTTATTTCCTTATAACCATAAATATATAATTGTTATGAATAAATAATTTCACCTCTACATGGAGATGGTAAATCATATGTATGCACAAGCAATGTTTTACATTTTCATAGGATGAAAAAGAGATGGAAAATGGTTGTGACAATAAAATATTAAAATATAAGTATATTTATGGTACTATTTTTATTATTTAGGATGTCTATAATAGATTAAGTGTAATTTTAAGAAGAAAACAATTGAAATTGTTGGTAAAGACAATTAACTCTTTTTCAGTATATTGCATGAAAATCCCTATATAATGATTGTTAGAATGGTATTTTAAGAAGAAAATCCCATCTAAATAGTATATATAGTTGTTTAGAAGATAATTTTTTAGGTTTTCTTCATATTATATAGATCATTGGGAGTGAGGGATATAGGATAATAGATGTACTTTTAATAGTGAGTAGAGGGTCACTCTTAGAAATACATGATGCATTGAATTAATATAAATTATTTTTTAGGGTTATGTGGATCAAAATATATATATTTATACAAAAGTTTGTGTATGATAATAAACAATCTATTAAAATAAATTTTTTACAGTTTTACATTATCCCCCCTTCTCTTTATTTTACCCTTTTCTCCTATTTTGACATTTACCACAATATAAACGTGTTTTATCTGTAAGGGTCATGAATTTTAACGTAAAAATACTATTGAACCATAATTGAACCAGGGAAGATATTATAAATTATATCAATTTGACTAGGATTATGATAGTATTTTTATAAATTTTAAATAATTTAAAAATATATTTTGTATTACGAAATAATTTTTTTTGGGAAATACATAAAATATTATAATAAAATATGTGTCAAATTCATGTCTAATGGTATAAAATTAAAATTTACTCGAATATAATTAGAATATGGTCTGAATATAACTACGCAATAATGTTTTTAATTTTTTTTATAATTTTCAATGATATATTTTTTATTAACCCATTTGTTAACAACTTTTATCCTTAATTGTAATAATGACATTTACAATATTAAAGTGTTATAATATTCCATATAAAGTGATAATTTTCTAATAAAAGGAAATTGAATGAATTTTTTTACCATTTAAAATTCTAATTTTCATATTTCATTATTTTTATGATTTTAAATAATTTAACAAAATATTATTCGACATAAAATTCAATTAATATCATTCTAAGAGAAATTCACATAATTTGATATTGAAAACAAAATGATATAAATATTATTTAAATGTAAACCTTTTACACCAATCTAATATGATGTATATATCATCAAAATTCATGTTAAATGTTAAATAATATAAAAAATATTAATAATAGTTTTTTTAAAATTATTTACATGATTATTCTACAACATGCACAAGTACTGAATCCAAAATTCATAAGAAATTAAGATAATTATTTAATAAATAGAAAATTTAAATGAATTATAATGATATATATTGTTTAACATTAAAATAAGCAATTATAACTTAATATATTTTTTATCTCTATCAAAAAAATTAAAGATATTAAAAGAAAGAAAGTGACATTTTTATTTTATATTTATTTAAAATAATAAATAATACATTTTAAAAGGATAATAGATAAAAATTATTATAAATTATAATTTTAGATAAGTATGGTAGAACCCACTCATTTAATAGATTAAATACATGTTTTAGTGTTATATTTAGTCTTTATCATATTATTTTGAACAATAATTACCATATTTACCATTACTAAGGTTACAATATTAACTATATTTACTATTCATTAGGACCAAGAATAAACTAATTTTATTTACCTAATTTTAACCTCAAAATTAAAAATATTTAACCCATTTTTCTTTATTAAATTTATATAAGGGGAAGAAATAAATTTTAATATAAATTTGTTAAATGCAACAAAAAATGTTTTTAAAAAATGTGTTCTTAATCCAAAAAAATAGAAGATACCAAAATAAACTATAAAGATGATTCCATTTTAATTAATTGTAATATATATTATTATATAATTATTTTTCCCTTCTTATTGAATTCAAATCATGATGAATCTTTTAAATGAAAAGATAATACAACTTTATAAAAATTATTTTTAATGAAAAATCATCCTTTTGAAGCATTAATGAATTCAATAAAACATAAATGATTATTTCATTAGGATTATTTGATAAATTTATATTGATTATGACAAATATTTGAAAACCTCAATATTTTATAAATATGTTTCTCAAAAGAAATTTATTTTCTTCAATAACTAGCCTTACATGTAACAGTTTGTTTAGATGAACTATGATATTATTAAAATATTATTATCACCTAACAATTGCATTGGAGAGAATTAATGAAGTGAACTAAATTACTAAATTTTATTTTTTACACATGTATAAAATAATATAAATCATTATGAATTATCTATAATATAAAAATAGAAAAAACATTATAAAATAAAGGTGTCATTTTTCTGGAAAAAATATTAATTTTATGTGTAAAATGTATTGTTATTCAAATAAATTAAATTTATCAAAATTAGTGAATTATTTTAATTATATATATATATATTATATTCAAAAACTTGTTTTAAAATTAAAATAATTTTTTTTATTATGAATTGGTTAATAATAAATCTACTTTTATTATTATAAATGGTATATTTCTAAAAAGTGGTTTTTATCACATGATGTGCACTTACATTAAAATTAATTTTATTATTTTATAGGTATTGAATTAGATATAATTAATTTAATATTGAAAATAATGAGATTAAAATTTTATAATCAAACCACTTTTATTTTTCAATAATATGAACACTAAATGGGGTATAATTTATTACCTTAATAATGGGTGAATATTGATAATATTTGTTAAAACTACATGGTATGGTCATAATGTTTCAACATAATTTTTATTATAAGTATTTAATTATAACCTTATCCATCTAGGGTGAAAATATATTTTTTAATGGACACAGTTCTATGGCAATGACCTATATATTATGAACATCAATGAATGTTACAAAATATCACTATCTTTGTTATTAATATATTTTATGTTTTTACATTGGGGAAAAATTATTGATGAATATAAGTTTCTATATTGAGACTAATGAAATTATTTTTTGGATGTATATTTATTTTTTAATTTTTAGTACTTATTTAATAACCTTAATTTCTTATGTAACACCAATTTAGTATTTCTCTATTTAATAAAAATAACAATAATGGATTTTAAAAAAAAATTAATGTGTTATTATTTGAATGAGTTAATGTGTCCCATAAATTTTATAGATTATTAAGAAATATTATGGTGGTGTTAAATATTTATATTATAATTTTCATTTTTCTTTATCTATTTAATTTTAAATTATACTAATATTAGTAAATATTATATTAAAAATATTTTATAAAACAAATGATTTTATTAAATGATATAAACTCATGAAAATAGTATATTTGGAAAAATGATTTTTATATGGTTTTAAATATCGAACGTGTTCCATTTATGGTATGTTTTTTATTTTATTTTAATAGTATTGATCCTTAATGGGTATAAAATTGAATATTACGATAATTGTCCAAAGGGTTAATAGAAGATTAAAACTAAAAGATAATGGTATAAAAATATTCCAAACATGTAAAAATATTACTATATGATAAGATTTAGAGTCCTCATAATCATATCTTAAAACGATATTAATTAGGATCTATTTATATATAATAATTAATTTATATTAATTTAATATTTTAAAAAATTCCAATAGTGTTCCACCCCTCAAATATAAAAGGGTATCCCACCATTCTCTTCATCACGACACATTGAGCATTATATCCTAAAAAAAATCTATAATGTTATATTTCACACTTCCCGAGATACATCCTATAGGATTTTTTATTCCCTAAATACCTACCTTTGAGCCATCATAGGAGATCAAAGAGAGTGGTTTCAAATAAGGGGTAATCGCCTAAACTAATCACTTTTTCATAGATTTTTTACCTCCTATATATAAGTTAAATTATTAAATATAATAATAAATTTAAAATCATGAATATAAATAAAATTTATTATGATTTTGGATGCACCATTATACATGCTCTTTCCCATCAAATAATAAGTGAAATTATTACTCGTACATACATAAGGCTTACCATCTCCACATAGTGATAAAACTCATTTTTTATCCAAATATTTTTTGGATAGGTATAACGATGGGTATAATATTTATATATGATATATTTTAAAAAATTATACTTCTTGAATTAAAATATCATGTCTACTTTCTTACCATTCAATCCTTGGGGAAACAATAATGTCTCTCAAGCATATGTGTGCACTATCACCTCTACGGAGGGATGCAATTCGTTTTTTCCAATATATTTTTAATGGATGTTAATAAAGATAAATTTGAAGAATATATATGGTATATATGATATAATAATATTTTAATCATAAAGTTATACCATTTTTACATTCCATCAATCAAAAAATGAAAATCGTTATCATGCTTACATACGACTTATTTTCTTCATGAATGTTGTAATTAATTTTTCTATCCATAAAAATTTTAAATGAATATATATATAATTAATAACTATGAGATTTATATGATGATTAATATCTTTGATATTATGTAACTAATATCAAAGTAAAATTTCTGAAACTATTAAACAAAAACTTACATTAAAAATGAAGTAATTATCATCCGAAATAATTATTTTAATAAATAATTATTAGTAAAAGGGTGGTAAATGGTAATAACTAAATCATATATGTTTTTTTTGTATTATTATTGTCTTGTATCATATTTACAATAATATAATATTTATTATATAAGTGTTTCAATGTGTATAAATGAATTCAGATCTAAGGTAAGGGGTTTAATTTTACAATCACATTGTTTATCATGGTAGATTATGATTAACATATGATGAATATATATTTTGATGAACCTCCAGTTATACTCATTAACTTCTTATAAAATTTATATTTATTGTTAATTCATTTTTTATCTTTATTTTCCTCTATTTATGTACTCAAGAGAATGAAAATAGTTTTTTTATAAAAATCAATCTTATTTCTCTTGTTGGTAAAATAATATTTTCATTTCTTATCCATGGTTTCTGAAAATATTATAAATAGAGTTGTTACTATTATATAATTTTTAAAAAATATATTTTACTTAATTTTAACTTTTTATGGAATATTTTGCAAGGAATATTTTTTTCTCAAATGTGGTACTTTGAGACTTTTTGAACAAAAATATTAAAGGAATGTTTTTTAACATATACTACAAGAATAAAATATCCTGATATCATTGATTCTCAATGTTTCTAATAATTAATGAATAATTTCCATGTTTATATTCAATGAAATTTATTTTTATAATATTTTGGAATTTTTTATGTTTTAATGAATTAAATTAAAAAATATAAATGTTATTTTCCATATTATTTTTTTAATGATCTTTTTATTCTTCAACATTAGTAACCTTCAATGTTTCTTATTCTTTACTAAGAATATGATATAAGGATATGAACCTTATTCTCTCGTGGGAGGTTTTATGTGTATGATGGAATGATGTTTATGAAACCCACTACTAATCCATGTGTTATTCTACAATGAAATTTTTATGAAAACCATCTATTTTCATGGGTGATGATATAATGAATTGTTTTTTAACTTGTGGAAAACACTTTTATGGTTTTCATATGTTATGGTCAGAACCTATATCTCCCTCTAATTTATTGGGAAATATTGATATCTCATTAGATAAAGAGGAAAATAATGTGGATTGAACCCAATTCAACATGGGGATTTTTACACTATTATAGTCTGGTGAGTGCACCTTAACAATTACATTGGTTTGGGGAATGAACCCATTCTGTTGGGATGTTCTGGTTAATGATTCCTAACTACTATATAATTTATTTTATATGCTTATGAGTATCCCAAAATTCTATGTCTTATACCAATATTATTCTCTCATAGACCATGTTTGTTGATTCTTTTTTGATTAGTGTCTTATAAACATTCAATAATTATTACATGACTCAATATTATAATCTATGATATGTTGGGTATGTTTTTATTATATCAATATCATGTTTTTATACCCTTTTTCTCATGTTATGATTATATTATCATTGAAATATCCCTTGATTACACTTACTATGAATCAAAGCTCACCATTTCATATGTTTCCTTTCCCAGTTTAGGATGATCAGTTTTATTTATGATATATCAATGAAGGGTGATATTCAATGTTATTTTACCTATTGATATCTTACTTTTTATGTTTTTTGGGGGTGTTCAGGGGAGGTTCTAGGAGTTTTCGATTGAAGTTGTAGGTGCAACAGAACTAATCTAGGAAATCCACACCATGTAAGTGTATTACCTGACATGTAATGGTTGTTCATAGATTGTGTGAGGATAGTTTATGATGTGTATATTATCCAGGTAAAATAATAAAATGATGAAAAAATTTCAGAGAAACAGTATCCTGAGTATTACATGTTGTGAATGGGGATTACATGTCATGTAAATCCCTGATACAGTGTAGTTATAAATGTTATTTTTGGCCTAATTTTCATTTATTTGACTATGGATCATTTTTCCTCTCAATATGGGTGATCCAGAGGATCCCTAATGATTTTTTCAAGCCCTCTCACACCCTCTCTGATCCATTTATCCTAGTAGTTGTTCTTTTACAATCTATAGTAAAAACTTCCATCTTCTTTGTATGTTTTCTTACGTTTTCTATATAAGATTCACTAAGATGAAGTTTTTATGGTTTATGGTATTTTTTTGGTTGAGTTTTCTATTATTTTTTCTGTTTTATTTTTATCTATGTTTTTTAATGTTGTGGATATGGTTTGTGGGAATTAATCTTCTCCATGCGGTGTGCAGCGAGTCATGAAAAAACATTGAAGTAGGTAATCTTGCATTTCTGTTTATTTTTTTATGATAGAAGAATTTTATTTAATTTATTTTTGGGTTACATTTGTGATGTCTTAAATAAAGATAAATAAAATGTTAGATTGAAATTAAAATTTCAAAAGGGGTTTCAAGAACATGTTTTTTCATCTTTGTTGTTATTGTCATATTTTAAATTGTACTAGCTTGATGCCCTACTACAAATTGTATTTGTTGGTGGATTTTTTTCACTGGATATATGTGTGGATACTTCTCCCATGGTTGTGATTGTTTTTATATAAGACTAAAATGGAAATTGTCTAACCATTTATATTTTTATAACAAAAAGGTTTCCTCAAGATAATGAATTTTGTGATAACATCCCTAAAATAAAGTGGATTGTGATAAAACCCCCTTCATAAATCTATAAAATGATCATGATGTGTAGGGAAGCTAGGTCATTCTTTTGGGACATCGATGTGTGTTTGGGACATGTGGTGATGACGGTTATTGTGTCGTGCTTTTGGGGCCGCGAGGTGGTTTTTTTAATGTTCTTTTAGATGATAATGTAGTTTGTGGGTTGTGCTCTATGGGTGATGTGGTTATTTGTGGGTTGTGTTTTTTGGTGCATAGAGGTGGTGGTAGATTTTTTCTAGATTCCCATGTGGTGATGTGATAAATGATTTAATAATATTTAAATGGCATGGGTGGGTTTATTTAATGGGATTAAACTGGTTTAAAAAAAGTTAAATGATGGGTTGTGTGATTAAATTTGGTTGACACTAAATAATTAAAATAATGATATGATTAAGTGAATTTGGTTGAAAATGTGAAATGGGGTTTTGGCATGTTGTTTGGTGGTATGCATTTATAGGTGGAAGAAAAAGTGATGTTATTTTGAGATGGTTTTATTTTTTGTGAACCCGTAGGTTTTATCTTCAATGATTGATATTATATTAATACATATTTTTATTTATATATATATTCTTTAGTTTTTTCAATTTCTATATGAACCCCACCCATGCCTAGAACTATATGGAGACAACTACATAGTAACTTAGGGGGTGTTCTTTCTGACATCCGATGAGAAGTACAGATGGCTGGGTACCTACTTGCTCCTGCTCTATCATATAGGAAAGGTAGGTATTTAACTGATTGTGGTAGCCATAGGTCTGTCACTTCACTATATGGTAGTAGTTTTATATTAGGTGTTTTAATAAGATTTGTAACACCCTAGGTGTTTTCGGGAGATATATGATTGTGCTTATGGGGTGATACCCCAGGTGTATTTGAGTGACATGTGACGGGGCCATACTTTTGGGGTGGAGAGCCTAGGTGTCTTTGAAAATGGTGTGTTGTGACTATTCTTATTGGTCGGTGTGCCATACAAAAAATATGGGACTGCCATGAAATAGGACTTTGGGTGTGAGATTCTAATACTGATGGGAAAGTGGGGCATGGTACCCTTATCGATTTGATTCCTATTAAATTATATTAATTCATTTTCATTGTTTGGTAAGAGAGCCTTGGTGAGGTTGGGATGATTAGTATACCTTGGCAATATAATTTTTCTTATAATATTTTCTAATTGGTTCATTAGTAGTCTTCTTTCACATGTGCATGACAGATTAGGGTTTTCCTACTAAGTATACTTTTATTTTCACCTTATATATATATATATAATAGTTGAAAGGTATCTTGGAGGACTATTTTGACTGTGCAGGACATCACTAGCTCAGATCCATGAAAATTTCAATAGCGATGTTTACCTTTACTAGAGGGAATTTACTTTGGATAATTTTATCTATATCAATTCTATTTATACATATATGTGGGACAGTTTTGGGTTTATTTTATATTGTGTCTTGGAGTTGTTTTTGTATGATTCATCTTATCTCCAAATCACATATTATTATACTGGGTAATTCCTTCCATATCATGAAATTTGCATACCCTTATTTCTAGTATACAACTAAGGGCCTAAGAGAAGTGGGACTTCGATTCATTATCTCTCTCCCCTCACTATGGTATCTTTGGAGGTAGGGTCATGATATAGGGGGATTAGAGGAGTGGTTGAGAGCATGGATGGATTTTGGAGTAAGGAATAGAGAGGATTGTATGGGGTGGTATTGAAACAATCCCATTTAACCATTGTATGTGTCATAGTCTATGGAGACCAGCTATGACATTGAATATTAGGACCCCACATGATCCAGTGAAAAAACAATAATCTTATTGAATTACCAAGTTATGTGTAACTATTATCAAGGTAGAGACCAAGTAGATATACATTCATAATGATGACCTGTGTTCTTATTTCAATTGGGTTGTTTTTGGATGATTGAAATGGATAATAAAATTAATTAAATGGGTAAAAATTCATATTAATATAATTACTCACTAACATTCTTAAAGAAGTTCATTTTTTTCCATTCATATATTGATCATGTTCATTTTTCATGTGCGGTTCATGAAATTGAGGTTTAGTATGATGATCTGGTTGATCATAAAAGGTTTAATTAGATTTAGGAGGATGGTTAGTGGAAAAGGAAGATGTTTTCTTTCTAGGAGATGTATTTGGGGAAGTGTGATAGTAGTTTCTTAGATGTTTATATAGAGAAATGGGTGGGGGAGATCGATATCACTTTTAGTTTGACCAGGGGACCGATAGATTATTGGGTACCTTCGACAGTCAGTTAGATGTGGGGAGTTGTGAATTAATGGTGGGTGTTGTGTATAATAGAGTATAAAGAGGAATATGTTTTGTGGGAATACTTCTAAAAATATAACCAATCACATTTCCATTCATTCACTATAAATTAAAAAAAGAAGTAAGAGTTTCATTCTCTTCATTATGTGATAATGTTTGTGTGGGAGTTGGGAATCAAGTTGAAGGACCTTCTATATTATTCCCTAGATATTTTTTGATATGAGTTGCCTCAATATTTATTTATTCAGGAGGAAATCTGTCCTTCTATCCAGTGTGCAGTTACTCCTTTTATATTGTTGATGTATCTAGAGGTCCATAAGAAAAATAACGTGATTGAGTGGATGCATTTTCAAGGAGGTTTCCCATGGGAGGGGAACCCGAAGGGTTCCTTGAGTATTGGAATTTTTAGTAGAAGTTATATGGCATGTGACTTATAGAGGATTCAACCAGAAGGGTGTCGACCTATGCATATTTCATTCCAACTTTGTAGGGCTAGTGGTTTCTATGATGTTCTAGGGAGTTTTGTATGAGTATTTTTGGTTTTGGGTTTTGTGGAAATCACCAGAACTAGTACCTAGTGGTCCCATGAGCTAATTTCAGTGGAGATAGAGTATCTTGAGGCTGAACACATGATGTTCATCGCATTCATGGACTATGGACCGAGTGTGTTCTGGGAGGTGGTTTTCAGCAAAGTGGTAGAAGAGCCGGGTGTGGTCATTTGCATGTAGTGCAGGCATTATTTCTACAAGATCTTGATATTTTCAAAGAATTGATCAATTTTATAGTACCCGTTTTTGTTCCAGTTTGGATTTAGGATCTCCACACTCCATTGTTTCTCCCACTCGATCCCATGCACTGGAATATATGTAGATAGGATTCCCATTACACTAGTGTTGACTATGCGAGTTGGATTCCATACTAGCTTTTTGGATGTGTAATGTAGATGTATATTGGTAATAAGGACACCTCATTCCCTTGGAGATATTTTCTTATTACATATTCATCTATACGATATTATCATCATCATCGATGAGTAGTATTCCATACATACTGATATCAAATTATTCTGCAGAAGATTCATTTTTTAGATATGGATGGACATCATGAGGTTATTGTTAGTGAGAGGGGTTGTAATCTAGGAAGTCAACATGTGATATCATTCATTCTTTTTTTATTTTAGTGGTCATTCAAATCAGTGGATTCTAAGATAGTAGAGATTCTCAGGGTTATTGGGGTATTCCTGGATGTTTTTTCCAAGGAGGTTATGAGGCTACCCCTACAATGTGATATTGGGTTCGGGATAGACTTGTAGCCCAATGTATACCTAATTTCAATATATCCTAATCGAATAAAACCTTACGAATTAAAGGAGTTGAGGATTCAGATAGATGATCTTATGCATAATGATTTCATTCAACCCATTGTGTCAATGTGGGGTGATACAGTGTTGTTCTCCAAGATGAAGGATGGTTGTCTAAGGTTGTGTATATACTACCAGAGGTTGAATCATGAAATGGTTAAAAACATTTACCCTCTTCCAATGATATATGATCTTTTCAACACGTGAATAGTGGATATTTGGTTTTCTATGATCAATTTGTGGTCTAGATTACACAAGTTGAGGGCAAAGCATGGCAATATTTTGAAGAGTACTCCAAATGCAGCTATGGGAACTTTGAGTTTATAGTCATGTTATTTAGTGTTACAAATACACGATCTATGTTCATGGGGATTATAAACTCTATATTCCATGAGTTCTTGGATTATTTTGTCGTCGTATTCATTAATGATATCTTGATCTACTCAAATTCATAGGAGGAGAATGTTACACATTAGAACTTTCTTTCCTAATCTTCAACGCCACTATCTCTATGTAATGTTGTCCATGTTTTTGTTTTGGAAATGATAGGTGCATTTCATTGGGCATCTAGTGCCTCCAAGGGTCATGGAAGTAGACCTATCAATTGTTGAATCAGTTGTTTCTTTTAGAAACACCCAATTACCTGGAAAAGGATTGTAGTTTTCTTGTTTTTGTAGGCTATTATCAGAGGGTTATACTCAATTTCTATTGATTTTCATTCCATTTGACATCTTTCACTTGGAAATAACAAGCATTTATGTGGAGTGGTAAATGATAGGAAACATTTGGTTATGTCAACGGGGTGTTGGTTAGTTCTCTAGTGCACTTATTTCCTAAATAAGGGGTGATATTTGAGGTGTTTTTTAATGATTCTTATCTAGGATTGGGATTCATATTGATGAAGTAGTGGGAGGTGATCTCCTATTAATCTAGAAACTTACTTCACCATGAGTGATACTACACCACCCATGATCTAGAGCTATCATAAGTTGTTTTTTCACTAGTTTTGTTGTGGAATTACTTCATTGGGGAGAGCTTTGTGGTCTTCATAGATCACAATGGGAGGACCAGTTTGGGATATACCAAACACTGACGAGGGGGTGAATCACTGTTTCAGACTTTTTAAACCAATTCCAAATTTTTATCCTCATACCTATATACTTCTTAGGATCTTGATTCTTTTATTATTTTTCCATGTTGCATGCAATAATATAATTTAGTAAAAATATGAAAACAACTTTTTTACAAGGTTCACTACTCAATAATAGCATCTACATCCTTTCCATGAATGGGAATGACTAGTGCATGGATTCTCCACTATAATGTGATAAATATTATAATGGATATTCTAGGAAAACAATCCCTTATAAATTTTGGGTCCCTACACTTTGTAGGGGAAATGAAATAAATATTCCTAGTTTGATTACATACACTTTGGAGGGGGAAGGGAAACAATCCACCTATAGAACTGGAGATAACCTAGGCCAATTAGAAGCTTTTTTTCTGGTTCTGTATAAATCCATTTAATACAGTCTCCTTCTTTATTGATAATGTATGTTTTTTCATGATCTTCTTTATTTCTCTTCACTTGGTTACTTGAAAAGCATCAATAAATCAACTCTTTTCTTATCTCTTCTTATTTAGTGAAAAACCCAACTGCACTAAAGACTTATTTTTCTTCTTCTTTAGTTCAAAAACTAACTTCACAAGAACATCATCCTTTTCTTGGATAGAATCACCAAAACCATTTTGATTATTAAAACACTAATCATCACCATACTTGAATTATTATAGTTAATTATCTTTTATTCTTTTCATATATCCTTGAGATCATGCATGTTCTAATTTGGTTAAAAAATTCCCTTTACCTTCTTCTTCTTCAAAAGTGCACGCACATATTGCCTTCAAATAATTCAAATGGGTGTATACATGTATGCACTTCCATTTGGTCAGAAACTGCATCAGTGATCGTCTTCCTTTACTCTTACTTGATTTTCACTTAGTTTGGGTATCTTTACATCATACCTACTAGTGCATGTGTTTTATGTGTGTTCATTCTCAAACCTGAATGGTTGTAAGCATGCACTACCCATTCCCTCATTCAGTCACATTCTTCTTCAAATCCCCTAAAAACAGTATAGTATATACGTGAAAACTGGAGGGTGCTTGCCTTATCTTTGTGGCCCCAAAAGAATCATGGGTATTCTTCTTCAAGTGATCAGAAAGCTCTATAGGTATTTATTTCTTCTTTATGAAACCAGAGTGGTTCACAATTCTTCTTCACATAACCAGGGAGATTCATGGTTTTGTCTTGATAAGGCACAACAAGGGTGCACATGCACCGATTGTTTTTATATGGGATCACCTTCATGAAGCACATCGAGGGATTTTGTAAGCATGTCACTTGTTTGTGGTTTTCCTTAACATAGAGGGTGTGGTTATCATTATTTGAGAGACTCTTAAATATTTTTTGAAGGCCTAGGGGAATCCAATATTTCACAATATCTTTTGGAGTGTTTTTCGCGCAACATTAATGCCTTACGCGTATGATTCAACTTTTGTCGCGGAAGGCCTCTTGCTCACAACATCAATCTTGTGAACAAATCCCTTATTTAACAAAACTTATCTTTATTATACACAACTATATTTATTTCATTACACTCTCTTTACATAAAATTATTCTATTCTTTAGATCTTGGGATTTCTCTAGGTTTCGAGCTTATCAAATGAGAGGGGGTCACCTATTTTTTATAGGTATCCTCGACCCCCACACGCAAAAACCCTAATGTGTCGTGAAAGATCATGACATGTCACGCAAAACCCTATTTAATGTCACATTGGTTTTGTAAGTCTCTTTTATTCCAACCTAATATTTAACATGCTTCTTAAATCATTCGTACACTTCATTCATTTTCTATTTTTTGATGTTCTGACCTTGAATCATTCCTTGCACACATCCTTCCAAACTCTCTTCAATCTTGAACACAATAACCAATCTTTCGTGTGAGATTTTCCTTGCCATATTATGATGCTTAGATCTTGGAACTCCACTTGTGGGAAACATATCAATACATCTTAAAACTTTCGTGAAACATTATTTTACAAAATCACATTTCTTTATCTCCCAATTTTCAGCACAAAAAATTTGTCAAAACTGGAAAATGTTTCCACCATAAAATATGCTTCAACAAGGAAACCAATGATTATTCATTGGCCTATGGATAAATCAAAAAAAATTCCTCAAGAACCATATCATTTTTGATATATTTTCTTTGATCGAACACCTTTAGCATCTTCATATTTTTAGTGGAAAGTACTGCAACTTCCCTATCTTCTAGAAACATCATTCTTTCCTATCATAATTAAACATTATTGGCATAAAGATTTCTCCCCCTTTTCCTCAGAAGGCTTGCATCAGATGTTCTCCAAACTTATAATATTATTGAACTAAAAATCAGCAACACATCATCTGGTTTAATAACTATGAGTACTTCCCCAATTCTCTATGTATCATCACTCCATCATTTTGACTAGTATTGATAAATGTTGACAAAAAACACAACATCATACAAAATGTGGTCCCAACACAGAAGTGTTTGACATAAATATCTTCATATCATTTTTTTAACATGTGGATGTGGAGGTGGATAATGTTTCATCATGATTTTTATTTTGATATATCATATAACTCATGAAAGGATAATTTTTTGGGTGAAACATTAGACAGGAAGTCGTGGAATGGTGTTCTTCAAGATTATGGATATGCTTATAGAGTAATAGAGGAGTTAGAATCATTTTAGTTAGATATAAGAGTGGATAGTGGTATAGGTTTTTTGATTTATTTGATGGTGAACTATTTACTAATGTTGTATTAGGAGGAGTCTATGTTTGGACACTCAAAGGAAGAGGTCAAGTGTGATCATTTTGGCAATAGTGATGCTTCGGAGGGATGGTCAGAATCTGTTGTTGTTTCATGGGAGATTTTTTTTGGTAGAGATGTGTGGGGAAGTCCTCCATGATCTTTATAAATAATATTTTTTTCTACAACCATGAGTTTCAAAGTGTAATGTGGCATTAAGATTCATTTTTTGTTGTCTGGGATGAAACAAGAAGTGACATAGTTTTTGGTAAAGTGTTTGTTTTGGTAGCAGGTAATAGTCAGGCATTATGTTCCTAGTGGGTTGGTTTATCCCTTAGATGTTCTTGAGGGGAAATGTGTTGATAAAAATTAATTTCATCACTGAGTTACCAATAAATCATTGAAGTTTTGATCTTATCTGGGTTTTCTTGGATTGGTAGATTAAATTAGCTCACCTATTACCAATCGATGAGTTAGGCATAATAAATTCATTTTCTAAAAGATATGTGGATGAGGTGGTGTCATTTCATGGAGTTATGATGTCCATTTTCTATGGTTGGGACATTACTTTTACCTAATGAATATTTAGGGTATTTCAGCATGATTTTGGCACTCAATTATGCATCAATGCTACATTCCACCTTATGTTTAATGGATAGAAAGAGCGAAAAATGTAGTCATTGGAGGATATGTTGAAGGTATGTGTCTTGGACGTTAGAGGTTCTTGGGTAAGAAACACGCCCTTGGTAATGTTTTATTATAATAATTATTATGACAATTCCATTTACATGGCCCCATTTGAGGTATTGTAAGAGATATCATATCATTCTCTATTATGGGGGAAACGTTTTGGGAGATAGTTGTTCATGGTCCCGATGTGGTGCAGATAATGACTGAGAAAGTTTGTCATATTCACAAGAGAATAAAAGGAGAAAATTATTAGTATAATACTTATTCAAATCACCAAATTAGGCCTTTTTAAATCAAGTTTGGTGAACATGTGTTTTTAATGTTTTCACCTTAATGTGGACAGTAGAGGTTTGGCAGATGGAGTAATCTTTCCCCAGGTATTTTGGTCCCCTTGAGATATAAAGGTGAGTTTGTGAGGTGGTGTATCATATGGAATCTCCACCATGGTTGGGGAAGATCTATGATGTATTTATCATCTCTCATATTAATTTTTATCTTTAAAATGATACACATGACATTAACATGGGAGATTTGGATATCAAGGACAACGTGACATTTGTGGAACAACCTATATAGATCAAGAATCTCAAATATATGGCATTGTGTGAATGGAATATATCTTTTTCTCATGTATTTTATAGGTCTGGAGGCATGTTAGAAATTAAATGGGAGCGAGTGACGTATTTGAGATCCCATTACCATAGTTTTTTTGCATTTTCCATTTATATTTTCTCCCTTTTGACTTGCTGTTCAGATCATTTTGTTTTATGACATAAACTATTTTCTTGGGTATGTGATATGTGTGGTGCGATGTGTGATAATTATTGACATATGAAAATGGGAGGACCTTATTTCTAACTTAGATGTGGTAAATGTGATGTTATTTTTCCCATGCATGAAATTATGTGCCACCCAAAGATGATAGTATCTTGTCAAGGAAGACAAAATACCATGATTCATGTGTTTAGAAGGGTGCGGTTCATTAGTTATAGTTGATTTTGGTTTGGGTTGTGTGGATGTTGATATGGTTGTTTAATAGTTATGTGGTATTATGGATTTGTGATAGGATTCATCTTGTGGTAGTGGTTATGTGATTTTAAAGTTTGTTTTGTGGTAATTTTGGGTTGGTGTGTTTGGCTGGTGGTAGCATTTGTGGTATCATGATACCCCTGAATGGTATCTTGCAGGGTGGTTGTTCTGACCCCTTTTTTATGGGATTGGTTTTGGATTCTCAAGGGTGAGAAAAATATGATAGGTATTTGATGTAATGGTATGTTCCCTAAAATCCAATTACTTTTCTAGTTTTAGTTTTTGGGGGTGTTCGAGAGAGGTTTGGGGAGTTTTTGTTGGAAGTTAGAGGTGCAAAAGAACTAATACATGAAGTCATGTTTTGTAAGTGTATTACATGACATGTAATGGTTGTTCGCATCTTGTGTGAGGATAGTTCATGACATGTAGATTTTTGGGGTTAAATAATAAAATGGAATTTTCTTTTTTGGTGAAACCGAACCCTGAGGATTACACAACATGAAAAGGGATTACATGTCTTGTAAATCCATGATGGAGTTTTGTTTTAAAATTTCATTCTAGAATAATTTATAGTCATTCATGTATGGGTCATTATTCCTCTCATTTTGTGTAAACCCTTGGCATATTGAGTATTTCTTCAAGCCCTCTTCCCCCACTTTTATTAGTGGTCCCAGTGGTTGTTAGTTTATAATATGTGGTAATCCCTTCCTTCTTATTCGAAGGTATTCTTATGTTCTTCTCCTATGTATTTTATTGGAAGATGTTTTTACAGATTGGTGTGTTTGTTGGGTTTCATTTTAAGGTATTTTATTTCCTTGTAGGTTGATCCCTGATTTCTCATTGAGTGGTTATGGATTATGGGAATTCTTCTCCTCCTTGTGTTGGGGAGCGAGTTGGAACAACTATATTGAGGTAGTGAATCCCTCGTTTCTCATTATTGTGTTCATGTGAGAGGGGATTTCCTTGGTTTACCTTTGGTTTATGTTTGTGTTATATTAATTGAATATAAACAAATGGCCAGATTTAAATTAAAGGGTGTAAAGTGGTTTGACTAGAATGTTTTTATATATTTATTCTTACTACCATATTGGGAATTGTGTGGGATTGATTCCCCTTGGGAAATTTTAGCTGTTGGGGAATTTTTTTGGATATATATTTTTTTATATTTCTTCTTTGGTTCTGATTTTTATGATATCACACTAAAATTGAAATTTGGTGACAAGTAATATTTGGATATTTAAATGGTTTCCCTATGATAATGACCTATGTGATAATATCCCTAAAATAAATCTAAATATGATAAAATCCATGTTTTAAATCTATAAAGTGATATTGATTAATTGTGATATGTGTTTATTCTTGTGGGAGGGATATTTTTGGTTGTTCCATGTGGATATTTTTGGTTGCTTCATGAGGGGATGATGGTTCATGTGCCGTGCTTCTAGGACATCTAGGTGGTTTTTTGGATATGGTTTTGGGGTGGTGAGGTGGTTTATTCAATGTTATTTTGGGGTTGTGATTGGATTTGTGGGTCCTGCTTCTGGTCAGATTAGGTGGTGGTTTCATTGTCATATATGTCCATGTTGTGATGGGATAAATGATTTAAAATGATTTAAATGACATTTTTTGGTTTATGGGATGAAAATCGTTAATGAATAATTAAATGATGGGTTGTGTGATTAAATGTGTTTTATGATAAATAATGAAAATCATGAGATCATTAAATCAATTTGTTTGTAAATGTGAAATGGGGTTTGTGGCTTGAGGTGTGGTGTGGTCTTATGAATTTAGAGGTTACAGAAAAAGTGACGGTGTTCTGAGTTGTTTTTCTTGTTAGTTATCCCGTAGGTTGGTATTGAGTGTTTGATAATATATATATATATACATATATATACTTGTATATTCTTCTGATTTCTATATGCATCCCACCCACATCGATCACTATATACCGATATCCGTAAATTCTCACAGGTTTTTTTCTGACATCCAGTGAGGAGTACAGATGACTGGGTACCCGCCCATTATTGATCTCAATTCTAGGAGTCGGAGGTATTTCACAATATATGATGATCATAGGTATGTTAGTGACTTATATGGTGGTTGTGATATCCTAGTTGTTTTTTTTTGTTAAGGTGTAACGACCTAGGTGTTTTAAAGAGAGACATGATCATGATTGTGGGGTGGTGTCTCAGGTGTCTTTGGGTGAGGAGTGATGTGGTCATGCTTTTGGTGTGTCAAGACCAAGTGTCCTTGGGTGTGGTCTACTATGACCATGTTTTTGGAGGGGTGTGGTATACTAAATAGATTGGAATTCTAGGACATATGATGTTGGGTGTTAGAGCCTCACACTAGTGGGAGTGTTGATTATCAATGGGATTTAAATTATATTATATTATTTGGTTTTAGTTATTTGGTGACTAAGTGTCTGTGGGGTTGGGATAGTTAGTATACCATGATAAGTGTTGTTTGGTTCTGTTGTTTTCTCACAGGTTCATTAGTAAACTTCTTTCACATGTTCACTGGAGAATTTGGGTTTTCTACTGAGTATACTTATATGATCAACCTACATATATAGATTTTTTTTTCAGGTTTCTAGGATGTCTACATGGGTCGTTCTTGACATTAAAATCTCAGATCCTTAAAATTTGTTGTGTCGTTGCATTATATTAATACAAAATATGAATTTAAAAATGCTAGAGTATTTCTTTACAATCACTAAAAATGTACTGACAATCTGAGTGCGATTAAAATTCAGAAGTATTTATTAGTGATAAAAAGGAACTATTAAACGGGTCCTTTAATAGTGATTTTTTTAACACAGTTAAAGGGACCTTTTAACATCGTATTTTTCAGCACTGTTCAATGGGGACTTTAACAACACTTTTTTAGCACTAATAAATGCATCACCACTAAAAGATTAAAATTATATTTTTTTTTAAAAGTTCATGAGCTCAACCCCCTTTATTTGTTCTTTCATGATACCTTTAACAATGCTCCCCCACCATTATCATCACTTTTCATCCCACCGCCCCTTTTACCAGCACATTTCAAATTTCTTACCTCATGTATGAATGCCTAGATTTTAACTATGCACCTCTCCTTCGAAGATGTATCTCCTTGAACATGACACCATATTGTTTTTTGTGTGTTTAATTATATTTTTATTTGTATATATATATATACATATATATTTAAAAAATATTTTACATATATATTTTTATTCATATATTTATATAATTATATTTAAATAAATTTATAAAATATATATGTGTGTGATATATATACTTATATTTATTTAAATATACTATATATTATATATTATATTCATTTACATATACTAGAATATAATATAAATATATATATATATGTTTATTAATACAAACGGATATGCATATGTATATATAATGTAAAAATGGATTGATAGTGTTTTAAATTGATTTTTAAAACATTTATTTATTTACATATATTTGAGAATATATTTCTACATAAATATGTTGATATATGTATTTATATGAGTGATTTATTATAAGTAAATATAAGAAAACATTCATATATTTAATTATAAATACAATTAATTTGTAAAAAATGATAAAATTTTAAAACCATAATATCAATTTGAATATAATACTGAGGAATAAATTTAGTCTTAAAAAAGGTAATAATACCCCCTCAAATGAAGCTAAAAAAATATCGAATATTAACAAATCTGGGTACCTTGACTAAAAACTCAGTTTTGGAGGCCTTCTGGGCCTTTTTTCCTAGATAAATTTTAAAAAGGTTTAACCAAGTCATTAATGGTGTATATTTTGTCGTATGCTTTGATTTTATATGTGGTAGGTCCCAAATAGACAATCGAATGAAAATTTATGTCCATTTGATGTTGGAGTGACGTTTTCAATATATTTAATATATTTTTTTTAATTCAATGATTTTTTTATCATCAAATTGATATTAAATGACTACCAATCAGTAATAATAAGAAAAATATTAAATAAAAATATTATTTTAATTAAATTATAATCCATTTTCACTAAATATATTATATATTAAGTCTAAATTCCAATTTACATTATCTATCTAAAACATATTTTTCAAAAAATATATTATATTTATATAAATATATTTATATTAATACATTAATATATCACCCTTAATGAAATATAAATTTTTTTGATTTAGACACATATTAACATTACTAAAAATCACAGATAATGGGGGCCTTTGTGAGAACTTCCAAAAAAGCACTGACCCCCCCCCCATTATCTTTTTTTTCTTACAAACACTGATAAAAGACCTCATTTATCAGTTCTTTTTTAAAAACACTGATAACGATTCCCATTTCCTAGTTCTTTATAGCACTATTATGTACCTATTTTAATAACACTAAAAAAGTTCTATTAAAGACCCCCTTTAATAGTGCTTTTTAGCACTGAAAAATGGGATCTTTAACCTTGTTGTTAGTTATCACATTTAATGCCCTAGTGCTGGATAAACCTAGTTTTGTAGTAATGTTTAGCTTTACTCTTGGGTATTTACTTTGGATACATGTATCTACATCAGTTATATTTATACATGCATATGGGATAGTTTTGGATTTCATTTTATTATGTATGGGATTTTTTTTGATCCATATTATCTTTTGATCCCATATTATTATAGAGGATAATTCCTCCCATATCATGAGATTTTTATAACCTATGTGCTAGTCACCAACACAGGGCATACTAGAGGGGGAATCATGGGTCATTGTCTCTCTCCACTCATTATGGTTTCTTTGGAGGGAGGGGTTGTAACATGATAGTTATAAAAATCAATCCAGGAGATGGTGGAGAACTATTATGAACTAATAGTTTATTTTTCCAAGGTGGCAAATAATCCACACCTATATAATTAAATAAAGGATCGTTTTATTATGTATTAAATATTTAACAATTATTATGAAATATCTATGCGTGAATATTATGTTTCAGTATAATTGGTATTAGTGAAATGTTTAGTTAACCATTGAAAAACATTATAAGAAAACATTAGTGAGAAATTTGGGGATAAGCATAATTATAGGATAATATTTTAATGTTTCTATAATGTCCATGAATGACCAAGGTTAAATCTAAATTTTAAAATAATAAGGTGTCATGATTTACACAACCTATAAATTATTTTTTACCATTATGTGGTTTCTTGCAAGGGTTATTGTCATTCACACTATGTTTTTGGTGTACGTTAATTTTTGGAACCTAAAGGAATCATTTAAATACTGAATGTGATGGACAATTAAATAAAAATCCATATGGGAAACTGAATGTTTTGGGATGTGGAATAATAATCACATTGTCATTCTCACACAAGTTTCACAAGATATTAACCACATTGAGTTTCTAAATGAGCATATTTGGGAACAATGATCTATTGAATCCTTCATGAGGTAACATATACCATATTTTAGTGGCTCTACTAATCCACTAGTCACTAAGAAATGGATTAGTACTAATGAAAACATATTTTCTATTCAATAGGGTTTAGAATATGAGAAATATAATTTAACATCTTAGATTTTCTATGTTTTTTTTGATATTATATGGATTATTTTTGAGACTAGGTGCTAATACGGCTTGTGATCTTGAGACCTGATTTTCTCAGAATAAATGTTCGAAATATATTAAATATATTAAATTGCATGCACTACTATTTTTATTGAAAAACTGAAAAAAAATTCTTGACAAATTCTCGTATCAGAAATCTATGGGCATCATGGAGTTCAGAACATGAGGTCTACCCTAGGCATGACATAACCTATGTGAGAGCAGCTCATTTGTCAAAAATATGTCAGTGGCGTAAAATTAATAAAATAATTATGTAAACTATTTTATTTATTATTCTGACATAATGTCCAAATTTCCCCTCTTTATATAATTACTTATAGAAAATTTACAGGGTTATCCACATAACCATATAAATAGTTGGATCACCTTTGAATAGAATGAAATGTGATATCATTGGTGGACTATAACCAAATTGAGGATCGACGTCCGGAACAGAATAGAATAGAAGGATCTCATAAATTACAATGACACTGCATCATTCTTCGACATCCATTGATTCAAATTGGGATAGGGCGGTTGTATGGATTGATTCCTATCCCTTTTATTGATACCTATGATACACATGGATCAATAGAATAATGGATTAATCTGTGGATAATGCATATTTACATGATGGTTTAATTTTTGGATGATTTTGGGAGATTCACTTTGGATTCATGATTTCATTGTTGTTATAATCTTAGCAACGGATTGATATCAACCTAAACATCAATCGAGGTTTATTTCCCATTATTTTTCTTATTCTTTTCTCCCCTAGTTCTTCATTCACCACAGATGTTATTTTTTTGGCCCAAGGTTTAATATATCCTGATAAATCGATCATTGCACACTGGTTTCCTAACACAATGATCTAGTATTGTTGATCTGGATATGATTGGGATGACATAGAGTTAATATAAGAAACCACAAGGAATATTGTCTGTAATTTAGCATTACACAATGTGTGGGACCTCTGGATGTGGTGATAGGTTTCCTACTGATGATATAAATCACATAACATGTGACCCTTGTCACATGACATGTTTCCCTCCCCGGTTGACTCATCATTTACCTAGGTGGGTAAACAATCATGGTTTGAAGTACATAGATAAATAAAATGTTGTGTACTACCAGATGGACATGGCTTAGTCAGGTGTATAGCAACATACCCATGTATCAGTACATGAGAAGAGTACACGGGTAGCTACAAGACATGTATTACTACATGCATAAAGCCACCCAGACATGGACATGACTAGGTTACATGGGCATGATACTGTGTGTCTCTATACAAAATTCACTACTTTTACATTTTGTTTATTTTGAGAGTACAAGTTGTGTGTGGATCATCCACATGGGTATGAATGGGTATAGATGGACATATCATGTAACCATGGTTCATGCTATGTACCCCCATCAATAGTGATTGTGCCTTTTTATTTTCATTGTTTATACCAATATAGGTAGAGTATTTTCTACTAGTCCTTTTCCTTCAAGGTGCAGTGAGACATTACATCAATATCACTGAATGGTGATCCACTCTAGAGGTTGAGTCTCAGATAAGTTGTAGTGTCCCATCATGTGATTTGATTTCCACCATATATCAACATTTGTTACCTAGTTGGAGTTTGTAGAATCGGTGTGACACCCTTGAGCCTGGAATTGATCCTCCATAAAGTATTTTGTATCAGTATAGATATTGGTATCACTGACATAATATTCCCTATGTAAAGGGTTGATCTAGATTGGGTTTACGGTGTCCCATGGTGGTTCTAGGTGTGACCCCTATCTATGTATCAGAGTCTTTTATACAAGTGGTATTTTTTTGTAGGCCCAATAAGCAAGATCACTTCATCAAATGTATCCAATGACAGCATGGATGATGTAGTGGATTTTCCTGGAATGAGATTTTCATAAAGTAGAATCCTCTGATACCACAATGTCACAACCTAACCCCCCAAGTAGGGTGTGAGTACAACTCTGTAGGCCACCACCAAGGGCATCTAAAACAATATCCATCCAATGAAAAGTGTATATAATTTTATAAATTAATATGTACAATTCATAAATAAATATTTATCAATTCATAAAATTATTATTTATTTAACCACATTAACTTATCAGGTTCCTGAGGACACCCAATCCAAAATACATGCTTTAACATGTGCCAACATCTAATCTATCCCCAAGGTATATAATTCCTTAGAATGTAGTTGTTACCATTCTATCTCTCATTTCATATCTCATAATTCCATTTTTACAATTATAGATCTCAATTCTCAAATAAATTCCATTGTTACAATTCAAAATTTCCTTAATTAATTCAGCAATTAATTAGTCATCTAAATCCCATTAATTATCTCAATAATTAATTAAATCTTTTTAACCACATCAATTATCCCAACAATAAATTAATCATATCAATCCAATTAATTAATTAAATAAATAATTAAGCATTTTAATCCCATTTATTAACGTAATAATTAATTAATCGTCTCAATCCTATTAACTAATTTTACAATTAATTAATCATTTTAATCTTATTAGTTAACCCAAGAATTAATTAATCATGTCAATACTAATAATTAACTCAATAATTAATTAATTATCTCAATCCAATTAATTAATTAAATAATTAATTACTCATTTCAATATTATTAATTTACTCAATAATTAATTAATCATATAAATCATATTGATTATTTAAATAATTAATTAACGATCCAAATCCTATTAATTAACTAAGTAATTAATTAATCATCTCGATCTCATTAATCCATATTTAATTTAAAAATTTATGATTTAATTCAAAAATATCATTATTCTATAACTAATTCAAGAATTAATTATTCAATTCAACAACCCCAATTACCTCCCCATTAATTCAGCAGTTAATGATCTATAATCTATAATTCTAAAATCCCTAATTTCTCATTCCACAAAAATTAACTAATTCACCAAATTAATTGATTAAATAAAAGAATCAGTTTATAAACATATAATAGAAATAATATAATTACATAGACATGATTTCAATAAATTCTTTGAAATTTTAAATATGGACCAACTAACTCAATTCTTTGATAAAGGATCACCCAACGGAAATCCCCAAAATTTGAGTGGTCCAATTATTTATAAATATATTTGAATCTACAACCCTAAATAAAGATTTAAAAAATATAGATCCTTCAAATAAAGATCAATATCCACAATCCTATATCTGAATTAAGAAAACTAGATCAATATCTAATCAAAATGGGAAAAACAACACTTTCTTGATTGGAAGACAAAAGGAAGTGGAATAGTAAACCAAGAGGGATAGGATTCATTTATTGTGAAAGGTGTAGATCTTTGATCTTGCTTCAAATTTCAAAGAATAGAGTTAATGAATGCTTGGAATTCATCTAGAAGGTTGAAAATTTGTTAACAATATCCTAGGGTCAAATGGGACTCGAATAAGAGTTAATATGGGGTGTTTAAGTGATTAAAAATATAATTTTCATGTGAATTAAAAAGTCATGCACGATTTTTTGGGAAGTGGGGCATGATTTTTTCAAATTTTTACCTAAATTTTTTACCTAATTTATAGGGGTTCACAGGTACTCCCAATAGAGAACCAATTTTAAAAAACCATTCATCAGTCGTGCAATCCCTCTTAGTCTAGGGTTGCATGGTTTGCTGGGCTAGGGCTCACGGTTAGTTAAAATCATTCACCACCCACACACTACCCTTCTTATTTCAATTTTTTTTTAATTTTCTCTCCAAAACACCACAACGTAAAACCAAAAAAAATCATAATAAAAAAATTATAAAATAATATGTGAAATAATGTCTGAGTCATCTCCAGAATAGGTCGAGATCTTATAATCTCCCCACTTTATAAAAGCTAATCCTCAATATGTACATCCAAGAATCCCAAAGATTTTATGCCAAAAATATTAGGCCACTGAGCCCTCATATCCATTTCTCTATCCTAATTTTTCTCCTCCACACATCTATGTATCCACAATATTCTATTAGGACGATCTTCCTGGGAAACACATTCTCACAGCGATCCAACACTCATATCAGATTATCCTCAAAGGACGCATATATCTCAAGATCGATGTCAACCACATCGTTTTCATGAGAATATTCTCTATAATTCAATAAAAAATTTTGACCCATTAAAAATTTTACTCATATAATTGTACCTTTGTGGATGATCCAATCAGTACACCATCATCCTAATTCTCTCTATAGCATCAAACAGTCCAAGGAACTTGGGCATCAACATGCATTGTCTCTGTATCTGGTGGTGATGAAATATATGAGACATCAAAAGGAATAAAATATCACCATATGTGAACTATTGGGGTAATATAATTCTATCATCATATTAATTTTATCTTATCTGAGATATATCCATATATTTTGGGATCAACTGATCCTCCACCAAAGTCTTCTACACGAGAGATGGTCCAAAAAACTCTGACTCCCCAGCATCCATACTACAAAAAGATGTTCTGCAATACATACAATAATGATCCTCGTATGGTTCCATCGTTATAGTTTTCATATAACTATTGTTATAGAAAAACTCAACAAAATCTAAATGCTTCTCCTAATATCCACTGTAGTCTATGAAACATGTTTGAAGAATATCATCAAGCACCTATATAGTACGCTCTAACTACCCATTTGTCTGTGGGTGGAATATCCTACTTATTAAAACCATTGTACTAAGTACCTTATATAACCCCTACAATAAGCGTGATGTAAAATAAAATTCTTGATATAAAAATATAGTATGTGGAACTTGATGTAGATGTAATATTTATTTAAATAAAAGTGTCCCAGTTGCTCCATCAAGAAAGAATATCGTATATGCAGGAAATGTATTGCCTTTGTTATAGGGGTTCAACCATATGACCTATTTCACGACCTGAACCACTGAGTTCTAACCCATGAATACCCCAATCCTTCCTCCAATAGTCCATAGGTTGGGGTAGTCATTATTTATACCTCGGTGGTTTGGGTTGTGACAGAGTGGTATTAGAGGATTCTGCTCAACATAACTCTCTTTTGGGGATAATCCACTTCACAATCAATTATATCATCAGAGACACTCAAAAAAGAGTCATAGCTCATTGGTACCCCTCTAAAAATGATCACTGGTCTTAAAAGACTTTGATACATGGATAGAAGGTCACACCCATAACTATTGGGGAACACCACAAACCCTATTTGGATCAACACACTACATAGGGGTCATATATCAATGATTCCACAAATACTACCAATATGGGCTTCTAGATGAAGGATAAACACCATGCTCAAGAGGGTTATATATATTCCAAAAACACCAAATAGGGGGCAAAGGATGATAGAGGATTGAAATCCAGTCTTATATAATGACACCACAAATCTATTTGATAATTGCCCTCTAGTGGGGATCACAATCCAGTAATATGGATGTAATTCCACACTCTACCATAAAAATAAAGGACCAAGGGAATGTAGTCAACCTGTAATGGTACAAAATAAGAAAATAAAGATCCAAATGAACTCTTGATGTGGGAACATGGTGTGTACCAGGGGTATATATGTTGTCCAGCTATCCCGATGCCTATCCATGTGTAAGATCCATATACGAGATGTAGTATCCCAATACAGGATTTGTATAAGAGGTACATGGAATATAGAGACACATGTTATCTAGGTAGTTTCGTCTATCACTATCTATATCTGGGTGGCCATGTCCTTGTAGTAATACAAAGTGTGTGGTTTCCCATGTATTCTGCCCATGTACCATTACACAGGTAAGCCTGTGCACACCCAACCACTCCATGTCCATTTGGCTGTCCGTGGAATTTCATCTAGCAATATACTCCAACCTATTCCCATGTACCCCCACGGTGCACACCATGACAACTAGGGTGGGTGAAACACCGTGCTATAGGGCTTACATGCCATGTGATCATTAACTTTTTTTCAAAACCATTGCGATATAGCCAGGGGACTACACAACGTGTAATGACAGATTATACCCATTATTGTTCATGATTTCCCATGATTTCCCTATGTCATCTTATACCTTGTCGAAGGCTCCTCCATTCTCAAAACATGCAGATCAGGGTTCTTCTAGTCATTGAAAACATTGATCTATGGAAAAAAATGTCCGAATCTTCTCATAAAATGGATCGACACATCCTTCTTCATTGTGACCCAAAGAACTCTAACGAACGCAAAAATGGGTATTCAAAACCATCTGATTCAATGAGACTTGAATCATAAAACCACCATAATGCCATTTTGATTCCAGATATATGATATCAAATCATTACACTAGGAAATTTTTTGTGAAACGATCAATTAATTTGGATATATTGAACCCCAGGACAAAAAAATAACTCCCATGGTGAATGAAGAATCAGGGGAAAAATCACTAGAACAAATGAGAGGAAAAAACATTGATTAATGTATATATTGATATTAATTTTTTTTTGATGAGAATGAAAAATAAGAAATAAATATTCCAAAGTATATATCCAAATAACACTCTTTGATAAACCCATCCCGAAATTATTTATGATCCATAGATCAATTTTGTTGTTGATTGATACATGTTCATCATATTAATCACGAACCTGGAAAGTAAACAATTTAAAGAATTTCAGTACCACTATTTAGATTAGTCACATAAGGATAATGATGAAATTTTGAAGTCATTGGTGAGATCCTTTGATTTTTCTCTATTCCATCCATTGATCCTTGATTTGGTTTTCAACCACCAATGGGATCTTCTTCCACAATATACGAAGGATCTAAAACAATTTGATAGCTTAAGTGGGTAACCCTAAAAATTGTCCATAAGTACTTCCTTAAATTTGGTAAATTAGTTCATTTTGTTTCTGTGTCAACAAAACAAATAAAACAATTTAATTAATTATTTTATTTATTTTATGCCCATGATGAATTTTACATAAATGACTTTCACTGACTCAGGTTAAGTCTATTATATGATAAAAATAATGTTCTAAACTCAATGGTTCCCTCATATTTCTATTTTATGCCTCTATTTGGGTGTTACTCTACTTTTTTAGGGAAAATGTACATGCGTTCTATTTAATATATTTAATATATTTCAAATAGTTATTCCAGGAACATTGATCTATGAAATCACATTCCGTCTAGTGGTTGGTCTCGAAAATAATCCTTATAACATCCAAAATATAATACACAGAAACGTGAGATGTCACATTCTCCCAACCATATGTATGTACACCCCAAAAACATAATAAAGGGATACGCAAATATATGTGGGTTATGAGAATGTATATGATCCCCCGCTCTCATGTCCTCTTCAGAAAACTCATGTCCTTCCACTGGACACACACAAGGATATTCGGTCTCTCACAATGGATCCTATCTTGAGGATTATCTATCTCTATCAGGTACTATGAAAATGTAGCTTCATCCTTGATGTCTAGCTCAGCCCAATCAATGATGTGTGATGGTTCATTTACATACTACCTCAGTTGTGACATGTGGAAGACATCGTGTACCCAATCAAATGGTGGTGGTAGAGATAAGAGGTATGACACCTCGCCAAAATTACATAGTATCTGGAAGGGACCAACTAATCATGGAGATAACATTCCACTATGACCTAATCACCCAAATACAAGTTAAGGGGAGACCCTTATGAACATATGGTCTCCTTTGAACTTCATAGGTTTCTATAATTAGTTTGAATGAGAACTTTGATGGCTCAATCTAGTCTTCATCTACCTTTGGATGATATACACCTTTTCTGTAGTAGCTTGCATTTACCTTGATCCCATTAGAGCTGACTCACCTGGACCAGTCCAACAAAGTGGTGACCTCAAGGATCTTCTAAAAAATTCCTTGAATAGTGCCATACCAATGGTGGAAGGATATTTTTTTTGTATAAAAATACATTGTGGATTGGTGATCCTCCCAACTATTATTATATTCCAACATGCAAGCTCGAATCATGTCTTCCAAGACCTTGATGGTCTACTATGTCTGGCCGACTGCCTAGGGATGAAATGTTGTGCTCAAGTGAAACAGAGTCCTAATGGCATTCTATAATCCTATCCATAATCGGGATGTAAGACAACCATCATGGTTAAAGACAATCATCAAGGGAACTCCCTGATGTCATACTTTATCATGCATATAGATTCATCTCAAGATCTCTAGGGAATTATTCACTCGTATAGCCTGGAAGTGGGTTGAATTGGTGAGTTGGTCTATGATCACCCTGATGGAAACATATCTTATTGATGTTTGTGGTAATACCATCTCAAATTCCATGTATATCCAATCTTAAAATAACTATTGGACCTCAAAGGGTTGATATAAACCCATTGGGACTTGGTGATCAACATTCACATAATGACAAGAAATGCATCGAGAGATAATCTTAGCAACTCCCTTCTTGATACGTTGCCACCAAAACTGACATCAAAGTTCCTGGTACATCTTCTCTACACCTGGATGTACCACAAAAGGGGATTTATGAATCTACCACAATCCCTTTTTCCAAAACATCAAAGGTACCATTGTACATCCCTTTAAAAGGATAGCGTTTCACCCCACTATTGGAATATCCATCAGGATCATGTCCGTTGGATATCTGAGTGCACAATATCTCAAAATTTGAATCTCCATGTTTTGAATCTATGACATGTTCTAAAATATTTGGTGTAAAATCCATCAATTAAATGTCTGAAACACTATAAGTTTCTATGATGGACAACTATAATGAGGCTAACTGCTCTGATGAATGAGATAACAATTGAGAACGAGATCTCTTGCTGAGATAACCTGATACTATATTCCCCTTTCTAATAGTATATAAATTCTTGAAGTAATAGTCCTAGAGGAACTATATCCATAAACTTTCTATCATATTAATATTCTTCTAAGAGAGTATATACTTGAGAGTCTTTTGGTCAGTGTAAATGATAAAGTTTTCACCAATGAGTTTGTGTCACCACGTCTTGAAAAAGAATACTATCATTGTTTACTCAATATAATGGGTCGTGTACTTCTTAGAATGTTGTCTCAGCTGGCATGAACCATATGCAATAAGTGTATTCCTCTACCTCAAAACACAACCATGTTCGTTTCATGATGATTCATAGAAAACTATGTACTCGATGCCCTCCTATGGAAATCTCATTATTGGGACACTCTTCAACCTTCTGTATCCGTTTTTGAAAGCACTAATAGAACCTTTTTTCATAGAAAAGGATTCCCCTTTTGAGTTAAGGTTGTCAAGGGTGATGCAGCTCTGGATAAGTTGAGTAAAAACATCGGATAGAACCCTACCAACCTAAGGAAACTTTGTACCGCATTAACAATCTTGGGTGCATCCCAAACATGCACCACCTAAACCTTTGTTGGATACAATACAAATCCATCCTTTGAGATGGCATATCGCAGAATGTGGATCTCTCGTATCCAAAACTGAAACATTGATAGATTACCATAATTTTGGTTCTCTCTAGGTGTTTCTTGGACCATTATAAAGTGTCTCTCATGACCCTCATCATAAACTAAATACACTGGGATGTCATTGATTAATACCACCAATAAAAAGTTTAATAAATGCTGTATGATCTAGTTTATGATTCCCATGAACACTATATGGGCATTTTCCAGCATCACCAATTTCTAATAGTGATCGTAATGACATATAAATGTTGTATTCATAATATTTATGTCCCATAATCATAGCTGGTGATAGCCTAACCTGAGATCAATCTTTTAGAACCATCATTCCCCTCTCAACTGATCGAAGAGGTCATTGATCATCACCAGTGGACACCTATTCTTCAAGATCACTTGACTCAAGCACTATTAATCCACACATAACCTAAAGATTTTATCCTCCTATTATGTAAACAACATTGAGGATGCCCATGGTTAAACCCTGGCTCTCACAAATCCCTTCTCCTTCAATTCCTCAAAATTCACCCTTATCTCTTGAAGCTCTATGGGAGCCATCAAATATGATAGAGAAGATATCATTTTCATCCAGGGTGCAAGTAGATACCAAATATTTTCTATCACTGTGAAGTTAAACCTGGTACATTCTCAATAAAGACATCCTCATACTCCTCCACTACTATTGAGAACATATAACATAAATTATCAAATAATCCATGGGTCTTCCTATCTAACTGACTATTATTATCCTGCACTCTATGATGCTTGAGCTTTTACTACTCCTTAGAGGACTTCTTATCACCTACAAAGAAAAATCTCATCCCATTATTTCATACCCAATGCATCCTCCACCAAAATTAGTCAATTTCATAATGAAATGTGGATATCCATTCCATACTTATTATTATATCATATGGGATCGTTCCTTGAACAAGTAGATCCCATACAAAACTCTATCCTCCAAGTGTCAAATTGGACTATTGGAAAAAGTGAGAAATCACTGAGTTATATCCAGTCAGATTATAGCCACAAGGGCCACGCCAATGGATCAACAAGAATATCTAATTCATGAAAAAGAGAAGTGAGAATTATTGAAAAGATAGAACAATTGTCTATCAATACTGAAACTAAATTAGAAAAGACACAGATCATACCTCGAATCATCCCTAAACACTTGACTTCATAGGCCATCAAAGCCTACAGATAGAATCATCCCTCGAATATCTCACAATGAACATTACAACTGGTCAACCAATCTAGATAAATATTTCAACAACCGTCAAAAAAAAATTCATGTCCATTTCTTGATTCGAACCAACCTGAGATCCATGAATCACTAGTCGGGTGTCTTGGGAATGCCTCTGAATGTGTCTACTCGTCTTGGATACCTATGACTTCCATCGTCTACCTTATGTTTTGCTATCAACTAATAGGTTTCCACTTCTATCTCTCAGTACTCATTCTGATCGACCATAAATCACCAACCAATAGGGGTCACACAAGAACTCTAGCATAGTAGAAAATAAAAAGGGATACCACTGATTCCCTAATGTCCCAACACAAGTCCTTATCAATTGTATGAGATCTAGATAACACATCCTACACCATATCTAATGAGTAACAAGGGAGAGGAGTAAATATTGCTGAGTACAGTAGCATGGTCATGATTCCCTCCCCTAGATGTAGAAGCTCCTAAATGCACAATGATCTCAACATGTCTTGATAGATCTCATCTCGGAATGGATGCTTAGTTTTTTTTATGAGATAGATGTATCATCGTGAGACCGACTCAACAAGATCCACCATCACCTAGCATATACCTGAAGAAGACTCACTGCAAGGACATACATCTTGTCATTTTTCATCCTTTCTAGAAAAAACCTACTTGAATTCCTATAACTAGTCCTTATCCATAGGGGGTTCGGATCATCCCAAAAACTATGAGGCTTCTTCCTCTAAAACTCATGAATCTCACTCAAACTGGATACATCCTCATCAGGTACTTCTAACTATAGTTTCTTATCTATGGGTGGTTGTATATCTAGTAAACCACATGGAGGTTCTATATTTGGTATTGGCCTCTGTACTGATGCCTCTTCACTGGGAAGATCATCCTCATGATCAATTTTTGGAATCCTAGCTAGTTGTCTGTGTGGAAATATATTGAAATTAAAACAAGATAATCCATGGTCAAAATGGTATATCTGGGTAGCTGACTCAAGAAGGGCATAGAAAAATAAAATTATTATATGATGCATGTACCTAAAATTTTTACATACAACCAATGTCTATATATTTTGAATCGAAATTAAGGTGATCAGAGTAATGGTGTATGGATACATTGGATTCCACACCAACATTAGAATCCACATCCTGAAATATAAACTTGAATCACAAAACACTATTTCCCCCAACCTAACTTACCAACTCCATCCCTAAGGTGGAACCACTTTGATACCACTCAATCATGACATGACCCACCAAGGTCCAAACCGTGCCTACCCCAACCCCTAGAATATTGGAGGTGGGATTGGGGTAGTCATGTATCAGACCATGGAAGGTCAGGTCATAAAATTTTTTTTGCTTGTTTATCGTTTGGAAGGAGAAGAATAATAGTGGTATAATTTTATCAATAAAATGAATAGATAAGAAAAAACTACCTCTATAGAGTGGGATGAATTTATGATCTTATTTATAAATAATAATTATCCTCTTAATATTTTAATGAAAAAGAAAATAATTTTAGTGAGTTTAAATAGAAAGGTGATGAATATATTGGAAGAAATGATTAAAATTATTTGAAACTTGTGGGGTATATTTTTCATGTTATCATCCATCCTATAAGTATGGTTTATTGACTCTTAATTAACATAAAACCAAATCCATAAATATAATTATTCATATGATTCATCAATAGATATGAATAAGTAACTTTATATGCTATCATGTTGAATATGAAATTATAGACCCCCCTCAATATTATGGTTTTTAAAAGAAAAGAATAATTTAATTCAAATAAAAATATAAAATATTATAGAGGGAAGAATATGGTTTTTTTATTACTCTAATATTTTGGAATAAGATATTTGGAAAATTATATTAATAGAACGAGTAAATGTTTCAAAAATGTAAATTAAGGTCATCCTTCATTCAAATGAAAATGTGATTGGAAGAAGTTTCCTAATGATATGATTAGAGAAAAAGCACCACAAAATGCAGCATCCACACTACAGTGTTTTGAATGTATAGATTATGGTAATTATGTTAAAACATGTAAAAGTATTATTGTTAATAATAATGATCGATGACAACAACTTATTATTCTTAAAGAAAAAGGTAAATCTTACTTGGTAACTATTTTTGATGAAGGGTATGATAACTACAAGGTGGATGGTACACACTACAACCACAGTAAAACAAGTAATGTCTTATTATATTCTGTATCTTTAAACTCTTTTATATATAAATAATTTTTTAAGGGTATCAAACTACGACCTAAAATTATAGATGTGGAGTTAGTAGTAAAACCCCATAATGGTAATATTATCACATATCAATTCTATGATTCTTCTCTGTTAGAATTTTATGGGAATGTTTGTCCTAAAAATCATTTCATTCCACTTATTTTTAAATTGGATGTAATTTTTGGAATGTATTGAATTTCTTTACATAAATAAAAAATAAATGGTAGAGGGGTAAGTTTCATTATAAATTTTTTAATAAATATGTCTTCTATTAGTGTGATGAAAAAATTAACATTAGATATAAATTGCATCCATGGTATCATTCTTGATCCCTATTAAAAGAGGTTTTTTATCTCATGTGGTTGGGGAGAAACTCATCATATATGATATTAAAATTGTTCAATAGTTTATTAATGTCTTTATTTAATAATTTTATGGTCATCAACCAAATTATGTTATTGAGTTTTCAGTAGACCCAAAACCTACTAGTAGACATATTTCCATGACTATTTATAAAATGGATCCAATTGAGTAGATAGAATTATAGTAGAAACACTAGGACATTATTGAAAAGGGATTAATTTGAATAATTGTGTCACCATGGGGAGTACATTTTTTAATAAGAAATAAAAATCATTTAATATCTGCAATTTTAATCAAGAATATAAAATTTTCCCTATCATGAACAACTATCATTTTC
Source organism: Viscum album (assembly GCA_963277665.1). Taxonomy (NCBI): domain Eukaryota; kingdom Viridiplantae; phylum Streptophyta; class Magnoliopsida; order Santalales; family Viscaceae; genus Viscum; species Viscum album. The sequence goes on from OY728123.1 coordinate 1,772,373,772, forward strand.
CTCTTATTTTTTCTCATTCTGATCAACTCCATAGTGCTCATTACTTTTCCAAAATTGATCATTATTCTATATATCATTAATCAATGATTAATAAATATGTTATACTAAAGACAATATCCCATAATATGTAGAGAAACTGAGAATTTTTTTATTCTATTTGGTCTTAATATTTCCCATATTCTCTTTATTGATTTAAGAAATAGATACCTTAGAGAATAACTTGGTAATTTTGTGGAATTATTATAGATGATATTCTTATATAATAAAAAAGTACAACAAATCTTGATGATCACATGATGATTGTTCTGAAGACCCTAAGGAAGGAGAAATATTATATAATACATACCAATTATAGATTTTGAATTCATCAAGTATAATTAATTTGTCATATAATTTTTGGTGTAGTTATATTAGTAGTAACTTCATAGATAGAAGTTAGTTAACATTATACTAGATCAACCAATATAACTATGATCTATAATTTTCTTGGTTTGGATAAATATAATCAATTATTTGTGGAATTTTTTTCACAGCTATTGAAACAACTCACCAAGTTAACATGGAAGGGAAACAAGTTCCCTTGGATGGATGACTGTGAGTACTATTTTAAGGAACTGAAGTGAAGTCTAGTCATCACCCCTATTCTTAAACAACCCTAGAGTGAAGAGGGGTGTTTAATCTATAGTGATCCATTAAATAAAGGACTTGGATGCTTCTACATGAATATTGATATGATTATATCTTATTTCTCTTGATACTTGAAGGTCTATGTGAAAAAATACTTAAGTCATGATTTAAAATTAGTTGCATTAATTTTTTCAATAATTATATAATGGAATAATATTTATGGACAAAGTTATGAATTATATACTGATATAAAAAAATTATATTTATAATTTAACATATAAAGATATGATTATGAACCTTATAACATGGTTGGATATAATTAAATATTATTATCACTGAATAAATTACCAACCTAGGAAATTAAACAAGGTAGTGGTATCTATAATTTGAAATGATCATACTATCTTATCTATGAATAGAGTCAAAAAAATATTCTATATTACTATATTTTCAATGGATGGATCTTGAAATCAAGATAGAAGGGGTGAAATATTATCTTTCTCAAATGAGAGTTCAACCATCTATCCAAATTATGATTAATGAGGTGTAAAAGGATTATGTTGAGCCATAAAAAGATTTGAAATGATCCTATGTTCTTCCTTTATTGAAATTTTATAGTATGGTATATAAACCATATATGTATCCCTTTTGTACCAGCTTTGAAGAAGGATAAGTTAGATGAATCTCATAGTTCTTCATTCTATATTTATCCATGAAATAAACTAATTTATAGAGATCATGAAGAGTATTTCTAGTTGTATGGTATGAAGAGATATATTATAGATTTTTTTCGATTCATATTATATTATAACATTATGGTTGAGAGACCAAAATCAAATGGGATATTACAACCATTACACATAACAAAACAGAAATGGGAAAATATCACTATGTATTTTTTTCTCGGAATTCCAATAACATGTAAAGAGAATAATGATATATGGGTTATAGTCAATCACCTTATGAATTATGCTCATTTATTTTCTATTAGATAATATTTCTATCTTTCTCAACATTATTTATTATACATCTTGGAATTGGGAATATTTCATTGTTCACCTCTTCCAATAGTATTTTATTAGGAACTGAGGTTTATAACAAATTTTTATATAAAACATCACTATGATCTATATATAGATTATTTTTCAACACTAATTATCATCCTCTAAAATATGGTGAGTCTAAAAGGACCATCTATACTCTAGAACACACTTTGAGATCTTGATATATGTATTTTAATGGTGTATATGATCAACACATTTCTTTAGTATAATTTTCATACAAAAATATCTTTCACTCCTGTATTTATATGGATTTCTATGAATCCATCTATGGTAGAATGTACAGAACTCCAATGTGGTGGAATGATGTTGGAGACATAAGTCTATTGAGAGTTGATCAAGGTAATTCAATGAAAAAAAATATTGTATCCATTTAGTATAACATTAGATAATCTGAAATTCGATAAAAATGTTACGCTGAAAATAACTATAATGATATAGAGTTTGGAGTTGGTGACAATGTATTTTATCATATATCTCCTTGTAAGTGGGTAATGAGAATTGGAAGGAGGGATACTTAATCCCTAGGTATATAATTCATTTCGAAATTAATGATCGTATGGGGGTAATAGATTATCGACTGGAACTCTCATCAAATCAATCACAATAACATGACATGTTCCACGTAATGATTTGGAGGAAGTGAATACATGATCCTCATAATGTACAAAACATAAAAGTCAAACAATTGGATAAAGATATTTCTTATTAATAAAAACTTGTGTAGATTCAAGATCATAGAGATAGATTATTACAAAACAAGACCATTCACCTGTTTGAATCTTTTTGGATAATCCATCAATTTGAGGAAGATATGTAGGAACCTCGGGTTATGATGATGTAGAACTATCCTATGTGTTTTGTATCAGAGTAAAAAAAACTTCAAGGGTAAAATTATTTTAAGTAGATGGAATATAACACCCTAATATTTCAAGATATATATTTTTTCCAACAAATATAATTACATTAATAGCTTGGATTACACACAATAAAGAGATTAGAAGTACCATGATACCATTAAAACATTATTATCATCTAGATCTATGATTGGAGGGTATGAGTAATGAAAAATAAATTATGAAAGCTTAATGTTAATATATATTTATATATATAATTTATTATTTATTAATTAATTTTAATAGAAAATAAAAGTGTATTATAAAATGAATGATTTGTTTTATGAAAAAATAGTATTAATGTACAAAATGTATTTATATCCAAATAAATTAAATTTATTACTATTAGTGAATTATTGTTAGGTCCACATGGTCCTATACCATGAGAGAAGGATGAATCTAGATCTTATATATTAAAACTCCTAGACATTTAGATCTTGTTTTATCATTAAATAAAACCCAATTCACTCATTATTTTGTATAAATATACGAAAAGAAATGAAATCATGCACAAGACAAACTGATTTTTACTTGGTTCACCCTTATTGGGCTACATCTAAGGAGAATAAAATGGTGATTTTCCAATGTAAAAAATATTATATCTCTCCCAACCAATTACATGGTTTGGGATAGATCTTCTACTCCTGGACTCATTGCCTTTACAAGGTTTAGGTTTTTGTCACTGCATTCCTAAGGGTCGCTCCATATGTCTGTTCCTCTGGGACACTACTAGTGGGAAGGATCACCGTCTTTCTCTTCCTTCACTTACAGCTCTTGGAAGGGATCCCCTAAAAGTTTATAGACATGTAGATCCATTAATTTTCATGAAATAATTCATCATCAAGTGTGGGTAGATGCTCTATTAGAGATATTTTTTTATCATTAGATGAATTACACTTTTCCATGTATTGGTGGGTTAGCAGAAATTGATTTCTTAAACTGTTTAAGTCCATTTGTAATCCTTCTTCTTCTTCTATGAACCGTGTAGTCAATATTCTACACAGACCACGTCTTCTACACACTACCTTCACTTCAGATACTATGTACAACCTTCGTGAACCACTTTCATGTACTACATCCAAATACTTCCTCCTTATACCGCCGCCACATACCACCTCCTCATACTAGACTGCCTTCCTCTATAGACCACCTCTTTCAAAGACTTCTTATCCTCCATGAACCACTTATCCTTCTATTTAATATTATCCTTTAGGAGCTAAAATTTCTCACAAACCCCTTCGTAAACGATTACTATGAACTCCTTCTCTTTTTCTAGAATTCTCCTCACGAATCACTTCTCCTTCACATACTTGTTTCCCACGAACCTATTCAGACTTAGCTGAATTCCCAGAAAAAATATATTTTCTTTTAAAAATTGTTCTACTTACTAATTGGATTATATATTATTATATAATTAAATAGATCCTAAAATTTTGAAAATATGAGATTCACCAAATCTTCAATGGGGTACATATTTCCCTGTATAGCTCTTCACCCACAAATCGTTCTTCTCTACACAGTCCACGTACTGCCATTATAAATTTTTGGCTATCCAAATCACGATAATTTTTTCATGAATTCCACAAATTGTGGATTCTCAAATGACCACCTTGTTACCATGAATGACAAGCGATCCTACATACCACAAGCCTTCTGTGTACCACATTACTTTGCCAAGATCTGTTTTCTCCCACAAAAATGTTCCTATAAGAGGTATCCATTTCATGATTCATGTTTCCTTACCTTATCTATTTTCTTATACATTCTGTGTATCACTTTTGAAATCTATGAACCATGCTTAATTGTCCTTGTACTATGTTCCTAAATTCTAAAATCATCCTTTTCAAAAAACCAAACTCGCGATTTTTTGGTCCAAAAATTTGGAAAACACTTGGAAACTACACCACCTTAAACACCTACTTCAGAAAACACCAAACATTCTCATTTGAGGTCATCTAACACTTTCAACAAACATAATCACACCCAAAACATACATAGATGATACCTTGAGGTATTTTTACGCAATAGTACCCCCTTTGGGGTTGGTTTCAAACACTTTCATAATTCGATATCTTAATAAAGATTCTTTCAAAATCTTCCAGCAATCGCTTCATGCTATTAAGATAGAGATCAATGATTCACTCGATAGATACACTAAGCTCACATGATCCATTTCAAGCATGAGAAACAAGAGTATAATGAAAATTTCATCAATGAATCACTCCATTCCATTCTAACACCACTCTTATGCTTTAGTCATGAACCTCGGCTAGAATATCATATATCCTTTCACTAATAGAAAAAATACTTATACCAATGGTTTGGAACTACTGGTATAGGTCCCCAAACCATTTTTATAGCATATACCAATGGTTTGGGATGTTCTTGGGTGATTTTTTGGGTGGAAAGACATATCCCAACGGTTTGGAGAAAAACATTGGGATAGAACTATCCCAACAGTTTGGTAAAACCGTTGGGATGGGTAAATATATAAAAAAATATCCAGTGGAGTTTTGAACCCACAACCTCCATGATATATATCAATGACTTTACCACTATCCTAGAGTTTCCATTGTGAATATATTTGGATATATATATATATATGTAATTTATATATTGATTTATTTGACGATATTCAATAAATGTACTCATAAAAAATAATGATACATATCCCAACGGTTCTCCAAACCATCGGGATAGGCCTTTCCCAATAGTTTTGAGAACCGTTGGGATAGGTACCCACTCTTTCACAACGGTTTTGAGAAATCGTTGGGATAAGTGAACTCGAAGTGTGATTTTACCAACAGTTTGGCCATACCATTGGGAAAGGGGACCTATACTAACATTTATTACAAACCATTTGTATAGATGCATTGGTATAGGTCATATTTCTAGTAGTGTTTGATTGACCATGTCTAGCATCATCAGATTTAATACCCCCTCCCCCCTCCTTCTCTGCTCCCCCTAACAGCATTATCTCCCCCTATATCATTAATCCACCATGAAAATTATCTCCATGTCATGATTGAGTCATTTTAACTTTATTAATGAACAATTTATCCCCTTTTTTAATGGAAATAAAATCCATTCTTTTAAGGTTTCCAATAGGGTAAAGAACACTAATTATCAGATTAGGGAAAAACACACCATAACACCCTGAGAGGGGGACCCACATTCATACTTTTTCAAGTGTGGGGAGGCTACTGAACTCCTATATCTAGACGATACTTCTCAAATACTTAATTGGGTTAGGCCATTCTTATAATGTCTGCAACTTATAGTTCTGTAGGCACATACTCCATCTTCACACACCCTTAATCGACCTTCTCCTTTGTATAATTATATTTTATTTCAATGTGATTTGTCCTCAAATGATGGATGAGGTTTTTTATGAGATTTATAGCACTTGAATTTTCATATTGGATTACAATCATATACTTCACTTCAACTCCCATAACATTATGATTCTACTTCATCCACAATAGTTGTGTGCATTCTTGAGTGGATGCAATGTATAATGATTCTTCAGTTCTTAATTAAATTCAATATTTTTTTCTTCTTAGCTAAGAAATACATAACATGCAAAGATAGAATGCACCTCCTGACGTTGATTATCCATCATCTTCTAATTCGGTACAATCTACATCTGTATATCACAATAACTCTTGTTGTGATTTATCATTTTACATCAAACTAAAATCCACAGTACCCTTGTTTTACCAGAGTACAAATTTTTACTATAATCATGTATGTTTCCTTGATATTGATTTGACATCTCACTACTTGGAATGCGGAAAAAACAATATCTAGTCATGTCACTGTTATGTATAATAGACTTCCAATGAAATTTAGAACATACTTTTCATGATTTTGGAAAACTGTCTACATTGCGCTTCATCTGAGCCTCCAATGATTATGACATTGACATATACTAGCATAATAATTATTTGATTCCATTCTTGGTTGACATATAGGTTTCAATAAACTCCACCATGCTGAAAGCTGTGATTTTTCAGAAACTGATCTAGCCTTAAATACTATGAGCTTGGTGCTATCTTGAAAACATATAAATTCTTATTCATCCAACAAACTCTCTTCTCATATTCATGAATGCGAAAACCATCTAGATACTCATTATAAACTTCTTCTTATAGAACCCCATTCAAGAATCCTAGCTTGATGTCAATCAAGAAAAATGTGAACATTCTTTTCACTATTATAGAAAAGAATAATCATATTGTCTCTAACATGGAAACTGGTGAAAACATATCATCAACATTGATTCCCTAAATCTAGGAGCACCCATTTCACACAATTAGTGATTTTTTTCGAATCACAAAAACGTAATAATTCATTTGTTACGAAAGACCCATTTTTTCCCGATGACATTCTTATCTATTAGTATCAAAAAAATATCCCATGTCTAATTCTTCTCAATTTGGTAAAGCACTTCATTTATAGCCTAAACCCAATTCTCATCACTAGCTACTTCACCAATACATTTCAGCACAACATGTGATAATTGTGAATCCTACTATAGTGTCTTCATCCTCCTTGTATGCACTCATGCTATCTGATCACCAATTATGTTTTGTCTATCATTTTCATCTCTTCTCTTCTTCCATTGTGAAAATACTAATTTATCCTCATCCTTATATTAATTTTATTTTTCTTTTTAATCTTCCTATGGAACAGGATCATCACTTGATTTACTTATTTCTTCATCAGTATCCTCTATGTAATGATCATGTATTTGTTGAAAATTGCGATCCTTATCCATTTTGGCTACGTCATAGATTTCAATAATAATTCATTTCCTCTTATTTATAAATTTATATGATTTTGTTTTCTTTGAATAGCCAAAAATTATCCCTTCGTCTCCACGGGAATCAAACTTCCTTTATTTCTCATTATTGAGAATAAAATAATTACTTCCAATGATTCCAATGTCCATCAATGATGGATTATTTATTTAAAATATCTTATACAGAGTCTTGTCTTTTTTTTAACATAAAAATACTCTATTTTATGTGTAGACTACTTTCATAACTACTAATTTCCAAAAATTTCTTTGGAAGGCCTTTCTCAATGAGCATTGTTCTTTCCATGCTATTGATAATCAGATTTTTTCTCTCAACAACTCCATTCTATGTGGAATTATCACTGATGATTCTTGATGTTTTATCTGATTATTCTTGAGATAATCCTCTAATTGTAAATTTGAGAACTCTATTCCATTATCTGTTCGGATCTTCTAGATTTTTTTGATCTTGCATCATTTCAACTACCCGTCGATATCTTATAATGAAACTAAACACCTCATACTTGTTGGTAATGATTGATACCCATTTAATTTTTTTTATAATCATCAATTAAAAGAAGATAATATCTCCTCTCATCAATATCTCTTGGTGAAAGTAGTCTACACACATCAATATGAACCTGCTGATGAAATATTATAGACATCTTCCCTTTTTTACTTACATGTCTTTAGAATGATCTTCCCTTGTTGATAGGCATCACACGTATGTGTATAATCATGTTATAATATAGGGAGATCTCGAGTAGCATAAAATTTTACCATATCTTCAACGGATTTTTGGATCACATGGCCATGAAATTTATTCAACAAATTGTTTTCTTCTTCATTGGATAGAAATAACATATCCTATTCTCCAATCATGAGGTAGAGATTCCATTTTATATGCTTTCCCTACAATACAACAACGCCATCTTTTTCCCTGATGACACATAATTTCTTGGAAAAGAATATGGAATTTCCTAAGTCATACAATTGAATTACACTTAATAATTTATGACTAAGAAAATCAACAACAAAGACATCTACATGTCTCTTGTCATTTCCCCCAAACTTTTCTTTCCCAGATCCAATAATTTTCAACCCTTCATGATTGAAAAATATTACGATACCTTCATTATCATACCTGATTCCCATAACCATATCCTTGTTTCCTGTCATATGGGAGGTGCATCCATTGTCAATGATCCACATCCCAGTGTGATATGATGCTTTTAATGAAATTTCAACAACAATAACCAGCTCAAATCCTTTCTTTTTGATCCATTTTTTTGATTTGATAAAATGCATGTTTTGATACTCTTGACGTTCCTTAGAATATGATAGACCATCTTCATCTTGTAGAGATAAAAATATATTTTTTGTTTAAACTCTTTTGATGATACTTTTTCCTACTACTTACAAACAACCTCATTCTGCTTTGGAACATTACTCTATATAGTTGACGATAAATATATTGTCTTGTGTATAAATCCTATACACCTAAAATAGTGACTATAAAATGATGACCGGTACAATTGAGATCTCTATGACTACTTTTGTTTGTCATGTCCCCTTTTTTATCAATTTTATATAGAAAAAACATTTTATTCATGTCTCGTCTTTCCACAAAAATATCATCTTATGCAGGGTACATTTTTACATGGAAATACTACAATACTGGTTATCCCTTGGGTTATCGGAATTTTCAGATTCTACTTCGTATCCAGATTAATACTCAATCATAGAGTAGGTGCTTATGGTCTGACTTTAACTGGTACATATATCTATTTTTGATCAAGCCACATGCCAACCTTACCATTTTTATTTGAATATTGATTATATTCTACTGGACTACTCTGCTCAACTATTATCATCTTTGTTTTCTATATAATCTACATTCCTGATATTGTACATTGAGTCAATAGTTTATATTGATCTTTAACACTTCATTGCTGACTGAAAACTTCATCTTCATGTTAATTTATACATTTTATTTGTTCATTTACAATTTTAGTAAAACTATCAATCTCTATTTTCTGTTCTTCTATTTTGTGTTTATACTCAACCACCTTTCCTGGGATTTCAGGCATTGAAGACTTTAGCCTTTCCATTTCTTCATTTATTTTATACTTCTCTTCTTTCTGCCGCTTCATATATAGTTCGGTATAATAAACCACTTTTTTATATTTCTTTTTTTGTCTCTCTAAACATCTATCTCATCAATAGAAACATCTAATTTAGCATTAAGGTCCACTATTCCTTCAACTTACCCTTTATCATTATCAATTTTTTCTTTTCTTATGTAATTTTCATCAACCACCACTAAATCATATTCCACATGATCGATACACTCCTATGAAACTTCTACCATAAATTCATCTAAAAATTAATCTTCTTTTAAAAATAGCTTCTTATTTTTGAATAACTTTATATTATCACTTATCATACCATTCACATTTTATGAATAATTGTTTTGGGTAATTTCATCACTGTCTTCATCGTCATCTTCAAACATATTAGTCCACGTTTTTGAAAATTTCACAATCTTTCAACATCATATGGATGAAAGTGGACATTTATCTTTCAACTTTCCTCTTTCTATTTACAGATATGAAGAGTGAAATGACATGACATCATCAAAATTATCTACTTCTTGACTATCTTCAGTAGAGAGCTTCTTCATGGCCATGAATTCCACTTCATTGGATTTACACTTTTCCACTGCATAGTTATCATTATTTCCCATTTCATATGAAATAAGGTTACTATACAAGTTTTTCAATGTTAGCTCCTATTGGATATTTAACTTCCAATAATGAATCTTTTAGATTAAACTGAAGTTGAAGTTTCCTCCGGATACACTTCATAATATTTATATCTATAATTAATTATCTAAGACCATGAATGTATTCCACTGCAACATTCACCCTGACAAATAATGCGTCAAAACATTATATTTGGGTTCATTCTCAGATCTTCATTATTATTCCACAAAACCTATAGCTTTTCCACTTTGACCTTTCAATCTCTTTCATAGATATTCAACAGTTTTTCCTTATAGCATGCAATTTTTTTTCCTGACATCACCTTTTTATAAATTATATTTGATAGAGCTCCCCCTAAATCACTGATCCCTTTATCATTATCATCCAATTATCTACATTCAAGTTCTGATATAGCACCACTATTGATATTTTCAAATATGCCATGTGTACCTTCTTTGAAGACATCCATTCCTAATGAGTGGAAGTAGTGATGCTTCAAATTCTTCAATAGTTTAAATTTGTTTCCATCAAATATTGGAATTCCATTATGATTAACCAGCTCCATTTCTTCTATTGATAGAGAACTATTTCCTTTTATCCTTTCCCTCTAATACTAATTGCTAGGTCCACTAGGTCAAATACCAAAAGAGAGGGGTAAATCTGGGTATGGAATATTAAAACACCCACCCCGTAGGATCTTGTTTCTTCATTAAAAAGAACACAATTATATATTTCCCCCATAGTAATATATGAATAGAAATGAAATCATGCATAGGATACAATGATTTTTACTTGGTTCACCATAACTATGATACATCACAGGAGAAAACAATGGTGATGTCTCAATGTACCCAATCCACTAAAGATAACTTCCCATTACAATGTTCATGCTAGATATTTCCTGACCAGGCCCACTTCCTTTAAAAGGTTTATGGTCTACTCACTGCATTCCCAAGGGTCCCTCCCTATGTCTCTTCCTCTGGCTCACTACCAGTGGGGAGGATCATCTTCTTCCTCTTACTTCCCTCACAGCTATTAGAAGGGATCCAGACATAGTTTATGGACTTGTAAGTCCCCTCATTTTCATTAAAACATGCATCCTCAACTATAGTTAGATTCTCTATTGATGTTATTTTTTAACCCATCGATTAATTCCACTTTGTCATGTACTATTAGGTTAGTGTAAATTGCTTTTGCGTACTGTTTAAGTCCCTTCGCGAACAAAATGATTCACCCATGAACCATGTAGTGCATATTCTATGCAAGCCACCTATTCCACATACTGCCTCTACTTATGCTACTATGTACCACATCCATGAACTTCTTTCACGTACTATTTTCATGTACTGCCTCTACGTACCGCTTCCACAAAACACCTCGGCATACCAGACTCCCTTCCTGTGTGGACTGCCACTTTTGTAGACTGCTTCACCTCAGCAAACCACTTTTCCTTCCACGTACCATTTTCTTTTGTGTGATATAGTGCCTCACAAACCATTTCAGTGAACTTCTTCTCCTTTCAAGGAATTTTCTTCACGAATCACTTCTCTATCACAGACTTGTTTCACACAAACCACTTTGGACTTAGCCGATTTCTTATTGAAAACATATTTTCTTATGAAAATAACTCTACTAAATGAGGCGATTATTTATCCTTATATAGGAAGATAGATATGTGAAATCAATAAATTTTTAATTCACTGAATCATCAATGTTGTATATCCTTCATAGCATACTAATTATCTCATGAACTATTCTTTCATACGTGGTCCGCATACTACCTTTATACCTTCACGGCATCCCGAATCACCATTACATTTTTGCGAATGACTCCCTTTGTAACATCTCACATCACCACCTCATTTCCATGAATTAAAAGACATACCAAAAACTATAATATATTTGCATACTTCATGAATTCACCACAAACTTTTTTCATCCCACACAATATTCTAGTATGCAATCTGCATCCCTCACTTCATAGTTCCCTACCTTTTGAGATTTCCTTCGATATACCATATACCACATTTTCAATATGGAAATCATGCTTCATTGTCCACATAATGTTGTCCCTTATGAAGAAATAAACCTTTTTAAAAAACCAAACTCCCTATTTTGAGGCCCAATAATTTGGAAAACATTAGAAAATTGCACCACCATAAAAATCTGCTTTTGAAAACACCAACCATGGTCATTTTTGGTCATCTAGCCTTTCAACAAACATAATCACACACAAAATATACCCAGAGTACACCTTGATGTATTTTTACCCCACGATTATTTTAAATAAATTTATATATTATACATTACGTAAATATTTCTATCATTCATCTAATATTTTTTATTATGCATAAGATTATATAAAATCTAGTTTTATACATAAAAATGTATTTTTCATAAAGGAAATGTTTTTCTCATTTTTTAAAATTAAATTAAAATTAATTTCTATAATTTATAGGTATTTAATTATAAAAAATAATAAACTATTTAATATTGAGATACTCAAATTTTTTAAATAGGACCCTTTAATTTTTGGTCAAAATAAATAGTAATCATGGTAAAATTTACCACCGTGGTAAAAGGTAAATTATGTTAATCAATTTTAAAAGTAAGTGAAAAGTCTATGATGTGTCATAATAATTATAATTGTATGAATTTAATTCAAACCTTATCACCCTATTATTGGAATGTATTATTTTAACAGATATTTATACGTGAAAATTATATATATAATATTCAAATAAATGAATGATAGAAAATGTCACACTCATTGTTTTTAATATATCTTATGTGTCCACATTGGGAAAGAAATAAATTTATGATTGAATATAAGTACATATTTATATATTATTTAAATTATTGTCCTGATTGAAATTATTTTAATTTTTTAGTAATATATAATGACCCTAATTGCTCTTTCTTCATAAATGTAGTATTTATCCATTTAATAAGAAAATAATTAATTAAATTGAAAATATTAAATGTGATATAATTTTAATGAATTAATGTTTCCCGTTAATTATATAGACTGAAATGAAATAATTAGGTGGTTTAAAAAAAATTATATTCAAATTCACCCTATATCTATATGTATTTAATGTTAAATTAAATGAATGTGTTAATAATTACATTAATGATATTTTACAATAAATAATATTTTATTAAAGTATATGTAATTCATAAAATATTACTATTCCAAATTAATGGGATCTGGTTTTAAATATCTACCACATTCCATTTATTGGTCATTTTACATTTTATTATATAATTATAAATCTTGAAAGTGTATAACTTTTAATATTGTGATAATTGTAAAAAGGGCTAATAGGGGGTTAAAATTGAATGATTTGGGTAAAAATGGGATCCAAACTTGTTCAAATATTTCCTATTGGAATATTTAGACTCACATTATATTTACTCAAATATTATCTATTTTGATCCATTTTTACATCAAAATTAATTTATATTAATTTAATAGTTTAAGAAACTATATGAATTCACCTCCCTTGAAGTATAAAAGTGAACCCCTCCTTTATCTTCTATACACCAAATTTATCCTTTTATATAGACAAAAATCAACCAATGTATATTCCAAAATTACATAGACACATCCTAAAGATTTTTTCTTCCCCAATGCCCAAACCTATATCCCTTATAAAAGATCTAAATGAGTCATTTCAGTGATGGTGTAAATGCCTTAACATGTCACATTATTTTAAAAGTTTCATTTAATTATTATAGATATGTTGTAATATATATAAATATTATACTCAGTATCATACATATTAAACAAATATTATTATTATGAAAACACCATTATAATCCCTCTTTCTCGCAAAATGGTTGTGAAAGTATCTCTCATGTGTACGTACGACTTACCATATCCAAGTATCAATACAATCAATTTTTCATAACCATATTTTAGGGATATGAATTATTATGGGTATTGTATTTATATATTATATATATGAAATGATTCTATTACTAAAATTACAATATCATTTCTACCTTCTTACCGTCCCATCCTCTGGAAAATGATAATGTCACTCATGGAAACATGTGAACTACCACCTCCACGAAGAGATGCAATTAATTTTTTAAATTTATATATTACATGGATGGTAATGATTATGAATTTGATTATTTTATATCATATATATGGTATTATAATTTTAAAAAGATGAATTATTTACTTTCATTCATCCATCCATTGAAAAGTGAAAACCCTGTTTATGGGTACATATGGCTTACCATCTCTATGAACGGGGTAATTAAGTTTTTCATCACAAACTATTATGGATTTAATTATATAAATAATGAATATATAATATATTAATAACAAAATTTATATTATTTATATTATGAAACTGTGATAAATTATAACTATTGAAAAAAAACCAAGACATACATAAAAAATGAAGCTACTATCACTTGTAGTAATAATGTTAATATGGAATTATCAATAAACATGCGATAAAATAATATAAGTAAATAATATTTATTTTGGAATATATTATTATGGAACATGAATATATTTATATCAAAAAAACAGTTATTTTATAGTATGATTGAACTTGTATGATGGAATCCGAACAAGATGTAAGGGATCTTATGTTATTATCTCTTTTTTACAGAGATTGTTTATTATTAAAGCTATTATGAAGAAATATTATGACAAAACTCTCAAGATACTAATTTATTTTCATCTAATATAGTTATTTCTTTAGAGTAATGGTTTTCATTTAACTTTCCTCACCTTATGTTTTAAAGATACAAAAAATATTTTAAGGAAATTCAGCTTTATTTCACTTTTCTATCAAAAAATGTCTGTCTTTGATATTCAACATTTCTAAAAAAATTAAACAAGGTTTTACAATTATAATATGAATAATTAAATAAAGATTTAACTAGTTTTAAATTTTTAGAAAATGGTTTGAATTTATTCATCTTTTCATTTTCCAAATGTGGTACTTTTTGACATTTCCAACCAAAATATGGATGTAAGGTATTTTAACTTTTGTGGAATTAATAGAATTTCCCTCTATCATGACTGATCAATTTTTTTAGGAATCATTTAATGTTATCATGGTTATTTTCATAGAATGTTCTCCCATAAAATTTTTTATATTTTTTATATTATAGATTTTGAAATAGAAAGGATATTTTCCTCAAGATTGTTTTAATGATATTTTGATTCATCAAGGAAAATAGCCTTAAATGTTTCTTATTATTCACTAGGAATATAATATAAGGAAACAATCATTATTCTTTCTCTTGATGGTTTATGTTTATGATTTCATGATGTTTATAAAACCCTTACATTTTCATGGGTCAATCTATTATGAAATGTTTATGAAAGCTACCTATATGAATTTGCTATGATATGATAAATGGTTTGTAATCATGTGGGAAACATATGTATAGTTTTAATTATGAAAGGGGCTATACCTATATCTCCCTCAAATGAACTTTTTAATGATTCATATCGTATGAGGTATATAGTACTAGAATGGGGAGCTAACCTTACTCTTTATAGTAACATTTCTACGATGACAGTATTTTGAGTGAACCATGGATAATACCATAGTTTAAGGTGTGAACCCATTACACTCAGATAGTCTTGAAAAAGAACCTTGAATACTATTGAAATGATTTTCTATGATTATATGTAATCCGGAATTCCATTTATAATGACTATATTATTCTCTCATGGATCATTCTCTTTGATTCCTTTATGATCCATGTCTTATAAACTGCCAAGAATTACACCTTTAATTAGGATTATGGTTACTAATATGTAGTGGATTTTTTGAAATGGTATGTTCATATTCTAATAGAATTTTTATCATTTTATGATTATATTATCATTTATATCTCCCTTGTTTAGCCTTATTGAGAATCAGAGTTAACTTTTTCTTATGTTACCTTTCCCGGGTTATGAAGAGTGGCTTTATGTAAGATATTTTTAAGAAGATTGATATTTATGAAGATCTATGAGGTAGATCATATAGAGCTATTATGAACCTATTGTTATTGTTTCCATGTTTCCAATGATACTAGACCTATGAAATTATAGAATAGATCATTATGTTATGTTATAAATATTCATATATGAAGTTTTGATATCTATTTAAGAAAGGCATGGGTCATTATTACAATACATATAAGTTATACTGAATGTATTCAAATATATACCCACGAATTCAATGACTATGTAAAATCTAAATAATAATATATTCATAATACATATAAATTCTCATAATGATCTGGGTTTCTTATTAAGTGTGTTATTTAGATTATTATTCTTTTAAATTAATTTTATATTTTTTTACACCCCCAAATAAATCGAATCCTTTCAATTTAGACTTGTGATCAGTACTCATGGGTTTTTTATTTTAATTATTTTTGTGAAAACCCATGTAATAAACATGTTCAATAAAAATTTCTCAGTAAAATAGGAAAAGGTAAATATGAAGTCCTTCTAGAATCGCACGTAACTAGGTTTCCAAATAGGATAGCATTATTGAAAAGTAAATAAAATAGGCATTAATGAAAAAACTACCATCCAATGACTAATATAGAGTGATACAAAACAAGATTAAAATAAACTAAATGACTAAAAAACCAAAAAATTAGTGAGGGAGAAAAATACCATAAATTAATTTGAAATGAATATAAAATGATAAAAAAATTATCTTCAAGACCATTTTCTTAATTTTGAGGGATACTTTCCCAATAAACATACAAAACATGAAAAAATATACATAGTTTATTTATACCCATTTAATATGCATATTTTTACCCTTTTTTGTTCTTAGATGAATTTCAAATTCATCCCTTAAACTCTAAAAAGAATATTCAAGATGATTTTCTAATTCCTGAAACACAAAAAGTAACTTCTAACAAATCATAAGATCTATAAGTCATTATTCATGATTCTAAATATATACCAAAACAAAAATGGTTATATTAATTTATCCAATGCAGATAAATAAGATACATTAATGACTAAAACCTGAACAATAACAACCAATGTTCAGTTTAATCTACTCCACAAATGGTAAATGTTAAGACTATGTCGGAATATGTCAAACCAAATTAAAAAAAATTAAAATATTTTATCACATATTTTTTTCAAGATTAACATTAAGATATATTCTTATAAAACAATAAGTAACTCAGAATTTCATATTCCAAATATGTGAATACATTTTCTCTATTAATATATTATAATGAAATAAATCACCATAAAACCAAAATGAAAAATATATGCTTCCAAAAATTAAAACTATACTTATTCCTCAAATAGAATAATATACTATTCAATATATTATATAAATAAAATAATGAAGTAAATTCCATTAGAAATGATGTGAACCAATTTTTCATGAAATCACTATTTTGTTCTAAGATCACCAAAACTATCCAATATACACTATTAATTTAATTAATATTTTTCCCAACTAAAATATTTAACTAAATATCAGGAATATATTATGTATTATACTCCCCTTAATCATATGTTCTCTAAAAATATGACCTTCTAATAAATCACTATTTATTATTATTTTTAAATTTCAACATATTCCCTAAAATACATAAACGAAAACTATTTCGGATAAATCCTTATAAGTTTTGTGATTCTTATAAAGAGAACATCTATGATGAAACTATTATACAAAATATATGTGAATCTTAATAAGTAAAAATTTTTACCCATTAACTTTATCTTTGGAAAAATCATAGGTCCTTGGTATAAGAGTTAAGTCTTGGACTGGGAAATTGACTCAGATAATTCACATGTTCCCAACACATAGAACATTGAAATATAAATGCTACATTGGGATGAAAATCAAATCCCTATATAAAACACTTCGTTTGTCCTTGATAATTATATCCTCTATGTGATTCTTTTTTACAGAAAAAATATCTTACCATTACTTTGACACATTTCCCTGAGTTCCTCTTCCCACATACTTGACATATAAGAAGCTCAATATTCTACCCCAATAGTCTTCCTAAAACATCCTATTTTTCAAATTAGGTGTGTTAGGAAACTCACCCAAGATGATATTATTGATCATCTAATAATATAGTTAATTAAGAATAATAATAAGGTTTCCTGTAACAAACCAATAATTTTATGAAATATTTTACTTTAAATGATATGATTTCTTAGATATTTTCTGTTTCACGCAAATTTGAATTTAAATAAACCATGTAATATTATTAATATATTATTTATATGTTATTTACTTGTAATTTTATTGGTGTGTTTGAATAAGATTAACTAATTTATCTAATAAATATTGATGTCCAACTCAATATAAATATATTGAAAAATTTTAGAAAACAATCACACAATATTTAGTGATGTCATTTTACTCATAAAAATACATTTCCCCAAAAATATAATTTCATATAGACATCTTATGAAATTTTTATAAACCATATTTGAAAAAATTAATTTCATTTTTGAAATCAATATGTCAAAATTATCTTAAGATAAAATTTTGAGAAAATTTTATTTTTTTGATGAATATTGGAAAAAATTTAATTTTTATTAATAAATATATATAAAAAGTAGAATAATATTTTTCAGAGAATTAAAATTTTATTTTTTGTTTGATTAAATATAATTCGATAATGTATTTTTAATGGGACTTATACATGAATTTACAATACAAACATTTTATATTTTAAAATGTAATTTTTCCAGAAACAAACTATTCATTGTTGATTTTTTTATATTTAATTTTAAAATAAATATTTTAATTATTGTGATTTTTATTTTTAAAAAATGGATTAAATATTTTTAATTTTTATTTAAATATTTAGTAAATATTTCCTTTTATTTTTTGAGAATATGAATATTAATATTTGTTAATTATTTCACCACGGTATTGAGTAAATTATGTAATTAAACATTTAAAATTACATGGTAAGAACTATTAAATGACCCAAACACTTAAAAAATCTTATTGGGTGACTATATATCGACTGCAATAATATAAGGGTTGAATTTATGAAAATTTATGTATTGAATATATTTTTTAATATATTACTTCAGAATATTATAAGGATTATTTTCAGAGCTATTCATTGTGAGGACATGAGATTCAAAGCCTTGATAAGCCTAGAATTAATTTTTAAAATATATGATATATCATATGTATGAATTTCTCCAAAAAAGTTGATTAAATATTTAATGGATGATCAAATTAGAAAGTAGAGGTCATTGTTGGGCTAGAAGCATGGGTTTACCCTATGTGTGACATTAACCATGAAGCACATTAGACACTCGGGTTGGGTGTGGTCATGGGAGAATGTTTAAATAATTAAATTATTTAAAATAAAATATTTAATAATATGTTTCATGAACTCATAGTTGTTTATAAATATGTTGCTATCAAAAAAACATATGGTTAGCCACATAAATCTAAATCCTTGTGAGAGATCATTGGAGGATCATTTTTAGATGAATAACCACTATATCATGGATTTTCAATTAGTGCACAATAGAATTTAAGGATATTTCCATTGAAAATTGTGTGTATTTGTTCTTCATCCCCAATCAATCCATCCTAATGTTTGATGTTGTTTAATTTGGATTTATCCCTTTTGATTTATTCCTATGAAGATCACGAATCAATCAACTAAAGAATTGTTTTGTGGGTTATGTGAATATCATGTAGGGGATAGATATTATCTAAAAATTGAGATATCATTGTTGATTATACTATATCTCCTCATTCTTCATTCTAATGAAAATTAAAAGAAGCCAACATGAAAATTGAGTGAGGTCCATTTATCATGTTTGTTTCTTGTTGATTTCATTCCCTATTCTTTATTTATTGTAGACAATTACTTTGTCCAATGAATAAATGAAATACCTTGTATTTGGTCATTTTGAGACCTTTATTTTGCACAATAGACCGATAACATGGGTATCACACATGATCAAGGATGTAAGTGGGGTGTGATGATGAAAATGTATTATCAAAGATGGTTTAGGGTGGAATAATGGTTTCTGTACATCCCAGTTTATACTATGACATAGAACAATTCATGTAGATGATTTTGAAATGGATTCAAATTCCATGATAAATGATTTCAAGGGTATGACAACCTTCGATTTTTGTTTTCTAATGAAACATGTGATGGTAAAACCATGTGAAAAAACATGCAATCTAGATCTGGTATTCTATTAAAATCTAGGTTAGATGGTGTGTAATCAGTAAAATAAAGGACATGTGGTAACCCCTTTACGATGCTAGGTTTTTGGAATAAAAATAAGTATCACTCACAGCATGACCACTTTCTTGGAAACATTTCATGTACAAGAGGAGGTATACTAACATAGACACTATTATCAATACATATACACTGCTAGCTATACATTGAACTTTCATAATTTCATGGGCTCTCACAAGCTATATACCTAAACACGGATACAAGCATGATACAAAATACATAGGTAAGACATAGAGATAAAGGGAAACCCCTTTCATTATCAGTATACAACGTATACTCCATCAAAGATATCTTGGGTACTTTTCCTCTTTAGATTGGACATATATTTTTGGGGTATATTCCCTTGACCCTTTCCCTGAGGGTTTGTATGGATTCGCATCATATTCAAAGGATGGAGATCTCATCCGAGGAACTTCATTATTGGATATATTTGTGAGAACCCCTCTATGAGGTTATGTGTGAGATCATCTATCATCATTATTTCCCTAGGTGGGGTTATTATTATAATTTTGGCCAACACAATTCACACATAAAACCCATACTTAGTGGGATAATCCATATTTGGATGTTTTCATACCCAATGGCATTAACTGTGACCCCCATCCATGTATCGTTCTTTTATAATATTCACTATGTACTTATTATGTTGATACATGAAGAGAATGGCATCTAATATGGACTTTATCAATGGTACGTTACTCTTATAGTGTGTTATCCTGGATTAGTTCTATGTGGAACCTTTTAATCATAAATCCTAGACTGCAAATAATGTTGTGATTATAATGAGAATTTTTTGTCTATATTAAGTATATCTGTATGTTCATGTTTTATATAATGGTTTTATATACCTATGACGATATGACTAATAATTTTCATGATACTATATTCATAGTGATATTGAGGCCTCCTAACAGGTATTGTTATACTCACACATATATGGGATTTTCCCACTTTTTTTGTGTCTTATGCAGATGATCGACCTTTTAACTGGGTCCTAGATATACCATGAATAGGCAGATCTTAGTGAGCAGTATATATCAATTTTTTTTCTATGGCTACCTTCAAAGAATTTTTCTCCCACTTTAAAGGCTAGACATGATTTCATTTTTTTTATTATGTTCTTGTATTTGACCATTTTTCTTTCCAGTACTTTTTTTCATACTCTGATGGCTGGATTTTAGATGTATACTTGAATGGTTAGTAGTTTTTTCATTTAATAATTGGATGGACTTGGAGATGTTTGTGTGTGTCTGGGAACATTATGTTAATTCCTACCATGCATGGTATTTTCCAACATAGTTTTGGTCACTATCCAATGTCTTATTGGGGATGTTCTTGGGGTAGTCACAATAGAGGCCCTGTTGGGATGGGTTGAAAAAGGGTGGTATCAGAGAAATCAGTTCTACCTTAGGATTGAAGCTTATTAGATTGGTTTGGGGAAACATTAATATGTATTTTGAGTTTTGATCCCAAGATAAGGACTCCTGTGTTGGTGCAGCTGCAGTTGTATCCATACACCATGACCCTGATAACATATTTTTCAACCGAGTATAGGTATACATTAGTTGTAGGGAAGACATTGGTACATACATTATATTGGAATGGGTTGCAGTTTCTATTTCTTTATTATGCCATTTCTTTATATATAATTATCAATTGGGTTACATCTTGTCTCTTTATGGATTCCTTTGTGATGTTTTAAAGATAAGATATAATATGAGGATTATGAGGAGGATTCCATCAGCAATGAGGCTTCGATATAGGGACTTCTTCAGGAGGTTTTATCTCTAGGTGTGTAGAAGTCTTATAACCATATGTTGAGCGGATAATTTTAGCACTAGTTCAATTAGATGAGGTGTGAAGTCTGATCATGCTTCACGAGTTTCAGTGACACTGATACCTCATGTTTTTAGTTGATCCCATACTGTAGTATTTTGAGGACTATTATAAGTGGTGACATGAGTATTATTCCTTTTTAGGACACCAAAAAATCATATAGTTCTCCTTGTAGCAATCCTCCTCTATGGATCTACAAGACAATGGAGAATCTTACTGACATAGTCATATAAATTGGTGATACATTTATAATTATAGTTTTAGAAAATTTTAAGGGAGGAGTTTTACCTATACACCTTGAGGGTTGTGTACATCCCATAAATTCTACACATTTAGTAGGGCATCACAACTATGGCTGAGAATTCATTGATTTTCACTATCCTCTCTCGGAACATGATGGATATGGTGTGTGGTCAATTATTTTGAGGTGAAATATTAGGTAAATGACTACATAGAGACATTAGAGATCTCATGATAGGAATATTGATTAATTACTATGGTTTTATCTAAATACTTCTTTAGTAATTGATCGTTTACTAGATAGTATGTCACTGAGAGTTTGTTCCAATATTTAGAACATAGTAGTTGAGACTTTGGTGATAGGGACCTAATGATTGGAATCATGGCCCAGATGTACAAGAAAATTTAGTATCTAATCTCAGTATTGAGTCTCTTTAGTACAGGGATAACATGATAGATCTAGTCAGTTAAGGGATAGGTGGTGCTATTCATGTAAAAGTGATGGATGTATATATTTCTTGATAATGTATCTCCCTTCATGTTGTTGATAGAGAGAAAGTGGATGGTCCCTCTATGCAGGGACATATGTATGAGTTAGAAGCTCCATAGGGTGTTAGATATGGCAGAGGTGTTGGGAGAGAAGATAGAGGTGGTATACATTTTGACTTGTTACCCCCACCACCCTGAGTTGGTCTGCACAATGATTAGGGATATTTGAAAATGAGCAGAGGAAAGTTGTATGTATTTGAGTCTTATAACCTAGAGGCTTTGTTGATTATAGGAGTCATGATCTATGTATTTTCTTGCATATCTTCATTACTGATATAAAAGGGGGAGGTTGATTTATTTAATACTTTTTCATTGGTTTGAGGCTTATAGATTCTAGTTGAGCCTTTTTCTTGACCATTTCCCTTAGATACTCCTACTAGAGATGAAACAATGGTCATCAACATATCCATATAGGGTGACAAAATTTTTGGTGATGAGATTTTATTTTGGGAACTCTCCATATCAGAAATTAGGACTTACAACATTATCTTAGTTATGTAATTATTCATTACAGTTCATGCCGAGATAGCCTTTTTCTGGTTGAGGGTGTAGTGTGTTCGCAGGATGGGATGTGGTTTTCAGTTGTGACTAAAAAGTAATACAATGTATAGAAATAATTATTCATGGATAGGAGGGTGCAATATATCACTCGCCAGTTTTATAGAATGATCCTTGGAAAAGTGGATGCTATGATTTTCTAATATCATGCAGTTGTGGAAGTGTATAATGGCACATTTCTGAAGGAAATTCTAGGTATACCTCCCCTCCGGCTCATAGAGCTTCATGATATGGGATTATAGTTGTAGGACGTAAAGAGAAAGGTCTCTATTATTCCGCATGTTTTCACATCAGTTCCCTAGTTTTTTTACCAATAAGGTATAAAAGAGCATTAGATTGTGTTTGGATTACTGTCATAAAAACAATGTGTCCCTAAAGAAAAAGTACCCACAACTGATTATTGATGACATCATCAGTCGGTTGAGAGGGGAATAATGGTTCTCAAAGATTGAACTTAGGTCATGATATCTCTAGTTACGAGTATAGGATGAGGATATATCAAGGATGTCTTTTTGATTTCATTTTAGCCAGTACGCGTACTTTGTTATTACCTTTGGTGTGATGAATTCCCTATTAGTGTTCATGGGACTCAGAAACCAGATCTGCCAGCCATTCTTAGACTGGTTTGTGGTATTATTATTCAATGATATCCTAATGCACTTGACCTATGAGGGGGAGAATGCAAGACAAATGATTGTCATTATAAATGTGCTCTCAGATAACCATCATTATGGAAATATCTCAAAGTTCTAATTCTATATCCATAAAGTCCACTTTCTAGGATATTTTATCTTAATGTATGTTGTAGATGTAGACCCAAAAAAGTTCAAGGTAGTTTCAGATAGGTATCCACCCAAGATAATTATGGTGGGGTGTAGATTCTTTACATTGGAATGATTCTATCATATATTCATAGTATATTTCTCTTATATTTCGGCTCTCCTGATATCTTTGACCAAAAAGCGTAATATTTTCATTTGTACATAGATGTTCTAGTCAGATTTCCAAAAGTTGAGTCTATGATTGACGAGTGCTCTCATCTTGTGATATCTAGAGGATGTTGTCGAATATCTAGTGTTATATTATGTATCATAGATAAATCATGTTTCTATTATGATACATAGGTATAAAATGATACATTGTGGTTTATATCAGCCGATAGCACAAAAAAACTACTCAACCCATGATTTTGTATTATCTATGGTAGTCTTCTCACTTAAAATTTTTTGATAGTACAATATGGAAAAGTTTTTTATCTTATATTATAACCATAAGAGTCTCAAGTAGAACAAATCTTATAATTATATTAAATTGAGATAGCGGTTATGAAAAGATTCATCCCAAGATTGTGACTTCAAGATTTTATATACTCTTGGTATGGAGAACATAGTAGAAGACTCCTATAGAATGTTATATTCTTATTAGTTTTTTTAGTGACGCATCAAAAAATATATCCTTATTTAAATTATAGTTTTTATAATGGATTTAGAATCTTAACACCTATAGATGGTTTTTACCCCACTGATTTATAGTGATTGAAGGAGGAATATCTAGGGAATTACCATTGTGAAACCCTACATACTCATATATCTACTAGACATGATCCTATGAATATTATAATGGTGGTGAGAATGTATTTATTTTAAGATGATGGATGTCGGTACCAGTTGTTCTAAGAGAGGAGGTATTGAGGGTGTTCAATAATACACCCTTAGTGGTACATTGAAGTGTGAAGAAGATATACCAGGAACTTTCTAGGTATTTATTGTGTAAAATTTTATTTAAAAGGGATTTTAATAACTTGTATCTTGACACATTACATGTTAAAAATTGAATGTTGAAGACCAGGTTATGGTAGGTATAACTCAAACCCTTAAAGAGACAGAGTAAAACATGGATGTGATATATATATATACATCATGATGGGGGTTAGCATGTATTTATGGAGGACATGATCCCATGTAGGTGATCATAGACAGACTCATAAATTCATCCCAATTCTTATCTATTTCATAGAATAGTTTAGTTGATAGCATGGGATTCCTTTTCATGTAGAAGATAGTTTGAATCCATGTATTTCCATTGATAATCATTTTTGAACATGATGCTATCTTCAAATCTCAGTCATATAAGAGACTATAGGATTCCATTTGGACTTATATTTTTTTAACATGAAATTTCATCCCTAGATAGATGGATAGACTAATTAGACCATTCAGGTCTTGGTTAGAATGTTGTGGGATAACATATTTGACATTGCACATAGTTGGTAGGATCACCTACAATTGATGGAGTTTTAATACAACAATAGTTATAATTCCACCATCGTTATCACACCATTGAAGGCCTTTTATTAGAAACCCTATAGGTAAACACCATGATGTACTATCCTGTATATGCCATCTCTTTTGGGAACATATTTGGTGCAAGAAACTACAGAAAAGGTTTAGATCATCTAAAGGTGCATGAGGACTGCACAAATCCATCATAAGTCCTATTCCAAACATAAATGGATGAATTTGGATTTCGATGTAGGGTACTTTGTGTTATATAGGGTATCACCTTGATGGGGATAGTAGATATTTAGTTGGGGAGATAATATATCTTCGGGATTCATTGGTCCTATCCAAATACTACATAGAATTGGTGAGGTAGCATACTAATTTTCTCTACCACTGCAGTTTGATAGGGTACCTATGTTTTTCAATATGTTAGAGTTAAGGAGGTATATGTCTGACCTATAATGAACCAGGCCAGGTTGTCATCTGACCCAGCACCCGACCCGGTTCACGACATGGACCAAAGGGCGTTCTGATCCCAACAAGCTGGCACAAGTGCTTGAGTTTCAAAAATAAAACATGTGAATGATTTACCCGAATAAAAAAATATAAAATGAACTACAAGCTGAATAAACTGAGACTAAAACCAAAAAACCAAACAGAACCTTACACGAAGTTGAGATTTAAATTTTAGAATGTGAACTAAAAACCCAATAGAGACTACAACAAAGGAAATCCAAAACCCCAACACAAAACTCTATGCGACATGAGGAATCACATACCCAAGCCCCCGCAAAAAAACCAACATGATAGTGCCACTGAAAATCCAAATCACCCTTGCTATCCTCGATGCCTCAACCTAGAATGCAAAAGATACAGGATATAGATGCACCCAAAGGTGTATGCAGGTGTGAGCCAAATTCCCAGTAGGATGCCACCGAGAATGGGTTCTACGCATAATTATTAAACGACAAATACATTTGCAATTTAATAGAAGAAAAATAAATGAATTCTTAAACAATTTTAATGAATTTTTTAAGGAAAACTACTTTATAGAAAAAAAACTTAAATTAAACCACACACACACACACACTTTCATGGTAACCCCAACGTCACACTGTGTGACGACGGTGAGTGAAAAGAAAAAGAGGATCACAACACATAGGAGAGTCTATAAAGATACTAGAGAGAATTGGGACCCTAGAACATCCTGTCTCCATGAATAGTGGTATAGAAACAAAACAATATACATTCTCATGCACGAGCCACTAGTAGGGTAAAATATCTATAACCTAGTGGTCTCCCAACATCATCCAAAAGTTTAGTTAGTGTTCTAGTCATTAATACACCTATGTAAAACTGGGCCGATCGCACTTGTGTATCTCTAGTGCACTAGTCCTAGTCTACCAGCCTTGCACCAAGGCTTCCCATTTGTGCTAAAGTAGCTTATAGTTCATGTCATATACCAAACATAAAAAAAGAGGTGTTATCTGTACCCAATACAACACTCGCACACAAAAAAACATTTAAAAATAATATACACTCTAACAATATCCCAAAACTAAACTTGCATCACTTACACAACCAATTAAAATGACTACACTGTCAAAGAAACAGTTTTTATAATCAAACACACCATTAAAATAATTTTTTAAAAACATTTACTCACACATCACATGACTTTACACACCAAAAACATTTACACAATTTAACCCAAAAAAATTTTCACCCTCAAAAATTATTTACTAAAAAAATTCAAATTTTCATAAAAAAATTTTAAAGAGAAAAACACTGATTTACACACTAGACTGACCCAAACCTCTTACATGACCACATGCACACAACGCCACATTAGGAACACAATCTGCATCATGCATGCGATTAAAGATACCATCCATATGGTTAAATAGACAATTACTATAGTTAACAAACCTCCAAAAAAAACTTTCCAACCCTTTTTAAAATAAACTACACAACTAAAGCACCAAAAATCCACTCAAATGCTCATTTAAGATAGAAAACATACCAATGCAATACCAACCCACCAATTGTGACCCTTGCACATTCTAACAAACTAACTGCACAATTTATAAAACACTAGTGAATAGTCTGACATGGGTTTTCATAGTAACAACATACTCATATCATCTAAACACACTAATAAATGAATTAAAACCTACTATACCTCAGATACAAATTAAATCACACCAAACAAACTAATTAGTAACATAACTTCACAATTTAAAAAACACTAACAATTAACTAGAGAGGAGATTTTAGTAGCATGTAGACATATAATGAAAACACGCTACTAAAAAATTTCATTGCATACTAAACATCAAATAAAATCAAATTTACGCCACAAAAATTAATTAAATAACACTCTAAACTAATTAAACAAGCAAATCAATGAATAAAATAATAATTGGATGTGGAACCACCTACCTCGCTGTGGATAACATCAAAATTTTGGTGTCAAACTATCACCGCATGAAAAATGTACTGTGAGCAATCTCAGTTAGATACTAATTCAAGAATTGAACCAAAAGTATGATAATTGGACCAAAAGTAACATGAATCCCTTACCCCAAAATTCTACCCAATGGGGAAACAAAAAACTGAAGTGAAACACACCTATAGAGAAGGTGCGGGAGGCTGGCCATCTGAGACGGGGAGGTGTCAGGGGTGTTTCGTGCCGAAAAAAGGTCTAGCCATACTATGAAAGCGGCGCACAACTGTGTGATTGAAAACAAAACTCACCTGATGCCTATACGTAGAGGATGTGCAGTGCAAGGTGAGGCAAGACGGTACTAGTCTGGTTCACCGGAGGAGGCAGAATGGTGCTGCTAGAGAATCCAAGGAAAGTTCGTGTGCACGAGTGTCTAGCCGGTAAGAGGAGGGGCGTGCATCGGTTGTCTAGGAGAGAGGTAGGGCGGCACGCGATGGTGAACCAGAGGGAGGTGGGTGTGCAAGAGGCAGGTGTAAGTAGGGTTTTGGAAAGGGGGTAGCAAGATGGGAGAGAGGTTAGGAAGAGTGTAAAAACATTAATAGAGAAAAAAACAAGAGAATAAATAATAAATAATAATAAAAATAAAAAATAAAAATAAAGAAAATAAAACCAAAAGAAAAGAATAAGACCAATATAAAAATTATAAATAATAATAAGAATAAAACTAGTGTTTTCTAATAAAAAACTTACTTAAAATATTAATAATAATAAAAATAAAAATAATTATTATTATTAAATTATATAACCATTATTATTATTAAAACAATTTGTTTCATTCATTTTCCTTCTTTCCCTTTTTGTTTTGCTCTCAAAATCTTATTCAACTTTGTTAATTAATTACTCGTGCACCAGATAGGGAACACGTTGGCCCGGTGAAGCCACACAGCTTCACCTATGCTCTTCCGGTGTAATGGAATTTGGAAATCCAAACACAAATTTACTAGAAAAAGCACTAAACTCATATCAGGTCTGGAAAAAACATCAACAAAAAATTATAAAGGAAAATAATATTATAAGATAAAAATTAAAATTAAAATCATTACAAAATTGTGATGTCGGGGTGTGACAATTCTCCCTAGCCCCCATGAACCTGTCTACCCCAGAAAGTACCAAAAGACTTGGCCAACCCAAGATTCCAAAAAAGTACATGATGATACCTAAAACTCATCATGAAACCCACTCTCCAAGAAAACCTATTAACATGGTCAAGGATGGGCAAAGCGGATTTTAGTGGTTGCACATTCATGAACACTTTGAAGAAAAATTATTTTTTCACAAGTTCATCCTATGGTGGCCTCCCCATCATATTAGGATTCTTGTAAAACATTGGTTCTATAATCCCAAAATGACTCACAAACCCAAAAAACCTCTAACAATCGCTTGACCCTCCACGTTCCCTAAGTTAAACCAATCCAACATAGGGGGAGATGCCGGCGAGACCCGCACTGGGTTTCCCCACAATTTTAGAATTTTCCTAACACCACGACACCTGTGTAGGTATTCCCAGTTTACATTGAGAGATACGCACTAACCCTTCATCACAAACACACCAACATAGGTTTACCATCATTAATTATTCCTATAGTGGAAAACACTCCCCTTCATGAACAAGTTTTGTTATGGGAAACCCCTAACCTAATGGAAATGTGGACAGGAACTCATCAATCCCACAAGACATGATCATATCTGAAACAAGTACAATTTTGATCCACAACCGACCACAATAAGGTTCATTAAGAATGCCTACTGGCTTTACCAGAATTTCGATTTTTTGATCCTCTTTACGGCCCAAGAGGTACTCCCATAAATTAAGTCCATAGAAAGGAGATAAGGGATTCATACTCATCACAAAAAAATAAAGCCTTAATAGAGGATACCGAAATAGGGGAAATATAAGTCATCCCCATCAATTTATTGTGGACTTATGTCGGACGAAGATCCTCCCCTATCCATGGAATTTTGACTGCGTGCAAGATTCACCCTAAAACCTAGGGATGGGGCCATGATGTTAGAAGAATCTACTACCTAGTAATCATAAGTTGACCACCTCTGACTAGAAATTCCTCTACTATTAAATCAATCTAAAAATTTCTCCTTGCATCCCAAGTGGCCACTCCGTCAACATACCCACTGAGAATTGCAGTGAATAACTTAGAGTGCCCGAATGACCATACAAGAGATAGGAGATTGAGTGGTATGACCGACCCGCAACATGAAATAATGGAAGGACCACTAAAATAACATGCCCCTTCGGTTCACACTACTAATAATATGAGGAACCTTCACTTCCTTAGGTACCATCGTGGGATGAAGCTAGTCTTGAGGATTACTCAAGACATCCCCACTCACGATGAAAACATAATAATCCCCATTTTTTGGTGTAGTCTCGCTAATACAAACATAATCAAGACAACATATGCCTACACATCATTTAGAGCCCCTAAAAACGAGAGAAATTCCCAAAATTTTCAAATCACTCAATGATATCCAATCGACCTCAACATCTACAAACACTCAACACAACCGAGTAGAACCATGCTCTCCCACTCCACTAGGAGTCTGGGATGAGCCAAGAACTGAGAGACTTTCTGGAAACCCATGGTATGTTTCTAGGGGATATCCCAAATAAGAAACACAAAATAGCCTTCCAAAAATCCAAACACATCACAAAGCAAACATCCACATTCTAGACACAAATCCAATAATTACAATTTAAAACAACAATTCATTTTTAGTGAAAACCCTCACTTGAAAAAGCAAGAACAGAATAACAAAGCCAAAAAGATCTTCTGAAAAATTCATCTTCACTATAAACATAAAGTCATTTTACAATTACAAATCCATTTAAATACAAAAACCCATTTGAGAGAAAACCCCACTTTTTAGGAAACAAGAAGCAGCCTTTGAAATCATTCACTCACCACTGATATTCCATGATGCCTCTCAAATGTGCATTTTCGTGACACTCAGGAACCCATACTCACGATCCACCAATTGTCCATTAATCACATCCATAAGCACATGTGGGCCCCCATATGAATACCACTGGACAAAACAAGGCTCTTCCGCTTTCGAAACAAAATATTCTCATTATTCCGAAAATACTTTTTTTCCTAAACCATTTAAAAAATTCATGGAAAATTTTCAAGATGATTCCCATTTCCAAAATAAATCACTTATATTTCAAAAAACCCAATATGTCCTTTTAGAAATCCAATTTGAAAAAAAATCAAATTCCAAAAAATAATGTCCAAGAAAAATGCACCCAAAATCATGTCAAACTCACAACAAGGGAAAAATAAGAGCAACCCCAGGGTTCTATTTTATTTTAAAAAAACACTTTCACACCCACCAAAAACATAAGAAAGACATCACAAACATTAAAGCACCTAGGTGGAGGACTAGTGGTCGTGTTTAACCCTGCAACATGGTTTAGAAGACCATGCCCTAGGTAACCACCAACCACTAGATGTCTCGAACCGTACTCTCAGGCATCACATGGGATGATACTCCATGTGAGACCGCACGTAGTACCAGTTTAGTCCTAAAATAATCTTACATACACACTGAATAAAGCCAAAAACATAAATACCATACTATCCCTGGTTACTCGAGGATCGAAACGTGAAAGAGTACAGGTCTCTCTTCCCGAACTTACCACTCGAGTACCGATAATCCTATCTCCGATCTGCTTGATACCCCAAATAACAAGAAACAAACCTCCATTGATACCATTTTGTCATGAACCAGGCTGGGTCACAGTCTAGCCCGGCACCCCACCCGGTTCGCGACATGGCCCAAAGGGTGTTCCCGGTCCCAACGGGCTGGTACAAGTGTCCGGGTATCAAAAATAAAACATGGGAATTATTTACCAAAATAATTAAATATAAAATGAATGGAAAGCAGAATAAATAGAAACTAAAAGTAGACAACAAACCAAACCCTTAAACTAATTCCATATTTAATGTTTACAACTTGAACTAAAAACTAAAAAAAAGACTATTATAATGGAAAACCAAAACCCCAACTCCAACCTCTGCGTGAAATGAAGAGTCACATCCCCAAACCACCACCACCAAACTAACACAAGAGTTCCACTAAAAACCCGAATCACCCATGCTATGCTCGATGCCTCAACTTGGAAAACAAAATAAATAGGATTTACACACTCTCAAATGTGTATGTAGGGTGTGAGACAAAATCTCTATAGGATGCCACCAAGAAAAGCTTCCACGCATAATTATTAAATGACAAATACATTTGAAATTTAACCGACGAAAAATAAATAAATGCTTAATTTTTTTAAATGAAAACAGTTTTAAGGAAAACTACTTTAAATATAAATAATATAAATTAAAACACACACACACAACTTCCTGGAAACCCCAACATCACACCATGGTCCGATGGTGAACACAATGAAAATTAGGATCAAACTACATAGGAGAGGAGCTAAATACACTACCAAGATGTGGGACCATATAACATCATGTCTCGGTGAACAATGGTATAGAAACATAACAATATACAATATAGTGCATGAGCTACTAGTAGGGTAGAACATCTATAACCTAGTGGTCTCCCAACATCATCCAAAAGTTTAGTTAGTGTTGTAGTCATCAATCCAGCTAAGTTAAACTGGGCCGATGCCACTTCTGTATCACTAGTGCACTAGTCTTAGTCTTCCCACCTAGTACCCAGGCATCCCATTTATGCTCAAATTGATAAGATTTCATGTCATATTTTGAACATAAACAAACAAAAAAAATGACGTGTTATTTATACCCAACACTACATTCGCACACAAAAAACCCTTTACAAAATAATATGCGCAACAAAAACTTCCCAAAACAAAATCTGCATCACTTACACGACCAATTAAAATGACTACATAGTTAAAGAAAAAATTACAGCATCAAACACACCATTAAAAGAATTTATTAGACAATTTCCACACATGTCAAATGAATTTACACACCAAAAACACTTAAATTTTTTAACAAAAACAATTTTCACCCTAAATAATTATTTACTAAAACAATTAAAATTTTCATAAATAAATTTTAAAGTGAAAAAAATTGCTTTACACACTAGACCGACCCAACCCCCTTACATGACCACACGCACACAACACCACCTTGAGAACACAATCTACATCACACATGAGATTAATGAAACCACCCACACCATTAAAAATTCCATTACTAGTGTTGAAAAACTACAATAAAAACATTCCAACCCATTTAAAAATACACCGCATGACTAAAACACCAAAAATCTACTCAAGTGATAATTTAAGACAGAACTTATACCGAGGAAACACCAAAACACCAATTTCAACACTTGCATATCCTAGAAAAGTAACCGCACAATTTATAAAACACTAGTGAATTATACGACATGTGTTTTTACAACAAAAACATACTCATATTATCTAAACACACTAATAAATGCATTAAGACTTACTAAACCTCAGGTAAAAATTAAGTCACACCAAACAAACTAATTAGTAAGATAACCTCACAATTTTAAAAAACCTAACAATTCACCAGAGATGAGATTTTAGCAGCAAGTACACATATTATGACAACACGCTGCTAACCAATTTCATTACATATTAAAATTCAAATAAAATAAACTTTGTGCCACAAAAATTAATTAAATAACACTCTAAACTAATTAAACTTGCAAATAAACTAATCAAAAAACAATTGTTTGTGGAACCACCTACCTCGGTGTGGAGAACATCAAAATCTTGATGTGAAACTATCACCGCACACCAAACGCACCGCGAGCAACCTCACTTATATCCTAAATCAAGAATCAAACCAAAGGTACCACAATTAGACCAAAAATAACATGAAACCCTAACCCCACAATTCTACCCAATGAGAGAAACACACAACTGAAGGGAAACACTCATTCAGAGAAGGTGCAAGAGTTTGGTCATGAGAGACGGGGAGGTACCAAGGGTGTGTCACACAGAAAAAAGGTTTGACCATAACATGGAAGCGACACGAGACTGTGCAAAGGAAAGAAACTTTCCAGATGCCTATTTGTGGTGGATGTGTAGTGTGAGGCGAGACAAGATGGTGCTGGTCTGATTCACAAGTAGAGGAGGGAAGGTGTCGCTGGAGATTCCAAGGAATAGTTTTGTACACGGGTGTACAGCTAGTAGGTGGAGGGGCATACATCGGTTGTCTAAGAGAGAGGTAGGGCGGCGCACGATGGTGTGCCTGAGGGAGGAGGGTGTTCAAGAGGTTGGTGCAGGTAGGGTTTTGGGAAGGGGGTAGTGTGATGGGAGATAGGTGAGGAAGAGAGTAAAAAAATGAATAGTGAAAAAAAGAAAAGATAATTAAGATAATATAAAGAATAAAAATAAAAAATACAATAAAAAACCAAATGAAAATACATAGACCAACATAAAAATTATAAATAATTATAAGAAAAAAACTATTGGTTTTTAATAAAAGACTCAAATAAAATAATAATAATAATAATAACATTATTACATGATATTACCATTATTATTATTAAAACAATTTTGTTTCATTTAACTCCCTTATATTTTTAATTTTTTTGCTCAAAATAAAATTCAACATTGTCAATTAACTACCCATGCACTGGGCAGGCAACATGTTGATCTGGTGAATCCACGCAGCTTCATCTGTTCCTTTTCTATTTTATGGGAACTAGAAAACCAAAAACAAAATTTATTAGAAAAATCACTAAACTCAAGTCGGGTCTGGCCCGTACCTCAATAAAAACTTATAATGTAAAATAAAATTATAAAATTTAAATTTAAATTTAAATAATTACCAAATTGCGAAGTCAGTGTGTGACATGACCAATCACATTTATTTGACTAAGGAGATCTAGACATCAGGGATGGAGGTACCATTGTAGAATACCTAAAATATATTGAATATCAATATGAGAGGATCCTCCATGGGTAATAAATTCTTTCACTGTGTGTCCTATGGACGCATGAGAATCATTTGGATATTACCTGGGAGCGAGAGGCCCTTATGTTGTCATATTACTCAAATCTTCGTATCTACCATTTAATTTTGGATTTATTGAATAAAAACCCCCAATATTGGGATAATGTAATTACTTTTGGATTTTCAAATATCACTATAAAAGATTAAAAAGATTATTTCTGAATCTAGGAGCTGATATTTCATGACATTACTTGGCACAAAATTTATTTTTGAAATATATAAAATATATAAAATATATTAAATATCACATGTGTGCAATTTTCCTCAAAAGTAGAATAAATCTTAAATAGAGGTGTTTATTGGGAATTTGGGGACACTATTGATATTAGATCATGGGTTTTACCTTATGTGTTACCTAACCATGGAGTTCATTGGACACTCTTATTGGGAGAAGTCGTGGGGGAATGTTTATATAAATTAATTTATTAAAATATTTTATTTTATCAACTTTTCCCTGGCCTGGATTTTGTCTATAAATATGATTTTATGGAAAAATATCAAGTTTAGATACATAACCATGGATATTTTTGATAGGGTGTTGGAGAATACTTTTCACATGAACAACTACAGGATCATGGATTTTTGATCAGTGTGCAATAGAATTTTAGGATCATAGCCACTATAATGACATATATTCATTACTCATTAGTAATCGATTCATATTGAGATCATAAATTTTTTTATTTATATTTATTCCTATTGATATATTTCTACAATGATGTGAAATCAATAAAATGAAACTTTTATTCACAAATCATGTGTATATTGATTGTAGGGTAGAAATTATTTGGGTTTGGGGATTTATTTTTTGATTATATTATATATGTTTGTTCATTGTTCTAATAGAAACATATAGATTCTGACACATACATTAGGTGAGGATTGTTCCACAGGTTTTTGGATTTTTCATTTCATCCTCCCTTTTTTGTTCACTGGGGGTAATTACATTGGCCTATATTTCAATTAAATACCTAGTACTTAATGGTTTCACAACCATTATTCATCGCAAAAGATCAATACTACAGGTACAAAAAACAATCTACGTATGATTGGGGGGAGATGATTATGGGGTATCAACAGAGATAGTTCAAGATGGATTGAAAATTTCAATTTATCCTAGTTCAATGGTGAAAATTTAGAAAAAATATTTGGATGATTTCCAAATGTATTCGAAGGATGGAACATGATGATCAGTGATAGAAAGGGTAGGCCAACCATGGAGTTGTGTTTTCTTGAAAGACATATGGAAATGACAGTATAGAAAACAAAACAAAAATATGATCTAGGATTTTGCGAAATTAATGGATACACGTCTTTTGATCAAGAATTACATACAGTATTGGAACCCCCTGTAAAGTGCTAGGGTTTAGAAAATAGATAAGTATCACGCACCTTGCAGCTCAGTCAAACATCATGTTCCCTTTACCTAAGGCTCTATGTGTACCTAGGGAGGTACATAGACACGAGCATGGATACTCATGCACAGGCACAGATAGACGTACATATACACAGTTAAGATTAAATAGGATTGGAAACACCATGTACTCAATCAGAGACACAAACACTATTTGTGATACATGAGTTGTACCATGTGTCGAAGGGACAATATGTGTACTACCGCAACGTGCCATGTAGTCCTTAAAATATTTCTTAAACTACTTATCCTCTTATTATTGGAAATTTATTATTAGGTTATGTTAAATAAATACTTTCTTAGAGAGTTTAGTATGGTGTCACATCCAATGCATATGATAGCGATCCACTCTAGGGAACATATACTGTAGATAGAGTTGTGGTAATACCTCTATGATTCCTGGATTGAGGTCCTCTATCCTCATCATTTACTTAAATGAGGTTCATGGTATCTTCATGACCAACACAACCGAGGAATAAATCTCCTAATTAGTGAGTTATTCTATATTGGGTTATTAGTATACCCCATGGCCTTTCTTTATATACCCATATATGTATCATTATCTTTGGTATTTCAGCATGTACTTATTATGGTGAGACCCAATGAGCTTGACATATCGAATGGACGCCATCAGTGATATTAGACTCCTAGAGTTTGTTATCCTAGATGACTGATATGTGGAAACATCAAGCAATAATACTTTACAAGAAATATGGTTGTGATTTTACATGATGTTATGTGTCTACTTTGATTATATATAGGTGTTCATGATATATATACTATTATCATATAAATGTGATGAGTTTAATACTATTGTTCTTAATACTATATTATTAGTTATTTTGAGTTTTCATATTGGGTATTTCTATACTCACCCATGAATGGACTTTTCCTGCACATGTAATGTATTATGAAAATGGAAAACAATTTGATGTGTCCATTTAGGGACTAGGTACAGGAAGAGCTTAGTGAGTCAGATACACCGATGTCAGTTCCTACGGTTACGTTGATAACAATCCTCATCCACTTTAAAGGTTGGGATTGTTTTTAGTTTATATGTGGTGGGCTTGGATTTGGCCCTTTTAATTTCTAGTAAATGTTTTTATACTCTAATAGTTGGATTTTAGATGTATGAATGCATGGTTATTTGGTTTGTTTTATTTCATAATTGTATGATCTTGGAGATGTGGTCATGTGTATATGTATATATAGCGAAGGCATCCCATGTGTGTGATATGCCTACTCGGTGATGCTCTCCAGACCCTAGTCTATTAGATTAGGTCTTGAAGTAGTCATGGTATGGGACCCTTTTGGATGGGTTATGACATTTTGGATCCATATGGATTATATAATGACCATTATAATATTATTTACCGAATAGACAAACATGTCACACTCATATTTTTTATAAGTGTAATGTTTTCAATATGTTGTTACCTAGAGGATATCATCAACTATAAAAACTATTTTCAAATGTAAAATATTTATATTAATAATGGTAGTTTTTTGTTTTTTATTCAATAAATAATTAAAATAAATTCTTGCACAACATTGATGCTGTAATTGTTTAATTTATTAAAAAAATAATTGATATGATGTTTTTTAAAAGTAATATAATTTGATATAATTAAGGTCATTCGCGAATTTTATATATTCCCATGTCATTTTGGGGATGTTTTAAAATTATTTAATCATATTATATTTTTTATTGACTTTGCTAAATTGAATGTAATGAATAGTGTCAAAAATTCACACTAATGATATTTTATAAGAATAATATTTTACTAATATATTAATAAATCATAAAGATATTAATTAAGAAAACATGGGATTAGGTATGGTCTAAAATATCCATAATTTTCCATTTAGGGTCTGATGAACAACTTTTAAGTAAAAATTACAACCTTTTTAAATAAAAAACATTGTTATCATAGTTAAAATTAAAATGGTTAACTAAGGGTTAATAAAAATGATAAGGTTTAAAATTACACAAAAAAAATGTATAAAATATGATGGTTGGTTGAATTAAAATATTATACAAACTAATATTAAAAAAATACCTTTTGATGTATTTTTATTGATATTGAATTTATTATAAATTAATATTTTGAGAAATTCCCCTCATCTCTATTTTAAAAGGACACCTCCTCATGTACATAATTTGACCAAATTTATCATTATATATCAAACATACTCTATAAAATTATCTTCTATACTTCCTTATCAATATTATAAATGATTTTTTATCCCCAAATAACGAACCCTATATCCCTTTAGGGGATACATAAATGATTTTCTTAGAAGAAGAGGTAATCACTATAGCCGATAAATTAATTTTTATACTATTATTTACCTCTGTTAAATATGTGATATATATCATAAAATAATAAATTTGGTATCAAAAATAAGATGAAATATTATTATTAATTTTATTATTATTATGAAAACACCATTATGAATCCTATTTCCCATAAATAAGAAATGAAAGTATCACTCGTGTGTACGTAGGACTTATCGTCTCTATTTAGTGAAACAATTCATTTTGTATACCCATCATTTATGGATATAAATTATGATGTGTTTATTTTTTATATATTATATTTATGAAATTTTTATAATTATTTAATAATAATAACTTTTCTACTTTCTTATAATACAATATTTTGGGAAACTATAATATCACGCGTGCGTATGTATGTACTACCATCTCCATGATGCGATGCAATTCATTTTTTGTTTACATTTAAAATAGTTGGTAATAATGATGAA
This sequence comes from Viscum album, assembly GCA_963277665.1. Classification (NCBI taxonomy): domain Eukaryota; kingdom Viridiplantae; phylum Streptophyta; class Magnoliopsida; order Santalales; family Viscaceae; genus Viscum; species Viscum album. The sequence continues at coordinate 1,772,413,334 of OY728123.1, forward strand.
ATTTATATATATATATATATGTTATATCTAATATAATAATAATTCTATAATGGTAAATTATCGTGTACTTTTGTTTCACTCCATCAGTCAAAAACTGTAAATAATGTTCATGTGTACGTACGACAAAACATCTCCATCAAAAGTGTAATTATTTTTTCTATCTCTATATATTATGCGTTATTATAAATATAGATATAATAAATATATATTATTTTTAAGACGTTATTAAAATTCTATATACTATGGGAAAATGATAAAAGTATAAGGATCGGGATAACCAAACCAGAACATGATTGGAAAATAAAGCAATTAACGCCCAAAATATTGATTTAAAAAAAACAATTATTAATAGATGGTTTATAAGAAGTTATAAATAATTAAAAAAAAATTATTCCTCATAGTTCTAACCATTGTCTAAAACCAAATACAATTTTTTGATAAATAATAATCATAATTAGTAACTAATAAAAATAATTTATTGATAGTCTAAATTTTGAAACATTCTTTTTAATAAATAAAACATTAGGTTTATCCTTACTCCCACATGGTTATCATCTATTCAGCTACTTTATAATGGTATATAAATAAAATTTTAATTAATCCAATCATTTCCCCAAAGAATTTCAATCTAGATTTTTAGTAAGGTAACACACACCATGAACTCGAATGATGGACGATATTTGGATGACCAAATATTTTTAGGGTTATAACATCTATTTGAATCAATACCAAAACAACATTCAATTATAGTATCTATATGGAGATGTTTTTGTAGAAAATAAACACTCATATATTTACCATAACATTGTATTTTTTCCTATACTTATAATTATCTTAAGGGTTCTTACTAATGTTCTATAATTCAAATATCTAAATATTCAATCAAACATTCTCTAATACATACTATAGTGATACTACTAGAAAATAAAGCTGTAGTCATGGTTTTAAACTACGGCTATAGGCACCAAGATAATGGCTATAGCTAATAGCCACTTTTTACTCAATCGTGGTTAGTATTTTCATGGATACAGGCCTCTAGCCACAGTTCATACCATGGCTATAGAGCTATAACCATGGTTCAACCCATGGCTAAATCCTTATAGCCACGGTTTGAAAACTCTATCACAGTCTAAAATCACACCTCATCTATAGACACATTCCAAAACCGTGGCTATATGACTATAGTCCTAGTTTTGGAACGTGGTTATAGGTTTTTACATTTCCTAAAAAACTAACATCGTTCAGCTGGTGATGGCCCCTTTCACCCCCTACACAACCCCCCTGCACCCCCCACCCCTTGAACCCCCTACACACACCTTGCACACCTGCCCACCCCTTGCACCGACCCTACAAGACACCCCCACTGCACCCCCTGGACACCCCCTAGACTGACCCGACCTCCCCCTAGACGGACACGCCCATGGACATAACCCCCCTAGGACATACACCCCCGCTCCTGGACCCCCCCCCCCCTCCGGGGAAACCCCCCTCCCCCTCTGGACAGAAATACCCCTGGACAGCAGCCCCACCCACCCCCTGCACAACCCCCCTTTCAGGCCCTGACATATCTATTACACCCCCTGCACACCCCCCCCCCTCGGTCCCCTTTCACACATGCACACCCCCACTGCACACCCCTTCACCCCCTGGTGGACTCTACTTGTACCACCCATGCTGGAAACCCCCCTACACCCCCATCACCCCCCCCTCTTATACCCCCTTGGACATCACCCCCACCCCCCGGACAGACACCCCCTGGACTGCACCACCCACCCTAGACAGAAACCCCCTGGACAACATCCCCCCACCCCCTGGATAGACACCCCACACCATGCCCCCTTGCACACCCCTGCACACCCCTCTTTAACCCACTACCCCCCTACACCCCCCCCCCTTACACCTACATACCCCACCTGGACACCCCTTTCACTGCCCCTACTAGACACCCCCTCCATAGCCCCCCTTGCTTCCGATTATCCCCTTGCACACATGCACACCCCTGCTGGACACCCCTTAAACCACCCCTACTGGACACCCATTGCACCACCCCTACTGGACCCCCTTTCAACACCCCTGTTGGACACCCCTTACAACACCCATGTTGGACACCCCCTTGACATCCCCCTTGCCCCCCCCCCCCCCCGCACAGCGCCCCTTACACTCCCCCCTGAACAACCCCCCTTGTACCACCCTAAACATCCTTTACACACCCCTTCCACACCCTTTTCCCCTTGCACACACACCCTTGGAAACCCCTCATGCACCCCCCATGAACCTCTCCTTTCACCACCCTAGTTGGACCCCCTTGTAGAACACCCCCACTGCACACCCATGTCCCTTTTCACACACAAATTTGCACACACCATTGCACCACCCCTATCAGACCCCCTTGCACCAACCCTGCTGGACACCCTCACTACATACACCCTGTGCACAACCCCTATTTCACCCCCTTTAAACATCCATTTCACCCCCCCCCCTGCTGGACCCCCTTGCACCAACCCTGCTGGACACACCTTGCACCACTCTTGATGGACACCCTCTCATTTAGCCCCATTGCACCCCCTGAAGATCCTCCCTTTCACTCCCTAAACATCCCTTTCACCCCATGCACACTATTTTCCCCTTGCAGACACTCCCATGCACCCCCCCCCACCCCTACTTGACCCCCTTGAACCACCCCTACTGAACACCGCCACTACACACCCTTGTCCCCTTGCACACACCCCATTTCACACCCCTAGCACCACCCCTGTTGGACCCCCTTGCACCAACCCTCTTAGACAACCCCACTGCACCCCCCCTTTCAACCCATGCACATTCCCCCTTTCACCCCCTAAACATATCGTGCACCCCCCCCCCCCTCCCCGCACACCCATGTCCTGTTTCACACACCCCTTCACACCCCTAACACCCCCTACTGGACCCCCCTTTCACCACCCTTGTTGAGAACCCCATTGCACAGCACACACCCCCTTGCACACCCCCTTGCATCACCCCTGTGGGACCCCCTTTCACCAACCCTATTGGACACCCCCACTGCGCACCCCCCTAAACAGACCCCCTCCCCTGGACAGACCCCCCACTCCTTAGTAGATTTAGGCTCTCATCCATATAGTGTTGTAGGAGAATAAATAGTGGCATAATGGCCACAATATTTGGATTAGTTTTCTTCTCACACACAATATGAAATCAACAAAAAACAATCAATTCAAAAATGGTGTCTGGTGTGTGGTTGTACTTGATTGGATGAACAGAGGAAATTTTATCAAACTAAAAAAAAAGGAAATGGTGAATTTATTAATGGAAGAATTAATTATGCCTCGAATTCCTTGGGTTTGTTAATTTTTTTTGAACTGAAAAAGAATAGACATACCTGGATTCACGTCAATGTAGTGACTATTAAGAGATTTGGAGGTGTGGTGGTGGAATGATTAAGGGTTATGACTACTCAAACAAAAGAATAACTTAAAAAGACTGAGGAAACATAAAATGTGGGTGATATAGATAATTTATAGCCTGTACAGATGCAGTGAAAGTAGTAGAAAGAGGATTTTGAACGGGCACATGATCCTGGTGAACTAACTAGCCACCAAGATCTATCATTTTCTTCAACACTGTAGTCCATGTTGAAAAATGGGGAGCAATATTATATCAATATAAATACATCAATGCAGGTTACAACTATTTTTTCTTATCATCAGGAACATATTGGATTATTTCTATGTGTTGTGGGTCACAAAAGGCTTTCATTTCTAGTATGACATTGCAATAGGCTCCTGTGGAGTTTCCATTCCAATTACCAACAACTGAATTTATGAAACCTATTTGGTTGAAGATAAATACTATATAAAATATATATTTATATAAATATCTCAATGTAGTTGAAGGATTTAGGGAAGGACGTGAATCTAAAAATAATAAAATAATTTTCTTTAAAAGTTTGTGTGTTGAGAACGAAATGGATTACGACCAAAGGGAATGTATAGAGGATCAAGACCAATGCTTTGAAAAGAGTTTCATCATATTTATTAAATATTTTATATGGAATAAGGGTATTTTAATTGTACTATATTTTTTTAGTAGGTTCCAAAATAATTTAATTATCTATGTAAATATGTATAAATTTTTTATCTATTGGTTTTATTATTATTTAGATCCTAATTGTAGATTTCTTTGTCTAATATGACTACTTAAAAGTTTTTGTGGTGTAGTAGTCACTACTATGAGAATCCAGAAAAAAATTTGTTTTATTGAAGTGGTGATTTCAACAATAAGTACAATAAATGAATATCCTTTCTAAACAAAAGGTTGTTAAGGGAAGTGATTCAGAACTCTCTAGTCTAGTTTTTTATCTTTGGGAAACCACTTTTCAAAATAGAATATGTCTCATTGGGAATTATATTTGAAAAATAACATGGTGCATTCGATTTGGAAATATCTAATAGTTTAAGGGAGAACTCACTCTGAGAATAAAATAAGAGAAATATTCTAGAAAGATCACTTCAGATGCCTATAAGTTGACAAATATTGAAATGAATATGCAATTATTGATAAGGAAAATGTACAATTTAAACATGGATGTTATGGTTTCTCAGGGAATTATAGATGTCATACCTCCTAATGTTACTAATCCTTTTCTCTATGTCAAATAAAAAATCTGATTTAATTGTTTTTTTGAATTAGTTTTCCCATAAAAACACTACCAGAGGTGCATGTTTGGTTGTGGGAATGGTTCATATTTTGAGGGAAAATTTGAAATGATATCCAAATGGGGTTTTATTGGGGAACAGGTTGATGATTTAGAAGCTAGTTGAAGAAGAATTCAAATATAAGAAGATTATAAATCCTCTAAAATTAGTTATTAAGAACAACATTTCCAATGTTGGGATTCAATAGGTAGGAAAAATAGAACATTTCTTAAAATTTAGATTCTCATTGAGTACTTTTTCCCTTTATCTTGGAATTAAATGTGAAGAGGAATACCATAATGTTGAAATATCATCAAAAAAAAATCAATGGAGTGTGATTGGTTTTGTGATGTTCTTAAGTGGAAGATGGAAATGTTTCAAGAAATTTATAACTTATGAAAAGGTGGTAGTTCTATTTGAATTATTTAGTCTTTCCACCTTGAGTAAACGTAACAATTTCAATTGAGTGGTGATGATGGGAACATGGTATTGGGTTGTTGATTTAGAGAATAATGTGGGGTGGTGTTGCGCTGGGGGTAGGTGAGTGGCTAATAACTTTTACAAAATTATTGTAAATGGTATTTGACACATGACACTTGTTATTCATACAGTCTTCAAACGGTGGATAGCTTTACCATGTTTTAATTGATGTGGAGAGGCATCTCCATCTTGTTAGTCCGAGTTTTCTTTTCTTGATCATTGGTTCATGTAATGTTTTAAGTCCACAAAGTCTTTTTGGGTTCTCCTACTTCCCTTAAAAGTGGGTTTTATTTTAAAAATAAAAATTCTAAGGCCTTCGGGCCATTGGAGGAAGATAGAAGGATGAAGCTCATGATGTGTCTCTATTGGAATTGCTGACTTCCATATTCTTAATCATCCACTAATTGAATTGGTTATATCCTACACATACTGGACACATATTATCTCTTAATGAACACACCAATGTAGATAAAAATGTTGGTCAAAATATAGTTTCAATAATCTTTTCATTTCAATTATTACAATAAAGTATTTGATTTAATGATTTATGTATGTAAAATATATACAAAAAAAACAAAAAAATCTCCAGAAAAATACGGGGGGGGGGGGGTAGAGAAGAAGAAGATTACACTTATGGTCATATCTCATGAGCCTTATCAACTACTTCTAGAATTGGTAGGTGAATGAAAAACACAATGGTAGTACAATGTGGTTCTATGATGGGGAAATAAAAAACTAGTGAGAGGTGGAACCAAGAATTATTAAGGAACAAGTGGATCTAGTATAGGTTAGTACGACATAACATAAAAGGTGGTATATGTATCATATTGAGTGAAGAAATTAGGGATGCTTTCACTGAAGTCTAATGTGGGACTCAAAAATATAGTGTCAACAAAGAAGTTGGTGTGAACTAGGATTGGAAGTGCACCTTTCAAAACCTAAATATAACACATAAAGTGATTGGTTGTATAATATGTTATACCGACACAATGTCATTTGTATGACTAATATTTGGGAATTGCCTTTTAAAATTTTCCATGCACATCCCCACCCCCTGCCCTTTCCCTTAAAACCACTCTGCCCCTACCACCCCCTTACACACCCTATTCCCACCCCCTGCAGACCCCCCCCCCCCATCCCACCCCCCTAGACACCCATGTTCCCACCCCATGCACCCCCTTCACACCCCCTGCAGACCCCAAACACACCCCCATCCCCCTACCCCAAAAACACCACTCTTCCCTCTAGACACCCCAAATGAAAACCCCCTACACACCCCACACACCCTACCCACCCCCATGAACATTCCATTTCAACCACTTAATTCAAGTAAATTCATAGAAAAATACTTAGATACATGTCACATAATAAAATCGTAACTCTTCATTTTATTCGACCTTCCAATGTAAATGATTTGTTTCATGGATCATTACTACAAAGGGAAAGATAATCTAAATTACTATCCTTGTGGTAGGTTTCTCTCACTAGTTTTAATGAAGGTGGATGTTGATTTGAATGTGGGAGAGGTGGTTAGATTCTATAAGAGTAATATCATATCTTCAATTCTATTTAATACCATTGGGTACTTCAATGATACCAACTGAAATTCGATGAAGCTAGATAGTTGGGAAGGAGTGGCTCAAAATTTAATTATGTATCCTTATAGATTGAGTCCCTATAGTGTGATATGTCCACTCCATTCCTTATGAAATATTTCAAGAGGAATATTATGGGTGAGTTCCATGATACCAGAAAATATGTATGGAATTTTGGAATTGGAACTAATAGATCCTTAAATTAAGTAGTGATATTTTATGATGAATTTAATGGAAAGTTGAATGAGAACATGAATGTCTCTAAGGATGATAAGTTTATGGTTTTATAGATCTCTTATTCTAGTATCTATAAACTACTTTAATTTGTTAACCACATTGAACAAGGTCTATAAATAAGTTCAAGGGATATATTTATGTTCTTCCTTGAAAAAGCTATAGGTTATTAGAAAATAATTTTTTAAAATAATAAATCAATTATGTAAACATGTTTCTAAAACAATGAAGAAATTATATAATTCAAATTAAAAGTTATGGCATAGGGAACCAACCTCAACCTCATGAAGTATTGATTTTGATGAAGACAACTCGAATATTCTTTTTTCCCTCTTGCACACATATGTAACTTCAAATATATATAAGGACACATAGCCCTTATTTATATATTTTCATGGCCAAATATTCACATGGGATCCATTAATATATGATTATACTTACATATACCCATTTACATTTACACATGTATACATTTATCATATCTAATTACAATCACACCTTGCCTCAATATATATATTCATACTTCCATGAGTGAATATATATAAAGGGGGAACTTATATATGTATATGATTACCTATGCATACACATGTAAGCCTTCATCAATGGCAACTCGAATCCACCTCAATGAAATCCAAAACACACTACAAAAATATAGGGAACCCAAAAATCAAAAAATCCCGAATTAAATTTTTTTCCTAAGAGTAAAAATGGAAGAAACCTTACCAAAATACAATGTTGAACCCACTGTCTTTGATGGTGGTGGATAGGACCAGCCTCGTCATAAGAAACCACCTATAAGAAAATAGTGGGAAAAGAAATGGGATATAGTTACTTCTTATATATATTTGATCAGTGTGTCAATTGTACATGATAAATGATACATGAATCCATAACAAACAATTAATAAATAATATTCAGATTGATATATACATACCAATACTAAATAACATGATCATTAGTAAAGCTCTTTATTTTTCAATGATCACCTTCAATTGCCAATTCGAAAATCAAAAATAAAAAAATATGGGAATAATGTAAACTACCATCCGTACTTAAAAGCGAGGAATGGGGATTATAAATTTTTCTTAACCTAGATAATCCATTACATGAATGTATAAAATACCTAAAACTCTTCATTCCTATATCCTTATTAATCTTCTAGATTGAAACCTCATTTTTTAGAATGTTATTATTCTAGAACTCACCTTTATTCTGAGTTTATATAGTTTTATCAATTGTATAAAGTTGAGAATTTTTCTTCTTTTATTGGTACTCAATACTCTTGGATTTTTCAAACCATTTTTCTAATATGATTAGACAATATTTTGGTTCATGATCTTCTTTCTTCTTGATTGAATTTTCCATCATTATCAAAACTATTTCCAAACATGTGATAATTTTTTCATTCATTTTATCTTTCAACAATTATTATTGTTATAAAATATATTTCATAAATTCATAACAATTTTGACTACTTGGTTTCCCTTACACACACACTTTCAACAGCCTTTAGAGTTCCCTTTTTTAGGCTCCCTTTCAAACTCCATACTAGAATTGTAATGCATTATCCCACTACAATATCAAATATTTATACTTAACACAAAACATTGATCTGAATGACATCTTTGAAATATAGATGATCTAAATAGCCTATTTACGAATGTAAACTCCACATTATTAACTGCACACACTAACTATACCAACCACTATAGGTAAATCATTAATTTTGGTGTGGTCTTCGAACCAAATATGGTTCATTGAACATCCATCTCCAGACACTAAATTCATCCATTTTATATCTATGTTCATACATTTCACATAATTTATAATGATCACCATCCCTTTATATGGATTTCAATCCAAAAAAACATGTATGAATCTCCCCACTATAGTATTATCTATACCATCATAAATACTACACACACACGTCTAGTTCCTCAAATCACATTTTGATCACTATAGAAGATTCTAGACCAACAATTTCAACAAAATTTCTTCATTTAAAAACTACCATATTTAAAACAGACATTATATCCAACAAAAATAATACATTAAAATAAATTAGATAGAGAAATCCAAATTACATAAAACAAATAACTTTATGAATACCTCAAAAAGTATGGTACTAAAAGCCCCTTCACCTAGGATGGCTTATCCCAATAGAATAATCTCTATAGAAACCCTCATATAAACAATTACATGAAGATTATTTTTCCCATCCCAATACTAAGGGAATGCATGAACATTATTGATACATGAGAAATAGACTAGTGTTCATTTAGTTTTCAAATATTTAGCTAAGATATTACTCATTAGATTTACTCTATCACCCTCATACTAAGGCTCACCAACCAACATTTATTCCTACCCAATTTCCTTCCTACTCCATGCACCTCTTATGCAATGGATATATCTACATTGATAGCTCACTCTTTCTGGAATATCTCCTAGTAGGTGTCCCGATAAAAGGAATTTACTCATACCCATAATGATTAAATAAGACCATTTAAAAAATAGAAATATATTTCGAATGAATTTCATTTGAAGGATGTAATGAAATGGATAAACCATTCATATTTAGTGGCATAACCCATTACTGATTCACATAATGAAATAGCTCCATGAATTCAAAAAACATGTTTTTATTCTATAAATCTACCATAACCTCTCCTAGAAAAGGGAGTGAAACTCGATCTATAGCACCTCATCATTCCTTATTTTATGATCAAATGTATTTATCCCTTCTGAATCATCTCCTTTTAATTTATAAAATTCTAGTTTCACCCATATATCCTCTAGAGTTTAAATCATTTCAAATAGGAACTAAAAATTCTTAAAAATATTATAAGCATCCTATGATCCCATTTCACAACTCGAAATTAGATAATTCTACTCCTATAACTCATTGATAACTTAGAAAACCATAGCATTTCCTTTTAGAAGGCCTTGGTCAATGGATCAAATTAGTTGTAACATAATATGATGGAAACAACCACTTGGGTATATTTTCCATGAGAACACAATGATATCTTAATTAGATGATATTTTGATGAATTTTGAATCAATATCATCTGGTAATAACAACTTTACTAATTAGAAACCAGTCGTGCCACAGCCATAAGCATGCATTATTACCAAAAAATAATGAAACTACCTTTAATCAATACTTAATAAGAAAATATCTTTTCCAAAACACCAAAACCTATGGTTTATCATAATAATCTAAGGGTTACTCTCCTACAAACCAATCATAACAAATAAACCCCACACGTTAGCCCCAGATAATAAGAAACCATTCACCCACTTAACTGATCTAACAAGAATCTTCCTAATAAAAATACACAATCAAATCAGCCAGAAATCCCTAAAATTCCCTATATGGAGAGTTTTAGATAAAAAACATCAAGAAAAGACCCAACAAGATCCACTAACTTGAGGGATTACTACCAAACCAAACTCCCAATGACAAATCCAAACCATACCCAATACATAGCCATCATAGTCCAATTTCCACCAAAAATCCTGAACTCACCTGATTTGAATAACAGAATTGTATCTAGTTTTTCATCCATCATTTGATATTTTAAACCTCCTGAAATACCATAAACATATAAATTAAAATCACTGTAGAAAACACACATGAGTGAAATTTGAGGGGATAAAAACCTAAATACCCTGTTCTTATTGAGAATATCATAATATGTTTTAAGAATTTCACTTCCAAGCTGACCACCACTTTTGGAGTTGATGAAAACAAAAAAAGGACATGTTGGTGAGTGAAATGAATTTCAGACCTTGGATCCAGATTTAAAAATATAACCAATTAATGAAAAATTCCTTCACATTGGTTTTTTCTAGTTTCTATCATGATAACTTTTCAACTACACCATCAAATCATATCGGTATGGTGCTGCAGAATAAAAGGTTTTCAATGTAGTTAACAAAGACATAGAAGAATCTCCCCTTGGTTTTATTCAGGAAAACACCACATGCAAACTCAGTGATTAGAATCAGTAGCCACATACCAAAAAATTTTAATTCCTTAAAATTTGAACCACAATATATAATAAGATGTTAATCAATGCAGAAAGTAGAATTTATGAAAATAAATAGAGAACACCAGATAAGGATAAATAAAACCACACATCCCCATTTACTTGGAATGAAAGACAAGGTGGAATTTTATTTAATTCAGTATGCCAGAATAGATTCTCTGAGAAAAAAGTTAACCAAGTGATAAATGAAATAATAATGAGATATAAAAGGAATATCGAATAAAAATTAACAAACTGCTTCCAGAAAGTAACTGCATATGACAAGAAACAAATCAATAAGGAATATATAGAGGCACGTGGAAATTAAAAATCATCCATCGAGTCTACTACCATAGGAATATAAAAAAACAATCCTTCCCAAGATGATAAAATTTCTTTGAACGAACAAAATCTAAACCCAACATCCAATGACTAAATAAATAGAAATAATTATCATAAACTCCCAATAGTTCATGAAGTCAAAATCAAATCTGCTTTGTATTCCTCCCCCAACACTCCATAGTCATTTAGACCATGTGAATATCATTCCATAATAGAAATTTAAAAAATTAAAAAATAAAAACTTCGATGGTATAATGATTCTTCGATCGAAAAAAAACATAAGAGGTTTTTTGTGGGATGGGAATAAAAGAGAGAGATTCAAAAACTCACAGATATTTTAATTTGAAGGGCCAATGGATTCTTGCTTCTGGAGGGCCACTGTGAGAAGTGTTAGAGAGGTCAATAGTTCTAAGTGTAGGTTTATGGTGAGAGAGGTCGATGGTATCATGAGAGAGGGTGTTGATTGGAAGAGTAAGTTGGAGGGAGTCACGGTGAGAGATATAGACGGTTCGTAGAGGGGGGTCACAAATCGGGTGAGTTGGAGAGGAGATCTTGATGCATATAAAAAATTAAATGCTGATGTTTCGCCACATATTTTTAATTAAATCATGGCTATTAAAAATATATATCCACAGACCTATAAAACCGTGGATATAGTTTCGTGGATATAGATTAAATTTCAAGTACTGTGACCCATAATTTTCGTACTAAATCGTTAAATATTATTATATGAATATTCATTACATAATAGTTTGATCCATTCCAAAACTAAAATGTTTTTGTTTATTTTGAGACATATATACCATAAAAATGGGTTAATAAATAATTTGTATCATCTACAACTTATTTATTCACAACTAAAACCTTTTTTAGACACATAATACATAATCCATTTCTTTAGATCAAAGGGAAAAGAAAAAATAAAAAAGGTTTAGATCATATGATCAGAAATGGTACACAAGGGATATATCAATGCTCATAGAAATATAACATGACCATAAATTGTATGATACCATGAGAATAACATTTTAAATTAAAACCCATAATATATTTGATCATAAACATGGATCATGGAATAAATCTGGGATCTTCATAATACATGATTCATAAAAGGATCAATGAACATGAGCCATGATAATATAATATTGGCCTAAGATCATGTCCAAAAAATAGTGGCATAATGTGGTGAATAATCATAATCGTAGAAATACTTTTTCAAGGCTAACCACAAATCCATTGTAACATGTTCGTCTTGGGTTAAGCTCCCATATAGCTACTTAAGGATTGGGATAACCTCTCATATATGAAATTTAGGGCATGATATAACCTTATATGTAACATTTTTCGGTCTTTGGTAAACTAGAATGTACCTTTTGAGCTCATAGAACATTAATCATTACGAAATTTATTAGAGAGATATATAATTCTAGGCCCACATACATTAAAAAATTATAAATCCATTCATTTGTATTCCCCAATATCATAAAAACATTAATCATAACTTGAACTCAATAAAAGAAAATTGGTTTCATGATATTTCATTATCATAATCATAAAACATCCATGTAAATAACAAATATGATATCATTGAATCATATCCCCAATAATGCCTACATAAAATCAAAGGATATTACCATAGTTGAAAATTTCCTTTGAAAGTTCACTAGAATATTTCTTGTGGAAATACCATTTTCATAACAAAATCATATACTAAAATATAAAAATCTATAAAATATTATGGAAAAAATATTCATAGAAAAGAAACATTAATAATTTTTATGGAATCATTATATCATTTAGAAGACATGATGGTGGGAAATTCTATTCCGGTTATGTATGTTTAAAGAATGATTCCCATAACATTTTCAATAAAAATTCAAAAGGAACTTGTTTGAAAAATGAAAAGAAGATTCTTTTTACACCATTATTTAAGAATTAAACAATTGTTAAAAATTACACTAAAAAATAATAAAATAATATAGAAACATTTTTTAAATCAATTTTATAAATCATGGTCATGTATGAAAAATGATTTTTTATCAAAGAGAATTAGATTCAGTTTTCTATAATAACTATATTTATGTATAATGACATCAAAAATTGAATAAAATAAAAGGGAAAAGGTATTATCAATAAATAACACAAATATAATAAAATTAATGGTATTATTGAGAAATAATTCATAAAATTCCATTATTATAAGCTTAATAATAAATAATCCCAATAAACAATGTGTTTGTGACATAAATCTCATACTACTTCGGTAAATTTTAAATCATAAGCCCCATAACATAATAATATAAAATGAAAAATTAAATATATTGATCATAAGTATATTAAAAATATAACATGTAAAATTATTTTTATATAAAAATAATAAAATTATATTGGTACAGAGCATAAATTATTTTATAGAAGACAATTTAATATGATAATCCCATACCTCAAGTCCAAATTTCTTCAAATTTTCTAAAATATCGTGAATAATATGTTTAAATTTATTATAAGTATATTCCACAATACTTTTAATACTTTTAAAACCATATATAATCCACTAATAACATTTGGACACCCATTTATTTATAATTCCTTATTAAAATCATCAGTTATGTGTGTTAACTGTTTCAATTTTCATGATATTATCAGTTTGGTAATTGAATTCCATTTACATTTATCATATTTAAATAATCTATTGAATAATAATCATGATATTAATACCATATATATTAATTATTTATAAATATATATTCATCCATAAAATATAGATATATGAAAATGTATTACACTATTCATTGAGATGGTAAGCCAATGTTTCATGGGAAATGGGGTTTTGGAGATGCCCGAAAATTGATTATGAGGAGGGTTGAATATTATAAAAAATCCATCACCTCAATTTCACCATGATTTTCATTCATATAAACTCAAAATGGTTCCTATATCCATATATGAGTACAGACCTCCTTCTCAATGGTAGGTGACCAATTGGTGTTTCAGACCCAATGACACTTAGGATCTCACATTGTCTGATAAGATGGGACATCTGGATCATCAAACCCTTTTAGGGGGAATTTTTTCTACTTTAGGACTCTCATTTATATTTAAGAAATTTGGGTGGAACTCTTCTTAATCCTGATATGGGACCAGTTATCCAAATAAAGAATCATGTGGTGAACCCTTCCATGTGTAAACAAGGGTATATTAAGAAGTGCATCTTTATTTATCTGAGGATATTCATAAATTTCTTATTTATGGATAGATTATTATATTTTAAATCTACACAACCTTGAAAAAAATAAATTACTAATCTATATAGAGGATATTAATATCTCAAGGATGGGATTGAACCTTTTTATGGCATTGTAATGACCCAAAATTTTATTAATAAAAATTCTCTTGATCTAATTAAATGTATTATTATGTAAAATGGTTATTAAAACAAATTCCATTCCTTGGTTTTATGTTTTTGGATTTTAAAATACCATTAATAATTTTTATAGTTTCTAATATAGTCGTTGAACCTTGATCACATGATTAGTTGAAATATAGGGCTTTAACAAATCAAATTTACTCAGACAAAGGAACTGATGGCCTAATCTAGTAGAATTGCTTCATATGAATCCCATTTTTTAGTCTTCATAAAGGAGGTAGCATCACTGGGCTTTGGTCTTGACCAAGACCAAGTTGTGCTTCAACACGTTAAGCTTGAAAAGAACCACCTATGAGAGAAGTAGAAGTTAATATAAATTAACACCCAAGAAATGTTATCATAGCCACCACAAGATTATATCACTATCGTATATCTTAACCTTAGGTCTTATGGAGGTGTTATATGTGGTTATGTAATAAGACCCTATAACTATGATTATGTGCGTTATTTTTTATAGAATAAATAATATACATTTATTTTATTATTTTTAATTTGTAAATGGTCTTTAGAGAAAAAATTGTATTTTTAGTTAATATTCAATTAAGAAAAATATTTGATGAATTAATAAATATTTTAATTAAATAGTGATTTAATAAAATATTATTACTAAAATAATATTTATTAAATATAAATTATCATTTAATTTTTTATGAATACAATTGAAATTTTTATTAAGGTTTGAAAATTGTTTTTTTCAAAACCCATGAATTTTCATTAAATGGATATATTCATTTTAAAAATTGAAATCCACATAATAAAAAAAATATTTAGAAAAAATTAATACTATTTTTGGATTTAGGATGTTGAAATTATCTAACGGTGATTTTTTCATTATTTTATTTGAGTGTCAAATTTTTAGGTGAAAATTAAATACCTTTTAAATATATAATGTCTTTTAGAATATCATAATGAACCAATAGTGACGTAATAAAATACTATAAAAGGGTTGTTCATCCCACATATATTTTATATTTATAATAATGTGATTTTGTATTATTTTTGATTAATTTTGTGGGGCCTTAGTGGACCCTACATAACATATAAAACATTTCAACTTTTTAAAATGATTTCCTTGAGAGTGTGACTCACCTCCACATAATAAAGCCTAATAATTTAATAAGTTCCGACATTGGCTTTATAAAATAAAACTTTCCACTCCCATTTTAAAAAAACCATGGGAAAACCCATGGGATGGTTTGTGGTTTTGATTAGTTTAATGCCTAGTGTCCAAAACCTAAAAAGAAAAGAATTTCCCCACCTTTCCTATATAAACACACGCAATATCATATTCCAATACACATAAAACATTTGGAGAAAAAAACTCTTCCCTCCTATCTCTATATTCTTCCCAAGACCCCCCATGCTCCCAAGATACCACTCTCCAGCCTCTCCCAAGCCTTTGGGTTCACACATCCAATTAAAGGATTTCTTCCTTCCTTATTTATGTCCAAGTTTACTTCTATTGTTAATCCCATTTATTTTCAATTCAAGATGTTTTGATATGATTTATCACCTCCCCTATACTGCCCTACTTATTTTTTAACGATGATATACACCTTTATCTCTCATTAATTCCTCCCATGTAAACCTGTTATGATGCTGAAATTTCGTAAGGGATTTATCTCTCCTCATTTACATTCAAAAAATTATTTTATATTATACATTAAAATTACTTTACATATGTTGGGATATTATGTTACAAGACACCCTTATGGTCTATTAGAGGTATAAATTATGAGAGGCCCATTTCTATATCATCAAACCATTTTACCCTTTCTATTTGATGTCGTTATGCTATCAATGTTACACCAAAATTTCCCATTCCAAAATCATCTTATAAGTGAATACCATACCCACTTCTCTATAATGTGTATTCACCATTATGAACATGTACTTGTTGATTTAGGACATAAATTTATGTATACCACATCTCTTATTCATGGAATAAATTATGATGTTTAATTAATAAATTTATTATGATTCATGTGGCACACTTATGCATTAAATTAAATGTTTATAAAAGATGTGCGCTAATAGCATTCCAATGGATTGGGTAAAGATTTGTATGATAATATGTCAAGTGAAATGAGGGTTTCCTCATTCTAATTCAAGTGAAATGGGGG
This sequence comes from Viscum album, assembly GCA_963277665.1. Lineage (NCBI taxonomy): Eukaryota > Viridiplantae > Streptophyta > Magnoliopsida > Santalales > Viscaceae > Viscum > Viscum album. Next base: position 1,772,430,260 of record OY728123.1, read on the forward strand.
TTTACTCATGATAATTCAAGTGCAATGAGGGTTTACTCATGGTAATTCAAGTGCAATGAGGGTTTACTCATGCTCCACGTACACTGAGCCTTGGCTCATGCTAATATCATGTTAAATGTTGTTTCCACGTTTTCATGCTATGATAATCATGATATATCATTAATATATGTTCATCTTTCTATTATTCTCAATTTATATTCCTATTTTATAACAAGTATTTTATTTTTCATGTTATTCCTCGTTCACTCCATTGATGGTCTTTATAGCTCACAGGTTTCTTATACATGTCCTCAGGTTATCCCATGGAATGATAAGTACAAAGGACTTTTGTGGTCATGTAAAAGAAGTTTTCTATAATGATGTTTTATTTTATGTCTTATGTTTCCGTGTAATGATCCATATTTCCAAAGACACTAGCCCTCTCAATCCTAAGAGTTGTCTTAGGTGCATGTTTTTGTAATGAAACAAAGTTATGTGTGTAATAAAGAGCAAGGTTTTTATATTTGGTATCAAAGGATAGTTTTATTTATTTTTTGGATTAGGATTTAAAAACCACATTGAATGCCTTAGGGGTGATACTGAGTATAATAAAAACATCCCAAATTTTTGGTGAGTATAAAGTAAGTGTTTTATCAAAAAAAATACATCCCTGTCTGGATATTAACATATACAGGTGGCTCTGGAACATATAAATCTAGGGGTAAAACCCAAAAACACTGGTTTGATCTAGACTCGAATGGTAACCGGTGTACGAAAGTAATCCTTACTACACTCTTAGTTATGATACTCCTAGGGGATATGCTTCAGTAAATTCATAAGCCTAGTATTAACCATTATTAATGGAATAAAAAATTCCCCTAAGAATATATGTTTGAATGTAGATCATCGATAACATATATTGAAGTTTATAAATCCATATGTCAAGGAAATAAATGTAATTTATTTTTTATCCCTTTTTTCCATTTTATTTCACTTTATTTGTTTATCGTAACTTTCCTTTTATTCCATCCAATAGCCGGTAATATGAGGTCTCAGGCTAACAACCTATGTGAAAATCAATTTCATGATTATTATAATGATATGCCCAATCCGATGGGAGAAGTAATCACAATCTTTGTCACAATAATATCTCATTTAACTCATGTTTTGAATAGAAACATGGATAAAGAGGAATTTACAACCCCCCTAAGAAATAACAGGCCATAATCAAGAGCTTCATGAGACAAAGGCCTCCAAATTTCAATGGATCATCTGATCCATCAATCGCCAAATAATGTATCAACTCCATTGAGAATATCATCTTCATCCAACAATGAATCAAACAATAGAAGGTTCTTCTGGATACTTACCGTATATAGGGTGAATCAGATCAATAGTGGAAATTGATTAAATATACAATGCTTGATGAAGAGATCAAGGTGTTAGAATGGAAGGATTTTTGGAAACAAATTTCTCGATAAATATTTTCCTTGAAACCTCTAACATAAGATGGAAAGGGACATCCTTTCCCTCAAGAAAAAGGATAATGAATCCATTACAGCGTATGAGGAAAATATAACAAGGCTTTCATTATATGCATCTGACTTTGTCGTTACCCCCAAATGCAAGGTTGACGGCTTCTTTGATAGGCTAAAACATAACCTACAGAAAGCCCTAGCGATCTATGACATCGATAGCCATGAGGAAATTTTACGATGTTCCCTCAAAATCAAAATGATGATCTGAGAATCTTAGGGGTATCATGGGGATAAGAAGCAAAAAGTGGACTTTAATTCTAGCGGTTCGATCGATAAATCCAATGGTGCTAAGAAAATTCAGCACCCCACCTGCCAATGTTGTGGAAAGAAGAACCCTGGAAATTGTCGGAAGGGGGTGATAAAATTTATTAGGTGTAGAAAATAAGGGAGCCTAGAAATTAACTATCATAAATAAAAACCTGCTACTTCTACAGAGGATAGAAACACTTCTTCCTACCCTCAATTAATTTTCCACTATTTCAACTGAATAGAACTCAGGCACTTTGCAAACCAGTTCCCTAAGACATGGGTTTTTGGATGCAACCAACAATCTTTAAGGAATAAATGGTGAACTTTTGTCATCCCTAATATCTATGAAAACCCTGAAAAAGAAGTGGTGAAAGGTATGCTAGTTATTCATTCAAGAATAGAAAACATACTTTTTTATTATAGTTCTACGCATTCTATTATATCATGAAGTTTTAGTATAACAATCCCAAAACCACCACAAATCATGGAAGTAGAGATGTTAGTGAGAAAGGAATATGGGTCAATCATGGCATCCCATGAATATAAATCCTCCCCTATCACAATAATATGGATTGAACATCCTGAATAACATTTTTATACTCCCTCTAGTGTAACTTTTTGAAATTCTTGGAATGGATTGGATTTCCCTATATAGATCTAACATAAATTTCCAAGAGAGGGAAATCACTCTCCATATGGAGAATCGACCCCTGATTCTATACAACTGAAATGGGGGGATGAATCTTATTTATCACCACCATCTCAAGTATGGATATAATTACCCTATGAGCACTCGTATCTTTCTCATATGATTGAGTTTAAGGAAGAAACCATCCTTGAAGACATGCCTGTTGTGAGGGAATCTGCTGAAGTGTTTCCTGATGAATTGTTTGGTCTTCCTCCTAGAACAGATGTTGAATTCTTGATTGATATTTTACCTTGGGCATTGACCATATCCACAACTACATGTAATATGGATATTTTAGAGAATAATAAGTTAAATAAACAACTAGAAGATAAACTGGATAAAGGGTTTATAAACCCACGTGCTTCATCATGGGGTGGACGAGTCCTCTTCATCAATAAGAAAGATGGGTCAATGCGCCTTTGCATTGATTATCGTGATCTAAATAAAATCATGATAAAGAAAAAGTATCATCTACTCTAAATTGATGTCTTGTTTGATTATCTACATGGAACACAATACTTCTTCAAGGGGGATTTTTGGTCATGATATTACCAAGTAATGGTGAAGAAAGAGGATATCCTCAGGACTTATTTTCTTACAAGGTATGGGCACTATGAATTCATAGTAATTCCTTTTGGTCTCAATAATGATCCATTAATATTCATGGACATGATGAATAGAGTCTTTAGATATTACCTTGAGAAATTTTGGTATTCTTTAGAGATGATATTCTAATATACTCGAAAACCAAGGAGGAGCATGCAAAGAATCTAAGCATTGTACAAGAGATCTTGCGAATGGATAATCTTTATGCAAATTATAGCAAGTGTGAGTTCTAGTTAATGGAATAATCCTTCATGGGTCATATCATCCCAAGAAATGGGATATCTATTGATCCCTCCAAGACAGTTTCAATTGAGGGATGGACAAGGACAACATTGGTGATGGATATCTGTAGCTTCCTGGGGTTAGCTTAATATTATGGCTGATTTGTGAGAAATTTCTAACGATTGTACAAACCTCTTACTAAGATAAACCTAAAGAGAGTAAAGTTTTCTTGGATTTATGAAAGCGAAGTTAGATTCATGGAGTTGAAAAAGAGACTTATCACTACACATGTGCTCACACTACCAACAGGTGGAGTTGTTTTATTGGTAGTCAGTGTTACTTCGAAGAAGGTAATAGGCTTTTTTTGATGAAAAATGACAAATTCATTACCTATGATTCAAATAAATTGAAATTTCATGAGAAATAATATCAACCAAATGATCTAGATATGGATTTTGTAATCTTCTCATTGAAAATATAGAGGAATTACCTCTCTGGGGAGAAGTGTGAAATATATACGGATCATAAAAGACCCAAGTATATATTCACACAGAAATAGTTGAACATTTTCCAATGATGATAGAAGGATCTACTCAATTACTATTACTTATCAATCCATTACCACCCTGGGAATGTGGACAAGGTGGAAGATGTTATAAGTAAAATGGACCCAATGCTTATATCATTGATGGGGATTGAAAAGGATCCAATATTTGTATATTTGATGAAGATGGACATGAGAATCATAAATAAGGTAACATCATCCATCATTCCACAAATTATTTCGCAATCATCTATTTTGTAAATGTATAATTATTCTTAAAAGGATAGTGTGGGAATTCAGAAGAAAGTGGAAACTATTAAAAAAGGAAATCCTCAGAGTTCAATGTTAAAGAAGAGGGAATTATGATAGTTGGGACAAGACTATGAGTTCCATAAAATTTGGAGCTAAGAATGACCTTCATGATGATACACATATTTTAAATTTCTCCATTAACCCAAGAAACTCAAAGATGTATCGAGACCTCCAAGATCATTGTTGGTCGGATAACATGAAGAAGGAGATCTCTGAGTATACATCAAACTGTTTGGTATGTCAGCAAGTGAAGGATGAGAGGTAAAAGTCTAAGGGGATGATGCAGCCATTACACATACCAACATGGAAATGGGAGAACATCACCATGTAATTTTTAATTGGACATCTGAATAAATATAAAGGAAACAATTCTATCTGGGTTGTTATGGATCGTTTTACAAATACTGCACGCTTCCTTGAAATTTTAGAGGATTTCTCATTGGATCATCTGGAAGAGATATACATCTGAGAAGTGGTAAGGCCTCATAGATTACCACTACCAATTGTATCCAATCGAGATCCATGATTCACCTTTATATTCCTGAAGAGTTTCCAACATGCTCTGAATACTGTGCTGAACTTTTATATGACTTATCATCCTCGAACTGATGGCCAATCTTAGCGAAAAATCCAAACACTTGAGAACATGTTGAGAGCATGCTCAATGGACTTCATAGGAGGATGGGATCAACATCTTCTTCTTGTTAAATTCTCATACAATAAAAATTTCCACTCAAGCATCCAAATGGATCCTTTTGAAGCAATTTTTGGGAAGAGGTGCATAACACCATCATGTTGGGATGAAGTTGGCGAGTGAAAACTCCTAGGTCTAGAAATGGCCGAAGAAATAGTGTAGAAGGTAAGACCATCCAGTGGCACATTAAAGACTATCAGAGTTGAAAATAGAGCTATGATGATAATCGTTTATGAGAGATAGAGTTTGATGTTGGAGACATGTTATTCCTCTTCATATCACTATGGAAGAGTGATATGAGATTTGGGAAGAAGGTAAAACATAATACAAGGTACATCAGCCCTTTTGAGGTCCTTGATAGAATTGGAGAAGTGGACTATCAACTATCACTCCCACTGAACCTATCTCAAGTACATGATGTATTCCATGTATCAATCTTGAGGAAGTGCATACCTGACCCAATGCATGTACTATATCCAGAGGTGGAACCATTGGAGAATGGCCTCTCCTATGAAGAGAATCTAGTGAAGATATTAGATCATAGGGAAACTTTTCTATGAAATAAGATAATAACCTTCATCATGGAGTTGTGGAGAAACCACATGTTGGAAGAAGGAATGTGGTAACCGAAGGGAGTGATAAGGTGGAGTAACACACAAATGTTTTATATGGGGAAAAAGAAATTTTGAGGGAAAAAGTTCTTAAAAGGGGAAGAATGTAACGACCCAAAAATTTATTAATGACAATTAATCTTTATCTAATTAAATGTATTATTATGTAAAATGGTTATGTAAAATATATGCACTTCCTTAGTTTTATGTTTTTGGATTTTAAAATATTGTTAAGAATTATTATCGTTTCTAATATAGTTGTTGAATAGTGATCACATGATTAGTATAAATATAGGTTTTTAACAAATCCAATTTACTCATAAAAAAGAAAGTGATTTCCTCATCCAGTAGAATTGCTCCATAAGAGGCCCATTTTTCGGAGCTCGGAGAGGAGGTAGTGTCACTGGGCTTCGCTCTTGACCAAACCCAAGATGAGATTTAACATGTAAATCTTAGACAGAATCTCTTACAAGATTAGTGGAAGATAATAGATATTTCTACCCATGCGATATAATCTGAGCCGCCCCAAGAGTATGTCACCATCACAAACCATGACCTTAGGTCTTATGAAAGTGTTATAAGGGGTTATATAACAATACCCTATAATTATAACTATGTGAATTATTTTTGTACAAACTAAATAATATACATTAAATTTAGTATTCTTACTTTTTAAATTTTTTTAAAGAAAATATAGTATTTTTAGTTAATATTCAATTAATCAATCTATTTTGATGAATTAATGGATTTTTGTATTAAATAATATTATTAAAAAATATTACTACTAAATTACTTTTTATTAAATATAATTCATTGTATTATTTTTTAGGAAGATAATTAAATTTTTTATTAAGGATTGAAAAATGTTTTTGTCAAAACCCATGAATTTTCAATAAATATCAGTTTTTATTTAATAAATGGAAATTCACATATTTATAAAATTATTTAGATAAAATTAATATCATTTTTGGATTATGGTCATCGAAATTTTCTAACGTTGAATTTGTAATTATTTTTTGAGACAATCAAATTTTTGGGTAGAAATTAAATAAGGTTTAAATATATAATGTGTTTTATGACATCATAATTTACCAATAGTGATGTAATAAAATAATATAAAAATTATTTTAGTCCAATATTTGTTTTATATTTAAAATAATTTGATTTTAGATTTATTTTTTTAATTTTATGGTGCCTTAGTGGACCCTCCAAGAAATATAAAATATCTAACATTTTAAAATTATTTCCTTGAGAGTGTGAGTCACCTTCACATAAGCATGCCAGATATTTTAATAATCTCGGACATTGACCATATCAAAAATAATTTTTTCCATTCCCCATTGGTAAAAACATTGTGCAAAAACCATGTAATGGTTTGTGTTTTTGATTAGTTTAATGTCTAGTTTCACTACAAAATAAATAGTGTTTAGTGGCGGTTTTGTGGCGGCGGTTCACAAAACTGCTGCTAAATGTTTTCCGAAATACATTTCGTGGCGGTTTTTAATAAACCGCCGCTAAACCTTTGTTTTTTTAAAAAAACCCCGACCCTTCCCTACCCCGACCCCCGTTTCCCCCGACCCTCCATGCTGCAACCCTCGCCCGCAGCCCCCGCGACCCCCCCGGCGATCCCACGACCCCCCCGGCGACCCCGCGACCTGCTCCGGCGACCCCTCGACCTGCTCCGGCGACCCCGCGACCTCCTCCGGCGGTGCCTGCGACCGGAAACCCGCGACCCCCTTCTCCCGACGACCTTTCTCACTTCGACCTCGGCACCAAAGTGAGTTTTCTCTATTATCACATCCATCTTGATGATTTGTTTCTAATTGAATCTGAGATTCATTATATGGGTCTCTTGGTTAATGGATTTATTTTAGTTTTTGATCCTATTGGTATTTATTTCCTTCATTTTTAAAAAAAATATGTGTTTAGGCTTTAAAGATATCTTTTATTTTATAATCCATACTTGATATATCATTTTTTTGGATTATATAAGTTGATTAATAGATTGATTTATGATTCTTATAATGGTTTGTTTTTTGAATTATTTGATTAAATGATTTATTAATTTGGAATTGATTTTGAAAATGGATTTTGAATCATGTTTTATTTGAAATTAAGTAGTTTGATTATTGATGTGTGATATTCCCTCCAAATAGTTTGAATTTTTAATTTAAATCCTACATGTATGGGTCATTTGTGAAATTGAAATCCTTTATGTGTGGGAAAATTAATAAATGAAATCCTTCCAATATGGGCTACGATAGATGGGATCATGTGGTACTTAGTAAGGGATATAATAAGAAAATAATTCTAGGATGAATTGTGGCTACCTATCAATGATTTACACTAAAAATATAACTAAATATTGTTTCCATAGTGGATTCACTTATCAGGGTGATTACCTCATTTAAGGGAACATCTTTTAGGGATATGTATGTAAATAGTCATTTGACCATAGATTTAAAAGGATCTTAGATAACTTATACCTAATATACCATAGGAGTATTTTCTATTGTTTTCCTTTTCAAAGAGGTTATTTATAAATACATTATGAAATGGTTTAATCACATTTATTTTAAATGGAATATGATGTATCAATTTGATTATTCTTTTTAATATATTCTAAAAGGGTGAATTACCATTTTTTTAATATATATATATATATATTATTATTTTATTTTCCCTTAATAAGAATAATTGTTTTATTTTTCTAATGTCTCCTTATGAAAAACATGGTGTAATATTTATAATATTCATTTTCTCACACCATACACTGACCATTGGGTGTTTTCAGGTCCTTTTTTATATAATGTATGTAATGGAAAGGTTCCTCATAGAAGTCATGGGTATCCATGTTAGTAGGGTGTGTGATATTTATGGTTACATGGTGTAATGTTTTTCATCATATCACATGGATAAGGGTTGGGATCTTAAAACCTCCCCACCTTATAACATATCATCACATATCCAAACTTCCCAAGCATCACAGCACCCCTTAGGCCAATTTTAGTTCCACGGACCCACCTATAAACTTCCATCTTCTAATATACTCCTTGAACTCAACCATGTTATAACAACACTCAGACTAAGGAAAAGGTCCTACCTGAAAACATTTTCCCCAACCATGAACCACAATTAAAACCCAATTATCTTAGAGGACGCATCCACCTCAACTATTTATTATCAACATCAAATGAAAATTAAAGGTTTAGGTAATGTTACTATACCACCGCACAAGAGGATATCGATAAGGCACTACACTACCCTGTGGAGAGCCAATCGGAACACATTTGTTCCAATCCTCTCCACAACTCATGGCCCAAAATTCTTAGCACCACCTCACCTAGTTACCAAAATTATAATGGTGACACAAACTCATTGTCGCTAAAGGGATACATAGATTCCAACCACATTCTCTGACCTACATCAATCCAGAACTCAAGGCCCAACAGCCTCACTCCATTTCAAACATCCAAAGCACAACCCAAGCATAACCTTTATCTCAAGGTATTCAACCATCAAAAACCTGATCCAACACCCATCACCAAAACTAATACACTAATATGGTTCCTACCTGAGAACATCCAACTTGAAACTCTAGCCACACCATTAATCGATTACTTTCCTTCCATGGTTCTCAACACCATATTACTTACTTCGTCACCACAATTTTCTAGTTTTGAGAACTTCACTCATCATAAAAGAGGTCAACAGAACCTCAACTCAACCTTCAAAACTTCCTTAACATGTTTTCCAACTCACAACATCCATGAAAAATCCACCCAATTCTAGCATTCATTATTTCTGCCAAAACTACCGAGATTTGTCACACTTTCACCATCCATATCTCAACCAAGGACTACTTGGTTCTTCTTCAAAACTCATTCACATTACTAGGATAAACTTATCATTTCAACATTAACTTGAGGTGCCTCGCAGCCCACCACATCCATTCTATTTCTATCCAACTATGTCTTTCCATTCCTACTAACTCACTTCGTTGGTTCCCAACTTCCCCTATTGGCATGTCGCCCCTCTACCCAAACACGAAGCCTTCTCACTTAAGGTATACCTCCATCACCTACACACACCATATCCAAGTTCCACCAGGCCTTCCCTAAGAACCCCCAAACATGTCCCTTATAGGTTTCTATTTGGAACCTTGATTCCTCCACATCCACTCTACAGTTTTCTCCACATTTCCATGACTAACATAATTCTCTCCACCTTAGGAGGGTCATTATCACTAATTTATTCAAGAAATTAAAACACCATGTCTCATGCTTCCATCACAAGATGAACCCCAAAACTTAAATGTGGCCATTTAGATTTCCCTAGAACAATAAAACAAACATTACCCATTGTGAAAATGGTTTCAGTGAATGTAGTTAACTTGATTTAAAATGCATTATGATCAGTTTCGATCACACATCAATGGGGTGTTGTTTGAGGCAACATAAATGTGTGATCGATGGTGTTATGATAAGTGTGTATCTCGATATTCTTATTGCTCCTCAATGAGGTGTTGACGCTGTCTCCTATGGACCAGACTTGTTCAGTCGGTCTGAAATGGTAAATGTGGTCAATGAATCATCTTTATTATATTATGCATACTTTATGGTCAATGGTTCATCTTTATTATATTATGTTTCTGTAATCTTAAACTATCGTATATTTTGTGTAGGCACATTGTGATATACATGGATAAAAGCTGGATCACATTACCGAGGAACACACCTCAATATGTTAAGGGTTTGAATGGGTTTTTAGATTTTTCAATTTCTAATCGATCCGTTGAAGGGAGAATAAGATGTCCATGTCCTAAATGTAAATTTAGAACATGGTTGAAGAGAGATAAAGTTTATGAACATTTAATACTGATGCAATTCCCTGAGCAATATTTGTGTTGGATTTGGCATGGAGAATCAAACAATACAGAAAGATTGAGGACTGATGTTAATCCACAGAATGAGGTCCCAAGTTCTTCGACAATGGAAAATGAAATGCAAAACCTCATAAATGATGCATTCGGCACTGCAAGACACCACTATGAGCAACAAAACATATCAGAACAACCAGAAGAGGGTGCTACAAATTGCAACGTGACAAGTGATGTTTCTGAGACTGTAACACAAGCAGATCAAGATTGTAACATATCATTGGATCCTCTTGATTCTGTGGAGCCAAATGTAAGGGAAAACTTCAGTGAGGAAAATGCATTTCATGATTTAGTTGACGATGGAAATCAAGAGTTGTATAGTGGGTGTTTGAAATATTCAAAGCTTTCATTTCTACTGAAGTTGTACCATATCAAATGTCTATGTGGAATTACAAATAAGGCAATGTCCATGTTATTGGAATTGATTCGTGATGCATTTCCTGAAGCAAAAATCCCAGAATCGTTTTATGATATGAAAAAAGTTGTTAACAAGCTTGGTCTGAATTATACAAAAATACATGCGTGTCCCAATGATTGTATGCTTTACTGGGGAGAGGATTCAAGTAGACAGAATTGTAAGAAATGTTCTTCTTCTAGATGGCAGTCAAAAGGTGATGTTGGAAGTATGACTGAACATAATTTCACGGAGAAGAAGAAAAGGAACACACCTGCAAAAGTTTTGCGTTACTTTCCTTTGAAGCCTCGATTGAAGAGATTATTCATGTCATCAAAAACCGCCGAACACATGAAGTGGCATGCTGTAGATAATAACAATGATGGGTTAATGAGACATCCACGAGATTCACAATCGTGGAAGACCTTTGATTCATTACATACAGATTTCTCAGCTGATCCTAGGAATGTTCGATTGGGATTGGCTGCCGATGGATTCAACCCATTTGGGACTTTGAGTACGAGTTATAGCATTTGGCCAGTTGTTTTGATCCCTTATAATCTGCCTCCGTGGATGTGTATGCAACAAACATCTTTTATCATTTCGATGATTATTCCTGGAAAACAAATGCCTGGAAATGATATTGATGAATACCTGCAGCCTTTGATTGAAGAATTGCAGGAGTTATGGAGCAACGGTGTTGATACATTTGATGTTTCTTCTAAAACAATGTTTAAAATGCATGCTGCTTTAATGTGGACCATTAGTGACTTCCCTGGGCTTGGAAATTTATCTGGTTGTAACACTTATACGGGTTTGGCTTGTCCCGTTTGTAACTTTGATTTCGAGCCCAAATGGCTACCTCACAGTATAAAATGGTGTTTCTTGTTCCATCGAAGATTTCTTGATGCATCTCATAGATTTCGGCTGAACAAATCAAAATTTAATGGTTGCATTGAGCGTAGACCACCTCCAAAGTTGTTAACCGGTTCTGAAATATTGACACAGCTTGAAAATGTTAAAACAGAATTTGGGAAGGTTCATCATTTGAATGATAGCGGAAAACGAGTGCGAAGTGCATCGTCAAGTGAAATCAGAATGCAACAATGGAAGAAAAAAAAGTATATTCTTCAAACTTCCGTATTGGGAATTTAATTCTTTGCGCCACAATCTTGATGTGATGCATATTGAGAAGAATGTATGTGATAATTTGATTTTCACATTACTTAATGAGCATGGAAAGTCGAAGGATCATCTCAATTCTTGCAAAGACTTACATGTAATGAACATAAAACGCGATCTCTGGCCAGATGAGAATGAAAAGTATGCTCCGGAAATTTTTTCATTGAAAAATATGGATAAAGATACGTTCCTTCAAATTTTAAAGAATGTGAAGGTATCTGATGGGTATTCGAGTAACATCTCGAGGTGTGTTGACTTGAAGAATCGTAAGTTATATGGATTGAAAAGTCACGATTCACATGTTTTGTTACAACAGTTACTACCATTGGCATTGCGTACATTATTACCTGAAAACGTTACTGCTGTTGTACTCCATTTCTGCACATTTTTCAGACAGTTATGTGAGAAATCTCTACATCCATTTCAGCTTGACAACCTACAGGAGAGGTTTGTATTGACCCTTTGTGCAATGGAGATGATCTTCCCTCCATCGTTTTTTACTGTCATGATGCATTTAACTGTGCATTTGGTTGACGAAGCTAAATTAGGAGGCCCCGTTCATTATCGATGGATGGATCCAATTGAGAGGTATTTTATTTATATGTTTCCAGTTACGTAAACATTTTTTGGCATTTAAATAAATGCATAATATTATTATTATTTTTCACAGATATCTTGGGAATTTGAAAGCATACGTGAGAAATAAAGCTCAACCAGAAGGCTCTATTGCTGAAGGCTATTTGGCCGAGGAGTGTCTCACCTTTTTTTCCAGATATTTGGATGATATTGATACAATATTTACTCGAGTTGGACATGTTGACGACACATAAAATAAATCTCAAATGCATCAGAAATCAAAAATATTTCCTGATATTGGCCGATCAGTTGGGAGGACCTCATACGCGACACTAACAGAATTGGAATTATTACAGGCACATAGATATGTGCTGCTGAATAGTGAAATTTCAGATCCATTTATTGAAGAGTTGAGTATACAAACAAAGAGACGAATGATAAGCCGAACACGAAATGAAAAAGATATAACGAAAGCTGTGAATAAAGAGCTGGTAGAATGGTTTGCACGACGTGTAAGTTTATAAATATTGAAATAAATACAAATATTACTTTGACACATACAATTTGCAAATCTATTAAATTATATTTTTTTTAGATCATGAATACTGATACTCGAGATGACTTTTCAGAAGATTTGAAGTTTATTGCTAGAGGTCCTATAAAACAAGTTAGAAAGTTCAACGCTTATAATTTGAATGGTTTTAGATTTCGTACAGTCGATCGAGAAGTGGGTTTGAAAACACAGAATAGTGGTATTTTTACATTTGCAGAAGTGGAATACTATGGAAAGCTGCATGATATTATTGAATTAAACTACCACGGACATTTTTTCTGTTGTTTTATTCAAATGCAAATGGGTCGATTTTATCAGAGGTGTTAAAAGAGATTCCTTGCAATTTACTTTTGTAAACTTCTCTCGCTTGATGGATGTTGGTGATCGTGAACTACATGATCCATATATCTTAGCATCGCAGGAAAAAATGGTATATTATGTGAATGATGTTTTGGATGAAGGGTGGAGTGTAGTTACTCACGTAATACAAAGAGATTTGTATGATATGGGTGATGAAGTGGAAGATTTGACCTCTGCAATTGAATTTCATCAACAACAGGAATCAGAATTATTTGTCCATCATGATATTGAAAATATTGGTCTAGCAAGGATGAATGAAGTGGATGAAGCAATGGAGCAGGAAACCGACATGATTGAAGGGGAAAATGATTGTATGTACAATTATTTATTCATTCAGCAACTACTTGTTTCATTTCTGTAGTCATTCATTATCATTGTTATATATATTTTGTTTGTTAATACTCGGCATCTATTATCATTTTTAATTTTTTTTTCTGCATAAATTTTTTGAAATATATATTCTGAACCTAATTTTATTTGATTAAATGACAGGAATGCCAAGGAAGAAGCGGTACACTATTCCTTCTTCTTCTGCGACAGATGACGATCCGTCTGTCCCCACGGCATCATCTCCCCCTGCACCATCTCTGACACCATCAGTGGATGCCTCATTAGAGGATGAGTCATCGCCTCCCCCTACAGGAGCTTCAGCAGCGGGGCAGCGACACGCCCCCTCCAGTTCATCACGGACATTCTGGAGGGTCACAGTCATAGGTACAAATTTTAATTAAATAAATTTATTGCATTTTGTTTATAGTAATTGTTTGCTCATTGCAGATGAAGACAATGAAACCGTGGAAAGAGACATAAAAAGTTCTGATGTTTGGAAGATGCATGGCAAGAAGATAGTGGTGCCATTTGATTCTTATGGGGTCCCGACGGATGACGCCGCAGGTTTACTTGGTCAGATTATAGGTCAGCTGGCAGTAGAGCCCGTTTTCCTGCCTATTTCGTATAATGATTGGAGGTATATGCCTCCAAACTGGAAAAATGAAGTTTATGATTCTCAGATAAAGGTAATTTTATTACTTTATGGTTTAATTGAATGTCATTTTACTAATATATTCAAAATGAATTTCTGTATACAGATGTTCTTCCACTTTACCGTTGCTGATGTTATAGCACGGAAGTGGACATTGAAAAATCTTGGAAAAAAATGGAAAGATTTCAAATGGAGGTTGTGGTGTGATGTCAACGATTCATCATTGACCGTGCAGCAGATGTATGAGAAGATACCCAGTGGGGTACCGAAAGAACAGTGGAAGGTTTTTGTCGATAGACATCGTGATGAGAAGCGGATGGTATTGAAATATATATTATTATATTATCCTCATTTTAAATTTATACATGTACATGAAGAGTAGATAGACATTGAATACAATACTGTTAAATTGAATTTTATTTATTTCAGGATCTCTCAAGAAAGAATGCTTCAAACCGGGCGAAGCAGGTAATCCCGCACACTGCGGGTTCAAAAAGCTTTTCAAGAAGCCGAATGTCATTGGTAATCTTTTAATTAGTTTAAATATTTATAAGATAATATTATCTATTTATCATATTTGATTGATGATTTATCTTTGTTTAATGCAGTCACAGAGTTTAGGGCATGAAGCATCCCGAACAGAACTGTGGCTGGATGTTCATAAAAAAACAGATGGAAGTTTTGTTAATGAACCTGCCAGAGAAGTTGGGGTATGAAGTAAATTATTTATTATAATAACTTAATATCAGTTTTTACTGTGTTAATATATATTGATATTTGATTTATAGGAACAAATTAAAGAAATATGGGATGCCAATCCTGGGCAATCCTACTCAATCTCCCAGGATGACCCGATTGGTCAAGTCCTTGGGAAGGAGCATCCTGGTAGAGTGCGCGGGATGGGTTTGGGACCCGTACCATCTGAGGTCTTTCGCATGCCATCAGGGATTTCGACCTCATCTAATCCTGGTTATAGTCATTTCATACATGAAGATGCTCAGAGGGAGATGTCTGCTCTACGAAACACAGTTCACCAGCAGGGGAATCAGATATCTGATTTGCAAAAAGAGTTGCTTGAAATATGTCAGCATATGAGCAGATATGCCCCCGGTGGTAGTGCATCGGGTAGTGGTGAGCAGGTAAATACCAAAAAAATCAAAATCATTTAGTTTTCAAACTTTTATTGGTTTTAATTTTTATTATAAATATGCAACAATATTTAATTTTCAATATAATGTTCTTACAGGTGGCAGCAGGTGGTGGAGATGAAGGTGGAGAGGGTGACGATGCAGCATCAGATGAGGAGTAGTAGTATTGTTGATGTGTTGAACAAGTATGACAACAGTTAGTTTGTATATGTAACATTTATGACACATAGTTGCTACCAAACATTTCCATGTCCTAACATTTTCTTGATTTCTCATGTTTCCTTATGTATACAATCATTAAATCCTTTTGGTGGAGGGTCAAATATTGTGATGGTCACAATGTATCCCCAATATTAGGGAGGATATGTGATCATATATTGAATAATGATTTCATAACATTATATAGAAATCAAGGAGTCCAGTTAAAGACATTATTAAGAATGATTGTACATGGATGAGGTTTTAGGACTCCCCATGATACCATAATTAATTGTTTATAATGTAATTCCTATTTCATATCATCATTATTGGGAGGAATATGGAATCCATCCATTACCTAAACTCTCTTTAAAATGACTTTCAATCCCCTAATCGATGGAAATATGGAATTGAATTTCAATAAGTTGTGGGATATTTTGGGAACATTAATTTTGACCTAGTTGCATTATGGGTGAATAAAACACCAATTTTTTTTTGTTTTCCGATAAAAATATACATCATTCATCTGTTTTTGTCTATATATTCTATGAGTTGTGTTGGATGTTGTATACTTTTACATTGTGATGTGTCTATGTAAGGGAATAAAAAAAATATTTTTCTAGTGTGGTGTAATGCATGACTTAAAATATCCTAATAGTTATAGAAAATATAAAAGAAGATCAGGATCATTTCAATACCACTGTATAATATAGATGTAGACCCATGTAGTTATATTTCAAAGATCATGTGTTCTTGAGGTTGTTTCCATGATGGTGTAGGCATATTTTGTGTGAGGGAGTGTGGATTCTCCTAGGTTGTTCTGGATTTTTTAGGTTTTGGTGAACATTGGTGAGGTGTTATATCAGTTGGAGCTCTAACCACTGATAAAAATAATTCACAATATCATCCATGTATCCCAACATTACTGAAATAATCATGATTCATCCCATATATTCAAATATAGAGAGTTGGATGATGAGGATGAGGTAATGATTTGGTGAACCCAATGGAAATCATGGATCATTTGTAGATTACTCTTCATGGGAATGCTAATCCATTTTATCATTTTCTATGGTGGAATAGTGGTTCGGAGGAGATATTTTTTGGTACATATTCAAAGATGAATGAATAATGTCATAAAGTGTTTTAATTCATTCATTTTTTTCAATGTAACTGTGTAAATCTATTTTATTGTTTGTCATAATATGAATATGGTCCCTTTAATTGGTTGGTTATGACACATGGTTATGTGTTTATTTATTTAATGATTAGTTTTGATCAAATTATTATATTATCCTTGAGAGGTTTCCCACAAGGGTTCTATTTTGGAACCATTTATATTCATTGGAACATGAGGATGATAACTGTTTTAGTGGTATCCTAGGTAATATATCTAGTTTTAATAAAACCCACCTACTTGTTTTATTGGATTTTGGATATTTCAATATGGTTTTATGAGTCATTTCACATTGAAACATTCATGGGTTTTCTCATAGATTCCCTATTTATTCATTCGACCACTTGTTTGAATATAGTCCCTTTAATTGGTTGGTTATGATACATGTTTCTTGTTATGGTGTGGTTTTGTCTATGAGGGATGGTGTTTTTAATGTTGGTTTTTATTATGGTAAGAGATGTTATGGTCACTATTATGAGGATGTTGGTTTTTGTGTGTAGTGGTTTGTGGTAGTATTCTTTTAGTGATGGAATATGAAATGGTAATGATTTAATAATGTTGTAAGCTGTTGTACATTACAAATATGTGTGGATGTGATATTATGTGGGGCTGATGGGTGAGATGTGGCTGTGGTTTTGGAAAATTTAGGGCAGTGGTGGAGCAGATCCAACATATTTTTTTTTCCAGTTCAACATTTAGCGGCGGTTTTAACCGCCGCTAAATTCCATACCTGTGAGCATTTAGCGGCGGTTAAAACCGCCGCTAAATGATGAACTGGGTATAATTTAGCGGCGGTTTTAACCGCCGCTAAATATATTATGTTGATATTTAGCAGCGGTATTCACCGCCGCAGAATAGGCGCATCAAACGCCTGAATTTAGCGGCGGTTAAAACCGCCGCGAATAAGATAACCATATAACCGCCGCGAAATGAAGAGAAACCGCCGCTAAATGACGGACCTACGACACATTTCTAAAACCGCTGCGGAATCCAAAAAACCGCCGCTAATAGATTTCCGACGCCAAACTTAGCGGCGGTTTTTGTAAACCGCCGCCACACAATATAGCGGCGGTTTAAACAGCCGCTAAACCGGAAAAAAAACCGCCGCTAGGACCGGCATTTGTTGTAGTGTTTCCAAAACTTAAATAATATATAATTACCTCTCATTTCTTATATAAACCAACTCAATATCACACTATTATTCACTAAAATCCTTTGGATCTCAACCAACCTCTACCCTCCTCTCTCTAGAATCCTCACATGGCTTCATATGCTCCCTATAATCCTATCTAAAGCCTCTCCTAAAACTTTGGGATCACACATCCGTGTAAGGGATTTCTTCCTTCCCTATTTATGTCCAGGTTTCCTTATATTGTTATTACCATTTATTTTCCATTAAAAATGTTGGGGTATGATTTATCACCCACCCTATGTTTCTCCCCTTATGTTTTAATGATTATAGTCCCATTTCTCTGTCACTAATTCCTCTTATGTACACCCATTACCATGCTGAAATTCCATAAGGAATTTCTCTCTTATAATTTAAATTCAAGAAATTCATTTATATTAGGCATATAAATTCCATTAAATATGTTGGTATATAATTTTCCACGGCCCCCTTATTATCCATTTCATTTATAAAAGATGATTTACCCCTTTATCTCTCATCAATCCATTTTACTATTTCAATTTGACGTCGTTATGATGCTAAATTGACACCAAAATTTCCCATGCCAAAATAAATGTGTAAGTGAATACCATAAAAATATCTACATCAAGGGTATTGAACTTTATGCACATATACTTTTTGATTGGGGACATAAATTTATGTATTCCACATCTTTATTCATGGAATAAATTATGATGTTTAATGAATCCATGTTGCATGATCCATGTAACACACTTATGCATGAAATGAAATGTTTATAATGGGTTCTCCCTGATAGCACTCCAATGCATTGGTTAAAGATTATTATCATGATCCCTCAAGTGTAATAACGGTTTATTGAAGATAATTCAAGTGCAATGAGGGTTTACTCATGATAATTCTAGTGTAATGAGTGTTTAATCATGATAATGAATGTGAAATGAGGGTTTACTCATGATCCATGTGAAATGAGACTTGGATCATTCTAATATTATGTTAAATGTTGTTGCTACATTTCCATGTAATGATAATCATGATATTTCATGCCTTTATGTTCATGTTTCTCTTATTCTACATTGATATTCCTATTTTCTATCATGTATTGTATTTTTCATGTTATGCCTTGCTTACTCCCTTACTGGGCTTTGTAGCTCACCATTTTCTTATACATGTCCTCAGGTTATCCCATGAAATGATAAGTACGAAGGAATGTTGTGGTCATGGAAAATAAGCTTTCAATAATGATGTCATATTTTATGTGTTAAATTGTCCTGTAATGTTTTTTATTTCCTAAAACACTTGACCTATCATTCCTCAACATTGTATTAGGTGCATGTTTATATAATGAATCATGTTTATGCGTGTAATAATGAGTAGGGTTGTTATAAGCATTCTACATATACCATTTATAAAATGAATGAATCCCCCACATAGTTTGTTGGACCCTTTCAATTTAAGCTCATGAGGAAAGGATGTATATGAGGAAACATAAGCATAATTTGTTGAGATAAATACTCAAGAATACGTCGTATGTATCATAGTAATGGAAATAATCACAGTCATTATAGATCTGTCATGTCACCGGGAAATACCCCAAGGTGGTTTCCCTTGAATTGGGTATGTCATATCATGCCATTGAATGGGGATTCCACACTGATATTACCATTATTGGGAAAATCCTTGTTGAAAATGATATGATCACTGAAAATACATAATCCCACATGATCCATGATCTGTGTGAGATATATGGTATATAATGTAATTAGTCTCATTGAATGTGGATGCAGGACTTTGATAATATGGTGAAACTTATGGGGTGTTTTACATAGATCTTGGACAATAGGAAGGTGTCCTATGTATCCTAGTTATGGAGGGAATCAGATTTCGTGTAGATCAATTGGGGGTATTCCTGAATATATCCCATGGAAAATGTTATAATGTCCCAGGACACCTTCATGACATATCATCATTCCCCTCTTGACATGTTGATGTTGTCTTCTTGACATGTTCTGATTGCCGACCTAACATGTCTAGATTGAATATATGACATGTTTGAGGATGTCATGACAAGTCATGGTTGCATGAGGGACATGTCCAAATAATATCACATGATCCAATTGACTTTTCAAAATGAAATTTCATAAACTGAATGAAATATTGGGAGGATATCACATGATCAAGAGTGACATCACTGGAGGATATCACATGACCTGGATGAACTGTCTGAACATTTTCACATGATCAAGGATGAGATTTCCAGATGACATTGCATGACCTCGCTAACATGTCTGCAGGGTACCACAAGACCTATTATACATGTTTGGAGTACATTGCAGGATGTTGATGAAATGGATGGAGGATCCCACATGATCTGGATAACATGTCAAGAAGAAACAACTTGGTCTGGCTGACTTACCGTTGTGCCACCATAGAACTTGGGTGATAATTATGGAATACATTGAAATATTTTGCTTGAATGAATATAATACTTCACAAGTCATTTCTGGAATATACAAAGGGTTTTTTAAAAATTATTTACATTTATAGGCGAAAGATGATAATCCAAATGGCATGTTGAGAGTGTCTCGTGACTTGGGTGACATGACCTATTGTTTTCTAATGATCTAGTTTGGTTATGTGAAGTATATGAAACCTTTTGTATCCATATTCACATAATCCTCCCATGTTTTTTAGTCTATAATCAATTATTTATTATATATTTTCCTCAATTTTTGTTCGGTGCTATATTATATTAGGTTCTTTGTGACATAGATGACATACGATATAAGGCCCCAGCCTTAAACAATACATAATCTTGAAATTAAGTCAGTGATTCACATTGAGGATATTTCCAAGCTTAGAGTTTTAGATAATTAGGCCATAACTATTAAATTACATCATGAATATTACATGTAAACACTACTACTCAGTATCCATTTTTTATTAAATAAAAACTTTTAAAGAAAAAAAGAGTTCCTTCTTGATATAAATCTTCTTGAAATCTTCTTTTCTCTTACCCTTCCATATACCATGTAAAAAAATTCAATGACTTGGGATGAGAACAAAAATCTAAATAAGGGTTATAAAATAAATAAAGAAAACATTAGTCCATTAATACATATGAAACATAATCTATTTAACATACCTAATGAAATCATAATATTTATGAATAACACATAGAAATCGTAAATCATAAAGGTAACTTGTTGCATTAATAAAATACTTGCATTGTTTCTTTCACAGTTACATAGGGAGTTACATTTGGAATACCCATCATAGTATATTACCTCAACCTATTAGGATAAACATTAACATTTACCTGTGTCACGTTACCCAATGCATTGGAGAGATATCTTAGTCTCACCCACCCTATGTCTATCAAAAAACACCACATATGTGTAATCAATACCCAAGAACCATAACATAATCATAACACATGAACAATCATAAAGGAAATATAACACTTCTAGACTACAATCACAAGATATCAGTTCAAGATATTAACATAATCAATCCATTATCAAAACCATTTTCAATAGCAAAATATGTAAAAAGTGTTTGTAGTATTTATTTTCCTTTTAAAATATTTATGGCTTGTTAAGGAAGCCAAATTTAAAATAATACTCGTTGCGGCGAAAAATTCATTGTCACCGTGTACGTTAAAAAGAAAAATTCTTTTTTTTACATAGTAATACGGTTCATAGAGAAAATATTCCCATTGAATGAAATTATAAGTAAAAGGATTATATACACTATATAAAGGAATGTCGTGTATAAATCAAAGTATGCCTCAATGAAAGAAGATTGAGACGAAGCCCCTTACCTTATGTCCGAATTGACTCATCCGTTATTTAATCTCTTGAATAATAAACTAAAGTAAATTTATACTTTCTTAAGAACCTTTTTCAATTTTTTTATTCCTTTTACATCACTTATTAACATGTTATAAACATCACGTAACCATTTATGTTAAAAATGGTTGTTTTGTCGATATTTGGTACTGGAGTCAAAAATGAACTTCATATAATTAAAATTTGTCCGTGTGGTCAAAATTACATTATATTAAGAATTATATTAATGATTTATATATCATATATATCATATATATCCATTATATATATGTGTGTGTGTGTGTATTTATAATAGTACATAACATTTGGAGACAAGAAATGAAATGTACCGCTCTTAGAGACAGTAAGCCTTACATACGCATAAACACTACTTTCATTTCTATTTCATATTTAATGGAAATAAAACATAACGATAGATAGGTATATTATAATTTATTTATAATATCATATATAATTTCATTAATTCCATTCTTTATATATTCCATGTATATAATGAATGAGTCTTATCACTTTGAGGGGCGGTAATCCGCTCTTCCAGAAATGAAATTCTCATATTTACCCATTATGGAAACCATAAAGGTAAAATATAAATGAAAAATACAGAAGTATAAAAAAATATAAATATAATATATATCACATATAAATACAGTTCCATCATAATGGCCCCCATGAGAGGCAGTAGGAGATTTTTGAACAATCATCGTTTCATGAGGTAGTAGTTCACTATCTATAGAAACAATATGTTCATATCTATTAGATGTATGTGTGTGGATGTTTTGTTATAATAATTAACATAACAACATTATAGTATATTAAAGAAACTGGTGTTGTTATAAAATAATTGAATAAAGAGAGTTTAGGGGGTTGGATAAGGAAAATAAAAGAAAAGAACTTGCGAGAAGATGATACCTTTATATCTGGTAACTCCCATTGGATTTAACCAAAAGGATTTATTAAATATCCTTCTACCCAATGTAAGGATTTTAGATAGAATATAGGGATGTTGAGAGCTTATTGGATCAGATTTTGGATGATCCATGGGGCTTGAGATGTGTGAGTAATGGGTTAGAGGTGGTTACCTTTAATAAGAGCTAGGAGGGGCTCTTATGGAATGTTTGAAAGTATTATTTTATTATAAAATGATTATAGGTTTATAAAGGTCTAAAATGAATTAAATTCCCAGTTAATATGAGTATATGTCAAAATAGAATCATCTAATAATAAATGGACAGGTTTTGGATTTCTTTTAATCCGTTTCGTTTTTATTTATCCCTTTGTTAACTTATATAACTTTTACCATTTCTTCTTGTATATTCATACTCTATGGTTAATATATTAACTATAAAATGACAATATAAACAAAATGGATATTTACTGATATTAGAAACATCATATATGTCATTTGGTGGAATCTTAGATTTTTAGGAATATTTTATCATTTATAAATTATTAATTGATTTAAAACTCATTTATGTCAATTTGTATACTATTTATATCATGACTTTTTAAAATTCCAAAATAACTCGATTATTTCAAAAACAATTCTTCATTACATAAAATATAATAAGTCATAATTATCTTTAAAATTTGTTTATGTCATAAAAAGATTCAAAAATAAATTTATTTTAATATTTATAATCTCATTTATTTAAAACATTCATTAATGAGGTAACCATTACATGATCATTATATCATAAATAAATTTAATTATTTGATGTATAAAAATTATAAATAAAATATCATGATGTATGAGAACCTATTATATTTCTAATTAATATTAATAATTAAAAATATCACTTATATAAACCCATATAAAAATTATTGTACTAAAAGATATATGTTTATGTTACATTTTTCTTAACATTAAATTAATTTTTATAAAGTGTCATTTTCACATTCAAGTGGCTCCATGGGGTCCCCAAATTGGCCGAAGGATGCCCATGGTCGGACATGTATCATACAATAGGGTTATTAAATGTGTTAATATAATTTAATATTATTATAATATTATTTGTATACCCTTATATACCAAATTTACCCTTTAACCATGGTAATTAAAATATTTACTAAAGGTACTATTGATAATGTCTAAAAATAAAAGTTACCTATTTAAAAAAAATTAGACCTCATGATTCCAAATATAAAATCCATTTTTACAAATTCAAAACATGGATGCTTTATAAATTTATTTAAAATTAATTCCCATTGTCAAAACCAAAAAGCGCGTTTTTTAAAAATAATAACTATCAAAAGATTGATAGATGTTTATATCCAATTTCAAAGTTAAATTAAAAAAAATGAACAAAATTAGATTAAATGGAAAAACTATAATCCAATAAAACATTAAAAACAATAAAAAGAATAATCTAACTATATATAAAAAAATATATTAAAATGCATTTTTGAATTAAAATGCAGTATTTTCCACTATTCATAAAAAAAATGAACATTATCGGAAAAATACCAAAATTTTACCCAAAGTAAATTTTTTTTATTGATTCAAAATAAGAAGTTAATTTTTTCAAATAAAATATATAAAAGTGAAAAAAAAAATATTTAAAAAGGGGTTCTCTATCCAAATGTGGCAAAATTACCTTTTAACAATATTAGAGTATTATACTTAAAATTGGGTTCATTCTGATTTTAGGCCTCTATATTTAATTTGATAAATGTAAAAAAAAATAAAAAAAATGTGTTATAATATTTTATTTAGTTAAATTTGTTCCCTCCAATAAAATGTCTTGTCCTAACTACCATTTAAAATAATAATATTATTGTATTATTTTTCTGTATAACTCAATGTTTTGTACAACGTAAGATTTCAACGAAACCCATTGTTGCGTGTTGATTACGCTATCATACATAGAATCCCATTGAAAGTGAAATTAATATTTAATTAAAAAATATTAATAAATATGAAAATTTAGTATTCTTTATTTACATGGGATGTTACATCCCTCTCCCCTTTTTCGAATTGTGTCCTCACAATTTTAAAATTGGGCTCAGAAATTTCATTAAAAGTCCCACATCAAAAAAAGATTCAACAAAACTATAACATTAAAATAAATAAAGATGAGTAAAAAGGTCACCTGAGATAGCACATACTTGGATTCCATGAAAACATGGATATGGTGGAGAAAATAAGTGTCATGTTCACATGGAGAGTGATAGAAAACACGATCAATATAAAGGTAACCACTAGAAAACCACAAAGTTGTAATAGGTTAAACAGTATTTGATTCCCCAATAATAAAAGTAAAAGGACCACATATTTTGTTTTAGGATCCCTATAATGAAGTTGATTAATTCTATTATGAGATTTACTAATAACATAAAAATATATACTTAATTTTCAAGTATAGTTTCATCCTTTAATAAAGTTCTGCCACAAACTCATCTTTTCTCCAAATGATGACTATTCAAGATGACTTGGTCATACCTGAAGCGCTAGAATCAAATTATTGAAAACCAAATAATCCAAAAAAGATAAACTATATATTTCTATTGTATTTAGACATTAACCAAAACCAAAATAGTTATTACAAGATCAGATGATCCCCAAAAAGGGTAATCCTTTATAGAAAAAATAATACTCTTAATCTGCAAAATTCAACAAACAGTATCAGATGTTAAGAAACGACCATTTAATACAATATTATCATTAAAATTATTTAAATTAATCAAAACTGATATTGAAACCCAAATATTAGAAGGATTTGATCACGTAGTCTTCTATAATAAATATTAACATTTATCTCCAAATAACATCAACTACTCTTACAGTCCCATACTGAAGAGTAATTAACTTAATCATATATTCTCAAAGATAGGTTAATAATTTACATAACTAACCTAAATCACCATATATACATTTTAAAAACATATCTTATTCCGAAATAAAATATCAACCATTACTCCACAAATGATATCCAATAGTATTATATTTTCCTTAAGCATATAGTGTTCCTAAAAGAGAGAACGTCTTCCAAAATCACATTTATCACTTAATCACCAAATCTTTTTCTTATACTAAGGGTATCCATTTTATAAAACATAAGTTCCAAAAATCAACTAATTCATGATCCATAAAATCATCTATCTAAAGATAGTTATTCATAATAACAAATGAATTCACGTAGTCCAGTGGTAGCTGATAAATCCCAATCGCACTTTGAATGTGGGTTCGATTCCCACAGCTTTATCCGATGTAATGGGTTGTCACATGGTATGCATGTTTCCCTTTTTCAAAAACTATATAATTTTATAACATTCCAAAAAATAGATAAATTCCTCAAAAACAACCACAACATATTTTACCAATAAATGATATCTCATACTTTTTATTTTTATCCCAAAAAGCAATAACCATTAATTGCCTCAAATTCAAGGATCATATAAACCCAAATGGTTCTTTATAACTTTATACACAAAATAAAAGTTAATTATTCCTTGAATAAAATTGTTTATATGTCAAACCTCAAGTTTACACATACTAGAAAAAGTCTTCTAAAGTAATCATATCATTAATACATTTAAACATATCATTATCCATAGATTAAACATAACTCTTTAATTCCTAAAATGTATACATCTTAATTATAAAACATTCTTCCTGATACTTTATCAATGTTTTTTCATCTTATTCTTTTATATTACTTTCATAAAAACAAAATCAAGCATAATGTCCTATGATTTTAGTAATGTAAAGACATTAGCTAAGAAATAATCCATAAATTTCATAGGTCATGTTCAGCTTCCTCATCTTCATTTGGTTTGGCATTAGGAATTGGTAAACATATATTTTTATGATCATGGTAATCACATTCTCAAACCGTCCTCATAGGACATATATTTGTGTAATAACCATGCACAATACATTTAAAACATTCAATTCATCCTTTTGAAAGAACTTCATTCTCTTTCTTGGTGTCAATAGGATACTTAATTTTTCTATGGCATGTTCTTGCTTTATGACATTAATTACTACATGTATAGATTCTTCCCTTCCCATTAAAGAATTTTTCTAGGTGTTTCTTTCCACATCCATGAAACATAGGTTTTTAAATATACTTACCTTTATGTTTATTACCTGAAAATACATTGGGATTCATTTCATGCATATGTGTTTCCTTAGATAAATCAACAAGGTTCAATTTGTCAATCATGAATAATGAAAGTTGGTTAAAAATAACCACAAGAGTTCTAATTGTAGCTCCCAGATCATTCGGTTGCATATTCAGAAAACTGTCGAAGTTTTCTTTACATCTATTTTTATTGTGGTTCCTTCTAGATCCATCCATTTACAAAAACCAAAAACATCAGTGTGAGTATATTAGAAAAATCATCATATATTATCTTATGAGGAGGGTAAACACTAAAATATACTTATTTATATTCTCTTAAAATAATTTAAAATATCTAAAATAACAATGAAATTTTATAATATACTAACCATTATGGTTATGTAACTTATGATTAAATTACACCATAACCTCTAAAGCTATCTTAACTGACCACTGATACGAACTATAAGGCCCCAGCCTTAAATATTAAAAAATCTTGAATTAAGTCAAAAATTCATATTGTGGAACATTTTAGGTTTATAATTGTAGATAATTAAGCCATAAATGTTGCATTACATCATGAATATTACATGTAAACACTACAGCTCCGTATTAATTTTTTTATAAAATAAAAATTCATAAAATAAAACAATAGTTATTTTCTTCACATAAATCTTATTTAATTTTTTATTTCTCTTAACCCTTCTTATACCCTATGAAAAACATTTCAAAGACATGGGATGAGCATAAAAAGCTCAGTAAGGGTTATAAAATAAATAAAGAATACATTAGTTTATCATTACGTACAAGACATAAGCTCTTTAACATACCTCATGAAATCATAAGATTTAGGAATAACACATAGAAATAATAAATTATAAAGGAAAATTGTGTAATTCATAACATACTTACATTGTAGATTTTATAATTACATGGGGAGTTACATTTGGAATACCCATCACAGTATATTCACGAAATATATTAAAAGAAACATTAATGTTTACCACTTTCATTTTACCTAATTCATTGGAGACCTATCTCGGTCTCACATTCCCTAGGTTTATCAAGAAACTACCCATATGAATAAACAATTCCAAAGAACTATAACATAATCATAACACAAGAACAAGCATAAAGGAAATATAACATTTCCATATTACAATAACAATATATCAGTTCAATATATTGATATAATCTATCCATTATCAAAACCTTTTTTAATACCATCATATATAAAAACATTATGTAGTATTTATTTTACTTTTAAATACATTACGGCCTATTAAAGAAGCCAAATATTAAATAATGCTCATGGAAGTGAAATGGTCTTTGTCACCACATACGTTAAAAAGAAACATTATTTTTTTGTTTAGTAAAATGCTTCGGAGAGAAAAGATAAACATTTAATTAAATTAATAGTAAAATGATTTAATACACCTTATAAAGGAATGTCATATATAAATCAAAGTATTCCTCAATGAAAGGATATTGAGACGTAGTCCCTTACCTCATGTTTGGCTTGACTCTTCCCTTCATTAATCACCTGAATTATAAAATAAAATTAATTTATACATGATTGAAAACCTTTTTCAATTTAATTATTCCTTTTATATCACTTATTACAACATTATAAACATTAAATAATCATTTATGTTAATAACGGTCATTTGGTCGATATTTGGTACTTGAGTCAAAAATGAACTTTTTATAATTAAAAGTTGTCCATGTGGTCAAAAGTAGGTTATCTCCATAATGATATCCATGATTTAGATATCATAAATATCATATATATCAATTATATATATATATATAATATTATATAACATTTGGAGATAATTAATGAAATATACAGTTCATAGAGACAATAATCCATATGTAGGCATGAACGCTACATTAAATTATATTTCATATTCAATGGAAATAAAACTTAATGATATATAGGTATATAATAATTCCAGTAATATATCATATATAATTTCATTAACTCCATCCTTTATATGTTCCACGTATGGCATGAACATGTCATATCTCTTTGCAGGGGTGGTAGTCTGCACTTCCTCAAATGAAATTATCTTTTTTAGCCATTATGGAATCCATAATACTATGATATAAATGAAATATACATAATAATAGAGAAAATATAAATATATTAAAAATCATATATAAATATAGTGCCATCATAATGGCCTCCATGAGAGGTGGTAAGAGATATATGAACAATCATTGTTTCGTAAGGAAGTAGTTCACCGTCCACAGAAACAGTATGTTTGTATCCATTAGATGGAGGTGTGGGAATGAGTAGTTAGAATAATTTTATTAAAAAAAATTATAATATATTTAAGATTATGGTTTTGTTATACAATAATGGAATAAATAGATTTTAGGGGGTTGTAGAAGAACAATAAAAAAATAACTTGAGAGAAGACATTACCTTTAAATCGGGTAAATCCACTTGGTTTGAACCAAATGGATTTATTGAATTGCCTTATGCACAATGTAAGTATTATAGGTTTAAAAGAGGTATGATAGAGATTATTTTAGAAGATTTTGGATGAAACAAGGGGCTTGGGAGTTGTGAGTAATGGGTGATAGGTGGTGACCTTTTATAAGAGGGAGGAGGGGCTCTTTAGGAAAGTATGAATGTTTTATTTTATTGTAAAATAATTTTTAGTTTCAAAAGGTCCACAACACAGTATATTCAAATATAATATGAATATTAGTCTAAATAAAATCATAAAATAATAATTTCATATGTTTTATATATTTTTTAATCCTTATCCTTTTTATTTAACCCTTTGTTAACTTATTTAACATTAACCATGTCTTCTTGTATATTCATACTATATGGTTAATATATTTACAATAAAATTCAAAGAGAACCATTATAGGTCATTAATGAAAATTTTTACATCATATAATTAATTTGGATGAATTTTATATTTTTAGGACTATTTTATCATTTAATAAAATATTAATTTATTTAAAAACTCATTTAGGTCAATTTATATACTATTCATATCTTGGATTTTTTAAAAATCCAAAACAAATTTATTCTTTCGAACAACCTTAATTAATTAAAAATAATAAGTAATAATTATCTCTAAAATTTGTGTATGTCATAAAAAGGTTCAAAATAAATATATTTTAATATTTATAATATCATTTATTTTAAACATTCATTAATGAGGTAATCATTACAACATCAGTGTGTCTTAAAGAAATTTATTTATTTTATGTCCTAAAAATATAAATAAAATATCTTGATATAGGAAATATTTTTATCATTTTAATTAATATTTAAAATATAATTTCTCACTTATATAACCCCGTATAATTTTTTTTACTAAAAGATAGATGTTAATGTTACATTTTCCTTAACTTTAAATTAATTTTTATAAAGTGTTATTTTCACATACAAGTGGCTCTATGGGGTCCCAAAATAAACCCAAGGATTCCCATGGTCATATATGTATCATATAATAGGGTTAAGTCATGTGTTTGGGTAATGTAATATTATTATAAAATTATTTTGTTACCCTTATTTACCAGATATACACATTACCATGGTAAATAAAATACTTACTAAAGTAACTATTCATAATGTCTAAAAATAAAAGTTATATATTTACAAAATTTTGACCTCCTGATTCCAAATATAGAATACATTTTCCAAATTGAAAACATAGATGTTGAAGAAATATATTTAAAATTAATTCTTGTTTTCAAAACCAAAAAGCGACTTTTAAGAAATAATAACTATCAAAATATTGACACTTGTGTATATCCAATTTCAACTTGTAATTACATCCAATGACCAAAATTGGATTAAATAGTAAAAATATAATACAATTACACTTTAAAACCAATAAAAAACAATCTATCTATATAAATAAATTAGATTAAAAGGAAGTTTTGATTTTGAATTAACATGTAGTGTTTTTCACTATTCATTAAAAAATTAACTTTATCAGAAAAATACCAAAATTTTACCCAAATTTAATTTTGATTTCCAAATTCTAAAGAAGAAGTTCATTTTTATAAAATTGAATATATTAAACTGAAAAAAACTATATTTAAAAAGTGGTTCTCCATCAAAACGAGGTAAAACTACCTTTTAAAAATATTAGAGTATTTATGCTTAAAATTGGATTCATTATCTTTTTAAGGATCTAATTTTTTTTGGATAATTGTAAAAACATTTATCAAACATGTGCAATCATATTATAGTTAGTTCTATTCATTCCCACCAATACAATGGCTATGCATTAACTACCATTTAAAATAATAATATTATATTATTTTTTGGTATAAATCAATGTTGTGTGCAATGTAAGATTTCAAAGAAACTCATTGTGGTGTGTTCATTACTCTATCATAAATAGAATCCCCTTGAATTTATACTTAATATTTAATTCATAAAGATTAATAAATATGAAAATTTCATATTATTTATTTACCTGTGATGTTACATGCGAGACCTCCTTCGAATAACCATTAAAACATGCCAGAAGTCCTTCATGTTTTATATTGAGTGACCATGCGAAGCACATATTCATATCATTTGAACACATAGATCATTTTATAGATTTTACTTACTTGATAAACTTTTTTATTGCATTACTAATTTATCTGAGAAGTCCCCACATGCGCTTCCATGTGGTAATCACCTATTGTCTCTCCTTTTTTCCAATGGGAGATTTATAGGCATTTTCACCTCACTTATACACCTCCATCCTCCGCACATATGTTGAATTTATGACCTGGATATTTGGGAATGATTTTTTATCACACACATCACATGATTCTACCATGTATCATCTATTTTTTTCATTATGAAAGAAACTATGAGAATGTCTCTCTATTTCGATGTTTATAGGATCACATATGATCCCTGTGATTTCAACTAACCATTTTGAAATATCATGTTTCGTTCATAATGTTAGAACTACATGTCTCTGATTCTTCATGAGATCATGGTTCCCGTTGAAATTATTTTTCGCTAGGGTCATTTCAAAAGACTATAGAAAATTTTAAAGGGATCCCCTATGAGATCATGTTAACCTTATATGGACCCTTGTAAGATCATGATGGCCTAGTGAGGGGTATCATGTGATCACCTTTAGTGTATGTACAATTTTTCATGAAGTTTAATTTACCTTACAATCATAATATTCTTCCTCCTTTTAAATCTTTATTTCATATTTATTCAATAATAACATGAGATATTGTGAAGATATACGAGTGTTGTTGAGGATAACCATTATACTTATCTGTGATGTACTACATGATCAATGATAGATCTTCTAATTATTCAAAATCATTTCCTAGGAAACCTATTATTTTATATAGTGCTATAGGATCATCACATTGTTTGGTTTATGTTTTTGTGGTTCTAACCATGATGAAGGTGGCATGCCAACATAATTTTTCACGAAAAGGTAGGTATGTCGTCAGGTACCTCATGAGTTCTTATTTATGCATAATCACCTATCATGATGATCAATTTATATCTACTTATCATGAGGATACTTACTTTATTTACCTTTATTTTATAAGGGTTTTCAGATGATTGTTAGGAATCCTCCAGTTTCCAAATCGTATAACACATAGGAACTCACCTAGATGCCTCATTATGATCATTAGTTCTTGTTATGATTCCTTTGCAAGAAAAATGTGTTTTTTCCGTGAGGATCCATGTGATCAATATATAATCATGAATAGTTATTGATCTATTAGCATACCATATAAGGGACATGTAATCTTGCTTCCTTATAATGGTTATGGTATACATTTAAGTCAGCAAACTTTTCTTACTTTTTTATAGTGAAAATAATACCAATTCTTTAGGTATTCACACCATTATATATTTTTATATCAATATTTTGAAGGAATTAACCAATCCTCTCATATGAGAAATGTTTTTATGGAAAAGGGCTCGGTTTAGAGGAATGTAAATGTTAGTCTGAATCATTGGGGGGCCCAACAATCAGTATACTGGGAAATGTTTTTTCTTCCTAGTGACTATTGATATACTATAGAGTTATTAGTAAATAATGGTGAAGAAGTAGATCAATCCAATAAAAACAACGAAACTATAGAGATCTTTTAATCCTTCTCAATATGTGATCCCTCCACAAAACCTTGTAACAAGATCCCATTCGCAAGACATATCAGGGAGAACTGATCAAATGATCTATTTCACAAGAATTATTCACAAGTATATTACATGAGGTCTTATTGGGTTTTTGGGCATCATTACTATTAAATAGTAGAATATGTTATAACATATCATGAATTTATTCTCAGTAATTGTCTCAGTTCATTAGATGTATGGTCATCTTCTTGGATTTACGTGATATTTTTTCCTTGGTCACCTGATCACTTGACCATTATATGGGTTTCATGACCATATTCGGTTTATGTGATCATGAGATTTATGATATTCCATGAATTCCTGATATTCCTACGGTTTATTCAATTCATTTGTCTTATATCAGGTCATGTGATCATGAATCCCTTCATGGATCATGTGATTCACATGATGATGTAGGAGTTACGTATTTATTCTCATGGGAAATGTTTCTTGTCCAATATGTGTTATTTATAAATATGGATTCAATATCATGCTACAATTCACATAATCATTCAATGAAAGAGGCCATTGAAGTGGTGGATCATTGTAACTCCATTGTTTTAATAATCAATGATGACCATATTTATAATGTTGAATCATCACAGTCAAGTTTGATGAACCTAATTGGAGTGAAACATAGGGAATTTCCTATCTCAAAATTCTTACCTATCTATGGGTTTAGACTCTATAATGAATCTTACATCCTTTCTCTGTAGGCACCAACTATTCCTTTCACTTGTATTTTTAAAACTCAGAAAACCTTCCTAATGAACGTATCCCAAATAGGTAATTTCATTTCTGTGGAAATATGAGAATAATATTATATGATGAAATATATTCCAACCTATTTTGATGAGAGACACTGCGAACTTGATATAGAAATCTATATGTGCCTCCCAATAATGCAGAAATCTTCCATGAGCTAGAGGTTTGGGTGGTTTCCCAACTGGGTTTTTTTCTGGGGGGTGGAGTTTTTGAATGGGTTTGGGTTTCCCCTTTTGGAATAAATATATAACATCTAAATATTCCATAAAGAAGAAACTGATTAGGATGTACGAGGTTGAATCTATCTTAGAAATCATTTACTTATTCAATAAGGGCATGATAATGGACATGTTTAGTCATTAGAGTCCAATACAAACACATTAAACAAAGAACACATGGAGGTATGTATTAATCTTTGGGATGTCATATATATTTGTGGTGCACCCATATCAGGGTGGAAATATGATTATTTTCTCCCAATCATATGTGTGGGGTAATGTGAAGAGGACCAATATTCATTCCCAAGAGTTGAGAAAGTTGTATGAGAAGGACCTAGAGAAGGACCATCTTCACAGGGAAGATATCCTATTTATGAAATGGGAAAGGTACTTCATCAATATAGAGCATTTGGATTTAGAAGATAATAAGATGAAGGATTTAATGAGGAATAACTCTTGAAGATTTGAGGGACCTTGTTATCCAACATTTGAGGAATGTATATTCACCATATGAAGATGTGATATTATTTCTAAAGTTCAATGGACTCTTCAGTTCTTCGTCTTTTTTTATGTTCTGTTCTAGGTGCTTTATCTCAATGAATGAAGAGGGTAGAGTTGGTGTCTCCAACTTTATGATGTTGAATTCTATGAATAGATAACATCGTGAGAGTTTTTTCATTCCCATTTTGGAAAAATTATATCACCTCACACTTCACATTTATAAGGGATATCCCCAATAATAATCTCTAGACCCTTTCAGGTATTAGGAAGTTCTATGGGGGCTCACCCCAGTAGATATGAGTACCTAATCATTAGGAACATCCCAAATGATCATTCAAACCATTATTTTCACTTCATTTTTAGGTTAAGTATTTTCATGTTAATGGATTTGGATATTAGTTACTTACCAAGCAATCATGAACTATTCTATTTCAAACCCTATGGGATAGTTCCCACTAGTAGTTTTGTTAAGAATAGTGAGGGAAACCATTATGATTTTGTCTACGTGATTTCACTGAAGGAGGGTTTCATCTCTACATGTACTAATGAGAGACTTCATTGTGAATGTTATTAAACTTGTTAAATTTTCTATTAGTTTTAGTGGGTTCAAAATATATTTCATCCCCCTATTCATGTTAGATTTGAGATTCATCAGATGGTATATCTCCCTATCATACTGATGTTAACAAGGGAGGGGACTTAGGTTATAATAATATTACCTCCCCGTTATGTTAATATTGTTTTTTCATGAGATTATGCTGATATTTGGATTCTCTGATATCCAAAAGAGAAAATATACAGATCAATTCATGAGGATACAAGATTTCCACTAGTTGTCAAATCCAATACATGGACTACAATGCATCCGGTTTCAAGATGACCAATAACCCTTGAAGTACTTCATAATTAATTGTGTCATTTACCATTACTCTCATTAACCAAAGAAGTTTAAAATTTCATGAACACAATGGTAATGGATCATGTGAGGTAAGTCTCTCATGATCTATTATTTCCATTCACATTTTAGAAGTGGATGATTTGGAGAATGGAGAACATAGAAGTTGAGGTCTGAGGAATACTATTCTATAAAAAGTTACATTTATAATAATTCTCCAATGTCACAGATTCCCTATGTGATACATTCAAAGACCAACTAAAGATGTCAAGTATTTACTTTGAGACATTGTTGTAATGATCAAAAGCATGAAGGGTTGAGTATAGAGACCCTACTTTTTATTACTTTAATATTACATCATTTTAATGACAAAAATGATTTTAGCATTAAAAAAACAAAATCCAAAGGTTTAGTGTCTTGAGAAAATTAAGAGAATACATAACATGATCATAACAACACATAAACATTTAATTAAACATCATTATTTATCCGTCTAAATAAAACTTTCTCTTTGTACATGTATTCACTTGAGGATATACATAAATTAAATGGGTGAGAAAAATCCATGTAAAAGGTTGAATAAGTGACATGAAATAATATAACACGAGTGAGAATAAACATCATAATCATATATTTATCATAGATTAATCATCAAAATCAAGATATAAACTTGTTATAAAGGCATGGATTGTGGTAACACATAAAAATGTAACATCATGAATTATTGTTCAAATACCACACATAGTTGTGAAAAAGGTAGAATCATGTTATAGTATAACATATGTTCATAATCATAACATCAATGTTATGAAAAAATATAGATTTATGTTCACAAAAACCTGACATTATCTCATTATATACATCACATTATATAATTTAAGGGATATAAAATATGGGTCCCACACATAAGATAATAACATTTTCATAATCATGTATCTCACATTGAACGTAAATCAATCATAGTCTTGAAATAAACAAAATAAAAATAAAGGGTTTAATAATTATTTCATCTAGAATGCATTCATGAATAGTTTTTAGGATTCTAAAAAGAAAAGGGAATTAATATTTTTCATGACCATCATCATTCTTGAGTAAAGAAGGGGCAACTCAAGAGGTGAAAAAGGTGTGTTTTATAAAGAAGAGTTATTCTAATGTTTTTTGTATTTGTCATAAAATCATGTTGAAAACTTGTATGTAAAAAAATATAAAAGGGACAAATAATGAAATTATATTTAAGGAACATTAGATAAGAATTCATATGAAACACATCACTAATGAGTTATAACAAAAAAATGTATTTAGGTTCAGGAATCCCCATTTCATTATTCCTGCTCAATTCTATCACTTTTTCACCTCCATAATAATATATGTAGATTTATTAATACATTTTTCCAAAATTTAATTGTAGTAATCAATAAAAATATTTTTTAACTATAATCTTTTGATTATATTTATTAATTTATTTTGATGAAATTGAATCATATTGATATCATGTTTTTCTTAAAATTTTCCAGTGTCCCTTTCATTTCTCTATTTTTGTTCAAAGTCGTTCATAGAAAATTATGATTAAATCCAGAAGACTATAATAAATTTAATTAATTTATTATATATTAAAGATTATTAATACTATACATCCATGAATGTTACTATAATAATTGTCTTGGCGATGTATTTGTATGTGTTTATCCAACCATTCATTGGATATTTTTGAAATATTCCTAAAGGGAAGTATGACATCTATTGTTTTCATAAATATCATAACTAAAAAAGAATAAAATAATTAATATAATGTTAACATACTGAATAATTATTTTTATAGTATATGGTTTTGAAATTAAATGGTAAAAAGAAGGAAGTAAAGACTAAAAGTGGGATGAGTTAATAGAGACTTACTCTCTCCTCAGTGTAGCTTCTTTTGTATGAAACTATAACTCCCTCTGTGATTGGAGATCGATTTCTCTAGAATTTAACTATGAATTCTAAGGTGATTGAGAGGGAGTTTTTGAGAATATCTTGGTATTTTTAATGGATAATATGAGTGGATAAAAGGGAATAGATAGGGGATATTCGTACATGAGGGGCGGGTCATTTTTAGAATAAAAAATTGAATAAAATATTATATTTATGGTATTCCTTGTCATGGTGATTTTTTAAATTATTACACATATTTTTATTAAATAAATAATAATAATAATTTGTTTCCCATTATAATTTTAATTCAGTATTTTAATAAAATGTAAAGGAGAAAAATTAAGAATAATATTTTACTACAATACTTTAGTTTTTGAGGCCTCAAAAATTACATTTTAGGATTAAAAATTAAGTATAAAGTTTTATAATGACTCATTTATGAATTAAAATATATCATGGATGAAATTCAAGTTATATAAAGGAATATTTCATTATTAAGTCATATATGA
This sequence comes from Viscum album, assembly GCA_963277665.1. NCBI lineage: Eukaryota > Viridiplantae > Streptophyta > Magnoliopsida > Santalales > Viscaceae > Viscum > Viscum album. The sequence goes on from OY728123.1 coordinate 1,772,468,205, forward strand.
TGTTATTTATGATATAAAAATTATGCAAAATACTGTATTTTAACAATTCACTTGAAAATTTGACATATTTTAGCAGATTACAAAAATTCATCATTGAAAATTTTCAAAATGATGATTTAAAAAATGATAATAATTTCCTTAAAAAATATAACATAGGTAATTTTTATTTTAATGTAGCACATTATTATATTTATGAAATATTTTAAAATATGGGTTATTTAAAATTCTGATATAATTTCTTTGACTCTTTCATCATGATTTATATTTTTTGGAATTATAATATTTAGGTTTTCATAATGTAATTAGGATAAATATTTTTTATATCCCAATTTATTATTTTGGGGAAAAATTATGATTTTAACAGTTAGATTACAATTCCCAATAGTCTTGTTACTATTCCCAACAGTTTGGATACTACTCCCACTGTTACATTACCTGTTATAAATAAAACATCATTATTCGACATAATATTCAAATAAATTCCTAAAAACATTCAATATTTATAATTTTTAATATGAGGATTGGTTTTCTAATATTTGGTTTCTTTTTTATAGTTTTTAATGTGGCGTAGAGGATTCTAGTAGATTAGGGTGATCCATATTTTTCCAATTTAGTTTTCTTTTTTATATTTTTCCCTTTTTTAATGTCTTTATTTTTAATTTGTTTCATTTCTTGTTATTGTAATTTTTTTTATAAAATAACTATGTTTTTATGCATATTTATTATCTATATAATACTATATTATATAATATAACAAACATTTATTTAGAAAAAAAATATTAATTAAAAGGATTGGGGCATTACATTCTTCCCTCCTATAGAAATTTCTTCCATGATATTTCAACTTTAATTCTTTGTAGAAAACACTTTAACATGGTGAGTTTTATTATTACATAAATTATTTTCTCTATAGTCTAATATATTCACTAGCATCTCTTCATATGATAGATCATTTTCTAGTTATACCTTCTTTTAATTAAGTACATTGTGGGGTTGAAATATGTACATCCTCAAGAGTGATACATATAACAAGTCATAATGTGATCCATACATGGTGGAGTTGAATATTGATAGGACACTTATCCTATAAGATCAAGGAACTAAAAGAGTCCAATTTACTATTGTCTAATATTCCCATTCTTTAAAACCAACATGAATCACTTCCTTAGTGATAATCTAAGAAAACTTTTGTCTCCAAAATCTATGTCCCTTCTATGATTGTCATAATAGATCTTTTATTGACTCTGAGTAGATTTTATATGTTGTTTTATAGAATTAACCTTATCTTCGATATCTTTCACAATATATAGTCTAATTAGATTTCATTTTCAAAATTCATCCAAAGAGATTGGAGTTCTACATCACTTCCTATACTGAGCTCTATGTGGATCCATTTGAATACTCAAGTGGAAGCCATTATTATATAAGAAATCAACCAATGAGATTTGTTGATCCCATCCTCCATTGAATTTAATTATTTAGGCACTTATCATATTCTTAGGAATTTTAATTTTTGTTGCATATTAACCATCATTTTTAAGGTGAAAAGCCCTGATGAAAACAATTCAGTACTCAAAGAATGTTGAAGTATTCTATAGAACATAGGGGTAAACCTTGGATCATGATGATATATGATATAATGTTTAATGCCATGCGGCCTCGCCACATCTTTCACTTATACCATTGGATGTATTTAAATTGAGAAATATTATCAAATATATATATATAGAGGAAATTATTGGGGATTTTATCCACCATAACCCATACTACATTGTTTCCATTGAATGTTTTTGGGACACCAGTGACAAATTCCACAGTGACATTCTCCCATTTCTGCATGCATATATGAAATGGTTTCATTGTACCTTTGGAATTTTATCACACAAATTTAATTTACTAACATACCAAACATCATTATACATACTCCATAATCTCATTATTCATTTAATCCCTTCATAAGTTCTCTTAAATATCATGGTTTATATTGGTACAACCAGGATAAATAGAGAAAGGTGTTCTATGTGTGTTATCCAATATATAATTCAATATATTAGGTTGTTAAGGCGCCAACATACTCATTACAAACCAAATAAAACATTCATCATCTATGTGGAACTCATGTATATTCCCTTCATTTATAGATTTCTCATTCCATTGTAGATCCAGACCATCATTTTGTGCCTCCAAGATCTTATCTTGGATTTGTTCTTGTGAAAACAATTGAGCAAGATAGAATGTATACCATTACATTATGGTTTCAAGATCTTTCCATTTGATATACAAGAACATAGGGTCTCTCTCAATCCACACCATTCATATATTATCATGTTATTTTATATTACAAGCATCAGTTACCTTGTTCACCTTTCCTAGATGGTTTTGAATATAGGAATAATGGTCGTTGATTATCTCTAACAATATTAATTATTTCATTTGGATCTAATTCTATTTTAATATAAACTTTAGACTCTTCTTATTAGTATATATATCATAATTTTCCCAATATATGTAGTTCTTCCAAATATTTTAGAGAAGAGATCATTGTTACTAATTCAAGATCATTCCTTGGGTGGTTCACCTCATGTATATTGAGATATCATGAGGAATATGATACACATTTATTATTATACATGAGTAAAAAACCAAATCCGTTCTTTTAATAATAATTTTATATCAAAAAACTTTCTCTAATTATTGGTAGTGTGAGTAAATGTGTAGTGAATAGCCTATTCTAAAGCTCATTGATGCTTTTCTCACATTCATCCTTCCAGATATACTTTACCCATTATGGTTTTAACATAGTTTGAAATCTAAAAAATTCTTCATACAATTATCACAAAACATCATCAATACCATTATAAAGCAATAAAAATGTGTATTTCCATGACACTAGTGGGTCTGGTCCAATTACCTTTGTCTTTGAAGGGTCCACAGAAATTCGCACACTTGGGGGAACGTGCCCCAAGAAGGTGACTTATTTCATCCAAAATTCACACTTTATGAACATAGAATAAGTTTTCCCCTTCCATAATGCCACCATAACAATACTCAAATGCCTTTAATGTTCCTCCTTTATTTTTTAGTAAATGGAAATATTATTTATAAACACTATCAATTTTTTTGAGGTATTCTATATAGAATATATTTAAAAAATCCATGATAATTATAGTGGAATTAATATGTTAAAAGGAAATTAATATGAACTAATAGTTCCCATAACTTTTATGGAAAGAAATTTTTATAATATATTCCTTCTTTATCTTCAGTTAATGATATTTAGGTGGAGTATACACCTTTGAGAAGTGATGACCTCCTCGTAGTTGATCAAAAAAGTCGTCAACCATTAGAAGAGGATACTTTTTCTTTATGATGATCTTGTTGAGCTATGAATAATTGATACAAACACTCAATGATATGTATTTATTCTTGAAATATTTTACTAGAATACCCCATGGTGATTCACTAGTGTGGATGAACCCTTTGTCCAATTAATCTTGCAGCTTCATCTTTTACTATTCTAGATCAATCAAGCCCATCATTTAGGGAAATTTTTTAGATAGGAGTGGATCTATGTATGAGCTATATTGAGAACTACACCTCACATTATAGGGTAAGTCCATGTAACTCTTTGGTAAATACAACATTTTATTCCCTTACAATGGGAATTTACTCTAGGTTGATACCTACCTTTGAGTCAACCATTTGGGAATGATATGATTCTCCATGAGGTATCAACATCCATACTATTGAGGGATTTTCCAAATGAGATTCATGATCTTCCTTATATTTTAAAAAAAATTGGATGGTTTGGAATATGAAAATATATTTCCTTTTCATAACAGTTGAAATTTTCTATATATAAATAGATTCAATCCATACCTAGTATATCATTACATTCCACCAAGGAATGTATTATGAGATTCACTAGAAGAATCATCAAACATGTGATTATAGGATATGAGTCCCACACATAAGTTTTAATGATATAAAAACAATTTCTTTTTATATATATATATATCTACTTCTAAGTTTTGAATATTCGATTAAATTGTTCTAGAAAAATTCTAGATAATATGGAATGTGTAGAACTAGAATGAAATAAAATAGTTTCCATTCCTGAGTGAATTTATGTTATACCCTTTATGATAAAATTTTCATGCTCAACATTTCCAATAGTGATGGTATTATATTTTCATTGATCCTTTGGATATGGTGGTTGGTGATTCCTATTACCCTCAAGGACCCATGTTTTAGTGAACTGGTCTATATATTTCCCTTTCTCTCTGTAGTTGAATAATAGAACCATGGGTGTTGAATTAGGAGGTGTGTTCTTTTACTCCATCATGTTGGTCAGATTCTTCAGGTCTCTTAAACCTTCATGAGCTTACTGTTCTTATCTTCAACACTTGAAGAATTTTTCAATCCCTTTGAACAAATTACAATGATGCTTATTCCCACATTTTTCATATTTGGGTAATTGAATCATCTTTCCCCCTGGATCATTTGATCCACCAGTATGAAACATCATTCTTGTATTCTTATATCCATAACCATAAGACCTTTATCTGAACTATATCTCTATATTTTGAGAATATAGAACCACTTCTTAATAACTCCCAATTTCATAGATAGGTAGTGCATTTCAAAGTTGTGGTTTAAATACATTAATGAATGAATATATTTTTTAAAAATTGATGATTACAAAACCCAAGGGGGATCTTTCAATAATTATGATGTTTTCCTCATAAGTTGTGATAGATTAACCATCCATTTTCTTCCACAATATGAATTCTCTTTCCATCATATTTTGTGGAGAGTTTGAGGTATATACTTAATATGAAATATTTTATTAAATTACTACCACAATATATTCTCTATTTCATCCTTCATATTGGTGTTAATTTTCGATGACCATCATTTATCAGATTTTACATCTATATGACAGATGGATAGAGTCACCGTCTGCTTCTCACAAAATTATATCATAGAAATAACTTCTCTATTGAGTTAACTCGCTATTACACGAATATTGGATGTGGATTTACACTAAATGTAAAAGGTAATTTCTATATAAAGGTCTGAATAGATATCTGAACAATATTTATTGAGGTTAGATTTTCTATATGGTTTTGGTAATTTTTTATAACTTGAGATAGCTGGGTAATAATTTACATTATGTTTTTAACTCCACCTCCCATGGAATTGGGTATGTTGTTCGAGAAATCATTGTATTATCCCTAAAATGGGTTATTTGCCTTGTTTCACCTGGTTCCCACCATTATTTAAAAAAGAAAATGTCTGAAAAAAATTTAATTCATAAAATCATGAATAATTTTTTATTTTAGAAAATCAACACAAAATGAATGTATTATGGGATCCATTTTCTTATACTTTTCTAAATTTATTCCTCTAATATGTTTTTCTAATAAAAAGACATATTTTTATTATTTTCACTCTAGTTTTCTAATCCTAATTCAAAAATTAACTAAATTGTGATTTGATACCAAATATAGTGACCTTGATTTTTCTTACCTAACTATTTCATCATTTTAAATATAAATAACATGTTATCATCAAAAAACTAGGATCCAAAGGATTAGTGTCTTATAAAAATTAGCCACATATATAAATTGGTAAAAATAAAACAAAAAAACTATTTCAAATATTCTTATTTAACTCTTTAAAGGTCACATTATCCTTAATACATGTATTCACTAGATGATATACATTAATGAAAGGGGTGCAATAAGTTCCCCTTAAGAAGATGAGTAAATGACATGAAACAATAAAACATGAGTGAGCATAAACATAATCATAATATAATAAGAATAGTGTAAGCATCAGCATCATGAGGGAAACATTTGATAATGTCATTGAATTTGGAAATGAAAAAAATGAAACATCGTGTCTTAGTGGTCAAATACCACACAGAGTTGTGAACAGAGCTAGCAATATGTTCACTCATAACAAATGTGCATAGTCAGAACATAATCATTATGAACAAATATAACATATTGTTCCTGAATAATACACATTATATAATGGAATACATCACATTACCAAATTCATTATAGGGATATATAATTTTAATCTAACATATCACATCATAACATTTTCAAAATCATGCATTCCACATAAAACATATATCAATCATAATCATCAAATAAACCCAATTAAAATAAATATTTTCATAAGTACTTCGACATTACTACATTCATGAGTTGGATTTAAGATTAAAAAATGAAAAGGGAATTCATATTTGGAAATAACACCATCATTCATGAGTGAATAAGAAACAACTCAAGATGAGTAAAAGGTGTGTTTTGGAAAGAAGAGTTCTTCTAGATTTTTTAATTTTTTCAAAAAATAAATTTTGAAAACATGTATTTCACAAAAATTAAATGTTTTTAAATATGAGATTATATTTATAGAACATTATATTATTATCCTCACAAAATATTTCATCAAATATAGATAACCCAAAGAAAAGGAGTTGGGTTTGAGAACCCCTTTACCATTTTTCCTACGTTATTTTATCAATTTTTCCCCACCAAAATAATAAAATTGATTTATTAAAACATGTTTCTAGAAGTGAATTATATTAATTTATAAAAATATTAATTAAATATTATAATTTTATTATATTTCATAATATCTATTTATGATGTTGAATCATTTAGATATCATGTTTTTATTAAATATTTGTAGTTTCGCTTTAATTTCCCTATTTTTATTCAAATTCATTTGTAGAAAATTATGATTAAGTAATGTATCTTATAATATATGTAATTAATTATTTATATATTATATATAATTAATACTATCCATCCATGAATGTTATTATAATAATTTTCTTTTCAATGTCTATGTAGGTGGTTAACCAACCTTTAAAGAGACATTATTGAAAGAGAAGGAAAGGTAAGTATTACAATTATATTTTTCATAAATATGATCATTATAGCAGGTTAAAATAATTAATATAATGTTATATTACTTAATACAAAATATATAGTATATTTTATCCATGTAATTGAGAAAAATAAGAAATGTAAGATGAAAAGAGTAAATATTTAAAAAGAGACATTCTCTGTCCTCAATGTAGCTTATCTTGTACGACACATTAACTCCCTTGGTGATTGGAGTTATATTTTATAAGAATTTACCAAAATATTATAAGGGTATTTTGAGGTATGTTTTCAATATATTTTTGGGGTTTTAATGGATGGTATGAGTGGTTTTACAAGGTATGCGGTATGGTTTATTTATAATTGAGGAAAGAGGTATTTTTAGAATAAAATATTGAATAAAATATTATGTTCAATGTAAACCATTTAATATTAAAATTTTTAAATTATTACCTATATTCTATTTAGATAATCTTATTTTAATTCTTTGGTTCACTTTAAAAATAAAATTAATTAGTTTAATTGAAAGGAACGATGGAAGAATGACAGAATAATATTTTAATCGAATACATTAAAATTTTAGGTTGTGGAATGTTATTTTTAGGTTTTGAAATTTAGTTTATAATAATTTAATGAATAATCTGTGAAATAAAATATATCATGGAAGAGAACCATGTTCATGAATAGATTATTTTATTATTACATAATGAAATATATAATTTAAGACCCACTAGTTTTGCAAAAAATATGTATTTTATTATTCACCTCAAAATTGATGTTTTTCAAAAAAATTACCAAAACATCATCATTGGATAATTTTGATTTGATGATTTCAATAATTATATTAATTTCATCAAAATTAATTTCTATCATATGAAATATTAATTTTTATATAAATAATATTATTTTTACAAAATAAATTAAAATAGAGTTTATTAAAAATATGGTATTAATTTCATTTTTTAAACCGTGATATTTATTCTTAAGAATTATATTATTAAAATGTACTTAATTTTTTCTTGATAAATATTATTTATATTAGAATTTAATATTTTGGTGAAAAATATGTATTCCAATGTCTAGGTTACTATTTATAAGGGTCATGTTACTATTCCCAACAGTCAGGTTGTTATTCCATTGGTCAAATTAACTACTATAAATACAACTACTTTCACTCAATCAATATTCTACTAAATTCCTCTCAAAGATCAATATTTATGTTTTCTAATATTTTTATTGGTTTATTAGTATTTTGTTTTCTTTATTTAGTATTAGAAATGGGGGAGACGATTCTAGTATATTGAGGTTATCCATACTTTCCCATTATATATTATATATTATATATTTTTTATCTTCTTATAATATTTGGAATTTTAATTGGTTTCATTTCTGATTAATGTAACATTTTTTTGTAATGAAATATTGGTATTATTTGTTTATCTATATTTTATATTCCTATAATATTATATAATATAATAAAACACACATATATTCAGGAATCAAATATTAATAATAAACACTGGGCCATTACATTGAGTCCATTATTCACCATTGGTACAAATAATGGTGGTTTGGGGAATACTGGAGGTTTTCGTGGCCAAAAATTGATATCTCATCATTAATTTAGTGGTAAGACTAATCTTGTTGTTATTTTCAAAGGGACATGGTTCCATTACAACCATACTAATATACTTTTTGTTTTCATTGATATAGAAGTAATCATTAAAATATTGGTCTCTCCCACTATCCCCATTATATTCACCTCGGGGAACAACAGTAGGTGATGGATTGAGTTGTGACCAGGGGACCAGTGGCGAGGGTTCCCTAGTTCAACTATCTCTAATTAAGGAAGAACTTACCATCTTTATAGAAACACCCTCAGTATTAACACTGTCTTGTGGGGGCCTTCTATAACTCCTTTAGTGTTGGTGCCTTTTGGGGACCCTTCCTCGATAGGGAAGGGTAAAAGGATGTTCTGTTAATTACAAGAGTCTTCTCCCCCATAATTATCAAGTAATCACTATAATTCACTCCTTTAATATGGCATGTTTTTATAGTAAAACATTTTTATATTTCAAATCTTTGCAAGTCTCATCCATGCCTGCATGGAGCATCATGTATCTTCTCATAAGGATGTGGATGAGCATTTTTTCACTTAATCTAAACCTTCAATATTAGATAAGACTGGTCAAGAGGTAGAGTGAGTTGACGTTCTGGTTCAATTACGAATGGTTTCCACTTCCAATATCCTGATGGTTTTTCTATTCAACCTAAAATAAGAAAATGAACTCATACAATATTATGATGTTGGTAAGTAATCTAATTTTGATTTAGCATTTATAGAGGTGTGTTTTGGAGTAGGTAAATTGCTGCATCAAACTCCAGAAACACGGTTCTCTCTCTGTCATGCAATATATAATTTATTGGGTACTTTTATCCATAAAAGTGGAAATAAAAGTACTACTATATATAAAGAATTGATTGTCCACCAAGATTCATGTCACAAGAGGGTGTTTCCTCTTCGCTAGAACGTAGAGTTTGGTAAAAAATATTTATATTGAGGAATAAGAGAAAGTTATGTTTCTAAAATCGATCCTATATGATGGCCATATGTTGATATCATTTAATCTACCATATGACTAATAATCTTCTAAGATTTTTTATAGTTTCTTCATCCAAGATTATATATGTTCCAATCCCTTTCTCCTCAATAATTCATCAGACTGAGTTAACCGATGTATAGGTCAACTAGTCAATCATGTTTTCAAAAACCATGAGTAATAATCCATCTCATAGTGGAATATTGAAACAAATATTTCATTTACCAAGATGGGTTGAGTCAAGGTTCAAATTCTAGATCACTTTATCATTCGATGCAGTGGAAAGTGTGGTGGTGATTTGGAATTTAATTTTGGAGGCCCCTTGGGAAGGGATGTTATTTTAATTTGTTCATATTTCATTCATGTTCATCACCCTTGGTTTTGAGGGTTTTTATTACACTTCCCTCTATTCTTGGGTGAAGGAGTGGATTTCCTAGAGTGAAAAAGTGGGCCCTTAGATTAAAGGTAGTATTAGCTGAGGCATCTTCTTTGGTAAAACAATGTTGGGACAAGGCCTATATTGAAGATTCCTAGTGTGATGTGGAGGATAACTCTCTCCAAGACATTGTTAGTGATGGTATGGTTGAAATGGTATATTTATACTATGAAATTGGATGCATTCATGAAGAGTTATCTTGATTTCAAGTTATCATTAAAATATGGTATAAACATTTATTAAAGTAACAAGGGATCCTTGACCTTGGGAATAAGGATAGGGTTAATGATGTGGCTAGGTAAATGGAATTACAAGGGAATATTGATTTTTAATCTGAATCTATTGATCACTTTATCCAATCTATTACCAACATGGATAAAATGTTTCTATATCTCAATGAATAATCTAAAAGCATGTTGTGATGGGATAGTAATTTCATAGCTATTTCTTCACTTGTGTATTTATTGGAGAGACGCATATATATGTAGGCTCCTATTTATGATTTTTATTAGTGAACAGAGTTTCCCAAATTTTTATTTGATTTTTAGTTTTATTTTATTCATGGGGTGAATGACATTCTTTAGACCTAATATTGTTTGGATCATCAATGATACCCATTCATTATATAATATCATGAAAAACTAAACTCATTGATTTCAATGCTTAAATAACGAAAAATCATGAGGAACATCCATATATGACCACCAACATGAGATTACTTATTGTAATACATTTTCCCATTTTCTTGAGAACTCCATATAACTAAAAGGAAAATTCATGTAACAATATATGTCCTAGAGGAAGAGTTATTTATCGTTTTCTAAAGATAATGAACATAGAAATCATAGATTGGTTTTTCTAGGGACAAATAATGGAATTCACAAGCTTGATATCCCTTTATTTATATTTTACAATTTTTTTGGAAGATCTATATTGTGGTAGGTATTGCGGGCTAGGACATGATTTTTTTCAAGACTCCCTCTTATAGTTTTTTCAGACTAATTTTTTTTTTGACTTTTTCCATTTTTTGAGATCTCAATATTACCTGAAACATGCAAAGAATATTTCCAGCATGTAGATATTTTACTTTTACAAGGATTCCCTTATTCAGTTGTTAAACTGGTGATCATTATATATTTTTATATTTGGTTGTTTTATGGTAAGGAAAACTAGAAAATTTTCATGTTGTGTTTTATAGTCATCTAGCTCAAAATTTTAATTACTAGAATTATAGGGTCTTCAAACATGGACTTTATTCTATTGGTAAAATACCATTCAAAAAATAATGTTTTCCATGCACATTAAAATAATACTGTAAGGAAATATTCCATATATTAATGAAATCATTCATATATTTTAATTTTATTTGTTAAATACATATATAATGATGTTTGAATGGTAAGGATGTCTTCCATGATGTTTAATTACATGCAGTACGGAAAATGTTTTTATATTTTAACATCATGTGGTAAGTACACGAAAAATATATGTAGTTTAATGTCGATTTCCTTGGAAAAGAAATATTGGTTAGCATAAATTATTACTATAATGACTTTACAAATGAATATAGAATATGGAGGAGACATACTGGGGATGAACCCAAAAACCCTACAGTGATGAGTTACTCCATTTTATTACCAATGATCACGATGATAAAATTACCTTACTTTCAATGAAGAGATACCTATAGATGGTAGGTCAATGCCTTTATGTGTCGACAATCTTATAAAATAGAGGTATCCCACCCTATTCTAAGGGCTACGGATTATTTTGGGTATAGTAGTGGTAGACATAAAATATTAGGAAATTACCTTCCACATGGATAGTTATAACATGGATTGAGTGATTCATGACCCAAAAGTTTAAGTCAATTAATATTTAATGGGGTAGATTGAGAAGATATGATTCAAAACACCATAAGGTGTTGAGTTCGACCATAGTGTTATAGAGGATCATGAGGATTAGAGTTCATTACTATCAAAGAAGATATAGCTTTATTTGGTATTTCAAAGTAGTTATGCGATGATTTCATGGTCAAATAAAGGTTTCAACAACTATTTTTCATGTTTGGTGAATGATTTTGGAAGACTCAAAATCTTATAAAATAAAGTGAGATATGGAGCTAAAGCTATCCTAGAAGGGTTCCTAATCTCAAAGGCAGTTTATCTCTTAGTTAGGATGCATTGTCCCTTCACCCTATAGTTTCATGTCATGGGTTATGGGCCATCAAAAGGTTCATGAATGGAGTGTCTCATTCTTTCTCTGATAAAGAGTATAAAACATGGTGACCTAATGTTGAGGATTCCAAATATTCATGAAAATTTAATTTATGGGTATCATAAATAATAGTAAAAAATTTATCAAGTCATGAAAAATTATATGGGATGAACACATTAGGGATGAACCAAAATAATATAAGGTGTTGAGTTCTTCAATAGTGACGTCATGACTCACAAGGATTAAAATTCCATTTCTATTTGTTAGTACACATTTGGTTGATATAGGGAGGATATTTTACAAGAACTAGAGGAAGACATTCAAAATCAAACAGAGGGTCCCCTGAATCTAGGTATCCTATTCCTAGGGCCATGGATGGTTTGAGATGATCTAAGGTGCTCATATCATGAAGTTTGATTTATGGAAAATGTAATATTCAATAAGGATTTAAAAACCCTAATGGTTGTGTTTCTTACTAGTGAACATGTTATAATATTAAGGAGATGTGAAAAAACAATACTATAACTTTTTCATAGACTAGGGGGTCCAACCACCCTTACTCACCTTTTATTAGGGACACAAATCAATCCATATGATCTTTATGCCTCATGTATTTATACTCTAACTCTTTTATAAACTCAAGATATGAAGAGTTTAGTGATTGGAGACTTGACTTCTACTCCGCGTTCCCTTTTCATGTTTTCAACATAATAATTTATTTTTCTATATTACTATAATTTTTAGGGTCTTATGATATTTATCATCAAAGGATGAAATATAAATTCATACATATTTGACTATAGTGCATGAATTTTAAGGTCATGATTCACATGGACTATTAGGAGGGCAATTTTACATGGCAGCGTAATTAGAATACCTTAAATAACTAGTAATTTAACATCCTAATGAGTAAGGGATTAAAATTTTATAAATCATTCATTGAGGTTCTCTTGACATGATTAGTGGTATGGAAAAATCATGCTGGGGATGCCCGAAAACACATTATGTTTTTTTACTTTGTTGTTATGTTTTCAGGTCCCACAGTTATCATAAATCCATTTATGAAAGTTATGATTAATTTAATTGATAGTCAAGGGCCTATATGTAAGAAATAGAGGAATACATGTATAGTCAAAAAAGGGTCCTTAAATTAGGGTTCTATTTTACAAGGGCCACTAAATCTTAGAGGCATTCTGAGGTACTTGATATATAATGTGTGATACATGGGTTGAGGTGTTTAATATATTATTATAGAAACTCATTCTCTAATTTATCAGGGTTAAGATCTTATGATCCTTTTATAAGGAATTATTATAGGTGAATGAATGTACCCTTTAACATTGTATAATGGGGACATTTGGTCTTATAGTTTTAATGTCACGTGACCAAGACATTGTCCTTACAATTTAACATCATTCTATGTGGACAGTTTACCTTGTATTAAAATGACTTTTGATAAGTATTTCAAAAGTTTCACAGGTAGGTCTAACACGTACATAAGGAGGGGGATATTTTTTCAGGTAGTGGCTAGACTTAGTATTGAAGATCCTGGAATCGCTACACATCATGTTATGTTATGAATCAATAAAAATGTAGTCCCTAAACTGGAAACTCTCCATGCATGTATATCCCGTACATAGAGGATGGTACTTTTCTCATTGGTTTTTTTATCTAGACATAGGATTAGAGATCTAGGAATCACTAAATATACAGTGTTGATTGGAATCATTTCTTGTGTAGTTCTCGAATGGTAAACTATCTATGCAATTCTAAACTATACTTGGGGGGGATTTTTTCCCATAGATTGTTGTAGTTGGACCAATTATTGTAGATCTGGGTGTCACTACAAATACTGTGATGATACGAATTAGAAAACATGTTTTTATTTAATAGGAAAATCTCCATGTATGTTTTACCTCTACACAGATGGGTGTATTATTCTCATTGATTATAGTAGTTGGACACATTATAATAGAACATTATTTTCATACATATAAATTACATAATTTTTAAGAATATTTATTTCATTACATAAAAACAAGTGCAAAAACTACAAATTTTTAGTTCATTTGAAAACATAGAACCAAAACAACTAGTCCATAAGTGAGCTACATCATCTATAACTATGTTATTCATAACTAGAATCCCAGTTATAAATATCAAACATAATCCAGAACATCATAATATATGGGAAGGAAAAATTACAAATGATAATATAAAATACTCAGTAAGGAAAATAATTGATATATAGAATCATGAAATGAACATAAGGCTATCAGAACACGGTCAAAAAATTTAAAAACCATACCATGTATATCAATGATTACAATAACAATTCATGGGATAAAGATTAGTTTTTCTTAAGACATGATTCACAATATAATCAAAGAACTTGAGCCATTATATCATAATATATGGAATTTATGGAATACACATAAACATAGAAAATCATTTCCATGATAATCAAGGATCACTACCAAAAACCTCTTAACAAAAAAAAAATCTTTACTAAACTGAGTTCACTCCATGTTCCATACCTATATTACTAAATTAGGTTCACTTACCATTGCAGCATTGTCTTACGCAACTCGGTTCACTACCCATTCCAGTCCTATATATCTCATGAGATATAAATTGTTACCCAATGCATTGAAGGAAGAAAGAGGTCCCACCCTTCACATAAGGAAAACCATTTTTATGTGTTCCACAAGGTCATAAAAAATCATTATATCATAACCCATGAAATGAAATTGGTACCATAAAAATTTCATCATATCATAACCTAGGGAAGTGGTCCATGTTTCATAATCAATTCATAATAATATAATTATTGAAAATAAGATTCTTTATTAATCATTTTATCATGATATAACTCATGGAAGATAAATTGGTTTCATAAACATTATTCAATAAAAATAGAAACCATTAACAAAAATAATAGGAATGATATACTTGGATCATATCCCCCATTAATACATAGGTAAAACAAATAAATATCATCTTAGTAGGGAAATAATTTTGAAATATCATTCAAAAAATTTATTAACCAAAAATTTCTTACCGCTTTGAAAAATTCTTTTTAAAATATAAAGTATCGTGTAAACCATATTTTAGTGAAAATAAATTTTAAAACATATAAATTAATCATAAAATCATTTATTGGTCATGGTGTTGGAAAATTCTATTCATGTCTTACATGTTGAAATAAGGATTCCTTTCCCATTTTTTGAAAAATCCAAACATGCATTGTTTTGGAAAACAAAATATAGATTACATTAATTTTTTTTTTGTAAAACTTCAAACATGTAAAGATTGTTTTTTTAAAAACATAAATGATTAACATGAAATTTTTGAAAAACTTTATATAAAACATGTTTTTATGGAAAATATGTTTCAAACCCAAAAGATAAATATTTTCATATTTTCATAAAATCATTTTCTTAATTATATTAAATAACAACGACTATAAAAATGATAACATTACATGATGATATCCTGAATAAAGATAGGATAATAAAAATCATTATAATTCATGAGATTTAGATCTTGATATTTCAATATTGGATACTTAATCGTAAATAATTACTATAACTAATGATATTATAATAAAAAATCATTTCCACTATGGTAACATTGATTCATTTGCACCATGAGGGAATAATTTATAAAAAAATAAAAATATAATAAAAGTTAATAAATTATTGGTATTACATTTCAAGAGAGTATATATACTTATTTTGAAATAATATAGGTACATAACATAATGTATGTCTCAAAGAAAGAAAATTGAGAAAACATTTCTATACAATAAGACATCATTTCTGTTGTACTGGTACAAAAATAAGGTATAATAAATATATGTTTTTTATTTGTCTTTAACAATACCATATTTATATATATCAAGCCATATATTATTTTCTTATTCCATTATATTACCTTTTTATTAATAATTCCATATTAAATTTATTTTCTGGTTTATAACCGATTTTCTTTTCATGCACCATTTGACTTGTTGTTCTTTTTCATCTTACATAGATCATGATTTAATAATATTAATAATTTAAACCATGGTATAAATATCATAAATAATCTATATAATTTTTTTTAATAATCTCAACAATTTAGTGATAGGAAATTAAATGTATCGTTCATATAGATGGTAAATTGTATGTACACCTGAAAGTTGTTTTTAATTGTATTCTTGGTTTTAAGGAAAGAAAAGTAAAAGATATTTTTCATATATATAATATATATTATTAGTGAACTCATATTTAATACATTCCATGTAATGAAATAATGGATCAGATCACATCTTGAGGTAGTAGCTCATCATAGACATGAATGCCGTTATCGCATCCCCATAAAATGGAAAGCAAGAAATTATGTGTGAAAAAAAAATTAAATAATAATAATAATATCCTTTATATGATAAATATTATATATAAATAGTATTCTTACTGTTATTCCCAACATGAGATGTGTTAATGGAAGAAACAAATGACATCAATTCCCAAGGTGTGAGTCTCCCGTACAAACAGATGATGATTTTGGAACCAATTTGATAAGAGTACGAGTGGTTATAGTTCATAACATTAACATAAAAAATATAAATATATTTAATATGATGATTTTATTATACAAGAATTATTTTAAAATAATTTAATAAGTTTACAGAATAAATAACACAAAAATGTTCGTTGATAAATGTTACCTCTTCTTCGGGAATCTCCTTTTGGTATGCATCAAAGTCCTTCCTTGTTTGGTTTTCATCCCAAATTATTGAATCTATAATTAATATAGGAAATTAGAGAAGTTTTATGTGTATTTATTTTCTGTAAAAAAAATTAATGTGTGAATGGATGGGGAGAGAAGGTGGTCATAAATAAGGGTGGTGAGTGGCACTCTAGTAATTTTTTAAAAGATAGAATTCCTTCCATAATTTTCCCATTTCATGTGGATAAAATAATGTAAAATATATATAATTTAATGGAGAAGGTATAAATATTTCAATAAAATAAATTTTGGGAATGTTTTTGATCATTGTGACACCTTATATTCTAATTTTAACAACTTGGTTTAACCTAAATATTTTTAATTAATTTTGACTTCTTTCACTAATCACATTGGTAAAAAATTATGCTATACATATTATAAATTAAAACATATTTCAATTCAAAATATAGAATCCATTTTTCGAAAATCAATTTAGATTTTTTTATGAAATTAATTTATAATTAATCCTAGAGATCTGTCGAGAAATTGGGCATTTAAAGCTATCAAAAGTTTTCAAACTTTACTTATTCAGTTTAAATAAGAAATTGATTCCAATGAACTTAATTTTATTAAAATATTTATTATTGATCTAAATATAATTTAATTTTTTTTTAATATAATATAACTATCAAACTAAATTTGATGAAAATGAAGTTTTCAACTAAAATTATTTATTTTTCACTATTTGTTAAAAATGAAATATTTCAAAAAAATACCAAAATTTTACAATAATATATTTTTGAAATTACATATTAAAAAATGAATTTAATTTGGAAAAAATCATTTTATAAAATTTCTGAAAATTTAAATTGTTATTGTTTATAAAAATTTAAAAAATGTACTTTTTTAGAAAATAGTATTTTCAAAACATATAATAAATTTAATATATATTATTCATTTTTCTATCAATATTTTATATTTATATTAAATTTTTATTTTTAAAAATAGATTATTTCGATTTATATTAATTTTTTTAATTACTATGGTTTAGTGGTCACAATTAAATAACTATATTAGTAATATGCCTTTATTTTCATAAAACTCAATATCACATATAATGTAAGCTAAGACAATTTTATTTGTAGCAGAATATTAACTTGGTGTTATTTATAACAAAAGATTAACATGGTGTAAAATGTATTGAACCCATCAAATAAATTTAATTTATTAGAAAAAAAATTCACAATAACTTAGGTTGTTACATTCCCCCCCCCCCAAGAATGAATTTCAACATTGAAATTTATTACTCTAATATAAAAAAATGTGGATACTCATGTTTCATCATGTCATCAAGTTCCCACATAACTTCCTATAACTATTTTTTTTCACCCAAAAACCAACTATGATTTTGGTGGTATTATTTTTAGAACATTGTCAATATAATCTAGAGTCTCCACTAGTTCTTCATCATAAGAAATATCTTCTTCCAGCGGTATGACCTCTGAGTTCAGTACATGTGAAGAGTTAGGAATGCACTTATTTAAGAGAGGAACATGGAAGACATCATGTACTTGATAGAGGTTTGGTTGAAGATCCAAAAATATTCAACCTTCTAGATATGATCATGGATATCAAGGGGACTAATATAACAGGGGCATAGATTCCTTTTCTTTCTAAATTTCATAACATTATTCCACTGAGAAATTAATTTAAAAACCATATCAACAACATCAAACTATATATATTGCTGATGATTATCATCATAACATTTATTTGAACTTTGAAATTCCTTGATATACTAATGATTGTATCTGGCATTATCAATCATTTAATCCACTATCTCAGGTCCAAATAAATTGGTTTCTCTATATTCATTTTATAACATTAGTGCTATATATATCTTTCCATTTAAGGATTAATTACAAGATATGTAAATGGTTGTTTGAAATATATTGTTATAATGACTCAATTGGAGGAATATGTTGTTCCCAACAACCATCTAAATAAAAATAACAATATCTCAACATATCCTCTAGGGATTGAATATTTCATTTAGACTAAACATGTATTTGAAGATGATACACATTTCAAAAACACAAATCTATAACAATATTTTACTGAATAATTATCTATAATATTTAAGTGAGCCTCAAACCGTCATTCGATAATATAGAATGTGGTGCTCCATGAAAACCTACCACTTACCTGATTAACATCATGGAATTATAATGTAGAAGGAATTATTCACAATTATCATTGATGTGTGCAAACTTATTATGGAAATAAACTTCCACCCATATTGAATTTTTCTATTTATATTATTTGGGGAGTAAATAAAACCATAGTGATGTTCTCCCAGTTCTATTGTGGAATGGGTAAGGGATAAAAATCCCATTATGATTTTTTCATTTATCCTTGGCTTTTTAACATACCAAGAACAGAAAAAAAACATTGTGATATCTCTCTTCATTCCATCCCACCAAAAGTATTCCATAGAATTTTTATACATTATCATACTTCTGGTATGATTAGAGAATGAAGAAATATGAGATTCCTCTATTAAATTCTTACTCATGTCTGGTATAAAAGGAACACAAATATAGATCCTAAACATTATCATTCCCCATGATCAAGGTTAAACTAAATAACATTTAAAACCTTATTTGGTAGCTCTATATCTTCTTTTTATGCATTTTTTATCATAAAAAAGAAATCTATTTAAAAATTTAATTGTGAAAGGTATGATTTTCCCCCTTCCTTAAAAATTTATAGACCTATTCTTTTCAAATATTGAAATATTGGATGTTTTTTCCCCATCATGAATATTCTTGCATGATCTTTTTGACTCAAACCATTGGTCGCAGAGTTTTCTTTCTGAGGGTGTAAATGTGTTGAGATATTATAATCTTTAACCAACTCTAACCATATTCTCCTACACATGTTCAACACCTTATGTGGGAATATATATTTCAAAAATTTATGATTGGTGAAGTTCCTAGTTAGTATCCAAGTATCACTTAGAGGGGGAGGGGGTGAATCAGTGATATCTTTTTCTTTTTATGAATCTTGTTTTTGAAACAAAATTTGCATCCACTTAATGAGTTTCTTCCCTGATGAACACACACAACCACAAAAACACAAGATTTACAAGGTTTACTAATCAACAAGAGTAGCTACGTCCTTGGTATGGTACAGAAAAAATCCAGTACCACACAATACACTAGAGAACAATCCTTTGATGTGGAATACAATGAGTAGTATATACCCTTACACTCGTGTAGCACTTTTAAAACAATAAAATAGTGAATGTGCTCCCTCTTAGCACAAATAGGGTAATGTAATGATTCAATGCTTCTTAATTAACTTTCACAAATAAAATATTTCAAAACAATTCTTCACTTTCCTACCCAGAAGCTGGTAAGAACCTCCTGGTATAGATAACTTGCACACCACTCCCTGCTTGCGCGCCTCCCTGTTTTCACGCCACCTACTTGCGCGCCTACTCACTAACTTTCACGCCACCATTGAGCACAACTCACAACTTGCACTCCACCTTTGTCTTATACACAGGAAAATTCTTGAAAGCACCTCCCTGTATGCGCACCTCTGGAAACTTGTGCGGAAAAACTTGCGCGAAAAAACTTGTGCGGCACCCTACTTGCACGCCTTATAAATAACCCTCAGCTTGCGCGCCACTTCAGCTTGCACACCACCCTTTTCTATATGAGCAATCAGAGCACCCTCCACTACATGCGCGATCAGAGCATTAATTTTCTCTTATGTGATGAGTATTAAAAAATGAGGAGGCTATTCCTCTATTTATAGGCATTTTGCTGACTTGTGCGCCACATACACTTGCACGCCGCTCTAGCACTTGTGCACCGCTCTATCACTTGTGTGCTGCTCCCTCACTTATGCAACATTTTAACATTAGCGTGACACTTTCTTTCCTTTGTCATATTTTGATATGACGATGTTGAAATGTGTCTTGCACGCAACATACACTTACACGCCACATATACTTGCATGTCACACTTGCGCATTGCTTATACTTGCGCACCACATTTTGACTTGCACACCAATCTTTAACTTGCGTTCCACTTTATTTCTTTTGTCATATTTTGAGGTGATTATCTTGATATGACTTGCACGCAACATACACTTTCACTCCAATACTTGCGAGCCAATACTTGCGCGCCACTCTTGACTTGCGTGCCACTTTCTTTCCTTTGCCAAAATCACTTCTTTACTCTCTCTAATCTTCATAAGGATTGCATAACAAGTTCTCCAAACTTATGATATTTGTGAAATACAAATCAGAAAATCATCGTCATAGTTTATAATTCCTTTAGAAAGTGAATTGATTTATCTTCTTTAACAATAGAATACAACACTCTGTAACAACAAACTTTTATTACTTCCTAATCCATACAACTTGGTCCCAACAATCTCCCCCTTGGGATTTTGTTGTATACCATGATTTATAAATTACTGAACTTTTTAACCTTAAGAAATGGATTGCTTATCCACATTTCTAAGCCTACGTGAGCTAACTCATTATAGGAAATAAGAATTATTGACATCCAAAACCACGCTGTCCAAAAGCAGTGACTATTGAAGTCTCATGAGCGTACCTCCTATGCCTTCTTCAGATCATCTTTCATGCTTCTACCTCAACATTCTTAAATTCATCAACTTTCCTAAAAAACAAAATTTTTTCCTACAACCACTCCAACAAATAGTTAGAATAGTTCACACACACACATGATGGATTCACAGCTTACCCACAAGTCCCCCTTTATGCATGCTTCTATAAGAGTATATTTCCGAAACAATTATTTCCCTTGACAACACTATCCAAAGGTAAGATGAGAGAGGGGACATAAACACGTATCTTAACCTTGATGTGAAGGAGGTTGGACACCCATGTTCAACCTAAATTTTTCAAATGGTTCCTTCGGTAATGGTTTTGTGAATATATCAGCAACTTGTTCAGATATATGAACATAGTCCAACCTCAATTCATTCTTATCCACTTTCTCTTTGATGAAGTGGTACTTTATATCAATGTGATTTGAATGAGAATGTTATACTGGATTTCTTGTATTATTGATTGCACTCTGATTATCACAACCCAAGAGAAATGGTATCTTTAATTCAACAAGTAGATCTTCCAGCTGGGTCTTCATCCACATTAGTTGAGTTGCTGATTGAGTAGCAGCAACATACTTAGCTTCAGTTGTGATAAGAGTTACTGAATTATATTTCTTAGTACGGCAACTAACATGACTTTTTCCCCGAAGAAAAACTCCACCAGATGTGGATCTTTGATCATCAACATTTCCTACCCAATCAGCATTAGAATACCTGAATAGATCAATATTTCCTGATCCATCATACCTGATTCCAAAATTTGTTATGCCTTTGATATATCTGATAATTATTTTTCTATAAATCAAATGTGATTCTTTAGGAGCACTCTGAAATCTTTCACATAAAGTAACAGTGTAGATGATGTCGGTTCTTGAGGCAGTCAAATACAACAGACTTTCAATCTACTTTCGAAAATCTTTCTGATCATCTTCCTTGACATCTCCATCTTTAGACAACTTGGTTCCCAATGAAATTGGTGTGGAAACTAGTTTTGAATTTTCCATACCAAACGTCTTCAAAATTTCATTAGCATACTTTTCTAGAGATAGAAAAATGTGATTCTTCTTTTGTCAAATTTGTAGCCCAAGAAAGTACTTCATTTCTCCCAGCATGGACATATCAAATTACTTCTTCATCTCCTCATCAAATTTTTCACATAATCTTTCATCATTTTCAAAAAAATATAATATCATCCACATAAAAAATAATGATCAGTGAAAAATATTAACATTCCTTGATGTAGAGATTGATGTCAACTCTCCCTTTCTTAAAGTTTATCTTCTTTAAGAAAGTATCTAATTTAGAATACCATGCTCTTAGAGCCTATTTTTCCCATAAAAATCCTTCTCCAATCTGTAAACACATATTTCATCTTTTCCAATGACAAATCTATAAAGTTGATCAATGTAAACTTCCTCTTCAAGGTCACCATTCAAGAATGCAGATTTTACATCCATTTGAAAGATTTTGTAACCTCGTTGTGCAGCAATAGCAATAAAGATTCTGATTGTTTCTAATATTTCCACCAGAGAAAAGGTTTCAACAAAATAAATGAATTCAATTTGTGAATACCATTTTCAAACCATTATTTCTTTTTTTCTTATTACTTTACCTTGTTCATTCATCTTGTTCCATAAAACCCACTTTGTACTAATAATGTTTTTGTTGTTTGACTTGGGTATAAGTTCCTAAGTATTATTCTTATCTATCAGATCAAGCTCTTCATTCATTGCATGAACCGATTCTGGATGCTCAAATTCCTCATTTTCATCATTCGGTTCAACTTTAGAATAAAGAAAAATATGTGATATAGCATTCATTATTCTTCTTGTTTGAACCCTCTGATGTTTATCTCCAATAATATTCTAAGCCTCCACTTGTATCCTCAAACTAGCATGAGTTTTTCAAACTTCATCCTCATCACTCAAGATTTATGAGTCAGATTCCTCTTCATTGGTAGGATTAACATAGTCTGTAGCATTATTAGAATCATTAACAAAAGCTTATATATCCTTCTCAACTTCCACATCAATATATGACTTATTTTCTTTCTCAACATTTTCAACAACTTTTACATATGAAGAATCAATAATTCTACCTGTTTGTTTATTGAGAAATCTATATCCTCTTCCTTCTGGAGAATATGTAAGAAAAATTTCATCATATCCTCTTTGCTCAAACTTTCCAAGGTTTCCACATTTCTTCTTTATAATGCATGGACTCCAAAATACTCTCAAATATTTTAGACATGGAGAATTTCTATAGAACATTTCATATGGAGTCATATCTATGTTTGGCCTATAGAATCATCGGATATGAATATAAATAGTAGTTCTCATGGCTTGCCTCCAATAATAATGAGAAATACTTTGTTCAAGTAACAAAGTTCTCCCCATTTCCACCAGACATCGATTCTTTCTTTCAGAAACCCCATTTTGTTGAGGTGTGAATGGTGAAATGAAATCATGCCGAATTCCATGTTTCTCAAGGTAACATTTAAAATATTCATTCTTATACTCACCATCATTATCCATTCTCAACTTCTTCACTGAATACTCACATTCTTCTTCTTATTTCCTCCGGAAACTCATAAACATTTTCAGAGCATCTGACTCCTGTCGCATGTATATAACACAAGTAATGAGAGTAAAGTCATCAATGAAAGTAATGAATTACTGATCTCATTTTTTTGATTTATTACTCATTGGTCTACATATATAATAATTTATATGTTCAATGGGATGTTTTTAACGAATTTCAACTCTCTTATGAAAAGAGGTTGTAATCTCCCCTTTTTCACAGATAGTGCATCACCAATCTCTTCTTCTGGATAAATCAAGGCATATCTCAGAAACTGTCTCACGTTAATAACTTACATATGTTTCTCTGACACATATTTCCTAGCCTTTTATTCCATAACTTATTTTCATCCACCATTCCCATGTAACAAGAATTGTTTACTTCACCAACTTGGAATAAGTTTCCTTTTGTACGTTGGCCTCTTGTAACTATATTTCCATCATTTTCACATTTCACAAAGAACCAATCTTTTCTGAATATAACATAGTTTCCCTCATCAAAGAGATTTGAAACACAGAGAATATTATGTTTCAACCCATCAACATATAATGTTTTCATAGATTTATTTTTTTCTTTTCCGATGATGGATGATCCAACACCTTTGATTCTCAGAGATTCATCATTTCCAAATGTAATGTTTCCTTCTTTGAGGTTTTTCACATTCTTTAGAAAATTTTAGTCTCCTATCATATAAGAAGAACACCCACTATCAAGAATATATGGGCATTCTCCTTTTATAGTTTTTTAAAGCAGTTTCAACAAAAAGATCTTTTTGTTCTTCCTGTCCCTTTACTTTCTGTTGTGATTCCTCCAATTTCCTAGACATGTCAATGTGTTCTGGCCAGAAAACCATGAACTCTTTCTTTTTGGACTTATCATACCTATCCCTTTTATCTTTTAATAATTCTGGCTTTTGAGAATTATTATGAATCATTGGTTGCTCTGGTAACAAATTTAGGAAGCCCTTGGCAAGATGTCCAGGGCAATCACATCTTTCACAAATAGTTTCCAGTGGTTGGAACCTATTCTCATCTTTCACACCAGTCTTCTCAAATATCTTATGAAATTTATTTGGAGACTTTCTATTTTTAAAGGATTGACTCCCCCTAAATCCTTGTATTTCAAAACTTTTGGAATAGTTGTAATGTTGTTGGTTGACCTAACACATATTTTCCATGTGTCCAAATCCACCACAATACCAGCAATAACCATAGAAAGAATATTTTCCTCTGAAACTTCTATAATAACCAGATTTGTGAACCACTTCTCAAAAACCTTCTTAATAGAAATATGATGACCATAAAACTTCATGTTATCATTTATAACTCCCTTTCTCATTTTATATTTAACAACACCATAAGTATTAGATGTCTTTCTTGACTCATGATTTTTATACACTTCGTATTTTTCATCTTTTTTGACTTTGATCACATACATGGTCTTTCTAGCCTTGTTCTCATCTAAACCAGTTATGTATTTCATTTTGACCTTTGAAGGTAACTTTTGTGGATCCTTGTTTGGTTTATTTTTACTAGAACATTCACCAACTTCTGAGATAGAATTTTTGAAACTGATATTCATGTCTTTATTTTTATAAAGTTTCTATTGGACAAGTTCCAACTCTTCTTCTTTTGCCTTCATATTTACTTGAAGATGATCATTACAATTCTTCTTATTCTAAAGAGAATTTTTCCGATAATTAATCTCCTTTTCCATCTTTATTTTCTCATCAGTAAAACCTTATTGATTTTTTTAATGTGTAATTTTCATTTATCATCTTTTGGTTTTCCTTCTCTAGTATTCTAATCTTCCTCAAGAATTCTTTAAACTCTTCTTTCAGATGATATTTAAGTTGAGTTTCTTCTTCTTCTGAACTGTTTCTCACGTACTCTTCATTATTCACTACAGCAATAAAGGTATTGTATCTAGTTTTTTCAGAAAATAATTTCTTGGATTCATCTTCGCTATCTTCTCCATCTTTAACTTTAGATAAAAAGCTTAATCTCTTTTATTTGAATAACTTTTCATCCTTCCCCTTTGAAAATATTTATCTTTGCCAGCTTGTTTCTTCCACATCCTTCTTGGGCTTCTGTTATCATCATCACTATCTTCTTCTTTATTTTTTTGAGGACTGTTATCCACAAAGTGACCAATGGCGCCACACTCAAAACATTTCAAGGGAAGTTTACCCTTGTATTTCCCTATACCTTTTTTGACATTCATAGAAAACAAGGATAAAACATCAAAATTTTTACTGAACTCATCTTCAGAATCAGATTCACCAGCATCATCTTCAATAAGATCTTTCTTTTACTTATCTCTCTTTATATCCTTGAATGACATTTCCTTATCAGCTTTTTTTTCCTTCAAAGTCTTCTCCCTTATCATCTAATAAGTAATGAGAGTGCTATGAAAATCATCCAAAGATAATGTTTCAGAGTCTCTATATTCCAATGAATACACTTTAGCCTCAAAATTGTTAGGTAGAATTCTCAAGATCTTTACTACAACTGTACAATCCTACAACATTTCACCAAGACATCTGATTGTACTGACAATATCATTTATCTGGGTAAAGAAATCCCCAACCGATTCACATTCTCCCATTTTCGAGTCTTCATACTTCAGTCTCAAGATTTGTAGTTTAGCCTTCTTCAATTTTTTATTTCCTTCATAGATGTTTTCCAGTTTGTCCCAGATTCCTTTGGTTGTAGCAACAATTTTCACTCTTAAAAATTCACTCTCAGAAAGGGATGAGAGTAACGCATTTTTAGCTCTTCTATAATTCTCAAGATTCTTCTTATCAACAGTAGTAAGCATAACCTTGTCATCAATATCAGTAAATCCATCTGTTGTAGTTTCAAGAACTTCATATCCAAGAGATATAAGATAAGGCATCATCCTGTCCTTCCAGATGTGATAGTTATTTCCATCAAAAATCCTAATCCACATATTTTTCATGAAATTTAGATTCTCCATCACAACTTCTATTCAACCACTTAAGTAAAGAATAAACTAAGGGAACCCTCCCTTTGATTCCAATTGAATATCCCAGTTAGGATCCAAGTATCACTAAGAGGGGGAGGGGGTGAATCAGTGATATCTTTTTCTTTTTATGTTTCTTGTTTTTGAAACAACCTTCACCTCCTCTTAAAGAGTTTCTTCCCTGCCGAACACACACAACCACAAGAACACAAGATTTACAAGGTTCAATACTCAACAAGAGTAGCTACGTCCTTGGTACGATACGGAAACAATCTAGTACCACACAATCCACAAGAAAACAATACTTTTATGTGGAATAAAACGAGTAGTATACACCCTTACACTCATATAGCACATTCAAAACAATCCAATAGTGTGTATGATCCCTCTTAGCACAAATAGGGTTATGTAATGATTCTGTTCTTCTTAATGAACATTCACAAATCAATTCTTTTAAAAAAACCTTCCTACCCATAAGCTGTTAAGAACCTCCTAGTGTAGACAACTTGCCCGCCACTCCCTGCTTGCGCACCTCCCTACCTGCACGCAACCTTCTTGCGCTCCTACTCACTACTTGCACACCACCATTGAGCACATCTCACAACTTACGTGTCACCTTTGTCTTATAAAAAGGACACTTCTTGAATGCACCTCCCTGCTTGCGTGCCTCTGGAAACTTGTGCATCAAAACTTTCCCGACAAAACTTGCACAACACCCTACTTGCGCGCATTCTAAATAACCCTCAGCTTGCGCGCCACTTCATCTTGTGCATCGCCTTCTTCTACCTGTGCGATCAAAGAACTCTCCAATACTTGCACAATTAGAGCTCTAATTTTCTATTAAGTGTTGAGCATTAAAAAATAAGGAGGATAGTTGTCTATTTATAGGCATTTTGGTGACTTGAATGCCACATACACTTGCGCGCCACTCCAGCACTTGCACGCCGCTCCAGCACTTGCACACTGCTCCATCACTTGCGTGACATTTCATCACAAGCATGACACTTTATTTCCTTTATCATATTTTGATATGAAGATGTTGAAAAATGTCTTTCGTGCAACATAAACTTGCACGCCACATATACTTGTGCATCACACTTGCGCGTTGCTTATACTTGCGTGCCAATTTTTGACTTGCGCGACATTCTTTAACATGCGCACCACATTATTTCCTTTGTCATATTTTGATGTGATGATCTTGATATGACTTGTGTGCAACATACACTTGCGCCCCAATAATTGTGCGCCAATACTTGTGTGCCACTGTTGACTTGTGTGCCACTTTCTTTCCTTTTCCAAAATCACTTATTTACTCTCTATACTCTTCATAAGGCTTGCATCACAAGTTCTCCAAACTTATGATATTTTTGAAATAAAAATCAGCAAAGCATCGTCATAGTATAAAATTCCTTTACAAAGTGAATTTATTTAGCTTCATTGACAACAATGGACAACAGTCTATAATAGAAAACTTTTCTTAATTTCTTATCCATCCAACTTAGTCCCAAAAATTGGCATATATATAAAAATTGTGTCTGTACAGATAGTGCAGCTATATTTTTAATTCCAAACATTCCACTGGTAAATCCAAATTATCAGTTTGGTAGTTTTTCTCATGAATCATCCATTCTCCTATGGCATAGGATATAAATATGATATTCTTCCTAAGAACACATCCAAATATCTTCTTGGATGAATCACTACAAATTTAAAACCATTCCTCACTATAGGTTAATGTAATAACATGCATGATAACTAACCTACTCTTTAGTGCCTTGAATGTTTTCTCAAATTCAGTTATTTAGTGGAACTTGGATCCATCTTGAGTTAAATTTGTTTGAAGATTATCTATTCATGATATCTTCTCCACAAGACATTTATAATATACAACTAAACCACGAAAAATATGGATCTCAATCACCCTGGTTTTTCTAGTCCTACATTGAATTGCCTCCATCATTTATAGATCATATAAATTACCCACTCATTATATTACGTGACATAAAAAATGAAACCTTTTTCATCCAAAATTCACACTTTGAAAAATTTTCATATATATTTTCTTCCTTAATGAATTTTTTACAATTCCCATGTGATATTCATGATATTCAATTACCTTTGAGTAGTTAAGAGTATAATATATAAATACTACCAAAAACTTATCTTGGTAATATATAAATACTCTTTTCATAAAATCCATGAAAATATAATGGGAATTAGTAGGATCAAAATGAATCACTATATATTTATTTTTTCAATACCTTATATGGAATTTTTTCTTGGGTATATCCTCCTTATTTAACCTCACTTGATGATATCTATAATAATTTTCAATCATGGAAATGTATTGATCTCCATGATGTTTTTCAAATTGGTCATCAATATAGAGAAAATGATACATGGTCTTAACTATGATATTTTTCAGCTCTTTATAATCAATATAAAGTCACATTGATCCATATTTATTTTTTTTAAAAAAAGAATATGTACAATCTAAGGTGACACACATGGCTGAATAAATCCCTTATCATGGTATTATTTGAGTTTCATCTTAAATTACTATAATAAAATCATATCCATTATGTAGGTAGTCTTTGACATTGTTGTTGCATCATGTATGAGTTATATTCAGAACTAATTGTCATGTTTTCAAGGAAGGTTATGAAACTCTTCCAGAACAATATAAAAAAAATCATAAACAATTTTAATATCATGAATATCAAGTTTTGACTAAAAAACTCAAATAAAATCCAATTTTGAATCGGAATTAAGACCCATAAACTAGATGTGACCTCCATAAAAAATTCATACTTGTCATTACATTGTTAGATAATCATTGGTTGGTCTGGAATATCAAATGTAACTTCCCTTACCTGATAATTGATATAATATTTTTACATAGGGATCTAATCCATGCTAAGGATGACTTAAAATTTAACCGTATGATGAATGATAAGATTTGTGGGAACTCATTCCCACCAGTTTCAACTAGAGATGAATCATAGTCTGGAGATGTGATCATCGAATGAATAGGTGTTTTTACTACTAATTCTACATCTAATAATTTTGGTGGCCTTTTGATACCCTTAGGAAATTATTGAGATATTAAATAATGTGTAGATCCAAATTCAATTAAAACATTAACAATTCAAGAGTGTATCATTATTATACCTTTCACAACCTAATTATCGCACCCATATCATAAAACAGAGATTTCATGAGAATTACACTTTGACCTTTGATTAAGCGGTAGCTGATGTTGATCAACATCATTAACCCTCGGGTTTAGTCATTGGTTATCGTATTTCCTATTATCCTTAAACATGAATCATTAAAGAGTGTGACTTTCATTATTTTTCACTTTATATCTGTTCACATTATTATATAACTTCTTCCCATCACATTGGAAATCAATTTTCTTGATGAACAACACTTCTACACTAAAAAAAATTATTTTTCTCCCTAAGGTAATTTACTCCATAATTATTCACAAAAAATATAAAATAACTGAAAAATAATCTTTTTATCAACATTGTTCTTAGATTTTCCTTTGAAAATTTTCTTCTATTTCTTGTCAAAACCAAGAAATTCATATGTGACTTCAATTTTCATTTCAACGTTTATTTCACATCGGAAAATATATTAATACCTACTGAAGTTTCATATGGCTAATTCTCTTCCATGACTTTTATTAATCCATTTATGAATCCATAAACCTTAATTTTAGTTTGGATGATAATACCTAATGTTTATATATCATTTATCAAAAAACATTCATCATAGGTATCGATAGATTCATCATAATTTATCCTTATCATGAGGAACTATTTTCTCATCTTTGTATGAAGAATACAAGGAATATAATTATTGCAAAATGTATTCATTAACTTATCCTAATCCATATATTCAATTTCACATTGTTGCTTCAAATTCATGATAAGATTCCACCAATGATCTGATTCACCAACCAAATAATAGACATAAAAAATGAATTATTCTTTTTTTAACACTAGAGAATGGAAAATATCATTTCAATGGAAGTATTCCATAGTTCAGAAACCAGTGAATCGGATTACCAACTAAAAGAAGGTGTATTTTTTCACCTGATGGAATCAATATAATTTGTTACCCACCATTTTTCAATTAATATTCCATCATGATTCGTATCATGAGAATGTTTTAAAATAATAGAAAATATATTTTTTTCATTCCAACTCAATAACATTTGGATTATCAAGAGGATAATCATTTCATTTTCTATAACATTCTTCAATAATGCAATTATTTTAGGTTAAAACCATTGAATTAAGAAAAAAAAATAATTCATGAATTAATAAGCATTTTATGGAACCATAGAATCATGAAAATCACATATAGGATTTCATGATTCTAAAACATACTTTAATGTATGACACGTTAGGTTTGTCCCAGGTCATTAATTTCCATTCTATATTTAAATAAATCAATATGGATCATAAATAGTTTGTAAATTTTCAAACCATATCCCCCAGAAGTGTCAAAACAGTTCTATAGGAAGTCTCATTTTTATGGACTAGTTCTTAATCCAGTCTATCTTAATATGGTTTTTTATGTTGTTTCCTGTAGGAACAGCTATGCCATATTTTTATCCATATGTAGTATCCATGATGGGATATATTTATAATAAACCACTCACTATATCATTTACAAAAATTCAAGGACATTTTCATTTAGTTTAATTGATCCTTATACTAATCATTAAACATGTCCTTATGGATATCACTAAGGTTTTATCATCTTAGATTCCAATGGATAACTAAGACACATATTTGATACAATCTATAATGAACCTATATTTTAATAAAAATACATTGCATTATTTTTTATGGAATATTTATTTAATTACATAAATACAAACTCGAGAACCATAACAGTTTAGTGCCTTTGGAAAAATAGAAAATAAAGATCGGTCCATAAGAGAGCTATATCATATCCCACTATTTATTTCATCACTAGAACTCGTATTGAAAATATCATATAATAATACATATCATCATAACCAAGGAAAAGGAAATATATGAAACGGTGAGCTTAGATGCTCAATAATGGAAAAGTAGGGAGATATGTAATTGTACAAAGAAAATAAATTTATAAGAACATGATCATAACATTTGAAAACCATACCCAACATATGAAATATAATAATAATGAAACATGGTATAATTATCAGTAGTTCATTAGAAATGTGTCATAATTTAATCAAATAACATTATTGTGACATGGTGAAAATATAATGTAATAAAATTTTGTTCTATAGTATTCATGACATGCATAACCATGCGTGTACGACAATATAATATCCAGAGATTCTACTATATATTTAGTATTAGAAATAAAAAAATAAATGATATAGCTTGTAATTACTTCAACATTGGTCTATCCTGTGTTACACGTAAGAGAAACCTTCCTTGATAGTTATTGTTACGTGTAAGAGTGACCTTCCTCGATATCATGCGTTAAATGTGACAAATAGTTTCACCAAATAACAATGTATTATTATTTAATATAATCTTTTATAACCTATCTTTTACAATATTATTTATAAATAGTTTTAACTAGATTATTAAAATTTATGGTTTATATAAATATAAAATTATTTCATTGGTTACCAATTAATGAAAAATGAAAATAAGAACCAATTGAATATTAAAAGGAATATTAATTTTTTTTATGTTTCCGAAGGAGTTTTACCTTAATAATAATAATTAATTATTTTTATTGAATTATTTTAATAAAATATATATGTCATATATTCAATAAAATATTTTTCAAATTCATCTATTAGGTTTGATATACATAAGATAAGAAGAAACTCTGCTATAAAAAATTAAATATAATCATAATAATAATGTTTGGGTGAATTTTCAATAATTTTCTAAATCATATAATTTTTTAATCAATAGTCAAAAAACTAAATTTTAGTTCAAATATTTGTTTTCATTTGATTTAATTATATGGTTAAATTATGTTCTCTATTAAATTTAAAGTTTATTTAGAAATTAGTTTCATAAATTAGTACTATTTATTTCATTTTAATCATTTTCTCTTTGACATTGATTATAAAAACATAACAAACATCCCGACATTTTTACTTTAAAAACATGTAATGTTGTCCCACTTACATGATGAATTTTAAATTAATTTATTCCTATTCTATTATTATAATTTATAAAAATGGATTCCATATTTTTATTATCATAATTTATAATTTCTAATAAGAAAACCCTTGTTTTTGAGCAAAAATATTAGTTAAAATAATTCAAATTAATTTCAATTATTAAGGAAAAATCAAGCTTAATAGAGTATTAAACATTTACCTTTAGGGCCCAAATGTCCTATAAACATGTCCAAAACACATTCTAGTTCAATAATTCATCCACTATACTTCCATTCTGGAGTTTTTTTTTGTTTTTTATGACTTTTATTAGGTAATAATATGTGTACACCTAACTTTTTTCCAAATATTTCAAGTGAGTCCTTTTCCTTCCCTATAAATGATATACAACTATCCCCATTCCTCAAAACTCTAAAAACAATTAGTTTTGGGAGATATCCATCCATATATCTTCAAAATATCACCCCACTTGACCATGAAGTCTCTATTTGGGTATAAATCTTTCCGTGGAAGCCTTTTCGTACAAACCAAAAGTAGTTTCCCGATTAAAAGTTAACATATTTCCTTAAGCTTTTGAGTTTTATATCCACTCTCCAACTCCTTGTATTTTATTATTTTATTATTTTATAACTTCACCAGTATCCTCAATATACTAATATATTTTTCTACTAAGGGTTATACCAACACTTACACACACTTCAATCTAATGGTTAATGAACATATTGTTTCTTTCTACAATGAATTCCTTCCTCAATAAATGAGGATTGTTTATTTTCCCTTACCACCTCTAATGGTAGCCATTATGATGGAAACTCTGACTATATATGATATATATTATATTTATTATGTCATTACAATTCTTTAAAACTATTATAATGCATAACTATACTACTTTCCATTTTGTGTTAACACGATAACAATATTTTAGGAATTGTCGACTATCGCCCCCTAAAAGCGATGTGTTTCATTCACACTAAACATGGAACATATAAAGGATTGTTTTAATAATACATATGTGAAATAAAATCCTATATATGATACTAATTACAATATTAACATTATATATATATATATATATATATTATGTTTGTATATATCATTTTCATT
Source organism: Viscum album (assembly GCA_963277665.1). Taxonomy (NCBI): domain Eukaryota; kingdom Viridiplantae; phylum Streptophyta; class Magnoliopsida; order Santalales; family Viscaceae; genus Viscum; species Viscum album. The sequence goes on from OY728123.1 coordinate 1,772,502,555, forward strand.
ATTTCCCTTTCACACGCTTAAAAATTGATAACGTAGTTCGTGGATGTGTGGACTAACGCCTCCTCGACATTATGTGATTACTTTTTCATCACAAGAAATATATAAATATATATAAGTATATATGATTAAATAATATTGTATTAATTATTAATTATAATTATTTATATATATGGTGTTACTTACCTTCTATTCATAATGATCATTGAAAAATGAGAACGTTATTCATGTGTACGTACGACCCACCATTGCCATGATCATAACATTGATTCATTCTTCATAATAATATTTAATTATTTAATTTGAATATATAATTAATGTATTAATATGAAAATTATTTCATGTTTATTATTTTTTACATGTTATATAATGAACCATTTTACCATCGTTTACATACCAGTGTTATTATTTACACATATACCAAAATTGTTTAGAACACCTGATGTAAACATAATTTTTTATGTTGTTGTATAAAATATACTAATAAGTGAAATAAAATTAATTATAATGATTAAATACATAGTAGATAAAGTAGAAAATTAACATAATTTTATTATAAAGTATGTTAATGGATGTTCACATGAATGGAAATGAAAGGTAAGGGATTCTCATCTCAAATTTTACATCCGTGGGAGAAATGTCATGTTAACCACATACATATTTTGTATGGTATATATACTTATAATTTTGTTATATTATAAAATTAATATTTTTATCTTCATTGTATCTTAAATATTCATTTAATATTATTCCTTCATGAGTATTATGATATAAGATGTTTCAAATTGGAATGTGATACGTTGGAATGGTTAAAGATTATTTTCCTCAATAAAAACCTTAATGATATTTAAATGGTATTTACATTAGAATAAATTAATTTAAAATTTTCAATAAACCATTATTTTGTCTAATATGAAAATTACATTCCATTTCAATGTATTTGTACCATTTTCCCACTCTCTTAATCAATATGTTTTAAGAAATGCTTTTCAGAAAATCTGAATTTGTATCTCTCTTTAGTAGGAGAACCTATTTTCTTATATAAATCATGTTTTATTAAAATGTTTTCATTTTTTTAAATATCATTTTATAAATTTTACATTCTTCAAAAACAGAAACAATTTATTTTATTCGACTTGGGTTATTTTACATTGATACCATCCTTATTCTTCTTTTGGATGGTTTTTTATTTATTTAGCTAAGGATAGTATTCACATTAACTTACTTGATTTATTAGTTAGTCCCCTTGAAATATTAAATCTCCAATGATTATTGAACATTGAATGTTACCAAAATTCTCCTTTTAATTTGTCAATGACATTACTATTTACTAAACCATATACTATTTTACATACAGTGTTTACTTTGACAGTTACTTTATTATTTTGGGAAATATTGATAATTATGTATTCTTCATTCAATGTAGATATTTGATAGTGAATATTATTTATTTTTTATATTCAATATGTGGAATTATTTATACTGCTATTGATTGATGGATCCTAGACATTATATATCTCTTTGATGCATTGACATGTTCCCATGTGATAAATTAGTTGCACAAATAAAAATAGATTAAACTGTCTTGAGAAAGGTCTTGATGCTATAGATTTTCATGTGCCTCAGACATGAATCCCAATGAGAAATCATTTAACCCATTAAGTTCTTTTATTATTTTTCTATGAGATTTTTACTGATATATATATAGCTACATTTTATTTCATTGATTAAATGGTACATGTTTCAGTTTCTTACATTTCCATATTGATATTTCCTTATCTTGTTAGTTGAATGGAATGTGTTTCATGTTATTAAATTTCCATATTTTTTATGCTATTAAATCTCAATATATTTATTAAATGGAATTATTTTTAGTTATTTACCATGACATAACTATTATTCTTGTTGATTCATTATTTCTTCCGCTATACTTTTCCCTTAATAATCATTTAATTTCACCATTATTATGTTTATTTACCTAGGGTTCCAAGAAGCGTACTATTAATGATATTAGTGGATTTATTAGAAATAATAAATTTATCCTCGATGCTTTTTATTTATAAAGAATAAAAAAAATTATGTTTTAATTAGTTTATTCATTTGTAACATATGAATTGTTTATTTATCTGGTTCACCGAGACTACTAAACACTTGTTTCCTCATGATTTGATTTCGTGTAATCATGCCAATTCAATGTGGAGTAGACACCAAATCCAGGCTATCATGGGTTGGGGAACTACAGTTTATATCAACAGAAGTTTAGTAGAAACCTTGAGAACTAGTTTTATGAAAACATATATTAGAGAACATAACCCTTAGTAATAATTTGAGGATAAGTATATAAGAACACCATAGATTTTTAGTAAAGTATATATTATATGGGTCTCCCAATAAATACTTCATTATTGGGATACTAAATGTGGAAATGGTTCCATAAAATATATACCTTGGAGTAATAACTCTAACACGGTGTTCTAATCCTGACTCGGGGTAACCTAGTACACGATAACGGGGACTACTATACACCTGATTTGACACTCATGGGGGATATTCTTAGGATAATATATGTTTTATTTACAAACCAATATAAAACATTTGAATGGATAGTGACACAGAATGATCATGGATAAACCTAAGGTGTTTTATATTAGATATTATGTGTTATAGTATAGAAATTCTAAGAATTATATTATTAAAAAACCCTAGACCAAGGAAGGGACTATGTAGACATAATTGGATGAAGTAATTATGTTGTGTGTCTGTATTTATAACCTTATTTAAATTCATCTTTAGTGATTAACATAAATAAATTATTTCCATCATAATTATTTTAAAAATTATATTAACATTGTTTTATATAAGGAAAACATGTATGTAAGATGAAAATATCTCAAATTTGGGAAGGCCACAGGACATGAACCCATGACCAAAGGATGATAAGGTTTTCACGCCAACCACTAACCTACACAATTTCTTGGTAAAATTTCATTATTTTTAATTAATTAATTTGATGAATAAATTTTAATGATAAACAATTAGTATCAATTTTTTAGGATTACAGATCAGTATATCATCTATATTGGTTTTAGAATATAGTTAAAGATAGATATTTATACTTACCAGTCGTTTATAGGCTATACAATCCTTTAAAAGTTTCTTTTAGTGATTCAGGTATTTAAAAATCATTATTGGTAATTAATTTCTGATAGTAATGGATTGATTTTGATTTTTATCGATATAAAAATAATGTATAGGATTATTCAAATAAAATTCGAAAACTATCATATAAGAATATATTTTTATATTCACGGTTAGTAAAATAATTACCCAACATTAGGCCAATAAATTTGAAATAAAATGGTTTTCTAATATCTTAATTTTTTTGAACCGAAGGCCATCCAAATCATCATTGATTTTTGGATTTGATTCCCTCAACTTTCTACTGATCAATCACTTGTTAGTGATTGATGACCCCAATCAATCCCTATAAATATTTATGATTTTCCTCTATGCATGTATCCCTAATTTTCACAGATGATCTCTGTAGTACCCCTGGTTTCTGGTATGTAACCCTTACTTGATGCTTTTCTTGGTTATAAAGTTAAGGGTGTTGTACGAGAGATTTGGGAGAACGTAGAAGGATGTTTTGAGGCAAAGGGGATGTCACACGGGAGGCACATGGTTTGTCTAAACCGTGCGGCCAAACCGTGCGTAGTGGGTCTTGGAGGTAGTAGCTTCTGCACGGTCGGCACATGGTTTGAATAACCGTGCGTCCAAACCGTGCAAGAAGGGTGGCCGAGTCAGTAGCTAACGCACGGTTAGCGCATGGTTTGCCAAACCGTGTGGACTAACCGTGCGGTCACTAAAAATTATATCCTTAAATAGTGTATCTAACTCATTTTGCCTCTAATTGCTTCATTAAAGCTCCTAAGTGGCCCAAACATGGGATTTTGGTTCTCCTAAGGTCAAACAGGGTTCTCCCATCATTCAGGAGGCAATCCGAAGGCTTCTCTTGGAGAATTGAAGCTGGATTTTTGTGGTATGTTATTGTTCTCCTTCGTTCGTGGATAGTTTCTTTGATATACTTAGATCTACTTCTTGTCTTCTCTCGGTTTCTAAGATCTACGCCCATTATGGGTAGATCTAAGTGTTTGGATGCCAATTATGATGATTTTTTGTCTTGGTTGTATTAGGAGAAGAGATATAAGGTGGGTTTTTGGAGATTTGACCCGGTGTTCTTGATCATTCATTGTCCGTTGCTTGGTTTCACCCTTTTGTTGAGGTAGGTGGCTTCACCCTTGATTCCCCTTTCGTAGAACTTGAAGGCTTAGTTTCAATTTGTTTTCCTTGTTTAAAATGGTTTTTTTATCTGCTATGAAAGAATGGTTGAAACCCCTTTTTAGTAATGGGTGATGAAAATTGTGTGTTTTTGGAAAGTGGTTGTAGAAGTAAATTTAAAATGGTTATTTTAAATTGGCTATGGTTTTTCTTCTTGAATTAAATGGTTTTCAGTAAAAGCATGAGGTTTTATTGAAAGGTTTTGAACACACATGGTTTTGGGAATAGATTGCATGGGTTATGGTATGTGTTCATTTGCATTGGGATAGATTAGGGCGAGAATTACCCCCATCAAAAGGTTGGGATGGATAAGGGTGAGAAGTCCCCCCATCACTAGGTTGGGACAGATAAGTTCACGAAGTACCCCTGTCAAGGTAGTCAACTAAGTTACGGCTTAGGGGAAGGATAACTCACCACTCAATAGTATAGGGAGGTCCAGGTTTCATTCATGGTTGGTTGTGCGGATTTGTGAAATGGAATGAGTGTTCCAAAAATGGAAATGTGAATTTTATTGGAAACCTTGCTTGGTTGTTCTTATTGAGAAAGATGGGTTTTGTTGGAAAATGGTTTTGACATGGAACTTGTTTATTGTGAACTTCTTTGGAATTGTTTTATATAAATTGTTTTATATAAAAGTGCTAACATGTTTTATCCTAGAGGAATGGGTTCGGAAGTCATCGGGGAAAACCTACTAAGTTTAATTACTTGCCCCCTGCTTTGGAACGTTGGTGATTTTGCAGATGTTATGTACCGATATGTTGGAAAAGGTAAAGTGTCCCATATTTAGAGCACTGCTTCGGGATACTTGGGTTGGTTCGTGATGTTGGAGCTTGGAGCATGAGGAGTATGGAGTTGGGTTGTTGTCTTGTGGTATTTTATTTTGTCTTTCCGCTATTTACTCTGATTTAGTGTGGGTTTCTGCTATGGTACTTTTGGTTGGGTTTTGATAAAATAAATGGTTGAGTTGTCTTAGCTTTTATCATTCATCATTTAGTAGATTTGTTTGGTTATTCTTGTGGACTCTGTGGTATGTTCTTAAAGGGTAAATCGTCCCCCACCTGTTTTGAAACCCTTCGGCATTTATTTCCCACCTTTGGCGCCTTAGGGATGTCTCTTAAGGCCTAGTAATGGTTCATTGAACTCTCAAGCCAATGAGAATTGGAGGGTCATTACAAATGGTATCAGCTTGTTCGGTCCATTCCTAACAAGTGGTCATCGATGTTCTTGGTCTTGGAGTTAAAATTTATTCTTGTCTATTCCTTGGGCGGTCATCTTAGACAGGAGTAGGACTGTCGGAACCTGAAATGTATAGCATAGAAGAACATAGCTAATCCCTTTATGCTGAACTTCAAGTTACCAGGGTGTTGGGTACATAAGTGTTTTGGATACACTTCTAGAATGTTGAAAATATCATTGTCCAGTGTTTGGAAAATGAGAGGAGCATAACATGCATTGTAGAGTAATGACTTCCCACTAGGATTGCTTATCTCATTGTGAAGAATGAGTAAGAATTTTGTGAAAGGTAACAATTTTTGAAAAATGAGGAAATTGTTTCCAATCTAAAGACTTTGAGAACAGGGTATTTGGTGTATTTTGAAAATGTATTGATTTTTAAAAAATGTGTTGAATGTTTTCATAAATGGTTGAACATGTGGAAAATCTTGATGGATGGAAAAAAATGATGTGATAGTTGATGTGATAGAAATTGAAATGCTAAGCCTTCATTTTCTAGGAAGTGAGACTAACAACGTGTGTTGTTTGTATAGAAAATAGCACCCATTAGGCATCGTAGAAACCAACCCGATGAAGCTGCGGAGAATGTGGTTGCACCTAAACCACGTGTGAACCAAGAGCTTGTTCAGAGTATCGTTCAAGCGTTACAGGATGTGGACACAGTGAATCAAAGGGATGAGTCAAGACATGTCGACCATTCCGTCCTGTTCCAGAAGCAGAATCCACCCATCTTCTAGGGTGATTCAGAACCAGAAACAGCGGAGGTGTGGCTGAGTAGGATGAATTGTATCTTCGATTTCATCATCACACCAGTAGAACTGAAAGTCAAGTTGGCGACGTATATGTTGGAGGATCTTGCACGATAATGGTGGGAGCTAGTGGTGAAGGATAAGGTTGATCAAGGCCTGGGCTGGGTGGAATTTGAGGAGTTGTTCAATCAACAATTCTATCCTCACATGTTCATGATCCAGAGGATGATGGAATTTTCATCATGAACCAGGAGAATCTCTCTGTCACATAATATGTGGCTAGATTCATGAATTTAGTGTGGTTTGCATCAGAAGTTGCTGCAAGTGCGTCGCTGAAGGCACACATCTTTGAATCGGGGTTGTGATAGGAGATTCGCTCAAAGAGAGATGTGCTCTGTATTACGGATTATATGGAGATGGTAAATAGAGAAACAGTAGCAGAAAGAGACATCTCAGGAGTTATGGGAGTAGGAAGTATGATGATACCCACGAGAATGGGTGGAAACTCTAATGTTGGGAACAAGCGGAACATGGACACCTACTTCCAAGGTGGGAGTGCGAATCAGAATCAGACGGCTGGATCAGTGAATCTTCCTCCACGACCCATGATGAAAGTTGGGTGTTTTCAATGTGGCTCGACTGATCACATAAAGCGAGAGTGTACGGAACAACCTAGACAATGTACAAATTGCAAGCAGATGGGGCATCTACAACACTATTGTAGAAATACTCTGAGGCCAGGTGCACGTGACACTTCCCAGGCGTCGCAAGCATCGTATGTTTCGACAGGGTAAGGATAGAAAAATCAGTCTCATCAGCATAACAGAGCTAGCCATGGTGATTCTCAAAATACCATGACTCCTCAACTAGGGAAATATCAACTAGGAAACAAGGAGAACAGTGCAGCGATGAAGCAATTGCATGGAGCTGAGCAGATGATTGTTGATGATCAGGCTAGACTATCAACAGTACGAGGTACAATTATTTTGAATTCTACCTTTTTTCAAGTGTTGTTTGATACAGGTGCATCAAATTCCTTCATTTCTTCTTATACTGTTGACTTTCTATGTTTAAAACTTGAAATGATTCCTTCTGTGTTGAAACTGAAAACTTATCTTGGTGAAAGAGAATTCAAAGCCTTAGTGTGTCGAGCATGTGCTATAACTATTGATGAAGTCGAGCTGGAATGGGACTTCTCCATGTTGGATATGGATGTCTATGATGTAATCTTGGGTATGGATTGGTTGACAAGGTTTAGGGCTCACATCGACTATTATAGGATAACGGTTAGTTTCATGACTAAGGACGGCATCAACCATCTCTTTAGAGGAGAAAGGATAGTAAAGAAAGGTGAAAAGAGCTTGTTGGAACCAATGGTGAGAATTATTTCTTACCAATTGGCAGTGTTGACTTTGGAATCATTGTAAGAGATAGCATAAAATAGTTTTCCAGCTGTGGTGGTTCAATTTCCTGATGTTTTTCCTGAAAACTTCTCAGGGTTACCACCTGTAAGAGAAGTGGAGTTTATGATTGATCTCCTTCCGGGGACCAGTCCTATCTCACTTCCATCATATAGGATGGCACCAACAGAGTTATGGGAATTGAAAGTCTAGTTAGAGGAGCTAGAAATCAAGGGTTTCATTCAGACAAGCGTATCTCCATGGGAAGCACCAGTTTTGTTTGTAATGAAAGAAGATGGAACTTTGAGGCTATGTGTGGATTATCGTAAACTTAAAAATTTTACGATAAATAATAGATATCCAATTCCACACATTGATGACCTATTTGATCAATTGAGGGGAACTCAGTGGTTCTCAAGAATTTACTTGCAGTCAGGATATCACCAGTTGCAAGTTTGGAAGGAGGATATTCCAAAGACAGCCTTCAGAAGCAGATATGGACACTACTAATATGTATTCATGCCTTTGGGTCTTACGAATGCACCAACATTCTTTATGGAATTGATGAATCAGATATTTCATCGATATCTGGATTCTTTTGTTGTGGTGTTTGTGGATGACATATTGGTGTATTCAAGAACAAGGGCTGAGCTTGAGCAAAACATGATGATAGTGATCGAAATGATGAGAGACCATCAGTTTTATGACAAATTATTAAAGTGTGATTTTTGGATACAAGAGGTACATTTTTTGAGACATGTTGTTTCTAAGAAAGGTGTTTCAGTGGATCCAGAAAAGATAGAAGTTGTTATTTCTTAGTAACCGTCGAAGAATGTCTTTGAAATACGAAGTTTTCTTAGTCTAGATGGTTATTACCGACGCTTTTTTTCATGACTTCTCATGACTATCATTGCCTATGACAACATTGACAAAGAAGAACAGTGTATTTCAATGGACTAAGAAATGTCAGAGATCTTTTAAAGAGTTGAATGTTCGCCTTACATCAGCACCTATCTTGATCTTTCCTGAATAAGGACAGGGGTATGTGGTGTATTGTGATGCTTCGGGAATAGGTTTGGGTTGTGTTCTCATGAAATTAGATCATGTCATTCTTATGTCTCATGGAAGTTGAGGGTGCATGAGAAATATTACCCAACACATGATTTGGAGTTAGCTGCAGTCGTCCATGCTTTGGAAACATAGAGACATTATCTCTTTAGAGATAAATTTACTATGTTTACAGATCACAAAAGATTGAAACACATTTTCTCACAATGAGATTTGAATCTGAGGCAGACGAGACGGATGGATTATCATCAAATGTTCTACTTTGACTTGATGTATACACCGGGTAAGGGAAATTCGGTGGCCGATTCATTAAGCAGAAATTCGTATGCTCAGTTGGAAGAAGAAGATTCAAATGAGTGGTAGTTGATGTCGGTCCTAGCCAACATGCATGTTGAATCTGAATATCGAGGTGATGTTGTGGTTTTCATTCCAGTTTCACTTGTTCCTGATTTGGTAGAGATAGTAAAGGAGGAACATGCATCTGATATAGACTATGTTGCAATGAGTTCAAAACTCAATGGTGGGGAGACCATTGAGGGATGGAAGCTGGATGGTAGTTCAGTTTTGCAGTTTTGAGATCGGATGGTTGTACCTATAGCTACTCAAGAACAAATCCTTCATGTTTACCCCCATTCAAGATGGGTTGTACATCTGGGTACACAGAAGATGTATAAGGCGCTAAAGGTGCAGTTTTGGTAGAGTGGCGTGAAAAGGAAGGTGGTAGAGTTCGTCTCGTGATGCTTAAATTGTCAGCAGGTTAAAGCCGAGCATCAGAGACCAGCTCGTATGTTATAGTCTTTACCTATTCCAGTGTGTAAATGGGAACAGATAGTAATGGATTTTGTTACAGGTCTTCGAAGAACAGTCCGGAAACATGATGCCATTTGGGTGATATTGGATCGTCTAACCAATTCGGCCCTTTTAATCCCTATTCGTGAAACTCATATGGTGGAAGATCTTTTTGAAAAATCTATATTCGAGAAGTGGTAAAGAGTCATGGGGTACCAGTGTTTATCGTCTCAAATAGAGACCTGAGGTTCACATATCGTTTCTAGAAATCATTACAGCAAGCCCTTGGGACTCGGTTGACGATGAGCATGGCGTATCATCCTCAGATATATGGGAAATCCGATCGGATGATACAAATGTTGGAAGACATGTTTCGGGCTTCTGTAATGGATTTTGGTGGCTCATGGGAGGATCATATACCCTTATTGGAGTTCTTATACAATAACAGTTATCAGGCCTCCATACACATGGATCTGTTTGAAGCGTTGTATGGGAGTCCTTGTCGTTCTCCACTTTGTTGGGTGGAAACAAGTGAGACTTAACTAGTTGGGCCAAGACTTCTGCAAGAAACAACAAAGAAGATCCAGTTGATTAGAAAGAGGATGGAGATGGCTCAAAGTCGTCATAAATCTCATGCGGATCATCGTCGAAGACCGTTGTCGTTTGCGATGAGTGATCATGTCTTTTTCAGAATCTCTCCAAGGCATGGACATCGCCGTTTTGGGAAGCAGTGAAAATTATCTCATCAATATATATTCCCTTTTTAGATACTGGAATGAGTTGGCGAGGTGGCATATCAGTTGGCATTACCACCATGGTTCAGTGCAGTGCACAATGTGTTCCATGTATCTCAGTTGAAGAAGTATCAGCCCGATCCTGACCATGTGATTAGATGGAATCACATTGACCTATAGTCAGATGCTTCATTGATAAATATTCCTCTATAGATAATGGATAGGCTAGAGAATGTCTGTCATGGAAAAAGCATCGGACTAGTGCGGGTTTTATGGCATCATGGTCAGATTCAGGAAGAGACTTGGGACCGAGAGAAAGAGATGAATGAGCAGTGGCCAGAACACATTCAGGAAAGTGATGGTTTTCTACTTTCCAAGGACGGAAAGGCCAATGGTAGAGAGAATGTTGTACCTGTAAGAACCCGGATGTTCGTTGTAGGTATGTTTTCCATTTTTTGGAGTTTTTAAGGAAAATGAACTTTCAAGAAATTTTCAAAGTACACGTCGTGTACTTTCTGAGTACAGGCTGTGTACTCTTCTCCAGTTCGAAGTTGTGAGTTGGCCGTGCTCGGGCCACACACACGGTGTGTAGGGGTGACGTGGAGGCCGATTTTGGCAGAGTACAGAAAGGACCCAACACACGCCGTGTACTCTAAAATTATACTCTGTGTCCTTTCTTTTTTTCACAAAATGAACTGGGGCCATGCTTGACGCCCAAAAGCGTATTCTTTTAGGTTCTGTTTGCCCGAGAGTGACCGGCACGGCCTAATCGTCGACGAGATCCCTCCTCTTCATCTGTTCTCTAATTCGAGCACGGTCGATTAGGTTGGAATCACAGCGGTGAGTTCTTCCTTATGCTTGAGATTTGTTTTCTGATTCCTCTTCATTTTCCAGTTATCGTGGGTTGATAATTTTGGGCGTTTTCTCAGATATATGACATTATAAGGGGAATCTTTCGTCGTTGTTCATGTATATCAATATCTTAGGATCGAGGTAGGTGGTTTGTGCCTTTCTGTAGGAAGTCGTTGAATATTATGAGCAATTTCCACCAATTCCCTTAAACGGCGAATTGTGTGTTTCCTGTTTTTCCTCTGATATTTTCCTGCTTTGCTTGATTGTTGTAGTAGAGCTTTATGCTTGTGAGTAAGTTATTTTGTTTTGTTCTCAGGTTTCCTTGCCAATGTTGTTTTTACTATTTGTTGTTTTCCAGTAGTCATGCCTAGTTGTAGGGTAGTGGAACTGTTGCTTTGTTTTGCTACTGATCCTTAGAATGATAGACATGTAGTTCTGGAGGTTTACTTGGACATTTTACACACGCTGAACATGTTTATTTTCACACAGTACTGTGAGAACCTTGTGTAGTGGACCATAGGGAGAATAGACGTAAGGGCTTCTCCAGAGTGTATTTTAATACGATGTGAGACCATAGGTGGAATTGACGATGAGTGCTTCCTCATAGAGTTTGTAGTTCCTCAATTCGGGCCATAGGTGGAAGGAGACATTGAGTGCTTCCCCAGAGATCCTTTAGTACGATACAAGACTATAGGGGGAATTGATGGTGATTGCTTCCTCATAGAGTATATTAATTCCATAGCTGAACCAGAGGGGTGAGACATTGTGTGCCTACTAGTGGGTTTCTAGTACTTGGGTTGAACCATAGGGTTTAGGCTGAGAGAGCTACCCATAGGGTTACCTATTTTCCTCCTGTTGCTGGTTGCTTACTTTTGTACTTATTTGTTAGAACTGTGGATTGTAGCTGCTTGTGCTTTCCAGTTTACTGCTTCTTGTTATATTACTTCCATGTATACATTGACTGTTAGGCACAAATCTTTGGGTGATTTCCTCCTAGGATTGTATCTCACACCCTATTTGGGCCATGCTTTTGGGCCCAAGCAGATTATGTTTCTGTAGGTATAGATAAGGGCAAGAGCCCTTCCACTTTAGGTTCTTGATTACACTGGAGCTAGAGAGCATGGGATTGAGTCGTGCCTCGCGATGTTGAGGAGTTTATTTTCTTTTTCTTTTGCACCTAGTTTTTCAGTTATACTTCAGCATGTTGGTTTGTTTTCTACTTTCCATAGAAATATGTACCATGTTGCATCATCATTATTTTATCCATTACTTCCACTGTTCAGTTTAGTTGTTGTATGTTGTTTATTGTTTCTTCTATTGTCTGGTTGTTTTTCTGTTTTATACTTTACTGAATGAGGGTATAGTTTCCCCACAGACTCACCAAGGCCCTCGCTGCTAGTCGGCAGCCTCTGGTGTTTGGGGAAATGCACTTGAGGTCATGTGGCGAACCGGGTATGAGGCACCATTGGAGGGGCTCCAGACTCGGGTCATTAGAAAGTCATATCAGACGAGTTATTTTCTATTGCTTTACTGTTTAGAGACTCTAGATAGGGATAGGACAGATTCGGTACTTGGTAGTAAGTTGTGATCGGGAGTTGCAAACCCATGTACAGGGAAAGCCATACTACCACATTAATTTTAGTTTGCTGGTTTTGAGATTTTATGGTTGAGATAATTTCACCTAGAGTGATTCACATGCTTTGTGTTGTTATTTTCGTGACGACTATGGTTCTCTTTCTGTCGCAGCCCGATGAGATGAGGGTATTCCATCTCATGCATCATATAGGCACTTGTATAAATCACATGCCATTCATTCTTTCCATGATATCTAGGGTGAATTAGTGATTGCATGTTTTTGTGATAGACTTTGTGTAGATTATGCATGTTGTTGTGATAGATGCTTGATAGAATCTCTATTGTTATGTTTATTAATTGTTTGGTTTGTGCATTACTTAAAATGAACGCCAAATTTTTGTTCTTGAGGTGTTATGGGCCCTCATTAATCAGAACATGGTGGATCATGATCCTGTTTTCTCTTGTATATGACTGTAGGATATGCTAAGCTTTGATTCGCAGGTAGTATGGGCCCTCATGAATCGAAATTTGGAACCTCTTTACCTTGTTTTTAGTGTTTCTGGGAGTCTGTGCAGTTCCTAAGATACTTCCTAGAAAAAACCAGAATACATGGCGTGTACTTTTGGAGACACACCATGTAGTCTTCAGGCCGTGTCACTGGCCGTGTGAGCAGAACACGGTGTCGTGAAAGTAACTTCAGGAACACGCCGTCTACGGTAGGTACACATCGTGTAAGTTCGGAGCCGTGTACCCTGTCATGTCACTAACAACACGAGTCGGGGAAGCTCGGGTAGAACATGCCATGTCCTTAGGGAACATGCCATGTAGTCCTGTCTAGGTACCCGGTCTTGTCACGAACAACACGGGCCGACATTACCTTCTTTCCCACACGCCGTGTTTGTTCGGAACACGCCGTGTAGTCTTGTTCAGGTACCCGGCCATGTCACGAACAACACGGGGCAGTGTCACCTTCACCTATACATGCCATGTTTTTTTGGAACACGCCGTGTAAGGTTCATCCGTGTAGACGGTCATGTGTTTAACAACACAGGCCGCCGAAGCCTTGTCTAGTACATGTCGTTTTTTGTTTAGAACATGTAGTGTAGTCTCGGGTTAAGTCTGACCGTGTGGGTTAGCCATGTAAAGAGACTTGGGAAGGGGAATAGTTTTCAGGTACATGCCTTGTGTTAGGGTCAACACGCTATGCAGTTGAGGTGTTACACAACTTGTAGGGCAGGAGAACACACCCATGTCAGTGTCTTAAGAAGGAACGTCGTGTAGCTTTTATACACGCCGTGTAGTCGAGTTTTGTAAACTTGTGTGTTTTCCTTCCCCAATTTCCATTTTGTACACTTGTGTTCTCTGTCCTTGTTTTCTAATCAAAGGTGTGCTTTTAATCTTTCAGAGCTATGCCTCCTAGATGTCCTCCGGTTGTACGTTTGTCATCAGGAAGTGATCAGACGCCAGATATGGCTGATTAGAGACTTCATGCCGATCCTCCAGTCGAGCCAGCCTTGGAACCGGCTGTCATACTAGTTGCAGGAACTGATGTGTAGTTCAGGGAAGGTTTTATAAGGATGATGCATACCTTTCAGGGAGCAACACCTCCTCCCTCGACTGTGGTAGATTTGACGTGGGTTTTCCAGCAGCAGAATCCTCCCACGTTCTCAGGAGAAGGAGGACCTCAGGTTGCAGAGTCATGGATGGAAGCCATGTTTACTGTCTTCGAGCATCTGGAGACACCTCCAAAGAGGCGGGTCAAGCTCTCCACCTACATGCTCCGAGACTCCGCCAAGAGGTGGTGGGATGTGATCTTACAGGCGGGTCAACAGCAGGCTATCGCTTGGGAGGAGTTCCAGCGCGTGTTCTACGACTACTTCTACTCAGAGACCCTGAGGGCCGATCGAGCCCAGGAGTTCATGAGTTTAGAGCAGGGTACTCTTTTTTTCATTGAGTATTCCTCTTATTTCACCAAGCTGAAGCGTTTCACACCTCTCCGGGATGGAAGTGGTGTGTTATTACCAAGGAAGTTTGAGGATGGTCTCTGGCGGGAGATCCGCTCGCAGGTGAATCTCTTCCAGCTGACTTCCATCACTTCCATCGTCAACCAGGCACTAATTGCGGAGCACAATATAAGAGACTCTGGAGCGGCGAGCCAGGGTGGTTATACTTCCAGAGATAGTTTTCCTCCAGATGACAGCAACAAGCACCGTAGAGAGTCTACACAAGGTGACCCGAGGAAGCATGATGCATCGTCGGGCAGCCAGGTAGTATGCTACCAGTGTATCCATTCAGGGCACACGATACCGCAATGCCAAAGAGACCCTATGGAGTTTCGATCTTGCGGCAAGATGGGTTACCTTCAGTGTTTCTGTCAGGTTTTCTCACCATCAACTAGTGACCGAGGTTCTTCTATGACTCCTTGTTTAGGAGAATCTCCACCAGTTTCTCACCAGTTGAGGAACTGGAGTTCTTCCGGCTGTTCGAGCTGAGGTGGAGGTCGAGGCCATGGCGGTCGTCCACCAGTCCCTCAGCACCAGCAGGGAGGTTCAGCTCAAAGTGGTCAGCCAGGGGCGCAAGGCCACGGTGCAGGCCAGTCTTTCGCCGTAGAGCAGCCTTATCAGGAGCAGGACCCAGGCCCTTCAACAGTTCGAGGTACTATTTTACTAGCCTCAGTTTTATCTTTATCCCTTTTTGATACGGGTGTTATGCATAGCTTTATCTCTGTTGCTGTCTTGGAGAGCCTTGGGCTCTGTGTCTTTTCTTCTTCCAACTCATTGACACTAGACACACCTTTGGGGATGAGGAAATCTAGTGTATGACAGTGTAGAGAGTTACCTCTTATAGTTGCAGGGTATCATTTCTTGTGGGATCTCTACTTCCTAGAGATGATGGGCTATGATGTCATTCTCGGAATGGACTGGCTAGTTCCCTTCCAGACAGTCGTCGACTGTTATCTCCGCAGAGTGAGTTTTGTTTCACCATAGGGTGAATCTTTTCTTCAGAGAGGCGAGTGGGATGTTCAGTAAAGTCGAACATGACTCATACATCACAGGCTAAGAAGGGTGATGGCCCAGATTGCTAGTCTTTATTTGGATGATCTGGGGACTCCACAGTTGGACTTTCCTTCAGTGGTGGATTGCTTCAGGGATGTCCTTCTAGAGGACTTTTCAAGTTTGCCTCTGGAGCGTGAGGTAGACGTTTTTATTGAACTCGTGCAGGGAGCGGCACCAGTGTCCATTCCTACCTATAGGATGGACACACCTGAGTTGTAGGAGCTCAAGAAGCAATTGGAGGAGTTCAAGGCAAAGGGTTTCATCCAACCTAGTACTTATCCTTGGGGTTTGCCTATCCTATTTGTAAAGAAGGAAGACGGTACTCTTCTTCTTTGTGTGGATTATCAGAAGCTGAACCAGCTGATGGTCAAGAACCGATATCTCTTGCCGAGAATCGATGACCTCTTTGATCAGCTTCGAGGAGCCCATGTGTTCTCGAAGATAAATTTGAGGTTCACCTATCATCAGTTGCACGTTGGACCATCATATATACCTCTGAAATCCTTCAGGAGCAGGTATGGTCTATACGAGTATATAGTCATGCAATTTGGTCTCACGAATGCGCCTGCAGTTTTCATGGCACTGATGAACCGAGTGTTCCATCCTTACTTGGACTCTTTCGCTGTGGTCTTCATGGATGATATCTTGGTGTACTCCCACACTTGACACGACCATGTCACACATCTTGAGATCATTTTTAGTACACTGAGAGAGCATCAGATTTATGCTAAACTCTCAAAGTGTGACTTATGGATGGATCAGATTCACTTCTTGGGTCACGTCATCTCAGAGGAAGGAGTGTCTATGGATCTAGAGAAAGTGAGGGTTGTAGTTTCCTAGGAGCATCCAAAGAAATTTTTTGAGGTACGGAGTTTCTTAGGGCTGGCTGGATACTACAGATGCTTCATTCAAGAATTTTCTCATCTAGAAGCACCCTTGACAAGGCTGAACAAGAAGGGAGATAAGTTCTTATGGTCAGATTCTTGTGAGTCAGCCTTTCAGGAGCTGAAAGGGAGGCTGACGTCAGTATCGATACTAGTCTTGCCAGAGCCAGGCAAGAGCTACACTGTTTTCTGTGATTCTTTAGGTATCAGACTAGGAGTTGTGCTTATGCAAGGAGATGGAGTCTTTGCGTACGGGTCTCGGCAGTTGAGGCCACATGAGAGGAACTACCCTATGCACGATCTGGAGTTGGCAGCTGTTGTTCATGCCTTACGCTGTTGGAGACACTATCTGCTGGTAGAGCACTTTTTGGTCTTCACCGACCACAAGAGTCTCAAGAATATCTTCACTCAGCGTGATCTGAATCTGAGATAGCGCAGGTGGGTCGAGTATCTTTAGTATTTTGATTTCAATATTTCTTATATGCCAGGAATGGGAAACGCAGTGGCAGATGCGTTGAGCAGGAGAACTCAGGTTCAGTCTGTTCAGAATGCCAGTAGTGGGTGGCAGCTGATGGCTCTGTTCTCTGAGATGCATCTAGAGGTTCACGACAGACAGAGATAGACATTCCTTTCTTCTATAGCTATTACCTCTACACTACTTGATCGGGTATGGATGAGGCAGCTATCAGACTCAGAAGGCTTAGTTTTGTGGGAGAGTGTGTCAGGAGAGGACCCTCTTCCTGGATGGACAGTGGGCAATGATGAGATCATGCGTTTCCAAGGACGCGTATGGGTTCCAGCAGACATACGTGAGGAGATGATGTGGGATTTTCATTCATCAGTTTGGGAAGTTCATCCTGGCATCACCAAGATGTATCGGGATCTTCATTGCCAGTATTGGTGTCCAGGAATGAAGAAAGATGTTGCTGGTTTCATCTTACGGTGTTCGACTTGTCAGCAGGTGAAGGCAGAGCACCAGCGACCAACATGCCTTTTACAGTAGTTACCCATTTACGGAGTGGAAGTGGAACGATGTTACGATGGACATTGTGACCGGGTTTCCGAAGTCACCCCAAGGGAACCATTCTATTTGGGTTGTCGTCGATAGGCTCACGAAGGTTGCTCACTTCTTGCCGATCAAGGAGACCTTCAGTGTTAATGATCTGGGAAGACTTTACATCAGAGAGATCATTCATCTTCATGGAGTTCCATGCTCCATTGTTTCAGATAGGGATACACGCTTTACCTCTCGGTTCTGTCAGGGACTTCATAAGGCCTTGGGTACACATGTAATTTTGAGTACAACATACCATCCCCAGACTAATGGCCAGTCCGAGCAAACAATCCAGGTGCTAGAGGATATGCTCAGAGCTTGCATCCGGGACTTTGGCGGTTCTTGGGAGAAGCATATCCCTCTGGTGGAGTTCTCCAACAACAATAGTTTTCAGGCGACCATTCATATGGAACCTTACGAGGCCTTGTACGGTAGGTCATGCCGATCACCCTTATGCTAGCTAGAGGCAGGGGAGGTAGCCTTGCTGGGACCTCGTCTTGTTCAGGAGACTTCAGAGCAGATAGAGCTGATTCAGAAGAGGATGGCTACAGCACAATCTCGGCAGAAGTCTTATATTGACCAGCGGAGATGACCTCTGGAGTTCGAGGTTAGGGATCAGGTTTTCCTACGTGTCGCACCGAGGTTGGGACACAAGAGGATTCAGAGGCAGGGTAAACTTTCACCGTGGTACGTCGGGCCGTTTGAGGTTTTGGAGAGAGTTGTGTCGGTTGCCTATCGGTTGAATCTACCTTAGAGGTACTGGGCCATTCACGACGTCTTCCACATCTCTCAGCTCCGAAGTTACATTTCAGACATGTCTCATGTCTTTCAGCCTGAGGAAGTTGAGCTCGAAGCGGATGTGTCGTTCGAGGAGCATCCTATTCGGATTGTCGATTAGAGTACAAAGGTTCTCCATAGGTGGTATGTTCCTATGGTACGGTTGCAATGGAAGCACGGGCAAGTACAGGAAGAGACCTGGGAGAGGGAGGCCGATGTATGATCGTAGTGGCCGGAGCTATTCGGGGTTTCTTCTTCTATGCCTCGTTAGGGAAATTTGGGTACGAATTTCAGTAAGGGGGATTTTTGTAAGAACCCGGATCTTCATTGCAGGTATTTTTTCCCTTTTCTAGAGTTTTTAAGAAAAATAGACTTTCTGGAAATTTTCGAAGTACACACCGTGTAATTTCTGAGTACACACCGTGGACTCTTCTCCGGCTCGAAGTCGTGTGATGGCCGTGCCCGGGCCACACACATGGTGTCTAGGGGTGACGTGGAGGCCGATTTTGGAGGAGTACTGAAAGGACCTAGTACACACCATGTACTCTAAAATTACATGTCGTGTACTTTCTTTTTTTTTACAAAATGAACCTGGGTTGTGCCTGACGCACAAAAGCATCTTCTTTTAGGTTCTGTTCGCCCGAGAGTGACCCACACGGCTGAATCTTCAATGAGCTCCCGCCTCTTCATCCGTTCTCCAATTCAAGCACGGTCGATTACGTTATAATCGCAGCGGTGAGTTCTTCCATCTGCTTGACCTTTGTTTTCTGATTCCTCCTCGTTTTCGAGTTATCATGGGTTGAGTGTTTTGTGTGTTTTCTCAAACATACAACGTTATTAGGGGAATCTTTTGTCACTGTTCATGTATATCGATCTCCAAGGATTGAGGTAGGTGGTTTGTGGCTTTCTTTAGGAAGTCATTGAATATTATGTGCAATTTCCACCAATTCCCTTGAACGAGGAATTATGGGTTTCCTGTTTTCCCCCAACTGTTTGCCTGCACATCTTGATTGTTGTAGTAGAGGTTTATGCTTGTGAGTAGGGTAATTTTTTTTGTGCTCAGGTTGCTTTGCAAATGTTGTTTTTACTTTTTGGCATTTTCTAGTTTCCATGCATAGTTATAGGATAGTGGAACTGTTGCTTGGTTTTGCTGTTGAGCCTTAGAATGATATCCAAGTAGTTCTTGTGGTTTACTTGGACGTTTTACATGCTCTGAACATGTTTATTTTCACACAGGACTATGAGAACCTAGTGTAGTAGACCACATGTAGAATAGATGTAAGGGCTTCTCTAGAGTGTCTTTTAATATGATGTGAGACCACAGGGGGAATTGACGATGAGTTCTTCCTCAGAGAGTCTGTAGTTCCTCGACGTAGGCCACAGGGGGGATGAGACGTTGAGTGCTTCCCCAGAGATCCTTTAGTATGATACGAGACTATAGGGGGAATTGACGGTGAGTGATTCCTTTGAGAGTCTGTTAATTCCATAGCTGAACCCGAGGGGTGAGACTGTGTGTGCCTCATAGAGGGTTTCTAGTACTTGGGTTGAACCATAGGGGTTAGGCTGAGAGAGCTACCCAGAGGGTAACCTGTTTTCTTCATGTTGCTGGTTTCTTACTTGTGTACTTATTTGTTAGAACTGTGGATTGTAGCTTCTTGTGCTTTCCTATTTACTGCTTCTGGTTATATTACTGCCATGTATTCATTGACTGTTAGGCACAAATCTTTGGGTGATTGCCTCTTGGGATTGTATCTCACACCCTATTTGGGACATTCTTTTGGGCCCAAGCAAACTATGTTGCTTCAGGTATAGATAAGGGCAAGCGCTCTTCCACTTCAGGTTCTTGATTGCACTGGATCTAGGGAGCATGGGACCGAGCTATGGCTCGCGATGCTGAGGAGTTTATTTTTTTTTCCTTTGCACCTTGTTTTTTAGTTGTACTTCAGCACGTTGGTTTGTTTACTTCTTTCCATAGACATATGTACCATGTTGCATCATCATTATTTTATCCATTGCTTCCGCTGTTCTGTTCATTTGTTGTATTATGTTTATTGTTTCTGCTATTATCTGGTTGTTTTTCCACTGTATACTTTACCCAATGAGGGCATAGTTTCCCCACCAACTCACCGAGGCCCTTTCTGCTAGTCGGAAGCCTCTTACATTTGGGGAAACGTGCTTGAGGTCATGTGGTGAACCGAGTACGAGGAACCAGTGGAGGGGCTCCAGACTTGGGTCGTTACAGTACCCATGGTTTCTGGTATATAACCCTTTCTTGATTCTTTTCTTGGTTTTAATGTTAAGGGTGTTGAATGGGAGAGTCGGGAGAACTTGGAAGGATGTTTTGAGGCAAAGGGGAAGTCGCACAGGAGGCGCACAGTTTGTCTAAACCGTGCGGCCAAACCATGCGCAGTGGGTCTTGGAGGCAGATTCTTCCGCATGGTCGGTACACGGTTTGTCTAACTGTGTGTCCAAAAATGTGCGAGAAGGGTGGTCGAGGCAGTATCTAACACACGGTTAGCGTACAGTTTTCCAAATTGTGCGGACTAACCATGCGGTCACTTAAATTTAGATCCTTAAATTGTGGATTTAACTCATTTTGCCTCTAATTGCCCCATTAAAGATCCTAAGTGTCCCTAACTCAGTATTTTGGTTCTCCTAAGGTCAAATAGGGTTCTACCATTATTCTGGAGGCGATCTGAAGGCTTCTCTTGGTGAATCGAAGCCATATTTTTGAGGTATGTGATCGTTCTCCATCGTTCTTGGATGGTTTCTTAGATCTACTCAGATCTACTTCTCGTCTTCTCTCAGTTTCCTAGATCTATGCCTGTTATGGGTAGATATATGTGTATGGATGCCAATTATGACGAGTTTTGGTCTTGGTTGTTTTAGGAGAAGAGATCTAATGTGGGTTTTTGGATATTTGACCCGGTGTTCTTGAGCGTTCTTCATTCGTTGCTTGGTTTCGCCCTTTTGTTGAGGTAGGTGGATTCACCCTTGATTCCTCTTTCTTAGAACTTAAAGGCTTAGTTTCAATTTGTTTTCCTTGTGTGAAATGGTTTTTTTATCTACTGTGAAATAATGGTTGAAACCCCTTTTTAGTAACGGTTGATAAAAATTGTGTGTTTTTGGAAAGTGGTTGTAGAAGTAAATTTAAAATGGTGATTTTAAATTGGATATGGTTTTTCTACTTGAATGAAATGGTTTTCAATAAAAGCATGATCTTTTATTGAATGATTTTGAACACACTTGGTTTTGGGCATGGATTTCATGGGTTGTGGTGTGTGTTCATTTTCATTGGGATAGATAACGGCGAGAAGTACCCCATCAAAAGGTTGGGATGGATAAGGGTGACAAGTCCCCCCCATCACTAGGTTGGGACGGATAAGGTCGTTAAGTACCCCAGTCAAGGTACTCCACTAAGTGACAACATAGTGGAAGGATAACTCACCACTCGTGAGTATAGGGAGGTCCAAGTTGCTTTCATGGTTGGTTGTTCAGATTTGTGAAATGGAATGGATGTGCTAAAAATGGAAATGTGAATTTTATTGGAAACCTTGCTTGGTTTTTCTTCTTGATAAAGATGGGTTTTGTTGGAAAATGGTTTTGACATTGAACTTGTTTATTGTGAATTTCTTTGGATTTGTTTTATATAAATAGTTTTATATAAATGTGCTAACATGTTTTATCCTAGAGGCATGGGTTGGGAAGTCATCGGGGAAAACCTAATAAGTTTAATTACTCACCCCCTACTTTGGCATGTTGGTGCTTTTGCAGATGTTATGTACCGGGACTTTGGAAAAGGTAAAGTGTCACATGTTTAGAGCACTGCTTTGGGATACTTGGGCGGGTTCGTGATGTTGGAGCTTAGAGCGTGAGGAGCAGGGCGTTGGGTTGTTGTCTTGTGGTCTTTTAGTTTGTCTTTCATCTATTTACTCTGATTTAGTGTAGGTTTCCATTGTGGTACTTTTGGTTGGGTTTTGATAAAATAAATCGTTGAGTTGTCTTAGCTTTTGTCATGCATCATTTAGTAGATTTGTTTGGTTATGCTTGTGAGCTTTGTGGTATGTTCTTAAAGGGTAAATCATCCCCAATTGTTTTGAAACCCTTCGACATTTATTTCCAGCCTTTGGCGCCTTGGGGATGTTGCTTAAGGCCTAGTAATAGTTCGTTGAACTCTCAAGCCAATGAGAATTGGCGGGTCATTACATTCTTTGTCACAACATGACCTATTTAATTATTTTATTTTATTATTTATTTGGCCTTAAATAATTTTTTTGGGGTTCGGTTTGTGTCCTGGATGAAGACATTGAGGGTTTTTATAAAGTGCGTGTTTTTTAGTTGATGTTGTAGGGCACACGGGCGGTGCGCGTTTTGGAAACCCTGTGCGGCATGGACAAAGCATCGGCACGATCTGCCTATCTTTAGAAAATTGAAATGGGAATGTTTTTTAATTTATTATGCCATTTAAATTTTATTGTTTTTTAAAAATTTATTATTATTATTAAAAATAACTGAATATTTTTATTATTTATATTTTAATCAGTATGATTTTTATTATTTTTATTAGTGTTATTATTAATAAGGCCTTGTTATTATTATAATTATAAATTAAAGTTATTATTAGTGTAATTATTTTAGGTGGTGTTCGGGCACTACACGGCTAGCGGAACCTATGCGGTCTGCTCAGGTACCACGCGGTTAAGGTTGTTGAATTGGAAAAAAATGAATAAAATGGGTTGAAAAATTAAAAATTAGTTAAATAGATAACTTACCGTAGTAATGAAAATATTATTTTCTCATGTACAATAATATTATGTTATTATTAAAGAATTTGTATTATTCAAGTTATAATTTTTATTGCTTAAAGATTATTATTAAATTTGTTCTTATTATCATTTTGTTTATTATTATTATTATTGATATTACTATTATTATTATTTTTGTTTTATTTTATTTTATTTCTATTTCTTTTTTATCATTCTTTTTTAGTTTCCCCTCTTTCCCCTAACCCTAACTATTTATTTCCTCTCCCCCTAGTCCGGTGCACCGCTCCCTCATCCCTCGGTCTCCCTCCTTCAGCACACATTAAATCCACCATCCCTCTATCTCTCTCTCCCTCTCTCTCACCTTTCCTACTCGCCACACCTCTTTCCAGCCTCACCTCTTGCTGTGTCCGCCTCGACCCGCCTGGCGAACCCCTACAACGTTTATAGCCGCCTCGCACCCCTCTTACACAGGCGCAGCTCCCCTCTGCTTCGAGCACACCCCGGACGTGCGTTGGCCTGCCTCCCATAGGCTGCCTCTACCTTCCTACCTGTACAATCCTATCTGTTAGTGCCTCCCCTTTGACCCACCGGCCGCAAAAACTCTAGCAGGCTCTCCATCCGGTCAGTAGCGGCACAACGCCCCCATCTTTTTCTGTCATCCTGTCACCGCACCCAGCTCGACCACAACACAACCCAGCCACACCTCTATTATCTGACAGCCTCTTCGTGTGTAGTATCTTTGACCAGACCTCCTTCCTACCACTGATCACCCATCATCCCTCTTTCCAGTGGCTATTCTCATCTCTGACTCACGCGCCTCCGATTCTGTAGTACGCCACCCCACAGACATTATGTTTGGCAGCACCATCGCAGCACGAATCATTTTCCATATTCCGGTTGATAAAATATTCATCACAGCCACCCACGTGGATTTTTTTAAATGGGTTTTTGGAAGAAAAAAAATTCCTAAAAGAGATAGGACTTGCGGTATTTTTAAAAATGGGTCTGAGATGCGTGAACCTCATTCATGCATCCAATAGAAAGATTTTTTTTGTATTTTTAAATTTTTTATTTTTTTTTGTTTTGTTTTGTTTATATATATATATAACAAAAATTTTCAACAGAGTTTATCTGCTATTTAATATCCATGAGTTCTGCCATTACAGCAGTCTGGTTTCTGACAGACACCATCACCCATGGGTCTCTTTTATAAGATGGCTAGCCCTGGAAATCGTTCTGCATTTTCGATGTGGGACTGAACTGCTATCTTCCCTGCGCAGAACGTTCTTCATTTCCGATGTGGGATTCTGTTTAAAGTACGTCACTTTGAAAGACTATAAAATACAGACTATAAGACCAATATAAATGAAACTTAAAACATGGATTAAACATATAAGAAATTGTTGAAAATAAAAAGAATTTTGTAAAAAATATTGATGAATAATAATTTATAATCATTCAATGATACCAACTTAAAACTTAAAAATGTTTCAAATACGTGTCTTTGAAAGACTATAAAATAAAAACTATAAGACCGATATGAATGAAATGTAAAACATGAATTAAACATATAAGAAATAGTTGAAATTAAAAAGAATTTCGTAAAAAATGTTGATGAAAAATTATTTATAATATTTCAAAACCACCAACTTGAAACTTAAAAACATTTCAAGTATGTGATTTTGAAAACCTATAAAATAAAAACTATAAGACCAATATAAATGAAAATTAAAACAAGGATTAAACATATAAGAAATAGTTATTTATTAATTAGTTAATTAGTAATATAATTATTAATTAGTTATTAATTAGTTAATTAATAATTAGTAATTATTTAATAATTAGTTAATTAGTTATTTATTAATTATTTAATTAGTAAAATAATTTATTAGATGATAATAAATTAGTAATTATGTAATATAATTTTTAATTTAAAATAAATTTATAATTAATTAATTAATTTGTAATATAATTAGTAATTATAAATATTTATTATAATTATTCATTATAATTATTAGTTATTAATTATTAATTATAAATTATATAATTATATAATTATTAATTAGAAAATTAGTAATATAAGTATTAATTATACAATAAGTAATTAATAATACAATTATTAATTATAATTACTAATTATAATTATTAATAATTAATTAATTACTAATTAATTAGTTAATTAATAATGTAATTATTAATTATAGTTAATAATATAATTACTAATTATAATTTTTAATTATTAATCATATAATAAATAATTAGTTAATTTGTAATATAATTATTCATTATAATTTTTAATTTTTAATTATTAAGTGTTAATTATATAATAATTAATTTGTTAATTAGTAATTTAATTATTAATTATATAATAAAGAATTAGTTAATTAGTAATATATTTATTAATTATAATTAGTAATATAATTATGAATTATAGTTACTAATATAATTATTAATTATAATTAGTAATTATTAATTATATAATAATTAATTAGTTAATTAATAATATAAGTATTAACTATACAATAATTAATAATTATATTATTAATTAATTTTTGTATAATTAATACTTATATTACTAATTAACTAATTAATTATTATATAATTAATAATTACTAATTATAATTAATAATTACATTACTAATTAACTAATTATTTATTATATAATTAATAATTATATTACTAATTAACAAATTAATTATTATATAATTAAAAATTAATAATTAAAAACTAATAATTGTAATGAATAATTATAATTATTTATTATATTACTAATTTACTAATTAACTAATGAATTATTATATAATTAATAATTATATTACTTAATAAATACTTAATTATTGTATAATTAATTATTATATTACTAATTAACTAATTAATTATTATGTAATTAATAATTATATTAAAAATTAACTAATAAATTATTATATAATTAATAATGATATTACTAATTAACTAATTATTAAATAATTAAAAATTATATTGCTAATTAACTAATTATTCATTAAATATTTTAATAATTCTTAATAATTAATTATATAATAATTAATTAGTTAATTATTATATAATTAATTATTATATCACTAATTAACTAATTTATTATTATATAATTAATTTTTAATAATTAATAACTAATAGTTGTAATGAATAATAATAATTATTTATTATATTACTAATTTACTAATTAACTAATGAATTATTATATAATTAATAATTATATTACTTACTAAATACTTAATTATTGTATAATTAATAATTATATTACTAAATAACTAATTAATTATTCTATAATTAACAATGATATTACTAATTAACTAATTAATTATTCTATAATTAACAATGATATTACTAATTAACTAATTATTAACTAATTAATAATTATATCTCTAATTAACTAATTAATCATTAACTATTTATTATATGTTTAATCCGTGTATTAATTTTCATTTATATTGGTCTTATAGTTTTTATTTTATAGGATTTCAAAGCCACGTATTTGAAATGTTTTTCAGTTTCAAGTTGGTGGTTTTGAAAGCTCATAAATTATTTTTCATCAACATTTTTTACGAAATTCTTTTTATATTCATTTATTTATTATATATTTAATCCATGTTTTAAGTTTCATTCATATTTGTCTTATAGTTTTTATTTTATAGTCTTTCAAAGACACGAATTTGAAACATTTTTAAGTTTCATGTTGGTGGCTTCAAAAGCTTATAAATTATTATTTATCAACATTTTTTTATGAAATAATATTTGTTTTCCACTATTTCTTATATGTTTAATCAGGGTTTATAATTTCATTATATTAGTGTTATAGTTTATATTTTATATTCTTTCAAAGTCACGTACTTGAAATACGTAAAACATTTTTAAGTTTCAATTTGATGTTTTTTAATGGTTATAATTTATTTTGGATCAACATTTTTTTTGAAATTCATTTTCTTTCAAATATTTCTTATATATTTAATCAATGTTTAAAATTTCATTTATATTAGTCTTATAATCTTTATTTTATACTGTTTCAAAGTCATGTACTTGAAACAAAATCCCACATAGGAAATGCAGAATTTATTATGCAGGTTTGGAAGAACTTGTATCCCACATCGAAAATGCAAAATAATTTTCAGGTCAAGTCCTCTTGTAAAAGGGAGTCCTGGGTGAGAGTTTCTGTTAGAATCCAGACTGATGTAATGGCAGTGCTGCTGGATTTCAAATCATGGATAAATTCTGCTAAATTTTTTTGTTATATATATATATATATAAACAAAACAAAACGAAATAAAAATAAAATTTTTTAAAACTATTAAAAAACATTCTGCATGATGCGTGAACGGAGTTCATGCATCTCTCTCGGATTGAAGATGTGTGAACCCCGTTCACGCATCTTCTCGAGATCGGGGATGTGTGAATGGGGTTCACGCATCTCGGACCCATTTTTAAAAATACCGCATACCCTATCCCTTTTAGGCAAAAAAAATTTCAAAAAACCTAGAAAAAAAATATCCATCCTACCATATCTGTTGTCAACCATGATGGTCTTCACACTGTCGTTCACTATGTTGGTGATCTTCCCCATGCAACGCAACACTTCCCCAACAATTTTCCCTTTTTTGAGCGACCCCCTAATCGATCACACCCCGCACCAACCTCTATCCCTTTAAATTTAAAGTTATTTGAATTCATGAATGACATACTTTCATTTAATATTAAATAATTATTTTTAGTTGTGATTATATTTATTATAAAATAAATAATGTGGTATTGTAGATAATTTTTGTTTGGATAATTATTTTACCTGTATAAGGGATTTGGCATGTTTTGTGATTAATACGTTTGATAATAAGTTTAGTTTTTAATAGAACATAGTTCCATTTTATATATTATAGTGTGCTAATGTTAATTAAGATGTTTATATGATGAAAACCAATAATGAGTTGTTTAATCACTTTTTATAAATTGTGAAACTAGTTTATTTAACTATGCAAGTGATGCATATTCAGTTTTGGTAGGTTGTGGGTGTGTGTTTGATCAAAAATGTGTTCTTTGAATGATTTCTGGGTGTGTAATGCCATGGGATACTCATTGTAATTGTTTTATATATTTTAAAGTGGTTTATTAAATAGTATGGATGGTGCAAAGTATGTTTTGAAAAAATTTTGTGGTGGGTTTTACACCGTTTTTTCGTTTGAGATATTTTAAGGTAGTGGTTATGTGTTTTTAGTTGTTGTGGAATTGTTGTAGTGCATTGGGGAGGTAATTCGTCAATACTTTAGTCTTCAAATTGTCCGTACTTGTGTGCTAGTGTGAGATGTGTCACATCATCATAATCTAGTAGTACGTCGCGGTAGGTCCCCCACTGCACTCAACTTTTAAATTTATAATTTATTAATTTCTTGAAATTTCATAGATTTTTACTAAATGATAAATGTAAATATATAATTTTTTTTGTAATAAATATTTTATGTAAACAAGGATGGTTATTTTATGCATGGATCCTGAATTAGTTTCATGATAAATTAATAAAAAATAATGAATGAATGCTTTTTTGGCCTTTGAACATAATTCACGAACATTCAATTTTTGTTCTCATTTGATTTTAATTGTTCTCTTATGATGTGTGAACAAATGTTTTGTTTTTTCTAGAAGAATTGTGTTTATTTAAAAGTTTCTTAAGGCCCATTTGGCACTTTGATAAAATAGATTATTTTGAAAAACATTATTTGGGGTGACTCTGGGGTGATCATGTTGTGTACGTCGATTGTGTGATTGGTTGTGTTTGATGTTTGTGCATCGGGATTGGTTACTTGATTATCATTGTTGACTCGCCCCTTTTTATTACACGTATTTACAGGGGAACCTAGAATAGTAAGTTAATATTTAGAGAGCGATTGTTGCACTAGTTTAGAATACACACTTGCTAGTGGCCCTTAGTATGGACATTGCTCTGCTAGGGGATTAGTCCCCTCAGTAAGGATAGGTAGCGAAACACTGATCGTGTGGGTGTTATGATGACATCGAGAGTAGGCATTCCTTCAGGATGAGTCACACGTATAGTACATTCTATATTGTTCATGAGCTCCTAGGTTCGAACCATGTTTTCTTTAGTGCCTATTTTTATGTGGTAGATGATTTAGGGTCCTAGTTCAGTTGTCAGTGCTCGTTTTATACTTTCCCATTAGTTTTTATTGTGTGTTTTGTGTGGTTTTCCTCCTGACTAACAACTAAAACATTAGATTCTAAATAGTTTAAGAAAATGTTTTAAAATTGAATTCACCTTTTTATTTCAGACATTAAACATATTTTTAAATTTAAAAGGTCAATGTACTATTACATGTTTTGGAAATTAATGGGTGTGTGGAAACCCATATTTTATATAATTTAGTTCAAACATAGAACTAATAAATTCTTTATTTAAAGGTAGTGCTTTGAGAATATTTTTTTGGGCATGCCTATTGAGTTTAATAATCAAGCCTATAGTGTTTTCTTGTTTTTAGTTTCTGTTTCAGGTTTGAACTGAGCTTCCTCATTGTGGGAAAGAGTTGGTTGTGGATTGGTGAGTGACTCTTAGGGTCACATGGTGTCTTGATGAGGTCATGTTAGTGAGTTGTTGTTGGTCGTTCTTTCTCATTTGTGTAATTTATTTACTTTTTTTGGTTCTGTTTTATTTCACTTCATAGTTCATTTTTATTAGGCGAAAACATTCCTTATTTGTTCTCTGTTGATGCCCTGGAACATTTCACCAGCCTGAGAGGATCCGAAACACCTCTCAGGCCTTGTTGCGGATCGGCTCGGGTGACCGGTCTAGGGTCAAACTGGTTTGGTTCATTAAAAAATGGTATGATAGCCAGGTTGGTTCTTAATCAGAACTTGTTTTCAGAGCGCCCTGTGTTATTTGAGGTTGTCATGGTAGAGGGAGTAGGATTGTCGGGACTCGAGGTGTATGAATAGAAATAATTCATGAAACCTTTCTCATTCCGAACCTCAGGTTACCAAGGGATGTCTAGGTTATTAGTGTCTTTTTGGTTACTTTGAATTGTTTTTTTTTGGGAAATGAAAAGGGAGTTGGGAAAGTAGCCCTATAAGCTCGTAGGGCCTGGAAACCATGTGGATCGAGGGACATTTCCTGAGACTACTCTTTGTGATGGTGGAGTGACTGGCGTATAGGCATAAATCATATGTATGATTTAACCACTAGCACTGGTTCGTCCTTGTGAATCGTTTGGATTTTATTTAATTTTGTAAATTGTTTAACAGTATTATTTTGGAAATTCTGAAATGTTGAATTTGAAATTGTAGTGACCATATTTTGATTAAGTTCGCTGTTTCCTTTTTTCTATTAGTTTTTCCCCCATGATGGTTTGATGAATGCCAAAGGTGCATCTTCAGGTGGTGCGCCCTTAGAAATTACTCCAATTAACCAACATATAGACTATGTTCTGGAATTGCAGAAGTTGAACCCTCCTCTATTTTATGGTCTAGAAGATCCTCTTGAGGTGGAGGTGTGGTTGTGGAAGATTGAGAGGAACTTCAGTTTCATTGGGTTTCCTGAGTCATTGTAGGTGATGTTGGATACCTTTGTGGTTGAAGGCCTAACCTAGAAATTGTGGAAGTCCATGTCTCAAAGAAATCCACAAGTAGATCTCACATGCGAGTTCATTAAGTCTTTATTTATCCTACTATATTTATCTTAGTTGATGAAGCTAAGGAAGATGATGGATTTGTGCTGTGTTTTGCAGGGCGTTGAATCAGTACAAGAATTCTATCAATGTTTCTCCAACCTAGTTTTGTATGACCAATGTTTTGTTTCAAATGATCCTAGGAAGGCTCATAAATTTGAGTTTGGACTTCGACAAGAACCACAGTCGAAAGTGGCAGAGCTCAACCTAACCACCATCTCAGATGTTGTCTGGAAAGCCTTTTTGGTTGAAGCTTAGTTAGTCGAAGGACATGAGGTAGTTAATCCTCCCCTTGCCGTAGGATGTAGTATAGAGAATGGCAATTGGAAGAATGAGAAGTGACCTGATGTTGTTGGCTCTAATAGAGGAATCAAGAGGCCATCAGTCCTTTAGTCATCATTCTCATAGCGTAATTCCTTGATCTGTCAACAGTGTGGTATGTAGGGACACAAGAGGCCGATGTGATCGAGTGCTCTGAGACCTTGCCACACCTGTGGACATCTTGGTCACATGCAGCGATTCAGTAGAGGTGTTTCCAAGAAGCGGGTTGAACCCAGAACTCGCTCGTCGAAGGTCACCTCATCCTGTCAGTAGGAGTGGGGTGATGTTTGTGGATTTGTTTGAGGTTTTCTCTTTGTAGTCTTCCATGGAAGTAGTATTCATCTCTTTTATCATTTTGTGGTGTTTATTTTCCTTCAGTTTTAAGAATGGTTTTATCGATCCTCTATGAAACCATTATTTTATTGGAAGTGTGTTCGGGGAAAATAATGTTCATGTGTTTTGTTTGGGAATTTCTAAAGCCTGACTATGAGGTATGAGAGTATTCAATCATCGATGCTCTAGCCATAGGCCCTAGAGTGAAGCCAACAAGTAGTCAGGAGAACCCCAACGGTGAAAAATGGCCTTGGATTAATCTTTTTTCCTTAGTGAGGCATGGTATGTGTTCTTCCAAGGGTGAGACGGTGTTGATATGGTGACGAAGACAGTTTTGATTCTCTATTAGTTGGTCCCTTACCTTCTCCCCCCTCGTGGTTGGGGATTTTGGTCCGTGTGGAATGTTTTCATGTTTGGTTATCCTCGTCAGTTCTTATTGTGGGGAGACCCACAGTGGTTCTCGTAGAGTTATGCCCGATGTAATTTAGTGTTAGCCTAATCCTTTTGGTGGCGAGTCCATTCAGGACTCCCCATGTCAGTATCAAAGTTTATTTTCATGTATTTTTTGGTGGAAGGTGGTCTCCTGTGTAACCACCTAATCCTAAATTCTTCCCATTGATTACACATTGGCATTAGAGTACACCCAATGGTTATGTTGGACTATGATTATGGAAATAAACATATGAAGTGGTTTAGGTTCGTTCTTTGGTTGAAATGGGTGGTTTGGGTTCTGCTTGGTGATGGTTAAGGTGATCTTGTTTTAAGGATTAGTTGCGTGTCATGGATTTTTGGTGTCTATTTGGATCGATCAACCAGAGGTGTTTGAAATTTTGGAGGTGGGTGACACTTAAGGAGCTTCATCTTTGGGTTTAGATCTTGTTGTGGTTTTCTTGGGGCAGAATGAATTATGGTGGGGATAATTGTCACACCCCAACCTATTAAATTATTTTATTTTATTATTTATTTAGTTTGAAATAAATTTTATTAGGGTTTGGGTTGAGTCCCGGACAAAATCTTTGAGTGTTGTGAAAAAGTGTGCATTTTTTAGTTGACATTATTGGGCGCACGAGTAGAGCGTGTTTTGAAAACCCAGCGCGGCTTCACCCAAGCATAAAAATGATCTGCCTATCTTCGGAAAACTAAAATGAGAATCTTTTGTAATTTTATGTTCTATTTAAATTTTAACTGTTGTTAATAATTTTATTATTATTATTAAAGTGAAATAGATATTTTTATTATTTATATTTTAATCGGTATGACTATTATTATTCTTATTAGTGTTATTATTAATAAGGCCTTATTATTAATAATATTATTATTATTTTAGGCAGGTGCGTGGGCAGCGCACGACTAGCGGAAAACGTGCAGTCATCCTGGGTAGCATGCAGTTACAGTTTTTGAATCAGCCAAATAAAAATGAATTAAATGGGTTGGAAAATTCAAAATTTTGTTTAATAGATAACTCTCTTTAGTAATCAAAATATTATTTTGTCATGTACAATAATATTATGTTATTATTACAAAAAATTTATTAAAAAATTTATTTTTATAATTTTTAAATTGTTATTAAAATTGTTCTTATTAGAATTTTTGTATTATTATATTTATATTGATATTACTATTATAATTATTTTTGTTATATTTTATTTTATTTCTATTTTCTTTATTTTTTCTTTTACTCTCTTTACCCTAACCCTAACTCCTTTTTCCTCTCCCCCCATAGTCCAGTGCACCACACCCTCATCCCTCAGCCTCCCTCCTCCTACGTACAACCTGCAGTCGCTGACTCTCACTCACTCGCTCACCTTGCCTGCTCGCTACACCTCCTGCTGGCCTCGCCCCTTGCTGCGTCCACCTCCACCCACATAGTGAACCCCTTCTATGTTTCCAGTCACAGCGCACCCCTCATGCACCAGTGCACCACTCCTCTGCTTGCAGTGCACCCCGAACGTGCCTCATCTTGACTCCCTCGGGCTGCCTCTATTTCCTACTGGCACCACCTAATTTTTCAGCACCTCCCCACGCAACGCAGCACCAAAAATAGGGAAACCAGTCATGAGTTATTTGATCACTTTTTATAAATAGGGAAACAAGTTTATTTAACTATGAATGCAATGCGAATTCATTTTTAGTAGGTTGTGGGTGTGTGTTTGATCAAATATGTGTACTTTGAATGAGTTTTGGGTGTGTAATGTCGTGGGATACTCTTCGTAATTGTTTTATAAATTTTATAGTGGATTAGTAAATAGTGTGGGTGGTTCAAAGTTTGTTTTAAAAACATGTCGATGTGGTTTTTTCACCGTTTGTTCATTTGGGTTGTTTTAAGTCAGTAATTATGGGTTTTTATTTTTTGTGAGTTTGTTGCAGTGCATTGGCGAGATAATTACATGATATTTCATTTTTTAGCTTGCGTGTACTTGTGCGCAAGTGTAAGACGTGTCGCATCATTGTAATCAATATGAAAGTCGAGGTAGGTCCCCCACTACACTCGCCTATTAAATTTATAATTTATATATTGTGTGATATTTCATGTATTATTGATAAATGAGAAAAGATATTTGATAATTATTTTTGGAATAAATATTTGATTTAAACGAAGCTGTTTATTTAATGCATGGAACCAAAATTTATTTCTTGATGAATTGATGCACAATAATGAATGAATGCCCATTTAGACTTGGAACATAATTTACGAACATTCAAGTGTGGTTCTCGTTTGATTTCAAATGTTATCTTCTAATTCAAGAAAAAAAAATTCATTCTCTAGAGGAATGGCGTTTCATTAAAATTTGCATATGGCTCGTTTGGAACTTTTATAAAATAGATTATGTTGACAAACCTTCTTTGGGGTGACTCAGGGGTCATTTTGGTGTGTACATCAATTGTGTGAGTTGTTGTGTGTGATATTTTTACATCATTATTGGTTACTTGAATGGAATTATTGACTCACCCCATTTTTATTGAACGTGTTGAAATGAGAACCTGACATAGTAATTGAATCTTTTGAAAACTATTGATTCACTAGTTTATAATATGCACTATCTAGTGGTCGTTACTACGGACTTTGCTCTACAAGGGGATTGGGCCCATCGGTTGGGCTCAGTAGGAAAACAACGAGTGTTTGGTCATCATGAAGTCATCGAGAGTAGGCATTCCTTCAGGATGAGTCACACATATTGTACATTTTTTATTGTTAACGAGCTCCTAGGTACGACCCATGTTTTCTTTAGTGCGTATTTGTTTGTGGCGGACAATTGAGGGGGCTAGTTTGGTTTTTAGTCCCCATTTTCTACATTCCCATCTCCCTTATTGTGTGTTTTCTGTTTTGTGTGGTTTTCCTCCTGAATAAAAACTAAATTTTTAGATTCTAAATTTTTTAAAAAATGTTTTAAAATATAATGCACTTTTCCGTTCAAACCTTAAACTTGTTTTAAAATTAAAAAGGGAAATTGATTATTACTTGTTTTGTAAATGAAATTGTGCGTGGAAACCCATATTTTTTTAATTTAGTTCAAACATGGAATTAATAGATAAATTATTCAGAGGTAGTGCTTTGGGAATAGTTTTTTTTGGGCATGCTTGCTGGGTTTTAATAATCATGCCTATAGTGTTTTCCTATTTTTAGTTTATAATGTAGGTTCGACCCGAGCTTGCTCTCCAAGGGAAAGAGTTGGTTGTGGATTGTTAATTGACTCTTAGGGTCACATAGTGTTTGGAAGAGGATAGGTTAGTGAGTTACTATTGTTCGTTCCTTCTCTTTCATGTATTTTACTTATTTTGCATGGTTTTAATTTATTTGATGCTTAATTCATTTTTATTGGGCCAAATCATTCCCCCTATTGTTCTCTATTTTGGCCTTGGCACTTTTTTCCATCCCGGGTGGATCAGGAACACCTCTCGAGCTTTCCGTGGATCGACTCGAGTGACTGGTCCAGGGTCGACCTAGGTTCATTCGCGACATTCTCTTACTTTGGGACATAGTTACATGTTAGTCCTTGTGAACATTGTACATGAAATTCTCTCATTTATAGAGGATGAATTATGAACCCTTATCACAATGTGGTATTTCAAACATAGAAAATGTCAAACAATATTTCATAATGATCGAGTTAAAATTTCATAATCACAATTTAAATAAAATGGAGAGAATGTAACGCCACAAAAATCTAATGTAAGATTCTTGTATTTAATAGTGTGCATGACAAGCATCACCAAGCATGTATGATAATATAATATCTAGAGAATATACTATATATTAACTATTTTAAATAAATTAAATTTATGATATAGCTTGTAATGAACACAAAAACAAGTTATCTTACTTTACATATAAGAGAAACCTTCATCGATATCAATCCTTACATGCGAGAGTGACCTTCCTCGATAGCTTCTATTACACGTTACACCAAGATTCACCAAATAACAATGTATTATTATATAATAAAATATTATATATCCTAGTTTTTATGTTACTAGTTATAAATATTATTAACTAAATTATTAAAAATTATGGATTATATAAATATAAAATGAATTTATTAGTTACCAATTAATGAGAATCGAAAATAAGAACCAATTGAATTTAAAAATAAATATTATTATTACGCATCCAAAGGATTTTTATCTTAATGTGCATAATTAATTACAACTATTGAATGATTTTAATGAAATATATAATATATATATTCAATAAAATATTTTTCATATCCATCAATTAGTTTTGATTGACATAAGATAAGAACAAACAATATTTTAGACACTAAAACCTATATTTTTAGACATGCAATTTTACAAACTTTTAATGGAGAACCCATTTTATATCTAAATTTTAACACATTAATTTATTTAATATGTAAAAATAAACTTCATTATTGAAATATAAATATAATAATTAGGTTAGGATGAATATTTTATATTTTTTTGAAATAATTCATTTTCCAATGAGTGGTTAAAAATACTGAATTTTTTTTCAAAACTTCTTTTATATCTAATTTAATTTGAATGATAAATTATATTAATATTGTTTTTAAAGTTTAACTATATAATATTTTTATAAATTAATAAAATTTCTATCTTTTTAATCATTTTCACATTGAAATTGATTTTGAAAACATATTAAACATTCATTTTTTTTGCAAAAGAACAATCATTTTTTTAAAAAAAGATAGAGCCTCTTTTCTGATTGGGAAAGAGGGAACCCATTACAAGAAGGGAAAGATACCTTAAAGACAAAAGTCAAAAAAGTCCTACAAGTACAAAATATGAAAAGTCCAAATAGGAACTGGAAATCCACATCGCCCCCTCGCCAGACATTTCCATAATGAGATCAGTCATGAAAATGCGTCACCCCCTCCGCCAAGAGTTGCACCGTGACGGCATTACAAAAAGGAAAATCACCTCTCCAACCCACAAAAAAATTGGAGGAGAGCCGGATAAAGGATTCTAGCACACCCTTCTCTCTTTCGAGCCGCCCACCCGACAAAGCATGAAAGCGACTTCTAGAAAATTTCAACCTGATGCAACGTAAAAAAAGACAGAAATCACTGAGCAAATGTCATGATGAGGCACCCATCCCTCCATCAATGTGATGACGCATGGCTGGATGATGGGCGTCAACACACCCATCCCTCTTTCGAGGCCGCCCACCTAGCGGCACCAACGGGAGCCACACCAAATGAAATAAGAAAATACAGTATCCATAAGAGGTCTGCTCCTCAAGAACTCGTAGAACCAAGAAGAAAAAACAGTCCAGTGCAAGCAACCTTCAGATCCAAAGCAGCATGCAGAAAACCAAGAGAAACACACAAAAAAATGCAGCAAAAATCCAAGCCAAAACTCTTCCTGAAGAAATTACAGCAAGTCCTCATCCAAACCAAGTCCTTCAATGGCAGCAAATTCACCCAATAGTAGAGACAGAATCCCATCCCGAGCAGGTAGTAACCAAGGTATCTCGGCAAGAATGAAGAGACCGACCCCCTAGAAATCAGAGTCTGCAATCCACCTCCAATACATCAGAAACCACCGCTCGAAGGATCGAGCCGAGTCGGAATCCTTCACCTTTGCGCAGAGGCCTCCGAAGATGCCGCTCGAAGAAGCGCCACCACTGAAAAATCGATGGTGTCCAGATCTGAAGAAAGATCCGGTGGTAGAGACGAAATTCTGGTCCGCTGCAAGATAATCGCCGCCCGCAAGTCCCTGGAAGAGGTCTCGTAGAGAGCGCCTCGAACTCCACCGGAGATCCAAAATTCAGAATACCAAGGAGAAAAACGGCGAAGATGAAAGGCGCGACTGATGAAGGAGAAAGGAATAGAGGAAACCGTTGCAAAATCATGGGGATGAGCTGGAGGTGCGATGAAAAAACTGACGAAGAGAGGACCGTCAGTGGGAGAAACTGATACCGGATCAAAGAGACGACTGTTAGTTGGGGAAACCACCAGAGTGGAAACCCTAAATCCATTGCTCTCTGGGAGAGTGCGGCGCCATCCTATTTTCCTAATAATTTAGTAAACATTCATATGTCTTTTCTTTAAAAACCTGAAATGTCATCTCGCTTGTGGGAAGAAATTTAAATTAATTTCCCTCAATTATGTTATTTGAATTTGGATAAATTTATTACATATTTGGAATGAAAATAATTTCTAATTTATAATATGCCCAATTTTTTTTAACAAAAATATTAGTGAATTTAATTAAAATTAAATAAAATTTTTAAGGAAATATTAAGCATAATAAAGGGATAATCCTTTAAATTAAGAGAAAATAAACTAGAAACTTGTACAAAAACCATTGGATATCCAAAATTCGATCAAAACCATCCATTATTGAGTTTTTTCGGTTTGGTATGACTTTTGTAAGGTATGAACATGTGTATACCAAACTTTTTCCAAAAGTTCCAAGTGAGTCATTTTCCTTCCCTATAAAAGGACACAACCTCTCCTCATTCCTCACACCTCCAAACAACTTAGGTTAGGCCAATATCTTCCCATATATCTTCATAAAATCCATGCCCTTGAACTTTAATCCTTACTTTGGGTATAAATCCTTACAAGTAAGCCTTTTTGTACAAACCAAAAGTTATTACCCGAACAAGATGTAACATCTGTCATTATGATTTTTAGTTTTATTTCCAATATACAACACTTAATCTATTCTTATTATGTTCTTTCATAACAAAAACATTATACAAAATATACTAGTATGTTATTATACTAATGTTCATACATACACATACAGACACTTCCATCTAATGGGTAAGAAACTTATTGTTTCTGCGAATGTTGAATTACTGCCTCATGAAATGATGATTGTTCATTCTTCTCTTAAAACCTCTCATGGTGGAAAGTATGATAGAATATATATCTATATATTATATTTATTATTTATTTATACTTATTTACACCTTTTATAATTCATACCTTTAATAAATTACATTTTTTAAAATAATTACATTGTTTGAGGAAGTGTGGACTGCTGCCCCTCACTGCGATGTGATTCGTTCACACTAAACATGGAATGTATAATGGATAGTTTTAATTAAAAATATGTGAAAAAACCTATATATTATATTAATTACATATTTAACTTTCATTAAATATTATATATATATATATCATTTTCATTATGACCCTTTGACACCCAAAAGTGATGATGTCGTTCGTGGACATGTGGCCTACCACCCCCTCGACATGATGTGGTTCCTTTTTCATCAAAAGAAATATATATATATATATAAGTATATAGGATTAAATAATATTTTATTTATTATATAATTATCATTTTGGATGGAAATGGTGTTACTTGCTTTCTTTCCATAACGATCATTGAAAAATGAGAATGTTACATATGTGTACATACATCCTACCATCTCCATGATCATAACATAGATTAATTTTTTATAATAATATTTAATGATTTATTTTAAAAGTATAATTAATTTATAGATAATATAACTATTTCTGGGTTTTTATTAGATAAATTTTATATAATAAACCCTTTGAACATATTTTACCTACAAAAGTTATTTTTGACACATAAACTAAATTTATTCAAAACACCTGATGTAAACATAATTGTTTAAGTAGTTGTATAAAAGATAGTAATAATTGAAATAAAATGAACAATAAAAATTAAAAATCTTATCAATAAAGTATAAAATTTACATAATTTTATTATACAAGTGGTTAAAGTATGTTCACCTGAATTGAAACATAAGTAAATAGATTCTCATCTCACATTTTACATCCTTGAGATAAATTTCTTGCCCACCACTTACATATATTGTGTGGTGTATCTACTACCCCTATGGTTATATTAAATCATTAATCCATCTATCTTCATGGTATCCTAATCTTTCAATTAATATTTTTATTCCATAAGGTTTATTATTTAAATTTTTCTAATTTCGTATTGGACACTTTGAAATGTATAAAAATTATTTTACTCAAAAATTATTTAATGGTCTTTAAATGGTGATTACATTCAAGGAAATTATATGATAATTGTTCAATAAAACCTATAATTTTTTATCGTATTGTTATTCATGACCATTTCCAACTACTAGTACCATTTTTACAATATTTGGTACTCAATATGTTTTAGAAACCATTTTTCATAAAACCCATCTTTGTATCAATATTTAGTTAGAAAACTTGTTTTCTTCTAAAAACCATGTTTTGTTGAAATATTTTCAAATTCTCATTATTATACATTTTGATAATGTTTAAATTAATCAATTAAAACAAACCTTTATTTTTCTCCACTTGTGTTGTGTTTTATGGTTTCTATCCTTATTCTTCATCTAGATGTTTTATGATTGATTTTTCCCAATGATAGTATTCATCTTAACGTACTTGATTTATTAATTAGTCCCATTGAAATATTAAATATCCTAGGACCATTGAACAATTAATTTCCACAAAATTATCCATTTATTTATCATTGATATTACTATTTCCAATACCGTATACTATTTTATACATGGTGTCCACTTAGATAGTTATTTCATTATTTATGGAAATATTGATAATTATGTTTTATTTATTCAATATACATATTTGATAAGTCATATTATATATTTTTGATATTAGATATGATGAATTATTTGGAGTGATATTTATGTGTGGTTCCCGGAATTTATATAGCTCCTCAAAGCATTAAAAGGTTCTCGTGAGACAAATTATTTGTTAAAATCTGAGTAGTCTAAACCATCTTGTGAAAAGCCTTAATGATATAGGTTTTCATGTTCCTCAGACATGATGTACATGAAAAAATCATTTCCCTCATTTATTTTTAGTTATTATTCAACCATGACCGTTTGGGATGACATATCTATGTATACATTTCATTTCATTTCATTGATTAAATCACATGTGTTTTAGTTTTCTACCTTGCCATATAGATTATTCCTTATCTAGTTATTTGAATGGCATGTGTCTCTAGTTATTACCTATCCATATTTTTTTATATTTTTCCTTTTAAATATATTAATAATATGTCATTTTTTATTTTATTTACCACAATATAACTATTATTCTCATGGATTCATTTTTAATTCTGTTATAATTTTCCCTTACTGGGCATTTGAGTTCATCCTTGTTATGTATCTTTCAAGAGGGATCCACGAATCATAATATTAATGATATGTTGGGATTTAATAATTGGAATAATTTTATCCTAAATGTTTTTTGTTTATAATAAAGAGAAAATTTCAAGTCGAAATTAGTGTATTCATTTGTAATAAAAGTCTCGTTTCGGTATCTGGTTTACCAAGAATATTAAACTATCATTCTCTAGAGATTTTATTTTTTGTAATCGTGCCAATGTAACTAGCAGCAGATGCCGGCATCAGGATATTTGGTGAGGGGGTTCTATAAATATCTACAAGAGAATATGAAATGTAATTTTTAACGTTTATTAAAACATATAAAATCATTACCATATTAGTCAACTCTCACTGCCAAGACTGTCATGGTGGAAAAAATTATTTACGGAACTGGGTTCAATCTTTGTTACATCCTTATAATACTGATCCAAGTTCAATTCCCATTCTAGTACTATGTTACTGAACCAAGTTCACTCCCCACTCTAGTCAATTCAATCTTATGGGACATAACTCTTATCCTACTTCATTTTTGTGAGATATATAAGTCCCACCCTTCAAATAATGAAAATCATATTTATGAGTCCTATGGAATCATAATATTTCATCATATCATAAGCCATGAAATGAAATGGGTATCCTAATAATTTTATTAAATCATGACCTATGGAAAGGATAAATGTTGAATAATAATTTCATCATATAATAAAACATGAAAATAAGTTGGATTCATAATCATTTTATCGTGGTGCTACCTGTAAAAGAGAAACAAGTTTCATTAACACCATTCCATAAAAATAAAAACATTAATATAAATAATATGGATAGTATATATTGATAATATACTTATTAAGGTATTAGAACACCAACATATATCATATTAGTTGGAAAACAATTTTAAAGGATCATTTAAATCATTTCTTGTGAAAAATATATCTTCCTCTATGATAATAACTATTTAAAATGCAAAAAATTTAAACACATTTTTATTTTAATATAAATTTTTTAAAAAAATTAACCTTCTATTTAATTATTTTTCATCATGTTAGAAAATTATGTTCATGTCACACATGTTAAAATGAAGAATCCTTTTACATTTTTGTTAATTTTCAAATGATAATTGTTTTGAAAAAAAATTAAGATTCCATTCATAAATATTTTGTAAAATTAAAAAAATGTGTTGAAAATTTCATTTAGAATAACATATTTGAGTAATAAATAAAATTAAAACCTTTTTAGATAACATTGTTTTAAGGAAAATAGATTTTTGGTCGAAAATAGAAATAATGTAATATTTTATGGATTATATTACCTAACAAAGTTATGGAAAATGGAACCATTACTTTATGATATCTTGAATTACCATAGGAGAAAAAATTCATGATAATTTATGAGAATGTTATCATGATATTTAAATATTGGAAAACTAATTATAATTAATCATTTTGTATAATGAGATTGTGTAATAAAATATTTAAAACTTTAGTAACATTAATTCATAATCCACATGAGGGAATAATATATCAGGAAACATATATTATAATGAGGTTTAATAACATCTTGATATTTCATTTTAAATGGATTTATATAAACCTCTTGAAATATTATAGGTTCATAGAAAAAATACATGTCTCAATGAATTCAAATTGAGGCAAAATTCTCCTACCTTAATTCCTAACATCCTTCATAATCAATAACAACTCTTGTGTAATAAATATATGTTTATTATAGATCTTTCATAGAACCATATTTATATATATCATTCCATATGTGGTTTTATTATATGTTTATTAATATTTACAAGTTAATTTTTTCAGGTAATACTCACTTTTTTTAAATGTTTTGACTTTTTATTATTGGTCCTATTACATTGATCCTGATTTCATAATCAAAATAATATGAAAAATGATATAAATCTCATATATTTTCATTATATATTTATTTATAATAATCCAAAATATTTACTTATATAAAAT
Organism: Viscum album; assembly: GCA_963277665.1. Classification (NCBI taxonomy): domain Eukaryota; kingdom Viridiplantae; phylum Streptophyta; class Magnoliopsida; order Santalales; family Viscaceae; genus Viscum; species Viscum album. Next base: position 1,772,545,731 of record OY728123.1, read on the forward strand.
TAAATACGTCGTTCATGGAGACGGTAGGCCATATGTACACATGGATGATGCTTTTCATTATAATGTTAGTATGAAAGAAAGAAAAGTAAATGATATATATAATTAAAATATCATTTTTATTACATATATATCACATATTTTTACTAAAAACATCCTTAATACATTCCATGTAATATGTGAATGAATCACATCACTTCTCAAGGTGGTAATCTGTCGTATACATGAACGATGATATCATATTCCTAAAAAAGGGAATGCATGATGGTATGTGTGATAAAAAATAAATAATAATAATATAATAATAAATATAGTAAATATAATATATAAAAATTATTTCCCTCTTTATGCACAACCATGATAGGTGGTAATTGTAAAATTAACATCATTGGATCATGAGGCAATAGTCCTTCGTACGCACAAATGATGAATTTGTAACCTTTTTGATAGGAGTGTGTGTGGTTTAAGTTCATACCCTCAATTTAAAAAATATTAGTATATAGAATATACTTTTTAATTAAAAAAAATTTTAATAAATAGAATTTAAGGGTTTTGAGGAAGAAATATGACAAAAATTTTCGTTGATAAGTGTTACATATTCTTTAGGTATCACTTTTTGGTTCGCAAAAAATTCAATCCTCGGTTGGATTTCTTTCCAAATTAAGGATTATATGACAATTATAGGTAATTTTAGATGTTATTTGGTATGGTATTAGAGAAACCAATTGTTTTTTAAGGTGTGAATATAGGGGGATATGGTTTTTCCTTTTATTGGCGAGGTGAGTGGGAATCATGTAATTTTTTAAAAGATAGAATTTCACCTACATTGTTTCCATGTAATGTTTCTCAAATAATAGAAAATTCTAAAACCTTGAAGATATAAGGTTTAAATATTTCATTCTAATGGGTTTTGTACAAGTTTTTGACAATTTATACATGATATATTCTAATTTTAACAACAATGTAATTTTATTTTTAGCTTAATCGATGTAATTAATTTTAATTTATCTCACTAATAAATTTTTTAAAACAATATTTTGGACTTATTTGACATTATAAATTATTATTATTATTCCATATACATTATAAATTTTTTCAAATTAAATTCATTTAAGAGTAAAAAATTAATATTAAATAAATCCGGCAGATGTGTCGAGAATGTTGGTTTTTCAAGAGAAAAAAATAAAATTTTTGCATTGTTTTTATATTCAATTCCAATATGAAATTGATTCCAATGACCTATGTAGAATTAATATATTTATAATGGAACTAAATAGTCCTTATAAAAATTAAAATATAATTTAACTATATAAATAAATTATATGAAAAGGAAGTTTTCAATTAAGATTTATTATTTTCACTATTCATAAAAAATAAAACATTTTAGAAAAAAATTAATTGAAAACTAATTTTGAAATTAGAAACTAAAAAATTATATTTATTTTGTCAAATTAATTTTTTTTTTGAAAAAAATAATTTTATTATTTTTCACAAAAAAACATAATTTTTTTTTGATAAAACTATTTTCAGAATAGATAAAAACTTCTATCAAAATTATTTATTTTATTATATATATGTTCTCATTATGTAAAGAAAATATTTAAAATTGAGCTATTAATATTAATATTATAATTTTTAGAATCTATGTTATAATGGTAACATTTAATTTTCTATAATAATAATATATCATTGTTTTGTTATAACTCAATGTCTCATATAACATAAGCTATGTTAGTGTTGCGTGTAGTGCATGCTTGACATACTTTGCATATAATGATATCTTATAATGGTGTAGAATGAAAAATAAGATATCAAATAATTTAAAATTGTTTGAGAAAAAATCTCATAAATACTCAGGGTGTTACAGTGAGGATTAGAGATCTAGTCATCATTGTGTATCTTGTGATGAAAGAAATCAGGCCACATGTAATTATTTAATAGGAAACTCTCAACTCATGTATGAAGAATTTGTATATGGGTCATATTTTCCATTGATTTTTTTAGCTGAACATGGGATTGAATATCTGGATATCACTATGTTTCTTGTGGTGCCAAGAATCAATCCACACATATTTCTTGGATTGAGGTGGGGTGGGAGGGAAAAAACAAGGATACTGGACCTCTTAAGTGAGGTCGAATGTAATGTGTTGTTTTATGTCACGAAAGGGAAACCGACTATGGTGTTTATCAATATGCATCAAGGACTCGTGATGTTCTTTTTTTACCCAATACCATCTTAGTACTAACTTAAACTGATATGCCTCAATCATGCAGGGAATTTCATACAAAAATTTGTAACACCATGTGATCTATAATTTGTGTGGGAATCAAATAATGGAAATGGGTTCTCTCCCAAAATATAAACAATTAAAGGAAATGACAATGGAATTTTGTATCATGTGATAGTTTCCCCAAGATATTGGATCTAGAAATCCCTATGTGTCTCATTGGAATCATAATATTTTTGAATTTAGTTTTGGAAAACCATTCAGTCTTGAGACATATGGTGAGGACATCATCCATGCATCTTGACATCATGTGGTAAGGATGAAGGTGACTCAAAGTGAACAAGATTGCCTAATTATTTTTTCATAGTCTGATGTCTTCTGACCAGGATGAATATATTATGGTTGGGTCTATGATTTAAGATATGGGAGTCACTACATATCCATGGATGGTAGGAATCAATCTATATGTATTTATTGGATAGAAAATACCTATATAGTTCTGCTCTAAAATATAGGGATGCAGGAACTTCATTTCTCTTTTCCACAAAATATGGCTCATGTATAGTGAATTATTGGTGATATGATTATTCTAGTATATTTTAATGACATGTGGTGAGAATTTCTCCCATGAAGATTAATTTCATGAAATGAGGACGTGTTCTATTACTGTTTAACATCATGTGGTCAGGATGCAATACATTGTACAGTTTAACATATTGGTACTTGGAAATTTTTTGTATATTTCTAAATCATGTGGTCAAAAAAACTATAATGCTTAATGGAGGCTATACAAATCTGGAACCTCACATTTGTGGGGCCAAGACACATTCTCCATTTATCGTGGGTAATGAATAAAATATATCATGATAGACCTTATGAATGACATAAAGACCTTCACATTTGAGTTCTATATTTAGAGATTTATTTCCTGGTATCATTGGGGTCATATGAGCCAATTCCAATTCTTCATAAAGGAATGGCTAAAGGAATATCTTTATATTTAAGGCCTGAGTGACCTGATTCTAATGGACTTCATAGTTGTGAAATGTACAAAACCTTTTCTTACATATATGTTCTAACTAGTCCAATTTATCATCATGTTATAGATTTATATAGATATCTATGTTATGTGAGGGAAACATGAATTTTATGGTCAACACTTCCTTAGTTTTATTCACTAATTAAAATATATTTTCTTGAATAGAAATACTTGTTTTTGTATGGTAGGCCCAAAAGCATGCATGATATTTTCCAACATGGACTTTTTTCCATATTCACCATCTTATGTAGTATATTTTACATGATCTTATTGAAATCCTTTATTGTTCTATTTTTTTCTCCATGATAGTTGGGTTGACGTTCAAACTCAATTTTGTACTACTGGTACAATTTTATTAACTCTATAGCACAAAAATTGGTTCCCTTATCCATCAATACCATGTGAGGGATGATGATTCTTGTGATGATAATAGGCTTCCTAAAATTGATGGTGTTCTTCATTCCTAATTCCTTGAGGTGTATTTCCTCATCCAATTTTTAAATGAATTTAATAATAGTATAGATGTACTTAAACTGATTATATATATGGCTAGGGGATATGGTCGCATAAAATCCATTCCCCATTCATAAAATGGCTAGGAATGTTTAGTTGTATTTAGTAATTATTGGGGTTGATGGATAATGTTTTTGTAAATTTTTAATGCATTAAATTTTATCATGAACTCTAAAAGGTCATATAGCATTATTTTCTAGTAGTAACCAATCTTTATGATTTAGTGGGATAGCCTGGTCCTAGAAGGGTGAGCATCACAAGAGCCCATATTTAATAATTCTATGGTGGTGTGAATATACCTATATGATATGCATATGAGGAGGATTCCATCAAATCCTTTATTGTATATGTCATTTCTTCATTTGGAATATCCTAGGGGCAAGGCTTACTACTCTGTGTCGAATTCAATCCCTTCTCACTCATTTTACAAGGAGGATCTAGTTTGGGAGATAATTATGTACAGGCTCTCTACATCCGTGAGTAGATATTGTTTCATCACACTCTATGGTGGTATTAACATTATTGATTTCCTCTATGTCATAGATAATGTCAGATGAGACCATCCTTATGTGTGTGATGTGAAATATAACTTCTTCCTAATTAGGGATGGCCAGATCTATGGATGTATTATCTAGGGCCTTTGTGAGAGAATTATGTGATCATGGGAAATTATGTAACATGGGTTAACAAGGTAACTCTTCCATTAGTTCTCTGACATAGTCAGTAGTAGGGGTTAATTATTTTTTTGATGGAATATTTTCCATTTATCTGCATTATCACTAAATATGAATCGCCATTAATGTCTATGTTAGGAATATACAACTATTGAGCTAGGTCAAAACCATTGATATAGTCTTGTTATTCGACTTCATTATTCATGTATAATTTAGATAGAGAGGAGTAAAAAAATAACATTGTTCAAACATATTAATAAAACCCATAAGAAAACCAAATTAAGTTTCATGTTTTCTAGTCTTTTTTCGATAAGGATTCAATAGACACCATCAAAACATAACAATTATTTATTTGGGTGTCAAGAGTATAGAAAACCTACTCATATGGATGTTGGGTGATCACTATTGTACTTTCTAGAGCTTGGTATATCAAAAGAAAATCATCCATGTATTTTCCATTCACTACATTCAAAGAAATAAAGGAATGTCATAATGTGGATGAATGATCACCCATTGGGATAAATTCCCAGTCAATATAGGATGTCCAAATATATAATTGAGAAGGTCAATATGAGTGACCAAGTGGAATTCGTGGTTCTATAAGTAACACATCATCTTTTTCACTATAAAGATATGTGTTAATAAAATATTCTAGAAATTACAATAATTGTTATAGATTACCAGAGTCATTCAACTATGTTTATAGAGATTACTCTCATTCACCACATCATTTTTCTACACAAGTAGAGTGCCAAATGAGCTTCTCATGTTTGCCACATATAAGATCAGTGAAATTCTCTCCATCATAAGAATTAGGACTAGTGGGTGTAGAAGGTACGACTTGAGGCTCTCAAAGTCTTCGTGAAAGTCCTCATCCCATTGATGGGTTACTCCATTATTTATTAGCTTGGTGAAGGGGATTAATTTTCCCAATACATCAGCTATGAAATGCCAAATTTGGGTGAGGTTATCTTGGATTTCCTATAGTCCCATGAGATTTATAGGGGTAAAAATTTTATAATATCACTACTCTTTTCAGGGTCAAACTAAAAGTCAACATGGAATAGAAAAAAACCAACTAATTTTCTAAAAATAACCCTAAAATCACATTTTTTTAGTTTTATCTTCAGACGGTTTTGTCACAACTTCTCGAAGATTGTTTGGAGGTCCTAAAGTTATCACATCACATCCCGGATTTGACCAACTGGTCATCAATGTAAAATTCATATATTCCTCCCAATAATGTATTGAATATATGATGTATGTAATTTTGATAAGTGGTTCTAGAGTTCTTTAATCCAAAGGTAAAGAATTTATATAAAAATATCCCATGGGGTTATATGAAGGAAGTGTCTTCCTCATACCCATGGGAATTCTTTGTCTGATTTTACCCTATGTACCCATCAGTTATAAAAAGGTATTTGAAGCTCTAATATTCCTCGATCAAGAGTTTCAAGATTTTTTATATGTGATTTTCCTTTGGAAAATGTCAATTAAGGTCCTTGAAATAGATGTAGACCCTGATTTTGTATTTCTTTTTCTATATTGGGATGATATTAGCAAACCATATTGGGTATTTCACCTCCCATACAAAATTGCATTCGATCAATTTTGCATCTTCTAAGAATAAATTAGTTTTCTGAGAGGGATTCAACCACTCAGATACCTACTTTAAACCTCTATGATCATAAGGTATTCCTAGATGGGTTGTATCCACATCAGGGTTCGGTTAGGGAATTTTTTTTATAATTATAAGTTAACACATATTGATGTTTTTTGGAAAAGTTATGTACACCTTTTTCTCTTAACGAGTAATGCAGACACTAATCAATGGTGGTGGAGATTCCTTCCTCAAATTCCGGAGGGGTGTTCATGAGGTCACCCTCTTCTTCCACCGCTATGTCCATATAGTCATTTTCAAGAATGGTATATATTATGAGGTAATCTCTATCACTATGAGGATGGGGGAGACCATGGGAAGAGACGTCATCATCCCCTAGTACTATATTCATGAAAGAGAGATTTCAAAGCTGATTTTTCTTCTTTTATAATCTCTCTAGGGATATAAAGATCCAGTAAATCTAGGATTAAGTCTATTTTGTTAATCCGATTTATGTGTAGCACATTATCACTGATGACTATACTATAAGGATTTGTATGTTTGGTCCCCAATTTGTTAAGGTATGAAACCTACATATTATCATCCATAATTTTCTATTTTCATACCCTTATATATAAACATACATCAGCATATTTGGATTACCAATACTGTAAGGGAGCGTTATTACCATGTTGCATGCCAAAATTACCATCAGTGGGGTATTTTAAGCTTTGATGAAATATTGAAGGTACTATCACTTGGTTGTGAATTCAATGTATTCTGATCAACACATTTTATGTAATTTAATGATAGATAACTATGAAATCAGTGATAAGTATAAGATCCAAAAATTGATCATTGAGATTGATCTTCTTGGGATGTATTTGATAGCTCATATCATACGACTCACTGATCTTATTTGTAGGAGATAAGTCCCCTTATCTATATCCCTAATTTAGAATGGTGTAGATTAGGATGAGGTTGATCCAAAAACCATTGTCGATTAGGTGAATTTTGATGTCAACATTTTCAAGAATTCAAGAAACATGTAGGGGTCTGATGTGTCCCAGGATGATCTTTTCATGATCATTCTTTGTAAAAGAGTTGGGGACATTGAATTCTGAGGCCATGGTTTCCACTCAATAAACCTTGACTACAATGTCTTATATATCAAACTCCTATGGTATATGGAGTGATTCAATGAGTTCCTATCTGATCTCTTTTTCAATATGGGTCACACCCTTTATTCAGAGCATATCTAGGAGAACTACCAATTATTTTAGGATGTATTAATTTGGTACCATAAGTCATAACATTCAATGGGGGGGTCCTTATTATATGACTTATGAGATGTGTAATTTGAGGTATATGGGTCAGCTAAATGTGAATAGGTTTAAGGAGCATATGATCCCTATGGTGTAAGTCACATTGGCCATAAACGTTTCATGGGGTGATCATACAATCAAATCCCCACCAGACGGTCATCCAAGAAGACTGAGAAGAGATAACCATTTGAGGGATTTGAGGCACCTCAGTGTTTTTGTTGATGTCACTAGAGTTCTTTTCCAGGTGTCTCAACAATATGTATATCCTCTATGGGGATATGACTAAGACATTAGTTCTTACCTTTCTTGTGTTTTCCCATTTATTCTCAACTCCTATGCCTTATGCATTTGGATCCCTGTTAAAGTATAGGAAAATAATACATAGAGGCATATTAATCATCTTATGATGGGTCCTCTTAGTGTATTCTGTTAATAGATACAAATATGATATCTTCATCTTATGGGGGTTCAGTTTGGTGGGAAATTTCCCATTCTTAATAAGTTTTATGAAATAAGTCTCTAAGAGTCAAAATCATATATAATAATTGAATATGACTCTTTATCTTCTGTATCGTCCTATATTAGACGATAACATCCACCTATAAGATTTATATTCGATGATGCATCCCTAGGAGGTGAGATCATTATGGGTTTGTTAAGCTTCAATATCAAGGTGTCATGAGATTGAACATATTAATTTCGAGTCATCTAGCATTAAAAATTCTACGCTCTCATGGTCAAAACATTTTTCCAATCACCTTATTCTATTAACTAGTCAAGAATTACATAGGTCACTTGTTCGGGGGAATTTTAAAAAATAACCTCTCCAAAATCAACTATAAAGTGGAGGATATATTTTAATAAAAATAAATAATTTATTGTAATAAAAACATCCTTTGGAAATGGTAGTAGTTGGGTCCAGTCTGTGAGGTTCTCCTCGTCTGGTTCCCGAATTGTGGTGGCATGAGATGGTTATTTTCCATGACAGTAAGAAAATAACAGGGTTACATCCCATTTCAAATGGAGTGGGATTTATTCATCCATTCCTCAAATATAGGGTAGCCTTGACCCATTTTTTTTTCTCAAGGAGGGTTATTTTGATATTATTTCTACTCAATAGGAGGCAACAGGTGGTTTAGGTCATTCTTGGGTACTTGAATGGTCACTTCTACTAGTTTGAGGGTAGCATTAGAAATCACTACATTTCTGAGACTTTTCCCATATACAAAGCGCATCAGTCAAGACTTATCTTAAGTACACTAATTGAAATATGCAATTCATTATTCCATTTCATCAAACTTAAAGAATACTCCTAGCTACATCCTCAAGACCAGTCATTTCTACAACTCATCTTAGATATTTTCATCAAAAAGTTTTACAAATTCATTATATGAGAGTGGGATAGTAAGTTAATTGGTAAATCCTTTCCATCAGGATTTGAAGTCATAATCCCTCAATTTTTTTCACTATTTTAAATTTTTTGGTTGATAAATGTCGTTTTCCATAGTGTAGAGATAAACTAATAAAAAAACTGACGATGAAGGTCCTACCATCCTAGAATGGATCCAGATGGAAGACTATTGTACCAAAAAAAGGTTGGCCCTATAAGAGTTTGTGAAAAATATCTAAACTTGGTCACCTCCTATTTATTTCACTAGTCTATCATTATTCTAAATCAGGGAATAAAATGAGTGATATTTTGTTCTAGATCTCCCACATCATCAAAGGCGTGGAAGGTAGAATTGACAAAATTTGTTAGTGAAATGTTTCATCCACCCATTCAGGATATGGAATCTTCATGGTATATACAGGTCTGATTCTCCCTTCCCTAGCTATAATTTAATTATCTAGGGAATAAATGTCTTTGATAACATATATAGTTACTGATTTCTAAACCACCTACTATCTATAGGGAGTAGGTGTGGTATGATGAGGTTGCTTCATTTTTTGACTCTTACTAATTCTTGATGTGTGCGAAGAATTAATGATCACCCTAGTGGGAAATAGGATGTCACTATAATGGATGAATTTCACCATAATCTCCATTTTAATCATTTATATAAACCATGTTTATCAATTTGGAGCTAGTATAATGCTCAGGAACCCCTCTTACATGTGGATTAGCTTGTTCCTAATTTCTAGGAGGAGGGGTTTTCATCTCATCAAAAAGATAATACCCAATGGGAATGTTTCCCCTAAGTAGTTTCTCATTGATTTGTATGATATTTTTTATATCATCCTCATATTGTGCCAAAAACTCTTCCAAGGAAGTAATATCAGATTTTATGGGTGATGAGTGGGATACGAACACTTCTACCACATTATCCTTGGTAGTGTTCTACCATAGATCCTGCAACTTAATATTTAGAGGTGTCAAGTTATGGAACCTCCTATAGTTTTACATGAATGAAGCCTCAACTTGTAAATGTAGATCACCTTACAATCATGGTATATTTTCTATATTGTGTACCTAATCATTATAATCATGATCCAAAATTTATGTTGTTTTGATGTTGATGATATTCATAGAGGCATATCGAGCAATGGTAGTTTACAAATTACTCTCAACATATGTGGGTGGTTATACACTTCTTACAGAAAGGTTGTTATGCTGACTCCAGTCCATATTGGACCTTTTTTTCTTATTCATCTACTAGATCTGACTTCTTTCATCATACCTTCATTATTTATTCACCTTTGAATAGTGTCTTTGAGGGTATTTATGGACATGATCTCGGAAGGATACTGTAATAGCATAACTCCATCTTGTGGTGGGGGGAACCTATGAGATGTTGACCATCAATATTTACCTCCAAAAATAGAGTAGAATGATTCCCTGTGTTGCAATGATGATGAAAATTCCCCCATCCATGTGGACTGGGGACTATTCAGGGCCACAATTTTCCTTTTTATCCCTTTTTTAAAGATCTAATGATTTCTATTGAGGATTTAATGACTCCTTAGATTATAATTGACATATAAATTACCCACTAAATATAGTATGGGGTTGAACTAGAACTTCAATTTTTTTCTCCAGGACCCTCTCATGATTTGATGAACTTGGTGATGATGTTTGGGATATAAATTACCATATCCTAGTGAGATGTGGATTATTTGTAGCTATTAACAATATGTATTGAACCCACTTAGGGATTTATGATCTAATCAATGGTGGTGGTGGTAAATATTTCTCTAACCGGATGGTCTGGTTGCACTCCTAGATGGTTCGTATGGAATCTTCTACTACAACCCTCTTAATTTTGTAACACTATGCTCTTGTATAAGTGGGGTGAAATGGAAGCCCACGATGTGAGTAATTATTAATGGTATGTTTTAAGGATGATCAAAACTATGGATTTCTTGCAAAAATTCATTCCCATTAGTTCGAGGGGACCATTTCAAATATATGTTTGCAGTTACATCCCTCTATTCATCATATATCAGTATCATTAAATCAGGGGGATTCCATTATAGTGACGAACTACCTCACACATTTCATAGTCCCAGAATTATTATGTAGGATTTTTCATTAAAGAACATTGGATTTTATGTGTTTTGTTGTTCTAGAGGTGTAGTGGAGTGATACTCTCCATACATTCCCCATTCTCGAATATGGATACATTATGAGGATTTGACAATCAATTGTTCATGATTAGTTCAATGGCTGAAAACATGTTGTACTTTTTTGTTACACTATTCCAATATCGGGCCCCGGTCTATGGATATAGAATCCATGTCTAGATGAGAATACAATATAATGATGGTCTAAAGGTAACCCTCATATCCTATTTAAGTTGGGTGTTTAGCCTTCAATTTCTACTTATTTTCCCATATATTTTAGAATATGTAATTAATTCACTCTTTCAATAGCTCATCTGGGATCTTATTCTCAAAAATGGTGATGGGAAAAAACATGGTTGGGAGGTTGTTTCTGAATAACTCTCTCATTATATAAATTTAAACATACTCTTCATTAGAATTACATGAATCCACTTTATTGAACCACATAAATTTATTTTCAGGCTCACCTTCAGACTGTGGTGAAGGGTTTCTAGTAGCTAATGGGAAACTATATATGGTTGACGCCATTATTTTGATTTCTTCTCTATAAAAAGGTTTATAAGTTTTGTGAACCTCTCTAAATGGAGTTTTATGGGAAGGTGTATTTTGTCCTTTCCCAAGGGAGATATAACTATAAGGAGTTTAACCATGGTTAATTTTAGAAGTAGAGTCCATTGATCCATCTCCACACTACCACAAAGGGGAATATCAAGGTAATGATTGTCTAATACTTTAATTAAAGAGTCCATAAACCATTGTGGTGATATGGATATGGATTGAACAACAACCAGAACACTAATATTAAAAATTTCATGGATATAATACTCATTCTGCATCATAACCAGAATACATCGAGCTGTATTTTTGGGTTTCTCATGGATAAGAACCTATAATTTGAAGGCTACTAGAATATTTTGATAAATATATGGTTCTGTGGGAATATGATCCCACTATTGAGATGATGCCGAATTATTTCAAAGAGATTTTTTATTATCGAAAAGAATATGAGCCTTCCTATGGGTGGTCGTGGGAATACACCATTCAACCCTGGCATAAGAGAGGATATGAGATCGGTTCAAACATGTACATCCTTCCAAAATATTCTGATAAACCTCTAGTATGGGAGAAGGTATATGATCCTCCTCTTTTATGGCCTCTGAATGATGTTGGAGTTGTCATTCATCTATAGATGTCTGGGAATGATCCTAGATTCCATGAGTAGTAGGATTATGCCAAGAAGCTTCACTGATAATAATATGAGCCTAACCTAAGGGTTGTTCCACTTTCTCCTTGTGATCATCAGTTGGAGTGGGGATATGATCCCATTCCTATGCCTTTTTAATATGTATTTCATATACTATTACAAGAATATGTGCCTATCCCAAGTCATGTTCTTCTCTCACATAGTGAGCCCCGATTATAGTGGTGATATGATACTTATCTAATGACTTTGAACTATTATTTTGGTCTTTTTTGATAGTAATTTTCACCTAATATGAAGGATATTATACTCTCACTTTGTGTGCCCCATTTTGGGTGACAATATTTTTGGGAAAAAATACCCCAAGGTAACATGGCATAATTTTTGATTTGCTTGTGTTTGTTGACATAGTGGATCTCTATGGTGTTTTTTTGGAGTCCAATGATATTGTTGGCTTTGAATATTGGAAAAGGTCTAAGATGAATCGAAAAACTCCTTGGAAGCCGTACATAAATTTCATAGACAAACTGAAATCATTTACTTTAGATTTCCAAATATTTGGGGTCTCATATTTATAGTTTCACTATCATCATGGAATGTATATTTACATGAAGGTATTATGAAAATATGGAAAATGCATGAATTATGTGATGAATGTGATTCATGAAGGGTGTATCGTGAAGGCAATAATATTATGATGGTGAGATCCATAAGTATAAAGTGCATCACAGTTGAATAAGGTTAGGAGAATCGTGAGTGGAGCGTCATAGAAGCACAAAGTTGTGAAGAATGTCTTCAGGATTATGATGTGCACCATGAATCAATATTTTGTGTGTAGAATCACGAAAAATGGATAATTCTGATGGAATTAGGGAGATTCAAAAAACGGTGATGACATGGAAGGGAATATTCTAGAATTGGTGAAAATGCCTATAAATAGGCCTCTACCCCCTTCAAAAGATGTGAGAGACATAATTAAAATATTAAGGTTTCATAATCATAAAGGTAGTTCAAAAAGGGTGGTTGGCCAAGGGAGGTTCATGAAGGTGATTGGAAAAGATGTTCTTGAAGGCTATGATAGCCAACTGAATGTTCTAGGAATCATGAAATTAAGGGAATTAGAGAAGGATAAGTAAGCTTCACAAAAGGAAGGAACTTCGTGAAGGCTAGTTGAGCTTCATGAAAAAGGTGTGCTTCATTAGAGCTAATTAAGCTTCTCGAGAGGTATCAGCTTCACAAAAGTTTATTTGAGCTTCAGTAAAGAGGAGATTCGTGAGGGCAGTGAGCATCACAAAATTTGTTCAGAAAGAATTTCCAGTACATCTATGGTAAACTGGTATTCATTTATTAGATGAAAGTGATGATTAAATAGAGAATCCTTATACAAATGAGTACGTATTCATTAGATATACTTAAAGGAACAAAAAGTCCATAAACTGTGGGTGAATACCTTCCAAGTATAGTGAGAAAATTAAGAGGAATAGGTAATCATTTTTCTTGATTCTGATCCTGAGAAATAGGTAGAGGGATTGACCCTAGGGAATACTATGAGTAGACCCTAATATTTGTAATGCCAGTGATCATAGGAATATATGTGATCTTTAATAAATCATTCAATTGGACGTGGCTTAATTATAATTTCTACATCGACACATCATCGTTTTATGATCCTTGGACTTAGCCAATCGACGGTGATTCGAGTAAAATTTCTATGTCTTCTGCATGATTTAATTTCTATTCATACGTTTCTATGGGAGAAAGAGAGATGATTGTTTTTTTAAAAACAAAACAAGATCATAAGGGGTAATAGTTCTAATCTTTCATACCCTGATTCACCCCCTTCATAGGGTATTTTGACCTAGTAGACCTAACAATTGGTATTGTAGAGAAATGTTATTATCAGTGTTTCTCTCTCAAGGGTTTCAATAGAGGGGGTCAACCACAATGGGATTCTGATCATTAATAAGAATAATCTTCAGTTAATGAAGAATAATATGCAATACTAATTATGATAATTAGAAATGGATGTGTTTATAGTTGTGATGCATGGTATTTTGGCCAACATCAAGAGTGGTGCTTTATCAGAAGCTGATCAAAGATAGTTTTATACTGACGCTAAAAGAATAATTTCTATAGGGGGAGCCATATCCAATGAAATTTATATGAAGGTAATTTCATGTAATACATAGCATTCTATGTGGTATTATATACTAAATATCAATGAATGAGATTCAATGGTCAAAGAGGCAAAGCTACAGGTTCTGTGGAACAAGTATGAATATCTGAGGATAAACCCAAATAAGTTTACTGATGTATTCATTGAATGGGTGAGTGTTGTAGTGGAATTCAGGCATGGTCTTAGATAATTCATTTATGATATAAAGAATGTAAAGCGTATCTTAACAAAACTCCAACCCCAGTTCAATTAAAAAGTTAATGTTTTTGAAGAAAAATATCCAAAGGGGTTGACATTGGATAAATTTCACAGTTCCCTTGTAGCCCATGAAATGTGAAATGATGAAAAATATGTTGTGGAAAATGGGTGATCTAATGACGTGGAATTCATGTCCATAAAGAAACTAACCATTGAATATTTTTATGAAGATAAAGAGATGGATGGGTTTCTTTCATTCCTTTCCTTGAATATTAAAAGAGGAAAAGAAAAGTACAAAGAGAAACTACTTCTTTCAAGAATTTGCAGTGGAATGGTTGGACATATTGTAGTTTGAGGTCCATAGATGTTTCAAGAAGATAAATAGGATGATTTTTATGTTCCCATGAATAAGTCATCAGCCTATATTAAAGGCAAGAATATTTTAATAAACAATCTCTTCAAGATGAGAAGTATGCTTTCAGAAGAAATTTGATAGTTTAGAAGAATCTAGAGCCGAAGAGTTAGATGATTGTAAGGATCATAATGTAAAGGTTATGGTGGCAGTTATGGGAAATTACCAAATAAGGG
Source organism: Viscum album (assembly GCA_963277665.1). Taxonomy (NCBI): domain Eukaryota; kingdom Viridiplantae; phylum Streptophyta; class Magnoliopsida; order Santalales; family Viscaceae; genus Viscum; species Viscum album. The sequence continues at coordinate 1,772,560,831 of OY728123.1, forward strand.
AGAAGAGTTACAATGAGGAAGAAAAAGTATATGGAAGATTTGACCATAAAGTCGAATTAAAATTCATTATTGAGGAACTAGACATTTGTAGAGCCAAACCAAATAAATCCAACAATGTGGTTCAAGATTCCAAACTCTATACACAACATCATGAAGAATAGAAGTGTGAGATAAATGATGTAATTGAAAAAATGAATTATTAAATTCTAGAGAGCTCAGATAAGGTTGTTCAGCAACTAATCAAAATTTATGAACAGAAAAGGGAAATAGATAGTTTGACATAAACTAGAAAAGGTCAAGTCTAACATGTTGAAGAACTTTAAGCAGAGTTTATCGATCTGCGACGAAATGTTAAGGATCAAGAAAAACTATTGACTATCGGTATGAAATCAAGAAATAAGATCATTCAGGAAACTGAGATGATTCAGGTGGAGCATAATGGTCAAGTAGAACAAAATAAAATGTAAAATTCCAAAGACAAGGCCGATATGAGGGTTGATCAATAAAAAATTGCTGTGAGGATTAATGTCAAAGCACAAAAACCTGCTCTAAAAGTGAATATTGATTTGAGTATGAAGTAGAGTAAGAATATTCAGATAACTCAAGGGAAAAATAGTGGTGCATAAGTGATACATAGGAATGCACCTCACATAAGATGTTATTGATGTGTAAAAGCGGGACACCCACAAAATGTGTGTTCCATAGAAAAGAGGTACTTAAGGGCATAAGAACAACAAAGGCAGCCAAACAGAGTGAAATACTATATAATATCTTTTGAGGGTCATTGTTTTCAGTGTCGAGGATTTGTGACACATTTATAGATACTTTACATCAACCATGTAGATGAACGTGACTAAGAAAAACCAAATTGGAGAAAGTAAAAAATTTAGTGAACCATCAAGTGACTTAAAGATGAAAAAATAGTTTGCATCATTTCAAGATGAATATGTTCAACCATACACTGAGGAGGATAAATATTATCAATCTATAATGGGTATGAAGTCAAAAACATGGATAAAAAAAGAATGTTAAAAAATCATTTGTCACATAAATTACTTTAAATGTATCAGATCACACTAGAATATGGATCATTGATAGTGGATGCACCTCGCATATTATAGGAAATAAGGAAATAGAGACTGGAATTAGGAACGATAAAAAAGGTATCATAATACTTGGAAATGATGAAGCCTTAGAAATTATAGTCTATAGAAAAGAAATGTTTTGGGGAAAACATGAGACACACAAATGTCTTAGTTTTTGAAGGTTTCAATCACAACTCGCTTAGTGTTAGTCAACTATGTGACTCAGGACATGCCATAAGATTTTCCAAGAAATTGTGTGTCACCAATGGAAAAAAAGGAGCAATTTTTTATATGGAAAGAAAACAAAAGAGAATATATTCCTTGTGAGTGGAGAAGAACATATGTGTTTTTTGTCCATGGTAGAAGAAAACATGCTCTAGAATAAACATCTTTTCCAACTAAGACAAACATCCTTGGATGATCAAGTGAAATATGATTCTTCTAGAGACCTCCCTAGATTCTCATGTGATTATATTCATACGTGTGATGCTTTTCAACAAGGGAAGATCATTCAAATGACATATAAGGAAAAAGAGTAATGTTCAGAAATATTTATTTTGTAGGTGCATATTTATTTTTGTGGACCAATTTCACCAAGATATATTGATGGGATGAGATACCATGTTCTCTTCATTAATTATTTTAGAATAATGTAATTGGTATCAATCATCACCCATAAGTGTAACATGTTATGTTTCATTACAAGATATTAATGGGAAGTTGAGGAGATGCTAGGTCAGAAAATCTAGAGGATTCAAATAGATAATTGAATAGAGTTCACAAATTTCCAAGTAGAGTATTATCTTGAGAAACATGGTATAAGGCCCCATGTTTCATCTATAATAAATCAACTACAGAATGGGGTATTTTAGAAAAGAAATAATATTATTGACAACATGTCTAGAAAATTTATCATTGAGAAATACCTTCCAAGGAAATTTTTGCAAGAAGCAGTGATGACAGTGGTCGACACATCAAATAAAACATTATAATGATAAAAAGAATAATGAACTTTATGTGAACAATGGTATGAAAAAAATCCATCATTTAAGTGCATTCATGTACTTGAAGTAAGTGTTTCATTCTAAATCAAAAGAAACATATGAATTTTAAATCCCCTGTAGATGAAGGGATATATCATGGATACTCAATGAAAATGAAATAATATAAATGATTCAATAAGTGACTAGTAAAGATATTTTAAATCCATTATATAACTATAGAGGAGAAAGAGCATAATTTTCATCGCATACATGATCAGTATTGGGAAGATAGTGATGAAGAGATTAGAATATTATGGGATTTTCTAGTTCTAGAGGCTTACTCATAAGAAGACTCAGATGATGATAAGGATAAGAATAAATCAGTATCTTTATAGAGACTAGATAGAAGAGATGAAATTGATAGAAAACAATTGGTGATCAGACTATGATAGTGTAGACCAGGAGGATGAAAATTCTATCACAAGCATCGTCCCTATCACAGGTATAGGATAAATGATATGATGAAGTTTCTACAAATGAGAATATGGTTCAGGATATGAATGAAGAGATTAACCAAATTGAGAAAATCAGAAATGGGATATTGTTTCAAGGACAACAAATAAGAATGTCTTCATGGCTAAATGGGTATTTCATAACAAGATAAAATAAGATAATGCAGTGATTCGAAACAGTGCACAGATAGTGTTCAAAGGATACTCCCAGATAGATGGTATCGATGTTGATGAGAAATTTTCACCTATCGCGAGGCTAGAAACTATCATATTATTCTTGGTTATAGCAGTGTGAATAAGGCCCAATGTTTTTCAGATGGACATCAAATCATAATTTTTTAATGAGGTTATAATAGAAGAGGTGTACATTGAGAAACCATAATTTTTTATAATTAATGAATATTATAATATAGTGTGTCAGCAGAAGAAGAAACTCTATTGGTTAAAGAAGGCACCAAGATCATGGAATTCAACACTAGATTTGTTTTTAAATAATCTCGGTTTCTACATGGTGGTGTTCATTACAATATTTATGTCAAAAATGAGAGTAATCGATGGATGATGTTGTTAGTTTGGGGCGATAAAATAATTTTTGTTATATCATATGAAGTGTAGTGGAGCTAGTTTTTTGAATTCCTGAAATTTGATTTCGAAATATCAATGATCGTTGAACTGACATGTTCCTTGGTTTATAGGTGACACAAGGAATGTATGAAACATTCATTTCTCAATTAAAATATTCCAAGGAGGAGTTAACAATATTTAGAATAGATAATTTCAAATATATGAAGACTCTAGTGGCTACCATGATGAAATAGTCATGGGATGATGAAGGAAAATCACTTGTTATCACCGAATCTTGGTAGTTCATTGGAATCCTATTGTACATAACATCTAAATTACCAAATATTATTTTTCCCACATGTTAAGAGGCAAGGTATCAATATAATTCCATTTAAATCCACATTTTTTAGTGAAAATAATACTTTGGTATATCAATGACATGGTGTGTTTTGGTTTTATATACAATGAAAAATAAAAGCATTAGTTATTGGGATCTATAGATACAAATTGGGCTGGATCAGTAGATGATAGAAAATCAACATCATGTGGTTCATTTTATCATGGTGGTTTGTGTAATTCTGGGTTGAATAAGAAATATGATTTTTTTTTCATTGAGAACTGAAGAAGCTAAATATATTGTGTCCCCTCAATCTTGTACATAGTTATTATGGATGAAGCAACATCTTGATGAAATGGGAGTGTAAGTGCCTGATCAGAATCTTTTATGGTTATTCAAGTTCTATAAATTATATAAAAAATACAGTTCATAACTAAAGGTAAAAAAAAAATTGAAATTAAATATAATGTTATCAATTATAATGTAGAGAAATATCTTGTGAAGTTGGAGTATGTCTCCATATAACTATAGGTAATATAAATTCTAAAAAAGGACACAACCAAAGAAGCATTTGAACGACATCGATGTGATCTTGTAGTTCAATCGACTCCCTGATCATGAAAATTTTTGGATGTAGAACCCCCTCTCGCCTAGGTATGGTGAGTTTTTTTCTAATGTTATAATATGTGTTATTTTCCATATTTAATTCATAAATATAATGGTCTTCAATGTCATTGAAAAAAGTGGAATAAATTGTGATATTAAAAGGGTAAAATGTATTAGTCAAGATAGAGTAAGAAGCTGATAGGTAGAGCAGTGAGATAGGGGACCATTGAGTTAAGTGGTGTTTTAAATATTATGACACTAAAGGTGATCAATCAATGATTGTATATCATTACAGATGGTGTTTGTGATGAATGCATTCTAGAGTTTCTGGAATGAAGTGATTCAATGATGAGCTTTTCATGCTACACTTTTTTTTCACGCCGAGCATTAATCATGTGGTCTTAGATTAAATTTTGATTAAATCATTGTTCCCAATCTAAATCTCAACAAAAAATGATGGTAGAATTTATAAGAAGCTTCAATGGTGTATCAAAATGTTTAGAGTTTTCAAAAACCTAGAGGAAATATTTTTGGAAAATCACTCAAGGTACCATTGCAGCATTTTTGGGTTGGTTGTGATTATTGAAAAACTAGGTCTCCATGGTATTTTGGGTATTCAAAAGTTATTTTTGAAAGGAATGTTGTAAAAGGTATAAGATGAAGGGATGGAGACCCCTAATGTGTTATAGAAATTTGTGTAGATAATGTGACATTGTTTCCTAATGTTTGGAAATTTTTTGGGGTCTAAAATTTGGAGTTTTTAGAGCATTTCAAAAAGTATATTTCCTTGAAGACCTTCTGAAAATATGGTAATGGCATGAATTTTTTAAAGAATGGTCATCGTGAATAGAATTTCACAATGTCATGAATATTATGGCACTGAGCTCCGTGAGTACGTGGAGTATCGTGAATAGAGAATGTGAGGAGCATCATAGCGGTGCGAAGTTGGGATGGAAGGATCTATGCTTATGATGGGCACTATGAATGAGAAACATGTGTGGAGATTCATGAAAAATGGATAATCATGAATGAAATCATGGAGCATCAGGAAATGGAGATGACATGGTAATAAAGATTCTGGAATCAATGGAAAAGATAATAAATTGACCTCTACACCATTCAGATGAGCAGTGAGACTTAACAAAAAAATTAATGCTTTCAAATCATATAGGAGGTTCATAAAGGGTGGTTCCTGATATGTGGTTTGAGAAGGTGGTATGCGAAGATGTTTTCAAAGGATATGATATCCAACTAAATGTTCTGAGCATTGTGAAAGTAAGGGAATTCGTGACGATGATGTAAGCATCCTGAAAGGATGGAGCTTTGTGAAGGCCAGTTGAGCTTCACAAAAGAGGTGTGCTTCACAAAGGCTATGTGAGCTTCACAAAAGGTAGAAGCTTCCTTAAAAACTATTTGATCTTTGGGAAGCATCACCTTCACAAAGGTAGTGGGCATCATGAATGTTGTTTATAAGGCATTCACTATAGGAAATTGGTCCATTTTTAATGGGGAATTTGCTATGTGATCCTATTTCACATACCCATCTGCAACGGGCCCCCGTCACAAAAGCCCCATTTCAAAAAACAGCATGGCAAATATGGTGTTTGAGATGTCCCATCGAAAAAAGAAACTATTTACAATGGGTTGAGGATCCATCACAAATAGTTTTCTTATGGGGTTTTAAATACTTGATTTCTTCAACCTGTCACAAATAGTTTTTGCGACGGGGTGGTGGACCCGTCAAAAAAACATGTCCAATTTTTTTGAAACAATTTTTTACGATGGGCCATTACAAATACTATTTGTGATAAATCCCATCACCAAAAGAGTAAAAAAAATTAAAAAAAATTGAATACAATAGTAATAAAATATTATTAATAAAATAATAACAATAATAATAATTATAAAATAAAATAAATTATAAAATAATTAATTAATATTCATATAATATTAATAAAAATAATATTGATTATTTAATAATAATATTATTATTATTAATTAAATAATAATAATAATAATATTAATTAAATAATAATATTAATATAACTAAAATAATAAAAAATAAATAAAATAATGAGAACCTCGATATTCATGAAAAATATTAAAAAATAATCAAAAAAAATTAAAAAAAAATTAATAAAATAATAAACATAATAGAAATATAAATAAAAAAGGTAATATTCACAATAATATAAAAAAAATTATATTGAAATTTATATAGTTAATATTACATAAAAATTTACATTAAAATGTTTTATCATAAAAAATAAATAGATCAGTAAGGGGGAGGGTCATTTGGAGGAGATGGTGGAGGGAACATTATCCCAAAACCACGAGTCAGACATTACATGTTCTCTAATTACTCTTGCTCTGACTGATGCCGCCATAGACACATCTCTTCATGCATCTCCTATTGTTGTTGTCGTCGTAGGAGTTGTTTCTGCAGCTGCTACTGTCATTAACTCAACTTCTCATACTCTCTATGCATACTCTCTATATGATCACTCTAAGCTCGTAGCTGCTATGAATACTATGAAGTGGATGATGATGACACTTCATGATCTCCTCTCGAGCTGGATGCTGACATCGCAACAGATCCATAATAATACACAAATGTCAATCGACTGTCGATACCAACAACTCGGTCTTTCTTAAAGGCATACTGGGTTGCCTAAATCCATGTTTTCTCATCAAATTTGTGATCATTGGTCTGAGTATCGCTCTTGGCATGACTTTCAGTCTATTTCTGAGACGTAGCAATCTCATATCACTCCTTCAATTGAGATTTAAAATTAAAATATTTTAAATACTATTTTTAGTTTAATTTTAAACTCAAAAAGAAAATTTACTGACCAAAATATGATGTTGGTAATCACCTCTAATCTCTCGAGTGGTCAGATCATTGTACATCCTCCTAAAAAAGTCTAACTCCATAATATAAGGTTGTTCGACTACCTATATTAATATAAAATAAACAGTTTACATTTAATGTTATATAGATTATTTTAAAAAAGTACTTTCTATATGCTCTCTATACATAATGAATGTACGAATAACGGCTTGATGTGCCACCTCATGTCTCCCCCGATTTCATCGACCTATCGATGATCTACTCTGAAAACAATCACCCAACCAGTATGAACACATCAAATCCCAAACATGGGATGAAATGAAATCTTGTTGGTGGGTGAAATAACACTCATCAAACACAATCACTTCTTCTTTCTCCACTACTTTACTCCCCAAATTGTGAAAAAACTAACTAAAACACTAACACATAGTCCCCTTCCTTGTCTTCCAGATAACATCATGCATGATCTCATCAATCAGATACCATAAACAAAACAAATAATATATAATATAAAGTTATTAATAAAATTAATTTTAAAATAAATATTATATATTTCCATTCCTATTAATGATCGAACATGTGGTGATACACATCAATTAGAATTTGATCCCATGAGACCCGTGCTTCAGAAAAATAATTGCACAATATAGCACTTCTCATTTTAGTAGCAATATGCATAAGGAAATGAAAAATGATCAAATAATAAAGCAATTAGTATATAAATAATTTATTGAAAACTAACATAAATACACAAGTAAAAATACCTAGGCATGCATGGATCAATGCCAATACATGGACGTATCTTGGGGAGAGGTTCAAGAATCCTCAATCTTGCAAGACCGCACCCCCTCTGAGTCCCCCATGAACCGCCAGTAGTCTACGGGTCATATAATCCAACATCATTCTTTTTCAAAGGTATATCATCTTCCTGCAATATAAAATATAGATCCTCGTCCCTCTGAAAAATGAAACGGCTGTTGTTAACAAACAGTTGAAAACAACTATTATATATAGATATATATTATATATGATTACATCCAGCATTTAACTATGTAAATATTCATCTTCATCCTCATCTTCATATCTTATGATGTCAATGTCTTTATATTCCTCCTCAAGGTCATCAATTTCCATATGAGTTTCAGTTTCATCTTCTCTTATCATTTCAAATTCATTTGTAAAATTATTAACATCATCATCACCATCAACCCGTTACTGTTGGTTGTCATCATCGATATATATGTCTCTTCATAAAATAGACAGATTTGGAGTAGTCACTTGAAAATTTTCAATTCCTTCTACATCAGTGAAACAACATTCAATTTCATTAAACTGATTTTCCCAAGATATAATTTTTATTATGCTTTACCAATCACTCTACTCTCTTGAAGTATCACAATATATTTAATAATAAATTGTATTTACCTAATGTGCAGATAAAAATGGTTCATTAACTACAAGAAGACATTTATATTTAATATATATTATTCCATGGGTCATATGAACATGTAAGACTCTCTCAGTATCTAACCACTTACATTTAATCATTGTTATATAAGGTTTACCTCTACAAAACAATTAAATAATTTCTTCTAGCATGTTATAAAAGTTAGTGTGATTTTATATATGATTAGATTGTTTCAAGAAAATACCATTATTCATTGTTTTTGGATTCCCCATATTCCCATGTATAAAATAAAAAACCATTCACCACATATACATTATAATATTTAACCATTTTTTATGGTGGGTTACTCAATACACACAATCGATTAACAATTTTATCAGCATGTTGTGATACCTGAAAATTTGAAAAACAATTTTCAATATAATAGATAATTAATTTATTTATTTATTAAACCAAAAAAAAATTATGTTACCTATTTTTGAAACCATCAGTAAAAGTTTTTTTTGCCTATGTTCTTCAAGAGTAGCTGCTGTAATTTGTGGAAGTTGTTTCTTGATATGATTATCATTAACCTAAAAATAAAATAAGATTAGTTTACTATAACACGAATTATAGAATAAGTGATAGGATTACTAACTGTACAAATGTATTCATTTCTTCATAGTTGATCAGAACATATTTATGAGATCTGTGATGTTTATAAACTAAAATCCATCATTCATGAACTCCATTGTTTCCATGTTCTAGATGATTGAAAACTCATAATTTATTTCTTATTTCATGGTCAAAATCATCCTCATTATGGACCATACGGTTGTGTTTTGAAGGATATTCATATTAAAAGTAATGAGGGTAGAAAAAAGACATTTCCTCTTATAAATAAGAATCTACAATTGGACCTCTTACTAATTCTTTGTTAATTCTTTTTTCATTAATTTATTCATGCATCTCTTGAATGGGTACATCCATCAATAATTTACTGGACCTCCACATTTTTCTTCATGTGGAAAATGTAATATCAAATGTTCCATTGAGTAACACAAAGTCATCCGGAAGATTTTTTCCAGTTTACATAAAACTAAAACAACATATTCATGTAGTGGTCTTAATGCATCATAGTCACTTGTCACTGCTCAACTTTCTCAGAGAAAATATGATATGTCTGTTAGCGCATATCAAATCATAGAATTCGACGATATTTTTAATCCAATCGGTAGAATTCTTTCCATTATAACAAGACCATCATGACCTTTTAATATGGTAATATGACCATTTCTGACACTTTTACCCAATTAGTAAGAATTACTATCAAGAAGACTCTAATATGAAATCCACTGACAAAATAATAATTGATTCTTTTTTAGATCTTATAAGATACTTTTGGCTATATTAAATTATGGGATCTAACATTTTCAAACAGTTTAAGTTTGGGTTGCCTGAAAATTTGGGAATGATCTAATCATGACTTTACATTACCTTTGGACATACCTGGTGTGTCCCAAACTATATGAAATAAATAATCCAAATAGTTCTTCTCAATATTCATGACATCCAACATGTGATGGACCAATAAATTGGACAAATATGGAATATACCAAAAAAATTATCAATTTTATCCAATTTTGTTCTTTCCCAAATCCATTATTTCTTTTATTGGTTTATTGTTGGAACCAATGTGATGGGAGGTAATGAATAGATAATTCATTTTAACTCTATACATAAAATCTTTGTTGGAGGTACATCACTTTCAATTGTGCATTTTCTAAAATGATATTTTTTCTGAATATTATGATTAGTTAGGAGGAATCTGTGATGAAATTCAAAAAAAAAAAAATTTCTCAATTGATGAGCATAAATGATTTGTTGTCTCTCATACAGTATAGAAATGATTTTTGACCATGTGTACTCTAGCCAGATAACATTATATATGATGAAAAGTACTAATTATCCACATCAATGCATCTTTTAGCAAGAGATTTTGTTTCTCAGCCACATCAAATGCAATGACACCATTACTCTATAATGAATTTAACTCATCAATCAATGGATTCAAATAAACATCAACGTTCTTTTCCAAGTGTCATGGAATTAATATGGTAAAAAAAATATGGTTCCTTCATCAACATATAAGGAGGTAAATTGTACATATTTATAAAGATAGACCAACATGAATACTGACTACCATAAGAAAAAATTGGAAATACACTATCAATATAAAGATCCAATTGCACATTTTGATCATCTAAAGAAAAATACAGATGCACTTGTTCAAAATGATTCCATGAATCACCATCGGAGGGATGATTTCAGGTTTTACGGATAGGAATATTTGTTTTGTGCCATGACATCAATGTCATTGTGTTCTGAGACATAACTAAATGTTGTTATCTGGGTGTAAATGGAAAATATCTTATTTTTTTACAGGAATCAATCCAGAATTCCCATGTTGAGACTCTTTATACCTCAATTATCCACATGTCGGACAACTATGTAGTGAATAATTTTCACCGTAATATAGGATGAAATACTTTTAATATGCATGAGTCCTTAGATAACCAAGACCCATATAACGAACCCGCCTCTTGCTATCATATAAATTTATAGGTAGAAAATTTTCTTCAGGTTGCAGTGTTTTTACCAAAGATAATATATGATAAAAATAGCTATTTGGAATTCCATTATCTGATTAAATAGCTATAAATTTAGAAAACGCCTCAACTTTTCTTATCTTGAAACCCTGATATAGGACATAAATATTGGACCTCAACAACTCATTAAAATGTGTTGATTCCAAATCAAGAGTTTAATTAATACCATCTTGATATTAAACTTGTTTAAAAGATGGACCTACCACAACATGTACTAAATTTTGAAATCGTTCTTGTTCAGGAAGAAAATTATTAGTATCTTTCCTAGAAATGTGCTCACCATGTTGATACCAAAAAACATAATCAGGTGAAAAACCAAAATGCAATTAATGACCCCCAGCATTGACGAGTGTGTCAAATGTCTTCAGAGAACATTTTTTAAAAGGAAACATAATTGTCACCTATAAAACAAAATCTAATTTTAATGATGTAAATGATAAGAAATCTAAAATAGCCTCAGTAGATTCAAGATTTCAACCATAACAATTTGGATTCAAGCATTGATTTCTCCAAGCATGAACATATAATAGTGATTTTTTCGGACTTCCTTGTACCATATTTCTCAAAAAAAAATATTAGTTTCCTGTATATTTTGATATAAGAGAAACACTATCCAAAAAGGGAAGTCAATTAAATTCCCTTTTTCTATCAAATTATAATAATTTCTATTATTTCATACTTATTTATAGTTTTCTTGAACTTTTATAAATATCTAAACAAACTTATAATGATCTATACTGATTAAGTTTAATTGTTATTAATTATAGATAATTTGTAGTAATAATTTTTAATTACTGGTGAAACAATTTCTAGAGGGTTGGCGAGAGCTCTTTTTCTCAACTACTAATCTTCATTGTCTTTAATTGAAATCACATTGAAAAATTTTCTTCGATGTACGAATATCAATATTTTTATGTACAAATATGTTGAGTAGGGAGGCCTCTTTGCACTTTTCTCTATTCTCATGCATTAAAAAATGAATATTCGTACGTCTGAGCAGATTTTTCATAATGATTTTAGTAGGATATACTGGAGACGAGGAATCAGAAAAAAGTGCCTCTTTTTCTTTACATCTCATCTCTTTACAATTACCACTATGTAAAATCTGTATGTGAAATATACTCTGATGTAAGCATATACATTATTGTTTACACAGAAATGAAAAGCAGCAAGGCCTCACAATGGTGTTCTCTGTTATCATGCATTGGAAGATGGATATCCATACTTGAGGACATGTTTTTTATAGTGATTTCAGTGAGAGAAATATTTAAGGAGATAAGGCATTGGGAATAATGGAGCTTCCAATCTGTAGTAAATTATGCCAATTTATTAAAATTTGTTACGATTTATTACAATTTCATGCTAATTGTTTCTAATTATTGATAATTATTGTTAATTATTGATAATTATTGATAATTATTTCTAATTATTTCTAATTATTTCTAATTATTACTAATTATCTCAAATTATTTGAATTTATTAGTAATTACTAGAATGTATTTTTAATTATTCGTAATTATTATAATTTATTGTAATTATTACAATTTATTACTTTTTATTTTAATTTACTACTAATTATTACAATTTATTACAAATTATTAAAATTGATTACTAATTATTAGAAGTTATTAATATTTTTTAGATTTTACTAAAAATTATTATGATTTATTACCATTTATTACAAATTATTAAAATTTATTACAAATTATTAGAATTTAATTCTAATTATTGGAATTTGTTACTAATGATTATAATTTATTACTAATTATTATAATATATTAGTAATTATTACAATTTATTACCAATAATTAGAATTAATTTATAATTATTATAATTTATTAGTAATTATTAGAATTTATTACAAATTATTAGAATTTATTACTAATTATTATAATTTATAAGTAATTATTAGAATTTATTACCAATTATTAGAATTTATTACAAATTATTAGAATTTATTAATAATTATTAGAATTTATTACAAATTATATGAATTTATTTCTAATTATTTCAAATTATTATAATTTATTAGTAATTAGTACTAAGTATTGAAATTTATTACAATGTATTAGAATTTATTAATAATTATTAGAATTTAATACCAATTAATAAAATTTATTACTAATTATTAATATTAATTGCTAATTATTACAATTTATTATTAATTATTGATATTTATTACTAATTATAAGAATTCATTACTAAATATTACTGATTTATACAATTTATTTGTTATTAATGAAATTTATTACAAATTACTGCAATTTATTACTAATTATTACAATTTATTACTAATTACTACAATTTATTACTGATTATTAGAATTTATTACTAATTATTATATTTTATTAGTAATTATTAGAATTTAATAATAATTATTAGAATTTATTACTAATTATTACTATTTATTGTAATTTATTACTAATTATTATAATTTGTTAATAATGATAACTATTTATTAATACTTATTACAATTTATTACTAATTATTAAAATTTATTTATAATTGCTAGAATTTTTTACAAAATATTAATAGTAGCAATTTATTACTAATTGTTGACATTTATTACTAATTATTACAATTTATTACTAATTATTTGAATTTATTTCAAATTATAATAATTTATTACAAATTATTAGAATTTATTACTAAGTATTACTAATTATTCTAATTTATTTCTAATAATTCTAATTTATTACTAATTATACCAATTTATTACTAATTATTAAAATTTATTACTAATTATTATAATTTGTTACTAATAATTATTAATTTTTGGAATTTTTTACTAATTGTTTCAGTTTAATACTGATTTTAAGAATTTATTACTAATTATTACAATTTATAATTACTTATTTGAATTTATTACTAATTGTTGCAATTTATTACTAATTGATGCAATATATTACTAATTTTTACCATTTATTACAAATTTTTACAATATATTACTAATTATTGCAATTTATTACCAATTATTACAATTTATTTCCAATTATTTCAATTTATTACTAATTGTTCCAATTTAATACTAATTATCGCAATTTATTACTAATTATTTCAATTTATTACCAATTATTACAATTTATTAAAATTTATTACAATTTAATATTAATTATTAGAATTTAGCACTAATTATTACAACTTTATACTAATTATTACTAATTTATATAATAACTGTTAATTAATACTAATTCATACTAATCACATGTTATTATTTGTAAAAATTAATATAAACAATGATAAATCAAACTATCTAATTCTAATTTAATTTAACTGGAATTAATTATCAATAATTATAACTAAAATAAAGAAAATGAATTAAGTAAAAAATAAAAGAATTAGATAAATATTTTAAAATTGATGCTTTCGAAGGATATAAGTTCTGAAAAATGCCCCGAAATAAAATTTTAAACTATGAAAAATTTTGAGAGACATTTTTACACTAGAGAGAGGGGGTGGGCGTAGGGAATTGAGTGGAATGAGGAAAAAATGGGTAGGGTTATATATAGGTTAGATTAGTTACGACAAGACTCTCGTTGCAAATAGTACCATTTGCGACGAGACCCATCGCAAGTACCCACCACCCCTAATAATTAAGGGTTCTAGTTAAAAAGTCTTTTGGGACGGGGCTCACCGTAAAAAACCATCTTTCGACATATTATTTTTGTGGGGATTTATATGTCGTCACAAATACTAAAAACATTGTCGGGTATTTTCGACATGCTACTACAGCCCGTCACAAACACCTTTTCCCATGTTTTGGCACGCATGGCTTGCCAAAACATTTCTGATGGGAACCATCACCTCATCGCAAAAATAATATTATTTACAACATGATAGTTTTGTCTTAGCAATACAACCTTTCCAACAGACTATTTCTATAGGACACTGTCCCGTCACAAAATGATCACCTTTCCCATTGTGATTTCCTAGTACATCTATGGTAAATTGGTTTTCATCTATTGGATGAAAGTGAAAATTCAACAAAGCATCCATAAACAACTAAACATTTCTTATTTAGAGATAATGAAAGGACCTACAAGCCCATTAATTGTGGGTGAATCCCTTCCAAGTGTAGTGAGCAGTGGAAGAGGAAGACGGTGATCCTTTCCACGAGAAGTGAGCTGGAGAAAGATACATAGTGAATGTAGTGAACAGACCCTAAACATTTGTTTCCTCTAGAATTGGGGACGACCTCGTTGATTGAAGGTTCATACTTTCCAATCGGTTTCTAACGGGTTTGTTCGTAGAACCGGAAACATTCAATGATTCCATATCCATTTGGACCTACTTTCCAAAGGTAGGTGCTCATTAGTTGTGGACTGATGAGGCTTAGGAATTTTCATTGGTCGAGAGGATGGGAGGTTGGACTCATCACACCTTTTTGAGGGGAATTATTGTCTATTCCGGGACCCTCCATATAGATTTAAGTTATGTTCGTGAATCCTTATTACATTACCAAGTATAAAATGAGATTTCCTTTAGATCTGACAATCAATGATTAAATATGTAGGAAATTTAGAAAATCTTTTATATGTATTCGAGTTTCTTCATCTATGGATAATCATTTGTATTTGTTATAGATTCTTAGTCAATGGTATCCTTAAATACATAAAAGTCTCTTGGTCATTATGATGACCATACTGGGTTTAAATCCACTTAGTGGGGCACTTGACGTTTATTTTCATTCAAAAGTACATGGATTATTTCAGATTTGGGATCGTAGCCACAGATAGGCAACCTACGTATCCATTGTTTTGGAAAAGGAATCAGAACCCACATAGTTCGAGTAAGGGAGTATGATGTTTATGTAAGATTTATGGCTCAAAGAAAGATATCATTATTACTTTTACACTCTAAGATCACATGAGTCATACTCGGTGTGAGAAACAAGAGGTATTGGGGAAACCAGACAATTGTGCCACGAAAGATGCAATGATGTGGGGCTTATGTATATATAACTGCCCAAATAAATGAAAATTAGGATTTACATCAGGAAAGAAACCCAAAAACAGGGTCCATAAAGGTATATGTACTTTATAGAGATTTGGATACTCTAACTTGGGGCTTATTCCTGAGAAAGATGCCCAAATTAGGAGGGGAATTATGATTGGGTTTTACTACAGAGAAGGAAGCCCAAATCAAAAGGAATTATGACTGGTCAAGAGAAATTAAGATTGGGTCTTACTCTTGAAAAGGAGGCCCAGGTTAAAGGGATTTAAAAATTAAGGGACTTGGGGCTTACTCCTAATGAGGATGCCCATATTTGAGACTAGGGCTTACTCATGAAAAGGAGGCCCAGGTTAAAGGAATTATGGTTGGGGCTTACTCTTGAGGAGGATGCCCAAATTAGGGGACTTGGGGATTACTCCTGAGAAGGATTCCCAAATTAGGGGACTTAGACTGGGTCTTGCTCCTGAAAAGGAAGCCCAGGTTAAGGGAAATTATGACTGGGGATTACTCCTGAAAAGGAGGCCCAAATTAATGAGGTCTTGGGGCTTACTCCTAAAGAGGATGCCCATGAATAGGGTTCTCTCATCTTAAAGGATGAGGTTGAATGAATGAAATCTCAATATTTAGTGACATAAAGATGTTTAAATCACTAAGTTTTGAGAGATGTTCTGCGGAATTCCTTTCAAATAAGGAATTCAATCAAGAAAACATGCCATAAATGGATTTTAAGAATGTCTTGAAGACTTAATCTTGGATATGAGAGGTGGAATGGCATAAGAGAGATGAAATGGGCAGGAAGGGCACCCAAAAATAGAAGGGGAGTGCAAGTCCTGGGGGGTCGTGCAAGTACTGTATGGGCGCGCAAGTCTTGGTTGCGTAGGTATACCTGCGCGGCGCGTGGGTACTTGCGCGATTGTTAACCAGTAGGTTAATACATGGGTGATCTTTAACCAAATCCTTTAGAATTATCTCGAGGTACTTCCAGAAGATTGGCGGACAAGTTTCAATGAGTAGGTAAGGAGGCACGCAAGTGTGTCCATTTACCTGAAGGGTAAAACACTTAGGCGCGCAAGTGTTAGTGAATTCTAACACTTAGACCTTATTCTTCTTGTTTAGACCTTCCATTCTAGGTAAAGAATTACATTAGAAGTGTTCGGAAGACTTGAAGAAGAGGCTTGGGAGTTCAAAGATCAATATCTGAATTCTGGATAAATATACTCTTCAAATGGGGGGCCCACCGGGGCTATTTATAGGCTGGAGAAGACCCTGGGCGGTTTTCGAAGAGGGCGTGCAAGTCACTTGTGTGACCATTTGGACAGCGCGCAATTACACTTGCGTGACCATGGTAGAACTTGCGCGACCTATGGGCAATGTTCTCTTTCTTCATGCCTTTGCCAAATTTTGATGTTTCTTCAAAGGATGAATCACTTGGAGTTCAAGGTATTTCCCTTTTCAATTTGTTTGTACTCTGCGACGAAAAGGAGCGTCAACAAAAGTCCCCCCTCAGAGTTGGATCTGAAAGAAGTAAGGATGTGACTCTGAGGAAAAGAAGAAAACCAAAGGGAAAGAGGCGCGCAAGTGTTCAGAATGCAACAATCATCGCGCAGGTGCGAGTCGTACAGGACTGGAGTGTGCTGTCTGTAGGCATACAGGTGGCCGGCCTGACATATATATATGCACTCATTTTTCACGCATAGCATCAAATTTCGGATTTTTGATCTCTCACAGCGTATGTCACCTTCATCGTAAAATTTTCTCTCTTTTTCGCTTTTCCTTTGCTGTCGCGCTACTGTCAAGGTACCTGGACTTGCGTGGTTAAACTTGCACGCCAAAGTCCTATGCAGCACATAACACTTGCGCGACACATCCATACTTGTCCGCCAGAATTAGACTTGCGCGCATTAATGCCTTTTCCATTTTTTTCAAATTACTCACATATTTTATGAAAAATCAACTCACTTAAGAATTAATTATTCGACCTTTGTGCAGATTCAATGGATCCCAAGAGAATCGGAACGAATGATGAACTGGAAAGCAAAAGAATTGAAGATTTGATGGACATAATTGGCCTTGATTATTATACCGTTTTTGAATGTACTCTCCCAGAATTATCCAAGTAATTGAAGAAGCATAATATTAATTTCCTGCACAGCATCTATCTGCCTCTGTTTGGCCATGGTCATCTGCAATATGTCGATATTATAGAGGCAAAGAACTATCTCCCGCATTCCTGGTTTCTGTCATATACCAACTTTTCTTCAGCAAATGTATCAATCGCAGGAACATTTTCTAATGCTGGAACACTAAAGAAAGCCTATATAATGCATCATACCTCGTGTGGACCAGATATGAAACCTCACAAACATGAGGTGCAACCACATTGTTATCCCTCAATCTTTCAAAATTCTCAGATGGATCAATCCAAAGGCTAGAAGAAGAAATGATAATTCCGTTCTGGAGGAGGGGTGAAGCCAACTTGGATGTGGGCTTATTGGGTGCGACAAACTTGTGAAGAGTTTATCGAGGATCTGATGGGAGCTGCAATTTATGAAGCGGTCTGGGCTGGGAAGACGTATGTTTATAGGAATGATAATTTTGCACCAGAGTTTCTTAGCCACTAGAGCCCAAAAACTAATTCTTTCCATCTGAACCATGGAGAATTAGGCATTAGTTTGTGGGATATCTACAGGATCTTAGGGGTTCCAATTTTGGGGGATATGTATGACGAATTCATCCCCCCAAAGGAAACCTTGAATTATCCGGAGAAGACTCCGGATTTGGTTCGAGAGTTATTGAAGATTTATCATAAGCTCAAAAACTCAAAGACTTCAAAGACGCATTCTAGAAGGGATATTCATCTAGATGAATGGATGGATGTGTTTCTCAAGAAGAGGAGGGAAAAGGGTCCCACCTGTACTCGTCCTAATAGCTTCCCTAGAGCGGATAAGAGAGGTGCTCCTGGCACATTCTGGCCGACTCTGGAAGTAGGAGAGTTTGAGAAATGGGGGTATGAAGTGAATCATAAAATCCCGGAGAAGACCCGTCTGGTAGGCTTTTTATCCTTATGGCTCAATGTCTATCTTTTTCTAGTCAGAGATTCGAAGGGAGGTGTCAGGCCAGAGACCTTCGTTCTGGCAGCCAAGTTGGCTAAGAGGAAGATGGTGGGGTTGTATACCCCAGTTTTGGAATAGATTCACAGGATCTTACTCCACGTCTATATGGGTAAGTCTCCTTTGATAATAGTGGGACCATTCCATGTTTTATGGGGATGGATCTCCACTCACTTCCGGACATATGCTGTTCAGAACGGAATACAGATTCCTGGAAGTTCTTTCAGGCCTTCTGTTCAAGCCTTCTCTGGAATCTGTCCTTTTTCCCTCAATGCCTATGATATTAGGCCAAATATGGGTATGCATAAGGAATTCAACTTCTTTCCCTATGGAAATCCACCGACATGGCGATTTTTTGATGATGGGTCAGCCAGCTTGGAACAGAGGTCTTATATGCTGGCCTGCAGAGATGGTGTACTGGACACCAGAATTGATGGGGAAATTATATGTGATCCCTATGCTCTATATCGATTTGCACGCCAATTCAAGTGACTGTAGACAACTATGGTATCTCCTCCAGTGCATGTCCGGTCAGACCAGCATCCAATGGTTTCCCGACAACTATGGTTTCTAATGGCTATGGAAAGAACTGGGGTAGTTTTTGACTTACCAAATGATAAAGTGGTAAGCAATTTGACCATATGGTATGCTAAAAACGGGATAGCATCATATCCTGAGGCAATATTGAATAATCCTATTTATCTGGTAGGGAAGAAGAAGAGAACCATTGAGAAAGAAACAATTCAAGTGGTAGGTGATTCTTCCACTCCTGAAGCTGGTTCACCGAGTTCTTCAACCGGGGCCGATTCATCAGATTCTCAGGAAATATAATATGTGTCAAAGCGGCCATGTGCTATATATAATCCTCCTATCAGAATCAAGAGAGCTAATCTATCAACTCCTGGTGAGTTACTTTATTGAGGCAATTTAATTTCTAGTAACTCTATAGTGTAACAAGTTTTCATTCTCTTTTTATAGTTGCAGGATCTAGAATGAAATTAAAATCCAAGATTGTAGGACCCTCTTCGCAGCCTTCTAGTACACCTGCATATCTATGACCAGAGGCCATCCAGACATGGCAGGATGTATACTACGATACAAAAACTATCTGGCTAGAGCTATGTGAATGGATACATCTTCCTGAAATAGGGACTCTTCAGGCTCCTGCAAATATTCATTTCAAGGATAAACCTGATGAAGTAAGATCCTATGTCAAAAAGTTGAGGACCTATATACATGCCAACGATGATTCAATCCCTATCTCCAAGTGGGTGAAGGAAATGATGGATCATGGTGCTACAGATGAGGAGTGGCATGAGTACGTGGCTCCTGAAGATGTAAGTTTTCTTTCCTTATTTACATTGCAACTCGATTTCAGTCAAAGATTTGTTACTCAAGGAAATTACTTTCTTTATCCTATAGCATGCAAGGAAAGGAACTACTGAAGTTCCTTCACCATAGTATAGCCCTGGTGGTACTGCCATCGGGGCTACTGCTGAATCTCCTCATGAGTCGGGCGAGATATCTCCAGGCCAGCAGACCATGAATGAGGAGTTGGACATGGCTTTCCATTCTCCCATTCAGGTACCTATAATGAAGACTGCTGACACTCCCAAAAATCCAAAGGGACAAAGGCCTCAGAGGAAGAAGTCCACAACTAAACGCTTCATTAGTAGTGGTAAGTCCTTCAGATAATCATGAGTTTTAAACTATGAAAAGATTGTTCACCTTCCTTAGGATTACATGGGATTCATCAATTTCCCCTTTGAGGGAGAGGATTGATCCTCCTTTGAGGACCACAGAGAGTGTTGTGGAACAAACACAAATTTAGGCTGACTTGGCCGCTTATGAGAAAGAGCCAACATATATTCCCAGTACTGCTCCTGTTGCTGCTACAAGTAGAGAAGAACCTGCTTCTGGAAATTTAACAATGCTTCATACAATGCTTCATTAAATATTGAATGAAAACATCAACTAACTTCTGTTATGTGATATTTTAGGTATAACACCTGCACCAGAATTATTGGTGGCCACGACAACTGAATCTACCATCCTTCCTGAAGAAGCTGTCCAGGGTCAGGGGGCGCAGAATGAGGGTCACCAAGAAGACACATCAAATGCTTCCACTAGTGAGACTAACCAACATTCTGAAATATCATTGGATGAAATGATGAATCTTGTCATTTCTTTCGAAGAATGTTTTGATCATGATAAGTTATCATGTGATTTAGAAGATCTTGGGCATGAGTGTTATCCTTCGTTCGGTATTTTTTTTTTATAATTTACACTTTTAATCATGACGGAAAATAATATGCAGTTCCATCCAATGTAGATGTTGAACTACCAATTCCTGAAGAGGGTGTGGAAATTGATGTCAAACCTACCATTGAAGAAACATTATCTCAAGTGGAGCTAAACCCAGTAAACCCTCCTGAGACCCATCTTGAAGATCCTGTTGAAACTGGGAAAGATGGGGAGGAGTCTTCTCATGCTGTTGATATACTGTTAGGTAATGATTGTACTGAGTTTTCAAGATAGAAAACCAACTTTCATTGTTCTATGAAACTAACCATACATTTAATTGATGAAACAGGGCTATCAAGATTAATGTCTAGATCTAGAGGTGAAATCTCAACTTCCACCCAAACAGCAGTAGAAGGCGAAGCAACCAGGGTCAGGGGGGGAGGATCAGAACAAGGCACTTCCTTAAGTTCATTAATCCCAGATTACATTCCCCCCTGTGATGATGATGTCGAATCAGAACTAGAGGTGCTTAAGGCGCTCATCTTTTCTTGACACAAGGCATGGAACAACATATAGAAAATCATATCTGAAGTGCCTCTTGAAGAGCTTCCATCAATGATTTCCTGATTGTAGTCCCTGTTCATCATGCTAGGACTTGGTGGTTTTGGATATGAAAAGATCCATGCCGTGGTGAAATATGCCATTTTAAAAAGGGAACAAGAGCAAAAGTGTCATGAAGATCTAACCAGGGTGAGGCTGTCAGCCAGTATATGTGAATTTGAGGCTACAGTATCCTGATCCGAGGCTGACTATGCTACCAGAATGAAAGAGCTGAAGCATAAAATCAAAGATAAAGTCATCCAGCAGATGAACCTCCAACAACAGTTAGATGTTGTTACTGGGGAACTTGACAAACTCAATAATTCATTGGAGGGAGGTTAAACGAATGGTATGAAGGCCATCGCGGATGCCAAGAAAACACTTCATTAGGCTGAAAAGTGTGAAGTTGTTCAGGTGCATGAGATTCAAGTAGCTATTGATGAAGCTCGGGATGTTGTTCATCAAGTGAAGACTTATATTGATAGCCTCTTGTAATTTCTTAGAAAAGAGAAGAGACTCCAGTCTGTGGATGTCCTTCTAATTATTGTGCATCAAATGGAAAGAATGATTTCATCTTCAATCACTTGTGTATGCATTTTCCTTTGCTACCTGCTTTAGATTTTACCTAAGCCAATGGGCCTAGTAAGCATAGTTTGATTTTTACTTGGATTAATATAAATAACCCTACAAACTTTGAATCTTTTAATTGCTCAAAATTACCTAAATCATACAAAATGTATGTTTAGTGAGATGGAACATGACTTTTATTCAGATTTCCCTTGACTTTTGTGGGCAGTTTAAAGTCATGCACGTCAGACATAAAAAGGTTAATGTTGAAGGTCTAAATAGCTTTGACTAAATGGATTAAAAATTGACTCGATTCCTTGATAATTTTTTTAAAAACACATCACAACACTCAAGTATGATGGAAAATATGTAAACTATGAGTTAAGAAAATTTGAATCTGAGGAATGATATAAAAAGGGATAAAAGGCATTAAAAGAAGTAGTTCCCATGAATGAAGTTACCATTATTTAACAAACCCGTTAGGGGGTTGAATTATGTAGGGCCGCCTAAGGGCATTTGCAGCATAGTCAAATAATAATATCTTTTGGATGAAAAGTATGTTATGTAGACTGTTTATGCAAGGCCGCCTAAGGGCACGTGCTACATAGTCAGGCAAAAGAACTCTCGAAAATTTACTTTTCTACTGCTAAGAAGCCAGTGAATGTTTATGGAGATTCATATTTTCCAAAGCATAGAGTTTGTTGTATGAAGAGAGGTACTTGAATATGGGAAAGATATTTCCAAACAATATTTTTTTAGAACTGGATGAATGTCACTCCTACGAAGGTCTGACCCAAACGTAGGGAAGAGAAAATATAAACCATAGACTTGAATATTTTCAGAATATGAAAAATATTATGAGACAAATATGTAAAGAATGGCTATTTTTGTGGATCCCTACATATCTTCGTTAAGATAACTAAGAAAAAAAAGAGTTTTTGTCCTATGAATGAAATTACCATTATTTAAAAAACTCGTTAGGGGGTTGAATTATGCCGGGACACCTAAGGGCATTAACTGCATAGTCAAATAATATCATCTTTTGGCCAACAGGTCTATTGTGTAGACTATTTAGGCAAGGCTGCCTAAGGGCACGTGCTGCATGGTTAGGAAAAATAATTCTCAGAATTTGGACATTTTGTGGTTAGAAGTCAGGAAAAAGGGTTATGAAGATCTGAAAATATTTAAGGTTAGGATTATGACACATAAA
Source organism: Viscum album (assembly GCA_963277665.1). Lineage (NCBI taxonomy): Eukaryota > Viridiplantae > Streptophyta > Magnoliopsida > Santalales > Viscaceae > Viscum > Viscum album. The sequence goes on from OY728123.1 coordinate 1,772,584,509, forward strand.
AAATGGGTATTGTTCAATGTATGTAAATATACATAAATCAATGCTAACCATAATCATGTTGTGGCTGGGTCCTGAATTAAAATTTTGAACTTCACTACGTATCCCATAATGATGGGAATCAAGCCATACGTAGTTCTTGAACTACATTTTAACATCATGCGGGAAAAAAGGATTGGAGATATTAGTTTATGGTCATAGAGTTCAGACAATTATAAGAAATACATAGTGTGTGTTTTCATCGGGGAATTTTCAGCCAAGGGACTGAAAGTGGAATTTGGGGTTAGGCCTAAAAAAATTGGGGTTGGATTTGAGGGACACTCAAATGTTCCTACGTATCCCATAAGGATGGGAATCAAGCCCACGTAGTTCTAGAAATACCCTCTATACAAATTTGGTTCGTACATGTGAAAGGTGAAAGGGGGATTTAGTGCAATGATGGTTTAACCCAAGATAAATGGTTTAGGTATTTCCATGTATGGACATAAATTGTTTTTGGTATATAACATGATTTAAAATCAATTTAAATAATGATTCCCTCTCATGTGAGGGTATCAAAGAATATTGTAGTTTATTGTCATACAGGACAAAAATGTTATACAGTTTAACATCGTATAACAAGGAAGAAGGTGAACCAATGTAAAGATATTGATTCTAGGGGCGGTTTCATGAATCAACATCATATGAGATGAAGGTGAACCGATGTGAAGAGATTGGTTTGGGGCTTGAACCTTAGGAGTTTTCCTACGTACCCAACCAGGAAGGCAAGGATCAAAGTCCGCATAGTTCAATTAAAGAATGAATTAATGATCAATATTTTCTTGGGGACAACCACCTAAAACAAATAGTGTTGGGACTTACACATGGTTAGTATCCCAGAGAGAGTGTTATGGTTGATGTTTTCTCTAAGATCACATGAGTCATACTCGGTGTGAGAAAAAAGAGGTAGCAACAACCCTAACGATGCACAGTTTAATTTCATGTAGGACATATGAAGGGACTATGCAGTTTAAAGTCTTGCAGTTAGGACCATTGGTGCTGCATAGTTTAATGTCATGTAGCTGGGACAAAGTACAGTTTAATGTCATGTAGGATGTATTAAAGGATATCTATACAATTTAGCATCATGTAGTTAGGACGATGGGGACAATACAGTTTAATGACATGTTGGAAAAAATTAGGACTGTGTAGTTTAATTTCATGCAGTAAGGACAAAAGAGGACACATTTTAATGTCATGTTGGACGTATTAGGAACTTTTTCACAGTTTAACGTCATGTTGGACAAAAGAAGGATGATACAGTTTAGCGTCATGTTGGACGAAAGTGCAAATAGTTTATGGTCATATGCATGGACCGTAGATGGTGCAATTTAATGTCTTTCTGGACATAAGATACTTCTGTACAGTTTAGCGTTATGTAGTTAGGACGTCTCAGTTTAACGTCGTGTGGGACGAAAGTAATACAAATAGTTTAACGTCGTATGTATGGACCGTGGATGGTTATGCAGTTTAACGTCATGCTGGATGTAAGGGACATGCAAACAGTTTAAGGTTGTATGCATGGACCGTAGATGGTGTAGTTTAATGTCTTGCTAGACAAAAGATTTAACGCCCCAACCCCAGTTACCTAGAGTCAGTGCATTATTACATAACATTGGCATGATCACAAGAAAGATAAAATCATGAAAGACCGATTGGTTTAGTTGCCTCGGAAACACTAGATATATTTATAAAGTTTTACATTACATCATAAGGTGAAAAAATACTACAACAACATATTCTCCATATCCCACACTCATATCCCCACATACTATCTCTGCAGGTCATTCAAAAATTACTTCTTCACATCCTGGGAAAAATAAAACATAGAAAAGGGCTGAGCTCAAATGCCCAGTAAGGATAACAATATAGAAAAAACTTTCATAAATAAGAATAAACATTTAAGGCAATGTATAAATTAAAACAAAAGACTTTTAAACTTGAGATTCAACATAGTATGGCAAAAATAAAATGAAATAATTCCATTTACTTATTCACATGGGTATTATACTAATCAAATAATCACAAGCAATATCAATTACCACTTTCATAATGATGGAATTCATAATCCCAAACTTTTATAACCACATAGCCAAGGCCTCGTGCCAAGACTACAAATAATATTTTGCCAAGGCCTTGTGCCAAGACACTAGTTTGTCTCATGAGACCTACCGATGCATCGAGGAGCTATAGCGGGCTCCACCCGTCACATATTAAGTCAAATTCCTTCCCATATGAAAAGGTTTAAACATAACATAAACATTCGTATTAAAACTAGCAAACGAAATGTCAATACTTTTACCATAAACTATGAACGGTATAAAAATATCACATCCATAGTTAAACATATCACAAAACATTGAATACAATATATAAGTTTTGTATCATAATAAATAAACTTCAAATAAGCGTAAAATCCACCAAAGGATGTTGACATAGATGAAATCAAAACTCTTTTTAGAGAAATATCTCTTTCTATTTTGAAATAATTTAAGAGTAATATATTTATGAAATAAAACATTTTCTTTGAAAATATTCTTATAAGCTTGTAAGGGAAGCTTCGACGATTTTATAACGGAGGAAAATAACTGCATCCGCCGTATAAGTTAAAAAAACATTCTTAACTTAATTCTGTCCAAAAGGTTAAAAAGCACCTTGTTTGGAAAACGACAGAAAGATTCCTTTATAAACCACTTATAAAAAGTCAAACAATGGTATAAATGACATTAACCCATATTCTTGTAAATATTAATTTTTTTTTGAAATACATTTTTAAGAAACATGGATGTGGATGATAAAGAGATCCCAGTAGATTATTACGTATAAACAACCTCGAATAATGAAGAGATTGTGAAATAAACCCTTACCTTGTACTTTTCCTTGGTTGAGGGTAGGTTAAACTCTTGTATAATGGTGAAATAATTGTTATTGAATTATAAAAGAATCATATATATTAATATGATATCATATATGATCTTTTAACATTGTTTTGTTAATAATATCTTAGTATTATCGTCGTTTCGGGTGTTAACTTACTCATTTCATTTTATATGTTTTGTTACGTAAGCCATGTTTGTCATGGATAGGTTGTATCTTATTCATATTCAGAATGATATCAAGTCCTTTAACATTATTTTTAAATCATCAAATGATAATTATACTTGAATGGATATGATGGAGAATGAATCTCATCACGTTCATGGAGACGGTAGTCCGTACGTACGCACGAGCGACAATATCATTAGTTTGATATTCAAATAATATATAATTGGATAGTATATCATATATACAGAATCATTATCATGTTATATTTATTATTTAAATGAGTTACACATCATTATTATACCCATACAAATAATAATATATTGAATAACAATTTCACCATGACGTGGAGACGGTAAGCCGTACGTACGCACGTATGGTGACATGTTATTAAAAGGGTGGATAGAATACTGAATATGGATGTACCATATTTATAATAACATAACAATATATATAAGATACTGGAGTTATTATTTTATAATGGTAATAACAAAGAAATAAGAAATGGATGAAGAAATGAATTTGAAAAAAGGTGGTGAAAACATTACCTCTTCTTCGGGTTCTTCATTTTGATTTTATCAAAAGGGCTCTTTAGGTTGGCTTTCTGATCAAAATAAGGCCTATAGGTTGTATTGAGGGAAGTTGATAGAGTATTAGGGTAGAGTTTGGCCAAACCAAAAGGCTTTGAATGTGTGAAGTAATGAGAAGGGGGAGTGCCCTTTTATAAGAGGGGTGAGGGGCACATTTGGAAAAGCTAGAAATATTAATTTATAATAAATTCATATTCGGTTTCAAATGGCTCCAAAGTTGATTATTCAAAGAGTAAGGTGGGTATAGGTCGAAATACATTCAACAAATAGAATTTAGACAGGTGTGGGTTACTATATTAACCTTATCTGTTAGTTTTAACTCTTAGTTAATTAGTTTGACATTTACCATGTCACTTTGTATTTTTATATTATATAGTTAATAGACTTACTATATACATCCAATAGACCCCTAAGTGGTCTATTAATGATACACCTATCATGATATAAGTCTCTTGGATGAACCTTAGATTTTTAGGAATTTAATATCAATTAATAATATAATATTGTTTTTAAAAACTCTTTTATGTCAATTTTGACACTATTCAGTAGTTGATTTTTGTGAAACTTATAACAGAATGATTACTTCGAAAAAAGTCAATTAAATCAATCCTAATATTTCATATTATCCTAGATAATTATTTTAATTCATTAAAAGTATCAAATTATATTTATTTGGGTATTTATAATATCACTTATTTTAATGTTTCACTATTATGGTAATTACTGCATCATCATTGTGTCATAAATAAATTAAATTATGACATGTCTAAAAATTATAAATAAAATATTAATATGTAGGAAATATTTTTATCTTTCTAATGAATATTTACAATCGAATTTCTCTTATGTATAACCCTATATTAAAAATATTTTAGTAAATACACTTTGATTTCAACTCTTTTAACTCTTCATTGAATTAAATAATAATAAATGTCTTAATCTAAACCAAGTGGGCCTAAATGATAATATTTTATTGCTATGGTTGTTTTTTGTCAAGATAAACTTGTAAAATAGAATCAGGACATGTGTTAGGGTAATATTAATATCATTTTTACACTTAATTACCCTAATTACTTTTAACTGTGGTAAATAAATGTAAAAAGTTACTATTCACCAAAAAATATTTTCATCTCATTGAAACTCATTTTAATTATTCAATATTAACCATGTCTCTCGGATTTTCGAAATTCCATTCACAGAATCGGTAAAATTAAGTTTTATTAAAAATTCAATTTTTTAACTACCACTTAGTAGTTTCACTATTCATCAAAAATTGAAGTTTTTCAGAATAATGCCAAAATTTCACCCAAAGCTATAATTGATATTCCGAATTCAAAAATGATTTCTATTTTACAAAATTAAAATCATATAAGTTTCATTAATTAATTTTATAATTAAATCCCGCTGTCACAAAAAATAGTGTGTTTTTAAGAAACAATATATACCAAAAGATTGAAAATTGTTTAGGTCCAATTTCAAAGTGAAATTAATTCTAATGAACACCATTGGATAAAATGGTAAGAATATATTCTAATTATAATTTAAACCCACTAAATAATATAATTTATCAATATAAATTATTTTGATTAAAAAAGTTGTTTTTAAGAATTTTTCACTATTCATAAAAATAGGATGTTCTCAGAAAAGTACCAAAAATTCATCTTAGGATAATTTCGATATTCTGAAACCAAAAATGAAGTACATTTTGAAATATAAAATTTTTATAATTTCAAAAAGCAGGTATTAATATTCATAACGGCTAGTTTGATTGGTTGTTGTGTGTTAGAACTCGATGTTGCGTACAACACACGCTATCGCATTATTCAAAAAGAAGTGTACCGTAGAAGCTTGGGGTGTTACATTATCCCCTCCTTCAAATAATTTCGTCCTCGAAATTTCCAGAATACTACCACATGAAAAGACTCAGGTGGTTCTTCTTCATAAGTTCCTCGGGTTCCCACGTTTCCTCTTCCATCTTATGGTTTCTCCACAAAACTTTTACCAGACATGTTGTCCGGTTTCTCAGTACTTGTTCTCTTGTATCAAGAATCCTGACGGGCTCTTCACAATAAGACAGATCAGTTTCCAGTTCTAATTCTTCATAGGTGAGTACATGCATTGGGTCAGTCATGTATTTCCTTAATAGAGATACGTGGAACACATCGTGAACTTTGGAGAGACTTGGCGGCATTGCCAATCAGTAAGCTACAACCCCAATTCGTTGTAAAATTTCGAAAGGTCCGATGTACCTAGGACTCAATTTACCTTTCTTACCAAAACATATGACTCCCTTCCATGGAGATACCTTCAGGAAAACATGATCACCGTCTTGAAATTCCAAATCCTTTCTTCGATTATCAGCATAGCTCTTTTGCCTACATTAAGCTGCTTTGATGTGATTTTAGATTACCTTCACCTTTTCCATCGTTTCCTCCACCAGTTCTTGGACTACATGTTTTCTTTCACCAAAATCATCCTAACAAGTTGGTGTGCGACATCTCTTTCCGTATAACGCTTCATATGGCACCATTTGAATACTAAAATGGAAGCTATTGTTATAGGAAAATTCTATCAAAGGTAAATATTGATCCCACATACCCTGAAAGTCAAATGAGAAAGATCTCAACATGTCTTCTAAGATATGAATAGTCCGTTATGATTTTCCATCTATCTGAGGGTGGTAGGAAGTTCTCAAATTATGTTCAGTATCCAGGGATTTCTAAAGACACTTCCAGAATCTTGAAGTAAAACGAGGATCATGATCAGAAACAATCGATAGGGGTACTCCATGAAGTCTCACAACTTCATTAATATATAGTCTTGCTAGACGTTCCAGTGGTAGAGCTTCTCTTATAGCAAGAAAATGTACTGACTTGGTAAGGAGATCAACAATAACCCATATTACATCATTCCTTCTAGGAGTCTTTGGTATCCCCATGACAAAGTCCATCGTAATATTGTCCCATTTCCACTCTGGTATGGGAAGAGGTTGCATGACTCCTCCAGGCTGTTGTCTTCCAGCTTTCACTTGTTGACAAACCATACATCTTGACACAAAATCAGCTATCTCCCTCTTCATGTTGTCCCACTAAAAATGTTCCTTCAAATCTCTATACATTTTGGTGCTCCCAGGGTGTATAGAGAAATTGGAACTATGAGCATCATCCATAAATTCCCTTTTTAGATCAGGTATATTAGGAACACAAAGCCTCTTCCCGAATTTCAAAATTCCATCTTCATACACAAAGTCTCTCAATCTCCCATCATTCACAGTTTTAATCTTCTTTTGAAATTCATCATCATCGGTTTGGGAACTCCTAATTCATTCTAGTAAAGATGGTTTGGAAACCATTTGAAAAAGCATTGATGTTTCACCTTCCCTGGTTATTCCCATGTCTATCTTCACTAGATCCATGAAAATTGGATCCCTTTCAATTCTCATATTGTTCAAAACTCCATGGTCTTTTCTGCTCAAAGCATATACCACCTTTTTTTCCTTCCCCGGGTGGTAGTGTATCGTACAATCATAATCCGTGAGTAATTCAAGCCATCTCCTTTGCCTCATGTTGAGTTCTTTTTGTGAGAAAATATACTTCAAACTCTTGTAATCAGTATAAATCTCACATTTTTTACCAGAGTGGTAGTGCCTCCATATCTTCAAAGTAATGATCACTCTGCTAACTCAAGATCATGAGTAGGGTAGTTTTGTTCATGAATTTTCAACTTTCGAGATGCATAGGAAATAACCCTATCATTCTGCATAAGGACACAACCAATTCCTTTCTTCGATGCATCACTATAAATAACAAACCCATCATTCCCTGATGGTAGAGTAAATATAGGATCCTTGACTAATCTTCTCTTCAGTTCTTCAAAACATTCTTCACACTCTTTTGTCCAAACAAATTTAACCCCTTTACGTGTGAGCTTCGTTAATGGGTTAGCCAATCGGGCAAAATTCTAGACGAAACGTCGATAATAACCTGCCAAACCAATAAAACTACGTACCTCAGTTATATTCGTTGGTGCTGGACATTCTTGGATTTCCTTAGTCTTAGAAGGATCAACAGAGATTCCATCTTTAGAGACAATATGGCCAAGAAAATAAATCTCATGAAGCCAAAATTCACACTTGCTAAACTTTCCATATAATTCATGTCTTCTCAGAGTCTTCAGGATAATGCGCAAGTGATTTTCATGATCTTAGTAGCTTTTGGAGTATACCAAGATATCATCAATAAATACCACCACAAATTTATCAAGATACTCCTTGAAAATTCTATTCATCAGATCCATGAATACAAAGTGTGCATTAGTCAATCCAAAAGGCATTACAGTAAACTCTTAATGCCCTTACCTGGTTCGAAATGTTGTCTTCGGAATGTCTTCTTTCTTCACACACAACTGATGGTATCCAGATCGAAGGTCAATCTTTGAAAAGTATTGAGCTCCATGCAGTTGGTCAAATAAATCATCAATGCGAGGTAGGGGATACTTTTTCTTTATTATTAAAGCATTGATATCCCTGTAGCCGATACATAACCTCATGGATCCATCTTTCTTTTTAACAAAAAGAATAGGGGCTCCCCATGGAGAAACACTAGAGAGAATAAATCCTTTATTACTCAATTCCTCTAGTTGTTTCTTTAGTTTGACTAATTCTACAGTAGCCATTCTATAAGGGGTCTTCAATATAAGCCTTGATCCAAGAATTAAATCAATGGAAAAATCAACTTCTCGTTCTGGAGGATGTCCAGGTAAATCATCCGGAAACATATCTACATATTCATTAACAACGGGTACATACTCTATTTGAATATTTATTTCCTCACCCATAGTCATTTCATTCTCTTCCTCCCCAATAATTGAATTTAGTTGAGCTATTGGGGGTGGATCTAGATAAGAATTAGGTGGTGACGATACTGCTCTAAAGATAATGTGTTCCTTATCATCATCATCAAGAATCATAACCTCTTTATTCTTACAATAAATCTTCGCATCATAGTCCGAAAGACAGTCCATACCGAGGATTATATCAAACTTAATCATAGGTATGACGATGAGATCAGCAGATAAAGAACATTTATGTGCTCTAATGGGGACTGATTCACAAAACATTGTTGCAATGATACTTCCCTTAGGAGATCTAACTAACAACTCCCTTGTTAAATAAAATTGGAAATATCTAATTTTCTTAGAAAACTGGGAAGAGATGAAACAATGTGATGATCCAGAATCAAATAATGCATTTTCTAAACTTGAGGAAACCATTAAATTACCTTCCACCAAGTCTTTCGGAGCTTCTACCTCAGCAGTAGTGATAGCAAAGCTTGGCCTTGATCCCTTGGAATTTTTTGAGGTAAGTTCCCCTGACTCTTAAGACATTAATTTTCATAATGCCCCATCTCCCTGCAATTGTAGCACTAAACATGTAGCTTCCTTCTTCCCTTTGCAATCACGAGCTTGGTGGCCTTTTTCACCACACTTGTAACAGACTCTCATTCCCTTCAAGCAAGTACCGGTGTGTTTCTTCCCACATTTACCACATGATGGATATCCAACATTTCCATTCTTCCACTTATTTCCATTCCCAGATTGATCAACATATCTCTTATTCTCTTTCTTTTCTTTAAAGTCATAAGACTTAGAGAATTCCTTTTCGGTCTTGATAGCACATGAGACAATGTCTTCGTATGACGAGAAGGATTGTGATACTAATGCTCGACGGAGAAATGGTTTTAACCCATCAAAGAAATGATAAATCTTATTTCTTGGGTTACATATATAATCTCCAACATAAATTGTTAACCCTGTAAAGTTAGCCTCATACTTTGTGACATTCTCATCCTCCTTTTGACTTAGACTCAGAAACTACCTTTCCCTATCTACTCGATGGTCGTGAGGAAAGTATTTTTATAAAAACAAATCTTTGAACTCCCTCTATTCCATATTTGATACTTCATCATCTTCCTTCGTATTTTGAATAAATGACCACCATTGATCAGAATCTCCAGTGAGGCGGTAAACTGCCATGATAACTTTTTCCCTTTCACTACTCCCCAAAGCATGAAATATTTTCTCTAGGGAAAATATCCATTGATCAGCTACTAAGGGATTTGTACTCCCATTGAATGTTGGTGGTTGTTGCCTCATGAAGCGATCTAACATGGATCCTCCATGCTGTGGATCAGAGTGCTCCATACGGGTAAGGTTATTATTCATAACCTGAGTAAGTTGTCCCAGTATGGTGATTAGCTGATCGACACCAGTTGCATCACCATCTCCACTATAATTATCTTGAGTAGGAGGGAAATCCCTACATGGAGTGTTTGCATTGATACAGTTTCCATTTCTTCCACTAGGCGCCATTTCTAAACAATGGAATAAACTAGATCAGTTTATGAAACAAAATACATAATCCCATACTTATAAAACAATTAACATAAATTGAACAATTTATGGATATAATCCATAATCATAAAAATGTTTTCTTTGAGGAAGTATATACTCATAAACCCTTCATATTTATTTGTAAATAAAATGAGATTTATCCTAATCATATCCCCCGGCAGTGTCGTAACCAAGAGTACAACAAGGCCCGTTGTCATGCACCAGTTCCCGTTCGAGTCTAGCTCAAGGAGGTGTTTTCGGGTTTTACCCCTAGGTACATATTTTCCAGAGCCGCCTCTACCTGCTCGTATCCAGACAGGGATGTATTGCTCGGAATCCTCACAAAATCTCTACAATACCAAAATTCTAGGAAGTTATTCTATACTAATCCTCAAAGGTCATCTTATGTCTACGTGATCTAATCAGAGTTTATCTAAATCTAGTTTCCAAGGTTTGTACTAAACTTCCTCTGATACCAACTGTAACGCCCCGACCCCAGTTACCTAGAGTCAGTGCATTATTACATAACATTGGCATGATCACAAGAATGATCAAATCTCGAAAGACCGATTGGTTTAGTAGCCTTGGAAACACTAGATATATTCTTAAAGTTTTACATTACATCATAAAGTGAAAAAATAGTACAACAACAAAGTCTCCATATCCCACACTCATATCCCCACATACTATCCCTGTAGGTCATTCATAAATTACTTCTTCACATCCTGGGAAAAATAAAACATATAAAAGGGGTGAGCTCAAATGCCCAGTAAGGATAAAAATATAGCGGAAACTTTCGTAAATAAGAATAAACATTTAAGGCAATGTATAACTTAAAACAAAAGCCTCTTAAACTTGAGCTTCAACATAGTATGGAAACAATAAAATGAAATAATGCCATTTACTTATTCACATGGATATTCTACTAATCGAATAATCACATGCAATATCAATTACCACTTTCATAATGATGGAATGCATAATGCCAGACTATCATAACCACATAGCCAAGGCCTCGTGCCAAGACTACAAATATGATTTTCCCAAGGCCTTGTCCGAAGACACTAGTTTGTATCACGAGACCTACTGATGCATCGAGGAGCTATATCAGGCTCCACCCGTCACATATTAAGTCCAATGCATTCCCATATGAAAAGGTTTAAACATAACATAAACATTCGTATTAAAACTAGCATACAAAATGTCAATACTTTTACCATAAACAATGAATGGTATAAAAATAGCACATCCATAGTCAAACATATCACAAAAACTTCAATACAATATAGAAGTTTTGTATTCTAATAAATCAACTTCAAATAAGCGTAAAATCCATCAAAGGATGTTTACAAAGATGAAATCAAAACTCTTTTTAGAGAAATATCTCTTTCTATTTTGAAATCATTTAAGAGTAATATATTTATGAAATAAAACATTTTATTTGAAAATATTCTTATAATATTTTAAGTAATTCTTCGATGATTTTATAACGGCGGAAAATAACCGCACCTGCTATATAAGTTAAAAAAACATTCTTACCTTAATTCTGCCGAAAAGGTTAAAAAGCACCTTGTTTGGAAAAAGACGGAAAGATTCCTTTAGAAACCACTTATAAGAAGTCAAAAAAGGTATAAATTACTTTAACCCATATTCTTGTAAATAGTAAAAATGTTTTGAAATACATTTTTAAGAAACATGGATGTGGATGATAAAGAGATCCCAGTAGATTATTACATATAAACAACCTCGGATAATAAAGAGATTGTGAAATAAACCCTTACCTTGTACTTTTCCTTGGTTGAGGGTAGGTTAAACTTATTTATAATGGTGAAATAATTGTTATTAAATAATACAAGAATCATATATATTAATATGATATCATATATGATCTTTTAACATTGCTTTGTTAATAATATCTTAGTATTGTCGTCGTTTCAGGTGTTAACTTACTCGTTTTATTTTATATGTTTTGTTACGTAAGCCATGTTTTTCATGGATAGGTTGTATATTATTCATATTCATAATGATATCAAGTCCTTAAACATTATTTTCAAATCATCAAATGAATCTCATCGCGTTCGTGGAGACGGTAGTCCGTACGTACGCACGAGCGACAATATCATTCTTTTGATATTAAAATAATATATAATTGGATAGTATATCATATATAAAGAATCATTATCATGTTATATTTATTATTTACATGAGTTACACATCATTATTATACCCATCCAAATAATAATATATTGAATAACAATTTCACCACGACGTGGAGACGGTAAGCCGTACGTACGCACGTATGGTGACATATTATTCAAAGGGTGGATCGAATATTGAATATGGTTGTACCATATTTATAATAACATCACAGTATATATAAGATACTAGAGTTATTATTTTAGAATGGTAATAACAAAGAAATAAGAAGTGGAAGAAGAAATGAATTTGAAAAAGGGTGGTGAAAACATTACCTCTTCTTCGGGTTCTTCCTTTTGATTTGATCAAAAGGGATCCTTAGGTTAGTTTTATGATCAAACTAAGGAATCTAGGTTGTAGTGATGGAAGTTGAGAGAGTATTTGGGCAGATTTTGGCTGAACCAAAAGGTTTTGAAGGTGTGAAGTAATCAGAAGGGGGAGTTCCCTTTTATAAGAGGGGTGAGGGGAACCTTTGGAAAAGCTAGAAATATTAATTTATAATAAATTCATATTCGGTTTCTAAGGGCTCCAAAGGTGACTATTAAAATATTAAGGTGGGGATAGGTCGAAAAACATTCAACCAATAGAATTTAGACAGGTTTCGGTTACTATATTAACCTTATCTTTTAGTTTTAACTCTTAGTTAATTAGTTTGACATTTACCATGTCACTTTGTATTTTTATATTATATAGTTAATACACATAATATATACATCCAAGAGACCCATAAGTGGTCCATTAATGATACACCTATCATGATATAAGTCTCTTGGCCGATCCTTATATTTTTATTAATTTAATATACATTAATAATATAATATTTGTTTGAAAACACTTTTATGTCAATTTTGACACTATTCAGTAGTTGATTTTTCTAAAACTTATTAAAGAATGATTACTTCGAAAAAGTTAATTAAATAAATCCTAATATGTCATATTATCGTATAAAATCAGTGCAATTCATTAAAAGTCTCAAATTAAATTTATTTCAGTATTTATAATATCAATTATTTTAATTTTTCACTATTATGGTAATTACTGCATCATCATTGTGTCATAAATAAGTTAAATTATTTAATGCCTAAAAATTATAAATAAAATATCATTATGTAGGAAATATGTTTATCTTTCTAATGAATATTTACAATCGAATATATCTTATGTATAACCCTATATTGAAAATGTTTTAGTAAATAAACTTTGATTTTAACTCTTTTAACTCTTCTTTGAATTAAATAATAATAAATGTCCTAATCTAATCCAAGTGGACCTAAATGATAATATTTTATTCCTAAGGTTGTTTTTGGTCGAGATACACTTGTCCAATAGAATTAGGACATGTGTTAGGGTAATATTAATATCATTTTTACCCCTAATTAAACTATTTACTTTTAACCGTGGTAAATAAAAGTAAAAAGTTACTATTCACCAAAAAATATTTTCATCTCATTGAACCACATTTTACTTCTTGATATTAACAGTGTCTCTAGGATTTTCAAAATTCCATTCACAGAAGCGGTAAAATTACGTTTTATGAAAAATTCAGTTTTTTAACTACCACTTAGTAGTTTCACTATTCATCAAAAATTGATGTTTTTCAGAACAATGCCAAAATTTCACCCTAAGATATAATTGATATTCTGAATTCAAAAATGATGTCTATTTTACAAAATTCTAAACATATAAGTTGCATTAATTAATTTTATAATTAATTCCCGCTGTCACAACAAATAGCGTGTTTTTAAGAAACAATATATACCAAAAGATTGACAATTGTTTAGGTCTAATTTCAAAGTGAAATTAATTCTAATGAACACCATTGGATAAAATGGTAAAAATATAATCTAATTACACTTTAAAACCACTCAATAATATAATTTATCACTATAAATTATTTTGATAAAAAAAGTTGTTTTTAAGTATTTTTCACTATTCATAAAAATTGGAAGTTCTCAGAAAAATACCAAAAATTCATCTTAAGATAATTTCGATATTCCGAAACCAAAAATGAAGTCCATTTTGAAATATAAAATATATATAATTTTAAAAAGCAGGTATTACTATTCATAACGACTAGTTTTATTACTCGATGTTGCGTACAACACACACTATCGCATTATTCAAAGAAAAGCGTACCATAGAAGCTTGGGGTGTTACAAAAGAGACATCTGTACAGTTTAGCGTCATGTATTTAGGACTTCATAGTTTAACATCGTGTGGGACGAAAGTATTACACATAGTTTAAGGTCATATGTATGGACCATGGATGGTTATGCAGTTTAACAACGTGCTGGACGTAAGGGACATGAAAACCGTTTAAGGTCGTATGCATGGACCATAGATGGTGTAGTTTAATGTATTACTAGACATAAGAGACTTCTATACAATTTAGCGTAACTTTATGTGGGATGAATGTAATACAAATAGTTTAAGGTCATATGTATGGACCGTTACAATGTATTTTGTGTTTATACAAAATAACTCTTCAGAAATATGGCATTGGTTGGATTAGTGATGAGTTCTCCATCCATTGAGATTAATGAATATACTCCATTGGAGTAGACCTTATGTATTTAATATGGTCCTTCCCATTTTGGTTCAAGCTTGGGAGGTTTCTGTCCTGGTATCATTGGAGTTCTGAGAACCAATACCAATTGTCCCTGAATGAATGAATGAAGACAGACTTTTTTGTTGAAAGCTCGTGATATTCGATTCTGATAGACTTCCAAGTGGTGCAAAGTGCAAAATCGTTTCTCATCTAACTGTTCCAATTCATTCAATCATTTTTGAGATTTCTCATCTATAGATCACTGATCACAAATGGCAAATCTGAGTGAAGGAAATTGAATTTCAATAGGTAAGACTGCTTCTGTTCCATAAACCAGTGAATATGGAGTTGACCGCATTGTAGTGCTTGTGGTAGTTTGATAAGACCATAAAGAATGAAAGAGTTTATCTGGCCATGAACTCTTATCTTTATTCACCATCTTTTGCAGTATATTTGATAGAGTCTTGTTGAAGGATTCTATCTAGCCACTGGCCACTGCATGATACCGAGATTAATGATTGGATTTGATGTTTTATTCTTGATACAACTTCTTTAACTTGGACGAACAGAAGTTGGTGCCATTTTTTGTCAATATGGTATGAGGGACACCAAATCTGGTAATAATGTTAGAATTGATGAATCTAACAATGCTTTTAGAACTAACTTCTTTGAGAGGTATTTCCTCTGCCCATTTGGAAAAGAAGTCAGTAGCAGTAAGAATATACTTAAACTGCTTGGCTGTAGCTGAAGGGTAAGGTCCCACCACATCCATTCCCCATGTGGCAAATGACCATGAGTATTTAGATGTATGAAGAAACTCTGGAGGTTGATGAATGATGTTGGCATGTACTTGAAAAAAATGACACTTCTTTGTGAAATCAACACAATCTTGTATCATTGAAGGCCAAAAGTATCCAAGCCTTCGAATCTGATCTGATAGTCTATGTACAGACTGGTGGGCACCACAGACTCCTGCATGCACTTCTTTCATGATAGCCATTGTCTCTTCACCATCAATTCATCTGAAGAGAACTCCATCAAAAACACGTTTGTAGAGAATTTTCTCTAGGTGATCTGGGCTATCATAAATAGTAAAATTTACCACATGAGACTGGATTTGTTCTTTCCTGGCTCTATCAAGTGGAAGTGTTCCATTTTGAAGGTTTTCTATGATAGGTGTCATCCATCCTGTAGTATGACCATACGGTTCAGGAATGGGACTAATTTCATTGATCTCCTCTATTCGTGTTCAAACATAAGGTGAAATTTTACGACGGTGGGAAATACAGATAGTTGTTTTGTCCCGATTTAGATCTGCCAGAGCTGTGGCTATATTAGCCAGTGCATCATCTTGAGAATTTTGTGATCTTGGGACATAAGAAAATTTCGGTTCTGAAGGGAATTCCACCATTAACTCTCTAATGTAATCATACAATGGGATTAGTTATTCTTTTCTGATTGCATAATCCCCATTGACTTGTTTGATTAACAAGTCTAAATCACCTTTCACCTTTAAGTGATTCACTTGAACTCGAAGTGCAAACTCCAATCCTGCAATAAGAGTTTGGTATTCCGCTTCATTATTTATACCACCTCCCAATAATGAGAAGGAATTAGGTAACAATGCCTTTTCCGAGGTAATGAGTACAATCCCTAACCCAACATTGTTGAACTTATAATTTTCCATTTTCCTCCCTGTTGGATTTCTAGACGCACTATCAAAGTACATTTCCCATTTTTGAAGACTTTCTTGAATGGAGAAGACTTCCTCATCAGGGAGTTCAATATATGAAGATGTGTCTTCCACTGAAGGATGTTCATCCAGGAAATCAGCCAGATCTTGGACCTTTATTTCCTTTTGAGACACATACTAAATATCAAATTGCTGCAAGATAACTGCCCACCTTGCCAGACGTCTTGTAAGCATTGGACGACTAAGGATGAATTTGAGCGGGTTGTTGTGAGATACCAATTGGACCTCGTGATGTTGTAGGTAGTGTCTCATATTCTGAACTGCAAAGATTAATGGTAGGAAGCACTTCTCAATACTTGAATATCAGGTTTCTGCTTCAATCATAGTCCGACTGAGATAGTAGAGGCTATTTTCATTCCCAGCATCATTCTTCTGAGCAAGAAAGGCACCCAATGATCGCTCTAGAGCTCTCACATAGAGGATAAGTGGCCTTCCTTCAATAGGTGGCATAAGTACCAGTGGACTCAAGAGGTATTTTTTGAAAATATCGAATTCTTCTTGACATTCTTCAGTCCACTGATAAGTGACTCCCTTCTTCATTAATTTGGTGAAGGGTAAACTTTTTCCTGCCAAATTGGCGACGAAACGCCGAATATAGGCTAAGTGTCCTTGAAATACTCTTAATTCATTCAAATTTAGAGGAGGTGACATACCAAGGATTGACTTGGTATTCTCAGGATTGACTTCAACACCACGATGGCGTACAAAAAAGCTGAGAAATATCCTTGAGGTTACCCCAAAAACACTTTTTATGGGGTTCATCTTCAAATTATGTTGCCGAAGTTTGTGGAATATGATTTACAAATAAACCAATTGATTAGAACATTGTTTGGATTTAACCACTAAATCGTCTACATAACATTCAACAAACTTCCCTAAAAAGGGTTTGAAGATATGATGCATGGCACACTGATATATTGCGCATGCATTATTTAGGCCGAATGGCATTACCCGTTAGAAAAACACACCCTGAGGGGTTCTAAAAGCTGTAGATTCCTTATCTTCTGGAGCCATTCAGATTTGATTATATCCAGAATATCCATCCATAAATGAGAGTTCTTCATAGCCAGCTTTTGCATCAATTAATAATTCTATAATAGGAACTGGAAAATCATCCTTAAGATAATGCCGATTAAGATCTCTGAAATCAATGCAAACTCTAATTTTCCCCTTCTTTTTTTTCACTCGGACAATATTATCCAACCACTTGGGATATTGAACTTCTCTGATGAAGTTATCTTTGATGAGATTATCCAATTCAACTTCAATTTTGGAAGCATAGGTTGGGTGTGTTCTTCTCACATCTTGCTTAAATCCTCGATGTTATTCTGGTAAACCCAAATGATGAGTAGCAACATCAGAATCAAGACCGGGAATTTCTGTATAGTTCCAAGAAAATATGTCTCTATTTTTATTTAAAAATAAAATATACATCTCTTGTTCTTCAAGATTCATGGACTCACTGATTAAAGTTGGCCGTGGATCTTCTTTTGTACCCAGATTTATTTCTTTGAGTTCATCCAAGGTGGTAGAGATACCCTCTTCAAATGCTGGAGGATCATCCCTGAGATCTTCCTCTTCTTCTTCAACATGTGTTATTTCTTCTGTTTCTACTTACATAGTAGATGATGAAGCAGAATTTCCATGATCAGAAGAGATGTTAAAATTTGAACCTCTTGAAGAAGAAGCTTCCATTTCTGACCCAATTGATGGTGAAGGGTCTTCCATGGGTAATAAAGAGGAGATGATGGATTTAGAATCGACATCATTGTTTACCTCTGACGTTGCTATCACTTCTTCTGGCTTAGTTGGAAAAGTATAAACTTGCTGGATTTCAGCAGATGAAATGAAGATATCTCGATTTGAGCTTTCATCATTGCTTGGTGGCTCACCAATTCCTCCCATGTTGTCTGAATCGATTGCCGTAATTGACATTATGGATCTTTCCATAAGAGTATTTTGATTTGGTTCTATCTTGTCAATTTGACTGTTAGGTAACACATAATCTGTACTCACATGTGCAAATGGATTTACAGAAATCTTCTCCAAACTATATGGAGCATTAACTTTGGTAATCTCCCTTGTTGTGGATTTCTTATTTCCCTTCATATGATAAAATTCTGCCTCAATGTATTGAGATTCACATGTCTTGAATGGGGATTTATCACCATAAAATGTCCCAACTTGACCATTGAAACAATATTTGAGACATTGATGGTATGATAAAGGGATAACCGCATGTTGATATAGCCAGGGTCTTCCAAGAAAGATGTTGAAGGCTGAGTCTTGGTCAACAACTATGAAATATGAATTAGATACAAGATCTCCAAACTAGGTTCTGAGTGTAATCTCGCCCAGTGGTTCTTGTTCATTTTTATCATATCCTTGTAACATCATTGTCGAAGGAGATAAATCAGATTTTGTGAGGCCCAATCGATGAAATGTATAAATGGGCATGAGGTTGACTCCTGAACCATTATCAATGAAAGCTCTTCGGATGTCTACACCATTGACCTTTTCAGATAAGTACAAAGGTATAATATTCCCACTCATCTCCATCTGTGAAAGATATCACTGCATGGAATTCCACAGGATTATTCACTATGTGATAGACTTCAGCTGCAACAATTTCAGTTTCAAACTCCTGAGGAATTGACAAAGCCTCGATGAGTGCCTCCCGAAGATCTTTTGACAGATTCAAAGCATCCAGAATTGATAACTTGGCCGGTACTTGGTCTAGTTGTTTCAATACATCATACTTTTGATCTAGAGGCCTGCGTTTCCCAATAAGAACATGTGGTTTAGCAGGTGCCTTGGAAGTTGATGCTTTGGAAGTTGATGCATCTTGTATCGGGAAAAGAGTTGGCAATATTCCTGGATTTGGATGATTAGGCCGATTAGATACATTTACTTGTTGAGAGGATGAAGATGGAACCCCCAACCAATCCTCCAGAATAACTATGCCAGGATTGAATTTTCTAATGGTGGAAGAACATTCTTGTTCTTTTTGACCTTGCTGAAGGGATCTTCCATGAGTTTCTGCTGCATACACAGTTCTAGAAGGGGTATAATTGGAATAGTGGCCTCTGAAAGCTCCACGTATTCCCCTGTACCCTGAGCCTCTAGAACTTCATCTAATTCCTCTATTTGATATAGGGAATTTGGGATCATCAAAATCGAAACTGCGACTGGAATATGGATCTATTAATTGAATCATATTAATAGAACCGAAAATCAACTCTTCATCCGATGAAGACTCTGCCTGATTAGCCTGTTTAGGCTGTGCCGTTTTGTGGGGTGGTGCCCGTTGCTTTGAATTAGATGGCATAAAATCTGCCAAAGTCAAAGACAACCTAGGCTTTGACACATACTCATATTCTTTTGATTGTTTATATTTCATAGAATTATACCGCCCTTTTGAGGATTTTCCCTCTGAAGAGGATTTTGTTGTGGCATCCATAGTAGAAGAGACAATTGGTTTCTTCAATTGTGTTCACAAAATGGCATGAGTTCAGTTGATTGTTTTCTTGACCATCCAATCATCATATTTCTACGCATTTTTGCTTCTGACTTCTTTCCATTTGCCTTTTTTCCTCTGAAACTATAGTAGTAACACATGATACCTAGGCTGAAGAACCTTTTAGTTTAACTTGTCCCAAGTCAACCATATTTTGCAAGAGGTCCTTGAAGACAAAACACTCTTGAATGGGATGCCCCAACATTTGATGAAATGGGAAATATTTGGGACAGTCTTAATATCCTTCCTTTTTTGGCCTCTTGGGCCTTGTCAATTGAACCAAATTATTTTCCAGAGCCGAAA
This sequence comes from Viscum album, assembly GCA_963277665.1. Taxonomy (NCBI): domain Eukaryota; kingdom Viridiplantae; phylum Streptophyta; class Magnoliopsida; order Santalales; family Viscaceae; genus Viscum; species Viscum album. Next base: position 1,772,604,884 of record OY728123.1, read on the forward strand.
TGAAATAAATAGGAAATTGTTCATTTTCGAAAGAGTAAAATTTGCATTTAAAATCCTCAAATTGTTTTCATCTTTGATCTCTTTGATCATCTTGATGAAATGACCTATGTTGTTGGTGCTCAGGAGGTGGATCCATACGAGAAGATGAAGGTTTTGAAGTAGAAGCAGGTACAGGTGATTGTTTAAGCATAACTGTAGCAGTCTCTGCTTTACCCATTCTCCTTTCTGGAGCTGATGGAATTACACGTGCTTTATCCTTAGTCTTTATAAGAGAATCTTCAATCTTTTGAGCGATTGAAGTAAGGTCTCGAATCCCTCCTGTGTATTTCACAGGGATCAACAGCGTGCATAATTCGTCATGCAGATTTGCCACATAGATTCGCAACAGTTCTTCCTGAGGTAGTGATAAGCTTAGGGAATATGTTAATCCCTTCCAGTGAGCAATAAAATCTAAAACCCTTTCATTATCCCTTTGATTACAGTTTTTAAGATAAAAAAATGTTGTCTTTGGCAATGTTGAGATGAAATGAAGAAGGAATTGTTGACAAAGATCCTCCCACCCAGTAATTGACCGAGATTGCAAGCTTGTGTACCAGACAAAAGCTGGTCCTTGAAAGGTTTGCACGAAGCATCTGAGTTTCACTAATTCTTTCTGTTCCAGATTTCCCATCATAGGATCGCAACAAGACACGTAATGCGTCAAATGCTGTTCAGGATTGCCTGATCCATTGAAAATATGGAATACAGTGTTCCCAAAACTTGATGGGGGAAGGATTGAATCTACCAATTCAGGGTAAGATCTCTTTTCTGGTTGAACCTTTGCACGCTTCCCTTCCATAGTCTCTAATTGAGTTGTTAATGACTCAATGGTAGTTATTAACTTTTGAGAAACATCCGTTTGAAATCTTACTTGGGAAGGTTCAATGACCGGAGCATGGATAGGTATAGTGGCTGGTACTGCAACTGATGGTAGCGCAACCGATTGTTGTTGCACTTGACCCGTAGGATGAGACCTGTGAGGGTATACTGATAGAGGAGGATATTCTTGATTCATCTCAGTAGCTACAATAAACTCCCTTGGTTGACTGACTCCAGCATGCTTAGGAGGAAGACTACCTTGAAGTAGTTCTGTATTCAACCTCCTCAATTCCTTCATTTCTTCCTCTTGTTGCGCAAATCTTTTCTCTAGTGAGAGAGATAGGCCTTCTCTAGAGGAAGTATATGTAACCTGATTCTTTCTTATCCCCTTGTTCGATCCCTTTCGAAGTGGGGGACGTGGGTTATTTGAAGGAACACCCAGATTTTGGGTAAGCCATTGATTTCGTGTACGCACACCTTCTTCATTTGTTTTTGTGCATACAACTTCTTGAGCTGAAACCTCTTCATATGATCCCTCTGAGTGAACCTCATCTGTTGGGTCAGCAATAATGGTATTGATGACATTGATTGATTCATAATGAATTTCATCCCTTCTATCGGCATTTCTTCAATATTGTCTTCTTCCATGTCCTTGATGAGACATTGCCTTTTGTTGATTTGATCCCACATGAACTTCTTGGCGAACTGTAATTTAGAGAGAATCTCCTGATAATTTGGCTCTTCGTTCCTCTTGTGGCTTCTTCCCCAATCGAGAGAAGACTGAATTTCACCAAGGAGGGTATTGATGATTTGAAAAAGTCCCCAGTTCGATGGACTGGGGCCATTCCTACTGTCATTGCTCAACTCCTCGAATCCTATTCATTGATTCTAAGGGTTGGGTTAAAAGGGTCCCCAGTCTGGTGAGCTGAGGTGGCTCTTGACATGCTGTGTTTGAGACTTTCTTGAAATCTCTCCTGATCTTGTGGGCCTTAGTCCGGAAATTAGCGGGATGCATCAATCGACATCCAATTTTATCACCTGGTTCAAAAGACCATTGGATGATTTCTGACACTTCTGTCACTTGATGATGTGCATTTCCATACGAGAGGCCTGTTCAATATTCTCATTTTCTTGATGTAGGAGTAATTAAAAAACTTGTTCTCTGTATTCTTGATTTTGAGAAGAACTAGTTGAGGCATGTTCTTGGGTAAGCTTTTGATTACAAATAAAACCCATTGACTTTGGCCGGCCATGGGCAATAACATTGCATGAGACCATTTTTGACAGGCTTTACTGACTGGAGATCACAATGAAATGTAGTGCTCCATGAACACCCCATCATCTGATATGAATACTAGATGGGGCATTGGCAATTAACTGGCGCAATCTTCTTAGTGCACCAAGGCATGAACTTTGAAGGGCTCTCTACTACTTTTCAGCCTTCGGATATCGAGAGACAGATAAAGATGCCAAGTAAATTTTGCGCTGTAACCCTTCTATTATCTTAACATGATTTTCATATTCATCATAAGATAATACTTTTTTTTCAACTGACAAAGATTTTTAAATATGTTGAGACGAATATCATTAATTCCATCTTCCGCCAACATCTCTGGAATGTCATACTGAGAGTCAGCCAGAGGCCAAAACATGACTGTCACTTCACCTTTTTCCAATTGTTTTCTCATGTTAAACATTTCCTCTTTATCATTCAATGAAGATTCTTCTACCTGATTAGACCAAAGCTGGTGCTTCCTTGTTGCTTTATCAGATTCAACAAGATTGGTAGAGAAATCACTGATTAAACTAGAAGATGCATAACTTAGGGGTGGTTCGGAGTATGACCTGCACCCTGGGCTATCTTCTGATTGAGAAAATATTTCAACTGCTAGCGATGAAGCATCATACATGACTGGTTTCTCATTTGTATGTGCCTCAAGATAAGAGGGATTTCTCGTCACTACATTGTTCATTGGAGAAATTTCCAGGAAATGTGCATCACTACTGCGACGAGGAATTTCGCAGCGAAATTCATCATCATGGGGAGGACCACCATGGTGGGTTACAACAAATGATGAAATCTCTTGCTCCTTGGTCTTCTGGCCACACAGGGGGTTCCTGTGGCTCTCATCTGAATGTGAAACTTCTAGATCGACCGAACTGTCATGAAGCAAACCTTCATGAGGAAGTGTATGTTGAAGGCCTTCGGAATTAATGTTCCCACTATTGGGAAATGAGGGATTAGAATCTTGGATTCCAACAGATAACTGTCAGAGGGCTTCAAGAACTCCAACATCAAGCAAGGCCTTGTTACAGATTAACTCTTGATCTCTTGACTATTCTGGGTGAGTCTTCTTCTTATATTCCTTCTTAGTCACCTTGGAATCCACTTGTTGATGAAAGTGGCTACTCTGAGCAGGTGTATGTTCCTGATCAGGAGAGATGGCCAGGTTAGGCTGATAATATCCACTCAAATAAGGTGTTTGTACCTGACTTGGTTGTCCGTATGATATGGGGGGTACGCCCCATAACCCTCTTGTACTAGAACAGATATTTGTCTATTCTGGAGTGAACTATTGATGTGTCACTCCGCTATTAGGGATAGATTTATGTGTCTTTCCCTGAGGTGCTACTGAAGCTGTTATAATATCCTAGAAGGCATCCAGAATATGAAAAGGGATTTTCTTCTGCTCTTTCAACATTGATAGAATATTCTTGGTGACTTCAGCAGCCAGAACGAGGATATACGTCCATTCCGTGCTTGGAGTAGGTGTGTGTTCCTTCTCCTGTCCTCCTTTTCCTATCAGTGGATCCTGACAGTACTCAAGTGTGGGGGCAGAGAGTTGAGTCTGCCTCCTGTTTGTCGCCGAAGGTTTCCGACTGACTTCTCCGAGTGCTACCAAATGAGACTGTTGGTAGGCTTGATCAATATTAGTAGGTGTATGTGCCTAATGATTGTACTTAGCCAAACGTGGTTGAAAATATACATCATATGTGGTCAGACGAGCCTGCTGAATAGCTGATGACGTATAAACAGGTGTATGTTCTTGCCTATAGTACTCCGCCAGAATTGCCTGGCGGGATTGGTGTGATGCTGCCAGACGAGTCTGCTGGACAACGGAATTAAAATTAAGGGGTGTATGTGCCCGCTCATTTCTTGCCACCAAGTTAGGTTGGTGGACTTTTCTGGAGATGGCAGAGATGAGAACCTGCTCACTGTTGACCGGATTTCGCCTCTGGTGATTTGTCTGGCCTGCTCGGGTCCGAGGAACCTGAGCCGATCACCTGGAGGCGATACCCTCATCATGTTGAGGGCACACTACCGCATGAATCTGGCAGCGATTATTGATAGGATCCCTTGGGAAAAGCTCCTATCTCTTTGAGATAAGGCCCTGAGGGACCTTCTCATTCACCTCCTCAGAATATGGGAGTGAATGGTGATTGCGTTTCGGGGATAATGACCAAAAATGGTTGGAGACGGTGGTTAGCACTGTCTGCTTCTTGATCACTGGTCGTCGCTGTCCGGATGACCAGGGTGAATTGTTCACTTAGAGGGCTTGTCAAGCAGCCTCCAGATTTGGAATGGTACTGTGTTGACAGTACTCCTTAACCAGCACATTTGATACCCAGTGATGAAGATGCTGAGTAAGTGATATCGTCCTCAGAGTGGACGATGATCCAGAAGAAGTAGAATCAGTGGCATTCACAGCAAAGGTTTTCACAGTAGAGGTATTCACAGATGTGAACTTAAGAGAATCCATTCTGGAAATGCAGAAGATATTGGAAAAGAGTGCATGTTTGATATACCAGACGTAATCAAGATAAGTCTGGCCACTACGTCTTTTGAATAAGCACATATGTTATTGATTGTTTTGTTGGCCCTCTCATTGAGTTTTAAATAAGGGCCTAAAAAATAAGTAAAATATCATTTTAACTTGGTTAAGGATTCACTTTAGGTTCACCATTTTTTTCTTCCTCAATAATTGGGGATGACCTTGTTAATTGAAGGTTCAAACATTCCAATCAATTTCTAACGGGTTTGTTCATAGAACCGAAAACATCCAATGATTCCATATCCATTTGGACCTACTTTCCAAAGGTAGGCTCTCATTAGTTGTGGACTGATGAGGCTTAGGAATTTTTATTGGTCGAGAGGATGGGAGGTCGGACTCATCACACCTTTTTTAGGGGAATTATTTTCTACTCCGGGACTCTCTTTATGTATTTAAGTTATGTTCTTGAATCCTTATTACATTACCAAGTATAAAATGAGCTTTCCTTTAGATCTTACAATCAATGATTAAATATGTAAGAAATTTAAAGAATCTTTTATATGTATTCGAGGTTCTTCATCGATAGAGAATCATCTGTATTTGTTAGAGATTCTTAGTCAATGGTATCCTTAAATACATAAAATTCTCTTGGTCAGTATGATGACCATACTGGTTTTAAAGCCACTCAGTGGGGCACTTGAAGTTTGTTGTCATTCAGAAGGACATGTATTATTTCATATTTGGGATCGTACCCACAGATGGGCTACCTACGTATCCTTTGTTTTGGAAAAGGAATCAAAACCCACGTAGTTCGAGTAAAGGAGTATGATTTTTATGCAAGATTGATAGCTCAAAGAAATATGTCATGATTACTTTTACACTCTAATCTCATGTGAGTCATACTCGGTGTGAGAAATAATAGGTATTGGTGAAACCAGACAATTGTGCCACGAATGATGCAATGATGTGGGGATTATGTATATATATCTGCCCAAATAAATAAAGATTAGGATTTACTTTAGGGAAGAAACCCGGAAACAGGGTCCATAAAGGAATATGTACATTATAGAGATTTGGATACTCTAACTTGGGGCTTATTTCTGAGAAAGATGCCCAAATTATGAGGGGACTTATGATTGGATTTTACTCCTGAGAAGGAAGCCCAAATCAAAAGGAATTATGACTGGTGAAGAGAAATTAATACTGGGGATTACTCCTGAAAAGGAGGCCTAGGGTAAAGGGATTTTAAAATTAAGGGACTTGGGGCTTACTCCTAAGGAGGATGCCCATATTTGAGACTGGGTATTACTCTTGAAAAGGAGGCCCAGGTTAAAGGAATTATGGTTGGGGCTTACTCCTCAGTAGGAAGCCCAAATAAGGGGACTTGGGGCTTACTCCTGAGAAGGATTCCCAAATTAGGGGACTTAGACTGGGACTTACTCCTGAAAAGGACGCCCAGGTTAAGGGAAATTATGACTGGGGATTACTCCTGAAAAGGAGGCCCAAATTAATGAGGACTTAGGGCTTAATCCTAAGGAGGATGCCCATGAATAGGGTTCTCTCATCTTAAAGGATGAGGTTGAATGAATGAAATTTCAATCTTTAGTGACATAAAGATGTGTAAATCACTAGGTTTTGAGATATTTTTCATGGAATTCCTTTAAAATAAGGATATAAATCAAGAAAACATACCATAAATGGATTTGAAGAATGTCTTGAAGACTGAATCTTGAATAGGAGAGGTGGAATGGAATAAGAGAGATGAAATGGGCAGGAAGGGAACCCAAAAATAGAAGGGGCGTGCAAGTCCTTGGGGGTCGTTCAAGTACTATATGGGCGCGTAAGTCTTGGTTGCGTAGGTATACCTGCGCGGTGCATGGGTACTTGCACGATTGTTAACCAGTAGGGTAATACTTGGGAGATCTTTAACCAATGCCTTTAGAATTATATTGAGGTACTTCCAGAAGATTGGCGCGCAAGTTTCAATGAGTAGGTAAGGAGGCGTGCAAGTGTGTCCATTTCCCTTAAGAGTAAAACACTTAGGCGCACAAGTGTTAGTGAATTCTAACACTTAGACCTTATTCTTCTTCTTTAGACCTTCCATTCTAGGTAAGTAATTACCTTATAAGTGTTTGGAAGACTTGAAGAAGAGACTTGGGCGTTCAAATCTCTATATCTGAATTCTGGAAAAAATCCTCTTCAAATGGGGGGCCCACCATGGGTATTTATAGGCTGGAGAAGACCCTGGGCGGTTTTCGAAGAGGGCGCTCAAGTCACTTGCGTGACCATTTGGGTGGTGTGAAAGTACACTTGTGCGACCATGTTAGAACTTGTGCGACCTATGGAAAATGTTCTTTTTGTTCATGCCTTTGCCAAATTTTGATGTTTCTTCAAAAGATGAATCACTTGGAGTTCAAGGTATTTTCCTTTTCAATTTGTTTGGTCTCTGTGACTAAAATGAGCGTCAACAACATTGTAAAGGGAGTGAGCATGGGAATAGATGTGATCTAGAATGAATCTTGTAATTCACAGTAAGCTTTAGTAAATTTGGTGCATCAGCACATCATTGTTGTATGCTCCATGGACATAGCACAGTGAGGGTGAACCATGTAAAATTACTATTCCATGTGCATGATTTAATTTCCATTCATACATTTATATGAGAGAAAGAGAGAAGTGTGTTTTGTTTAACGACAAAACAAGATCCAAAGGGGTAGTTGTTTTAATCATTCATACCTTGATTAACCCCCATGAGGTATTTGACCTAGTTGACCTAATAAATATGGGCCCAATACATTGCCTCTTCCTTTACCATAATATGCCAATAATCCTCTTAGATAGGATCAATAATGTGTGTTTTGTCCAAAGAAACTACTTGTTCATGGTAATCAGAGTGTGGTACTTCCCTAGATGAATGGAAATGAATATTTTCATATCACATTATTGGTTCTTAGGGTAGGATATACAGACTGATTTCTTCAGCTATTGATAGAATATAGTTGCATTTTTTCATAGTGTACCCAGGAATATTCTCCGACACGTTTTCTATCTCCAATACATAACAACATATATCATTAATTGAAGTAGGGATAAGTTCCAAATTATTTACTACTTATTCCAATGGAATATTATTATGGGATTTATATGTGTTTGGAGGTATATGCTCCTCCCTCATTATTGAAGTAGGAATATGCCCGCAAACACCCTCTAAATTTTCAGGAATATGAGCCTACTCGATGGCTACAAAAAAATTATGTTGGAGGGCTTCATCTATGGAAGTAGGGATATGATAAAACTCTTAGTTATCCAAATACTTCTATTCCTGATGTGTCTTCCTTGGTGCCCACGTATAGGATCCATAGGTGGTATTGAGTAAGGTTATTTCATCAATAAGTGACTGAGGGGAATCGGTGGGACAATGTTGGTGATGACGGTTGACAAGAAACCTCCTCGAAAGATCTAATAATAGAATGTAGTTATAGTATACTCCTTTATCAAACATCCTCAAATATTAAATGTGGGGATTTTCTTGCTCTGGGAATATGATTCTGAAGTAATTAGAGGTGGAAACAAGAACCACTTGCTTCAATGTATACTTCTTTTGATTAATCTAACTCATCAACTTTTTCATACATAAAACCATACATGTATCCTCAAGGGTCAATATTGTACTATGTTAGTGGTATTCTCGATCCATCTTATTCTCTACCTGATGCTGACAGTTTACTATAGTTGAGGTTGTCTTGTGACTTTCATAGGTTTTACTTGTTGATGAAGTTCAAGAATGGTCACTAAATGAATACATGATCTTAGGTCAGGGAGTTGTTTATAAGAGCGGTATCTTTATTCATGAAGATAACAAGAAACATTTTCACTGATTATTGAATCATTGTAGGCATGATATGTGATCAATTGGATTTGAATATGTAACACAATTTTCCTTTTTTTATTTATAGTCCAAAATTTTTCTCACGTGGGATCGTCATAGAGAGGATGAACATATTTCATGAGAACCCCCAATTACGTTTGGTCAACCGATCATTTTTATTATTTGATATATTAATATCAAGGTCACTATTTTTGCGTCATGGAAAAATGCGATTTTATAAATGACCAATGAATGACTTGGGGGGTGAATTAGCTGCACAATTCATCATTTCGGGTTCACCATGTTTTCCTTTCACATAAATTCCCAATGGTTTCTACATCCATAAATGAGTACAGACCTAATTTCCAAAGATAGGTGTTCAATTATGGTATGAGACACAATGATACTTAGAAACTCACATTGGTCGAGGGGAATGGTGTTTGGGCTCATCCCACCCTTTTGAGGGTAAATTGTTTACTACTCCATTACTCTCTTATAGATTTAGGATATGTTCATGAATCTCTTTTAAAACATTATATAAGATTGATTACCCTAATAAAATGATCACATGTCTAACCATGTCATTTGTAAAGGAAAGAATATTAATGAGTCTATCTTTATGTATCCAAGGATCATCATATATTTCCCAATAATGTATTGAATCATATAATTTGATGGTGTAAAATAAAGAACTTCAGAGTTTACTGTCATCTAGGGAGGTGATTAATAACATGAGGACGAGGTTGAATATTTGTGATGTTTACTACATATCCTATTTATATTGGGAATAAAAATCCATATATTTCATTGTACGATTGATGTTTAATGTCATACTGAAATGATGTATATGAGAGAAAATAGGCAGAAGGTGATGACCTAAATATTTAGGAATTCATCCTACTTATTCTAGTTAGGGGAGGTATCATAGTGATCATAGCTTGATTTTACTCTCAATACTTTCCCTGAGGGGTATTCCCTTATAGGGGGTTTTCATATCATTCCTCTAAAAGGGGCTTACACACTAAGGATGGCCTTTCTCAAGAGATCCATGATGTAAATGATATGATCATTGAAAATACCTAAGCCCACGTGACCCATAGTGTGTGTGAGAAACATGGGATAGAAATTAATCTCTCTCACTTCATGTGGATGTGGTACAAACACACTAGAGTGTCCCATAATGGGTGTTTTAAATAGAGCTCAAACAATAGTAAGAAATCCTACATATCCTGAATATGTAATAAATTAGACATCTCATTGTTTAATTAGGGTATGCCTGAATATATCCACTGGACAAGGATTTTATGTCCCATGATAGTTGCCTGACATGTCTTGATTATCGACATGACAAGTATGTGGTTTCTTCATGACATGTCCTAATTATCTATTTTTATTGTCTGGGGTATCTTTATAACATGTTTGAGGATGTTCGAACATGTCCTGGTTTCCTAACAAACATCTTCAAATACAATAACATGTACCAGTTCAATTTTCTGAAATACATTTAATAATCTGAATGAGATTTTGGGAGGTCATTGTATGATCAAATATGACATGTCTGGATCATATAACACCACTTGGATGGAATTTTTGGAGAATGTCACATGATCTGGGATGAATTTTCTAGAGGATGTCACATGACCTAAATGACATGGTTGGATGAAATCTCAAGACAAGGATGACATGTTTAGAGGACATCATGAGACCTAAAGTTCATTTCTAGAGGATAATTCATGATATTTCTAAACTTTTCTGAGGATATCACATGATCTGGACAACTTTACCTAGTGCCACTGCATAACATGGGTGATATGTATATAATACATTTCATGATTTTTTTTTCACAGTGGTGGATGACTTTCTAAGACATGGGTGGAATATTTGGAGGGTGTCAGATGACTTTCCTGACATTTCCACGGGGAATCAGATGATCTAAATAAAATGTTGAGAAAGTGTCACATAACATGGGAGACATTTCATATTATTATCACATGATCGGGGTTGGTCATGAAAAGCACATGAATCTTAACATGTCATTATTACTGTAAGAATCTTATCTATTTAAATCTTTATTCTTTTATTTATTTCATATGTGACTTGAATTTTTTCCAATGTTAACATATTTTTTGTTTCATTTGACCTAGATGACACATGATACCTCCATCACATAACCATGATGACATACTAGAATTTTCTCACATGACCTATGGAATGACCAAAAAAGGAAAATATTCATGTCACATGATCCCTTGGGTCATTCCATAGATTTTACCAAGTTAAATACCACCAAAAGTGCATGACTTGTTTCTATGATAATTCTAATCCTACACTCTCATGTATCATTCACCCATTATATATCATTTTTTATAGTTAGGGGTATATATTTATATGCCTCATAATCCAAATTTTATTCCCCCTTTCATGAAATATATGTAGTAAATATGTTCTACAATTGGTGGAGGGATTTTTGTATCACACACATTGCATATTCCTACCATAGGTCATCCATGTTACTACATGATGATAGAGATCATGGTAATGTCCCAACATTTACATGATTATGGGACCTCATCTGATCGATGGTATTTCACCTAACCATGTTTATATATCATGTTTCTTTTATAAGGTCAGGTGGACATGTTTATGATACTTCATGAGATTAGGGAGACCAATGAGATTATTTTTCTCTAGGGTAATTTAGAGATCCTAAGGAATATTATCAAGGGACCCTCCATGAGAACATGATGACCTATATAAGGGACCTTTTAAGATCATGTTTTCATATTGAGGGGGAATCACATGATAAATGGTTATTAGCTGGTGTGTTTGACCAATTTCACTTGAAGGTTATACACCTTCCCCTTCCAAGAGGCATCCACATTTAATCATTTCATTTCATTATTTCATCTATAAGGATGAGAGATCTCGCAAATCAATTGGAGTGTTATTTAGGAGAACCATTATCTTTTTTTGTGACGTGTTGTGTGATCATTGATATATATCATGGTGATGTGTGAGAATTTCTATGGATGACCCCTTTTCTTTTCTATGGAGCTACAGGAGATCATATGTTTGGATGCATGTGTCTAAATCCCTTTAAATGACGAAGGTGAAAATCCCACATACTTTTACATGATAAGTTAGACATGCCTCTAGGTTCATTGAGAAGTATTTCAGATCACATGAGCACATTTCATGGTGATCAACGTAATTGACATTCATATGCAGCTTCTGTATTTCTCCACCATTATTATGTAATGGGGGTTTTCAATGATAGTAATGGATCTACCGATTGGAATGCCGCATGAATTAGAGTAGGTCTCCTAGAATCCTCTAAATGATCATCAGTTCTTTTCAAAATGACTTTTCAAGAACAAAAAGGATTGTCAAATGGGCTTTTCATGATCAAAATCAAATCATGCTATGTGCATGAACCATATGAGTGACCTTATTAGGGTCATTCAATCATTTTACCTTCTAAAGGTTATGTTATTTTTTTAATTTATCATCCTTATATTCATTTTTTGTGTAATGAAAATAATATTCATTCTTCATGTATATCCACCATTCTAGATTTTCTGATTTTCATTTTGTTGAAGTCAATAGGATTACAAACGTATGAACATTGTTTTCACTTTTCGACAAATGGAACGGGAAAAAGGTAAATAATAATTCAACATTATGGAATGTTTTTTATATTTTATATATCATATATAATCATTAAATATATACTAATTACCATCTATTCGAGGTTGAAATGAAAAAATAACCACATCACATCGTGGATATGTTAGTCAACTTGTACTCACAAGTGACTTTATCATTTTCCAATAGTTTGGAAGGTAAGATATTATATATGAAATTATAGTTCCCAATGTGCAATAATATCATAAATATCATATATATTCATTATTTAAATCATTATAAATATCCAAAAATATGTTCATGAATAATGAATTTCACTACTATGTTGAGATGTAAAGTCATTCATATTGACGATCAATGTTTTCACTTTTTGTAAGATGAAAAAGAGATAGAAAATGCTTGTAACAAAATAATTATATAATATAAGTATATTAATGAAAAAAAGAATTATTAGATTATTTTTGGAATATTATATTTAAAATATGTAGAAGAATAAAGGAATTTATAAGAGTCTGTAAAGACGATTACCTTTTCTTCAGTAGACTTCCTTTAGATCCCTTCTTGATGGCCCCTAGAATGATATTTTAAGAATATAAACACATCTAATTCAAGTAAAGGGAATTTTATAATAAAATTTGGTTTTATTTTTCAATAAATTCTACTCAAAGGGTTTGAGGAAGAGAGGATAAGAGGTTCCCTTTTATAAGTGGGGAGAGGGGTCCTCATGGCATAATGTAAAAAATTAAATTAATATAAACTAACTTTCATGTTTTAGAGGCTCTAAATTGATATATTTAGAATATATGTGGTTATTATTGGTTGAAGCCCCATCATAAAATTAAATATTCACATGTTTATGTTTTTTTTCACCCCTCTCTATTTGTTTTAACACCCGTCTTCCCTTTTGAAAATTACCATAATAACAAAACAATTACTCATTATAGTGAAAGAATGTTAAAATAAAAATACAAGTGACCCATAAAAGGAATATGAATGATATTTTGACCCATATAAATTTATTTTTTATAAGTAGAAATTTTTATAAATTTTAAATAATTTAATAAAATATTGTATATTATAAAATATCATTATTGTAATTTTTGGAATTACATAAAATATTAAAATATAACATTTTTCTAAATCACGTATAATCATTTTAAAATTAACTATATTATAAGATAAGGAGGAAATTTTCTTAATATAATCTCCCAATAAATCTTTATTAGGTTTTGATATCATTTTATACTTTTTCTTTTCGATAAACCAATTTGATAAAAAATATTTACCTTAATTGAAAAAATGAATTTTCAATATTAAAGAGTAATAATTTTACATATAAGTTAAAAATTGGGTCATATTTGGAAGACATATAATATTATAGACTATTTAGGATCCTAATTATACTCTTTTAAGACAAATAATTTCATAAAATATTATTTAAACTACAATAATATTAATTTAAATTTAAGAAGTATTTAAATAATTTGACTTTTAAAATAACATGGCTTCAATAGATTTTGACTGAAACCCATTAAAACATATATGATATGTTATATTTATCTTAAATTTTTTTGAAAGTTTAACTCATCCAAAATATATTACATTTGGATATTTTAAAATTAATTACATGATTTTTCTCTTCTTAAAAAATCATTAAGTCAACATTGCATAAACATTTAATGTAATAATTTCATCACTAAAAATAATAAATAAATTAACATGATTAAAAAATAACTTATGTTTTATAATACCTTAAAAAATAAAAATAATTTATTTTATCCCTATCACAAAAATTTATTGATATTTAAATCTATAGTGTAACATGTTTTACATTATAATTATCTAGAAAAATATATGCCATTTTGAAAGAAAATGATAAAAATTTCCATAAATTAGAATCATGGATCAGAATAGTTGAACCCAACTCATAATTATATTAAATAAAAGCGATTGTGTTATTTTTAGTCTTTATTATATTATTTTTAACCTTAATTATCTGATTTACCCATATCGAGGTGATAACAATCACTAAAGTTACTATTCATAATGACAAAAAAAATAAAAGTGACATATTTTCCAAATTTTAACCTCCTGATTATAAATTTTGAACAAAATTTTCAAGATAAAATTTCTATAAGTAATTGAAACAAATTTTAATATCAATTAGTAATGCAAAACAATTATAAAAAAATATAGTTTAGTGCATATAAATGAACATATACCAAAAAAAGTACAATGATAATTACATTGTAACTAATTATATTATATCAAATTAAATAATACTGGTGTTACTTTAAGATAAAATTTAAATAATAATTATAAATTAAAATTAAAATAAAATATATTTTTACCAAAATAGGTATTTTTAACTATTCAGAGGAAAAAAATCAAAAAACAAATCAAAATTTATCAATAAGATAATTTTGATAAAATGATTCTAAAATGAAGTTATTTTGGTAAAATGAAATTTATAATTGCGAAAAATTTTAATTATATTTTCTATTCACAAAATAAAATAAAAATCACTATTGAAGAAAATTCATTTTCGAACCATATAACAACTCCACTAAAATTTGACTGCTTATTTCCAAATAATTGGTCAATAAATTTTCATTATGTGGGAATCAAATTCATATATTTCATAATATTTTTATTCATATTCATTCCCATCACTTTAATGGACATTCCTCATTTAAATAATAATATTTTTATTATAAATATCAATTCTCTTAATGCTATGTGTTGCTTATTAAGAAAGTTACAAGATTGTTGTTATTTTAATCTAAATATAATGGGCTCAATAATTTAAATCATTTGTATCGTATGAATAGAAATGAAAAAACATAATCTAAATTTTTTAATATTTTCATTCCTTGAAAGAAGCATCAATAACATTTGCTATTTTTTCAATTGAATCTTTTTCTAAACATTATCATATTTTTTATTTGGATTTAATTGATCTGGTAGGATTGTAAGACACCTATCTGAGTTGTGGCCTCATTGATCACCCTTTACATAAATATTGATTATATTCTCGTAATTCTTTTTCAATGTTTTTTTTCTTTCAAGCTATTGTAACTAATTATTTCTCGTAATATTTTCTTATCACCCCCTTTATTTATGCTCTCTATTTTGTCTCCCAAGAGACATGTTGTATTATTAACTATTTTACTTCTATTAAAACACACCAAAACACTGACAATAACCCTAAAATCCATTTTTTTATTAATTTTTTTCTCAAGGATTTTTTATCCATGTTTTCATAATTCTAATGAGATTATTTTAACCAAAACTATTATACCTCTTCTTTTATCACATGGATATAGTGATGACTTATTTATCAAATTTATATCCCTATATATTTTAAAAGGTTTTACCCTTTCTATGAACATCTCATCTAATCCTGATAGTATTTTTCATGGGATTCTTTGGAAAACATTATATTCATATTAGTTGATTTCCTTAATTCATATGCATAATTTTTTTAATCAATATTTCTTTGAGTTTTTTACATTAGAAACTCATTCAACTACATATTATCTTTAATTTTCTTCTCAACATTATTCGATCTTTAACCATATCCTACACATTATTTATTTTAGTTAGTCATGAATTTATCTCTTTTTTCTCAAATTAAAAAATTATCATCTTTAGCCTTGGATCTTATTAATTGGTTAGAACGATATTGGAACTCATTTATTTAAATATATTAATATTATCATAATTATCAAAGGTTAATCTTCTCAAAATACATATCTATACATTCTTTTCTATATGGATCTATTTTCATCCATTAAGGTGTTTTATATGGGAATTGTCAAACCATGGACTTCTAATATCCTTTAACAATATCTTAATGTTTGTTAATATATTTTATTGATAGTAAAATTATCGTTCATTAGTAGAAAAATTACTATAGTTTCATTTATCACCTTCTTAGTATAAAATCTCTTAATTTTCATGATCGAGAATAAATTTTTGTGCAATATATTTTTAGGATTTCTCATCATTGGTGATTTCTTCATTATAATATGTAAATTATTAAAGTGATGGAATTTTTCTTATATTGAAATAATGTGGAATATTTTCTTACATTTTATTTGGGGAATATTTTTTTGAAGGAATATACTATCTTGAAGGATATATTAGCAACTTCATCATTGTCATTGTCATTTTTTATTTTTCAAAGTCACATAAGAATAAACGGAACTAATATTTTATAAAAACATAATTTGGAAGGTGGTTTACCATGATTCTTATTATTCCTACTTTGGATGTTTCAAAAAATTAGTGAGAGGATATAATCGAATTTTTCTATATTCTATTCTTCATCTAATCCAATAAGATCATCTTAAATATTAATATTTAAAAAAATTTAAAATTCAATTTCACTATCCTTCTTGATATTTCTTTTGAAAATACCTCCTCTTATCATTTCATAATTAATTATGGTTCCTAATAAATTATCAAAAATAAAAATATCAATATAACTATTGTCAAGAGATGTAATATTGGCTTCCAAATTTTTAGGTATAATTTCAATTAAAGTATTCACAATAATATATTCATTAAATATTTTTTAACTTCCTATAATGGTGTAAAAAAGCTTATTAACTCTCAAAAATATGTCCTTAATAAATTCATCTTCATTAATTATAAAATCCCAACATGTCATTATATATTTTTAAACC
This sequence comes from Viscum album, assembly GCA_963277665.1. NCBI lineage: Eukaryota > Viridiplantae > Streptophyta > Magnoliopsida > Santalales > Viscaceae > Viscum > Viscum album. The sequence continues at coordinate 1,772,621,719 of OY728123.1, forward strand.
ATTACATCCTTCACCTTTCTATCTCCTTCATATATTTTCTGATTTTTTTTATAAAACTCTTTATTATTTTTACATCCCATCGCATTGATAAAGTATTTCTCTAATAGTGTTGATAGTAATGCATTCTTTACCTTTCCATCACTTCCAATATTCTTCTTCATAGGTATGGACCAATAATGAGTGTACCATGTTATTGTGAACCATTGATAAGAATAATCAAATACATCTTGTCATGTAGAGTGTTTATAGGGTATTATTTATACTACTGCAAATTATATACCCATTTCCATCAAATGATCGAATTCCTTTGATTAGTTGTGATGATTAATAGAAATTTCAACAGGGATCATGAAATAAAACTATTTATATGATATTTTTCTGTTATAACTTGTAAATGTGATAAATACTGAGAGTGGGTTTAATTATAATTGGTTATTTTTTCTTTCTAAATTACAAGATCTTTCTTACTCGTTCTTCACTAATATCTCAAACTTAATCTAATACATAAAATCATTGATTAAATATTATTATTGTTAACATGGTTCATCACCGATATGTTTGAATACATTTCCATTGTATCGTGGTTATTATCCTATATACACATATAATTACTTTTATTATCAATATAATTATTTCAGAAAGAGAATATCCTTGAATTTGATATGGTCCTAAAACTAACCGCTTAAAAACAAGAACTAACTTATTTTACATTGATACAAGAATATCTTCCTGAATAATAATAAAAAATAAAGCATTAGTCACTATTGGAGTTGTTGGATGTGATCTTCTTCCACTTCCATAATTTATTCTCCATTGGCTTTCTCTCTCATAATATATCTCAAAATTATTGTAGAATTCTATTTTTTACATTTTATAGACTTCTGCATGTTAGTTTTTATATTTAAAAAACTCATAATTAATTTATGAGGATAATATTACATAATTCAAATATATAAATCATAAAAAACTCAGCATCATAATAAACAAATTTTAACACGTTTCAAATTATAACCTTTAAATCCACTAAAAAGTTTATCATTATAAATGGATTACAATTTCTTATAATTGAATATAAAAAATTTTCATTTAACTATCTTCTAAAAAAAATAATTTAATTCCATAAAATATTAAACATAACTTTTATTCAATTTTCAAATATATCCAAAACCTTTTTCATGTATACACAATCCTATACAATAATAACATTATTGTGTATAAAATCATACCACAAAACTTCATTTTTTTAATATATCGACCCAAAACCTATATTAAATCATGAACAATCCAAAAAAAATTGTGATATTAATATATTGAAAATTTAGTTTTTATTATCTTAAACTCATGCACTCAAAACCTCACACCACTCACAATGGCCATAAATGATGCATTCCAAGGGAACCACTATTTATAAATGTTTGGTAATCATTGTGTAAAAATACAAACCCAATGTAAATAATTATATTCGCATATATAAATTATTTTCATGCTATCAAAATAAAGAAAAATTATCTTATATATAACGGTGGATTACCTGAATCCCCTGTATATTAAATATTCTACATATCCATACTAGGTAAGCCAGCTCCTAATGATAATTGATTTTTCCTTGAAGAAAATCAAAAAGTAATGATGAAGAAGATTCAATTTCTATAATCTGAATATTAAACACCATGAAAAACATAATTTTTTTTTACAAGGGTCTAGTATTTGATTCAATGGAGGTCCATGTAATGTAAAATGAGCTAAAACCCATAATCACTAATTCCCTACTGTCTCTCACCAATCCTCATCCTCTCATTTCCCATAAAAGATAGATTAAGTAAAAAATTAAGTTTCAATCCTATTATAGGATATATACTATTAATAAATATTCCTTGTAAGCCTCTTCTTTTTTCTAATCTACCACATCACCATGGTAGTATCATTATTATTGATGAAAATGTGAACCAAACATGAATATTAGCACCAAACACCATGAACATCCCCTCACATCTAACCTAAAAAATATATGAGAATTGTTTTCCCTCACATTCCTTATTTCTAGATTCCCATATCATACAACACACAATATAACAAAAATAGCTGGAACATTCATCTCCACCCTATGTATACCATTATCCAGAAACCAGGCAGATTTGGCTTCCTCCATTATGTCCCCCAGGGAATAATAACTCAAAATTTTGAAAATGAATTTGCATATCCATGTTCTCAATTATCCCATGAAAATTAATTAAATGTAGACTCCTATTGTGATAATAAAAAATAGTGGAATTTAGTATCCAAAGTTACACCCTTCTTCAATACATATTGTCTGTTGGGATGAAATCATTTTTAAATATCATATATATGAAGTTAATATTTGTTAGTATCTACTTGCATCTTAATTTTTATTTCCTTATATCGATACCACTTCTAACATGAATCATGTTCTTTTAATCCCTTCCAATAAATTTCCCATATGTTGAAGCCATATGAAAGAGTCATCTGATTCATCGGTTAGGAAAATATTCTCATACAAACTCCTATGTCCTTGATTTAGTGTATCATTAATAATATATGGATACATGGTGGAATCTCTTAAGGATTATTTTGTAAATGAAAATCCCAGAAAAAAACACATCACCTCATAGTTTTTCATCCCAAAGGACATCTCCCATCTAATGATAACCCAACACATCTTATCTTTCAAAACCTCATTGTGATCTAAAATACATCTTGTGAGACTAGAGAGCCTCTATGATCATTCTAAACATTATTTAAAATTATCCTAATACCATTATCTCGTGAAATTTTCCCATATTGTCTTCTATCATATAATTTCTCACATAGCTCTCACTTGTATGCCAGACATGGTTTATTCGATTCATCACAAATCAATACCTCCTTCATCCACCGAACATTCTAGATGCATTTAATATTCTCTATGAAATCTACTAGACAGGCTAGAATCCCATAGAATTTCATTCATTAGCATTTCAATATTTTAAAATTTATCCTCTGTAGATTTTAAAAGGGATAGAATATGCTTTGGTTCTAATTATGGGACACTATAAATCAATGTGATCTGAGATCTGAACGATAGAATTTTTATTCCAATTTTCTATCCTCCTTGTGGTCCAACTGTTAATCCCATTAAATAATGTTTTTTTAATTATCCCATTATAAATTGGGACTTAGAGATAATCCCATGGGAGTTTTGACATATTCATAACTAGTTTGTCTTGAATAATACCGCTTCTCCTTATTCATATTTTTTTTCATGATATAAAAACATTGCATCCTTTGATTAAAATTTTGTTCACTCAATGAGACATAGTTTTAATGAAATTACTTAATATTTTTACTGACTTTTACCATTTATTAAATAAAATAAACATATCATCAGTAATCATTTAGTGGGAAAGCATGATACTACCAAAACGATTCCTAAAAGGTAAAATATTCCCATTATCCAAATATTTCTTGATGTTCCCAATGATAGCCACCTGATCTTTGTTGAAAAAACTATGGGATAGAGGATCACCCTACCGTACTCCATAAACTGACATAGATAAAATGAATCCTCTTCCCATTAAACAGATTGAAGGCCACAATGAAGTATAGAATATGATTCATAGATCAAAAAACCATTATTGATATATATTTTACTCTTACACGACACAAAGTATTATATTATATACCCTATAAACAATATAGGTTAATCTTATAAAACATTAATGTTATTATTATAATATTTAATATTTATATCAAATAGAATATTCAACCTCTGATACAATGATATGTAGCCTAGATATAATAATACATTATGGTGTAGCTCCAAATTTAATCTTACATAGGCTAAAATTACTATTCAATGGGATCAATTTAATCTTTTATACCCTTCAAAACTATTCATTTATTCTTATATTTTTGAGTTAAATTTTGTAGTTAATATTCTTTAAAACTAATTTATTATAATAACTAACCATTTTAATCTTTAGAAAAATTGAGTTATTATAATGTAGGATCAGTTTAGATTTATGGTCCCTTTTGAATATCCGAGTTACTATCACAAAACATCACGAATCTCATAATTATTCTTATTATTATATAAGTAAATATTACATAATAGTTAGTTACTCTTAGATGGACTTTATAAAATCATATTAATTCTAATTTACACTAATCAGAATCGGGATTATTCATTCACAGATATAGGTTAAACTTACATGAGTGATGCTCACTCATACATAAAATAAAGTAATTTTTATAAAACAATGTCGTTTTCAAAATTATAAACAACTATAATTAAAAACCATTTTTTAAACCCCATCCTTCTCTAACCCATTAAAAACACCCAAAAACTCATTTTATATTAAGTAAGAAACTCAATTAAAATAAAAAAATAATAATTTTCATTTACATCCAACAAATAAAAAATCATTTTTAATGCGTTTTGAAATTCATTAATCATATTTTAGTTGTCAAAAAAACTCACCTTACACCCCAAATGATGGACTAATCAAGTCATCAATATCACCCATAAACCTATATTCTCTATCATAAAAAATTACAAATATAATATCCTCACAATTCATATCGCATCTCACCATTCCATGATGAATCAACTTATACTTGACTTTGCCTAGAGAAATTCCTATTTATCTTATTGAAGAGATTGTATACTAAGGGATTCCTCACATTTTATAAATATAAATTGTCACTATTATACCCTGATTCCTTTTTTCAACATGATTAATAATAATTAATCAAACATTCCACATATAATGACCAAAACCTAAATTGCTGATCATTATGATAAAAATTAAATATATACACATCTATTTCTAGGTCAAGTCACTTCTGTCATGAATCACAATGGGTTTGTGTATGAACATAGAAGATGTCGTCTAATACAAGGTCAATATATACCTACCCTAAAACACTATTTTATATAGTAGGTCAATATCGGAATATCTTTCTCAAAGGTACTACCCTCTAAATGATAATTTTGCATACACATATCCCACTGCCATATAAAATCACCAAAATATCGTTTTTGACATGTATTTATCAACCTATTAGGTAATTACTCTTGATAAAGATTAAATATAAACATATCATTCAATGAATAAGTATCATTTAGATAATGATTTGGTTTACATTTATCCCACTTCTAAAGAAATTGATAGTGAGTTTTTCATGCATGTCTCTAACTCTCATGTGTTTCCACGTAATAACAAGTATGTTTAAAAGAATATAAACCATAGGAAATATTGTTTAAATTAAAATATTATAATAATTATATTTATCCATTTGGTCTAATGAATTCATCACATCAATAAAATATTTCAATGTAAGAAAGTCAATATTGTAATGACCTACATTTCCAATTGTCAATATAGTCTGAGAAAGGACCAATCATTAGCGAAACCAGAGTCAAAGGGAATTTAAATTTAGGATTTTACATAAAAATTGAGAGATTATAAACATGTTTTAAATTATTTTAAAAGAAATTGAATGGTTATAACATTTGGTATATTATTCATTAATTGAAATTTTTCATGCTAAGTGAAATGAGGTAGCCTGGGTGGTTAAAAAATAGGCCACTAGAAGACTAGTGGGAGACCGTAATATTTCTTGTGATTGAGAAGTTGTATAATTATCATTCACCATGGTTCTAATAGAGGGTATAAGGGAGCCAGTGTTATTATCTAAAATTACTTTTATGGAACCAGACATTTGGTGGTCGTCCCTTACCTGCACTTTAAATTGTGGATAGAGTAGTTATTTGGGGATCTCTTTTTTAATTCCACCATAAGGTTTCATTGTTCTAGTGACCAAAATGATAATTGGTCATCAAAAATCATTATTACATACTCTAAAATGTACTCTAATTATACAAGGATATTGTCGTGGGTTTCTTAATTGATGAAGGTTGGTTATTCCCCCCTTTTCTCCTTTTCCCCTTCTCTAATCCTATTTTTTATTTTTTTAGCGTTATAACTTGGTAATTGATTATGAATTCCTAAATTGTTGTTTAATTATAATTAAATGAGGTGTGTTTAATGTAGGATGGATATAATTCTCTTTGAAGTGGGGAACATAAGAGGTTTCCCATTTTCTCTTCATATATGTTTCTAAGAGAATTTATTTATGGAATTTGGAATAATTTGATCATTTTAATTACTTATTAGTTTATAGAAATTATTTTTATTACTTATATAATGACTATGAGTCATCAACGATCCATATTCACTTTATTATGATATTTTAACTTGAAAATTTCATCTGTTTAGTTTTACCATGACTATTACAATTCAAAGTATATATGAAAATTAATTACAAAAGGTTTTTACTATAATAAGAATGGTACATGGATAGGGTAGTGCCTCATTGTCCATTAGGGTGATCAACGAGAGTTTTTTCATGGAGAATCAGCTTAAATGATAGGGGTGAATCCATGATTAAAGTTAGGTGGGACCCAATGTTACCACTTTTATAGTTGTTTTTATATTCCTTGTGAGTTGAAATGTCCCAAAAAAATATTTGAATTAGGTTTTTTGCTTGATATAAAATGAATGAGGAATTTTTATACCAATTTGGGTCCTCTAAGTGTTTTTCCATGATTAAATATCACATGAGTTCTATGTTATCTAAGGGGAGGTATATAATTTATTGAAATTAATATCATGAAGGGTGACTAACCCAGATCGTGGGCACGTGAGACCTAGGGAGGAAAAAAGTGTTGTTGTAAAATGATTCACCTTGAGATAGGGGATAAGATTTTGTTATGTCAAGGGTTTCTTGATTGTCCTTATGAAATTTTGATTGGCCATGAGAGGTACCCTATAAGTGAGATAGTAAATCTAGAGTAGTATTATGAGGTATAATGGGATTGTAAAGGGAGTTCCACTTATAGGGGCCTTATGGGATAAATACCCAATGCTTGTTTTCCTTTGGGGTTGTGGTAGGGAAAGGGTTAGTGATGTTTCTTTATATATATTTATACATGTTATGGTAACTAGAAAGATAAGAATGATGATATAGAATAAAATAAAGGTGAACATGTGGGATTATGACAACTAACATACCAATGGTAGAGTATTATATGATTACAAATGATGGGTTAACTCTATGATCGTGAGAATAGGTTTTATAGGATTTGACCTGAAGTTTAAGGTAGAGGTAAATTGGTTAGGTCTAGGATAATAAATAATGTATAAGTATAATGATTTATATAATTCATATTGTATAATTATCAATGATAGTTGAGGGATATGATTTTGAGATATAACTACGCATTATGAACATGGTTTAATAGGTTAATATAATAACTATGGGTTGTTAGATTTGTGCTCATGATTGTGATTTTATCCTGGAATATTATATTTATGACATGATTAATTGTTCACTAATTAGTGATTGAGATATGTATATAATCACCACTGGGAGAATATTTATAGATTGCAAGAGGCTATGTGAAGACTAATAAAAATTATCTTCATTCACTATAGAAAGGTTTATTAAAGCTACATCGGATCCTATTATAGTTTGAGACTAGATTTATTGAAAAACGATTCAGTACTACCTTATTGGATGATTGGTGACACCCCATTGACCATTGATTTTATGAGGATTGGGGATAGCACATTCAATATTATCTTGATTTTTGGTTTTTGATAACTCATTCACCACTACATTATTGGGGGATTGGTCATACTTTTTTCACTATAGTTGATACGTTATTCACCATTGGGAAAGGGTTAGGGGTACTTCCAACCAATCATATAGTATATTAGTGACATTATGTCCACTATTAGGATGATTGATGATCTATTGACCCAAAGTGATACCCCATTCACTATGGGGAGAGGTATGTTACATATATATGTTAATATGGGTGACATTAAATTAACTATAAATGATGTATTGGGTGCCTACACAAACCAATAGATCAAGGATACTTATTATCCTACCACGTTATAACCATAGGTGATTGATTTTTTCTACACTTGAGATACTATATCCTTTCTAGAGGATTAAATATTTAATGGTGGGTTGGTCTTGTCACTATGATCAATCAAGAAGATTATCTATAAATGTTTTGAACTATTCATAGTATGTATGACCCAACCATCTGGGTTTCTTTTTGAGATCCTAATGTTGAGATGAGTAGTAGTCATGTGATTATCTACAACAATAATTTCATATGGTGCATATATATGTGTATTTATGTGTGTGTTTGTGGTTATTTTTTTTGGAAAAATTGATGGTGTCATTCTATGTTTTATAATCACATCCTATATATACATCTTCATTGATTTGTATTTTGATGTTTGAAAAGAAATTCAGGGCAAGGGGCCTAGTGCATCTGTGAGTGATGAAGGGGTTTAGAGAATATATAGAGACCGTTCTGAGGTGAGGTTGATGATAAGTGGTGTTTTAATCAATATTTATTATATTTCATTGATTTATATTTTCCAAATATGATCAACCAAATAGGTGGTCTATTTTGTGATGTATGACTATGTACAATGATATGTGTTCATATCTTAGAGAACAGTGTATGATTTTCATTATAGTTATATCTATAAATTTAAAATTTTTATTAACAATAGTTGGGGACCTATTCCAAAAAATGTTTAATTAGGTATGAAGTGGTGTAACCCATGTTCATCACCATGAAAATATTTATTATAATTATGGGGAATGAATCCCAGTCCATAGAAAATTTAGAGAGGGTTTTTATAATATTCTTTGGAATCTAGTATATTAGTTTCCTTAGTTTCTTCCCTCCAACTATGATAAATATAAATATCATTCTCAATTTTCTTCCTAAATTCCCTTATGTGGTAAACAACAAAATAGTGCATGGGGTTAGATCCACCCAACAATTTTACAATCAAGGTTGAGTAAGATTCTACCAGCAATTTGTAGATGTTAAATAATATACATATGTGGATCCCTCTAAACATAGATCAAGATTATGAAATAAATGGATTTCCCTCCCTATAAGAGGAATTGAAAACAACAATAATAGATCATTGTAAATTATGAATGATACCTTCACCATGTAAGACAATGTTAGTGTAGAATTTATGAGTATTAATTGTGAATCTTGTATTTAGAATGTTCTGCTTAACCCAATGGACTTACCCTTCACCTAGGAGGGAGTGACCAAAAAAATAGAATACGTTATTATGGATAAGGGATCCGATATTCCTGTAATTTATATTTTCCAAATTAATAGTCCAGGTTAACACTTTATCAATCAACCAATTATCACAGTTTCTACTTCCTATATGTATTATTTCATTACGCCACTTCCCCCAAACCCAATAAATAGAGATAATTCCCCCATGTGAATATGATCTTAAAAGGAGGATACATACATATTGTGAGACCAATATAATAGGAACTGATCAATATAACTAATATGAATGGATACATCAAAATAGTTTCCAAGGAAGTTCCAAATACTCAGTATCATCACCTCTTAAAGAAAAGGTGATTTCCCGACTCCATTTTATAAAGGGATCAACATAATAATGTATAAGTTAGATGGATCCATTTATGTTGAAAGAAATTTCTATTACATATATCTATTTTTATATTATCACCCACTAGAAAGTTATATTTTCAATGAATAATGATTTTATAAAACATATCACACCATTTATTATAACTACTTTGAACAGGAATGAGATTGAATGTTTAGTTTCTATTATTATACGATGATACTATAGTTATTATAAATGCGTTTGTGATCCATTTATTAATTAATTTCACTATATTGAGGGTATAATAACCCCTTGATTCATTATCATACCCTTAAAAATTATCAGTACTGTCAAGTCCTAGAAATTCCAGGTAATTTCTTTTAATTATAATGAATTATTTTGAGACCAGGAGCTGAGAAGATGTATGATTCTGAGACTTGGAGTTCCCAAAATTATCCATAAAAAAATGTTATATTTTAAATAATGCACATGACTGTTTTTCTTGAAAAAGTGTAATAACTCTTAAATGGGAGCCTAGATCTGAAATACTAGGGCACCTTTGTGTTCAGAATGGAAGGTTTACCCTATGTGCAACTTATGTTTAGTCGACGCAGGCTTTCAGTGAGAAAACCCATAAATGGAATAATCGTAAATAAAATAATTAAATACAATTATTTTATTTTGCAAATTATTATAACTCACAAGCGGTGAATCAGATTGAAAATCTGAGACCGCTGTTGATCTCGTGAGGGTATGCTTTCCTTATGAAGAACCTACCGTTGGCCTGAAAGGGCCAAAAATGGAAGTTAGTTTTTAGACATAAATATAATAATTAACTAAAAATTATTTTATTGTAAAATCCTTATAAATCCTAAATGGATAGTCAGATTAGAAATATGAGGGTATTTTTGATCTTGTGAGGACTATTTTCCCATAGGTAGATCTTAACCTTAACCTGCACGGGACGATAGTGAATGATAGTTATTGGAACTTTTTTTATGTGAATTAAAATGGTGCATGTGTGTGGTTTTGGAAACATCTAAACTGGTTCCCTGATTAAAAATAAGAGGGCATAATTGCATCTAAAATGAAGAAATTACCTAATAAAGGACATAAACATGATCGGCATGGGTTGAGGGAAAATTATAATTTGGGGACGTTTTAAGAAAAATAAAAAAAAACATAAATATTTTATTTTATTTAAAATTGGGTTCACTGCAACACCACGATGAGACGATGGTTTCATTCCATAAATGAAACAGTGTAATGAATCATTAATTTGAAGCATAACAAAAACGATGTTTCATAAATGAAATAGCCTAACGACGTAATGACTCAGCATAATAGAAATGTTGTGATACATTTCCCTTTTAATGGACTAATTAGATGGATAAATAGAAGGAAAATATGGGAATTCCTTTGTTGAATCGATGATGAGGAATACTTTCCAATGAAAAACATAGGAATATCTCTAGCGACAATGATTCCCTCAAAGGACGTGTCTGCGATCAGAGAGCGACGAATGCCAACCACCATAGAAAGATCGCCATCGACAATGAACTTCCCTTCAATTGATCCTTAACCAGGTAGGGGTTACATTATTTTTTTTATTTCCCCATTTTGATTTCTAAAAAAGGAACATCGATCCACCCAAAAATTGGTGGATGAAAGGGTCTCTTGTCCTTGAGGGAGGGTTATTTTCATTGGGGGTTTTCATTATGATAGATCTTTGATAACGGTTTAAATCTTCTCCATGTTTCTAACCCTCAAATGTGGATGGTGCAAGCCAACATGAACAAGGACCGAGCTCTTTAGCCATTGTGAATTCTTACATGTTCTTTGTGGCCACAACTCTGAATTGATGGCAAGCCAGTACTGAGGCAGTAGCAGGGAAGATGATCACCCGAGAAGACCTCCAACTCATACTGTTTTTGGAACAGACCGTTAGAGAAAACCTGATGGCCCGCAGAAAGCAATGGTGATGTGATGGAAGTTGAGGGGGGGGGGTGACTTTTGGCAGCAGACACGACTATCTCAGACTATGACATAGCAGTAGGAGCTACCGAAACTCGGGACAACGGCTCGTGGAGGCAGGAAGTGGCCATCCAACCGAGTTATAAGGGAGGATCATTCCATGTAGGCCATGGTGCACTGTCAGGTGGTCTAATGGGGACCATATGTGTGGGGAAGGATAGTCAGATCCTGGAGGATTTGTGAAAACGAATCGGAGGCCCTGTGGGTGTCTAGGGTGGGATGAGGTGGCCTAGGATAGGGTGAATCTAGCCCGATTTTATATGCTGGGCCAATGGGATAATGATGGAATGATGGGTGGCTTGAGCTGTGAAAGAAAATCAGCCCACCAGTTTGGGTTGGGTCGGATAAATCTGTATCACTGGGCAACCTAGAAGACTAGACCCATGACCAAACTGGGTTGGGTCTAGAAAGGCCTAATGGGCCTAGCCCAGTAGCCAGGCCAGACCGGGCTGACCAAGACCAAACTAGGTCGGGTCATGTGGGACCCCAAGGACGGGTAGGTCAGGTCGGTCCAACCAGGGTCGGACTGGGTTCAGACATAACCGGTTTACTAAGATGATAATATCTTTTAGAACGAGCATCTGATTTACAAGTAATTTTCAATGTTGGAACCCTTGTGTCAAGTAGGTTATTTTATTATAATCTATGGAGGTTTTCATGGAAGTTGAAATGTGACGAATAGATTGAGGAGAGATTTCTCCTGGAATCAAGCGCACAACATGTGAGTATCATGCGTCTAACTAAGACCCAATGACTACAGACAAGATACCATGTGTGGATCAACTAAAAGTGACCCTCTGTAGATTAGGTATCATGGCCTAGTAGAAAGAGGATCTGTGTGACCTAGTAGACCCATAGTGGAGAGAGGATATATGTGACCCGATGGACCCATGATACTCATTAGGGATGAGTACCTCAGTACGATGGCCATGGTGGGAAGCAGCTCAGTGTGACCCGACAAGCCCACAGTGGGGAGCAGATCTGTATGACCCAGCATACCCAGGGTACTCATCATAGATGTGTACCCCAAAAATCTAAGGTGTTCAATGTTGTGACATATTTTATTATTTTCAATACTCTAGATTATACCTACGTGAGATGAAAATACCTCATTTATACATTTCTTTTTGGTATTTTCTTTGTGGTTTGGGTCCCTAGTGAGTGTTTGTTTCTAACCCTTACACAGGCTTCTCCCACATGTGTCGTGTCCCATGCCTGCGATCGATGCTTCAACAAAGACCTTGGTGGTCCGGGACTAGGTGGTGCTCAGTGAGATGGGAAAGAAAGACTCTTCGATAGAGACCATGGTTTTCTGGGACCAGGTAGTGCTTAGTGAGATGGGATAGATATGTATAATTCTATGGTTACAAGAAGCTACCTTCTATATACCCTTCCGGTGGGGTCTTGAGTGGGCGGAACGTGGCACTTGTATTTTACTTTATTTTTTTGGGCTTGTATTCTAGACCCTTTGTACATTTAGTTTTTACTATACTCTTTTTCTTTTTCTCAGTGATATTTGTGGTTTACATCATGTTTACTTTTCTTAGTTTGATATTTGTGTGTGTGTACAGGTTTAAAGGAAAATGCCTTTCCTTTTTGGATATGCCTATTCGGTGCTAGTTGACGGCCCCTGGCCTATAGAAGGAAGGCTTGGGGTTGTCACGACATGAGCCCTGGGGGATGGGTCATGATAAAGTGGTATTAGAGGAGGTCAGTTCTAGAGAAACGACCTGGAGTCAATAGTTTTGTTTTAGGGAAATGTCGTTAAGTGTTTAAAGTTTGACTTTCAGGACAAAGATTCTAGTGTTGGTGTGGTGGCCGATATATCCATACACCAGGACAATCAATTATTTTTTCCAAATTGGTACATGAAAACAATATTTTCATGCATCTTGGAATGTTTTCTCATGATATTTCTGATTCAAATTCATATAACCAGTATAATCCATTAATTGTTCTTCATCACGGTCTTTTTCATGATCCCTCCATGCAAACAGTCATCCATGATTCCAGTGTGTGACCATGAGAGTGGTCCATATAGTGATGAGGCTTCGGTATAGGGACTGTTGATTGAGATGGAACCTTCAGGAAGTGTCCCAGTATCACCACTGCATGTTGTTCAATAGTTACTACCAGTGCTACCAGTAGACAACGCATGTAGGACCAGTGCCTTACATGATTTGTAGTGACAAGGACCCCTCAAGTTCTGAGGTGAGCCTGAATCACAGGCGGATAAATATTGTCTTATGGTGTTGATAGAGTTTTCCATCTATTCAAGTAACCGTTAGATCAAATGGTAGTATGGGCATGGATACTTCTACATGGCTCAGCAGGGTGATGACGGGGTTTAGATTATTCAATCTTGTAATGAGGTGACTTTTCCATAGACAGTGCCTGATAAACTCTCTCCAAGAAGGGGTGCTGGCTATAAAATATAAGGGTTATGAATTCCCAAGATCTTCTATAGCTTATCTGGGATAACATGTTGATAGGTGAGTATTGATCGAGGCGTAACGACCCTTCCTGGTACTTGATGAAATACGATGGGACCAGTGCTTCAAAGCTCAGACCTATGAGCGAGATGTGTTTAGGGACATCTGAACCATCACTATTTCTCTTTAAATTCCTAATAATTCTAGGGTGATAGATATAACCTTTGTGGTTGAATGTTTCTTGAATTAGAAGATGAAGCCAATGGATGTCAGTAGTAGGAATGCTAGAAACAGATGTCCGTCTCATAGACTTGGACATCTACGAGGACGTCCTTCTAAAGGATGTTCTAAGACTATATCCTCATAGAGAGGTAGATTTATGCTTTTATATATAACTTGGGATGGATCCAATTTCTAAAATTGAATATTGGATAGCATATGTAGAGCTCCAGGAGCAGAGTGTATAGTATGAAGACTTGTAGATGAAGGGGTTTGTAAGGCCTAACAATTCACTATGGGCAGCACCGGTGTTTTTTTCCAAGAAGGCATATGGAAACTTGAGATTATGTGTGGACTTACAGTGCCTGAACTCAGTGAACATGAAGTAAAAGAATACTTTATCAAGTATTAATGACCTCTTCGACCAGTTTAAGGGAGCAATATGGTTTTTTAGATATACATTAGATCAGGCTATCACCAGCTTCGTGTACGATATGAGGACATCTCAAAGACGAATTTCAGATGTCTCTATGTCCACTACAAGTACTTAGTGATTCCATTTGGCATAAATAACTCCTCAGTAATATTCATGGGACTCATGAACAAGATCTTACATCCATATATAGACCAGTTGGCTGTGGTCTTCATTAATGAAATATTAGTTTATTCAGTGTCTGAGGAGGAGCAAGTGATACAACTGAGGATGTTTATGGACACACATTGAGAGAAATAGCTTTACAGAATGCTCTCTAATTGTTATTTCTAGATACAAAAGTTTCTCTTCTTGGGATATTTCATCTTAGAGGCTGAAGTTGTGGTGAATCCAGTGGAGATCAAGGAGGTGCTTTATTGGGAGGCGCCCATGAGCGTTACTGAGATGTGGAGTCTCCTTGGGTTGGATGAGTACTACTGGATGTTTTTACCCAACTTATACATAGTTTATGTACCCAAAAAGTTTTTGAAAAATAAGGGAAAACCCTTTTTGTGTAATGAAGGATTCTAGTAGAGCATTCAGCAACTAATCCAGATCTTGACGAGTGCTTCTATCTTAAGGTTTCCACAAGAGGGCTCCGACTACATGGTGTACTTTAATGCATCAGGAAATCGGATTTTTTGTATCCTAAATTAAAGTAATTTTGTGATTGATTATAGATCATGACATTTGAAACCTCATGAGTAGAACTATGTGACTCATGACCTTGATTTGGCAGCTATAGTCTTCTCACTAAAGATGTGATGACACTACGTTCTGGGTGAACAGTTCATCATCTACTCTAACCACAAGAGTCTCAAGTTTATCTTTTCTCAAAAGGTATATGAATATTAGACAATGAAATTGGCTGTAGTTCCCCATGACTATGAATTCAATATAGTCTACACTTCTTGGAAGGGGAATGTGGTGGCCGGTTCTCTTAGTAGGAGATCAAGTTCACATCTACTGAATGAGTCCATAGAGCATATGGCCTCACATAAAATATCCTTTTTGGATATATATGGGTCATATTATCTTTAGTTGATGGTGGTTGGCCCTCCACTCTTACATTGAGGCACGGAGGTGAAACATAGAGATGCCAGCTGCGAGACCACATGTGCCTAGATCTCCACAGGGCACACCCATGATAGATATTATATTGGTGGAAAGAATGTCATCCTTTTTATAGTACAAAATATTGTACTAGTGGGGTTACAGGAATTATTGTTGAGGGAGTTCCTTACATACCCTTTAAAAGTATATCCAGGTGTGGTGAAGATGTAACAAGACTTCTGATGTCAGTACTGGTGGCCAGGTAAGAAGAAGGCAATGGTAGAGTTTGTCATGGGATGCCCTGGTTGTTGGAAAGTGAAGTCTGAACACCAGGTTCTAACAGGTTTGAAATAACCCCTTTGAGGTATTGGAGTGGAAGTGCGATGGGATATCAACAGAATTCATGGAAGTCCTACCACATACGTCTAGGGAGAATGATACCATATGAGTGAATCTAGACAGACTCACCTAGTTATCTTACTTCCAACCCATTTGAGAACAAATTTTAGTAAAAAGATTGGGACACCTCTACATGCTGGAGATTGTTAGGATTTATGGAGTCCCATCTATGATAGTCCCATATCATGATTCACGCATTGCATCCTGGTTCTGGAAGGTATTTCTAGAGTAGTTTTAGACTCATTTATGCTTGACCACGACCTTTCCCCGATAGACGAATGGTCAGACTGAGCAGACCATACAAAACATGGAAGACATGCTTCATGCTTTTGTTCATGATTTTGATCATAGTTGGGAGGACCACCTACCAAAGGTGCAGTTTTCATACAACAACAGCTACCACTCCACTATTGGTATGGAACCATTCTAGGAACTGTATGGATGACCATGCAAGTGACTTTTATGTTGGACAGACCCAATAAAGTTAACACTCATTGGTCCAGAGATGGTATAAGATACCACATAGAAGGTGAGGGTCATTCAAGAACAGATGGGGGCTTCACATAACCGATATAAGTCATATGATGAAAGGGGATGGTGACCCCTGGTGTTCGAGGAGGGGGGCCATGTATTCCTATGAGTCTCTCTTCGACGAGGGATATAGATATTTGGTAGTGGTGACAAGTTATCTCTGAGTTTCATTGTCCCTTTAGATATTCTGAGCAAAGTTGGTGAGGTGGAATAATTCTTAGCTGTTCCCCCACAAATGCACTGGGTGCATGATGTTTTTCACATGTCACAATTTAGGATGTGCGTGCATGATCCATCACACATCATTGACTAGGGTGAGCTATAAATTCATGATGGGATGATATTTGTGGAGTTCTTGGTTGAGACAGAGGACTGACAGAAGTTGGCCCTTTATGGATGGTTGATCTTTCTAATGCGCGTTCAGTGGAAGAACATAAATCTAAAGGAGAGCACATGGGAGTAGGAGGCTCAGATTTTTGCTCAGTACCCCCATTTGTTTATTTATAATTGTTATTTATTACATGTATGTGAATCCCTAAATGTTGGTGTAATATAATTTCCATGAAATTACATGTATTTTTTAAATTATATGAAATTATTTAGATACCATGCCCTGAGACAACGAGCAATTATGAGGCCCAGAATTCCCATAATGATCTGTCAAAAAATGTAATGTATTAAATAGTGCATGTGATCATTTTTACTGAAAAAGTAGAATAACTCTTAAATGGATACCCAGCTAAAAAATCCTAGGGCATCATTGTATTTATGATAGAAGGATTAAACTCAGTGAAAATTATGCATAGTCGGCGCAGACCACTAATGAGAAAACCAAAAAATGGAATAATATTTTATAAAATAAATAAATAAAATTATTTTATTCTTTAAATGATGATAAATCACATATAGTGACTCATATTAATATTTTGAGACAACTTTTGATCTTCTGAGGGTATATATTCTTTAGGCAGAGCCTAACATTGTCCAGCGCGGGCCAACAGTAGAATTTAGTTTTTGGCCATGAATTAAATAATTAATTAATAATTATTTAATTTATAAATACTTATCACTCCTATATGGTAACTCAGATTGGAAATATGAGTTTACCGTTGTTCTCGTGAGGATGTGTTTCCCTTAGGCAGATCTTTACCTCGACCAGGGCGAGACAAGGGTGAAAGACATTTTTTGGAACTTTTTTTAAGCGAATTAAAATGTTGTGTGAGTGTGGTTTTTGGAAACTTTTAAATCTGTGCCAAGATTTAAAATCCCAGGCCACTATTACATATGAATTGTCCACATTTCCTAAGGAAGGACCTAACCTCAATCGGTGCGGGTCGAGTGAAAATGTTAATTTTCGGACGTTTTAAGAAAAATAAAAATAATCTTAAAGAGTTTATTTTATTCAAAATTTGTTTGACTACAACATAGTGATGAGATGACGGTTTCATTCTATAAATGAAACAACGTGATGAATTATTTCATAGATGAATAAAAAAAGGTTGTTTCATAATTGAAACAGTGTAATGACGTGATGACGCAGTGTAAGAGAAACATTGTGACACATTTCTCTTTTAATGGAATTATGGGTTGGAGAAATGGAGGGAAAATCTGGAAATTCCTCTGACAAATTGATAGAGAGGAATCCATTCAAAAGATGAATGACAAAAAAATTCTAGCAACAACGATGGACTCAAAGGATGGGTCTGGGACCAGAGAGAAACGAACACCAACCCAAACAGACGGATCACCATAGGCAACGAGCTTCCCTACGATCGAACATTCTCAAGGTAGGGGATCATTTGATTTATGATTTCACTGTTCCTATTTCTAAAACAAAGAACACTGATCAACCCAAAAATAGGTTGATCTACGGGTCACTTGTTCTCACGGGAGGGTGATTTGATCTAGGTTTTTTTCATCGGGATAGAACTTTGATAAAGCCTTAAATCTTCCTCATGTTTCTAAACAACTTATGTGGAGGGTGTGGGCCAACATGAACAAGGTCTGATCACCTCCACCTTTGGTATTTCTATCATGTTCTTCATGGACACAACTACTAATTGACGACAAGCTGGTACTAAGGTCGTAGAAAGGAATACGATGACCTGAGAAGACCACCAACACAGACGGTTCGTGGAACGGACCACCAGATCGAACCCAGTGGCCCATAGAGGTAGTTGTGGGTATGTGGTAGTGTTCTATGAAGGCACTACCTGGCAGCATCCAGGGCCAGATATTACTACAGTCGAGTTGTAAGAGTCACCGTTACCCGGGCCGGTGGCTCGAGGAGGCGGGATGGGGTGCACCGGCAAGTGGTCTAGTGGGGACCGTGTGCGGGAGGAAGAGAAACCGGCTCTTTTGGCCACATGAAACCAAATCAAATGCCCAGTGGGCATCTAGGCTATAGAATATGGGCCTACAAAATGGGCTAGGCCCGGGCGCGTGAATTGGGCCGCAGGGTGTCTTAGGTTGGATTAAAGCTAGCTAATTTTTCTGTTCGGGATAGCGGTATATTGTTGGGCCCCTGGGTGGCCTTGGCTAGGAAAGTAAATTGGCCCACAAATGCGGGTTGAGCCAGAAAAATCTGGGATGCTAGGTGACCCAGCGGACTGGACCCACAACAGAATCGGGCAAGGTACAACAAGGCCAAATGGGCCTGGCCCAATAGCAAGGCAGATCGATCTGACCTAGAACCAACTGGGTTTAGTCGGGATGACTGATCTAGGTCTGGTCATGTTGGACCCCAGGGATGGGTTGGTTAGGCCAGATCGGGCCTAAAAGCAACATGCCCCTATTTACTAAAATGCCAATATCTTTTAGATTGGGCGTCCAATTGATGAGAAAATTTTATCATCGGAACCCTTGCGACAATTCAGTTCTTTTGGTATAATATATAGATGTGTTCATGTAAATTGAAATGTTATGAATGGATTGAGCAACAGTTTCTCCTACAATCAAGCGTACTATGTGAGAGATTCCTGCTGTTGATTGGGACCCGAAGGCTTCGGACAAGAGACCCTGTGTGGATCAACAACAAGTGACTCTTTGTGGATTAGCTATGATGTACAAGTATAAAGAAATTCTGTGTGACCTAGGATGACCAAGATGGGGAGAGACTCTGTGTGACCTGCCAGACCCACGATACTCATCCGGGTTGTGTAACTAAGTATGATGGACAAGGTGGGAAACGACTATGTGTGACCCAGTAGACCCACGATGTAAGAACCATGTTCTTATTTTTGAGGAATGGATTTCTTATTTCCCTTTTCCTCAAGTATATTTTATAGAAAATAAGGAAAATGGGGAAAAATCGAAAAAAAATTGGGTACACGCCATGTACATTTTTACACGCCATGTACATCGACCGTGTGGAATGAGTACACAGGGCATGTAGGCCTATCAGTGATGAAGGGTATTAAAAAAACTACACGCTGTGTACTTAGTATATAAGCACTCTGTAATCAGTCAATAGGTGAATAGTAAGGTAGTGGGAGTAGAATCCAGCAGAGTGACAGTACACACCATGTATTCCGAAATACATGTCGTGTAATCATGTCGATAAATGAATAATGAGGAGGTGGAAGGTGGCCGCCGTAGGAACAGATAAAAATGGAAAGTACACACCATGTACATGAGAGTACATGCAGTTTAGTTTGTTTTTTCTCTTAAAACAGGAAGTATTCTC
Source organism: Viscum album (assembly GCA_963277665.1). Classification (NCBI taxonomy): domain Eukaryota; kingdom Viridiplantae; phylum Streptophyta; class Magnoliopsida; order Santalales; family Viscaceae; genus Viscum; species Viscum album. Next base: position 1,772,642,026 of record OY728123.1, read on the forward strand.
CTATTTCAACAAAGGATGCTTAGAATGTCGGGAAGCCGTGGGAGAGAAAACCGAACCATGGAAGAGATACCGATCACACACCGAGAATCCTTTTCTTCCGTCTTTGATCAGGTTTGGACCGCGTGAGTAATCCCTTCCCTCTCCTTGACTGTTTCCTTCCAATTCTTTCTCTAGGGGATGTTATTTTAGTTTGAATGGGTGAATGTTTATCCTAGATCTACGTCGTTAACGGATGACTCGGGAGGCGGTGTTCATGTAAATCGATCAGTGGAGATCGAGGTAGGTGGTTTGGGGTTTAATTCCCATTGGTAAGTGTTTTTGTGTACCGTTGTGCTACGCTCCCATGTTTGGGGTGTCGTATGGCTGAGGCCTTGATTGATTGAATACCTTGAATTGCATAGCTAATTTATTGAATATGTGTAAATTCTTTTCAGGATCACTTCTTGGATCGAAGGAAACCATGTGGGTGCTTTTCCCTTGTTTAGTCATTTAGCCAGGTTACCAGAGGGTATGCTGAGATAACATGTTTTGGGTTTTCTTGAGAGGAAACATATTTATTATTTTCTTAGCCTGAGGGTAGTGTTTTCCTTAGCCTAAGGGAATTGTTTTGATTAGCCTGAGGGCAGTGTTCTGTTTAGCCTAGGGAAACTTTTCTTATTCCTTTGGGAAGTAGCTTCTATGCCTGAGGGGAATATCTCGTATGCCTGAGGAAAATATTCATTATGCCTAAGGGAAATAAAATGAGGGTTTCTATTTTGATTACCTGAGGGTAAGGTTTTTCATGTATGAGGACTCTGTTTTCTTTGAGTATTCACTGTGGTGATTTCTTATGTTATACCTGCCAAGCTAAAGCACAAACCTGGTATTGTTTTAACTTCAACTTATTAGATAACCAGTTATGGTTTTTGCTGTTGCACTGAATGAGATATTTTTGGCTAAGTCTGAGTCTCTAAAACTTATCATTCAATTATATTTAATTGTTAAATAATATTTAAATGGAAATGGAACTGGTAGGAGTAGCTGCTTTTGAGTACTTCCTAGTTTACTGCATTTCATTATTGCACACTTCTATTTGCACATTTTCACTAACAGTTGGGAAGAGACCTTTGGTGGTTGCCTACTAAGATTTATTTATCACACCCTATTTGGGTAATTTATTGGGCCCAAGTAGATTATATTACTACAGGTGTGGATAAGTTCAAGGGTTCCTACACAGGTACTTGATTGTTACAGAGGAGTCGGAGAGCATGGGACTAAGCTTAGTTGTCTTATGATGCAACTGAGTTCCTACTGCACTATTTTTTTTATTTGATGTACTTGTATCTTGTACTTTATTGTATTTGATTGCAGTGTATCCTATTTTGACTACTTCCTTAGGTTGGACATATTGCATCATCATATATGTATGACCATTGGTTATCTTTTTCTTCTGTATTGTTGTCCATTTCCCCCAAGTATTGTTTGCTGTTTCTACCTTTATGTATATTTATATTTTCTAATGTTCTACACATTGACAAATGAGGACATAGTTTCACCATTATCAGACCTAGGACCACGCTGCTAGTCAGCAACCTCTGGAGTTTGGGTAAATGCGCTTGAGGTCATGTGACCAACCGGGTTCAGGGCACCCGTTGTGTGACACCCAGATCCGGGACGTTACAAAGTGGGATCTGAGGGATTTATTTTCTTTGAAATTTTTTTTGGATCCTATAGTCAAGGATATGACAAAATTGGTATTTGGTAATAAGCGTTTTTTGGGAGTAGCTAACCCGTGTACATGGAAAATCCAATCTACCTCATTTAATTTCAATTTATCTGGTTTTATAATTTTACAGTTGATTTGATTTTCACCCTTGGGTTACACACTTGTGCTGTTCTATTTATATTTTATCCTTGGGTTCTATTTAGTTTAAACCCAATGAGATGAGGGTATTCCATCTCAGGCATCATTAGGAACATGTTAGAATTACATTCCATTCATAGTTTCCATTCCATATAGGTGCATTAGAAATTGCATGTTGTTGTGATAGATGACGTGCTAGAAAATGAATGTGGTTGTGATAGGTACCTTGTTAGATATGGAAAATATTGATAGGATATTGGTACATGTTACGGTTGGGTTTATGGACGCTATACTTTGGTTCCTGAGAAGTTTGGGCTCTCTTAGACAGGAATTTAGCGGATCATGATCTAGCCTTTTGATGTTTTTTGTACTATAATGTGAAATTTCCTTTGTTAAACATTGATTTGATAGGAGTATGGACCCCAAAGGATCGGAGTTTGGCATATTAACGCTTGAAATTAAAGAAAAAGGGGCTCCAAAATAGATTCTGAGGTGTACTTTCTGGAAACCCAGACAACACGGCGTGTGGTTCTATGAACACACTTCATGTACCCTTCTGTTCGAGAAGAAGTGAAAATTTATTAAGTACACGTCGTGTAACCTATGTACACACCATGTAGTTTCTAACCATGTCATAGGCCATGTAGGCAGAAACATGGGAGGGGAAACCTCTAGAGGGAACACACCTGGTATCGGTTGTACAAGCCGTGTCGTGTTGACCCTATGTCCGCACATGTGACTAACAACACGGATGGAGAAATCTTTTCTTAAACACACCGTTTCAAAGCTAAACATACTATGTAGTGTAATCTGGGAATCCGGCCGAGTAACTAACAACATGGGTCGGTGTTATCCTTTCTATTACACACCGTGTCCATATGGAACAGGCTGTGTAGCATGAGCCATGTATCCGACCGTGTCTCGAACAACACGGGTCAGCGAAGCTCGTTTAGTACATGCTGTGTACCTGTGGGACACACCGTGTAGTCTTGAACAGTGAGATACCATGTGGACTTGGCCCTGTGGCTGGGGAAATGGGTGGTCTACATGCCATGTGTGGGTGTAACACAACGTGTAGTGTCAGTCGAGTATCTAGCCATTTCACTAACAACACGGGCAGTTGAAATTTTAGTTGTACATACCGTATATATCTGGAACATGCTGTGTTGTTTGAGAAGTGTACCTGGCCGTGTCTCGAACAACATTTGTCAGTGAAGCATGTCTAGTACATGGAATGTAGACCTTATACACACTGTGTAGTCTCGTTCAAAATAGAGACGTTTGGCTAAGTCTTGTAGAAGGACTCGGGTAGGGGAAGAAAATTCAAGTACACGCCGTGTGTGTGGATAACATGTCGTGTGTTTGGGGTGTTACAGGAACAATGATGGTAGAGTACATGCCATGTAAAAGACTTAAGTGAACACACCATGTATTTGTTACACACACCATGTAGTCTTTTTTTACAAATCCTGAGTGCTTTCTTTCTCTTGTTCCCTTCTTACACTCCTTGTTTTCAGTTCTTGGTGATATTAGTCTAAGGCGTGTGTTTGACCATGTAGAGTCATACCGCTGAGACAACCACAAGTTGTTCACCAAGATAGAGGAAACTATTATACTCCAAATATGGTAGGCCATACGCTATTGATGGATCCTCCAGCAATGCCAGATGCGGTGCTAGCAGCTATACCAGACGCAGGCACAGATGCACAGTTCCGTGAAGGATTCATGCTGTTTCTGAAGACCTTCTAGGGAGAACCATCGGTTGCCACATCTATGGAAGAGCTGACATGTATATTTTAGTAGCAGCATATGCCTACCATTTCATGGGATGGTAGACCATAAGCTGCAGAGTCTTGGCTGGGTTCTGTGCAGACTATCTTCGAGAATATGGAGACGCCTCTAGGGAGGAGGGTCAAGATCGCCACTTAAATGATGCGTGATACCACCAAGAGATGTTGGTATGTTACCACACAGACCGATCATCACCGATACATGGTGTGGGAAGATTTTTTGGCAGTATTATTTGAATTTTTCTTTCCGGAGATGCTAAGGGAAGATCGAGCTCGAGTGTTCATGAATCTGGAGCAGGGCGCCATATCAGTGATTGATTATTCTACTCGCATCATCGGGCTACAACATTTTGCAGCTATTCTGGTGTGTGACGAGATGTTGAGGGATATATGATTTGAGTATGGTCTTCGGTATGACATCCAAGCACTGGTGATTGTTTTCAGGTAGCCTCCAGTGCATGATATTGTGAACCAGGAACTAATTAATGAGTGGAACCTACAGGAAGCAAGTGGTTCAGGCCAAGGCGGTTCAGCACTAGTTTCTGGTACTATTTCTATCAGCAAGAGGAAAATTCAGATGGATTTCTCTCATGGTGGAAGTACTAGACAAAATAATTCTTTAGGTGGCCAGGTAATATGCTACCAGTGTGGTAAAGAAGGGAAAAAGAGACTTCAGTGTCCACATGACCCAGTGGAGTGTCGAGCTTGCAACAAGGTGGGCCACGTCCATCTTTTTTGCAAGTCATTTCGATCATTTACTAGTGAGATGGGTTCTGTGCAGACTCTGTGTGCTAGAGATGAGCCAACAGCTTCTTACAAGTAAGGGAATTGGAACACATCAGGATGTTCAGGATGAGGTGGTGGTCGTGACTGTGGTAGCCAGACATCAGGATCCCAGAGATAGGAGGGGGGGTCAGCTCAGGGTTTCCAGGCTATGTCACAGGGCAGCGGCACTGGAAAACCATATGCAGTGCAACATACCCAACATGAGCTAGATCCTAGACCTTCCACTATCAGAGGTACTATTATAGTTTCTTCTGTTTTGTCTTTAGTAGTTTTCAATACTAGCACTATGCATAGCTTTATATCTGTTCCCATTGTGGAGAGCCTTGGGATCTATGTTTCTTTTTCTTCATCTAATATTATGACTCTAGATACTCTGTTGGGAATTAGAACGGCAAGTGTGAGTCAGTTCAAGGAGTGTCCCATAGAGGTTTGGTGGGTGCCACTTTCTGTGGGACCTCTATTTCATGGAGAAGATAAGCTATGATGTCATTCTTAGGATGGACTGGTTGGTACCCTTTCGAGCCTTTGTAGATTTCTATCTTTGTAGGGTGAGTTTCACATCACTAGAGGGTGGATAGTTTCTATACAAGGGAAAGTGGGATGTCCAGGAATGATGAGCTGGACCCGAGCATCGTGGGAGAGGTGGAGTACTACCCTGATTGTGAGTTTATATCTAGATGACCAGGGAACTTGTCTGAAGGATTTCCCTCTAGTGTTTGATCATTTCCAGGATGTCTTCCCGAATGACTTTTCAGATCTACCTCTAGTGTTAGAGGTGGATTTATTTATTGATCTTGTTCCAGGAGCGGCACCAGTGTCCATTCCTTCTTACAGGATTGCTTCACAAGAGCTACAGGAGCTCAGAAGGCAGTTAGAAGAGTTACAGGAAAAGTTTTTCATTTGACCCAGTACTTCTCCTTGGGGTTCGCCTGTCCTGTTTGTGAAGACGACGGATGGTACCCTCAGACTTTGTGTGGATTATCGAAAGGTGAACCAATTGATGGTTATGAACTGATAACACTTACCAAGTATTGATGATCTTTGTGATAAACTTTGAGGAGCCCGAGTGTTCTCGAAGATTTACTTGAGATCCAAATATCATCAGTTGCATGTTAGACCATTGGACATATCGCTTACAGCCTTTTGGAGTAGATATAGTCTATACGAGTACTTGGTCTTTCCGTTTGGACTCACAAATGCGCCAGTAGTTTTCATGGATATGATTAATCATGTGTTCTACCCATATCTGGATTCTTTTGCGATAGTCTGCATGGATGATGTCTTGGTGTACTCTCACACTCAACATGACCATGCCACCCATCTTGAGATCATACTGAGTACACTGATAGAGCATCAATTATATGCTAATCTCTCAAATTTACACATTTAGATAAACCAGATGCACTTCTTGGGTCGTATTATCTTAGAGGCAGGAGTTGTAGTGGACCCAAAGAAAGTGAGATTAGTGGTTTATTGGAAACAACCTACGAATGTGTTTTAAATACGGAGTTTCTTGGGGTTGACTGGATACTGAATGAGCTTCATAAAGGACTTCTCCTACTTAGCAGCGTAGTTGAAGGGTTTGACTAAGTAGGGTATGAAGTTTGTTTGGTTAGATGCTTGTGAGACATCCTTTCAAGAGTTTAAAGGAAGGCTAACATCAGCACCAGTCCTGATACTTCCAGAGAAAGGGAAGAGCTATATAGTTTACTATGATGCATTAGGTATTTGACTGGGATCAGTGTTGTTGCAAGGAGAATGCGTAGTTGCATATGAGTCTCGATAGTTGAGCCCACATGAGAGGAATTACCCGATTCATGATCTCGAGTTGGCTGCAGTTGTTCATGCGTTACGTTGTTGGAGAGATTGTCTCTTGGGTGAACATTTTGTGGTGTTTACATACAAAAAAAGTTTTAAATACATATTTAACTAGCGTTACTTGAACTTGAGATAGTGAAGGTGGGTTTAATACCTTTAGTCCTTCGAATTTGAGCTTGCCTATACACCTGGTAAGGGTAACACAGTTGCTGATGCACTGAGTAGGAGGACTCAGATACATGCAATGTAAGAAGCCAGTGGTGAGTGACAACTTATGGATTTGTTCTCTGAGATGCATTTATAGGTTCACAATAGTCAGGGGCGAGCCTATCTTTCATCCTTAGTTGTGACTTCTACCCTCCTGGATTGAGTGAGGATGGGAAAGCTATCGGATTCATAAGTCCTAGTTCTATGTGAGTCAGTGGCTAGTGAGGACCCTCCTCCTGGTTGGATGATAGGAAATGATGAGGTACTGCGTATCCATGGAAGAGTGTGGGTTCCCTGGGATATACGTGAGGAGTTGATGCGAGAATTTCATGCTTCAGCTTGGGCGGTGCATCCTGGAGTTACCAAAATGTACCATGGCTTGAGACATCCGTATTGGTGGCTGGGTATGAAAAAAGAGGTAGATGGATTTGTTACGAGATGTTCCACGTATCAACAGGTGATCTAGAAGCATTAGAGGCCAGTCAGACTATTATAATAGTTACCCATTCTAGAGTGGAAATAGGATGATGTCACGATGGATTTCATGACTGGTTTTCTGAGGTCACCTCGAGGCAGTGATGTTGTGTGGGTTTTTGTGGACAGACTTATGAAGGAAGCTCACTTTTTTCCAATCAAGTAGACCATCAGTGTTCACGAGATCAGGAAGTTGTATATTCGAGAGGTAGTACGTCTTCATGGGGTCCCTCGTTCTATCATTTCAGATAGGGACACCCGTTTTATGTCTCGTTTCTAGAAGAGTTTTCAGAGGGAACTGGGTACAAAATTTCTTGTAAGCACATCTTACTATCCTCAAACAGATGGCCAGTAAGAGCATACGATAAAGGCACATGAGGGAATGTTGTGTTCAGGCGTCCTGGACTTTGGGGGATCTTGGGAGAGGCACATACCCATGGTCGAGTTTTCATACAATTATAGTTTTATGGAAACTATTGGGATGACACCTTTTGAGGATTTCTATGGTATGTCATGCCGATCAACTTTGTCCTGGTTAGAGGCAGGTGAGGCAGCTTTACTAGAACCACGTCTCATGTAGGAGACTTCAAAGTAGGTCCAGTTGATTCAGAAGTAGATAGATACTACACAGTCTCCTCAGAAATATTATGCTGATCACCGCATACGACCCTTAGAGTTCGTGATCGGGGATCAAGTTTTCTTGCGTGTTTCACCGAGGTTGGGACACATGTGGATCAGGAGATAGGGTAAAAATTCACCAAGGTATATGGGGCCGTTTGGGATTCTGGAGAGATTCGGGTTAGTTTCCTATCAGTTCTAGTTACCGCATAGGTGCAGGTCCATGCACGATGTCTTCCACATTTCACAACTACGCTGTTATCACTCAGAACCATCTCAAACTGTTCAGCCTAATGAGGTTGAAATTCAGGTTGATTCATCCTCTGAGGAGCATTCGATTCGTATTGTTGATAGGAGCAGGAAGGTTCTCTAAGGCTGATTAGTTCCTCTCATACGAGTGCTATGGAAGCATGGCCGAGTACAGGATGAAACCTGGGAGCAAGAGACTGATGTATGTGCTCAGTGTCCAAATTTGTTCACAACATTATCTTCACCACCCTTGGAAGGGAAATTTGAGGATGAATTGCTTTAAGGGGGATGTTCTTAAGAACCCAGTTCTTACTTTTGAGGTACGGGTTTCTTCATTCCCTTTCTCTTAAGTGTTTTTTAGAAAATAAGAAAAATGGGGAAAAACCCCAAAATTTTTGGGTACACACCATGTAATTTTCCACATGTCGTGTACTTTGGCCATGTGGAATGAGTACACAGGGTGTGTAGGCCTATCGACGATGAAGGGTTTAAAAACTGACTACACATCGTGTACTTAGTGTATACATGCCATGTAATCAGTCGGAAGGTGAACATTAAGGTAGTGGGATTAGCCACCAGCAGAGCGATAGTACACGCCGTGTATTCATAAATACATGTCGTGTAATCCAGTAGACAAATGAACAGTGAGGCGGTGGAAAGTGGCCACCGAATTAACAGTTAAAAAATGGATAGTACATGTCGTGTACTTGAGAGTACATGCCGTCATGTTTTGTTTCACTTAAAACGGGCAGTAGCCTTTTAATTCAATAGAGGAAGCTTAGAACTCTTAGAATCCATGGTAGAGACATCCAAACATTGGAAGAGCTCCCGATCACACACCGGGAATCCGTTTCTTTCACCGTCAATCACGTTTGGACCGCGCTGGTAAGACCTTCTCTCCCCTTGAGTGTTTCCTTCCAATTATTTCTTGAGGGGATGTTATTTGAGTTTGAATGGGTGAATGTTTATCCCCGATCTATATCGTTCATGGATGATTTGGGATGTGTCATTCACGTATATCGATCAGTGGAGATTGAGGTAGGTGGTCTGGTGTTTAATTACAACTGTTGAGTGTTTTTGTGTACCAATGTGCTATGTCCCGATGTTTGGGGGTGTCTTATGGCTAAGGCATTGACTGATTAAATTCTTATAATTGTGTAAGTAATTTATTGAATATGTGTAACTACTGTTTGGGATCATTTCATGGATCCAGGGCCACCCCGTGGGTGTGTTTCCCTTGTTTAGCCATTTCGCTAGGTTACCCGATGGTATGATGAGATAACATGTTTTGGGTTTTCTTGAGAGGAATAATATTTATTACTTGCTTAAACTGAGGGCAGTGTTTTTCTTAGCCTGAGGGAAATGTTTTTTTAGCCTCAGGGCAGTGTTCTGTTTAGCCTGAGGGAAAATTTTCTTATGCCTATGGGCAGTAGCTTTCATGCATGAGGGCAATATCTCATATGCCTGACGGAAATATTCATGATTCTTGAGGTCAATCACCTAAGGGATTCGATTCTGATTACCTTTGGGTATGGTTTTTCATGTCTGAGGACTCTATTTACTTTGAATATTCACTATGGTGATTTCGTAAGTTATACCTTCCAAGCTAAAGCACAGGCTTGGTATTGTTTTACCTTCTACTTGTTAGATAGCCTGTTGTGGTTTTTTATGCGGCACTGAATGGGATATTGTCAGCTAAGGTTGAGTCTTGAAAACTCATAATTCAATTATGTAGAATTTTTAAATGATAATTAAATGTAAATGGAACCGGTAGGAGTATCTGCTTTTGAGTACTTCCTAGTTTACTGCATTTAATTATTTCACACTACGTTGCACATTTTCAATGATAGTTGGTCAGAGACCATTGGTGGTTGTCCACTAGGATATATATCCCACACCCTGTTTGGGTCATGTCTTGGGCCCAAACAGATTATATTGCTACAGGTGTGGATAAGGGAAAGGGTCCCCTCACATGTAATTGATTGTTTCAGAAGAGTATGAGAGCATATGACCATGATTAGTAGGATTGCGATGCTGCTGAGTTCTTGCGGTGCTATATTTTTTTCTTTACTGTACTTGTATCTTGTACTGTATTGTATTTGATTGTAGTGTATCCTATTTTGACTGCTTCCATATGTTGGACATATTGCATCATCATATATGTATGACTGTTGGTTATCTTTTTCTTCTGTACTATTGTCAATTTCTGCCTAGTATTGTTTACTATTTCTACCATTGAGTATGTTTATATTTTCCATTCTGCTACACATTGAAAAATGAGGTCATTGTTTCCCCACTATTAGACCTAGGCCCTCGCTGCCAGTAGGAAACCTCTGGCGTTTGGGGAAATGCACTTGAGGTCATGTGACCAACCGAGTTCGGAGCACCCGTTGTGTGGCACCCAGATCCGAGACGTTACACACAATGGGGAGAGGCTCTGTGTAAACTAGCATACCCATGGTACTAATCTAGTATGAGTACCCCAGTATTCCCAGGTGTTCAGTTTTTTGACTAGTGGTCTTGTTTTAAATAATATAGATTATACCTACGTGAGATGATAATACCTTATGTATAATTTCTTTTATGGTATTTCCTTTATGGTTTGGCATCCCTAATGAGTATTTCATTACTCAACATTGCACGATATTCACCCACACATATCGTGTCTAGTGCAGGTGATTGATTCTTCGATAGATACCCAGGTGGTCTGGGACCTGGTGGTGCTTAGTGATCGCACTACGATTCACTATTTCATTTTCACCCTTACACGACTGTGCTAAACTAGTTTTGTATTAAAAAATATAAAAATAATAACAATATGAACATCATGATTTATTAAATTATTTTGTATTTATTACTTTTAAAAAGGTCAATGATACTTTTTTTGATAATTTCATTAAAGGTGGAGGTTATTTGGAGGGCCCATAATGATGTCCAAGAAAAATAGGCCAAACTGTGCATGATCCATGCACACTAGTGGACTCAACCCCACAATCCAACAAAATTGTGAATCTAAATGGGCTGAAATTTTGTGGTCCAATATATAATTTAATGGTATAAATTTCATATGAAGGAAAAAAATCCACATTCGGCTTCTACAATTCCCATCCGACTGGATCTATCCAAATAATAAAATCTGTAGAAACTCTAATGCGGTGTTCAATATTTTTTCTATATCTGGAGTTTTAGTTGTCCAAATGGTGAAAACCATTCGGTGGAGACATACATGATGAGGTTAAACATGTTTCTAGTTTCTTCCAAACCGATATTCGACTGTCACATGGTTTAAAACCATGGGCCAAGTGGGTTTACACAATCTGTGTGCCCAAAACAACCTTCCACATTGCCAATTAAATAGATTCTTGAGATCTTCATTTTCAAGTTAGGCCAGGAGAAAAATCTCAGGTATTTTGGAGACCCAAAGTAGTCCTCTAATCATACATGGTGTTATTTGGGCCCATATCCTCATAGGGGGATCAAGGATGAAGGATAAGTTCCAACCGAGCTTCCTCCTCCTTCGGATGGCGAGCTAAACGGTGGACAGTAATTTCGAGGGTGCTACACACAATTGGGAGGGCGTTCCAGCACTTTTTCTTCTACTTTTTTTGTGTAAATTGTGCCCTAAATATTTCAATTATTTCTTATCTAGATAATATTCTCTTCTGATTTCATTTCTATTGTTAAAATTAAGTGAAACACTTTTTATTTCAACACTGATTGGGTTGAGATTTTAAGTGGGAATCTTGGGTTGTTCTGATTGGAGAATACAAGAGTCCTATTTATCTCAAACATATATAATATTTTAGTATTATTTGGTATCCTTTAATATTTATGCTTTATTCCCAAGCCTTGACAACATTATTTTTGTGTCAATGGGTGGTTCTTTGGGCATCATTTATGAGGCAAGAGGGAAGTTGATATCTTGAAAACCCTCAACCAATGGAATCCATTAAACCATGTGTATTTTTCAGAATTATGGACTCACAAATATTTTTAGTGAACTTGAAATGTTCTCTTTATATAAAAATTCTATAACAACACTTTTATTAATCAACTACTAAACTGTTTAAATCAAGTCTTTTTCTTTAAACATTTTAAAAACCACCCCCCTTTTAGTACTTCTTATTAAAAACACACACTCTAATCCCATGAAAACTCCTTGAGAGACAAACTAGAGTCTTACCTAGACTAAAAATAAACCATAAAATCATAATCATTTTGACGTGTCATGATAGCGCATTCAAATTTTGGTACTGTTGCTGGGGAGTGCTTTTGTTTTAGTGCGTGTTTTTTATAATTTGTTTTGAAACTTTTGTGAATGTTTGTTTTATCTTATACCTTTACATTTTTTAGTTTTCTAATTTATTTCTTGTGTTGGTTCTATGTATGATGCATTCTAATCCAGGAGAATTAAAACCTTTCAAACCTGAACTGAATAGGATCCTACATAAGCAACCCTGAGATACACAAGAAAATCCTTTGAAGGAGGATGCAGAAAACATCAACACTTATCTTGATCCTTATTCTTTTTCTTCTTTGGGAACCCACATTAAAACTGAAATTAATGTGAATAACATGGATAAAAACTATAGAACACTAAAATAACTATCCTCACCTCATGTTTATATCAATCCCACATATATTAAATTACAATGCAAGGCACCCAATTTTGAAGTAAAATCTGGTTTAATTCATCTATTTCCAAGATTCTATGGACTTCCTTGAGAGAATACACACAAGAACATAAAAGAATTTCATACAGTTTTTTCAACATTAAAACTTGATAATATGGATGAGGAAAAAGTAAAGGTTAGAGCATTTTCGTTTTTTTAGATGAAGCGGTGAAAGATTGGATGTACTATGTTAATTCACCAATAAGAGGATGGCAGACATGAAACACATTTTCCATGAACAATATTTCCCATCCTCTCGAATTTCAATAGTAAGGAACAAAATTGGTGGAATAAGACAACATAAAGGTAAAACACTTCATGAATATTGGGAAATATTTAAAATATTATGTTCATGTTATCCACACCACACAATAAGAAATCAAATTCCAATACAATATTTTTATGAAGGACTAATTGCAATTGATTGTAACATGATTTATGTATCTTTAGGTGGTGAACTAGTGGATTATACCAAAATTGATGCAAGAAACTTAATTGAGAACATGGCACAAAACACTCAACAATTTGGTACAAGGTGTAGTGTACCCATTTGAGGTGTCCATAAGGTGTAAAGTACCAAATTCGAGAATAAGGTGGACACAAAGTTCGAAGAGGTAAGAACCCTTCTTCGACAACATTCTCTTTCCCAAGGGAAATCTCAATCTCATCCTCCCATACATTGTGGAATCTTCTCTTCGAACACACATTATTCTGACCAATGCTCCCAATTGATAGAAACTTCTTAGAGTTGGGAGGAAATATTTCCAGGCCTCCCCTAAAACCAACCCTTTAAGAAAGAACCATACTATTCATCCAATACTGCGTGGAAAGACAACCTATACTAGAGTAAAGGGGGGTATTTAATCCAATCTCAACAACCATGGAACCAACAGGGTCAAAGTAGTCATCCACCACCACCACCCAGAAATCCTAAACCACCCCAAAGGCCATTCCAACAGCCCCTCCCAAAAATTAACCTAGCCTATAAGATATGATGAAACAAATGGATTCCAACAATCTCCAATTCCAACAAACAACACAAGCTACCATACAAGACCTCAAAACCCAATTATGAAAACTAGATAACTTGGTGGGGGAAATTCAATGTCATGGGTCGAGTAAACTACCCCCTGAACTAGTAGTTAACCCAAATGATAAAAGAAATGTTAGTACCATCACCCTTAAGAGTGGAACTCATATTCAAAGCCAAATGACCCCTCTCGTAGATTCATCAACTCCTAAGGAAACCACCATCCCAACCACTACTAAAAATGATCCAAGAGAAGAAAATCCTTGTCTTAGAGAAGTCTATACAAAGGAAAGAGTGTTTATGTCGATGAGTCTCCAATCCCGACCATTCCTATTCCATTTTCCCAAAGGGCCACCCAACCTAGAAAAAAAAGGAAACTTTTCTTGATAAAGAAATATTAGAAAATTTCAAAAAAGTGCAGGTTAACACTCCCTTGATTGAAGTTGTGAAGAAAATTCCACGATATTCCATGTTTCTAAAGGATATGTGTACACACTAAAAGTGACTTCGAGGTGATGAGAAGGTGATCTTGGGGATTAATGTTTCATCATTGATAAAGAAATAAATTCCCACAATGTGAAATTTTCTGGGAACATTCTCAGTGCCAAGAACCATAGGGGAGTATTCTCTTTCTAATGCTATTCTTGAATTGGGTGCTTCTATAAATGTGATTTGCAACTCCATTTACTCTACATTGTAGGTAGGGGAACTGAAACCCACTATAATGTTTGTTCAATAGGATAACCGGAGTACTGCACACCCCTCTGTGGTTTTAGAGTATATTCTTGTTAGGGTTAAAAATTTAATTTTTTCTGCGGACTTTTATATGCTTGAAATGGAGGATGATAGGATGAATGAACATGCCCCAATTATATTAGGGAGAACCTTATTGAAAAATGCTAAAACTATAATTAATGTCCATAATTAAACATTATATAGGGAATATGGTGGTGACATCATCCATTTCACATTATTGACTCCATGAAGCACCCCTCAGAAGAACATTCCCCTCTCTCTGTAAATTCAATTGATGTACTCCGTTCTTTTGAAAATAATTCTTTTCATTCCCCTAATCCCCTTTCTAAGTTTTCATCCTTGATTGAATTTCATGGTAATGAATCATGAATTTATTGATATAGTTGTCTAGAAAAGTGTCATGCATGTTTATTAATTGATAATTATTTGAACACTGGGGATCCAATGACTGTCGATGATACTGCTAAGCTTGTAAGAGCTCATTCCTCTCTTGAGGATGATACCATTGAGTAGTTAGATGAGATAAATGACCTATCACATTCACGAAAACTTACATCAATCAAAAGTCTACCTAAATTGAAACTAAAATAACTACATAAAGATTTAAAATATACATATATTGAGAATAAAAACTTGTTTCCCGTCATCATTGCTAGTTCACTTTTTCTTGATAATGAATTGTGACTGCTTGAACATTTGAGGAAGTATAAATAAAATTTTGGATGAAAACTTACAGATATTCTTGGTATTATCACATCATATTGCACACATTATATTTTATTAAATGATGGGGCTAAACATATGAGGCAGAAACAATGTCAACAAAAACAAGACCTCCTAGAAGTTGTGAAAAAGTAGGTTACCAATTATTGGCTAATAGAATCATTTAAAACATCTCTGATAGCCAATGGGTCAGTACAGTTCAAGTAGGTCCTAAAATAACTAGCCTTACATTAATTAAAATTTAAAATAATTAATTGGTTCTAACTCATGTGCATAATAGTTGGCATGTCTTCATAGACTATTTCCAACTAAACCAACACATTAGGAAAGACCATTTACCATTTTTGTTCATTGAACAAATTCAAGAGAGGATATTGGGTAGGTCCCACTATTTTTTCATTGATGAGTATTCTAGATACATTCAGATCCATATTTCCCCTGAGGACTTGGAAAATAATACCTTCACTTGTACCTTTGGCGCATTTTCATATAAGAGGATAACATTTGGTCTGTGAAATTCTCTGGGTACTTTCCAATGATTCATGGTTAGTATTTTTTCATATTACCTAGATTATTTCATGGAAGTATTCATGGATGATTTCTCTGTTTATGGATCCTATTTTGATGAATTTTAAGTAGTCTTGGTTCAGTCCTACATCATTGTATTGAAAAAAATCATGTATTAAATTATTAGAAATGCCATTTCATGGTGCTACAAGGTATTGTTTTGGGGCATGCAATTTCTGGGGATGGTATCCATGTAGATAAATAAAAAGTGGATGTCATTTCTTCCTTACAATTTCCAAAAAATGTATGGGATGTGCGGTCTTTCATAGGTCATGGTGGATTTTACCATCATTTAATTCATGACATTAGTAAGATTGCACTCTCACTCTCTCGGTTACTCTAAACTGAAAAAGAATTTGTTTTTGATAAAGAATGTGAGGAATCTTTTGTTAACTTAAAATGGAGCCTCACATCACCCCTAATAATCCAACCACCATGGTGGGATTTACCATTTAAACTTATGTGTGATGCCTATAACTATGCAGTTGGGGTAGTCTTGTCACAAAGGGTCGATCAAGCTCCACATGTCGTTGCCTATTCCTCAGGTACACTAGACCCTACCCAAGAAAACTACACCTTAACTAAAAAATAATTCCTTGTCATTGTGTTTTCCTTGGACAAACTCAGGTCATACCTTTTGGGGTCCAATTCATTGTGTTCTCAGACCATGTAGCCCTCTGGTATCTCCTTAAGAAACTGGAAGCCAAACCACGTCTCATTCATTGGATGCCCCTCCTTCAAGAATTCAATCTAAAAATTAGAGATAAAAAAGGAGCAGAGAATGTTGTGGCCGACCATATCTGTAGGATTCCCATATTCCTCATACATTGACTCATCCCCCTGTATTCCTATTAATGATATGTTTCTCGATGATCAATTTTACCGAGTGCAAGATGCTATACCTTGGTATGCTGAAATTGTAAATTATATAGAATCATATTGCATTCCAACTAATTTCAACAAAAACTAGGTTGGATATCTAAATCATTTGTCACGTTGGTACATTTGGGATGACCCCTACCTTTGGTGCACCTGTAGTGATCATGTACTTAGTCATCATGTTCTTGATAGTGATTTTCAGTGTGGCTATAGATTATGCCACACTCTTGCTTGTGGAGGCCACTTTGGTCCCCAATGGACTGCTATCATGGTCCATGATTCTTGTCTCTTTTGAACAACAATTTTTTGGGATTCCCATGATTTTTAAAAATCTTGTCCTCTTGCTCAAAGAATGGGGAATGTCACTAAATGAAATGAAATGCCACAATGAACGTTTATCTTTTATGACAGTTTTTATATTTGGGGCATTGACTTTATGGGTCCATTTCCCAATTCCTTTGTCAACTTGTACATTCTTCTAGTAGTCTATTATGTGTCAAAATGGGTAGAGACCCGATCCACAAGGACAGATGATTCAAAAAAAGTTGTAGAATTTTTGAGAAATCAGAACTTTTGTAGGTTTGGTTTACCTAGGTTCATCATTAATGACCAGGGTTCTTATTTCTGCAACCGAACAATGTAATCACTTTTGAATCGGTATGTGGTCAGGCATCATGTGTCTACTGCATATCACCCACAAACCAATGGTCAAGATGAGGTGTCAAATAAGGAAGTAAAACACATTTTGGGGAAAAAAATCAACCAAATAGAAAAAATTGGAGTACTGGACTTGATGATTCATTATGGGCCTAATGTACTGCTTTCAAAACTCCCATTGTAATTTCACCCTATTAACATGTGTTTGGAAGGAGTTGTCACCTCTATGTAGAGATTGAGAGCTGGGCCTATTGGTCCATTTAAAAATTAAATTCTAACCCTTCTAATTTTGGTTATCAAAGGAAGTTATTGATTCTGGAGGTGGAGGAAATGATAAGAGATGAATATGAGAATTTAATGATTTATAAAGAGTGAACCAAGGCAGCTCACGACCGTATCATCCTTCATCTTCAGTTCCACATTATGCAGAAGGTCCTCCTCTATAATGAAAAGGACGAAGTTCCATTTAGGTAAGCTTCGTTCTTGCTGGTTTGGACCATACACTATTACTAACGTCTCCCAATTTGGTGTGGTCCAGGTTCAAAATAAAGAAACCAATCAAAACTTTACTACCAATGGGCAGTGGCTGAAGCACTTCCACAAAGCCCTTCCAGAGTCCCCGATGGAGGAACTCCAAGTTCAAGGAGAAAGCTACGAATAATACCCAACTGGATTTATACATCCTTACTACATTCTATTTTATTACTATGAGGACACTACAAACTCTAGGTGTGGTAGGATGGGTATATTCCGGGTTTAGTAAGGAATTTTCATCATCTATTATAATTTTCTCTTTCTAGCTTGCTAAAAAGTACTGTTACATTCCCCACTTTCCCTCCCATTCCCCTTTTTGCTGGAATGTTACTTTTTGTATTCATACTTTGTTATGTAAAATTATTTCCATTTAATTATGGAAGTTATTGACAATTCATGTGAAATGTCTGTATTTCATGTTGTTTTAACATTCAATGAAATTTGATGAAATGTGCATTTCAACAATAATTCAATACTATGGTGTGACTTTCTTTTGAAATTTAATTCTTTATCAATGATATAAATGGTTGTATCATTTTGAAACCTTTGAGAAGACTGATTCCCTATTTTGGAATAGTTTAAAGGAAAAATGTGTCACTTAATATCTTTACACATTTTTTTTCAACCAAGCATGATTTGTGAAAATTTCTTACATAATGTAAGTAAATATAAGTAAGTTTTATTTTTCTATACTTTCCAAAATCATTTTTCCATACGTTCGTTCCCTTTCCAATCTATTTCATTACTGTACTATATTGACTTATGCATGTGTACCTATTATCCAACTGTTATACGCCCTCAAAAAAGTAATGGGGTGTATATTGGGCAGGGAAGAAACCACCTTTCATCTGCCTATGATCTTGTTATAACTATTACAATTATCTTAGTGAGGAGTTCAAACAAGGGATGTGAGAAGAGTTAGAGTTGTTCCATGTGCAACTTTAAAAAAAATAATAAATGAGAGGAATGATGATATGTATAGAATATGGGGATATCTAGGTTAGTAGCATACAGTTTTACTTCTATGAATACTTATGTGAGTGGGTCTTGAAATTTTATTGCAAAGGATATTGGGAATGTTCGTTGTAAAGGATATAATAAGTAGAAAATTATTGAAATAACTTATACTTACTCAATAAAAAGTAGAAAGACTAGCTTGAAATGTTTGTCACACACACACATAGAGAATTAATTACATAATTAACTTTTGAATTATTTTCTTTGATTGGTATCATGCATCTCTTGGAATTTCATTTGGATAAATTTTTTGAGACATCTTTTTCAATGATCCTTGAGAATAACTCCTCGGGGTGACTTTTTTGTTGATCACATTTCTATGTGGAATTAAATATTCATTTAATGTTAAATATTTTTAAAGTTGGAAATATCTACATGAATTATTTTTGGAATTATTACTTTTCCCAGGTCGTAAAATGATTAGGTGTGGGGGTGTGATCAAAGTACGATTCACTGTTTCATTTTCACCCTTACAAGACTGTGCTAAAATAGTTTTGTATTGAAAATTATAAAATAATAAAAAATTTGACTTCATGTTTTCTTAAATTATATTGTATTTATTACTTTTATAAAGGTCAATGATTCTTTTTTTGATAATTTCATTGACGTTGGGGGTGATTTGGAGGGTCCATGATGAATTCCATGAAAAATGGGTCAAACTGGGTATGATCCATGCACACTGGTGGACTCAACCGCATTTTACTACAAAACTGTGAATCCAAATGTGCTGAAATTTTTTGGGCTAGTCCAAAATTTAATGGGCTACATTTCATATGCAGGAACCGAAGACACATTTGGCCTCTACAATTTCCATCCGAACGGATCTGTCTAAATAATCAAATATGCACAATGTGAAATTTAGTGTTCTGTTTTTATCAATATCTCAAGTTTTAGTTGTCCAAATTGAGCCAAACATTCATTGTAGAAATTAATGTGGTGGAGAAACATGTTTCTAGTTTTTTACAAAGCGATATTTAACTTTTAAGTGGTCTAAAAGCATGGGCCAAGTGGTTTTACACAATCTATGTGCCTCAAGGCACCTTCCACTTTGCCTATAAAATGGACACTTGGGATCCTCATTTGAAATATCTTCTAGGAGGTAATTGTATAGTATTTTGGAGACCCAAATTAGTCCTCTAATCATCCATTTAGTTATGGAGGGCCCTATTCTTATAGGGGTTCAAGGATGAAGGAGAAATTCCACCCGAGCATCCTCCTCTTCCCGATGTCGATCTAAATGGTGGACTGTCATTTCGAAAGATCTACACACACAAGGGAGGGACATCCATCACTTTTTATTCTACTTCTTTTGTGTAATATGTGTGCAAAATATTTCAATTATTATTTATCTTGACATCATTCTCCACTGATTTCATTTTTATTGTTAAAATTAAGTGAAACACTTTTTATTTCAACACCGATTAGGTTGAGATTTCAAATGGGAATCTTGGGTTGTTCTGATTGGACAAGACAAGAGTCCTATTTATCTCAACCATAAATATTATTTTAGTATTCTATAGTATCCTTTCTTCTCTATTCATGATACCCAAACCTGGACAACATGATTGTTGTGTCAAGGGGTGGTTCTTTGAGCATCGTTTAAGAGGCAAGAGGGAAGTTGAGATCTTGAAAACCCTCAACCAAATGATTCCATTATACTATGTGTATTATTCAGAATGATGAACTCACCAAGATGTTAAGTGAAATTGAAATGATATCCTTATCTTATAATTCTAAAACACCACTTTTATTTATCAACTATTAAAATATTTAAATGAAGTCATTTTCTTTAATCTATTTTAAAAACACCCCACTTTTAGTAAATCTTATTAAATATGCACACTCTACACCCACAAATACTCCTTGAGAGATGACCTAGGGTCTGCCATAGAATAAAAATCAACCTTAAAATCATAATTAATTTGACATGTCATGACAGTGTATTCACTTAGTGAGACGGGACATATGAAATCTTTGATGGAGACCCTGGTGGTCTAGGCCTATGTAGTGCTCAGTGAGACGGGACATATGAGCATACTTATACAACTATAGTCAACTACCCTTAACATACCATTGAGGTGGGTTCTCAACTGGATGAACCATGGTAGTTGTACTTTCCTTTGTGCTTATAGGCCTTTATTTTGGTCCCTTCATACATTCCGTTTTTTACATTACTCTATGTAGCTGTCTTAGTGATAGTTGTGGTTTAATTCATGTTTACTTTCCACAATTTGAGCTTTGTGTGTGTATATAAGTTTAATGTCCAATGCCTTCCCTTTTGGGGATATGCCTATTTGGTGCTATTCGAAAGCCCATGGCCTGTGGAAGGCAGGGTTGGGCTAGTGACAGCATGAGCCCTGGTGGACGGGTCCTGACAAGTACCCTATTTCATATAAGGAACATTTTTTAAGTTCATATAATACATCACCTTTGGTTATGTGGATAGTGTCTGGTTATCGATCCCACAAAGTGGTGTCAAATAATTATTTTTATTTATATTATAATTTCGTACATGGGATATATAGAGTAAGGGATGGTTTAAACATAGGACGAATTCATATTTGATAAAGTATTTCAATTACATTAGAAAAAATAAAAGTTCGCCTGGAGTTGGGATTTTTTTTCATTCTTTTAATCATTACAGTTGATTTGATTTTGAAAAATTATAAATTTTAGGATTTATGATTTTTTTCTATTATATTAGAGTAGTAAGAGGGATGAGTTCATTAATAATACATAGAATATAGAGTCAAATGACATGTTTTTACTTTTGTGTGATTTATAAAGAGGGTTCATTATAGAAAATGGGTTTTAGTTACTCATAATATAAATAATAATTTTTTCGGTGTTTGTTAAAATAACTTATTGGTGAATTTTTTGTAACTAGACAATGTTATGGTGACTTTTGAGATATAAATCGTTAAAATTTGATGTTATCTACATATAGATGGATGTTTCAACAATTATATGTTGGATGGTATGGGTATGTGTATATTTAATATGATGAGATACCAAGAGTTGGTGTGGTGGAATATGGAATACCTTGGTTTATATGATATGGATGAATATATCTACTTTCATGAGTTGTGAACGACATGGGTATTATGTATATATATTAAGAAGGGGATCCTTGAGAAAATGAGATGTGGCATAAGGATTTACAAGTAATGTGTGATGGTATATTAGTAAGAAAAATTAACTATTTTTGTAATATATGGTTTATGATGTGAGTGTAACTTGTGAATGAGGGGTTAGCCCAAGAATGTTTCTATATTTTTATATATTAATCATGGGTAGATTGGATTTGGAATGTAAAATCATATATGGGGGATGTTTGGTCATGATATTAATGAAAATAATGTGCATTATCTTTAGTTATTTTTTAGGAATGAAAGCATACATTTTACTTTATGAGACACATTTCATTGACATTCTAAAGTTGAAAGATCAGTTGATTAAGCAGGTAGGCCCAAGACTAATGGGATACAAATCACAGTGGAAAGAGTCGAGTGGTATAGTAGTGTATTATAGGGGTGTACACCCAATTTTGAATATGATTTTATTAATAAATTTTGTGGGTATTATTTATTTGAAGAGTGGTTCATTGGACTCTTTCAATCCATAAAGATGAGAGAGTGAGTCTTTACCTTGACTGCATGGAATTTATATTGGGATGTCTTGAGATCAACATAGTGATAATGAGTTTAGTAATTAGTTAAGAATAAATTACCTTGCACAATATGTGATACATTTTTATATTAGTATATAGATAAATCACATGGGGAATTTTATCATACTAATGTCAATATCTCTTTATATTTTTTTTACAATTTTGATAAAATTCAAGGATTTAAAAATACAATTTTATGAAACAATTATTTGATTAAAGAATTGAATAATAATATACAGGTGAGAGGAAACATGTATAAAATATGTATGAGATAAGGTAAATACCCCTTAAATGCTATATAGAATGTGAGTGTGAGCCAAAGATACATTGGGGATAGTTATGTTGGGATTAACTATCGAGAAAATGTAGACTAAGTTATGATCTGTGTAGGATATAAGGTCTATATAATGTAGTTGTAAAATAACCATGGGGTGGTGAGGATAAATTAAATACAAGGTACTCAACGCATATATGAAATTATGGGAGACAACTTTATTGTCCTGAAAAGTCATGAACTGGTCAGATGATTCATTATAATTATCTTGGGTTGAGGAACTCGATTTGGTTTTGGAGAATCTATAGACTGCCTCCACTATGGTGAGTTGGGAACTAATGAATGTCTGAAACTACTGGTGGTATAATATGGATTCCATAATAATTTAGAATATAATATTTTGGTAAAAAATAGAGACATTGATGATCTTATATAGTGTACATAAAGACTCGAGTGTTTCAATGAGGAATAATTAGTAAGATTAGATGATTCTATAATGGATCACTATGATGTTGATTCATCCATGAATTAGGCTTATTATATGAATCTATCAGGTTATAGTGATCATGTATCATGAGTGAAATAATATTACTAATGATGAAATATATATAGGTTAGTGCTTTAAAAATGCGGATAAAATAAATTATATTTTGGGTAGAACACTATATACGGTTTGAGGGTGTCAAATTTGTTATGGGATAATTATGGAAGATATTAAGGATGTGTGTGATAAACAAATCCAGAAATAGTGTAGTTTTGACATTGATGTTTGGATGAAAGTGTCCATGATGTGTTACATAAGAGGGAAAGTACCATGGTGGGGGTACAATCACCCATTATCATGTGAATTCAGTGTGTTTCAAAAATAATTAGATTGAAATTCTTGAAATAGACCCATGGGCTGAACAAATTAGATAATTTATCTTCCCATGTGGGAGTACAGGAAAATTGAAAATAAATTAGGGTTTTATATAATGAATATTATCTCATGAGGGAGGATATTTTTAGATATGGATTATTAGGAGAAACATAGGTCCAATTATGAATGGGAATATGTATAGTGAAGAAGAATGACATTATTCTTTGGTGTTTGACATCAGTAATTGATTATGTCACATGTGCTACTAGGAATTGAAAATAATTATTCAGTAAATTAATAAATTTGATATTAGGGGTGTGGAAGGTTTAGTGTCCATAGGTTGTTTGTGTAGTGAAGAACATAACAAATGTTTTTCATGTGATTAGAATGATGATTTAGAATTATTTTTAGATATTTCATTCATGTAATTAATTCTTAACATATATAGTAGAGCAAGAGAAATTTTGGGATAAACAATTTTACTAATTTTTTAATGATTTTAGAATGAACGTTAATAGTATATTTCAATAGGTTAGTATCATTCATAAAAAATAATTTACTATAACAGTCTAATGGTGATGTTTGAGAATCTTTTTTAGGATAAAAAATTGTATTATAGGATTTTAATTATTATCTACAAGGTTGGGTGATGGTTGATCATGAAAAAGAATCTAGATCTAGTGAAATAGAAGCCATTATGAAATTTAATTTTTTTATTTTTGATACAATTATGAGGTTATAAACAAGTTTAATATAATTTTAATGGTTCATTAGATGTGAAAATATGGGTGGAAGTGCCTGATGTGAAAAAATGGTTATCATACAAAGTGGGGTCTCTACGATGGATTCAATAATGGGCCACCAAAAGTCTAATTTAGTCCACCAAAAAAATATACACCAGGTAGAAGAATCAATCCCTTCAAAAGCAGTCTAGTGGAGGGAATTTGTGACTTAGTGGTTCTACCAAAAATTTATTAGAATAATATGGACTTATGAACCCACTCTATAAATGGAGATATGATTGTTATTTAATGGCCTTTTTAATACCCATTTTAGGTTTCTTTTTTCTAGTGACCAAAATAAGAGGGGGTTATCAACTATTATTTTCTCTTATCTTCCATGATTCTTCCTTGATCCAGGAATATTGGAGGGTTTTTCTTCACTGAATATAGTTTTCCCCCTTATTTCCCAATTTTTACTTCTCTATTCTTATTTAAAAATTTAAAGGAGTGTGATTTTGTGATTTGATGACTATTTCACTATATAATTGATAAACTGTTTCATAATGGTGGGGATTCCACATGAGATATATAGAGAATGATTTTGAGTAAAGAACACATTTATCATCTCATCAATTCAGTTGAAATAATATTCTCAAAGTATTTATTAATGAAAATTCATGGAATCAGAAGGAATTGATGAGTGATGGGGTGTTTATAATTGGATATTTTTCTTATAGAGGTATTGAGATTCATAATAGAGTTACATTACATTTATTTTAGAAGATTCCATTTTAGATGAATCATCAAGTGAGTTTTAAAATTATTATTCCACTATGAATTAATTACGTAAATTAATTATAAATGGTTTATAATTAATTAATTTTATAAATAAGATGATATCAGGAGTCATGGATTGTGATTGTGATCCATGAGTGGTTTTTCAATGGGGATAATATTAATTAATTGGGGAAAAATACCTATTTAAATATCAATGGTCTACAATTTTTATAATCTTATATAGGTTTTATATGTGTTCTTATATAGTACATGGGGTAATAACCTGTGAATGAATCCAAAAAACTAATGTGGATTCTTGTGGGTATTTTTAGATGAGTGAGGTATGTTCATCTCATAGTAGGACCTATAGGTGTTGTCCATTAATGACAATGTAATTGAGTTATATGTTTGTAACACACTATATTTTTAGTATGATTTTTCCTTTAATAATTAGGTCTTTCTAATATTGTATATTACACACAAATACTAAGGTAAAATGAACAATTCCTTATTTCATTGAGGTATAATATTAAATGAAATAAACATTATTATGTCAAATATATATGAAATATAATTTTGATAATTATAAGAAAAATATAACCACATGTAAATGAAATAAATAGATTCTTAATGCATTATACATCACGATCTCCCATAAATATCACACCACAATGTTTGACTATAAATATATTGTAAAAAAATATAAGGATTTCTCTTTATATTTTATTAAAGATTTGTATATAAGTATGTCCAGCTATAAATAGGAATAGAAAATGGTAATTAAATTATTATATAGTTATTTGGGATATGTAGTTATTGTGGATGTATGGATGTTCTGTACATATATCCATAAATGTTGTAAAAAATAGGTAATAAATATTTTAAATATATGTATAAATTGATATGTTATGAAAGAAAGTCTCAAAACTGTTCCATTTTTAGTATTCTAAGGTATAGAAGAAGCATTGAGAAGAATATTTATTTTCAAATTTAGTAGATAAAATCAAAATAACATGATAAATTATTCCCCTATTTTCATAAACAATATCATTAATATTTAATTTAAAATAAATTAATTATAAAACACTCAATTTTGTTATTATTTTTAATCAATTCTTAGTTGTCACCTCTCTATTTTTTTCACTGTGTTGATTGATCTCGTAAATAGTTTCTCCATAACCTATACTAAAATAAAAGAAACATTATATATTACCTAGGTTCTAATTATTTATAATATTGAAAATTACATCATTCTTCTTGATTAAAATGCGTGGTAACTTATTTTTTATCTCAAATACCAAAAATTATATTGGATATTCTATTAATTTATCTATTTAAAAAATGAGAGGATATTTGACTAGAGAAGTACATATCATCATTATGGTAGCTATATTTTTATAATATAGTCCAACATTAAAAGAATGTGAATAAATTATATTTTTCGAGATTAATCATGAAACAAATTCCTTGTCTACTATTTTCTAAATAAAAATAAAATAATTACTATTTTTAGTTAATAAGAAAAACAAAACCCATGTCATTTATCTCTTAAATAATAATAAAACTAAGCTTATAACATTATGGTGACATGAAATATTTAAATATCATTTCAAAAATAAATAAACATTTATTTAAATTATATTAGATTACATTATGCATTTCCTTAAATAAATAAAAATATTTACTATTTCAGTCAACCAATAAAAAACTAATATCATATCATAATAAATTATAAATTTTTCTAAATGATACTAAAATATATATTATATCATTAACTCGGTATTAATCGTCTAATAAATGTATAAAACCTTGAACAAAAAAATATTTTATCAATAAACTAATATAAATATAATATTCACATAGCTTGTAAATAAATATTTATTTTAATATATTTATATATTCACCAAATATGAATGAAATATTAATTTCTTATATTATTTACTAAACCAATGATTAAAAAATTTATATTCATTTACTTTTAAATAAATAAATAAGAGATAAAATTCAACTCACATATACTAAACTCAAATTTCTCATTATAAAAGTTTTATGATCAACTAAAATTGAATAAATGTTATTCTATAACAAAAGAATAAATTTATTAGTAAACTAAAACTCAATAGTATTTAATTGAATTCTAGATACCCTAAGTTTAATATCTTCCAATATCTTTTATCAATTAAAATTGGTAAATATTTCTAAAAATATAACATTTATAGGAATTCATCTAAGTACCCATTGAGAAAATTGTCAGTGTTGAAATAACAATATCCTTCCTATGAACAATATTATTTAATATTGTTGATCTTCCATTAAATATCTCATTATAATGGATTCATACGTGGGTCATCACCTTATATTCTTGATTTGTTTTTCATATATGTTATCAAAATGAACTTCTATATAAACTACCATGTACATTTTTTTTCAAAACACTAAAATTTGAATTGATGTTCTACAGATATCTTCATTCATTAACTCAAAAGGGAAAAATTATTTATTGGCCATTTAACAAATATCATATCAACTATTAAACAACCAATATGTGATACCTAGTTGTGAGAAAATTCAATCTTGATTTTCATCTATACATAAAAGTATGTGATTTTTGGTACAAATTAATAATGATCTAAATTCAAAATACAAATACACAAATTCCTTCATTAGAATATCAAATAACACAAATAAACAATTTTGAATTCCAATCTATGGATCTAACATCATGAAGTACCTTTTTAGATATCACCAATTTTGAACTTCATGATAAAAGGTTTTGACACATATGATCCCCCAGAACCTAATTTATATACATTATTTGCTCCTCCTAAGAAAGATGTATCTACACAACATGACCT
Source organism: Viscum album (assembly GCA_963277665.1). Lineage (NCBI taxonomy): Eukaryota > Viridiplantae > Streptophyta > Magnoliopsida > Santalales > Viscaceae > Viscum > Viscum album. The sequence goes on from OY728123.1 coordinate 1,772,669,804, forward strand.
ATTATTTATTTATATTTTAATTTAATCTCAAGGTTATAATTCTATTAGGGAGATGATATAACCCTTTAATATGATAAATACCATGAGAACATTGTAACATTAATGTTATGTAATATAATGATCATTATATTGTAAGAATAAATATGATTTGGAAATATAAAGTATAAAAATTTTTTTTTTCTAAGGAATCAAATCAAACTGAATCCTTCTTATATTAGATCCAAATATTAATATTTTCATCTAGATACTCTCAAATTATATTCATTCTTATATTATGGTATGTCTTCAGTAACTAAGACTACCAAATTTAAAATTATTTCTATACTATTAACTGAAACTTTATCTCATTAATAAAAAAAATTTCCAGGCATTATATTTTGGAGATATATGCATACTACTTCTTTAATTACAAAAGAAAATATGATATATATATATATATATTAATCTGTTTTTATAGAATTATAAACCACAAGTTACTTTGATCTTCTCCTACTCATTGAAATATCATTATCTTTGCTAAAATATCATATTAGAATAATTAGTATAGAAAATAATTATGTATCCACTTTAAATTAGTTTCTTATCTTCTTAATATATTAGTATCATATCCTATATAGATATACAATACATTATGATAGTTTTAACTATATATCAGATTAGTTATCCATGATACACTAGTACATAAAATGAAATTAATGATAGATCCAATCAATAAAGTGATATGAATATAAAACTTCTTTATTTCATCTGATATAGGAAATAATTCCCTCATGGTTTTTTATATTTTTAATCATTAAATACCTTACCAATGTGTATACATTAATTTAGTGTAAAAAATATCTTTGATCTTTATTCATATAACATGATCCCTATAACATATTCCACATTATCTAATTATTTATTATAGAATCATTTGTCTAACTATTACTGCACTATATGGAAAAAAGTACCTTATTTCCATTAATAATATCTCCATTTACTTTGAAAACATTTTCACTCCAACAGACCTTTTATAAACATACATATTTATTACCTCAATGTATGATAATACTTTTTTATTCTTAATTAATAACATCTTGCCTTTATGGGTGATAAGAAAATAAAATTCCACTAGTTTTCTAACATCCTTTTGTTATCCGACATGGAATATTATATATTTGGAACAAATCCTCTTACTAAATCATGAGAAAATTATATTCCTATTCCAAATCTAGTAAAGCATCTTCCTTTAAATCATTTGTGTTTATATTTGTCTTATAATGACATTTAGAGATATAATCCATGTACATATATACTCTTTTATCTATAAGAACATTTAAAGAAACACTTTATACCTTGTGGTGAAGGGTTGTTTCTATAAATAACCATAACAAACACTATTCAATTTGTTCTGACCATCATTTGTAATGTTATATTTTTTATCAATTTTATATCTATTGGAAGTCACTTGATGATTTTTTTAATTATTTGAAGTGGTTTGATATTAATATGATATGGTTGTAGAGAATTTAGTTATTATAAGAAGAAGTCCCACTATGAGCATATATGTCATCTCAGGATTATAGTTATAATAAAAATGAAAATGTCCCATGTGTAATTTATTCCTTAACTTGAATACATATTGTTTATGTCATAAATATAAGGATTTTTTCTTTTTTCTTTTTGAGGAGACGAGTTATTCATGTTTTGGGAATGTTCGTCATTCCATGAAATGAACACATTTCTAAAATTTGTAAAATTACTGAACTAAAATGTGATGTAGAGGGTATATAATATCTTATATATGGGTTCTTTCAAGATATTTACCATTTGTAAGAATTCATAATTTATCAAATTTTAATCATAATTGTCACACCACGAAATCTTATCCATGCCTTTGAGAGAAAAAAATATATTTAAATGCCTTTAGTTATTTGGATAAAATCAATCCATTTAAGAGTTAGGGGTCATAATAGGAATAGATATCAGGAATATATGGTATTTGACCAGACTATGATACAATCATCATGTTGTGATTAAAGATACAATGCTATGATGATAAGACAATAAATAATGGAGTAGATCCATGTATGTAACACTTCATGTTGTTCATGGACATAAATCAAGGTCACATACTAAATGAAATCTATCATGTTGTGATGAAATTGATGTTGATAAAAAGCATATAATATAACTAACCTATTACACCCAATGGATATTTTCACAATATAGTTGATAAAATATGTATTATTTGAATTGTATTGGTAAATTTGAATTCAAAAGGAGGTTTGGGGGTTATTGAAACATCTATTAACAATCGATTTGAATTTCTATGAAAAATATTCACATGGAAACAATATAATAGTTATATTTGAATTTAAGGATGTTGGATTTTGATTAAAGACCAAATTTTGAATTTGAATTTAAAAGTTTCTAGAATATATTGTAACATATTGTATAGAAGAATAAAAACACCCAAAAAATAGAGAGATAGTATATAGGACATCCTAAATAAGGAAATTAGAGTGAACAAATGTAAAATTTATTGAATATATGGCATTAAAGAGAAAGCCAATTTTTTTTATCAATTTCCATTGAAGATCAGGCTTTGAAATAAATCATTTCTATAGATTTTAGTAAACCTTTGGATGTGATAATTAGTCAATCTGGGTATAAATTTACTATATTTCTGAGATTAACCTATGTATTGACATTATATTTTCTATAAACCTCTTAGAAATCAGTTCATGTAATATAGGAAGTGGTTATAGACCTTTCATTATCTATGATACTTTATAAAATATTCTAATCACTAACTATTGGAGTAGTTATTATTAGTTATATTAACACATCTTTCATAAGTTCTCCCAAGATGTATCGCTTTATTTGTGAACTAAGTAAAAAACAGGTTTCTATACTTCATCAAACTTCCATATGTAGTTATGCATGTGTGATCATCATGATAGATTTAAAGTATATTTTATAATGAGAGTGAAATATCATGTTTTATTCAATTTAAGAATTATTTTTAATGATCTTAATTAACTCCCCCACCCATTATTGTGTATAGTGGGACCTTGGGTGACAACAAGTGGTATAGAAGACATAGGTTATTTAAAGATAAAATTTTTAGAAGAATTTATCAACCTACAGAATACTATATATGTAGATATAGTATCACTATTTGATGGTTTCAATTATCAGGTGTGAAATAATATAATGATATCTCATTTATGATATCATGGGTATGATATTTCCTCCATAACATTTCATAGAGTTAAAATATTAAATTATACTAAAATATCAATAATTGAAGTAAGAAATAATTTTTTTTAGTTATTTTCTTAAGGATCAATATTCCTTTTAGGTGTGTTGTATATTTTTATACATGAAAATTATTAATTTAAAATGTGATAATTGGATTTTAGGTAATATTTTTAATATTTATAATGGTTATAGAAAATTTAATAAGATAATTTTATAGGTTATTTATGAAATATTTGACTAAATATTAATTTAAGTGAAAATTTTCAAATTTTCATCAAATTTATTATTGTTGTTATTGGGACTATTAGAGGTATTTTTCATGAGATGAAAGATGTTGATTTTTTAAATAATGTTATATTTAGATTACAACCAAATTATTATTAAAATGTTGTAGAATTTAAATAAGTAAATATCTGGGAATTATCCTTTATTTATCTATATAGATAATAGGTGACTTATGAAATACAAATAATGTTGGGATTTTATATATAAAATTATTATTAGGAAATTGAATTCAAAGAAGATGAGATGAAATGAATTTAGGAGACTAAAATTATAGACGAAGTTGTTGATTATTTATTTTCTCTTTTTATAATGAAGTTTAAAATAGGTAAATGAATATTTGATTGTAATATATCCCTTGAAATTTTCTTAATGATTGAGAACATCACTGATAGGTTCCCCAAAAGAGTTTATGCAGTATATGTGAGTTTTAGTTAAAAAATAATAATTACATTCACTACTATGACGTAATTTAACTCAATAAATGTAAGTTGAATTAAATTTTAGTGAAACATATTGGTTACCAGTAAGGAAGAATATTTATATAAATATCCATTAGAATGAATTTAAATAGATTATATTATAAATATAAAATATTATATGATGGAATTAGGGGGAAATATAAAGATAATGTAGATGATGATGAAAAAAAATAAGGATTTAATGATTTTTATATAGAATTTATAAGGTATCTTATGGATATTAAATGATAAATAACTAAGATATGAATATTTGAGGATTTTTGAAGGAATTATCGATTTATTTTTATGAAATTAAGGTATATATTTATCACAATGTAATATTACTATAAGAACATGAAAATGATCTACTAAAATATGAATAAGTAGTAAAAAATATGTTAAAAATTTAGAAACAATCCAAGATCATTAATTATATAAATATGTCTATCAAAGAAAAAGATATTCATTATGAAACACTTGAATTGTAATTTTCATATTTTAAAAATAATCATGAATCTAAATTAAATATATTTCGATTCTGAAAGAAAAAATATTTTTTAATTTTTTTATACGATGTATTTTTGGGAATGGTAGAAGAAGCATCAAGTAAGTGTTGAGTTTTAAAAAGACCAAATTCATGTGTAAAATTTGGTATTGATCATAGATATAAAATTTTAATAAAATATGGAAGAACATGAAATAATAAAGTTGACAATCATAATTAACATACCATCAAAAAAGGATTTGTAGAAAAATAAGGGATACATGTAGAGATAGATGGAAAAAGAAATTTACTTTTAATTAAGATCCAATTTTATGGTTACTTAGTCATAAAATATCTTATTGTTCTAAAGAATAATGTTTATTTAATGGATAAGTAATCGGATTTCTATATTGGATAATCAATTTCAATTGGTTTTGTATAATAAGAATTTAAAATTAATAAATTTAAGATAATATTTTCATCTATCATCACTATTGTAAATAATTTTTTTAAGTGTTTTTCCACACTAATATTTGATTATTGCACAGTCCTGAAGTTAGAAAGATTTTGTAATGAATTTTTCCTGGTAATAAACCCAAATTAAAATATCATAGAGTATTCAAAAGTTGTTTTTCATTTCAAGTAATTAGGTGAATTTGGGAAATTATGTTGATTCAAGAGATGAAAAAATATATATATTCTATTGATTAAAAGTTAAATCCTTTAAAATTTTCATCAAAACATTAATAAAAATAGAAGGAATTATTGATGTGTATGTTGTTAAATTTGAAGATAAAGAGATGTTTTTTTTGTTTTTCCTTGTATATTTGAATGATTAATAATTATAAATATTTATAGATTTCGTAGAATCTAAAAATACACCAATTAATGATAATTCTAATGTTAAATCAAATGAAGAGAATAATGTTTAATGGAGTTACCCACTGAGTAACAAAAAAAGATGGATTGGATTTGATATTTATTTATGATTTATTATTGGTGAAAAAATATACTCCAACAAATACCTCTATTATATGGATAATATATAACACTTCTATATTATTAGTATAATATAAATCATCATTCAGAGAAGTAGTTAAGGATGAATCATGAGGGGAATCTATGAAAGAAGATTTGGACCAAATTGATAAGAATCAAACATGGGAACTTGTGGATAGATCTTGAAACTATAATATGAATGGTACAAAATTCTTCTTCCAAAAAAGCATGATGAACATAGAAGAGTGGTTTGAAATTTAGTGAGACTCTTATAAAAAGGGTATTACAAGATTTAAGGAGTTGATTTAGAGGAAATGTTATCACCAATTTAAAGAATGGAATGACTCATACCTTTTCTAGTTGTTACTATTGAATATAATTTTTAAGCCTATAATGTTTATGTGAAAAATTATTTTTTAATGCATTATTTCATGAATAATTATATATAAAATATTTTTTAGTATTTTTTATTAGATATGATGATTCCTTGTTTTTTAAAATATATAAAGGAATTTTATGGCCAAAATAAGTACCGAATTTTTTGTATGCATGTCTAGACACATATATAATAAAATTAGAGTTTGAGTTTAGTTGGTTTGATCATGACCTCTATGAAAATGTCTCGGATGTATAATAGTTTTTGGTTATGATATATGTGAATAATATAATACTTCAAGGAAAAAAGAATAATTATACTAACAAATTTTATCAAATAATGTGTATTATATTTGATATGTTAATGAAGAGAGAGTTAATTTACTTTCTTGGGTTGTAAGTACATCAAAATTAAGGAAACACATTCATCTCTTATGTGATGTATGTAAGAGAGGTGATCAAGAAGTTTAGAATTGAATAATGTAAACCTGTTTCAAAAATAAAATTAATTTTAATGATACGTGGATAGAATTTAGAAAACTTAAGAGTACACTCACCAATTCGGAGATGAATTATTGGAGGTTTAGTCTATCTTATAGTAACCAAGTTTTATATATATTCTATATAATTTGACTAGAAACATATTTTCATTATTTTATGATGAAATAAAATATCTTATAAATAAATATTAAAACTGTATATATTCTAGGAACATTAAAATAGTATTTTAATTCAAAAGAATCTGATGGTCTATATTTGGTATCTTATTCAAATGTAGACTGGTATGGATATATTTTGGGACAAAAGTGTATATATAGATGTTCTTGCATCATTAGAATAAATTATATTGTAAGGCTATGTATGAATCTGGATAGTGTATCCTTCAGTATACAAGAGGAATAGTATATTTCAATTACCAAGGCTTGTGTATAGTTAATGTGGATGAATTAGCAGTTGGAAGATCCTATAGAAGATGTAAGGAAACCAATGTCAATTCAGTGTGACAATAAAAGTTCCATATTTTAAATAAATAATCTATCATAATTCTCTCCTAAAAATTATATAGAGATAAATTACAAAATTATAAATAATATGGGTAGAAAACCATTATAAAAATATAATTAGTTTCAAATTAGAATCACCTGGATGATATTTTTACAATTTTTTTCCCATAATTTTATTTCAAAAATAGCTGTTTAACCTCATTTTTCTAGTAATTTTAACAAAAAAAGAGGTTTTTGTTTCCCTTATCCCTATTATACATAATTCTTCATTTGGATATTGTTTATTATTTAAGGATTTATCTTTAATTAGGTCAAAGAAGTTATGAGGAGACATAATCCTCGGTGAATTGTTTTCATAAATAAGGTTATGTAAAACAAAATGGACAACATTACTAATGTTATAATATTTTCTTATTTATAGAAACGAAAATTGATTCATATATAATTATAAAATAGTTTAATTGATATTTTTCTAGATATGGAATTGTGTTATTTTAATGAATTATGGGACTATATGAGTTCTAAAAAGTGAGAAATCCTTTATAATTTTATTTTCATATGATGTTAATTAGTATAGATGATAGTCATATATAGGGGGTATGGATAGTCTAAATAACCTTGTATATTATGAAGGATTATGAAAAATTTAAAAAAAATAATGAGAAAGTTTCAACTCCATAATGTAATGTTATATTTTTTTTTCTATTATAGGTCTATTGTAATTAATTTTAATATGTTTTATGTGTGTGAAGAGGTTTGGAGTTAGTTTGATATGGTTGAAGATAGTGAAGTTTTTCATTACTTTTCTTCTCATAGATTGATCCTTAAAATATTTATACATATATCTCTTATTTTTTCCTTAGAGTTAGAGTTCTGTTACAAGTGTCACAGGTGTCACGAGACCCTTTTAATAAATAGATTAAAAATAATAATATATATTTAAAATCACATGCATATCATTTCAGAATAAATGATTTTTTTCATCAATCAGGACCCCAGATGGGAAATATGAGCCCAAGGTTGTTTCTATAATGTGTATATTACCCTAGGTGGGACATAAGTTTTGTTTGTGTATGATGTTATATGGGAGAATAAAGTTTTATGTTATGTTAAATAAATTTAATGTCTATTTTTTATTTTATTTAATGAAAAATGTTATATTCTCTCTATGAATATGTTTTTAGAGAAAATCGTGAGTGCTATTCACATAAACCTGAGAGATTTGGTAGTAGGAAGGGTTGAATTGTTGGAATTGATGACTTGAGAATATAAATCAGTGATGAATGATCGAGGAATCTTTGAGTTAAATGAATAACATAGTGATTTATTCACTTTTATTTATTTTCATTCATATCTGAAGACTTCATCACTAATAATTGATTCATTTTCATGGCAGGGCTCATTAATTTATAGATTTTCACACATAGGATTTTATTTATTATAATGTTTGAAATATATTTTAATTTATTGACTTCTATACTTTACATGATCCCAAAAAATTAATTTTGGTTCTAGAAAATAATTATCACTTTTATTCCACCCATATTTCCCCCCTTCATTCTGAAAATTGTTATCATTACCCTAGATGACATCATCAAATGATTATCTTTTTTTTGTTCTAAGGATTTTTTCCACCACCATTCTTCACATTCATTTACATTGTCCCAATGGTTCATCAATTAGATATTCTGGAATGATCCATGCATGATTAGACACCCATAATCATGAAGGTTTTACAATTGACCTTGGAATTGATTGTTTTTGTATGGATTTAGGCATATGTATAGACATTATTATGGGTTATATGGAATGAAACCCTGAACAGTTATGGGAGATGTTATTGTTACAACTCAAATGATTATAGTTCCATTTTCCAGGCTGCCGAAGGCCGAGAATCATCCAATGGGACCATCCCCTATGATTTTAATGGATTTTTGTAATTAAAATATGATAAATGTAGAATAATTGGTATATATAGAAACCAAATGAATACTAGAGATTATATTTAATAGAAACATGAGTACACACCTTTTACTCATGAGAAATAAATGTCATGTTCCTCGTAATCTTTTTAAGGATAGATATTCATCCCATGTTGTGTATCTAATGTGGTGGGGCTAATCATAAACACCATGTGACACTACCTAGGTAATTGAACCATTTTTGGAGAGTACACATATAGTATCTTGGGTAAATAGACAGATCATATCCCCTTTTGGACAAGACATGTGGAGCTACATGGTTAGTCGTTCCATTTTCAGGGGAGGGAATTGTCAGGCCTTTAGGAGAAGTCATGTGTCATGTGGCACAATTTACATGCAATGAACTTTTCTCAGAATGATATAAGTCTTTTACCTCCTTCTTAAAGACTAATATTTAGGCCTATAATTCTCTATACTGAGAAGTTTTATAGATAGGACACAAGGTTATCCTTCATTTTAGCATCATAGATGTGAAACAATGTTTCATGAGTAAAAGGCTTACTCAAATGATGCCCAAACAATGATAGTGAATGAGTTTGATCATCAGAGAGATGTTGATGTTAGTACTCCCTTTTCATAGTAGGTAATGGGACCCCTATAATATTTAAAATGGTAGATTAATTACTTCTCCATGCTAAAAATGTTGTGGTTCCTCTATCTACAGAATGGTACTCTCACATCATAGAGCTTCAATGAGGATAGGTACTTGCACTAGAGACATTGCTCCATTATTTGTAAAGACTTATAGTGAGGAGTGAGACCTCTACTAAAATTCTTGTGTGGTTATACACGATATTTGGAATTAGAGATAAGACATTTGTATCTATATACATAATCATCATCATCCATAAATCTCTTTGGAGATTGAGAGTTCTCCCCTTTTTTTTACTCGGGTGTTAGTATAAGTTTAACTAATATTGGGTATTCCTTTACATATATTCTCATGTGTTGAGATCACTATTTTATATTATTTCATCTATATCAATTTTTAGAGAATCTTTTTGTGAATGTTTATACTCACCCATGGAAGGGATATGATCACATGTTTCATGTCTTATATAGATGATAAGAAGTTTTTTTATGACTTTTATGGACCTTCTATTGGATGAACATAGTGTTACTTATAAGTGATTTCCTCATTCGGTGGTTAGTCTAAGAGATTTTGGCATATAATCTCTTTGGTTCTATCCTTTTTCAGTTATAGTTATGTGGGGACCTACATTCTGGTTTGGCATGCATTTTTTTCCATATTAATATCATTATATTTACTTTATATAATTTTTCATAGTTCTTTGAGGTTATTAATTGAATTCTTTTCTCACTAGTTGTTGTAGTATAGTAATAATATCTCTATAATGTTGCATGGGTAAGGGTGTGTCCATGTATATAGGTACATTTTCCTAACAGCCTCCATTTTAGTTATATGCCTACTTGGTTTTGATAACAACCCCTGGCCTATTGGAGTGGGGAATTGGGTTTCACTCTCACCTAATTACATACCCACTCTATAACCTAAATAGTTGGTTCACAATTGAGTTGTATCAATAGAGGTTCAAACTAGTTATAGTGTTTTAATTTGTTCATGTCATGAAGATTGGCTTGAGAAATTAGGGTAACGATGATAGAGATTTATGAGATTGGCTCTTAGGATAGGGAACCCAGTGATGGTGTAGTGGATAATGTATCTATACACAATGATATAAAATATATATTTTTCAACATAGAATGTTGAGGAATATGTCACATTGAATCAAATGGTACATGCATCATATATAACTGATTCCATTAGATTTCATTTCCTTCTTATTTTTTCTCCAAATATATTTTTAATTAACTTTTTTACGTCATTTTAACTTTTAGGATACCATCTTTGTGATAATAGTCTATGATATTGGAACTGGATCAAGATTTGGACTAGTTGATTTTTGGGGACTTAGTGTAGGGAATTATCCATGATGATTTCCTTCTAGGAGAGGATAGGGAGTCGCTTCAACCTGATGGGAAGTGCATTGTTCCACCTCAAGTGGTCTATGATTATGCTAAAATACATGTTTGATAATAAATATCTCTAGAATATCAGTACTATGATAATAATAGTCTTGTCATGTTACAATAGTCATATAAATAGACACCACATATTTTTCTTAGCAAGCCCTATCCTCAGCGAGAAGTGGGTTTTCTCAAGGTTATTTTCATAGTATTTTGTCTTGTATGGGCCCTGTCCAATCAAAATGTTTATCTTGAAAACAGTGTTTTTCATAGACAAGTAGGAATATTGTGTGGTCTAATAACTAATATCTATGACGATAAATTAATATCATGGATATAATTTATACCATTGTTCTACAGAAAGTATTATCCTTTTTGTGCTCTATGAGGATCCAAGAGATTCTTAATCATCATAAGTGATATATGTTAGTTTTTTAGTATGATTCAAACTTTATGGAGCTCATGAAATACTCTCTTGATATTGTGTAACAAGATTACTTCAAGGAGAAATTTTTTGAGATAGTCCTTCAAAGATACATTGAATCTGGCATGGTCTCCTAATGCATCCCAATTATGTTGGAGTGTTGGAGTAGGACATGGTTATAGATAACATTCTATAAGAAGGATGTATGGAATCTATATTTGTAATTCAAAATCGTAGGGAAGATTAATCTATTGAAAATTGTAGGAATCCGTCTTCATGGTCATAGTGTAGTTGAAAATATAATGCCTAAACTCTGAAACGTGTATCTATAGTGCTATGGTCACACATAAGGTCTAATCATCCAAGATATGGGTGATGTTATAATTGTGACAAGTGAGGTCAAAATGATAATGGTTTCCTGAGGTGAGATTATATGGATTGAAGATATATGTTTTTTAGAACACTATAGTGGTGGTATTGGCATGATTATCGATCTTCTAGGCATGATTGAGTAGCCCCTAAGTAGGTGGTGCTAATAGAGGCGCAACAAGAGCCCCACAAGGAGAAGTTGTTGGTGGAGGAAAATGTTATGACCTTCCCCTTCCACCACCTCTTAGTGGTCCATGTAAGGATAATATTATAGGTGGTAAAGGGAGAAGATAGTTATAGGTTATGGAGGGATATGACCAGGCTTCTCAAGAGAAGATTCAAGCTATAATCTGCGACTTCTCTACTTTAGATCAAGTACTCAAAGAAATAGGATGGATTCATTCCATCATTTAAATATCCATTTTACTATATCCATAAGTTCCATTAATTTATTTTACCATCATCTATGGATAGAGGTCTCTAAAATTTGTGATTCTTCTATATCAAACATGTTCATGGAGTGGAAGTTTGCACTCTCTATAGGGATTTTCTCAAGGGAGCTCTTTGTAATTTTGATGAAACCATATGATATCATTCTAGGCATGGACTATTTGTCTACATAAAATGATTAAATAGATTTTCATAACATGGTAGTTATATGTCTATATGAATATGGGATGATATTCTATCTCATTGGTGATAATGAATTTATGGATTAGGGAGTGGGACTCTGGAGCATGTTGCAACTACATATCACACATCAGATGGAATGTTTATCCCTCGGTGTAGTGGGATCTTTAGGCTTTTAGAATTCAATAGTTATGGGAGATTATATGTACATATTTCCAAAATAATTTTTGGGACTACCTCTAAGTAAATACATTGGAATATACATCGACTTATACCTCAGGACCACACTAATATATTGTATAGTATATCACATCGACCCTTCAAAGCTGTGAGAGTAGAGGGTGTTATTGTAGGAACTTTGAGATTAACATATTATTAGACCCAGTGTGTCCCCCTGGGCAGCATCACTATTTTTCATGAAAAATGAGAAAGATATCGTGAATATTTTTATATATTATTCATTTCTAAATCTGGTGATTATAAAAAAAGTATCATTTTTTATGATTGGTGATTTATTTAGCCAGTTGAAAGTTGTGAGCTTGTTTTCATTAATTGATATCAAGTCAAGATATGATCAAATGAGAGTTTATGAGGATAATATTAGGATGAAATTATTATTATATCAAAATGGGAATTATAATTTCCATGTGATTAATTTCTATTTTTCTAATTTCCTCGATATGTTCAGGGAACTTATACTAGATCTTCTTTCCATACATGGAATAATTCATAGTTTTATTTATCTGTGAAATTATCACAAACTATGTGTCTCAGGTGGATCATGTAGAAAATTTTAGGATGTTCATTGACTTTCATCATGAAGACTACTTATATGATAAATTTAAGTTTTGGATTTATAAGGTTCACATTTTGGAGAATTTCATATCTAATAATGGTGTAGTTTTGGTTCTTGTGAATATTAATGGAATGCTTACTTAGGAACCATGAAATACTTTGTTGGAAATACAAATATTATTTACTGAATAATGGTGCTATTAGAGGTTCATGGTATAATTTTTATGGATTATTTATCATTTTACTACCTTGGCATGGAGAATTAATCTATTTTATTGAACATAGAAGGGTTATAATACCTTTGTGGAGATAAGGTAGTGGTTGAAACATGCTCCTATACTGAGACTACCAAAGGAGGGTGTTGATTATGTGGTGTTTTACATTTATTATAGTGCTAGGATCAAACGAATATTGATTTTTATATATGGAGTGATTTCTTTTGAATTAAAGAAGATGATACCCCATGAGAATTACTACATGACCCATTACATATATTATCTTGTGGTTTACATCACCTTGAATATGTGGAGGAATTAACTTATAGGTGACCATTTTTTCCTCGTACCACCATAGTACCATGTAAATATTTACCCAGGATGATATCAACCTAACAAAATTGAATTAGTAGGAATTCATGTCAGAATATAACTTCAAGATAGAATACACTATAGGAAATAGAAATGTGCTTGAATATTAAATTCTAAGGGAATCTATATATTCCTTGGTAGAGGAGTAATCTAAGCATTTTTCATCATTGAAGCTGACTAGAAGTGAAGAGGGGTACATCTTACCTACAAAAATAGTGGTGATTATATCTCTTCTTTAGAGTGTGATAATGGATCATTTTTTAGATGTGGTTTCTGAGGTTTTAAGAGACTACATATCTTCAAGAGATTTTGTAGATGTATTTTCTATAGGTGGGGAGTATTTCATCCATTTTTAAGAAAAAATAGTTGTTCTAATCACGTTGGGTGAGGATGTGTTGTGGGGGTTTCGTACCCACTCATGTCAAAACATATTAGATTGGAAAATACGTAAAAATTCCATCAATGGTAGTTTTATTGGGTTATGATAACGTTCTATAATTCAAATTTTGTTTCTTGATGTCTCACATATGAGTAATTAAAGGATAAACATTAGGATCCATTAATTTTTACACAACCTCTTATAATCCAATAATATAAGTTGGATGAAATATCAATGTAATTTTTAGTAGGTATTATATAGAAAGTTAGTGGCCATGATTTTGTATTGGTGATTTTTTCCCAATATACTATTTACGAACTTGTTCATTCTATTTAATAATACAGTTTTTTATATTTTGGAGTGTTTTTAGGTGTAATGGGTCATTTGGTTTTAGGGGTACCCATGATGAAATATTATGACCATGATTATTAGGTCACTTCAATGTTGTGGATAGTATTTCAAGAGACTTTTGGGACACATTTATATAAGGTAATGAAATTTCACCCACATATAGATGTCCGGACGTAGAATACCACCTTTTTTTGGAGGATATATTGAGATCCCGTGTGTTGGAATTTAGCTAAATATAGGAGGACCAATTTTCAGTAGTTTTGTTTTCTTATAATAACATTTTTCTGTAAACAATCAATATAGAACCTTTCATGAAATGGTATGTGATACCTTTTACTTAATCATTTTGGTGGAATGATATTATAATTACATCTCTTATTATTTTAGATCTAGTGCATGAAGTGATAAATAAGTTTCGTGTGATCCATGATCATTTGATGATAGAAAAAAACAATATAAATAATACATCAACTGAAATAATAAACAATTATTGCTTTATAAATGAGAAAGTTTTTTCTAGAGAATAGCCCCAATATAATGATTGTGGATATTTTTTGGGGAATTAATATATATGAGGGGTTCATTAGGTCATTCTATATCCTTTAATGGGTTGGTGAGGTTGTTTAAATCTTGGCCTTACCCCCACAGTTGGACTAAGTACATGACATATTCTATATGTCATAGATAAGGATATATGTTCATTAATCGATTCCAATTATTGACTTGGGTGAGATGGACATCAAGGATGTTGCCACCTACTTAAAGTGCATAATTGTGATTGAGGATTTCTGGGAGAAGAACCTCTTTAGACATAGCATTATTCTAGTTGGAGTTAATTGTTGTTATTAGTTCTTGCATGAGAGATCATGGGAGTTCAATATATATATATGCAATTAGTACCTCACGTATTTATGTATCCTATGCCTTTTAGGGTGAAAATTCTTAATGTAGGGGAGAATATATCTACTTGAGTTTCCAGAGTTTGGTCCTGTGAGTATTATACATTTATCTGATGATTTTCCATGGATTTTATTTTATGTTCTTGGTGACTTTGGACCCCTAAATTGTAGATTAAATCATTAATATGTATTTAATAAAGTGAGGAAATATTTTTAGAAAAAATTATTATTCATTTAATTTGGGCCTTTGAAAGGGAAATCTGAGATACTGGTATTTCTATAACATTGTGGTTACCCTATAAAATACCTAAGGGTTATGGGTGTTGTATGTTCCATGAGTGGTAGATGTTGGTGGATTCATTAAATAAATTAAATGGAAAATTTAGTTATTTTATTTAATTACAAAAACCTAATATTATCTCTATAAATATTTTATTATGGAAAATCTCTATAGTTAGTCTCTTAACCCTAGGAGATTATAGAGGATAAATTGGTATCTCCATTAGATTTCACGATATGGGAATGTGGATCAACGATGAATGACTGAGGGATCTATGAGATGAATAATGAACGTAGTGAGATCATCAAATTTATCACTATAATATCGGTTCCTCATCAATGATCAGTCCATAATATATCCAGGACTCATTATTTATTGGATTTACACCCTTTTGATATAATTAATGATCTTGGATCACATAACTAATTTATTTCGTGATTTATATTATTTGAATGATTTAAGGAATTAATTTATTTTTCTTGAACCTAATTATATTTTTTTGAAACCATATTTTATCCCCTTACTTTTAATATTTGTGTTAATTATCTTGGATCACATCATCCAATTGCGATATTACTTTATTCGTGTGCCTTTTTACCCCGACCATTCTTTGAATTCTTCATCATTTTTTCTTGGGGTTATAGATTTCATATTTCTAGGATGGTTTTATAAGGATATAACCCATGGAATCATGAATGTTTCTTAAAGGGATTAGGGATAAGTGAATTTTCAATGTATCAAGAAATATTTTTAAAGTGTGGGTGCTAAATTTAGGAATCTGGACCCTAAACAGTGATGGGGTCCATGAATTCTACCACAAAAATGCTAAAACTCCCATTTTCCGACCACCAAACACTACAAATAAACAAAATGGGACCTTCCCCTATGACATTAGAAGATTCGGGTAGGTCTAACTATATGAAAGGTGTAATAATGGTTGGATATATAAATCATAAGAATACTAGAGATTCTGTCTATTAAAAAAATAGTTCACATCCTATACTTTTGAGGAAGACATACAGTTGTCCTCAGAAACACATGATGTATACATTTTCAAACCAACTTAACTATTAAATTCTATATGGTTGGTCCCACACATCATGTGATACTACATGTGTAGTAGAGAAATGTGGAAATATCACACACCCAATACAATCAGTGAATAGACAAGTTGTGTCCTATTATGGAAAATATATGAGGAGCTATACGATTAGTCAAGCCATATCTATTGGATAATATTATTATTTCTTAGTGAAACGAAAAAAGTAATTTGTAACTATATATATGATATATACTTCTCTAAGAAACATTTTCATTGCATATATCTTTATTTTGGACTTGGATTTTTTCCAAAGGGTATCCTATCCTATGTATTCTTCTACATAGGATATGATTGTAGCCTTTATTTTGGAATAAAAGATTTTACAAGGGGTGTTATGAGTGAGGCACTTCTTCCAGTGATGCATGAATGATGAAAGGGATTATTTTTACTATTAGAGAAATGTTAGGGTTGGTAATCCCCGATCACACCAAGAGTATAGTCTCTTATACTATTTAAATAAGAAGAATTGACACACCCCAATCTATAGAGGGTGTAGTTCCACCATATATAGAGCAGGACTCCCTTGACATTGAGCTTCGATGTGGAGTGGATCCCCTACTAGTGAAATATATTCATCAGTTGTGGATGGTAGTTGGGAGGAGCGGCCCTTACACACTGATTCCAGAAAGATTTTATGTAATTCTTAGTATCTAATATGGGAACTTTTAAGCAACATGGAAACCCATCATAATCATTATTTGAATTATATCATTTTTCAACTAGGATATCAATATGACTATATTTTTTTTCAGTTTTTCCTATCCCCCAATTAATATGGGTTGATCTTACTATTTTATTCTATTTCTTCCCTCTTGGTTGGGGGGGGCATACTATGTACATTTATATTCACCCCTTCAAGGGTTAGACCTGCACATTTCATGTCTTTTGTAGGCGATGTAGATATTGGAAGTGACTTTGGATGACCTTATATGAGAGAATCATAGTGGTACTTAGAGGTGTTAGTCATGTTTGGTGGTCAGTATAAGAGATTTTGAGTTTGGATCTATTCAATTTGAACCTTAATTTATTGTATTCATGTGAGTACCAATATTCTAGTTTGGCTGTAATTTACCTCATTTATCTCCTTATATTACCTTTATTCACTTTAGTGTATTTCCTTGAGGTTGTTTAATTCATTGTTTCCTCTCTATATATTCTATTTTTATTATTATATCTCTACACTATTTCATGGAGATGGCTGTGTTACTATTTATAGTAATATTTGGATAAAGGCTACCATTTAATTGATATGGTTACTCAATGATTTCCACGATCACTTGAAATATTAGAGGAGGGATTAAGGAGCACCTCTTGGCTAAGTACCATCCCTAGAAGGGCCCTGGTGGATTGGTTCATGATAGAGTTTATGTAAAAGAATGTAACATAATGATCAAATCCATCACATTCAAGTTAAATCTATAAGAAAACTTACCAAGTCTCTTACATATTTATTCCATTATATGGAAGGTTTTCGACTGCTATGTAAGGATCCATCAATTGATGTTTTTAGGATATAATCTAATTGTACCATGGGAAGAATCACTATGCTATGAAATTAATACTATACTAAAATATAGAAATGTTTTGAACTATATTATGTTTCATAATAGTATTAAAGATCATACATAAAGGAACTTTGATGATATGCCCCATACATCATAACTCTTAACTTTTTAAATTTTAAGTACTATTGTAACACCATGACATGTTAATGATTCCACGAAGAGATATGAATGGAATATAGTGGTATAGCTTATTTGGATACAATCACACAATGAAAGATATCCAAGATAAAATTCATATAGAGGTAAATAATATATATGATTTATTAACACCATTATAAAATGGTGATGTCATGATTAAAGGTAACAAATTATTATAATCAAATCATGAATAATGGAGTGTATCCATGAATGTAATGATTTATGTTATTAAAAAATATAAATGAATGTCACACCGTGAAATAATACTATCTCACCAAAATTTATTCAGGGTTGAATAAAAACTAATAAAGTAACTAATTTTTCCTTTTATATTATAATTTATTGTTCCAGTACTATTAAAATAATTATATTTTATATAGGATTGGTAAGTTAGTGGTATCAAGAAATTTTTTTTTTATTGAAACATTCATTAACTACCCATTTTAATTTTTATGCTTGTTCTCCCCTTGAAAACAATAAAATTGTTATATTTGAAGTGGTGATGTTTTAAATTGGTTGAAGAATATATACTTAATTTTAGTTTAAAAATTCCCAATATAATATTACCTTATTTATAGAATAAAAAACACTCACACCAAAAGAGAGATTTGGTATAGATATTATCCTGAAAAAGGAAAGTTGATTGAACTAGTTTGAAATTTATTGAATATCACATATTAAAAAATGATGTGTGATTATATTTAATTCCAATATAAAACATTGATGTAAATAGTTTTTTTTCATTTTTATAAGGATTAAGAAGTAAGAATAAAGTATCATGGAGAATACCAACTGTTGTTTGTTATTATGGCTACATTTTTTATCTTTGGGAAATTAACCTATGTGTCAACATTATATTTTGTATAACCCTCTTAGAAAGTAGGGAGTGAAAGAGAAGAAGAGGTAGTGAACCTTGTGTGAAAAGTAATCTAGTCTTATATATTGGTGTCACAAAATAATGGAGTAGTGATTTTTTGGAATGTAACACAACATTAATATGTGCTTATTTGAATTATCCAAGAGTAAGAGAACCAATTAATATATATGTATCTTCTTATATTTATATTTATTCATCTAATTTTTCATGTGAGTGATTGTAACACCTCGAGATTTTATGAAAAATGTTATTTTTAATTTCATCAATGTCATGTGTTGTATGCTACACCAAAAGGAGCTTTCACTACACACATCCCTGACTTGTCTTGCATTACACGCAATCACGACCTTCCACGATAGCGTATGTTGTACGTAATACAGAGTTTCACTAAACAACGATATGTTGTATAAACTAGCCGTTATGAATAGTAATACCCACTTTTTGAAAATTTATTTTTCAAAATGGACTTCATTTTTAGATTTGGAATATCAAAATTAGCCTAGGGTGCAATTTTGGTATTTTTCTGAAAACTTTCAATTTTTGATGAATAGTGAAAACACTGGGTTACTATTTAAAAATCGAATTTTTATTTAAATAATTATTTATTTTATTTAAATTTATTTTAGGTAAAAATTGATACATAATACCTATATAAGTTCAATGTAATTTATTGGAGTCATTTTATAATAATTTTAGATATATAAAAATTTTATTGAACTTTTCACCGTCTTTTACCCACCTCATAGAAGAGTTTGAAAATTTACATAAAACATAATTTTACCGCTTCTGTGAGTGTAATTTCGAAAATCTGAGAGACATGGTTAATATCAAGGAGTAAAATTCTGTTCAATAAGATAAAAATTAATTTTTGGTAAATAGTAACTTTTTACTTTTATTTACCACGGTTGAAAGTAAATAGGGTAATTAAGGGTAAAAATGATATTATTATTACTCTAACGCATGTCATAATTCTATAAGGTAAATTTAGTTCGACCAAAAAAAAACTTAGGGATAAAATATTATCCTTTAGGTCCACTTGGATTAGATTAGGACATTTATTATTATTTTTTTAAAGAAGAATTAAAATAGTTAAAATCAAAGTTTAATAAATAAAACATTTTTAATATAGTGTTATACATAATATAAATTCGACTTTAAATATTCATTAGAAATATAAAAATATTTCCTACATAATGGTATTTTATTTAAAAAATTTAGACATTAAATAATTTAATTTATTTATGACACAATGATGATACAATAATTACCTTATTAATGAAATATTAACATAATTAATGTTATAAATAACCAAATAAATGTAATTTTAAACTTTTTATGAATTCCACTAATTTTATAGGTTAATATTACATGTTAGTATTGATTTAATTAACAATTTTCTAACTAATCATTATTTTATGAGTTTCACAGAAATCAAGTATCAAATAGTGTCAAAATTGACATAAAATAGTTTTTAAAACAAATATTATATTATTAATTGTTATTTTATTCATAAAAATCTATGGTTCAGACAAATGACATATATAAGGATATATATATTAATAATAAACCACTTGGGGTTCGTTTGTCTTGTTATAGTAAGTTTATTAACCATATAGTGTAAGAAACCATAAAGACACGGTGAAAGATAAATTATTTAACTTAGAGTTAAATATAAATGATAAGGATAAAATAGTAACCTAAACTTGTCTAAAACCTATTGGTTGAGATTATTTCAACCCATAATCACCTTATCTTAGAAATAAGTCATTTTGGAGCTATTAAAAACCGAATATGACTTTATTAAAAAATAATATTTTAAGTTTTCCTATGGTGCCCCTCTCCTCCCTTATAAAAAGGGCACACCTTCGCTCTTCTCTTCACACCCTATTGAGCCTTGAAGCTCGGAAAAACCCTAAAAATTACTCTTTTAAACCTCTATATTAATATCATAGTGGTTTTGATCTTCTCAAAATACCAACTCTAGTGCCCTAAGAAGAAGTTTAAAGGAGGTGCGTCAAAGAAGAGGTAATATCTTCTACCGATTCTTTCAAGTTTCATTCTTCTTCAACATATTCTTCTTTAGTTGTTTCATTATAAATTAATAACATCAGTATTAATTATATACTTATATATTATTATAAATATGAAACAACCCTATTTCACATTCTATCCATCCTATGGAAAACGAAATCACCGCGCGTGCATACTTACGGAATACCGTCTCCACACCATGGTGTAATCTATTTTTCCACCACCACCTTACTTGGATTGGTATAATGGTGTAAAGAATAACTATATGTGGTTATTATAACATTATAATTATTCTGATATATTATATCATCCTCTCCAATTCTATTCAATAATTATGGGAACAATATGATCCCTCGTGCGTACGTACGGATTACCGTCTCCACGACGCCATGAGATTCATTCTCCATGTTAACCATTCAAGAATGATTATAAAGTATATATAATGAATAATAATGAAATATATGACATAATTAAGCTACTTAATTTATATATATATATATATATGTCATCTACTTACTTCCATTCAAGTCAATAAGGAAAGGAAAATTGCGTTCATGCATACGTACGGCCTACCGTCTCCATGAACGGTGTATTTAATTTAATTTATCTATCTATTATATATATATATACTGAATATATATGATATATAAATCATGATTTACATTCTTTAAGTAAGTAAATCATGATATATGTAATAATAATATTAAGAACAATAATTCCAAACAAGTACGATAAATAAAATGATTTTACCCAAAACGCTGCTTTAACATGGAATTTACAATAGAACGGGTAATATAAAGTCATAAGTGCACCCTATATGATATAATAACCATGAATATTATTATGTAATAAGTAAATAGGATTATTTAAATCATTATACAGGAGGTTTAGATACGTATGAAGCATATCGGGCCTAAGGTATGGGATAACTTTTCCAATCTACTTTTTATCCGAGATTGTTTATTCATAAGTACTTACAAGGGTTATTATTATCATCCATATCCATGTTTTCTAAGCGTGTTTTTATGTATTATTAAATTCATTTTTACCCATTTTTGACTTTTACCACATGTTACAAAAGGAATATTTCTTTTTTTACCATACGAGGTACTTTTTGACTTTTCCGACAAAAGTACGAGGAGAATGTTTTTTTAACTTATACGGCATGAACGGATTTTTAAGGTTTCATAACACCTTATTTTCTTAATGTTTACTCTACAATATATCATGGTTATTTTCAATAAAATCCTTTTCTTTTAAAATTTCATGGCATTTTGTGAAAAGAAAATGATTTTTTAGATGAAAGGATATTTACCTCAAGAATTCATTTCAAGTGTTTCATCAAAACCATTTTCCATCTAAAATGACATTATTTCATATGTGTATGTTTCAAGTATAATGTCTCTATGATTTTCATGGTTTCACTTTTATTATGATGAAATGATATCCATTTTTTTCTATGGATTATGTTATGATGGGATTATTTTTATGAAACCCATTTTATTCTTTGGGTTATGATGAATGATTTATGTTTATGTTGTGGCACATGTAAGAATGATTTTATTATGAGATGAGTGGGATCTATATCTACCTAAAATGCACTGGGTAAAGATTTATATCTCAAGAGATAGACATGGATGCAGTGGTAAGTTAATCTGGTTCAGTGATACATGACTGGAATGAGGAGTGAACTCAATTCAGAAAGGGACTGTGTCCACTAAGATGGTCTTGGCAGCAATGCCTTGGCTACTATGGAAATCATAACATGTGATTAATGGTTTCCAAAATTACATGTTTTATTCCAATGTTTTTTATCATGATTAATGTTTCTTTATGATCTATTCCTTACGTACTGCCATGTTTTATATCATTGCTCAAGATTTCGACGTTTAAACATTATGTTCATGTTTTTATGTTCAAATGTATATGGTTTGTTTTGTTTCTCCATGCTTACCCTTATTGAGAATTTGAGCTCACCCTTTATATGTTTTCTTTTCCCCAGGATATAAAGAATGGTTTTAGGTAAGAAAAAAAAGGGTAAGATCTTTATGGGAGATGTTGAAAATCTTTCACCACGATTTGAAGAATATGTTCTGAGTTTCCAAAGACACTAAACTATTACGGTCCTTCGGTGTGTGTTTTTGTTATGTATTAAGTATTTCTCAAAAGTAATGTAATTTCCATGTATGTCAGGTTTGGGGTCTCTACAGTTAGTATCAGAGGAAAGGTTTAGTCAACCTTTGGAAACTAGGATGCGAAAACTTTAGTGAGATCCCTAGAGATATTTCTCAGGTATGTCTAGGGATGTCCCTAAGGTTAAGTATAAGTATAGGTTGCAGTCCTATAATTATGTTAACAATCTTAGAATTAACCATAAGATGTTATATATTGATGGTACTCTCCCTTTATTATGTTGTTTTCCCTAGCATGAATTTTTCCTCTCACACTATTCTTTTTGGGTTTTAGATGATGGATAGAACCCGAAGGAACCACGTTGATCAATGTAATAGAAAATGCAATGATTATCCTCCTGAACAAACCAATGTTATGGGATATGGAGTGCAGAATCTTATTTCTATACTTACACAAGCTATGAATCATTCTGGACTTTTAAATGAGCATAGAGGGGAACAATATTCTATTGAATCCTTCATAAGGCAACACCAACCTTCTTTCAGTGGGTCTTCAGATCAACTTATTGCTAAACAATGGATAAGTACCATTGAAAAGATATTCTCCATAATTCATTGTTCGGAACATGAAAAATTCATTCTGGCTATTTACTATTTAAAAGGTCATGTAGATCAATGGTGGACTCTAATTAAGAATACAGGGCCCAGAGATGAAATTGAATCTATGGAATGGGATGAGTTAAAGAACTTATTTTTCAATAAGTACTTCCCTCGCATTCTTCGAACAAAGATGGAAAAGGATTTCCTTGAGCTTAAGCAAAAGGATGATGAATCTGTTGGTATATACGAAGAGAATTTTACAATACATGCAAGGTATGCATCTGGTTTTAACATCCAACCTGAAAGTAAAGTTGATCGATTTTTCAGTGGCTTAAAACCAAGTTTTTGAAGTGAATTAGCTATAAGAGACTTCAGTAGCTATGAAGAAATTGTACGTTGTTCTATCAAGGTAGAACTGGAAGTTGGTGTAATATATCCATCTCATGGTTTTGACAAGAAACAAAAGATGGAGTTCAAGGAGAAATCTCAGAATAATAGTGAAAAGAAGATGAATGTTTCTTTATGCTCAAAGTGTGGAAAAAAGCATGGTGGAGATTGTCTTAAAAGGACTAGAAAATGTTTTAAGTGTGGAAAAGAAGTTCATCGAGTAGATGAGTGTCGAAGTAATGGAAAAAGGGTTGATAATGATATGAATAACGAAATGACTGTAGGGAACGCACCACCAACACTTCAATGCTTCAAGTGTAAGGAAATGGGGCATTATGCTAATCAATGCCCTAATCCAAGGGTTAATGATGATCAACGTGAGAAACCACTTAAGGAAAAGGATAAAGGGAAGTCACATGCGATCATTATTTGTGATTTTGAGTATGACAATGATGTTGTGTCATGATTAAGTGTTTATGTAATGGGATTTCAAAATAGTTTCATGGAATCTCATTTATGGCATCGTGGAATTTTGGAATATCTATGTATTGGTTTTCAATAATTATATGGTACCAGTAAACATAAAATGTGATTGTAATATTTTTGGAAAATAGATGATATGTTCATAATGAAGGGATTATGAGATAATGAGATGTTTTATAGTATTATTGAGCTCATGACTAATGTAAGGACAATGTGATATCATGGTTTGAGTATATAGAATTTTTGGGATTTTGGTATGTGGAAAGAGTTAACTTTTAATAGCATTCATGTTTTCACTAAGGTTCTATGGTAATTTATGTTTCAAGAGAATACATTATTAAGGTATTCACATGTTTGGAATGTGACCAACAAGATATATCGTATGATATATGGGGGATAAATGATGGTATTCACATGATTGGTAGATAACATTTCTAGTAATTGTTTTCTTTATACTATGAGATTGGACAGAAGTATGTTAGATAAGACTAAAGATTGGAATGAATAATGTTGGACATAATATAGTATTATTTAAGGCTAGAACATTTTTCGATATTATTGATGGAATGTTATAATAGTGTAGTTTAAGAAAAGGGACAACATGTAGAATGGGCTACAACCCATCGCGCCGGACAAGGCAATGGGAATCGAACCCACAACTAAAGTGTGAAAAACCTTTATCACCTACCACTGGCCTACAGGAAGTCCCTGACTAGTCGAAGCTAGTTTGATTATATTAAGCGGTATGATATATGAAGTGTAAGTCCATTTTAGGAACCATATATGATTAATCTCACTATAGATGGATTTATTTATATTTAACAACTTTTACTATCCTTTTGTTTGAGACATATGGAATGACCCATCATTATATCACATGATCTCATAACACTTCAAGAATGAAAAATTCAACTTCATTTCTTTAAGATATGAAGTGGTAATTGTTCAAGGCATGAAAAACAGTGAGATTATACCGAAATAAAGTTAGTATTTCTTCTAATTCAAATTATTCAACTTTAGGGAAATCATCTTGAAAACCAAAAATGTTGTCCTAGTACCCTTATATCTGATGAATCAAATGGTATCTTAGATCATCACAAATTTATGTCTTTGTGATTGTTGGATTTTTCATAGCCATGTTCTCTACCACTCTCCATCAAAAGTTGATGGTTAGATGTTTCTTCCATATCAATATTTTCACCTATGTTCTTCTATGAGGAAACCCAGTGATTAGTTAATTTGGGTAACCATTATGTTTCATTCTTTAGTTTTTAAAGATAAGTTTTGGTATTCCTTTTTACAATGTGGGTTTATATTAAAACTTTTGAGTAGTAAACCATTTACAACCCTGACGAATTTCGAGGACGAAATTCATTTTAAGGGGGGTAGAATGTAACACCCTGAGATTTTATGAAAAATTTTATTTTTAATTTCATCTAAGTCTTGTGTTGTACACTACACAAAAACGAGCTTGCACTACACGCATCCCTGACTTGCCTTGCATTACACGCAATCATGACCTTCCACGATAGCGTTTGTTGTGCGTAATACCGAGTTTCACTAAACAACAATATGTTATATAAACTAGCCATTATTAACAGTAATACCCACTTTTTGAAATTTTATTTTTCAAAATGGACTTTATTTTTGGATTCAGAATATCGAAATTAGCCTAGTGTGGAATTTTGGTATTTTTCTGAAAACATTCAATTTTTGATGAATAGTGAAAACACTATGTTACTATTTAAAAACCGACTTTTTATTTAAATAATTATTTATTTTATTTAAATTTATTTTAGGTCAAAATTGGTACATAATACCTATATAAGTTCAATTTAATTCATTGGAGTCATTTTATAATAATTTTAGATATATAAAAATTTTATTGAACTTTTCACCATATTTTACCCATCTCCTAAGAGAGTTTGAAAATTTACATAAAACATAATTTTACCGCTTATGTGAGTGGAATTTCAAAAATCTGATATACACGGTTAATATAAAGGATTAAAATGTGGTTCAATAAGATAAAAATAATTTTTGGTGAATAGTAACTTTTTACTTTTATTTACCATGGTTAAAAGTAAATATGATAATTAAGGGTAAAAATGATATTATTATTACCCTAACACATATCCTAATTCTATTGGATGAGTTTAGTTCGACCAAAAAACATCCTTAGAGAAAAAATATTACCCTTTAGGTCCACTTGGATTAGATGAGGACATTTATTATTATTTTATTTAAAGAAGTATTTAAATAGTTAAAATCAATGTTTAATGACTAAAAAAATTTTAATTTAGGGATATACATAAGATAAATTTGACTATAAATATTCATTAGAAATATAAAACGATTTCCTACATAATGGTATTTTATTTATAATTTTTAGACATTAAATTATTTAATTTATTTATGACACAATGATGATGCAGTAATTACCTTATTAATCAAATATTAACATAATTGATGTTATAAATACACAAATAAATGTAATTATAGACTTTTCATTAATTAAAATACTTCTATAGGTTAATATGGCATGTTAGTATTGATTTAATTAACCTTTTTTGAACTAATCATTCTGTTATGAGTTTCAAAAAAATCAAGTATCAAATAGTGTCCAAATTGACATAAAATAGTTTTTAAAACAAATATTATATTATTAATTGTTATTTTATTCCTAAAAATCTAAGGTTCGGCCAAATTACTTAGATAAGGATATTTATATTCAGAATAACCCACTTGGGGTTCGTTTGTCTTGTTATAGTATGTTTATTAACCATATAGTGTAAGAAAACATTAATACACGGTAAAAGTTAAATTACTAAACTTAGAGTTAAATCTAAATGATAAGGATAAAATAGTTACCTAAACTTTTCTAAAACAAATTGGTTGATATTATTTCGACCCATATCCAACTTATCATCGAAATAAATCAATTTGGAGCTATTAAAAACTGAATATGACTTTATTATAAAATAATTTTTTAAGTTCTCCTAAGGTGCCCCTCTCCTCCCTTATAAAAAGGGCACCCCTTACCTCTTCTCTTAATAGACTTTTGATCCTTGAAGCTTCATCCAAACCATGAATATTCCTCTTATCAACCTCTATATTTATATCATAGAGGCTTTTGTCTTCTCAAAAGACCGAATCTAGTGCCCTAAAATGAATTTTAAAAGAGGTGCGTCAAAGAAGAGGTAATCTCTTCAATTGATTATTTCAAGTTTATTTCTTCGTCAACTTCTTCTTCTTTAGTTTTTTCATTATAAATTAATAACATAATTATTAATTATATACTGATATGTTATTATAAATATAAAACAACCCTATTTCACCTTCTATCCATCATACGTATGGAATATCGTCTCCACGTCGTGGTGTAATATGTTTTTCCACCACCAACTTACTTGGATGGGTATAATGGTGTAAAGAATAAATATATATGGTTATTATAACATCATAATGATTATAATATATTATATCAGCCACTCCAATTCTATTCAACAGTTATTGGAAAAATATCATCGCTCGTGCGTACGTAAGGATTCCCCTCTCCACGACGCGATGAGATTAATTCTCCATGTTAACCATTCAAGAATGATTATAAAGTATATATAATGAATAATAATTAAATATATGACATAATGAAGCTACTGAATTTATGTATATATATATATATATTTCATCTACTTATTTCCATTCAAGTCAATAAGGAATGGAAAACAACGTTCTTGCGTACGTACGACCTACTGTCTCCATGAACAGTGTATTTCATTTCATTCATCTATCTATTATATATATATATATACTGAATATATATGATATATAAATCATGATTTACATTCTTTAGGTAAGTAAATCATGATATAAGTAATAATAATATCAAGAACAACCAGTCTAAACAAGTACAATAAATAAAATGATTTTACCCAAAATACTGCTTTAACATGGAATTTACAAAAGAACGGGTAATATAAAGTCATAGGTGAACCATATATGATATAATAACAATGCATATGATTCTGTAATAAGTCAATAACATTATTTAAATAATTATACAGAAGGTTCGGATATGTACGAAGCATATCAGACCTAAGATAAGGGACAACTTTTCCAATCTCCTTTTTATCTGAGATTGTTTATTCGTAACTATTTACTGGGGTTATTATTATCATCCATGTCCATGTTTTCTAAGAGTGTTTTCATGTATACTTAAAGTCATTTTTACCCATTTTTTACTTTTACAACATGTTTTGAAAGGAATATTTCTTTTGTATACCATACGAGGTACTTTTTGACTTTTCCGACAAAAGTACTAGGAGAATGTTTTTTTAACTTATACGGCATGAACGGATTTTTACTGTTTCATAAAACCATATTTTCATGAAGTTTAATATAAAATATTTCATGGTTATTTTAATTAAAATACTTTTCTTTTAAAATTTCATGGCATTTTGTGAAAGGAAAATGATTTTTAAGAAGAAAGGATATTTTCCTTAATAATTCATTTCAAGTGTTTTATCAAAACTATTTTCCATCTAAGATGACGTTATTTCATATGTTTATGTTTAAAGTATAATGTCTCTATGATTTACATGGTTTTAATTTTATTTTGATGAAATTATATCAATTTGTTTTATATGGATTATGTTATGATGGGATGATGTTTATGAAACCCATTTTATTCTTTGGGTTATGATGAATGATTTATGTTTATGTTGTGGCACACGTAAGAATTATTTCATTATGAGATGGGTGGGACCTATATCTCCCTCCAATTTTTTGGGTAAAGATTTATATCTCAATAGATAGACATGGATGGAATGGTAAGTTAATTCGGTTCAGTGATATAGGACTGGAACAAGGAGTGAACTTGATTCAGAAAGGGACATTGCCCACTAAGATGGTCTTGGAAGCAATGCCTTGGCTAATATGGAAATCATAACATGTGTTTAATGGTTTCCACAATTACATGTTTTATTCCCATGTTATTTTATCATGATTAATGTTTGTTTATGATCTATTCCTTACGTACTACCAGGTTTTATGTCATTGATCTAGATTTCGATGTTTAAACATTATGTTCATGTTTTTATGTTCAAATGTATATGATTTGTTTTATTTTCTCCATGATTACCCTGATTGAGCATTTGAGCTCACCCTTTATATGTTTTATTTTCCCCAGGATATAAAGAAAGGTTTTAGGTAAGAAAAAAATGGGGAAGATCTTTATGGGAGATGTTGAAGATCTTTCACCACGATTAGAAGACTATGTTCCGAGTTTCCAAAGACACTAAACTATTACGGTCCTTCGATGTTTGTTTTTTCTATGTATTAAGTATTCCGCAAAAGTAATGTAATGTCCATGTATGTCAGGTTTTGGGTATCTACAGTGATCCTCCTGGATAATTTAGGGAGTATTTTAAAATGTTATGAAAGTATTCACATAATCTTAGAATAGGAATAAATTTATTGTCACTCTAATTCATAGCCCTTTTAGTGTGTATAGTGTGACCGAAGGTTATAACACATTATTATACACATACTTGTGATGATCTAGATTTACTTCCTTACTATTATTCATATGATATTCCATTTATTACCACAGTTGACATGTATGGTTAAATGAGTATGTAATTGTTTTTTAATATATGTTCATGGAAGTGTTTCCATTATCCATGATCAAGGAAGTATTTGTTCAGATATTCTCTATATTTATATATTCAGAGATACATTATAATTTTACCATGTTGATTTTTACTTCAATTTTAAATTCCAAAATAATTTAATGCATCATCATTTAAATATTTCTATATCTATTAATGACATCAATATAATTAAAGATGTATGATACTCCTTAGTAACTAGTATATTGAAATTAATTCATCCCTAATTTCCAATTTCATATTTATAATTTATTGTAAATTTTCAAACCATTTTTTAAACATGATTTACAAAAAAATAAGTTGATTCTTTATTTTCAATATTTAAATAAATCCTATTTGAAATAAAATTACAACAAAAACAATGTTATGGTTTTGAAAAAACACATAATAATTGTTTGATAATATAACAATTATCATATTGGTTGATAATAAATACTAATATTATATTATTAATGTGTCAATCCTTGATCCATTAATATATTTATGATCTATTTAATTTATCATAATATTTTTCCGAACCTACTTTTTTAAATTTATATAAATAAAAAAATTCAAAAACATTATTTAATATGTAACATATATAATTAGTATGTTTTTATACTAATTAGAAATTTATTTGAAGCTTATAATTGATTCAACAATGTACTATAATTCTTGTTTTAATGGTGTGTCTTTACACACATAAAAAAACTCAATTATTTCTTGTTGACCTCCCTATAAAATATTTTCTTTCCTAAAAAAATGTCTGTTAGAACCATTTGACATAAACTCTATCATTGGTTTCTTATAAATTCCATTTATCTTTTCCATAATAAATACTAAAGGATTTTCATTATTCATTTATTTATTAACCTAGAGAAACATTTTTAAAGTATCTAGATTTTATTTCTTCAAGTTATTCATGTTAAAAATAATAGTAAAACTTGAGAAACATGGAGATATAGATGATACAATAAGATATGTATATAGTTATTTATCCATCTTGAAGCACAAATTCTCTAATTGCTTAATAAAACCAATCATCTTGAGCACCTGAGGAGTAATAAGGAATACATCTCCAAATTATAATGTGATTATTTATTTAATTATTTAAAATATATCTTTTTTATATCTCTCTTAGTAAATCTATTTAATATAGTTTAATATGTATTTTATATCTTTGAAATTATACTTGTTTTTTATCACACTTGAAATCATTGTTAATATAACACATTATAAATATAATACATCATCCATGTGTCTCCAGCATATGTATTTATCACCCTCAATAACATCTAGAGGAGTATCAACATGTAGTGGGGATTCTAGTATATAATATTTATTTTTTTCCTTTTTATAATGTTTACACACATATACCACTCATAAAAGATATTTCCAGTATTGAAAATTTATCTATAGAAAATTAATCACAAGAATATTGAATTCATTAAGTTGATTTGAATTTTTATAAAATAAAAAATTTATTTAGTAATTTATCTTTATTATTGATTATAAGATAACTAATGACTTAATTTTATCTCATAATATTTTTTTTTTCAAAATTCCAACAGCCATAGAAATTTGATTCATAATTTCTATTAGATGAGAAATTCTAATGGAAAGAATCAATATTTCCTTTCACATAACACATAATGGGGAATTTATAAATAAATTTAATGTAGTTTTATAATATTTATACTTTTAAACTATATAAATTCAATGTTCCTTGATCTATTGAGTGGACTCACCAATCATGAAATACTATATTCAAATTTACTCAGAACATGCCTCTAGAATTACACCAACCATACTAGGGAAACATATCTTGAGGCTAATTTTTTAAATATACCCAATATACATATTAAATATCTATGATAATAGAAATCTTCTAAAAGTGGGCTAGAACAGTACTTTATATTATGGTTTTCTTCATAATCATGTGATGGAAGAAATTTAATAACTGAATATTTTCTAATGGTGGATCCAGTTAACATATAAATATATTTCCATATTTTACTCTGTATATGTTTTCTAAATATTTATATAATACTTAATTTAATAGTTAACAATGTATGATAATATAATATATAAATTTTTTAAATATAATTTTATCTTATTTTATCTATTGTATACTTGTTATTTAATTTATGAGAGGACTTACATAATTAATTATCTAAAACTATTAAAATAAATCTCATACACTTTATTCTATTTTATCTAAAAATTATTATTTATTTATTTATAATATGTACTTTTTTTCATTAATAATGTAATAAAATAATGAATCAAATAAATTAATAAATAACTATGAAGTGATAAAATTAAATAATGATACAAAATGATCATGACATTTCATCTATTGGTTGGTTTATCGCGAAAGGATAAACCATCCTAAACCCTAGGAGGAAAAAATATTGATCCTTAAGATATATTGAGTTATATAATCAAATATTCTTAAATTTATCTACTTGTTCAGATCCATCTCAACATAGTATTTAAAATATCCCCCCAAAATTTGATCTCCATCCGTTATGAATGGATAATCACATTCTAGTAAGGGGTATCTGGGGATTTGGATTGTATTAAATAAACCTTATACACATATTCCCATATATAATAAATTAGAGAAAATTATTCTCAAATCATAACATTCAAATTAATAATAATCATCACATAATAAACCATATAATATGTATTTAAATTAAATAAATAAATCCAACACATACACAATCCAATGAAAAACACATTTAATGAAAAATTTCATTCATTTTGATTGTTTTATTTTAGGATAATTTATGTATTTTTCATATTTACCCTATTTTAATGGTTATTGAAACATATTAAACAACCAAATTAACTATTATTATATAAATTTAATATTATTAAAATAATTAAGTACATGAATTTTATTATAGAGGTAACATGTTATGTATAGAATATGAATTATTAAATCCATAAGATAGATAATTAATGACAGCATGACATGATACGTCACATTTCACATCATGTGTCATAAATTTTGTATAGACCATGTCATTTTCTGCGTACTAAACTACATGTAACTCCCACACAACATGTCATTACATATATTATGTGAAAATATATATGGTCAAGATTTGTAGACTATGCAAAATTTCAAACAATATAGATTACCATTAATGTACACAATATGTATTGCCTAAATTTTGTAATTACGTGGAATGTGGCCAGCCTTCACACACTATATTCAACACTAGAGATCATTATGAAAGGTCTTAATCAAATCACACATTCAACCATACGACACAACATATAAAACAATTCATGTACACTATATGGAGTACCACCTATTAAACGATGTCTTCCCTAGCACTATTTTCAATGTAGTCATGTCACACATCCAATGAACTTGGAACCTCTAAATGAATCTTTTGATAATTATTCTTTATTTTAGGGCCCATTCTAAGATATATGAAGTCATATTAATGTTCCATCTATACCGTTAGACCCAAAACAAAAACCTAAACATGAATATGAAAAATCCAATATGGAAAAATTGATTATATAATTATAAATAATTATAAATTAACGTGTGACCAATTTAATATAACTTGAAGGTTCTTAGGTTTAGTAAAAGCATCGGGTTAAATACAAATTTGTTTCTTCAGATTCAATATATAATATGAAAATAAAAAAAATATTCTCCTTGCATAACATAAATATAATCACTAGAATATTATGTATAATTAATTTAAATAGAATTACCAAATCCAGGATATTATTTTAGGTCAATTCATAGTTTATGTAGCTCCATTGTGTTTTTATTACATGGAATAATCAATGTGAGGATCCATTTATTGGTATCCACACATGATCCATGAAACACTATGTGATGTTATAGATATCTCAGGTACTAATATGATAGAATCTAGTGTTTTTGGTCATTCTAAATCATCGTAATATGGGGTTACCTTTTTATCTCTCTAAAACATTAGATAAGGGGGATTCTCTATAAATATCTCTCTGAAATGTGTTAAGAAAAGTGAATAGAGAATAACATGTCATCACCATAAAACCTATTGGTTTTATTAATTACGTCATCAGTAAAATAGTAGTAACAAATTATATACTAATATTTTTATACTTATAAATATTTCAATTCATTTTATCATAAATAATAGTAATATATTTACTATATTTTTTTGACATGAAATATAAAAACCATATCACAAATTTATTAAATAATAATAATAATTAATAAAATGTTATTCTAATGTGACATCAAATACTTATGTTCTATTTCACAATTAAATAAATATTTATTTTAATGATATTAAAATACATTACACATTTCAGCATACTTAGAAAGAAATATTTATTATTTTAGGATACCATAAATTATATAATATAATTTATGAAATAAGTAAATGTTTATTTAAATTTTATTAAAATACATTTATTAGATCATTAACTTGGTATAATTACACTTATAAAATTACAGAACCTATAATAATAAAATATTTTTTCTCATAAATTGAAATAAATATTTTATTCAATAAACTTGAGGATAATTTTTAATTTTAATAATATATATATATAGATATATATATATTCAAATGAGTTGAATGAAATATTTATGTTTTACAATATTCACTATAATTTTGAATAAATAAATAATATATTTATAATCTCATGAGTAAATAAATAATATATAAAATTTAACAGGTATATTATAAACTCAAATATATCATGATTGAATTTTTAGAATAAAAATAAAATGAATAAATAATATTCAACTTGTAAAGACTATTATCAATATCACTTCATTGAAAATATTAATATCTTGAATAAGGAATACCACAAAAATTAGGAGGAACATTCTTAGGTATAAGGAATTTAAACACCACCAAAATTCTTAATTTTTGAGAAAATTGACATGTAAATGACACTTGCACATCGAGGTACTCAGCTCAAACTTCCCCATGACCACTAAGTAGTGTGACTTTCCACATTAATATAGGACCCATAATTTTCCTATAAATAATTACATTGGGATCCTAATTTGTACCATTTTGAAGTTCAAGAAATGGACCAAAGATCTGTTTTCCCTAGTATCTCACCCAAGTCCCCAAATCCCCCATATAGCTTATTCATGACCTAAACTGAAGAGAATTTACAAAAATATATAGCGTTTTGAGTTCCCAAAAGTCCCAAAACACTAATAAAAATTGCGGGGAACCACTTCTACCTTGTTCCAATAAAACTTGTGTGAAGGAACCTTTCCCAATCATACATTTTTTTTCTGATCTTCCAAAAAAAATTATTGAGACCCCCTATAACATTTCAAAAGATTCTATAATGTCCTCTCTCAAGAATTCACTTTATCTATAATAACATGGTTTATTTCCTAATCATTTCAATTTATAATCCCTTGGGTAATGAATTAATAAATTTTCGGTAGTGTCACTTGGGAGAATCAATCATCCCATAATTCAAGTGTTACTTGGGAGAATAATTATCACTCTCCCCATTATAATTTGGATGAGGTCCTCTTCCATAAATTTAAAGTAGAAATTCATATTTTTTATATATTTTAACAAAGAATCATTGACACACAAACATTGATGGAAAATAATTCATTCATACAAATTTTGTATTTGGGACTCAAATTATCACAAAATCCTATAAATAAAGTAAATGTATGAAATCAGTGTACACTCACCACTATTCTATTTTTTTATCTCGAATTCTATTAGTAAATGTTTTTTCTCTTTTATCTCCCTCAATAGATAGGGCCATGAGTGGTTTTTAAATCATATATTACCTTCATAATGGGGGTACTAATATTAAGGGAACCGATTGGAATTTCCCCAACACATAAAAAACACCTGGCTGATTCAGATTCATGATTGATCATAATGATAACCTCATGAACACTTAAATTCAACCAAGTAAAAAAGTTATAAACAATTAGAATAATACCTACTTCTATACTAATATTACACTAAATAAAAGGGGTCCTCTATAATTCTACATAAAACATATGACATCCATACATTTAAAAATACAAACAAACATTTATTGAAATGTTTATGCCCCCATTTTGATATTATTAACATTTAATTCCTTGTAACCTTCTTTCCTCCAATATTTAGTTGAAATGGGTAGCTTCGTATTCATAATCCGCACTCATTAGTAATTTTTCACATTTTTTATCACCCATTCATTATTATAGGATTATTTAAAACTATTTGTATAACATGATAGTCTCATGATGTTAAAGAATATGATAATTTTTTAGTTTCATGTCATTAAGCTACATAAAAACATACTCATCACTGGACATGAATTTTCATGTTACGGTATAATACCATGACTTAAATTGTGTATTATAAACTACATGGTATATGATACCTATTTTTATGGGATAGGTTGGATGAATCCTAGGGGATGGAACCCAATATCATCAATATTCCATTATTATCATCATTTGATCATATTTATCAGGATATCACACACATTATTCTATATCCTTGCTATACTCTTGTATGTTTGGATAGTTTTTCATTAGGGAAATATTCCCTATGCAATATCCTTTTATTATTTCATATTCTCTATAATATCATACCCCACATGGAGGGATATATCACCTTTTAGTGATGACAATAAAGGCCTTACCTAGAAAATATTCCCAATGATATCACACTTACCATGGTAGGTTTCTATGACATCCCAAACCAACATATCATTAGAATGGGTCACTCATACAGAATTCACACAACAACCATTAATTGGAATATTTTTTTTCTAGTCATACTTACCACATGATGTTAGAGTACATGGATTGATACTTTTCACATGACCATAAAAGGAATAATATTCTCTGTTAAGTGGAATCAAACTATGTGATTTATGATTAATTTCATAATTATACCTAGGAATTATCTTTAATGGGAAAAATCTGAACACCATAAAAATATATCATTTTAATGAATGATGATAAACTCTAGAGAATCCATTTTTTTGGATTTAAACCATAGTGACCAAAATATAATCATGGTTATGTATCAATAAGAATAGGTTAGAAAACCTTTCATAAATACAGATGATGGAATTTATGGAGAATCTACATTATATATATATTTCCACATCAATGGAATAGCTCGGATAAATATAGACATTCACATCAAAACATTCTATTAACTTATTTCTTGCATGGGGTATATATTATTGTACTGGGATTTGGGAATGACTCACAAAAATGGACAAAATATTTGAGAGAAACCTTCCATAGGAAATAATTTCCCCTTTTATGGTGTAATGATTCCAACATTACATTATCTCAACTTATGTTAGTTATTAAGTATAATTTGTGATAAAACATAGTAACCACCTACCTGTAGAAATGAGTTTTTTAGTAACAAATTTTTCATCAATGTGGGGGTCATTCAGTGTTTTATCCATGAATAAATTCCAATGGATATTTTTCAATATGAGATTATTGACTCTATATGAATATTTTTAGCCACACTCAACCCCTAAAAATCAAGAGAAGGGACACTCATGTCCCACATTTCAAGGAGAAACAAAACAGGTTAGCCAAACCTGAAAAATCAAATAACATTGATCCCTAAGTTTCCAATACATAATTATTTAATAATGCTTTACTTCTTATGATGTTTATTCAATGAGATGTTTTTTATGTTTTTTCATTTTTAGGAACTCCATTATAGTTGATCCCATCAATACAACTGAAATAATTTTAATAAAGAAACATTCACCTTAGTAATTTAACAAGTTGGGGCCTCATCAGATCAAATGACTATGTCATATATCCATCACCTTCATCACCAGGTGATGAGTGAACTAATCATGAAGTTCCACTGGAACAAAAACATTCCAACACTATAGGTTTCAAGATAACCCTTCATGGTATGAATCCTAGATGATTGTCAACAACAAAATGGGTTGTAAAAGAGAAATTTACACCTTCCACCATCTCAAACTAATTCACGAGTCATTACCTAGATCAAAACAACAAATAATTTCCTTATATTTGTGAGGTCGATCAAGAGGTAAACTATGGATTCTCTCTAATTAACCATCCACCTAAAATGGATTATAATATTCACTTACTCCTCTATTTTATTATTATTACCCAGATATAATAGAAAATAATGCATAATAGGATTAAGAGCACATTATCATTCCTACTAGAGGTAAACTGCTGATCTCAATGGCCACTTAATCACATGAACTTATTCCTACCAAATCTTCAAACAATTATCATCCAATTTCAATAATTATAATGGATTAGGAATGTATTATTAATGTCCTCCCCTTTCCATTCCACACCCTATAGGTCCTACCTAAAAAATATATTGTATGAATCCTCCATTATGTTAAACATTATGACATTATATTATTTCTCCCCATAATGGTGTTCACTATGATCCTCCTCTACATAATGATATATTACTCTAACATGAAGGTCCTCACTTTTCCAAATAAACTTTGAGATGTCCCTCATATCATAAGGATCATAAAATATTGAGGATAACAAAATAAATTTCACTATCTCTAACATATTTTATTATTTATCAACCAGAAGAAAAACAGAATTAATTCCCTCTCTATGGATCATGTTTGGATCAATTTTCTTCTACCACAATATTAATGATTCTATGAAGCCCTCAAATCAAAAAATATTAAAATTTATAAAATAATTCCCCGGTTAAAACATGTATAGGAATATAAAATGTAATATAAAGATAAAACCTTTTATGAGGAAAAAATATGAAGAACACAATATACATGTCATGTTCTGGCCCATAACCAACTCTTAGTAAAATTTTCAACAACCCTTTAGAAAGTAATTCATAACCTATATTCAATTTAACTAGTGGATGGATCTTTTCTATTTAATGATGAGATTCATTTTTATAGGGAATATGAAATTAATATCAAGGAAATTGAACAATTACACAAATATGTTCAATTTTCATCCCATTCATTAGCACAATCCCTAAATTTTGAAAAAAATATGAGAGTATTTGAGATCCATGTTGTAATTTATTAAAGAATTTATAATTTTTGATTATTGATACTATATATGATGAGAAAATCAAATGATGAGGAGAATATAGAGTAGTAAATTTCACACTAATCCCAAACCAAAATAATCCTACAAATAATTAAATCCTAAAAAATATCATTATTTCATGACAAGTCTCTATGCTTGATAGCTAGTATAATAAATAGGGTAATGTTATAAAAAATATCAAAAAAATAAAAACCAATGAGATCGAGCTACTAAAAGATGCATGTATCTTGGTTATGTAATGATTGAATATACATATAAACTGAGAAAGGTAAAATACTCAACTACAGCGTTTCCCCAAATATTACTAAGCTTATTCTTATAAAACTTACTCCACCCAACTCATTATTGAATAAATTCATGTAATATCAAGATAGATGTGGTGGTTTTGACCACTGAAACCATCCAAAAACAACCATATCCAATAGGGATGGGAGGATTTTTATCATTATTACTACTGCCAATATCATGAAATTTCTAGTGGGTCTAAAATATTATAGAAATGGAACAAAATCCATCCAATGCCACATGTCTGGGTGAATTTTTACCTTAAAATTATCATTCCTCAAATAAGTCATTATTTTAAAAAATTGAAGTAATTTTATAAGAAAATAATTCATATTTATTCCCATTCCGTGACAAGTATTTCTCTATGGGTCCATGTGAAGAAAATGATTTATGGGAATCTCTCCAGGTCAAATTATATAA
The DNA here is from genome assembly GCA_963277665.1 of Viscum album. Classification (NCBI taxonomy): domain Eukaryota; kingdom Viridiplantae; phylum Streptophyta; class Magnoliopsida; order Santalales; family Viscaceae; genus Viscum; species Viscum album. The sequence continues at coordinate 1,772,710,090 of OY728123.1, forward strand.
TAAAATACCAATGTATTCATAGAATGAAATGGTGAATATTCATAGGGGCTAAAATAAAACTTCCCTAAATAGGATTAATACTTAAGGGGTGGTGACATACTTCTCAACTAATAACTCATGGGTTTAAATTCTTCTTATCCTTATGATGACAAAATGATAGTGGTACCGTATTATAAATTTGAAAATTTGATCATTTCATTCCATATATTTTATTTGAAATTTAAATATTGTGTAAAATAATACGAGGATTGTGTTTATGTTAATTATATTTTTCACATAAAAATAGTTAAATTAGTTGTTTGCACTACAAACTAAAGGATAGAAAACAAATTTTGAGCTCCCTCATATGTTCATCCACCACCTCTCTGGTAGGATTCAAACAATGAAAAGGGAAAGGGTGTGTATACTTCATACCTATTTATAAAAGAAAATGAAAACCATAAAAAAAGGAAGGTTCACTTAGTATAAGGCATAGATGAGGAGATTAAAGAGACATAATGCTAACTTACTCATGGGAAATTTTCATACTAGGTATACTCTCTCTGATGAGACTCTCATTATTATTTTAATAAATATAAATGATTAAGTAGAGAATACTATAATGAAAGGATTATAGCTAATTCATACACTGATATGGAATATATACAACCAATTTATCCAGATTCAACATTGAAAATATATTTGTAATTCCCTACACTATGATGAAAATCATATTCATAGCATGTGATATGCCCCAGTCTAATGTACATTAGTTATCAATAGATAATATAGGTACACACACCAGTTGAATATCTACTTATCTATTATTATAATAAATGTTTTTCTATTTATATACTCTATAAAATATTATTGACACCATTAAATCATTGGTCTTATAAATGGAATCCATTTATGGCCTCATGAACTTGTGGGATAATAATGAAAATCTTACTCTAAATGGATATATGTGACACTTTCTCTTCCCAACATCTGAAATCCAAAATTCCCTAAATTTAATTGATCTAGGGGCCCGCACTATCATATAATTCATTTTATATATCAACATGGTCCTATAATGGGAACCCTCAAATAGTAAGAGGTAGATGTGCTCAAGTTCTTTATATATTCCATCAATGAAAAAACAATTTATAGTATAAAAATATACTAACTAGATCATACAAAGGGTGTAATGACCTTCTTCTATAATTCCTCAACCAATTTGGCCCCGTGCTGAGAAATAATAAACTCTATGACCACTCAAAATGTAAAAAATGAAACATTTAGAGATCCTCAAAAATTATCTCTATGTGGAATGTTTTGGCCAATTTTTTAACATAGAACAACCTCAAGAGAATTAATTATATATCTACATTTAATATTTTTGGATTATTCACAAATTATAATCATCCCAAAAAAGTACCATGGAGGGCTATGTGGGCTTACAATGAGTTCATCAAGTATGAAAGATTCTATTCGGTGCACCAAGACCATTCCTCAACCAAAACCAAAAACTCTAAGGAAGAGGACTGGAAGATAAAAATAACATAATGGATATGAAAAATCCTACACTAAATCAAATTCCAACACCTAAATTTGTGAAATATCATATGGAACCTCCAAAATAGAAATAAAGATGAAAATAGTTCATTTTTCAAAATGGTGTTAAAGGGAATTGGTATATATAATATAATTAAGGGAAGAAGAAGTTTTATTTTTTATAAAATGAGAAACCCCCAAAATATTTCATTTTATCCATAGAAAGTTTTTCATAAAGTAACATAAACCTAGATATCCTAACTATACTCTCCTGAGTAAGAAAATAAATGATTTTACCTTGTATTGAATGTTTGGATACATGATCCAATAATGGGTTTTTATTAAAGTAATCTATTAAAAATAATGGATTTAGGAAAAAATATGATTAAAAATCCACCATCATAGGTGACATAAATTTATGTATACTCACTAAAATATGGGGTACAGTGTAACGATGTACCAAATAAGGATAATCAGAAGTTTCATGATTTCATAACAAGGAATACATTCATCCAAGAGCACACTATAATTGTGGTATTACTGAACTAGTCATTTTTGTCTCTAATTTCATCTAGTGAAATTCAATAAACACCATTAATAGTATAATCTCTCAAAAACTAGCCTTCTAAATGACACTAAAAAATAATGATCAAGAAAATGTACTTGTATTGATGATAAATTCAACTGAAACTATTTCATATATCATTCCCTATATAATGGGATGATAGTAAATACCCTGCCAAATAGTTTACTAGGTATTATCCCAGAAAATGGAACCATCCTTTGATAAAGAGTCTCTTTATAGCTCTCTCAATATGATCCACTTAACAAATCACTTTTCTGAAAAAACATGAAGATTTATATGAACATAATTTTCCACCTCAAATTTGAGGATCATATGGGATAGGTTGATGAGTGATGTGGAATTATTTTAACACATCCTTCCACATCTATTTTTGAATAAATTTTGATTTTTATGAGAAAGAGTGCATAAATTGAAAACTTTTTAATATTCAATCAATCATAGTTGAATATATGATTATTGGAAAATAATTAAAAAAAGGTTTGTTTTGTGATATTCTTATGTTAAATGTTATCCACTTTTATTATAATTATTTTTTTATATAACATTTAGGTTAATGTTTAGTTTAATATGATTAAATTGAATTTTTAATTGAAAATGATTTTGGTTGGTTTTAATTCAAGAAATTAATTCTTATATTTCAATATTTTTATATTGAAAATTAAGTGTTGTAATTTTTTTTAAATTTATAATATAATAACTCACTATTAAATATTTATACTAAAATATTAAATATTCATTACAAATTTATTATTTTATTTAATATAGAGAGATGATCATGTGATAAATCACATGAAAATTAGATCCACTACAAATTCATAAAGCTACAATAAATTAAAATTGGAGTGTTCATGTTTTAGAAATATGATAAAGGCATGAAGTGACCAAAATAAGAAATTAAAGATCAGACATGTCTATTTTTTCATTATTCCACTAAGGAAATTGACCATACATGATACACAGAGAAACCACATGAAGTGACTTTCAACCTACCATGGTCAAAATTTTGAAAATTATGTCTTCCAACCATGCCTCTTATTTAAAATGTGCATGAAACATTTTTATTTTTTTTAAGTTAAAAACTCATTTGATCATCGATGTGATGAAGGGGCCCCCCCTATATTGAGAAATGATCGATTTTGAACACACGATCCACTGTTGAGGCCGCATCGATGAATATTTTTTAGAAGATGATAACGTATTATAAAAAAATATAAATTAAGACACTAAGGGTGACTTACAAATGAGTTGATGTTTCGTGGAGATTATTGAGCCTATATTGGATAAGATAAATGAAGCCTCCACTGTGAGAAATAATTCAAAGGTGTGACCATGCATCACAAGATTCAGGTGATGCTAAAAAATATATGGGTGATGAAGAGACTCTGATGCTAAAAAATGGTAGGGTAACCAATTGAGATGAACAATGTGTAAAGAACTGAGGAAAGATGAAACTTGTTCATTATGAATCAAAGATTGATATGACGATTCACTATGTAAAACCTAATCCACCTATTTTAGAAGTGTATTATGACCATGAGAGTTATGACAATATTGATTTATGTTATCCATTTAAACCCAACTCATATTGATTCTATAAATTTGAGACTCCTAAAATATGATACTAGTATAGACCAGTTCTCTTTTGTGATAATTAATAATGATTCAGACATTATGGATCCTATACTATTTTGTGTTTTTTTAAAATTTACATTCCATTTTTATTGGTCTGTTGTTTGTAGATGACGATAGAGACGATGGGGCCTCCTTTTTCTCTAATTATATGTTTGAGAGTTTGAATGAGGGTAATTGATAATTTATTAAAAAAATTCTTATTAGATATGTGATTGAAGTAGCTGAAATAGGATTTGACCAAAAACTAAGAAACCAAAATATGAATATCATAAAAAATGATCTTTTCCTATAATGATATATAAATTCAAAAACCCAAATCATTTAATTTGGATGTGATGATTAGCATAAAGTATCCGGAATGTAATCTTTTTTAAAAAATAAAATGATGTTTTCGAAGAATCTTGACTCAAGAATAAGGTTGGATCCCATGTTTTTATGATGAAGAATATTCTGAAGCCGATAAATTATCAAATAATTCCATAAGGAATCAAACATTAGATATCTTGATGAGCTATAATAAAAACAAAACATTATGAAAATATCATAACTGATGTTACATAATAGTGACCAAACCATTTTATTCCATGTGTGAGGGAAACATTCTAATGCACACTAAATTATTCCAATGTTCATAAATTCTCTTATCCTAAAACCTACTGCAATTTCATAAATGTATTTATATATGGGGTTATTTTAATATCATCTTTTATAAAGGTATAAATTTAAATACATCAATTCCATAAAACACAAAAACATAGAAATTAATTCTATTATGATACCATAGGGAGTAAATATAATCTCATAAATTAAAAAAAATCCTTACAAAGTCAAATTTTTAAAATTTTCTATTTTTTCTGCAGAAATCAGTTAAATTGGTCAAATGAAAAAAAAGGATATTATGGAAGTTATATTTCAAAAATCATATCCCATGATCCTAAAAATTGGGGGAAATATGATATTGGTATCATGGTCATTTCATGGATTGGAAAAATTAGAGTATAAGGAAATTGAATGATAGGGGTTTGACTACTTTTTCAAGGACATCACTAAAATATAGTCATTTGAAGGACTTGAATCGATGTTTCTTGAACTATAAACTTCGTAGATGAGTTGATTATATTTTAATTTAGATCCCTAATTTTAATATTGAGGATCCTTTGTGACTAGTTAATTATGTTGATCATCACTTTATTAACCCACATGGATGCTAGTGCTGGTGAATTAGAGATGAAAGAGAACATCCAGCCACCTGAAGTGTTTTATACTCATTTTCCCAAGATCATTATCCCCTTAATTTATTATATCACATGAGTGTGTATCAAGAAGTGGTGGTGTGATTGATGGTCTCATTGAGATCACTTTTAATATGAACATATTTTTGGATTTTTAGCTTCGATTCAGTGATCCTTCATTTCTAGGAGAGTATTTATGTACTATAATAGATTTTGTGCATAAGTGTTCATAATTGTTTGTGGGAGATGTGTGTTACATGAGATATTTACAATGTACTATGTGTGGTTGGGAAATCATCTAACCTATATGGAGATCCCAAAGAAGTTGTTAATGAGTTGATCGACCAGATTTTGGGCCTTTTCTTTCTTGAAAATTTTAAATTAATTTATTTTTCTATATTTAGAGTTCGTGTCAATTATTTCCATTCCACCCATAACCTATGTGATTTTTATCACTAAACCCATTTTCAAATTATATTATTTTTGAAATTAAAAAAAATATTTTAGGAAGATCACTAGAATGGGAAACACTCCTTCCATTTGAGTGACCCCTACTTTATCAATTATGTTATATATAATTAGAATAAAATGTACCACTATATTTCCCCTATTGAGGGGGAATTTTAAGATTTTGAAACCATTTCTAGGGAAGAAATTATTCTTCTAGTGATATTTTAATTTCCTTTAATTATCACTCTGTAAACATTTATGGACCATAAAATTTATGGTTTTTTGTCACTATTAGATTATTCTTTTGTTATTCAACTTATAGAGGTTAGGGCAGAATTTAAATATTGGGAGCATGAATGAATTGATGACTAGATTACAAATGATTAAATTTCAAAGTATCATCTTATGATTAAAATGTTTCAAAATGTTTTTCATAAGTATTGGTAAAATAAAAAAATGATGGTAGGACTCCATTATCTCATTAAAGATATTTCTATAAATATATTGAAAACAAAAGAGAAAACAAACATAAGAAAGAAGAAGCTGGGTCCTCCAATTTTTTAACTTTATATGCCAAAAGATTAAGATTTAGAGATGTAAGATTCGCATTCTATGAACTATTTCAAGGGGTATAAAGTGATGGTATTTGTAAAAATTGTGGAATATAGATAACTTTTATATAATAAATTTGTTTCTAAAGTTTATTATGATGATTTAAACAACATTACCACTTATAATGATTTGTCCATAGTTGTAAAAACTAATCCAGCTAGTGATATTATATCTCCTTCCATTGAAGATACTATAAAAAAATTCATTTTAATTAATGATTTTTTAAAAGGTTGACTACCTCATTCCTAACATAGATGGAATATTTAACCTTAAAGAAGATAAATCTCACCAAATTCTAGGACATTTTCACTTTATTGAATATATTTTTATTTCATTTGATTCAAATTTTATTGATGTTAATATTATGTTCCATCTCCCTATGTTGAGTTGGGTGAACTATATGATTTTCAAAAGATCCTTAAGAAAGCTTCACCAGCTAAGGAATTTACGGAACAACTTATTTTGTTGAAAATTCAAGTGTTGGAGTTCTTTAAATGAATTAATATAGGATTTATATTAGTAAAATAAAAAATATAGTGAAGATATATTTTGTTTTTCCCAATCAGAAATGATATATTAGAATTAACTAGAAGAAATTTATTATCATATAATTGAATTATCATATCCTATTCACCCCAATCTTCCACATGAACATGATGGGATGCTCCGCTATATCATGTCCCCCCTCCATCACTCCATAAAACTAAAATGTCTGGGTGAATTATTTTAATGAAGCTGGCCAATGGGTACTCTATAAGATAAAATTAATTGAAGTTCTAATGAATATATTATGTTTTTATAGATTAAGACTAGAACTTTGGCATATTAGGGATACAAAAGGTTGTATAGAAATGAAAAGTTTTAATACAAAGCCCCTCAGTGGTGAAAATGGGGGTTATCCTAAGAGTATCTTGTTATTATATTGTTCTTAGTTTTAATTAAATTTTATTTATTTATGTTTTTAATTTATTTTTTTACTAAATAACCAAACATTTCATCTAGAAGGATTAAGACTATTAAAATACACTTAGTTTTAAAATGAGGAACCAAGTTTTAATCATTCTAATTTTATGGCCAAGAGGAGCTAAAATATGATGCTTAATGGATCTAAACAACCTGGACTCAAACTTGGTCACATTAAAAATTAAATATAAAAAGTTAAATTTTATCATAAATCAAAATATTATTATATGAAATATATTAGATAAGCCTTAGATATTTAAAAATAATATAATGGGGTGTTTTTTGTATGAATTAAAATGATAAAAGCATTTCATAGAGGGAGTAATACTTTATTTCTCAAATTTTAATTATTCACATCCATAATACATGTTGCCATAAAATATTTTTTGGGAACCACCTTGTTGTATTAAGATAAGTTGTGATTAACTATTTTATAATAAGAGTGTTTATTTTTCTGAATATTATAGTGTTGTAGATCAAGTTAAACCAAAATTTCAAAACTAGTATATTCCCTTAAAATTTCGTTGGATCCAATATGTTACAATTTTTGAACAATATTTTTTTTATCAATATTCTGTTTCATAACAATTGATAATTCTTATCTTATTTATGGTAATAATAATAATTAACTTTAAAAAAATGTAATTGTATTGAGAATTGATGTGGATATATTGGAAATTTAGTTTTTTGAACATAAATATAACCTTTTTTATCATCTATGAACTACTGAAATGTCTTTGGATTTTTAATTTTTTTTATCCCACCACAGGATTCAACATTTTGGGAAACTTTTTATCATTTGTGAGAGTTAGAGGCGTATTTATCTACACTTTCTCTATGATTTGATTTCAAACACATAAATACCCCTCATTTTTTCAAAACATCCTCCCTTTCAACATCAATTTCAGATCTTCTCCATGTTAATTAAAATTTTTTTAAGGTTATGAAAATTTAAATTCAATGTGTCCTACTTGGGAGAAAATTTTCATTCTTCTTTTGATGGATTAAAATAGTTATGAAATTATCATAATTTAGTTTTTTTCATAGTCTGGTTTTCCAAACATTTATTGATATTCCATTTGAAAATTATGAAGGGGTGTGTGTGGGTGAGATCTTTATAGAATCAAAATTTTACCTTAATGAAACTATATTTTTGAACTTTATCTAAAAGGACTCATCGTTTTTGATTAAGCACAGTATGGACTTGAATCAAATAATAATCATATATATCCTTTAATATTAAATTAAAATGGTAAATTTGGATTTAATGATGAATATATAATACATTAGGCTCTAGGTTTGTATCAATAAATAAATACATTTGGAAATTTAACAAGTACTTGAATATTGATATTCAAAAATTAATGGGTGGTGATGGTAAAATAATGTTCATTTTAGAAAATGTGAGATTATTAAGGAGATATAGATATTGAACCCAAATGATGAAGAAAAAAATTGGATTATAAAATAGTCATTTGAGTTGAATCAATGATGTGAGAAATGGATATTTTATTTTTTGGAACCTATAAAAGATTAAAAATTGAAGGTGCCTCATCTTGTGCATTTTATTCTACTTTAATCTCACTAGACAATAATACAAGAACTATAATTTAATATTTCTTTAATGTCGGGAAGTATTAAGGATCATATATGAGGAATTTAAATTTTTTATAATGAAATATTTTGTTCTCTATTTAATTTAGGAAATTAAACTTCCTCATGTGTAGGATAATAAATTTTTTTTGTTGAAGTGTTTATAAATATATAAAAAATATTAAATTTCCTGGGAGTCACAATGATTATGCTTATGTGAATTGAGTGATTAATTACATTATTACCTCTTTCCATATATATATATTTTTTATTACATTTTTATTTAGATAAAATGTGGATATAAATTGAGAGTTTTTTTAGTCGATCACTCGATGTGGAATCTATCATTTCTCAAAAATCTTTACAATAATGCTCATTTTTTCTTAATAGGTTATATTTTATCCACTTTTATTTTATATTTATTTTTAGGTGAATATTTTTTTCCAATAGGGATGAGTGTGATTACATTTAATTTTTAATTTATTGGTTTGTATTCAAGAAATTAATTCTTCATGTTCAATGGTTTTTATAAAAAAATAACTATTATAATTTTGTATTAATTTATTATCTGCAATCTAACTTTAATATTATTTTTTAAAAAAATAAATATTAATTATAAATAATTATATTATATAATGAATAATAGGTGATGGTGTTTTTTTTCCCACAAAAATTGGATTAACCATAAATGAATCAACACACCATATAAAACAATTGCAGCTACTATATTGTGAAAATATGGAAAATCCATGAAGGGACATAAAAGGGAAATTATGGCTCAATCATGCATATTTTCTCATTCATCTAGACTGGTAAGAAACCATTTTTAAGACCCATAGAGACTGCATGAAGTTATTTTCTAGATATCATCGATAAATTTTTGGAAAACATCTCGATTGAATGTGCCTCTCATTTAAATCAAATGCAACACATTTTTATTGATCATAAAGGGAAAATATTTATAGACTATGAATGTTGTGAAGGGGTCAATTGATCTTGAGGGATGAACTATTTTGAACCTAAAAACTAATGACGAGGCCACAATGATGCATCATATAGAGAATATAAAAAATGACGGAGATAAAATCTAAATGAAGACATTGAAAAATGTAGTGTCCTTCCCTAGAATCTACTTAAAGGTGTTCTGAGGCGGTGGTCACAAGACCTCAAGCAAAACTCCTTGAATACTAGAGGTAGTAGAACAGTATTGAGGGACTAGCGTATGTTTAGGGGGATACAATTATCACATTTATTATAGTGGAGTGTAGTTATATATATATATATATATATATATATATATATAATAAACAATAGAATCCATGACAACAACATACAACAGTAGAAACAATAAAAATAAAACATGAAAGGTTAAAAATTAATAAGTGGATGCTTAGTATTGACCAAATACAAGTGATGTTGATAATATGACATTTATCTATAATAAATTAAATGAATAGGTTGGGTATATAGGCATATACCACATGATAAAAAATATACAAAAAGGAAAAATAATACTAAGACTAGAATCTCTGGTATAGGCTCAGTCCTCTTCCAAAATCTTCATCCTAGTAATGTCATAAAGAAAACATTTGGGGCTATCTAATCCCCTAAATTAGTACATGTAAACATAAAGTCTACTAGGGTATCAAATGTTTCCCGAGAAGGGTGTGAGATGCAATCTCAGTATTTTCGCACGCACAATGACTATTCCATTCCATTCCCTGAAATATAAAATGATATGCATGCCATAAAAAGTAAATTAATTATAGAAGTAAATAAAAAATATGAATTAGTCCTAGTTATACTTGGTTACTCATCCAATTTACCCTATTAAGCCAAATATGATGAGTCTAAACCAGAATAACTTTCAAATATAAAGTATGTGGGAGAATATGTGATAAGGTGGACATTCACCAAGCTTTTGATTAGGCTTGGAAGACACATACCTACATTTCTGAAGCCAAGGGACCATTTATTGTTTTGAAAACATTTAATTCATTTTTAATATAATTTAAAACCAATTTATAAATTATAGAGAGACACCCGTAGAACATCCCTATAAATACTACGAGAGATGAAACGTATCACTCAATGGTCTTGGTATATGTCCAACACCTGAAGAGTCCATCCAAGTGACCCAGTAATGATGTCCCTGGTGTCATTCAAGGCATGGTACGATGATCTCAAGAACTATCCTCTGAGTACACACCCTGTATCACTTAAAGGGGCCGATGTCTATCTTGTGGAATGGGAATAAAATTGTTCCATTGATCCCATCCAATAGGTCTCCCTTAGGGAACCAATGTTACTCATTTAGAATTAAAAAAAGAAACTCATGGTGAGACCATCTCAGGCATAGCTGGCGTTACCCCCAACATGTTTGAAAAGCATTAACAATTCTAAAAAAGGAAATAGAGTTCGTTCATGTGGTACTTATGTTATAACACATTTTTTCTTCCATAGAACCAAAGTGAAATCATGAAACAAGTATTTAATTTATGAACAATTCTAGAAATTGTTCCCATTTAATTTAATTTAGGCCTTTATATCACAAATTTTATATTAGTCCATGAACACATTTAATAAACTATTTATGGATCATGGGTAATAAGAACAAGTACATGCACATAAAACCTTGCTCATCCATGTCAAATATGGAATGGGGTATGGGATTCATCTCAATTTTAAACCATTAATTCAACTAAAATAATTTACTCAATGCGTTAATTATGTAATAACACCTTTCAAAGGATGTTATGTCATTTTATAATGAAGATTAAATGTTGGACTCTCAGTGTAGAACACCCATTGGGGTGGCACAAGGTAATGAAATAAACCCAGGGGGTGATCAATACTATCATAGGTCTCCAATGACTAGGAAAAGCAATCAATTTAAAATATATTGAAAAAATATAGGCGATGTCAGAAGGGTTCGTCTCATGAAAAAACATAATATTAAAAGTAAAGAAATGAAAGGAATGGAAAGAATATAGACCACCTACCTTATCCTTTCAGAGCCTCTGTCATCCATTCTTGGTCTCTAATTCAATCTATATTGGAAGAACATGACAAAAACACCAAATTCCCTAAAAATAGGTACGAGGAACTTGAACCCAAATAACATGATCCATGGAAAGAATAACTTAAAAAATATAGAAATGATTAAATAACTTACCTCTTTCTTTCTATTGGATCTAATAGAGATTGAAACAAAAATTGGATGGAAGAGTTATTAAATAACCTATTAGAATAGGCGAGGAGGGCTATATATGTGGTAGGAGGACTCAACCGCTATATAAGAAGAGTAAAATAAATAATAAATGTTAAAAATAACCAATGGGTGTAAAATGTAATTTCACCCACAATTATAGAGGTTCAGTGTTTTTATGAATGATCTCCCAAAACTATGCACCAATCGTGTATCAGTCAACTCTTTTAAGGGGAAAACTTGCATGATTTGGCACGCAGATTCGGTAACCTTACACAAACCTTGCAAAACCCAATTTCCAAAATCAATTGATGGGTCACATGGTCATGCACCTTTGTTCGCACGGTTATTGAAAAAATGTTTAGACCACAGTTCCCCACTGTTTTTAGCCACACTGTTTAGGTAAATCATGTGGGATGGGTTTCATGAATTCTTTTAACCATGCATCCCAATGATTTCTTCCCTCTTCATGAATCTGGGCTCCGAACAAGCCCCAAACTCACCATAGACCTCCTGGAAATCATTTTCATCATTATTAGGGTATTTTAAAAAAATTAAAACAAAAAAAAAAATTTATTTACCATTGGGAATATACAATAGATTACAACATCACATCATTAAGATACCTCATCTCTATGTTTCCCTTCATTGGATAGTGGAAGGTCATCGGGTAAGAGTTCTTGGCAATGTAGATGTACATCAGCTTCCTACTCCCATGTCTTGTCTTGTATGAATCTATGCTACTATACTACTGAAAATAGAGAAACTAACCTTCCTCAAAGGGCCTTAGTTCTATAATTAGTTATATGTAATGGATGCTCCATGAAGGATGTATCCACCTCCAACTCAATATAATCTTTGGAAAATTAATGACAGAGGTCATGATGATACTATCGAAGCTATGATGTATGGAAGAAGTCGTGCATGGAATAGTGCCTCTGAGGTAAAAGAAGCTGATTGGCTACCATACCGACTCTATATACTATCTCTAATGTCCTAACATATCAAGGCAATAACATTACCTATATCTTGATTCATCTTTGACTCAATCTTGGACCCACACTAAGAAAGAACTTGTTTCATGCCTCAAACTCCATTGGTCTATGGTAAAGATCAGTATACGACTTCTACCTAGATGGATATATATCTATATGATTCTAAATCAGGTGGAATTGATTTAAAATCTCTTTAAAAAGAAAAGGACCTAGTAGAATTTCCTCATCTTCCTCTATCCATAACAGAGGTGAATTTCATAGTCTACCATATATGGACTCAAATAGATCTGTTTGAATTAATTTTCAAAAGTAGTTGATATAGGAAAACTCAACTATAAAAATATTATTTTCCCATGAACATCCAAAATCTAGGATGCATTACTGTAGCATATCCTCTAACACTTTCATCATTCACTCTAAGATTCTATCGATATGAGGGAGGTATGTTTTACTCAAGATAACTTGTGAACTCGATGACTATTTCAAGCCATTCTAGAACCATGAAGTAAACCAGGGATCTCGGTCCGAAATTATAGAATGAGAAATCACATAAAGTCACACTATCTCTCAGATTTAAATAAATTATATCTCATAAATATATAAGGTCTCTAGGATTAGTAAAAAGTGTTAGACCTGGGTCATCCTGACAATGATCACCCATACTACATCACTGCCTTGAGGAGATCTTGGAAATATAGTGACAAAATCCATGGCGATGTCATTATATTTCCATTTTGTGATAGATAGAGGTTGCAGTGGTTTAGAGGGTCACTGATGCTCTACCTTCACCTAAAGAGAGGTTATGTACTAAGTAATTAATCCGGCCACCTGACTCGTAAAACATGTCCACAAAACATCTGATTCATGTTTATGTGCATCTTGGTAAAACAAGGTGAACTTCTCATACCGAGGCATGTGATTTTCATATAATCTTTTCTCATATATATCAATGAACCCATAAAAATCCATGAAAGAGAAAGGAATCACCCACATCAACAACCCAACTAGTAGGTGGCTTCTCTATTATGAAACTCTCCCTCAATATGAGGCCTTCTGAATCTGATAACGGACTCATCTGGACCCTCTCCATATTGGTGTTTTTCACTATCAAAGCTTCTATTAATAGTTTCCCATGCTATTCCAAAACCTGAAGATTCATCTCGATGAAAATATCCATCGACTTCCACTCACTATTGGCTTCATTGATGGATTTCATCTAAGACTTCTGGATAACTGAATTAGCTACAACATTACCCTTTCTAAGTGTTTAAGCCATCTAAAAATTTAATTACAACAGGTATTCCACCCACCTTATCTAACTCATATTCAATTATATCTATGTGGTGATATATTTGATACTTTTATGATTCTTTTAAATGAAAAATCACTCTCCCAATAAGTAGTTCATCCTATACTGTATTGAATGAACCATGGATTTATCATTGATTCCATGAATAGGTTAATTTTCTTCATGAGACATCGACTAGAGAGACCTGTATGCTAAAACAAAATTACCATGAATTATAACTCCACCCAACCCAATTATTTATGAATAGAAGTACTTATTATAGTTTTTTACCAACTCATGAATAATCTGGATCTACACTTATGTGAGTCTTCCATTTAACACATGAATAGATAAATCACAAGATTTAGTCTAGTCATATTTTCCACTATTCTTGGTCAAGCCCGTAAGTGGCGCTACTCGATATGAAATGTACTGGTTAAATCTATCCAAACAGAAAACTATCCGTAATAAGATACTTATATTGAATATGTTCTTGGGATTCTCCTAGAAAATGACGGTACTCAACTTATATAGGTCAATAGAAACACCTTCCTCAGATATTATATAACATAAAAATTGAACCTTACTAATCCAGAAGTGTAATTTACTTTAATATAAATATTGATAGTGCTCTCTTCATGTACATATAATGTTCTCAATATGGTTTCATGGTCCTCTCTGGTGAGTTAATACATTAAGATATCATTTATGAAAACTACCTCAATATAATCAAGATATGGGTGAAAAAAATTAATTCCTCAAATCCATGAAGACTTCTACTATGTTTATCAAGCCAAATAGAATGACCATGTACTTTTATAGAGTATAATTTATCCAAAAAAATTTATGTCATATGTATAATTCCCTCACGGCCACCTAATTGTAACGTGACCTCAAATCAATCTTATTGAAAATTGTTTCTCCTTGGAGCTGGTTGAAGAGGTTTTCTATTTGAGGTACTTGAAACTGGTTAATTATTGTAAGGTAGTTCAACTAGCATTAATACATGCACAATATAAGTATATTTTCATCCTTATTGGTGAACTGGATTTGTAAACTCCAAGGAGAAGTGTTGGGTTGGATAAAACCCACATAGTCTATGTCCTCAAGTTTCTTCTTGAGTTCCTAGAGCTCTGTAGTATCTATCCTATATATAGGAATGGACATAGGTTCTGCACCTAGAAAAAGATTGATGGTGAACTCAATATCTCTCATAATAGGTAATCCAAATAATTCATCATGGAATATTTCTATGAAGTGATCTCACACAATATTAAATTATACAATCTATATTCCCTAATTTCTCATAAAGATACTGGCCATATGGGTTGCTACTCCTCCTAGACTAGTATGCTTGAGTCTATCTCAACTATCCTAGAGATCCAATTCTCACTTATGGGTATATGTGCTTCCCTTAGTTGAGGTGAATGGCACTTGATGTTGATAAAAATCCACATGGGATTGATAAGAAACACAAAAATACATACCAAGAATGGTGCCGAATGAGGAAATCTTGAGGAAAAAGAAACTCCACAAAAAATAGTACCACTTCTTTCATGGGGCACTCATTTCCCTGGTGTATACTCTCTTCTCAAACTCATAACTATGTGTCAAGGGTTATAAAACTTCTGTAAAACTCTATAAATAATTCAATATATTCCATGGTTATAGAAGATAGAAAAGAGTTTGATGGATATATAATGAATAAGGTAGAAAGTATAGTAGAATCTACTGGTGTAGTACCTATAAAAGTATATGTACCTGAACTCTACTCCTCTATCATAGGCTCAATGGAATTAATATGGTCTAATCTATAGCCCTAATATGATTCTTGAGTAGCCTGAGTAGGTCCACTCTACTGATTCTGAAAGTTTGAGGCCCGAATGCCTCGACCACAACCACCTGCTAGTACTAATTGACCAGTTGAATAGAATATTCATTCCTAACTAAGAGTTTCCAATCCTTCACGTGAAGAAGGTTCTACCAAAATACCTCTCTCACTTGATATTGGAGGAAAGGATTAGATCAAGTCATGTAGGAGACCCATTCTTATGTAAGTATAGAACATAATCAGGTTCCTTGTATACTGGTGATTTTGTTAATTTTCCTACCACACTGGTGACACACCATAAGTCAATCATTGCATGAAAACTAGCTGGTACATCTCCCACATGTAGCCCCAAAAATCCAATTCCTTCCACTGGGTATACCACTACCCTACCTTGAAGCTGAACCTCTATGCCTCACATCACCTGATTCTCTATGGTTTTTCACAATGTTGGGGACCAGTTTTACTATCTAGGAAACACGGTTAGCTGAAAGAAATTTACATTCAAGCAGATTGATTATGAAAGTCCATCCTTAAATCACCTCATAGTAGTTATATCATCACCAGTCAGTGTCGATGTAAAAAACTTCAATTCAGGGAAGTGATTTGAGTATTCCATCACCAAAATGTCACCTTGATAAATGTGCATGAATTTCTGAATTTGATATGATCTCAATGTTTGATTCCATTATAAATCGGGGAAAAATGTCTGGAATTCCACACAAACCATACCCTTATGTCGAATAGTCTGAGTCACAACATCCCACCAACACATGGTGCAGTCTCATATCATGTTGGTCATGAGCTTGTCCCTCTTCTATGGAGGTGTATTAATATTCCCAAAGATCGACTACATAGCCTCCAACCATGAATCAGTAACCTGAGGTCCTTCATCCCCCCAAAAAGTGGGATAATATTGTTTCTGGAACTCCCTATTCCGATCTTCCATAGAAGGGGCATGTCGAAGAGAATATTGAACTGATTGCGTGAACCAGAAAGAGATATCCCAGAACTAGACATCAACACCTAGTGGAAGTTCTATGGGAGGTACCAAAGGGGGAACTACATTACGTATCATGGGTGGATCTAGCCCCACCACCTTCAGTGTATACTCATCACCACTCACTTGGTATGTAGCATGAGGTCAGGGTAGTGGAATAACTCTATAGTTTCATAGGACTCACTCCCGAAAGTATTTACAATAGATAGGGAATGTGATAATTAAGTATAGGTATAAAGCATGCCTAAGCATGATACATCCCTTATCCTGCTCCAGGATCTTGTTATAGGTTATTTTAATGATTCCTAAAAGAAAACATAAGAGACATGAACTACTTTCCAATACTATGTCGGGTCATGTGTATGGTCTCATATTTCACATATAAGGCAACCATTTTATTTCATTTATTTACATAAATTTCCTTTACATTGATGAATTATATGAATTGACATCCAATTTGTAAGAGCTCATTCACCTTATAAATTTGATGGTGGTGTCCATTTAATCATACCCAAAAAAATTTCCAACCCATGTGATACATTATCTATGGGTCAACATGCCACAATTTGATTCTTAAGGAATCTTCTTTAACGTATGTTGGAAAACAATGTAAGGTTGTAGCAGATTATTTACGTTCCAATTGTGTTTTATAATTCCTACAAAGTAATAAGTTAGTACACTTACATACACACACATATATATAATAATCAAGAACTTCAAGGAACCAAAATTGAGGAACTTATAATAATCACATGGAAAAAAGTAAATGGATGAAGGTATGTAGATAAGGAATGGAATAATGCAAGGACTTTTAAATCATATGGTGCCATGGATGATACAAGATTATATTATTCCCTCACATCATCAGGATTAAATAAAAAATATCACATCATGATATTAACAATTAAAATCTAATGCATCATCCAATTGTCATTTCCATGAAATCTTAATAACACAATCAACTCAAAGATTTACCCATACTAGTTAATTTGGATTTACCCTATACAGGGGTTAGATACTCCCAAGAATTGAAACATTACCATATTTCTATTCCATTATCTCATGTCTATAACCAAAATAGTAATATAATAGTAAAAGGGTATCTAATACCGTTTTGTAGTATCCCAAAATGGATTCTACATAACGTTTTTCTAAGACGGTGGCCATAAGTCATAAAGCACGACTTCACAAATTACAGAGGTTGTCGACTGACCGTGAGGGTCTAGGTTTATGTTTTGGGAGGACTATGACCTCATTGATCAGAGGGGAGTGTAGAGTTATATATATATATATATAAAATTAAGAACAAAAAAAAAGAAACAATAATAATAGATAGTAGCAGAAACAATAATAATAAAACATTCAAGGTAAATATGAAATAAGCGGAAGCTTGGTAATATCTAGATATAAGTGATGATGGTTATATTACATGTAACTATAAAAAAAATTAATAAGAAGGGGTAGGGGATAAAAGAATTTTTAAAATTCTAACAAAATTTAAAAAAGACAAAAAAAACTTCTAATAATTTCACCTCGAGCATAGGCTTGATCCTCTTCCCCGATCTCCTTCCTAGTAATTATATAAATAAAAAAATTAGGATCTATCTACTTACCTTTATCAATACAAGTAACCATAAATATACTTTGAGAAATAGGTGGCCCGAGTAGGGTTTGTGATACAATATTAGTAGTCCAGAACCCACTATGTGTAGGTAATTCTATTCTGAGAAATATAAATTGGTTATCATGCTATAATATGTAAATTCATGATGCATGTAAATAAATAAATGTATTAGAATTGGTTCCACTGGATCACCAATACAATTTACCTACTTTAGTATAAGTCAGTGAGGCTGAACCAACAAAACATGCAAAGGTAAATCTTGTGGGATAATATTTGAGAAGGTAGATTGTCCCCAATCCTAATATTTGGCTTGGAAGGAATTTCCCTATGTTTTTGAAACCAATGGATAAAATATCATTTTCTAATCATTCAATTACTTTTTAACTTAATTTTAATCCACTTAATAAATTCTAGAGAGTCACCCTTTTCCCATCCTTGTAAATCCTAAGATACTTCCCAACCACCACTCAATGGGCTCATTATATGTTCAATGCCTAAAGAGTCCATCCAAGGAGACCCAAAAATGAAGTCCCAAGTGTCACTCTAGTCATGGATTGATTATTTCAATAACTAACCTATGATTATGTACCCATAATTGCATGTAGGGGACATAGTCTCTCTTGTGGCATGGTAAAACCATCATGACATTGAGCTCATCCAAGGGCTATCCCCTTAAGAAACAGTGTCACTATTCTAAAGGTAAAAAAATAAATCCTCTATGAACCTATCCGAGGAATAGATGGTGTCAACCCTAGCATGTTAACAATGTATTTACAATTCTAAATAAAAGGAACGCAAATATTCCCAATGGGTCCTTAAGTCATAAACTTTTGATTCACACTCAATACCAAAGTGAAATAATCAAACAACTGAGAAATTGATGAACAAGACTATGAAGAGGTCCTAATTCATTTAATTTATGAATTTATATCACAATTGGAATATTACTCAAGGAAAAAATTTAAGCAACCATTAATGGATCAAGGGTAGTAATAATAAGTACTTGACCAACCGACATAACATATCCATTTCATTTATGGAATGGGTTATGAAATCCAACTCGTGGTTTAACCTTGAATTCCACTAATATAATAGGCTCAAGGTATTAATTACGTAATAACATCCCTCAAGGGGTGTTTGGTAATTTTAGATAAAAGGGTAAAAGTGGGAATATAGTGTTTAGATCACACATTGAGGTGGAAAAAGAAGGAGAAATAAACCCAAGGGGGTTGATTTGCTCTTATCTTGGGTTTACAAAGCCTAGGTAAAGCATTAAAATTAATTTAGTTTGAGAAAATTATTGTGATGTCGGATGTTTATAATACACAACACAATATATCATTTTATGAAAAGTAATAAAATGAAGTGGAATATCCTAGACCGTATACAACATACTCATAGAGAATCCATTATCCCTCCTCAGCCTTTGATTTGATCTTGGTTGGAAGAAAATTATGAAACAATTAAATTCCCAAAAAATGGGGAAAATGAGCTTGCACCGAAATTAAACAATCTCTGGGATAAATTAATTAATAAATAATTGAGAGGATTAAATATCTCACCTATATATTTCTTTTGGATATGATGGTGGGTGAAACATATATCAGTTGGAGGAGTTATTAAATAAGTTAGGAGAAGAAAAATGAGGGATTCATATTTGGGAGGAGTATATGGCAACTAGAGAATTATAAGAAAAGGATGAAGAATGTTTTAAATCATTTAATGGGGAAAAATTTAAATGTCACCCAAAATTATAAGGAAATATCACTTGGCTTCATTGCTGCCCAAACCATGTGTCCACCATACACCAAGACACTGCTTTAAGGGTCACCTCACACAGTTAGGTTCATATTTTCTCTAACCATGAATAAACTGTGAAAATACGACTATCTGAAAATATTCATATGGGATTCATGGTAACACACCTTGGGTCACACCGTTTTAGAAAAATTGTGTATCCCCCTTGTCCCCACTATCTAAATTTTTAATGTTTAGGTAAACCATACGGGCTAGGATACAAGGTTTCTCCAAACTCTGTGGCCTTGTGTTTTCTTCACACTGTAGGACTCTGAGATTCGAAAATCCCTGGACACACCTAAGACCTCCCTTACATGATTAGGAATAATTTTTAGGGACATTTAGATAAATTCAAACAAAACAATGGTTCTTAACATTTGGAAATGCTGCTATGTTATAAGGATGAGTGAAAGATATAGTAAAGTGTGATGGATATTATTAATCCCCAGTTAAAGATGATAACCAATTCTTTCCCCATGATCTACAAATGTGACATGGTGAACACACGTCCAATGGTTTTTATGAAGATTATGAATCTATTAGTAATTAAGAGATGATTATGTTTGATAATGGGAGGCTGAATGATTAATACAACATGCATTTGAATGAATCAAGATAGATAAATATTGTAGGAGATGTGTATGATATTGATCTGAAGCTGAATCAAGTAAGAGTAGAAGCTCTAATTATATAAGTAACATTAACATGGAAGTTATGATAATATTTCTTTGTTCTCCATTTAAATACAACTCACATTCTTTCAATGAATCCAATACACCTCTAAGTGGATGAAAGTGTTGATAAATTCTCTATTGTGATAATTAATGAGGATTCAAACATTATTAAGGCCATACGAGTTTGTTTACTAGTAATTTCTGAGTATCTATTGTTGGATTTATTGTAGGTTAATCAAAAAAGTGAGGATGGATCCTCTTCATTCCACAATTTTGTGGTTGAGATATTGAAGTGGGTGTGTACACTAGGTTATTGAGAAAATCCTATGAGATTCACCATTTCCAAAGATGAAATGGGAGTCAAGGTACATCTATGAACTAAAACACGAGGAATGCAAAAAATGAAACCTAACGAGCACTTATCATTATTGATGAGTTAAAAACCAAAATGCATTAGAAATGGATATGATGATGAGTATATAACATCCAAAATGCGAGATTCGGTGAAAAAAAAATTTTTTTAGAAGAATATTGTCTTGAGAACAAAGTTGGATCCTGTGTTTATTTGATGAATAATCATCCAAAGAAAATGAAGAAACAGAGCAGTCCAAATGGATGCCTAGTTTGGATTATGTCCTAGGCTAAAATAATAATAAAAAATTATCAAAAGGGAATTCTAGATGTTACAGATGGGTGCACCCAACATGATAATTCTTTGGTGAGGTAACATGGTCAATCCCACAACATTTTTCTTTATTTCATAAATTTTCTTGGGTAAAACATAACTATGATTTGATTAAGAAATTTATGAATGGGGATATTTCTATATCATGGTTTAGAAAAGTATAAATTTAAATTAATTTGTTCCCTAAAACTAGGAAACATAGAAATTTAATCCATCATGAGACTACAAGGATAAAATCTAATTTCATAAATTATAAAATATCATTGATAATATAACATTGAATTTTTTTAATTTTTTTTTGTGGGATAATGTAAATAAGAAATAGGTAAAGGAAATTATGGAAGGAATATTTGGATAACTATGTCCCTTGAGCCGTCAATGTAAAGAACATCAAATATTTATATCATGGACACTTCCTGGTATAAAATAATTTATGGGGAATTGTATGTTGTTATAGCAGTTTAACTATATTCCATGGGACATTACAAAAGATGATGTTGATCACCTTTGATCAAGTCATGTGAATATGATAATTTTTATATTAAAATTTAACCATTTGTAATATTTTTTTTTAAATTGTGTGTATTGACCTATTTTATTGGTCATTCCCAAATATAAGAGGAAACCTTGATTCCTGTTCATGGGAATTTACTATGATTCTCATTCTTCTCTCTTGTTTCTTTGGAATATAACTATATTATAAATTTTTTAAATACATTGTTATATATTTTTTTTAGGAATCAATGTGTCCCAATATACAAAATTCAGATATGAATTTCTAATATTCATGTTTAGATCCAATACATATTGCTTTGTGCTACCTAGAGATTAGTGTATCATGTTGATCGCCACTTTCTTCTTACTCTTGGAAGCTAGTGATGGTGAACTGAAGCTGTTAGGGAACAACCACCTATATGATGTGTATTTTACTTGTCTTACATTTTTATTTATCAAATTTTTTTCAAATATCAATTGATAGATTAACTTGAACTAGTTATGTGATTGATTATCTCATGAATATCACATCAACTAAGATCGGATTCTTGGAATAAGTGGTCAGATTGGGAGATCCTTTTCTTTAAATAATGTATTTATGTACTATAAGATATTCCTTACATAAGTGTTTATTATTTTGGGTGAAAGTGGTTTGAGATCCAATAGATATATCAGACACTATTTGATGTTGGTAAATGAACTAACCCATTTAGATATCCACGACAGGATATTGAAGAGTGGATCAACAAGATTCAGGGCCTCTTTCTTACTAACTTCTTTTTTCCATTTATTGTTTTCTCCATTTCTAGTTTTTTTCCATTCCACTCACTATCTTAGTTGTTTTTATCACTATTCCACTGTTTTTTATTTCAAAGGTGAAAAAACATAAAATGATTTGAATAAGATTACTAGAATGAGTGACATTATTTCCTTGAGTGCAACCCATGGGTAGACCAATATTCTATATCTTGGGAGAATATATATGTATCTTGGAAAAAACCATACGGTGGTGTAATTCTACCAAAGGATAATGTTGTCTAGAAAGGAATGGCCAATATAGATATCGACCTTCATACTATATCCCTGTTGAAACTAAATACACTATCAAAATCCAGCGACATGTACATCAGCTGTCCAAATGATAACACTATTCTAACTCTAAGTCACATAGAGAGTGATTTAAAAAAATCATATTTGTATGGTTATTTGAAAATAAAGAATTTATCATTAGGATCAAAAAATTGGATAGATGGATCAATCTAATTCACATGTGGCGTAAAGGTCCCAAAATTATGTTCAGGAAACAAAATTTAGTACAGGGGACTATGTATCGCAAGACTTAATCTAATGAGTCATTTAATTATGGGATGTTCAAAACATTAGAATATAACTATAACATCTTGAAATATTTGGTTCTATTTCAAAAAAGGACACTACCTTGGTTGATCTTGATTTATAAAAATAGCACCCACAAGCACTTTTAGATTCCCTTTTAAGCCTTTGAGAGTTTAAATTTAAGGTATATTCCACTGAAGTGTACCACATAGAGGTTGATCCCACTGAATTTTAAACAATATTTTCCTTAAAAAAATAAGATACAGAGAACATAATAAAAAAACATCAGGACTATATATGTATATTGGAAATCAGAAAACACCTTTGAAAGTTTAGTTTTTATTGACAATAACTCTGGTATCAATCCCATGTCAGTCTAACCACTCAAAAAGATGAAAAGTAGAGAACCAGTTTATCATACTCTAAATTGATGATCCTAAAGTTTTAAAATATTTTGAATAATCTAGTTGGCTGAATCTATCAAATATTTTAATTTGAGGATCTCATCTTTAACTCTAGATTCATGATTATGCAATAAGACATGGATACCAATGTTAGGTTCAAAATACCATTCCTGCATTACCATGTGGAACTTACCATAATGTATCATTTTTCTCTAAAATAATATATTTATGGATTAATAGGTACACTATATGATGATAAATATGATTTTGAATCTTACTTGTCTCATTACATTGATATAGGATTCCACCACAGTGAAGGAAAATAGCATATTATTGATATGTTTTATCAATTTATTATATAAAGGGTATGATAATTTCTCCTATTAACTCATTTAAAGAACACAGTTAATATTACGTGTGATCCATTAAATTGATGGATGATATCAATCAAGATTTAAGAAGTTATATGGTTAATTGAATCTTATCTGAAAGGAAAAATAATTTGATCACCTTAATGACATATGATGGCCAAAAAACTTCCCACATATAGTGGATTCTAGTGATGAAGGAGTAGATAAAAATGATTTCCATGATAATTAATTAGGTTCCTTATAATATCTACATGTGTCTGGGTCTGACCAGTATTCGGACCACACATCCAAATCCTTGATCAGATCATCCACGACCCTCATGGTGGGATAGAGAAACATGTCCTTACAAAATTATATCCCATCTCCATGATATTAGTCATGCACACTGAATCCATATATGTAGTATAATACATTTCCCCAATAAATAATGATGATACCTTATAGGGAAATACTTATAATTTATCTCTAAAATCTATGGAAATTCCTCATTCACCATCTAAATTAGATAATGCCCCCACTTTACTAGTGGGAAATATTAATTCTCCAAAAAACAAATCCCAAATCCTACGGTGTCAGCAATTGTTCTACCCCTAGTGACCGAAAAAAAGAAAGGGGTCATTTCTAGAATGTTCTTTATGATAATGTGTTAGATTAAATGTCTAGATTATAGTGAAAATTCATCATCATCCATAGAAGATAAAAATTCTCTCACATTATCTTGTAGCCTTAAAATGTCCATTTATCACCTAATTATAAGAATAAAATTAAATATGAAGAGTAAGGAGAGAATATATAGAGTACATCAATAATAATTTACCTAGATAATTATTCCCAAGAAACATATACCATTCCCCATTATTTATAGAGGACCAAATTTTCACTGCATTTTCTCTTAGTCATGAAATCATTTCTTCACCACCCACTCTAACCTAGTTCTACGAACAAGAAGAAGATGATGATTATATCATAGATTTTATTCAAGAATCTATGAATAGTGCCTCTGCCAACTTTGATGAGCTAAAATAGGCAAATATGGGTATATATAATGACATGTGAACTAATTTATTTGGAGATTCCATGTCTCTTGAAGAACATAAAACATATATGTCCTTTAAATTTTAAAATAATGATGTCTCGGGTGGAATTATACATAAATTATTGAATTGATCCCATTATTTAAACTCACCATATAGGTTTACTCAAGGATCATCATGGTTACCAGAAAACAAACAACTGAATACATTCAACTCATGATACCATATTTGATGGTGAATTCCGTAATATTATCAACCTTTTATTCATTTAAAAGGTACAATACCCAGAATAGCTTTCAAATATTGTCCAATTGAAGATGAATAAATGACATATCAAGTTCTATATTAATTTTTGGGATCTCAAATCGTATTGACTAAAATATAACTTCCAATTTCCAATTATTGAACATATGATCTATGCAACTACCAACTATGAGGCCATCTCCATTATGGATATAAATTCAGGATATAACCAAATCCATATGGATATTTATTATGATATGGAAAATATTTTCAAGTAACCACATGGATTGTACTATTATTGAGTAATGTCCATTGGCTTAAATAATGATGGAACCCCATATTAATGTGTTACACATCAAGGTTTTTCAAAACTAATTAGGAAATACCATTGAATGATACATTGATGATTTGGTGTAAAATTACAATGATTGTGTGATTATATTGATTATATTAATATATATATATATATCAATATTTTATATTAGAATATCTACAAATTGAACAACATGAAATGTGTTCTTGGGGTTAAATTAAGAATTTTCATTGGATTCATGGTATTACATCATGGTATCTAATTCATCCTTGAGATGATTAAGAAATACATAGCATTAAATTTACTTAAATACTCATTATTTTAAAAATATTTTGAAAATACCTTAATTATATCAGGAACTTTATATAAAACCATTTATAAATATGAATATTCTTTACCAAGATTATAAATTATCGGTGAGATGAGGATTATTAGGATGAATTTAAAAATATCATGAAATACTCTGAAATGCAATAGGGTTAAGGCCTAAAGTTTATGGGAAGATAATAATCTTATATGTGGTGTCCCTAAAATTTTTTCTCCACGTTATTTTCACACAAAATATTGATATAGGGAAATAAATATGTCTCTAATATCTCAACAAAACCATCTATGATAGTAATACCTAATATTATGATATTGAAAATAATTCTCATCCATTTATATTTTTTATTTATAAATAGAGTCATTTTCTATAGATTCTCATGGTCCATTCTGTCTCTCACATTAATCCAGGAATGAACTTACTCAATCACACAATGCTAACTTCATGACTCACATGGTGGTTGGTCAATCGGTCAAATTTTTTACATCTAATTAATAATGATAATGAAATTAAAATTGATATAATTTGAAGACATTCATATAGTTTATCCCATCACTTGAATAACACCAATGGATACTAAAATTCTTAATGAATATATATTCTCCATTCAAAAAAATCATCAGATATGGGAAATGTACTTTGATGGTGACTTTAGAGGTATGATAGGAAAAATGTATGGAGAACCAAATACTCAATAGTATTAGCCAATGAATCATCCTCATTTCCTTAGATAATGCATTATTTCTTTGTTATTTCTTATAACATCATTACATGAATAATGATAATGATTACCAAATCCTAGTTGTAGGTTTAGAATTATAACTATATATACCTTTTCTTTTACTAAACCATATGGAAAATTTTTAGTTGGTGATCAAGTTGATTAATGAAGAATATATCATTACAAAAGCGAAATTTATTCCCATTGTTGACTATATGTGAGGGTTTGTGGGATAATTCCCTTCTAATATGAAATTTTATTATATTCATCTTTCAAAAAATTCATAAAAAGACGCATTGGAAAATTAAACTTCCTCCCTAGTAGATCTAGACTGAGCATATATGATCAGAATCATTGTATACCATAGGGAAGTATACCTATTCAGTAGTTATGATAGTGATGTGATCAATGTGATCCAATTTTTCTATGAATAAAAAAATTAAATATTGAAGCCAACTAATATTTCTACTAAATTAATACCCCCTATATTCAAATTACTTAAAATTGAAATTCATTTGTTAGACTATTCAAAGAATTAATATATCTGGAATTCTTAAATCAGTCATAATATTTATGATGAACCAAATCCTAAAAATAATTATCAATACATGTGGATTTTGTAGAATCTTACTTTGAGGTATTGATGTAGGATAAGATCTCACCATTATAGAATAATTACATGGAGGTTAATGTGTTTCTCCGAAGTTAGGAACCAATAATTCTCATCATATTAGGTGTCTTAGAAATTTATTACATATAAGGAATAGGATTGAATATGATTAACTGAGAAATTACATTACTATAAAATACATGAAAAGTTCATCTATTAATAGCCAAAATTACAACATTCTGCTATGTATTCTATCCATTTGTCATTTGGGGAATAAGGGTCATGGGATTGTATCCCCCAGATACACACTGACTATTTAAATACATCCCACATGCACTAATTTCTTCTTAAATTTCATAAATTTTATATCCCTCAAATATATTATTATAAATTTTATCATCAAATTTGCGAATACAAACATCATTAATAGATTTTATGTCACTTACATGATATAGAAAGATAATGGAACCAATTTCTTCTCTTTTGAGTTGAAAAGGTTGTATCCATAATATTGAAGTCCATTTAACCACTCATCCATCAATAATTCAGGGAAAAATTGATAGTCTGGGGATTCTAACAAGAATTGATTTATTATACTCTATTAGATGGTGGATTGAGTCATTTTTACCATCCTTGACTAATATATTTATGCTTTGTGGTCCTATAAAGACATGAATCAGACTTACAGACAAGATAACCCGTATTTACTTATTTATGGGAAAGAGGTAGTATTTATCATTAAGGTACAACCGCCTTCACTTCGCACTACCATATAAAACCATATTTCTAAAGATAAAAAGTCACCAAAGCATGTGGTTTATTTGTAATGACTCAATTATAAAAGATTTTTCACTTTAGAAAATATATAAGTTCATCAAAACCGAGTTTCAATAGCATTCAACAAAAAAGATAGACTTCATTTTATTCAATGAGAATAGTTATTATTGGTTCTCAAAACTCAGTTTATACCTATAATGAACCAAATTAAGATAAAAAAAGTGTGAGGGACCTTATATTATGAATTGGGTATAATTTAATGGGGATTACTCCTTGGCCACCATGGATGCCGAAGGAATTACATCATCTACCCATGCAAGGTTTCTAGAGAAAGAATTTGCATAATTTTCACATCAATCCACATAAGTTATTATCATAAAACATTAAATTAAATGTAACTTTATTCCATGTCAAATTATGTTAAACCACATTGAACAACTATCAATTCCCTAACAATAAACTACAATGAATATCATCCTCATTATTTGACGTTAAACTATATGGTCTGCATCATAGTCACATGCCCTAAAATTTCACAACTACATATTCCCCATGAAACTATAATCTACACAGTTACAATCTTTATTGTATTATGTTATACTAAATAGTAAATTTCATTTTCACATGAAATTAAACTATTTAACATCTCCCATATCAAGGGATAAAAATCTAATGGTATTTGTTTAGAACTCCCCTTTACATGACCTTGAACTATGTGGGTTATTCATCAATTTCCAATTGTTTCTCCCACTGATAATGACTTACCTGAACTTAATGGTCTTGGAATTTCACCCCATTTGGAATAATTAGGATCACCAAAAGAAAATATGGGGGGTAAAACATCTATCGTTCATGACCTTAAACTTATTGTAGTAGCCCATTATACAAGTCCTAATTTCTTAAATTTGATAAAGAATTTTTGTTGGAATATTCAGAAGAAGATATGCCTAGAACCACAATATATCAATTCAGAGGTTGTTACATATGTAGTAAATATATGAAACAATCTTCGTTAATAACAATAATATGTGGTTGATTTCTGATTACATTGTGATACTTAGTGACACCTAGATCCTTTATCTAATTCATAGTCATAAATAAAAGAATTTATCATTCCCTGAATACATGCTTGCTCTATGTAAGGAAATTAATAATCATGATTAATGTATTTCTTTATTCATATTAGAAATTTATAGGTAAGGACACCAGAATAAATGATCATATATCAAGATACAAACCTTTCTAAAAGAACATTTGTCTCTTTTCCTCATGTATTTGAACTGAAAAAATGTTTCTACTAATCATAATAACTACATGTGGATTGATTCCTTCTCCAAATGGATATGTAGTGATTCTTAGATCCAATATCTAGTGTCCAAATGAAATGTATAACAACCCGAATACCCTCTTATTTTATACATAGATGTTTATATTGAAGACTTGTTTATAAAAATTTATTGAAAAATAAAAGAACATAATACATACCTCATACTAGAATTAGTGATAAATCCATAGAACTATGAAATTATAAGATAACCTAATTTTTATATAATGGAATATGAATCCTTGTTGTAAAATGTTAAACTGAATGAAACATGGTTCACTCTACATGAATTTAAAATATTCAGAGTGGCTTCCTACACATGGACAAGGATCCCTAGATGATAGCATTATCTATATAAATGTTCCTAACATAGGTTAATTCACTAAACATAGATAAGGATAAATTGACCCATTCTTATTATTATATTATAACATTGGTATCCACCCCTTAAATATTAGGGATATGAATTGATTGAATCCTGATACCTCAGGATTGAAATATTGACCATATGTTTAAGATCCAGAAACTTGTACTTAGTTGGTTCCACACATTTTACGAGATTCATAGAGACTGAGTTATGGAAAACTAAAACCCAAAATTCCCCCAACATTCTCTTTAATTTCTTACTTTTCATGAACTTCACTTCATGATTTAATAAGATTTGATTTTCATAAACCTCCTTAATCTATCGAAAATGATCACATTCAACTCTAAAGGATACTTTCACTTGTCTATTAATACTATGAAACTAATATAGATTTATATATGCACCCCTGATATTCCATATAAACCAGATACATCTTCATCTTGAAAAGGAATATCCTTTAATTT
The DNA here is from genome assembly GCA_963277665.1 of Viscum album. Taxonomy (NCBI): domain Eukaryota; kingdom Viridiplantae; phylum Streptophyta; class Magnoliopsida; order Santalales; family Viscaceae; genus Viscum; species Viscum album. Next base: position 1,772,740,555 of record OY728123.1, read on the forward strand.
CGTTATACCTTCATAAAATCCCAATATATAATGTCTTAAAAATATTTTATATGGTCATTCCTTATGTACATTCATCACTTCACTATTACTAATTTACGATTATAAATCTTGGATTTATTATTTCACCACTCCTTATTTAAAAGTTAATGGAAACATATTATCCATTGGTCCCTATTGTTGTTATTGTTATTGTTGGTTGGAGTGGAGTACACAAGAGGGGAGTGAATTGAGTATTCAACAAATTTTGAAATAAAAATAATTTTATGAAACAAATTTCCGTATTTTATAAAAAACCAATTATAAAATAGTATAAATATATAATTTTATATTTTTGAAATGTTTTTCAAAGTCCTGATCATATATTAGATAAAAGGATTTTTAAAATCACTCTATCTTTTTAAAAAAAATATAATCTTACCCAAAAGAAATGTATTATACATAGATTAAATATAACTATCAATGAATTTTTTTAAAAATTGTTTTTAAATGATAAGTTAATTTTAAAAAACTATATGAAAAAATAAACAAAACATTTAAAATATTAATATAATATGTTTAGATTAAATCAAGGCATAATCCAATCCCCTTTATTGTAAATTAATGACAATCATGTGTTCTTAAATAAAAAAAATGATGAGAAACCTAGACCAGGTTTTATATATAATATCACACATGTAGCCCACTGCACCCAACCTCTTGCATAGTTATTTCGGGGATAAAATTCATCAAGGAAATGTGAATTTATTATTAGGGTACTGTCTAATATAGTGCATGATATTGTTCACAAGTATAAATAAATTAAACAAAGCACAACAAGAAAGTATATAAAACATAAAAGAAGAATGAAATAATATAATTTTTTTAATTAGTTCTTATTTCTTTGATAAAGAGATGTTCAAGAATGTTCTTCTTCTTTTTCTAAATTGTTGTTAAATATTACTTGAAGGAATTTTGAATAGAATATTCAAGGATTCTATTTTTTCATGAAATGAATAATGTTGTATGTTGTGCAGGAAAACAATTTTTTTTATAGGAATACATAAGATTTAAGGTTTACTAATTACACCACCAAAATATTTAGTGAACCAATACATATGCATGATGAAATATTTGTATTTATATCTTTCTAGAAATACCAATTATCCTTTACTACGTAATAATAAACTAAACTAAATCATCATACTGAGTAGTGACTCTAGAATGTATAACTTATTATTCAATGAATATGTGTATTCATTATAATAATAATCCTTCTAATATCATCATAATTACCAAATAAATTACTTGAAATTAATTCTATTAACTAGAAATTAAAATAAATAATTTAAATTTAATTATATAATTTCATAGAATATTAAATTAACTGGTGGTAGTAGTTACATCTAGTCATAGAAGATCAATACTAGAAGTAGCATATCTGATGTAGTGATAGAAAATACAACCTAGAAGTACATAAATATTATACCAATAGTGGACTTTCACTTGGATATAAAATTACTATGATAGAGGTAGCATGAAGCAATAAATAGAGGAAGACTAATCTTGGTGGAAAAAAGTTTGTAGCTATGGTAATAAACTTAAATTGAAAGTAGCACACTTATTCTAGTGGTAGAAGATATCTAGTGGAAGTAGTAGAACTATATCAGTGGTAGAAAATTTTATAATAATGGTAGTATAAGAGTTTTGGTGTTCATAAATCACTACTGATGGTAGTAGACTTAATCTAGTTGCAATAATATATTTATTATAGGTAGAATAAGTCTTCTAATGGTTGAAGAGGTGATCTTGAGGTAAAAATAATAAGTAAAAGAAACACAAGTATACTTTCAGTAGCATGTTGTACTTAGTAAAACTTATTGTAAATACTAGATTTGTGAATATTTTATCATTAAACACATGGATATTATGTTATAAATTAAACATGATTTATGAGAAATATAATAAGGAAATATTGGACTGAACAAAAAATATTTCCCCTATTTATGATCATAATTCATGGATGAAAATGAAATTAAAAATATTGGATTTCATGGAAGCATATAATTTAAAATAAATTTAAAAAATTATTTTAAAATTAAAACACATAAAAATAATATAATACATAGTATATAAATTTATAATTATTATCAAATAATAATGCTTAGATATAAAAGTCTACTTAGTAAACCCAATATACCATTATTTTGCTTTAGGGATTATAAAAATGCAATAAGAAGAGAAAATTTATCAGGGAAAAAAGAAATTCATAAAGATCACTAATTTTCTATTAATATTAAATTAAAATAATTACTTAAAATACGGACATAACAGATCATAGTTAGATTTCAATTCATCCTCATCTCGAATGAAGGTTGGATCATCTGTGGATTTTATTTTTCTATTAGTAACATGTGCACGAGTTGGGGTAGAATGAGGAGTAGTATGCCTAAACAGAATACAAAATGTAATTGGATTTAAATGAAATATTTCCATGATCGGAGTAAGAACAAATAGACTAAACGCAATATAGGTAGTTTGTATAGGTGATAAACTTGGTGCAAAGATAGTGTTTTTCAATGGAATAGTTGGATAAATCTATGTAGTCTTAGAATTGTATAAAAAATCATTCATTAGCTCTAAAAACTCCGAGATAATACCCCTACCATACTCCATCATTCTGGTGATGTTATACATATATTATATTAAAAAGTTTAATAATGGGGTTAATTCCTTCCTCTATGTAACTTTCTCCTTGATGGAGCTAGTAATAGGATACATCCTTAGGTTGACATCCAAAACCATTAAATGATAATTGAAATAATTTTTGGAAAATATCTTTGAAACATAACACTTTATAGATTTGGCCACAATTTCACTATCAATTATAGATCAATTATGGAATTTTATAAATAATTTATAGATATGATCTCCATGATATTTTATCTTTATAAGTTCATCTTGGGGATAAGTACAAGAATAATCAAACACACTCAGAAACTTTTCCTAAACAATACTTCTGATCATATCAACATCAGTACTATATGGTACTGAAGGAGAATTTGATTTTGAAGAACAAAATCCTATAGTATAAAGAGATTATGGTCCCCTATGAACTCAAAAATCTCTTTTGGTCACATCTTCGAAAATATATTCAAAATTATATTAGATAATACAAATAACCATAACTAAAATCATGTTATCCTCTTAAAAATTTAGAATTATTTGAATCAACATAGGCTGGATTCATTACAAAACCAATGAAAAAATCAAGGATATGTAATATTCTTTGAGATTAATTTCTTATAATGAATAATATATATGAAAAAAACTATGATAAAAAAGATATCATCCTTAAAGGAATCCAAGTCAACATTAGTCAGGGAACGGGTATGAGGAGCAGGAGGATGGGATGAAGATATATCTTAAATAGTTGAAAGAAAATCCTAATGAAAATATTATTAATCTATTACTTGATCTACAAACACAGATCCCACATCTCTAACTGGTGAAATAGAGGGAAAAGGCTCAAGAATCACTGTTTATCCTATCATCTCCACCAACAATAACATATAATCACTCGGAACATATTAACTTTTCAGAACACCATGTTCTATTAGACTACCTCAATTATTATCAACCTAATCTAAATTTGGATTATTTAGTCCAGGAAAATCATACCCTAGGAAATTATACACCTTTGATGGAACTCCAAAATCATCTACAACCACATTATCTAGCTCTGCTAGGATTATAGAAACTTGAAACACTGAAAAATTCTGGGTGTTATTTTTTCATAATCCATTACGAGTTCTATGAGACTTAGAAATATTCAGGAATGAATCATTTTATTCATCCTCATCATCACCATACACATCAGACAAATATTAAACAGATAACATAATGAAATCCTATGGACTATCTAAATTATAACCCTCAAACTAATCACCATTATAAATCACATAATCTAAAATTTCATTATCTTTTGGAATATATTACATAGAGGGTAAACATTTAATAAAGATAGGGGTGCATATAAAAATATATGAATTTTTAAAATATTAAGACCACTCCCTTGTTCTACAGATAAGGAAATATATTTTTTTTTATTTATATCTGCCCCCTCAACATCAGTACTAGCCACAACCACATCATAATAAAAAGAATAAATAACCACCACATCTGGCTCTAATATTGGATCTAGAAAATCCATTATTATAGATGGGTTCCTTACTAGATTTCAATTATCATAGAATCCCTCAATTCATACCACCCACTTATTGAACAATTATTATCTATAGGATTCAATCCATATATAAATTTTTTTTCTTACACATGAACTATCACATAGAGTAAATATTTAATCTTCATCTAGGACAAACTTTATTTTTTATAACATTGAAGAAATAATATTTCGATAAAGAAGTTAATTAATAATATAATTTTTCATTTATAATACAACCATATAGATCATAATATCTCTATATTGATTTATCTTTTCCCTCATTTTTGTAATAGAAATAAATAATATATCATGATTTCTTACCATAATGAAATCACTCTTTATGAGACCAAATATACATTGGATGAATTGAATAGACAACGACATTACACATTAGGCTCTACTTCAACTATCCTTCCTAATGTAAAATCCCATGTAATCTTGGAAAAAGAATTAATTTAATTATAAATTTAGAAAAAAAAATTTAATTTTAATTAAATAAGGAATTTAAGAGTCGATATCAAAAATTAGAAATTTTTTAAATGAATTATAAAATTATGTATACTATAGAAGTAGCATAAAATGGTAGCTTCTGGTATTAAAAACCACCGGTAATACCTAATGGTATTATGCAATGGAATCACATAATGGTATCCATTAGTGGTAGCATACTAATAGTAGTATGACAACGGTCGTTCAACAATGGTAAAACCAAACGATATCACCAAAATGGAAGCATACAACAGTATTACCCACCAATTTCGTATGAACATTGACTTAACTATAAGGGAAACAATTATTAAAGAAATTAAAGTCTTATAATTAATTTAACATTCCAAGTTCTTGTATGATATTTATTATTCTATAAATATTTAAAGTATAAATATTAATATAATGTTCAGTAATGATTGTTTTTTCTCAAAAATCTGTTCCCAATAATTTTGATGCAGAAACATACTTAGCTTTAACACTTGGTAATGCATTTGAATTCCATTTTTCAATACACTGTGATAATAGCGAATTTCCCAAAAATTTACATGTTCCATAGTTTCTTTTTTCTATCTTATATTACACCACTGCATTATGAATTTGAATAACTAATTTAGTTAATGGTTGTCCCCTAAAATAAAACAATCCAAAAGTAGTTTTATTTATACTGTATTTAAAAAATCCTTTTGAAATAATTCAAATGAGATTACCGGGTATTTTATTAAAAACAAGAACAAATAAAAAACCAAAAAATCTATGAAATTTTAGTTGTGATGTAAAGTAAACTCCATATAATACCTCTATAAATTATTTGGTTGACTTGTTTCTTGGTTTCATTAAGATCCAATTTTTATATGGTAATCATTGAAACATTGATTTATTTTTTTCAATATATGACAAAATGATTTAAAATATCACTTTTTTGTTTTATTTCAATTAAAATGGCTCTTTTGTTATTTTTGAAAACATGAAAACTAAGGAAGAATTTTAACTCACCCAGTAAACTAATATAAAGCTCATTTTTCATCATTTTTGAAAAGTATATACACAAGTAGTTTATGGATGATATAAAATTGATATAATTGGAAAATATTTGGGAAATTATTTTTAAATACTTTTTAGTCAATAAGGTTATATTAGAAGTCCCTTTTGAAAAATATTTTGAAATAAAGAAAGGATCAATATATCGTACCAATCACTAGGATATTATTTTTAACCATACAGTTCTTTTTTCAAAATTTAAATCAAAAATTTGAAAATGAGGATTTTTAAATCCATGGTATTTTTTAATAAAAACATCCTCAACAATATGACCCTTGAGAATTGAAATATTGACAGCCATTTGAAATATTTTAATAATAAAAATTTATTATATAAGAAATAAATATTCTAACAGAATCAAATATAACTGATAGACAAAAGGTTTCCTCCTAGAAAATTTCTTCATCTTGACTATTTATTTTTTCAACCATTCTATTAATATTTCATACATTGATGTTATAATTATCAAACTAATTCCTAAACAGCCATTTAGTTTGATTGGTTTTGTAGTTCTTATTCTCTGATACTAGTTCCCATAATTTTTTTACTTCAATCTTGTTCAAATCTTCATGCATATCCATAACCAATAAATCATTATCAATAGATTTAGTAATGTTTTTTAGGTTCAAGCTATGAAAATTAGTTTTGATGTTAAGACTGTATTCTATGAGAATTTATATTCTGAGTACATCTATATATATGTCTAATAATATCTTCTAATGAATGTTCAATATGATTTCAAATTGATCTAGTGATATAAGTTCTTGGTAATGAATTCTATTATTTAGGTTAAAATTAAAACATTTACTTATCCTTGGGTGATTTTTAAACAACATGTTTTATAGGGTGATCCCTAGTGTTAGTTGAGGCATTGATATCTATATTAAAAAAATCATCCTCATGGTTTTTTAAGAGAGTTTAGGCTAATTTGTATATAATTTATAAAAATTTATATTTATATATTATTAAATAACTTTTATTTTATTTTATTAGTAACTATATTTGATTTACTGGAGGTTGAATATAGAAATAAAATTACATCCTCACTTTTGGATGAAAATATATCTAAACGCTCCTTTTTTAGAATAGATATATAATAACAAAAACTCTAATTTAATTTAACTTTGGTATCTTACATTAAATAAATCTTATGTGGAATTATTTAAAATTGGTATTATAAGAACCTTATTGATGATATAAAAGGATTTATTATGATATTTCTAAAATATAGATTGGAATGTCAGTTTAATTGAGAACTGTCTAAGAAAGACCTTGAAGAGTCTTGTTCTTTATTTAAATAACACCATTTTATGGGGAGTCATAAGAGTAGAGAAGTTGTTATTAGAGAAATATTGGTATAATTAGGTTCCAAAGACTTGATTTTTAAACTAATTAAAATGATCAATCCTTAAATACTTAATATTAATTCCATTAATAGTTTTTGGTAGATTTTTCATTTTTTTGAAAAATGGGAAAAAGGTTCACATTATTGAGAAAAAAATATTACTAAGTAAAAACTAAAAATAAACCTTCTTGAACCTAGGAAAAATTATTCAACCTTGGATAAATTTAACACCTGAGTATTTTATAGTACGTTATCTCTTTATATTAATTCAATAAGTTACGCTACATGCAACCCCGAGTTCGAGTGTACCATGACTTACAAAACTAGTCGTTAAAAAAGAATTTATGAATTGTATTAACTTTAATTTGAATTTTATATACTCCGTATAATTTTGGAATCTATATTTTTTGGTTTTTAGACTTAGTATAAGAACAAATTCATTTTCTTCAAATAAAAGATGTTTTTTTAAAAAAATTGCAATTTTACAGCTTTTTAATGGAGAACCCTTTTTAAAATCTAATATTTGACACTTTTATATATTAAATTTAATGAAATTAAATTTTTATTTAGATGTGGGATATAAATATTTAGTGTGGATAATTTTTTGGTACTTTTCTGATAACTTTAATATTTTGATAAATAGTGAAAAATACTAAATTCTAATTGAAAACAACTTTTTTAATCGAAATAATTTATAGTGTTAAATTTTGAATTTTATTGGTTTTAATGTATAATTAGATTATATTTTTATCATTTAATATAATTTAGGTCATTGAATGTAAATTCACATTTAAATTTTACATAAACAGATGTCAATATTTTGATAGGTTTTACTTCTTAAAACCCACTTTCTGGTTTTGACAATGGGAATTAATATTAAATTAATTATTGAAACTCATATGTTTTTTATTTGGTAAAATATAAATCATTTTTGGATTCATAATATAAAAATTATATTATGGTGAATTTTTGGTATTTTTCTGAAAACATTCAATTTTTGATAAATAGTTAAAAAATTGTGTTATTGTTTAAAACTAACTTTTATTTAAATATTTATTACTTTTATTTAAATTATTTTTAAAGTAAAAAAAAATACATAATACCTATATTAGTTCAATTTAATTCATTGTATTCATTTTATAATAATATTAGATGTATAAAATTATATTGAATTTTTTAACATCTTTTACCCACCTTCTAGGCACATTTACAAATTTGTATAAAACATAATTTTACCACTTCTGTGAATTAAATTTTAAAAATCATAGAAACATGGTTGAAATCATTAAGAAAAATTCGGATCAATAGGATGAAAATAATTTTTTTTGTGAATAGTAACTTTTGAATTTTATTTACCACGATTAAAAGTAAATTGGGTAATTAAAGGTAAAAATGATATTATAATTACCCTAAAACATGTCCTAATTATGTAGGATAAGTGTATTTAGACCATAATAAACATTTTGAATAAAATATTATCCTTTTGGTTCTCTTGTATTAGATTAGGACATTTATTATTATTTTATTTAAAGAAGTGTTAAAAGTGTTATATTCATAGTTTAATAACTAAACCATTTTTAATATAGGGTTATACATAATATAAATTCAACTATAAATATTCATTATAAATATAAAATATTTTCCTACATCTTGGTATTTTATTTATAATTATTATACATTAAATAATTAAATTTATTAATGACACAATGATGATGCAATAATTAACTTATTAATGAATGATTAATATAATTGATATTATAAATATCAAAATAAATGTAAATTGAAAATTTTGATGAATTAAATGATTTTTTGGTAAATATATCATGTTTAGGTTTATTGTATGTCTTTCTTTCTAAGTAATAATTTTTTTTGACTTTCACAAAAACAAAATAATATATTGTGTCAAATTTGACATAAATGATTTTTTAAAACAAATACCACATTATTAAATGACATAATATTCATAAAAATATAAGGTTTGGTGAAAAGACTTATATAATGATATATATGCCATTAATTAACCACTTTTAATTATCACGGGATTTTATTGTATGTTTATTAACCATGTAATATAAAAATACAAGAAGACATTGTAAAAGTTAAACTATTTAACTAAGAGTTAAATATAAACGATAAGATTAATATGGTGGCATATAATTGTTTAAAACCTATTTGTTGAGAGGATTTAGACCCATACCCACCTTATCCTCAAAATGAATTCTTTCGGGTCCATTATCAACCAAAAAATATTTTAAAATAAAATAATATTTCATGCTATTCTAATAGTGACCCTCACCTCTCTTATAAAAGGGTACTTCCTCTTCTCTCAAAATCACACCTCCAAAGCCATTTGGATCATCCAAACCCTACAAATAAATCATCCCAACTAGCCTCACTTAATCCTATAGGATTTTCTTTGATAAGAATCCAACATATGTTGCCCTTTTGATTAAATCAAAAGAAAGAACCCAAAGAAGAGGCAATTACTTCATCACCTATTTCAAAGTTCCTTTCTTCTTCCACTTCCTCTTTATTTTATTTTTTCCATTATAAAATAATAACTCTAACACCTTCAACATTCTGAGATGTCATTATAAATATGTTACAAACATATTGATTATTCCATCTATCCTATGAATGAGAAAGTCACCAAACATGCGTACGTACGACTTACCATCTCCACGTCATGGTGTAGTTTGTTATTCAACACATCATTATTTGGATGGGTATAATAATGAGTATAATTGATGTAAATAATAAATATATCATGTTAATAATTCGGTTAATATATTATATCATCCAATTACATATTATTTCACCATAAATATAATGATATCTTCGCTTGTGCGTACGTACGACTTACCGTCTTCAAGACGTGATGAGATTCATTTACATGTTCACCATTCAACGATGATGATAAAAATATATATTATTAATAAGTATGAAATATATGAAATAATAATTACACTGGACATATATATATATATATGTTTTTATGTATGTATTTACATATATCTCATTCACTTACTTCTGTTTAATAAGATATGAAAAAAACAACGTTTATGCGTACGTACTGCCTACCGTCTTCATAAACGGTGTTTTCCATTTCATATATCTATCTATTATACATATTTGCATTCTGTATGTATATGATACATAAATAATATTTTAAATTCTGCAAGCAATTAAATCATGATATAAGTGATTCGATCAAGAATAACAAGTTAAAACTTGTACGATAGAGAAAGCGATTATTACACGAAATATTATTTAAACATAGAATTTATTATTAAATTTATAGTATTAAGATATAAATGAAAAAATTATGATATCATAAATATGAATATAGTTCTTTTATAATTTAATAACATACTATGGTCTTTATATAGGAGGTTAAACATACTCTCGACTAAAGGAATGTACAAGGTAAGGGTTATCTTCTCAATCTCATTATTATCTAAGATTGTTTATCTATAAGTATCTACCATAACATATTTATCATATATGTCCATGTTTCATTAAAATTTAGTAAAAAGGAATATTTTATTTTTTTATGGAAGGGAATATTTTACTAGATCATCCTTTTAAATTTTTTTAAAGATTTATTTTTCTAAATATTTTAAATAATTTCCACGTTTTGAAAAATATTTTTTTGATTTATTTACTTAGACATGATTGTTTCGAATTGTAAATTTAATTAAAAAGATTCAATGTGGCATGGGACAATTTTATTTAGAATTTTATTTAAAATTAATTTCTTTATAAATATTGTGACTTTTATATGATTTCTTGAAGAGGGTTATTTCTCTCAAAGAGTTTTATTGATTATTTTTAACTATGTCAACATCTTTTATTGGATGTTATTCCTAATTGAGGTTGATTTACTATAATAAAATCTTTCATATTTTATTGAATTTGTTATGATATTTTTGACTATGGATGTGATATTTTTATACCATTCATGGTTTAATGTTAATGAATTAACATTTCATATGCTAGTTTTAATACGAATGTTTATGTTATGTTTCAAAATTTTCATATGAGGAATGCATTGTAATTAGTAAGTGACGGCTAGAGCCCGCTATAGTTCCCTGAGGCAGCGGTAGGTCTCAAGAGACACACTTGTGTCATGGAATAAGGCCTTGAAAAAATATTTATTTTTATTATTGACACGAGGCCTTGACTATGTGGTTATGATGTCTGAAATTATACATTCCATCATTATGAAATTATCCATTGATATTATATGTGATTATTCGATTTGTAGAATATACACGTGAATAATTAAATGGAATTATTTGATTATCTTTTCCATATTTTACTTAATTTTAAGTTTAAAATAATTTTTTTTAGTCTTATACATTGCCTTAAATGTGTGTACGTATTTATGATAGTTTCCACTATATTTTTATCCTTATTGAGCATCTGATCTCACCCCTTTCTTATGTTTTATTTTTATAGGATGCGAAGAAGTGTGTTATGATTGATATGTAGGGTTAAGAGAGGGTAATAATAGTTTTCTCAGATGAATATTTATGTTTTGGTTTATTTTATAAATTTTAATGTAACGTTCATATATGTAATATATTTTCCAAGTTTGCTAAACTAATCGGTCTATAATGACTTAATTCCTTATAATCATGCCAATATTTTAGAATTATGCACCGATTCTGGGTAACTAGTGTTAGGGAATTATAGTTGGTATCAGAATAAGTTTAGCAACATCCTTGGAAATAGATTTAGATAAACTATGATTTTTAAACATTACCCTAAGATATACATTGATGATTTGTGTAGAAGAACTTCCTAGAATTTTGGTAATGTAAAGATTTTGTGAATTTAACAAGAAATACATCCCTATCTACATACAAGAAGTTAGAGGTGGCTATGGTAGAAATGTACCTAGGATTAAGAACTCTGACATGGTGTTTTGGGCTTGACTCGGGGTATCCTAGTACACGACAATAGACCTTGATACACTCTTGGTTACGATGCTCCTAGAAGATATCCTTAGGATAATTCACATTTTCATTAAAAACTATTATGAAGGATTTATGAGTAAATACCTCCTCATAGAAAACATTTTTTTATGATTATGAATTATATGCATAAACTGTTAAATTTATTTTAGGTATTTTACATGTTTGAAATTATGCATTATGAGTCATAAACTTACCTAATGTATGCCATTGTTTAGAAATGGTTCCAAATAGAAGGAATGAGAACTCCAACAATACGCATGATCTAATGAGCAATAAGGATCATATATTTCATGGTCTTAAGCCAACATTTATAAGGGAAATAGTCTCCCATGTATTCACATTATATGAAGAAATTGTTTCATGTGTTAATAAGATAAGTAATAAATTCTCTGAGTCCTATGGCTTTGAAGGGAACCCCAAGAAGAAAAGGATGGTAGAGAGAAATATGGATAAAGGGGATAATGGAAAGAAGGACTTTCCTATATGTGACAACTATGGAATGAATCACCATGGTAAATTCTTAAAGGGAATTGGAGTTTGTTATAAGTATTGAGAAAAAGGACACCAAGTACGTGATTGTGAGGGTAAGAAAAAGGTTTCAAAAGTACAAGTCTTCCTCTGCATGGAGTTAATACACTACGCAAATCAATTTCCCAATCATCATAGTATACTGCAAATGATGTTCTTGGAAAATAATCAAGTTACGATACCACTGCAGATGAAGAGGAATTACTAGTGTTATTATGTTGATATTAAATAATTATGTCATTTGAGTGATATATCAATGATGTAATGGTTATAAGATTTATGAGTATATAAGGATTGTATTGCAGTACTATTTTTTTAAAGATGTGAGATTGTGTGGAACCAAGAAAAGTGACTCAATAGAAACTTATGTTTTTTTCGAAAAATACATGGTTAAAGGAAAGATAAACATTAATATGGTCCTGATGTTGAGGTATTGATTTTGGAATAACATATAATTGATTTGGAAAAATTATACTGAATATTATTGACTACCTTAGAACTAATTAATGGTTTGTTTATTCCATCATTGTTATAGATTACAACATTTTGGGATTTAAGGATTATATCCAGTATTCTATGTTTTACATAAGGAATAAATAATTACATACCTATTCAAATATGGTTTTTTAGTAATTCATTTTATTGCCACATTTTAATAGAATACACGATGAAGGTATTCCCAAGTATATTATTTGACTTTTCTTATAAATTTTGTACTGGGAGTTTGGACAGAAGTATTGTAGATAAGTATAAAGGTTTGAATAGATTAAGTTTGACATTGGATACTATTGTCATTTTTAAAGAATTTCTTAATATTATTTTTGGATTGTTATAAAAGGGACAAACCGAAGGTTGGGAAATAACCTGTCACATCTGGTAACACTGCCAGACTTGAACCTACAATCGAAGGGCGACAAGGGTGCATCACCTACCACTGAACTACATGATATCTTGGATAATATAATTTAGTTTTTTAAAAGGTCTGACATATGAATTATAAATTCATTTTTTAAACCTATACAATTAGGATAAGTAGAATATTTTTGAGTTCTATTATCTTATGGGAGTGAATGATGAGTTTGTGGTAGAAATTAATTAAAATATGGAACTCTAAATGTCATGTTTTTTTTCTTATTAAATGAAGAAACTAATACTTGAACTTTAGGGAAAGGTTCTTAAAACCAAAAATGTCTTATCCTAATACCATGTGTTGTGAATAACTAATAATATTTTAAGTCATCATAGATTTATGGCTTTGAGGCCATCAATTTTCTATTTATTATTCACCAATTTGTGATTGATAACCTCAATCACTCCCTATAAATATTTTCATTTCCCTCCAATTATGTGTCTCAAATTTCCACCAATGTTCTCTTATTCGAAATCCTAATTTTGGGGTGACTTTTTCATTTCCTTTTCCCTCTTATTAGGAATAAATTTTATTAACCCTATTTTTATGTCAGTTTTTGACAATGGTATTTTATATTTTTAACATGTTATTTTCGAAGAAAAATTTCAAATTAAGAGGATGAAATTTATTTAAGGAGGGGATAATGTAACACCCTAGGATTTCATAGTATGTTATCTCTTTAAATTAATTCAACAGTTTGTGTTACATGCAACATCATGTTTGATCACACCACTACTTACCAAACTAGCCATTCAAAAAGAAATTATGAATAGTATTAACTGAATTTTAAATTTTATGTAATCCATATAATTTTCAAATCCATATTATGTGTTTATTTGACATAATATAAGAAAATATTCATTTTTTTAGATAAAAGAAGTATTTTTTAAAAAATGAAAATATTCCACATTTTAATGGAGAAAAATTGTTCAATCCAATATTTGACACTTTTATATATATTCAATTTAGTGAAATTTAATTTTTATTTATAAGCGAGATATAAAAATTAATTTTTTATAACTTTTTGGAACTTTTTTAATACCTTCAATATTTTGGGGAATAGTGAAAAATACTAAATTTTAATTGAAAAAAACTTTTTTAATCGATATAATGTATTATTGTTAATTTTAAATTTGAGTGATTTTTAAGTATAATTATATTATATTTTTATCTTTTAAAATAATTTATGTCATTGGATGTAAATTCACATTTAAATTGTACATAAACAAATGTAAATATTTTGATAGCTTTTATTTCTTAAAAACCCACTTTTTAGTTTAGATAATAGGAATTAATTTTAAATTAATTATTGAAAATCAAATGTTTTTAATTTGGTAAAATAGACATAATTTTTGGATTCGGAATACCAAAATTATCTTAGGGTGAATTTTTGGTATTTTTCTGAAAACATTCCATTTTTGATGAATAGTAAAAAAATATTTTGATATTGTTTACAACCAATGTTTTTTAAAATAATAATTATTTTTACATATATTCATTTTAAAGTAAAAATAGATACAAAATACCTTTATTAGTTCAATTTTATTTATTACAGACATTTTATAATAAGATTAGATGCATAATTTTTTTTTAAAAAATTTTAACGTCTTTTACCCACCTTCTAGGCACATTTGAAAATTTGCATAAAATGTAATTTTACTACTACTGTAAATTGGATTTAAAAAAATTGTTAGATATGATTGACATCAATAAGTAAAATTTGGTTCAATAGGATAAAAATAATTTTTGGTGAATAGTAACTTTTGAATTTTATTTACCAAAGTTAAATGTAAATATGGTAATTAAAGATGAAAATGATATTATAATTATCCTAACACATGTGTTAATTCTATTGGATAATTTAATTTCGGACAAAATAATACTTAGGAATAAAATATTATCCTTTTGGTTCTCATGGATAAAATTAGAAAATTTATTATTATTTTATTTAAAGAATAGTTAAAAGTGATATACTCAAAGTTTAACAACTAAACCATTTTTAATATATGTATTTTAATAAGATATATTCAACTATAAATATTTATTATAAATATAAAAATATTTCCTAAATCATTGTATTTTATTTATAATTTTTCGACATTATATAATTAAATTTATTTATGACATAATGTTGATGCAGTAATTACCTTATTAATGAAACATTAAAATAATTGATATAATAAATATCAAAATAAATTTAAATTGAAACTTTTGATGAATTACATGAATTTTATAAGTTAATATTAAATGTTACGGTTTATTTAATGTATTTTTTTGAATTAATCTTGTTTTATAAATTTCACAAAAACCAAATACTAAATAGTGTCAAAATTGACATAAATGAGTTTTTAAAACAAATACTATATTATTATATGATATAATACTCCTAAAAATCTAATGTTCTTCCAAAAGACTTATATAATGATAGCTAATTCATTAAGTAACCACTTTATTTTATCTTGGAATTTTATAATATGTTTATTAACCATGTAATATAAAAATACAAGAAGACATTGAAAAAGATTAACTATTTAACTAAGAGTTAAATCTCAATTATAAGGTTAATATGGTGGCCTAAAATTTTATAAAACCTATTGGATGATATGATTTCGATCCATCCCCACCATAGCCTTTAAATAAATATATTTGGAGCCCTTATAAATTGAAAATGATTTTATAATAAAATAATATTTCAAGCTTTTCATAAATTGACCCTCACCTCTTTTATACAAATGAACATCCCCTTCTCCCAAAATAACACCTCCAAAGCCATTTAGCTCAGCATGCCCAAGAAACAATATCCTCTCAACTTCCCTCACTTCAACTTAGAGGCTTTATTTTGATCATAATCTAACCTATGGAGATTTTTTGATCAAATCAATGGAGAGAACCTAAAGAAGAGGTAATTACTTCATCACCTCTTTCAAAGTTCTTTTCCTCTTCCACTTCCTCTTTTTATTTTTATTTTTCCAATAATAAAATAATAACTCTAGTACTTTATACATGATGATATTTTATTATAAATATGGTAAAACCATATTCATTATTATATCCATCATATGGATGAGAAAGTCACCATACGTGTGTACGTATGGCTTACAGTCTCCACATTGTGGTGTAGTTTGTTATTCAACACTTCATTTTTTGGATGGGTATAATAATTAATATAATTGATGTAAATAAAAAATATAACATGTTAATGATTCTTTATATATAATATACCATCCAATTATATACTATTTCACCTTAAATAGATTGATTTCGTTGCTCGTGCGTACGCACGACTTACCATCTCCACGACGCGATGAGATTCATTTCCATGTTCACCATTCAATGATGATTATAAAAATATATGTTATTAATAAGTATGTAATATATGAAATAATAATAATACTTAATATATATATATATATTTACATATATCTCATTCACTTACTTACGTTTAATATGATATGAAAACGGAAACAACGTTTATGCATACATACGACCTACCATCTTCATAAACAGTGTTTTCCATTTCATATATCTATCTATTATACATATTTATATTCTGAATATATATTATACATAAAAAAAGTTTTATATTCCTGCAGCAATTAAATCATTATATAAGTGATATGATCAAGAATAATATGTTAAAACACGTATGATAGAGAAAGAGATTATTACCGGAAATATTTTTTTAACATTGAAATTATTATTAAATGGGTCATATAAATCCATAAATGAATGAATTATGATATCATAAATATTCATATGGTTCTTTTATAATTTAATAACATATTATGTCCCTTATACATGAGGCTAAACTTACCCTTGACCAAAGGAGAGTACAAGGTAAGGGTTATTTCCTCAATCTCATTATTGTTCAAGATTGTTTTTCAATAAGTATCAACCGGGAAATATTTATCATATATATCCATTTTTCATTAAAAAAATTAAAAAGGAATATTTCAAGTTTTTTTATGGAAGGGAATCCTAAACTAGATCATCATTTAAAATGTTTCTAAGGATTTTTTTTCTAAATATTTTAATTGATGTCCATGTCTTCAAAATGATTTTTCAGATTTATTTACCTAGACACGAATGTATTAAAGTGTTAATTTCTTTAAAAAGTTTCAAAGTGGTATTGGACACTTTTATTAAAAAATATCTTCTAAGTGACTTCTTTTTTAAATTGTGAGACTTTTAAAATATTTATTGAAAATAAATATTTCTCTCAAAGAGTTTTGTTGATTATTTTCTACTATGTCAATATCCTTTATTAGATATTATTCATGATTGAGGTTGATTTACTATAATACAATCTTCCATATTGTATTGAATGAGTTATGATATGTTTGAATGTGGATGTGGTATTTTTATAAAATTCATGGTTTATGGTTAATGTATTAACTTTTTATATGCTATTTTTAATACGAATGTTTATGTTATGTTTTTTCCTTTTAATGTGAGGAATGCATTTGAATTAGTAAGTGATGGGTGTAGCCTACTATAGATCCTCGATGAATCTATTGGTCTCATGAGACAAACTAGTGTCTAAGAACATGGCCCTGACAAAATATTTATTTGTATTCTTGGCACAAGGCCTTGACTATGTGGTTGTGATGTCTGGCATTATGCATTCCATCATTATAAAATTAGTTATTGATATTATATATGATTATGCGATAAGTAGATCATCCATGTGAATAAGTAAGTTCCATTATTTTATTTATCTTTTCTATATTATACTGATGTTTACGTTTATAAGGCTTTTGTTTTAGTCTTATACATTTCCTTAAATGATTATGCCTATTTATGATAATTTAAGCTATATTGTTATCCTTACTGAGCATCTGAGCTCACCCCTTTCTTATGTTTTATTTTCCAAGGATATAAAGAAGTGTGTTATGTTTGATATAATGGGTTAATCTAGTGGAATAATGGAATTATCAAAAGATTATTTTTGTTGTTTTTTATTTTAGAAATTGTAATGTGACGTTTATATATGTAATTTATTTTCCAAGTCTGCTAAATTGATCTGACCTTCGGGACTTGAATCCTTTTAATTATCCCAATGTATTAATATAGTGCACTAACTCTAAGTATCCAAGGTTAAGGCACTACAATATAAACTCTAGAAGTTCCAAAAAAATTCCAATTAAACAAACTCTAGTGTTTTATAATTTCAAACTTATTTCTATGGCTTGAATGAAAAATTATGTTATTTTCTTTTTTTTTGTAGGGGTTTCATGATTTTTTTTTATAAAATATGGTTTAGTTTGATCCAAAACTAAAACTTTTTTAGTTAAATTTCTTATATATTGATTATTGTTTTGTCCTATTTTCATATATAACAACTAATATTCATTATTAATGTCAATTAAGAGAAAAACATTTTTATAAAATAAATAATCTCAGTCTACTATATAAAAATTATCATTATGTAAATAATTAAAATCAAAGGAAGTTATAAAATCATAGATTTTCAATGAATAATTTTCAAACATAATATGAAAGAAATCATCACATAACTATGATATTCATTGAAAACATTATTTTAAACCATCATAAAATAAGAAAATTAGGAATTAAAAAAAATAAAATTACCAATTTAACCAAGTCTGATTATTTTTACATTATAATCATCAAAAAGCATAACATGTTCACCATAAACAATTATAAGGGTATTAAAAAAAGATTAATCTCCAATCAATTGTCTATAACATCCACTATCTCGATATTATAATTTTTTATTGTTACTCTTAGTGCATGTGACCTACAAAACAATTACGATATAAATTATTTTGGGGACCCTTATTTGTTGGGTTTAGAGAAATTAAAAAATTATATTTTGGAATCCAATGTCTTTTAAAAATTATACTATAATTAGAATTATTTTTTAGAATTCAACACCTTATTTTTTCCATAATAATATGAACTATTTACAGAACTATAAGATATTTATATTGTAATGATTTTTTTTCTAAAAATTCTTTATTGGCCTAGTTGGAAACTAATCTCAGTTGTGTAGTTCAATGTGGTTTTTATACCATGAATTATGGTTAAGGTTTCTGATAAATTATTAAATATTTCAAGATCCTTTTTATGTTTCAAATAAAATATATTGTGTTCATTATTTTATAATAATAAATTACAAGTATTTTATTAGTCTATAGATAGGGCACATTTATCACTGGCATAGAAAACATGTGACCATTTAAAATTTTTATATTTTTCTCTCAATTCATTCATAGTGTCTTCGTGATAGAAAAAATATTCCTCTATTTCATCATTATTAATTTTACATTCATGAGGAGTATCACTAAATGAAGCATAAGTAGTTACTTAATATGTTTTTCCCTAATGTAAAAATTAATTCTTTTATTATTGTCATCCCTACTTGATTCAGGTTAACTAGAACTCTACTAAATGGTAATCTAGGTCACCTTTATAGCTTTCTTTTTTTCCTCCAACCAAGTAGTTCTTCTAGTTTTTTATTTTTTTACATTCATCTTTTATATTACCTTTTATATTTTACTAATATAAATTTACTTCTATTATTTTTTATTCCTTCTTCCAACTTTTGTTTTTTCCATACCGTCTTCTATACTTTATATTTCTCATATATATTTTATTCTTATTATTAAATTACTTAAATATCATTTCTTGATGAGCCATCTCCCCATCACTATTATAAGGTGTCTCATTCGCATATGGTCTTTTTATTTGATTTTATGTTATCCCAACTTGGTTAAATACCTTGATATGGTGTTAATTAGGGTATTAAAAATTAAAAAACACCCTATACAGGTATTATTTTGATGTAAAAACACCTATCTATTCCTTTCCAATTTTAAAGTATGAACATAAATGAAAGAAACCATGAGAAATATTAATTTCAAATCATTCACCATCACTATGCTATGTACAAGGAGCATAAAAGCACAATGTTCTAATATACCAAATCCAATAAAGATTACTAAAAAATAAGGTTCAAGATATATCACTTATAGGCCTAGGATCACTGATATTTCAATGTTTAGGTATATCTCACTACTTCCCAATGGTCACTCCCCCAATATTTCCTTCTATGGGTAACTGTAGGTGGAAAAGATCACCATATTACTCTTGTTTTTCTAAATGATTTGGAAATGATTCACATACAGTTTATTGATATGTGGGTCCCATCATTATAAAAAAAATTCAATCCTCAATTGTAGGTAGATTCTTTGATGAAGTCCAACTTTCATCCACATCATGAATTTAACATTACTTTAGTTTTGTTGGAAAATCCATTTTCAATACTTTTGTGAAGCTTACAAGCTTCACAAATCTCACGCATCCTTGAGGATATTTACCAATTAAAAAATTTATATAATTCCGTCACGAAACCCCCAACTTTCACGAAGCTCACATCTTTCATGAAACTCAACCAACCTTCAATAAGCAACCAACATTCATGAATCTCATACACTTCTATGAATATCACTTAGACTTCAGGAATCTCCCAACATTTTATTTAATTTTTATGTGCATCTTGAACTTAAATACATTCATAATCTCTATAAATTTCATTCAACATTTATATCCTTCAGAAACTTCCTTCCTTCATGATCTTTTCCACAAGAATAACATTTTTGAATCACCCTCACAAATTAAGAGCATCAGAGTCTTCAATATGACTTTCTCTCTTTTCAAATGTAGTATAGAACTATTTTATGATTTACTCCCATTAAAAAATCTTCTATATTTGTCATCACCTTTTTGAACATCTCCTAATATCATTCAAAAAGTTCACTATTTTCATGATGCACTAATGAAATTTCTCATTCATGAATATTGTCATAGTCACAGAGAATGACAATCAAACCTTCATGGACAAAAGGTTATTCACTTATCATAGTAATGGAGAATCACCATAAAAACTTCCCACATTCAAGACTCCCTACTTCACGTATTCATAGAAATATACTGTCTACCTATTTTATATTTGTGATTCTCCTTACCTTCATGAAACCAATCCTTCATGACACTGAACTCTTTTTCAAATCATGTTACCTTCACAAACTACAGTCTTCATGTAACTCATGGTTTTCCCATATTTTTACGAGGCATTCTTATAAACCTTACTTTCAAGATGAGTGATCCATCATACATATTTTGGAACCAAAATAAGTGGAAAAAATTGTAAAACCACCACTATATATAAAATTTTTTTTGCATCTCATCCAGGGAATACATTCTTTTATCCAAGATCATTGTAAAAATACTTTGTCAAAAATCAATCTAAAACTCCAAAACTATCCATGTAAACCTTCTTTTTCAATAAACACAATCAACCCAACACACAACAATATATTATCGATACATTCTTCCCAACATTTTCACATTAATATATGACTTCAATGATTTGAAAGTGATAATTTTTTTTCATATTTTATTCCTACTTATTCAATTTTAACTCTTCCTCACACATCATGCGTTATCTAATTAAATCCTTCTAAGGATGTTTTTTATGTCCCATGACTCTCAAATATAGATAGAATTTCCCCTCCACCGATCAGGTTAGAACCACAAGATTCTCATCACTTGATCATTACATTCTATTTTTCTTCTTATAAAATGAATTATATTAATGATTTCATTGAACCTTATATACATTTACAAAATGGATTAATTAATATTCATTTTAAAAATATAATATTTAATTTTATAATTACATCATTTTATTTCTTTAACAATTTATGTTCTTTTATTAGAAACTATAAGTGTATCCATTATTTAATTAGTATATTCAGATGTAGAAACTATAGTAAATATATATTTACCCAAATCATAGTATAATTAATTCATAGAATTGCAATTAGAATAGAAAACGACCATAGTGATATCACTCTATTCAACTCTTGCAGCTTTAGGTTTTTTATATTTATCTTTTACTATAGTATAGATATCAATAATCATTTACACAATATGTATTTTTATTTAAATATTAAATTAAGGATAATTAGTTCTATAAAATAATGAGGTCTATTAGAAGAAGTCGTCTCAAGTCTAGTATTGTCCATAAAGATAAAAAGTTACAATATATAGAAATTTAGATATTTTGTGTAAAAATATGATCATAGTTAAACCTAGATAATAAGGAAATAAAAACAATACTTTGATACAAATTTTTGATGGTGTGGGGTACTTCAGAGGGGGTGAGTTGAGTATCAATAATAACTTCTATTTAAAACTATTTCTAAAATATTCCCCCAATTTTGAAAAAATATCATTTAACTAAAATGGTAGAAATATATAATATTATTTTATGAAAAAATTTCTCAATGTCTTAATAACATCATAGTTAATGAAAATTATAAAACCACACTATCATTACAAATAAATATAATTGTATAAAAAACAATATATAAAATTTTTATTAATGCTAACTATTGAAATTATGTTTTTTCCAAGAGATCCCAAATGAAAATTTTATTTTCAAACAATATAAATAAAAACTAAATTATACATAACAGAAAAATTACAATAGGTTTAGTCATAATATGAGACCTAAACCTCTCCACTTAATAGTCACTTGCTTCCAAGAACATTTATTAAATAGTAAAATGATCCAGAACATTGATTAGGTTGTACATGATATAGTATACAAGAAATTTATTATACATACAACCTCTTCTACATTTATTCATGTAATATTATTTATAAAAGAAATGTGAATATAGTGTCAGAGTAAATTTCAATATAGTATAGGATATTATGCTCAAGTAATAAAAAAAATAAAGAAACCCGAACATGAATGTAAATAAAATATATAACTGGAAAGAAAGAATATGATACTATTTTTGTAGTTATTCTTTCTTTAATAAAAAAAGATATGGTCATTAATGATCTTATTATTCTTTCTAATTATCTTTATATTTCTTTCTAAAAGTGGTGAGATGTCATAATAATTTATTTATTTTAAAAAAATTATGTCAAATGTGACATAGAAAATTCTCTTTTTAGTAAGCACACATAAGTTTTCATTATAACTAATTAAAACAACAATTCAGTTGACCAATCATAACCTATGCATGAGGGGATCCAATGATATATATATTTTCATAAATTCTAATTATATGTTGCAGTATAATAATAAAATAAGATAATTCTCATACTAAGTAATAACTCAGAAAAATTTGACTTCATATTCAATGAATCTATGTTGTTGTTTTAATAATAATCATTTATAAATAATCATATTTAAAAAATATATCACTTTCATTAAATCCCATAAAATAATCATTTGAATAAATATTTTTAATTTATTTCATGATAGGTTCAAAATTATTAATTTGTAAGTGTAATCTGTTTCAACTGGTTTTATGATATATTTACTGAAGCTGGTAGATTTGAACTAGTTGTATTGGATTTAGCCAGGTTGTAGGGGAATCATCTACCAGTAGAGAACATTGACATAAAAGTATCATAACTAGCATGTGAATAGAATTCTTTAACTAACAAAAGTTGGAAAATCCAAGCATTATAAATCTTGTACTAAGCGTAGAAAATATTGATTTATTGTAAATCACTTTTTCAGGTGGTATTAGATCTCTACTAGAGGTATAATAATTGTACCAATTGTATAATTAATTTACTAATGGTAGTATAAGTGTATTTGAAACATTACATCACTTATGATCTTAGTTTACGTTATACATTTTTTAAGACATTTAATAGTGCTTTTAGATGTATTCTAGTCACAGTATAGGTGAACTGGTAGTAGAAAAATATAACTGGTTTTATTACAATTATACTGAAGGTATCATGTTGTACTTAGTGAAATGTTATGTAAATTATAGGATTTTGAATCTTCTATCATTAAACACAATTATAGTTGTTAATCATGTTAACATGATTTTTGATCATTAGAACTAGTAATTTCTATACTAAGCCAACAATTATTATTCATTAGGTCCATGTATCATGACCATAAATTTTGTGTGCCCACTCTTTGAGAGAGTTTATAATATAATTGTTCCCACCATTCATGTTGGGTTAACTTTTAAATTTTCCAATGAATATATTTTCTCAACCCTTTTTTATGTTATCTACTATCATAAACTATAGACACCCCATCAATGGGATAGTCTATACTAGAAATGGGTTATCAATTCAAATTGATTTTCTTACCTCTCACTTTCCAAATATGTTTTCCAACATAACATGTGATCAAAACTGCACAAAACTAAATAAGTAATTATTTTGTCAAATTTTTGTGACCCTAAATTCAAAATTTAGTTGTAAAATATATAAGACTATTAAATCTAACCCATTTATTGTCCAAACCAAAATATCAGAAACTACAGGTGAAAAAACATAATACATATTCAATTGAAACCCTATAAGGGGTAGCATGATCAGATGTAAAATATTCACTCCTTAAGGCTTTCTACATTAGAGAATATAAAAAATTTAGAGTATGTATAAAAATTGTAAAAATACCTTAGGGACCATAATTTAGAACTAGTAAAATTTTATCTTTTCTCATTGGATCAAATAGATTAGGAAAATATTATTGTGATGTCATGTCATATCCATTCACCCTGATCATGCAATATATGCACACTATAATAACAATTAGGGTAATAAAAACATTATTGGATATTCCATAATTCAATAAATATAATTATTTTCACATGTATTTGAATCTTTAAATACTTTTCATGGCTATTAGTAATACGTAATTTAAA
The DNA here is from genome assembly GCA_963277665.1 of Viscum album. NCBI lineage: Eukaryota > Viridiplantae > Streptophyta > Magnoliopsida > Santalales > Viscaceae > Viscum > Viscum album. The sequence goes on from OY728123.1 coordinate 1,772,765,771, forward strand.
CTTCAAAAGAATCATGTTCTTAACTATGAATACTATCCCACTAATATGGATATAAATAATAACCCCTGATATTGAATATTAATCGTGTAACAATCATCAGAAGAAAGAGAATGATTTAACTTATGTAAACGCTGACAATATTATAGTGGATCCCATGTTTTGAACATTATCTACAGTCATCGCAATATACACATTTCACCTTATCACTCTTAATTCCAACTCATTGGGTTATGTCTTTAACAATATATAATATAACTATTCTAGTGGTTTTCATACCCTAAATGTTACACACATGAATATTAGAATTCATTTCCAAGGTGATAGATTAACTTCTCATCCTCTAACCTTTAATTGGCCCTTGTTGAGTGACTCTAAATCACATAACATGTTTGTTCAGGCATCATGACCATTAATTGAATTCTCCATTTTCTTGTTAAGACTAGTTCAAAAATATTTTAGCTATTCATGTTTATTTTTTAGTTACCCATAATGGGGAAACTATACCACATATTTTTCTATGATAAACCATAAACTATGGAAATATATGGTCCTCAGATCATGAAAATAAACTATGTACACCTATATCAAAGTTTTCTGACCTTAAATATCATTAATATTGGTAAAAGGTTTAAGACCAAAAACTACACATATAATGTGATAGAAAAATCACCATTTAAAACCCCCATAAATTTGTTTCCTATAAAAAATGATGTTTTTAAACTTGCTACTCATGTGACTCATAAACAATCAACTATTCATAGTTGTACAATACCAAAATACTGTTTGTTTTAAAACCATTAATTTAAAACCTACAAATAATAAAAGTCATTTATATCTAGTCCCCCCTAATATGAGGCTTAAAAAAGTTGGAGAAATTAAATAAAAGGCTTAACTGTGGTTAGATCTATAACAACCCTAAAATTCATTAATGAAAATTCCTCTTGGTCAATTTAAAAGTCTTCCTATGGTTATGGATAACATATGGAATTATTTGGTTCTATGTTTTAGATTTTAAAATACCATTAAAAATTATGATCATTGCTAATATAATCATTGAATACTGATCACATGATTGGTATAAATATAGGGCTTTAACAAATCCAATTTACTCAGACAAAGGAAGAGATGATTTCATCTAGTATACTTTCCCCATACGAAGATCATTTGTCGGAGCTTGGAAATGAGGTGGCATCATTCGACATTTCTCTTGACCAAGCTCAAGCCATGCTTGAATATTTTACACTTAAATGGAACCTCCAACGGGAGAAGTAGAATTTGATAGATATTACCACCCGAGAAATGTTATCTGAGCCACCCTAAGAGTATGTCACCATCACACTCCTTACCCTCCGGTCTTATAAGGGTGTTATAAGAAGTTATGAAACATGAACCTGGCACTATGATTATGGGCATAATTTTTTTATATAATAATGAATATACATTCATTTTATTATTGTAACTCTGTAAATAGTTTTCAAAGAACAAATAGTTTTTTTAACTAATTTTCAACTAAGGATTTTATTTTCATAAATTAATGGGTTTTTTAATTAAATTATATTTTAATAAAATATTATTATTATTAAATTAATTTTTATTAATTAGAAATGATTGCATAATTATTAGGAATATAATTGTAATATTTACAACGTTTTTAAAGTTATTTTTATAAAAACCCACATATTTTCAATAAATGTTGGTTTTATTTTGAAAGAAAAAATTTAAATATATAAAAAATTATTTAGTTAAAATGAAAATTATTTTTGGAATCTAGACATCAAAATTACCAAATGGTGATTTTTTCATAATTTTAAGTGACAATTGATTTTTTGGGTAAAAATTAAATACCGTTTAAATATATACAATTTTTAAAGACATCCTAAAGACCCAATAATGATTTAATAAAATAAAATAAACATTATTTTAGGCCAATATATGTTTTACCATTAAAATAAAATGATTTTAGTTTAGTTTTATTTATTTTACAAAGGTTTAGTGGACCCTCCAAGACTAATAAAACATTTTAGCCTTTTAAATTGATTTACTTGAGAGTGTGACTCACTTCCACATAAGAAACCCAATTATTTTTTGTTTTTAGGCAATTAGCCTTATAAAATATAGTTTTACACTATCCTTTGGAAAAACTATGGGCAAAAACCATGGGATGGTTTTTGGTTTTAATTAGTTTAATGTGTGGTGTCCCATAACAAAATAATAAAGAATTCTCTCTACATTCCTATATAAACCCACCCAAGATCCCACTTCCTCCTCACTAAAAGCCTTTTGAGTTCAAACAAAACGTTCCCTCCTCTCTCTATAATCGTCCCAAGGTGCCACAAGCTCCCAATAATCCTCTGTGAAGCCTCTCCCAATGTTTAGGGATCAGACTTCCATGTAAGGGATTTTCTTCTTTTATCATTTTTTCCAACTTTCGTTTTGTTATTATGCCCTTTTAATATCAATTAAAAATGCTGGGGTATGATTTCTCACCACCCCTATAATTACCTATTTATGTTTTAATGATGATATACCCCTTTATATCTCATAAATGTCTCCCAAATACACCCTTTACAATGCCGAATTTCCATCAGGGATTCCTTCCTTCCTCTTTTTATCCAAGTTCATTCATATTGTTATTACTATTTATTTTCAATTATAAATGTTGGGGAATTATTTTTCACCACCCCCATACATTCCTCTTCATGTTTTAATTATGATAAACCCCATTTATCTCTCATTAATTCCTCCCATGTACACCTGTTACCATGCCAAAATTTCATAAGGAACTTCTCTCTCCTCATTTATATTCAAGAAATTATTTTATATTATGAATCCAAATTCCATTACCTATGTTGAGACATTTATCTATATTACCCCTTAAATTCCATTCCATGTAAATATGATGATACACCCTTTTATCTATAATCAATCATTTTTTATGAAGTCTTATGTCACGCCGTTATGCGGCCGAAATTGCACCATGTTTTTCCATGCTTAAGTCATTGTGTAATAAATTCCACACCCATTTCTCTATAAATGGTATCCAATTTTATACAAATTTACTTATTAATTATAGTGTTTCATGTGTGAGTTCCACATTCCTTTGTCTTCGAATAAATTATTATGAATCCATGTTTTATGATCAATGTGGCACACTTTTGCATGAAATGAAATGTTTAAGAAGGGTGCACCCTGATAGCACTCAAATGTATTGGGTAAAGTATAGTATCATGATACATCATGTGAAATTTGTGTTGGCTCATGATAGTTATAGTGTAATTAGGGTTTACTTGTGCTTCATGTGTAATAATGGTTTACTCATTCTCCATGTGCAATGAGCCTTGGCTCATGCTAATTCCATGTTAAGTGTTGTTTCCGCATCTCTATGTTATGATTATCATGAATTATAAGGCCTTTATGTTCTAGTTTCTTTTGTGATTTATAGATATTAATATTGAATAACTTGTATTGTATTCCTCATGTTATTCAATGATTATTCCCTTACTGGGCCTTATAGCTCTTCTATTTCTTATGTATGCTCTCAGGTTATCCCATGAAATGCTAAGTATGATGTAATATAGTGGTCATGTAAAGGATGTTTTCAATAAGATGTTTCATTTCATGTTTTATGTAATTATGCAATGTTCCTAATCCTAAAATATAGTAGAAATATCTATCTTCTATGTTGTATCATGTGAAGGTTTTATATAATAAATCATGTCTAAGTGTGTAATAGAAAGCCTGGTTGTCATAGTTGGTATCAGAGGATAGGTTTAGTTATTTTTGGGATTAGGGTTAGAAATTATTAGTGAATCCTTACAGACTAGACTAAGTATAATAAAAAATATCCATAAGTTTTTGTGAGTATTGATTAAGTGGTTTATCACGAAAATACATCCTTGTCTGGATACGAGTAGGTAGAGGCGGCTCTAGGAAAGATGTACCTAGGAGTGAACACTCCGACAAGGAGTTTTGGGCTTGGCCAGGGGTATCCTAATACACGACAACATGCCTTTATACAATCTTGGCTATGAAACTTTCATGGGATATAATTTGGTAAATTAACATTATTAGTATGAACCATTATTAAGGGAATTAAAAAAATGCCTCTATGAATACTTGTTAGAAAGTAGATCATCGATAACATATATTGAAGCTTATAGATTCATATGTTAAGGAAATAAAAGTAATTTATATTTCATCAATTTTTATTGGATTAAACTTTATCTGTTACCCTTACCTTTCATTTTATTCCATCCAATGTTTGGTAAAAGGAGGACTCGTGCTGACAACCGATGTGAAGATCAATGCGATTAAAGTTCTATTGGGATCCCCAATCCGATGGGAGAACGAATCATGAAATTTTTTGCGATAATCTCCTAGTTAACTAAATATCTAAATAGAAAAATTGGTCAATAGGAAAATTCAACCCCACTAAGAAAGAACAAGTTACTATCGAGAGCTTTAAAAGACAAAGTCCTCCTACTTTTAATGGATCATTTGATCTCTCAATTATCAAACAGTGGATCAACTCCATTGAAAAGATCTTCTCTAGCCTTAAATGTCATGAATAAGAGACGAATATCCTGGCTTCTTATCGCATGGAGGTTGAAGCTTGTAAATGGTGGATATTGATCAAAAATACAAAGCCTGAGGGGGATATTGAGGCTTCGGAATGGAAAGATTTATGAAAGGTGTTTTTCGATAAATATATTCTACGCACCCTCCGACATAAGATGGAAAGGGACTTCCTTGAATTCATGAAAAAAGATGACGAATAAATCAGAGAATATGAGGATAACATCACAAGTCTTGCACTATTTTCCTCCAGCTTTGTCGTTACACCCGAATATAGGGTTGACCACTTCTTTGGTGGGCTTAAACCTAGCCTATGGGAAGCCCTGGAGATCCGTGACTTGGACGGCTATAATGAAATTGTCTGATGTTCCCTCAAGGTAAAAATGGAGATCTGTGAATCTCAGGGGTATCATGGGGATAAGATTATTAAGGTGGACTTCAATTCTGGTAGTCTGATGGATAAATCCAATGGTGCTCAGTAAATCCATCACCCCACTTGACAAAGGTGTGAAAAATCATCTCGGAAATTTCCTGAAGGGGACGAGGAATTGAATTATGATTGGAATAGGATAGAACCTAGACATTTAATTCTGACAAGAAAATCCCATGGGTTCAACATAGGAGGGGAATTCTTCATTCGACTCTCAACATTTTGTTCATTACTTCAACTGCAATGAACCATGCACCTAGCAAATCAGTTCCCTAAGCCAAGGGTTTTTTGAGGCAATCAAAAACCTCCAAGGCATCAAGGGTGATATTTTTCAATCACTACCACCAAAGTGAACAATTAAAATAAAGTGTTGATAGGTACGCTAGTTATTCATTCGAGAATAGAAAACATACTCTTTGATTCTGGTTCTATGCATTATTTTATATCTCGAATGTTTAGAAGAACAATCCCAACACCCCCATAGATCATGGAAGTGAGGGTGACAGTGAGTATTAAAAATTGGTAAATCATTGCATCCCATGAATGTAAATTCTCCTCTATCATAATTTGTGGATTGAACATCCTCGAGAACCTCATCATACTCCGTATGGTGGAATTTTATGCAATTATTGGCATGGATTGGCTTTCCCTATATAGAGCCGACATAAATTATCGTTAGAGGGAAATCAATCTCCATATAGAGAATCAACCCCTTGATTCTATACAGGACCAAGGACGAAGATGAATCAAATTTAGCTCCATCATATCAAGCGTGGATATTACTACACTATGAGAACACGTATCTGGATTAGATTCTTAAGTCTATGGAAGCATCCATCCGTCCAGACATGCCTATTGTGAGGGAATTCGCTAAAGAGTTTCCCGAGAAATTTCATGGTCTTCCTCCAAGAAGAGATGTTGAATTCTTAATTGACCTTATACCTAGGGAGTTGGAAATATCCATGAATCCATATATAATGGCAGTTGGGGAGCTTGAGGAGCTGAATAAACAACTACAATAGAATCTGGATAAAGGGTTTGTATGTCCAATTGCTTCACCATGGGGTGAACTAGTCCTCTTCTTCAAGAAAAAGGATGGGTTAATATGCCTTTTCATTGATTATCATGAGGCCAAAAAAATCACGATAAATTACATGTACCCTCTACCACGAATTGATGACTTGGCCGATCAAGAGCATGGAGCACAATACTTTTTCCAGGTGGATTTTCGGTCAGGATATTACCAAGTAAGGGTGAAGAAGGAGGATATCCCCAAGACTGTTTTTCGTACAAGATAAGGCCACTATGAATTCATAGTAATTCCTTTCATACTCACTAATTCTCTAGTAATATACATGGACTTGATGAAAAGAGTCTTTAGAGATTACCTAGAAAAATTTTGGTTAGTATTTATAGATTATATTCTAATATTTTCTAAAACCAAGGAGGATCGTGAGGAGAATATAAGAACACCACTAGAGACCTTGAGAAAGGAGACGGTCTATGTAAAGTATAGCAATAGTGAGTTCTGGTTGGAGGTGGTATCATGATTGGGAAAAACCATTACAAGTAATGGGATGTCTATGGATCCCTCTAATATAGCTGCAATAGAGGGATGACCAAGGCCAACATCGGTAATAAATATTCGTACCTTCTTGTGGTTAGATGGATATTATCAAAGATTTGTGAGAAATTTCTCCCGATTTTCCAACCATACTACCATGCTAACTTAGAAGGGAGTGAATTTTTCTTGGAGTGGTGAATGCGAAAAAAATCTTCAAGGAGTTGAAAAAAAATTCTTATCACCATGCTCGTGCTCAATATACCCACTAGTGGAGAAGTTGTGTGTGGTTTTTAGTGATGCTTCAAAGAAGGTTTTGCACTATGTATTGATGAAAAATGACAAATTCATTGGCTATGATTCAAGGCAATTGAATTTTAATGAGGAAAACTATCCAAAACATGATATGTAGTTAGCTGCATTGATCATTGGTTTAATAATTTAGTGAAATTACCTATTTGGGGAGAAATGTTAAATATAAATGGATCCTAAAAGACTCAAGTATATATTCACACAGAAAGAGTAGAACATGTACCAATAAATATGGTTAGATATGATCAAAGATTCTTACATCTCAATCCATTACCACCCTAGGAAAGAGAAAATGGCGGTAGATTCTCTAATTAAAAAGGATCTAGTGATTTTTTCATTGATGAGAATTGAGAATGATCTAATCTTCTTATATTTGATGAAGATGGACATGGGAATCATAAATAATGGAACATCATAAATCCTTTCAAAAATGATTGCTTAACTGTCCCTCACAGAGAAAATAAAGGATGCTCAATGAAAGGATTTGGAATCTAGGAAAAGGATGGAAGCTATCAGAAATAGGAAATCCTCAGAGTTTGTGGTTGACAGGGATGATATTGTGAGATTTGAGTAATGATTATATGTATCATTAGATCAAGAGATAAAGAAGGAGGCTATGAATGACACACATAGCTCAACCTTCTCTATTCACCTGGGAAGTACTAAGATGTATCAAGATCTCCAAGAAAATGTTTTGTGGGAAAATATGAAACGGGATATTTTTGAATATACATCAATGTAACTGGTATGTCATCAAGTGAAGGCTAAGAGGAAAAAGTCTAAGGGGATGATGCAACCACTACCCATACCAACATGGAAGTGGGACAACATTAACATGGACTTTGTCAATAAAATTACAAGGACATCCAGATGAAACAATGTTATATGGTTTATTGTGGATCATCTTATGAATAAATTTCACTTTATCGCGATTCAAGAAGACTTTTGTTAGATTAAATTTCACTGATTTACATCCATGAAGAGGTATGGCTACATGGATTACCATTATCTATTGTATCTGATCGTGATATGAGATTCACCTTGAAGTTATGAAAAAGTCTCCAACATGCTCTAAGAACTGAACTGAACTTCATTAGATAATATCATCCTCAATGTGATAGACAATGTGAGTAAACTATTCAGAAACAAGAAGATATGATAAGATCATGTTCTATGGACTTCAAATGAGTATGGGACCAACATCTTCCACTGGTTGAAGTCTCCTAAAATAAAAGTTTCTACTCGACAATCTGGATTGCACCATATGATCCCATTTATGGGAAAAGGTGAAGAACAGCGTTGTGTTGGGTTAAAGATAGTTAGTGTAAGCTTTTAGGACCTACAATGGTCGAAGAAATGGTGGAGAAGGTGAAAACCATTCTATAGCATATCAATGTAGCCAAAAGTCATCAGAAGATTTATGTAGATAACCATCGATGATACCATTAATTAAAAGTTGTTAACATGGAATTTCTATGCATATCTCCATGGAAGAAGTTCATAAGGTTTGGAAAGAAGGGGATGTTATGTCCTAGGTACATCAGCCCTTTCGAGATTCTTGATCGTGTCGGGGCTGTGGCCTATCGACTAGAACTTACACCTACCATGGCCAAAGTTCATGATGACATTCAGGTATCCCTTTTAATGAATTACATACCAGAACTTTCACATATACTCTCTTCAGTGGCAGTACATTTAGAGTATGATATTTCTTTCGAGGAGAAACAAGTGAATATCAGAAATTGTATAGAAAAAGATCTATGATATAAGACTATGCCCATCGTCAAGGTGTTGTGGAAAAATCACAAGTTTGAAGAAGCGATATGGGAATTGGAAGAAGTGATGAAGCAGAGTTACCCACATCTGTTTTATTGTGGGAAATGGAAATTTCGAGGGTAAAATTTATTAAGGGGGAAGATTTTAACGACCCAAAAATTCATTAATGAAAAGTTATCTTGGTCTATATAAATGTCTTCTTATGGTTATGTAAAACATATTCAATTATTTAGTTCAATGTTTGGGATTATAAAATATTGTTATGAATTCTGACCATTGCTAATATAGGCGTTAAACAATGATCACATGATTAGTAAAAATATAGAGTATTAACAAATCCAATTTACTCAAAAAAGGAAGCGATGGCGTCATCCAGTAGACTTTACCCATATAAAGCCCATTTGTCAGAGCTCAGAAAAGAGGTGACATCATTGGTTTTCAATCTTGACCAAGCCCAAGCCAATATTGAATATGTTAAGCTCGAATAAAACTTACTATGAGAGAAGTGGAAGTTGATAGAGATTACCAACGGAGCAATGTTACCTGAGCCACCCCAAGAGTCTATCACCATCGCACGCCTTACACTTTGGTCATATGTGGGTGTTACAAGGGGTTATGTAACAATACCCTAGAACTATTATTATGTGAATTTTATGTATATAATAATGAATATACATTCATTTTATTATTGTAACTATGTAAATTGTTTTTAAAGCCCAAATAGTATTTTTAGTTAATTTTCAGATAAGGAATCCATTTTGATAAATTTATGGATTTTTGAATCAAATAATATTTTAATAAAATATTATTACTAGTATATTACTTTTTATTATGTATAAATTTCATATAATTTTTAAGAATACAATTGTAATATTTATTAAGGTTTGAAAGCTGTTTCTGTCAAACCGTGTGAATTTTCAATAAATGTCTGCTTTATTTTAAAAGTAAAAATTCACATATTTAGAAAAATATTTAGATAAAAGGAAAATTATTTTTGGAATCAAGATGTCAGAAATACACAATGGTGATTTTCTCATGATTTTATGAGATAGTTGAATTTTTGGGAAAAAATTTAATACAGTTTAAATATATAATGTGTTTTATGACATCATAAAGACCCAATATTTATGTAATAAAATACTATAAACATTATTTTAGGAAAATATATGTTTTAAAATTAAAATAATTTGATTTTAGGTTTGTTTTATTTATTTTACAAAGCTTTAGTGGACCCTCAAAGATTTATAAAACATTTTAGCCTTTTAAATCGATTTCCTTGAGAGTGTGAATCACCTCCACATATGTAACCATATTATTTTAAAAATTTTGGCCATGGGCCTTATAAAATATTATTTCCACTCCCCATTGGAAAAAAAACATATTGAAAAACCATGGGATGGTTTGTGGTTTTGATTAGTTTAATGTGTGGTGTCCCAAACATAAATAATAAAGAATTTCCTCTCATTTCCTATATAAACCCCCAAGCTCCCTCTTAATCCTCACTCAATTCTTTTGGTGTTCTATGAAATCCTTCCCTCATCGCTCTATAATCCTCCCAAGGCACCCCAATCTCCAAAGAAGCATCTCTCAAGACTCTCCCAATCTTTTGAAATCACACATCGAAGCATGAGATTTTCATCATTTCTCATTTATCTCTTACTTTTTTTATGTTGTTATGCCCTTGTAATTTAAAATAAAAACGTTGGGGTATGATTTCAAACATCCCCTATATTTCCCTATCTATGTTTGAATGACTATAGTCCCTTTTCTCTATCATTAATTCCACCCAAGTACTCCTGTTACGATGTAGAATTTCCATACGGGCTTCCTTCCTTTCACTTTTCATCCTAGTTTTTTTATATTTTTATTCCATTTTATTTTCAATTATAAATGTTGGGGTATGATTTAAAACCCCCTCCATACATACCTATTTATTTTGGATTGATGATATACCCCATTTCTCTCTCATTAATTCCTCTCATGTACACCTGTTACCATGCCAAAATTCCAAAAGGAATTTCTCTCTCCTCATTTACATTCAAGCAATTATTTTGTATAATGAATCTGAATTTCAATACCTATGTTGGGACATGTATCTATATTACCAAATTACTGTCTATTCCATGTACACATGATGATACACCCTTTTCACTCTCATCAAATATTTTTTATGAATTCTTATGCCAGGCTGTTATGCTACCGAAATTCTACCATTTTGTTTTCAAGACAAAGTCATTATGTGGTGAATACCATGACCATTTCTCTATCAAGGGTATTCACCTTTATACAAATTTACTTATTGATTATAGAGTTTCATGAATTAATTCCACATTACTTTATCATGGAATAAATTATGATTAATCCATATTTTATGATCCATGTGGAACACTTATGCATGAAATGAAATGTTTAAGAAGGGTGTTCCTTGGTAGCACTCCAATGCATTGGGTAAAATATAGTATCATGATACTTAATTTGCAATTGTTGTTGACTCATGATAATTCAATTATAATGAGGGCTTACTCAAGCTTCATGTGCAATGAGAGTTTACTCATTCTCCATATGAAATTAGCCTTGGCTCATGCTAATTCCAGGTTATGTGTTGTTTCCACATCTCCATGTTATGATTATCATGCTTTATCGTGATTTATGTTCGTGTTTCACTTTTGCTCCATTGATATTCCTATTTAATAACATGTATTTTATTCGTCATGTTATTCCATGTTTATTCCCTTACTGAGCATTATAGCTCACCCCTTTCTTATGTATGTTCTCAGGTTATCCCATCCAATGCTAAGTATGATGGAATATAGTGGTCATGTAAAGGAAGTTTTCAATAATATTTTTCATTTCTTTTTTTAATTCATTATGTAATGTTCCTAATCCCCAAAGAAACTGGACCTCTTGATATTATATGTTGTATCAAGTAAAGGTTTTATATAATAAATCATGTCTAAGTGTGTAATAGAAAGTAGGGTTTTCATAGCTAGTACAATATAACAGCTTCCAAATTCATATCGCACTCACTACGTTGTACATCCTAGAAAAAATTTAAAACATTCACTCATCCTCTTATTACTTTTTTATTATTCCATATGATCTTACTAAAATACATGAAGACATAACTTTTGGGTGCTTAAATCTATTTGAACTAAATAATCCACTTTAAAAATCCACACTTTTTGATCCTTTTCAAATTGAGTCAACTAATCCGTCAAGGTGGACTAACTCCTATGTTACAGTGATGGTACTTAATCCTAAACATTCCCTTGAGCTAGGCCTGAGGGGAATCATATTGGCTCAAATATTTTGGATTCAAGAGTATCTTTATACTTTAAAATTAGTAATGCTAGTGGGATCAAAATACATTGAATTTGTTTCTATATATTCCATAGTTTATTGAAAAAGATTATATATGTAGGGTAATAATTTAGAAAAGTGACAATTGATAAGTGACTAAAGAATGTTTCTTCATTTATCAAAATCAATGAGGAGGAATCTCCCTAATTTGGAATATCTCACCATTGTGGTGATATGTTGAAAAATTATATCAATATATTCATGGAATAATGAGATATATGCTCAAGCCTCACCAACACTATTTTGAATCCCATCCATATCAATTAACTCAACCTCATTATCAAGATAAAGATTTAGAAATATGGTATCAACAAAATATTTTCAAGGAATTATAATTTCATCAACTGACTATTGGATATGTAATAAATCCACCTTTGTAGCATCCAACTAATATTGGTGACATGTTTCCTAGAGATATTTCTCTTCATATTGGTTTTAATATTCTTTTAAATCCATGGTATGGTTAAGTTATACCAAATACACTACTTATCCAAAATAAATTTATTTTATTAGAAGTCTCACCCTGATTGGAAGAAAATGTGACTCTTTATATTATTTTTATCATTGAATGACCTCTTTCATGGAATAATGGATCATTCAATAATTAAACCCACTGTATACAAATATGGTGAACCTAATACATGTCTATTAATTTTGTGAGGGTAGGTCTTATAGCGGAATCACTAAAATCAACTTCTATATGTCATGAAAAATATTTTTTCTAGATAAAAGAAAAGAATTTGGGACCTAAAAGTCCACCTCATAAGTGCCAACAAATACCCCATAATGTATTCACTTTGGGATAAATCTTGTTTTCCATCCATTAATATTAGTAACATATAGAGTTATTTCATACCTATCGTACTCTAATGGTTGAATCAGGTTGGGGACATATTTTAAAATATCTATTATTATGGATGATGTCATTGAAACTAATAAAACAAGGAGAAAGTAAAAATATTGATATAATAGAAAAATTGATTATGGGACTCAATAATGGGATTTGTAGATACATACCCTTGGACTGGTCGAATGGTGGGTCTGATTGTCTCTATATATTACAAACTTCATCAGCCAAAAAAGTAGGGTTTTCTTGACGTGGAAGGATTTCTTATGTATGTTCAATGTATACCTTAGAAAACCTATGGGAATAATTTTTTTTACGATATTAGACCAGTGATCCTTCTATAAAAGTATTATGATAAATATCAATCTCTTGCTAATGGGTTTCTTTTGTGAAATTATCTGTAGATAAAGCTGTAGAGATATATAATTTTTATTATCACTCCTTGTATAAAGAAACGTTTTTGGAATTAATATGGAGACATAATTCCATCATTTTTTTTTCAAATCCCAAACACTTATATATAAACTGAAAGGCCAATGTGTATGAGCATATATTTAAATATCCTTGGGATTCCAAAAAGAGTTTCAAGTCATGTCGTATCTCCGTCGATGGGAACAAATTTTGAGATTCATACATCAAGATCCCAATTAAACCTTTCTTTAACTACATCCAACATGGATCTAATGGGAACCACATTAGAAAGTGTGGTAACCATAACACCATGAAGGGTTTATTTCTTAAGGTTTGTGGAGGATAAAATGATATCTCTTCAAACACACAAACCATTGAGTAATCCTCTATAATGGAAATTCAAAAAAAATTTGTCTAATATTTACCTTCTGGTCTTGGTAAGAGATGTGTTTCTAGTAAATTTTAATTCTACCATTTTATAAAATCCTCTATGGTGAAGCTTCTGTAAAAATTGATTTATGAAGTCATCTAGAGAACTTCCTAGGAATTAAAAGTTACCAGCTCTTTGGGCCCTATCAAACTAAGAGAACCTCCATACCTTGTAATTATTTGACCGTCCAATGATCCTTGAACTCCCCTTATAAAAGAAGAATGCTCAATATATTGTACAAGGGTAATGTGGGAAAGGCCATTAGTAGGGAGATCATGGATCACATTAGGAAAAATCATTCCTTGGATAGTTGGAGGGTTGATAACATCTCTGAATATCAAGAGACCCCCCAATGTGCAGGAGGATTATGGAAATGTAATGGAACATGTTATGAAATGAAAACTAGTCAATCATAACATAACATTGAAATCATGTTCAATTTTTATACATGGAAACTTTTCTCAACACTTTTGTAATAAGAGTTGGTTGCGTTATTTTTATTTAAACATTTTCTACCATTGGTACGACTTCATCAGAAGGGATATACACTTCATTCTGTATATCTTCCTCAGAATATATTGGATTGTCTCCAAATTACATAAGTGGTGAGGGATGTGTGGATTCTACAATGTATAAACATGATAATATAGATGCTAAATAGATCATAGGTGGGTCATGATAAATAACTGATATTAAATAAATGTTTTTTAAATTAATGTTCCCACTAGAAATGTTTAACATAAAATAGATAAAGTCTTGTATAAACCTTCTTAAATACCATTTTTGGTGGAGGATGGTAAGAATGGAATCCCTCCAAGTCTTCTTTTATGAGCCTCTATCTCGAGGATAACTCTATTACCTCTAGAAGAAATGACCTATCCCCTAGAATATGAATTTCTGCTATGATATACTTTGGTGATTTCTTTAGGAATGATTTTATCTCCACCATCTAAAAATGATGATGATTTATTCTGTCATTAATTATTTTCCCATTTAAAATAAGAAATTAATATATACTATGTTCTAAGACTTACATATTAATAATTAAAAAATTAGACATTTTCACTAGTATATTGATAAACTATTCCATAATTGGTTCCCCACTCCTTCATTTCACTCACCAATTTTAGGTTAATGATCTTGATTTCAATGGCATAGATGGTAATTTCTAGATCACAAACACACCATCCTACTTCTATTTTATTGTTTTCCTAGTTGAATTATAGGGATGTATATATTTTCTTATATCAAGGAATAAACAGACTAAACCAGAGTATTTCCCCCAAATCCATGACATTATAGTAAATACTTTGATAAAATTGGGTTACTTTAGGGTGTGCATAGTTTAAATATCATTGTCTTGACTATGAAGAGGATCCAACATCCAATAAATTCACTAGTTTTATAATCCTTTCTTCCTCAATAATATTTTTAACAACTAGTCCATGGATATATTCCTGGTGATGGTTATGCGATAATCATGTAAAAAATTTAGTTTTTGTAGTATTTTCAACATTGTGTCACCACATTTTCTATAGTTGAAAAAATTTTAGTGACTCATGGTGTATGATTCTATCTCCCACTAGATGTTCCATTTTGCCTTATTTTTCGTGTCCTGTAATTGTAATCAAAAGAATTCATTGAATTATTTTCACAAATATCCCTTGAGGTTATCATAAAATTCATGAAATACTATATTTTTTGGTTAACCAAACAGATTCAATGAGTGTTTAAAACATGAAAATTTCCTCAGATAAATCCTAGTGCATTTTTACCGAATGTTTTTATCAAGATTTGGATGATAATCTAAACAAACATCTGATTGAGGTAGTATGGTTGGTTCTTCTAGGCATCTAAATTGTTAATAAACATGTAAGTAATGTCAAAATAATATATAACCTCTTCATTTATCAGTTTCACAAAAAAACCCCTCTTAAATCCATCATATATGACCTCATCAAATATTTACCATCTCCATTGGTAATAATTGTCCTGGGGGTGGATCACTATATGGTTAGAAGTTAAAAACATTATATAAAAATAAAATATTTGGAGTTGACCAATACATTAATGATAGTGGATGGATATCAAACACATCTTGAATGTTAGGGTAGAATCATCATACATGAATACCAACTTCACTAAGTATTGTATACTTATTAAACTACACCATTATCCATCAACACAACAACTAGAATGACCCTGAAATAAAAAAAAGGTTCCATTACCATGTAAAAATTGATTCATAATTTTAATATAATAACCAAAAAATAGATGACATTAATCCCATATTGTCCATTTATGCAATCAAATCCACCATAAAATGAGTCTAGCCTCACATACATTAATGATAAAGACCTGATGTCAAATACTTATTGAATGAAAGGGAAGAATCAACTTTCAGGAATGCCAAATTCACTTAGTATTGTATATATATTTAAATTCACCATTATCCATCGAAAAATCACCTAGAATGACCCTAAAAAAGTGTCTTTTACCATATAAAAATGCATTAATAATTTTAAGATCTTCACTAAAACATGATATTTCAATCACACATTTTGCCTTTATACTAACATTTCCACTATAAAAACATTTTTAGGCAAGATATTTTCATCATAATCATAAAATATAATTAGATGAGTTATTAACAACATTGCAATAAATCCATCTAGTTTGTTCTACTTAATATTTTAAATATAAATGGTATAACTTTATTCATCAAAATAACCCTATTCTAGAATTAGAAAATACATTATCAGGATTACTAAATTTCCCTTTATGGTGCATCCTATCTGGTTTTTAAAACATGGACCTCTCTATTAGGTCTCCAAAAAGGATTCCATTCATACTTCATTGTGGATATCAACATGTAGAATAGGGTCTTTCACCATGGTTTTGAATAAATCATCAATAATTAATGGGACAAGGATGGTTTCCACATAAGAACCTCTCACATTCCCATTATAGGGATGAATTAATCATAAATGGATGCAATGATGGTAGATTAATAGACTTTTTTTTATCCCATAAAAGGATTCATACTTCACAAAATGTCTAGTGGAATGTTTTGGGTTGAGGGATCCATTATCTTAATAATTCAGAGAAATATTCTATGTGTCCATATATTTATGTTTTATAAACTAGGATAGATTTATAAATGTTTATTGCCTCAATATCAAATTTAAATTTTCATAATATCTTACAAACCCAATATACCCACTTCCATTAAGGATTTAGTCTACCTAAAGTAATGTCCCAATCTTAATTATAGACTTTTTTATGATCAGTTAAATAATATTATTGAAAAGAATACAAATAATGTGGATTAAACTACTAAATGTGAGGTTTAATGTCTGGATACCTCATACTATGGTTCATCAATCACATTTGGTCATTTCCCCCCATTAATATAAATACCATTCATAGAAAATTCTCTTTCTAGAACATTTGGATACCCATGAAACTAAGATTATTGTTTGTAGTAATCTACTCTTGGGATGCGAACATCCATCAAAACCCAATATCCATATAGTGGAAAAAAAATTTATATTAGATACCCTTAGTGATTCTTATTTATGTGTCTTACAAGGTTTGATAGGAAATCCTAGAATGAGAGTTAATAGTTAGCTCTAATAATTTAAAGCATGTTTTCTATGTGAATGTAATACATATCCTTAAAATGGGGACCCTATTCTCAACCATTAGAGCTTTTCAATAAACACATAAAAGAACATTAGAAATAAATTATTGGTATAAATAGAAAATAATCAATCTTAGAAATGTTTATGAATGAACTACTTGGTGAATATTAAGATCAATTTAAATTTTCTCCCCCATGTTGTTCAGACAATACATTCTCCCAAATTATGAACATCAACCAAGTGATTCACCATGGTCCCCCACCCATGTCTATTAGATAAGGTGTTACGTAATGAAAGATCTTTTCCCAACCTATACACCTAAAATAAATTCACTAATGCTTGGGAGAAACCAACTGGGTTGCATGAACCTAGATCTAGCATGATATAATAGGGTTCCATAACATCAATAATTTTATTCCTCTATAAAAATTTATTGATGGATATGGGTCCCCCGTCTATTATTTATAATAGATAAGGGTTTATGTGTGATGGAAGTGTAAAAAATTATGATGGATGAATTTTGTGAATGTTTTTTATGTAACACATGGACAATCATGTAAATTATTATGATCTTTTTTTGTTTTAGAAATTAATTCCTCCTTGTTAAATTTAGACCTCACAATTAAATCCCCTTTAGCCTAGTTGGTTTTATTCCCGATGGGAGAACTAATTTTCACTCCCATTTCAGGAAAATGATTAATATCATGTAGTAGTATCTCATCAACCAAATGAAGCAAAATATATATTTAAAGGTAAAATAAAATTCCCTAATACCCCTGATTTTCATTCATGTTGATGCTATGTGTGACACTTTGATGAATAAGTGATTTTATCAAAGTTTACCAACATGAATCACAAGAGAGATATATCACCTTAACCTATTTTCTTGCATTTAAATATATTTTTTAACATTGGGATCCTCAATTCAATGTTCTTCAAGATGGGGAGAAATCCTGAAACCCTGCTCACCCTAGTCCCTCACCCGTATCCTCAAATTCACCACGTATCTTATTCAATACCTAAAATTAAGGGAACGGACCAAAGGAGAGGATTTTTTTGAGATCCCTAAAATAGAAAAAACCATTTAAAGTAACCACTTAATCCTGAGTCTCATAAAAATTTCATTTTTGCACCAACATTCCAAAATAATCTAGGAGACCCTCTATAACTATGTCATAACATAACCCATATCCAGTCACCTGAAGAATTACATCACACTATAATAAGTTTATCGAACCCATCATATCATTAACCTATAATCACCTTACTGACACCCTAATCACGTCTCATTTAAATCTCTTGGGTGAAGCTCTCATGTATTTTTCTCTAATGTTATTTGGGTGAGGCCTTATCACTCACCCAAAAAATATTCAGAAAGGACTAATTCTATCCCTTTATAACAAAAACCATCAGTTTTCAGTCTTATGCCAAAGTATCATGAACATACTATATTTCATTATAAATTATTACATCATCCAAATTTTAAATTGGAACTCAATCAAGGATTCCTTTAAATCCACTAAATATATGAAATTTGGGTATGGACATGAGCATGCTCCTTTTTCGATTATATGTTCCCTTGATAAAATTTTTCTAACCTGGGTATCTCGCAAAAATTAGGTTCATAAAGAGGTTATCAATCTTTTATTCCCTTGATAATGGATTTAGTAATCATAAGGGTTCTAGTGCGAATTTCCCCGACACATACAGAATCACATGGATGATCCAAATTCGATCTTGATTAGGCTAAGAACGTAATGAATAGCTTAGAAAACTTTATTAAGGACACATCCACATTTGGAATAATCCCCCAATCTTCCCTTCTATTTACCATAATCGGTGTATCCCACCTCAATTTCGATTGAATGATGTGGAATCCAATCCTTATTATTTATAATCATACATGTGCAGTGAATGTATAATCCACAATAGTGAAAATATTAATGGTCACTCCTAAACAACCATATTTACTCTACAATTAAGTTGAAATGGGTGGGTTTATATGTGTAATAACTGCTCTATATTCTTTTTACAAATTACTCTTGACACAATCATCAATGAATTAGGACATTAATCTATGTGTAAAATTTCCTAGTTAAATGATGATACATAGCATGAAAACATCTTTGTCACATTACATTTAACTACAGTACAATATCATCACTGTGTGATGTAAAAAATGAATGTTATGTTACTATAATATGAACTTAAACTATGAGACTCAAACTAAATTGTCATTAATTAATATTTTTATAGGATATGTTGGATGTATCCATGAGGTTTTAACCTAAGACCATAAGTCATACATTCTTATTCTACTTTGACTGTATTCCTCTGGAGATATCCTATATCCTTCTGTTTCATGGATATACTCCAATGAGTCTGGGTTTCCAGCCCATTAGGTCCATAATCACTATGGTTTATCCTTTAACTAGGCGATATTCTTAATAATATAATACCCCACTCGGAAGGATATTTCTCTTTTGGGTGATAATCATATATGCCTCATCAAGGCTATATTCCTAATAGGATCACACTTACCATGGATGGGATTTATTCCATTCTAAACCAACTCACCCTCAAAATTATTATATCGTGAATAAGTCCCAAACCAACATTTACTATGCATATTTCATCTATTCATACATACTGCATGACATTAAACTACTTTGATATATCCTTGTCACATGACCTTAAAAGGAATGACCTAGCCAATTAAGTGGAACTGATCTATGGGGGCTCAAATTCCTTTCAAAAAGACACATATAAAGTCCATTTTGGGTCTTATCCAGACATTAAAAACATCAACCACCTTTATATATTGTGATAATTTTTTCAGAATCCAATTATTTGATTTGAACCATAGTGCCTATAAACCATCATCGTTAATTAACAATAAGATAAATATATATAATATATGATACATATATATGTGGTAATTGAAAGAAAACCTATGATACATAATGATTATATCCTTTATTAGAGACCACTTACAAATACAAACATTTACCTCAAAACATGATAACAATTTATTGATAACATGGGGGTAACCGGTCTCATAGTGGGATTTGGGAAGGATTTAAAAATAATACTCAAATCTGTAAAAGATT
The DNA here is from genome assembly GCA_963277665.1 of Viscum album. Taxonomy (NCBI): domain Eukaryota; kingdom Viridiplantae; phylum Streptophyta; class Magnoliopsida; order Santalales; family Viscaceae; genus Viscum; species Viscum album. The sequence continues at coordinate 1,772,786,227 of OY728123.1, forward strand.
CCAAGAGAAGGAAATAGTTCCCCCAATAGAGTGTGATAAGCCTGAATCCCATCCTCCCGACCAGTGTTAGTAATTAAGAATCCTTGCAAATAAAATGTAGTGAGCACTAGCCATTTGAAAGAAAGTTGGTAGTAACTCCTTTTTCATGGATGTGGGAGTCATTAGGTGATTCTGGTTCCATGAATAAAGCATGTTGGAAACCATTTGGGTTAATAATAGTGACTATAAATTATGATTGAATAAATAAACTTATCCAATCACAATATATAGCTAAGGAAATCATGTCCTAAACTTTAGGTCAAAACAATATCCTAAGACTCTTACACATATTATTAAAATATTTTTAATTTAAACATATAATAAACACCACATTAGGATCCATTGGCCTAGTTTCATTGGAGGAAAAGGTATATTAAACACCTATATGAAACTAAAATACAAAATCTATATTTTAATATTCATAATAAGTTAGTAAATCCCACAGATTTCAAAATCTGCATTGAATAAACTTTGGAATATAAAAACAAAAGTGGTGATCTTTAAATCCTAGTAAAGGAATAAGCATGGTAAAAGAGCATAGAAAATATGACAAGTGTCGTGACCTGATATCACAATAGAAAAGGTAGATATATGATAACATAAAGGCATGGAGTAAATAATATAGAATAATATAATAATGGAATCATAGGTACATGGAAACAACAAAAAACATTTCATAATCATTGTTATGGGATAACTGTGAAGACACCATAACATGTTTGAAAAAGTCCTATCATGGGTTAGGTTTACTACCCAATACCATACATGTCATCTTATGAGATATAAAATTTACCCAATTCATTGGATGACAATATGGGTGCACCCTTCATAAAATTTACAATAATATGTGTTCCACATAAGGTAATCAAACAACTTACTTCAATAATAAATACCAATGTTATATAATGCGTCACATGCATTGACTAAAAATATAGTTAAATGATATTTCAAAAAGATTCCAAATAGAGAAAGGAATTAAATATTTTGGAGGTTAAAATTTGAATCAATAATCATGGGTATCAAATATAAAGTTAATTTCAATTTAAATTCATGATAAATAGTATAGAATTGGGTTGAGAGATGAAACTTATAAAAATATGCTGTAAAAAATAGGTAAACTAATTAAAAAATGAAATAATATGGAATGTCATTGAAATAAGAGGCAAAAAAATGGTTAAAACTAAAATGGTTATTAATTTATAATATCATTAATGGGTAATATTATTAGAGAGAGTTATTCATGGATATATTAAGGGGTATATAATTTCCATTTAATTGGGTTTAAATTGAAATAAAGTATTAAGTAATGTCAGTAAGGCATGTATAACCAAAGAAAATACAGGGAGAATAAGAAATGTATATATGTAAGACAATTATATACTTAATTTCAAAGAAATATATAATAATTTAATACAAATAAAATTTGAATAATATAGAAAATAGCATAACCTGAAGAAAAATGGTTGCTTTAGAGAGTTCCCTTCTATCGGGTCCTTAACTCACTTGGAATGATTTCTGAACTTCTTGTATAATAAAATTTAATTAAATAAATAATTGATTAAGAAAATATTTAATAAATTTTTTATTTTTATTATTAATATAAGTTATTTTTTTAAAAAAAATTAAGAAATTATTTTTATCTGTATTCAACTAAGGTTGTTCATTTCATAGTTCAAATATTACATATGTCTGTGGATAATTGACAATGTTATTGTAAAATTGGTCTAAAACATAAAAATTGAAATGAAATGATATTAATTTCCACATATAATTATATGTTATCCAATATATCTATAAGTGTTCCAAAATTTTAATTATTAATTTATTATAAATCATAACATTATACAGTTAGTTCATTTAGGTGTTTTCTCAACTATCATGAACTAGAGCAATTCTATTTAACTAAATGATTGAAAATAAATTAAATAACATTAGATCAGTTATAATATAATTATTATAATAATATTTAACTATAATAATATTTATATAACCATATATTATGTTGATGTATAAAAACAATTTATTTTTTTCATGAAGGATGGGAATCCACCATAATATGAATCATCATTTCTATTTTATAATAAAATTAAATGAGTTTTGATAATTGATATTCCATTAACAAAATAAAAGTCATATATATTTATTATATTTGATTTAGTATTTCATATTGGCTTGATTATGTGGTGTGTGGGTAGAATAAAAGAATATTAGAGGATAGTTCAGCTATGAACATAACCTCTTTGAATGTTCCCTCTTGGACGACACCAAATAAAACCTTAGCATGACCGTTTTGTAATAATAAAACTCATTAGATGTGATTAAAGTTATGGAGAGATATTTGGGAACAATATGGATAATCTAATGAGCTTAAAAAATTTGGGGATGAGGGGTAGTGAGGGGTGGGGTTTATAAGTTAGGGAAATGAGTGTTTTTTAAAATAATATTGATTAGTTTATTATTTTTAGCCAATAATAACAATATTGGTTGTTTTTGTGAATATATATAGTAATTGGTTCGTCTGTCTTTTATATATTGGTTTATTATATCATAAATAACCCACTAATTCTTGTAATTATCTTATAATGTTAAAATAATTTATATTTTCTTATTTCACTATTCACCAAAAATTCATAAAATTGAGAAATACTAATTTTTATCCATGACCATTTTTAAATGTGTAAATTATAAAAGAGAAATAAATTATAGTAAAATAAATATATAAATATTTAAAAAATAATTATTTATTAGAATAATTATTTATTCAGAAAAATAACAATTTTAAAGTTATCATCAATTTTATGACCCTTTGAAAAACTATGTATTGTCTTGTAAAATTTTATTCTCATTAAAATGAAATTTAATATAATTTTATACACTCATTTTTTGATAGTAAACTTTATTTTATGTATTTATATAAATCATAAAAATTTTAATAAAGCATTTTTGTTTTATAAATGTCTAAACACTTATTTTTAATTGTTAATCATGATATAAGTTTTCTATATTTTCTTTTTATAAGATAAATTAATATTATTTTATAATAAAATAAGTTAGGTTACTATTTTAATTTCCATGTTATTATTTATAAATATTAAAATAATATTCTAACTATCGTATTAATATTCCACAATTAGATTCATAATCGTTATATGGGTTCTTTACCCTCTATAAATACCTCAAATTTTATTCATTTCATTTACTTCTATTTTTTACCAAAGATATATATATTTAAATTTTCAAATTTAATATTTAATTACAGTTATTATTTTTTACATCTACATATATTATTATTATTCCAATAATTCCAAGGGGTCAAGCATATCTAAAATTTTCATATTATAGTTGTTGAATTTTTTATATTTTCTCCCAATGTAACACTTTCAGTTATTAAATATATATTTATTCAATAAATGTATTTTTTAAGTCATTAAAATGAATTATTTATTATACTATCATGTGATACAAGTAATTTATATAATACTAAATTACTAAACCTGAAACAGTTATATAATCAGAAGGGAATTTTAATTAATAAAATTTAGTATTATTATAGTCTTACCATATCAAGAAATATCACCCACAAAAAATGATTTTATTTATTGAGTTGAAACTAATTATGGTACATACATTACATTCTTTCCTCTATTTCCCATTATACATTAATGTACTTATGGACCTTACATTGTAATTTGACTAAGTGAGTAGTCTTTTTTTCTTTTATCTTTTTCTCAACAACCGAAGATCATCATTTAATTACCCTCCTAAGGTAGATCATGTTTCAATTGTACCACATTCAAATTCAATACATGTGAGCGATCAGGAATGTACTTCCTCATGAGGGAAACATGGAACACATTATATACTATAGAGATTGTTTCTGATCATTCTAGTTGATAGGTTATGGGTATGATAAGATCGAGAAACTAAAATGGGTTGATTTGTCTAGTTATTAGATTTACCTTCTCAAATATCATAACTCACTTTCATAGAGATATATGGAGGAAACAATTAGCCCCATACCCATACATCATATTTATCTAACATTTATTATCATAGAGATTTTTATAGACTCTAAGAATTCCAAGTGTATTTTTGAATGATCTTGACCTTCTCTACCATTTCTTTAACCATTTTATATCCTAAAATCTTGTTCTGAATAAATTAATCCAAACATGGAGTTTTCATAAATCTCTCCCAATAGTGGGATTCATATAGAGACATTTATATACATTTTTTGAATCTATTATTGAATGAGAACTCGACTATAGGATGATGATGATATCATCCTCATTTGAAGTTCCATATGTATTATATCAAAATATAATCAATTTTCTCAATCGTTCTCACATATTAGAAATTAGTTTAGGGATGGTAAACCATACTAATGTTTAAATTGGTGTTTAGAAAATTTTCCGAACTTTTTTAGAACATAGAGATAAACCTTATATCTCTATCAGATACAATTGATAGTGGTGTTCTATGTAGTCTCACCACATTTTTGTTGTATATCCTTACAAATTCATTGTGTGACAAGTCCTCTCAAATTTAAATTAAGTGATAATTATATATTAAATGATATAATAAAACCCATATGGAATTATTTCCCTTGAATATCTTTAAAAGTTCAATCATAAAATCCATGGTGATATTTCACATTTTTATGCAAGTATGGGTAATGATTATATTGTCCCCCCATAATTTTCCCATATTCTTTAATTTTTTGATATACTAGGCACATTGATATATATTCTATATTATATTTTTTCATACTATCTATGTAATAGTGGTCTCAAATATAAAATTACATCTTTGTACTCCCTGGGTAGATAGAGAATATTGAGATATCATAATTAATCAAAAGATCCTCATTTATCACCAAAATTTAATGATACACATAGTCATGAGATGAATCTTAAAAATCCTTCTCCAGTAATTTTAAATTCTCAGTATTTAACATTTTTTATATCTTCCACCTTCTTTTTTATTTAATATTCATCCCTTTGAGAATCTTATATCATCTCTATAATTTATGGTAGAGAAATAATTTAAGAAATGTGGGATGTTGTTCATTATTTTAGGACTTCTATGTCAATTATTTACAATTCTAGGAATATTAGAACATTATAAATTCACATAATTGAATATGTTAGTGGAACTATTCTACTTAAAGAATATTTTATTTTATTCACTTTCTCTAGAGTGTAATGGATTGTGCAATTATAGTCCATGATCTTCTCTAACAATCATTATCTGTGCATATTAATATTATTCTAAGAGAATATATTTTTTAGGCACTTATGATTTATATATATTTCATACTTCTCACCATAGAGATAATTCCATAAAATATTCAATTTGAAAATCATTATCACCATATTAAATTCATGAATTGGGTAATTATAATCATGGAAATTCAAATACATTGAGGAATGATTATTCACTATTATCATTTTTCATAAGAAAACATCTCAATCCATTCATTGAAGAATCATTGAATACAACGAGAATTTAACTCTCATATGGAATTGTTCATAATATTTCAATGATAAGACTCTTTTTATATTCCTTTAATATATCTTCACATTAATTCATCCAAAAAAACCACTCTACCCTCTTAGTTAATATGACAAGTATGTTTAAAAATTGTGATGAGTTAGTCAAAAATCATCGATAATACCCTATTTGTCTATAGAAATTTAGAATATCTCACAAAATATATTGTTTTGGTCTGATACTCAATCAGAATTTTCATATAAGGATCCACATATATCTATTTTTAGAGAAAAATTCCCCTGTAATGGTATTTCCTCCATCAAAAACTATCATTTTATATAATTTTAATATATAATCTTTTGTAAAATTGTCTTTAGAATGATAGTAAAATTTCCTTCATAATCGTATTTTTATTTTTATTATAAAAAATATCTATAAATACCACTATAAACTTTTAGAGGTATTATCTAAGTAAACTATTCATTAAGTTTGTAATGATTTTTGGACCATTAGTTAGTCCGTAAGGAAGTGTTATGAACACATAATGTCTATAACATATTCAAAAGTATTTCTGGTGAATATATTTATTCTTCACCTTTAGTTGGTGATATCCATACAAGAGTTTTACCCTATAAAAGTATTGGTCTCCATGTAGTTTATTGAACAAGTCCTCAATATGTTGTTTAAGACACTCCTCAATCGCTTTGGTCTTAGAGGGATCCACATATATCTTTTTTCAAAGATAAAATAACCCTATAATGATACTTCATCCATAAAAAACACACATTTAATATAATTTTCATATATATATTTCCCTTTATAATTTTGTTATCACAATAGTATAATTCTCCAGATGTTCCTTTTTTTAATTTCGAGTATATAAAAATATCTATAAAGAACACCATAAATATCTTGAGGCAATCTCTTAATACTATATTCATTAAGTCCATGAATATTTTTAAATCATTATAAATTCTTTATAGAATCACAATGAACACTTAATTTTCAAAAATTATTGAAAACGTAGTCATGAGAATATTTTCCTTATTCAGCTTTAATTGGTGATATCTAGGACAATGTTCCACCTTAGAGATGTATTGGTCCCCATGTAGCTAATTGAACAATTAATAAATATGTGTTAGGCTATAAATATTAGTTTTCATGATTTTTTAGTTCACAAAAATCAATGTATAGGAACATTCACTTTTCCATCTTTACGAAAAAGAAGAATAACACTCCCCATGGTGAAGAACATGGGAATAAAAAAGCATTCCATTGATTTTCTTGGAACTAATTTGTAAATTCATTTAATTTAATGGTGTCCATTCTGTAGGGAGTCTTATATATGAGAAGAGATCCCTGTATAATTTCAATTGATAAATTATCTTCTCACTCATGAGTAAGACCCTGAATCTCATCAAGGAATATATCAGTATAACCCCCCACAATGGGAATGTATTCAAGCATGATTATCTCCTTTTTTATCAATATTTTTTTGGTGACATACTTTTCCATAAGGAAATAATGTCCATTCATGAGAAGAATATTAAAAAGGATATTGATCCCCTCATTAAAATTATAAATAATATATGGATGATTCCAGACATATAAAGTGATATTATTGTCCCACTATTTTATTTTGGTTTCATATAAGGATATAAAATCTATTCCAAGTATAAAAGAAAATTATACTAAAGAAAATGTGAAAAGAATTTTGGGAAAAACCAATCCATACACATTGACTGGTAATGTGTTATATATATGGGATAAAATAATTTTCTTATTTTAGGTTCTCATAGAGAAGCATGACATTAAAGAATGTGCAAGACTGTAATCAAATATTGTCTTCACTATTATTGAATAAATTAATTACATACATACCACCACAACATTTTTAATATCCTATTCAATATCAGAGATAAAATAATACCTTCCTTTACAACTTTAATTAATGGAATCATTTTCATTGATTTTTAAGTAAATCACCGTACACAATATACCAGAAAACACATCACGGTGGTCTAAAATAATGCAGGCCCATCGAATAATTAACAAAAAACTTTATCCCATCACTAGGAAAAGAACCCAGGTTAAATAAGGAGTACATACTTTTATTTAAGGTTTCTATAGACTCTAAATAATCCAAAACCATGTTACCCTCCTTCCATGTATGAGAGATCTCAATATAATTTCCCATGAGAATTTTACATTTCCAGATGATGTATTCAATATTCCTAGGATTGCTGCATGTGCCTTTCAGTGCTTTATAAGGAGACATATAATCTATCTACACCATCTTAAATACAATATGCCTTTGGCTGCATATCTCAAGACCCTCCACCAGTTTCAGGGCTTCCTCTTGAAACACATTGCCTCCTCCATATGCCGCTGCAAACGATACAATCACTAACCCCTCTTCGTTCCTAAAAACATCGGCCCCGTGCATCTCCCCCTTTTGTAAAGACACATCAGTATTCAACTTGATCCCTTGTTTAAGAGGACTCTATCTTACCCATCGACGGTGCTTTGAAATTCCCTCTTGATTGTCACGTAAGAGGCTCGACAATATAGTATTCACTAAGGGCGCAGTTTGACAGTCGGGGCTTAATCGAACGAAATCTAGAAGGATGTTTTTTCATTTTAAAAATTATACTACCCTGAGATCCGTTAGAATTGTCATAGAGATCCTCATTACTGGACTTCCATAAGACCCAACATCCCGTGATGAGAATATAAGTCCTCTCTTTCCCCTCAACGCTACGCAAGCTAGCTACTCCAAACCAAAAACTGAAAAAATTCTCCCACACCTCACCAGACTTGTCCCAGCTGAGGAAGACACCGAAGGCCTGCCAAATACCTCTCAAAAATTCACTATTATAGAGTATATTTCCCACTAACTCATAGATATAGGACATACAACACCATCACATAGAATCCATGTTCACTCCCATGCATTTCAAATTCTCATCAGTGGGTAGTGCTCTGTTTCTCACATTAGTGGGTTTATTTATCTCCCCTCAGTATTAATTATCCTGATTCACCTCTTTCCTACCCAATATGTATCTCCTCTTCCCCCTGAGAATGTTCCCAGGATACTTCTTCCCTCACTTTGGACATGTGTGAAGTTAGTTATTTTATTTAATGGATTTATCCATTAATCCCATTAAATAAACTCCATTTTTTTCTTTTTTATCTCTATTCAATAGTGTGCAGTAAGAATCATCAATATCCATCTTAGCCATATAGGGAAAATATAAAATCTCTTCATATATTTAAAAAAATAAAATCACCAATCCATTTTTTAAACTCTTTATTAATCCATTAAAGAAGTAGTCCCTGCTATATTCTATGTCGATGAAAAATCCAATGGTGTAAAATAATATCCTTGTGAAGTTTTCATCATAAAACACAATAAATTCATCTTCTATTTTACTTTTATCCAAAAAAATCCTTCTTTATTTTATTATGGAAAGATTTGGAAAAATATTTATGGAAAAATATTTTCTTGAATATTTCTCATTACATAGACTTTATTATGTCCTTGAGATTTTTTATTCTTTATTAGTTGCCACCACTAATTAGATTCTCTCTACATGAGATAGATTTAAAATTTGACATTATCATATTTATTTAATTATATCATATAGAATAGTTTCTAAATAATGTTAATCTATCTTTATGTGATGAGGGGATAATAAGATCCAGAAACGTTAGGTGGCATTTATCAGATAAATGAATCAACCAAAACATTCAATTTCTTAGGATACAGATGTTTTCTCACATGATTCAAGTAATTATTCATAAATTAATTCAATGGATATAGTACTAACATGAATTTATTAGCTCTCACTCCCCTTATATTAGGCATATCCATTGGGATATTTTTAAATTTCTTATCACATTGGTTTTTTCCAAAATTCCTATTATTTTGTAAAAGAATTACAATGGACATAGAAGGAAAACTCATAATTGGAAATTATATCATAGCATTTTTTTCTCTAGGATTCAAAATAGGCTATTCCTATAATTTTTTTTATTATGTTTTATAATGTGATAATAAATTTGTGTCCTTCATAATGGTTCATAAATAGTTTGTGAATTTACCATGGCATATCCCCAAGGAGTGTTAAACCATGTGTGTAGGTAGTCTTCTTGGTTGTTCACCATGTTGATGGTTATGTTAATACCAAATGATCCATTTTAAGGTTATTACTCCTTGGAATATATATGGAAAATCCATATCAGAATATTTTATCTCTAGAGGTATTTCATTTTTTGAAAACCACTTGACATATACATTTAAAAATTACAAATGTTTTCCTACAAAAAGAATTATAAAATGGATTTTTACTAATGTATTCTGGTCTAAATCCGAAAAAACAAGACCTTTATCTAATAAAAACTATAATGACCAAATCCTCTTACCCATATTATTACAAGATTTGTGACAAAAATATCTAATAAACACAACCCATGGATCCAAGGGGATGGTTTCATTATAATACTTGTCACCAAAAACACAAACATGAAACTAAAAAAATAAATATTTTAATCTATATAATGATATCGTAAATATAATTTTTATTCTAAAAATATAGATAATTTCCTATAGAATGCATAAAATTGGGTGATATATAAATTATATTTACAGAATATTTTTGATAAAGGAGGATGACATATGAGTAAAATTTAATAACATGATATCATAATGAATAAGGTGTATCAATGATCAAATGGATGAATTAAATAAATAATAATGAATCACAGTCATGTAATCATTGGAACATAAAAAATATATAAAACATGTCATACGCATAAACCAAGGCCCACTAATAAAAAAAACATGGTGGATAGAATATCATAATATATTTGGTTTACTCCCTAATATAATACATATCAACTCATGATATATAAATATTACCCAATTCATTAGAACATAATCTTGGTGAATAAGTCATAACATTTATATTCATATGTTTTCCATATAAGGGAAACAACAATAAGTAATAATCTTAAGAAATACCTATATAAAGTAATGTGTTACTTGTTATTTTCTCAAAGAAAATTCAATGGATATTTCAAAATGATTCCAATGATAGGAAGAAATTAAATATTTTTTATGTTAATATTGTAATTAATAATCATGAATATGAAATATAGTGTTAATTTTTGTACACATTCATTATAAGGGTAAGATAATTTGGTATAGAAATAAACCTTTCAAGGAACATGTTATTAAGAAATTATTTCAAGACTTTCATTGAATGTAATAATAAGGAATTATATTTGGAACCAGAGGTAAACTAAAATGGTAAAACATAAAATTGGTCTTATTTTTTTAAATCAAGAAAGGGTAAAATACAATATGAATTGTTTCATGAATGTATTAATGGATATAAAAGATCCACATAATCAGGTTTGATTTTAATGTAGGTATTGAGTAATGAACATAAGGCACATATAACAAATTATAACAAAGGGATAATGAGATATTTGTATATGTAAGAGACGTAAATATAGAATTTATAGTCATTAAATTAAATTTAAATAGTGATATAAGGGTAGGTAGAGAGAAAAAATCATTGCCTGAAGAAATGATGGTGGATGGGATAATTCCCTTTATTGGACTGAAATGTATATGTGGATGAAAAAATAAAAGAGGAGGTGAAATAGGTGTTTTAAAAAATTATTTTTTATACTTATAGTAATCTTATATTAATATAATTAAACTAATAATATTCAATAATGTCTTTGTATTTAAAAAAAAATTGGATAGGGCCCTATGTTTTATGGATAAAGTATCATAATCAGTAGGATATGATAATTATTTCATATATTGTAATTGAAATTAATCTTATTCACAGTAAGAAATCAATTGAATCAGAGTAAGTGTAACATGGATCATAATCACAGTTGTTATGATAAATTGAGTTAAACAATTAATGATTATAATATAAATCATATAAAATCATATTGAGTAAATGAAGTGATCATAATCCTATAAATCGTAAGTATAAAGATCATAATCATAGAATGAAGAATAGAAAAACTCATATATAAAATGCTTCAATTTATATTATAATATAGTGGAAATGTAAAACAACAAAATGATAAAATTATTTTAACCCACATATGAGGGTATCTAATAAACATTGATAGAGGTCCCTTGATTTATAATTTAATGCAAGTCTATCTTACCCACACCAGGGTAAGACCTTGATACGATGACCAAAATCTGCCTTTCTATCCACAAAAGACCTCAATAAAGAAGGTGATCAGTGCCTCTATCTTCATATCCCTAGAATACCCTGATCTACAAAAGATCAACAAAACTGGTTTCCCATCCATGAAATCCCTTAATTGTAATCACAATGATCAGAATCTCATGAAACAAAACAAAGACTCTTGAGAGTCATAAGTAAATGGAACAAATAGTTCACAACTTGTAAACTTAATGGTTCTCACACATAGTATCTATTTAGAGGATCTCTTTTTATAATTTCAAAAACTAGCAACAACCTGGGCTGATTCAAATAATCTGGTATTTATAGGTATTTTTTCCAACAATCATCTTGTTCTCAAATGGTCAAATTTTATCCTCAATTTTCAAAGAGAAATAGATATCTATCACTCCAAAAGTCATCTTATAAATGATATAATGACATAATTTTAAATTCATATTAAAGGAGAATACCTGAAATCATTTTGATTAAAATTTATTACTCTCATTTCAATAATAATTTTATTGATATGAAAAACTAAATGAAAAAGGGCATGATGTTTTTTGTTATGAGAGTCAGTACAATTTATATTGTAACAAAAATATTGTTTTTACAAAAACTGGAAAGTGGTTTTGATAAAAACCATATTTGGTGTGTATGATATAAATTGTATCTAGGCTCAATATGATAATCATGGAATGAATCATTTCGGTAAAACTCATGAGTATAATTATTTTCATAAGTATATGAAAAAAATGATAAAATATAAATAAAAAAGAATTAATGAAAGTATGGAAAATTTATATATGATTATATTCATAATCTTATTTAATATAAAATATTTAGTAATTAGATTTTTTTAAAGAGTGTGTGGTTTAAAAAATAAAATTTATAAAGAATTCAAAAGAAGACATTTGACTCAACAATCTCCCCCTTTTTGGAAAGCACAAACCATAACTCTAAAATTGAAAATTACAATGTCAAAATTGAGTCAATTTATTTAAATAACTATCGTATTTATAAGTAAACACTTATAAATATCCTTTATTGAGTTTTAAAACTCTTCTAAATAAGCTTTTGAATACAACTAACACCCCCTTAGGATAACTCCCTAGGGATCATATACTTTTTTTTAAAATTACCCCATACTAAAATCATTATCATTATATTATTATAATTATTCTTATCATCCACCTTTCAAATACATTATCCCATTTATAAATCATTCTCTTCCTTTGTGATTTACAAAAAGGAATAGGGAAGGTCTTATAAAACATGAAAATATGTTAGAGAGAATAAAATACATAATGTAATAAATAATTTGATCACCTAGAATAAGTAAAAGAGCATTCATCCAAAAAAATTAAAACATTCAATCAAAATGATTGTTCATGTCAAAGTCTTTCATTTATGTTTCAAATACAACAACTGTTCAAAAAAATTATTTCTTATACTTTTCCTTCTCCTAATTTAAGATATTTAAGATAGTGTATTCATTTTAATGAATTTTTTCCTGTAATCTATCATCTGATTAAGATATTTCTCCTGAGACCAAAAAATTGATTCTTGTTCTTCAAAAAAATGGTCCTAGGTAAAAATATTTTCCTATTGTGATTTTATATTTTCTTATAATGTATGAATCTTGACTTCTTGGGAATTTATTTTTGATCCTGAACATCAAATTTATTAACCGTCTAGACATTTTTATTTTTCAAATCGATTAAATAATTTTTGTAAAAAATTAATCATGAGGCTTATGGTTGAATAACCTTCAGCTTCATTTCAATATCTTTGAATTTGTTGGATTGTCCACATATGGGATTATTAAATCTTTCTCTTTTCGATTTGTATCATTGAAAAATTTTTTGAATGAAACTATGACTTCACTCACAAGACATATAATATCTTAAATTGAATCTTCATAATGATTTAAATTTGAATCATATTTTTATGACCACTTCGCCACATTATTTCAATCCTTTATTTTTTATTTTTCAATTTCATCAATAAATTTGAAATTAGAATTAGGAATTATTTGTATTTTATTTAGATGAGTGATTGAGTCAGATATTTTATTTTGGTTATCCATAACCAAATCAATTTTTCCTTAAATCATTGAGATATATGTAATTTTATTTTCAATTATATTTAATGCTTAAACAATGTACTAATACTTTTTAAATGAAATTTTATTTTTTGAATCATTATCTTAATTATAATCAGAAATTTCTCTTGAATGAATTATAACATCATCTTCATTCAATTCATGGTTATGATCTATATTGGTCTTGGTCTCTTTATTTTTATCTGGGATATGGGTGAATTTCTCTGGTTGGATTCCTTGAGTGGATTTTGTTTGAAAATTCTACTCATGGGAAATGTAATTTTTTGTAATTATCTTCCAAATATCTTATTTGTATTCTATTATATTGTGATTATCTTCCTTAAAAACATCCATATCTTTTTCATGTTCCCATTCATTCTTATCTTCTTTATATTCTTTCTTATTCTTTTTCTTATTTCTCTTTTTCTTCTCCTATTTTTAATTTATTTTTTCCTCTTCACAAATATACTCATCTATATCTATCATTAAATTATATTTAGGTTTTTCAAAGAATTATTTCTTAGTATCCTTTGGTGGAAATGAGTATTTAACCAATTGTTTCTTCTTCTTTCCCTTAACTTTCATAGTGGGAGTGACGATTTATTCTTGAATTTCTTCCCATATATTAATTCCAACACCCTAATTTTCAATAATTTTCCAAAACTATTCAATATTTAAAAATTATAAAAAATCAACCTATTTTTATTATTTTCTTTTTTAACAACATCTTGAGTATATATTTTTTCATCTAGGGATTTTGCTAGATCAAGACCAAATTGTGGGTCTCCTTATCTTCTGTCAACATTTTTTCCACTAAGCATCAGCTTCATCACTATAAATTTTCATCTTCTTTTTTTTAAGGAAGAATCAAACTTGGCACTCTTTTCTTTATTATAAATAATTGGCAGTGATTATTTTGGAATACTCTGACTTCCTCCAACTGTTTATTTTGAAGCATTAGATTAAATATCTTTAAAAATGCATTGATTTTAAATCGAAATAAAATGTGTATCTCTTTATAATATCATTACTATTCCAAGGGACATTCAAATTTTTCAGCACTGACTAGAGTGTAAGATTACAGGAATTCAAACTTTTAAAAACCAACTTACTCAAAATGATTGGAAACATAATAATTTGAGACTTAATTTCTCCTAAATTAAGATTATTAACGGTTTCGAAAATATAACCTATAGGGTTATATTTCCTCATATTAACCAAATGATCAATGATGAAGACATAACAAATATTGATGTATTATTTTTCACCATTCCTAGGAATTAGAAATTCTTACATCCAGAGTGTTGTAAGACAATTTTTCACTAAAAGATGAGTATTTTTCCTTTTATCTTCATGAATATAAAATATATATTACTTGGATATTTCTTTATTAATGATTCCTTTTACTTTTTTCGCCTTGTGAGAAGGAAAAAAAATACTTTCCTTCTGATGGTACACTGGGAAATTGTGTGTCTTGACTTGCTAATGTAGTAATATCTCTATTATACATTGAAAAGGTTACTTTTAAATCCCTATCAACATTCATAGTACTATAAAATTTCATGACATCATAAACTATAATAGGATCATGATGAGTTTTGGGTTTCTCTAACAAATTGATTTCTATCCATAGAATTGAATAATTGTTATGTAAAAGAATAATACTTATCATAAAACACTCTAGTGACTATCCTTTATCTAAAAGCATCATATTGGAGAAATATTTTAGGGAAATAAGAACCTTCACATTCTAAAACATGGTTTGCGAGGTTTCAATTGTTTCTGACATGAGTATGATGAAAAACATTGGGCATGAAAAACATCAGACTCGTCTGTGTGAAAGGGTGGAAGAGGCTCAGTGAAAATTAGAGATAACTGATGTGGGACAGGATAGAGGTCCCTTTATATATGAGAAGAAATATAATTTTTGAACATGTACAGATCAGATTAGATCAAATAGATCAAACAATTGAAAATATTTTAACTCTTGAGGTATTTATTAAAATAAAAAAAACAAATATCATATTCATTATGAATCTGATAATGTTTTAAAATAAATTTATATACCAACAAAAAAAAAATGAATTTAAAAATTGTAAGGTATGAAATCATACCTTTCGGAGTATTAGAATATATATGTTTGTTTTAATATTTTGTTATTTGAAAAAAATTGACTAAAAAATAATTTTATTATGAAAAGGTCTTTGAATGAATAATTTTAGTATAATTATTTCCAAGTATGAAAAATTTGAGTGTGAAAATTTAAGAGTACACAATTTTTTGAATATGAAAATTTCTGATTATAAAAATGTATGTTTCTGAAACATTATGAGTACAAAAAAATATGAGTATGAAATATATGGGAATGAAAAAAAATTAGTATAAAAATTTATAAGTATGAAAAATTTCTGATTCTGACAAATTTTGGAGTACAAAAAATTAATCAATAAAGAAAATAATAAAAATTTAAAAATATGTACTTATCCTAAGAAAAATAAGTATCTTATTATAAAAATATGTTTAAATAAGAAGTAGATATGAAATACTACTTTATAATTATCATTCAGATCTTCTGTTTGATTTATTCAAATCTATTGAAAGGTAGTGGTATTGTAAAAATATCATCAAGTTGTTCTTTCATTTCGATTAACTATAAAATGATATCATCTTTTAGTGTGTGATCCCTATGAAAGTGATGCCTAATATCTATGTATTTTTCATGTGAATTATGTAAAGGGTATTTAATTAAATCTATGGAACTAGTGTTATCACATAGTATTTAAGTTTTTGTAAAACCCATTCCATAATCAGTGAGTGTGTGATGCATCCACAACATTTGAGAAGAAAAACTTCCAGCAGCCATATATTCAGATTTTGTAGTGGACACTGCTACTATGTTTTGTTTCTTAAAAGAAAAAAACAATAAATTACCTAATAATTGACATGTTACCAACTTAATTTTTATATCTATTATAAAACCACAAAATTCATCATCCAAAAATATTTTTAATTCAAAATCATCTCAATAAGAATATAAAATACTAAAATCCATGGTTCCCTTTAAATAAGAAAAATTATTTTATAGATTTTAAATTGGATTACCTTGGATTTTCTTGATATCTTCCACATAAGAATAACGAAAACATTAAGTTGGGTTTACTAGCTAACAAGTATAGTTAAAAACTGATCATATCCCTAAATTTTGTTTGATTTACTAGTTTTACAGCTTCATCATGTTCAAGAGTATTTGAAATACCAATTTGAAGTACTATTACTCTTAGTACTATCATTTCCATACATTTTTAAAGAACATTAATATACTAATGTTGGGATATATAATTATCTATTGGTTATTAAGATATTTGAAATCCAAAAAAAATGTTAACTCCCTCACCATACTCATTTGAAACTTATATTTCATAAGATTCGCAAAAGAATATGTTAAACATTGCTAAGTTGATCCAAATATTTTGTAATCAATATAAATTTGAACCATAAAAACATTTTTTTCTTTATTTATTAAAATATTTGGATAAAAAAATTCTTTAACCAAATTATTTTATAATAAAAAACATGTAAGTCTATCATACCGGGATTTAGGGGTTTGTTTATGTCTATATAAATCATTTGTATGTCTAAATAAAAATTAGGATATTTTGTATCTTCAAAACCAGGAGGTCGTTCAAAAAAATCCTCTTGAAAATATATGTTAAATAAAATAACACTTAACATTAATTGGAAAAATATTAAAATTAAATAATAATTAAAATGATAAAACAATTTGAATAGATTGAAGTCTACAAACTGAAGAATAGGTTTCTTCATGATCTATTACCTCTTATTTATTATAACCTTTTTTAATTATTCCTACTACATTTAAAACAATGATTCCATTTTCATCACATTTTTATTTGAAACCCCTTTTTACTCCAATTATAGAGTTTTTATTTAGGTCATTAAATCATGGTCCAGAATATTTTCCATTCAAAATCATTTAGTTCATTTTTCATTTATTTAATCCAATAATCATCACCTAAAGCCTCATTAGAAATTTTAGGTTATAATTGAGAAAGAAATTCTATATGTTCAACTTTATTTCTCAAAGAACGTGAAGTCTTTATAGGTTGATTCACCTAACCGATGATACTATCACTAGGATTATTCTTAATAAATAACTGATTTGGGTTTTTTAAAACATGTTCATCAATATAGGGTAGAAAATCATCTGGATTGAATACATTAGAAACAATTTCATTAGTGTAATCCTAATTAGAAAAATATTCTATAAAATTTTGATAATCAGATTTAGAAAACATATCATAATATATAGGTTGGTATTGTTTCAAAAAAGGATTAGTTTCATTAAATTTAACTTTTACTGTTTCATAAACATTACAAGTGTTTTTATTGAAAAAACTATATGACTTAGAAGTAGTGGAATGGCCTATGAATATGATTTCATCAAGTTTGGGTGTGAATTTTTGAAAATTATTTTTTGTATTCAAAATAGTTACTTTGGATTAAAATACATTAAAGTATGAAAATTTTGGTTTTTAGAATTTCCATTACTCGTATACTGTTTTATTAAGAAATTGTCTAATTGAAACTCAATTTATAGTATACAAATAAGTAATCGCGACTTCAGTCCAATAGTTTTTAGAAATTTATAATTCACTTAACATGGTTCTTGTTATCTCCTGAAGAATTAAATTTCTTCTTCCAACAACACCATTTTTCTGATGAGTTATAAGAGCTAAAAAGTTATGGCTACTGCCTTTATTACTGGAGAAAGATTCAAAATCAGAATTTACAAATTCACCACCATGATCACTATGTATAGTTGTTAATGAAATGTTTTTTTTTCATTTTTGACTATAGTTAAAAAAGTTTTAAAATAATAATAGGCTTCATATTATTTTCTATAAAATAGTTCTATATATATCTTATGTAATAATCAATTAAAAAATACATAGTATTTTCCTCCAATACTTCTATTTGTGTAGGAACAAATAATTCAGTGTGCACTGACTGTAAATCATCAGTCATTGAGACTTCACTAATCGATTTAAATCAAGGGTTATGTTTCATTCTAGAATTCCAAGGGTCATAGATGTTTGAATAACCATATCTATGTTCTTGTATATCCTTAACAATTCATTTCTTATAAATCTACTTTATGTTTGAGAAATGGCCTTTTCAGATAACTAAATATTGAATATATTTAAGTAACTTTTTTATTCCAATAACCTCAACATTGACATTTTTTTCAAAATAGTTCATTTTTAGGAAAAAATAATTCTTACTAAAAATATGATTGGAATAAGAATAACCAATTCTATAACTATTCCTATGAGGATGATTATTTTATCCATCTTAACAATACCTTCATTTTTAGATGTTAAATTTGATAAGTGTTTCTTTAAATAAACAATTTTAGAATTTAGTTTTACATGTAAATTCTTATACACATTAGTATTTGTTTCAAAAGTGAGTTTTTTTCTAATCAATTATTCTTATAAATTACTTTTTTAAAATATTTATAAAGATTATTCTTATTAGAACTAGATTCCTCAATGTTTTTAGTAATGGAAAAAAATTAAAAAGTTTAATTATCATGAACTTTTTATAAATATGATACTTATTTTTTCAAAAAAAATATTCTATCATTTTCATTTTCATTTTTTGTACCTACTTTACACTTTTCATATTCATGAAACATTAAAAATATCGAAAATTAATCACATTAAAGTAATATAATATTATCACTAAGTGAAGAGTATTATTTATCAGATGAAATATACTTCTTTTCAATAAGTTAATGTGCATTTAGAGACATATTTTTTATATAATCTTAAGTGTGTACCTTACTATAATACGTTGACATTCATAAGGTATTATGGAATAGAGACTAATATTAATTTTCCTATAATTTTCATTGTTTGAGGATTCATTAGAATAATATCGTCCACTAAAAATCCATGGGTCCTTAGATTTCAATAATTTCTTTCTTTTAGGCTTGTAATACGTTTATGATTTCTATTAGAATGTATTTCCTTTTTAACTTTTATTTTAAGTTTTTGACAATCGATTCATATGTTTCCAACTCTTTAAAATTCGTAAAAAGTAACTTCATATCATTCGTATCATTCCTTTCTTTGTTAATTTTCTTATAATAGTACTGGAAATACTTTTTACTAATAATCTAGTTCATTCTACGAGCACGATTGGATAAATCATTATCAAAATATTATGAATCACATTAATCTTATTGAAAAATTACCTTCTTTGACATTTTTTATTTAATAACCTTTTAAAGGATCTGTACATTCATTTGATTTTAAGTATATGTAAAAGAAACACCATATTTTTTATTTTTAACTCTCTCAGCATCTATTTTTATCCTACATTTATACTATTAGATATTTTCAAATTAATCATCAAGTGTATAATTTTTAATCTTCTAGGATTCATTAAATATTGTTCTCTTTGATTCCCATTAATTTGGAATGATATGTATAATATTTTCCACAAGTATATAATCATATAATTCCCCCCATAACATGTAATCTATTAACAATTTTCATGGACCTTTGACGTACCTTAACAAAAATTTCTCCATAATGAAACTCAAAAGCATGGTAATCTTCTCAGAGTATTTGTATTTGGGTTTCAACTACCTTTGATGTTTCAAAATGAGTGATTCATAACTTCTTCCAAATATGGTTGGCTTCTTTACATGTGGAAATAAACAATATATATTTGTATTAATTGAAAAAATTAAAGTATCTCATACCTTATAACTAAATTGATATTGTTTTTTCTATTGACTAGTAATTTTTATAACTTCTTTTTTAGGATTTTTATAGTCACCAGTCATCATAAAAATGTAATCAAATCCTTTCTAATCACCAAATTATTCATTCTGTCTCTCCGAAATTCATAATCTATGGTACAAAAAATTAGTGGTCTTGTGGGATTTAGTTTTCTATTTTACTTATTCTTAGTTATTCCATATTTAAAACAATTAAAAATTATTTTTCCAAAATACACATTATTGTAACTAGTATTTTTCAAAAAAATTATAAAATAAATAAAAATAACATGAAAAAGAGAATGAAATAATCTAAAAAATGGAATCTTCCTCTAATACCAAATGCGAGTATCATTAATACAAAAACTTGGCTCTGATACCAATTTTTGGATCAAAATTTATATGTAGATCACTAAATACAATAGGTGGGTGAATTGTAAGTTAAAAACATTATTTTTTATACTTTGAGGAAACATTGTTTAATAGAAATAAACTAGTCGTATTCATAAACCTCTTTTTTATTTAATCAATAATTAAATAGGGACCTATGTCCAATTGAAAATGTATCATAATCGGTAGGTTATGATAAGTATTCCATAGGTCATAATTGGAATATGAGCCTTAGCCCAGTTGGTGAGGACTCAACAATTGCATCCAAGAGACCTGAGATCAAAACCAAGCTGAGGGATAATTTTTGGGTTACAATAGAAGTATTTTAGTGGGGACTGTAGAAGTTACTATTTTATATTGTAGTAGTTGGAACTATTCACCCCTTTGGGCCATCAGACCTTTGGTTTGGTTTTCGGTCCCTTAAAGGCCTTCGGGCCACCAAAGGCCTTCAGACTAGTAAGGATTTCAAGACACCACAAGGCCTTTAGGACACCTCAAGGACTTTGGGACACCACAAGGTCTTCAGTAACATAATAAATGTAGTTACCCCAGAAAGAATCTACAAAAGGAACATCAATAGAAGAGGATTCATAGAAGGCACACTAACCAGAGAAAAACCAACAGATTTGGAAGAAATAGGGGTATGAAAACACCACAGGGACAAGCCTATGCTTTCATGGAAATCTTATCTAGATGACCATGAAATGGTGGGGAGCTACCATCATGATGCATATGATGGGAAGGGGAAGTTCCTTGTAGTTATATTTTGGTTGAATTTTCTAAGACATTTAGGTCATGTAATGTCTCATAAGACTATGGGATATGTAATCCCTAAGAATACTAGCCTTGTAAGGGTTCCCCCATCCATTTAAAGGGAGAGGGTTATCAAAAATAAAACAAAAAATAAGTCTTTGGGACATTTGGGCAAAGGAAATAATTGAAATTAATCATATTCAATGTAATAAATAGATTTAATCAGAGTAAACATATTATGGATCATACTCACAATGGTTACGATAAATAGGGTGAAAGAATTAATGATTTTATTATAAAGTGTACATAATTGTATTATGTAAACAAAGTGATCATAATTACATAAATTGTTATTACAAATATCATAATCACAAAATAGAGAATTGAAAAATTAATATATAAAATGATTCACTTTCTATCACAATACAAAAAAATGTAAAATAATTAAATGAATAAAATTATGGTATATTTGGGTGGTTCTCTTCAAGATGAACCCTATTCATGGTTCCCTCCTCCCCATTATGTATGCATAAACTATGACAGTCCTTCCCCCACTAATGGGGGAGGGACCCTCGTCGTCCACTTAAATGAGTGACTTCCTCGTTAATCCCCTTTTCGAATCATGATTTCATCACCCCATTACCTCAAGTCCCACTCGGACAAAAAAGTTTCAGAGTCTCTTGATGGGTTCCCTAACCTAAAGTTATCATCTATAGAGTTCATGGAATCTTAAAATCATATGAAGCATACCTTGGTTTCTACATTTAATTAGAAACTTCCTTTAGTTGACTCATTTAATAGGCTTGTCTTTGGCTCTTGGGATTTGTAGGATAAGTAAAAGTGGGTCTTTTTGATAATTTCCACATTATGATTCTATTTTCCTCGGAGAAGGATCTCTTCATGTCCTAGTAAAGTTCACCTCACAGCTTCAACGGTTTCAAATTTCTCCTATTTTGGGGGTCATTCTATTTGCTTGTTAAGCATGATACTCTTACTATGGAGACATGGGTATGATTTCCCCATACCCCCCTTCCATTTCAGAATCCTTCTTTTATTTGTATTCTAGGGAATCTTATTGGTAGATATATGTGTTCACATCGTCGAACTCAATACCTTTGTCACCCTATCAGTCCTTGAGTCTATGTTGAAATGTATGTATCAAGAGTTTTATTCGAGTATATGTGGATTACTATGGGCGAGGAATATCATTGGAAGCAATGTGTGGTCTATGAAACCTATAATAATTTCAATTATGGATGAAAGAGTTTGGGAAACTCGTTGGACTACTATCATAGGGTTTCAATGTCTACTTTGAAGATGTGAAATGGTAGCAAAAAGAAGCCTCAGGAACCTGTTGAGGCAGATATATTGGAGAAGAGGTCTACTGTGTTGGATGATAAAGTGGGAGGGTGGATTTCTATGGTTGTTTGTGAATATAAGAGATGTGATCCATAAGTCCAGTAGTTCGTGATGTGAAAAATGAGGCTGGGTCTGGCCGAGAATCCCGATCTCAGTCGCATTTGAAGAAGGCACTAGTTCCTTAGGACAACCCAACAGTTAATAATGTTTTTAGTAGGTTGATAATGGAACTATCTAAACCTCCCGCTTCGCTACACCATAATGATAGTATGAGGTAGGATGGTTTGGTTCACTAGGATGTGGTTATACTGTGAAACAATGGGATTGGGAGTAAAGATATTGTGGTCCAGATGGTAGATGGTGAAGAGAATGTTCATACGATGGTGTTTGGGTCGAGTAGTGGTGTTTTTAGAAAGGTATTTAGGGGCCTGCTATGTAGGTGATATATCAAAACGGTGATGGGAAAGCAGTTGGTTCTAATTGAAGGTATCATCCCTCAATTAATTTGAGCAAAAGATATGAATGGATTACAGAGGTATGCTTGAGATCGGGCCTTACTAACTTATCTGAGGTTGTCTGGGGATGTATGAATGAATGTAATGAAGTTTAACACAACCATTCGGTAGGAAAAGATTAAATCCCAAAGAGTAATAGGAGTAATATGAGGATGAAGGGTAGGAAGGATTACTCTTCTATACCACCTCGTATGGAGACCAGATCTTCTAGGAAGGTAAACATAAAAAATGAAGAGGATTTGAGCCATCAGAGACCAGGGGTCTGGGGTGATCAAACCTTGAAATTATTATTAATCTCTAATGAAAAAGTGATAGAGAAAGACTCTCAACTTAATGCTTCTAAAGAGGAAGCAGCTAAAATCATGGGAATGTCTTTAAGGGTGACCCTTAAGGAGGATAAGTGTGATTGGGTTGAAAAAATACCTAATTATTATTTAGGGTTTCAACAAATGGAAGAATATCATTGAAGAGTATATAAATTCTTGGGACTGGATTTCCTCAAGGTTTCAAAATCTTGTGATGGAGGTACCAAGAATCAAAATAATATCTATCTCATGAAAATTATTTATGTAAATGGATTCTGATAATCTTAAATTACTCTTTAAGGACCCTAGTTAAAATTGATGCCAGTTGGTGCTTGGTTTGGTTGGTTTTCTTATTTGGTTTCAGTCTGCTTTTGGACCAGTTATTAGTGTGTGATTGGAAGTAAAGTTTGGTGCGATGCATCCATCTTTTTTACTTGGATCTACTTCATATTTGTTTCATAGAATGATCCCTACAACTATGAATTCCATTTGGATTTGGAATTCTGAGTGGTTATGGATATCCCATCGGTTCTGAGCCTGTGAATCCTTGTGTGGGATAGCTAGATGAATTGTCATGCATTGGTGAGGGTATGTAGAAACTAGGTAGTTGCTGGGGATAGGAAGATCTTGTATTTTTATTTCTATTTTTTCTATTATGGTTATATTTGGTTTTAATTATGTACATTGTGGTTTTTCACATTCCCCTTAAAAGTGTTTTGATAAAAATAATATAAATTTTCAGTCAGTCAGAATACGATTAGTTTAACTCAAAGTTAAGGGTATCTAATAACCTTTGATATAAGTCCCTTGATTTTTCACATTCATGAAATTCTCTCTTACCGACACTAGGGTAACCCATCGATATGATAATTAGACTTTATCTTTTATCCCCTGAATTTCCTCGAACAAGTATGAGAGTAGTGTCTCTATCTTCCAATCCTTGGAATCCCTTTATCTACAAAATATCAGTACAAGTGTCTTGTTATCCATGAAATCCATCTGTGGTAATCACAAAGACCAGTGTGCCATGAAGCAAAATGAAAACTATTGAGAGTCACAAGTAAATGGAACAAGAATATCATGAATTGAAAACTTGAAGGTTTTAAAACGTAGAAGAAATTTAACATATCTCTCTTAAAGTGTCGAAATTCCATATAAAAAAATGTTATCTTTCAAATGATTTGGTATTTAAAAAATTTTGTCCCAACAACCATCTTGGTATCCAATGGTCATATTTTCTCCTGAAATCAAAGAGGCAATTGGACTCTTAGAACTCCATTGGTAATTTTATATATGAAACAATTACATCATTTTAAATTCTTATTGAAACAAAATACACAGAATCTTTATGATTTAATTATTTTATTTTCATTACGATGTACTTTTTTCATATGAAAAAATAAGTGATAATGGGTCCTTTGATTTTCACTATGATAGTCAGTACAATTTGAATTGTTAAAAAAATATTTTTAGTTAAAAAATGGGATAGTGTGTACGATATAATTTTTATTCCTTGTGTATGATAAAACTTTTATCCATACACATTATGATAATCATGGAATGAATCTTTTCTACAAAACTTGTGATTATTATTATTATTTTTAGGCATATGAGAAAATATTTTTGAGAAAATATGAATAAAAATAACCCAATGAAAGTATGGTAAAATGATATATGATTCTATTCATAAACCTATTGAATATAAAGGAGTTAGTAAATAGATATTTAATAAAGATTTTGGTATTTCCAAAACAAAAGGAATAGAGAAGTCAAAAGAAGACTTTTGAGTCAACACCCTTACCTTGGGTCCTTGACTCAACCAGTACGATCCATTAAATTTAGGAATAATAAAATTAAATATATTAAATAATCTATTAAGAAATTTTTAATATGTATTTTTTTTAATGTTATCATATATTTATTTAAAATTATTTTATAAGGCATTTTATTTATCTCTACTCTCCTATGTGTGTTTGTTCCACGTTTTTAAAGATTCCTTAGTTTGTGCATAACTACAAGTGATCTTATAATATTAGAATAAAAAAATAAAAATAAAAATATATTAATGTCAATAAATATGTTTGAAGGGTCACAAATATTTATATTTATTCTGAAATTGGCTTGATTCATTTAGTATAAACATTATCATTATATGGTTAGTTCATTTTTTCATATTTTTCTTCCATCATGTTGTAGTTTCATTTTATTTAAATAAATTATTTATAATAAATTCTATAACATGAAATAAGTTATAATATACGTTTTATCATCATATTTTACTATAAAATTATTCCTATAACTATCCATGAATGCATGGCGGAAAATGAAGTAATGTTGTTCATGAAGCAGATGAACCCACCATTATATGAAAAATAACTTTTTCAGTATTAAATGAAAAGGGGTTTGATAATTTATATTAAATTAATAAAATAAAATTATAGTATATTTATTAAAATTGTTTAATCAATTCATGTTCTACAGAATACTTGAGGAAGAGTTATAAGAAGAGAATATTAATGTATATTTCATTTTGAAACACTACCTCTTTGGATGTCCTCTCTTGGAAGACACGATAAGAAACAATGGTATGGTCTTTTGGTAAGTCTAGAACTTGTTGGAAGTGCGAGGGGGTTTGTGAGAGATTTATATGGAATATAGAAAACCTAATAATTTTACTATGTGTGTGGAGAAGGGGTGGTGAGTGGTGGTATTTATAAATGAATGAGAAGAGTGTTTTAGAATATAATATTGATTCATTTTTTATTATTTATCAACAATACCAATAATTTTGATTCTTCTAAAAATATTTAGTAATTAGTACAAGTAATTTTTATATAATGTATGCTTACAAAATCAATTAATAAATAATTCATGTATTTAACATATAATGTTAAATATCATATTTTGTCGTATGTCACTATTCACAAAAAAAATCAACTATTTTAGAAAAATACCAATAATTAACCCTAACCATTTTTTGATGTCTAGACGAAAAAAATGAAATCCATTTTTTGAAAATAGGTTTCTACATATGAGTAATTGTATTTTGAAATTTAATGATTATTTATTTTAAAAACACTAATTTTAATGTCATGATCAATTATCTTACCCATTAAAAAAATATTTAAAGTCAAATAATATTATATTATAATAATATTATAACATGTTTCTATTTTATTAGCCTATTTTTTAAATTAAATATTAATTTAAATTTTATATTCATCATGAAAATGTAAATAAAACCTAAGTGTTTTCCAAAAACCAAACAATTATTTTATCCTTTTACAAACATGTATTTATTTGTATCATGATGTAATTTATATATATATTAATTTTAAAATAAAACTAAATATTATTTCATTATAAAATAGGTTTGATTACTATTATAATGGTCATTTTTTACTAACGACTAGATTCTTATTCCAATGATCAGATTACTATTCCAACAGTCATATTTGTAACCGCCATATCTATTCTTTACACTCAATAAGTACCTCAGATTTTACACATTATTTATTTACATCCATTATCTCTCAATGTTATATGTATATTAAGTTTTTAATTACTATTTATTTACTAATATTCTAATTTATTTCTACATGGTTTCTTCATTACAGTGATCACTCTAGAGGTCAAGCAATTAAAAATAATTATATTATAGTTACATTAAAATGTAATTTTTGTCTCCTTGTATCATATTTAATCCCTATTTCTATATTTATTTTCTATATTTAATTTTTTTATGTTAATATAATTAAATTTAATTGCTTCTATCATGTGGTGAATGACATTTATTTAATAATATATAACTAAATATGAAACATTTATATAATCATAATAAAAAATTATCTAATAAGATTGTGGGTCATTACACAATAATATGGGTATAAATTTAGTTTGAAAATAAAATTAAATAGTATGAAATGTGATTTTAGATACACATAGTTTGTGTATTTCTAAGGATTATTCTCATTAGAAATAAGTAGAACTTACCTAATGTCTAAGATTACTGTCCAAAAATATATCAAGGAACCAATTGAGAAAACATTAGTGTATAAAATTAAGCATTATTCTTATATGTTTTACAATGAAATATAATATATTTCTTAATTGAAATCATATCCTGAAATACGGATTTATATTCTGTTACCATGTATGCTTAATTAATATTTCATTGATTTTTCTGAAATAAACATTATCGTAAACTACCATGGTCATGGATTTTTTTTACACTTTTTATCAATAATAGGGTAATATATATAAATATATATAATTAAATAATAAGTGTATACCCATTCATTTACTATAAATTTAATGTCATATCACATATGAAGCACCAAACATATTCAACCTCACTACGAGAATACGTCACTATGGTTTTCAATAATAAATAAATGTGATTCCTGATACACACTAATAATGATCTCAAGAAAATTGTGTAATACAGATTATTTCATATAATAATATCCAATAAAATACATATAATAAGTAGAATTCCTATCAGCGAGGTTTTCCTCATGGCCTCTCTTCTTGAAGATTGCCAAGTGTGAACTATATGGTAAAAAATTATCAATTCTTATGATCTCCCAACACCTGATAGAAATAAATAATATGTGTCCCATTATATTTATGTATCTATAATATAAGATATATTATTTAAAAATATTTTCATGGAATACATACATTTTCATTATAGAATTGAACTGTGAAACCACTTTAGTAAAACAAACATCACAAGGACATTATCACTCTAATGATACATAAAAGAATAATCACTATGTGATATGAATAAATATGTTCTGGTGATTAAAAAAACAAAATTAGATGGTTTCATGGAACTAACTCCATCAATTAAGAGTTTAATATCTACAAACTTTGGATTGAGTTATATCACAATGGTTTTCCCCTCACAAATCCCATTTTGAACTTCAAATAGTGATGCATTAGAATTTTTTTTTGTGGGAAACATTCAAGCTCATAGAGATAAATATAAGATCAATTTTAGATAAATAAACACCCAAATCTATCAGAATTGATTATATCACAATTAGTTCATTCCCAAAGGTTTTGATGGGTTTTATAAATAAGTGGTTGAATGTTATCAAAGTGAAATTCTAAATGTAATAAATGATATATTTATATAAAATTATTTTATTATAAGTAATATTGTGAAAATTATTTTTAAGATAAATTAAAATTATAATCATTCATTTTTACAATTTTTATAATAAATAACTAATATATTTTAAATAGTTATTTAATGGTGTAAATATATTGTAATTAGTTATTACAAAAAAAACTTTTAAATTCTAAAATTGGATTCTTAAAACTATTAGTAGTTTTATTAAAGTAACAATTTTCATATTTACTTTTTTAATTTAGTAAAATGGTTTTAATTTGGATTCATCGCATCAAAATTCAATTACTGGGAAAAATATTTTTTGTGTAAAAATTTAATTTTTTTAGGTAAAAATTATGATGCTTTGATAATGAGGAAAATGAGGTAAATGGTTAAAATAACAGGTTAAGTGATGAAATATCTCTATACCTTATCACATAAATAAATTAATAAGTTAATTAATGTTCTATATTTTATATTAGTCTATTTTTATTCAAATATCCTAAAGAAAACCCAAACTTAACACAATATATATTGTAACATTATACAATAATATCCATTAGATCTCACAACAAAACACACCCTAGAACCTATAATTTTAATTTCCTTGGAGACTATATACATAAATAACTTATTTCCAAACGTATTCAAAATATGACACTTTAATATACCCCATGATAAAACCTTTTATCTATATCATATATAAAACTATTATTTATGACCTAGTGAATAGTTACATATGACAGAGTGGGAAAACATTCTCATTAAAGGTATACAAAAGAGATAACAATAAAAGATCATAATTGTGAATAAGGTGAAAATATTGGAATAATAACATATTCTAGTTAAATGGGAATAACATAAGATATTCATACCTAATAAAATATAGATAAAAAATCATGAATCATGGAATAAGGCTTTGGGCATAACCTAAGACATGAATAATAAGAATGTAGAAACAAGAGTCAATAATCATAAGCCATGAAATCATTAAATATAAGTAAGAATTTTTAATAAGTTTGTTAAACTATAATAAATGAAAATAAATCATTTCTTATTTCTTGGATCTGTAAAAACACCATTATTTCATAATAGATCTATCATCATTGTTGATTGGCATCAATCACTATTTCCATAAACATACTAGATAGTGTCCCATAGTGTTTTGGGTTCATTCCCCATTCTATTACATTCCATCTAATGATATATAACGTTTTAAAAAATTAATTAGAAAGATATATAATTCTAAAAACAACCATAAGGTAATTAAAACCATACATCTGTATACCACATGAACATAAAAACATTCATAATTACATTATACCTTAATTAACAAATGAAAATGAAATAGGTTTAATGAAAACATCCATAAGTAATTTTAATAATTAATCCAGAGAAAGAATTCATATTGTATCATTAGAAAATATCCCTAGTGAAAGAAATAAAAAAATATAGGATTTTTGACATAGAGGAAAAAAACAATTCTTAAAGATCATTAGAAAAATACTTCAAAAAATAAGAGGAAATAACTCTTACATATGATAACATTTATTTTAAAATAAGTTATATTATAAGAAATTGGGAAAAGAAATTAAATGGTAAATACATTAAAATTTTTAGAAGAAGCATTTATGTGTGAAAAGTATAATATATAGAGAAAATGATTTAATGTGGAAAATAATAAAAATTATGATTATTTTTTCTAATTTTTAATGGGACTCAATTTCAATAGAAAATGAATAACCTAAAAACCACTCAAAATATTCCTTTTAACTATTATAAAGAAATTAAATTACAATAGAAAAATATATTAATTATTTAATTAATTATTTATAATAACCTTCAAATAATAGTATAATCAATATGAATATGGAGGTGAAATATTTCTTTCTAAAAATATGTGATAAGGTCAGTTTAACTTAAAAGAATCCTCTAAATTGATTATAGAACCATAAGTAAGTAAAAAAGGTATAAAGGGATGTAAAAATTTAAAATAATAATATCAGAATAAAATATATGTTTTCAAATGGAGAGAAAATATAAATTTCATAAATATAAGTTTAATTATAGACAATCTAAAATTCAAAGTGATATTGGAAAAGAAACGCTTACTTGAGACATCCACTTGGTTAGACATATAATAACTCACATTATAATGAATATAGATTCATTATTCATAAGAATATTAACATTAAATATATTTATTTTATTTTATTTCATTAAATTATAATTCCTTATTACCCATATGTGAATTAATTTTAGTTAAAATGAATATTTGGGTGTTCATTGTTCTATTTTTTCCACACATGTTTCGGTTAAGAGATTATGATCCATTCTCATAGATAAAGAGTTCATCACATAAAAAATTTGATAATTATTTATAATTTGTGTTTTAAATATTTAAAAAGTCACATTATTGAACTGTTATATTTTATGATATGTTTCTCATTATATAAAATATTTTTTTTAGTTTTCTTTACATGCACTACCGAGTTTAAAGGAATTGTGTACACTATTGAATTATTATTTAGTGTGATATCTATCTCTTATACATTCTCATTTTTTGGTTAAATAGGGATATATAAATGATGAAAATTTATTTTTTCCATATTTATAAAATAAATTCATTGATTTTCATTTTATTATAAATTAAATTAATAGCATTAAAATGTAAAAAACATATGTCTTTATAAACAATTGTTTTCATGATGAAAATGTGTTTTTAAATTGGAAATTACAATTAATAGATATTGATGTATTATTTTTTATAAATTTTGGGATTGGATATTAATTAAAATAATTAACATTCATAAATCATTTCTCACATGAAAAACAAATGAAGGAAAACTTACCTTTATTCTTACGGATGCATTTTGTTAAAAACTGTTTTCTTGATTCTTGTGCACATATTTTAAAAATAATTTCTTAAATTTATTGAAATCTAATATTATAAAATAGATTCCATAGTTGGAATAATAAAAATTATTAATATTATTTAAAAAGTTAAACATCATTTTGTTATTTTTAAGAGTAACTAAGGTAAAAATAAATCACTACATTAAATGTTTAAAGTTAATAATAAGGGATTAAACTAAGGATATGAGGGTTTAATTTAACTAAAAAAATTTCTAAAACCTATATATGAATATATTTTGACTATAAATCATTTTATTTTTGAACTTGGGAAAAATTGGATCCACTTTCTCATGATAGTGGCTTTATTATATTTTAATATTCTTAACTAATACAAGTGTTCCACTCACCTCACTTATAAAAGAGAACCTCAAATAATATCTTATCCACACCACTTGATACAATTTTTTGAAACAAAAACATGCTAAAATAAATTATTAACTTCCGAAAATACCTATTATATGTTCTTATTCTTTTAAAATACCATCTCAAGTGACTATTTGAATATATTAAAAGAAGGTTTCTCAAAGAAGAGGTATATGTCTTTAAAAAATCATATTTATTTATTATTATACATCCTTTAAATATGTTATATGAATGAAAAAAAGTTAATATTCTAAAATAAAACAATATATTTTTTATTATAATAATGGGACAAAAATATTCCACCTTATTTCAATCAAATACAAAATGAAATTATCGCTCTAGAATATTTGTGGACTACCGTATCCACATTGTGATATGATTCATTTTCCATCACCATATTTCTTGGTTAGTTATTATGATAGATTTAATAGTTCTATATTATATATGTTGAAAAATTATAATTATTTAATTATAGGATCTTATCAACCTTTTTACCTTCTCATTTAGTGGAAAATTATTACATCTCCAGTGCATTTCTGTGGACTAGCACCCCCATAAAGAAATGTGATTCAATTCTCATTTCTACATTTAATTTATGGTAATAATGACCTATATAATTAATATATGTGATATTTAAGATATAATAATTATTCTATAAATTTTAATTAGTATTTAAATTTTTTTTTGTTTCATCCATCAAAAGGTAGAAACATCACTCGTGTGTACATGCGGACTAGCATCTCCATGAAGTGACGTAATTCTTTTTTATCGCTGCTTTATATGAATGGTTATAAAATAATATATAATAAATAAATATGAACAATTGGTAATGATTATTATTCTATATATTTTTAATCCGTGAATAAGGTGAAAGTACCAGAAACATCGACCTGATTCAAGAATAGAAAATGGACCAGTTTACCCTTGAACACCCATTTTTATGGAAGAATTTTTAATAAAAGAATATTTTTAAATTAAAAAGTAATGATAAATATTAATTTATGTATGAATAAGGTTCTATAATAGATTTATTATATATCTATATTAGTTATACTAGATGACTGAATGTGTATGAAGCAATATGAGACTTGAGATAATAGATTTATGTCATAATCTAATTTGTTTTTAGGATTTTTTATATTAAATTTATATTGAGAGAAATTATATAATTCTTATCCTTTAAAACCCATATATTTTCTTCCATTTTTTTATTTGTTGGGTTTTCCTATATTTCATTCATTTTTATCACTTTTTTACTTTAAATGGCCATAAAAAGGCTTATAAAAAAATAAAAACCTTATTTTTTATAATGGAGGAACATTCTCTTCCATGTTCATATTATATTTAAAAATATTCAATATCGTTTTCAATATTATCCAATTATCGAGTAAAATAACTTTTACACATCTTCTAATTGAAATAAAATGATTTAAAAAAATCTTTTTTTTCTTTTCTAAATGAGGTACATTTTATCTAAATGTTTTAGTTGAATCATTTTTTTATCATATACCACATAAATGGTTTTTTATACTATCATTAATACTAAATTATCTGAATATTCCGTTATATTTATTCATGGTTTTAAAAAAAATTGTTTTTTTCAAATATTCTAGAAATCATTAAATTTTAAATAGGTGATTTCTAAATGAGAAAGGTAGTTTCATTAAAGAAAATTTATTAATTTTTTAAATGCATTTCATCTAAGAAAACACCCTTTGATGTTACTTATGCTACATTGGGTACATGATTTAATTATCTTATACATATTTATTTTGTGGATGGTTACTGACTATTATGATGAAATATTGATAAAACCACTTTTCTTTTCAATTGGTTAGTAATTTATGAATTGATATGTGTTTTTATAAACTAGTGTTATACATATAAATGAAAGGCTAGGTCTGATTTAGAAAAAAAATTCATTGATAATTTGATAAGGATATCCCATGAGATGATGATTACACATATGGTAATTAATTTGAATAGTTATCTTCATATATTGATGTGTTTGTATTATTTCAACTAGTCATTCCCATAATAATATACACGGATATGATTTTGAATAGTTTTATTCAAATTTTGAAGTGTGAGTTTGATTTATTGTATCTATGATCACGAGATTATGACTATTGAATAATGATTACTTATTTAACACCCATATTAATAGTTCCTCTATATATGAAATGATGTTGGATCTTATGATCTATTATTTTCTAGGTATGAATCTTGTATGCTGAGAACAAGCACTTGATTTTTATCATAAACATAGGATCATCATAAGTAGTTATCCGATTGATATATCCCACGTTTTCCCTTACTAATAATATAAGATCATTTTTTCTTATGTTTTCATTCCTAGGGTTTTAATAGATTATTCTATATTTGATATGTATATAATAGAACTAATATGATGATATTTTTGGTGGATTTAGAAATTTTTTTAATAAATTAGATGATTATTTATCTATTCTCCAAAGAAACTAAACCTTAACAGTCATTGGTCTTGTATACTTGTGATATTTATTGAATAATAATTTAAAATAATGTATTATTTATGTATTTTATACTCAATTTTATTCACTCATGGTTATTGTGTGGAATATATAATGGTAATTCACATGTAACACTAACAAATTACATTTTTTGAATTTTTATTTGATAAAAAAATTGGTTTTAATAAGGAATAAAATTTAAAATATACTGCTAAAGAATGGAAAATTGATCTTAAATATAACTTTTATATATAATATTACCTCAATTTATGTTTTCTTATTCAATCATGATATGAATGTTATGACATCATTCATGTATGTGGGACAAACAGCCAAAACAAGAACATTATATAATGATTGAATGCATAATAACAAGCTATTGATTTAAATTAAGATATATTTCTTAGAAAACAAATGATTGGAATGTCTTTATTAAACTAATAAATCATAATCAAGAAGATGAGGTTGAAGAAGGTATCAATTAATGATTAAGGAGAGGATAAAAGTTTAATTTAATAATTTGATTTTACCTTAGATAACCTCTTATAAATGAGTTGTTTTGGGGATTCTTGAGAGATTGTTTTTAAGGAGATATGTTTTCATGAATTCAGGATAAATTCTCAAGATATTTATGGGTTCATGTGGGTATAGGAGGTTCCATTTATAGGGAATATTGAGTGTGATTTTTTAGTATAGCTATTAATTAATCTATAAGGTTTTATTTTTTAAAAGTAATATTGATACAATTGATAAAAAATAGATAATGGATGAATGAAGGTTGATAATTAACTGATCCATATTGGTAAATATATATTTTTGTAATATTTTATTACTTTATCACTTAATTTAATTTGTTTACTATATTTTATCATTTTCCATGGTGACTAAATTTTACAAAGGTGTTTCCCAAAAAAACTAGAATAGTCATTTGGCACGATTATTGTCTATGAGGGGTTTTGAATGTGCATCACATTTATTTGTTGTCTAGTTTACCATGTTTTTCACTAGAATAAAATCTAAACAGTTCTGATATCCATAACTATGTACAGTCTTTATTTTCAAAAGGCAGGCAATTAGTTAGCGTTTCAGACCTAATGCACTTAGGAACTCACATTGGTCTGGATGATGTGAGGTTAGGCTCATCACACACATTTTGGTGAAATTATTACATACTCCAAGACTATATTATAGATTTAATATTTTTTATTGAGATTATTCTCAAGCCTTGATATGTTTCTACTTACCCCTCTGTCATTAATTTTATTAATACCATGTATTGATAGCAATAATTGGTTGAATATCATGTGTTCTCCATCATTATCTTATTTATTTATTATGATTTTTTTTATAGCCATGTTCAGGCACTCTAGAGTTTATTTTCATAAAGGGATAAATTTTCGGTCTTGGAGATGGTATTAAACCTCTATGAGGCTTCTTATATATCACATGAGAACTGAAATCAAACCCTATATAGTTCATTTGACATAGTTTGTGGTCATGTGTCTAGACCCATCCATACAATTTAACATCATGTGTTAAGGACATAAATATAGGGATTAGGATTCGAAGAGGCATCCTATATAACCTATTAATATTAGAATTGGAGTCTCTATAGTTCATGCAAGACAATTTTTATTATAATAGGTTTGAAAAAAGAGGCCTTGGGTGGGACTTTTTAATATAAGTTTCCCATGGTTTCCTCATCTAGATTTTGGATCTTTGAGTGAGGATGATATATAATAATACTTATATACCAATGAGGATCCGACAATATGGGAATTATTTTCATGGTATTGGTACAATAATCACCAGTCTATAATCCCACATGAGTCATGATCGATGTGAGAAACACGACATAGTAAAATATCAAACACAATGCCTAACTACATATTTTCATGGGGATTACACCTCATAGTTTCCCTTTTATATGTCTTTTTTACCATCTCATGGAGGATATGGTATAGAACGTTGGACTTATAAATTAATCCTACACATCCTAATTATAAAATAAATAGGATTCCTTATATTTTCATTCACCCATAACATGGTGATGGGTTTCAGTTATCCAAGGGCATGGTCAGGGAATATAGTTAAAATGATTACCATGTATGATCCCACTTCTCATCTACTGATTGATGATGAATAATGGTAGAATCATGAGATAATTTAGTTCTATAAGTAATTAATATTTGGGATATGGAGGTATGTATACCAGGGTGGATATCCATTAGATCTCAGGCCTTATGAAGGATTCCTACATATCCTGGTTATAGAAGGATTTATAGTCCTTGATGTTTAGTTTCCTCCTAAATTCTAATGGGATAAGGTGAGTGATCACATTTATAGATACTATGGTTATTCACAAGGTTTTAGGAATTATCAGGGCTTATACTAAGATGGATACCATTATTCATATTCATTCTCCATCTTCTCACTGATAAATATAGATTGAAACCATGAAAGGTCTACTAGATATGATTTGTGTGACGCGGGGGGGGGGGGGGGGTTGTCTAATATCACAATACCAATAGGGTCACATGATTGAATAACCTATACAAATTAATAAAACTAACCTTATAAATGTTTTATGTGGTCGATGAATCTTGGATGGGGGTTCATATGGTATATTCCTAAGTGTTCCTATCCAATAGAGTTGACATGTCCTAGGGGATCTACCAAACATGTCTGGATGGTCTGCTAGACATGTCTTGATTGATCACATGACATGTTTGGGGTGTCATCCTGGCATGGAAGACACATCCAATTTTGTATTCTCGGTATGTACAAGATTCTTTGTATGATCTATGTTGGCATTCATAAGATCATTCACATAATCAAAGAGGACATATCCAAGGTCTTCTGCATGATCAAGAGACTTTTATTAGTTGTTTCATGAGATAAAAATGACTAGTCATTGGGAATTCACACGAAGAAGGGGATATTACAAGGGACTACTTCATGAAAATACTAACATGACGATAAGTTATAGTATGATCAACCCAAATTGTCTAAGGACAATCTTGTGATAAAAAATGACATTTTCACGGCTTCTTAAGAACATCTTGAGACTAGTAAATAATCTTACGATCATGTGACCTAAATTTGATAAAAAAAAAGGTATTTTGAACGTGATAAGGATATCACACCTACTAAAATGATGAAGTTTCATGTACAATGATATCATTCATAAAGTCATCACAGATAATATCTTCATGGAAAGAGAGTTCATGGCTAGTGGGTTCATTCCACAACCTCACCTACCGAGTCTTATATGAAAATGAACAGTACCTCCCAAGATCTCTTATGTGTTTGAATTCCATATACATGTTTCAGGGAACCCTGTATGATAGAATGGTATGATATTTGGACATTTGGGTTATCACATGGCCTCAAAAGAGGTATTGTGATGGTTTTCATGGTCATGTGTGGAGGATATGTGTTAAAAACACCATGTGCATGGTTGTGGGTATACATTGTATGGAGAGGAGTTGGTACTGTCTTGTGGGGAACACATCTTCATCTTTGTATTTTCATGGGAAGTGTGTAGGCGTGCGGATATTGGTATGGATATCTCGCAGGCCTAAGGGATCACATTACACGATTGAAGATAAGCATCACCACATTGAAGGGGTCTATCTAGTAACCTCACATCATAGAGAAACACACATTCAAGCATTATACATTGCATAACCATGGATAACATTAATGTGTCACATGATTTAATCTTATTCATGTGATCATTTAATCTGAAGGGTGGTCTTTTGAGAGGTCTTGTGAGAATGAACATGGTTGCACATCGAAGATGTATGCATAGTGATAGTTTTTCACAGTGGAGTCATAGAACCAATGGTGTACCAAGGGATCACATTAATGACCTATATAGAATTGGCATTGAATAATGTTTAATTTATAATCTGATATCATTATCATCAATGAATCATGTGAACATTTTTTATCCCCTATGGAGATCCTATGGTATTGTTAGCCATCGTACTCTATTTATACACTTCCCCGTCTCTCCCTCTCATCTCATGTGTGTTTTTATAATGTGATAAGGGTTTATATTAGAAGAGGTGGATGAAAGGTGGCATAGCCTTTCATGGTGGGAAATACATGTGTGTAAGATGATGTGGTGTTGGATTCTTATTATCCATATAAAGGAGGATCTTATCATGAAAGGATGTGTTCTCCTTCATGAAAATATTTAGTGATGTCTTCATTTCATCATATAATTGGCATCATATCACCATGTAATTATTGTTTCCTCTTGAAATGGATCTTTTAGATCACCCGACGATCTTCGAGAAGAGTATTTTCTAATAATCATAGACAATTTAAAATAAAATCATTGTTCTAAATCACCTCCCTTTCATGTAATAGTGTGGTTGAAATCCAATGATCACGTCAGGTGATTTTATTTTAGGGTTCTTTATTATATTGTGGTGCACTATTGGACAACCACTAATGTTCTTTATGCATGAAAATAATGAATAATATACTGATGTGGGAAGATATTATATTTTTATTTATTATGAGATCATAGTGAATTTATATTGTCTAACATTATCACAATCACATTACATATGATCGTCTTCTTGAGGTACGCATGAATGGACTCATGTGATAGACTTCATGTTTCGATCCTACAAATTTCCACATGTTAGAAAATGAAGTTGTGTGTATTCATCAGGGAAATTTAGTGATTTCTTGAAGCCTTGTTTTGACTATTGGGTAGGGATTCAATGGTGGTTGTTGAGATATGGGGTGATGATGTTTATCTTAGTGGTGTTGAACTCGAGGTGTCTTTAAGACCCTTAGGTGGGAAGAGGTCAAAGATGTTGTTAGAATGGAATGGATATCTTTGATCAGATTGATCGGATAACAAAAATAATTTTTGTATGTTTTTAAGGGGTTTGAAAATTACCCACAATATTCTTGTCCCACATCAATTTCTCCTATGAAATTTCCATTCTTAATAAAAAATTATAGATCCACTATTTTACAGAAGAAATTACTAGGTTCCACTTCCAATACATCGACACCGCTCCATTTCATTCCACTTGTCCCGCTATACTACCTCCCTACGATGCATATTTTCCCCTCTTATTTTTGTATGTTCTTTAATGATTCGGTTGGATCCCTAGGCATGGTAGAGGTGAATCTCACATGATCCTGGGTTGATCTAGCTTGTATAGTTATCCCCAGCAGGCCAATTTTTTGGAAAAGCGGGAATCTATAAATATTGTGAGAAATATTCTATATAAATGGGAGAAAATAATGGTCCATCATATATGCCCTTATATCCCATTCTTCAATTTTACTTTTTTTAATCCTTTTATTCAAAATACATTGATATTTTTCATGTTCTTCACACTTCATAGATCCTTGATGAAAACGTTAATGGATACCAATTATGGGTACCAATAAATTCCCCATACCTAAAATGAGATTCATTTTTAATGAAATTAATATGATTCTAACATAAATTAGATCACTTTTATGTATATAATAACATATTAAATACTTTTATTTTGATCCCCATCATTGAATATTTATATATTGTGTTGAATGAGGTATTTCATGTACTATCAAGATTAGACTCCTAACCTTGGGATATTTTATAAATAAAATATTGGTTATAGCTTTTTCTTGGATCATAAGTACCCAAGAAACTAGAACACATATAAATTCTAGGATGAAATAGTGAATGGGTGAAGAGGAACAAGTGAATGGATACGATGTAAGGTACCTGGAAATCATTATGTATCTAATGAGAATTGGAATAAAGAGATATATAGTTACAAAATATACCACTATCAAATAAAACACACTCATATAGAACATAGGTTCATGAATAAAGAACTCTAATATGAATATACATACTTATATCGTGCTCATATGTATGAAGGGTAATGTCACTATCCTTTGAAGAAACCCCAAGTATGGACCTTTTTTTGAAAGATATTTATCATAGATCACCCATGACACATATTCTTTATATAATACAATAAATATAAAAATGTCTAGATTTTAGGGCTTACCAAACATTAGTTTTTTCTTGACAAATGTTCATAATTTCCCACTAAAATGAGATTCAATATTGATGTACCTGCTCTGGTTGTCATAATATTTTTTTGACGAAGCAGGATAATTCACGTAAGTTATATTAACCATATGGGATAATTCTCAAACATATACATAATTCATGGGGCATAGAGAGAATTTATTGTTTTTTTCTATTTCCATATGGTGGTTCCCACAATATTTTTATCTCTTTGTTCACATTTACCTATTTTTGAATAATATTTATACATGGAAAGAATCAACGGATGTGAAATTTTATTTTTTTAAGCTTCACTCTAATAAGTTTTCAACCAAAAATGTTTTGTGCCATGTATATTTTATAAGTTCTCAATATTTACTAGATCACATAAACTATTTTCTAGTGAGCATAGACCCATATTTTTCCTAGGATTCTATTAACGGGGTTTGAACATGTTAAGAATTATGTCTCTTTTAGTCTTGAAAACAACAACATTGTTCTGTTTTAGTTTAGGATCTAATAGCCCAGACATTCTATTTCAGTAGTTTTTGGCATTTTAGATCAACCCAATTATTGGAGTATTTTATGGCCTTTTATATATTAACTTATATTGATATAGTTTATGTTTTTTTAGCTTGTACCTTCTCTTGATGTAGTTTATATTCATAGGGAATGGATATTCAATTTTTATAGTTTGGGGACTTTTATCTTGGACCTTATCTTATTGTTGTTTAACTTCTTATCTCTTAGATATTCTATTTTTGTGAAGTATTTGTACTCATGACAGTTTAAAAAACCATGCATCCTATATAGTACATGAAATAATGAGCATCAATTAATGTTCATGAAGGGTTCTGGAACCCACTATTCTTGTAGAAATCATGAGGGCTAAATATATGTGATTTGAAATAACACCCTACTTCCTTACCATAAATATTGGTGTTGTGTTGTTAAATATTAGGGATTCCATGTCCAATTTGATTTTTGGAAAATATGTTTACAAAATCATAACCCAAAATTTTGGCCAATGATATGTAATCGAAAAGATATACTAGCTATGGCCCATAACACCCAAAGGTATTGAGATTACCCATGGTATCATCAGGGCTTAGGTTGATCAATGTCTCTTACTTACAAGGTGGATTTTCCTCTAGTTAATATGTGAAGTACCCCTACGCATGATCATGTAGGGATTATATACAAGGAAAAGTAAAGATGACCCCACCCTTTTCTAGGGGCCATGAAATTTTTTTGAAGACTCAAATGTCTTGATGATAAAGATGGATATAGATCAAAATCTCTCAATGAAGGTTTTGGGAACCCTTGGTATGTTTATATTTTCATGTGGTGGATCAATCCCAACACCATGTGGTCTCAAGTTACATGGTGTGGTCTATTAAAAGGATCATGAATGGAGTGTCACATTCCTAATTTGAGTAGGGTTAAAATACATGGTGATACAACTTCGAGGATATAGAATCCTCTAGAATAGACAGACTATGGGGATTGAAGATCATGTTTTATGAATATATAGTTTGAAATGAGGTCATAAATAGTGGGTATAGTTCAACCATTGGTGATGATATGAAAAAATAATGTTCTATTGGTTCAGAATAATAAGTCATGGGTTTGAAGGGGTCCTTCCTAGGATCTGAGGGTCCATTCATATGACCCAGTCTCTGTTTCTAGTTTCCTATGAGGATGATCTATGAGGAAACAATACCTCTCTTTATAGGGTTCCAAGAGAAGTATATAAACATAGGTAACTAGTAGTGTCATATCATATTTCAAAGAAAAAAATGTGGTTTATGAAATGGTTAATATTCAAGAATGGTTCGAGAACCCTAACTGTTTTGTTGTCTCACAATGAAGAGATGTAACAAATCATTACTCAAAATTTTTCTTAGGCCAAGGGATCCAGTGATCAAGTATTATCTTTTTCTAGGGTCACACTATATCTAATGTGATCTTTATTCCTCATTTATTTGTGTTATAATTTTTTCCTAAAAACTAAAAATGAGGAGTTTAGAAAGAAAATAGTTGATTTTTGATGAGGCCACCCATTAATAATCTTCAACCAGATAATTTTTATGTCTCTTTTATATGAATATTCATGTTCTTTTGATTTGGAAAATCGAACGATAACGTTTAAGTTCCTAAAGTATTTACAAAATTTCATGTAGTTTATGGTTATGATGCACATTAACATTTTCAATATAGTTTAACATCATGTGGTAAGGATGTAGGAACTGACATGAAATTATGCAGATATCCATTAGGATTATTTTCACTTATCAGATGAATTTACATATAGGGAACACCTTTTATCCATACATGGGATTATTTATGGATGGCCTTATATCATATCATTTATTGTATAGATTTTATCTAATGAAAAATTAATTCATACAGAGATTTTACTTGTGTGTATGCAAGGTGAGATTCCATCACTCAACCCTCTTTAAAAAAAACTATTTTCTTATTTTCTAGATCAACTTCCCTAGGTTTACCTGTCTATATTGTAAGTGTATGAATCATTTCATAATTAGATTTTTCTATAAAGATCCCTCAACATCAACTTGATTTGTATTTCATGGGGAGGGGTGACTATCTTAGAATGATAGGGTCTCCAAAAATATATTTATACCTAGGAATGGAAGGGTATAAGAATATTATTCCATAACCTTGATTTGACAATGGATATATGGCATAGATGTGAAACACTGAGAAAATATGAGTCCACGTGAAAATTTGGGTTATGGACGGTGTAAATCATAACCCATGAATTTATAAGTTAAATGGAGGTGGGAAGCGGTGGGTATAGGTCAACCATTGGTAATTGTGTGAGACTATAATGTTTTAGGTGGCCAGACTAATAAATATTGGGTTTTAGGGTAGCCTTCTTTGGATTCAAGGGTCCTTTTAACAGATTTATTACCTATTATTATTTTTTATAGGGAGAACCAAAATCTATGAATCCCAAGGTCCATGAGTTTTCAATATTTGTATATCAACCAAAGAAACATGTTTTATCAACTCATTCATCAAGGATATAATGTTTTTTCCAATTAAATATATGACTTAAGAAGGTTTCGTGTACCCTAATTCACATTCCAACATGTATTAAAAACATTTCTAGGATAAGGAATAAAACAAACAATTCATGGATACACAACCATCATATGGGATAATCTATTCCTTGATAATACCTTTTATCATGTAATATAATGTCAGGTAGCTAAGACACTATCCTTGTTGTTTAACATCATGTGGTGTTTACATAGATGTGCTATAAATTTTAATGTCCTACTCATAGTACAAAGTCCCTAATCAGAGATATGTATCAGTTTTTTTGGCTAATGTAGCTTGCTAGATTCCCTAAGATCACATGATCCATTATCAGTGTGAGAAATAATGTATAACTAAGAAATTGATTAAGTTGTGAAAGGGAGTATCTTAGGTATCCTTATGCACAGTTATATCCCTTATGAACATAAGAGAGAATTTTTATCATTTTATATATTGTGGATAAACCCTATAATTATGATTTTGGTGTTCCTATGTATCATGTTATGACATGAATCAAGATATACATCGAACATG
The DNA here is from genome assembly GCA_963277665.1 of Viscum album. NCBI lineage: Eukaryota > Viridiplantae > Streptophyta > Magnoliopsida > Santalales > Viscaceae > Viscum > Viscum album. The sequence continues at coordinate 1,772,830,753 of OY728123.1, forward strand.
TATAAAATATCCATGCATAGGTTTGAACCACGCATAGAGAGGGAGGGAATCAACATGATGATTGTTAAAACTAGATCTAGTATTACAGATCTAGGCATCACTAAGTATCCTATGATGTCAAAAATCAACCCACAAGTAGTTTATGAAGGGAAAACTGACTATGACAGTTTCACACAGAGCAAATGGGGGTAATTGTTCCTGACGATTGTTACAGTTGGACTCAGGATCGGGGATCTGGAATTCCATATATATCCTTTTATGATAAGAATCAATTCTTATATAGTTCTCTATTGGGAAAATATCATTCCATGTTTGACCCATATATAGAGAGGGGAAATATTCCCATTTATTATTGCATCTGAAACCGGGATTGGATCTCCATGTTTCACCATATATCATATGATGACAAAAATCAAGACACACATAGTTCCTAAAAGGGAAACACTCTATTTAGGTTTGACCCCCATGTAGAGGGGGCGCATTGGTCCCATTGTTTATTGTATCTGGACCCAGGATTAGAGATCTATGTGTCACTATGCATCTAGTGATCATATGAATCAATCCATACCTAATTCTTGAATATGGTATTATCTACAGAAGTCTGACCCATACATAGAGGGGTAATTGTACCCATTGGTCACATTACCTAGAACTTTGTTTGAAGATTTGGGCATTACTATGTATCTTGTGATGAAAGGAATCCATCTAAACATGGTTCTTGAATTGGAAACTCTCTACATAGGTCTGACCCAAATTCATAGGGGTGTTGTTCACATTTATTATGGTATCTGGACTCGGGATTAGATATTTGTACATCTCTATGTATCATGTGCTAATAGGAATCAATCCACACATAGTTATTTAACATGACATTATCTACACAGGTCAAAACCATACGTAGAGGGGGAATTTTTCCCATTGATTGTTATAGATGGACATGGGATTGGAGATTCAAGTTTCACTACGTAGCATATCTTGACAAGAATATAGCCACAAATAGTTATTTATAAACCTTGTTATTTAACATCATGCTACTAGGATGTAGGTTCCCTGATATGAAAATGAAATATTGTGGTTGTTCCTAAGAATTGAAATATCTGTGTCACTGCATATCCTTCAATGGAAGAACTGTAGACCAAAATAGTTATGGAATGTAGGTGTAGTGGTACACTAACACTAAGGATAATGGTCCTATCAGGTATGTCCATTTGAAATGCACAATTTCATGTCCTTTAATAGACACTAACCATGCAGTTTAATGTCATGCGGAAAAGACTCATGATGTTCCTTTTATGTTCATTCATCCAAGACCATGGTAAACCATTCAAGAACTAATATTTCTCGATCATGTGTGTAATCCTTCAGAAAAATTTCTAATCCCATGTGATTTATGGATGGCGTTAGAAATAATTAATGGTTGAGGTTCATTTCATAACATGGAAGAAAATATAGAAGGGATAGGGTAATTTTTATCATTTAGTGGCTGGGAAAAGATATAAGATCTAGGAATCCCTACTTATCTCATCAGAATAATAATCAATCAATGAATTCCTAACCCATGTTCTGCAAAAAGGTTCCCCAAAACTTATTGGTCATAATCCCTTAATCGCACCTCCCCATATTCAAAAGGATTTCGACTAGTAGTAAGGGACTAGGGTGTGCTGGTGGGGATACTATTCCCTCCAATCATAGTGAATAACAATTTGTGTATATAAAACATATGGATAAAAATAGTGGAATAATAATAATAACAAAACACTAAGTATAGTAGACATAACAACCATGCAATTGATAATAACACTCAATGTATGGAAACATAGTAATATACGAGATGATAATGTCATGTCATGTATCTAAAAAGTTAGAAAACATGTATACATAAAATCTAGAAATACATGTTATAAAAAATAATCATAAATAACCCCAAAACTATCCAATCATCCAAATAACTATCCCAATCATCTTCTTCAAATCTCCCTTCCTAATTAAATCTAAAATGTTAGGGTCTAAAGTGGGATTCTTCCCCTTATACATACATGCATACATATGATCTTCTTTGGAACCATCAGTGGACTAGATACAATGTGAGATAAATATAAATATTTCACAACCAATAGAGTCTATACAATCAATACTATTAAAATAAACCGATGTTCTAAAGGCATATATAATGTTAAAGACATATCACTAATGTAAATATCCCATACCTAATTCACCCTTAGCTGGTAATGACTTTAAACATGAGATAATTTAGTGAATTAATTTATGTTCATTTTATGTAGGTAAATCATGTTAAAGTGTCGAAATCATTAAAATAGATAATAAAAATAACTAAAAAGGTTCCATGGTGATACCAATACATCCTTGACTTCATGGGTCAATCCAACTCATAGTAGTAAAATTTAATTGATAAATCAAAGTGGTCTAAGTGTAATCAAATGGGAAACACCCAAGGAATTCCATTTTAATATATTCTAGCATTGTATAAGGAAATCATATAATGTAATCATGATCTAATCAAGAATATTCCTTGTGGGGTGAATCCATGGTGCCATTATTTCTAAAGACATCAAACTAGATCCAATGTGTGTATCTAAGAAATCCTAAAATTTGGAGACAGTAAAGAGTTCATAAGGGATCATATTTGGAATTCTTTATGAGATAAGGCCCATTTTCCAAGATGGGTGTATCATTTTGGATGTTTCTCCTAGAATCTGAATTTTTTCCTCTGAGTTCTCGAGGCATTACATTGGGAATCCAAGGATACCATCCCAATAATGATAAAGTGGTCCTTATTAAATTGAATCCTTATCAACATATCTTAATCTAATTAGGATATATAATAATCAAGACATTTAATCATTTAATAGATTCATTCCTTTTACTTTCACTAAACATGGAAAGTTGGGCTAAGGGAATTAAACAAATACTCAATTTAATAATTATAGAAATTATTAGGTTTATAGAATTTACATTCATTTAGAATGAAAATTAAATTTAGGGTTATGAAAATAATGTCAAATTCAATATATAAATCAAGGATAAGTAATATGTATAACAATCTTTCCATTTAATAAATTTGGATTCATTTACATGATTAAAAACATACCTTAGAATGGAAAAGTGAAAATTTCATTCAGATTACTTGGTATAGTCATTATGAATTCATAATTAAATTTAATAAAGGACTTACCATTTTAAGGGTTAAGCCAACATACCCAAACAGTGTCTTTAATAACTAGAGAGGGTCATAAAGGAAAAATAAGGGGAGGAAACTACTAGGTATGGATGGTATTGAGGTCACAACCTCTAATGGTATGAATATCATTTAAGAATAGGGATCTAGAACATGAGTCTAGTGATTATAATAACGTCATAATAATTTTGTGGAAAATCGTGATGAAAAAGTCATGTGAACATCAACAATAGTTTATAAATGACCATACATTTAGGTAAAAGACATATACCACATCCCTTATGCCCGCATAAACTCTCCTTGTCCTGTATCAGCCTTTTGTTTGGCCTAGATTAAAATAAATGGATGAATGGATAAAAACTTTTAAAATATGGAATATGAGATTACATCAAAATATCATCGCTAAGGGGAATATAAAATTAGCTAAGCCTAAGGATTAAATAATGTACCAGTAGTTATCCAATGAGACTGACGACGATCAAATTATAGTTTGAATAGAGAAGAAATCTAGGAACCTAGGTTGGGGCCAATGTGGGAGATAAAATGAGAGATAATTATATTAATATGTCTGTTAGAGTAATTGATGAAATTAAAATAATTTCATATGTTTTTGAAATATAAAAAGGTTCATTTTCACAAAAAAAATATTGGGTCAAATGGTTGGACGAACTATGCACCAACCATGCGCTAGGCTTAGCTTTAAGAGGGATCCTACATGGTTTCATTGTATTATTTTGGAAATACTGTTCTAACCATGATATTTGAATATGATAAAACTATATACAAACAATAAGATTATAAAACCATAGGACCATGTTTATGGAAATTCATGCACCAAAATTTTTACTCTGAAACACCACATATGTTTAGGGAAAATCATGGAGGTTAGGTGGCATGGTTTCCACAAATTTTGAGGCCAAAATACTTTCTCCCACTAAACTAGATTCCGAGATCCAAAGTATACAAGGCCACCCCCTCAAAACATACGTGACCTCATTCGGATTCCATACTAAGTCCAACGTAAAGAATCTGACCATCAATTAATTGATTCATTCCTCATAGAAAAAATAGGTTCTTACAGTATTCCCCCTTAAATGAACTTGTCCCTGAGTTACCCTACAAATGGTGATGAAAAATTTCTGGCGAAAAAACCATCCACTAAGCATGTACATTGTCCTCCCACTCCCAATTCTCATCTTGAACACAACCAGGATTTTATAGCTCCCGTACTAAAGGGATAGACCTTCCTCATAGAACCTTCATGCTTTAGTTAGTGATGTATATGGGATACATCTAGAAAGGGGAATTAGTGTCTAATACAACATCAATGATATTAGAAGCCTGAGATGGGTCAGAAAGATAATGTTGAAGATGTGAAATGTATAATACGTCGTGCACGGAATGGTAATAAGAAATTTGGGGGAAAACCCTTTATTAAAAAAGAAAAACCGCACAAAAAGTTTTGTGACAAAAGGGAGAACCCAGTAGAAACCGAACATTCAAGTCACAAAGTCTGTAAAATACAATGGATCTAAGGCCTTTATATCCTGAGAGCCCAGTAGGACAGAGACCATCATATAACCAAACATTCCCAATGACTCAATCAAAAATGCATTAGATGCAACCAGATGAGACCATCGCCAAGCCAGAAGAACATGCCACTAACCAGATCATCAATGATGTGGGAAACGTTGAAGCGTCGCCACACCGTCGGGGCCTCATTGTAGCCTAACCCTATTAGATAATTTCTTCCACTCATAGATGAATTCATTTCCACCTGCCGCTGACTAAAACGTGCACCACACTCCTAAAATTGATGATTTGACTAGATCAAGTTTCACACCAGATCTATAAATTTCCAACCGAAGCTCCGCAGATCCTGTGCTATGGAGCCACACCCACAAATAATAACCTCATATCTGAAACCAGATCAAAGCTTGTGACATCATCAACCCCACTACTACTTGAATCCCCTCCAATGATGACCTTAGGTCACTGTGATGACTGATGATGTAAAATCACTATCCCCAAACATCAGGGTAATCCACAGCTATTAGTGAATCTATAAGGGTATAGACCCACCGAAGATGAAGATTCGGGACACTAGGCCAAGATCTGTTCACAACATGACTGAGAAATCACACCCAACATCATCCTTCAACATCATTGTAATACTACTCTTCACCGACCAAATTTTCCAGGAGAGACCATTGAAAACCCTAACATGGGGCTCCTGAGATCAGAGCTTCTGAGAGCGCCACAATCACAACCATCGTTCATGAAATGGTACCTATGAGTAAAGATTAATTGATAGTCTACCATCTCGACAGAATCAATGATATCAAATGGACTAACATAACAATGTTATGGCTTACCTTTCCTATATATCCACCTATGTACATGTATGGGTGATACCTAATGGAGAATATGATCCCCAAACTCGGACTATATAGGTCATTGACTACGATCGGTATATGATTTCTATATTGACTGAGTATTATACATTTGCTTCATAATCAACTTAATCTACTCCGAAGTATTCTTCACTATATGAGGACCTTATAGAAATACCTCTCCTACCTATAGCCATTACATGGGGGAATGACATGACCAATCATACAAGTCCTTATACGGATCCATCCAAATTATCACCTAAAAGAAATTATTATAGGGAAACTTGATTAGAGAGATATTATTCTCCCATGAACCATTCAAATAGAGGATTCATGACCAGAGTATGTCATTTTACACCTATACCATAATTTTTATTATCCACTTCCCTGATGTATAAAGGGTACACTCAGAAGAACCTGTGAACCCATAGATCCTTGTAAAGCCTACTGGAACCTCGATGTTAAATGAGTGCCCCTATATGAAACAATATTATGATGGATCCCATGTATCCATATAATCTCATAAACATAAAATCTTACCTGGTCAACAACTATGAAATTCTCCTCAGTATGAAGGAAGTTTGATACTTTTGTCAGTTGATCCACAACAAACCAAATAGTGTCACAGCCTTGAGGAAGCCATGGTAATCCAACTACAAAATCTATTTAAACACCTTCATATTTCCACATTTGGATTGATGATTTTTAATAAAAATATAGTGGATCACAAGTGTTACTTTTTCACCTACTGAGAGGTGAAACACTTAGTGATATAACCTTGTATCTGATGTTTCATCCAATGAAACCAATACAAGAGACCCATATAATGATACATCTTGGGGATTCCTAGATGAAAATACCACTAAGAAGTATGGTACTCTCGCATAAATTTATCTATCATATATATAGGGTCCCAAACACACCCATGTATACATAGGGTGTCATTACCATCTATAGACTAATTTGGAGGTGATTCCTCACCATAAATACTCTCCTGGAGAACCGACCCATCAATATATGAAAATTGTCTACTCTTCAACCTATAAAGAATATAAAAGTTATTTACTAATCCAACATGAAAATAATTAATGTGACTCGCTTTAAAATCTATAATCATATCAGAAAAGAGGTCCATAAATATTCATTCAGCAATGCCTTCTCTTGTGTCTTGTGCCTGAGTTTTACAACTCAGTTCATCCACCACCGCATTTTCCTTTTGATCCATATAGGAATGCTAAAAATCGATGGACTAAAGGTATTAGACCAATATTCACTATTTTAAAATAATTTAGTGTTACACAAATATATATTTGAGTCTCGTTTCCTTTGAATACACCAAAAAGAACTCACCCATCAGATAGTGTCTCTAGTAGCATAACACATGGACAAATACTGCTAGATCGAGGTCATGTGTAAGCTAGTGACTCTCATGAGGTCACAACTATAGAGACTAATTATCAATGAATAGAACCACATACATCAGTAGTACACCTACTCTGATTCTTGATGAATCAAAAAACACTGTATAGCCTCTGTAGTTCTCTCACCTAATTAGAATTGTTGGTGAAATAAGCCTTCCATTTAGCTCATGAAAGGAATTCTCATATGCTATAGACCATATGAACTTCACACCCTTCATTATAAGACTAGTAAGAGGTGTATAAAATCTTGATATGTCCTATATGAAATTATTATAACATCCATCCATCACCAATAAACATCATATATCAAACATATTCATGGGATGGCCCTAGAACACCATGGAACCAACATTCTCTAGGTTAATGGATACTCTTAATTCCGAGATAATATGACCCATGAAATGAAAATTTTCAATCCAAAAGTGTCATTTAGTAATCATTAAATTTGTCTAATTATCTATTATTATATTCAAAATGTTCTTAGTATGTATATCATTGTCATTGAGTGTATGATAATACATCAATATTTCATCCGGAAAAACCCTATTGGAGGAATCTAGATAGGAATGGAAAACCCTATTCATCAGGTCCATGAAATTGGTGGGTGTGTTTGTAAGCCTAAAAGGAATAAATAGATACTCATATAAATTATACCGTCTTTGGAAAGATGTATCTGGTTTATCTAAAGGCCTAAATGACACTTGATGATTCATGATATTAGATTATTCTTCAAGAATAACCTAGCTCCTAGGATCTATTCAAAGAGACCATTTATTCAAGGTAGTGTATACAAGTAATTAACAATAAGTTGGTTAAACCATTAGTAATATAAACATAGATGAAGTGTATCATCCTAATTCATAGTGAAAATCATGGGTGATCTACAAGGAGTGTTTGATTGGATAAAACACTTAGATTATAAATTATATAATGGTATTTTGAAGTATTTAATCTTAGTAGGTTCCATTATATATAGAGGAATTTATACTGTTGAAACTTCTGTATCATGATAAATCATAAAATCTACCTCTCTCATGGGAAGTAAGATAGAAAAATAATCTAAAAAAACATCCCTAAAATGATCTAAAATGGTAGAAAAAATCCATTATATGTAACCCCTAATCCTATATGAAATGACTAGAAATCTGGGTGGTCACTCCACCTAGACCATGACGATCAGGTCTAGCTCTACTATGCTGGACATTCCACTCACCCATGGGAAGATAAATACCACTATTTAGTTATGTAAACAATATCATGTGGAAATAGAAATCCATATATGTGTGACATGTAACCTACCATTCCATCTCAAGAGTGAAATCTAAGAACATAATATTGATGAAAAAGGGGTCCCATAAGAAGGGAAAAATACCTACCACAAGTGGAAAACCCTTTCATTTCTTTATGCCCCCTAACCATATTCCCAAAGGTGTGTCTAGGGACATCACCCCACATAAGTACTAAAATTCATTTGTTAGATACATTCCATAGTCATTAAAGTGATAAAATAGTTAGAATAACATGTATTGAATAATGTTGATACAATAGTTGTGGATATAAGAATAGTATATCGTACCATATATAGTTCAGAAATATGATCCTCAGGAAGCGGTTATAAACGTAAAATAGACCTGATTTATGAACATGTTCTATAACTGGATTACCCTAATCAGGCCTCATCTACTATCACATAAAATTATAATTATGGCTACCATGACAATGAAATCCACCTTAGCCAGTCCTTTTGGTGCTACTCCAACTCCTTGTATAATGCGACTCAACTGGTCCTTCCCCATAAGGAGGATCTAGTATAGATCTTCTTTGATTTAATATAGTTGGAAATTCCCATATAATCCATGGATATATCCCATGCAGTCTAAATCATGCCTCTTAATAGGGTATCTATTTCACTGAGTCCTTAGATTCCCATTTCATCTACACTGATGTTTTATAATGGATCGTCCAATGTGGATACTAAAGATAACACTACTATGATAATTAAACTCAATGATATGATTCCTTCTATAGGAAGAACTTATTCTATATCTCTTCAATAATCGTATGTTACTAGAACTATCGACATCTCTCAGGTTACTATCTATAATAACAACCTGATTAATGATCTTATAAAAGGTTGTTAGGTTAAATACATTCACCTATAAAAAGTTGGAATACTTGAGCCCATCCTTGAAGTGTATCACTCATTATAGCACATAACATAATAGAAGTAGTGAAATTCATTGAAACATAGTTAAATAATTGAATAATTCATGATAGACATAGAACCCAAATCTAGGTGTATAAACTCTCTAGCTCAATCATAGCATTTTTTAGAAAAAATTATTCATGGAAGACAACCTTTATATCTACCCATACCATTTCCTAATGAATACCAACCCGAGTAATCACATACCACTAACATTTGGCATAATCATGTAACATGTAGGTGGAATGCATGACCCACCACTATGTATGAATAACCAAATATTTTATTATAGAAAGAATTTCTTCCATACAAGACTCATTATATTGATGACCACTGTCCCATGAAAATATGGAATGATACAGCTGCTGGAACTCACAAGTCAGATCATCCATATTAGGTGCAGGTCATGGGTCACCCTTCATGGACTACTTAATATTTGAAAAAATATCATGAAGATGATCGTTAGTTCCAATTTTGGGTATAATAGTTGGTACCTTATGTAGAAATATTAAAGAGATTACTTTTGGATCTGGTCCCACCATATTAGGATCATGGTCACCACCACCCTCGTAGCACATGATTAGAGGACGTCATGGAAGAGTATTTCTAAAAACACTAATCACACACATTAAAAAAATTAAATTAGGTAGTAACACTATAAAAATTAGACAATAAAGAATATGGCTCACTAACCAATGTATAATACTCCAACTACCCACTTAGAATGCTAGGTTATTGTTATGTTTTGAAATTAGATTTACAAGGGTTCCAATACGTGAAGGGCCAATTACATATTTCCTCTTAATTTAGTGGAAACAATTTAATTTTATAAGTCATGATTTACATTTAATGTTTGTAATTACATATATAAATATATCAAGGGTTGATTAAATAGATCATCATTCCTTACTAAAAAATAACTATATGCCTTACAGCTAAAATTGACACCCATCTAATTTTTAATTACTTCTTGTACAATTAATTCTCATAATTTAACAGGTAATATTAGGTGGATAGACTTTTATAATTACAAATTATACTTCCCGAGGGTTAGTACACATCTGAAATTAAACATGGAAATCACTCAATCATAGAAAAATCATGTCACATGTAACAAGGGATACATAGCTAGTATGGGTAAAAACTTTCCATTTAAGATGACACCATCAACCTATAATAGAAAAATATATCAATATTGTGGATCACTATTTAAATAACCAATTCATCTAGACCTTATAATATGATAACATTACATTAATACATACCATCCATGTCTCACTAAAAATTATAAGCAACACATGCAATAGAAGCATTAAAATATAGTTATACAGAATAAATATGCATGGAATGTGAATTGTAGGTGTTTATAATAATGCATGATACAATAATCCTTATCATACTAGGATTAGGTTAAATATCCATAAATCATATGAAATACCCCAATTCTTGCACATCACCCAACTGTGAATGTATATCAACTGTAATAAGAGAAATACAGAAAAACATTATTCCATTCCCTAGTAACTTGGAATTTACTATGAACATAGTTTAACTATATTTTTTGAATGACTTATGACCAAGTAACTATTTTTTTCTGAATATCCTATGCATATTCTCAAAACATAATTCAAAATAAAAGAAACCCCCTCTAATATAACTTTCTAACATATTGACTTGGGTGTCACTCAAAGGTGCCCTCAACCCAGTTGGCCACATGGCCTTAAGAATGTCTCTTGGTATGCTATAGACTAATGACTGGTAGAAAGGGAATATGGTGTGTCCTTGGGGAAAATATACCCTTATTTCAGAGTGATTCATAATATATGTATATAAAATATATGGATAATAACAGAAGGAAATAATAATAATTAATAACTCAGCAAAAGAATACATAACAACCGAGAAACAGATAATAATACTTAATGACTAAAAACCAAATTGTATAAAAGATTATAATTTCATTTCATTATTCTAAAAATCTATAAAATATGTATACATGATAATAAGAAATACATTCAGTACAAATTAGTAAAATATAATCCAAAAAATATCCGAGAATCTTGAGCACTAGCCTCGTCATATGTTACCAATCTCCCATCATAATTATAGTAAGCAAGTCAGGTGTCCAAAGTAGGATTGTTCCCCTTATCAAAACATTCATATATATAATATACATAAGTACCATTAGTAGTTTGGTTAGGGTGTGAGAAAAATCTCATTATGCCACCACCAACATTGTCTATACAATCTTTTCTATTAAAATAAACTAACAATGTGTAGGTATATATAAAGGTACAAATAGTACAAAATTATAAACAACCCATACCTATTTTATCCTCATTTGGTAATTTGAATTAACAAGATAACATATAATTAATTCATTTAAGTATATTTTTTATAGATAAGTAATTTTAAATTAAAAAAAACTAAAATAACTAATAATAATATTAAAAAAGAAACCAAATTGATACTAAGGAATCCATGACCTGAGGGGTCTGGTAAACTCATAATAATAACATGAATTCTAAAAACAAAAGAGGTATGAGTGTAATAAAATGGTTAATAACAATTAAATTCCATGATAATATATTCTTAACATAGTTTATGGAACTCTTATACTGTAATAATAAGCTAAGAATGACAAGGCCTGATGGGTTGAATCCTTGGCGCCATGTGTCTGAATATATCTATATGGACCTACATAGTGTATCTGAGGCTACCAAATATCTGAAGAGATTGTGAAAGTATCCCACAACATCATTTTGGGAATTTTCTAGCAGACAAGGACCATGTTCTGATGTTGTTATCTCCCTTGGATACTAACTCTATGAATCAGAATGGCATCCCTTGAGTACTCAAGGAATTCCCTTGAGAATCCATGGGTGGATAATGTGTGATCATCCCTATAAATAAAAAATAGTATATATAAAATAGTAACCCCATAAAAATATCATTATTTAATTGTTAAATTTAAAACTAAAGATCATTAATCAGTTAATAGGTTCATTCCATTACCTTTCAATAAGCATGATAAGGTGAGATAAGGGAATTCAACCAATATTCAATTTAATTATAATAGCTATTTTTAGGTTTGTACAATTTCCATTAATTTATAATGATAATTTTATTTAAGGATACCCAACCAATTTAAAATTCAATTGATAATAAAAGGCTAAGTGATATCTATAACATACATTCCATTTAATCATTTAAGATTCATTTAATAAGGTAAAACAATTAATTTATAAGGGGAAAAGATAAATGTATACCATATATATGTCCTAGATATTATGAATTTGTAATTAATTTTAAAAAGGTCTTACCATAACAAGGGTCACGAAAACACACCCAAATAGTTTCTTGAATAAAAAGAATGAGTCATAAAGACACAACAATGGGAGCACCGTACTAGGGGTGGATGGTGTTGAGGACACAACCTCCAACCACCTGAGGAGCGTGTATGAATAGGGCTCTAGAACATGATTCCAAGGATTATAATAATGTTATATTAATTTTAAGTAAAATGTATGGTGAAACTAGTTTGTACACATTGTTGTAAGTTTACAAATTATGAGATTTTAGGGAAAAGAATTTGACTAACAACCTTATGTCTATAACAAACTTTTCATCCAATATATACCGCTAGTTTGGCCTTAATCCTAAGAATTCTCAAGATAAAATCAATGACTAGATAAGAGGGAATATGAGCATGTATCAATATAACACCATATTAGTAAAGAAAAATAATGAGTTAAGCCTATGGATTATATAACATACCAGTAGATATCCAACAAGGCTTAAATATTTTGAATCAGAGTCTGTATGGTGAAAAAATCGAAGAACCTAGGTTGATGCCATGGTGGGAGATCCAATGGGAGAGAATAAGCTTAATATTTCCACTGGAATATTAGAGGAAATAAAAATAATATTATAATAATTTTTAATTGAAAATGTCATTTTACCAAAAAAAATTACTTGGTCACATGGTTTGGCCGCATGGTTGTCCAAACCATCCACCAAAAATGTGCCAGGATCTTTCTTAAGGGGAAACCCGTATGGTTTGGCTAAACATTTTGAGAAACCATTCACAAAAAAAATTATTTGGCTATGCTAAAAACTACAAAAAAACCTACATAGTCATGCAGCCCTAGTATAATGGTAATGGAAATCTTTTTCCCATATTTAACCAATAAAATACCCTAAAGAGTTAGGGGAAACAGTTTTATCTAGGCATAATGGTTTAGATTAACCATGTGGTGCAATTCAATTTCCTTTCAATCAGGGATACGAGCTCCGAAAATTACCCAACCACCCTAGAAACTTCTATAACTAAATAAAGAATCCCATTTTTTCATAAATAAATAATTATAATAAAAATAAAATGATCCATATCTCATAGAAGTACTGTGTTCTTAAACAATTCATACAAACATTCATAAAAAGGTATATTTTAATGTCATGTGTCAAGGAAAATATTTTTGTGGTTTAATGTCATGTGGTGTGTATGAATGTAAATTCATGTGAAAGAGGAGTAATATTGGAGATCAGCCTAAGAAATAGGGTTAGTTAATCACTATATACTCTATAATTGAAATAATCAATCCACACATAGTTCTTATAAATCTTGTAGTTTAGTTTCATGCATTTAGAACATCATCCACGCAGTTTAATGTCTTGTGGTAATGATGTGGGTCACCTAATGTGGAAAAAAAGTCTTAAACACTATTGAACAATCATATTTATTTTGACTGGGATGAATATATTATGATTGTACCTAATATTGGAGGCCCGACCATCACTACGAATCCTAATGTAATAATAATCAAGACACATATTGTTATCGGATGGGAGATTCCCAATATGGATACGAATCACAAAAATGGATTAGGGAGCTCCATTTTTTCTTTTTCACAAATCTATCTCATGTGATGTAAATTTCTAGTGAGATGATACCTCCCATATATTTTAACATCAGGTAGTAAGAACATATTCTGGGAAATTTAAAAACATGCAGTAAGGACAAAAGATGTTGTATAGTTTAAAGTCTTGCTTCTAGGACTCCTTACATACAGTTCAACATATTGTGGTTAGGATACACTGTTCATTTTAAATTCATGAGACTTGGACTAGTATCCTAATATTGGTTCATTCTCCTTACTATTTACAAAAAAAAATTAATATCTATCAGGTAAGCCTAGGTGATTCATAGCCACATTTGTGTTCAGGCCTTTTATTTCAATGTAACTCCAACTGAACACCTATAAATTTTTCTTTAAGAATGCTATATAAACCATCTTCTCGTTGATAGTAATGATGGAACTAATCAATTTAGGTTATTGTTATTATTTTATTCCAATATTTTCTTACCAAATTTCATTTATGGTGTTGGATATTCCTTCCTCAAATACAATAGAGGCATTCTTAAGGGAATCCTATTTTTGTTCCACCTCTGATTGTATGGAGTCATTTCTAGGTGAGGTAAGAAATGTTAATGAATATCTATCCCTAACAAGATTACAAGATCCATATAAATAGGCATTATAGTTCTTTACTACTAGAGTCATTATAGGGAGATTCCATAGTTGATTTTTTGTGTTGGCACTAGGGATTAGAGGATCTTGTCCATATGTGATTATGTTTACAATTTTCATTTGGATTATGGGAAGCAAATAATAATTTTCAATCATACAATAGATATTTTTAGGGGAATAACTCAATCCATTAGGGTATACAAACTTTATATTATTATCCAATTTTGGTTGTTTTCCATTGATTTTATAAAACACACCCTCAGCATATGTGGCTTCACAAGGCTTGTAGGGGGGATTGTCACCATGTGGTATGTAGACCTTCCTGATGAAGGGGTATTTCAATATTTCATGAAATGTGGAATTGAAATCCACATGTCTATAAATCCAAGGCTTACTGAGAAGGAAATATTATGTAGTTATTTACTTGATGACCCTGAAATTAGTGTTAGACCTGAGATCCCATAACTGAGTCTTGAGATTATTATTCTAGATAGGTCATTTATCACTCTTTCCAATCCCATTGATGGTTATACTTATTGGAGATAGATCTCCCTAGCTATATCCCAAATGTTTGATGGTCCAATGAAAATTGTGGTTGATATTGGAAATATTATCTATCTTATCGCTTCATATGTTGCAGTATTGACCCGGTTAGAAACATATAGGTGTCCGATATGTATTCTGATGACCACTTATAGATCCGGCTATATAAATGAGATAGTGACAGGTTATTTTAATGGAATAATATCCACATGACATGCTTCGATTATGGTTACATTTCCATCTATCTCCTTTGGGACATAAAGGGCCCCATTGAGTGTATCTCTGAGTTCTATTGGAATATGTAAAGCATCCAATATTTTATAACTTCTAACTAAAAATAATATCTTTTTTAATATATTATGATGTTGTATAGTGTACCATCCATTGACTGAGATGTGTTCTGTGTATTTTAATGTAGTGTGGATAGGATATATTCAAATAGTTTCATGCCATCTGGCTAGGACATATGGGATGATAGTATTTAAAATATAAAAATTCTCCCAGCTTCGTGGGTTGGGGTGAGCTGGAATATGTTTGGATTTCACTTGATGATGGAATGATTAATATAAAAATCCCCCATCCATGTGGGGTGGGAACTTAACTACAATGTGGGATCCCATACATTGGTCTAGGTACATATTTCTGAGGTATATATTATAGGATCATCCCCAAAAAATATTTCCCATAGATCCATATTCACTCATTATATACGGGTGATTTTTTTCTCTACAGGCATTTACTTTTCATCCAAAGTGTTTTATGGTAGGATCCATGACAACCTAATTTCCTATGCCAATGGAAGGGTGAGTTGATTATGATGATGGGATTCTAAATTTGGAACTCAAAGATTGAATCCACTTACACCACTATCTATATTTTCTATTGTCACTAACATTTGAAATACCAATGTGGTCAGTTGCACCTTCTATAGATTCCTAAAAGATACCATAGAGCCCTTGTTTTCCAATTCCATAGGTAGAAGGTAGGCTAACCTATTGTGAATAAAATGATTTTAGGAGGGTGTGAATTTACTTTTCTTTATTGTGATCATTAGGATCTAGTAAGAATTATATAGGTTTAGTTGATATCATATTGATGGAGACATAAGTGGTTTGATTATCCTCCACAATGGATCATCTTTTTTGATGATTCGCGGCGGAATATGTCATTTTATGGGGTGGTTCCAACTGTACTATTTGTTCGGTTAGTGCTCAATGTTCCATTTGGTGGTATGGATCCCAAGGTGGGGTTTTAATGATCGGTGAACATGGTACCATTTGAGGGGTTAGTCCCCATATTGAAGAAGATTCCTGGGTAAATATGATAAAAATTCTCCCAACCCCGTGAGTTGGGTTGCTCTTTTGGAATCCACAGCCACCAAGTATAATTGTTATAAATTCAGAGGCTCTAGGATAGTTATTATCTGAGATTGATTCTTGACCAATGTTATGATACACTAGTGCACCTCAGATATATTCAAAATAATATGGATATAATCCTACTCCAAAGATGAATTACCTGGATTCCCATGGCGATCTCTTTTTCTAGACATACACATTCTAATTGTTAGGATACGCCCAAATTATTATGTAGATCCTCAAGGAATCATGGACATGTTTTAATGGTAATGAAAATAATGGATAGTAACCCTATTTGGAATCTCTTAAGTGAATCAGTTAAGATGGTGATTTTCCTCATTCACCTCCCTGAGTTAGGGAAGGTATATGTTTTTTTATTCTTGAGATAGGTTTCTAACGTGGTTGAGTGCAGAAAAAAGGCCCACTAATTATCTTTTAAACTATAATGGTAAATATGGATGGTGGAAATTCATCCCATGGAGGACTTCATGAGATGACTCCAATTTTGGAATGGATCCATTAATTTGGTACTCCAAAACCAAGATGTTAACCAACTAGAATTGGGGGTGATTCATTAGTTCCATCGTACATCAGGTCCATGGGGACAAATTAGCCTTCCATGTGATATCAGAATCCATTAGGAAATTTGATGTTTTCATTTTGGTTGAAATGATTTTGAGATTTTATGATGAGGAAACATGACACATTATTAGTGCACCATCATATTGTAAGAGTACATGTTTGATCAATTCCTTTCACAGATAATGAATAATCATGTGGAACATTACATTTATGAAAGCCACAACATTGTAAAACATGTGTTGAGGTTTCCCATTTTTTTAAAAAATTTAAGAAAAAAGTTTCCTTATGGAAATAGAAAATTATATCCTTTTTAACCCATGAAATGGATGGAACTACTAAAATATTTCACATCAGGTTCACCAATTTCAATCTAAAAAGAAATTAGAAAGTTCATTTTGTTTGAATCATGGCTATGTGGGGGTTGACTATAAAACATAATTATTTTTTTTTCATATTTACCATTTTGATCTCTAGTAGAAGCTTCCAATAGTTCCTATATAAATAACTGAGTATAGACATTATGTCCAAACATTGGTGGCCAATTGGGGTTTCAGAATCAATGTAACATAGGAACAGACATTGGTTGAGAGGATGGGAGATTGGGCTCATCAAACCCTTTTGAGGGGAATTATTACATAAACTAGGACTCTCTTATAGATTCATGATATGTTTTTGAAATCCTTACAAGGACTTGATATGGGATCGGTTACCCCATTTGTCAATAATTTGATTAGGACCATGTATTTGTAGGAGATATTTTTGTGTATCATGAGTTCTCTATCATTCTATTATTTATTTATGATGCTTTAGTTTACAACCATGAGAAGGAACTTTGGATTTTATTTCTATCTAGGGAGGTGATTAGTTTCATGGAGATGGGATTTAACCTCTATGAGGTTCCCTACGTATCATGTGAGAACATGAATCAAAACCAACATAGTTTGATTGACATAGTTTAGGTCTGTGGTTATGGACCCATCTATATAGTTTAGCATCATGTGTAAGGACATAAATATTGGTCTCATGCATCAAAAAGGTATCATATATATCCTGTTATAATTGGAATCAATGTCTACATAGTTCTTATTTTGTTTTTTTTTTGTTGTGATATAAAAAAAATAGTTCTTGGGAGAGGATCATGTATATAAGTTTACTCATGGTTGTCTCATTAGAAGTCTGGCCCTTTGAGTGGATAAGGGATGTAATAATAATTACATACTAGTGAAGAGACCACATTGGGGATTTCTTATCTTGTTATTGGAACAATCATCTCTAATATATAATCCCATTTTAGTCATGCTAGTTGTGAGAAAAAATATATATTAAAAGATCGGAAAAATTCCACGAGAGAATATTTTTTTGGTGATTACACATCAAAATATACATTAGAGAGGTATGATTTTATATCTACTTGAGGATTTGGTATGGATCTCAGGCCATAGGCAGGAGTGTTATATACCATGTTTATAATAGGAATTAGATTCATTTTAGTTCAGTTCATCCCTTACCAACTGTTGGGATTGAGGTTTCTAAGGGCATGACTGGGGCTTACACTTAGAATTATTCCAATGAATGAGCCCACTCTTCATCCCTTGATGGATTATGAAGGGTATTAAACTCATGGGAGAATTTATTCCAATATGTCATGAATATTTAGGATAAGGAAGAAACTACACTATGGTGGATGAACATTTGATTTCTGGCCATAGGAATGTTTCCTACATATCCTAAATATACCAGGAATCAAATATCTCATAGTTTAGTTTCCCCATATCCTGCCAATGGGATACGGTGGGTGATCATATTTAGAGATTTTGTGGTTATCCCTGAGGTTTTAGGAATTTTTTGGGAATATACCCAGATTGGAGGCCTTTTTTATATTCAATCTCCATATTCTGAAAAATAAAGAGAGAGGGAAACAATGGATGGTTTTTAGGATATACTAAGTACGACATGAGGGTACATCCAATATAATGATACAAATAAGGCTAGATGTGTGTGTAACCCTAACCCATTAAAGTAACTTTTCTTATAAAATGGGTATGTAGCCGACGGTTCCTGGTCAGGGGTCCATATGGTATGAACCAAAGTGTACCTGAAGAACAGAGTTGATCAGTCCTAGGGGGTCTTCAAAACATGCCTTAATGGTCTACTAGACATGTATTCATTCCTCAACCAACATGTTTGGGGTATTAGTCTGACATCGAAGACACATGCAATGTTGTATTCCTCACAAGTCCAATATTCTTCTCATGATAGAAGTTGATGGGAAAATTATATTTTTTTCCTGATCAAAGAGGACATGTATAGTTTATTCCACATGATTAAATGACTTTTATTATATGTCATTTCATGATCAAAATGACTTTTCCTCAGGTTATCACATGAAAAAGGTGACTTTGCAAGGGAATGTTGCATTAAAATTTGACATGTCGATAAGATGTCATGCGACCAACCAAATTTTACAAGGTCTATCTTGTGATAAAAGGGACACATCCAAGGCCTCCCAAGGACATCGTGAGACATGTGAATAATGTTTAGATCATGTGACCTTAATTTAATAATGCATAAATATATTCAAAAATTTATTAGAATCTCATTCATATCAAATTTATGAAGCTACATTTATAAAGTGATTATGTATCAAGGATGTATGGATAATATATTGATGGGTGGAGTGTTTATGGATACTGGGTTTATTCCATTGCCTCACCTCCTCTGTCTATTATTAGAAAGGGATGTATTTACCATGATTTCTCGTGTGCTTCAATCAAATATACATGTTTAGGGGAACCCCTAATGATAGAACCATAATATGTTTATAAATTTTTGTGATTGACTAACCTGAAATTAAATCTTGTGATGGGTTCTATGGTCATGTATGGGGGATGTGTATCAAATCAATAATGATGACAGATGAGGGTACATCCTACATAGGGAGTAGGGGATCATGGATTTGGAGGAACACATTCTCAGTATTGGATTTTCATGGAAAGGGTGTTGTTCTACATACATCAATGTAGATTCCCTACAAATCAGAGGGATCACACCGTGTGATTGAAGATATGAAACCCTTGGTTGAAGGGTTCTTCCTGTGAACCCCTTATAGAAGTGCATAAAACCACATATCTTTATACATCACCAAATAAGGTATCACATTAAAGTTTCAAATCATTTCATATTATTCCTGAAATCAAGTGACATAAAGGGGGTCTTGTGATATGTCATAAGAGCATGTGTAGAAGCTACACACTAGGGATTCACGCATATGGATGGTTTTTAGGGTGAAATCACATAATCAGTGGGGTATCATGTGATTTCATGAATGTAACATTTAATCCATGCATCACATGATGTTTTATTCATCATTTAATCATGTGATCATAAGGGGATCATGTCATATGGTTGTTTTATGATTATATGAGGATATCTTATGAAGATGAGATGAAACATGTTCTTTTTATCCTTTTTCTATTCTCTCCCTCTCTTCATCTTGGTGTTCTTCTAAGGCTATAAGTGTTTGTATAGGAAGATGTATCCCAATGGTGGCTTGGCCTTTCATGGTGGGCATGTCACATGTTCTAGATGAGGTGGTTCAAAAATTATATTATCAAAAGAGTAGATGATTTCATGATAAAAGGAAACATTACTCTTCATGATAACCTTTGGCAGCATCATCCCTGCCTCTCCTAACATAAATCATCTCTTCTCATGATTCTTAGTTCCTCTTATGATGGATCTATGAGATATCCTGACCAAATTCATGCAGTGTTTCTATTTTGTAAACAATGCCAGTACAAAAAGAAATCATGGATTTGTATCTCCTATTTTCATCCGGCAGGGTTGAATAAAAATAGTGATCGCCTCACATGATTCCTTTGTGGGTTCTACATTATCATGTTTGGTTCTTGTAGAAAACTGATCAATGTATTATTGTTTTAAAAAAACAAAAATGTTGAAGGCGGTAGGATCTTGCATTACTAATTATCATGCCCTCTTGATAAATTCAACCTTTCTCACATGATAACCCCATCCTTAATTCGGATGGTCTTATTGTGTTTTTTATGAATGGACTCATGAAATTGCCTTCAAGGTTTGATACTATGAAGTACCACATGTATGAAACTGAATAGTGATGCACTCCTTAAGGACATATCACGAGTCATATCTTCCTTGGTTTCATTATTGTGTATTTATTCCATGGTATTAATTGAGTGATGGCATGATGTTGGGTTTCATAGTTGTGTGTTACTAGGGTTGTCTATGACAACCACAAGTAGGCTGAGGCTAATGATGATAAGATAATGTAATAGAAATCTTGGATTGAATTGATCTGATGGAATTGGTTCTTTATATTTGTTTTCAAGGTGTAAGAATAATACCCATGGTATTTTCAACCCACATTGATTTCATATTTGAAATTTTTGTTCTCAATAAAGAAATGAAGATCCATTGTTCACTTGAAACATGTACTGTTGTCCACTCCCGATCCACCGAAGTAGCCTCACATCAACACACTAGTCTCACTATGCTTCTACCCCTACAACACATCTCTACATCTCTTATATTGGAGTATTCTTTCACACCATATTCCACTTATTCTGGACTTCCATGCTAACCCAATAGGCATGTTTGAGGTGAATTCCACATGATCTTGGGTTGAGCTCTCTTTGATATCTTGCATTTGTTGGACTATTTTTTGTAGAGGGGGAATCCATAAAACTTATGTGAAATATTCTAAGTGAATGGGAGAAAATAATGTGCCCACATATATTCCATTATATCCCATTCTTCCAGTGTACTTTTATAATGTATTTCGATAAAAATAAAATGACATTTTTCAGGGACTCCAATCCTCTGAGATCATTGATAGAAAAGTGTAAGGCATGCAATCATGGTTGTCAACACAAGGTAAATTATTTTTATAGCTTAAAAATACAATAATCACATTACCTAATTCTTATATTCTAATACCAAATATAAAATCCACTTTATTGTATTGAATTTATAAAACTGATGATAATTAATTCTCTAATAATAAATGTTTAATGCATAAAAATTATTTTTAGAAAAATATATTTTTTATAAAACAAATATATTTATTCATATTCCTTAGAAAATAATATTCATTAGATGAATGGAAATTTGTATAATTATATATAAATAATAAATTTTATTAAAATTATTCTTCAATAGTGGTTAATTGATTTATTTTTACAAAAACATACCCAAAATATTGAAAATTATACCAAATTATCCTTTTTAACATTACATGAATGTAGTCACATCCCCTTATTTATCTTATAAAAACTCAATTATTTTAATCAATAAGTATTATAATATTTCTTTGGACACATTAAATTAATCATTAAAAATAACATATTAGGAAAAAAATAACTATTTAATAATAAATACTATTTAATTATTATCATTTTATTTATTTACATAATTATTTATTATATTTGAATTACATTTTAATATTTTTCGAAAAATTAAAAAATTTCAATATAACTATTAGTAAATAGTATATCAAATTATTATGCATCTAATGGAAATATATGTCCAACCACTGTATCTCTAATGGTCATGTTTATGATGAAAAAATGTATAGTGGTTATATTACATTCTTATATATATCCTTACAAACATATCTATAATCATTCATCTTTTTAATTTACCTTATTATTAGAAATTTCTATTGTATTTTAGATGTTTTTTACTTCTTTCCATACTAATAATCGGAGGCATGATCATCAATGAAATTCCTGAGGATAATGAATTTATTATTTGTGGTATTTTTACTTACTTGTGGTTTTATTCCTCTTATAATGTTTCAAATTATGGTTCATATTATTTAATAATAATGTATTAATGTTTTTCATTTATTGTAATATTTAAACTTAATAAATTATATCAGGGTTTGGTTTAATTCAATTTTGCATCGATTACAAGCTATCAAACACACTGAATTTTTTTGAAGGGAAATATATACTAAAAATTTCAGGTGTAACATTCAATCCCATTAAAATAATGTATTCTCGGAAATTTTTTTAACCTAGTGAAACCAAATGTGGGTACTACTACCAAATTACATCCTCTAGTTCCTAGGTTTCTTCCTAAAACATATGATTCCTCAATAGAAATTTAATTGGGTGAGTATTATTATTTTATAGTACTTCATATATATGATCTAATATTTATAAAAGATGTTCTATTTAAGACATATCATGGCCCAACTATGAAAATGGTGAGTGTAGTACATATTATGGATCAGGTATATACATCCAAAAAATTGATACATAGAATACATAATGATCTTGATAGAGATCATTGTAAGTGCAAGGGGTAATCCACCATCGCCAAACAAATGAGGATTTTGAGAAGGCCAATATATCTGGTGATAAACATTATATTCATCCAAAATCTTATTACTATCTTACATGGTGATATTTGAATAAAAACCTTATCTATTGATTGAAATTCCATATTTATTCATTGATTTTAATTTTATATCTTATGTTGACTTTATAGTGTTTTAACGTGTCATTATAAGTTTTTAATCCTATCTAATAATTCAAGAGAATGATCTGGTCCCTAAAGCATCCCTAATCAACATTATTCCAACATATTATAGTTTCGAATATGTAACTACCCAACTCTAGTAACGTTTATCTAGTTATTATTTTACTACATTGGTATAAGATACAATGGATCTCACACAAAATGATTGAATAGTTTAGTTGTCTTGGGATACTAGATAAATACAAAATTCTCACATTGAATTCGAAATTATAAAATAATACTTTAAAATTATAGTAATTAATTACTCATTTTATAATGATGTAATTCATAATATCTAACATCGTAATCCTATTATTATTTTCTTGTTTCATGACATCATAAACATACCATCAGGTCCTCATTCCATGAAATCATATATAATTTGGTAGGTATAAACCAAACTCCAAATCTAGTTTATCAAACGAGACCTATCAATTCGTTAATGGGGTATAATGTTCCCCACCAATCACTTACTAATTAAAATTCATTGATCATATAAAAAGGCCAGAAAATCAATTTAATACAAAATCAACATATCCATATTTCAAAACTAGCATATGGAATGTCTATATAAATCCCCAGACAAAAATAAAACATCATGATCATAATCTATGAGAATAAATATATTTGATGGTATCATTAGTTTATATCCCTAGTAATGAATGAGGTTCTTCAAATGATTTTTGACATAGATGAAAATTCCTTTCAAGGAACACTAGAACATTTCTTTGGGAAAATAACTTTTACATTTTGAAATCACTAATATAAAATCCAAAAATTCTAGAATATTGGGGAAAATAATTTTTTAAATAGAAACATGGAAAATTTTAAAAAATTTATAATTAATATAGTATTCATGATTGTGGTAAGAGGACATCACACTATATATTTTTAAAATCATTCTTTTCACACTATAATGTATGTAAACAATTTTTTATAGGACATTGTTAATAAGATTCCACTTTAATTTTTTTTAAATAAAGTCAATGACTTTTTCAAATAACCATAACAAATAATTTAATTATAAATAAGAAAATTTAAGAAAAGTTTTTATAAAACATGTAAATTTATGTAAAATTTCATGAACCAAAGCAGAAATAAAGTTATATTTTCAAAAAAATGCTTTGGCATTCCTATTTATTAGAAAATACAATAAGATGAATCAAAAACATGTAAACTCTATAGATAACAATATATATTGAAAATATATTGATATTCAATGATAATGATATTATACATTCCTTTAATGGTAATTCAAACACAAGCAATCTAGGGAAAAAATTTAGACTGCAGAATAAACCCTTACCGCATTGATAACATTTGAATCATAACCCACTTGAAATAAAAAAAATAAAAAAACTCATAGAATACCAAGAATATAAAGATATTTATGATATAAAATATCAAATTTGTGGTAAAAAAATACAAACTTAATAGGTGTTTAATATGTAATATGTGTTATAGAAATAAAATTGAGATGAGAGACTCTTATAAAGATCATAAAATTGAAGTGAATATTAATAAATGAAGTGGTATGTGTAAAAAAAGTAAAGAAACCTAATTTTTTTTAAAAAAACTATAATTATTCACTATCATTACACACATATATTAGAAAAATATAAGAAATTAAGAAGTAATATTACCTAGGGAAATGAAATTGTGTTATGAAACATTTTACCTCGAGTAAGACTCTCCAAGAACGTACACTATCTCCATTATAATAAAAAATTATTATTTTTATAATAAATTCCCAGAAGTTCTATGTGGTATTAACTTATTATTATACATTTTATCTCATTTATTTCCTTTCCATATATAGTTATTAAATCATTTAAGCTAATGTTATGTGTTTTGAGGGTGTTTGGTTCATAATTGACAAATAACTTTGGTAGGTTGAACATAGAAAAAGGGTTCATGGTTTCATCCTATAACGTATATTAATGAGGGAAAAATTTATTTTTATTCATGAAATAATATTTTATATTCATTAATAAAATGTGGAATTGAAAAATAGGGCACATCACTTTATATAGATGGTGGTCCACAAGTTTGCACAAGTGACGTTGTCTTTTCTTAATGGGTTCAAGGGTTATAATAAAAGTAATGTATCATATTTTAAAAATACTAATAATGACATTAATTTAAAATATATTCATTAAATTTATTTTAGTAGCCATAATTATGAGGTGAGGATGGAAAACAATATGCCTCACTTCATGGTGGTGGTAGTCCACATGCGAGCATGAATAATGTTTTCATTCCCCGTACGATATAAAAAGATATGAAAAGATATTATAATATAATAATAATAAAATATTATTATTTTAAATATCATCATGTTTTCTGAATATTTTAATTAGGTATAAGAATAATTAAAATAAGTACACATAGTTGATATTTATACCTCTTCTTCAGAAAACTAGATTTGGCTTACACCTTAAGCCTCGAGGGATGGATTTTGATGAGATTAGAGCCTTTAGGCCATTAGAAGAGATTTCATGAATGTATTTATGTTGGTATTTTACGTGATACAGTACTCAAATGGTGTGACTAATTAGGGATTGGAGGTACCCTTTTATATGTGAGGAAAGGGTATACTTAGACTTGCATGAATATTTCAATACATTTATTATGATTCTCAAGTAAAATCCTTAAAAATAAAAATGGATTATAATATAAAAAATATAAGGATGAAATATTTTCATATAATAAAATTTTTACATGTTTTGTTTCATATTAATCCTTAGTTTTGGTTTAAATCCTTCATGGACCCTTTTTAACTATATTTGGGGTAAATAAATAAACCTTACAGGGCAGTAAATTTTTTTCTTAGGTGAAAAGTGGATAAAAAATAGTGGATGGTTTCAATATTAGTACATTTAACATTTTAAATGACTTATTTTTATATTTTTATATATTTAAATCATTTAAGAAAATATTTTTTAATATAAGATAACATTATGGTCATTTTAGGACTATCCATTTAATTTTACATTAAAGTAAACTATATTATCATGGGTTTCGAATATACATTTTTTTAAAATAAATTTAAAATTATTATTAACCACAAAATTCACTGAACATCATAATTAATCAAAAATATATTTATTTTAATATTTTTAAAATATTTTACAATATTTATCCTAGGGTCTACACAATCACTTAGTCTACGTTGCATAACAAATTAAGGTAACTCTACCTTTAGAAAAAATTATAAATAAATTACCATAATAAAACTAATTTAATTGTTTTAAAAAAATATATTTTTTATAATTTTTAATCCCTATGAAATAATATAAGATAAATAAAAAATTAGAGAGTGGCATTTTGTAATTACCCATTACTTACATTTTTCTAAATGTCATTGTCAAATGAATATTTCACTAAAACAGAATATATTCAAATTATGTATGGATATAGTCAAATTAAAAAAAATATATAAAATAGATTCATTCTTTTAATTTATTTTTAGATCTTTTCCCACAGTTTTCTCACTCTTTTAACTATTTTACCCTTTCCTCGGTAACAACTCATTGTCATGGTCACTATTTATAATGGCCAAAAATAAAAGACACCTACTTATAACATTTGATCCACCTGAATCCAAATATTGAATACATTTTTCAATATTCAATTTATATAAGGTTAATAAATACATTTTAATACAGAATCTTAAACCATGTAAAAAAATTCAGAAAAAATGTGTTTTTAATAATAAAATTAACCTTATGAAAAAATTAATATGATTATTATTATTTTATAATTATTTATATTATTTGTAATTAAAATTTTATTAAATAACTTTAATAAAAAATAAATAAAATAAAATGAGTTTTATGTCACTTTATTTAAGGAAACAAATGTCGGTTTTGTAAAAATCAACAATTTTCAGCATTCGCTAAAAAATCATCCTTTTCAGAAGAATACAAAAAATTCATCATAAAAATATTATGAAATTTTTATATATAATATATATCCATTTTTAATATAATATTTACTAAATTAGTATAAATTAATTATAATATATTCACACAGAATTCAATAAAAACATTTTTAAAGAAAAAATATTTTTAAAACTATAAAATGAATTTATTGGAAATTAATTATATATTTACTAAAAATTAATAATTAAATTTTCATCACATAAAACATTATAAATGTTTTTTATAATGTGTTTATTCCTATTACTACTACCAATTTAACTGCTTGGTTATAATTCTTACATTTAAATAATAAAATTTTACAGTATATCATGGTTTTTATAATGTTTAGTGTTGAATGTTATGAAAGATCTCAAGAATAATACTGTTTTAAACTATATATTTTGAGGCTCTACACTACCTCACATCAAATAAATTTTACCCTTTTGGTTTTTATCCCTGTTAACAAAGGCTTATTATTTGAAAATAACATTATTTCAAACCCACATCTTAAAATGGGATAAGAAAACATCCTTTGAAAAGTAGAAGCATGAAACATAAATCTTACCAGAAATAAATCATAACAGTATTCCAAAATATGGATAATATTTTTGGGATGTTATAAAATGGTCCTAGATGAGAGAAATAGTGTTTTATGAGTGTTATCGAACATGATCATGGTAAATTTAATGACTAAAAACATAACTTAGTAAGGGATAAAGAAGACCTTCAATTCAACCGAAATAGTGGTAAAAGGATAAAATTTTTATTTCATGATTATTTTCCTAAGGGTTGGGGGACTGTTTTTATATCAATATAGTGAACATGATAATATATTATTACTAGTTTTCATTCCATTTCGTAAGAACAAATTTTTATTTTAGTTGTGATTCGATCAATTTTCACTTCTATATCATCTCTTACTCCCTTAAATAAATATTATATATGAATTTTTAATTCTTGAATAAATATAATTAAATTTCAATATATCATAAGTTCCTTATAATTGACAATTAATTCCTTTTATCTCAAGATATTTACCAAAACAAAGTGGTTATCAGAAGTTATCCAATTTTGATAAATCATCATACGACAAAATAATACATTATTTTAAAAAATAATCAACAATTAAAATCATTATGTTACTTCAAACATTCTATAAATGATTAAACATAAGACTCCTAAAAAATATGACCGACCAAATTCAAAACTCAAAAATTTGAATGATTTGATCACATATCATTACAAGATAAAAATGATTTTTAACTCTAAACAACATTAATCATTTATAAAGTCACATTACAAAATATGTTTTCCATAATCATAAAATCTGTATATTATACTAATAATTTCTGAAAATAAAATATATTAGAAACAAATCACTATAAAAAACATATATTCCTCGACAAGTAACCTCAATATTTATTTCTCAAATGAAATCTGATACTAGACAATATTATTTCATTTACCCGGGTCGTATAATTTTCCCTAAATTTTTTTTAACTTCTTCTAAGATAACATTAATCACTTACTAAATGAATCACTTTTCAATTCCTCTATTATATATATGATAAAATATATTTTCCAAAACTATAGTAACCCATAATTAATTCAACATCAAATATCATATTAACCATTATGTTTATCAATAAATTAAAACGCATTTACACAAAATATAAAATAATATTCTTTAAATAAGTATTTCTCTAAAATACATATTAAACCTAGATTTTTTATTCCAATAAATATATCCCAAATTATTCTTAATCATCTTAATGTTCCATCATATAAAACATAAAAAGAGGTATATTTGATCTTAAACTAATAATAAACCTCAATATTATCAATCCTTGACACTTTAGGTTTATCACTAATCACTATGACATATCATAGTTTTCCATAGGTTCTATCCTCTATTTCATAATAATGGTTAATAATGGAATTGTAAATTAACTAAAGAATATCCCTTGAGAGTTTTTATCTATGTGCTTAGTATTAGGCCTACTAATCTTGAACCTGATATGATTTATAATAACTAATACACACCTTTTAGTGTTTATAACATTGGTATATCTGTTCCAAAATTTCTTCCACATTCTAGTATCCATAATGGGAAGTATTTTCATGGAAAACTACACAATATATACTTTACCAAAGCATCATCATATTTCTCTATACATAAAATTATCTCTAGAATCTATCATAGGGTTATGTTCTCTAATTTATGTATTCCTAAATATACCTCCCAATGGTCCTTCTAAAAATACTTTGATACCAACTATAACACCACAACACTTGTAACCTAGATCCAGTGGTTATTTTACAATATTAACACATGATAAAAGGGATATCAAACCAATGAATCTAATAGTTTAACAAAATTGATAGAGTATATATAAAAATTATTCTCACATTAAATTTTAAAACATGAAATACAACATTAATATTTTAGTGGTAACTTCATTATCTCTTTTATTATATCGAGGATATCATCTATTGACCCTTCTTCGTATCTATTGAAATGAAAAAAAATAAAGGGTGACCACAAATTATCAGTAAGAGAATGTGTATAAAAGTTGAAACCACATAATAAATAAAGCCTGAATAATATGGTAGGGATAATAAATAATCAAATATGTCATATAACTAGTATCATAAAAAGAGAATATATTCATGGATAAAAAAGGAATATACATTATTTAATAGAAAAAATAACCAGATCCATAATGATAGAATTCATAATGTTGAACATCATAATCATATTGTCAAGTCCTTATTCCATGACATCATAAACATACAATCAATCCCTCATTCCAAGACATCATAAATAATTCATTAGAAATTCACCAAATGACATGGATAGTTTTTCTCCTGAGACCTACATATTCATAGAGGCTTTATAATGATCCCCACCCATTACATACTAAGATAAATGAATTCATCATATTAAAAGGGGCAAATCATTAATATAATACATAATATACACAAATACCAACATTTAAAAACTAACAAATATAATTTCAACATTTTTATCCAAATTAAAATCAAATATCATTATTCTAATACCTCATCGGTAATATAGGGGATGGTAGAATTAAAGTATATCCCCAGAAAAGTATATCATTCTTCAAATGATACTGAAATTAATGAAAAAAATTAAATGCTCACCAAATTATTTTATAAAGAAAATACCTTTTAAATATATATAACACTTATTTAAAATCTAAAAATTTCTTGAATATTATAAAAACATTTTATTTAAAAAGAAAAATGAAAAAAAGTAGATATAGATTTAAATAAAATATTTGGAATGGTATTGGGAAGAGTATGACAAGACATATACATTAAAAACATTCCATTTATCTGTAATGAAATTCAAAATGCGCCATGTGGGAGACCTTAGTGGGATCTTGTGAAATATCATATTCACCAATGATTGATCCAATATGAGGTAGTGTTTTCTTGTGTCAATTAGTTTACACATTTTTTATTCATGTTATGAAAATGGATTAATTTATATAAGAACTAATTCATGAAGTGTTCTTCCTTTTTTTATGAAATTTTAATTTCTAGATTTAAGAATTCTTGATTGCTTGATACCTCAATGAGCCTTGATCTTCCCTCAATTATTTCATCCATGACAAACATGACCAACATTGATTTCTCAGTTTTTTTATCATGAATTTTTCCCTCCTTTCTACGGATTTATGTTCATTTGACCTATAGTTCGACTGATTAGTGGGACGAAATTTATCATGAGATTGAACATGCGTTACATGGATTTATTATATGGGTTTTGGATTAAGTGTCATTGCATGTTATTATAGAAATGTTGAATGTATAAATCTTAGGATGGACTGAGGAAAATGGATTTGTTGATAGTGTGTGTGGATGATGATGGGAGGAATCAAAAATCATTTCTTACATAAAATAATTGTTGGAATATTAATTTTGGTATGAAATTGATGATAGTCTACTTTGTCTGTGGGATTTGTTTCATGATCAATGGTGGAAGAGGATGCGATTTTGTTGAGAATTAATACACATGAAGAATATAAAATTTATGTGAAATTATGATATACACTATGTGTTTCATGGAATAACACACTCCATGTGAACTATTATTTGTTGAACTAGGTATTAATTTTGAGAAAAATATAACACATATGTGTAATTGTTCAACATTTTAGGTTACCCCTAATCCAACATCTTGGTAGGTACCACTTAGAGTATATGGGTACGGAAGTGAGTATGGTACCTAAACACAAGAAGAGTCAATTGTAAAAGGAAAGATACATGGACTTATATATGGGTAGGACTAGACTTAGTGGGACACACCACGTGTCCCTTTTAAGCATTGTGTACTCTTTCTAGGGTAGTCAAGATCTCTAAATCTCAAATATAAAGTTCTCAGTTCTATGGGTATGTTCCCTTGGTCCATATTTTTGATGGTAAAATGAGGCATCATTACCTTAGAATATGATGTGTGATCCCCTATATGGGTTTGTTCTAAATAGGATCATATATCCATTTACATATCCCAAAGTATGATCCTATTTCTAATTCTTCCCTTAGTTGGTTCAGGTATCTTGTACCCAACACCCTGTACGTGTGATCCACATCCTAATAGGTTATTCTAGATGGGGCCAGGTATCCCACATAGTTCCAACGTTTTGTCCCCAAACTAGGTATCTACATCTTATTAGAGCCATTTTATTCTTTAACATTGAATTTTAAGATTTGTATGACCTCTCAAATGATTACCATTTGTGTTATAAAAACTAGATATCTGAAATCTCTCATATGATTATTACCTTGGAGCCTCTTGTATAATCCATTTGGCTATTAGTGATTTCAGAACTCACCTACGAACTTTTATTCTTCCTTTGAGATTATATGATTTTTATATTTTATCCATTTAATCATATTTTTTAGAGAGGAATCCCTGTTTGATGATTTATGTTTTGTGATATCACGGTGTCCTAGTGTGTAATGCCCCGACCCCAGTTACCTAGAGTCAGTGCATTGTCACATAACATTGGAATGATCACAAGAAAGATCAAGTCTCGAAAGACTGATTAGTTTAGTAGCCTTGGAATAACTAGATACATTCATAAAGTTTTACATTACATCATAAAAAGTAAAACTACAACAACATAGTATCCATAGTCCTCACTCTTATCCCCTCTTACTATCCCTTCAGTTCGTTCATAATTTACTTCTTCACATCCTGGGAAAAATAAAACATAGAAAAGGGGTGAGCTCAAATGCCCAGTAAGGATAACAATATAGAGGAAACTTTCATAAATAGGAATAAACATTTAAGGAAACGTATAACTAAAACAAAATCCTTTTAAACTTGAACTTCAACATAGCATGGAAAAAATAAAATGAAATAATTCCATTTACATATTAACATGGATATTCTACTAAATGAATAATCACATGCAATATCAATAACCACTTTCATAATGATGGAATGCATAATGCCATACTATCATAACCACATTGCCAAGGCCTCGTGCCAAGACTACAAATAATATTTTGTCAAGGCCTTGTTCCAAGACACTAGTTTATCTCATGAGACCTTCCAATGCATCGAGGAGCTATAACAGGCACCACCCATCACTTACTAAGTCCAATGAATTCCTCTTATGAACAAGTTTAAACATAACATAAAAATTCGTATTAAAACTAGCATATTAAATGTCAATACTTTCTCCATAAACCATGAATGGTATAAAAATAGCACATACACATTCAAACATATCAAAAAACATTCAACATAATATGGAAGATTTGTATCATGATAAATCAACTTCAAAACAAGTTTAAAATCCATTAAAGAATTTTGACATAGATGAAAATGATTTGTAAAACTCTTTGAGAGAAATACCCCTTTCTCATGAAAACATTTAAAAGTTACACAATATAGAAAAGAATTCACTTTAATCCATTTTTGAATAAAAGTTTCCTACACCACTTTGAAACTTTTGAAGGGAATTAAAATTTTAAAAACATTCATGTCCATATAAATAAATCCTTAAAAACCATTTTGAAGACATGGAAATTAAAGAGAATGATTTAGAAGAATAAATATTAAAAACATTTGAAATGATGTTTTAGTAAAAAGTACCTTAAAAGACTCCCTTTGAAAACTCTTTCACAAAACATGGACATGGATGATAAAAATATCCCAGTAGATACTTACACATAAACAATCTCGGAAAATAATGAGATTGAAGAATTAACCCTTACCAATTTGGTAAATTACAAAACATACACCCAATGAAAGAGATATCATACAATTAATATGTAAATACACATAAATTAAAGTGTATTACATAAATAATAAAATTATGGGCAGTACATACACCACACAAAAGGTAATAGTGGCAATATGACATAAATCTCATGGGAATAAAGAGTGAGATGAAAACCCCTTACTTTGTACTTTTTCCTTGGTCGACGGTAGGTTAAACTCCTGTATAATGGTGAAATAATATTTATTGAATATTAAAAGAATCATTTACATTAATATGATATCATATATTATATTTTAACATTGATTTGTTAATAATATCTTAGTATTATCGTCATTTTGGGTGTTAAATTACTCATTTTACTTTATATTCTTTTTTACATAAGACGTGTTTGTTATGGATAGGTTGTATCTTATTTATATCCAGAATTAGATCAAGTCCTTAAACATTATTTTAAATCATCAAATGAGAATTATACTTGAATTGATACGATGGAGAATGAATCTCATCACGTTCGTGGAGACGGTAGTCCGTACGTACGCACGAGCGACAATATCATTCTTTTGATGTTAAAATAATATATAATTGGATGGTATATCATATAGAAATAATAATTATCATGTTATATTTATTATTTATATTAATTAAACATCATTATTATACCCATCCAAATAATAATTTATTGAATGACGATTACACCACGATGTGGAGACGGTAAGCCGTACGTACGAATGTATGGTGACATGCCATTCAAAGGATGGATATAATACTGAATATGGTTGTACCATATTTAAAATAACATCACAGTATATAGAAGATACTGGACTTATTATTTTAGAATATAAATAACAAAGAAAAAATAAGTGTAAGAAGAAAGGAACTTGAAAAAGGGTGGTAAAATTATTACCTCTTCTTCGGGTTCTTTCTTTTGATTTGATCAAAAGGGCTCCTTAGGTTGGCTTTATGACTAAAGTAAGGACTCTAGGATGAATTGAGGGAATTGGAGAGAGTATTTTTGTGTGGGTTGGCCGAAAAAAAAGGCTTTTAAGGTGTGAATTAATGATTCAGGTGAGTGCCCTTTTATAAGAGGGGTGAAGGGCACCTTTGGAAAAGCTAGAAATATTATTTTATAATAAATTAATATTCAGTTTATAATGGCTCCAAAGTGGATTACATAAAGTTTATGGTGGGTATAGGTCTAAAACCACTCAAAACATAGGATTTATACAGGTTTGGGTTACTATATTAACCTAATCTTTAAGTATTAACTCTTAGTTAATTAGTTTTACTTTTATAATGTCTCTTTGTATTTTTATAATATATGGTTAATAAACTTACTATATACATCCAAGAGACCCCCAAGTGGTCCATTAATTATACAAATATCACGATATAAGTCTCTTGGCCGAACAAAATATTTTTAGTAATTTAATATCAATTAATAATATAATATTTTTTTTAAAAACTCTTTTATGTCAATTTTGACACTATTCAATAATTGAATTTTTTAAAAATCATAACAGAATGATTACTTCAAAAACATTTAATTAACTAATTAATAACATGTCATATTATCCTAGAAAATTAGTTTAATGCATAAAAAGTATCAAATTATATTTATTTGGGTATTTATAATATCAATTATTTTAATTTTTCACTATTATGTTAATTACTACATCATCATTGTGTCATAAATAACATAAATTATTTATTGTCTAAAAATTATAAATAAAATATAATTATGTAGGAAAGCTTTTTATATTTCTAATGAATATTTATAATCTAAAATCCAACATATATAATCCTATGTAAAAATTGTTTTTCTAAAAGATATATGCTTATGTCATTTTTGTATTTATTTTAACATAATTAATATAAAGTGTCATTATCAATTACAAGTGGCTCCATGGCGTCCC
Source organism: Viscum album (assembly GCA_963277665.1). Taxonomy (NCBI): domain Eukaryota; kingdom Viridiplantae; phylum Streptophyta; class Magnoliopsida; order Santalales; family Viscaceae; genus Viscum; species Viscum album. Next base: position 1,772,866,643 of record OY728123.1, read on the forward strand.
AAAATCAACCAAAATATTCCCATCGTCAGAAATGTATCCCCAAATAAGGTTAGGACACGTTTTAGGGTAATTTAGTATTATTATAATATTATCTGTTAACCCTTATTTACCAGATTTACCCTTTAACCATGGTAAATAAAATATTTACCGAAGTAATTATTCAAAATGTATAAAAATAAGAGTTACCTATTTACCAAATTTTGACATCCTGATTCCAAATATGGAATCAATTTTTCCAAAATCAAAACACATAAGTGGCAGAAATTAATTTAAAATTAATTCCTGTTGTTAAAACAAAAAGCATGTTTTTAAGAGATAATAACTATCAAAAGATTGGCACTTTTTTATGTCTGGTTTAATTGTGAAATTATGTCTAATGACAAACATTGAATTAAATGGTGAAAATATATTTTAAATATACTTTAAAACCACTCAAATTCATAATTTATCAATGTTAATTATTTCGATTAAAAAACTTGTTTTTAATTAAAATTTATTAATTTTCACTATTCATCAAAATATGATAGTTATCTAAAAAGTACCAAAATTTCATCCTAGGATAATTTCGATATTCTGAATGCAAAAAAGAAGTCCATTTTGAGAGATAGAATTTATAAAATTTCAAAAAGTATGTATTAGTTATCATAACGGGTAGTTTGATTGGTTGTGGTGTGTTAGAATCTCGAAGTTGCGTAAAATGCATGCCATTGCATTGTTCAAAGGGAAACGTACCGTGGAAGCTTGGGGTGTTACATAGTGGATATGTTTATACTCACCATATTATGGTCTCTTTCCACATATTTTGTTTCCTATAAAATTTATAGATCTTTTGATGGATTCCTAGGTGGACTAGAAGGTGGTGGAGCTTAGTCGGATTAGAATAATCACTGATTGATTATGGAGTTTTAGTTTGATAGTAATCCCCTTTTATTTTTAGTTCATGATCTTTTATAGTTTTAGTGGGATTATATTCAGTCCTTATTAATTTTTATACAATTTTTTATACTCTGAAGTTGTATTGGATTCCATAAATGCATTTACAGTATAAATGTTTTATTTTACATAGTATACTAGTGGACAGAGATGTGTTCATGTATACATGTGCTTTTTGTTATGTCCTCCCAGGTGTGATATATCCATACTCGAAATTAGTCTTCATCCCCTATCGTATTAGATGTGGTCATCTGGTGTCACTTTTATTTTACTAATTTTAGGAGGTCCCTTTTGGGATGTGTCATTATAGGGTTCCCACAACTAGAAATTACAATATATGATCAACTTTAAATAATTCAATATGTTCTATTGAAATCTATGTATACAACACCGAACATAAATGAAATAGTTATGTATTATTATAAAATATAAATATTTTAGTATAACCATTAAAAATATATTTATTTAATTAGAGGTAATGAATAAGGGTAACCCCTTGATGAATTATATTTGTATAAAAATAAAAGATACTTTTAAAATGATTGAAATTAAATTATTTTTCCTAAAACGACTATATAAATAATTTATTGTTTATGATTTTTTCTCTAAAAAACCATTTTATGTGATAAAAATTTCTATTTCAAGAAAAATAGGATTGATGTTAAATTATGATTTACAAACTTATTAGTTAACAAAAATTTAGTTCTAAATGACATGAAATAAGAATAATAACAGTTAATATTTTCAAATATCATTTTCCAATTAAAAAAGATCTCAATAATATTTTATAATTTTATTAAAAAACTAAATTTATAAATTTTTAAATTTTGAATTAACAAAAATGAACATAATTTTATAATTATTCATATCAAAATAATCTTATTATGATTTTTTTATTTGAGGTCGATTTTTATTCTAAATGTAAGGATTTCACAAGACATGTAATTTGTATGACTTTATCACTATATAAGAGTACACTCTAAATTTTAAAACAATTTATATAATCATATATAATTTTTTTGAATTAAAATATTAATTTTAATATATTATTTATACTTAGAAAAACCCTATGGAAATCATATTTTTGACTAATTTAATTGTTGCTTTATAATTATAAATTTTCAACCATTTTTTATAATCAAGTATTTTTAGGGATACTTGGTTTTATATTTACTTTTAATCCTCATATAATTTATTTTTTTTATAAAAAATCAATTAATTTCATTAAAATCAATATCCAATATTATTTTTATTATATATAAATTTAAATCATAAGTTTTTGATCTTATTTCAGACCCACACTTGTTTTCCTCTCTACTTTTTATCTATTTTTGTCCTTTTTACATTAGTAGAAACCTTACATTCTTTAGAATGCAATGGTTACACCCAAAACTATAATTCCCTCAACTTGTAAAAGGGAAAAATCTCTACCACTTGCAGATACACGTTTCATTTGAATTTATCAATATAGTTCTACCATTTGTTTACTTCTAGAACCATATTCTATGTTAAAAATCTTCTTATACACAATATTTAGCACTAGGTCTTCGTTTAAAAGAATGCATCTAATGCAAAATCAAGTTATTGGCATGTGTATTATCAAAAATTCCATATTTATTCCTAATGAACATCATTAAAATTTATTCTAAACCCACTAATGTAATTATATAAGTATCATTTATATTCTATAATGTTTAAAATTTTATTGTATTATCATTTTTTATTTATATACCCATAAATTAACTATTAAAAAACTGTTGATTATGGGATATGTGGACTACCACCTCCATGATTTGAGAAGTTTCATTTTCCATAACTACCTTAAAAAGAAGGATATAATGATGGTATTAACTGATAAATATGATATCTATGATATAGTTAAGGTTTTGGTATGACATATTAGAGGACCTAAAAATTATATGACCACCAAATGATCATCGTTTATTTTTCCATTTTAAATAAGCATACTAAGAGTGTAATATTTTATTCAAATTGAGTAACTTTTTTTCATACATCGATTATTCTAATAAATCTTTGAAATTATGATATATCACACATAAAAACATTAAATAATATCATTATACTTCATTTATAATTATATTACAATAAAATTACCTCATAATTCTTTGTTAAATCAGGTTATTTTAATTTTTTGATCAATTTGACATCCTAATTGAACAATAATAATATTTTTATCATGACAGAATATGAGAACATATTTAATATTAAAATATTATAAATATTCATAAATATTTTTTTATTGTGAATATGTTACTTTAATATTTAGTTCATTAATTAAGAAAACTCCATTCGATTATCTATAACAGCTGAAACATGTTTATTATTGATTTTATGTTCTGGGATAATGAGTAAATTTCTCAAGAATTGAATTTTAATCATCTTAAGAAAATCATAAATCACCCCAAATAGTAACGTTAAATCATCCCAAATTTCTAAATTTTGAATCTTTGAGATATGATACATGTTACTCCCCATGATCCCTTTTAAATGAGTTTTTTTATTTAAAATAGAATTAATGTTATATATTTATTTTCCTTATATTTCATGGGATTTACAAGTCAAATAATATCTTCTTGTTCAAGTGTCCATTGATTTAGTATTTCCCCAATAGTGAGGATTTTTTGTAACTTCAAATTTATTCATTGAGTTATGGTCATTATTTGAAATTATTTTATATATGTGGAAAACATTTACCAATTTTATTTTATTATCTGTTATTATCTGAGTTTTCTTCTAGTTATATACATTCTTAACACATAAACTTCTTTATAATATTTCTTAGTTAATATGTTATATTCTTTTAGATTTATCCACCTTTTTTATGTGGATGTATTTAGATGATGTTATTACAGTATTAACTTACTTATATATACATTAATTTATATAGTGTGAACATTAACTTTTAGATATTTCATATTGGATGATGTTCAAAAAGAAATAATATTATTTGATTGATATGAGAAAAATCATTGGCATACCATACAATGTATTTCTGATATTGATGATTATTATAAAGTTGATTTATTGTTGTTTAACCATCCACTTTTTCTTAGGATAGGTCATGAGAATTGTATCACTTTTATTGATGTAGGGAAAATTATTTAAATTATTAATGATTATTGACTGCAAACATAGCTTTACTATGTATTTGATTTCTATATTTTACATTATATAAATAACCATGTTTTATTAATTTTATCTTTAAGTAATCATATGAAAGGTCTTGATAACTCCTATGGTGAATGTATTATACATATTTTGGTGATGGGTGGGGAAATGAATTATATCCCCTAAATACATCGACAAGTCCCATGATACAAAATTGGTTTGTTTTTTGGTGCATCTCTTTCCAATTCAACAGAAAGTTTTGAGAGTGTTGTTGACCACATGTAATGTATCTTAGAACAAGGACTTAACAATAGGTTTATAATGTCTAGAATTATGAATTCCATTGGTATGAGTTAAATAATTATGATATCCATATTTTAAATTGTTTTCATGCGTATATAATGATCTCAATTTTATGTTTATTTTGGCTTCATGTTGTTTACCTATTTCTTCTATAATATTTTTACCATGAGAATACCATTATTTCTTAAGTTCAATGTTTTCCCATACTGAGAATTTTATCTCACCCCTTCTTATGCTTCCATATCATCATTTTATAAAGAAACATAGTACATGTGAGATGTTTAGAAGGATAACATGTGTAGAATAATTTTAAATAGATGTTGAAGACTTATTATAGGTTAAATGGTTTTATATTAAATTGTAAAATGTATAAATCATTAAAATAAAACTAGATTTAATAGATTTTTATGTTCCCTAATTCTTTAAAAATTTAAACCAAATAAGATCCCCAATATATAAGAGATTAAATAATTATTACTAATTTTCTAATTATGGATAGTTATATCTTTCCTTTTATTTCGATATCGAAGAAATTATGTAAAGTATGTTTCTCTGTGCACTAGCTCCGATAGTTTCAGTCAAGGTAATCATACTCGGTATCACAAGAATTTTTTAGATATATTTGGAGAATATTATATGTTTTAAGGATAATTTCAGGGATGATAAGTTATGTTTTATCATAATTTGAAAATGTATATATTACTCGTTGGGATAGTATTTTATTTAACATTATGGAAATAATGGACATTTTATTTAGGGATGAGAATAAGAAAACATCAATGAAACCATTATAATAAGTGTATATATTAGATAAAATATTGATGTCTGGGTAAAGTATACATTACATAGTATATTATAGTAATATGCACATGCATTGATATTGTAAAGTGGAAGTGGTGGTGGCACTAATGCACATAATGGAAATCACACTGAAAAGGATTGGTTTAGAATTTAATAAATAATCACTCTAATTCATGATGAGTGGGCCTAAGACTAAACACTTGTATATAAACACTTATAGGATATTTTTTTTGGTTAATCACATTCTATTTACAAAACATTATAAAGGATTTAATAATGATTTTAACTAATTTAGTTAGAAAACCTCATAGAAAAATTACCATGGATAACCATGGATTTAAAAAATAGAGTCATACATTGATCCAAAAATATTCTATCATGAAAAAATTATTTATAAGGGAATAAATATTCTGATCAATTCTTATATATAAATATTTTGTTTATTATCAAAACCAATTTTATTTTAGTATTTGGTAGGAAAAGGGTTAAAGTAATGAAGGTGATAAATTTGTGTACCTAGAAACCACATTGTATTATAAACAAATAAGTTATAATACATAAATAGTTTATAATATTATTATATATCTTTTATGATCGAACATATGAGTTTCTTTATCTTGCGTAAGGATATAAGATTAATATTTTGTTCAAATTATATGATATTTTCATTAGTGATTGATATTTATCAATGATATTATATTATATTCCAAAAGTTTTGAGGAATATGTGAACTATATAAGTATTATTATGAAATATTTTCACTTCAAAAGTATGGTGACATATATTAAATAATACTCATAGAATTGAATTTTTTTTTATGACAAGGTTATATTTTTTTGGATAACTAATGATGACACATGATTGAGGATAATGAGATAATAAATGGTGGGTTTATTGTGGTAAATTAAGTTTTATAGGAGATAATAACCTTGGGATTGATAATTAATTCTTGATATTTTTGAGACAATTATCTCATTATTTGGATTATGATATTTATTGACTAGTGCATGATTTTTTTGTTAATGTCATTTGAAGATTAAATATTGAGTTAATTTTTGTATAATTATACAATATCATTTTAGTTTTTTATAATACATTCAAATATGTTTTGGGGAAGGTATTTCATTGATATTATATTATTAACGTGTATAAATACATCAGTATGTGATTTTATGAATGAGTAATATTTTTTGATGAAGGGTAAGTTATATTTTAAGCGGATAAATTTCAATGAATTTTGGGTTTATAATATTTCTAAAATATTCATGGTAATATGGTATCTCGTTTTTAAGGATTAAAATAATAATTATGAGAGAACCCAACTAAATGCTAACTAAGGTAACACAATAATTATATATGCTAAAATATGTGTGATGTATGGTTAACTGAGTCTGATAGAAGTTGATTTGTAAATACTATAGACTAGCATGGTAGTGTTATAAAGTGATATATCTTGAGGTTAAATTTTCCTGTGGGTATTTATGATAATTTTCTTATAATTTACTTCACTCATGTTAACTTCATTAGTTTATTTAATGGATTAATCCTAATGAAACCAAGTTAAAAATGGATTATATAGACAAGGAAGAAAATATCTAAATGAAAATCATATTTGGTAGGGTGGTAGGGTAGGGAAGGAAAATGGTAGAAAATAAAAGGAAAAGGAAAACATCATGAGCTCATCCTAAATTCTAATGAAGAACTATGGGTAAGATCCTTCCATCTTAAGGATTTAAAGGTGGAGGTGGATATAATATTTTAAATAATATTTTGATTCAAATTCGATGATGATTTTAGGTTTTAGAATGGTAAACAAGACCAATCTTTATAACAAATCTTCAAGGAAAAGAAGATAAATGCGGAGGAATGTGTCCTAGAGTGGGACAAGTTATCTACCCACTTTGACGATTTTGAAAAAAAAAGATATGGATATAAAGGTAAATACACTTCAATGGGGGATATATAGGGTAAGCAATTACAATAATTTTAGTGTTCTTTTTATTTATTTTTTGATCTCTTACTCTGTTACCTGACCCTCTACTTTGAACTGTTTTGGTTTCTAAATTTTACCCAAAAGCGATTCTTGAATAAAATTTTATTTTTATTAACAAAAAACAAATGGGGGTGATAGTAAAAAACAACCATACAAATAATGAATATGTTATAAACTGTTACTAATGAATTAGATGGTGAGTTTTCACCCTAAATTTTCTAGTGTCCTGGGTCATGTATGTTTTCACTAACTACTCTATATTAATTTATAAATAAAAACCTGTAGTTGTATGATTACCATATAAATAATTTTCAGGGTTTGTGGGAAGTTATTTCTTATATAAATGGATCAATATCCCCTAGTATAATTCTTTGTGAAATATGGAATGGGTTATATTTAATTATAAAATTATTACAATTATTTTTCATATAGATAAATGTCATTCTACATTCAAAATAAACTCATGATCATCTATCTATATATTTTTATTATGGGTTCCCTATAGAAATTACAATGAAATTATTATTCAAATTATAAGGATTCAATTTATTTAGTAAGGGTGAAAGTAGCATCCAAAATTTCTATTATATTTTTTCTTTTAAATAATTCAAAGTGTTTGATAGTTTTCTACACATGAAACACCGAACATAAATAAAATTATTATATATTTGGATAAAATATATAATATTTAATTATAATAATAAAAAAATATATATTGAATTTTTGTGAATGAATTGGATTTATTAATTTATTAATTATATTTATATAGTAAATTACGGATAAATTTAATATGAATTTAATTCAACTAGTTTACAAAAAATGACTAATAATATCATTTATTGTTTAAAAATATATTTTTATAAAAATATTATGTGATAAAAAATTATATTTCACAATACATATGAATAACTATAAATTATTTTTGATATTAATAATTTATTTACTCTACATTATATAGTAATTCATATGAAATATTATTATTATTATTTAATATCTGAAAATGTCATTTTCTAATTAAAATTTGTCTTTAATTATATTTTATGATTTTATTTAAAAATTGAATTGATTTTTTTTTGAATTTGAAATTACTAAATATAAGCATCATTTTTAATTACATATATCAAATTTTACTTATTATGAGTATTTTTAACATTTTTTGAAATGGTCAGTTTTCAGTCGAAAAATTTGATTTTCACAAAACATCTAAATTTTAGGACATAACCATTATATAATGATGACCTATAAATTTATAATACTTATTAATTAATAAAATATAAAATTTTTGAATAATATTTTTCTTTTTAAAATATTATTTCAATATAGAAATTATTTTTGGAAACCATTTATTTATAAAATTAAAATGTTTCTTTAATATAAAAAAACATTTTCATTCTTTTCATTGGATCTAGATTCTTCATGGAATATTTTCTACTTGATTAATTTTTAAGGATCACATTTTTTTTTATCATAAAACATTTTATATCATTAAAATTTGTATCCATGATAATTTTATCTTATATATTATTTTAGACCTTAACAATGTTTTTTCTCTAAATCCATTTCTCCATAATTAAGTGTATTTATTTTAAAATCAAATTTTCACAACTTTAAAAGTTTAATTTCATTAAAGTATTTTATAATTTTAAAATATAATTATTATATTAGGTTAAAACCTCATTTCCCAATATTTTTTATTAAGATGTATTACTAAAGTTTAATAATTAATTACCAAGCTAAAAGTAAGTTATGATAAAAGTAAAAATGTTAAAACAAAAAGGCATAAAAGACTCAAATATGTAAAAAAAATTATTTTTTGAGGTTATTTTCTATGAAAACTCATTTTCATCTAATTTGTTTTAATTTTTTTCCCTTTTCACTTGAAAAATTAGCTTACATTATTCAAAACGTATGGGTTACTCCCAAAATGACCATATCCTTTAACTTATAAAAGGGTATAATCGTCACCACTTAGAGAGAAAGTTTCTTTGAATTTGTCCATGAACATTATCAGTTTCTCCAACTATAACCGTCTTTCACATTGAAAATCGTTTTTCACCATTAATTAGCCTAATGACTTCATTTACCATGAGACATCTAAGGAAAATTCAAGTCATATACACGAGTATTATCCACTACATGGTTTTTATTCATTATTATCTTATTTTAAATTTAATCTAGACACTATAATATAATGATATTTCTATCATTTATGTATTATAATGTTAATAAATTAATATTATAAGAATTTTTAGTTCATATACCTTGTCCATTAAGAAAAAAATATCATTGCATTTCTATTGTGTTAATTACTACCTCTATAACGCGACGTGTTTAATTTTAAATTAGTGCCACAAAATGAAAGATATAAGGATGGTATTAAAAAATAAATATTATTTTTATAATATCATTATATTTTGGGTTTGAAAAATTAGAGAACCTATTAATTATATGATCAATGAATGATCATCATTAATTTAATTATTTAAAATAATTGTACTAAGAGGATAATATTTGGTTCAAATTTTTTATTGTTTTCATATACACTAATAAATATTTTACTTTAAAATTATTATATATAACAAAATATACACTATATCATTGTTTTTATAGTTTAATTATATTATAAAAAATCACCTCATAATCATTCTTTATATTCGGGTCTATTTCTGTTTGGGTTGGTTTAACAACATAATTGAACAAAAATATGAATATAAATCATGAATAAATATTATAACATATATATTATTAAAATATTATATTAATGAGACAAGGATTTTTTTTTAATTCTGAAGATGTTTTATTAATATTTAATTTTTTAATTCGTAAAACATTGATCGACTATCAAGAATTGAAAAAACATACCTATTATTGATTTCAACTTCCAGGATAAAGACTAAAAAACTCATAAATTGAATTTGAAACAACATAAATTATGATAAATCATCCTAAATAGTAACATTAATAACAAATTAATGATGTAAATTTAAATAATAATAAAAAGGGAGACTACTATTATGGAACTATTACAAATGATGAATACTACAAACACGTGATGTGGAAAAATAAGAAAAATTCATCAAGAGAATGAATATTTATGAAGTGTATGAATGAAAATGGATGAAATTATGGTTATCAATTATGTTATTAATATATCCAAGATTTTGATATATGATGTTTAAGTACATTAGTATAATTTAATATAATTTTCATCCTTTCCATCTCAAATTGATATTTAGTATTATAAAAAAAATCATTAGTATAGGACATACACTACCTATTTTTTATATTATATGCAGAATTATAATTTAATCATTTAATTTAAGGTTAAAATTTAATCCTTCTCTTTCAAGTGGTTTTGATTAAAGTGTTACTTAAGCTACTAGGGTTTTATTTATCTCAATTTTGACTATTTTAGATAGGTTGCATGTTATTCACTATGTTCCATCTTCATGGTCTTATATTGATTTATTTTCCAATGAATGTTCTATAATTGTTTCACTATATTTCAAAGAATATACTAACCAATTTATATTTTATTATTCGTAATAGTTATTTATTTATATGTCTCACTGATAGTGATTCTTTTTTATAACTGAATTTTCATTCATTGATTTGTGATCATTATTTCAACTTATTTCATATAATTCATTTTCTTTCTATGCTTTAATAGAATTGTGTGGTGTTTAAGGGTTTCCCAATAGAATGGTGTGAATGTTCTCAATTACTATTATGGTAAATTCATGGTAAATAATTATTTCTTTGTTGGGAATCATAATTATATATCCACTTGAGGAATCAATAAGTACCATGAGATAATAAAAGATTGGTAAATTTGTGTATTCTGTCCAAATTTAGAATGTTTTCACAATTTAAGTCTCAATGAAAAGTTAAATATATTAAAACGTGTCCTTGATATTGGTTTTTTATGTCTGACATTATGTATTCAATCCGTATGAGATTAGTATTATTGATATCCATGTTTTCATTTCTTCTCATGTATATATAATACTCTCAATTTCATGCTGGATTTGGATTCATGCTGTTTAACTTTTCCAGTCATAATATATATACTGTGATTACATTGGATGTATATTTTCACTTATAAGGAATTTCATATCATCTGTTATTATCTTTCAATTTTGTAGGTTATAAAGATAAATACTACACATTACATTTTTATAAGGATATAACATGTGGAATAATTTCAGGGATATACTAATGACTTAATATGGATTAATTATTTTCATATAAAGTGAAAAATAATTGATACAATGAAAATAAGGTCTATTTTTTTTGATGTGTCCTAATTATATAAAACTATAAACATGAAAATCTCTTTATATATACAAGATGAAATAATCATTAATGATTTTGTAATTATAGATGGTTATATCACAGATTTAATAGGTGGTATCAATTAATATATGTAATGTGTGTGTGTGTATTAGAGTATAAGATCTAGGATTATTCCTTTGGGGGATCACATCGTTGTATTGGATTATAGGTTATCTTATGAATGTTTTTAGAGATAGTACAACAATAACGATTGGTTTGGAAGCTAGGGCAATTTTTTAATGGGTCTCCAATTTTACTCTCATTCCAGGGAACCCATTGATGGTGTTGTAGCCGATGTATTTATTCAGAAGAACATTTATAACCTTTTTATTAACTTATGACATATAATAATTGGTTATATAAATTTTTTTTACATGAATCATGTTGGAATGTTTTTTTATTTCAGTGTTCCTCTGAACATAGATCCCAATATATTCTCTTCTGATTGTGGTGTGTCTGAACTATTACCAGATTATTACATGGTGATATCTAGTTAGGATTACATAGTAGTATTACAATGGTGATACACCTCACAATGAGTCTTTAGTCTAGGGAATTTTTTTAGGAGGAGATTCTTATTGGTGGATTTCCGACAGTACCACCACATGTTGAGCATGTAGTAGTTCTATACTTAATATTAGATGTCACATGAACGAAGATCATTATGTACGAGTTCTAGAGATAGATACCACTTAGGTTTTAGGGAGAACCAAACCCAAACATATTAGAGGAATTTCATGATGTACTATAGAGATTTATACACCATGTTACCAAACCTTCAACAAGATGGTGGTCCTAGTGGAGAGATTTATATATAGACTAATAGTGAAGTGGTTTAACTTGTTTATATGATGTATGAGGATATGAATCTCTCTTAGATAGTGATTTAATTCAATTTGAAAGAATATTTATATCCATTGATGTTTTGGGATGTGCATATCTATGAGGTTTTGGAGCATCAATAGGGTGGCATGACAATTTCAAAGTATATTTTTAGGTTCACTAACCTTTCATGGTATTCCAAAGAAATGGTTCATGATGTATACTTTTGAGAGTATTCTATTGATCATGGCCTTAATTAAGTTATATGATATATATTATTATCAATTTTTATCCCTTATTCTATCAGGGTGATTGATTATGTCTTGGTTGCGAAGAGGTTCTTAGTATAGTAGTCATTGAAAATTAGATCTGATAGTGGTAACATATGAGTTGAGACCACATCATCTTTTATTTACCTTCAAACACAGGGATCTAGGCATGTGATTAGTCTTTAGAGTTAGTCTCCAGATAGAGGTTCAGTGGCTCATGGATCCCATGGAGATTCAAATAAAATGAGGGATAGGACGTGGTTCTCTTGTGATGGGTGAGAAAAATCATGCAGGATATCCAAACTAACCTTGTATTAGATAAGGATTGGTTCAATGGGTAACTAAGGAGGTGTTTCTTGCTAAATATAGGATTCTGGAATGGTGGAGGAAATATAGGAGGTTCCAAGAGAGAAATGGGAGGTGGTCGATGTTATGATCTGTTGCAACCACTACCACCCCCAGGTGTCCCACTCTAGGCTCATGGAGCTAGTTTTAAATAATATAGAAAGATTCATGTAGTAGATACTTATAACCTAGATGATCAGTATATGATCCTAGGTATTATAAATATGTATTACATGTTTGCTACATTTTTTATAAACAAAAGAATCATCTAATCCTTAATTTATACTAAACATAGAGACTTGTAATACAGGGTATTTGATGATCATAGACTTCTATCAATAGTGTGATATGACTCTGTGAGGATAGATAATTGTATAAGATCTCTTTTTAGTCATGATGAAGGATTATGATGTTATTTAATATATGTAATGGCTCTCTAAATTCCATGAAAATATTAAATGTTTTCAATTAATAATGTGATGCCTCTAGGTTGATGGGATGATTTGTTTCTTCATTGCTGAGAAGGAGTTATTAGAAGAGTGTCATGGGATAATAAATATGAGGATAAAATCAATTTCTCATCAACTTTCTAGTTTAGCCCATGGAGAGTAAAATTCTATGATAATTCAATTTCTTATATTGGTGGGAGATAATGAGGACTTATTTCTTAAGGATGTGTTGGGATTTCCTTCTAATTAATTTATCAACTTATTGGTATACCTTAAACCAGGGACTACCTCTATATCAATACAATCATATTATATGGCCCCTACAATGCTAAGAGCATTTAATGTGTGGTTGTTGGATAAATAATAAGGCATTTTTTAAATACCATGTGTCCCCCTTGGATTCCCCATTGTTGATCACCAATAAGGATGATAGGAGCATGTTTTTTTTGGTGGATTATTATCACCTAAACTAAGAGACTATCAAGAATAAATATCCACTTTCCCGAATCAATGAACTATTTGACCAAATGAATGGGGGGAAGAGGATCTCAAATATTGAACTCAGGTTGTATTATCACTAACATTGAGTTCAAGAGGAGGATATACCAAATATGTAATTTTGGTGTTTCTATGATAATTAGGAGTACTTTTTTATTCTCTTCAGCAACAAAAATTCCCCAAAAGTTCCCATTGGAATTATGCATTGGATATTTCTTCCCTTATTGGATCAGTTTTTTTGGTATTAGTATATAAAATTCATATGTACTCAATATTAGATAAAGATCATGAGATAAATTTTATGATAGTACAAAATATACTATATAATATCCATATTTTTGGGACACTCTCAAAGATTCAGTTCTAGATTTCTCAGGTATGATTTCTTGGACATGTCTTCTCAGACGAGGGAGTTTAGGTTAACCTAGAAATGATAGAGTTAATTCATAAGAATTCACACCATGAGAACCCCACCTCGAAGAACTAGGGTCCCAGTTTTAGAAAAATATCACATGGTTGTGTACTTGGTCTATGAATTATGTGACCCTAATAATGTAAACTCTGAATGTACCATCCAAGGTAAAGCGAAAAACAAGATTTTGTTACTCCAACATGGGTACAGTGAATTGTAACAGTAAAACTACACTAACTTAGATATGTTTAGGACCTAACATGGTGGGACATGCCACATGTCCCTTGTATATAACTTTTCCTCCTTCCAAGGTAGTTTATAGCCCCATGTGTCCTCAGTATAGTTCCAAATTTAGTGGGTACATTCCCTCAATATTTCCCTACGAGGGTAGAGTGAGGTATCCTATACTATGAATAGGATGAGTGAGTTCCTCTGTGGGTTATTTCTATATATAGTAAAGAATCACTCTTTGTGACTCAGAGTGTAATCCACCATCTTAGTTTTCCTTAGGTTTGGTTAGGTATCCCATACCCGACAACCTGGACATGACATCCCCTTCCTATAGGATTATTCCAGATCGGGCCATGTATCCTCCTTATGTCCAAGGTGTGATCCATTACCTATGTATCGGTATCTTATGTGTTCTATTTCATACATTTACATGGAAATAAATGATGAGTGTTTATTCTTGAATGAGTTCCAATAGTGTTAGAAAGGCTCAACGAGTGTGGTCTCTCAAAGGATTATTACCTTAGAACCTCAAGTAGAATTTTTTAGGCTAAGAGTGAGGTCATAACTCACCTTTAGTATTTTAGTATTCCTTTCATATTATAAGGATTTACTTGTTTATCCAACCATTCCATCATGTATTAGACATGAGTCCCTCTTTGAGGATTTATATTTGGTGATTATGGGGTGTCCTAATCTGTATTTTTATACTCACCCATTCATTTTTTAGGCCCATACATGTCTTGTGTTTTGCAGACAACATGTATTTTGATTGAGTCCCAGGTAGACCATAAGAATGTGAATCTTAGTTAATCTAGAATAAATGCAGATGGATTTTGGAGTTATATTTTGATATTATTGCCCTTTTATTTGTAGAATGAAATATTTTATAGTTATATATAGGCTTATATTTGGCCTGTATGAATTTTCGTACTATATATTCATAATATGATGTGGGATTATATGTTATACATGCATTTATAGTATTATTTAAATATTTTTATACATTTTTATAATTTATAGGGATATAATCTCAATCATTGGTACTTTAGGATAAGTCCTTCAATGTGTGAGATATTCCTAGTCGGTGATAGTCTCTAGCCCTAGCATGTTAGAGGTAGGCTTGGGATGTCATTATTAGTTTACTATAACACAGAAGGACCCAAATGGGATAGGTCATGACTACTATATTATATTAAAAAATAAAACTTATGAAAAAAAATATCATATATATTCATTAAATCCATCAAAATAATCGTCCTTATGATGTAGTAATGAAAAATGACATACATCACTTCATAGAGGTGATAGTCCACATGTACACATGAATAATATTTTCATTCCCAATAGGATGGAAAATATTTTTACCATAATAATAATAAAATATTAATATAATATAGATACTGATATTATTATATCATCACGTTTTAGTGTTATTTTAATGATGTATAAGAAGAAATAAAATTAAAATTCTATGTTAAGATTTATAAAGATTCTTCAAAAAACCATCATTGTCTTACACCTTAATACTTTATCGGTTGGTCTTAAAATTATAATATAGGCTCTAGTTTTTAGGGAGGTATTTTTAAGATGTTTGGGTTGGTATTAGCTAAGCTATTTTGTTCAAAATGTGTAAGGAATAGAGGATAAGGGGAGTCCTTTTATAAATGAAGAAAGGACACACTCGGAATTACTTAAAATATTAAAATATAATTAATGTATTTATAAATTATAATGGTTTTAAATGGTCATAGATTCAAAATAAAGAATATGAAATTGAAATATCATTAGATAATAAAATTTATGTAGATTTTGAATCCATTTCAAACCATACCTTTTTGTTTAACCTCTTTATTAACCATATTTTATCTTTTACAATGGAAACACATTTTTTTGCATTTCAAGGTCATAAATTGAATTCTATGGTGAAAAGTAGCTCAAAAATACTCCATGGATGAATTTTTAGAACATTTAAAATTACACATGTCCCTGTTAAATATTTATTTATCATTTAAATTGTTTAATAAAATATTATTTTACATAAAATATCATTAAATCGATTTTTGGACTATTCTATCAATTGGAATTTAAATTCATCGATTTTCGAATGGATTTAGAATATAAGATCTTTTAAAATCAATTATACATTTTTATTCAGAATAATATTCCAGAAACATCATAATTAATGAAAAATATATTTCTTTTTGGTTTTTAAAATAGTTTACTAGCTTTTTCCTACTATCTATACAAGTATAGGGTTTATATTGCCATAAATTTAAGGTAATTATACCATCAAAAAATATTATAAATAAATTTATATCATAATATTAATCAATTATTTTTAAAAATAACATTTTAGATACATTTATAACATCATTTTATCCCTATTAAAACATACAATTGGAATTAATATCAAGAGAGTGATATTTTATATTTCATTCTTTACTTAAAGTAAGAAAAATTTCATTATCGAAGAAAAATAGCACAAAAATTCCATATATTATAATTTGGGATGGATATGGAAAATTTATTCATATAAAATGAATTACACATAGGTTTTTGGTTGACTTTGAGATCATAACCCATAGTTTGAACCATGTGTTACCTATTTTTCCATTATATTGATGACCAATCGTTACCATAATTACTCTATATAATGAATAAATAAAAAGGGAACCATTTACAAAATTTTAACCTCTACACTCCAAATATAAAATATTTTTTTAATATTAAATTTATTTAATTGGAATAAATAAAATTTTATATAAAAGCGTAAAACACAATGAAAAACATTTTTTAGAAAAAAAAGATTATTTAAGCCAGAAAATGATCTTACAAAAAAATTAAATATAATGATTTTTTAATTAAATAGCTTATTTATATTAATTGGATATCTTCTTACATTAGGACCAAATAAAAAATATAATGTTAATTTTAAATTACTTTATTTAAATAAAAATTATATTTTTAGTAAAATTTACATTTTCATTATTCACTAAAAAATGAACCATTTTAAAAAATTCCCAAAACATCATCTTACGACTATTATGACATAAATAATTCAAAAAAATATTCATTCAGTAACATATAAATTATTAAATTTTAATAAATTAATAATAATATCTGCACACTAAATGAAATACACACCATTTTTTTAAGAAAATATATTCTGAATCATAAAATGACTTTATAGAAAATTGATTTCATATTCATTATGAATTTATAACTAAATTTTCATTATTAAAAACTTTAATGTTTTTATAAGTTTTTATTCCTATTCATAACTCAAATTTAAAAATTATGTCTTAATGATCTTATTTAAATAATAGATTTTATAGTATATCAGATTTCCCTTAAATGTTGGTGTTGTTTGTTAAGCAAGCTATTGACCATGGTATTTTTTTAATAAAGATTTGGTGTTCTAAAAAATATATTAAAATGTAGTTCCTTATATAATTACAGAAGAATTATTAATGGAAACTATTGTTATATGAGTACTCTACCAAGGCAGGTTGTTGGTTCCAACCTCTTCTGAATCCCATTGAACTAGATCTCACCATATTATCTAAAGATTGTATGGTACTCTCAAAATTTACCATCAGTATATGGATGATAAGTAATAATATTTTTTCAATCTATATCTAATTCATATTGAATAATTATCTAGAACATTTATGTTTAGATCTTTATTAGATATAATTAAAAGTGATCCTCCATGTAGCCTTACCACTTCATTTAGTAAATCATAGAATAAGGATTGATAAAAATTATTATCACATTTTAATGAAATGTGTTGAATTATTAGGGATATAATCTATAACCCTATTGTGATTATAGAATTTATAATTCTTTGGAGGATCTATAATGAAATCCATAGTTACTGATTCTCATTTTTATACAGCTGTAGGTAATGGTTGCATCATCCCCTTAGATTTCTTTCATTCTACCATTAGTTGATGGCACACCAAAAATAAAGATATATATTCTATAATCTCCCTATTTATGTTATCTCACAAGATATTATTTTTTTATCTTTGTATATATTATTTCTTCCAAGATGGATTGACAATAATTATCAATGTGCATCATCCAATAACTCCTTCCAGTTTAGTATTGATGGAACACACACACACACATATATATATATAGCGAATCTTATAATTCCATATTTGTCATAGTTTAACTCTGAAATATAATGTACAGTATTTTATATCTCAACATATTACTTGTGTACCTTTTTTTATCTTTACATGGATTTATTTTTGAGAAATGAATAAGGAAAAATAGGATTTCTCACATTACCTTATGATTTCATGTTTTATCCTTTGAAAATTCATGAGTATTGTGTCCCATTCAATACAAATACTGGATAAGGTATCACAATAATTTATACTCAATGTATCAACAAGAATATACACATTAAAAAGGTGATAATTTTTAAAATTATCACACTCCATGATCAACTACAACTATATCGTTTGGTTCATGTTCAACTACAACTCTATGAATATATTGTTTATTCTCTTCTGATATATATATATATATATCATGGTTTTGACCATAGAAATAATTAATATACTTCTTTAATAAACATATTACCATTATTATATCTAAATTATGTTTAACTTAATTTTCCTCATGGGTTATTAATTTACATGAGGAATATGTTTCCAACATGTCCATTTTTATGAGAATATATTCTAATCCCTCATTTCATGCTTCACTATATATCACAGACCATTCTCCAATGTTATAAAATGTGAGTATAGGTGAGGTAACTAAACTTCCCTTAAGCTACATTGAATTTTCTTCACCATCATCTATCTAAGGGAACTGGCCTCCCTTCATACTTTATTTTGTTATTGGATTGGACAGCCTTGAGAAATTTATCATGAAGTATTGATATTATTTATCTAATATAATAAAATTGTAGTTCTGGATAATGGTGGTATGTTTGGTCCATTATTCAATTATCTATAAATTTTAAGGATTTGTTGATATACCCTCTATTGTGAGTACATAACCCATGAAATTTACTATATATATCATGAATCCATACATGCAAAATATTTCATGCAATTTCTCCATTCTGAAAGTCATTAGCACAATCCTCACACAATAATTATTCTCTAATTTAATATTGGAATATATGAAAATATAATATATAACTACTTCAAAAAATTGGTCAAGGTAATATCTAAATACTCTATTTATTATATACATGAATATAATGAGGGATTTTATAAGTTGAAGTAGAATCACAGTGAATTCATAGTGTATATATATCTTGTTTTGAAGGTTTTCTTGGGTAGACTCTCTCTTTTCATCCACAATTAATGATATCCGTATTTATGTTCAATAGCTGATCACTGCTGAAAATTGGACTATTCACAACAGGTCTTGTGTGAAGGGACCTCGTCGCAAATGATCCGTTGTAGAAATGGGTGTCGCAAAAAAACTATGTGCGATAGGAAATGATCCCATTGCAAATAATTTCATGGAGATTATTTAAAAAAGTATTTGTGATGGGGGGTCCCAGTCAAAAAAGATCGTGTCGCAAATATCTTAAAAAATAAAAAAAATGAATATAATAATAATATTAATAACAATAAAATAATATTAAATAATAATAACAAAATAATAATGGATAATAATAATAATATTATTATTATTATTATTAATGTTTATATAATAACAGAAAATGATAAAATAATATTAATATTATTAATATTAATGAAATACTAATAATATTACAAATAAAAATAATAATAATAATTATTATTATTATATTATTATTATTATTAATTAATAAATAATAATATTATGATTAAAATAATAAAGAATTATAAAATAATAAAAACCACAATATTCATAAAAATGTAAATAATAATAAAAACAATAATCAACAATAAAATTATAAAATATAAATATTAAATAAAGTTGTAAAATAATAATAATTTAAATAAATAAATTAATTAATTACTTAAAATTTAAAAAATACTAATAATTAAATAAATAATTAAAAAGTAAATGAAAAATTAAAAAATAAATATATAATAAAAAATAAAATATTCGTAATAATATAAAAACACGTTAAATTGAAATGTAAATAGTAAATATTATAAAAAAAATCCTTCAAATGTTTTAGCATAAAAAAAAATATCACTAAGGGGGTCCTCTGGAAGAGTTGTAAGAGATTCTGGTGGAAATTCTATCCCTAAACAACGAGTCAGAGGTCACATGTACTCCATCTACTCATAGTGTTGTTATTGCCATCGACAAATCTCTTTCTCATATCAATTTTGCATTCTTCAGACCTCTTCCTGCTATTTCGTTTTCCATTGGAACATCTCCTACAACATCTATTGACTCATCTACTATTGTTACCTATGCATACTCTCTATAAGTTCACTCTTAGATCACAGGTTCTCCTGATATTTTGAAAGTAATTATGATAACTCTCTAAGAGCTCTTCTCGAGCTACACATCGACATCATAACAGTACTATAATAACTCTCAGGTGTCAATCATGAGCTGATACCAACAACCCAGCTTTTCTCAAAGGAATACTAGGTCACCTGCATCAGTGCAACCTCCTCAAATCGATGGCCACTATTCCGACCCTTGGTCTCAGCCTAACTATTTGTCTATGTCTGAGATACCGTGATCTCATATGACTCCTTCAATTTAAATTTAAAATTAAAATAGTTGAAATATTATTTTAAATTAATTTTAAAACATAAGAAGAAAGTATACAAACCAAAATCTAATGGTTGTAATCACCTTGAATCTCTCTAGTGACCTTATCATTATACATCCTCTTATAAACGCAGAACATCATAACATCATGATGCTTGAATTCATATTTGAATATAGAATAAACTATTACAATTAATGTTATATAAATTATTCAAAAAACGTATTTACCATATTCTCTTTGTGAGTACTGAATGTATGACTATTGGCTCGATGTGTCACCCCTTGTGTCCCCTGGCTTTGTCAACCTACTGATAATATCCATTGAAAATATCCACTGAAAATATCCACCCAACCAACATGTACATAATCTATCCCAAACCTGAGATGAAATGTAATTAGGTTGGTGAGAATTACAACGCTCATAAAACACTCTCACTCTTGCTTTATTTCTTTCTTTCTTTCTCAGAATGTTTTAAAACAATCAGTAACACTCATGCATAAACCCCTATCAAGCCTTCCAGATATAACCACAATTTCTCTAGTCAATGAGATACCATAAAACCTACAAATAAATTATAATTTGAGTATATTAATTAAATATATTTCAAAATAAATATTATTTATTTATGTACTATCCAATGATAGAAAATGCAGTGATGAACACACCGAGAATATATTCCCATGTGACTCATGCTTCAGAAAACTAATTGTGTAATATAATGCACTCCTGTCAAACAACTATATGTGAAATTCTGTCAAAAAAAAGAACAAAAAATAAAAAAATTATTATATAAATAAATTAATGAAAACTAACTAAAATACATAGGAATATATACATCTAGATGCATGGATCTATGTCAAGATATAGATGTAACTCCAATATAGGGTTAGGAATCATCTATCAGGAAATAATACACCCCTCTGAGTCCTCCCTAAACATCCTACAGTTTGAGTGTAAGATGATCTGAGATCCTACTTGTCAAAAGGTATATAAGCCTCCTGTAATTGATGAAATAGATCGCGGTCCATCTGAAACATAAAATAATTGTTGTAAAAATAGATAAAAACAACTTTTATATATGGATATGTATTATATATGATTACATTCGGCATTTAACCAAGTCAATCTTCATCTGCATCATCATATTCATTTATGACAATGATAATGTCCTCATATTCTTTCTCAGAATCATAAAAATTCATATGAGTTTCAATTTCACCATCTCTTGTCATTTCAAATTCATTTAAAACATCATTGACTTCATCATCACTAATGACCCTTATATATGGGGGTGTCATCATCGATATTCATGCGTCTTCCTGAAAAAGATGGATATGGAGCAGTCACTTGAAAATTTTTAATTCCTTGAAATTTAGTGAAACCACATTCATTTTGTGTAAACATATTTTCCATAGATTTAATTTTTATAATTCTCCACTAATATCCTAACTCGTTTGAAGTAGAATAGTAATTTGAATAATAAATTTTATGTTTCTGATGAGCCAATAAGAATGGATTATTTACAATAAGAAGACTTTTATATTTAATGTCAATGATTCCATGGGTCGAATGAACATATAGGCCTCTCTTAGTATCCAACAATTGACATTGAAACATCATTATGTAATTCTATCCTAGACGACACATTTCAATAATTTCTTCCAGTATTTTATAAAAGTTAACGTCAGTTTCTCTATGATGAGATCCCCTCAAACAGACACCACTATTTACTATTTTTTATTCCCCATATACATATCTGTGAAATAGAAAACCATTCACAACATATGCATTGTAATATTAAACAATTTTGGATTATGGGTTACTCAAAACACACAACCAATTTTCAGTTTTATCATCATGTGGAGATACCTAAAAATTTGTAAAACAATTCTCAATATAATATATAATAAATTTATTTTATATGTTAAACCATAAATAATTTATGCAACCAGTTTTTAAAACTAGTCGGAAGAATTATTTTCTGACGTTCTTCAAGAGATGCTCTTGTAATTTTGGGAAGCTGGTTCTTGGTATTATTATTATATAACCTACAAATAAAATAAGATTAATTTACTTTAACAATTTTCATAGAATAATTGATAAGATCAATAATAGTAAAAATGGTTTCATTTATTCACAGTTGAGGAGAAAGTATGTATGTGCTATGTGGTGTTTATAATCTGAAAACCATCATTCATAAACTACACCAAAACCAATTTTGGGATGATTAAAAACTGATAATTGACTGATTATATCATCCTCAACATTTTCTTCATTATGTCTTATGCAGTTATGTTTCGATGGATATTAAGATTCAAAATAATGAGATTAGAAAAAAGAAATTTCCTCTTTCAAATAATCTTCTGGAATATAGCCTTCAAATGATGCTTTATTGTGTAGTTTGTTTTCAATTTCAGCATGAATCTCTCGAATGAGAACATCCATCAAAACTGTACTAGACCTATAATTTTTTCTTCATGTGTGAAATGTAATATAAATTGAACCATTGAGTCATAGAATGATGAAAGGAATATTTTTTCCTGTTTACAAAATATTAAAACAAAATTTTCATACAGTCTGCTTAGTGTATTGTAGTCTGTTGTCACCATAAAAATGTCTCATATAAAATATGATATATCTGTTATCACATTCCAAATCATATAAATCAACAAACATCTTAATCCAATTGGAATAATTCTTTCCATTATAACATTATAGTCATGAATTTGTAATCTAGTAATATGACCATTTCACAGACATCTTCCCAAATTTAAAGAATTAGCATCTAGAATTTTCAAATCTGAAATCAACTAACAAAATAATAATATATTTCCTTTATAAAGTTTATAAAATAATTTTTGCTTCATTAAATTCAATGATCTGACATTTTCATACAGTTCAAGTTCTAGTCACCTACAAATTTGGGCAAGATCTAATCATTCATTCTAATTACCTTTGGTTTTACCTTGTGTATCCAAAACTTTATGAAATAAATTATCAAAATAGTATATCTAAATATGTATGAAATCTAATATATGACAGACCTACAAATCAAACCAATATGGAAGATGAAAAAATGCTCTATTTTATCAAATTATATTCTTTCCTAAATCCATCAATTTTCAATTGGTTTATTACCGGTCCAAATGTGATGGGAGGTAATGAAGAGGCAATTGATTTCACCTATATAACAAAAATCATTTTTGGAGGTTCATCTCTTTCAATTGAACCTTTTTTGAAATGATATTTTTTTCTCAGAAAATTATGATAGGTGAGAAGGAATCTGTGATGATAGTAAAAAAACAAGGTTTATTCAATTAATGAACATGAATGCTTTATTGTGTCTCATAATGTTTAGAAAAAATTTGGGACTATGTGTACTCTAGCCAGATAACATGTCATATTTTGGGATGTCACTAATTTTCCTCACCAATACCACTTTCAGTAGGAAATTCGATTTCACAGCAAAATCATATGTACTAACACAATTACAATGCATTGAATTTAACTCAACAATCAATGGTTTGATTTAAAAATAAATATTTTTTTGGATGTCCTAGAATTAATGAGGTCAAAAATATATATTTCTTCTTCACAAACATCAATAGAGGTAAAGTTTATGGAGTTATAAAGATAGACCAACATGAATACAAACTACTATAAAAACAAAATAGAAAAAAACCATCAGTAGAAAGTCTCAGTCGCACATTTTGGGATTATAAAGAAACATAATGATGATATTTATCAAAAACAATTCATGACTCACCATTAAATGGATTATTTATGCTTTTACGAGTTGAAATATTTGTTTCTTACCATGAAAACAATGATGTTGTGTTCTGAGACATAAATAAATGTTGTAATCTTGGTGTAAGCGGGAAATATCTCAACTATTTTTAATGGAGTTGATCCATACTTCCCTAGTTGAGCCTCTTTGTACCTCGATTTTTCCACATGTGGGACAAATATCCAATGAATCATTTTTACCAAAATTTAAAATGAAATCACTTGAACATGCATTAATCTTTTGATAACCAATACCAAGACTACAAACCAGCCTCTTTCCATCATAATTTCTTTGGTAGAACATTTCCTTCAGGTAACATTATTTTAAACAATGAGAATATCTGATAAAAAATCAATTTATAATTCCATTATCTGATTTAAGAGCCATAAATTTTTATCCTCTTCAATTTTTATTATCCTACATCCAATATATAAGGATTACTTAGTTGATATAAACAAATCATAAAATTAATATGCTTCCAACTAAGGAGTTAATTCAATGTCATCCAGTATTTCAATTTTTTGAAAATAATGACCTTCCACATCATGTACTAAATTTGGAAACTATAATGGATCAGGAACCAAATTAGTAGTGTCTTCTCTGGAACTACGTTCACCTCATTGATACCAAAAAAGCAAATTTGGTTGAAAACCAAAATGTAATAGATGGACTAAATTGTTTTTAAATGTGTTAAACATTCTTAGAAGACTTTTATTACAATTAAATTTAATTTTCCATTCTAAAAATATGATTTTGATGATATAAATGATAATAATGATTTAACACCCTCAATATATACATGATTTAAACCAGATATTTTTCGATTCATGCACTGATTTATCCAAGAACTATCATATAATAATGCATGTTGTCGACTTCCTTGTTCCATATTTCCATAAAAAAATAAAATAATTAATTTTTTTGAATAATTGGATATTAGACAATCACTGTCTAAAAAATAAAATAAGTTTAATTTCACTTTTATAGGAATTTATAATAATTTATATTATTTCATTTTTATTTATCGTATTTATTTTATAAATTTATACAAATCTATAATAATTTATAATAATATAAACTAACTACATAAAATTGTTTATAATTATAGCTAATTTATGCTAATTACCACTAATTATGAGGGGGATAATTTCTAGCAGATTGGTGACATCTCTTTTATCTGATGACTCATATACTTACAACTTTCGTTGACTAACTTCAGTATGAAATCTACTCTGACATAAGAATATCCATTTTCATATGTAGGTGAATTGAGAGTAGGGGGCCTCACCGCACTTCTCTTTATTCTTATGTATAGGAAAAAAGATATCTGTACGTCGAAAAATATTTTTCATAGTGATTTCAGTAGAAGAAAGTCACAAGAATATGAGTCCTCAACAAACAGAGTCTCTTTTTCCCAACTGGTCATCTCCTTGAAACTTTCTCTCAATAAAATCAGTATGATAAATTTTCTCCGACAAACGTGTATCAATTCTCATGAATACAAAAATGGATATTCATAAGTTGGAGCAGAATTTTCATAATGATTATAGTGAAAGAAATTATCAAGGAGATGATCCATTGAGAAAAATGAATGCCACCAATCTGCTTGAAAAAGTTCCAAATTATTGTGAATTATAGCTAATTATTAATAATTATTTCTAATTATTGCTATATAGTGCTATTTATTTCTAATTATTGCTATTTATTATTAATTATTTCTAATTATTTCTAATTACTTATATTTATTACAATTTATTTGTATTTATTACTAATTAATCCTAATTATTACTAATTAATCCTAATTATAAATATTTATTATTATTTATTTATATTTATTACTATGTATTACAATTTATTACAATTTATTACTAATTATTTTTAATTACTACTAATTAATCCTAATTATTACTATTTATAACTAATTATTACTATTTATTATTATTTATTACTAATTTTTACTAATTAATCATAATTAATACTAATTATTACTAATTGTTATTATTTAATTCTATTTATAATAATTTATTACTACTAATTCTTAATTATTACTATTTATTAATTTTTATTACTAATTATTACTAATTAATGCAAATTATTACTAATTAATAATTATTATTACTCATTAATCTTAATTACTACTAATTATTCCTAATTAATACAAATTATTACAAATCATCATTAATGATTACTTATTATTCATATTTATTACTAATTATTACTATTTATTAATATTTATTTCTATTTATCAATATTTATTACTATTTTTTACTATTTTTTACTAATTATTACTAATTATTACTAATTATTACTAATTAATACTATTTATTACGATTTATTACTAATTATTACTATTCTTTACTTTTTGTAACTATTTATTATTATTTTTTGCAATTTATTACTAATTAATTCCAATTATTACTACTTAATCCTAATTATTCTTAATTATTACTAATTATTACAATTTATTGCTATTTATTAATATTTATTACAATTAATTACCATTTATTACTATTTATTACAATTTATTACAATTTATTACTAATTATTACTCATTATTACCAATTAGACATAATTATTACAAATTATTACTAATTAATTTGAATTATTACTAATTATTACAAATTATGACTCGTTATTACTACTTATTTTGAATTATTACTAATTGTTCATAATTATTAATAATTATCACAAATTATTATTAATAATTACTAATTTTTCCAAATTAATCAGATTTGTACTATTTAATCCAAATTATTACAAATTATTACTATTTATCACTAATTAATGCTAATTATTACTAATTATTACTATTTATTGCTATTTATTACTAATTATTGATATTTATTTCTATTTGTTTCAATTTATTTCAATTTACTACTATTTATTACTAATTAATCCTAATTATTACTATTTATTACTATTTATTACTATTTATACCAATTAATCATAATAATAAGTAATTATTACTAATTATTACAAATTATTAATAACTATCTATATTTATTACTAATTATTTCTAATTATTACTAATTATTACTAATTATTACCGATTAATATAATTGTTACTAATTAATCGTAATTATTACTAATTATGATTATTTATTTCTAATAATTATTATTTAATATTATTTATTACTATTTATTTCTAATTATTCCTAATTATTCTTAATTATTACTAATTATTCCCAATTATTAATATTTATTACTATTCATTGCTATTTATTACTATTTATTACTCATTTTCTTATTGTCAATTACGACTAATTATGACTAATTATTATTATTTATAAATATTCAGTTCAATTTAGTACTTATTAATGCTGATTTTTACTAACTGTCATCGATTATTACTAATTATGACTAATTATTACTTATTATTTATCATTTTTCTTATTAATACTAAGCAGTACTGATTAATAATAATTAATATAACTATTAATTAATACTATATAATACTAATCACACGTATTAGTAAAAAAACTTCATGCAAACTAAAGTGAATTAATTCTATTTAAATTTAATTGCAGCCAATTAACAATATTCCTAACTAATACGAGTTAAAATGAATTAAATAAAAAATGTAATTGATAAATATGTTAAAACCGAATTTTTGAGAGGATGTAAGCCTGGAATATTTCTCCTATTTATAAATTTTAACTGTGAACAATTTTGAGAGGGAAAATGAAAGTAGAGAAGAAGAGAGGAGTGGAGAAAGGAGTAGAATGAGAGAAAACAGATGGGGTATATATAGGTCAGATTAGTTGCGATGGTGCCCATCGCAAATATTTACCCTTGTCCTATTATTTAGGGGAAGTGGTTAAAAAGGTATTTGAGATAGGTGTTGTTGCAAATACCAACCTGCCGACATACAATTTGCAATGGGAGATAAATCCTCTCGCAAATACTAAAAAACACCATCGAGTATTTGCGACGGGCTATGATGACTGTCTCAAATAACTAATTATTTATGACATGTATAGGGTCTCATCGCAAATAGTCCCTATTGAATGTCTTTTTTTCATGGGACCCTCCCCCCTCACAAATTCCCTATAAGAAATACCTATTTTTGGTAGTGGATATGTATTGATCTTCGCATCGTTGATTGAACAAGTCATCAATATGGGATATATGATACCTTTTCTTGATCATTATCTTGTTAAGTTCATCGCAATATACACAAAGATTCATTAATACATATTCGATTTTAATAAAGATGGATGGGGATCCCCATAGTGAAGCACATGGGCATAAAAACCAATATCTATTTTCTCATAGAGTTTCTTCTTTAATTCATCCAATTCAGTTTGTTCTATTCTATAAAGAGTTTTTGATTTATTCATAGAACCGTGTATGATATCTATAGAAAATAAACCTCACGGTCTATGTAAGATAATGGAATTCTTCTATAACTGCATCGGCATATTCATGAACAATAGAAATGCCATTAATATTGGTCGTTTCCATAACGACTTCAGCGATATATCTCTTATTTATGGGTAATAATACCCATTAATAGTTTGTATCTTCTAAAGGGTTTTCAATGTCAACCTTGTATTAAAATATAGTAATGGGTTGATTTGGCATATGAAATGTGATTTTCTGATATCAACAATTGATATCATATCTAGGTAGAGAGAGCCCATCAATTCCTAAAATCACATCAAATTCACCAACATAGAGAATAATATGTTCTTTTGAAGCACATTCCAACAAAATTAAATTTTAGAATAGTTGTATAACTAGGATAAAAACATCACAACATTGGTATTTTTCATTAATAATTCAATATCTAGTGGTCTGGGAAATGATATAATGATCCTAGATATCTTTTTAGTTATGATAAAGTGGGAAGAACCAAAATCAAATATGACATTTATATTTCATGAGTGGAATATGAGTTCCCCTTTTACCAATTTATTTTATCGAACCACTAAAATAGTTTTGATTGAATAGGCTTCCCATTTCTCCCTTGTATCAGGTTTTTACTGATGTGCATTCTCATCATTAACACTTATATCTATACACTAGTTTTTTTAATGTACATACTCTTTGCAATTAACAAATTGGAGTGTTAGTACTTCAATACATTGAGCTTTCTTTTCATCTATCTCATTTGTTAGCCTATTCATATCTATTCAGAATTGATGTTCCTAATGGACTTATCTTCCACACTTGAATCAATTACTTGTCCCTTAAGGTCAATTTTTTATATGTTCCATATTACATTTTTAGAATGTAAGAACATTAATTTTCTTTCATTCATGGGTTTTGTCACTCCATTTTCCTTGAAACTCAATTTTTCTCTTCATTCCCCCAAATAATTTGAATAATGGGAGTCTCCAATTTCCATTTCAACCTTGATATCACATTGAATAAATTCCTCATTTCTAATATGGCCCCTTATATAAAATTACTTTTAGAGTCATAGTTTCAATCAAGTTTATAAATGATCATTTTTCTCTAAAATTGATGGAAAAACCATAAACAAACCGTGAACGTCTTGTAATTATTGATTCATAGATACCAATAGATTAATTATCCTTTAATTTGATCTCTAATAATTCTCTCTTTATTTTATTGTGAATATTTTAGGTGAAAATGTTTATGTAAAAATATATTCTTAATCTCCTTTAATTTAATGGACTCAATTTCTTCTTATTTCCAAATCTTATTTGTAACACCTGGATGTTTTTATGAAATAATTTTTTAAATAATTTTTATTCTTCAGTATCTTTCTTTTCACGTAATCGTGAGTTTAAAAAACCTCAAGATCCCTTTATTATAAAATTACCATTATAGCCTAGCCGTTAAGTTAGCATGAATAATTATAAATAACATATGAAAATTCATTGTGAATTCATTCCCTATCAATAATTTAAGAAAAATATAAATCATTAAGACATTTTTTATTTTTGAGTGAATTAATTTTGGTAATGAAATATCTGTGATATATATGTGTTATATACTGAATAATATATTTTTATATTCATCCAATGGATACTTTAGTTGTAGGGTATAAATAAAACTCTATTTGATGTATAAAAACCTATTTTTTTAAAAAATTTAATTTTACACCATTGAATGTCGAAACCATATTAAAGTAAGATTTTGACACATTAATATTTTTTATATAACAACATAAACATGTTATTTTGAATTAGTATATATAACATTACATTGGAAGAATTTCTGATATTTTGCTGATAATATTCATGTTTGGATGAATATTAAAAGTATGCTAAATTTTAATTGAAAATAAATTTTATTCATTGAAATAACTTATATGGTTAAGTAATATTATTTAATGGATTTAAAATGTAAATACAATATTTTTTTACCATTTAACTTAATTTGGGTCATTAGAATTAATTTAACATTAAATTTAGATGTAAAATTATTTGAATATTTTATAATATTTTTACTTTTAAAACTCATTTTCTCATTTCATCAGTGAGATTAATTTTAAATTAATTACTACAACTTATTTTATTGAAATTTTTAAAAAGTGAATCCATATTTAAAATCATTAGTTACAAAGTTTTTTAATATTATACTTTTATTTTTAGGCATTTTGAATAGTAAATTTGGTAAATATTTTTATTACCATTGTTAAAGGTGAATCGAGTAATTAAAGGTAAAAATAATATTATAAAATTACCTTAACACCATTAAAAAACCTATTAGATGATTATTTATACCCTTATCATTTAATTTTTAAAAAGGAATAACTTAATGGCCACTTACATATGAATATGACTTGAATCTAATAAAAACTAATGAATGTGACAAAATGCCAAAAAATCATTTTATATAAGTATAATAATTTTAATATATAGAGAACTGGAATATAATATTGAATATATATAGTATATGAAAATATAAACGAATTACCGACATTATATATTTTTATTTATAATTTTATAGATGAAAACATTTCCATTAATGATGACACAATTATGATGTTGAAATTATTTTATTAACAGAAATATCAAAAAAAATGGTTTTAAAAATATTAAAAGAAATATCATATAAACTAATTCATGTGCTCCAAAAAATTTATTGGCGACTATAAAATATTATATGTGTATTAAATATTTTGGTTTAAATTTATATATTTTGTGGATTTTATTTAAAGTCAAATTAATTAATAGTGTTTAAATTGACATTGTTGATATTTAATAAAAATAATAATTTAGTAAATTATTTAAAATTTAAAAATATTTAAAAATTAAAAATTGAAAGTTATAAGGTCAAAAATGTCAGAAAATATATATTTATGGTCAATTAACACTATATAAGTAAATATTTATAACCGTTAAATATTTATAATGTTATTTCCAGAATTAAAATTAAATAGAATAACTAAGTGATAATTAATAATATATGGTTTAAATTGAAAATATAACTTGTACAAAATTTATTTTTTGATGATATTACAACTATATATCATCTCATATTTGAAATTGGGGCATTTTGGAGGTTTTTAGGTAGTGTTTTATTTTATTATAAATTTCTATTTATGGAGTTTCCAAAAGTGCCTCTCACCTCAATTATAAATCGGAACCTCATCCCTCACCTATTCACATCATTTGGGGACTTTAAACTCAGACATAACCTGAACTCTTTCCTTCACAACTTCTCTATTATCAATCAAGAGGTTCTGGTCATCTTTAAAGACCAACTCTAGTGCCCTAAGAAGAGATTTAGAGGAAGCATGTCGAGGAGGAGGTAATCTTTTCTACCAATTCTTTAAAACTTCATTCCTTTTATAATTACTCCTCATTAGTTTTTTTATTATAATGTAATAAAATAAGTATAAATCATATACTAATATTTTATTATAGATATTAAACAAGAATATTTAACCTTCTATCCATCCAATGAAAAAAGAAATAAACGCGCATGCGTACGTACGACTTACCATCTCCACATTGGGGTGTAATATGTTTTTCACCACCACCTTTATATAATTGGTATAATTATAGGAATAATATCTATATATGATTATTATAACATGTTACTAATCCTGAAATATTATACACCATCCACTTCATTAACATTCAATAATTTTGGTTATGATATCATCGCTCTTGTCTTTGTACGACTTACCATCTCCACGATGCAATGCGATTCATTCTACATGATCTATATTAAACCATGATAATATTTATGAATTTAATGAATTAATATGATACATACTAATATCATTCTGTAAAATATTGGACTATAAACTAATAAGTGAAGCATGAACTTTTTTCACAAATCTTTCATAAGAACACAATGTAGTTATTATCTGAATAATGAGTGACAATGAAATGTTACTAACAAACGGATGATAATGTAATCATATATGATATCATTAAAATTATTAATATTTTTCAATAATTAAATCACATTATTCAAATCATTATATCAGACTATTGGGTATATACTAAGGATATCAGACCTAAGGTATGGAATAATTTTACAATTTCATATCTATTTGAGATTATTTATATGTAAGTATTTTATCAAGTATATTGATCATCCAAATCCATGATTCCTAATTATGTAATATTATTTATGTTCTCATATAGTTAATTAAAGTTAATTTTACCCTATGGTAAATTTTTATTAAATGTTATGATAGGAATATTTTTGTGTTATTTGATTTGAGGTTATTTTTTATTTTTCTGGAAAAAGTACATGGAGAAAGTTTGCTTTAACTTATATGGCATGAATGGAATTTTATGGATTCATGAAACCTTATTTCCATGAAAATTAATCTATATTATTTCATGAATATTTTCAACTAAATTTGTTTCTTATAAAATTACATTGCATTTTGTGAAAAGAAAACATTTTTGAAAAAAAGGATATTCTTCTCCTGAATCAAGTTCAGGTGTTTTATTAAAATTATTTTTAATCTAAGATGACATAGGTTATGTTTCCATCCCTATTATTAAATTGATTTTATTGTGTTTATTATGGAATTAATTTTATGAAATTCATTCATTTAAAATATTTTATTATTGAATGGTGATTAAGAAAACCAATTTATTTCATGGGTTATGCTATGATAGATGATTTATGTTCTTTGGAACACGTAATAATGGTTTGATTATGATATCACTGGGACCTATTTCGACCTCCAATGAATTGGGTAATTATTTATATCTCATGAGATATACATGACTGGAATGAAGATTAAATCATGATTAGTATTACGAGGCTGGAACGAGTAGTGAAATTGATTTAGTACTGGACTTCATCTACTATGATGGTCTTGGTGATGAGCCTTGGCTAATATGAAATTATTTTCTATGATTATGTGTGTATGAAACTAAATTTATTGTCTTATGTTATGACTATTGGGATTACATATCACTTTTATGATTTACCCCATGACATTATATTATGATCTTTTATATGCAGGATAAGATTTTTAAATGTTATATTCTTATAATATGATTGATATTTATATTATTTACCCTTATAGAGAATTTGAGGCCACCCATTTAAATTTTTATTTTACTTGTGTCATGAAGAAGATTATTAATTAATATATGTAAAAACGGAGTATAGTTTTGAAGAAATAAGAGGGAGACATTAAAGATGTTTTACGAAACAGTTGTTTATGTTTCCTAGTTTCTAAAGAAACTAAACATATACAGTCTTGGCGTGGTCTTTGTTGTTTTATGTAATAAATATTCTTCAATTTTAATGTAATCTGGACATGTAAATTATGGTTTGTTATAGTTTTTATCATAGAAAAGGTATAGTTAACTTGTGGAAACTGAGATGAGAGAACCTTAGTAAGAACTATAACAACCCTGCTTTTTAGTACACACTTAAACATGATTTATTACATAAAGTCTTAAATTGACACAACATAGAAGATCAAGAGGACTAGTGTCTTTGGGGATTTGGAACATTACATAACAATTTAGAACATAAAACAGACAACATCTTTATTGAAAACATCCTTTACATGACCACTACATTACCTCGTACATAACATTGCATGAGATAACCTGAGGACATGCATAAGAAAAAGGTGAGCTATAAAGCCTAGTAATGGAATAAAAATTTAATAACTTGAGTAATACATTACATTTTTTAAAATATTCATATCAATGTTTCACAAGAGAAACATGAACATAAGGGCATGATAAATCGGGAAAATCATAACATTGAAATCTGGCAACAACACTTAACATGTAATTTGCATGAGCCAAGGATCATTGCACATGGAGCATGAGTAAACCCTCATTGCACATGAATCATGAGAAAACACTTGTTTCACTTGAATTACCATGAGTCAACACCCATTGCACATGACGTATCATGATACTATACTTTACCCAATGCATTAGAGCGCTATTAGGGCGCACCCTTCTTAAGAATTTCATTTCATGCATAAGTGTGCCACATGGATAATATAACATGGAATAAATAAAAATCATAAGTTAGTCCATGAATGTGTAATGTGGAATAAATACATGATGGAACCATTCAATATGAATATTTTCATAAAGTTCAGTACCCTTGATAGTGACATGTGTATGGTATTCACTACACAATGATCTTTGCTTGGAAAAACGCGGTGCCATTTCTGAAGCATAACTGTAGATACCCAAATCTTGATGTACATGAAAATTATATTACTTTTGTGGAATACTTAATACATAACAAAAACAGACACCAAAAGACCGTAATAGTTTAGTGTCTTTGGAAACTCGGAATATAATCTTCTAATATTGGTGAAAGATCTTCAACATCTCCCAAAAAGATATTCCCCTTTTATTTTAGTACTAAAAACCTTTCTTTAAATTATTGGGAAAAGAAAACATAAAAAAGGGTGAGCTCAAATTCCCAGTAAGGGTAAACATAGAGAGCATAAAACAATCCAAAATCATTTGAATGCAAAAACTTGAACATAAAATCTAAACATCAAAATCATGAGCAAAGACATGCATCTTGGAATTTTGTAAGGAATATAACATTTGATCCACCTGAATCCAAATATTGAATACATTTTTCAATATTCAATTTCTATAAGGTTAATAAATATATTTTAATACAGAATCTTAAACCGTATAAAAAAATTCATAAAAAATGTGTTTTTAATAATAAAATTAAACTTATGAAAAAATTAATATGATGATTATTATTTTATAATTAAATATATTATTTGTAATTAAAATTTTATTAAATAACTTTAATACAAAATAAATTAAATAAAACGAGTTTTATGTCATTTTATTTAAGGAAAAAAATGTCAGTTTTGTAAAAATCAACAATTTTCAGCATTCGCTCAAAAATCATCCTTTTCAGAAGAATACAAACAATTCATCCTAAAAATATTATGAAATTTTGATATATAATATATATCCATTTTTTATATAATAGTTACTAAATTAGTATAATTTAATTATAATATATTCACACAGAATTCAATAAAAACATTTTTAAAGAATTTTTTTTTAAAACCATAAAATGACTTTATTGGAAATTGACTATATATTTATTAAAAATTAATAATTAAATTTTCATCATATAAAACATTATAAATGTTTTTTATAATGTGTTTATTCCTATTACTACTACCAATTTAACTGCTTGGTTATAATTCATACATTTAAATAATAAAATATTACACTATATCATGGTTTTCATAATGTTTAGTGTTGAATGTTAAGAAAGATCTCAAGAATAATACTGTTTTAAACTATATATTTTGAGGCTCTACACTAACTTGCCTCAAATAAATTTTACCCTTTTGGTTTTTATCCCTGTAAACAAAGGTTTATTATTTTAAAATACCATTGTTTCAAACCCACATCTTAAAAAGGGATAAGGAAACATCCTTTGAAAAGTAGAAGCATGAAAAATAAATCTTACCAGAAATAAATCACAATAGTATTCCAAAATATGGATAATATTTTTGGGATGTTAAAAAATGGTCATATATGAGAGAAATAGTGTTTTATGAGTGTTATCAAACATGATCATCAGAAATTTAATGATTAAAAAACATAACTTAGTAAGGGATAAAGAAGACCGTCAATTCAACCGAAATAGTGGTAAAAGGATAAAATTATAATTTCATGATTATTTTCCGGAGGGTTGGGGGAATATTTTTATATCAATATAGTTAACATGATAATATATTATTACTTGTTTTCATTCCATTTCATAAGCACAGATTTATATTTTAGTTGTGATTCGATCAATTTTCACTTCTATATCATCTCTTACTCCCTTAAATGAATATTATATATGAATTTTTAATTCTTGAATAAATAAAAATAAATTTCAATATATCATAAGTTCCTTATAATTGACAATTAATTCCTTTTATCTCAAGATATTTACCAAAACAAAGTTGTTATCAGAAGTTATCCAATATTCATAAATCATCATATGACGAAATAATACATTATTTTCAAAAATAATCAACAATTAAAATCATTATTTAACTTTAAAAATTCTATAAATGATTAACCATAATACTCCTCAAGAATATTACCGACCAAATTCAAAACTCAAAAATATGAATGATTTGATCACATATCATTTCAATATAAACATGGTTTTTAACTCTAAACAAAATTAATCATTTATAAAGTCACATTACAAAATATGTTTTCCATAATCATAAAATTTGTAGATTATACTAATCATTTCTGAAAATAAAATATATTAGAAACAAATCACTACAAAAAACATATATGCCTCGACAAGTAACCTCAATATTTATTTCTCAAATGAAATCTGATACGAGAGAATATTATTTCATTTACCTGGGTCGTATAATTTTCCCTAAAAATTTTGTTAACTTCATCTAAGATAACATTAATCACTTACTAAACAAATCAATTTTCAATTCCTCTATTATATATATGATAAAATATATTTTCCAAAACTATAGTAACCTGTAATTAATTCAGCATCAAATATCTTATTAACCATTAAGTTTATCAATAAATTAAAACGCATTTACACAAAATATAAAACAATATTATTTAAATAACTATTTCTCTAAAATACATATTAAACCTAACTTTTTTATTCCAATAAATATCTCCCAAATTATTCTTAATCATCTTAATGTTCCGTAATATAAAAACATAAAAAGAGATATATTTAATCTTAAAATAATAATAAACCTCAATATTATCAATCCTTGACACTTGAGGTTTATCACTAATCACTATGACATATCATAGTTTTCCATAGGTTCTATCCCCTTTTTCATAATAATGGTTAATAATGAAAATGTAAATTAACTAATGAATATCCCTTGAGAGTGTTTATCTATGGGCTTAGTATTAGGCCTACTAATCTTGAACCTGATATGATTTATAATAACTAATACACACCTTTTAGAGTTTATAACCCTTAGTATATCTGTTCAAAAATTTCTTCCACATTCTAGTATCCATAAAGGGATTTATTTTCGTGGAAAACTACACAATATATACTTTACCAAAGCATCATCATATTTCTCTATACATAAAATTATCTCTAGAATCTATCATAGGGTTATGTTCTCTAATTTATGTATTCCTAAATATACCTCCCAATGGTCCTTCTAAAAATACTTTGATACCAACTATAACACCCTAGCACTTGTAACCTTGATCCAGTGGTTATTTTACTATATTAGCACATGATAAAAGGGATATCAAACAAATGAATCTAATAGTCTAAAAAATTGAGAGAGTATATATAAACATTATTCTCATATTAAATTTTAAAAAATTAAATACAACATTAATATTCTAGTGGTAAATTTATTATCTCTTTTATTATATCTAGGGTATCATTTATTGACCCTTCTGCGTATCTTTGGTAATGAAAAAAACAATAAAGGGTGACCACAAATTATCAGTAAGAGAATGTGTATAAAAGTTGAAACCACATAATATATAAAGTGTGAATAATATGGTAGAGATAATAAATAATCAAATATGTCATATAACTAGTATCATAAAAAGAGAATATATTCATGGATAACATAGGAATATACAATTTTTAATAGAAAAAATAAATAGATCCATAATGATAGAATTCATAATGTTGAACATCATAATCATATTGTCAAGTCATTGTTCCATGAAATCATAAACATACAATCAATCCCTAATTCCAAGACATCATAAATAATTCCTTAGAAATTCACTAAATGCCATGGCTAGTTTGTCTCCTGAGACCTACATATTCATAGAGCTGTTATAATGATCCCCACACATTACTTACTAAGATAAATGAATTCATCATATTAAAATGGGTGAATCATTAATACAATACATAATAAACACAAATATCAACATTTAAAAACTAACAAATAGAATTTCATCATTTTTATCCAAATAAAGATCAAATATCATTATCGTAATTCCTCATCGGTAATATAGGTGATGGTATAATTATAGTATATCCCCAAAAAAGTATATCATTCATCAAAGGATACTGACATTAATGAAAAAAATTAAATTCTCACCAAATTATTTTATAAAGAAAATAACTTATATATATTTATATATATCACTTATTTAAAATCTAAACATTTCTTGAATATTATAAAAACATTTTATTTAAAAAGAAAAATGAAAACAAGTAGATATAGATTTAAATAAAATATTTGGAATGGTATTGGGAAGAGTATAAAAAGACATACACATTAAAAACATTCCATTTATCTATAATGAAATTCAAAATGCGCCATGCGGGAAACCTTAATGGGCTCTTGTGAAATATCATATCCACCAATGATCGATCCCATATGAGGTAGTGTTTTCTTGTGTCGGTTATTTTACACATTTTTTATTCAGGTTATGAAAATGGATTAATTTATATAAGAACTAATTCATGAATTGTTATTCATTTTTTTATTAAATTTTAATTTATATATTTAAGAATTGTTGATTACTTGAAACCCCAATGAGCCTTGATCTTCCCTCAATTATTTCATCCATGACAAACATGACCAACGTTGATTTCTCAGTTTTTGTATCATGAATTTTCCCTCCTTTCTACAGATTTATGTTCATTTGACCTATAGTTCTACGGATTAGTGGGACTAAATTTATCATGAGATTGAACATGCGTTACATGGATTTATTATATGGGTTTTTGATTAAGTGTCATTTCATGTTATTATAGAAATTTTGAATGTATAAATTTGAGGATGGACCGAGGAAAATGGATTTGTTGATAGTGTGCGTGGATGATGATGGGAGGCATCAAAAATAATTTTTTACCTAAAATAATTGTTGGAATATGAATTTTGGTATGAATTTTATGATAGTCTACTTAGTCTGTGGGATTTGTTTAATGATCAATGGTGGAAGAGGATGCGATTTTGTTGAGAATTAATACACATGAAGAATATAAAATTTATTTGAAATTATGATATACACTATGTGTTTCATGGAATAACACACTCTATGTGAACTCTTATTTGTTGAACTAGGTATTAATTTTGAGAAAAATATCACACATATCTGTAATTGTTCAAAATTTCATGTTACCCCTAATCCAACAACTTGGTAGGTACCACTCAGAGTATATGGGTACGGAAGTGAGTATGGTACCTAAACACAAGAAGAGTTAATTGTAAATGGAAAAATACATGGACTTATATATGGGTAGGACTAGACTTAGTGGGACACACCATGTGTCCCTTTTAAACACTGTGTACTATTTCTAGGGTAGTAAAGATCTCTAAATCGCAAATATACGGTTCTCGGTTCTATGGGTATGTTCCCTTGGTCCATCCTTTTGAGGGTAAAATGAGGCATCATTACCTTAGAATATGATGTGTCATCCCCTATATGGGTTAGTTCTAAATAGGGTCATATATCCATTTACATATCATAAAGTATGATCCTATTTCTCATTTTCCCTTGGTTGGGTCAGGTATCCCGTACCCAACACCCTGTATGTGTGATCCACATCCTAATAAGTTATTCTATATGGGTCTAGGTATCCCACATAGTCCCAATGTTTTGTCCCCAAACTAGGTATCTATATCTTATTAGAGCCATTTTATTCATTAACATTGAATTTCACGATTTGTATGACCTCTCAAATGAGTACCATTTGTGTTATAAAAAATAGATCTCTGAAATCTCTCATATGATTATTACCTTGGAGCCTCATGTAGAATCCATTTGGCTATTAGTGATTTCAAAACTCACCTATGAACTTTGATTCTTCCTTTGAGATTATATGTTTTTTATTTTTTATCCCCATTTCATTATATTTTTTAGAGAGGAATCCCTATTTGATGATTTATGTTTTTTGATATCACGGTGTCCTAGTGTGTAACGCCCCGACCCCAGTTACCTAGAGTCGGTGAATTATTACATAACATTGGAATGATCACAAGAAAGATCAACTCTCAAAAGACCGATTAGTTTAGTAGCCTTGGAATAACTAGATACATTCATAAAGTTTTACACTACTTCATAAAAATGAAAACTACATCAAAATAGTCTCCATATTCCGCACTCTTATCCCCTCATACTATCCCTGTAGTTCATTCATAATTTACTACTTCACATCCAGGGAAAAATAAAACATAGAAAAGGGGTGAGCTCAAATGCCCAGTAAGGATAACAATATAGTGAAAACTTTCATAAATAAGAATAAACATTTAAGGCAATGTATAACTAAAACAAAAGCCTTTTAAACTTGAACTTCAACATAGTATGGAAAAAATAAAATGAAATAATGTCATTTACATATTCACATGTATATTATACTAAATGAAAAATCACATGCAATATCAATAACCACTTTCATAATGATGGAATGCATAATGCTAGACTATCATAACCACATAGCCAAGTCCTCGTGCCAAGATTAAATATAAGATTTTGTTAAGGCCATGTTCCAAGACACTAGTTTGTCTCATGAGACCTACCGATGCATCGAGGAGCTATAGCGGGCACCACCCGTCACTTACTATGTCCAATGCATTCCTCATATGAACAGGTTTAAACATAACATAAACATTCATATTAAAACTAGCATAAGAAATGTCAATACTTTCTCCATAAACCATGAATGGTATAAAAATAACACATACACATTCAAACATATCAAAAAACCTTCAACACAATATGGAAGATTTGTATCATGATAAATCAAATTCAAAACAAGTTTAAAATCCATTAAAGAATTTTGACATAGATGAAAATGATCTGTAAAACTCTTTGAGAGAAATACCCCTTTTCATGAAAACATTTAAATGTCACACAATTTAGAAAAGAAGTTATGTTAAGCCATTTTTGAATCAAATTTTCCTATACCACTTTGAAACTTTTTAAAGTAATTAACATTTTAAAAACATTCATGTCCATATAAATAAATCCTTAAAAAACATTTTGAAGACATGGACATTAAAGAGAACGATTTAGAAGAATTTTTTTTTAAAACATTTGAAATGATGTTTTAGTAAAAATTACCTTAAAATACTCCCTTTGAAAACTCTTTCATAAAACATGGACATGGATGATTAAAATGTCCCAGTAGATACTTACACATAAACAATCTCAGAAAATAATGAGATTGAAGAATTAACCCTTACAAATTTTGAAACATACGAAACATACACACAATTAAAGAGATATCATACAATGAATATGTAAATACACATAAATTAAGGTGTATTACATAAAGAATACAATTATGTGCAGTACATACACCACACAAAAGGTAATAGTGGAAATATGACATGAATCTCACGGGAATAATGAGTGAGATGAAAACCCCTTAATTTTTACTTTTTCCTTGGTCAACGGTAGGTTAACCTCCTTTATAATGGTGAAATAATTTTTATTGAATTATAAAAGAATCATTTACATTAATATGATATCATATATTATCTTCTAACATTGATTTGTTAATAATATCTTAGTATTATCGTCATTTAGGGTGTTAAATTACTCATTTTACTTTATATTCTTTGTTACATAAGCCATGTTTGTTATGGATAGGTTTTATCTTATTTATATCCAGAATTACATCAAATCCTTAAACATTATTTTTATTCATCAAATGAGAATTATACTTGAATTGATACGATGGAGAATGAATCTCATCGCGTTCGTGGAGACAGTAGTCCGTACGTACGCACGAGCGACAATATCATTCTTTTGATGTTAAAATAATATATAATTTGATGGTATATCATATAGAAATAATAATTATCATGTTATATTTATTATTTATATGAATTAAACATCATTATTATATCCATCCAAATAATAATTTATTGAATGACAATTACACCACGATGTGGAGACGGTAAGCCGTACGTACGAACGTATGGTGACATGCCATTCAAAGGATGGATAAAATACTGAATATGGTTGTACCATATTTATTATAACATCACAGTATATAGAAGATACTGGAGTTATTATTTTATAATATAAATAACAAATAATGAAGAAGTGTAAGAAGAAAGGAACTTGAAAAATGGTGGTGAAATTATTACCTCTTCTTCGAGTTATTCCTTTTGATTTGATCAAAAAGGCTCCTTAGGTTGGCATTATGACTAAAGGAATCCCTCTAGGATGAAGTG
Organism: Viscum album; assembly: GCA_963277665.1. Classification (NCBI taxonomy): domain Eukaryota; kingdom Viridiplantae; phylum Streptophyta; class Magnoliopsida; order Santalales; family Viscaceae; genus Viscum; species Viscum album. The sequence continues at coordinate 1,772,910,227 of OY728123.1, forward strand.
AGGGAAGTTTAGAGAGTATTTTTGCAGGGTTCGGCCGAACCAAAAGGCTTTGAAGGTGTGAATTAATGATAAGGGGGAGTTCCCTTTTATAAGAGGGGTGAAGGGCACCTTTGGAAAAGCTAGAAATATTATTTTATAATAAATTCATATTCGGTTTATAATGGCTCCAAAGTTGATTAATTAAAGTTTAAGGTGGGTATAGGTCGAAAAAAACTCAAAAAATAGTATTTACACAGGTTTGGGTAACTATATTAACCTTATATTAAGGTATTAACTCTTAGTTAATTAGTTTCACTTTTACAATGTCTCTTGGTATTTTTATAATATATGGTTAAAAAACTTACTATATACATCCAAGCGACCCCCAAGTGGTCCATTAATGATACAAATATCATGATATAAGTCTCTTGACTGAAACATATATGTTTAGAAATTTAATATCAATTAATAATATAATATTTGTTTTAAAAACTCTTTTATGTCAATTTTGACACTATTCAATAATTGATTTTTTTCAAAATCATACAAGAATGATTACTTCGAAATATTTAATTAAAGAATTACTAACATGTCATATTAACCTATAAAATTAGTGTAATTCATAAAAAGTCTCAAATTATATTTATTTGGGTATTTATAATATCAATTATTTTAATTTTTCACTATTATGTTAATTACTCTATCATCATTGTGTCCTAAATGACTTAAATTATTATTCATCTAATAATTATAAATAAAATATAATTATGTAGTAAACCCTATTATATTTCTAATGAATATTTATAATCGAAAATCCAACATATATTATCCTATTTAAAAAATGTTTTTCTAAAAGATATATGCTTATGTCATTTTTGTATTTATTTTAACTTAATTAATATAAAGTGTCATTATCACTTACAAGTGGCTCCATGGGGTCCTAAAATCAACACAAAGATTTCCATGGTCGGAAATGTATCCACCAATAAGTTTAGGAAATGTTTTAGGGTAATTTAGTATTATTATAATATTATTTGTTAACCCTTATTTACCAGATTTACCCTTTAACCATGGTAAATAAAATATTTACCGAAGTAATTATTCAAAATGTCTAAAAATAAGAGTTACCTATTTACAAAATTTGGACATCCTGATTAAAAATATGGAATCCATTTTTACAAATTCAAATCACAGAAGTGTCAGAAATTAATTTAATATGAATTCCTGTTGTTAAAACAAAAAGCGTGTTTTTAAGAGATAATAATTATCCAAAGATTGGCACTTGTTTTTGTCTGGTTTAATTGTGAAATTATTTCTTATGAAAAACAATGAATTAAATGGTAAAAATATATTCTAAATATACTTTAAAACCAGTCAAATTCATAATTTATCAATATTAATTATTTCGATTAAAAAAGTTGTTTTTAATTAAAATTTAGTAATTTTCACTATTCATCAAAATATGAATGTTATCCAAAAAGTACAAAAATTTCATCCTAGGATAATTTCGATATTACAAATCCAAAAATGAATTCCATTTTGATAGAAAGAATTTATAAAATTTCAAAATGTAGGTATTACTATTCATAACAGCTAGTTTGATTGGTTGTGGTGTGTTAGAATCTCGAAGTTGCGTACAACGCATGCCATTGCATTATTTAAAAGGAAATGTACCGTGGAAGCTTGGGGTGTTACATAGTGGATATGTTTATACTCACCATATTATGGTCTCTTTCAACATATGTTGTTTCCTATAAAATTTATAGAACTTTTGATGGATTCCTAGGTGGACTAGAAGGTTGGGGAGCTTAGTCGGATTCGAATAATTACTGATTGATTTTGGAGTTTTAGTTTGATTGTAATCCACTTTTATTATTAGTTCTTGATCTTTTATAGTTTTAGTGGGATTATATTCAGTCCTTATTCATTTTTATACAGTTTTTTTATACTCTAAAGTTGTATTAGATTCCATAAATGCATTTACAGTATAACAGTTTTATTTTACATAATATACTGGTGTACAGAGATGTGTTCATGTATACATGTTCTTTTTGTTATGTCCTCCCAGGTGTGAGATATCCATACTCGACATTAGTATTCATCCCCTATCTTTTTAAATGTGGTCATGTGGTGTCACTATTATTTTACTAATTTCTAGGAGGTCCCTTTTGGGATGTGTCATTATAGGGTTCCAACAACTCGAAATTACAATATATGATCTACCTTAAATAATTCAATATGTTGTATTGAATTCTATGTATACAACACCGAAAATAAATGAAATAGTTATGTATTATTATAAAATATAAATATTTTAGTATAACCATTAAAAATATATTTATTTAATTAGAGGTAATGAATAAGGGTAACCCCTTGATGAATTATATTTTTATAAAAATAAAAGATACTTTTAATATGATTGTAATTAAATTAGTTTTCCTAAAATGACTATATAGATAATTTTTTTTTATGAATTTTTTTTCTAAAAAATCATTTTATGTGATAAAAATTTCTATTTCAAGAAAAATAGGATTAATTTTAAATTATGATTTACAAACTTATTAGTTAACAACAATTTAGTTTTAAATGACATGAAATAATAATAATAACAGTTAATATTTTCAAATTTCATTTTCCAATTAAAAAACTTCTCAATAATATTTTATAATTTTATTATGAAACTGAATTTTTAAATTTTTAAATTTAAAATTTACAAAAACAAACATAATTTTATAATTATTCATATCAAAATAATCTTATTACAATTTTTTTCTTTTTTATGAGGTCTATTTTTAGTCTAAATGTAATGTTTTCAAAAAACATGTAATTTCTATGACTTTATCACTATATAAGATTACACTATAAATTTTAAAACAATTTATATAATCATATATAAATTTTATGAATTAAAATATTAATTATAAAATATTCTTTAAACTTATAAAAACCCCATGGAAATCATATTTTGGACTAATTTAATTGTTGTTTTAATATTATAATTCTTCAACCATTTTTTAGAATCTAGTATTTTTAGGGATACTTGGTTTTATATTTAATTTTAACCCTCATATAAATTATTTTTTTTATAAAAAATCAATTAATTTAATTAAAATCAATATCTAAGATTATTTTTATCATATATAAATTTAAATCATAAGTTTTTTAGCTTATTTCAGACCCACACTTGTTTTCCTCTCCACTTATTTCTATTTTTGGCCTTTTTACATTATTAGAAACCTTACATTCTTTAGAATGCAATGGTTACCCCCAAAACTATAATTCCCTCAACATGTAAAAGGGAAAAATCTCCACCACTTCAAGATACACGTTTCATTTGAATTTATCAATATAGTTCTACCATTTTTTTACTTCTAGAACCATATTCCATGTTAAAAATATTCTTATACACAATATTTAGCACGAGGTCTTCATTTAAAAGAATGCATCTAATGAAAATTCAAGTTCTTGGCATGTGTATTATCAAAAATGCAGTATTTATTCATAATGAACATCATTAAAATTTATTCTAAACCCACTAATGTAATTATATACGTATCATTTATATACTATAATGTTTCAATTTTTATAGTATTATCATTTTTTATTTATATACCCAAAAATTAACTATTACAAAACTGTTGATTATGGGATATGTGGACTACCACCTCCACGATGTGACATGTTTCATTTTGCATAACTACCTTAAAAGGAAGGATATAATGATGGTATTAACTGATAAATATGATATCTATGATATAGTTAAGGTTTTGGTATGACATATTAGAGGACCTAATAATTAAATGACCACCAAATGATCATCGTTTATTTTGTCATTTTAAAGAAGCATACTAAGAGTGTAATATTTTATTCAAATTGAGTAACTTTTTTTTCATACATCAAATATTCTTTTAAATCTTTGAAATTATGATATATCACACAAAAAAACATTAAATAATACCATTATTCTTCATTTATAATTATATTACAATAAAAATACCTCATAATTCTTTGTTAAATCAGGTTATGTTAATTTTTTGATCAATTTGACATCCTAATTGAACAAAAATAATATTTTTATCATGAATGAATATGAGAACATATTTAATATTAAAATATTATAAATATTTATAAATATTTATGTTACTTTAATATTTAGTTCATTAATTAAGAAAACACCATTCGATTATCTATAACAACTGAAACATGTTTATTATTGATTTTATGTTCTGGGATAATGAGTAAATTTCTCATGAATTGAATTTAAATCATCTTAAGAAAATTATAAATCACCTCACATAGTAACCTTAAATCATCCCAAATTTCTAAATTTTAAATCTTTGAGATATGATACATGTTACTCCCCATGATCCCTTTTAAATGAGTTTTTTATTTACAATAGAATTAATGTTATATATTTAATTTCCTTATATTTCATGGGATTTACTAGTCAAATAATATCTTCTTGTTCAAGTGTCCATTGATTTAGTTTTTCCCCAATTGTGAGGATTTTTTGTAACTTCAAATTTATTCATTGAGTTATGGCCATTATTTGAACTTATTTCATATATGTGGAGAACATTTACCAATTTTATTTTATTATGTGTTATTATCTGATTTTACTTCTAGTTATATACATTCTTAACACATAAAATTATTTATAATATTTCTTAGTTAATATATTATGTTCTTTTACATTTATCCACCTTTTTTATGTGGATGTATTTAAATCATGTTATTACAGTATTAACTTACTTATATATACATTAATTTATATAGTGTGAACATTACCTTTTAGATATTTCATATTGGATGATGTTCAAAAAGAAATAATATTATTCGACTGATATGAGAAAAATAATTAGCATACCATATAGTGTATTTATGATATTGATGATTATTATAATGTTGATTTATTATTGTTTGACCATCCACTTTTTCTTAGGATAGGTCATGAGAATTGTATCACTTTTATTGATGTAGGGAAAATTATTTAAATTATTAATGATTATTGACTGCAAACATAGCTTTACAATGTATTTGATTTCTATATTTTACATTATAAGAATAACCATGTTTTATTAATTTTCTCTTTAAGTAATGGTATGAAAGGTCTTGATAACTCCTATGGTGAATGTATTGGACATATTTTGGTGATGGGTGGGGAAATGAATTATATCCCTTCAATACATCGACAAGTCCCATGATACAAAATGGGTTTGTTTTTTGGTGCATCTCTATCCAATTTAATAGAGTTTTTTGATAGTGTTGTTGACCACATGTAATGTATCTTAGAACAAGGACTTAAAATAGGTTTATGATGTCTAGAATTATGAATTCCATTGGTATGAGTTCAATAATTATGATATCCATATTTTCAATTGTTTTCATGTATATATCATGATCTCAATTTTATGTTTATTATGGCTTCATGTTTTTTACCTATTTCTTCCATAATATGTTTTCCTTGTGAATACCATTATTTCTTAAGTTCAATGTTTTCCCATACTGAGAATTTTATCTCACCCCTTCTTATGCTTCCATATCATCATTTTATAAAGAATCATAGTACATGCATGATGATTAGAAGGATAACATGTGTGGAATAATTTTACACAGATGTTGAAGACTTATTATAGGTTAAATGGTTTTATATTAAATAGGAAAATGTATAAATGATTCAAATAAAATTAGATTTAATAGATTTTTATGTGCCCTAATTCTTTAAATATTTAAACCAAAAAAGATCCCCAATATATAAGAGATTAAATAATTATTACTAATTTTCTAATTATGGATAGTTATATCTTTCCTTTTATTGCCAGTATCGAAGAAATTATGTAAAGTATGCTTCTATGTGCACTAGATCTGATAGTTTCGGTCAAGGGAATCATACTCGGTATCACAAGAATTTTTTAGATATATTTGGAGAATATTATATGTTTTAAGGATAATTTCAGGGATGATAAGTTATGTTTTATCATAATTGAAAATGTATATATTACCCTTTGGGATAGTATTTTATGTAACATTATGGTAATAATGGACATTTTATTTAGGGATGAGAATAAGAAAACATCTATAAAACCATTATAATAAGTGTTTATATTAGATAAAATATTGATGTTTGTGTAAAGTATACAATACATAGTTTTTTATAGTAATATGCACATGCATTGATATTGTAAAGTGGAAGTGGTGGTGGTACTAATGCACGTAAGGGAAATCACACCGAAAAGGATTGGTTTATAATTTAATAAATAATAAATATAATTCATGATGAGTGGGCCTATGACTAAAAACTTGTATATAAACTCTTATGGGATATTTTTTGGGTTAATCACATTCTATTTACAAAACATTCTAAAGAATTTAATAATTATTTTTCCTAATTTGGTTAGAAAACCTAATAGAAAAATTACCATGGATGACCATGTATTTAAAAAAGAGTGTCATACATTGATCCAAAAATATTGTATCATGAAAAAATTATTTATAAGGGAATAAATATTCTGATCAATTTTTATATATAAATATTTTGTTTATTATCAAAACCAATGTTATTTTAGTATTTGGTAGAAAATGGGTTAAAGCAATGAAGGTGAGAATGTTGTGTACCTAGAAACCACATTTTATTATAAACAAATATGTTATAAAACATAAATAGTTTATAATATTATTATATATCTTTTATGATCGAACATATGAGTTTCTTTATCTTACCTAAGGATATAAGATTAATATTTTGTTCATATTATGAGATATTTTCATTAGTGGTTGATATTTATCAATGATATTATATTATATTCCAAAAGTTTTTAGGAATATGTGAACAATATAAGTATTATTATGAAATATTTTCACTTTAAATGTATGGTGACATATATTAAATAATACTCATAGAATTGAAATTTTATTTTATTACATGGTTATATTTTTTTGGATAACTAATGATGAAACATGATTGAGGATAATGAGATAATAAATGGTGGTTTTACTATGATAAATTAAGTTTTATAGGAGCTAATAACCTTGGGATTGCTAATTAATTCCTGATATTTTTGAGAAAATTATGTCGTTATTTGGATTATGATATTTATTGACTAGTGTATGATTTTTTTTGTTAATGTCATTTGAATATTAAATATTGAGTTAATTTTTTTATAATTATACAATATCATTGTAGTTTTTTATAGTACATTCAAATCTGCGTTGGGGAAGGTATTTCATTGATATTATATGATTAATGTGTATAAATACATCAGTATGTGATTTTAGGAATGAGTAATATTTTTTGATGAAGGGTAAGTTATATTTTGAGAGGACAGATTTCAATGAATTTTGGGTTTATAATATTTCAATAATATTCAGGGTAATATGGTATCTCTTTTTTAAGGATTAAAATAATAATTAGGAGAGAACCCAACTAAAAGCTAACTAGGTTAACAAAAAATTATATATTCTAAAATAAGTGTGATGTATAGTTAACTGAGTCTGATAGAAGTTAAGTTGTAAATATTATAGACTAGCATGATAGTGTTTTAAAGTGATATATCTTGAGGTTAAATTTTCCTATGGGTATTTATGATAATTTTCTTATAATTTACTTCACTCATGTTAACTTCATTAGTTTTTCTAATGGAATAATCCTAATGAAACAAAGTTAAAAATGGATTCTTTAGACAAGGAAGAAAATATCTAAATGAAAATCATATTTGGTAGGATGGTAGGGTAGGGAAGGAAAATGGGGGAAAATAAAAGGAAAAGGAAAACATCATGAGCTCATCCTAAATTCTAATGAAGAACTATGGGTAAGATCCTTCCATATTAAGGATTTAAAGGTGGAGGTGGATATAATATTTTAAATAATATTGTGATTCAATTTCAATGATGATTTATGGTTTTGGAATGGTAAACAAGACCAAGCATTAGAACAAATATTCAAGGAAAAGAAGATAAATGCGGAGGAATGCGTCCTAGAGTGGGACAAGTTATCTACCCACTTTGACGATTTTGAAAAAAAAGATATGGATATCAAGGTAAATACACTTAAATGGGGGATATATAGGGTAAGCAATTACAATAATTTAGTCTTCTTTTTATTTATTTTTTGATCTCTCACTCTGTTACCTAACCCTCTACTTTGAACTATTTTGGTTTCTAAATTTTACCCAAAAGCAATTCTTGAATAAATTTTATCTTTTATTAATAAAAAACTAATGTGGGTGATAGTCAAAAACAACCAAACAAATAATGAAAGAATTATAAATTGTTACTAATGAATTAGATGGTGAGTTTTCACCCTAAATTTTCTAGTGTCCTGGGTCATGTATGTTTTCACTAACTACTCTATACAAATTTATAAATAAAAACCCATAGTTGTATGATTACCATATAAATAATTTTCAGGGTTTGTGGGAAGTAATTTCTTATGTAAATGGATCAATATCCGTTAGTATAATTCCTTGTGAAATATGGAATGGGTTATATTTCATTATAAAATTATTACAATTATTTTTCATATAGATAAATGTCATTCTACATTCAAAATAAACTCATGATCATCTATCTATATATTTTTATTATGGGTTCCCTATAGAAATTATAATGAAATTATAATTCAAATTATAAGGATTCAATTTATTTAGTGAGGGAGAAATTAGCATCCAAAATTTCTATTATATGTTTTCTTTTAAATAATTCATAGTGTTTGATAGTTTTCTCCACATAAAACACCGAATATAAATAAAATTATTATATATTTGGATAAAATATATAATATTTAATTATAACAATAAAAACATATATATTGAATTTCTGGGAATGAATTGGATTTATGAATTTATTAATTATATGTATATAGAAAATTAAGGCTAAATTTAATATGAATTTAATTTAACTACTTTACCAAAAATGACTAATAATATAATTTATTGTTTAAAAATGAATTTTTATACAAATATTATGTGATAAAAAATTATATTTCACAATACATATGAATAACTATAAATTATTTTTGATATTAATAATTTATTTACTCTACATTATATGGTAATTCATATGAAATATTATTATTATTATTTAATATCTGAAAATGTCATTTTCTAATTAAAATTTGTCTTTAATTATATTTTATGATTTTATTTAAAAATTGAATTGAATTTTTTTAATATAAAATTAATACATATAATCATCATTTTTAATTACTTATATCAAATTTTACTTATTATGAGTATTTTTAACATTTTCTGAAATGGTCAGTTTTCAGTCGAAAATTTTGATTTTTACAAAACATGGAAATTTTAGGACATAATCATTATATAATGATGACCTATATATTTATAATACTTATTAATTAATAAAATATAAAATTTTTTAATAATATTTTTCGTTTTAAAATATTATTTCAATATAGAAATTATTTTTGGAAACCATTTATTTATAAAATTAAAATGTTTCTTTAATATAAAAAAAACATTTTCATTCTTTTAATTGGATCTAGATTCTCCATTGAATATTTTCTAATTGATTAATTTTTAAATATCCCATATTTTTTTATCATAAAACATTTTATATCATTAAAATTTGTATCCAAGATAATTTTATCTTATATATTATTTTAGATCTTAACAATGTTTTTTATCTAAATCTATTTATCCATAATTAAGTGTTTTTATTTTAAAATCAAATTTTCACAACATTAAAAGTTTAATTTCATTAATGTATTTTATAATTTTAAAATATAATTATTTTATTAGGTTAAAACCTCATTTCCCAATATTTTTTATTAAAATTTATTACTAAAGTTTAATAACTAATTACCAAGTTAAAAGTAAGTTATAATAAAAGTAAAAATGTTAAAACAAAAAGGCATAAAAGACTCAAAGATGTAAAAAAGTATTTTTTGAGGTTATTTTTAATGAGAACTCATTTTCAACTAATTTATTTTCAATTTTTTCCTTTTTCACTTGAATAATTAGCTTACATTATTCAAAACGTATGGGTTACCCCCAAAATGACCCAATCCTTTAACTTATAAAAGGGTATAATCGTCACCACATAGAGAGAAATTTTCTTTGAATTTGTCCATGAACATTATTAGTTTCTCCAACTATAACCCTCTTTCATATTTAAAATCATTTTTCACCATTAATTAGCCTAATGACTTCATTTACCATGAGACATCTAAGGAAAATTCATGTCATATACACGAGTGTTATCAACTACATGGTTTTTATTCATTATTATCTTATTTTAAATTTCATCTAGACACTATAATATAACGATATTTCTATTATTTATGTACTATAATGTTAATAAATTAATATTATAAGAATTTTTTGTTCATATACCCCGTCCATTAAGAAAAACAATATCACTGCATGTCTATTGTGTGAATTACTGCCTCAATAACGCGACGTGTTTAATTTTAAATTAGTGCTATAAAAGGAAAGATATAAGGATGGTATTAAAAAATAAATATTATTTTTACAATATCATTATGTTTTGGGTTTGAAAAATTAGAGAACCTATTAATTATATGATCAATGAATGATCATCATTAATTTAATTATTTAAAATAATTGTACTAAGAGGATAATATTTTGTTCAAATTTTTTAATGTTTTCATATACACTAATACTTATTTTACTTGAAATTATTATATATAACAAAATATACACTAAAGAATATCATTTTTTATAGTTTAATTATATTATAATAAATCCCCTCATAATCATTCTTTAAATTTGAGTCTATTTCTGATTGGTCGGTTTAACAACATAATTGATCAAAACTATGAATATAAATCATGAATAAATATTATAACATATATAATATTAAAATATTATATTAATGAGACCATGATTTTTTTTTAATTCTGAAGATGTTTTATTAATATTTAATTTTTTAATTTGTAAAACATTGATCGATTATCAATAATTGAAAAAACATACCTATTATTGATTTCAACATCCAGGATAAAGACTAAAAAACTCATAAATTGAATTTGAAACAACATAAATAATGATAAATCATCCAAAATAGTAACATTAATAACAAATTAATGATGTAAATTTAAATAATAATAAAAAGGGAGACTACTATTATGGAATTATTACAAATGATGAATACTACAAACACATGATGTGGAAAAATAAGAAAAATTCATCAAGAGAATGAAGATTTATGAAGTGTATGAATGAAAATGATTAAAATAAAGGTTATCAATTAAGTTATTAATATATCCTAGATTTTTATATATGATGTTTAAGTACATTAGTAGAATTTACGATAATTTTAATCCTTTCCATCTCAAATTGATATTTAGTATTATAAAAAAATCATTAGTATGGGACATACACAACCTATTTTTTATATTATATGAAGAATTATAATTTAATAATTTTATTTAAGGTTAAAATTTAATCCTTCTCTTTCAAGTGGTTTTTATTAAAGTGTTACTCAAGCTTCGAGGGTTTTCTTGGTCTCAATTTTGACTCTTTTAGATAGGTTTCAAGTTATTCCCTATGTTCCATCATCATGGGGTTATATTGATTTATTTTCCCATGAATGATCTATAATTGTTTCACTATATTTCAAAGAATATACTAACAAATTTATATTTTATTATTCAAATAGTTTTTTATTTATTCGTCTCACTGATAGTGATTATTTTTTATAACTGAATTTTCATTCATTGAGTTGGGATCATTATTTCAACTTATTTCATATAATTCAATTTCATTCTATGCTTTAATTGAATTGTGTGGTGTTTAAGGGTTTCCACTTGGAATGGTGTGAATATTTTCAATTACTATTATTGTAAATTCATGGTAAATAATTATTTGATTGTTGGGAATCATAATTATACATCCACTTGAGGAATCAATAAGTACCATGAGATAATAAAAGATTGGGTAATTTGTGTATTCTGTCCAAATTTAGAAATTTTTCATGATTTAAGTCTCAATTAAAAGTTAAATATATTAAAACATGGCCTTGATATTGGTTTTTTATGTCTGACATTATGTATTCAATCCGTATGAGATTAGTATTATTGATATTCATGTTTTCATTTACTCTCATGTATAAATAATACTCTCAATTTCATGCTAGATTTGGATTCATGTTGTTTAACATTTCCTATCATAATATATATATTGTGATTACATTGGATGTATATTTTCACTTATAAGGAATTTCATATCATCCGTTATTATCTTTCAATTTTGTAGGTTATAAAGATAAATACTACACATTAAATTTTTATAAGGATATAACATGTGGAATAATTTATGGGATATACTAATGACTTAATATGGATTAATTATTTTCATATAAAGTGCAAAATAATTGATACAATGAAAATAAGGTTTATTTTTTTATGTGTTCTAATTATATAAATCTATAAACATAAAAATCCATTTATATATACAAGATGAAATAATCATTAATGATTTTGTAATTATAGATGGTTATATCATAGATTTTATAGGTGGTATCAATTAATTTATGTAATGTGTGTGTGTCATAGACTATTACATCCAGGATTATTCCTTTGGGGGATCACATAGTTGTATTGGAGTATAGGTTATCTTATTAATGTTTTTAGAGATAGTACAACAATAACGATTGGTTTGGGAGCTAGGGAAATTTTTTTAATGGGTATCGAGTTTAACTCTCATTCTAGGGAACCCATTAATGGTGTAGTAGCTGATGTATTTATTTACAAGAACATTTATAACCTTTTTATTAACTTATTATATATAACAATTGGTTATATAGGAATCATTTTTACATGAATCCTATTGGAATGTTTTTTTTATTTCGGTGTTCTTCTAAACATAGATCCCAATATATTATCTTCTGGTTCTGGTGTGTCTGAACTATTACCAGATTCTTCCATGATTATATCAATTTAGGATTACATAGTAGGATTACAATGATTATACACCTCGCAATGAGTCTTTAGTCTAGGGAATTTTTTAGGAGGTGATTCTTATTGGTGGATTTCCGATAGTACCACCACATGTTGAACATGTAGTAGTTATATACGTAATATAAGATGTCACATGCATGAAGATCATTATGTAGGAGTTATAGAGATAGATACCACTTAGGTTTTGGGGAGAACCAAACCCATACGTATTAGAAGAATTTCATGAGGTACTATAGGGATTTATACACCATGTTACGAAACCTTCAACAAGATGGTGGTCCTGGTGGAGAGATTTATATATAGACTAATAGTGAAGTGTTTTAACTTGTTTATATGATGTATGATGATATGACTCTCTCTTAGATAGTGATTTAATTCAATTTGAAAGAATATTTATATCTATTTATGTTGTGGGATGTGCATATCTATGAGCTTTTGGAGCATCAACAGGGTTGCATGACAGTTTCAAAGTATATTTTGAGGTTCACTAACCTTTCATGGTATTCCAAAGAAATGGTTCATGATGTATACTTTTGAGAGTATTACATTGATAATGTCCATAATTAAGTTATATGATCTATATTATTATCTATTTTTATCCCATATTCTATCAGGGTGATTGATTACGTCTTTGTCGCGAAGAGGTTCTTAGTATAGTAGTCATTGAAAATTAGTTCTGATAGTGGTAACGTATGAGATGAGACTACATCAGCTTGTATTTAACTTCAAATATAGGGATCTAGGAATGTGATAAGTCTTTAGAGTTAGTCTCCAGATAGAGGTTCAGTGGCTCATGGATCCCATGGAGATTTAAATAAAATGAGGGATAGGAGGTGCTTCTCCTGTGATGGGTGAGAAAAAATCATGCTGGATATCCAAACTAACTTTGTAGTAGATAAGGATTGGTTTAATGGGTAACTAAGGAGGTGTTGCTTGATAAATATAGGATTCCAGAATGGTGGAGGAAATATAGGAGGTTCCAAGAGAGATATGGGATGTGGTCGATGTTATGATCTCTTGCAACCACTACCACCCCCATGTGTCCCACGCTAGGCTCATGGAGCTAGTTTTAAATAATGTGGAAAGATTCATGTAGTAGATACTTATAACCTAGATGATCAGTATATGATCCTAGGTATTATAAATATGTATTATATGTTTGATAAATTTTTTATAAACAAAAGAATCATCTAATCCTTAATTTATACTAAACATAGACACTTGGAATACAGGGTATTTGATTATCATAGACTTCTATCAATAGTGTGATCTGACTCTGTGAGGATACATAATTGTATAAGATCTCTTTTTAGTCATTATGAAGGATTATGATGTTATTTAATATATTTAATGGCTCTATAAATTCCATGAAAATATTAAATGTTTTCAATAGATGATGTGATTCCTCCAGGTTGATGGGATGATTTGTTTCTTCATTGCTGAGAAGGAGTTATTAGAAGAGTGTGATGGGATAATAAATATGAGGATAAAATCAATTTCTCATCAACTTTCTAGTTTAACCCATCGAGATGAAAATTCTATGATCATTCAATTTCTTATATTGGTGGGAGATAATGAGGACTTATTTCTTAAGGATGTGTCGGGATTTCCTTCTAATTAATTTATCAACTTATTGGTATACCTTAAACCAGGGACTACCTCTATATCTATACAATCATATTGTATGGACCCTACAATGCTAAGATCATTTAATGTGTGGTTTTTGGATAAAAAATAAGGAATTTTTTAAATACCATGTGTTCCCCTTGGATTCCCCATTGTTGATCACCAATAAGAATGATGGGAGCATGTGTTTTTTGGTGGATTATTATCACTTAAACTAAGAGACAATCAAGAATAAATATCCACTTTCCCAAATCAATGAACTCTTTGACCAAATGAATGGGGGGAAGATGTTCTCAAATATTGACCTCAGGTTGTATTATCACTAACATTGAGTTTGAGAGGATGATATACCAAATATGTAATTTTGGTGTTTCTATGATAATTATGAGTACTTTTTTATTCTCTTCAGCAACAAAAATTCCCCAAAAGTTCCCATTGGAATTATGAACTAGATATTTCATCCCTTATTGGATCAGTTTTATTGGTATTAGTATATAAAATTCACATGTACTCAACATTTGATATAGATCATGAGATAAATTTTATGATTGTACAAAACATACTATATAAGATCCATATTTTTGGTACACTCTAAAAGATTCAGTTCTAGATTTCTCAGGTATGAATTCTAGGACATGTCTTCTCAAACGAGGGAGTGTAGGTTAACCTAGAAATGATAGAGGTAATTAATAAGAATTCACACCATGAGAACCCCACCTAGAAGAACTAGGGTCCCAATTTTAGAAAAATTTCACATGGCTGTGTACTTGGTCTACGAATTATGTGACCCTAATGATGTAAACTCTGTATGTACCATCCAAGGTACAGTTAAAAAACCTGAGTTGGGTACTCAAACATGGGTAGAGTGAATTGTAACAGTAAAACTACACTAACTTAGATATGGTTAGGACCTAACATAGAGGGGCATGCCACATGTCCCTTGTATATGACTTTTCCTCCTTCCAAGGTAGTTTATAGCCCTCTGTGTCCTCCGTGTAGTTCCAAATTCAGTGGGTACATTACCCCAATATTTCCCTACGAGGGTAGAGTGAGTTATCCTATACTATTAATAGGATGAGTGAGCCCCTCTGTGGGTTATTTATATATATATTAAAGAATCCCTCTTTGTGACTCAGAGTGTAATCCACCATCTTAGGTTTCCTTAGGTTTGGTTAGGTATCCCATACCTGACAACCTGGACATGACATCCCCTTCCTATGGGATTATTCCAGATTGGGCCATGTATCCTCCTTATGTCCAAGGTGTGATCCATTACCTATGTATCGGTATCTTATGTGTTCTATTTCATACATTTACATGGAAAGAACTGATGAGTGTTTATTCTTGAATGAGTTCCAATAGCGTTAGAAAGGCTCAACGAGTGTGGTCTCTCAAAGGATAATTACCTTAGAACCTCAAGTAGAATTTTTTAGGCTAATAGTGAGGTCATAACTCACCTTTAGTATTTTAGTATTCCTTTCATATTATAAGGTTTTCCTTGTTTATCCAACCATTCCATCATGTTTTAGACATGAGTCCCTCTTCGAGGATTTATATTTGGTGATTATAGTGTGTCCTAATCTGTATTTTTATACTCACCCATTCATTTTTTAGGCCCATACATGTCTTGTGTTTTGCAGACAACATGTATTTTGATGGAGTCCTAGGTAGACCATAAGAATGTGAATCTTAGTTCATCAAGAATAAATTCAAATGGATTTTGGAGTTATAGTTTGATATTATTGCCCTTTTATTTGTAGGATGTAATATTTTATTGTTATATATAGGCTTATATTTGGATTGTATGAATTTTCGTAGTATATATTCATACTATGATGTGGGATTATATGTTATACATGCATTTATAGTATGATTAAAATATTTCTACACATTTTTATAATTTATAGGGATATAATCTCATGTATAGGTACTTTAGGATAAGGCCTCCAATGCGTGAGATATTCCTAGTTGGTTCTTGTCACTAGCCCTAGAATATTAGAGGTGGGCTTGGGATGTCATTATTAGTTTACTATAACACAGAAATTCCCAAATGGGCTAGGTCATGACTACTATATTATATTAAAATGATCAAAATTATGAAAAAATATCATATATATTCATTAAATCCATCAAAATAATCGTCCTTATGATGTAGTAATGAAAAATGACATACATCACTTCTTAGAGGTGGTAGTCCACATGTACACATGAATAATATTTTCATTCCCAATAGGATAGAAAATAGTTTTACCATAATAATAATAAAATATTAATATAATATAGATACTGATATTATTATATCATCATGTTTTAGTGTTATTTTAATGATGTATAAGAAGAAGTAAAATTAAAATTCTAAGTTAAGATTTATATAGATTATTCAAAAAACCATCATTTTTTACAATTTAATCTTTTATCGGTTGGTCTTACAATTATAATATAGGCTCTAGTTCTTAGGGAGGTATTTTTAAGATGTTCGGTTTGGTATTAGCTAAGCTATTTTGTTCAAAACGTGTAAGGAATAGAGGATAAGGGGAGTCCTTTTATAAATGAAGAAAGGACATGCTTGGAATTACTTAAAATATTCAAATATAATTAATATATTTATAAATTATAATGGTTTTAAATGGTCATAGATTCAAAATAAAGAATATGAAATTAAAATATCATTAGATAATAAAATATATGTAGATTATGAATCCATTTCAAACCATACCTTTTTGTTTAACCTCTTTATTAACCATTTTTTAACTTTTACAATGGAAACACATTTTTTGCATTTAAAGGTCATAAATTGAATTCTATGGTAAAAAGTAGCTCAAAAATACTCCATGGAAGAATTTTTAGAACATTTAAAATTACACATGTCCCTGTTAAATATTTATTTATGATTTAAATTGTATAATAAAATATTATTTTACATAAAATATCATTAAATCTATTTTTGGGACTATTCTATTAATTGGAATTTAAATTCATCGATTTTAGAATGGATTTAGAATATAAGATCTTTTAAAATAAATTATACATTTTTATTTAGAATAATATTCCAGAAACATCATAATTAATCAAAAATATATTTTTTTTTGGTTTCTAAAATAGTTTACTAGCTTTTTCCTACTATCTATACAAGTATAGGGTTTATATTGCCTAAAATTTGAGGTAATTATACCATCAAAAAATATTATAAATAAATTTATATCACAATATTAATAAATTATTTTTAAAAATTAATTTTTAGATACATTTATAACATCATTTTATCCCTATTAAAACATATAATGGGAATTAATATCAAGACAGTGATATTTTATATTTTATTCTTTACTTAAAGTAAGACAAATATCATTATCGAAGAAAAATGGCACAAAAATTCCATATATTATAATTTGGGATGGATATAGAAAATTTAGTCATATAAAATTAATTACACATAGGTTTTTTGGTTGACTTTGAGATCATAACCCATAGTTTGAACCATGTTTTACCTATTTTTCCAATATATTGATGACCAATTGTTACCATAATTACTCTATATAATGAATAAATAAAAAGGGAACCATTTACCAAATTTTAACCTCTACAGTCCTAATATAAAATATTTTTTTAATATTGAATTTATTTAATTGGAATAAATAATCATTTATATAAAAGCGTAAAACACAATGAAAAATATTTTTTAGAAAAAAAATATTTATGCCAGAAAATGATCTTACAAAAAAAATTAAATATAATGATTTTTTTTGATTAAATGGATTATTTATATTAATTGGATATATTTTTACAATAGGATCAAATAAAAAACATAATTTTAATTTTAAATTAATTTATTTAAATAAAAATTATATTTTTAGTAAAATTTACATTTTCATTATTCACTAAAAAATGAACCATTTTAAAAAATTCCCAAAACATCATCTTACGACTATTATGACATAAATAATTAAAAAAATATATTCATTTAGTAATATATA
The DNA here is from genome assembly GCA_963277665.1 of Viscum album. Lineage (NCBI taxonomy): Eukaryota > Viridiplantae > Streptophyta > Magnoliopsida > Santalales > Viscaceae > Viscum > Viscum album. Next base: position 1,772,928,743 of record OY728123.1, read on the forward strand.
AATTATTAATTTTTAATAAATTAATAATAATATCTACACACTAAATGAAATACACACCATTTTTTATGAAAATATATTCTGAATCATAAAATGACTTTATAGAAAATTGATTTCATATTCATTATGAATTTATAACTAAATTTTCATTATTGAAAACCTTAATGTTTTTATAAGTTTATATTCCTATTCATAACTCCAATTTAAAAATTATGTCATAATGATCTTATTTAAATAAAAGATTTTATAGTATATCAGATTTCACTTAAATGTTGGTGTTGTCTGTTAAGCAAGCCATTGACCATGGTATTTTTTTAATAAAGATTTGGTGTTCTGAAAAATATATTAAAATTTAGTTCCTTATATAATTACAGAAGAATTATTAATGGGAACTATTGTTATATGAGTACTCTACCAAGTAAAGGTGTTGGTTCCAACCTCTTCTAAAACCCATTGAACTACATCTCACCATATCGTCTAAAGATTGTATGGTACTCTCAAAATTTACCATCAGTATAAGGATGATAAGTAATAATATTTTTTCAATCTATATCTAATTCATATTGAATAATTATCTAGAACATTTATGTTTAGATCTTTATTAGATATAATTCAAAGTTATCCTCCATGTAGCCTTACCACTTCATTTAGTAAATCATAGAATGATGATTGATAAAAATTATTACCAATTTTAATGAAATGTGTAGAATTATTAGGGATAAAATCGATAACCCTATTGTGATTATAGAATTTATTTGTCTTTGGAGGATCTAAAATGAAATCCATAGTGACTGATTCTCATTTTTATACAGGTGTAGGTAATGGTTGCATCATCCCCTTTGAGGTCTTTCATTCTACCATAATTTGATGGCACACCAAGAATCAAGATATATATTCTATAATCTCCCTATTTATGTTATCTCATAAGATATTATTTTTTTGATCTTTATACATATTATTTCTTCCAAGATGGATTGACAATAATTATCAATGTGCATCATCCAATAACTCCTTCCAGTTTAGTATTAATGGAACACACACACACACACAGAGATATATATATATATATATATTGAATCTTATAATTTCATATTTTTCATAGTTTAACTCTGAAATATAATGTACAGTATTTTATATCTCAACATATTACTTGTGTGCCTTTTTTATCTTTACATGGATTTATTTTTGAGAAAGGAATAAGGAAAAATAGGATTTCTCACCTTACATTATGATTTCATGTTTTATCCTTTTAAAATTCATGAGTATTGTGTCTCATTCAATACTAATACTAGATAAGGTATCGCAATCATTTATACTCAATGTATCAATAAGCATGTACACATTAAAGAGGTGATAATTTCTATACTCCATGATCAACAACAAATATATCGTTTGGTTCATGTTCAACTACAACTCTATGAATATATTGTTTATTCTCTTTTGATATATATATATATATATATCATGGTTTTGACCATAGAAATAATTTATCTACTTCTTTAATAAACATATTACAATTCTTATATCTAAATTATGTTTAACTTAATTTTCCTCATGGGTTATTAATTGACATGAGGCATATGTTGCCAACATGTCCATTTTTATGAGAATATATTCTAATCCCTTATTTCATGCTTCACTATATATCACAAACCATTCTCCAATGTTATAAAATGTGAGTATAGGTGAGGTAACCAAGCTTCCCTTAAGCTGCATTGAATTTTCTTCACCATCATATATCTAAGGGAACTTGCCTCCCTTCTTACTTAATTTTGTTATTGTATTGGACAGCCTTGAGAAATTTATCATGAAGTATTGATATTATTTATCTAATACAATAAAATTGTAGTTCTGGATAATGGTGGTATGTTTGGTCCATTATTCAATTACATATAAATTTTAAGGATTTGTTGATATACCCTCTATTGTGAGTACGTGACCTATGAAATTTACTATATATATCATGAATTCATACGTGCAAAATATTTCGTGCAATTTCTCCATTTTGAAGGTCATTAGCACAATCCTCACACAATAATTATTCTCTAATTTAATATTAAAATATATGAAAATATAATATATAAATACATCAAAAAATTGGTCAAGGTAATATCAAAATACTCTATTTATTATATACATGAATATAATGAGGGATTTTATAAGTTGATGTGGAATCACAGTGAATTCATAGTGTATATATATCTGGTTTTGAAGGTTTTCTTGGGTACACACTCTCTTTTCTTCCATAATTAATGATATCTGTATTTATGTTCAATAGCTGATCACTACTGAAAATTGGACTATTCACGACGGGTCTTCTGTGAAGGGACCTCATCGCAAATGATCTGTTGTAGAAATGGGTGTCGCAAAAAAACTATTTGCGATAGGAAATGAGCCCATTGCAAATAATTTCATAGAGATTATTTAAAAAAGTATTTGTGATGGGGGGTCCCAGTCAAAAAAGGTCTTTTCATAAATATCTTAAAAAATTAAAAAAATTAATATAATAATAATATTAATAACAATAAAATAATATTAAATAATAATAACAAAATAATATTGGATAATAATAATAATAATATTATTATTATTATTATTAATGTTTATATAATAACAAAAAATAATAAATTAATTTTAATATTATTAATATTAAATAAATAATAATAATATTACTAATAAAAATAATAAATATTTTTATTATTATTATATTATTATTATTATTAATGAAAAAATAATAATATTATGATTAAAATAATAAAGAATTATAAAATAATAAAAACCACAATATTCATAAAAATATAAATAATAATAATAATAATCAACATTAAAAATATAAAATAAAGATATTAAATAAAGTTGTAAAATAATAAAAAATTAAATAAATAAATAAATAAATTAAAATTTAAATAATAATAATAATTAAATAAATAATGAAAATGTAAATAAAAAATAAAAAAATAAATATATAATAAAAATAAAATATTTGTAATAATATAAAAACACGTTAAATTGAAATGTAAATAGTAAATATTATAAAAAAATTCCTTCAAATGTTTTATCATAAAAAACAAATATATCACTGAGGGGGTCCTCTTGAAGAGTTGTAAGAGATTCTGAAGGAAAATCTATCCCTAAACAACGAGTCAGAGGTCACATGTACTCCATCTACTCATAGTGTTGTTGCTGCCATCGACAAATCTATTTCTCCTGTCGATTTTTCATTCTTCGGACCTCTTCCTGCTATTTCTTTTGCCATTGGAACATCTCCTACAACATCTATTGACGCATCTACTCTTGTTACATATGCATACTCTCTATAAGTTCACTCTTAGATCACAGGTTTTTCTGATATTGTGAAACTAATGATGATAACTCTTTAAGAGCTCTTTTCGAGCTAGACATCGACATCATAACAGTACTATAATAACTCTCAGGTGTCAATCATGAGCTGATACCAACAACCCAGCTTTTCTCAAATGCATACTAAGTCACCTGCATTAGTGCTACCTCCTCAAATCGGTGTCCACTGTTCTGACCCTTGGTCTCAGCCTAACTATTAGTCTATGTCTGAGATATCGCGATCTCATATGACTCCTTCAATTTCAATTTAAAATTAAAATAGTTGAAATGTTATTTTAAATTAATTTTAAAACATAATAATAAAGTATACAAACCAAAATCTAATGCTTTTGATCACCTCGAATCTCTCCAGTGACCTTATCATTATACATCCTCTTATAAACGCCGAACATCATAACATCAGGATGCTCGACTTCATATTTGAATATAAAATAAACTATTACAATTAATGTTATATAAATTATTCAAAAAAAGTACTTACCATATTCTCTTTGTGAGTACTGAATGTATGACTATTGGATCGATGTGTCACCTCCTGTGTCCCCGGGCTTTGTCAACCTACTGATAATCTCCATTGAAAATATCCACCCAACCAACACAAACATAATATATCCCAAATCAGAGATGAAATGTAATTAGGTTGGTGAGAATGACAAGGCTCATAAAACACTATCACTCTTTTTTTATTTATTTCTTTCTTTCTCAGAATGTTTAAAAACAATCAGTAACACTCATGCATAAACCCCTATCATGCCTTCCAAATAGAACCACAATTTCTATAGTCGATAAGATACCATAAAACCTACAAATAAATTATAATTTGAGTATATTAATTAAATGTATTTCAAAATAAATATTATTTATTTCTGTAATATCCAATGATAGAACATGCAGTGATGAACACACCGAGAATCTCTTCCCATGTGACTCATGCTTTAGAAAACTAATTGTGTAATATAATGCACTCCTGTCAAACAGATATATGTGAAATTCTGTCAAAAAAAAGAACAAAAAATAAAAAAATTATTATATAAATAAATTAATGAAAACTAACTAAAATACATAGGAATATATACCTCTATATGCATGGATCGATGTCAAGATATAGATGTAACTCCAATATAAGGTTAGGAATCATCTATCAGGAAATAATACACCCACTCTGAGTCCTCCCTAAACTTCCTACAGTTTGAGTGTAAGATGAACCGACATCCTACTTTTCAAAAGGTATATAAGCCTCCTGTAATTGACGAAATAGATCATGGTCCATCTGAAACATAAAATAATTGTTGTAAAAATAGATAAAAAAAACTTTTATATATGTATATATATTATATATGATTACATCCAGCATTTAACCATGTCAATCTTCATCTGCATCCTCGTATTCATTTATGACAATGCTATTGTCCTCATTTTATTTCATAGCATCATAAATATTCATATGAGTTTCGATTTCACCATCTCTTGTCATTTCAAATTCATTTAAAACATCATTAACTTCATCATCACTAATGACCCTTATATATGGGGGTGTCATCATCGATATTCATGTGTCTTCCTAAAAAAGATGGATATGGAGCAGTCACTTGAAAAATTTTAATTCCTTGAAATTAAGTGAAACCACATTCATTTTGTGTAAACATATTTTCCATAGATTTAATTTTTATAATTCTCCAGTAATATCCTAACTCGTTTGAAGTAGAATAGTAATTTGAATAATAAATCTTATGTTTCTGATGAGCCAATAAGAAAGGATTATTTATAATAAGAAGACTTTTATATTTAATGTCAATGATTCCATGGGTCGAATGAACTTATAGGTCTCTCTTAGTATCCAACATTTGATATTGAATCATCATTATGTAATTCTATCCTAGACGACACATTTCAATAATTTCTTCCAATATTTTATAAAATTTAACTTCAGTTTCTCTATGATGAGATCCCCTCAAACAGACACCACTATTGACTATTTTTTATTCCCCATATACATATCTATGAAATAGAAAAACATTCACAATATATACATTGTAAGATTAAACCGTTTTGGATTATGGGTTACTCAAAACACACAACCAATTATCAGTTTTATCATCATGCGGAGATACCTAAAAATTTGTAAAACAATTCTCAATATAATAAATAATAAATTTATTTTATATGTTAAACCATAAATAATTTATGAAACCAGTTTCTAAAACTAGTAGGAAGAATTATTTTCTGACGTTCTTCAAGAGAAGCTCTTGTAATTTGGGGAAGCTTGTTCTTGGTATGATTATTTTATAACCGACAAATAAAATAAGATTAATTTACTTTAACAATTTTTATAGAATAATTGATTAGATCACTCATAGTAAAATGGTTTCATTTCTTCACAGTTGAGGAGAACATATGTATGTGCTCTGTGGTGTTTATAATCTGAAATCCATCATTCATAAACTCCACCAAAACCAATTTTGGGATGATTAAAAACTGATAATTGACTGATTATATCATCCTCAACATTTTCTTCATTATGTCTTATGCAGTTATGTTTCGATGGATATTAAGATTCAAAATAATGAGAGTAGAAAAAAGGAATTTCTTCTTTCAAATAATCTTCTGGAATATAGCCTTCAAATGATGATTTATTGTGTACTTTATTTTCAATTTCGGCATGAATCTCTCGAATGAGAAAGTCCATCAAAACAATACTAGAACTATACATTTTTCTTCATGCGTGAAATGTAATATAAATTGTACCATTGAGTCATAGAATGATGAAAGGATTATTTTTTCCAGTTTACAAAATATTAAAACAAAATTTTCATACAGTCATCTTAGTGTATTGTAGTCTGTTGTCACCATAAAAATTCTCATAAAAAATATGATATATCTGTTATCACATTCCAAATCATATAATTCTACAAACCCCTTAATCCAATTGGAATAATTATTTCCATTATAACATTATAGTCATGAATTTGTAATCCAGTAATATGACCATTTCACAGACATCTTCCCAAATTTAAAGTATTACCATATAGAATTGTCAAATCTGAAATCAACTAACAAAATAATAATCTATTTCCTTTATAAAGTTTATAAGATACTTTTGGCTTCATTAAATTCAATGATCTGACATTTTCATATAGTTCATGTTCTAGTCACCTGCAAATTTGGGCAAGATCTAATCATTCATTCAAATTACCTTTGGTTTTACCTTTTTTATCCAAAACTGTATGAAATAAATTATCAAAATAGTAAATCACAATATGTATAAAATCTAAAATGTGACAGACCTACAAATCAAACCAATATGGAAAATGAAAAAAATGATCTATTTTATTAAATTATATTCTTTCCTAAATCTATCAACTTTTAATTGGTTTATTACCGGTCCAAATGTGATGGGAGGTAATGAAGAGGCAATTGATTTCACCTATGTAACAAAAATCATTTTTGGAGGTTCATCTATTTCAATTGAACCTTTTTTGAAATGATATTTTTTTCTCTGAAAATGATGATAGGTCGGAATGAATCTGTGATGATAGTAAAAAAAACAAGGTTTATTCAATTAATGAACATGAAGGCTTTTTTTGTCTCATAATGTTTAGAAAAAATTTGGGACTATGTGTACTTTAGCCAAATAACATTTCATATTTTGGTATGTCAATAATTGTCCACATCAATAATACTTTTAGTAGGAAATTCGATTTCACAGCAAAATCATATGTACTAACACCAGTAAATTTCATAGAATTTATCTCACCAATCAATGGTTTGATTTAAAAATAAATATTTTTTTGGATGTACTAGAATTAATAAGGTCAAAAATATATATTTATTCTTCATAAACATCCATGGAGGTAAATTTTATGAAGTTATAAAGATAGACCAACTTGAATACTAACTACTATAAAAACCAAATAGAAAAAAGCCATCAGTAGAATGTCTCAGTCGCACATTTTGGGATTATAAAGAAAACTAATGATGATATTTATCAAAAAAAATTCATGACTCACCATTAAATGGATTATTTATGCTTTTACGAGTTGAAATATTTGTTTCTTACCATGAAAACAATGATGTTGTGTTCTGAGACATAAATAAATGTTGTAATCTTGGTGTAAGCGGGGAATATCTAAACTATTTTTAATGGAGTTGATCCATACTTCCCTAGTTCAGCCTATTTATACCTCGATTTTTCCACATGTGGGACAAATATCCAATGAATCATTTTTACCAAAATTTAAAATGCAATCACTTTAACATGCATTAATCATTTGATAACCAATACCAAGACTACAAACTAGCCTCTTTCCCTCATAATGTTTTTGGTAGAACATTTCCTTCAGGTAACATTATTTTAAACAATGAGAATATCTGATAAAAAATCAATTTATAATTCCATTATCTGATTTAATAGCCATAAATTTTTATCCTCTTCAATTTTTCTTATCCTGCATCCAAGATATAAGAATTCCTTAGTTGATATCAATAAATCATAAAATTAATATGCTTCCAACTAAAGAGTTAATTCAATATCATCCTATATTTCAATTTTTTGAATAGAAAGACCTTCCACATCAAGTACTAAATTTGGAAACTATAATGGATCGGGAACCAAATTATTAGTGTCTTCTCTGGAACTACGTTCACCTCATTAATACCAAAAAACCTAATTTAGTTGAAAACCAAAATGTAATGGAAGGACTCAAATGTTTTTAAATGTGTTAAACATTCTTAGAACACTTTTTTTACAATTAAATTTAATTTTCCATTCTAAAAAAATATGGTTTTGATGATATAAATGGTAAGAATGCTTTAACACCCTCAATATATACATTATTTAAACCAGATATTTTTCGATTAATGCACTGATTTATCCAAGAACTATCATCTAATAATGGCTATTGTCGAATTCCTTGTTCCATACTTCCATAAAAAAATCATTATTATTTTTTGAATAATTGGATATTAGAGAAACACTGTCTAAAAAATAAATGAAGTTTAATTTCACTTTTATAGTAATTTATAATAATTTATATTATTTTATTTTTATTTATCGTATTTATTTTATAAATTTATACAAATATATAATAATTTATAATTATATAAACTAACTACATCAAATTGTTAATAATTATAGCTAATTTATGATAATTACCACTAATTATGAGGGGGATAATTTCCAGAGGATTGGTGACATCTCTTTTATCTGACGACTCATATACATGAAAATTTCTTTAACTAAATTCACTATAAAATCTTCTCTGATGTAAGAATATCCATTTTCATATGTTAGAGAATTGAGATTAGGGGGGCCTCACCGCACTTCTCTTTATTCTTGTATATAGGAAAACAGACATCCGTACGTCAGAAAATATTTTTCATAGTGATTTCAGTAGAAGAAAGTCACAAGAATATGAGTCCTCAACAGACAGAGTCTCTTTTTCCTGACTGGTCATCTCCTTGAAACTTTCTCTCAGTAAAATCAGTATGATGAATTTGCTCCGACAAAGGCGTATCAATTCTCATGAATACGAAAATGGATATTCGTATACTAGAGCAGATTTTTCATAATGATTATAGTGAAAGAAAGTCTTAAGGAGATGATCCATTGATAAAAATGAATGCCAGTAATCCGCTTGAAAAAGTTCCAAATTATTGCGAATTATAGCTAATTATTAATAATTATTTCTAATTATTGCTATTTTGTGCTATTTATTTCTAATTATTGCTATTTATTACTAATTATTTCTATTTATTTCTAATTACATCTATTTATTACAATTAATTTGTATTTATTACTAAATAATCCTAATTATTACTAATTAATCCTAATTATAAATATTTATTATTATTTATTACTATGTATTACAATTTATTACAATTTATTACTAATTATTTTTAATTACTACTAGTTAATTCAAATTATTACTATTTATAACTATTTATTACTATTTATTATTATTTATTACTAATTATTACTAATTAATCACAACTAATAATAATTATTACTAATTATTATTATTTAATTCTATTTATAATAATTTATTACTACTAATTCTTAATTATTACTATTTATTAATTTTTATTACTAATTATTACTAATTAATGCAAATTATTACTAATTAATCCTTATTATTACCCATTAATCTTAATTACTACTAATTATTACCAATTAATACAAATTATTACAAATCATCACTATTGATTACTTATTATTCATGTTAATTATTAATTATTACTATTTATTAATATTTATTACGGTTTATCAATATTTATTACTATTTATTACTATTTATTACTAATTATTACTAATTATTACTAATTAATACTATTTATTACAATTTATTACTGATTATTACTATTCATTAATTTTTGTATCTATTTATTATTATTTATTGCTATTTATTACTAATTGATTCCAATTATTACTAATTAATCCTAATTATTACTAATTATTACAATTTATTACAATTTATTAATATTTATTACTATTAATTACCATTTATTACTATTTATTACAATTTATTACTAATTATTACTCATTATTACTCATTATTACCAATTAGACATAATTATTACTAATTATTACTAATTAATCTAAATTATTACTAATTATTACATATTATGACTCGTTATTAATACTTATTTCGAATAATTACTAATTATTCCTAATTATTACTAATTATTACAAATTTTTATTAATAATTACTAATTTTTTCAAATTAATCAGATTTGTACTATTTAATCCAAATTACTACAAATTATTACTATTAATCACTAATTATTACTAATTATTACTAATTATTACTAATTATTACTAATTATTACTAATTATTGATATTTATTGCTATTTATTTCAATTTATTTCAATTTACTACTATTTATTACTAATTATTCCTAATTATTACTAATTATTACTATTTATTACTATTTATACCAATTAATCATAATAATAACTAATTATTTCTAATTATTACTAACTATCAATATTTATTACTAATTACTTCTAATTATTCATATTTATTATTAATTATTTCTAATTATTTGTATTTATTACTAATTATTTCTAATTATTTCAAATTATTAGTAATTATTACTTGTTGTTGCTAATTATTACTAATTATTTCTAATTATTACTAATTATTTGTATTTATTACTAATTATTCTTATTTATTACTAATTATTACAATATTATACTAATTAATACTTATCTGTACTAGTTGTTATTAATTATTACTAATTATTACTAATTATTATTAATTATTACTAATTATTACCGATTAATATAATTGTTACTAATTAATCCAAATTATTACTAATTATGATTATTTATTACTAATAATTATTATTTAATATTATTTATTACTATTTATTTCTAATTATTCCTAATTATTCCTATCCCAATTATTAATATTTATTACTATTCATTGCTATTTATTACTATTTATTACCCATTTTCTTATTGAGAATTAGGACTAATTAGGACTAATTATTATTATTTATAAATATTTAGTTCAATTTACTACTTATTAATGCTGATTTTTACAAACTGTCATCGATTATTACTAAATATGACTAATTATTATTTATTATTTATCTTTTTTCTTATTAATACTAAGCAGTACTGATTAATAATAATTAATATAACTATTAATTAATACAATATAATACTAATCACACGTATTAGTAAAAAAAATCATGCAAACTAAAGTGATTTAATATTATTTTAATTTAATTGCAGCCAATTAACAATAATCATAACCAATATGAGTTAACATGAATTAAATAAAAAATGTTATTGATTGATGCGAAAATGCTGAGACGGGATGAGAGAGGTCTCTCTCTCTCTCTCTAGAACCCGCAGGCTCTAGGGTTTCGGCATCTCGTTCTTCTCCAAGATTCAGCTTGCTCGGCGGCACCCAGTGGACCTTGGCATCGCTTTTTCTTCTTCTCGATTTGCTCCAGATTTCTGCGGCCTTCGTCCTCGGTGGTCCAGCACCAAAGCTGGAGGTCTCGGCGATTCGGCTTCAACGCCTTTTCTTCCTCGGCGTCTTAACTCCAAATCGGAGGTCTCGGTGTTTCGGAGTCGGGCTTATCGGCGTTCGGCTTCCCTTGTTTTGCTGAGAGATCTACAAAAAATCCTCTTTCGCGGCGATTCGGTTCTGGATCTGCACACGATTTTGGTTTCTCTCCCTTTATGGCTTTTCCGCACATTCTTGGTTTCAACCGGATCGATGAGAGGCGATCCATTGAAAGGGATGACTTTCGAGCACCAGTCCGGCTGTGTGGGGATGTGCCGGAGCAGGATTGTGCGGCTCAGCCTCTGACAAGCGCTACTCGGTCACGGAATGGTGGTATTCAAGGTCCTGCTCGGCTGGATGTGGATGTGCAGAAGAAGGCAAGGGCGGCTAGCCCAGTTGCTTCCCGACCTCGAGATATGGCTGAAGCTAGGGCTTCGGTTGGAGATTCTTTGGGAGCATCGCGCGGGAAGCGATCCTTCGTGGATGTCATGAAGGCACCGGCACCTCTGTCTAAGAAAGAGGACCATAGGAGGATTCTTCGGAAGGGTTCTCTTGCCCATGTGGAGGCTAACCCTGGTGTCATTGCAGAACGAATGGCACTAGGGAAGAACTCTTTGATTGCTCGTGTTGTCCTTCTTAAAGGTGCTTTGCCATGGAAATGTGAAGATTTATTCCAAAGGATTTCGACACTGTGGGGTTTTGACAACTGGAAATGTGTCTCTCTTGGTCGGGGATTCTTTCACTGTTTATTTCCATCGGATGATGTGAAGATGAAAGCTTGGAGCTATGGATCCATGTTCTTAAAGCCGGGTTGGATTCATCTGCATGAATGGTCATTGGATTTTAATGTATCAAGTGCTAAGAATGTCTTCACCCAGGTATGGGTTCGTCTTCATGGGCTGAACTGGGTTCTCTGGCATCCAGAAATATTGCATGATATTGGAACGACAATCAGAACACCCATCCGTCTTGATAAGGAGACGACAGATGTCAGGTATGGGCACTTTGCCAGAATTCTGGTGGTAGTTGACCTCAGGTCCACTCTCATTAACACGGTTACGCTTTCTATTCCCTCTGATCAAATTCTGATTGATGTTGAATATGAAAACAAACCCCTCTTCTGCACGAAATGCATGGCTGTGGGGCACTCTTTGGAGTCATGTCGTAAAAACATTTCTTGTAAAGAATGTGGACTGTGAGGGCACCCCTCCAATCAATGTCGTCGTAAAGTGAATCTAAAGGATCCGCCTTCACCAAAGCCTGACACTAGGGACAATGACCCTCTTTTGGAATCTGACACTCGTGAGCTGCCGCTTTATAGGAATGGGAAAGAGGTGATAACTGATGCTTCTCCGCCTCGATCTTCTGATCATATTGGAGCTCAAGAGCCTCCCTCTGGAAAGACTCTGAGTACAGCCCCCGCTATGATGGTGATTGATCCTCCACATCAGAATGCACAACCCTCCTCCTATGCGTCTGAGAAAGGAAGGGCGGAGGAATCCACTCCTAGAGTTGGGGACCTAACCCTCTGCAAAGGGGATGCCTCTCATGTTGAATCCAATGGAAGAGATATGGATGCAAGTACGATATCATATAGTGATATTGTCCGAGGAGAAAAGAAAAGAGGCTCTGACAATGAGGGTGTCAGATCTGCCCCTGTTTCAAGGAAACCAAGGAAGGACTACTCTACAGTTCCGAGGACCGTGACCACTAGGGCATCTGCCAAGAAGGAGATTGAGAAGCTATCGAAGGAGCAGCTGGACAAACGGAAGTTCTATAAGAAGTTTCTTAAACAATACGAGACCCAATCAGAATGGGAATCAGCTGATGCTGATGACACGATCGGGTATGGGGGCGGTGACTATGAATGTTTTGACTTGTAATCTCTCTTTCTTCCTTCTCCTGTTTCTGCACTTTTATTTTATTAATAAATTTGGTGGTCCAAGCTTGCTTGGATCGGACTTTCTGGTAAAAAATGTTATTGATACATATGTTAAAACCGAATTTTTGAGAGGATGTAAGACCGGAATATTTCTCGAATTTATAAATTTTAACTGTAAAAAATTTTGAGAGGTAAAATGAAAGTAGAGAAGAAGAGAGGAGTGGAGAAATGAGTAGAATGAGAGAAAAAAAGATGGGGTATATATAGGTCAGATTAGTTGCAATGGTGCCCATCACAAATATTTACCCCTATCCTATTAATTAGGGGAAGTGTTTAAAAAGGTATTTTTGATAGGTCTTGTTTCAAATACCAACCCACCGACATACTATTTTCAATGAGAGATAAATCCTCTCACAAATACTAAAAAACACCATCGAGTATTTACGACGGGCTATGATGACTGTCTCAAATGACTAATTATTTACGACATGTATAGGGTCTCGTCACAAATAGTCCCTACTGAATGTCTTTTTGTCATGGGACCCTCCCCCCTCACAAATACCCTATAAGAAATACCTGTTTTTGGTAGTGGATATGTATTGATCTTCGCATAGTTGATTGAACAAGTCATCAATATGGGATATATGATACCTTTTCTTGATCATTATCTTGTTCAGTTCATCACAATATATACAAAGATTCATTAATACATATTCGATTTTAATAAAGATGGATGGGGATCCCCATAGTGAAGCACATGGGCATAAAAACCAGTATCTATTTTCTCATACAGTTTCTTCTTTAATTCATCCAATTCAGTTTGTTCTATTCTATAAAGAGTCTTTGATTTATTCATAGAAGCATGTATGATATCTATAGAAAATAAACCTCATAGTCTATGTAAGATAATGGAATTCTTCAAGAACTGCATTGGCATGTTCATGAACAATAGAAATGCCATTAATATTGGTTGTTTCCAAAACGACATCAGCGATATATCTCTTATTTATGGGTAATAATACCCATTAATAGTTTATATCTTCTAAAGGTATTTCAATGTCAACCTTGTATTAAAAGACAGTAATGGGTTGATTTGGCATATGAAATGTGATTTCCTGATCTCAACAATTGATATCATATCTAGGTAGAGAGAGCCCATCCATTCCTAAAATCACATCAAATTCACCAACATAGATAATAATATGTTCTTTAGAAGCACATTCCAACAAAATTAAATTCTAGAATAGTTGTAGAACTAGTATAAAAACATCACACCATTGGTATTTTTCATTAATAATTCAATATCTAGTTGTCTGGGAAATGATATAATGATCCTAAATATCTTTTTAGTTATGATAAAGTCGGAAGAACCAAAATCAAATATGACATTTATATTTCATGAGTGGAATATGAGTGCCCCTTTTACCAATTTACTTTCTCGAACCACTACAATAGTTTTGATTGAATAGGCTTTCCATTTATCCCTTGTATTAGGTTTTTACGGATCTGAATTCTCATCATTAACACTTATATCTGTACACTAGTTTTTTTAATGTACATACTCTTTGCAGTTAACAAATTGGAGTGTGAGTGCTTTAATACATTGAGCTTTCTTTTCATCTATCTCATTGGTTAGCCTCTTCATATCTATTCAGAATTCATCTTCCTAATGGACTTATCTTCCAAACTTGAATCAATTACTTGTCCCTTAAGGTCAATTTTGTATATATTCCTTATTACATTTTTAGAATGTAAGAACAATAATTTTCTTTCATTTATGGGTTTTGTCACTCCATTTTCCATTAAACTCAATTTTTCTCTTCATTCCCCCAAATAATTTGAATAATGGGAGTATCCAATTTTCATTTCAACCTTGAGATCACATTGAATAATTTCCTCATTTCTAATATGGTCCCTTATATAAAATTACTTTTAGAGTCGTAGTTTCAATCATGTAAATAAATGATCATTTTTCTCTAAAATTGATGGAAAACCCATAAATAAACCGTGAACGTCTTGTAATTATTGATTCATAGATACCAATGCATTCATTATCCTTTAATTTGATCTCTAATAATTCTATCTTTATTTTATTGTGAATATTTTAGGTGAAAATGTTTATCTAAAAATATATTCTTAAACTCCTTTAATTTAATGGACCCAATTTCTTCTTATTTCCATAAGTTATTTGTAACACCCAGATGTTTTTATGAAATAATGTTTTTAATAATTTTTATTCTTCAGTATATTGATTTCCATGTAATCGTGAGTTTAAAAAACCTCAAGATGCCCTTATTATAAAATTACCATTATAACATAGCCGTTAGGTTAGCATGAATAATTATAAATAACTTATGAAAATTCATTGTGAATTCAATTGCCTATCAATAATTTAAGAAAAATATAAATCCTTAAGATATTTTTTCTTTTTGAGTGAATTAATTTTGGTAATTAAATATCTGTGATATATATGTGTTATATACTAAATAAAATATTTTTTATATTCATCCAATGGATACTTTAGTCGTAGGGTATGAATAAAACTCTATTTGATGTATAAAAACCTATTTTTTTAAAATTATAATTTTACACCATTGAATGTAGAAACAATATTAAAGTAAGAATTTGACACATTAATTTTTTTTTATAACAAGATAAACATGTTATTTTGAAGTAGTATATATAACTTTACATTGGATGAATTTCTGATATTTTGCTGATAACATTCATGTTTGGATGAATATTAAAAGTATGCTAAATTTTAATTGAAAATAAATTTTATTCATTGAAATCACATATATGGTTATGTTATATTATTTAATGGATTAAGAATGTAAATAAAATATTTTTTTACCATTTAACATAATTTGGGTCATTAGAATTAATTTTACATTAAATTCAGATGTAAAATTATTTCAATCTTTTAAAATATTTTGACTTTTAAAACTCGTTTTCACATTTCATCAAAGAGATTAATTTTAAATTAATTACTACAACTTATTTGATTGGAATTTTAAAAATGTGATTCTATATTTAAAATCATTAGTTACAAATTTTTTAAATATTATATTTTTATTTTTAGGCATTTTGAATAGTAAATTTGGTAATTATTTTTATTACCATTGTTAAAGGTGAATTGAGTAATTAAAGGTAAAAATAATATTATAAAATAACCTTAACACCATTAAAAATCCTATTAGATGATTAATTATACCCTTATCATTTATTTTTTAAAATGGAATAACTAAACGGCCACTTATATATGAATATGACATGAATCTAACAAAAACTAATGAATGTGGAAAAATGCCAAAAAATTATTTTATATAAGTACAATAATTTTAATATATAGAGAACTGGAATATAATATTTAATATATATATTATATGGAAATATAAACGAATTACTAACATTATATAATTTTATTTATAATTTTATAGATGAAAACATTTCCATTAATGATGACACAATTATGATGTTGAAATTATTTTATTAATAGAAATATCAAAAAAATGGTTTTAAAAATATTAAAGGAAATATCATATAAACTAATTCATGTTCTCCAAAAAATATATTGGTGACTATAAAATATTATATGTGTATTAAATATTTTGGTTTAAATTTATATCTTTTGTGGATTTTATTTAAAGTCAAATTAATTAATAGTGTTAAAATTGACGCTGTTGATATTTTATAAAAATAATATTTCATTAAATTATTTAAAATAAAAAATATATAAAAATTAAAAATTGAAAATTATAAGGTCAAAAATGTCAGAAAATATATATTTATGGTCAACTAACACTATATAAGTAAATATTTATAACCATTAAATATTTAGAATGTTATTTCCAGAATTAAAATTAAATAGAATAACTAAGTGCTAATTAAAAATATAGGTTTTAAATTGAAAAAATAACTTGTCCAAAATATATTTGTTGATGATATTACAATTATATCTCATCTCATATTTTCAATTGGGGCATTTTGGAGGTTTTTAGGTAAGGTTTTATTTTATTATAATTTTTTATTTATAGAGTTTCCAAAAGTGCCTCTCACCTAAATTATAAATGGGAACCTCCTCCCTCACCTATTCAAATCATTTTGGGACTTTAAACTCGTCCATACCCTGAACTCTTTCCTTCACAACTTCTCTATTATCAATCAAGAGGTTCTGGTCATCTTTAAAGACCAACTCTAGTGCCCTAAAAAGAGATTTAGAGGAAGCATGTCGAGGAGGAGGTAATCTTTTCTACCAATTCATTCAAACTTCATTCCTCTTACAACTACTCTTCATTAGATGTTTTATTATAATGTAATAAAATAAGTATCAATCATATACTAATATTTTATTATAGATATTAAACAACCATATTTCACCTTCTATCTGTCCAATGAAAAAAGAAATAAACGCGCGTGCGTACGTACGACTTACCATATCCACATTGGGGTGTAATATGTTTTTCACCACCACCTTTCTATGATGGGTGTAATTATAAGACCAATATCTATATATGATTATTATAACATGTTATTAATACTGAAATATTATACACCATCCACTTCATTAACATTCAACAATTTTGGTTATGATATCATCGCTCGTGTGTTTGTACGACTTACCATCTCCACGATACAATGCGATTCATTCTACATGATCTATATTAAACCATGATAATATTTATGAATTTAATGAATTGATATGATACATACTAATATCATTCTGTAAATTATTGGACTATAACCTAATAAATGATGCATGAACATTTTTGACAAATCTTACATAAGAACACAATGTAGTTATTATCTGAATAACGAGTGACAATGAAATGTTACTAACAAACAGATGATAATGTAATCATATATGATATCATTAAAATTATTAATATTTTTAAATAATTAAATCACATTATTTAAATCATTATATCAGAGGATTGGATATATACTAAGGATATCAGACCTAAGGTAAGGAATAATTTTACAATTTCATATTTATCTGAGATTATTTATATGTAAGTATTTTCTCGAGTATATTAATCATCCAAATCCATGATTCCTAATTATGTAATATTATTTATGTTCTCATATAATTATGTAAAGTTAATTTTAACCTTTCTTGAATTTTTATTAAATGCTATGATAGGAATATTTTTGTGTTATTTGATTTGAGGTTATTTTTTATTTTTTTGGAAAATGTACATGGAGGAAGTTTGCTTTAACTTATATGGCATGAATGGAATTTTATGGATTCATGAAAACTTATTTCCATGAAAATTACTCTATAGTATTTCATGATTATTTTCAACTAAATTTGTTTCTTATAAAATTACATTGCATTTTGGGAAAAGAAAACATTTTTGAAAAAAATGATATTGTTCTCATGAATCAAGTTCAGGTGTTTTATTAAAATTATTTTTAATCTAAGATGACATAGATTATGTTTCCATCCCTATTATTGCATTGAATTGATTGTGTTTATTATGGAATTAATTTTATGAAATTCATTCATTTAAAATGTTTTATTATTGAATGGTGTTTAAGAAACCCAATTTATTTCATGGGTTATGCTATGGTAGATGATTTATGTTTTTTGGGACACATAATAATGGTTTAATTATGATATCACTGGGACCTATTTCTCCCTCCAGTGAATTGGGTAATTATTTATATCTCATGTGATATACATGACAGGAATGAATATTAAATCCTGATTAGTATTACGAGGCTGGAACGAGCAGTGAACTCAATTTAGTACTGGGCTACATCTACTATGATGGTCTTGTTGATGATCCTTGACTAATATGAAATTATTTTATATGATTATGTGTGCATGACACTAAATTTCTTGTCTTATGTTATAACTATTGGGATTAAATTTCACTTTTATGATTTACCCCATGACATTATATTATGATCTTTTATATACAGGATAAGATTTTTAATTATTATATTCTTATAATATGATTGATATTTATATTATTTACCCTTATAGAGAATTTGGGACCACCCATTTAATTTTTTATTTTACGTCTGTCATGAAGAAGGGTATTAATTAATATATGTCAAAAAGGAGTATAGTTTTGAAGAAATAAGAGAGAGACATTAAAGATGTTTTACAAACCAGTTGTTTATGTTTCCTAGTTTCTAATGAAACTAAACATATAAGGTCTTGGTGTGGTCTTTGTTGTTTTATGTAATAAATATTATTCAATTTTAATGTAATCTATACATGTAAATTATGGGTTGTTATAGTTTTTATCATAGAAAAGGTATAGTTAACTTGTAGAAACTGCGATGAGAGAACCTTAGTAAGAACTATAACAACCCTTCTTTTTATTACACACTTAAACATGATTTATTACATAAAGTCATAAATTGATACAACATAGAAGATCAAGAGGTCTAGTGTCTTTGGGGATTTGGAATATTACATAACAATTTAGAACATAAAACACACAACATCTTTATTGAAAACATCCTTTACATGACCAATACATTACCTCGTACATAGCATTGCATGAGATAACCTGAGGACATGCATAAGAAAAAGGTGAGCTATAAAGCCTAGTAGTGGAATAAAAATGGAATAACTTGATTAATACAATACATTTTTGAAAATAGGCATATCAATGTTTCACAAGAGAAACATGAACATAAAGTCATTATAAATCATGATAATCATAACATCAAAATGTAGCAACAACACTTCACATGTAATTAGCATGAGCCAAGGATCATTTCACATACAGCATGAGTAAACCCTCATTGCACATGAATCATGAGAAAACACTTGCTGCACTTGAATTAGAATGAGTCAACACCCATTGCACATGATGTATCATGATACTATACTTTACCAAATGCATTAGAGCTCTATTAGGGCACACCCTTCTAAGCATTTCATTTCATGCATAAGTGTTCCACATGGATAATATAACATGGAATCAATAAAAATAATAAGTTAGTCCATGAATAAGTAATGTGTAATAAATACATGAAGGAACCATTCAATATGAATATTTTCATAAAGGTTAATACCATTGATAGATACATGGGTATGGTATTCACTTCACAATGATCTTGGCTTTGAAAAACACGGTTCCATTTCAGCAGCATAACTGTATATACTCAAATTTTGATGTACATGGACATTACATTGCTTTTGTGGAACAATTAATACATAACAAAAATAGACACCAAAAGACCGTAATAGTTTAGTGTCTTTGGAAACTCAAAATATAATCTTCTAATATTGGTGAAAGATCTTCAACATCTCCCAAAAAGATCTTCCCCTTTTATTTTCTTACTAAAAACCTTTATTTAAATTCTTGGGAAAATAAAAAATAAAAAAGGGTGAGATCAAATTCCCAGTAAGGGTAAACATAGAGAACATAAAACAATCCAAAATCATTTGAATGAAAAAACTTGAACATAAAATATAAACATCAAAATCATGAGAAAATACATGCATCTTGGAAGTACGTAAGGAATATATCATAAGGTGACATAAATCATGATAAAATAGTATGGGAATAAAACATGTAATTGTGGAAAACCATTAAGAACATGATATGATCTCCATAGTAGCCAAGGCATTGCTGCCAAGGCTATCTTAGCGGACAAAGTCCCTTTCTGATTCGAGTTCACTCCTCGTTCCAGTCCTGTATCACTGAACCATATTAACTTACCGTTCTATCCATGGCTATCTCATGAGATATAAATATTTACCCAATTAATTGGAGGGGTATATAGGTCCCACCCATCTCATAATGAAATCATTCTTACTTGTTCCACAAAATAAACTTGAAACATTCATCATAACCCAAAGAATAAAATGGGTTTCATAAACATCATCCCATCATCACATAATCAATATAAAACAAATGGATATTTCATCCTAAGAAAATTTAAACCATTTAAATCATAGAGACATTATACTTTGAACATACACATATAAAGTAATGTCATCTTAGATGCAAAATGATTTTGATAAACCAATTGAAATAAATTCTTCAAGAAAATATCCTTTCTTCTTCAAAATCATTTTCTTTTTACAAAATGCCATGAAATATTAAAATAAAAGTTTTTTTTTGAAAATATTCATAAAATATTTTAGAGCACGCTTCATGAAAATGAGGTGTTATGAAACATTACAAATCTATTCCCGCCGTATAAGTTAAAAATAACATTCTTCTCGTAATTTTGTAGGAAAAATAAAAAAGTTCCCCATGTGGTTAAAAAAGTAAGATTACATTCATAACATGTGTAAATTTAAAAAATGGATAAAAAGAAATTTAAAAATACATGAAAACATTTTTAGAAAATATGGGCATGGATGATAACAATAACCCTAGTAAATACTTATGAATAACAATCTCGGATAAGAATGAGATTGGAATAGTTATCCCTTACCTTAGGTCCGATATGGTACGTACGTGTCCGAACCTCTTGTATAATGATTTAAATAATGTCATTGACTTATTAAATAATCATATTCATTGTTATAATATAATATATGGTTCACTAATGACTTTATATTACCCGTTCTTTTGTAAATTCCTTATTAAAGCAGTGTTTTGGGTAAAATCGTTTCATTTATCGTACGTGTTTCGACATGTTGTTCTTGATATTATTACAGATATCCTGATTTACTTAATTACATAATGTAAAACATGATTTATATATAATATAAATTTAGCATATAAATATATATGATAGATCGATAAATGGAATGAAATACCCCGTTCATGGAGACGGTAGGCCGTGCGTACGCATGAATATTGTTTTTGTTTCCTTATTGAATTAACAGTTTTTAAGTAAATGAAACATATATTTAAATAAATCTAGTATAATTATTATGTAATATATTTAATGATTATTTATTATATATACTTTATAATCATACATTAATGGTTATTCATGGAAAATGAATCTCATCGCGTTCGTGGAGACGATAGTCCGTACATACGCACGAGCGATGATATCATTCCCATGATCGCGGAATTGTATTGAAGTATATGTATAATATTTAATAATCAATATAAATTTACAATAATCATATATAGTTATTTATTTACGCAATTAAACCTATTCAATTAAGGTGGTGGTGGAAAACAGATTACACCACGACGTGGAGACAGTATTCCGTACATATGCACGCGCGGTGATTTCGTTTTCTGTTGGATGGATATAAGGTGAAATGGAGTTGTTTCATTTTTATAATAACATATCAGTATATATGTAATACATATTTTATTACTTTATAATGAAACAACTAAATAAGGGGATGCAGAAGAAGAAATAAACTTGAAAGAGTCGGTAGAAGAGATTATCGCTTCCTCGATGCACCTCCTTTAAACATCTCTTAGGGGACTAGAGTTGGTCTTTTGAGAAGACCAGAACCTCTATAATGTAACTAGAGAGGTTTATAATAGTAATTTTCAGGGTCTTGACGAGATTAAGGGCTCAAAAGGGTGTGAAAAGAAGAAGGAAGGGGTGCCCTTTTTATAAGGGAGGAGAGGGGCGCCTTAAGAAAACTTAAAATATTATTTTATAATAAAGTCATATTAGGTTTTTAATAGCTCCAAATTGATTTATTTATAAGAAAAGGTGGGTATGGTTCAATATCCTCTCAATAAATAGGTTTTATACAAGTTTAGGTAACTATTTGTTCCTTATCATTTAGATTTAACTCTAAGTTAAATAATTTAACTTTTAACGCGTCTTTTTATTTTCTTACACTATATGGTTAATAAACTTACTATAACAAGCCAAACTAACCTCAAGTGGTTCATTATTAATATATATATCCTTATCTATGTCATTTTGACGAACCTTATATTTTTATGAATAAAATAACAATTAATAATATAATATTTATTTTAAACACTATTTTATGTCAATTTTGACACTATTTGGTACTGATTTTTGTGAAACTCATAACAGCATGATTAGTTCAAATAAAGTTAATTAAATAAATAATAACACGTCATAGTAACCTATAAAAGTATTTTAATTAATAAAAAGTCTAAAATTACATTTATTTGGGTATTTATAACATCAATTATGTTAATATTTCATTAATAAGGTGATTACTGCATCATCATTCTATCATTAATAAATTAACATATATAATGTCTAAAAATTAAATATAAAATACCATTATGTAGGAAATATTTTTATATTTCTAATGAATATTTATAGTCGAATTTATCTTATGTATAACCCTATATTAAATTTTTTTAATTACTAAACATTGATTTTAATTATTTTAAATCTTCTTTCAATAAAATAATAATAAATGTACTAATCCATTCCAAGTGGACCTAACGGGTAATATTTTATTCCTAAATTTGTTTTTGGTCGAATTAAACTTATCCAATAGAATTAGGACATGTGTTAGGGAAATAATAATATCATTTTTACCCTTAATTACATTATTTACTTTTAACCGTGGTAAATAAAAGTAAAAAGTTACTATTCGCCAAAATTTTTTTTATCTTATTGGACCAAATTTTACTCCTTGATATTAACCTTGTCTCTCAGATTTTTGAAATTACACTCACAGAAGCGGTAAAATTATGTTTTATGTAAATTTTCAATCTCTTCTAGGAGGTAGGTAAAAGACGGTGAAAAGTTCAATAAAATTTTTATATGTCTAAAATTATTATAAAATGAATCCAATGAATTAAATTGAACTTTTATAGGTATTATGTATCAATTTTGACCTGAAATAAATTTAAACAAAACAAAAAAATTATTTATATAAAAAGTCTGTTTTTAAATAGTAACCCAGTGTTTACACTATTCATCAAAAAATTGAAAGTTTTGAGAAAAATACCAAAAACTCACCATAGGCTAATTTCGATATTCCGAATCCAAAAATGAAGTCCATATTGAAAAATAAAATTTCAAAAAGTGGGTATTACTATTCATAATGGCTATTTTATATAATATTTTAATAACATGTCGTTGTTTAGTGAAACTCGGTATTGCTTACAACACACGCTATCATGGAAGGTCGTGATTGCGTGTAATTCAAGCCATGTCAGGGATGCGTGTAGAGAAATATCCTTTTGGTGTAGTGT
This sequence comes from Viscum album, assembly GCA_963277665.1. NCBI lineage: Eukaryota > Viridiplantae > Streptophyta > Magnoliopsida > Santalales > Viscaceae > Viscum > Viscum album. Next base: position 1,772,953,087 of record OY728123.1, read on the forward strand.
ACAACACAAGACATCAATGAAATTAAAAATAATATTTTTCATTAAATCTCGGGGTGTTACATTCTACCCCCCTTAAAATGAATTTCGCCCTTGAAATTCATCGGGGATATAAATGGTTTACCACTCGAAAGTTTCTTTAATAGAATCCCACATCATAAAAAGAAATACAAAAACGTATCTTTAAAAACTAAAGTATGAAACATAATGGTTACCGAAATTAATTAATCACTGGGTTTCCACATAGGATAACATAGGTGAAAATATGGATATGGAAGAGAAATATTACCATCATTTTCTGATGGAGAGTGGTAGAGAACATGGCTATGAATAATCCAACAATCACAAAGCGATAAATTTGTGATGATCTAAGGTACCATCTGATTCATCAGATATAAGGGCACTAGGAAAACATTTTTGGTTTTCAAGATCATTTCCCTAAAGTTGAAGAATTTGAATTAGAAGAAATACTTACTTTATTTCGGTATAATCTCACCATTGTTCATGCCTTGAACAATTTCCACTTCATCTATTAAATAAATGATGTTTAATTTTTCATTCGTGAGGTTTTATCAGATCATGTGGTAGAATGATGGGTCATTCCAAATGTCTCAAACAATAGGTTACAAGATGTAATCAAATATACATAAGTCCATCTATGGTGAGGTTAATCGTATATGATTCCAAAAATGGACTTATACTTCATCTATCATACTGCTTAATATAATAAAACCAGTATCTACTAACAAGGGACTTCCTGTAGGCCAGTGGTAGGTGATAAAGATCTGTCACACTTCAGTTGTGGGTTCTATTCCCACAACCTTGTCCGACGCGATGGGTTGTCTCCCGTCCTGCAGGTTGTCCCTTTTTGTAAAACTACATTATAATAAAATTCCTGCAATAAAATAGAAAAAAATACTTTCTTATGTCTAACTTAATTCATTCCAATATTTAGGCTTATCCAAAATACTTATTTCCAAGCTCATAGTATAAAGAAAAAAATTACTAGAAATGTCATCTACCGAGCATGTGAATACCATCATTTATCCCCCATATATCATATGATATATCTTGTTGGTCACATTCCAAACATGTGAATACCTTAATCATGTATTCTCTTGAACCATAGTGAAAACATGAATGCTGTCACAAGGTAACTCTTTCCATATACCAAAATCCCAAAAATTCTATATACTCAAACCATGATATCACTTTTTCTTTATATTAGTCATGGGCTCATTAATACTATCAAACATTTCATTATCTCCTTATCCCTTCTTTATTCGTATATCATCTGCTTTCCAAAATATTTGAATCACTTTTCATGGTTACCAGTAACATATAATTATTAAAAACCACAATAAACCATTACATAGATATTCCAATGTTCCACAATACTATAAATGAGATTCCACAACATTATTTTGGAATCCCTTTACATAAACACATAATCATACCACCACATCGTTGTCATACTCAACATTGCTAATAGTTATCGCATGTGGATTCCCTTTGTCCTTTTCCTTAAGAGTATTTTCACGTTGATCATCATTAACCCTTAGATTAGGGCATTTATTAGCATAATGCCCCATTTCCTTGCACTTTAAGCATTCAAGTGTTTGTGGTGCGTTCTCTACAGTATTTTCTTTATTCACATCATTAGCAACCCTTTTTCCATTACTTCGACACTCAGCTGCTCGATTTCCTTCTTTTCCACACTTACTAGTCCCTTTAATACAATCTCTACCATGCTTCTTTCCATACTTTGAGCATAAATAAACATTTATCTTCTTTTCACCATTATTCTGATATTTCTCCTTGAACTCCATGTTTCGTTTCTTGTCAAAACCATGAGATATATATATAACACCAACTTCCATTTCTACCTTGATAGCACAACGCACAATTTCTTCATAGCAACTGAAGACTCTTACAGCTAATTCCCTTCGAAGACTTGGTTTTAAGCCACTGAAGAATCGATCAACTTTACTTTCAGGTTGAATGATAAAGCCAGATTCATACCTTGCAAGCCTTGTAAAATTCGCTTCGTATATACCAACAGATTCATCATCCTTTTGCTTAAGCTCAAGGAAATCCTTTTCCATATTTTTTCTAAGAATACGAGGGAAGTACTTATTGAAAAATAAGTTCATGAACTCAACCCATTCCATGGATTTAATTTCATCTCAAGGATTCGTATTATTAATTAGAGTCCACCATTGATCTGCTTCACCTTCTAAACTGTAAATAGCTAGAATTAATTTTTCATGTTCCAAACAAAGAAGTATAGAAAATATATTTTCGATCGTACTGATCCATTGTTCAGGAACTAGTGGATCAGAAGACCCACTGATAGAAGGTGGATGTTGCCTCATGAAAGAATCAATAGAATATTTTTCCCTTATCTTCTCATTAGGAAGTCTAGAATGATTCATAGCTTGTGTATGTACAACAATAATATTTTTCACCCCATCTCCCATAATTTTGGTTTGTTCAGGAGGACAATCCTTGCATCGTCCATTACATTGATCAACACGGTTCCTTCAGGTTCCATCCATCATCTAAAACCGAAAAATAATAGTGTGAGAGGAAAAAATCATGCTAGGGAAACCAACATAATAAAGGTGGAGTACCTTTTATATCTAACATATTTGGTTTAATTATAATATCATTACTATAATTCTAGGACTATAACCTATACTTATACTTAACCTTAGGGACATCCCTAGAGATACCTTATAAATATCTCTAGGGATCTCACTAAAGTTTTCAAATCCTAGTTTCCAATGGTTAGCTAAACCTTTCCTTTGATACCAACTATAGTGACCCAAAGTTTTACGTACATGGAAATTACATTACTTTTGCGGAATACTTAATACATAACAAAAACAGACAACAAAGGACTGTAAAAGTTTAGTGTCTTCGGAAACTCAGAATATAATCTTCTAATCTTGGTGAATGATCTTCAACATCTCCCATAAAGATCTTCCCCTTTTATTTTCATACCTAAAACCATTCTTTAAATACTTGGGAAAAGAAAACATAATAAAGGGTGGGCTCAAATTCCCAGTAAGGGTAAACATAGAGAACATAAAACAATCCATAATCATTTGAATGCAAAACATGAACATAAAATCTAAACATCAAAATCTTGAGCAAAGACATGCATCTTGGAATTAAGTAAGACATATATCATAAGAGAACATAAATCATGATAAAATAGCATGGGATAAAACATTTAATTGTGGAAAACCATTAATCACATGATATAATTTCCATAGTAGCGAAGGCATTGCATCCAAGGCCATCTTAGTGGACAAAGTTCCTTTCTGAATCGAGTTCACTCCTCGTTCCAATCCTATTTCACTGAACCAGATTAACTTACCATTCCATCCATCTCTATCTCATGAGATATAAATCTTTACTGAATTCATTGGAGGGATATATAGGTCCCACCCATCTCATAATGAAATCATTCTTACTTGTGCCACAAAATAAACATCAAACATTCATCATAACCCAAAGAATAAAATATGTTTCATAAACATCATCCCATGATCACATAATCCATATAAAACAAATGGTTATTTCATCATAAGAAAAGTGAAAACATGTAAATCATAGAGACATTATACTTGAAACATAAACATATGAAATAATGTCATCTTAGATGGAAAATGGTTTTGATAAAACAATTGAAATGAATTCTTGAGGAAAATATCCTTTCTTCTTCAAAATCATTTTCTTTTCACAAAATTCCATTCAATTTTAAAAGAAAATTATTTTTTTGAAAATAGTAATAAAATCTTGTAGATTACGCTTCATGAAAATGAGGCGTTTTGAAACCGTACATATCTGTTCCCGCCGTATAAGTTAATAATAACATTCTTCTCGTACTTTTGTCGGAAAAGTCAAAAAGTTCCCCGTGTGGTAAAAAAGTAAGATTACTTTCATAACATGTGGTAAATTTCAATAATGGGTAAAAAGGAATTTAAAAATACATGAAAACATCTTTATAAAACATGGGTACGGATGATAACAATAACCCCAGTAAATACTTACGAGTAACAATCTCGGATAAGAAAGATATTGGAATAGTTATCCCTTACTTGAGGTCTGATATGCATCGTATGTATCCGAAACTACTGTATAATGATTTAAATAATGTCATTTTCTTATTAAAGAATCATATTCATTGGTATGATATCATATATGGTTCACTTATGACTTTATATTACCCGTTCTTTTGTAAATTCCTTGTTAAAGCAACATTTTGGGTAAAATCGTTTCATTTATCATATGTGTTTCGACATGTTGTTCGTGATATTATTACATATATCCTTATTTACTTAATACCAGAATGTAAAACATGATTTATATATAATATATATTCAGTATATAAATTTAGATGATAGATCGATAAATGGAATGAAATACACCGTTCATGGAGACGGTAGGTCGTGCGTACGCATTAACGATGTTTTTGTTTCCTTATGGAATTCAATGGAATTAAGTAAATGAAACATATATGTATAGAAATCCAGTATCATCATTATGTAATATCTTTCATGATTATTTATTATATGTACTTTATAATCATACTTGAATGGTTCATCGTGGAAAATGAATCTCATCACGTTCGTGGAGACGGTAGTCCGTACGTACGCACGAGCGATGATATCATTCCCATGATCGTGGAATTGTATTGAAGTATATGTATAATATTTCAGAATCAATATAACTTTACAATAATCATATATAGTTATTTATTTACACCATTATACCCATCCAAGTATGGTGGTGGTGGAAAACAGATTACACCACGGCGTGGAGACGGTATTCCGTACGTACGCACACGCGGTGATTTCATTTTCCGTAGGATGGATAGATGGTGAAATGGGGTTGTTTAATTTGTATAATAACATATCAGTATATAATTGATACCTATTTTATTACATTATAATTAAACAACTAAATAAGAGGAAGTAGAAGAGGAAAGAAACTTGAAAGAGTCGGTAGAAGAGATTACATCTTCCTCGACACACCTCCTTTAAACTTCTTCTTAGGGCACTAGAGTTGGTCTATTTAGAAGAACAGAACCTCTATGATGTATCTAGAGAGGTTTAGAAGAGTAATTGGCAGGGATTGGCTGAGCTTCAAGGCTCAAAAGGGTTTAAAGATAAGAGGTAAGGGGTGCCCTTTTTATAAGGGATGAGAGGGGCACCTTTGGAAAACTTAAAATATTATTTTATAATAAAGTCATATTCGGTTTTTAATAGCTCCAAGTTGATTTATTTCTAAGATAAGGTGGGGATGGGTAAAAATAAACTCAATAAATATGTTTTAGACAAGTTTATGTTACTATTTTATCTTTATAATTTAGATTTAACTCAAAGTTAAATAATTTAACTTTTACTGTGTCTTTTTTGTTTTCTTACACTATATGGTTAGTAAATATACAATAACAAGCCAAGAGAAACCCAAGTGGTTAATTATTAATATATATATATAATTATCTAAGTCATTTTTCTGAACCTTAGATTTTTAGGAATCAAATAACAATTAATAATAAAATATTTGTTTTAAACACTATTTTATGTCAATTTTGACAATATTTGGTACTTGATTGTTTTGAAAATCATAACAGCATGATTAGTTCGAAAAACAATAATTAAATCCATACCAACATGTTATATTAAAATAGAAAATTAGTTTAACTAATAAAAAGTCTAAAATTTCATTTAGTTGGGTATTTATAATATCAATTATGTTAATATTTCATTAATACGGTAATTACTGCATCATCATTGTGTCATAAAGAAATTAAATTATATAATGTATAAAAATTATAAATAAAATAAAATTATGTAGGAAATCTTTTTAGATTTATAATGAATATTTATAGTCGAGTTTATCATATGTATAACACTATATTAAAAATGTTTTAGTTATTAAACTTTGATTTTAACTATTTTAATTATTCTTTAAATATAATAATAATAAATGTCCTAATCTAATCTAAGTGGACCTAAAGGGTAATATTTTATTCATAAGGTTTTTTTGGTCGAATTAAACTTATCCAATAGAATTAGGACATGTGTTAGGGTAAAAATAATATAATTTTTACCCTTAATTACCCTATTTCCTTTTAACCGTGGTAAATAAAAGTAAAAAGTTACTATTCACCAAAAATTATTTTTATCTTATTGAACCACATTTTACCCCTTGATATTAACTGTGTCTCTCGGATTTTTGAAATTCCACTCACAGAAGTGGTAAAATTATGTTTTATGTAAATTTGAAATCTCTCCTAGGAGGTGGGTAAAAGACGGTGAAAAGTTAAATAAAATTTTTATATGTCTAAAATTATTATAAAATGACTCCAATGAATTAAATTGAACTTATATAGGTATTACATATCAATTTTGATGGAAAATAAATTTAAAAAAAATTATTTATATAAAAAGTCTGTTTTTAAATAGTAACCTAGTGTTTTCACTATTCATCAAAAATTGAAAGTTTTCAGAAAAATACAAAAAATTAACCCTAGTCTAATTTCGATATTCTGAACCCAAAAATGAATTCCATTTTGAAAAATAAAACTTCAAAAAGTGGGTATTACTATTCATAACAGCTAGATTATATAATATTTTAATAAAATATCGTTGTTTAGTGAAACTCAGTATTGTGTACAACACACGCTATCATGGAAAGTCACGATTGCGTTTAATGAAAGACAAGTCAAGTATGCGTGTAGTGCAAGCTCCTTTTCGTGTAGCGTACAACACAAGACATAAATGAAATTAAAAAGAATATTTTTCATAAAATCTTGGGCTTTTACTATAATGGTGTAACATACGGATTCAGAAAGAAAATAATTGATGAGAAAGAAAAGGTTGTATCATCAAATATAAATGGAATGGATAGTAATGGGGTCATATATACACACTTCCCAACAAATTTAATTGCATTTAGATGCATAATACAAAATAATTACTTGGTTGTAAAAGTGGAGAGAGAAATCCCTAACGAAACATTGGCATGGTAATGGGTGTAAATGGGAGGCTTTAATGAGAGATAATGGAATATCCTATAATCCAAACATAATGGGGACAGTATGGGGGAGGTGTGAAATCATACCCCAACATTTTTAATTGAAAACCAAAGGTCATAACAATTTAACGAAAACTAGACAAAAAAATGAGAAAGGATGAAATCCCTTAAATGGAAGTGTAATCCCAAAGGCTTGGGAGAGGCTTTAGAGAGGCTTTTTGGGAGCTTGGGGCACCGTGGGAGAATTTAGAGAGAGGAGGTCATGGGTTATATGAACTCCAAAGGCTTTGAGTTAAGAGGAAGTGGGATCTTGGATGGGTTTATATAGAAAAGTCGAGGGAATTATTTATTATTTAGGTTTGGGTCACCACACATTAAACTAATCAAGACCACAAACCAGCCCATGGTTTTTGCCCATGGTTTTTGCCAAAGAGGAGTGGGAAAAAATATTTTATAAGGACAATGGCTGAACTTCTTAAAATAATAGGGCTTCTTATGTGGAGGGGAGTCACACTCTCAAGGAAAACAATTTAAAAAGACAAAATATTTTATATTTCTTAGAGGGTCCACAAAAGTTTTTTAAAATAAATCAAACAAATCTAAAATCACATTATATTAATTCTAAAGCATATATTGTCCAAAAATAATGTTTATAGTATTTTATTACCTCACTATTGGGTCATTATGATGTCATAAAACACAATATATATTGAAACGGTATTTAATTTTTATCCAAAAATATGAAAGTCCCAGAAAATCATAGAAAATTCACCATTGGATAATTTCAACATCCTGATTTAAAAAATAGTATTTCATTTTTATAAATAATTTTTTAAATATTTGAATTTTTACTTTTACAATAAAAACTAACATTTACAAAAAATTCATGGGTTTTAACAAAAACAGTTTTCAAACTATAATAAAAATTACAAATGCATTCATAAAATTATATGATCATTTAAATTTAATAAAAAGTTATTTAATAAAAATATTTTATTAAAATATTAATTAATTTGAAAATCCATTAATTCATCAAAATAGATTTCTTAGTTGAATATTAACTAAAAAATTATTTTTTCTTTAAAAACTATTTACAATGTAACAATAATAAAATGAATTCACATTATTTATACAAAAAAATGAACATAATCATAGTTCTAGGTTCTTGTTACACAACCCCTTATAAGACCGAAGGGTAAGGTTTGCGATGGTGACAGACTCTTGGGTGGCTTGGATAACATCGCTCGGGTGGTAATCTCTATTAACCTCCACTTCTCCCATAGTTGGTTCTACTCAAGCTTAACGTGTTCAAGATTGGAATGGGATTGGTCAAGAGCGAATCCCAATGACGACACCTCATGTCCATGCTCCGAAAAATGGGCTTCGTATGGGGAAAGTCTACTAAATGAGGTCATTACTTCCTTTTTCTGAGTAAATTGGATTGGTTAAAGCCCTATATTTATACTAATCTGGTGATCACTATTGAATGACCATATTAGCAATGGTTTCAATTCATAACAGTATTTTAAAATCAAAAAACATAAAACCAATGAATTCCACATTTTATATAACTATAATAAGACATTTAATTAAATAAAGAGGAATTTTCATTAATGAAGGTTTGTGCCATTATAATTGTTGTCCCTTAAAAAGTTTCTTTTTCCCACTCTAAAACAAATGTGGGTAACTCTTCTTCATCACTTCCTCTAATTCCCACGTTGTTACTTCAAACTTGTGGTTTCTCCACAACACCTTGACGAGGGGTGTTGTCTTATTTCATAGAAATTTTTCTCTATGATCTAAGATCTTCACTGGTAGCTCCTCATAACAAAGATCATTCTCTAGCAGTACTACCTCTAAAGAGATTACATGTGAAGGTTATGGTATGTACTTCCTTAGGAGTGATACATGAAAGACATCATGTACTTTGGCCATGGTAGGTGGAAGTTCTAGTCGATAGGCCACAAACCCAACACGATCCCGAATATAAAAGGGGCCAATGTACCTAGGACATAACTTCCCTTTCTTTCCAAACTTCATGACCTTCTTCCATGGAGATATGAATCGAAATATCATGTCTCCAACTTTAAGCTGAAGGTCTCGTCGACAGTTTTCTTCATAACTCTTCTGCCGACTCTATGCTACCTTGATATGATGCTTCATGGTTTTCACCTTTTGCACCATTTTTTCGACCATTTCTGGTCCTAGTAGCTTACACTCACCGACTTCATCCCAACATGTCAGTGTTCTACACCTCTTCCCATACAGAGCTTCATAAGGTGCCCTTCAGATGATCGAGTGGAAACTATTATTGTCAGAGAATTCCACCACTGGAAGATGTTGATCCCATCCTCTTTGAGGTCCATTGGGCATGCTCTCAACATGTACTCAAGTGTTTGGATTGTCTGCTCGGATTGGCCATCAGTTTGAGGAGGATAATCTGTACTAAAAAGCAGCACAATTTCTAGAGTATGTTGAAGACTCTTCCAAATCATAGAAGTGAATCTTGGATCTCGATAAGATAAAATAGATAGTTATACTCCATTCTGCCTTAACACTTCCCTGATATATATCTATTCCAGCTGATCTAATGAGAAATCCTCCTGAATTATAATGAAATGTGCAGATTTTGTAAGATGACCCCTAATAACCCATATTTCTTTGTTTCCTTTGGATGTCTTTAGAAGTCCAGTGACAAAGTCCATGGTGATGTTCTCCCATTTACATGCTGGAATGAGCAATGGTTGCATCATCCCCTTATACTTTTGCCTCTCTACCTTCACTTGCTGAAACACCAGGCACTTTGATGTATACTCAAAGATCTCCTTTTTCATATTATTCCACCAATAGTTCTCTCTTAGATCTCGATACATCTTTGTGTTTCCTGGGTGAATAAAGAAATTTTAACTATGCACATCATCCAAAAGTTTCTTCTTTAGCTCCAAACATGATGGAACACATTGTCTTTTCCCAGGTATCACAATTCCTTCTTCATTAACATTGAACTCTGAGTATATTCTTTTATTGATAGCTTCCAATATCTTTTGAATTCCCGCATCATTATTTTGAGCATCCTTTAACCTTTTCAAAAGAGACGGTTGAGAAATCATTTGTTAAAGGATTGATGATATTCCCTTCTTTATGATTCTCATGTCCATCTTCAACTAATCTAAGAAGATTAGGTCCATCTCAATTCTCATCATTGATTGAATTGTTAATTCCTTTCTACATAGAGCATCTTTCACCTTGTTCTCTTTCCAATGGTGATAATGGATTGAGCAGTCATAGTCTTTGATCAGCTATAACCATCTTCATTGGATCATGTTGAGCAGTCATAGTCTTTGATCAACACTAACCTTTTTCTTTGGATCATGTTCAAATATTTCTGTGTGAATATATACTTAAAGATTTTGTGGTCCGTATATATTTCACACTTCTCCCCAAACAGATAATGCCACCAAATTTTTAAAGCAATGATCACCACGGCCAACTCAAAATCATGCATTGGTTAATTGTTCTCATGAACATTCAATTGCCTTGACGAATAGGCAATTACTTTTTCATTTTTCCTCAACAAAAATCCAAATCCCTTCTTCGAAGCAGCACTGAATACCACAAAATGTTCTCTAGTTGTGGGTAAAGTGAGAATTAGCGTAGTGATAAGCCTCCTTTTTAACTCCTTGAAGCTTTCACTGCATTCTTCACTACTAGAAAACATTACTCCCTTTCGAGTTAGCTTAGTAAGAGGGTAGGAAAGTCGGGAGAAATTTCTCACAAATCATCGATAAAATCCACCCAACCCCAAGAAGCTACGAATATTCATAACCGATGTTTTCCTCAACCATCCCTCAATTGCATTTGTTTTGGAAGGATCCACAGATATCCCATTTCTTGTGATTATATGGCCCAAGAATGAGACCTCCTTCAACTAGAACTCACACTTGTTGTACATTGCGTACATATTCTCCTTACACAAGGTCTCTAGTACAGTTTTTATATGCTCCCCTGATCCTCCTTGGTTTTGGAGTATATCAGAATATCATTTATAAAGGCTATCACAAATTTGTCAGGGTAATCCCTAAATACTCTATTCATAAAGTCCATGATGATTTTGGAAGATTTAGTGAGTATTAAAGGCATTAATATGAATTCATAGTTCCTGTATCTTGTACTAAAAGAAGTCTTGAGGATATCTTCCTTCTCCACCCTTACTTGATAATATCCTGACTTCAAATCCACCTAGGATTAGTATTGTGCTCCATGCAGCTGATCGAACAAGTCATCAATTCATGGGAGAGGATACTAGTTCATTATCGTGATTTTTTTATGCTCATAATAATCGATGGAAAGGGGCATTGACCCATCATTCTTCTCGACGAAGAGGATTGGTGCATCCCGTGGTAAAGAACTTGTGCGTATAAATCCTTTATCTATATTCTACTATAATGTTTTCTTCAACTCCTCAAGCACCACAATAGCCATTCTATACGGAGTCTTGGATATTGAAAATTCCCCAGGTATGAGATTAATCGAGAAATCAACATCCCTTCTAGGAGGAAGACCAAGAAATTCCTCGTGAAACACTTCAGCAAATTCCCTCACAATAGGAATGTCTTTAAGGATTGTTTCCTTCTTAGACTAAATCATCTGAGCCAGATACACGTTCTTAGAGAGTAGTAATATCCACGCTTGATATTATGGATCTAAAAAAGATTCATCTTCCTCCTTGCACTTGTATAGAATCGGGGGTCCATTCTCCACATGGAGAGTGATTTCTCCCTCACAACAATTTATGTTAGCTCTATATAAGGAAATCAAATCCTTGCAATGAATTGCATCAAATTCCCTCAGAGGTAGTATGATGAGGATCGATGGGAAATTAAATCCACATATTATGATTGGGGATGAGTTATATTCATGGGATGAAATGATTTCCCCAATTCCCATACTCACCAACATCTTTACTTCCATGATTTTTGGTGGTGTTGGGATTGTTGTACTAAACATTTAGTATATAAAAGAATGTGTAGAACCTTAATCAAAAAGTATGTTCTCTATTCAGAAATGAATAACTAGTGTACCTTTAACCACTTCGTTTCCGGGGTTCACTTCTTTAGTAGTGTTGGAAAAATCTCTCACTTGCTACCTTGGAGGCTGTTGGTTGCTTCTGAAAACCCTTGGATTAGGGCACTGGTTTGCAAGATCCCCAGGTTCTTTGTAGTTGTAGCAATGAAAAATGTGTTGAGGTTTGAACAAGGTTTTCCTCTCCTCTGTTGTAGTTGCGGGTTATTCTTTTTGGCATTTAACAGCTAGGTTCCCTTCTCTTTTACACCTAAACCATTTCCTCGTCCCCTTTAGGCAATTTCTAGGGTGGTTTTTTCCGCACCTTTGGAAAGTGGGGTGCTGGATCTTCTTAGAACTTTAGGATATGTCCATCGGACCACCATAAATAAATTCCACCTTATGCTTCTTATCCCCATGAAACCCCTAAGATTCTCGGATCTCTATTTTGACCATGAGGGAACATTGGATAATTTTATCTTAGCCGTCGAAGTAACGGATTATCGGCACATTCTGTAGGCTAGGCTTCATCCCAACAAAGAAGTGGTCAACCTTGCATTATCAGGTAACGATAAATCTGGAGGCATATCATGTAGTCCTTGTATTGTTTTCCTCATACACTCTGACAGATTCTTTGTCTTTTTTCCCTGAGGTTAAGGAAGTCCCTTTCCATCTTAAGTCAGAGGGTGTGTGGAAAATATTTATAAAAAAAACATCTTCTGTAAATCCTTCCATTCCAATGCCTCAATCTATTCCTCAGGATTTATATTTTTGATTAACATCTAAAATTGATCGGCTTCGCCTTCTATATGATAAGCATCCAGAATAACCTTCTCTTGTTCGGAACATTGAAGGATAGAGAAGATCGTTTCAATGGAGTTGATCCATTGTTTGGCGATTGAGGGATCAGACGATCCATTAAAAGTAGGTGGCCTTTATCTCATGAAGCTCTAGATAGAGACTTGTTCTTTCATAGGGGGGTGAACATTCCTATTGACCCATTTTCTATTCAAATATGTAGTTAACTGAGGGAGAATCATGAAAATGTTCACGATTCCTACTCCCATCAGATTAGGCATCACATTAGCACATTCATCACATTGATCTTCACATCGGTTGTTAGCCCAAGCCCTCATATTACTGGCCATTGGCTGGAATGAAAGGAAAGTTACGGGTAACACATAAAGGGTATTCCAAGGATAAAACTGAGGACTTATAAAATACTTTTATTTCCTTAACATATGAATCTATATGCATCAATCTATGCTATCCATGATCAACTTTCAAACATATATTCTTAGTGGAGCTTTTTTTAATTCCCTTAATAAGGGTTCGTACTAAGTTTATGAATTTACCAAAGCATGTCCCCCAGAAGTTTTGTAACCAATAGTGCAGCAAGGCCCATTTTCATGCATCAGTTCCGGTTCGAGTCTAGCTCAAAGTGAGGTTTTTGGGTTTTACCCCTAGGATATATCTGTGCGAGAGCCACCTCTACATGCTCGTATATAGACATGGATGTATTTTCTTGATAAACCACTTACTCAATACTCACCAATACATAGGGATTTTTTTATTATACTTATTCTTGTACCTATGTCTTCACTAGGGTTTTCTAATCCTAATCCCAAAAATAACTAAAAATATCCTCTGTTACCAACTATAACAACCCTACTTTTTATTACACACTTAAACATGATTTATTACATAAAATATTCACTTGATTCAAAATAGAAGATCAATAGGTATAGTGTATTTGGGGATTAGGAAAATTACATAATAGTTTATAACATAAAACACTCAACATCTTTATTTAAAAATTCTTTTACATGGCAACTACATTCCCTCGTACTTAGCATTGCATGGGATAACCTGAGGACATGCATAAGAAAAGGTTGAGCTATAAAGCCCAGTAAGGGAATAAACATGGAATAAAATGAGGAAAAAAATACATGTTAGACAATAGGCATATCAATGGATCAAAAGAGAAACATGAACATAATGTAATGATAAAGTATGATAATTATAACATGGAAATGTGGCAACAACACTTAACATGGAATTACCATGAGCCAAGGATCATTGCACATGGAGCATGAGTAAACCCCCATTTCACATTAAGAACGAGTAAAAACTCATTGCACTTGAATTAGCATGAGTCAACACCCATTTTACATGACTTATCATGATACTATACTTTACCCAATGCATTGTAGAGATACTAGGGTGCACCCTTCTTAAACATTTCATTTCATGCATAACTGTGCCACATGGATCATATAAAATGGAATAAATCAACATCATAAGTTATTTCATGATTAAGTAATGTGGTATTAATACAAGTAAGTATCATTAAATATTCATATGTTTATAGTGGTCAATAACATTGATAGAGACATGTGTATGGTATTCACTACACAATGATCTTGGCTTGAAAAAATGCGGTGTAATTTCGGAAGCATAACGGCATGACATAAGGATTCATTAAAATAGTTGATGAGATAGAAAAGTGTGTATAATTATATATTATTGAAATAGAAATTAATAGGGTCATATATATACACGTTCCAACAAATTTAATTGAATTTAGATGCATAATACCAAAGAATTACTTGGATGTAAAAGTAGAGAGAGAATTCCCCTACAGAATTTTGACATGGTAACAGGTTTACATGAGAAGATTTAATGAGAGGTAAAGGGGTCTCCCATCATCCAAAAATAAAGAGGATGGTATGGGGGATGTGTGAAATCATACCCCAACATTTTTAATTGATAAAATAAGGGAATAACAACTTAAATAAAATTAGACAAAAAATGAGAAAGTAAGAAATCCCTTACTTGGAAGTGTGATCCCAATGGCTTGGGAGAGGCTCGAGAGAGGATTTTTGGGAACTTGGGGCACCATGGGAGGATTATAGAGAGAAGAGGTAAGGGTTTGGACTAAATTCAAAGGCATTTAGTGAAGATTATGTGTGATATTTGGTGGGGTTTTATAGGAAAGAAGAGGGAATTATTTTTTATTTAGGTTTGGGTCACCACACATTGAACTAATCAATACCACAAACCATCCCATGGTTTTTGCACATGGTTTTTGCCAAATAGGATTGGAAAAAAATATTTTATAAAGACAATGGCCTAACTTCTTAAAATAATAGGGTTGCTTATGTGGAGGTGAGTCACATTGTCATGGAAAACAATTTAAAAGGAAAAAATGTTTTATAAGTCTTGGAGGGTCTAGAAAATCTTTGTACAATAAATAAAACAAATCTAAAATAACATTATTTTAATTCTAAAAAATATATTTGCCTAAAATAATGTTTATAGTATTTTATTACCTCACTATTGGGTCATTATGATGTCATAAAACACAATATATAGTTAAATGGTATTTAATTTTTACCCAAAGATTTGATCGTCTCCTAAAATTATGAAAAATTCACCATTGGATACATTAGATGTCCTGATTCCAAATATAATATTCATTTTATCTATATAATTTTATAAATAATTAAATTTTTTCTTTTTTAAAAAAATTACATCTTCCGAAAATTCATGGGTTTTGACAAAAACAATTTTCAAACCTTAATAAAAATTATAGTTGCATTAATAAAAATATATGATCAATAATATTTAATACAAATTAATTTAACAATAACATTTTATGATAATATTATTTAATTAAAAAATACATTAATTCAAAAAAATATATTTCATAGTTGAATATTAATAAAAACACTATTTGTGCATTAAAAACTATTTACAAATTAACAATAATAAAATGAATGCACATTTTTTATACAAAAAACAATGTACATAGTCATAATGATATAGTCTTGTTACATAACCCCTTATAACACCCGCATAAGACCAAAGGGTAAGGTATGCAATTGTGACAGACTCTTTGGGTGGCTCGGATAACATTTCTCGGGTGTTAATCTCTCTTAACATCCACTTCTCCCGTAGTTGGTTTCGCTCAAGCTTAACATGTTCAAGCTTGGCTTGGTCTTGGCCAAGAGCGAATCCCAATGATACCACTTCCTTTCCATGCTCCAAAAAATGGGCTTTTTATGGGTAAAGTATACTTTATGAGTCCATCGCTTCCTTTGTCTAAGTAAATAGGATTTGTTAAAGCCCTATATTTACACTAATCAGGTGCTCACTGTTCAATGGCTATATTAGCAACGGTCACAATTCTTAAAAATATTTTAAAATCCAAAAACATAAAACTAATGAAGTCCACATTTTATATAACAATAATAAGACATTTAATTAGATCAAGAGGAATTTTCATTAATGATATTTTGGGTCGTTACAAGAACCCAAAGGATATGTCTATGTACAGGTTACAATCCAATCCTAGTGTTTTAATGATGTTCAAAAAAAAACCCTAGGATAAAACCTAGAGTATCCTAAGTTGAAATATTATTCATGAATTATGTGGTTTCCCCATTATGATTAGTTTTTCTCACACTATGATTATTGGTCTTATTCATGGGTAAGAAACCGAACGAACTACATTAATGAAGAATGTGATGACCAATGTAATTATTTTCCCCTTGAGAAACCAAATTTTATGGGAGTTGGAATTAAAAAAATTGTGACCTTCCTCACACAACTTTATCAAGCTATGAATCATGCTGAACATTAAAAATAGAAAAGGGGGGAGAAAAATTATGTTGAATCCTTCATGAGGAATCATCCACCTTCATTCATCAGGTCTTCTGATCCATTAGTGTCTGAACAATGGATCAATACCACTGAAAATACATTTTCAGTTCTAAAAGGTTATGAACATGACATAGTCATTTTAACAGTATATTGTTTGGATGGTGAATCTGATCAATGGTGTAATGTTATAAAAAATATGAGTCAAAGAGATGAAATTGATTCCATGGAATGGTATGAGTTCAAGAACTTATTGTCTGATAAGTTCTTTCCTCATATTCTTCAAAACAAATATGGATAAGGAGTTCTTTACATTTATGAAAAAGGATGATTAATCTGTTGGTACCTATGAATAAGATTTTAGAAGACTCTCAAGGTACGCTTTTGGAATTTTCATCCAACCTAAGAATAAAATTGATCAATTTTTTAGTGTCTTAAAACCAAGTATAAAATGTTCATTAAACATAAGAGACATTAATAGCTATGAGTAAATTTATCGATGTACTCTCAAGGTTGAGATAGATATTGGGGTAACCCATTAGTCACATGGGTTTGATAAAAAGAGAAAAATGTAATTCAAAGGAATATTTAAAGACCACACAAAAAAGAATATGAGGTTTCACATATGCTCATTGATTGGAAGGAAACATGGATGTAATTTTCTTAAAGAGACTAGTAAATGTTTTAAGTGTGGAAAATAATGTCATTATGCAGTTGAATGCCAAAGTTATTGGAAAAAGATTTCTAATGGTGTGAACAAATAAATTACTACACATAATACACCTCATACACTTCAAAGATACAAGTTAAAGGAAATACAGAGGTATTCCAATAAATGACCTAATCTTAGGGTTCTTGATGATGATCGATATCAACAAACTCTTAAAGACAAAGACAAATGAAAGTAACATGAAATCACTATCGGTGACATGGAGTACAATAATAAAGTTGTAAAAGTTACACCTTCCATACACTAACATCAACAAACTCTTAAAGACAGTGACAAATGAAAGTAACATGCAATCACAATCAGTGACATGGAGTACGATAATAAAGTTGTAAAAGTTATACCTTACATCCACTCTAAAGTAGAATATGTTTTATTTGATTCTAGATCCACCCACTCTTTTATTTATGAATAATTTTCTAATGGTATTACCATATTACCTCAACAATTAGATGTTGAGTAAGTTGTGACAACACATAATGGCACAACGGTCGCATAAAAAGTTTATATAATTCTTCTATGGTTGAAGTTTCAGGAAAAGTCATTCCATTAAATCTTGTGATCCTACCTATAGTGGAATTCGATGTGGTTCCTGGAATGTATTGTCATTATCTATATAGATCACATATAAATTACCAAGGAAGAAAAGTCAAATTTCATATTCCAGATAAATCTAAGATCATATCTCAATGAAAAGATGAACATAACCTTACAAAAAAAATTTCTTCAATCTTATGGGTCTTGATTCCTATAAATGATGGTTATTTATCTCAGAAGGTTGGGTATAAACTCATGATTAAGAATAAACCCATTTTATAGGAGTTTAAATATGTATTTTTGGAGGAATTTCCTGTTCTCCCACCAAACCTTGAAGTTAAATATTCAATATATCTCATAAAGGGTGCTATGACTATTTGAAAGACACTATATAGAATACCCCTGATTTAGTTGAAGAAATTGAAGAAGTAACTCCAAGTGAATCTTGATAAGGGGTTTCTATTCTCTATTGTGCCACCTTGGGGAGCACCAATTCTATTTGTTAAGAAGAAATACTGATCAATGAGATTCTACGTTGATTATCAAGAACATAACAAGATCACTATCAAGAAGAAATTTCATATTCCCCGCATTGATGACTTATTTTACCAAATACACATAGCTCAATTATTTTCAAAGATTTATCTTTGTTGAGAATATCATCAATTAAGGGTCAAAAGGAGGATATACTAAATATGGAATTCCATAAAAGGTATGCAGACAATGA
Organism: Viscum album; assembly: GCA_963277665.1. Lineage (NCBI taxonomy): Eukaryota > Viridiplantae > Streptophyta > Magnoliopsida > Santalales > Viscaceae > Viscum > Viscum album. The sequence continues at coordinate 1,772,971,851 of OY728123.1, forward strand.
ATTTATAGTAATGCCTTTTTGTCTTACTAATTCCCCTCTATCTTTATGGATCTAATGAATAAAGTCTTTAGAGACTATATTAATTAGTTTGTGGTAGTCTTTATATATGATATTCTTGTCTATTCAAAGATAATTTAATAACATGAAGTTCACATTATAATAATACTTAAGACCCTATGAATGGAGAATCTTTATTCCAAATTTACTAAATTTGAATTTTGGCTTCATAAAGATTCATTTTTGGGTCACATAATCTCAAGAGAGGGGATATCTACGGATCTAGAAAAAATAGCGGTTCTTGAATGATGGTGGAGACCAACAATGGTAAATGGAATCCAAATTTTTCTTGGTTTGGCCAGATATTATCACGGATTTCTGAAATATTTTTAATTATTATCTAATACACTCACCTAGTTGACTAGAAAAAGAGTAAAGTTTTTTTGGATGGAGGAATGTAAAGAGAATTTCAAAGAACTAACAAGAAGGATATCCAGTGCACCTGTACTCACACTGCCTTATAGTGGATAAAGGGTTATGATATACATTGATGAATCCAAGAAGGGGTCAGGATGTCTTCTCATGAAAAATGATATGGTTGTAGATTATGCCTCACAGCAGTTGAAACTCCATGAGCAAAAATTACCCAACTCATGATTTGGAGTTATCTATGGTAATATACGAATTAAAGATAGAGATAAATTATCTTTATAGTGAATGGTGTGATATTTATACTATTTATAAAAGTTAATAAATTATATTTTCATAGAAAATGAGCTGAATATGCACCAAAGATTATGGTTGTAGTTGATTAATGATTACAATTTCTAAATAAATTACCACCCTAGAGAATTAATCAAGGTGGCATATATATTAATATCCACAAAACCATGCATTCCAATCCATGATGAGGATCATAAATGAACCAATATTTATTGATTTTCAAAGGATGGGTCTTAATATTTTAATGGAAGGGGGAAATCTTATCTTTATCAAATAAATTTTCAACCATAAATACAAGTGAATATTAAGTAGGTGTAGAATAAATATGTATATATACAAAAGAAGGTGATAAATTTTTCTTAATTCAACCTTGATTGTGATGAAAAAATAAACTTCAAAAATTGGGTTTGTATTCCTCCCATAACAGAATTAAAAAGGTGCTATTGTATGGGGCCTATAATTATTCATTATCTATTCACCCTAGAAGCAAAAAGATGTATAGGGACCTGAAAGAGAACTTCTGGTGGGAAGGAATGAAAAGATATGTTGTGGAATATATCTCTTCATGCTTAGTTTGTAATAATGTTAAGGCTAATAGAAAAATTCTAAGAGAATGTTATAACAATTACCCATACCAAAATAGAAATACGAGAACATCACTATGGACTTTTTTTCAGACATCCCAAAAAATCCAAAGGAAATAATGCAATCTGGTTTATAGTTGATCACCTTACAAATTTGGTACAGTTAATTTCTTTTAGAGAGGAATTATCTCGTGATAAGCTTGCCAGGATATATTTGAAGGAAGTGGTAAGATTGCATGGAGTGCCAATTTTTATTATATTCGATCAGGATCCGAGGTTTTCCTCAAAGTTCTAGAGAATTCTTCAGCAAGATCAGGATACAGATTTAAGTTTTAGCACTGCTTATTATCCTCAGACTAGAGGTTTGTCTGAGAGGACAATTAAAACTATAGAAGACATGTTGAGATATTTCTCTATGGATATAAAAGGTGGTTGGAATCAACACCTACCATTGGTGGATTTTTTTTATAATAATAGATTTTACTCCAGGATTCAGATGGATCTTTATGATTCCCCCAATGGTAAAAAGTTAGGAAACCCATCTTTGTGGGATGAAATTGGGGTAAGAAATCCATTAGGACCCTATATTGTTGATTAAATGGAAGAAAAGGTAAGATCTATTCAGCAACACATAAGAGCATATCAGATTTGACAAACAAATTTATGATGACAGCCAAATAAAATACCTAGAGTTTGAAGTGGGTGATAAGGTGTTCTTTTTAATATCTCCTTAGAAGCAAGTAATGAGATTTGGAAAGAACGTAAAATGGAGCCCTATGTATATCGGTCCTTTTGAAATTATGGATATTGTTAGGAAGTTAACTTACCAATTGTAACTTCCACCAAATCTCTCTCATGTTCATGATATATTTTATCTATCTCTCCTGATAAATTACATACCCAATCATTCACTTGTACTAATCTCATAAGTTGAACCGCTTGAAGAAGATCTTTCTTTTGAATAACAATAGGTAGAGATTCTAGATCATAGCGAGAAATTTCTATGAAACAATACCACTCGCTTGGTTAATGGTTAATAGAGGAACCATGAATTTGAAGATGCTAAATAGGAACATGTTGATATGACGAGGGAGAGTTACCCTCATCCTTTTGTTTCCAAGTGACAAATTTCAAGGGATAAATTCAGTTTAAGGGGGTTAGAATGTAACACTTGTATATTTTTATAAAATATTTTCTTTAAATATTTTTTATTATTTATTAGATTTCTTTTCACGCAATCATGAGTTTAAAAAAAATGAAAGAGACCTTATTATAATATTACAGTTTTAGAATAGTCGTCAGGTTAGTGGTAATAATTGTAACTAACTTATGAATATGCACTGTGAATTCATTGGCTATCAAAATATAAACAAATTATATATTTTTATTTTTCAGTGAATTAATTTTGGTAATGAAGATAATGTGATATATATGTGTTATATACTTAATAAAATATTTTTGATATTCATTCAATGGATATTTTAGTCAAATGGTATGATCAAATCCCTATTTGATGTATAAAAAACTATTTTTTATGTTCTATTGTAAACCTTTGAATAGAGAACCCCTTTTTAATTAAGAATTTGAAACATTAATAATTTTTATAGGAAAACATAAAAATATTATTATGTAGAGGGATATAAAAATTTGCTTTGGATGAAATTCTGATATTTTTCTGATAACATTCATGTTTTGTTGAATAGAAAAATATGCTAAAGTTTAATTGAGAATAACTTTTTTTCATTAAAATGAATTATATGGATAAATTTTATTATTAAGTGGTTTTAATGTATAAATAAAATTTATTTTTACCTTTTAATTTAATATAGGTTATTGGTATTAATTTTTCATTAAATTCATATGTAAAAACATTTCAATCTTTTGCAATATTTTATCTTTTAGAACCTGTTTTCACATTTCAACAACGATATTAATTTTAAATAAACTAATGAAACTTATGTGTTTTGAATTTTGAAAAATAGATTCCATATTTAAAATCATCATGTAAAAATTATCTTAATAGGATACTTTTATGTTTGGGCAACATGAATAGTAACTTTGGTAATTATTTTTATTACCATGGTTAAAGATAAATTAAGTAATTAAAGGTAAAAATAATATTATAAAATTAACATGAAACCTGTAAAAATAGTACTATATCACAAAATTTTACACTTATTATTTATTTTTCAATATTTAATAACTTAATGGCCACTTACTTGTGAATATGACTTGAATATAATAAAAACTAATGAATGTGACAAAATGTCACAATCTCATTTTGTATAAGTAAATTAATTATAAGATATGAATAACTAGAGGATAATATCAATTATAGATAGTATATAGAGAGATAAATTAATTAAAAATATTATATAAATTTATTTATAATTTTTATATTTTAAATAATTACCATTTGTGATGACACATTAGTGATGTATAAATTATTTTATTAACAGAAATATTTAAAAAATGGTTTTAAAAATATTCAAATAAATATCATATGAACTAATTACTACTATATAGGTTCCAAATAAATTTTAGGTGTGTAGTAAACATTTTTTTTTTCAAATTTATCATATGTGGGGATTTTATTTAAAGTCAAATAAATGAATAGTGTCTAAATTGACAGTATTTAAATTTTATAATAAAACATTTTATTAAATTATCTAAAAAAAATAACATTTTTTTGAAAATTACATAGTGATAATTATAAGGTCTAAAATGTCATAAAATATCCATATACTATCAATTAAATCAATATAAGTAAATATTTATAACCATTAAATAATTAAAATGTTATTGCCAAAAATAAAATTTTATAAAATAACACATCGTCAATTAAAAGGATACAGTATAAATTGACACAATAACTTGTCCAAAACTTGTCGGTTAATTTTATTACAACCCTATTTCATCTTATCTTCTAAATGGGGTCATTTTTTACGTTTTTGGGTAATTTTTTCTTTTATTATAAATTATTATTTATGGAGTTTCCAAAAGTGCCCCTCACCTCAATTATAAAAGGGAACCTCATCCGTCACCTCTTCACTTCATTTTTAGATGTAATGATCATCCATTAGATACATTGTTTTCCTTCTAAAATTCCCAAATTTCATTATATATGTTTCTTTCATCTTCAAAAACAGACTCTAGTGCTATAATTAGATATTAAGAGGAAGCAAGTCGAGGAGGAGGTATTCTCTTTTATCGATTCTTTCAAACATATTTCTTCTTATAATTTTTCTTCATTAGTTTTTAACTATAAAGTAATAACATCAATTTCAATATTATTATAAATATTAAACAACCATATTTCAATTTCTATCCATCATATGAAAAATAAAATCACCGCGCGTGCGTACGTAGGGCTTACCGTCTCCACGCTATGGTGTAATATGTTTGTCACCACCACCTTACATTATGGGTATCATTATGGAAAAAAATACAAATATATGATTATTATAACATGTTACTAATCCTGAAATATTATACACCATCCACTTAAATACCATTCAACAATTTTGGGAATGATATCATCGCTCATGCATACGTACAACCTACCGTCTCCACAATACAATGTGATTCATTCTACATGATATTAATTAAACCATGATGATATACAAGAAATCAATGGATAAATATAATATATACTAATATATTTATATAAATTATTTAACAATAACTTAATAAGTGTAATGTGAACTTATACAACAAATCTTGCATAAGAACATAAGGTAGTTAATTTCCGAATAACAAGTGACAATGAAATGTTACTAACAACGGTTGACAATATAATCATATATGGTATCATAAAAATTATAATGATTCTAGAATATGTCAATAAAATTATTTAAATCATTATAAAAGTGTTTTGGATACATAAAAGGATATTGGACCTTAAGGTAAGGGATAATTTAAAAATATCATTTTTATCTGAGATTGTTCATAAATAAATATTTACTAATGTATATTTATCATCCACATACATTTTACCTTATTATATAATATTACTTCAAATATAATATAATATTTTAAAGTTATTATTTACATTTGTTGAATTATTATTAAACAGTATGAAATGAATCTTCTGTCGTTATTCGATTTGAGGCACTTTTTTAGTTTCCGACAAAAGTTTGAGGAGAATGTTTTTTAACTTTTATGGGATGAATGGAATATTATTGTTTCATGAAACCTTATTTCTATGAAAAAACATATATGAAATTTCATGATTGTGTTCAAGTAAATTATTTTCTTTTAAAATTATGTGGCATTTTGAAAAAAGAAAACATTTTTTTAAAAAGAAAATGTATTTTCCTCAAGAATTAAGTTCTAGTGTTTCATTAGAATTATTTTACATCTAAAATGACATAGGGTTATGTTTCCATCACTATTATTAATTTTATTTTATTGTGTTTATGATGTAATTACTTTTATGAAATCCATTTATTTTAAATGGATTATGATGGAATGATGTTTTATAAACACATTTTATTTCCAGGATTATGGTATGATAAAATTTTTTGTTTTTGTGGTACACGCAAGAATGGATTCATTAAGAGATGGGTGGGACCTATATCGCCCTCCAATTCATTGGGTAAGGATTTATATCTAATGAGATATACATAACTATAATGAAAAGTAAATCTGGTTAAGTAATATAGGGGTGGAACGAGGAGTGAACTCGGTTCAGTAATGGTCTTTGTCTGCTGTGATGATCTTGGAGATGAGCCCTGACTAATATGAAATGATTTTATATGATTATGTGTGTATGCAAAGAAATTACGTTTCTTATGTTATGAATATTGGCATTATATTTCACATTTATGATTTATCCCATGACAAGATAATATGATCGTTTATATGCAGAATATGATTTTCAAATGTTAGGTTCTTATAATATGATTGATATTTCCCTTAATTACCCTTAATGGGCATTTGAGCTCATCCATTCAAATTTTTATTTTCCCTAGGTCATGAAGAAGGGTATTATGTTAGATATATCAAAAATTAGTATAGTTTTGAAGAAATAAGTGGGATACAATAAAGATATTTTAAGAACTAGTTGTTTATATTTCCTAGATTCTAAGGACACTAAACCTATACAGTCCTGGAGTGGTCTTTGTAATGTTTTGTAATAAATATTCTTTAATTTTGAAGTAATATATACATGTAAAGTATGATCCATTATATTATTAATGATACCCAAACATTGACCATATAATCCTTCCAAATGGTAAATGGATAAAACTACCTATTCATTATCTAAGGACTGAATAATGGAAAATAACGTTTTTATTTTATTGATCTAATACTTGTAAATTTGTGGTATGTAAGACCCTGTATTGTATGATGAATGTTTCAATATAAAAGATATACTTCATATTTGTTCCCTACTTTTAGAATTTTTTATTTCCATTTGATTTGTTTTATTATTCATAACTTCATATAGTTGGGTGAAAATAACCATGATATTTTTCATTAAATCTCTCATTCAATTTGTTTTATTAATAGAATGATAATTAAATTTTCTACCACAATCACTTTAAAATTGATTCCTATCAGTTCCATCCATTTAATAAAATAGAAATGGATAGTGGCAATATCATAAAATAATCAGAATAGGAAACCAAATGATGAGGAAAATAAATCCTAAAATGTCCTAAATTATGACACATTAATTTCAAGTTAATTTTTTTTGGATCATCCTATATAACATCTAGTTAAACATGGGTCATTTTACGTTTCATCCTCATAATATTTATAACTTAATCACCAAAAAATAACTAAACACCACTCTAATAAAAACTAATATAACCCAACCCTATCATATAAAATTATTTTATCATTTAACATGAATATTCATTATGTCAGGCAATAAAAAATACACAGGAACCAATATATTTAGTATCATTTGAGACTAGACACATAACCAAAATATTTTCCAATAGCATCAATATGTCCAACATACATCCTTCTCATGTGAAACACTTCTAGACATATCATACATAATATCATTCTTCATAACATGGTGAATGGAAACCAATGAAAGAGTGAGTTAAAATACTTATTGAGGGAAAATATAAAAGATAAAAAAATAACATAAGTGGTCATATTGTAAGAATATTGATATGAGAACATAATTAAGGTAAATGTTAATAAAATTGGATATTCATAACCAATAAATCACATATCAAAAACCTATATTCAAGGCATAAGGATTATCACATAACATAAGAAATGAATCATAGGAATGTGGAATCATGTTTCAATAATAAGGATACATTAAGATATAACCTAGGTATAAAAATAAGTAATATGTTTTTGGCACAAAAACAAGAACAGAAATCATTTTTTTATGATTTAGACCACTGCCAAGTGTAACATTACATTATGGAAAGAGGCCATTGTAGATTGGTTTTACTGGCCATTCTTTTACATATCATCACATGAGATATAAATCTCAACCAAATTAATTTTAAGGATACATAATTCTATGACAAAACACCACATAATAAAAACCATACACAGTTGTGGCACATTAACATAAATACATTCCTAATTCCACCATATCTTAATTATATAATGGAAATAAAATGTATTTCTTTAAAAAATACATAATATATCATAATAATCCATATATAGAGAGAAGGTAAACAATATCACTATAAAATATAATTGATGATGAATAAGAAACATTAATGTTCATTAAAATGGATCAAAAAAATTTTATAAGAGGATTAGAAAACAAATTTCAAACGTAAGAAGAAATGTCCATTTATTTTTATTATTTTATTTAAAAAATATATTCTATAAAATAATGGGGATACAATTAATATGGTATCCTATGAAACATTTTAGAGTAATATTCATAAATAAGAATTATTATGGTGGAAAATTATGTTAATTAATAAATAGATAAAAGATAGGAATAGTTTCCCACTTTTATAGACAGAGTCATAGTCAATTAGAAATGAACCATATCAGGAATGAAAAACAAATCATTGAAATTTTTTATAAATAATGTAAAAGATAATATGAAATTACATTAATAAATAATTTAATTATATATATAAACATTTTTAAAATAATATAATTAATAAGAACATGTTGGGGAATTATTTACGATTAAAAATAAGAGATAAGGTCAGTTCTACTTACAAGTTTACTTTTAATTTATTTGTCAACTAAAATAAAGTGAAAGTGCAAGAAAAAATTTTGAACACATAAATAACTTTTTGAGAAGAAATAATATGTGTTTTTAGATATAGATAACTTATTTTTTCACAAACATTAATTTAAACTAATAAATTATTGATTACATAGTGAGACGGGAAAAGAAACTATATCCATATACTTATATACATCCTAATAGATTCAAACTCCACGTATAAAAAATTTATGATCATTATTAATATTAAAAGGAACGTTATTCAATGTAATTTTATTTTATACTAGTCATTTACATTTCCTTTTATTCTAGATTTTAATTATCTATAGTCAAAATTAATATTTGAGCGTTAGTTTTCTATTTTCCTTACATGTTTCTGTTTAGAGGTTATATTCCTTTATCATTGATCATGGGTTCATAACCTTTTGAATGTTACCGATTATTTAAAATATTTTTTTTATGTATATAGAGTGTTTCATTGTCCTTTAATTTTGCGTATGAGGATATTTCACATAGAACACAAAAAATACAATTTCATAAATTTTGAATCAATAAAATATAATTGATTTTATTCTGTAATATAATTATATATATACCATACGTGACTAATGTAATCATTTTTAATGAATAATTTTTTAAAATTATTACTAGTATTTACGTTTTTTTAGTCTTTCATGATGATACATTATAACATAATTATTGTAGATGGTAAACCTAACCAAAACAAGAACACATTATAATGATTGAATGAGTAAGAGCATGTTATTGTATATTAATAATAACATTAATATAGAATATATATATATATATAAGTTTAAAAAATATGGTATTAATTTGAAAAATTATATTCAATAATAGATGTATGAATAATATATATAAGAATTATTGTGGAGAGGATAAAACATACATTAAAGACTTGAATCTCTTCATATATATCCACTTGGAAATTAGGATTTTCAAATTTATTCTTGTGACCAAGGGTTCCTAAGAATAATAAAGACTTCTTTGTGAGAAAATTTTAATAAGTATTTAAGATAAATTCTATGGAATTGTGTAGGCTTGATGAGGGATAATTAGAGAGTTTATGTGTTAGTTTACTCGTCATAGTTGATGAGTTGGTTTCCTTATTTATTCTCATAGGCTTTTGTAGGTTACTTCTAAATTTTTATAAGAGTTTTTATGGATGTACCTATAGAGAATAATTGTATTATCACCCCTAACATATATATTCTGTCTTTAAATATTCTCATAGTAGAGTTATTGATTGAGTTTTGAATCACTATATCATGGTGATTGTTAAAATTTGACACATTTTAATAGGATATGGTACGATTTTGGTATTTTTATGGTTTATGTATTACATTAAATGAATTATGAAAAAATGGTTTTATTTTACATTATATGGTTAGATTTTATTTTGGGATCTTTTATATAATTATTAGGATTATGTGGTTAATACCTTCTACATCTGTGACTTATACCGTCAGTAGTATCTTCTAACATGTCACCTATTAGTGTTGGGATTCAAGGATCACACTCAAATATTTTACTATCAAAGGAAGGGTTAGGGAAGAAAAAGGTCTAGAAATTTTACCTTTACCATGTTGAAACTAAACTTCTATAAGTAAAATTTTTCTGGAATCATATGTGGGAGATGATTAAGAACGTCGAGATCAAAAAGGGTTCTATGCATTCTGAATCACCACCCATGAATACCACTATTTTATATCTCACCCTTATGACATATGTAACGATCCTATAACAATTCAAGTAAATGTTAGGATATTATTAATGTGTAAAAAATATATATAATAATTGTTATTACAAAAATAATTTTTAATATAAATTTAATTAAAAATCATTTATTCTTCGTATTTTATAATAAATAATTTATATCCATTAAATTATTATTGGATTGTAATAAATAAAAACTACAATCATTCATTATAGAGGAAAGTAATTTCATTATAAAAAATAAATGTACAATGTGTTTTTATTTAAAAGTTAAAATTATTATTTTTATTGTTTTAATATAATAAGTTGGATTTATTATCTGGAATCAACATGTCAAAATTATATCAAATGATCAATTTCATTTTTTTAACGAAAATTAGTTATCAAGGAGAAAAATTTGTTACACAAATATATTAAAATTAAGTAAATGGTAATATTAATAAGTAAAGTGATAAAATACCTATAAATATTATCGCTTATATTTTTTGATAAAGTAATTCATGACTTATGTTCATTCTTTGTCAATTTTTCATCGATTTTCCTTATAAAATTTTATTCCTTAAATGTTAGAGTAATTATTTTAAAAATTTCACTCAAACACATCTGTAACAACCCATGTTTTTATAGATTATTATGTTAGAATAAATTAAATTACTTTTATGTCTTGTGTTTCACACTACACATAGTAAATATTGGGTTATATGAAAATACATGTTAATCATTCGTTAGAAGCAACACAAGCCTAGCATGCATTACACATGACACTCTGTTTTACAAACACCATGATATATTAATTTAGTAATATAAATTAGACCATTATAAAACTATCTACTAAACCTAGAAATATTAATATTAATAAATAATTTTAAATATTATGTATAACTATTTTATATCAATGAATCATATTTATAATTAAATATTTAATTTTCCATAATATCTTTTTATGTTTTGAAAATTAATTTTTCTCAATAAACTAATTTTTTTGTCTTTTTGTGAACAATGATAAAATTAATTTTTTTAAAATTTCATAAAATTAATTTCATAAAACAAAATAAATTTAGAAATTTATAATTTCAAAATTATATAATGGGGAATTCCTGGTAATTTCTCTAAAAAGTTTCATTTATAATGAATAGTGAAAAATATTGAATTTTAATTGAAAACTTTTTTTGCCTAAATTATTAACAAAGATAAATTATTTTTTAAATTAATTTTAAATTATAATTAGTTAAATTATGAATATATTAATATGATATAGGTCATTATAATCAATTGTTCTTTGAAATTGGATATATAAACATTTTAAACTTTTGAACATTTTCTGTTTAAAACCCTACTTTCTCAACACATCCACATGGGTTAATTTTAAATTAAATTTTGATGATTTTGTGAATGGAATTTGGTAAAATAGATTTAAAATTTTGAATCAGAATAATTTATAATTTTTAATAAGTAAAACATTATGTTTTAGAAATATTAATACTAAATGTTGTAAAAATTAATCACCACGGTTAAGGTAAAAATGGGTTTATCTAGGGTAAACTAAAACGAAAAGGGTAAAAATCACATAAAAAAATGTCTAAAAACTAATGTATGGCTCTATTTATACCATTAAACCTAGATGTTTTGATAATTTATATATTTTTAAATTTGTTACTTATGAAAAATGTGGGTGAAATTCTCTCTTTCAAAAATTAACAAGTTTTCCACTCACCTCATTTATAAAATGCCGCCCCTCTCATCTATTCTTCACAACATTAGAACAATTTGGTTAAGACAAAATATACCAATGTCACTTCAAAAAGTCCATCACCTAATCCTATAATCATTATTTTTGGCTTAAATCCATCATAAAAAGGAATTTACTGCAAACTTAAGGAGAATACCTGAATAAGAGGTCACGTTCATCAACGAGCATCTTTGTATTATTTATTACTACACCCCATTTAATTATTTTTATATAATTTTAATATAATTATTTTAATATATTCCATATAGTAAGTTGTTTTTACATTCAGTCCCTACAAAAATCTATACTTCCATCAAATGAGTTACGAAATCATTTTTCGTGTGTATGGTGGACTATCGTCTCACAAAGTGATGTCATTCGTTTTTCCCTTTAACACCTATCCAGACTAGTAATAATGACATATTTATTTCCTATATTATATATATATATATTATTTTTATGATATTATTATGATTCAAAAAAATTTATAATATACATATCTTTATGATATTATTTTTTGGGAATATGACAAAAGCATTCATGTGTACGGAGGACTATCGCCTCGTGAAATGATGAAATTTATTCATTATTTACATAGATTGTGTTAGTGATAGTTTTAATAAACATATTTTATATGTATAAAATATAAATTATTATTTAACCACAATATATCATATACCTTTATTTATTTCAATCTAACAAGTAAATGGAAATATCCTTCATGGATACATACGACCTACCGTCTCCATGAACAATATATTTCATTCCCAGTTTCTACCTATTATAGATTATTATAAATACATATATTCTTATAATATATTGTATTAATTTAATGGTTATAATTTTTTATTTTATTAAATCATGATTAATGTATGTGTAACAAAAATATAAGACATCAAAAAATTTATAAAAAACAAAGCAGTTATTGCCCAAAATGTAAGTTAAAAAACAATGCATATTTTTATTTTATTGAAAATGTGAAATGAATATCCATTTTAATGTGTAAGAAATGAATGAAATTCTCTAACATCAAGAACAATAATTTCTTTAAAGCTTCCTAAATAAATATTGAAGGTTATTTTGAATTAAATTATTTTGAAAAATGTTTTACATTTTCAAAATAATCAAATTAAAATGGATATTTTCTCCAAGATTTTTTGTAATAATATTTAAAAACTATTTTCAATCTAATATTTCATATTTTGTTTCCTGTGCTATACTCGGGTTATGATATAAGTATACTGTACTTATTATTTTTATGAATGTTTTATTTTTATGATGAAATTATTTCTATGGAACCTATCTCTTTTCCAATAGTTATACCATGCTAAAATGCATTTGAAACCCATTTCTTTTCATGGATTATGAAATGATGAAAGTTTTATGAAACCAATCTCTTTTACGAATTCTATGATATGATTAAATTTTTATGACAACCATTTCATTTCATGGGTAATGATATGATAAATTATTATAATTATATGGTACACATACACATGGTTTTTATTATGTGATGGTTGGGACATGAATATAAATCCAATGTCTGCAATCTTTTTTGTTCATTTTCCATAGCTGGTTTGAGGGAACCGGTACCCAAGCCAGTTTAAGGGAAACTATAATCCTTGGTACAGAAATCAGACAAATTAAAAATCAGAAACAGTACAACCAAGATCCATCATACACCACGTTCTACACCTCTATCCGCGATCCCATCATCACACATCAGAATACTTTCAGGACATCGCCATCCTTGTAGGTCGTTGGAGAATGGAAGCAGTCGCCGGAACACCCACAGCAGACCGAACCACCTCCTTCAGCACTGCCATTTCATTGAATAAGGGCATATCAAAGAAACAAAAACAATCAAACATGCCAGAAACACCAAATCCAGCAGGAACAGGAACCAAAGAATCATCCTCTTCATAACCACATAACAAAAATTTAAACAAATCATCAATAAGAGATAGACCCTATATCCTAGTACCATATCTCAAAAACAACAAAAAACCTACACAAAACCGCATCTTGAAATGTAAAACAGAAGAGCTCATCCTGCCCCCACCGGAGCATCAACACCGATATGATACCACAAGTTCCATCCAAATAATGGTATCCCAAAGTCAGTAAAACAGAAACCAGAAGCAGGAGGGAAGAAAGGAGAAAACAATAAACAGAAAACCAGAGCAGAACCCAGTAAAAAACCAGATCTTGATCTAAATCCCATCGCCACCAACCAAATGACCCCCAGAGGACACGGACAACCACAAAGTGCCTGCATCTGAGAAAAGAAAGACTCCCTCACCCTGCGGAATCTGGAACTCGGTCGCAGGATGAATGCGCTACTGTGAAGCCTAACCCAGAAAGAGGGGTCGAGCAAAGGATGGCTGAATCAAGTGCACCTTGTTTACATATCTCCCTTTTTTACCATTACTGAGCATCCAAACTCACCCTTTATTATTTTTTACTTTACCCATGTTAAGAAGATATTTATTATATAGGGTATATATAAGAATGATGATAGTTATGAAGAATATAGTGGAATATGACATAGCTCTATTATAGACCAGTGTTTATGTTTCCAGGATTCCAAAGACACTAAAATATTTTGGTTCATGGGCATTTTTTTATGTAATGTAATAAAAATTATAAAAAAGTATGTAATCTATATGTATGAAAAATCATGGTCACTATAGTTCATATCAAAGAAAGGGTTTTGTTAATATTTGGAAACTAGGATAGGAAAACCATAGTGAAGTCCCTGAGGACATGTTTAGGGATAATTCTAAGGATGAACCAAAATATATAAACTTTTTATATAATTTTGTTAAAGGATATATGGATTGGTTTCTAGGAAATTTCATCCTTGAATGGATACAATAAGTAAATATGGATTTGGTACAAATTTATCTTGAAGAATACCCAAAAAAACCATATTGATCTATAAATGATTGGAAACTGGTGCATGACAATAGTAATTGTTCCATACATCTTTTGACACAGTTTGAGGATATGATTTTTAAATTCACAAACTCTTTATGAACAATGATTAATGATTTAAATGTAAGATATAAATGAATGTCCTAGGTGAAACCAAATGTGTCACATATATTTAAAAATAGGATTCATGATTTATACATCCTATAATTGATTTTTAATGATTACCTAGTTTCCCATTATAAATATTGTTTCTTAAATTATGTTTTTTGGTTTTAGTGAATGGATGGAATCTAATTTATCTTGTGTTAATATTGAGTGTGATGAATAATGAAATTATTTTCTTCCTAAGTACAAAAATTCTTTGGGTTATGTAATGAAAAAACATATAGATATGACCACAAAAATTTCTCATACCATTAATCATGTTAGGGTTCTAAATGAAAACAATTTGGTAACAACATTATATTGGGTCCTTTATGGGGAAACATCCACCTTACTTCATTGGATCCACTAATCCACTTTCCCTTGATTCATTGATATATATCACTGAAAATATATTTTTTATTCTTCAGTGTTTGGATCATGAAAAAGTCAATTTGGGTTTCAACCATTTGGAAGGTTAAGAATATTAATGGTGGAATATTTTTAATAATATAAGGAAACATGTTGAAATTTATTCCATGTATTGGGATAAGTTCAAAAACATATTCTTTAATAATTAATTTCCTAGTATTCTTTGGATGATGCTGGAGAAGGAGTTCCATTAGTTAAAGAAAAAGGTTGAAGAATTATTTGGTACCTATGAATATCATTTTATAACACATGTAAGGTACACTTTTTCTATTTTCATCCAATCATAATGTATGGTTGAAATATTCTTCATTTTTTTAAAATGATATATCTAGAGTGATTTATACAAAAGATACATCAGTCACATTGAAGAGTTCATTACATGTGCTATCAAGGTAGAAATTGATGTGGTAGTTACAAATCAATTTAATTGTTTATAAAATAATTTTAATATGGAGTTAAAATCAAAATATAATAACTATTAAGAGAAGAAGAAGAGATTTCAATTATTATAAATGTGTGTGAATAATCTTAGTGGGAATTAACATAAGGGGAATAAAAATTTCTTTAATTGTGGAATAGAAAGTCATTAGGATATTTACTACTGAATTAATTGAAAAAGGTTTTCTAATAATGTGAATATAGAGAAATTTGTATATAATGGACCTCCCTCAAATCAGTGCATTAAGTGTAAGGAGAATGAGAATTATACTTACTAGTTCCCTAAACAAATGGTTAATGATGGATATTGATGTAGGAAACCTCTTTAACTGAAGGATACGGGGAAATATTATTTGATCACTATTTATGACTAGTGTTTCGATAAATAATTGGAGTAAGGTACAATTACCATCCACTCTATAACTAGGAATTTTTTTATTTTACTTTTGATTTACCAATTTATCCATATCTATTTTATTTATATGTGTATCATGATTTTACCCACTTGATTATACGAGTAATGTGTAGTGAAACCACTATTGGAATGATGATCACATATTATGTATATGATCCCTCTTCGATAGATATTCTTGGGATTATGATTCTTCTAAATCTTATAATTCTTCCTCTAGAAGAATTTGATGCCATCCTAAGCATGGATTAGATTTCTCTAAATACATACCTCGTCATTTTTTAGGAACGGGTGTATCATTAGTTAATACAAACCAACCTATGATCGCATATCAAATTCAAAATAAAAAAACACATTGATTTAGATTAGATCTATTGTATGGTTACTGATTCTTATTCATAAGATATATTTATCTCAAATTTTTGGGGATAATCCTGACATCGATTATATGACAATTGTTCATGAATTTTTTGATGTCTTTCTGAAAGTGTATCCAAGCCTTCCACCAAAATGTAAATTTGAGATCCCAAAATAACTCATACTAGGTGCCACATCAATTTTAATGAATTTTTTATAGGATACACCCAATTGATTTTCAATTATTCAATAAGAAACATTAGGAAAACCTTGACTATGGATTCATTTGAAAATGTGTTTCACTATAGGACTCACCTATTCTTTTAGTTAAAAATAATGATGAATCAATGTGAATCTGCATTGATTATCGAGAGCTAGACAATATCTAAATTAAGAAAAATAATTCTTATCCCTATATGTATGACTTGTTTGATGATATATGTAGAGATAAATACTCTTCCAAGATTAAACTTTATTCCAGATATCATCCTTTGAGGGATGATATGAAGGATATCTCCAATACTATATTTCATAAAAGTTATGAACACTTTGAATAAATAGTGATGATTTTATGTCTTGAAAATCCCCTTGTTATCTTCATAGATTTAATGAATTGATTATTGAGATATTACATTGATAAATTTTTTATAGTGTTTATAGATGATATTCTTATCGATTCAAAGAGGAAGAAAGAGAATGAATACTATTTCAAAAATGTAATAAAGACCATAAGGAAGAATAAACTATATGAAAAATTTACAAAGTGTTAAATATAGATGTAAAATGTTTAATTTTTGGGTAGTATAATCTCAATAAAAGTTATATTAGTAGATCTATCAAAGAAAGTGGATATTAAATACTACTTATACCAACTATGGTGAATGAGATCCTTATTTTTCATGGTTAAGCTAAATATTGTTTACTATTTGTGGATAATTTCTCCAAAATATTTAATCCTATACCTAAGGTAACTTGAAAGGGAACCATGTTCTTTAGGATAGATAAATATGAGTAAAAGTTAAATTTACTAAGGCGAATATTAGTCAATGCACCTTCTCATACATTTCCCTATAGTGGATAAGGGTTTATATTATAAATTTATGCATCTAAGAAGTGATTTGGATGTGTTCTTATTCAAAATATCATGGTTTTAGATTATTCCTCACACCAATTAATTTTTCATGTGAAAAACTAACTAACTCATGATTTGGAAGTAGATGTGGTTATTTTTACATTAAATATCTAGAGGAATTATCTATATAGATATATGTGTAATATATAAACCGATCATAAAGTCATGAAGTATATATTCATATTTATGGAGTTGAATATGAACCAATGAAGATGGTTAGAGCCAATTAATGATTATTACTGGTCGGTATAATAGCACCCAAGTAAAGTGGAAAAGGCATCTAATGGTTTTTGAAAAGAGGATCATGATTGATTATCCGTGATGAGGATCACCAAAGATCAGATATTCTTTTATTTTAAAAGAATGGATTCAGAAATCATGAAGGAAGGAGAAAAATATTATCTTACTCAATTGAATGTTAAAAATAACTATATGTGCGAAGATTAAAGGGTTATACAAACAAGATGTATAGCTGTAAATGAAGGTTTGAAATTTTCCTATGTTTATCCATGATCATGATGTAATGATATGGTTCAAAAACAATGTATGTATTTCTTCCATACCCGAATTGAAGAAGGAGATGTTATAAGTATATCATAGTTCTTAATTTTCTATTCCTCATAAAAGTACAAATATTTAAGATATTTGAAATAATACTTTTGGTGGGATAGTATGAATTTGGAGAACCTAGCCATTTATAGATATTATTTCATGATTTTAAGAAAAATTAACCATCTAATTACAAAATAAGGATTGTAAAGTCTAGTGTCTTTTTATTATTAGTTTTTTATAAATTAAAATATGTAAATATAAAAAATAATTTTTATTTTAATCATCCATAAAGTTATTATATCTTCAATTTAGAACCTATATCTACATAGGAAAACCTAGGGAATATATTAATAAAGGCATGATCTAAAAATCCAAGAAAGTGTATAAACATAATAATAAAGTAAAGAACGTGGGTTATATGGCATAACATTGAGATATATAAATAAATGGATCATAAATAAACATAAGGAAGAATTGTATTTAGAGAATGGGGATATAAAATCATTGAATCATAGGAATGTGAAAAAAAACAACATGACATAATCATGAGTCAAGGTGAACTTAGAATACCATTACCCCTGGAAGACAAAGTCCCATAAATGAATCATGTTCACTCCCTATCCTAATATGATGTTTCATGAGATGAAAAATTCCCCAATGAATTGGATCTCTTTCTATGTGAACCCATTATATTAGGTTTATTAATATGTGTTCCAAAAGAATAATAAAAAATGAGGTATAAACATAAGGGTTACCCAAGGAATGAATTGGTTATCATAACCATTTCATAAGGCATAACCCAATGGAGTATCATAAAAAAGTTAATCATAGAATGGATTTAAATGATACATGGATATTCATAAATTAAAATAGGAATATATGATTATTTATGATATCCAATTTAAGTAGAATAACATAAAAAAAGTGTTTAAGAAATAATATAAATAAAACAATTTAGTGTGGTTTAAGGAAAATATTTAATATCATTTTAAGAAAAAAAGATATATTTTTTCATAAAAATAGAAATAAAACAAGGTATTTTTTCATGATAAAATTAGTGATTTTATAAAAATAATGGTATTTTCTAATTGATTATGGGGTAAAAATGAAAATGTCTAATAAATTTGGAAGTTCCCTTTAATCAGGCTTTCTTATTGGGATGATTTGAGAATAGAACCTCTTTAAAACTTGTATTTCCATAAAACAAAGAAGGATTAAATGGTATGGATACGTGAATTTGGAACATATAAACATAATTCTAGAGAATTATAAAAAAATAAATAATAAATTAATTTGTGTAAGGAGAGAGATGAAGCATAACTTGGTGGAAAGAATTGAGTTTCGTAAAGAATTCCTCACATTATATTTGAAAGTGTTCGGTACATGATATTAATATTCAAGATAATAATATTTAATCCATTAATTAATTTATTCAGAACGTTTTATACATTTATTTTATTTATTATAATTTTATTAATTTCATTTATATACTTTTTGATGAGTTATATGAAACATGTTCATCAATCAAGGGTGTTTATTTCCTTGGTTTTGACGATTAGTTCACTTGTATAAATATAAGAAAGGTAATTTTAAAAGGGAATATATATCCAAAATTGATGTTATATGTTATTAATGAAAATTTATCTGTTTAAATGTTTATAGAACTCATTTTTCTATTTGGGTGATGATTAATCATTAAATAAGCCGTTATTGATAATAATTTATATTTTATTGATAGTTTTTTATCATAAAAAACAAGTTTTGTTTAATTATTAAATATTTATTATGAAAGTTATTTTCAGAAAATAAAAAGGGTTATAACATAAATTAGAAAATTTGAACTAAATAGTATAACAGTTTTATGTTCATCCTTGAAGGTGGTAATGTAAAATGAAAAATTTTCATTCACGAATGTAACGCCCCGAACCCAGTTACCTAGAGTCGGTGCATTATTACATAACATTGGCATGATCACAATAAAGATCAAATATCGAAAGACCGATTGGTTTAGTATCCTTGGAAACACTAGATATATTCATAATGTTTTACATTACATCAAAAAGTGAAAAACTACTACAACAACATAGTCTCCATATCCCACACTCATATCCCCACATACTATCCCTGCAAGTCATTCATAAATTACTTCTTCACATCCTGGGAAAAATAAATCATAGAAAAGGGGTGAGCTCAAATGCCCAGTAAGGATAACAATATAGCGGAAACTTTCATAAATAAGAATAAACATTTAAGTCAATGTATAACTTAAAACAAAATCCTTTTAAACTTGAGCTTCAACATAGTATGGAAAAAATAAAATGAAATAATTCCATTTACTTATTCACATGGATATTCTACTAATCGAATAATCACATGCAATATCAATTACCACTTTCATAATGATGGAATGCATAATGCCAGACTATCATAACCACATAGCCAAGGCCTCGTGCCAAGACTACAAATAAGATTTTGCCAAGGCCTTGTGCCAAGACACTATTTTGTCTCATGAGACCTACCGATGCATCAAGGAGCTATAGCATGCTCCACCCGTCACATATTAAGTCCAATGCATTCCCATATTAAAAGGTTTAAACATAACATAAACATTCGTATTAAAACTAGCATATTAAATGTCAATACTTTTACTATAAACTATGAACGGTATAAAAATATCACATAGACAATCAAACATATCAAAAATCCTTCAATACAACATTGAAGTTTTGTATCATAATAAATCAACTTCAAATAAGCATAAATCCATCAACGGATGTTGACATAGATGAAATCAAAACTCTTTTTAGAGAAATGTCTCTTTCTATTTTGAAATCATTTAAGAGTCATATATTTATGAAATAAAACATTTTCTTTGAAAATATTCTTATAATATTTTAAGGGAAGCTTCGACGATTTTATAAGGGCGTAAAATAACTGCACCCCCCGTATAAGTTAAAAAAACATTCTTACCTTAATTCTGTCGAAAAGGTTAAAAAGAACCTTGTTTGGAAAACGACGGAAAGATTCCTTTATAAACCACTTATAAAAAGTAAAACAAGGGTATAAATGACTTTAACCCATATTTTGGTAAATAGTAAAAATGTTTTGAAATACATTTTTAAGAAAAATGGATGTGGATGATAAAGAGATCCCAGTAGATTATTACGTATAAACAACCGCGGATAATGAAGAGATTGTGAAATAAACCCTTACCTTGTACTTTTCCTTGGTTGAGGGTAGTTTAACCTCCTGTATAATGGTGAAATAATTGTTATTAAATTATACAAGAATCATATATATTAATATGATATCATATATGATCTTTTAACATTGCTTTGTTGATAATATCTTAGTATTATTGTCGTTTTGGGTGTTAACTTACTCGTTTTATTTTATATGTTTTGTTATGTAAGACATGTTTATAATGGATAGGTTCTATCTTATTCATATTCATAATGATATAAAGTCCTTAAACATTATTTTTAAATCATCAAATGATAATTATACTTGAATGGATATGATGGAGAATGAATCTCATCGCGTTCGTGGAGACAGTAGTCCATACATACGCACGAGCGACAATATCATTCTTTTGATATTAAAATAATATATAATTGGATAGTATATCATATATACTGAATCATTATCATTTTATATTTATTATTTAAATTAGTTACACATCATTATTATACACATCCAAATAATAATATATTGAATAACAATTTCACCACGACATGGAGACGGTAAGTTGTACATACGCACGTATGGTGACATGTTATTAAAAGGGTGGATAGAATACTGAATATGGTTATACCATATTTATAATAACATAAAAGTACATATAAGATACTGGAGTTATTTTTTTAGAATCGTAATAACAAAAAAAGAAGAAGTGGAAGAAGAAATGAATTTGAAAAAGGGTGGTGAAAACATTACCTCTTCTTCGGGTTCTTCCTTTTGATTTGATCAAAAGGTCTCTTTAGGTTGGCATTATGCTCAAACTAAGGACTCTAGGTTGTATTGAGGGAAGTTTAGAGAGTATTTGGGCAGATTTTGGTCGAACAAAAAGGCTTTGAAGGTGTGAAGTAATGAGAAGGGGGAGTGCCCTTTTATAAGAGGGGTGAGGGGTACCTTTGGAAAAGTTAGAAATATTAATTTATAATAAATTCATATTCAGTTTCTAATGGCTCCAAAGTTTATTATTCAAAGGTTAAGGTGGGTATAGGTCGAAAACCATTCAAAAAATAGAATTTAGGCAGGTTTGGGTTTCTATATTAACCTTATCTTTTAGTTTTAACTCTTAGTTAATTTGTTTGACATTTACCATGTCACTTTTTATTTTTATATTATATAGATAATAAACTTATGATATACAACCAAGAGACCACTAAGTGGTCCATTAATGAAACACCTATCATGATATACGTCTCTTGGACGAACCTTTGATTTTTAGGAATTTAATATCAATTAATAATATAATATTTGTTTTAAAAACTCTTTTATGTCAATTTTGACACTATTCAGTAGTTCATTTTTCTGACACTTATAACAGAATTATTACATCTCAAAAAGTCAATTAAATCAATCCTAATATGTCATATTATCCTAAAAAATTAATTTAATTCATTAAAAGTCTCAAATTATATTTATTTGGGTATTTATAATATCAATTGTTATACTTTTTCACTATTATAGTAATTACCTCATCCTCATTGTGTCATAAATAAATTAAAATATTTAATGTCTAAAAATTATAAATAAAATAAAATTATGTAGGAAATAGTTTTATCTTTCTAATGGATATTTACAATCGAATATATCTTATGTATAACCCTATATTAGAAATGTTTTAGTAAATAAACTTTGATTTTAACTCTTTTAACTCTTCTTTGAATTAAATAATAATAAATGTCCTAATCTAATCCAAGTAGACCTAAATGGTAATATTTTATTCCTAAGGTTGTTTGTGGTCGAGATACACTTGTCCAATAGAATTAGGACATGTGTTAGGGTAATATTAATATCATTTTTACCCTTAATTACCCTATTTACTTTTAACCGAGGTAAATAAAAGTAAAAAGTCACTATTCACAAAAAATTATTTTCATCTCATTGAACCACATTTTACTTCTTGATATTAACCATGCTTTTGGATTTTCTAAATTCCATTCACAGAAGTGGTAAAATTATGTTTTATGAAAAATTCAGGTTTTTAACTACCACTTAGTAGTTTCACTATTCATAAAAAATTGAAGTTTTTCAGAACAACGCCAAAATTTCACGCTAAGCTATAATTGATATTCCGAATTAAAAAATGATTTCTATTTTACAAAATTCCAAACATATAAGTTGCATTAATTAATTTTATAATTAATTCCTGCTTTCACAACAAATATAATGTTTTTATGAAAAAATATATACCAAAAGATTGACAATTGTTTAGGTCCAATTTCAAAGTGAAATTAATTCTAATGAACAACATTGGATAAAATGGTAAAAATATATTCTAATTATACTTTAAAACCACTCAATAATATAATTTATCACTATAAATTATTTGGATTAAAATTTTGTTTTTAAGTATTTTTCACTATTTATAAAAATATGAAGTTCTCAGAAAAATACCGAAAATTCATCTTAGGATAAGTTCAATATTCTGAAACCAAAAATGAAGACCATTTTGAAATATAAAATATATATAATTTCAAAAATCAGGTATTACTATTCATAATGGCTAGTTTTATTGGATTTGGTGTGTTAGAACTCGATGTCGCGTACAACACATGCTATCGCATTATTCAAAGAGAAGCGTACCGTAGAAGCTTGGGGTGTTACATTCTCCCCTCCTTCAAATAATTTCTTCCTCGAAATTTCCAGAATACTACCACATGAAAAGACTCAGGTGGTTCTTCATCATAAGTTCCTCGGGTTCCCACGTGGCCTCTTCCATCTTATGGTTTCTCCATAAAACTTTTACCAGAGGCATCGTCCGGTTTCTCAGTACATGTTCTCTTGTATCAAGAATCATAACGGGCTCTTCACAATAAGACAGATCGGGTTATAGTTCTAATTCTTCATAGGTGAGTACATGCGTTGGGTCAGGCATGTATTTCCTTAATAGAGATACGTGGAACACATCGTGAACTTTGGAGATACTTGGCGGCATTTCCAATCGGTAAGCTACAGCCCCAATTCGTTTTAGAATTTCAAAATGTCCGATGTACCTGGGACTCAATTTACCTTTCTTACCAAAACATATAACTCCCTTCCATAGAGATACCTTCAGGGAAACATGATCACCGTCTTGAAATTCAAAATCCTTCCTTCGATTATCGGCATAGCTCTTTTGCCTACTTTGAGCTGCTTTGATGCGATTTTGGATTACCTTCACCTTTTCCATTGTTTCCTCCACTAGTTCTGGGCCTACATGTTTTCTTTCACCAACGTCATCTCAATAGGTTGGTGTGCGACATCTCTTTCCGTATAACGCTTCATATAGTGCCATCTGAATACTGGAATGGAAGCTATTGTTATAGGAAAATTCTACCAAAGGTAAATATTGATCCGACATACCCTGGAAGTCAAGTGAGCAAGATCTCAACATGTCTTCTAAAGTTTTAATAGTCCGTTCTGATTGTTCGTCTATCTGAGGGTGGTAGGCAGTGCTCAAATGAAGTTCAATATCCATGGATTTCTGAAGACTCTTCTAGAATCTTGAAGTAAAACGGGGATCACGATCAGAAACAATCGATAGGGGTACTCCATAAAGTCTCACAACTTCATAATATATAGTCTTGCTAGACGTTCCAGTGGTAGATCTTCTATTAAAGCAAGAAAATGTGCTGACTTGGTAAGATGATCAACAATAACCCATATTGCATCGTTCCTTCTAGGAGTCATTGGTAGCCCCATGACAAAGTCCATCATAAGACTGTCCCATTTCCACTCTGGTAAGGGATGAGGTTTAATGACACCTCCAGGCTGTTTCCTTCCAGCTTTCACTTGTTGACAAACCATATATCTTAACACAAAATCAGCAATCTCCCTCTTCATGTTGTCCCACCAAAAATGTTGCTTCAAATATGTATACATTTTGGTTCTCCCAGGGTGTATAGAGAAATTGGAACTATGAGCATCATCCAGAAATTCCATTTTTAGATCAGGTATATCAAGAACACAAAGCCTCTTCCTGAATTTCAAAATTCCATCTTCATACACAAAGTCTCTCAATCTCTCATCATTCATAGCTTTAATCTTCTTTTGAAATTATTCATCATCGGTCTGAGAACTCTTAATTCTTTCTAGTAAATACGGTTTGGAAACCATTTGAAAAAGAATTGATGTTTCACCTTCCCTGGTTATTCCCATGTCCATCTTCACTAGATCCATGAAAATTGGATCCCTTTCAATTCTCATATTGTTAAAAACTCCATGGTCTTTTCTGCTCAAAGCATCTGCCACCTTGTTTGCCTTCCCCGGGTGGTAGTGTATCGTAAAATCATAATCCTTGAGTAATTCAATCCATCTCCTTTGCCTCATGTTGAGTTCTTTTTGTGAGAAAATATACTTCAAACTCTTGTGATAAGTATAAATATCAAATTTTTCACCATAGTGGTAGTGCCTCCATATCTTGAAAGAAAAGATCACAGATACTAACTCGAGATCATGAGTAGGGTAGTTTTGTTCATGAATTTTCAACTGTCGTGATTCATAGGCAATAACCCTATCATTCTACATAAGGACACAACCATGTCCTTTCTTCGATGCATCACTATAAATAACGAACCATCATTCCCCGATGGTAGAGTCAATATAGGAGCATTAACTAATATTATCTTCAGTTATTCGAAACATTCTTCACACTCTTTTGTCCAAACAAATTTAACCCCATTATGTCTGAGCTTCGTTAATGGGTTAGCCAATCGGGAAAAATTCTGGATGAAACGTCGATAATAACCTGCAAAACCAATAAAACTACGTACCTCAGTTATATACGTTGGTTCTGGCCATTCTTGGATTGCCTTGGTCTTAGAAGGATCAACAAAGATTCCATCTTTAGAGACAATATGTCCATGAAAATAAATCTCATGAAGCCATAATTCACACTTGCTAAACTTTCCATATAATTCATGTCTTCTCAGAGTCTTTAGGATAATGCGCAAGTGATTTTCATGATCTTCGTAGATTTTGAAGTATACCAAGATATCATCAATAAATACCACCACAAATTCATGGAGATACTCCTTGAAAACTCTATTCATCAGATCCATGAATACAGAGGGTGCATTAGTCAATCCAAAAGGCATTACAGTAAACTCATAATCCCCATAACTGGTTCGAAATGATGTCTTCGGAATGTCTTCCTTCTTCACAAACAACTGATGGTATCCAGATCGAAGGTCAATGTTTGAAAATTATTGAGCTCCATGTAGTTGGTCAAATAAATCATCAATGCGAGGTAGGGGATACTTGTTCTTTATTGTTATAGCATTGATCTTTCTGTTGTCGATACATAACCTCATGGATCCATCTTTCTTTTTAACAAAAAGAACAGGGGCTCCCCATGGAGAAACACTATGGAGAATAAATCCTTTATTACTCAATTTCTCTAGTTGTTTCTTTAGTTCGACTAATTCTACAGTGGCCATTCTATAAGGGGTCTTCAATATAGGCCTTGATCCAGAAATTAAATCAATGGAAAACTCAACTTCTCATTCTGGAGGATGTCCAGGTAAATCATCCGGAAACACATCTACATATTCTTTAACAACGGGTACATACTCTATTTGAACATTCCATTCCTCACCCATAGTCATTTAATTCTCTTCCTCCCCAATAATTGAATTTAGTTGAGATACTGGGGGTGGATCTAGATATGAATTAGGTGGTGACAATTCTGCTCTAAAGATAAGGTGTTCCTTATCATCATCATCAAGAATCATAACCTCTTTATTCTTACAATAAATCTTCACATCATAGTCTGAAATCCAGTCCATATTGAGGATTATATCAAACTCAATCATAGGTATGGCGATGAGATCAGCAGATAAAGAACATTTATGTGCTCTAATGGGGAGTGATTCACAAAACTTTGTTGCAATGATACTTCCCTTAGGAGTTTTAACTGACAACTCCCTTTTTAAATTAGATTGGAAATATCTAATTTTCTTAGAAAACTAGGAAGATATGAAACAATGCGATGATCCAGAATCAAATAATGCATTTTATAAACTTGAGGAAACCATTAAATTACCTGCCACCACATCTTTCGGAGCTTCTACCTCAGCAGTAGTGATAGAATAAGCTTGGCCGTGATCCCTTGGAATTTTCTGAGTTAAGTTCCCATGAAGCTTAGGACATTCATTTGCATAATGCCCCATCTCCCTGCAATTGTAGCACTGAACATTGGTAGCTTCCTTCTTCCCTTTGCAATCACGAGCTTGGTGGCCTTTTTCACCACACTTGTAACAGACTCTCGTTCCCTTCATGCAAGTACCGGGGTGTTTCTTCCCACATTTACCACAGGATGGATATTCAATATTTCCCTTATTCCGCTTATTTCCATTCCTAGATTGATCAGCAGATCTCTTCTTCTCTTACTTTTCTTTAAAGTCATAAGACTTAGAGAATTCCTTTTCGGACTTGATAGCACATGAGACAATGTCTTCGTATGACGAGAAGGATTGTGATACTAATACTCGACGGAGAAATGGTTTTAACCCATCAATGAAACGATCAATCTTACTTCATGGGTTACATATATAATCTCTAGCATACCTTGCTAACCTTGTAAAGTTAGCCTTGTACTTTGTGACATTCCCATCCTCCTTTTGTCTCAGACTCAGAAACTGCCTTTCCATATCTGCTCGATGGTCGAGAGGAATTATTTTTCTAAAAATAGATCTTTGAACTCCCTCCATTCCATATTTGATACTTCATCATATTCCATCGTATTTTGAATCAATGACCACCATTGATCAGCATCTCCAGTGAGGTGGTAAGCTGCCATGATAACTTTTTCCCTTTCACTACTCCCCAAAGCCTGAAATATTTTCTCTAGGGAAAATATCCATTGCTCAGCTACTAAGGGATTAATACTCCCATTGAACGTTGGTGGTTGTTTCCTCATGAAGCGATCTAACATTGATCCTCCACGCTGTGGATCAGAGTGCTCCGTACGGGTAAGGTTATTATTCATAACCTGAGTAAGTTGTCCCAGTATGGTGATTAGCTGATCAAAACCAGTTGCATCACTAGCTCCACTATAATTATCTTGAGCAAGAGGGAAATTCCTACATGGAGTGCGTGCATTGATACGGTTTCCATTTCTTCCACTAGGTGCCATTTCAAAACAATGTCATAAACTAGATCAGTTTATGAATCAAAATACATAATCCCATACTTATAAAACACTTAACATAAATTGAACTATTTATGGATATAATCCATAATCATAAAAATGTTTTCTTTGAGGAATTATATACTCATAAACCCTTCAAAATGATTTGTAAAGAAAATGAGAGTTATCCTAAGCATATCCCCCGGGAGTTTCCTAACCAAGAGTGCAGCAAGAACCGTTGTCGTGCACCAGTTCATGTTCGAGTCTAGTTCAAAGCGGTGTTTTCGGGTTTTACCCCTAGGTACATCTGTGCCAGAGCCACCTCTACCTACTCGTATCCAGACATGGATATATTTCTTGGAAAACCCATAAAATCTCTACAATACCAAAATTCTAGGAATTTCTTCTATACTAATCCTCAAAGTTCATCTTAGTTCTACGTGCTCTAATCATAGATTATCTAAATCTAGCTTCCAAGGTTTGTACTAAACTTCCTCTAATACTAACAGTAATGGCCTGACCCCAGTTACCTAGAGTCGGTGCATTATTACATAACATTGGCATGATCACAAGAAAGATCAAATCTCGAAAGACCAATTGGTTTATTATCCTTGGAAACACTAGATATATTCATAAAGTTTTACATTACAGCATAAAGTGAAAAACTACAACAACAACATAGTCGCCATAACCCACAATCATATCCCCACATACTATCCCTACAGGTCATTCATAAATTACTTCGTCACATCCTGGGAAAAATAAAACATAGAAAAGGGGTGAGCTCAAATGCCCAGTAAGGATAACAATATAGCGGAAACTTTCATAAATAAGAATAAAAATTTAAGGAAATGTATATCTTAAAACAAAATCCTTTTAAACTTGATCTTAAACATAGTATGGAAAAAATAAAATGAAGTAATGTTATTTACTTATTCACATGGATAATATACTAATCGAATAATCACATGCAATATCAATTACCACTTTCATAATGATGGAATTCATAATGCCAGACTATCATAACCACATAGCCAAGGCCTCGTGCTAAGACTAAAAATAAGATTTTGCCAAGGCCTTATGCAAAGACACTAGTTTGTCTCATGAGACCTACCGATGCATCGAGGATCTATAGCGGGCTCCACCGGTCACATATTAAGTCCAATGCATTCCCATATGAAAAGGTTTAAACGTAACATAAACATTCGTATTAAAACTAGCATACGAAATGTCAATACGTTTACCATAAACTTTGAACGGTATAAAAATAGAACATCCATAGTCAAACATATCACAAAACCTTCAATACAATATAGAAGTTTTGTATCATAATAAATCAACTTCAAATAAGAGTAAAATCCATCAAAGGATGTTGACTTAGATGAAATCAAAACACTTTTTAGAGAAATATATATTTCTATTTGAAATCATTTAAGAGTCATATATTTATGAAATAAAACATTTTCTTTGAAAATATTCTTGTAAGATTGTAAGGGAAGCTTAGACGATTTTATAACGGCAGAAAATAACTGCACCCGCCGTATAAGTTAAAAAAACATTCTTACCTTAATTCTATCGAAAAGGTTAAAAAGCACCTTTTTTGGAAAACGACGGAAAGATTCCTTTATAAACCAATTATAGAAAGTCAAACAGGGGAATACATGACTTTAACCCATATTCTTTTAAATAGTAAATATGTTTTGAAATACATTTTTAAGAAACATGGATGTGGATGATAAAGAGATCCCAGTAGATAATTACATATAAACAACCTCGGATAATGAAGAGATTGTGAAATAAACCATTACCTTGTACTTTTCCTTTGTTGAGGGTAAGTTAACCTCCTTTATAATGGTGAAATAATTGTTATTAAATTATACAAGAATCATATATATTAATATTATATAATATATGATCTTTTAACATTGCATTGTTAATAATATCTTAGTATTATCGTCGTTTCGAGTGTTAACATACTCATTTTTTTTTATAAGTTTTGTTACGTAAGCCATGTTTTTCAGGGATAGGTTGTATCTTATTCATATTCAGAATGATATCAAGTCATTAAATATTATTTTTAAATCATCAAATGATAATTATATATGAATGGATGTTATGGAGAATGAATCTCATCACGTTCATGGAGACGGTAGTCCGTACGTACGCATGAGCGACAATATCATTCTTTTGATATTAAAATAATATATAATTGGATAGTATATCATATATACCGAAAAATTATCATGTTATATTTATTATTTAAATGAGTTACACATCATTATTATACCCATCCAAATAATAATATATTGAATAACAATTTCACCACGATGTGGAGATGGTAAGCCGTACGTACGCACGTATGGTGACATGTTATTCAAAGGGTGGATAGAATACTGAATATGGTTGTACCATATTTATAATAACATTAAATTATATATAAGATACTGGAGTTATTATTTTAGAATGGAAATAACAAAGAAAGAAGAAGTGGAAGAAGAAATGAATTTGAAAAAGGGTGGTGAAAACATTACCTCTTCTTCGGGTTCTTCCTTTTGATTTGATCAAAAGGGCTCTATAGGCTGGCTTTATGATCAAACTAAGGCCTCTAGGTTGTATTGAGGGATGTTGAGAGAGTATTTGGGCAGATTTTGGCCGAACCAAAATTATTTTAAGGTGTGAATTAATGAGAAGTGGGAGTGCCCTTTTATAAGAGGGGTGAGGGGCAGCTTTGGAAAGGCTAGAAATATTAATTTATAATAAATTCATATTCGGTTTCTAATGGCTAAAAAGTTGATTATGCAATGTTTAAGGTGGGGATAGTTCTAAAAACATTCATCAAATAGAATTTAGATAGGTTTGGGTTACTATATTAACCTTATCGTTTAGTTTTTACTCTTAGTTAATTAGTTTGACATTTACCAAGTCACTTTGTATTTATATATTATATAGTTAATAAACATACTATATACATCCATGCGACCCCTAAGTGGCCCATTAATAATACACCTATCATGATATAAGTCTCTTGGCCGAACCTTATATTTTTAAGAATTTAATATCAATTAATAGTATAATATTTGTTTTAAAAACTCTTTTATGTCAATTTTGACACTATTCAGTAGTTGATTTTTGTGAAACTTATAACAGAATTATTACTTCAAAAAAATTCAATTAAGTCAATACTAATATGTCATATTATCCTAAAAAATTAGTTTAATTCATTAAAAGTCTCAATTTATATTTATTTGGTTATTTATAATATCAATTGTTTTAATTTTTCACTATTATGGTAATTGCTGCATCATCATTGTGTCATACATAAATTAAAATATTTAATGTCTAAAAATTATAAATAAAATATCATTTTGTAGTAAATCTTTTTATCTTTATAATGAATATTTAAAATTGAATTTATTGTATGTATAACCCTATATTAAAAGTGTTTTAGTAAATAAACTTTGATTTTAACTCTTTTAACTCTTCATTGAATTATATAATAATAAATGTCCTAATCTAATCCAAGTGGACCTAAATGGTAATATGTTATTCCTAAGGTTTTTTTTGGTCGAGATAAACTTGTCCAATAGAATTAGGACATGTGTTAGGGTAATATTAATATCATTTTTACCCTTAATTACCCTATTTACTTTTAACCGTGGTAAATAAAAGTTAAAAGTTACTATTCACCAAAAATTATTTTCATCTCATTAAACCACATTTTACTTCTTGATATTAACTATGTCTCTCAGATTTTCGAAATTCCATTCACAGAAGCGATAAAATTATGTTTTATGAAAAATTCAGTTTTTTAACTACCACTTAGTAGTTTCACTATTAATCAAAAATTGATGTTTTTCAGAACAATGCCAAAATTTCACCCTAAGCTATAATTGATATTCCGAATTCAAAAATGATGTCTATTATTCAAAATTCCAAACATATAAGTTTCATTAATTAATTTTATAATTAATACCCGTTGTCACAACAAATAGCGTGTTTTTAAGAAACAATATATACCAAAAGATTGACAATTGTTTAGGTCCAATTTCAAAGTGAAATTAATTATAATGAACACCATTGGATAAAATGGTAAAAATATATTCTAATTATACGTTAAAACCACTCAATAATATAATTTATCACTATAAATGATTTTTATTAAAAAATTTGTTTTTAAGTATTTTTCACTATTCATAAAAATTGGAAGTTCTCAGAAAAATACCAAAAATTCATCTTAGGATAATTTCGATATTCCTAAACCAAAAATGAAGTCCATTTTGAAATATAAAATATATATAATTTCAAAAAGAAGGTATTAATATTCATAACGGCTAGTTTGATTGGTTGTGGGGTGTTAGAACTCGATGTTGCGTACAACACACGCTATCGCATTATTCAAAGAGAAGCGTACCATAGAAGCTTGGGGTGTTACACAAAGGTGACAAATCAACAGATTGCGTATGATATTTACATTTTTAGAATAAAAGTTTGAGGACAAGATTAATAATGGTTGAATTTCCATTAACATAATAAATTTATAGTATATATAATATAAAGTAGTTATCAAACATTTTTGTACATAGGATGTGAGGATAACATGATAAAATGAAGGAATGTAGAAGGAAAATAAAGAAAGTGAAAGAAGATTTTACCTATTAAATTCTTCTCCTTGATAATTTCCATAGGGAAATTTGGTTTTTTGTTTTATTAAGACTAGAACCACTTGGATATGGGTAAGATACTTGGGAAGAGTATTGGGACTAAATTGGACATGATTCAAGCCTTAATATGTGTGAAGAGAATAGGTGGTTAGGGGTGGTATTTATAGTGGGTAGGGTTTTTTTATTATTTTACTCATTTATTGATTATTATTGGAACAATTCTATGAATAGTGTGGATAATTATAACTATGTACAATAAATAGTGGATGTTTTTTTGAACCAATGGTTCTTTAATAATCCAAAAATCACCCATAACTCAATAATTATTGAATTTGTCTTATACTGTAAATTATAGTATTTCACTATTCACTTAAAATCAATTATTTTTAAAAAATACCAAAAAATAACCCTATCCTTTTTAATAGTTTATTATTCAAAAATTAACACCATTATATGAAAATAGTTTTCTAAATATGAGAAATTTTATTTTAAAATAAAATCACTCTTTATTCGAAACATACATATTTTAAAATTATTACTAATGTTATAACACATTGAAAAATTAATTAATGGCTCATAAAATTTTCTATAATCATAAGAAAAAATGTAAATTTTTGAATCTATTTTATGGAAATAAATTTTAATTTAATCAATTTTATCAGTTATAAATCTAAAATAGACATGTATGTTTCCCAAAAATACAAAAACATAATTTATCATTCTCAAAACATTTATTTATATACAATATGATATAATTATATAATATCTTCATTTATAAGGAACATAAATTTTATTTATATATTCATAGGTGAGTTTACTATTCTATTTTCTAGTTTATTTTCATAAGATTCATATTACTACTCCAAAGTTAAAGGTACTATTCCATTGTAATTGTTTTCTTAATTTTTGAAAAAGCATTTTATTTCATTAATTATTAATTTATAAAGTTTTATTTGTGTTATTTATGTGATTTTATGTTATTTATACTATATGTAATAATTATTAGAACTAAAAACATCATTGATATAATTCAGGGTCATTACATTCTTCCCCTTATAAAACTTCTCTCTTGAAATTTTGATTTACAAACTATGGGATAAACAAGTTATTGTACAACTATTTCATTGCTTGGTATGGTTTCCATTTTTCCTCTTCATACTTATGGTACTACTATAGTACATTGACTTGGTGAGTGGTCTTGTTTTGTAGGAATTTTTCTCTATGATCCTAGATCTTTACTGGATTCTCCTTATAAGATAAATAATTTTTCAATTGTACCACATTTTAATTCAGTACATGTGAGGGATTTGAAATGTACTTACTCAAGATGGATTTGTAGAATACATGATGTACTTGAGACATGGTTGGTGGAAGTGCTAGTCGATTGCCTAAAACTTCAATAGAATCAAGAATTTTAAAGGGACTGATGCACTTGGTACTTAACTTTAAATTATTACTAAATATCAAGATCCTCTAAGATGAAGATTTGTGTAGGTATACCATGTCTCTAACATTAAACTCCAGGTCCAGTCGGTGATTGTATTTTTTACTCTTCTATCAACATTGAGCTTCTTTGATGTGTGTTGAATTTTTTTCACCATTTCTAGTACTTGTTAATCCATATTGGGTCCTAAAAACATACATTCACTAACTTCATCCATGTATGTCAGTGTTCGGCATCTTTTCCCATAAATGGATTCATATGGATCCATTTGGATGCTCGAGTGAAAACTATTTTTGTAAGAGAACACAACTAGATTTAGATGTTGGTATTATCCTTTCTTTAAGTCCCTATAAAATGGTCTCATCACTTATTACAATTTATAAATAGTCCATTCATATTTTATATAATTTTGATAATAAAAAGTTGTACTGATGTTCAGCTCAATGTTTAAATAATGTAAAAAACCATTCCCAAAAAAAGAGGTGAATCTCAAATCTCATTCATAAAAAATTGATTATGGTACTCCATGAATCCTAAACACTTCTATAATTTATATCCATGCATGTTTCTCTAGTTATAATTCTTATCGAATTGTGATAAAGTGATACGTTCTTGTGAGAAGTTCCCTAATAACCCATATATCATTATTTCCTATGGATGTATTTCAATGTCTGGAGACAAAGTCCACAATGTTTTTTTTTCATTTCCATGTTAGTATGTGTAATAGTTTCATTATCCCATTAGCCTTTTTATTTTTATCCTTCACTTTTTGAAATATCAATCTCATTGATTTGTATTCAATGATCTCTTTCTTCATATTATCCCATCAATAGTGATCGTGGAGATATGGATACATCATTGAGCTACCTTGGTAAATAGAGAAGGATAAGATTTGCGAATCTTTTAGAATATCTTTTTTTATATTTGGATTTAATGGTAAAAATAGTTCTTACCCAAATCTCATATCTCATTCCTTATCCATTTTTAACTTTGAGGATTTATCATTTCTTATGTCTTACACCTTCTACTAAATTTCCACATATTTTTTTTGAGTATCCTTTATTTTCCCTACGGGGATGGTTGAGAAATAATTTGAGAAAGGATTGATAATGTTCCTTACTTAAGGATTCCCATGTCCATCCTTGTAAAATCTAAAATATTTGATCCTTCTCAATTCTCATCAGAAATAATGTTTTAGGATATTTTCTACTTATAGAATCTTCTACATTATTTTCTTTAGTAGGACAGATGTAGATTCAGATGTCATAATATTTTATGAGCTCTAACCATATTTAGTGGTGCATATCAATATCCTTATACATGAATATATATTAAAGTCTCCTAGGATCAGTATATATCTCATACTTCTCCCTATTGATATAATGTCCACAAATTCTCAATGCAAAGATCACAACTACCAACTCTAGATCATATATGAAATAGTTTTTCTCAAGAATTTTTATCTTCCTTTAGGTATAGTATATCACATTATCATTTTTCATCATTACACATCATAAGACCATTCTTGAAAAACATTTTTCACCACAAATATTTTACTACTTGTCAGTAGTATGAGCACTAGTGCAGCGATATGCCTCTTTTCAACTCTTTGAAAAATTTATCAAATTCACGGGGCCATAAAAACATAAATCCCTTATGATTAGCCTTGGTTATTGGGTATGAAAATAATGAAAATTTATTCACAAATCATAGTAAATACCCATCACTCCCATGAAAACTATGAATATCCATTATAGTTGTATTTTTATTCCACTATTCGATTTCCATTATCCTGGAAGGGTCCATGGATATTCTTTTTCTAGTGATATGCTTCCCCATGAATGATACTTCCTCCTTCCACAACTCACATTTAATATACTTTTCATAAATTTGGTCCCTTAAAAAAGTATTAAAATAATTTTTCAAATGATCCACATCTTCCTCCACACCCTTGGAGTATATCAGAATATCATCAATAATGACTACCAAAAAAATTCCGAGGTAACATCTAAAAACACTATCCATTAAGTCTATGAATATTTCTGGAAAATTAGTGAATTTGAAGCGAATCACTCATAACTCACAGTTTACATACCTTGTTTGAAATACAGTCTTGGTAATACCTTCCATCTTCACAATTGATTGGTGATATTCTGACCAAAGATCCAACTTTGAAAAAAACTTGTCCACGCATAGGGGATAAAATAAATCATCTATCTATGGATAGGGATACTTGTTCATTAGTATGATTTTTTGAGCTTGTGATAATTAATACATATCCAAATTAATCTATCATTATTTTTTATAATGATTACTGGTGTACATCCTGGTGAAGTTCTTAGGTGTATAAATATATTGTCCATATTCTCCGGTAACTACCTATTTAGTTTCTCCAATTCAATTGTGGGCATTCTATAAGGTGTATTTTATATATGAAAATATCTATTTATCAGTTATTTTGATAACTTATCCCCCCATTTAAGAGGGATACCGAGAAATTCTTTTGTTAACACATCAGTATAGACCATTATAATGGGAATTTATTCAAGCAATATTATAACCTTTGTCTCAAAGATTTATGATTTATTTTTTTGGTCATAAGAAAATAATATCCACAATTGATGTTATTATTCTAATGGTGATTAGTCCTCTTTCATAACATTGTATAGATTTGGATGATGTCGTGGGATATGAATAGAGATCTCTCATTCCTGAGAGTCGGGGTTATATTTTT
Source organism: Viscum album (assembly GCA_963277665.1). Lineage (NCBI taxonomy): Eukaryota > Viridiplantae > Streptophyta > Magnoliopsida > Santalales > Viscaceae > Viscum > Viscum album. The sequence continues at coordinate 1,773,009,368 of OY728123.1, forward strand.
ATAAATATAGCCAATCTATGCTCAATATAGTATCAATCACTGCCAAAATAAGTAAGTAAATATTTTATGGGAGGTTTAGTACACAAAAATCAATAGGGTAGGATTTATATACATTGGATTAATTATTTTTGACATTTTATTCCTCTCACAGATAAGTCAATATCTATATTTTTAGGTGGTGTTTGAATAGTTATACTAAACATGCATGATATGAAAGAATGCATTAAACAAGAATCAGATATTATGTTCTATATTCATTAATGAATAACCATTGTACATTTCACCACATCATTTTCATGATCCACCTTATTATAGTGATAACATATTCCATTTCATACTGCAGTTGAGTTTGTTTTTGTTGATTGCCTCCAACAAACATTGGCTTAGGGAAATGGATCACATAATTCCCATAATCCCTGTAGTTGAAACACTGAACTGTAGGATGAGTGGGGATATGAACCATCTTTTATTCTTCCATATTAGTGGGATTATGTATATCTATTTATAAATAATTTGTTATATTCCCCTCTCTTTCACATTTGAAGCATCTCTTTGTTCCCTTTAAATAGTTTCCAGGATGATTCTTCCCATACATTTGATATGTGGTATATTGGGAATTATTTCGTTCATGGGATTTATCAGTTGATCCAACCATATTGAACTCCATTTTCTTTTTTTTGTGACTGTTCCCAAACTACCATTGAGAGTCTCTGATATCCATTTCACCATTAGGGGAACAATGGACAATCTCTTCATAACTCTCGAAGGATCAAATCACTAACTCTTTTTTTGTAGACTCGGATATCGTATTCTAAAGGATTGATCCAACATTCTATTATTGTTCATGAAAAGTCTAATGGAATATCATGAATGCCTTGTGATGTTTTCCTCATATGCTCTAATAGACTCATCTTTATTTTTATTCGGTCCAATGAACGCCCTTTATATATTAAGATATAGGGTTTGAGGAAAATTTCGATTGAAAAGTATTTTACTGAAACCATCCTATTCCATGGAATGAATTTTAACCTTTTACATTGTTTTCTTGATCATTTTTTCACCAATGAACAGATTCCCCTTCAAAACAATAGACTACCAGAACAACTTTCTCATGTTATGAAAATTGAAGGTCAGTGAATATGTTATCAATGGATTTAATCAATTGTTTTGTGGTGATGGGATCATAATACCCACTAATTATGGGAGTACATTTATGAATGAATGATTCAACAAAAAATTTCTCTTTCATAGAAGAAGTATTTTGTTCCACATGATTCAATTTATTATTCATAACTTGATCCAATTGAACAAGTGTTGTAATGATGTTTTGAGCACCCATTATCATTATATTTGGCATGACATTAGGGAAATCATCACATTGCCTATAATATTTATTTTTGGCATGAGTTTTTAAATTTCAAGAATATAACTATGAAAAATAAAGTATAATTAGTGGGATTGAATAATTAGCTAATTATCATATTAAAAGAAAACATTAAACAAAGAAGGATAATAATTTAAATAAAATGTATATCCTCACTTGTGACACACTATGTTTCAATATTGTTTATCCATAGTGATAGAATTATCCCTAGGGTCCCTAATAAAGTTTTGTAGTCCCAATATCCAAAATTAACTAGACATTTATTCGATACCAACTATGGAACCCTAAACATTTATACAAATTATTACATGATTTTATGCATTATTAACCATCAAATTACAATCCAATTATCATTAATTCTTGTTTTTTGGGATGATTTAGACCATAATAATGACAACATGAAAATAAAATAAAACATATTTACATTTATCATCCATAAATAGATATTATATTACATTGAGCTCGTACATATTCATAGGATAACTAGGGGAATACTTTAACAAAATGGATTATCTAAAAATCCATGTAAGGTATATAAATGTAAGAATAAAGAAAAGAACATGTGTTATAAGGCATAACATGATGACCTAATAAGTCATGGATCATGGATAAAAATAAGAAATAATAACATGTAGATCATGGTGACATGTAATCAAAGAAACATTGGAATTCGAAAGAAACACAAAACATTACATATTAATGACTCAATGATAACTACCAATACCATTACACATGGAGTAAAAAGTCTCATAAAGGAATCGGGTTCACTCCATATCACAACATGGCATCAAACGAGTCTAAACATTACATAATGAATTCGAATGATATATCGGTGCCCCCATCATAACATATTCCTGAATATGTTTTACAAAAGTAGAATCAAACATGTCGTATAAACATAAGGGTTATCCAAGGAAGGAATTGGGTTTCATAAACATGTCATAAGGAATAACTAAGGGGTGTATCATATAATCGTTCATGAAAAAATAGATTTAAATCATATATGAAAATTAATATGGTAAAATTAGAATATATCATGATAAATTACATACAATTGAAGTGGAAACATGTAAATATAGTGTTTAAGAATCTTTAGAAATTAAACATTTTAGTGTAGTTTATGGAAAATATTAAAGAGAATTTAAAGAAGAAAGGGTATATTCATTTCCATAAAACATAAAATGAACCAAGATAGTTTTTCATGACAAAATGAGTATGTTTTTGACGTCACCTATTTTAACAATATCAATTATTCTTTACTATGCCTTGATAATCCCAAATAGTGTTTATCCTTATATTAATTGTTTCAATATATGACATCATATTATTAAGTTGATAAAATATCAAAATGATCATTGTAATATGTTAATCAATGGTTATCTATGTTTATACTTGATTAGAAGTGTTACTAACTCAATCTAAATATGATTTGTATACAACAAATAAGTATTAAGTGTTGAATCATTGATACAGACCTACCGGTACATAACCTACTGATAGAAAAAGTCCACTGATATGCATAACAGCCACCGATTAGGCTATGTACACCGGTACAAAAGTCCACTGATATGTTTAAGTCCACTAGTATGTAGATAGTCACCGTTACAATTGAGCTACCGATAGAATAAATCTACGAGTATGAAAAAGTTGACTGATACATAGTCTATCGATAGAGTAAGTCCACTGATATGGATAAGTCCACCGGTATGCACAATAGTCACCGATACTGAAGACATCTACGAATACATACAGATAGACAGTTACAAATATAGACAGACAGCTATCGATATGAAGTCCACTGGTACTACTATAAAGTCTACCGCTACATAGTATACCGATACACGAATGTCACCAGTACAAAAGAGCTACTGATATAAGGAGCTACTGATTAATAGAGCAACTATTATAAAGTGTAAAAACTACTAATTCCTACTGAATCAAGTCCACCAATACAAGATCACTGTTACTAAGAGCTACCGATGGAAACCAGTCCCTGATTCTCTAAGATCTATTTCCATTTGTTTATATAACAATGGTCATATTTGATGTTTTTAATGAACCTACTATTAATTAATTATAGTGGTTGTAATTTCAGAAACTGTACCTCGTACCTATAAAAAGGTAATCATTCCCATTGCCAAAGCTCAAGGTATAAAAGAGAGATCAACCTAATGAAGAAAACATTTAGAGGAATATACGTGCAAGTGTGTGACACCCAAAGTGAAATTCATAAATAATAACACTATTATAACTCAAAGAATAGTCATACACATCAAGAATAAGTTTCAAAGAAGAAGCTCAATTGTTACGAAGAATACTCTCTTACTCAAGATCAAAACCTACACTGGAAGTGAAGGAACAAAACCATGACACTCTGTTTTCCTGAAAAAAACCAGAGAAGGACTCAAAGCTTCATCTGTATTAATTCAAGGAGTCCTGATCTTCACTCAAAACACATCGATCATTTTAAACACATATCTATTTTTTAGCTCTGTTGTGTTTCATTTATTTACATTTTGAGTAGTGTGTGTTCTCTATATTTTTAGGCACACACTGTCTCTTGTGCTGAACTGGAGGATTTATAATTCCTAACTCAATCTTTCCCTTACTATTTATTTTCCCACTGTGGATAGTGGTAGCGGTCAAGTGTGACCTGGACAGCCTGTGTGTTATTGTTTTGTTTTCATACGAAGAACTGTGGTAGAGGTCTTAGTACTGGGACAATCTGTGTATTGTTGTTTTCCCCAATCCAGGGTGTGGATCATATTTTATATAAAACTATTTGAGAGGATTAAGTCTCAGCCTGATATTGAACCTCTTGGTTATATCTGTTGTACAACTTATTTTTAGTTTAAGTTATTTTCTATTCCACTGTTATGTACATTAAATATAATTATTTTTTAAAGTAACTCTGATAGTTATACTAGTAAGTGTTTATAACTTTTGTTAGCCAGTATGTTAGATTCAAAAGTTAATCAATCCTCAGATTGAGTAACTGGGAAATAATCAATCTCTTGTGAAACTAATTGAAAACTTAAAATCTTTATAAATTCATCACAATTTAATTTTTATTTAATTTGGGGGATTTTAATCATAAAGTTTTTAACAGAATTTTTAATTGAACTCAATTGACCCCCCTCTTGAGTGTCAACTCTGACCAATATATGGTATCAGAGGGAGGTTTCTTTCTTTTTATTAATAATGGATTTAAAAATACTCTGTTTTTCAATTGTGATTTTAGTTGTATCATAAAGATCTTAAATTTCTGTAAGTTCTAAATTTTATCTCCTTAAATATATTTTCTAAAATCTAAATATGGATAATAGATTAGAAAGGGACGCTACCAATTTGACCCCTTTCTTTAATGGTGTTAATTATGCCCAATGGAAAATGAAAATAAAAATTTATTTAGAAAGTATGGGATTTGATATTTGGACAAGTATTGAAACTCTGTATAAGATTCTAGAAATTGAAAAACTACTTGGGATGAACCTACTAAAATAGATTATAGTAATAATTTTAAAGTAATGAATGGCTTGTATTGTGCTTTTGGAGATGAATAATTTAATCAAATATCTTCTTGTAAAACTGGTTATGAAATTTGGGATACTTTGGCTATTTACCATTAGGGAACAACCAATGTTAAGGATATGAGATTGAATACCGACATTGTTAAGTATGATAACTTTAAAATGAATCCTGATGAACATATTTCTGACATGTATCTCAGGTTCAACAAAATTGTAAATATAATGAGCTCGCTGGGAAAGGTTGTTCCAGAAAAAGAGCAGATCATGAGGATACTAAGACGTCAGCTAAAGAGATGGAGAGGCAAATCATTTTTAATAAGAGAATCATTTTATATATGTTACCTGACTGTTAAAGAGATTATTTTCAATTTAATGATGTATGAAGAATAACTTAAAGTGAATAAGGAAGAAGATGATGAACCAAAGAGGAATTCAGTGGCATTTAAGTCTACAGACTCAAAGAGAAAGGACAAAAATAAAGTTCACATACCTATGAAAATCTCAACAAGTGAAGGTTCAAATTCTGATAAAGATGAAATGATGGATCAAATAGACAGGAGATTCAAGAAATTCTATAGGAAGAAGATATTTTTCAGAAAACCAAACTATAAGGGTGAATATGATCAACGATCTAATTGGAAGAAAGATTGGAAGAAAATTGACAAGGATGATGAGATAGTGTTCTATGAATGCAAAAGGAAAGGACACATTAAGGATGACTGTCCAAAATTGAAGTACAGGAAGAAATATGATTATAAGGACAAAAATTATAAGAAATATATGAAACCAACCTGGAGTGCTTTAGAAGATAGTTCAAGTGATTCTGATTCCACTCAGGATGAAAAATCTCAAAAAGCTAATATATGTTTCATGACAAACACATCTGAGGTAACATTGGATACTCCTGCTTTAAATTCTTATTATTTTGGAGTTTATTCTGATTCTAAATCTGAAAAAATGTCTAGTGAATAATTATTTTAATATTTTACTATGATAAAAGAAACATGTAATGAATTGCGGGAAAAATATAAGACCTTGAAGAAACAACATGATTTGACCATCTCTGTTAAATCTGAACTTGATATAGAAATGGAAAAGAATGCTCAATTACTTATGGAAAATACTGAACGGAAATTGTCTAATGAGCAATTAAGGAAGGACTTAGAGAAATTCAGTAATGGAAAACATACACTTACACAAATTTTAGGCAAACAAGTGGAACCAAAATATTCCACTAGAATAGGGTATCAGCCTAGACAGAGACTGATTACTAAAACTAGATTTATTCTTAAATCTGGATAGAATGCTGCTAGTTCTAGTTCTGGATATTTATATGATTCAACTAGTTATTCACATAGATATAGATCAAATGAAGTTTATCATTCCAAATATATTTATTCCGTAAATTATATGAGACCCATTAGAAAAATCTGGGTACCAAATGTTTTGCTTGCTAACCTGTCTGGACCCATGAAAATCCGGGTACCAAAATCATTTTCTGTTTAAACCTATTTTGTAGGAGACTTGCTGGAAAAGTTCCTATAGGAAGACTTGGTATTTGGATAGTGGATGTTCAAGGCACATGAAAGGATACTTTTGATGTTTTAAAAGCTTAGTCAATGTTGATGGAGGCTATGTCACCTTTGGTGATAACTCGAAAGGAATGATCATCGTCCTAGTCCAGATTGGTAACACTGAATTAGTTTTAATTTATAAAGTATTATCTGTTGATGGATTAAAATACAACTTATTAAAAATTTCTCAGTTGTGTGATTATTGTTTCAATGTTACATTTGAAAATGATTCTAGTAATTTTTTTAATTATAAAAATGTTTTAGTATTTTCTGCCCTAAGAAATGAAAATGTTTATGCTATAGATTTACGTTATTTAGCCAAACAAAAGGATACTTGTTTAAATGATTTTCATAAAGAGTCATGGTTGTGGCACAGAAGATTAGGACATCGCAAAATTAATTCACATAGAAAACTGATTAAAAAATCATTAGTTAGAGACCTACCTCATCTAAAATTCCTAAAGACAAAGTTTTTACTCCCGGTCAAAAGGGAAAGCAACATAAATATTCATTAAAATTAAAGAAAGAAGTTTCAACTTATAAACCTCTCGAGTTGGTTCACATGGACTTGTTTGGACCATCTAGAGTTTCTAGTCCAAATGGGAAGCACTATGTCTATGTCCTAGTAGATGACTTTTCTAGATACACATGGGAATACTTTCTTTCTCATAAAACTGATGCATGTTCTTATTTTATGAAATAATCCATGTCTAAAGGGAACCTTTGTGGACTTAAGATTAAAAAATTGGCAAGTGATCATGCCTGTGAGTTTGAAAATCATAAGTTTGAATCTTACTGCTCACACAATGGTTATAGTCACAACTTTTCTGCCTCTAGGACACCTCAACAGAAAAATGTAGTAGAAATAAGGAATATAACCCTTCAATAAATTTCAAGAACTATTCTTAATGAGTATGACCTACCTGTTTACTTCTGGGAAGAACCTATCAATACAGCTTCTTATATTATAAATAGAGTCTTGATTAGAACTGTTCTCAAGAAGACCCCTTATGAACTATGGAATAATAGGAAACCTAAATTTAGTTACTTGGGAGTTTTTGGTTGCAACGTATTTATTCCTAATACTAAGGATAATCATGAAAAATTTTCTTCTAAAAGTGATGAGTTAATCTTTATAGATTACTATATAACTAGTAAATCTTATAGAGTCTTCAATAATAGAACCAAATTTGTAGAGGAATTAGTACATATCAAGATTTATGAAACTGATCAGCATGAACCTAAGTCTTCTCTTGAATATGTTGAAGAAGATATATCTATTCTGGACCTTAATTAAAAAAATAGTGAACCTTCTGTAAAGCCAAGCAATTATGGAAATGTTCCAAAACATGATTCTGTTGGAACCGAACATACAAAAGAACCTGAAATTTCTAGTCCTACCTTTACTAGATCAACTAGGATTATAACGAATCATCCTTTAGATGTTGTTGTTGGTAATCTTGATAGAGGGACACATACTAGATATTCTCTTAGAAATCAGGTTGAACATCAAGCCTTTCTTTAGCAGCTAGAACCTAAAAATATCAATGATGTAATCAATGATGAATTTTGGGTAATGTCTATCTAAGAAGAATTAAATCAGTTTGAAAGAAACAAAGTCTAGGAATTAGTTGACAGACCTAAGGACACATTGACCATAAGTACTAAATGGGTTTTTCCAAATAAATTTGATGAGTCTGGAAAAATAGTTAGAAACAAAGCAAGGATAGTTGCACAAGGGTATAGTCAAGAGGAAGAAATAAAATATGAGGAAACTTTTTCACCTATTTCTAGATTAGAATCCATTAGGATTCTACTTGCCTATGCTGCTCATCTGAATTTCAAGTTATATAAAATGGATGTTAAAAGTACTTTTCTAAATGGTTTTATAATTGACGATGTTTTTGTTGAAAAACCACTTGGATTTTCTAATCCTCATTTTTCAAATCGAGTTTCTAAACATTATAATTCTTTATATGGTTTTAAACAAGCCCCACGAGCTTGGTATGATAGACTCAGTAATTTTCTTATTTCAAATGGGTTTTCTAAAGGTATTTCTAATCCAACTCTCTTTATTAATAGAGTTTCAAAAGATGTTTTGATAGTGCAAATCTATGTTGATGGTATTTTTTTGGATCTTATTAAAATCCTTTGTGTATTGATTTTTGAAAGAGTATAGAAAATGAATTTTAAATGAGTTTAATGGGAGAACTCAAATATTTTCTTCGATTTCAAGTTTTTCAAAATAAAAATGGTATTATCTTAAATCAGAGTAAATATACAAAGGATCCTCTAAAAAGTTTTGTTTTGGATAGTATTAAAGAAATTAATACACCTATGAGTACTATTTGTAATTTGGATGCCGATGAAACCGGAAATCCAGTGGCTCAAACAAACTACAGATGTATGATAGGGGGTCTACTTTATCATTATGCTAGTCGACCTGATATTATGTTTAGTGTGTGTATGTGTGAAAGATTTCAAGCTAATACAAAAGAGTCACACTTGATTGGAGTTAAAACAATTTTCAAATATCTTAAGCATAATACCAACTTAGGATTATTTTATCCAAAAGTACAATCATTCGACTAGATAAGTTATTCAGATGCTGATTTTGCTGGTTGCAAGTTTGATAGAAAGAGTACTTCTGGAACATGTCATATTCTGGGTAATTACATTGTATCTTGGTGTAGTAAGAAGCAGAATTTTGTTACATTGTCTATTGCTGAAGCAGAGTACATTGCTGCTGGTAGTTGTTGTGCACAAATTCTGTGGATGAAACATACATTATTGGACTACAGATATAATTTTAGACATGTCTCTATAAACTGTGATACCATTAGTGTGATTAATATCTCTAAGAATCATGTATCTCACTCTAGGACCAAACACATTGATGTAAAGCACAAATTTTTGAGAGATCATTACCAAAACGGTTATATTACTCTCGAATTTATAGGTACCGAACACCAATTAGTTTACATTCTCACCAATCCTTTTAGTTCGGATAGGTTAATCTACATTAGACATGAGTTAGGAATGATAGAATTTTTAAGTTAGAAAATTCACTGTTAGAAACCTCACCTTTAGAAACCTCACTATTAGAAACCTTGCCATTATAAACCTCACTTTTAGAAACCTCATAGTTTGGAACCTCACCATTAGAAACCTCACTGTTTGAAACCTCACCGTTTGGAAACCTCACCGTTAGGAATCCTCACTAGTATACCCTACCCTTAAGATTGCGTTGTTTTTAAATTTTTGTATCTTTAGTCTCCAGAATCTTTATCATTTATATTTTACTTATTATGTTTTGTTTATTTATTTTGTGATTCCTAAATGATGAAATATATGATCCGACCTCTCTCAATCTACCTCGAACCCTTTACCTTCAAGCCTTAGCTCCAAAATCTTCGAACCCTAAGCCTCACGTCTCGCAAAATGGAAAGAGTAAATAGACCATCAGTCAGCGAGAAGGATGATGAGACAAATGACAACAGACTCAACGGAGAGTCTAGTGGTGGAAGTGAAGTGAAGAAACCAAAAAATCCGCATCTTGTTCAAAGGGAAATAATTTTTAAGAAAGAGTTGTGCGCAGAATGGTTGATGTCCAGTAAGTATTTAGTTCTTGAAGTACTGTAGGATCAAAAATGGGTAGAATGCTTCTCGAACAACAATGGTCTTTATTATCCAAATCTAGTAAAATAATTTCATGAGTTTGTTCATTTTGAGAAATCAGAAGCTGAGAAAAGGATGATATCTTTAGTGAATGGAAGGAAAATATCTTTTTCCTCTTTTGGGCAGGCTGAGTGCCTAAAAGTTCCTCATGAAGGAGAGTTTGGGTATTTATCTAAATCAGTACCTCCTACAAGTGATATCTCTGAATATGAAGCGGGTTTGGAAGAATTAACAGGAGATGGTACACAAAGAAAAGTGGTTGTTGTAGAAATGTATGGAGAGAACCAATTGCTTTTCAAGTTCATCCAACATGTACTAAGTCCAATAAAAGGGCAATTTGAAAATTTGAAATACAAAGATATTTATTTGCTGCACCTGTTAAGACATGGTGTTAAGGTGAATCGGTGTAGACTATTAATAACTCATATTGATGATATGACCATGCCAAAGTAAAAAAAACAAATGCTCTATTCTTTTCCAAGATAATTTCGGTTATGATCAAAGTGAAGGGAGTAGCTCAGTCTCAGGATGAGACAGTGGTGGTAAGGAATAATTTTTGCATCACAAGAATTTTTTGTAAATACATGAAGATCAATTGGAATCCATGGAGAAGAGAATGGGTCAGTGATTATGAGAATATGTATGATAAGTTTAATCTTATGGATCATACATCTAGGCCTAAGGATGTGAGGGATCAAGGTCTAGGATCTGATGAAGATGAACCTTAGTATAATGATGATACTGATGAGGAGGATACATCTATAGCTGATGAAAGGGATCCATACTTGCCACCAAGTCCTATTTCTGAAATTATATCATCTGGAAAGGAAATAGTCTTGGAGAAGAGGAATGAAGAAGGAACTGTTAATGAGGAAGACCAGCCTACTCTAGAGAATGAGGAAGAAGATGAATATGAAACTGAAGCTTCTGCTTCTGCCACCTTGAGTTTAAGTCCATTGATTGGAAGTACTGTTGTGCTAGAGGCTGTTCTTGTTGAAGTAGATAGACCTGCACCTATTCCTAAAGATCCTCCTACTGTTAGAGATATATATGGTTGTGGAAGACTCTTATGAGGAAAACTGAGCTGCTGAGGGTGCTATTGCTATACAGAAGATTACACAGATTGAATGAGAGCATCCAACATGACTAGGAAATGTGTCAGTAGAAGATGGAATTAATGAATGGACAGAGGACCCAGGTTTTGTGGTTTGTGGGTTAGACTATCCAGATTCGGATGATGAGACACCCATGTATAGACCACAAGTTAACTATGATATATTTTCTGTGTTTTTACCTGAGGATGTGGTAAAGAAAGATGATCTAGACAAGTTGAAGTCTTATCTTAAGACCTCCTTTGTAGAAGAGATAAGAAGAATGGAAACCTCTTTGATTTCATCCGTTCAATCTTATATGAATGACTCTGTGGATAGTATTATGTCAGAAAGAGAACCGGTAGTTCTACCTAACAATCTGGTTATGAAGGATGATCTTGAATCTTTAAAAGATGAGTTGAAAGATACTTGGATGGAATCTGTTGTAGATTTTATGAATTTCTTTGTTGAAGAGACGAGCAATATGGAAAAATCTTTATAACTCTCTATCAGGTGTATGGTGTTAGGCCATGTGACATAGATGATTAATGAGATAAGGGTATGTCATTCTCATATTGAAAGCTAGACAAGAGATTTAATTTCCTTGTAGCAGTCTCTTGCATCTCTAACTACCTTGAGTAGCTCTCAAGCTCAAATGAGTGGTGATATAAATTACATTAAAGGTGTAGTAAGGCAATCTGGGGATGTTTTTGTGGTATTTAAGAAGTCCATGGAGCAGCATGTCAACACTCAGGACTCTCTTGTGAAAAATCTCATAAGTGGGATGACAAAGTCTTTTAAGGAAACAATAGCCTTTTCTGTTGCACCACTGAGTTCTACCAAACCTTCTTTGGATATTGATCAAATACGAGCTGTGATGAGGGAAGAGATTAGAAATTCTTCTACCGGTGGCTCTGTAGACACTGCTGTCTTGACCCAAATGGTGACTACCACTAGAGATATAGGAAAAATTGATTGTAATTTTATGAGAGAAGCTTCTGTTTCTCAAAAAGAGGTAAAAGACAAAGTGGATTACTATTTCCAAATGTTTTATACCAAGAATCATCTCAACAACCATTTAAAGCTTATATTAGAGAACATGAAGCTACCTCCAGTCATTGAAGATTTCAAAGAACAAGTAAGCAAGCTTAGAGAGTTGACTCCTACTCGAGACATATTTATGGAAAACAAGGATGAATTTATTTCTACTATGAAGAGAGGAGGAGGAATCATCATGGACTTTAGTAATCTGTTATTTCCATTTTTTCATGTAGGCAGTACTCCTATCATTGCACCTCTATCCCTTCCTACCTCTGCTAAGTCTGCCTCTATTCCTCAAATGACTCCAGTCCAAGCAATCCAGAGCCTTACTCCTTTTATCACATAGAAAGCTACCAACTACAGGCCAGAGACAGTCTTTGTTGCTTAACCTCCAGCAATGCTTTCTGGAATTCCCAAACCTTCTACTAAAGCTACCCAGCCTGAATCTTCCTCCAAACCCAAATCCAAATCCAATGTGTACATTAAGAAGTTGGATTGATTAGTTTCTAGGACCTTTGATAGGAATCAATTTTACTCTTTTTGTTCCAATTATGTATTTCTCTATTTCTTTTTTGCCCAAGGAATATATTTGATCTTACTTTTTTTTACCTTCTGTAACTTCTCTCATTCTTTGTTTCCGACGTTTTACTAATCACAAAGGGGGATAAATATGATTAATATAAGGAATGTGGGAGAAATAATATAAAGGGTGAAATATATGAGAAATATGATCATAAATTTTATATGAGTTTAAAATATTCTACCTCTGGTACATTTGTTTGATATACATTTGTTTCGTTACCTCTTATACAATTGATTTTAATACTATATCCTCTGATCCATTTAAAATCTCACATTTGAAAATGCCATTACCCACACTGAGAAATAAAAACCATTGTATTTTATACTAGTACATTACTGATTATTTTGGATTATAATGTTATAATTTGTTTTTATCAAAAAGGGGGAGATTTTTGACCTCAATTGTTTTGATAATCCCAATTATGCTTTAATATTCTTTGATAATCTTAAATAGTGATTATCTTTATATTAATACTTTCAATATATGATACCATGTTATTAAGTTGATAAAATATCAAAATGATCATTGGAATTTGTTAATCAATGGTTATATGTGTTTATACTTATTTAGAAATGTTACTACCTCAATCTGAATATGATTTGTATAGAACAAATAAGTATTAAGTGTTGTGTCACTGATACAGACCTACCGGTACATAGCCTACCGATAGAAAAATTCCACCGATATGGAAAACATCTACCGATACGGTTAAGTACACCGATACAAAAGTTCACTGATCTGCTTAAGTCCACCGGTATGTGGACAATCACCATTACACCTGAGCTACCGATAGAATAAGTCTACCAAAATGCACAAGTTGACTAATACATAGACTACCGATAGAGTAAGTCCAATAATATGCATAAGTCCACTGGTATGCACAATAGTCACTGACATAGAAGACAACTACTGATAGATACAAACAAATAGTTACTGACAGAGAAATACAACTTCTGATATGAAGTCCCCTGATACAACTATAATGTCTACCGCTACAATGTCTACTAATACACAAATGTCACTAGTAAAAAATAGCTACTGATAGAAGGAGATACCGATACATAGAGATACTCTTATAAATAGTAACAGCTACCAATTCCTACTAACTCAAGTCCACCGATACAAGCTCACTATTACTAAGAGAAACCGATGGAAACCAATCTATGTTTATCTAAACACTATTTATATTTTTTTATTTAGCACCAGTCGTATTTGATGTTTTTAATGAACCTCCTATTAATTAATGATAGTGGTTGGAATTTCAGGAACCGTACCTCATACATGTAAAAATGTAATCATTCCCATTGCTGGAGCTCAAGGTATAAAAGGAAGATCAAGCTAATGATGAAAAAGTGTATAGGAATATACGTGCAAGTGTGTGATACCCAAATTTAAATTCATAAAGAATAACAATAGAAGAACTCAAAGAACAGTCATACACAGCAAGCAGAAGTTTCAAAGAATAATCTCAAGTGTTACGAAGAATACTCTCTTACTCAAGTTGAACACGTACACTGGAAGTGAAGGAACAAAACCACGACGCTCTGTTTTCCTGACAAAAACCAGAGAAGGACTCAATGCTTCATCTACATCCATTCAAGGAGTCTATAGCTTCACTCAAAACACATAGATCATTATAAACTCATCGCAATTTGTTTAGCTCTATTATGTTTCATTTATTTACATTTTGAGCAGTGTGTGTGCTCTATATTTTTAGGCACACACTGTCTCCTGTGCTGAACTGGAGGATTTATGAATCCTCACTCAATATTTCCCTTACTCTCTAGCTCCCCACTGTGGATAGTGGTAGAGGTCAAGTGTGACCTGGATAGCCTGTTTTCTATTGTTTTTTCCCACGAAGAACTATGGTAAAGGTCTTAGTATTTGGACAGTATGTGTACTTTCGTTTTACCCGATCCAGGGTGTGGATCATTGTTTATATAAAACTATTTGAGATGATTAAGTCTGGGATTGAGACTAAACCTCTTGGTTATATCTACTATGCATCTTATTTTTAGTTTAATTTATTCTCTATTCCACTGATAAGTACTTTAAATATAAATCTGTTTTAATGTAACTTTAATAGTTAAACTAGCAAGTGTTTATATAATTTGTTATCCAGTAAGTTAGTTTCAAAATTTAATCAATCCTCAGATTGAGTTAGCTGAGAAATAATCAATCTCTTGAGAAACTAATTGAAAACATACAATCATTATAAATTCACTACAGTTTAATTTTTATTTATTTTGGTGGATTTTAATCATAAAGTTTTTAACAGAAATTTTAATTGGAACTCAATTCACCCCCCTCTTCAGTGTCCACTCTGACCAAAATAAGTCTACAATAATAATTGTGGCTTAAAAAATATTATGTAGTTAACATTAAAATGGGTACGAAATCAGAAAGTCCCCTTTAATCAGGATTGCTTATTGGGAAGATTTTATAATGGTACCTTTTTAAATCATGTATTTTCCTATAAAAGAAGAATTTAATGATCTAGATGCACTATTTTGGAATATATACACATAATCTATAATAATTATTTAAAAATAAATAAATTTTACATTGGGGTAAAGAGATAGAAAGTGTAACTGGAAGTAAAAAATGGAGGTTTGTAAAGAATACCTTACCTTATGTTTGAAGGTGTTCTTAACTTGATATTAATGGAATTGATAGTCAAATTAAATCCATTAATTAATTAATTAATAATTTTTTCTACATTTATATTATTTATTATAATCTTATTGATTTTATTTATTCTTTTTTGATGAATTATAAGACCCAATCACATCTTTTGGGAGTGTTCACTTCCTCGGTTTTCATGAATCGTTCACTTGTATAAATTTATGAAATATCTGGTAAAATGGGAAAAGATATCTAAAATTGAAGTCATATGATATTAATAAAAATATAGAATAATAAATGGTATTACTATTCATTTTTTATTTGATTGTATGACGAATCATTCGATAAGACATTAGTTATATTTGTTTATATTATTTTGATGATTTTTCAATCATCACAAACTATTTTTGTTTCATTATTCATTATTGTGTATAAAAATTAGTCTTCATATATATAAAAAGTATTATAAAATAAATTTATAATATTTACATACTATTATAATGGGTTTATGTTCAAAATTGAAGGCAGTAAATGAAAATGAAATCTCTTTATCATCAAAGGTGATAAATCACACCTCAGGGATGATATTTTCTTTTTTTGTATAAAGGGAATATGAGAAGAAACCTGATGTAAAATTTTCCATTAACATAATTAAATTCAATTATATATATGATACTTTAGTTAGAGTGAATGTTTGTAATTAGTATCTGAAGAGATTATAAGAAAAGAAAATAAATATATAATAAAACAACATATGGGAAAGAGGATTTTACCTCTTGAATTATTTTCCTTTAGAACCTCGTTAGGGAAATTGGTTTTGGTGTTTTTTTTTCAGTCCCAAACCTATTGAAAGTATTGAGGAGACTTATGAATATGATTTGGAATAAATTGAAAATACATTCAGGCTTCAGGGGTGTAAGGAGAAGAGGTGGTGGGGAGTGGGATCTATAATGGAGGATAAGAGTATTTTTTATTACTTTATTCATTTATTTATTATGTTGGATTAGGACTATAAATAGTGTGGTTTATTACAAATAATTAAACTAACGAGTGCATTTGATTGTGAAATAATGGTTCTAACATCATCCAAACATAACCCACTACTCAATAATTCATATATTTAGCTTAAATCATAAATTACTTTATTTTACAAATCCCCAAAAGGTGAACTATTTTAGAAAAATTCAAAAAATGCACCCTAAATTTTTTTAACTTGTATAATTCAAAAATGAACAAAACTTTATGATAATATTTATATTATAATTTTATTTTTTAATTAAAATCATCATTTATTTAAAAAATACAAATTTTAAAGATAAAATTATTTTCATATCTCTTTGAAAAATTAATTATGCTCTCATAAAATTATATTATAGAAATAAGAAAAAAAATACTATTTTATGAATCTATTTTATGAAAATAAATCTGATTTTTAATAATTATATTAGTTATAAAATTGTAAATAAACATTTATGTCTACCATAAATACAAAAAACTAATTTATCATTTTCTAAATATTTATTTACCTATTTTATGATATAATTATATCACATTCTCATTTATAAGATACATAAATTGAATTTATACTTTAATATGTGATTTTAATATTCTATTTTATGGTTTATTATTAATACGGTTTATATTACTACTCCAATCCTCAAGATTCTATATTTTTTGTATATATTTCATAATTTCTGAAAAAGCCTCTTATTTCATTCATTCTTTATTTATATAGATTTTTTTGTGATGTTTGAGTGATTTTATGTGATTTATACATTATTAAATAATTATAAGAATGTAAAATTCATTGATATAATTCTATGTAGTTACAATAATTAATGATATCAAAGATTTTGTATCTCGGTAGTTGCTATTCCAACAAGTTAAGGCTAAAATAAAAACATATAAGGGGATGCCACATTCATTACCCATACTAGAATGGAAATGGGAAAAAATCACCATGAATTTTTTCATTACACTCCCTAACACATATAAAGGGAATGATTCAATATGGGTAGTAGTGGATTACCTTACTATGTCATCACACCTCATCTCTATCAGAGGAGACTTCTCTTTGGATATTCTTACAAAGATATACATTGAAGAAGTTATAAGGTTGAATGGAGTACCACATTACATTGTATCTAATATGGATCCAAGGTTTAGCTCAATGTTATAGTGAATTATTTATCAATCTATTTATATGGATTTTAGTTTCATCAATGCGTATCAACGTTCGATATATTTTCAGTCTAAATTAATAATTTAAACACTAGAGCTTGTGTTGAGATCTTGTTCATTGGATTTCAAAGGTTATTGGGATCAACACCTTCCTATAATTGAGTATTCTTAGAATAATATATTTCCCTCAAGAATTAATATAGATCATTATGAATCCCCATATTGAAATAATTATAGATTCCCAATATTCTAGAATGAATTTATTTAAAGAAAGTTATTGGGACATGTGATTGTTAAAGAAATGGTAGAGAAGATTAAAGACATTAAGCAACACATCAAGGGAGCTCTGAGTAATTAGAAATGTTATGTTGATAATCACTAACATGATATAGAATATAATTTTATTTTTAAGGTGTTAATAATAATTTTTCCATGGAATAAGGTCATGAGATCATAGAAGAAAGAGAATCTAAGCCCAATGTATATTGGCCCTTTTATAATCCTTGATCAGATCGGGATGATAGCCTATCATTTGGTGTTTCCACATAATCACTCTCAATTAAATGATGTGTTCAATTTTTCACTAATGATGTAGTAAATACTTGTCCCTTCACATTTACTTAAATTAGAGGTCATAATACTGGAGCAAGAACATTCTTGTGAGGAAAAAACGGTGAAGATTCTGGATCATACAAAGAAAGTCATACGAAACAATAACACTCACATAGTCATGGTTGTTTGGTGAAACCACTAGTTTTAGGAAAATAAAATGAAACATTATTATATTACAAGGTATACGTATCCTCATTTTTTCTATCATAATAATGAATTTTGAGTGTGAAATTCATTTTAAGGAAGGTAGAATGTAACACCTTGAGTTGTTATGAATTTATATTTTCTAAATAAATTAAATTACATTGATGTATTGTTTTTTGTGTTACACTAGGTTAATATTATATTATAAATTACAGTTATTTAATATTTCACTACACGCAAGAAGCACTTGGCATGCGTTTCATGCAACACTAAGTTGTAACAAAACAATGATATATTAATTTAGTTCATTAGTTGTGACTTTCATAAAAATATATGTTAAAATTAGATATATTAATATTAATAAATAGTTACTAAATATTATTTATAATAATTTAATTAAAAAAATTGATACTAAAATAGATACTTTTCATAAATTCTTTTATATGTTTTAAAATTTCTATTTCCTAAAAAAATTACTATTTTTTTATAACAATATAAAATTAATTTCCTGACAATTTTTGAAATTGAATTTGATAAAATTAACTTAATTTTTGAATTTTGAATGTCAAAATTATCATAGGTTAATTTTTATGGATTTTTCTAAAAAAGATTAATTTTATGATGAATAGTGAAAAATACTTAATTTCATTTCAAATTTGTCTTTTTTCCTAGATTATTTAACAAGGTCAATTATATTTTAAATTTTTTAAAAGTATAAATAGTGTAATTTGAATTCCATTAATCTAATTTATTTCATTTTAATCAATTTAACACACAAATTGGATATAATAACTTCGTTAACTTTTGAACCATTTTGCTTTAGAAACCCGCTTTCTCATCACATCTACAAGATTAATTTTATGTTAATTGTTTTCACTATAGTTATTTGAATTTAGAAAAATGGATTCCATATATTTAATAATAATAATTTATAATATTTAGTAATTTTAACTGCATTTTTTGTCCAAAATGAATAGTGAATGCAGTAAAACTTAATTATCATAGTTAAGGTCAAAATGGGTTTACTGTCAGATTAAAAAAAATATAATTGTAATAATCACCTATATAAATTTATAAAAACTATTTTATAGAAATATTTATCCCTTAATATCCCTGAGTTTATATAATAGCATAATTTTTAATATTATAAAATATGAAAAAGATGGGTGAAATTCACTCTTTAAAAAATTTACAAGTTCGTCACTCACCTCACTTATAAAAAGCCACCCCATATTCTCTCTTAATCACACCTAAAAAACTCTTTGTTTTATCCAATGAATATCCAAATAAATTCCCAAATTTCATCCTTTAATCCTTGAAGAATTTTTTGTAAATTAATTCATCTTAGTAAGGACGTCATTGAAAACCTAATGAGGATTCCCGATGAAGAGGTAACATTCATCCATGAGGGTCATTGTTTTATTTTTTCCTCTACCTAATTTAATTATTTTATATCTTTATTTTATAATAAAAAAAGAAACTTAAATATAAATATATGTTTTTATTTAAATATAATGACTTTAAATCATCTCCACTTCTTTCAAATGGGTTACGAAATCATTATTTGTGTGTTTAGAAGGCTACCACCTCGTGAACATATGTTTTATCTTTTTTACATTACCACCTAAAAAGGCTAGTCATAATGATGTATTTATGGTTTTTATATTATAAGAATTAATTTTATGAAGTTATTATGTTTTGGTAATTTTTATATCACAAATACCTTCATGCTTTTCATTTTGTGGGAACACAATAACGTCAATTGTGTATACGGTAGACTAGCACCTCCCTAAATGATGAAATTCATTCACACATTACATGGAATTTATTAAGGATTTTTTAATAATAAATTTTTATATTTATGATATTAAATTTATTCAATAATTATAATATATTATATTCCATTCTTAATTTCAATCCGATAAGAAAATAGAAATGGTGTTCATGCATACGTATGACCTAACATCTCAATGAACACAATATTTCATTTACAATTTCTATAATTGATAATTTTTTAGAAATAAAAATATAATCATTATATATGATATTTATATTATGTTTATCATTTTTTATACGATTAAATCATGATTAATATAAGAGGAAACAAATATAAGTAACCAAAACATTTATGAAAAAAGTGGTTATTACATGAAATGTTACTTTAACATGGAATTGTTTATAAATGGGTAATAAAAAAATAATAAATAATAGATGGAATTATATATATAAATGTGATTATTTAATATATGTATAATAAACTAATTTTTATTTTATATAAGGTTTGAATGAGTTTAACGAAAGTCAAGACTTAAGGTAATGGTTTTTTTGTCTCAGTTTTTAATTCTATGATTCACATGCCATGTTCAACAAATATTTTTTTTATATGGTGTATATAATTCCCAATAATTTATATTATTATTCTAAATAATAAAATTTGTATTTAAAAATCCATTTTTGGATCTCTTGTTTAAGGGGTTTATGGGTCAACTGTTACTAGATCAGTAAGGGTTTTAGATTGAATTTTTTTTGTTGAGATGAACATTGTGTTATTAACCTATATTCATTATTTATGAGTATATACAAACCCATTTACATGTAATATAATGAATTGTTCATATTCATATAATTTTATGGTTCATTTCACATTATTCCTTCATGGGGATTATGAATAAATGTTACTAATGAGATAATGATTTCATGTTATCGTTTCATCATTATCAGGATTGTTTACAATTATGTTTTCAATGATAACAAATAATGATCCATCTCAAAAAAAATCTTGAATTTTATTATGCTATTGTAACTTATGATATCACTAACTAATGGTAAAAAAATATCCACACTTTGTGCCTTATGATAATTAATAAATTGTTTTTTTAATAAAATATGAATTTATTTATCACATTGATTAGAAATATATATTCTTTTAAAAAAATGGATCCTATTTTTTTCAAATATGTTGTATTACTATCTTATTATTTTTTAAAAAAAATTTTAACCAGATTTGAATTATTAAAAAAATTTAAATTAATATTCATTTCTTTTTTCAAAACAAATTGTGTTTGTATTTTACTAATAGTGTGAAAGGAATATCCATTTTATCATATATGGAATTAATAGAATTTTTTAATGTTGTGGACAATAATTTATTTTATTATTAAATTATACATTTTAAATTTTATTTTCAAAAAAATTGTTTTTAAAATATTTTATGTGTTAAAATGCTTCTTTAAAATTGGAAATGATATTTTCCTCAGGAAATGTTTAAAAAATAATTTTAAAATTATTTTACATCTATGATTTAATTTATTGATGTTACCTATTCCTTACTCTAGATATGACCCAGTGATACCATTTTTATTATTTCTATATATTTTTTATGACTATGATGAAATTTTTTATGAAACCCTTTTTCCTCCATAGGTTATACCATGATAAAATTCAGATGAAACCAGCTCCATTTCACAGGTTATTCAATGATGAAATTATTATGAAACCTATCTATTTTTCATTGGTTATGGTATAATGAATTATGTATTATACCCATTTAATTTATTTTGTTATTATATTATGAATATTTATGATCCTTTGAAACTTATTAATATGGTTTTCAGTATATGATGGGTTAGACTTATATCTCCCTATAATTCATTTGGTAAAAATTTATATCTTAATGAAACAGAAATAACTAGAATGAGGAGTAAACTTAGTTCCGTGGTACATGGATTTAATAGGAAGTGAACCTAGTAAAGTAATATAGGGGTCAAACGGGAAATGAACATGTTTTAGTAATGTAGGGAAAGAAAGGGATGTGAACCCAGTTCAATAAAGGAATTTTTAATCTATGATGGTCTTTGTAGTGAGCCTCGACTAATATAGAAATAATTTTTAATGATTATATATATGCCACAAATTCTATATATTTTTCTCTCATAGATCATGTTCTTTGATTCCCTTATGATTAATTTCTTCTAAACATAAAATTATTATTTCATGATTTCTGGTTATAATCTTTGATACACATGATATTGATTTAAAATTTTATGTTCATGCTCTCATATCCTTTTGTTCGTGTTATTATTATGTATCTCCCTTGAGTTCCCATTCTGTGCATCTGAGATCACCCTATCTTATATTTATTTCCCACAGGATATAAATATAAGTGTTAAATATGATATCACTAAGATGTGTTCTAGTTATGAATAATATAGTGTGAGATATAGTAACTCACTTATGGAAAAATGATTATACTTTCAGGTTTCCAAAGGCACTAAACTATTTCAGTTCCTATGTTTGTGTTAATGTAATCAAAAAAATACTTATAAAAGTGATGTAATGTCTAAGTAAGAAAATATATTCTCGGTTTGAGATCTATAAATAGACACATTTAAATTTAATCCTCAACATTCCTCCCTCAAATTTTGGATCTTCTAATTATAAAATGTTCTCCAAAATCCATCATAACAATGTAACTTACTATTAGAAGAGGGGTGTTCATCATGGTATGTAATGAATTCTTCTGGTTATTATTAATTATTCTCTCATATGATTCCTTATTAAAAATTATTTTCCACTCTAATACCATATAACTAATACCATTATACTTTTATAAAAAATAGTATTACTATAATAAAAGTACATATCCATAACAAATCAATCACCATATCATTTTTTTGTGTGGTTCATTTTAACCTCATACATGAATAAGACTGAAAACATTTATCATGGATATTTATTAATAATTAAATATTTCTAAGATATGGTATTGTTAAATTATTTAATTTATGTTATTAATTTTAGTATACTAATTTATAAAAAAATCATTATTAAAAAAACTTTTTTTAGATTATTAAATAATCATAAACTATAAAATTAATAATTATTCTTCACAAATAAAATTCATAATTATCATGGAATAAAATAAGAGCATCAAAAAACATTATAAATTTTGATTACATTACTTTTCATATTTTGTAGATTGTAAAATTAGCAACATGGGATTATTACAAAGATATATATACAGAAACAAACAAGAAAAAATGGAACAATTAACACATTATGATTAATATTGAGTATAAAGGATTAATAAAAATTAATAAAAATATACATGAATGATATTAAGTGAAAAAACATAAAACAATTATAATGATATACATTAAAAATATACCTAAGGTAATTAAAAATAGAGATAAAACATCTTTGAGTAAGCGGGAATCTATGATAAGGGGATTTATTGACTAAATTGCATTCTATTGAGTTGTATTAATTATTTATAACTCCATTATTCTATGTTATTTAGATTATAATCATTTATTATATCATATTTTTTTCATCATGTTTCATTGAAATTTCAATTTCCTTCTCAACATCACCTATTTTATTGATTCTTACCTTGTATGACATGATGTTGTATGATGAAAACTTTTTCTATTTATTTTTGGTATTTTTATTCAACATTCATGAATTTTATAACCAAAATTATTTATTTTTATTAATTCAAATTTCAAAGATATATTTTCTTCTGTGACACACTTTTGTCTCTTGAATTATATTTAAACCACAATTTTATACATTGTTCATTAATATGGGTTACATTAAACCTTTCAAAAATATTAACAAATACCTCCTTCCACTTTTATACAATTTATTATATTTATTTAAATCTTTTTTTAAAATTCAGGTTAATTAATTTATAATTTTTTGTTACTAGGATATATCATTACTAAAATAAATATTTAAAAATTTATGTTACCTTTTGAAAATGATTTTGAGTGTGACATATATAATTTTTTTACAGAAATGATACAAAAACGTTAGAGAACAATTTTTATGAATTATCTTCCAGTATTCATTCCTTCTCTAAAAAATAGATTATCTATTACTATTTAAAATTTATATGGTATCATCCTATAAATTCTAATATGATGTGTTTCATTGGAATTATTTTTTATCATCTTTTCTAATTTTTTATTTTCTTCTTATGGGACATCCCATGAAATTGTTTGGTAAACCATTTTATTTACATGGGTTAATAGTTTTTTGATGTATTGATAATTTTATAAGGATAAAATAAGTATGGTTATACCATTAAGTTATAAGAATATTATAAATTATATATCCTTCTAATTCATTGGGTAAAGTTTATATTTTATGTGATTTCATGTGTGGGACATGGGTGGTTATCCTAGTTCTCTATGTTATAGTACATGTTTTACATTATGTTATGATGGACTTTGTAGAGTTCCTTGACATATGTTATTGTTTTCTATGTTTATTAATTTGAAACATTCTTATATTATATCAACTTGGTTTCTAATTATTGATTCTACATTCTTATTCCACAGTATATGTCATTCTTCTATGATTATACTTTTATTGTACAATATTTCTATGCCATTATCTAAAATTATATTACCACGACTAATTACCAATTTTTTTAATTCATTGATCTTATTCAATTAATCATCCCATTTCCCCCATGTTAATGTTTTTCACATGATTATAATCTAATTATAAATCCTTTAGGACTCGTTAACTTTGATTTACCTCATACTATGTTCTCAATCATTCAATTTTATTATATTTTCATTTTTACAATGTAATAAAGAAAAATATTATGTATGATATGTATAGAAGGTAACAAATTATACTGTATTTTATGGAATTAATATACATTTTGTAATGAAATAAGTTGGATATATTGGTAATCATCAAACATAATAAACTATCAGATTCAGGAAGTTTGATAAAATTATGAGTCAAAATGTATAATCATATAAAATAATATAAATTATATATATTTCATTTGGATCACGTAAATTCTTACTAAGGGAAGGAACTTCTTAGATATAAATTTAACCCATGATGGGTGTTCAACACTGGTCATGGGATTGTGTGACTTAGAAAGGTATAAAGTATTGGTATATAATAATTAATGAAAATAGAGGTGGTAAATGTTGGTTATGTCAAGGGTTTATTTATAAGAATTATATAAATTTGTTTTACCATGAAGAGTACAATTCATGTGAGTTAAAATATATTGATTCAACATAGTGCAACTAGATGGATTATAAAGGGATTTACACTCTAGGTGACCTTCTGAGATATGTACCAAGTACTTGGATCATCTTGGGGGTAAATGTTTGAAATGGCTTAGTGGTGTGGAGTTATAGCTAAGTCACTATGTGAGGCTGATTAGTGACATGGGAACTGACTAATTGGATATAATAATGGTAATACTATTGTATTATAAATGATGACCTATTAAGGTAGTTTATATTATACTTATCCATTACAGGTCTACTCTATGAATAGGGGATTTGGATTTATGAGACCTAGTCTAGGAGTTATGGATGTTAATGATGGGTAATGACAAGGATTTTCAATCACTGATGAGTGAATTGATTTATTTGACTTGTGTGGTGTGATCATAGAGGACAACTAAGAGCTAAGGGTTACAGATTATTGTAAATTTTATTCATGAATTGTGACTATTTTATCATAGGGATGGGAGTTAGAAAATGAATGTATCTGATTTTTTTTATTTTCCAGACATATTGAAATTTGGATGTGATTCATTATTTACTAATTAGATATGGATATGTGTATTCTATAACACCCCGAAGTATTAAAATATGGATATCATATTTGATAGTATCTATGGAACACAACACCATGTGTATAAAAGAATATAACACCCCAAAACATTATGATATATTTACCATTTTATATAAATTAAATATATTCTACAAATTTAATTACATGTAATTATTATTTTATCTTTTTTTACATACAACATTTATTTTATCTTCCATTACATAAAACAACGAGCTCCTTCGATAGCTTGTGTTTCATTCATGATAGAGTTTTACTGAACAAAAATATACTATTAATATTATTATTTAATATAATAGTAATCACCTAGCCATTAGAATTATGAGTATGAATATAAGTAACTAACTTATGAAAATATATGGTTGAATTCAATTTTTACCAATTAATTAGAAATGAAAATAAAAACCAATTAAATATAAAATAATTTTTTTAAAAAATTTTATTTTCTACAAAAATAATTTTATCATAAAAAATTAAATTAATTAATATTATTAAAATTAAATTAATCGAATTTATATATTATATATTAGATCAATTTTTATAATTAATCCAACATATTTGATTGGAAAAATATAATAAAAATTCAGTTTTAAGCATAAATAATTTGTAGTTTTGTAAAGGATGTTTTGACGGATTTTAATAGAGAACGTGATTTATGAATATATTTTTTGAGGTTATATATTTTATTTGAAAAATATGATTCATTTTTAAAATAGAAATTTTAAAATTATTAAAGGACTATTTTATTATTTTTCAAAGATGATTCATTTTTTAATGAATAGTGAAAAATACAAAAAATTAATTGATATCTGCTTTTCATAAAAATAATTCACAATATTAAATTTTATTTTTAATTGGATTTGAACTCAAAATATATTAATTATAAGTACATTAATATTTTTCATTTCACTAGAATCAATTTCATATTGAAACTAGATATAAAAACAATGTTACACTTTAACCATATTCATTTTAAAAACATACTTACTCATCCCATCCGTATGATTAATTTTAATTTAATTTCTTTGAGTTCGATGTTTTGAATATAGAAAAATAGATTCCATATTTTAAATCAAAATAATTTATAATTTCATGGAATTAAAACTTAATTATTTAACAAATTCATTAATTAAATCAATAAAAATTAATTACATCGATTAAGATAAAAACAAGTTTACTAAGGGACTAAGATTTAATCTTAAGGAGCGAAATGACCTAGAAACATGTCCAAATACCAATTTTATTCACATATTTAGACCTTAGAAATTAAATTATAATGTTTTTATAATTATTATATCATATTTAAAAGTAAAAAACTATGGTGGAATTTACTCTATCCAAAATTTACAAGTTTTCCACTCACCCAACTTATAAAAGGTCTCGCCCAAACCTCTTAACTGCACACCTATAAAGCACTTTTTGTCCAAAAATATTCGACCAAATTAATTTTAAAATTCTTTACCCACATCCAATAAGTCCTATATTTCGTAAAAATCCAATTATGCAGGCATTAGTGAAAACTTAATGTGGATACCCAATGATGATGTACTATATTTATATAAGCATTTTCATTTTATCTCCTTATCCACCTCCCTCAATTATTATTATATAAAATTTATATAATAACCTCAGTATATTAAATATACTGATATTTGTTTATGTTATGGTTTTTACATATAACCAAGCACACTTCAATCAGATGGTTTATGAAATCATCGTTTGTCTGTACGACAGACTACCGCATCGTGAACCGATGTCATTCATTTTCCATTACCTCCTTTCATAGTTGTTAGTAATTATAGAAATACTAATTATATATGATATTTTTGATATTTTTTATTGTATTATTTCTATTGAATTATTTTATGACATAAACTATCATCCTTTCAATTTTTTGGGAAGACGATGTCGTTGCTCTTGTGTATGGTGGACTACCGCCTCATAAAGCGATGTTATTTCTTCACACATTGAATAGAATATATTAATATTGGTTTTAATAAAAATATGAGATGAATATTAAATAACAAATACAAATTAATTATAATTTATATATATATATAATTTAATTTTCTTTCAATATGATATTAAAATTGAAACAGTGTCCATGTATACATATGAACTACCATCTCCGTAAACAATGTATTTAATTTCCTATCACCAAATTCTATGGATTAATCTAAATAAATATATAATTAATATATATGATATTTAAATAATAGATTAAATTCTAGATATATTCAATTAATGATCTATATATGACCAACAAACCATTATAATTTAATGAAAATTTAAAAAATGAGGCCCCTAACACTAGAATCAATGAAAATAATGATAGATTATTAAAAAAAGAATAATAATATATTATAAAAGAATCATGTATGATATTATTAATATTAATATCATTCGTTTTTAAGTTAATAAAATTTTTAAAACCACTATACATAAGTTCAAAGTCCTTATGACCAAAATTAATGTCTGGTAAGGTATTTTCATCTCAATATCATTTTGTTGAGGAATATTATAATGTTATAGAACTAATTAAATTTATATTTTGTATATAAATCCTCTTAACATGTAATATCGTGAATAATTCATTATTAATTTGATTTTATGTTTCAATTTGAATTATTTACTCTATTGGTATTTTAATTACAAGTTACCAATTAGTAAAAAATTTCACAACTCATTGAATTTTCATTAGCTTATATTATGTCTTCATTGTCATTAATATTCCAAGATTATGTGTTTAATTAATATTGAATATGCATTTTTTTAATTTCCACTTTTTAATGTGTATTTAACTTTGATACATATAAATGATTCATTGTTTTATTCACACTTCAACATTATGATATTTTCAAGGGATTACATTATAATCTCATTTAATTTAGGATTCTTCATACATGAATTTCCATTAAAGGAAATTATATGATAATTTTTTAATAAACTTGTAAATTTTTTACTCTTATAAATATTTATGATTTTTTTCATGAAATAGTATCATTTTCATTTCTTTATTAGTTAAAATGTTTTACAAAATGTTTTTTAATAAAACCCAATGTCATTAATCTCTTCAGTCTGAAATATGTTTTCTATCAAAACCATGTATTTCTAATAATGTTTTCAAAGTTGTTATTAACCTTTTAAAATCTATTTATTAAATAAATTTTACCAATTTTTCCATTTACAAATTTTTTCAAAAGAATATTCTTGTCAGTTTCCAAATAATACACTTTTCTAAAAATAATTAAAATGAAAAAATAATGTTCTTTCTCCTCATAAGTCTTATAAATAATTAATTGATATAATTTAATTGAATATTAAATTGAAATTACACAAATATATTTTTAAATAATTTTGTTAAAAGTTATTTTCATATATAATTATTTTATAAAAATAAAAATGTAAAGGAAATTTCCCAAATTAATGTTTTTGATGATATTTTATTTCATCAATGAAAAAAATATTACTCTTACTCAAATGGGTATGCATTGAATTTATATAATCCTTATTCTTTCATTGTATGGATTATTATTATTTTGAACGAGGATAATATTGACATTAACTTTTGTAATTTTTTTGTCATCATTTACTTTACTTTGAGTCACTCAATTTCTAATGACCATTGAACATTACATTTCCCCTAAATATCTAATTTATTTATCATGGATATCATTATTTCATAAAATTTATACCATTAATAAATAAACTGATTACTTTTACAATTATTTTATTATCTTGAGAAATATGGATAAATTTATATTCTTTACTTAATATGGATATTTGGTAATGAAAATTGTTTATGAATTAAATTGATTATTCGATATATGATGAATTATTTAGACTGGTATGACATGGGTTGGGGACCATTTAATGAAATCCCCTCGATACCTTAGTAGCCTCATGGGATTAATCATTTACATTACCTTATCTAATGGGGTTTCAACCATAATATTTTGATTTTTTTTTGAAAGGTATTGATGTTAAAGATCATGTTTTCTTGGGAAATTATTCATCTAATAATTAGTAATTTTCTTCATTCATTTTTATTTATTATTATTCAAAATATTTTTACTAAGAAATAAATACATGGATTCATTTCATTCCAATTTAATTGATTAAATTTCACTTTTTCCAGTTATTTACTATTCCATATTGATTATTCCATATCCAATTAAGATTTTTATTTTATTGAATAAATGGAATTTTTTAGTTATTTACCTTTCCATATCAATTATTCCTTATTTATTTCTAAAATCATGTTATTATAATGGCATGTGTGATCAGTTATATAAAATTTCTCATTGATTATGCTCGTTGATTCATAATATATTTCATTGTACTTAACCCTTATTGATTATTTACATTTACCCTAATTTTTTCTCTATTTCCGAGTAATCCAAAAAAGTTTACGATGACTAATATATAAGGATTCACTAGATGGAATAAATTTATTTTCAAAAAATTTAAGTTAGTGTATTCCAAATGTAATGTAAGACTCATGAATGTATCTTGATTAACAAGAGTACTAAAAAGATCTATCTTACTGGTTGTGATTATTTTAATCTTATGTTAATGTAATGGTATCATACACCAGCTTCCAGATTACTAGTTTTAGGTCTCTACATTTGGTATGAGATGATGTTTAGTATTAACCTTAGAAACTAGTTTAGGAAAATTTAGATTAGAAAACATAATCCTCAGATAGAATTTGAAGATAATTTTAGAAGTAAATCCTAACATTTTGGTAAGATAAATATTATATGGGTTTTCCAAGAAATACATCCATGTATAGATACTAAAAGTTTTTTTTTGTTCTGAGATAGATATACCTTTGGTTTACTACTCTAAAAGGGGTGAATTGATCTTAACCTGATGGTAACCAGGTACGTGACAACATACCTTACTCCGCACATGGTTTGACACTCTCTGATGGTATGCTTTTGATAATTCACATTTTATGTATAAACCATAATGAAAAATTTTATTAGATGATGATAATAAATAGACTAGGATAAACCTAAGGTGTCTTACTATCACGACCCGTCCCCCAGGGCCCATTTTGTGACTACCCCAAGCTCGCATTCCATAGGACATGGGCTAGCGACTAGCACCAAAGAAGAAAAACCCTAAAACTAGGAAGGCATTGCTTTTATAACTTGAAAACTCACACAATAGAGTACGAGATGGAAGAAAAACACTAAGTAAAACTGTATAACAAAAGAGTGTTGAAAAATCAAAGGGGTCGGAAATACAAGCCCAAATATAAAGTACGAGAACATGAAAAGGGAAAATAGCTCCTAGATCGTCCATCGGGAAATCATACCTGAAGGGTAGGTATAGATAGCCTCTGCAACACTCTATGTCTGTCCGTCTCCTCCGTGTATCGTCACGCCATGTGGTCCACCTCCGGGTACCATCCAATCCTGGTACACAGCCTCAGTCAGTGTTGTCCATCCTTTGCATCCAACACAACGAGGTGCAGGCATATCCCGTGTAGGGGTGAGTATAACGATACTCATTAGGGACCCGGATACCCGCAAGGTCTCAAACAATACAACAAGGATAAACCACAAAGTATGATATCAACATATAACCTTACTTCGGTATATGCCCATACATGTACATAATTTATCAAGTGATCCATCTCAATCATGAGGAAAACAAAAAAGTACTGACTCAACCCACACAGGTATACAACTTATGTAGAGAGATAGGGATGATTATATGTAGACACTAAATCATCTATTTTGTCGAACCCACTTAGGATCCATGAATAGTAGTTAGAGCTGTCGAACCCATACAGGATCTAGGAACAGTAGTTAGAGATGTCGAACCCACATAGTATCTAGGAAAACTAGTCAAAAATGTCAAACCCACACAAGATCTAAGAATAGTATTAAAATCTACCAAACCCACACAGGATCCCGGAATAGTAGTCAGAGCTGTCAAACCCACACATAATCCAGGAACAGTAGTCATAGCTATCGAACCCACACAGGTTCCAGGAATAGTAGTCAGAGCTGTCGAACCCACACATGATTTAGGAACAGCTGTTAGAGCTGTCGTACCCATATAGGAACCAAGAGAAGTATTCAAAACTATCAAACCCACACAGGATCCAGGAATAGTAGTCAGAGCTATTGAACCCACACTGGATCCAGGAACAGTAGTCAGAGCTGTCAAACCCCAACAAGATCCGGGAACAAAAGTCAGAGCGCAGCCAGCCACAGGGTTCCGCACAAATCATTCTTGATTTTGGGAGTGTCTGCTCCTCAATCCAATTATCTATAAATCAACTT
The DNA here is from genome assembly GCA_963277665.1 of Viscum album. NCBI lineage: Eukaryota > Viridiplantae > Streptophyta > Magnoliopsida > Santalales > Viscaceae > Viscum > Viscum album. The sequence continues at coordinate 1,773,041,727 of OY728123.1, forward strand.
CAACTAAGTCCCATGTTTATGTAACCAAAAAAATTTCTTTCCAAAAGAAACTCAACGCAATAGACGATGCGTCAATCGGACGCCTGGTCTGTAAGTTATTAGCCTTTTAGTCCTGGGGGCCCAGTTGGATTCGGGATTGATCCAACCTAACCATATCTCAACTATACCCAAAAATATATTGGGGTATACACAAAGGGACTATCATGCTACACTAATACCATTGTAGTTGATGGTTCATCAAATTGACGTCTGGTGCCAAAGATATGGCTGAAAAAGCGTAAATGGGTCGAAGTGGGTCAGGGTCCGGTCTCACCCAGTCGGACCAACCCGACCCGACCCAGTCTAGGTCGACCAGGCCTGACTGGTTGGGTGTGGCCCGGCCCGCTGGGCCCGACCCAGCAGGCCGCGAAAGCTGCAACTCGCACGAGGGCACGGACCCGTTTCAAAGGCGCGGACAGGCAACACCTCGGTGTAAGGGTGCTTCAGCCCGGAGGCACCGTGAGGGGAGTGGAAGGGCGGCGCAGCCATGAGCACATGGGTCATGGATCAGTGGCTCAGACCAGATGGTCGAGGCCAGTTAGGCTAACACCGTGTGGGGCGCAACTCAGCCCGGGAGGACGACGGGCGGCCGGCGGTGCACGGGAGTCCGGCGGCGGCCGGGAATTGGGAGGCCGGGGGTGGCCGAGGGGCCGGCGTGTGCACGGGAGGCCAGCGACAGCCGGAAGCTGGGAGGCCAGCGGGCGTCCAAGGGGCTGGCAGGGGCATGGGATGCTGGCGGTGGCCGGGAGCCAGGAGGCCAGCTAGAGGTTTGGTGGACGGCTAGCGGCCGCGAGGCCGGCCGGCCGCCGACAAGCGGGAGGTAGGCCGGTGGGCGCACAGGAGGCTAGTGGCTACCGGGAGGTGGTTTGGTAGAAGCGCCGTGAGGTCGGTGCGGGTTGCGGTGTCTGCGGGTAGCGCAACATTTTTTTCGCCTCCGTCACCTCGTCGTTTTGTCTCCATGCTGAAGAACATCACAAAGATTTCAACAGAGGGTGTCGGGATATGTTAGTTTGCACCACACCCTCTATGTTTAGGATGATAGAAATCGGTCCATCAAGGAAAGAGAATGATGAACATCAGATTATACAGCCTCTGCAATGATTATTTTCCAATTCAAAAAAATAAAACAAGGAAAGCATTAACATGAAAATAAACCACCTACATTTGTTTGATGTTTGTTGATGTTGGCGCAGGGAAGAAGACGCATGGTTGGGAAAAGACAGACTTCAGTAGCGTCGGAATTTTCCTCAATCGTCGGTTTTTGCAGTGGCTCGTCGTAGTCGAAGACGTCCTACGTCATAGTAGGTTCTGAAGAAGGAAGTCGAAGTCGCTCCTCACCGACGTTCTTCATTGGAATAATGTGTTCTTTCTGGAGGAAGCATAATCCTCCATGTGTTGGGCATCCCGTCACTTTACCAGCTATTCGTCGCTTGGTGAATTCATCCCAAAACCTCCTCCCAATCTTCCTATATATAAGAGAGGGTGTAAGGTAGGTGACGATCGTTGGAATTTATGACAGTTCTTTTATTTGGAACCATCCAAAATTCAAATGACACAGTTATTTAAATTTAAAAGGACCAAGATAATTAAATTATGTTGGCCCAATTTAAGAGGTGTGTTGGATATTATTATTGGGAGGATACCAAGAGGCTCCCCCCACATTTAATTGGGACTAGAGAGGGTTCTCCAAATTAATTGCAGGTTCCAAAGGGGTTTAAAAACCCAGGTGGTCCCCACCACCATAACCTCCCATGGTATGTTAAGGTGTGGTGGTCCCTACCTCCAACTTCTATGTGGAGGTTTAGTTTCTGTGGACCCCACCTAAAATATTCACATGGATGCTCAAATTAAAATAAAGTGAAGATCATTTTATTTTATTATTTTCCATGAAAAACCCAAGAACTAACATTTATTCTCTACCCACTATCGTCGAGGTGAAAGTCTCCATAGGCGAATACCAGCACCACGAGTTCAACGGTTCCCTCCGATTTCAATTCTGAGCACTGGTTCAAAAGTTACAAAATGCCACATGCATGTTTACTGAACATACTTGAAAAAAAGTTCGGAAAATTATTATCAGTCAACCTCGACCTGTGCTAGTCGAGGTTAGGCTCTTCCTATGTGAAAATGCCACAACAAACCAAACAGTACTCTCAGATTTTCAATCTGAGTTACCGTTCAGATATTATGAATTTTAAAATAAAATAATTATCACTTAATTTTTTTATTTGTGGCCAAAAACTAACTTTCACTGGTGGCCCACACTGGCCATTGTTAGTATCTACGTAATGAAAGAATACCCTCACGTGTTCAGAGGTGGTCTCATAATTTTAATCCGAGTTACCATTTGTGAGTTAGAAGAATTTGAAAAATAAAATAATTTATTTAATTATTTTATTAACGATTATGCCATTTCCGGGGTTTCTCACAGGAGGCCCGTGCCGACTAATATTAAGTTGCGCCTATGGTAAACCCGCCGTCAGGAGCACAATGGTGACCTCAGATTTCTGATATGAGATACCATTTAAGATTTATTCAACTTTTGTTCAGGAAATCTTCTTACGATCTTTAACTAAAGCATAAAAACATAGAAGGATCATTCCGGGAACTCTGGGCCTCAGAATTGCACGCTTTCAGATTTTGTGGACTCGTAAAATTCCCACATATTTAAAAAAAAATTACATGTAAAATTTTGGTCATTAAATTCTCCCCATCTCAGGGCTCTACGTCCTCGTAAGCCACAACTCAAACTAAGGAAACAAGTGGGGGTATTGAGAACGCATCTAAGACTCCTACTCTTATGTTCTCTCTGAGAGGTTCGCGTGCTGCAAACGGATGTGCACTGGAGCTATCGACCGTCCATGAAGGACCTAATACTGTCGATCCTCAATCTCTACTGGAACCTCCATAAAATTTTCCCCATCATCGACGTTCAACTCTTCGTAGTCGATGATTTGAGAAAGGTCATTCACGTATCTCCTCAGCTGGGATACATGGAATATGTCGTGCACCTAGTGAAACTAAGGTGGAAGAGATAATTGGTAAGCCACCTCTCCAACTCTTCTAAGGACATCGAAAGGTCCGACGAACCTCAGAGATAACATTTCGTCTCGGCCATATCTCTGTAAACCTCTTCAAGGTGAGACCTATAGAAAGACATGGTCGCCATAATCAAACTCCAGAGGTCTCTGTCTTCTATTAGCATATGACTTATGCCTACTCACTGGTGGCCCGTACCATCTCTGGTCCCACGAGTTCTAACTCTCCTCGGTCAGTCCCACACAAAGGTGATCTGCATGGTTGCCCGTACAACGCTTTGAAAGGTTCCATCCCAATGGTGGAGTGATAGCTGTTGGTGTATTCAAACTCCACCAAGGGTAATTGATCCTCCCACCTACGACCGAAGTCGAGGACACAAGAACAGAGCATGTCCTTGATGATCCGAATGATCTTCTCAGTCTGGCCATCCATCTGAGGATGAATGGTGGTGCACAAACGAAGCTACGTCCCGAAATATTCCTACAACCCCTTCCATAGCAAGGAAGTAAATAGTGTTTCACAATCAGAGACAATATTCAAAGTTACTCAATGTATCTGCATAATCTTCTGCACATAGAGGCATCGTAAGATCTCTATTTAACCCTACTCTCTGATCGGTAGGAAGTAGGCCGACTTAGTGAGTTGGTCGACGATCACACAAATCGAGTCATGTCTTCTGGATGTACGTGGAAGTCTTGTCACTAATTCCGTGGATATCCCATTCAACTTCCACTCTGGGACCTTTAAAGGAAGAACCAAGCTTTCTTGTACCTGATTCTCGGCCTTTATTTGCTGAAAAGTGAGGCATCGAGAGACAAACAATGCAACTGATTTCTTCATTCTCAGCCACCAGTGCTATCATCGGAGATTTTGGTACAACATTTCCACTCCTGGATGTACTGCTAGAAGAGATTTGTGGAACTCCCTCAACACATCCTCCTGAAGTGACACTGGTACCATAATACGTCCTCTAAAGAGGATCACATGCTCCCCATCTTAAGAAAATCCATCAGTTTCATGCCCTATGGATACCTAAGAACGTCATGTCTCATAGTCAGCGTCCCCATGCTGTGCCTCTCTGACTTGCTGAAGAAGTGGGGGTGACTGTAAGAGATAGAAGGAAGGCTGCTCCATCTCTATCCATAAAGGATATCTAAAAAGTAGCCAACTTCTCTGTTGCCTCACTCAGCAGATGCTGGACAAACCTCCTGCTGAGTGCATCCGCTACCTTTTTCCCCTTCCTAGGAGTATAAACTATCACAAAGCCAATTTCTTCTACCACGAGGGTGAGGTTGGCCGACTCACAAGTGATTATATGCACCCTCCTATGCATGATTTTATCCTGTGCTTCCTGGGTTTCCTTTTTCATTGACCAAGGAAAACCCCATCCCAATGTAGTAGATAATACACAAACTCTTGGCCTAATACAATTAATCTGAGTGTGAACTGTCAAAGTCAAGTCCAAACCCAAACTAACTTCATAAGGCTTCGACATGGCAACCAAGAATTTCCAACCAAAACTCTCACCTCAAGGTTCATATCACAACGTCGTCGTAATTGTAATTATCGAGTCTCCTCCCAATGGATTCTCCAGACATGAGGGTCAAGTCAATGGTTTAATTGGAAACTCTTGGTCATGGAAAAGATTTTTGGATGGAAGGAATGATTGGTACCTATGTCTATTGATATGACAACTAGTATTAGACAAGGAACATACCTCAAATCATTCCTAGAGCCCTTGGTTCACATTCCTTGACTGCATGCAACAACTATCTTCCCTTTTCCTTTAGCTCCCTGAGCCTGGAGGGGTCCACAAAAAGAGGGTGGTTATAACAATTCAAAAAGTACACCCACATATGCTACTCTCCTAGCTCTGCTTCCACATCTATTTCCCTGCAGATTCATTTGTCCCTAACACATTTTACATGCCCAAGTCTCTAAGACTGGCGCCAGTTCCCTACTTTCCCAATACTAACATTCACTTACTATATCCATTCATCCAAAGAAAATTCCACCGCAAAGGTTCTCTGTAATACCCTAGCATAAGTAGGAATGCATAGAGGAATAGTGTTGGCTTGGATTTCCTTTAAATACACCTCTCTCAGAAGTTCGATCCTTGAATCACTGATCATATCGTATTCATCAAGTACAAGGAAAGATCAATATGCCTTGATGAATACTCAACTACCGACATGTCGTCCTGCCGAAGCTGTAGAAGTTATAGAGAACTCTCATCCACCCCCTCGAGCCAGTCCTCAGTCGCCTATGATTCGGGCTTGCCTCGGAACCTGAGGGGTATCTAATGCTGAAACACGTGAAAGGCACTAAGCCTACATGTGTCCTCTACTGGTATCGTCAGTTGTAACTGCTGACCAACAGGTAGTGATATAGTAGGACCACTACCTGAGGGTGCTATCTCGGGCAATGGTCCACGTAACGAAGCCTCGTCACTAAGCGGACCATCCTCATGGTCACTCACTAAAAAATACTAGTAGCTAAGATCACCATCTTCTCTACTAGTGTCTCAGCTAGAAGGGAAACTCTAGCAATTGCCTCCAGCCAGCCCTCAGCTGCATGGGAATCTATCTCACCTTGAAACATTAGAGGACTCTGCTACTAGAACTCATGCAACACACTCAGTCGGTATGCACCATCCGCCAGTGTGGCTAGTGGTATCTGCTGCCAAACGGGTGGGGGTGCTACTCGTACACCACCCGAAGGTGCCAGCATAGTAAGAGGGCCCTGCACCGGAGCCTTGTCGCTCGGTGGGCTGTCAGTGCATAGAACCGTTGGAACCCTAGCTGGAATTATGTGTGGATGCATCCTGAATAGTAACATGTGTGCCATGTTTAATAAGTTATACCTGGTGAGATGACTCAAACAGTTCACAAAGAAGACTCTTGAAAACACACACACAATAAGTGTTTTCATGCACTGTGTCAGAAATCATAAGTCAGGGTCCTGGTGTATGGATACGTCGACCGCCGCACCAACACTGGACTCCCTAAAGTGAAATCCACACTCACTACACTTGACACTATTTTTATTGAAATTAAAGATAAGAGTCCAAGTTTTTATGTAGAACTCACTCATTTGATACCAATTTGTCACGACCCATCCCTCGAGGCCCATGTCGTGACTACCCCAAACCCGCCTTCCATAGGCCAGTGGATGGCGACTAGAACCGAAGATGAAAGTCCCAAAAACTGGTAAGGAATTGCCGTTATAACCAAAAAACACACACAACATTGTAGAGCAGGAAGCAAAACAATAATTAAAACTGTATAACAAAAGAGTGATGAAAAGTAAAAGGGGCCGGAAATACAAGCACAAATGTAAAGTACAAGAATTGGAAAAATGGAAAACATCTCATAGATCGTCCACCAGGAAATCCTACCTAAAAGGTAGGTACAGATAGCCTCAATATCACTCTGTGTTCGTCCATCTCCTCCGTGTTCCATCATGCTATGTGGTCCACCTCTGGGTACCGTCATGTCCCGGTACCCTCAGCCTCAGTCAGTGTTGTCTATCGTCTGCCTCCAACACAATGAGGTGAGGGAATAACCTGTGAAGGGGTGAGTATAACGATACTCACTATGGACCTCGAGACCCTCAAGGTCTCACAAAATCCAACAAGGATAAACCCCAAAGTATGAAATCAACAAATAACCTTACTTAGGTATATGCCGATACATCTACCTAAGTTATCAAGTTATCCATCTCAATCATGAGGAAAACACAACAGTACGGACTCAGCTCACACAGGTACACAAATCATGTAGAGAGATAGGGATGATTAGATATATCCACTTAATAATCGTTTCTGTCGATCCCACGTAGGATCCAGGAACAATATTCAGAATTGTCGAACCCATACAGGATCCAGGAATAGTAGTCAGAGCTCTCGAACCCACACAGGATTCAGGAACATTAGTCAGAACTGTCAAACCCACATAGGATCCAGGAACATTAGTCAGAGGTGTCGAACCCACATAGGATCTAGGAATAGTAGTCAAAGCTGTTGAATGCACACAGGATCCAGGAACAGTAGTCAGAACTGTCAAACCCACATAGGAACCAGGAACAGTAGCCAGAGCTATCGAACCCACACAGGATCCAGGAAGAGTAGTCAGAGGTGTTGAACCCACACAGGATCCACGAGCAGTATTCAGAACTGTCGAACCCACACAGGATCCAGGAACAGTAATCAGAGATATCGAACCCACATAAGATCCAGGAACAGTAGTCAGAGCTGTCGAACCTATATAGGATCTAGGAATAGAAGTCATAGAGCAGCTAGCCACAAGGTTCTGCACAAAGCTTGATTGATTCCGGGAGGGTCTTCCTCTGAAGCCAAGTGTCTATATATCAACTTCCACAAAGTCCCATTTTGATGTATCCAAATGATCCGTCTTTACTAAAGAAAACTCAAATGATATACGGCGCGTCAATCGGACGCCCTGTCTGTGAGTTATTAACCTTTTAGTCTCCAGGGCCTGGTTGGATTCGTGCTCAATCCAACCTGACCATATCTCATCTATACCCAAAACTCTATTTGGGTATACATAAATGTACCATCATTCTCCAAGAATTCTAGTTTTGTTGAAGGTTCATCAAACGGATGTCCGGTGCCAAAGATATGGCTGAAGGAGAATAAATGGGTTGAAGTGAGCCCGGTTCCAGTCCGAATCGGTCGGACGAACCCGGACTGACCCCGTATGGGTCAACCCAATCTTGGTCATCCCATATTGACCTGTTGGGTCTGGCACAACCTGTAGGTTTTGACCCAACAGGTCGTGAAGGCCGCGGGTAGCACGAGGTTGCGGACCGGTCGCGAGGGCGCAGACCGGCCGCACGTCTATGTAAAGGTGGTTCGGCCTGGAGGTGCTGCGAGGGGCATGGAAGGCCGGTTCCTCCAGGCGCACGTGGGGCGCGGATCGGCCAGGCGTGCGTGGAGCGCGGCTCGGGCGGCTCAGCCCCTGATGCCAGCGGGCGGTCGGGGGGCCGGTGGGCGGCCGGGAGGACGGTCAGTGCACGGGAGGCCGGTGACGGCCGGGGTCCGGGTGTCCGGCGGGCGGCCGGGTGTCCGGTGGGCGGACGGGTGGCTGGAGGGGGCATGGGTGGCCAGCGGCGGCCGGCCGCTGGGAGGCCGGCGGGCTGCTGGGAGGCCTGCGGGTGTACGGGAGGCGGGCGACGACCGAGAGCTGGGAGGTCGGTGGGTGCACGGGAGGCCGGCCAGTACACGGGTAGCCAGAGGGCAGGAGGGAGGTCCGCGGGCATACGGGTGGTCGGCAGAGGCTGGGATCTAGTTTGGCCAAAGCACCGCGAGGGCGGCGTGGGTTGCGTAGTCCATGGGTAGCGCGGTCGTTGCCTATCGCCTCCGCCGCCTCTTTGTTTCATCTCCATGCCGAAGAACGTCACAAAGAGGTTTGTGGAAGGAGTTGGGTTATGTTTGTTTGGCCTTCACCCTCCACATTTAGGATGATAGTTATCAGTCCATCAAGAAAATAGAACGATGAACTTCAAATTCTATAGCCTCTACAACGATTATTTTCTTATCCGCAAAATAAAAAAAATGAAAGAATTTACATGATAATAAACCCCCTACATTTGTTCGATGTTTGTCGATGTTGGCATGGGAAGAAGACGAATCTTTGGGAAAATACGGACATCGGTATCGTTGGCATTTTCCTCGATCGTTAGTTTGTGCGCCGGCTCATCGTAGTCGAAGACATCCTACGTCGGAGTTGGTTCTGTGGAAGGAAGTCTAAGTCGCTCCTCGCCGGAGTTCTTTATTGGAAGAATGCATTCTTCGTGGAGGAATCATAATCCTCCAAGTGTTGGGAATCGCATCACTTTACCAGTGGTTCGTTGCTTGGTAAAGCCATCCCAAAACCTCCTCCCAAGCTTCTAATATATAGAAGAGGGAGTATGGTCGTTAACGATCATTGGAATTTATGACGATTCATTTATTAGGAACCTTCCTAAATTACAAAGACACAATTATTTTAATTTAAAATGAGAACGCTAATTAAATTATGTTGGCCCAATTTAAGAGGTGTGTTGGCTATAATTATTGGGAGGATACCAAGAGGCTCCCCCCACATTTAATAGGGACTTGAGAGGTTTCTACCAATTAATTGGAGGTTTCAAGGAGGTTTAAAAACTCGGGTGGTCCCCACCACCATAACCTCTCATGGGAGGTTACGGTGTGGTGGTCCCCACTTACAACTTCCACATGGAGGTTTAGTTCCGGTGGACCCAACCTGAAATATCTACATGGAATTTCAAAATAAATCAAAGTGAAGATCATTTTATTTTATTATTTTCCAGGAAAAACCCAAAAACTAACTTTTATTCTCAACCCAATGGCATCAATGTGAGAGTATCCTTAAGCGAATACCAGCACCGTGAGTTCAACAGTGACCTTAAATTTCAATTCTGAGCACCGGTTCAAAAGTTACAAAACACTGCTTGCGTGTTTACTGAACCTACCCGAAACAATTTCGGAAAATTATTATCAGTCAACCTCGACCTGCGCCGGTTGAGGTTAGCCTCTGCCTCGGTGAAACACGCCCCAACTAACCCAACGGTACTCTCGTATTTTCAATCTGAGTTACCATTTAGATGTTATTAATTTTACAATAAAATAATTTCACTTAATTAATTTATTTGCGACCAAAAACTAACTTTCATTGGTGGCACATGCCGGCCAAAGTTAGTATCTTCTCAAAGAAATAATACCCTCACGAGTTCAGTGGTGGTCTCAGATTTTTAATTTGAGTTACCGTTTGTGAGTTATAATCATTTGAAAAATAAATTAATTTATTTAATTATTTTATTTACGATTACGCCATTTTTGTGTTTTTTCAAAAGGGGACAACGCCGACTAATCATAAGTCGTGCGTAGGGTAAACCAGCCATATTGAGCACAACGGCGCCCTCAGATTTCTGATCCGAGAAACTGTTTAATACTTATTTAACTTTTTTTTAGGAAAACTGCTTACGCATATTAACTTAAGCGTAAAAAAACTTCGATGGATCATTTCAGGCACTTCGGGCCTCGGAATCGCACGCTGTCTGATTTCATGGACTCGTAAAATTCCCATATATTTAAAAACAATTACATGATAATTCCGGGTTTTTACACTTACATTGAAAACATTTTTTCAAAATTTATACTTCAAATAAATTATTATATGTTTTACCAACATTGATAATTGTTTCTCACATTTGGATTTTTGGTTTTAGTCAATGGATATAAGACAATGGTGTCATGATAATGTTGAAAATAACGGAAAAGGTGGTTTCAATGAGAAAACAAATATGATTTGATAAGCATGAATAATATTTTATTTAATCCCAATCTATTTTCCTGAAATATGATTTACAACATATACCTTATCTAACATCAATAATCACCAAATAAATATGGATTGAGTTTTTTAAGAACTCAACTAGTGGGAACCATGGTAAAAAGAACTCTCAATTTACATAATGAAAGGAATATGGAAGGGGATACCCATGAATGTATCTCAATGGAATGGGGAATTGATTTATGTCATTAAAATAAGTCCATAAAGAAAATTATTTTGAAAAAATATATATGTATGATTGAAGGATGTAAATATAATCCTATGGATATATTTATAGTTTGTTTATTTAGATTTCAGGAACCTATGCACTACCCATGTAAATGAACTCTTCTAAATGGTAACCCATACACAATGTATGTACCTAAGTGGAATTAAAATGGATGAAGTAAATATGTGTTTTGAATTTAGAAATAAATTGATAAAGCGTTTTACCTATAACATTTTTCCTCCAAGAATCATGAAACACGTATATATTCTAATAAATTTTAGAATCAATTTTGTATTCATTAACAGAAGATTTATGGATGCAATCATTATTTTTGGGTTTAAAATTGAATACCTTTTCAAATCCATAAAACCTTATTCTTAGGGATCTACCAAGACTAAGTAAATGTTATAGATATTTATGGAATGGATATGTTTTATTGGAAAAGTTATTTAAGGAATAATTACTTTACATTTAATAGAAATAAATTTAATGGTATTGATATCCTTTAGGGCTAATATGATCATCAATGACAAATTAATAATGGTCAAATAATATTATTATACTTTGATGAAAAATATTGTGTTGAAAAAATTTATAGAAATGTTATTTTCCTGATTACTTATATTTCAATGATGTTCAAATTATTTATTTTGGGTTTTTTATTAAAATTATATTAATAGAGTTTTAAAAAAATGACAATAATCAGGGTGGGTGAAAACCCATGAAGTTTAGAAAAGAAGTGGGCCTTGAACACATTACTGGGTGATGATAAGGGTTTCATATCTACCAATGGACTACACAATGTCTGGGTTAATTGTTATTGTTTTTAGTTACTGAATTTGAGGAATAAACATTAATAATGAACCTGTAGTATTAATTTTTTTCTTAAGAGATTAATGAATAAATAATATTGGTTTTTTAAAATTTCTAATGATAAACAACATATTTATCTCCTGTTAATTTATCTATTTAATGTTAATTTCAGTGCTTGAGGTATAAAATAAATTCATATTTGGATATTTATTTATTAGAATAAGCTATGAATTGGAAGTTAATCAAAGCACAATGAAATGTTGAAATTGTTAATTTAAAAAACTATCAACTAATTATATTTACTTATAATTTTATAAAGTATAATAATTCCTTTACCTTAGAAAAATAATCTTGAAATAAAATGTTAACTCATTACCATCATTTAAGATAATATCAATCCACTTTTCATTCCTATTAGATTTTTGTTTTTGATCCCCTTTACATTACATTGATTATTCACCTATTTTTGATCAATTACATCAATCACTCTCTATAAATATTTATTATTTTCCACTATTTCTATATATTCACTTTCCACTGATTTTTCGTCTACTTGGAATCATATTCTTGTGTGATTCAATATGACCTTTGTACTTCATATTATCTCATATTAAGATTATTTTTTACCAAACCATCTCATGATGTTGGATTTAAATGAATGAATTTTCAAATATCAATTTTTTTCCCATGATCTTGTTTAAATTTTGAGGATGAAATTTGTTTTATGGTGGGGAGAATGTAACACACTAAATTTTTAAATATTAACATCATATTTAATAGTAGGTATAACACGCAACACCATGTGTAGAATGGAATATAAAATCCCAAAACATTAAAATATATTTACTAATTTAAATAAATTAAATATATTCTATAACATAAATTTCATGAATTTTTTAATCTGTCTTGTGTTACAAGAATCATTGATTTTATCTTTCATTACACGTAATAACCAATTCCTTCCGTATCTTGTTTTATATGCAAGACCGAGTTTTAATAAACAATAATATATTATCATTATTATTATTCAAAATGATAGTTGTCACTTCTATATTAGAATTGAATTTATGAAAAATATTGAATATCATAGAAAAAATATATGGTTGAATTCATAGTCCTACCAATTAATTATAAATTAAATAAATTACAATTGAATATTAAATAAATATTTTTGTAAAAGAATATATTATTATGCACCAAAGGAATTTTATCATAATATATTAAACTGAATACTATTATTGAATTATATAAATTAAATATATTTATTATATACTAAACAAATTGACATTCAGCCATCATATTTGATAGGCATAAGATAAGAATAAATCAAATTTCCACATAAAAAGTTTTATTTTTATAAAAGAAAATTTTTCCGACATTTAATGGCGCACTTGTTTTAAAAATACATTTTAACACTTTTATAAATTTAATTGGAAAAAATAAAATTATTTTTTAAAATAGTAACTTCAAAATTATCTTAGGGAGAATTTTAGACATTTTTTGGTGAAGTTTCTTTTTTTATGAATATTGTAAAATAATAAATTTTAATTTAAAGATTTTGTTTCATATATGTATATATAATAGTAAATTATATTTTTAATTGGTTATAAAGTAAACATAAATCTTTAAAAGACTATTAATCAAATTTAGTTCATTTTAAACAATTTAATAATGTAATTTTATATAAAATCATTGTAAACTTGTGAACAGTTTCACTTTAAAACCCCGCTTTCTTGTCCCGTCTACATAATTAATATTCAATTAATTTATTCCACTTATGTGATTTTAAATTTGAAAAAATGGATTCACAATTTTTAGTAATAATAACATAATATTTATGATAGTTCCATCATAAATTGTGACCAAATTTATTCATGAAATCGGTCAAAAATAATCATAGTTATTAAGAGCAAATAGAGTTTACAAATTGACTATCCTTTATACTTAAGGGATCATATGACATAAAAACTTGTTCGACACCAATTTTATAGAATTATGAAAAACATATACCTTCAAGGATGTATTTTGGTGTATTATTTTATGCACATTACATGAAAAAATGTGGGTGTGATTCACTCTATCTAACATTTACTTGTTTTCCACTCACCCCACTTATAAATGGACTCCCCCTCTCTTCCTCCCTTCACACCAATCAAGCTATTTAGATAAAAAATCTCTAACAAAATAACTTATACACTTCCATTTACTCATACAATAAACCTTTTATTAGGAATAAAACCAACATAGTAAGTAAATAATGCAATTCTAAAGAGGATACCCGAACAAGGGGTAATGTTTTTCTTAAATTGTTTTTATTATTGCCTTATACACAGAACTAAATTCATATTTTATCATTATTAAATAATATATTAGATATTTTAAATATGTTTATATTTTTTATGTAAATATTAATACCTAAAATCACACACACAACTATCAAATGGGTTATGAAATAATCATTCATGTGTATGATAGACTATCGCCTCACGAACCGATGTCGTTAATTTTCTGATTAACACATTTAAATGCTGTGAATAATAATGTAAATAGAGTTTATATATAGTATATATGATATATATTATGTATTTAGTTTATATATAACACATACCTTCATTCTTTACTTTTTTTGGGAATAGAATAACATCGCTTGTTTGTACGACTGCCTATATCCTTAGGAAACAGTGTGATTCATTCATTATTTACATAAAATTTATTAAGTATGTGTTTAATAAAAATATTTTATTTGTATATTATAAATTTTTTTTATAATGATAATATATATTTATATGTTATTTACTAGTCATTCAGTGTGGTAAGAAAATGGAAAGAATGTCCATGCGTATGTACGACCTAACCTCTCCATGGCCAATGTTTTACATTTATTGTAAAAAAAATTATGGATTAATATAAATGAATATATAAGTAAAATTTATGATTTTGAAATCATGGTATAAATTTTTTTCATTATTAAATCATGATGAGTGTGAGAAGAACAAAAAACAACAAGTTAAAACATACGCGAAAAAACAAGGAAATTATCACCTGAATCAATGAAAATAATGAAATACTACTAAACAATGAGTGATAAGATGATATAAAAGAATAATATATGGTATTATAAATATTAATATATTATTTTTTCTATGATAATAACAAGTTTAAAACCACTATACAGGAGGTTAAATGAGGTACTACCAAATAGAATGAGTGCGGTATGCGATTTTCTTCTCATTTCATTTTGTTGGGGTATATTATAATTTTATACAAATAATTATGTTTATAAAGAGTATATAATTCCCCTTAACATGTAATATAATTAATAATTACTTCTTCATGGTATGTTATTTTTAGTTCAATTTATTTTTCTAGGGGTATTTGAACTAAAATTTACCAAGTGGTAAAGAATTTCACAACTATATTCCTTTTCATTGGGTTATATTATATCCTCATTTTCATTTGTATTATAACATTATCTGATTAATGAATTTTGAATATATATTGATTTTTTTCACTTCTTTTATACGTAATTAAAATTTATATACATAATTTATTCATTCGTTGATTCTTACGTCAACATTGTGCTCTTTGCAAGGGTTTACTTCACAATATCATTTTATTCGAGATAATTTAAACTTGAATTTATATTTAATGAAATTATTTGGTCATTTCTTAATGAAAATTTCAATTTTATTGTCTTACATTCATTATTATTTTCTAGTAATTGTGCCATTTTTTTACTCTTTTATACTCAAAATTTATTATAAATCCTTTTGTAGAAACCCTATTATATTTCTCTTTTCAGTTGAAAATTGGTTTTTTCTCAAAACCATGTTTATCTAAAAATCTTTTCAAAAAATAATTCCACCTTATCCAAATTATTTATTAAATAAATTTTTACTCATTATTTCATTTAAACATTTATTTAAAGGAATCTTTTTATCACTTTCTAGACAATGCTCTTTTCTAACCTTTTTATAATGAGAAAGGAATATTAGTTTACCTTGTACGACATGTACAGAATTACATGATTTCATTTAATTGAATGTTTAGTTGAAATTTCAAGAATATATTTTTAAATATTTTAAATGAAAATTTCAAATAAAATTATTTACAATGTGCTTTCAAAATGAAAAGAATATATTACTCCAGAGTGTTTTAAAAGATATTTTTATTTTCTCAATTACATAATCCCTTATTATTACTCTTATGAGTATACAATATATTGATACAATATTTATCCATCCTATAGAGTGATTAATATTATTTTGACCAATAATACTATTGAAAATCACATCATTGAAAAAATTTGGTAGTCATTAACTTCACCTTGATTTATTCACATTCTAGTTACTATTGAACATTAAATTTCCCCCAAATATCCATATTATTTATCATGGATGTGACTTTTTACTAAACCATATACCTTTTTATGATAATTTTTTTACTTTGATAGTAATTTTATTATCTGGGAAAATACTGATAAATATTAGTACTTTACTCGATACAGATATTTGATAAGGCACATTGTTTATCAATTAAATCAATTATTTTATATATTTGGAATGATTTTGAAAGGTAATACAAGGGTTGTGGACCATTCAATGTAATCCACTTGATGAATAGGTAATCACATGGGATGAATAATATATCTATAATCTACTGATGGGTTTTCACCGAGTATGCTTTAAACTATCTTATGAAAGGTCTTGAAGGTAAATTTTCCATGTGCCTGCCAAACATGGAATCCAATAATTACGAATTGTATTCATTTTGATTCTATTATTTTTATCCATGATATTATCAGTATTAAAAAATATATGGATTCATTTCCTTATCATTTTATGGATTAAATTGAATAGTTTTTAGTTATTTACCTTCTATATTGATTATTCCATATCTAGTTATGATTGTGATGTTATTGATTATATGAAATGATTTTTAGTTATTTACCCTTACATATTGATTATTCCTTATTTATCCATGTAGTAAAGTTATTTAAATGTAATGTATGCTTAGTTATTTACCTTTATATATTTATTATTCTTATTGATTCAAAATATCTTCTACTATACTTAAGCCTTATTGGATATTTGAGCTTTCCCTTATTTTGTTTCCTTTCTCTAGGAATCCACTAAGTTTTATAGAACTGATATTCATGGATTATCTATATGGAATAAAGTTATTTTCAAAAAATTAAAGTTTAAATTTTTATATTCCAAATCTAATGTAAGTCTCATGTATTTTTCTAGTCTACCAAGACTACTAAACTGACCAGTCCTTTCAAATTTGTTTCGTTGTATCTTATGCCAATGAAATGGTAACAGCACAAAATCGAAGCTTACTGGTGTCGGGTCACTAAATTTTTCATATCTAGTAGGATGTTTTTTTGAAATGTATAATTCCATGTAGATACTATAAGGATCAGTATTTATGTAATCCTGCCTTTTTATTACATAACTTTTCATTACATTTGACAAATATAGGCTCTTTAATGCCTAGTGTCTTTGAAATCAGGAACAAAATACATAAAATGACCTAAACAATTATTATAATACACATATAAGGCTTTATAATAACTTAATATTAATTAAAAATGATTAATCTCATAACCTAGAGACATACATCAAAGGAAAGGGTGAGCAGAAGGCCCAGTAAGGAAAACAAGGGAATCAGTTTACTTGTGATATCAATAAGAACTTGATGAACACCAAAAGACAAGAGAAATATAAAAGGAGGCATATCATAAAAAAATAACATGAATCCAAACATGAATATTTGGATACAACATTTCATTTATAAATTCATGAACATATCACCTAGGTTCATTCCCAAGGTGTCTTAAAAATTACCATGGTCATTCACTAAGGAATCGTGAAACTTTGAATCTCTGGAGATTAATTATTTACCCAATGCATTGAAGCTATGTCAGATTTAACAATTAATATATCTTTATATTCATGTGATACACATATATAATAATCAAATATTTCATAAATAACCCAAATAGAATCAATGAAATGGGTTTGATGTCAAAATTGTAACGTTTAAAAACTACTTAAGAGTAAGATCATTATGTCATTTATAACCCATGGAAAGGGAGTGAGGGTTATATTTATTTCAATTATAGAATAAAATAGATCAAAATTATGTATTTATGAATAACATAGAAAATGAAAATAGATTTTTTCATCCGCATAAATAATACAAGAGAATTTCTTGAGAAAAAGAGAGAGATTTTGAGACGAAACTTCTCCAGCATAAGGGCTACATAACATCATTTTAGAAACCCTTAAAAAGAGAGGGTACAAGGTTAAATCAATAATAAATAATTCATAATACATTATTATTACATAATAATATCATGGTATGGATATTTTCATGACATACCACATGAAAATGATAGATGAACAAAAAGAGAAGATACTATTTCTTTTACGAAAAATTCGCCAGCCTAACGGAGTCACTTAAAAATTTAGAAAATAAATTGATGAGACCAGAAATGGTCTATTATCATTTTGAAATTAAATATAAATTAATAATAATATATATGAATATACCCCCACATAAAATATGGAAACTATAAGACATAACATAAAGGAAATAATGACTAAAAAGGGGAGGGTGAATGGTTCCCTTACCTTGATGAGTATCTTCAAAATCATGAAGGATGGGACCTTAGGGGATTTGATGTCACATTAGAAGGACTAATTGGGAGGTGAAAAGAACATATCTTCGTTGAAGAGGATTTTGGAATGAAACTAATGAGGGAATGTCTTGGTATTTATAGGAGAAGTGAGGGAATATATAATTTATTTCCAAGGGACACCACATCAGTGGTATTTGAAAAACCATGGGCTTGACCATGGTATTTACCCATGGTAGTGGCCACATGGGACACCTCATATCATATATTACTATTCAAAAGTATACAATATTGATTAAATCATGATTACATAATCAATGAAGTCATTAAATACATGAAACTCAAAACTGTATTTTTACTATTCATAGAAAAATCAACTGTTTCAAAAAAATCCCAAAAAATTACAATAACCTAATATCTATGCTATGAATTAAATAATGAACTCCATTTTTTGAAAATATTTTTTTAAAAATATTTTTAATTTAAATTTTAAATAAAATCATTATTTCTTCAAAAAAACAACTCTAAAACTATAATTTATTTTGTGAAACCTTGAAAAAGTAATCAAGGTCCCATAAAATTATCATATAACCATAAGAGAATAAAGTAACAATTTATGATTATATTTTCTAAATATAAAGTTTTATTTTAAATTATAAAATTAATTATAAAATTGTAAATAAAATATTTATGACCTTCAAAAATAACAAAATTAATACTATGATTATTCTTTTCACTTTTAAGATGTCTAAATTGAATTTATACATTCATGGGTGATGTTTCTATTTTTTGCTGATTTACTATTTATTAATATTCATAAGGGCATGTTTCTATTCAAACATTACATTTCACAATAAAAAACATGTTCAACTTATTATACTCTAAATTTCTTACACATCACAACTATAGAAGACCTATTTTGGAAAATAATTTCACATTATTAATTATTTAAAGTTTACATGAATATTTTAAAATACCCTTTTTCTAAATTTCATTAATAATATTCATCCTATATTTATCTAGACATTTGAAAATCAAAAAATTTAGCATAATAAGGAATAAAAATTTTATTTATACCCAGGGATTACAAAAATTATCTAAGGCCTCGTTACATAGACCCTTATATCACCTATATAGGACATAAGTGTAAAGTGTGCTATGGTGATAGAATCTTGGGGTAGATCAGACAACATTGGCTGAGTGGTGATTTAAATCAGCCCGAACTTCTCCCTTAGGTGATTCTGTTCGAGCTTCACATGTTGAATCTCAGCTTGGGCTTGGTCCAGAGTAAAGCCTAGAGATGTTACCTCCTTCCCAAGCTCTGACTGATGGGCTTCGTATGACCCCAGAATATTAGATGAGGCCATAGACTCTACATTAAATATTAACCAAGATCACTTGTATTTATAAACAATAATTGTAACATAAAGATTTTAGTTTCCAACAGTCATATTGACCAACGATCATATAACAGTCAAAATCCAATGGTCTCCTTAAATAATACTCACTTCATTAATTAAAGGATATAGTTTTGTGGAGTCTAAAATTAAATAACCAACAAATTAGGAAAAAATATTATTCAAAATTTTGGGTCATTACATTCTTACCCGCTTAAGAAATTTTGTCCCTGAAATTTTAACTCATACCCTTAGAAGAGAATAGGTGCGGGTACATCTACCTCATAGACTTATCTGGTTCCCACATGGATTATTTGCATTTTTGGTTCCTCTATAACACCTAAAGAAGGTGGGTAGTATTTTTTGCATAGAACCTTGTCTCTACGATCCATGATCTCCACCGGCTGCTCCTCATAAGAGAGGTCATGTTCTAGTTTTACCCCCTCTGGATTTAAGACGTGTGAAGGGTCAATTATGTACTTCCTCAAGCGGGATATATAGAAGACATCATGAACTTGTGCTCAATTTGGAGGAAGTGAAATATGATACGTCATTGCTCCTACACAATCAAGGATTTCATAAGGTCCAATGTACCTAGGGTTGAGCTTCCCTTTTTTTACCAATCCCCATGACTCTCTTACAAAGTGAAATTCAATGAATGAGTTTGTCACCATCTGCAAACTCCATGTCCCTTCGACTGTTTTCAACATAGATCTTCTGCCGACTCTGAGAAGCCTTAATGTGTTGTTGGATGGCATGGATTTTTTCTGTCATCTCTTACACAAGATCAGGTCTAAGAAGCTTTCCCTCGCCACATTCATTCCAACAAGTAGGATTTCTACACCGCTTACCATAAATAGAATCATAGGGTTACATTTGAATACTCAAGTGGAATCTATTATAGTAAGAGAATTCAACTAAATGGAGATGTTGATCTTATCCACCTTTAAATTCCATTGAGCATGTTCTCAGCATATCCTCGATTTTCTAAATAGTACTTTCAGATTGGACATCATTTTGGGGTGAAAGGTCATACTAAAATTCAATTTTGTGCTCATAGAATGTTGATGACTTCTCTAGAATTTTTATGTGAACCTTAGATCATGATCAGATATAATATAAAGTGGAACTCCTTGTAGCCTAACCACTTCCTTCACATAAATCATGGCAATTTGATCAAGAGAAAAATCATCCTAAATGGAGATAAAATGGGCAGTCTTGGTGAGACTGTCCATAATAACCCATGTCCTATTTTTTCCTTTGGTTTTTCTCGGGAGACCAGTGATGAAGTCCATAGTGATATTGTCACACTTCCATGATGGTATGGGTAGTTGTTACAATACTCCTTTAGGAAGATGTCACTATTCCTTCACTTGCTGACATACTAGATACCTTAAAGTGTAGTCAGCAATCTCCCTTTTCATATTATCCCACCAATAATGATCATGAAGGTCCCTATACATTTTTTCGATCCTAGGGTGTATAGAGAAAGTAGAGTTATGAGCTTCATCCATCATACCATTCTTTATTTCTTGAATAGATGGAACACACAGCCTTGTAAAATATTTCAGTACACATTCTTGATCAATTTGAACTCAAGAAACTTCACATACTTGTTTCCTCTGGAATTGGGGATGACCTCATTGATTTAATATTCAAACATTCCAAGCAGTTTTTAACGGGATTGTTCATAGAACCGGAAACATCCAATGATTCTATATCCATTTGGACCTACTTTCCAAATGTAGGTGTTCATTAGTTATAGACCGATGAGACTTAATAATTTGCATTGGTCGAGAGGATGGGAGGTCGGACTCATCACACCTTTTTGAGGGGAATTATTGTCTACTCCAGGACACTCTCTATAGATTTACGTTATGTTCATGAATCCTTCTTAAATTACCAAGTAAAAAATGAGATTTCCTTTAGATCTGACAATAAATGATTTGATATGTAGGAAATTTAGAGAATATTTTATATGTATTTTAGGTTCTTCATCGATAGAGAATCATCTGTATTAGTTAGAGATTCTTAGTAAATGGTATCCTTCAATACATAAAAGTGTCTTGGTCATTTATGATGACCAAACTGGTTTTAAAGCCACTCAGTGGGGCACTTTATGTTTATTGTCATTAAGAAGACATGAATTATTTTAGAGTTGGGATCGTACCTACATATGGTCTACCTACGTATCATTTGTTTAGAAAAGGAATCATAACCCACGTAGTTTGAGTAAGAGAGTATGATG
Organism: Viscum album; assembly: GCA_963277665.1. Classification (NCBI taxonomy): domain Eukaryota; kingdom Viridiplantae; phylum Streptophyta; class Magnoliopsida; order Santalales; family Viscaceae; genus Viscum; species Viscum album. Next base: position 1,773,063,490 of record OY728123.1, read on the forward strand.
TTATGCATGATTGGTGTCTCAAAGAAAGATGTCAGAAATATTTTTACACTCTAAGCTCACATGAGTCATGATCGGTGTGAGAAAGAAGAGGTATATGGTAAAACTAGACAATTGTGCCATTAAAAATGCAATTATAAAAAATGATGTGGGACTTATATATGTATGACTTCCCAGATAGATGATGATTGGAATTTACTTCAGGGAAGAAACCCAGGAACATGGTCCATAAAGTTATATGTGCTTTATGGAGATTTGGATACTCTAACTTGGGGATTACTCCTAGGAAAGATGCCCAAATTAGGAGGGGACTTGTGATTGGGTTTTACTCCTGAGAAGGAAGACCAAATCTAAAGTAAATTAAGTCTTGTTAAGAGAAATTAAGACTAGGGCTTATTCTTAAAGAAGAGGCCCAGATTAAGGGATTTATTATTGGGGATTACTCCTGAAAAGGAAGCCCAGGTTATGGGAATTTGTATTTTGGGAACTTGGGGCTTACTCCTAAGTAGGATGACCATATTAAAAGAATTATGGTTGGGGCTTACTCATAAAAAGGGAGTCCGGGTTAAGGGAACTTGAAGACTGGGGCTTACTCTTGAAAAGGAGGCCCAGGGTAGGGGATTTGAGAAATATGACTTATTCATGAGAAGGAGGCCAAAGTTAAGGGGATTTATTATGGATGATTACTCCTGAAAAGGAGGCCCAGGTTAGGAAAATTAGGACTGGGGCTTTCTCCGGAAAAGGAGGCCCAGGTTAGGGAATCTCTCATCTTAAAAGGATGAGGATGAATGAATGAAGTCTCTCACCTTAGTTACATGAAGATATGTAAATCACTAAGTTTTGAGAGATGTTCCACAGAATTCCTTTTAGATAAGGAAGCCAAGGAAGGAACCATGCCATACAATGGCTTTGAAGATGGTCTTAAAGGCTGAATCTTGAATAGGAGAAGTGGATAGACATAAGAGATGTGAAATAGGCATGAGGGGCACCCAAAAAAGGTAGCGCGCAAGTCCTACGTGGGCATGCAAGTCCTGGTCGCACAAGTATACTTGCACAACACATGGGTACTTGCGCGATGGTCAACCCTTAGGGTAATACTTGGGTGAGACTTGGATCAGGCCATTAGTACTATCCCTATAGGCTTCCAGAAGAGTGGCGCGCAAGTTTTGTTGAAGGGGTTATGCGGCGCGCATGTGTGGCCATTTCCCTTAAGGGATGGCCACTTAGGCGCGCAAGTGTTAATGAGTTTCAACACATAGGCCTTACTCCCCCTCTTCAGATATTTCATTCTAGGTAATAAATTACCTTAGAAGTGTTCGGAAGCTTTGAGAAGAGACTAGGGCGCTGGGATCCCAAATCTGATTTTCTGGAATTTTTCGTCCCTGAAATGGGGGGCCTACCAGGGGTACTTATAGGCTGGTGAAGACCCCGGTCAAAATTCAAATAGGACGCGCAAGTCACCTGTGCGACCATTGGGCGGCGCACAAGTATACTTGTGTGACCTTGGTGGAACTTGCACGACCCAAGGGAATTTGAATCATTGTTCATGCCTTTGTCAATTTTTTATGTTTCTTAAAAGGATGAATCACTTTGGGTTCAAGGTATTTACCTTTTCAATTCGTTAGACTTTGTGATGGAATGGAGTGTCAACAATCCTTCATAGCCTCAAACTTCTTCAATAACCAATGATCTTCTTCCTGAGCTTTCTTAATCTTCTCTAGTAATGATGGTTGAGAAATAATTTGGTTTAGGTTTGATGATGTCCCCCCCTTATAATTCCCATGTCCATATTTACTAGTTCATTGATCAAAGGATATCTTTGAATCATTATCATAGAAAGAACAGCTGGGTATTTCATGCATAATGCATCAGTGACATTGTTTTCTCTTCCAGGATGATAATGAATTGAACAGTCATAGTCTTTGAGAAGTTCCAACCATATCCTCTATCTCATGTTCAATTCCTTTTGTGTGAAAATATACTTCAAATTTTTATGGTCTATGTATATATCACATTTCTCCCCATAATGATAGTGCCTCCATATCTTTAGAGCAAATACAACCGCAACCAGCACCAAATCATGTGTAGGATTGTTCTGCTGTTGATTATACAAACGTCGAGATGCATAAGCAATGACTTTTTCATTCTGAATGAGGGCTCACCCAATCCCTTTCAGAGATTCTTCACTAAAAATAATGAATCCTTCTCCACTTGATGGAAGAGTTAACAAAGGTGCAGTAACCAATCTCTTCTTTAGCTCATGGAAACATTCCTCACACTCCTTTTTCTAGATGAACTTGACCCCTTTTCAAGTTAACTTGGTTAATGTAATAGAAATTCATTAAAATATATTCACAAACCTCTAATAATATTCCGCTAAACAAAGTAAACTATGAATCATTGTTCTTTTTGTAGGTTGAGGCCACTCATTTATAACTTTTTTCTTTTTTCAGGTTCAACTATGATTCCTTCATTAGTAACTATATTCCCTAAGAAAGAAAAAAATTTGTAACCAGAATTCACATTTTCTGAAAATTCCAATAATACTTTCCTTGCTTAGAGTTTTCAAAATACCCCTTAGATGATTCTCAGGCTCCTCGTGACTTTTGGAATATATCATAATTTCATCAAAAAAACTACCACAAAGTTATCAAGGTAGTCCATAAATACTATATCCATCAAATCCATAAAAACAATATTTGTATTAGTCAGTCCAAAGGGCATAACAAAAAACACATAATGAGTATATCTTGGTTAGAGGGCTGTTTTTGGAATAAGTTATTTCTTCACCCTCAATTGTTGATAACCGTATCGAAGATCAATCTTAGGGAGGAAATGATCCCCAAAAAGTTGGTCAAATAAGTCATCAATTCTTGGAAGAGGGTATTTTTTCTTTTCTATGATCCCATTCATTTATTTATAATCAATAAATAGTCGCATTGATCGTACTTATTCTTCACAAAGATAAAAGGTTCTCCCTAAGGAGACACACTATGTCAGTTAAACCCATTCTCCAAAAGATCATGTAGTCGTTTCTTTAACTCCTCCATCTCCACATTCTCCATCCTATATGGGGTCTTGTATATCGGATGTGATCTAGGTACGAGTTCAATGGATAACATTACCTCTCTTTCTAGGGGAGGTCTGGGTAACTCCTTAAAAAATACGTCAATGAATTCTTTGACGATGGGGAAATTTTCTACCCCCAAACTCTTATTTTATTCTTCTTCTTCGCCAATCAAATCCATAAAAAAGGATATATAAGGTTCTTCTATAAAAAGATCAGGTTGAGTTATCTATCCTTGAAAGATAACTGTAGGTTTTCCATTCAAGACTACTGATATTTCCTTGATTCTACATTTTATCATCACATTATAATTTGAGAGCCAGTACATCCCTAGTATAATATTGAATTATAGAATGGGAATTACTACTAGATTTGTGATAAGATTATGATCACTAAAGTAAATACTAGAGTTTCTAAACACTGACAATTCATGGATAATCCCACCAAGAGTCTCTACTGATAACTATACTTTTAGAAAATCGGTGGTTGATTCTAAATTATATGACAAATTAGAGGAAATAAAAGAATAAGTAGAACCAGAATCAAACAAATTACTTTCTATATTTGAGAGAACAAAAATATTACCTACCACCACATCATTTGGTGCTTTAACTTCAGCCGTATTAATTTCAAAAGTATTATCTTGTTCCCTTGTTCATTATAGAGGTTGATGGTGATTCTCCTCCCCTTTCCTCAGATTTGGACAGTGATTGAAAAATTTCCCAATTTGTCCACACTTATATCATTGGACATTTGGTAGGGAATTCACCGTATTCCATTTTTTTAGTGTTGGGATGTTGCGGCTTCACCTCACTGTGGAAATTCTGTGCGATATGGACATCTCTTCTACACTTGTAGAATTTCCCACTCCTAAGTAGGTAGTTCCCAAAATTCTTCTTCCCACATTTATTACATGTGGGTCGTTGCACTTACTTTCCTCATCTTCCCATTTCAAAGATCCTCCATAATCTAGGCTCCATAGATTTTTTCATGTCATTGGATTTATGCGACCATTACATCTCACCAAACTCTAGTTTGACTTTCATCGCACTTAGCATGATCTCCTCATAGCTATCATAATCTTGGTTGGCTATATTCTTCTGCATATGAGGTCTCAGTCCACTAAAGAATCTATCAACCATACCATTTAGATCAATGAAAAAGATAGTGGTGTAATCTGAAATCCTTGTAAAGTTCATCTTTTATCTTCCCACAGACTCATTCTTCTTCTCCTTCATCTCAAGAAACTCCTTCTCCATTCTTTTTTTCATCGATCGAGGGAAATACTTGCTGAATATGATCCCTATGAACTCTTACCACTCCATAGATTCAACCTAAACTCTTGGACTTGTGTTTTTAATCAGTTCCCACTACTGATCAGCTTCTCCCTCTAAGCGATAGATAGCCACAGTGACCATATCTTTCTCTGAATAGCGGAGCATAGAATAGATCTTCTCTATAGAGATAATCAACTGTTCTGAAATAAATGGTTCAGTAGATCCTCTGAAGGTTGGTGTCCATTGATGAATAAAGGATTAAACATAAAGTTTTTCCCTTCATGGTGTGATCGGTCTCTGAGCTTGATTCAAATTATTTCTGATAACATGAGTTAGTTGGTTAATCATTCGCATGAAAGTTTCCATTCCGGCTTCCATCGGAGGGCAGTCAGCACGTAGTCCATTGTGGTCACTATTTTTATCATTCCTCCTATTTCCAAACATTTTATAAAATAATAGATCCTTTGTGATATGATTATATCATTTATGAATCTTTTAACTATAAAGGATTTCATTTCTTAAAACATCATGCTTTAAACAATTACATTTCTGTATAAATTCTTCAAACTGATTCATAAAAAGATTATGATTGACCAAACATATTACCAAGGAGTATCATAACCAAGAGTGTAGTAAGGCATGTTGTCTTGTACTAGGATACACTAGGTTGATCCCAAAACTCTTTGTCAGAGTTTTCACTCCCAGGTACATTTTTTCTAGAGCAGTCTCAACCTACTCGTATCCAGATAGAGATGTATTTTCTTGATAACCCACTAAATAAATAATCTCCAAAATACCCTCAAGTATTCCTATATTTAGAAATTTCTATAGGGTTATTACTAAAATTTTCATAGCCTAATTTCAATAAATAACTGAACTAAATTTTGATACCAAATATGACATCCCGCCTTTTTATTACATAACTTTTCATTACATTTTACAAAAAGAGGATCATTAAAGTCTAGTGTCTTCAAAATCAAGATCATAAAACAAGAAAACAATATAAAAAATTCTTCTAATATGATTTTAAGTCTTCATCATAAGTTCATATTAATTACAAATTCTTCCTCTCATAACTTGGAGACATAAATCAATGGAAAGGGTGAGCAGAAGGCCCAGTAAGTAAAACAAGGGAATCAGTTTACTTGTGATATCAAAAAGAAGTGGATAAAGACCACAAGACATGAGAAATGGAAAAAGAGGAATATAATAATAAAAATAACATGAATCAAAACAGGAATATGTGGTTACATCATTTAATTTAAATATTCATGAACATATCACAAAGGTTCATTCCCAAGGTGTCAAAAAAGTTACCAAGGTTATTCACCAATGTATTATGAAACTTCTCATCTCTAGAGATTAATTATTTACCCAATGCATTGAAGCTATATCAGGGAACACAATTAATATGTATCTATTTTCATGTGATCCTAATAGATCATAATCAAAAATATCATAAATAACCCAAATAGAATCAATGAAATGGGTTTCATGTCAAAACTGTGATTTTTAAAAAGTACTTTAAAATATGATCATTATGTCATTTATAACCCATGGAAAGGGAGTAAGGGTTATATGTATGTAAATTAAAGAATCAAAAACATTATTTTTATTTATTAATTAATACCCCTATAAATGAAAATATATTTGGGTATCCATGTAAATAATACAAGATAATTTCTTGAGAAAAAGAGAGATATTTTGAGACGAACATTCTGCAGCATAACGGCTACATAACATCATTTTAGAAAACATTAAAAAGAGAGAGTATCAAGGTAAACCACTCATAAATAATTCATAATAAATTATGGGTACATAATATGATCATGTTATGGATATTTTAATGACGTTACACATGAAAAGGAAACATGAAAGAAAATATAAGATGCTACTTCTTTTAAGAAAAATTCGACACTCTAACGACGTCGCTTGAAAATTCAGAATATAAATTGATGAGAGTGGAAAAAGTCTCTCATAATTTGGAAATTAAATGTAAAGTAATAAGAATATATAAGAACATACCCCCACATAAGAAGATGGAAACTATAAGACATTATATAAAGGAAATCATCACTAAAAAGAAGAGGGTGAAAAGTTCCCTTACCTTGAAGAGAATCCTCGAAAGCTCGAAGTTTTGGACATTGGGGGGCTTAAGGGAACCTTGGGTGGACTCCTTGGGGGAAGAAAAACCATAGCATCATTTTAGAGGATTTTGGAATGAAATTAATGAGGTAATGGCTTGTTATTTATAGGAAAAGAGAGGGAATATTTAATTAATTTCCAAGGGACACCTCATCGGTGGTATTTACAAAACCATGGGCTTGACTATGGTATTTACCCATGGTATTGGCCACTTGGGAAAAATTATAGCATATATTTCTATTCCAAAGTCGACCAAATTGATTAAATCGTGATTACATCATCAATGATGTCATTAAACACCTGAAACTCTTAACTTTATTTTTAATATTCATTGAAAATTCAATTGTTTCAGAAAAATCCCAAATATTTACCCTAAACTAATATCGATGCTCTAAATTCAAAAATAAAATCCATTTTATGAAAATAATATTATTATGTTTTTTTAATTTAATTTTTAAATAAAATCAGTATTTATTCAAAAATAACAACTCTAAATCTATAACTTATTCTGTAACACCTTGAAAAAGTTATCAAGGTCCCATAAAATTATCGTATAACCAAAAAACAATGAAGTAAAAATTTATGATTTAATTTTATGAAAATGCGATTTCATTTAAAATTATAAAATTAATTATAAAATTGTAAATAAAATATTTATGACCAAAAAAATAACAAAACTTATATTATGATCATTTTTTTCACTTTTAAGTTATCTAAATTGTATATATAAATTCATGGATGATGTTTCTATTTTTTTGGTGGATTTATTATTCTTTACTATTTATAAGGTTATGTTACTATTCATACATTACTATTAAAAAACCATTTGATCATATTAGACTCTAAATTTATTACTGATCACAACTGTAGAAGACCATTTTTGGAAAATAATTTCACATTATTAATTATATAATGTTTACATGAATATTTTAAAATACCAATTTTCCAAAATTCATCAATAATATTCATCCAATATTTATCCCTACATTTGAAAATCACAAATTTTACCATAATAAGAAATGAAAATTTTATTTATACCAAGGGATTACAAAAAGTATCTAAGGCCCTGTTAAATAGCCCCTTATAAAACCTGTATAGGACCTAAGTGTAAGGTGTGCTATGGTGATAGAATCTTGGGTAGCTCGGACAACATTTCTCGACTGGTGATTTCTATGAGCTTGAACTTCTCCCTTAGGCGATTCTGTTCATGCTTCGAATGTTGAAGCTCATCATGGGTTTGCTCTAGAGGAAATCCCATAGATTCTACCTCCTTACCAAGCTCAAACATAGGGGCTTCGTATGACCCAATTCTACTGGATGAGGTTATCGACTCTTTTTTCTGTATTAACGAAGATGACTTGTATTTATAAACAATAATTGTAACATAAAAAGATCAGTTTCCAATGGTAATATTGACCAATGGTGATATAAAAGTCGAAACCCAATGGTTTCATTTAATTATACTCTCTTCATTAATTAAAGGATATAGTTTTTTGGAGTACAAAATAAAATAACACACAAATTAGGAAATAAATATTATTCAAAAGTTTGGTTCGTTATAGTATTCCCTTGAGCTAATGGAATGTCAAATAGAGGTATATTTGAGACTAATATAATTTTAAATTGGGGTTATTGATGAACAATTTACTACTAACTTATTGAATGAATAGTGATGCCCTGTCTACCATTACTTTTTTAAGATAGGTGATTTCCCATTCACCATTCACTATAAGAAATTTACCTTTTCGATAGGTGATTTACGATGGGTAACATGCTTATTGTAAATAACTGCTAACAAGTTGTTTTTTGTAATGAATTTTTTCCTAATATTCCTTTCATTGTAGTTATTATTAACAGAAAGGATTCTTATCACGAATAGTTTTGGCAATATTTTGTGTTTAGTGGGGAGAGAGGTTATGTTTTATGGGATTTAAGCATACACCACAAATAATTATTTTGGGTGAAAACTTTTTTCAATGGAAATTTTAAACCCATAATACAAATGTACTTATGAAGACACTGGTAGAATGGATATTTCCATTACAAAGGATGTCTCCACATAATAGTATTTATGACAGAAATATATTATCTATTATAAAAAAGTGTCTTTTTATAGATCTATTCATGATGGAATCACAATTCTATTATGATTAATCTATTATACATTGCATTAATTGTGATAGAATGCATATTCCATAAAAATAATTTTTCAATAGGTCAGTTGTGATAGAATTTTTCTATTGTAATTTCATTTTCAGGTAAGCGTGAACATATTTATGGATGATACTTTTTTATAATAGATACATTATAAATTTCAAATACCCATTGTAAATAAAATATTCATTAAAAACAACTTCAAAAAAATATTTTTTAGAAAAATACTCCATCAAAAATTTGTTTTTACTAAATATTAAACTATAAATACAACACTCCAGTGTCCCTTTCAATATTTAGCATGATCAAATCATTCCAGTCTCATTTTTTGCCTCAATCTTCTCATTTAGTTATTTAATTTTTTTTATTTGTAATCCAAATTTCAGTTTCAAAATTTATTGATTATAAATCCACCCTTTGAGATTCAATCTTTTGATTGAAGGTTTCTAGGTTATACATATATTATTCATAATCTATTTTTATTTAAAATATCACTTTAAAGTAAATTTAATATTTAATATTTTTTGTTTTAAATTATTTTTTAAAATTATATAATTTTACTATTTATTTAATTTATTTAAGTTACATTATATCTAAATGTTACTTTATTAGTTTCCTTTTAAATTTTTTATTTAATTAATAATATTATTTTTATTAACTATACTATTGAAAGTGTAAAAATTATAATTAAAATAACTTTTAATATATTATCATAATTTAGTTTTATGATAATAAAATTGATCTAATGAAATTAAAAAATAAATTATTATATATTGGAAAAAAATAAGGAATATATTACTATAAAGTATTATAAAATTGAATAGATTATTATATATTGGAAAATAATAAATTTATTAGAATTAATAAAATAAATACTAAGAATATAAAATAATTAATATAATTTTGGTAAATAAATTAGTATAAATTAATATAAATGAATAAAATTTATTTAAAATTGTTAAAAATTAGTATAAAATACTAAATATATTAGTTTAAATTGTTATAAATTACTAAACATTGTTACATAATCAAATAAATTAATATAAATCATTATAAATTATTATAAATCATTTATAATTTATTGAAATTATTCTAAATTCGTTTAAATATACACCCACTTAGTTAATCAAGTTGGTCATGCCTCATTTCAAATTTTTTTTTGTCTACTAAAAGGCCTAAAGTGGATTCTAAACTATGTATAAAAACTTTCACTCCTAGTGTCCACATAGTGGGAATAATTTACATAATAATTTTTTAGTATTTTATATTGTAATGAAATTATTATTTATTATAAAAATATGGAACTAATAAATAGGCTTTATTTTTTATTACATGATCATTATTAGATTAATCATCAGAAAAATACAAATGGATTTGGAAAAAACATATTTCCCATTGAGGGTGTCAAATAATTTGTATCATTTGTATCTTTAAATTCTAAATTTGTTTTATAATGGATAATTATGTTTCTTTGTATGAAATGTAATCTAAAAAGATTGAAATGTTTGCTAATGCTGGGGTCCATATATCTGGTTTTGGTTTCCAAAATATATTATATTTTTTTCATCAACATGGTCAACAAAATTTAAAAGAAGACAAAAATTGTTTTGTTTGTTGATATATCTGGGTTTTATAATTTAGTACATGTGGTTATTGCACATTATTTATATAAAAAAGAAAAATTTAATGATAATTATAATCATGAATAGGATCCATATCAATATTTTAAGTTATTGAAATCTATTAGGGAGATCCCATATATGAGATGAAAGATAAGATAATTTGGATTGATTTCAAATTTTATGGATATTAAACTTGATTTTTTAATGTGAAATAGTTTTTTTTAAATTTTTTGGGTTATATTAATTTTACATGAGATAATTACATTTCCCATAAATTTATATGAAATTAATATGTTTTATTATAGTTTTATTCTTAGTTATCATAAGATCCAGTAATTTTTAAATGATTTAATCATATATTAGGATTAATATGTGTTATTAGTTACTTATATGACATGTGGGAAATCGAGGAACAAAAGAGTAAATTAATGAAAGTCTATACATGTTCCTATTAAATATTTGTGTTATTTTTTAATTACAGCATGCTTACAAAGGTTATTTATTCATAACAAAATATCTACATTAATGAAATGAAATAGATATAATATTGTTTTAGTGAAATATTAATTCATCCTTGTACTGGTGATTCATGAAAACATTATGATCAAATATTTCTATATTTATCGTTAGAACCACATAAAATACAGTTTGTTTTTTCTACTGAAGGTTTCTATCCATTTAGTGATTACGATATTAAATATTCTAGTTGGATTGTTTTCATAACTCTATATAACATTCATCCTTAGTTATTTATGAAGGAAACATATGTCTATTATGATTCATAATCTAGATATTTATGGTAGTAAATATTCTTATTGGCCTGAGTAATTTTCTAGATATATCAGTTAATAGTGTGATGGAATCCAGAGATATACATCGTTTACCTTATTCATAATAAGGGTTCCATTTTTCTATATCTATAATATATGAGAGATGTTTGTGGATTATCTCTAATTATATCACTAAAAATTATTAAGGTGAATTGACCAGAGAATCACATGTCATCGACATGACATATATTTGTTTTGTAAATTATCTCAACATAATAGAATTTTACTAAACTACCTTATTCCAATTTAATCCTAATAAATATTATATGTTAATGATATCTTAAATAATTATAAAATAATTAGTATTTTTAGATGACATGAAATATAAAAAACATGTCAACAATTTATTATATAATAATAATAATAATGCTATTATTAATTAAAGGTGACATGAAATATTTTAATATCCTTACATAAATAAATAAATAAATATTTAAATTATATTAAACAAATTACACAATCACCTTGCTTAAATAATAATTTTAGTTATTTTAGATGAACAATAATTATCTAAAGTCATTTATTAAATAAATATAAATTTATTTAAATGATATTAAAATATATTTATTGGATCATTAAATCAATCCATATCCTATCATGAAATTACTAATCCTTGAATAATAAATTTTTTATATCAGAAACTAAAATAAATATTATATTCACTATAACTTGTAAATAAATATTTATTTTAGTAATATGTATATTTTTTCACATGACATGAATGAAATATGTATGTTTTACAATATTCAATAAAAATACAAGTAAATAATTTTTATATTTGAAAACACATCAATAGAAAAATAAGAGATATAATGAATCTAAAATATTTCTTGATTTAATTTTTATGATCAACATAACATGAATAAATATTATTACACATATAGTGATTGTTGGCATTTTCATTTCAGGAAAAAGATCCTAATGAACGAATTACTCAAACACATAAAGGTAAACTCTTATAGAAAGGAAATGTAAACTTCTTTAAACCCATGCATATGAAGTTAGTTTATGTATGTAAAGATCATGCACAACTAGGTGCGTTTCTCAATCTTTACATGAATCACTTGCAAGAGTGACATACTATCTTCTCCCAAGGTCTAATTTGTTTTTTCAAATTGGACCCTTGGGATCCTAATTTTACCTTTTTAGATATACGGAGACATTACAAATATTTTCTTACCCAATAATCTTTTTCACGTCCTAAACATCGAATATGTATCTTATTCAAGTCCTAAATTGAATGGAATTAACAAAAATAGAGGGTATTTTTTGTTCTCTAGAGGCCTAAAACGCCATGAAACAATATAAGGAACCACATCCCCTATAATTTGATAACACTTGGGTGAAGTACCTTTTCCTAACCATATGTTTGTATATCAATCTTCCAAAATAATTCAAAGAGAGTTCTTTCAACTAGGTAAAATCTTCTTCCATGTCTAATCATTTGAATAATCACTTCATCTTAGCATTACTTGGGTGATGTCCTCATCCCTTCTCCCTAGCATCACATATGTGACTCTATAATCAATTTTCACCAATGTTATATCCAAAAAGTATTATATCTTACCCTATAATTATTTGGGTGAATTCCTCTTATATACCGTTATAATTCAAAACAATCCTTTTTTTCTTTTATATAAAATCATCATGAATATCCCAAATTCGAGGGTGTATCATTCTTTTATCTAAATTTTTTATTTGTACCTTCAATTATCAAGGCCTCCTCCAAATCAACTGAATGTAGAAAATGAGGCTACAAACCTAGTGTCTTTGCACTCCCCTATCCCTCTCCTCTCCCTCATGCCCTTTACCTCATCTCATTATCTGTTCTAGGGTTCTTGCTAAAACATTCTCCACTCATGGGGTATTCTATCAGTTCAGCTTTATTGGCTCTCTCGGACCCTTCCATAGCTTCTCCTGGGGTTCATCCCGCTATTTTTTTCATTGATAGTCTAATTATTAGTTATTCCCCTTTCTCTGGCATTGACGAAGGTTCTTTGGTTTTACCCTAGTGTTTCTCAACCATGATCTAACCTTGCATTCCATTAATTTGATTCTAGTCAAATCTAGAGTGATGGAACTACATAGGTTTTTGGATTTATGTTTGGTGGTTGTGGGTCTACTGGGTGTCTTCCCCATTACCCCCTCTTTTCTTCTATTTTGTTTTGTTTTGGGCTTTATCCCTAGATTCATTTATTTTAGTCCCCAGTTTCCTCTGGGTCATGTTCCCTCTGGGTTTATTCCCCAATTATCATACTTATTTTTGTTGTGCTATTTTGGAAGCCTCAGAAATCAAATACCTTCCTACCAAAAAGTCCCTCTACTTCTCTCTATGTCATTTCTGAAGTGATGGCCCCTCAGAGGCTTTGGAAGGTGGGATTTAGTAGAAGATGGTGATCCTCGCAAGGTCTATTTTCATTTTCAGTGTTGTTTTCATTTCTCCTCCCTCTTTTTCAATCGATATACAAAAGTATTTCTTGGTAATGGTCTTATGGTGATGATGGTAGTAGTTATGGATTTATTGGTGATGTTTTTATATGGTTTTTTTGTTGTTTTTGTTTTTGGTTTCTATGATGGATGTACGATGATGTCAAGCTTATGATGTTTCACAGTGGATCAATGGTCGTTGATGGTCTCTGACATTTGGCTGGTGACATCAACAGTGGTGATTTGATGGATATAACAATAGTGACCTTGCTGTTTTTTTGGTGTCATTTATTGTCATATTGTGGTGGTGCATGTGGGTGTCGAGCTAATGGTGATGCAATGTGATGATGGATACGACATGTTTATAGAATGTGTGCAGTGATCCTTAGGTGTATCGCGAGATTTGTAGGATTTTCTATGATATGGTACCTATTGAATTCTATAATAGGTGGTGTGACCATGGTTTTGGCATGTTAATTCTAGTTCTAGTTGATTTTTTTGTTATTTTAATTCTGTCATGTGAAATGTGTCTTTTTGATTGTGTGGTTGAACCCATGTTTCTCACTTTTTCCTTAAAAGTTTATAAATAATAAAAATTTAATTTGTAGTCCATCAGATTGGACATCCAATACTTACTTGATAAAGGGGGTCCTAATTATAAATTTGTTTGTCAAAATTCCCCTGGAACATATAGAAACACTTTGTTTATCCACATTCGACCCAAATATTCCCATGAATCTAGTGAACACATGATTTTACTTAAGGAGAGATGAAGAGAAAATTTTTATAATCCATATATCTACCTTCCAATCCATTGACTAGGAAAATTCTTCATACACTGTACCTAAAATGCATGACATATACACCTTTTACCCCTAGTCACACCTATATTGTGGATGTGTAATCCCTAAAGGTGAAATAATTAATGGGGACTACCATGTAACCTTATATCCTCCAATCCAACGTGAAAATGGATATATTTATATCTATAAGTTATCAATAATATTTTATTGTCACATATTTCATGATGTATTCATCCCTGATGCATGATGTTAAATTGTGTGCCTAAAACCCTAGTAAATGGATTTTAAATAAAATGACTACATCCTTGTCAAACAACGTTAAACTACTATAAAATTCTTCATTGCATGACATATAACAGCATAGTACAGTCTTATCAGATGGACAAAAATTTTACATCTCAAACTACATGGACATTGATTTTTATTTATATGGGATGCATATGATGCCTCCCTATGGTTTAAACAAAACAACATCTATATTTCATTCATATTCTCTTTATACCACATTCCTTGAGATATCACATATATACTTACTTCTTATGTAAGTACTCTCAATAGTTTACATGTCATTATTTTTCTAGAAATATTTAATATGGACCATCTTTCATTTGTACATGTTATTGATAATATCATACCCTACCTGAATGTCCATATCCCTTCAAGGTGATAACTTTATCTACCTCATTTGATCCATTATCTAGTTGTGATGAAACGTACCTTGGAAAGGATTTATTTCATACCAAACCAACACATCCTTAGAGGGGGTCTCTCATGAAAAATTCTCATAGAAACCATTACTCTGGTTCTTTCATCTACTCATCCTTACCAAAGGATTTTAAAATATATAGATCATTCCTTTTCAAAGGAAGATAAATGTTATAACATTCCCCACTAAGTCGCACCGAACTACATGGTTTTTTATTACTTTCACAAGGATACTTACGGAGTCCCTTTCATGATACCATTCTCAACATCACAAACATTTATCAAATTTTTGAATGGTTATAAAATCTGTAGTGTCTAGTTATGTGTAATTAAACCATAGTAATCTATAAATATTAGTCATGAAGTAAAAATAAGATAAATATATAGAACCTATGATATATATAGGTGATGGCCTTTATTGAGAATATCTCATACATATATTTTTTCCCATTAACAGGATAACTATGTCACATAACTACATTCACATCGACACATGATAATAATTGATGGATAACATGGGGTAACTAATCATGTATAGGGAATCGGAAAGGATTCATAGAATATAAATAAATATAAAATAGAATCCTAAAATAGGAAATAATTATCACTAATAGGGTGTGATGATCTTAAACTCTCATCCTCTAAAACAATGTGAGGTCTTAAGAATAACTTGTAAGAAAACTCAAAAACCACCATCCTTTGGAATGGAGGTCGATAGTAACAACTATTTCATGGATGCGGGAGTCATTGGTCGTTTCAATTTCCCAAAATAAACAACAATTTAATCCTTCTAAAATGATAATAGTAACCTAAAATAATGATTGTAATGCGACACTCATCCCTTTAAAATCAAGAATTGAGGAACTGACATCTCTCATTTTGGGATGAAATAATAATTGTGAACTGGAAATGAAACTCTCAATAACCTAAATAACTACATTTCCAAAAAAAATAGTTATGTATGTTTTCATAATTTTTTGGATGAATTAATTTGTTCATTTGTTTGTGTTTATTGTTCCCCTGAATGAAATCCATTATTGGAACTCCATTCAATCCAAAAGTCATACTTTAAATGAAAAACATATGCTTTAGTAACAACGCAAACAAGGTCCTCATAGAATTAAAGGAATCCATAACCCATCAAGATCTTTCATTAAAATGTGGTGACTTAACTGATCTAGGATTACCACAAAAAACATATGATTCCAAAATTGTGGTTTTCACAAGAATCCCTCAATGGTATTAATCATTAATGAACGTCTTCACATGAGCAGGCCATGAAGGATCCGGTGGCACCTAATTCCACCTCGAAACAATTCAATATTCTTTCCCCATCATGATACAATAATTACCTCCCTTATCAAATAGAGGATGATAAAGAGGTAAAATATAACTTCACTCGGATTCAAGATCCTCCCTAATGGAATCCTCTCTACAGTCACCGTCATCGCTATACAAAATCCACCCATCATTAGCATCTTGAGAATTATATACAAGAAATTACCACTTCCTCAACTCAAACTCTAATATCTAAGAAAAATCACAATTAATGGTGAGATACAACCAAAATAAGTTTACCCATATCACCATTTCTATAAAAAAAAATCCCACCAATATATCTTCGCAGCAATCGATGAGCATGGACACATTCCTTCTCCTTCAAAACAATCCTATAAGTATACTTTATAACTATGTGAGGAAGCATGATGACATATCTTGATAGGGAACCTGGAGTGGGCACACATTACCAGCCCCACACATACAACTCATCATCATATCCAGATGAATCTTAAAAGATAGGGAAAGGCTCATATCCTTTCTCCCACAATGGAATAGGAACATATCCCGCTTCTACCTAGAGAATCCCATAAAAAAAGTTTCGAAACAATAGATGGGGATGCATATGTCCCTTCCCAAATTCTATGAATATTTCATGATATCAAAGAACCAATAACAAGTTTTAAACATAAACAAGTTTCCATAATGGTAGGGAAACATACTCCCATCCCCACTACTATAGTTTCCCTAGAACATATATCATGTGAAAATCAATAGAAAACACACATTCCTACTCATTTTTAGGATGATTAAGGGTAAACACTTTTGAATAATAAACAACAGTATCATGAAAACTGTCCCATAAAAATTTTAAGTCAGTAGGATATCTTAATGGCCACATCCTAGAAAGAAAAATATTCCTTCAAAATCATCAACAAATTGTCAGATGATTCTGGATATTTTCTAGGGGAAGTAATATATTTTTCCTCCCATTCATTTCATGGAATGTTTTCAATATATCTTGATGGAAATAAAGAGGCATGAAAATATTATTACTCATTTTGATGATTCCCATTGGAATATTCTGAGGGAAGCATGAGATAAACCTCATAAAACTCTCTCATTTTAAATTCATGTGAAAAAACACAACATAGGCTGCCAAAATAAGAGTGTATAATAATGAAACATTCTAGGGGATGCCTAATTATCTTTTTTAAAACCATATAAATTCCCTCATTGATGATATAATTCTAAAGGCCCTTGAACATTTTTCAATGTAATCCTAAGATCTTACTAACCCATTAATAGATCGAGGAAGAAGTGGAAGTTTTGAAGGTCCTCCTTGCAATATCACTACCAAAAACTCTACCTATACTCCCCAGAGAACCCATAATAACATTTATCCTTGTGGTTATGTCATGATCAATCATAGTAACTATTCATATGATGAGAACTACAAAAATTCTCCTCATAGTGAGAAGACAAAATAGAAAGAAGTTCCTTCCCTTACCACAGTTCACCTTGAAAGTCTCTCCCATGGTATATGTTATAGGAAACAGCCCTATAGACAGACATTACAACACGAGGGTGTTTGATATGATGGTTCTCCATATAGTGATATATTAATCTGACCTGCAGGCCCTCCCATTGTTGAAGGATCATTAAGAAAGACCCCATATATTGAGGAACTCAAAATAATAACTCCAATTACATGAGGTACCAAATCTATAATGGGAGATATTATTTCTCAACTGGATAATATTTATACTAAATGGTTAGTATTTTAACCACTCTCAAATCACTTATATTTCACCATAACTATGAAAATTCCCATAATCCTTGTTCTAGAAAACAATGAATATGAAAAATGATCACTTTGTTTAGAAAAAGTATAAGGATATCTCAAAAAAGATAAATATAACAACCTAGTTTTTAAAAAATAGTTATCCAAATCCAATATATCTATCTCGTTTTTGGCCAAATTCACATCTCAAGATAACATATTGAAAAAAATGATAGGGAAATATATAAACCAACTTTGTTTGAACCTGTGGATGACTCTTCATCATTTGAAGATGAAATTTCTTCCTTACATGGTATATATAAATAATGTAAAGGTAATAAGTAATTTTTTGACACTTTTATTTGCCTTCAAATTCAATAAAACAGTACCAAAAGAAGGAAAATCATGGTGAGAGTCCATAACACACAATATTTGATACTTTTCAGATTCTAAATAAGCTTATTATCGTTTCTCTATTTGATATTCATGGATAAGTATGTGGTGAACATAGAGAATTACATTTCACCCTACTCTACCAAAAAGATATTCCTCCTAGAGTGACATCATGAAACATCATTATTTTAGAACAAGGCTCTATTCATGAAATCAAGTATACTCAATATTGTTATTTTATATCCAAATATCAGAAACATCAAACCCATTGATAATGGGTTATTTTATATATCTTCTATCGATATTATAAAAATTATGAACATAAATATCACTTTAGAACGGAAAAAACTTTTTTTACATTATCTCCTCCAATAATGAATACATTATTATAATATAAAGAACTATACCCATCTCATCCTTGAAAAAAACCCCAAAAGTTCAGTAGGGAAGTTACAACCAATGTTGTAGTATCCATCAAAGAGAAACCAAACCATAGGTATGTTGTATATTTTCCATAACCACTAAGTCTAAGGTCATCAAATATCATGTGGGTCTAAAATATTAGTAAAATGGAACCTGGTCATCCCCATCCCATAATGGTAAGGGTATTGTTAAATTAACTAGATCCTTCCCCATGGAAGTATATCTTTTCCAGACTATGAGGAATATTAAAAGAACATCATTAACAATTCTTCCCATTAATTTCCTATATGTATCATTGGGTATATTCATGGAAATGGCTTTTAGGGACTCTCTCCTAGTTACCCTACACAAATAAATCGTTGGCGAAACATAATAGGAATAGGTGGAGACTTGAAAGGCCCCACATATTAGATGAACAATAATTGATAAAATATAAAATTTTCAATCCAGATTGATCACGGGATGGGAAGAACACTGTCAGGAGTTCCCTTACCAATTTTACTCAATGTTGAGGAAGGAAAAAATCCCCAACCTCCAAAACTACAAAAAATATATAATTGAAAGAACCATAGATATTATTTCCATGTTGAATTGTATAACCTATTATTTGAACATGTAACTACATCAAGAAGATTTATTAGGATTTATATTGAAAATACATATAATGAGTTACAAATTCCACTAACCCCAAGAAAGAAATAAGGAGGGATCTATGATCATTCTACAGTCACATAGAGGTGGGATGATTCCATTTTAAGAATTAGTTATAAGCCTATAATAGTTCACACAAATCCTAGAAATAGGACTAGAAATTATAAACAAAAACTATTTCAATTAAGTAAACTCTAAACACCTAATACATCATCTAATCCTAGCCAATATCACATTTATCCCCCTCTTAAATGGAAACAAAAAATAAAAATGTTGGAATAATCATGAAGGGACAGAATTTTAGTGGTGCGTTAATAATGATGAATGGAAAAATAATTTTTATTTTTGAAATGAGTAATTCCACATATTTTTTCTTTAAAACCATGGAAGATAATTTTATAAGGCTTCTAGAAACCAGGTATCCTAATCAGGTCTGTATTAGTGATTTTATAAAGTACTATAATTATTATAAAATGATGGGAAACACAAAATTTGAATGTTTTATCTTTAAATACACCCTTCAAAAAAATTTGGGTGCAAGACTTGTAATGTTTAGAAAATCACCATTGAAATTGAATTACATTTTAGAAATATCTCTATAAGAAAAATGGGAACGAATCAAATTCCCAAATAAAGATAAGAATATTTTTTATGATTTGATGAAAAAAATATTGTCAACTGATTGCATTTCATCCTCAGAAAATGGTTGAACTAGATAGATGAGTCCCTAATTTATTCTATAATGCTGTAACCAAATTTATGATAACCACAATCTCTAAAGATAATGACTTTCAAAAATCAAATTAATTTTTGTGGAATGAATAAAATACAGGAAAACATACTCATATTTATGCCTAATCGAGTTTGAAATCTATCATATTTCATGTCTTTAGTATTTGGGGTATAAAAACTATCTCTCTAATTTGTTTAATGAAAACCATACAACAAAATGGAACTCTCATCAGATGAATATTTTCTTCACAACTCTATCAATGTGATTCACTTAATAAATACCTACTCTAATGAAGAAGAAAAAGATTCATATGGATATAATTATACACCCCACAATTTATTATCAAAGGGGGGGTCTATGAGGTAGATTTGGTCAAGAAACACATGATATAAATAGATCCTGATGTTCAAAAAAATACTAACAACATTTATATATTATATTGAAACCATGAAATATGTGCTTCTGTTGGCTCAGTAGGTTCACTAGTCAACCATTATTTTTTCTAGAGCTCGATATAATATGGTCATATCTTCTGATCTGTTGAAAAACTAATAATTCTTCAATTCAAAATATAAATGTGAGAAGGTTTAATCCAACTAAAAAGTGATTAAATGGTCTTCAAAATCAAAAAAAGAAATTTCAATTATAGGAAACTGTGCATCCCATTCCCCAAGCTAGGTAAATGCCTCATGGTGCGAAGTTGAAGCCTTTGGCTAAAAAAATAACATCATCAAATTTCTAGTTTTCATTATAAAAATGATCTCTAATTAGGATGGATTGATTTATTAGATAAGATCCAAGAATAAATTATAAAGACCCTTATAAGCCCTCAAGAGTTTAAAGTTGAGGTCACTTCCACTGAAGTGCAAAATGTAGTGAATGAAACCACTAAATTTCCTGAAATAATCTACTTTATAGAACATAATAATATGATTGTTATATAAGGACACAATAAGTCCATATTTATATGTAAAAAATTACCCAATTTAAAATTCTTTTCTGTTTTTATGGACAAAATACTGTGAAGAAATCCCATTTTGGTCTAGATGCTCTGATGGTTGGGCCGCCATGAATCCAATTTATCTACATATGATTTGAAAATATAGGGTTATGAAAAGATTTAAAAATTGAATCTTAAACAAATAATGCTTAATGATTAATTTTGGAACCTCATCTTCAAATATGAGTTCATGATTATCTTATAGGAAACATCATTCAGTGTCCTCTTATGAGGATTTGAGTTGTAAAAACATGAATCATTTCTCTCGTCATATCATTAGTATCTCAAATACTATGTTTATGGATGAAAACGTACATATTATGATGATAAATACCCTTTTTAAATCTATCATCCTTTCTATATTAATACAATATTCTTCCAGGGAGAATGAAAATAGCCCATTGATAATTATATTTCTCAATTCTTTACTCCAAATGGGTTGTAGATAGAACTGGTTAACCCATTTCTTAAAATCAGTAATGATTATGAATTGGGCATTAATCATATTGAAAATACGTCTCAATATTTTTATAGTCCCCATGTTAAATTAATACCATATAAAATGATATAATATTTTATCACCATTATATCATATGATGTCCAATAAGATTTCCTCATAGAGTTGATGACACTGGAAAAGGAAGAGATAAGTAGGTTTCCCCGAAAAATTAATATCATTCATGAATGTATCTATATTATTTATAGACAAACTAAAATTTGTGCCACACAACCAAGGCTCTTTGAAAATATCATCCTCAACCTTAATTATAGGATATGTAAATGTGTCCTTGGAATTTTCACTCTCTTTCTCATGATATTTTTCATAACCACTGAATCCATACATTGAATGATATGGATTCATATACATCAATAATGATGATAATCTGAAATAAAATAATCTTAATTTATGTCCAAAATATAATGATTCTATTGATTCACTGTCTGAAATAGAGAATGAAATTGCTTTAAGAATTGAAAAATATAAATATCCCTAAGGCACCTCCCAAATATCAGAGTGTTTAAATTTCTTCTACCCCATGTTTTAAAAGAAAATAATGAGCATATCTAGAATGATTATTGATGATAATTCTCACACATTATCACTTTTTGACTATTGAGGGACCACTTCATCATCCATAAAATATAAAAAATATCTTATATCATGTTTTGGAACCAAAAATGTTCTTTTATCAACTAATTCTAATAAGTTTAAGGTAAATGGAGTGGTAGGATATCATCACTAGAGTACCGAAACCCATAATTATAATGCATAATCATTAACATGACCTAGAGTCGACTCTTATTTATTTAAATAGGATCAAAATCTCCCTAATTATCTCTCTATTCGAAAATAATTCCTTCATAAACTATTATCAATGAGGATGATGTGGAATAAAGTGATAATGATGATCTCATAGATTTTAAAACATCATTTGAAGAAGGTATCTCTACCACCATTTATGATCTCAAATACTTCAATCTGTGTACATACTAATACTCCTGACCAATTTAATTAGAGTTTCCATGTCTCCTATATAATAAGAGACATGTATACCCTCTTTAAGGAATTATAGTGATGTATTCAATATGAATTATATATAAATTCATAGAAAAGTTATTGATTTGGTTACTTATTGTCTGGGCCTACTCGAGGATCCTCATGGTTACAATCAGGAAGGTAATAGTATGTATCTAACTCATGTAACCATGGTTATTTATTAATTTTAAATGATTATACAACATGAATTAATTTAAGAGGTCAAGTACCCAAAATGGATTTATGATATTGTCCCAATAAATAAGAAGAAGATATATATTTAAGTATGAATTGATTTCGTGGATCTCAACTATTATTTCCCAAATTTTGATTTCACTATTATAATAATAGAATTTTTGATTAAAGAAACTTATGAATATTATTCCTTGTCATTAAGGATAGGGATTCCAAATATAAATTAATTAGTATGGATCTTGAAGAATAAGTGGCCACTAATTTCAAGAAATTCCAAGGAATGTAATTCTATTAAGTGATTCACATCAGCTTGAAGAATAATAGGGAAACATATCAAAACATGTTATGTAGTTCTATGGTGATTTAGAGGGGGGAGGTCTTGGGTTGTAGATTCTATGTGTATTATAGGTTTTCATTATGGTTATGTTGTGATTTTTCTCTTTTGGATCGATATGTTTTTGTTTGTTCTGGTTCAACCTCATTGGTTATTCTCAACCATTTCCTACTACTCATCATTGTGAGGTTCTAGAACCTGGTGAGGGTGCATCCATGGTTATGATTATAGAAGGCTCATTCCTAGAGTGGTTCTTCTATTTCAGGATGACCCAGATCCCCTCATTGGTGGTTCTTCCTTAGTGTGGGGTCGGGCCACCCAGTTATAGGTGATGATGGTAGGATCTGATGCCTTTTGGTTTGTCTTCCAGTCTTATGTATCTATAGTGGTAGGGGTGTTTGAAGAGGGTAGGGGAGTTGGTCTAGGATGTTCATTAATGGATGGGTTTGGACTAGTGATTTTAGAAGGGTGAAAGGTTTATTTTGTTAGGTCTGTTGGTATGGTGAGGCACATAGATTCGACCCATGGATCATACCCCAGATGAGGTTCCAGAGCATCCCTTCATCGTTACAGTGCCTTTTGGATTCATATGTTTGAGAGAGTATGGAATCAGCCATCAGATCATGGCTATGATTTGACACAGGAAACTTTCTAGTTCTTCATACTTACAATGATAGAGTTCTTTTACATGTTCATACAGTGGGGAAGGGTTGCTCCATGTGTTGTTTTGGTTTGTCTCGATAGAACATCGGTGTGTTATATGTATTAAGTTGATTATGTATAAAGGGTTCTTCCTTCGTCCCTTACAATTGGATTTCTATTTAAAATAATAAAAAAATTGAAGTCCTCTTGGCCATTGGATGGATATAGTTTTTTAACATGTTATGGAAGAATATTCTGAAAATCAACCCCATGTAATGTTCATTTGGGGATACCTTTGTAAATTTCATTGGATTTGTGTATTCCATCACGACATCAATGAAAACCCTAAAGAGCTAAAGTAATCATTATCGTACCATATATTTTAATCATAAAAGCATCAATATGCCTTCAATGAAACATTTCTTATATATGCTGCTTCATAGAAAACATTATAGGATGATGATTACCTTAAACAAGAATATAAATAATGGAGCCACTTACCAGTGAGAAGAAAATTTTCAAGAGACATTTAAAAATATCAAGAAAAACCTTTCAAGACCACTATGTTGATGTTGTTGAGAGAGGATAAGTTACTCATCTTGTATTTGGTTAAAAGTTACCAGTATATTGTTTATAATATCATACAAAACAATTATGTATGAAATGAAAATAGTTCTAACAATATCAGTAGAAACATTCTCGATACAAAAAACCAATTTTATGATATAAAAAATAATTATCATGTATCGATATTTTCTATTCCAAAATTGAGGTACTACCTACAAAATCCATAGGTCCATCTGGTCTCTCCCATTGAACCACTCAATTATATACCCAATTACCTGATATTGGTGAGTGGTAATTCTAAAGTTGTTTTATTTCCAATTAATACTAGAAAATGAAGTCAAATAGAAATAATTGGTAAAAATAATTATAGTGAATCCTATCACAAGAATCACACAAATGGATAATGGATTTCCCAATGAAGAGGCATTCTACATTCAATACATTCCATAGACCAGGTAAATTTACATTGTAATTCCCTAAGAAAAATAATATGAAAAATAATATAGAATCTAAAAAAACAATATCTATCTTTGAAACATCCTCATTTCCCTAGTTAAGGATTTATTTCCCTATTTCTTCGTGTTTTAAAAATATTGGACCTACAATAACATAAAGCACCAAGCCCTTATTTCATGTCTAGAATTATCACTTTAGATTATAGTGGTCCATCAGGAAATTACGGTTGATTCATAGTTGGTGATCAAGTGGATTAATGGTGAATATAATAGTAATAATGATGAATAAATTCATGTATTCAATTTTGTGTGAGGGTTTCTAGAATAATTTCCTTTTAATTAAATATTGAATCATTATCTAGATTAAAAAATGCCTAGTATGACATTTGGGCTAGTGTAGACACTGACCAAGAAGATCTAGACTAAAAAAAGAAAATTATCATCATTTCATAACACTGGTTAGTATTCTTATTCAACGTAAATGAAAGAGAATAGATCAATGAGATCAATGTCACCTCTAAAATTTGAGATTCAAAATAGTCACGAATTGATTCTACTAATACATGGATGTCTCCCATATTATAATAATTTCTAAGAAATAATCTTCTATCAAAATAATAAAATAAATAATGGATCTGGCATCATGTTTTCAATTAAACTTTATATAATGGTCCAAATGCTAAGAAAACTCTTCTATAATTGAGGATTTTACTGAGTACTCATTAGATATATTGACGGTGCATATAATCTCACCACTATTCGTGAAGTCCATATATATTCCTATAGTTATCATTATATGGGAACCATGTTTTCTCATCAGATTTGGAGGCTTAGTAATTTTTAGCAGTCAATGAAATGGGATTTCAAGGAATTAACCATGAAATAACATTCCTTGAAGAAAAAATTCATATTTATCCACAAACCCCTAGAAGTTTTAGATACCACTAAATATTCTTACATATTCATCATCTAGGAATAAATTTAATGGGGATATATCCCCCATCTACAGTTAGGAAGTTTAGGTGCATCTTTTCTGCTAATGATTTCTTATCCAAGTGGATTAAGTCTATATCCCTGAAAGATGTTTCAGAAAAGGCTATCATCATATTTTTGGAGAGAAAAATCATTATTAAATTTGATTCCCATCATAAAGTATTAACAAACAATGTAACAAATAACAATTCTTCCTAGTCAATATTTTATTATTAGTAATATGTATTTTGTTTAACCACTCATTTGGGTATCATTTTATGGAGAATAGATAGATTGAGTCTTTAATAAAGAATCTATATAATATAATCGATAATATTTTTGATAATGAGGAGAATTTCTGGCAAAACATTTGTTTCAGGCTTTGGGGTCCCATCGCACCATGACCCCAATTTACTTGAAAGTGACCCCATTTTCACTTGTATATAGTATGAAGGTAGTCCATCCCATTTAGGTACATCTTCCCCCACTTATCCCTACCATAAAAAACCACATTTAAAAATATTAATAGTCACATAAGTGGATGGATGATATGTAATCACTCGGTAATGATAAATGGCATGACTTTAACGACATGGAAGTTCATCTGAACCATGTTTCATGATATTTAAGTAAAAATGTTATCCTTTGTTCATTCCTCTAATGGGAACCTGTAATAGTTTTTAGAACTATGGTTATTTTATTAAACAATTATTTGATGCTCAAATCAACCTGGGGTGGACCTGACATCATACACAATGTCCACTCAAATGCTGCTTGCTTCGTGGCCACCATAGATAGAGAACACATTACACTGAATTCCAATAAAATGTTCTACTATAAATAATTTTCATAATTTTCACATAAGACCACACAATTCCTTCTCATACAACCATAAACTATATGGTCTGATAATCTCTATCATATGAAAATAATATAAATGGAGTAATTCTATGTTTTATGAAATAAAATTACATAGAATTTCATCTTCCTTGTATGATGTTAAACTAGATGGTCTTCTTCCTAATTGAACGATATAAAACAACCCTAATACATCTTTACCATGAAATATTAAACTACATGGTCATTATCCTCATTTTAAGATGTTGAACAACATATTAAACAAATGTTTCACATGGCATTAAACATTATTCTACCCTATGTATCATGGGTTTTAAATTTAAAGATATACATTGAAAACAACCATATTATATTCCCTGGTATGGTTTGGGTGATACTCCTACTACCACTTATTTCTCAAAATGATCATTACAAAATTTAGGTTATTGGTATTAGATATTCACACAATTTTGAATAATTTGGAGAACCGAATAAAATTTTGAGAGGAAAAA
This sequence comes from Viscum album, assembly GCA_963277665.1. Taxonomy (NCBI): domain Eukaryota; kingdom Viridiplantae; phylum Streptophyta; class Magnoliopsida; order Santalales; family Viscaceae; genus Viscum; species Viscum album. The sequence goes on from OY728123.1 coordinate 1,773,090,829, forward strand.
TAGTCTACCTTGTATGACCTAAGCTAATTTGAATGGACCATTCTAAATTGCCTAATTTATCAATATGACTGCTTGAGATTTGTGGGAATACATAGTAGAAAATATTCCTAGACTGAAAGGAGATTAACTTCCCTATCTATACATATGAGCTATATCTATTCAAAAATATTCATTCATAAGAACAACATGTGTATAGATTCCTGATTATTTTTTAAACATATTGAAGCAATGATATTTTATCCTAGGCACATCCATGAATTGAAAAAATAAACGTTCCATATATACAATATAGATATATGTGAGGAATTTCAGAATTAAGAACCACATGTGGTTTGAATCATGTTCTGATGGGATGCAATGTAATATCAAGATATCTAATATTTTGTCCAGCAATAAAATAAAATAATAAAGTATATCTATATTTTTATCTTTTATTTGATCTAGATCAATGTGGAGAGGGCTTATAAGAACTACATGTCACTTGATTCCTACTTTAACAGGATAAATAGTGACATCTAGAACCTATATATAGTGCCCTGGTGAAATTTATATTATCCAAAATTCCTTTATTTTCAATATATAATAGTTTCCAATGATGATTCAATTGGATTAATATAATTAAAATGTATAGAACACAAAAATTATCCCATACTATAATTGGTGAAAAATCCATAAACATATTAAATGATAATATACCCACATTTTTAGATAACTGCTTTTCAATCCTTATTCTATTATGTTAAATTATGCGATAGGAGATCTACCCTACATGTGTTTAAACTATTAATAACAGCTTCCAACATGAGTAATAGTATCCAAATATTATATCCATATTTTTATAAATATTTCTACTATAGAGTATTTCCCCAAACAATCCTATAGTTAAAACTCATCTTTCACATTTTTATATCATAATTTTGGAAGCCTCAAATATAATATATGTTTTATAATTGTTTTGACTCATACTACCTCATGATACATATTTAGACCGTATGTTAAAGATCCTTACACAAGTACTACATTTTTTCCACCCCTTTTAAAATAATTATAGAAATATCTTCACAGAAAACTCAAACTCAAGGTGCCACCATCATACTATTAGGATACTTATTTTTCATGAATCACACTTCATGCATTATAATGATTTGATTTACACAATACACAATTGGATATAGGTAGTGATAAATTTCAAATCCAAAGGATATTTCTTCTTGCTTTTTCTTACTATGACATTGATATAGATCTATATATCTTCCCATGAATGGGTCTATCAAATAGAAGAATATTTGTTCTAAAATGGAATATCCTCTAATTTCCATATGTTTTTACATCATCATAGTGACACATTTCTTCCGAATATGGTATATTATAATTTATTTCATACTTTATTCACATCACTACTCCAAATAAAAAAAACCTTATGTTAAAATTATATCCTCACCACTCCATGTATAAATATTTTTGGAACATTTATAGCCTTTGGTACCAATTTTGATTGTTATTCTCATTCATCATTTCTACGTATCATTAACATAATTTTTTTACCCACCATTTGAGATATTATATTGGATCATTTGGTCCTCCATCCATATTAGTTTCAATTTCCCCTTTTCCTCTAAATGGATTTTCTCAACCCATTTTAGTCCAATCCCAATGTACTGAAATAATGTACAAACCCCATATGGGATATTAGAACCACGTATTGGTATCTATATTCAAATTATTTTTCATACAATACCATTTCCATATAGGTTATCCAACATCACTTGTGGTTAATATTCAACCACCCAAAACCTATCATTTATTTTCCAAAGATTAATTACTCTAAACTAATATTTTTCTTCAGTAAATTTTTTTTCCCTTAATATCTAGCCCCTTTATGGAGCACACTACAAGAAATCTACCACACTGTGGCAGTTTTTTTGTTATGTCTAGGGTTCAAACCATATCCATATACTTCTATGGAGATTTCATAAAACCAATACTAAATTGGGTGTTGGTGTTCATTATAGATAGTTTTCATCAGTTTATTAGGAGTTTCTGGAATCCATTTTAGTAAACACATTTATCAGCGGTTTGTGTGGTTTTCGCAGTGGTTTTCTCAAAAAAAAATGAAAATGTTTTTTCGTCAGTTATAACCGCCACAAAAAATTTCCTCTTTTTTTGTTGGAAAAAAACCATGAAATCCACACCAAACGCCGCTAAATGATACCGAAAACATATAAGTGTTTAGCGGATATTAAAAATGCCTCTAAAAATAATACCTTTTTTTCCACGAAAACTGCTGCTAAAGAACAAATCTACTGCTAAATTATATCATGCTTGTATTTAGTGGTGGTTATAATCATTGTAGTTTAGAAAATTATAAATTATAGTGGATTTTAAAACCACTGCTATATATGGTCCATTTATTTAGTTGTGGTTTAAAACACCCCTAAAAGTAGATTTGAAAATAAAAATATGTTGCTGATTTTGCCGCCTGAGTACCAGTATCCTCAAAAATCCCAATGTGAAAAATTAATATAAACCCTGGGATGGGTAGGGTTTGTATAGAAATCAAAAGACACATACAATTCACACACACACAAACACACACACACACACACATACATATATATATATATATATCCACATACATAACCATCCTATGGGTTCGCAAAAAGAGTGCCAAACAAATCATAATATCACCACCGAAGTTTATATAAAACCTAGGATGGGCGGGGTACATATAGAAATCAAAATAAACATACAATGAACACACACACACACACACACACACATATATATATATATATATATCTACACACATGACCTTCCTCAGGGTTCACAACAAGACCACCAACAAACTCAAAACACCACCACCAAACCTCACAACCTCTACCACTTTTACAACCAATAATAAATTCATAACACCATAAAAGAAATTCAAGAGACACAATTTACATCAACATTTCTATTCATGTTGGCATTGATCTAAAATCCCCAATCATCTTACACAATCATAAGGGAAACTGGCTACGTAACCATGTGGCCTAGAATCTGGCCAAGTAATCCTACAGTGTCATCCGTAGGGACCCCATATGAATCAATTGGGACCACTATCTTCTCTCTGGTCAGATTCCATACATCTAAAATTTTCAAATTTTTCTCTGTAGTTGAATTATTTCCATATTTAATGAACAAATATTTAGTATAAAAAAGTACAATAAATTTATTCATATAAAAATTTGTACCTATAACAATCACCCCCTAGTATCCCTGTGAAGAAATAGAAGGGGATCCATGCTTCCTCCATGGAATTATTATCATTTAATAAAATAAAATTTAGTTTAGAATATATAGTTCAAAAAAATATAAAAAAATTAAAATTGATAAAATATTCACAGTACTATCAAACATAATATATATAAAAATGATAATGAAAGATTGAAAAAATGAAATAAGTGGTCGCTAAATAAATGCATAACTTTACAAACAATCATTTCCCCTTAAATCATGTCAGTCTTTAGATCCATTAATTCATCTACTTCATCCAAACATTCTAGAAAAATATTTTAAATTTCATGATGGAAAAATAATTATACTTCTTCTTATTTATGAGATTCAATTTTAGAGGTCAAATATTTCACTTCATCACCCATATCGTACAAATCACTTTTTTTTACGGGTGCAACTATACTCCACCATTCATCCACAACATAATTCAAATAATATACCATTTTTATTTGTGATGATAAGATATACAGATCATGCAGTTCACAATACCTAACATCCTTCATGTGAGTGAAGTTCACAGAAGTAAATTGCAGGAAAACTATTTTAACACATCTGATAATATCGACCCATTTTCATTTGAATAAAACAACTGAAAAATTAATGTGGAAGATTAATTAAATAAAATCATTCAACTTTCTATATTATATCACCTCAAAAATTGTAAATATACCACTATTCTGTGTTTTCAAACCCTTTTCTCGATCGACAATACCAAATCTAAATCAATTAACAATGTAATTATTGAACTTTATAACATGTTTTAGAGGACCTCGAGTAAGAAACTTCAAATATTCTGACAAATCCGCTTTAATTTTAGTATTCATGATCTAAAAAATAATTATAAATTATTATATTTACAAAATATATGTGTCAACTTAATATTATTGTTAATTTCTATATTTATGAACTTACACGCCATGAGAACCATTATATAATCTCTTTATTAACAACTTTCATTATATCTTTCTCATTTCATGTTCATCCTCTAATTATTCTCTTTATTTATATCATTTTCTCTTCAATAAATGAAACTTCAATTTCACAATTTAGTAGCACATATCTATGTGCCTTTAATAATTCTATTTAGGTTAGTGTAACATATTTGGTCTTCCAAACTGATTGGCCAATAACAACAAATATTTTCTATTTATGACGTATTTTTCGTTGATTCAATGTGTCTTAAACATGTACAAATTTATTAAACCATGTCTAAATATCATCCAAGTATCTAGAGAAAAAAATTAAGAAACTCCATTTCCAAATAGAATTTAGAAATAGAGCCTTGAGGTTGATCATTATTTCTCATGTATGACTTCAAATGCGGAAGATATCTGTAAAATAAAATAAAAAAACAAAATTTTGAATTTAATTAAGTACCAAAACTTGTTTACATAACTGAAAAACATATAAATAAAGTGCCTCTCAATAGGATACATCCATAGATAATTTACGGGACCTCCTAATTTATATTCTTCAACCAAATGCATAGTTAAATGCATCATGATAGTAAAAAATGATAGAGGAAAGATCATCTACATTGCACAATGTATTAATAAAAATATCTCCTGAAGGATTTCAAACACAAATAGATGTAGTGATTTCACATATAGTTGTCTGAAAAATGTTCATAATTGGAGTACAATAGCTATATCCTTTTTTGGTAATAATGTACACAATGCCAATTGTAGTAATTGATGCAATAAATTATGTGAATAGTGAATTTTCAATCCATGTAACCTACAATGAATTAAGTCAACACACCTTCTGATGTTACTTGAATACCAATTATATACCATTAAATGCTTTAAAATTTGAAGGAATGTATCTTTATCCCTATTTTTCATTGAAAAATTTGTTGTAGCATACTTTTCATTCTAATCTAGCCAAAGATCACATTTTATGTTCATTGAATGTAATTATTTTTCAAGCATTGAGATGATCATTAGAATTTCCATTCTTATTAAAAAATGTGAAGGTCAAATTGTCAGAAACTTTTTTCTCAATATACATCACATCAATATTATGTCGCAACAAATTAAATTCCAAATATAGAATATTGGAAAATATTCCTTTTTCCTTCCATTATTGCATTCCAATTTCACTTGATGATGCACTTCTAAGTTGTTTCTAACTATCATTAAAATGATTCACCTTCCTAAATTCTGTTTCAACATTTCCATGTTGTGCCAATATTTTAGAACCAGTTAGAAACATTAGAGGTAGTCCACGATCAATAAAACCATTGAATTTTGACATGTTCAGCCAAAATCTATTAGATGCATCGAGAAATCGCCAATGGAACAAGAAGAACCATTTTTTAGTGTAAGGTATCCATTTGGTCTCAAAATCCATGTTACAAACAGGACAATCCAAACCCGTGTAAGTGTTCTAACAAGCTAAATTCCCATGACCAAGAAAGTCACTAATGGTCAACATTATACCAACATTAATTTTGAACAATGTTTTAGAATAATAATCTTATATCTCAATAATGTTTCTCCATAAATACTATAATTATTCAATTAAAGGTTGTAAGTATATATCAATATCATTTCGAGGAATTTTTTTCCATGAATAATCATCGAAATGATAAAATATGTTTGTTTTATACATATCCATGGATGCCTATTGTAAAGGATAAAACAAATGGATGAATACTATAAATGGTACACAAATACCAAATGGGTTGAATCCATCAGCAACTAATCCCAACTTAACATTCTCAAGATCAGATGAGAAATCTAGATGCAATGAATCAAATTTCTTACTTGATTTTGAATCTCATGGATATCAAATTAAACCATCATTGTCATTATCTATATGATGCCACTTTATGTGTTTTGTGGTTTTTGATGTCATTAATAATATTTGTAATTAAGTATTTAAAGGAATGTAACAAAAAACCTTTTCATGTGTGTTAATTTTCTTTTTCTTCAAGGTAGTATGTTGATTTAGACTTCCAATATCATAAATTGACTTTCATTTAGATGAAGAACATTTTTTTAATCCTATAAACTTGAATACTCTCACCAATGAAGCATACAATCATTGGAAACACATGTATTGTTTTATAATTCAAACCAAGCCTGTTAACAACATTTTTCATATCATAAAAATACTCGAGGATATTTTCTTCAAGAAATTCATCATGAAAAAATTCCATTATAATGGAAATTTCATTATTTTTAATTCCACATATGAATTTGATATGGCAAAACATAAACTGAAAAGAAATATTTCAATATTTCAAACATCCACTATACAACTCTTGATTTCCATCATCAACTAAACCATGGAATGCATTTGTCTGCTCGGTGAATGTTTCTCTAAATTAGTCATCATAAAATCAAGGGGAGGATCTAATGATATGTTACAATCTTGATTTGGTTGTCCTACAGTCTCAAAAAGATCACTTGTCACATTGCTATTTGTAACACCCTCAATTAGTTTTTCTGATATCTTTTTATGTTGATGTGGGTGTCTTCCAATGTTAAATGCATCATTTATAAGGTTTTTAATTTCATTTTCCTTTGCTGATGAGGTTGGGAGCTCGTTCTATTGATTGAAAATAGTGATGTACCACTCTATAACATTGGATTCTCCATTCCAAATCCAAAAAAAATATTTAGTAGGTAATTTATTCAATATCAAGTGCTCATAAACTTCATCTCTCATCAACCATCATTGTAATTTATATTTTGGACATTTAAATTTTATTCTCCATTCAATGGATCGATTAAAAATTGAAAAATCTAAAAAATCCTCCAAACCCTGAGCATACTGTGGTGTGATCCTCGTTAATGGGATCCATATTTTGTCCATGTATATCTCAATGTGCCTAAAAAATATTAAAAACAATTAAAACACATAACTATTACTAAATAGGTAATGATATCATATATACTAGTTGAAAAAATATGAAATGTTAAATAACGTTTTCCTATATAAATATATATGGTAAATAATGAAGCATTTTAAAAGAGATAAATGAAATCCATAAAGCATAGTTGTGAGAAACATTATGTGTAAAATAATTACATTTTTATTTAAAACCCATTAATAAACCCAGGAGGAGAAATACATATTGAAATCAATGTTTAATAAAAATATTCTTTTAAGAAATCATTTAAAAAAGTATCATAATCCAATGTCAATAATTGATTAGGGGACCATCGTGTTTTTCAAAACTGTTAAGATACAATCATGATACTCGTTTTTATTTAATGGACACATTTTGAAACTCTTTTTTATTGAGTGAATTGGTGGATTGATGGTGATAAAGGATGTTATCCAAATTGGTTAGAGGGGCATATTCTTTAGTTGCTCTTATTGGGATTGGGTTATTGGGTATAACAATTCATTTATTAATTATTGAAGTTATAGGTGGATTTTTTTTTAAGAAATCCAATCAAAATTGTGTTAGCTACAGGGATTCTAAAAATGATTTTGGTTGCAAGGGAATGCTTTTAAGTAGTTATGTTCTTGGATATACTTTAGTAAATTTTGATTTAGAAAATATAGTTGAGATTTTTTTAGGAATATACTTATGAGAACATTCATATGTTTTATACTAAATTCATTAATTCATAAAATTTATATTCATTCTATAGTATATCATAAGGCGTAACCCGCATCATAAAAAAATCATGGTTAAATCTACTGTTGTTAAAGGCGCGCACCTTTGGGTACCTTGGCAGGAGGTGCAGTGAGTTGTAGCTGGAGTGCCTCACCACAGGTGAGGCGAGGTGACCTCAATGAGGGGCACCAATGGTGTTCCCCTCACATGCCATCTTATGCGGTTCTATGGTGCAAGGCACTATAATGACATGCCCCCTGAAAAAAATATACCTCCTTTATAAAATTCAACACAATTTCATATACATGGGTATTTTTACATAGTTTTTATATTAACACAGGAATAAAATTCATTTAAAATATCAATATTAGTACTTTAATGAATTTTGGGTTTAAAAAATAATTAAATAGAAGGTTTATCAAACCACAACAATAGTTTACAATTCATATAATCCAGAACATTCATATCAAAACTTGTTAAAATATTTGAGTGAAAATAGTCAGAAATAATGAGGAAATTGATAAACCAATGAGATTACACATATTTCCTTTCAATTAAATTTAGTATATTTAATTAAAATCATTATTTATTTCATATAACTCACCCACTAGAAAACCAAATCATGCAAATTAAAAGGATCTATAAAATAAGAGGATAACAAGGATCCCATCCGAGAAGTTTTTATATATTGTGCTATACCAAAACATATGGACAAACTGATGATTCCAAAACCTTAATATCACTAAGGTAAGGGATTGATAAATCATATAATAATTTAATATAAGTTATAAATATGAAATTCAAAAAAACATTAACCTTAAACATGACTCACTACTTCAGAAAATACATGGGGAACCAAGATGTAGAATGTGCCAAGAATCATCATGTAAAAGGATTCGCGACTAGGATAGATGAATCCAAGGATTATGAGTAAGGTATTTGCTTCTATAGACTCAAAGGAAAAATGAAATTCTTAATATTAATGAAATCATGTATTCTAAATTTCCCAAAATAGATTCTATAATAACACAAAAAAATATTTCATTTAATACACCTTTTCAATGTCCATTTAATTTTGTTTTCATTATAGAAAGTGGGATAACATATTAAATCAATAATTTTATGGAATTAAAATAAAATATTAAATCCCTAAAAAATAGATATTAAAATATTTATTTATGAATTTAATTGAACATTTTACTTTAATATCATTTTTCAAATAATTTTATAAAAAATATTGTTATTTTGGATAACTCATTATTTTTACAAACTGTTGAACTGGACATGAGAATGGATCAATGATTTAGAGCCAATAAATTAACCAATTGAAGGTACTAAACAATCTTAAGAAATAATGATGAAACTGTATTATGGAAAGGTGAATACAAGGAGAAATAAACTGAATGCATGTAGGAATCAATCAACCACAAAAATAAACAAAGTTAATGAATGAAGGAATATGTGACTATAGGAAGAAACCAAACAACTGCATAAATTATTTATTGAATACAAAAATAAATCAACCAACCATAATAGGTTACTGACTGACCAAATAAAAAACCAAAAAACAGCAAGAAGAATCCAACAAACCACATGAAGGAACCAACATACCACAAGAATGAACCAAAAAACCGTACTATGGAATCGAATGATCGTACCATGGAACAAACTAACCACACAATTGGTAAAGTGGAAACCCTATTGGTCAAGAGACCATGTATGAAAATCTATAAATTTCAAGTGGTAATTTCCTTGAACTCCCCACCTGATACATTCAATACTTGGGAAATTAGAATGAAAATGTTTTAGAAACCCAAGACGCTATAATGGAAAACATAAGAATTGGATAAGATAATATTATTAGTAAGCTAAAAACTTATAAATATACCATTAATGGTTACATCATAAGTATATTTTAAACATGATCATGTGATAAATAACATATTAAAAATGTCATGGATTCATGAGAGTTGATCACATATCATGATATAAGGACATGTAATCTCAAATAACCAATAATATACCATAGTGTAATATTAAAAAAACATAATATAATAATTATAATCCATTTATGATAACATAGGAATTTATGAGTATTTCATAAAATGTTTACATGAAATAATCATAGTAAATAATAACATAGTGGATCCTATATCACTACATGTTTCCCCTATTATATTGGAGTATGAATTAACACTTGATTCCAATAACATAATAGAGTAGAAATCATTACCTAATATCATTATATTACCCAATATCATTAATTAAATACTCAAGAATCCAAATATAATTAGTAATATTTACACAATTCATTGAAATGTTTTAGAAAGCATAAAAAAATCCCACATGAAACATTACTAATTTCATTTTCAAAATCATATTTCAACCCATATACACCTCAAAACCGATTGAAAACAAATTTCACTCCATTTACACAATTCATAAAACAGAATTATAAGCATATAAAACATACTAAATTCATTTTATAATGTTAAATTATTGAATAACCTACCACAATCATGGAAACATCCTGAATCTTGTGGAAAACCACAACTACAGAAAGATGGGAAACTATAAAGGATAGATGATACCACAAAGATAAAGATTGAAAATAAATAACTATGATTCAAACCACTTTAGAGAAACTATCCCACGATCATACCACTACCACACCAAAACGGTATAGAGATAGGATCCGAGGTGTGGTGAAGGTAGTGAGCATTGGCGATGGGTGGAAAGGCACAGTGGGACGCATCTAGGGGTAGTGAGAGTCAGGACTGACAGTAAGGGTGGCGAGGTTTGAGACTCATAGGGATTCTAGGGGGGTTGCGGGGTTCGAGAGGTTAGGAGTAGAAGTTTCAGGTCTGTCAAAAAGAAAACATGTTTTGTGACACTTTTTAATAAATAGCCACTATTTTTTTTAAAATATCATTGGTTTAATAAACCACCACTAAAAACTGCCTCTAAAGGCTAATTATGTTATATTGAAATACCACAAGAAATTAATCTATTGGGGTAAAATACATTAATCTAGTTTTAATGAAAATCAATAAAGGTAAATTTGAGAAGATTTCAAGTCTTCTCTCACTATGTATTTCTCCTTCAGAAATTATGGTAAAGTTTGAGAATAAATTAAAAAAGAGTCACAAATTTTAGGTCCCAACATATTTACCTAGTAAAATTCTAACCACACTCATTGGACCTAATATTTCATGAAATATTTCGAGCAATGACATATAAAATCCCGTTGACTTCATTATGTATACAGTACATAATGGAATTAACATTAGGGTTACACAACCCTTTTTTAATATTCCTTCCTTCTTTGAATCTAATTTAAATTACAATTTTTTTAATTTTCTCCAACCTTTCCATGAATATCGATAGAAAGTAAATTTTAATTCAAAGGACACCACTTCTTAACTGTATTATTATTCCCCTGATATGGCTATGAATATGGGTCCTTGATATAGTCTATAAACCTAAAGAAAAATCATCATAAATAAGATAATTATATAATTTTCATATGACATAACACCATGTTTTTGGAACCCATATTTTCTATGTGCTTCATGATAATCCTTGCATACATGTATCACCTCATCAATACTGAATAAATCTATATGGGTTATGAATCACACAACTAATAATCTAACTATTAAATTTTATTCAGTTACATAAATATTTAATACTTTTTTGTAAACACACATTTTCAATATATATTTCAATATATCATCCTCCAAAGTTTAATTACTTATTTTTAAGTGTCTCTATATCACAAGACATAATTTTCCAAGCTTTACAACCGTTAACCGATTGGACCATTTTCTAGTGTTTTCTAATTCAATATTTGGCTTACATTTATGTCATTTTTCATTATCCATTTATAGTGGAACTATATCATTTATTTTGTCAAATATATATGAATATGAACTACATAAATATCTGGTCTTTTTATCATGAACCTAAATTGTGTACACTCCAGTCCAAAATTTCCAACCATAAGCATCATCCATATTTTTCAAAGTTGTCTGACCTAAAACAACACATAGAAGAGACATAAAACTCACCATGTTTAATGACCATAATGTCAGTCCTTAAGAAAGTAGAATTTTCACTTATTGAACATGAAACTCATGTGATTCTGAAAAAAATTAATACTTTTAGTTAAAAATGGTGAAAATAATATTATGTTTAAAACACATAAAGGGAAACAAAGGAAAAAAAATAAAGTCCTTTCCCAATAACCCCCACCACCAAATAAAACTCATATAAAACGGTTTGGGTGATAAAATAAATGACTTATTGGTTGTGGGGTCCTTAATCTCACTTGAGTATAATTTTAGTTCTGCTCACTAGACCCATTTTCCAAGAAATCTTTTTGAGAATTTTCTCATCCTCTCATCCTTGTTTTATCAGTCCAAATATTTCTCATGAACTATTTAAAGATATAACCTTAGGGTTCTCAAACCCTTTTTAAATATTTTATCCACATTGTAAATTCCTCTTTCATGATCCCTACCATATTGATTCAAATCATTCACCATACTGGACCAAATCCAATCACTATTAGAAATGAATGAATTTGATACCACAAAAATTAGTCACTAAAGGCCTTTAGTGGCTGCCAAATGATGACTTTTGTAGTCAAAGTTTCTCGGTCACTAGACACCAATAACAAACACCTTTTGAATTCTCAATAGATCAATCAAAAAACTATGCAGTTCAAGATCGACGACAAGCGGGGTCATAAAATGTGACTTAAGAGAACTTTGTAAGCTTTATTCAATATCTATGGTGGGTGCATGCTAGACAGAGGGAGTTTTTCTACATCAATGGATCTTGAGGTGTGGTGGGTTGATGATGGGGTGAAAATGGAGGGCCACTAGAAGTCTCTAATTGAAGGAAAAGGGTTGAAAATATGATTTGGGGTTCACCTGGGGTGACAATGGGGAAGACTGAGGTGTAAGGGTGTGTAAATGTGTGTTGTATTAGGATGAAATGTAAGTGAAGACAGATTTCCAGAAAAATCCCACAAGATTCTATTTTTATATTATTTGTTTCCAAAAGCCGTCGAAAACACCAAAATTAGAAACCTCTAAAAGTGGCCTCTAAAGGATAGAGGTGAAATGTAGCGCCCCGACCCCAGCTACCCAGAGTCGATGCATTACTTTGTAACATTGGCATGATCACAAAAGATAAAGTCTTGAAAGACCGATTAGTTTAGTAGCCTTGGAAACACTAGATACATTCATAAATGTTACATTACATCATAAAGTGATAAACTAATAACAAAGTCTTCATAGTCCACACTCGTATCCTCTTTTGACTATCCCTGCAGGTCATTCATAAAATACTTCTTCACATCCTGGAACATATTAAAACATTGAAAGGGGTGAGCTCAGATGATCAGTAAGGATAACAATAATGCAGAGGCTTTCATAAATAAACATTAACATTTAAGGCAATGTATAACTAAAATAAAAATAAATAATTCCATTTACTTACTCGCATGGATATTCTACTAGTCGAATAATCACATGCAATATCAATAACCACTTTCATAATGAGGGAATGTATAATTCCAGACATTATGAAACATTTTGTCAAGGCCTCGGCCAAGACGTCTAAAATTATTAAGGCCTCGTCCAAAACCATAAATCAAATTGGGAAAGGGCCTCGGCCAATTCCACGTCTAGTTGTCTCATGAGAACTACCGATGCAATTTTTTTAGAAGATACTTACTTTTAAAATTGCTTAAATATAATCCAGTGTTTTTCTGAAAACATTATGCAAGCTTATGAAAATAAAATAACTAATTCTGAGACTGCTCGACTAATTACAGGCCATGATGGGTCCACGCCCAATCCCTTCCTATCTACCACACTCGAGAGTCAGGTTTTCTGAAAACATTTTTAAGCTTGCGTTAAATTCGTATACACATGCACTGGATTTTCATATATTTGAGAGAAATATCTATTTTTTAAAATCATTTAAAAATAAAATAATTATAAAATAAAACCTTTTTAATAAACATAAAAGTCAAAGGGGTTTATACACCGTATAAAACAAAGTTGGGTATAAAAAAAATATGCCACGGTGAAAAGAGATTGAAATGAAGACCCTTACAAAGATAATTTTTTAAATAAAATAGATATATTATGTGTATTCACTATAAGTACACATAATGAAATTACAAGTACAAGATATGATATAATAATATCATGACATAATTTGAAAGTAGGACATTAACCCAAAGAATAGAAATTGGGTTAAGAAGTTCCCTTACCTCGTGTCTGACTTGACTCAACCGTTCTTTAACCTCCTGAATAATAAACTAGAGTTAATATATACCTTATTAAGAACAATTTTCAATTTAATTATCCTTTTTATATCACTTATTACAATGATATGAACATTATGTAATTATTTAAGTTAATAACGGTCGTTTTGTCGATCTTTGGTACTTGAGTCAACAATAACCTTCTTATAATTACAAGTTGTTTATGTGGTAGAATATCCATTATCTCAAGAATTATATTCATGATTTATATGTCATATATATCATATATATCCATTATATAAATTCATTTATAATATTACATATCATTTAGAGGTAAGAAATGAAATGCACCGTTCATGGAGACGGTAAGCCGTACGTACGCATGAACTCTACTTTCATTTCTATTTCGTATTTAATGGAATGAAATCATAATGATATAAATGTATAATATAATTCCAGTATAATATAGTGTATAATACCATTTACTCCATCCTTTATACATCCCACATATGGCATTAACGATTCAAAGCACTTTGAGGGGGCGGTAGTCCGCACTTCCTAAAATGAAATTATCGCGTTTACCCATAATGGAAATCATAAAGTATTCAATAAATGAGAAATATAGAAGAATTAGTAAAACATAAAAATATTACATATCATATATAAATATAGTGACATCTTAATGGCCACCTTTGAAGGTATTATATGAGTGTTGAACAATCATCGTTTCGTGAGGCAGAAATTCGCCATCCACAGAAACCGTATATTCTTTAACCATTAGATGTAGGTGTGTGTAAGTGTAGCTCGAATCCATCTTATAACAACATCCTAGTATATTGATTATACTGGTGTTGTTACAAAATAAATGAATAAAAAGATTTTAGGGGGTTGGATAAGAAAAATAAAACAAAACAACATTAGAGAAGACATTACCTCAAAATCGGGTAACTCTTTTTGATTTGAGCCAAAGGCTTCTTTGGGAAGAGTTATGCCCAAAGTGAGGCTTCTAGGAGTAAGAGGGGGAAGTTGGGAGAGTATTTGGGCAGAGGTTAGCCGAGCCAAATGGCTTGAAACTGTGAATGAGGTGGTAGAGGTGGGGGGCCTTTTATAAGAGGAGAGGAGGGGCACTCTTGGAAAGTAAGGAACGTTTACATTATTATACAATGCTTTTCGGATTCTAAAGGTCCCACACTTATATAATTCGTGGATAAGGTGATACGGGTTCGAAATCTACCCATCCAATAGTCTTTGGACAAGTGTAAGAATTGTATTTTACATTATCTTTTCATTTTATTAAAATCGTTAAATAATGAGGTCATTGCTGCATCATAATGATGTCATAAATAATTTAATTTATATAATGTCTAAAAATTATAAAAAAAATACTATGATGTAGGAAATCTTTTTGGCTTTCCAATGACTATTTATAGACAAACATATGACTTGTATAACCCCATGTAAAAATTGTTTTAGTAAAACATTTCATGTTTGTGTCATTTTTTACTTTAACATTAAATAAAAGGTATTTATGTCATTTTCCAACTAAAGTGGCTGCATGGGGTCCCCAAGTTGACCCATGGATTTTCGTGGTCAGCCATGGCACATCCCATGAGGGTAGGACATGTTTAAAGCTCATATAATATTATTAAAACATTATTTTTACCTTAAACTACACTAATTATCTCTAATCGCAATTAAGATCTTTAAAGTTACTATTCACCAAAAATTACTTTAATCTCATTGAACCAAATTTTACTTATTAATGACAACCATGTAAGTCGGATTTTTGAAAATCAAATCACAGAGGTGGTAATATTTCATTTAAATGAAAAATCAGTTATTTAACTACCACTTAGTGGTTTCACTATTCATCAAAAATTGAAGTTTTTCAGAACAATGCCAAAATTTCACCCTAAGCTATAATTGATATTCTGAATTAAAAAATGATGTCTATTTTATGAAATTCCAAACATATAAGTTTCATTAATTAATTTTATAATTAATTCTTGCTGTCACAACAAATAGCGTGTTTTTAAGAAACAATTTATATCAAAATATTGACAATTGTTTATGTCCAATTTCAAAGTGAAATTAATTCTAATGACCACCATTGGATAAAATGGTAAAAATATATTCTAATTAAACTTTAAAACCACTTAATAGTATAACTTATCACTATAAATTATTTTGATTTAAAAAGTTGTTTTAAGTATTTTTCACAATTCATAAAAATTTTGAAGTTCTCAGAAAATTACAAAAAATTCAACATAGGATAATTTCAATATTAGGAATACAAAAATGAAGTCCATTTTGAAGTATAATATTTCTATAAATTTAAAAAGTGGTTATTACTATTCATAACGGCTACTTTGATTAGTTTTGGTGTGTTAGAACTCGAATTTGCGTACAATGCAAGCTATTGCATTTTTGAATGAGAAGTGTATCATGGAAGCTCAGGGTGTAACATTCTCCCCTCATTCAATAAATTACGTCCTCGCAATTTGAAATTTTTCTTTATAAATAAAAGGTTGAAAATAGAAAATACCTTTGTGGAAAACCCACATCGGAAATAAGATTAATAAAATTTAGCCTTAATAAGAGGGAAAGGGAAATGAAAAAGTCACCACCTAATTATGATCTCGATTTGGAGAACATTGGTGGAAATTAGAGACATATAATTGGAGGAAAAATGTAAATATTTGTAGGGAGTGATTGAGGTCATCAATCACAATCAACTGTCAAATTGAGGGCCTCAATGCCTTCAATCTATGTTGATTTAAAATATCATCAGTTCAACAAGACATAAGGTATTAGGAAAACACATTTTTTGTTTTAATATCACTTTACTAAAGTTTAAGAATTAATTTATTCATTGAATAAGAGATAGGTATATATATATTTATTCTTGAAAATTAGAGTTTCAACCTTCAACTCATCTTTCACTCAAAAAGATAATAGAACTCAAAAATATTATACTTATCCTAATTTTATAAGGTTCCAAATGTTAACACATACCATTTAGATTAGTAAAATTATTTTGTAATAACCAGGGACTTCCTGTAGGCTAGTGGTAGGAAATAAAGGCATGTCGCACTATAGTTGTGGGTTCGATTCCTGCAGCTTTGTCCGACACGACGGGTTATGCCCCACCCTGCAGGTTGTCCTTTTCCTAAAACTATAGTATTATAATATTCAAAAATAATCTTCATAAATATTTTAACCTTAAACAATACTATCCAATGATCAACTTAATCCACTCCAACCTTTATAGTTATCCAAAATACCTCTGTCCAGACTTTCTCTAAAAGGTCTCTTAATTCCAAAATCAATTTATCAGATTCCCCAAAACAAAGTAAAGTATCTCTTATTGTCACATACTAATAATATAATTTCCTTCATCATATTAAAACCTTACTGAAATCCACAATTACTGCAGTAAAATCCTTATATATATATCACATTATTCTAATAACCAGAATATAATCCATGAGTCCAAAAACACCAATACATTAGTTATTCTGCTTTAATTGTAGTAACAGCATAAGATTGTCCTTGATCCCTTGGCCTTTTCTGAGGTAAGTTTCCCTGATGCTTAGTAAATTCATTTGCATAATGCCACATTTCCCTACAATTGTAGAATTCAACATTGATAGCCTCTTTCTTTCCCTTGAAATCACGCGCCTGGTGACCTTTTTCCCCACATTTATAACAAACTCTCATTCCTTTTAGGCATGTACCAGGGTGATTCTTCCCACAATTATCCCATAATGGAAAATCCTTCTTTCCCTTTTTCCATTTATCTCTCTCTTGTTCCACCGTTCTCTTCTTCTCTTGCTTTACTTTGTTGTCATAAGACCTAGAGAATTCCTTTTCTGTCTTGATAGAACACGAGACAATATCTTCGTATGACAAGAAGGTTTGTGAGACTAATGCTCAATGGAGAAATGGTTTTAGCCCATCAAAGAAATGATCAATCTTACTTCTTGGGTTACGTATATAATCTAAAGCATGCCTCGCTAACCTTGTAAAGTTGGCCTCATACTTTGTGACATTCTCATCCTCCTTTTGTCTCAGACTCAAAAATTGTCTTTCCATATCTGCTCGATGGTCACGAGGATAGTATTTTTCTAGGAAAAGATCTTTGAACTCCCTCCATTCCATATTCGATACGTCATCATCTTCCTTTGTGTTTTGAATCAATGACCACCATTGATCAGCATCTCTAGTGAGTCGGTAAACTGCCATGATAACCTTCTCCCTTTCGCTACTCCCCAAGGCATGGAATATTTTCTCTAAGGTGTTTATCCATTGCTCAGCTACTAATGGATTTGTACCCCCATTAAATGTTGGTGGTTATTGCCTCATGAAGCGGTCTAACATTGATCCTCCACATTGTGGATCAGGGTGATCCATATGAGTAAGGTTATTATTCATAACCTAAGTGAGTTGTCCCAGTATAGTAATAAGTTGAACAGCACCAGTTGTATCACCAGATCCACAATAATTATCTTGAGAAGGAGGGAAATCCCTACACAGAGTGCGTGCAATGATATGGTTTCCATTCCTTCCACTAGGCTCCATTTCTATACAATGGAATAAACTAGATTAGTTTATGATTCAAAACACATAATTCCATACTTATAAAATACTTAACATAAATTGAACTATTTATGGATATAATCCATAATCATAAAAATGTTTTCTTTGAGGAAGTATATATTCATTACCCTTCATAGTTGTTTATAAATAAAACGAGAATTATTCTAAGCATATTCCCTAGGAGTGTCGTAACCAAGAGTGCAGCAAGGCCCGTTGTCGTGCACCAGTTCCTGTTCGAGTCTAGCTCAAAGCGGTGTTTTCGGGTTTTACCCCTAGGTACTTCTGTGTCAGAGCCGCCTCTACCTGCTCGTATCCAGACAGGGATGTATTGCTCGGAAAACACACAACATCTCTACAATACCAAAATTCTAGGAAGTTCTTCTATACTAATCCTCAAAGTCTATCTTTGGGCTATGTGCTCTAATCAAATTTTATCTAAATCTAGCTTCCAAGGTTAGTACTAAACTGCCTCTGATACCAACTGTAGCGCCCCGACCCCAGCTACCCAGAGTCGGTGCATTACTTCGTAACATTGGCATGATCACGAAAGATCAAGTCTCTAAAGACCGATTAGTTTAGTAGCCTTGGAAACACTAGATAAATTCATAAATGTTACATTACATCATAAAGTGAAAAACTAATAACAAATTCTTCATAGTCCACACTCATATCCTCTTTTGACTATCCCTGCAGGTCATTCATAAAATACTTCTTCACATCCTGGAAAATATTAAAACATTGAAAGAGGTGAGCTCAGATGCTCAGTAAGGATAACAATAATGTGGAAGCTTTCATAAATAAACATTAACATTTAAGGCAATGTATAACTAAAACAAAAGCCTTTTAAACATGAACTTCAACATAATATGGAAAAAATAAAATTAAATAATTCCATTTACTTACTCACATGGATATGCTACTAGTCGAATAATCACATGCAATATCAATAACCACTTTCATAATGAGGGAATGTATAATGCCAGACATTCTGAAACATTTTGTCAAGGCCTCAGCCAAGACGTCTAAAATGATTAAGGCCTTGGCCAAAACCATAAATCAAATTGGGAAAGGGCCTCGGCCAATTCCACGTCTAGTTGTCTCATGAGACCAACCGATGCAATTTTTTAGAAGATACTTACGTTTAAAATAGCTTAAATATAATCCAGTGTTTTTCTGAAAACATTATGCAAGCTTCTGAATACAAAATAACTAATTCTAAGACTGCTAGACTAATTACAGGCCATGATGGGTCCACGCCCAATCCCTTCCTGTCTACCACACTCGAGAGTCAGTTCTTCTGAAAACATTTTTCAGCTTGCGTTAAATATGTATACATTTTCACTGAATTTTCATATATTTGAGAGAAATATATATTTTTTTTAAATCATTTAAAAATCAAATAATTATAAAAGAAAACCTTTTGAATAAATGTAAAAGTCAAAGGGGTTTATACACCGTATAAAAGAAAGTTGTGTATAAAAAAATATTCCACGATGAAAGGAGATTGAGATGAAGACCCTTAAAAAGATAATTTTTTAAATAAAATTGATCTATTATGTGTATTCACAATAAGTACACATAATGAAATTAAAAATACAACATAGGATATAATAATATCATGACATAATTTGAAAGTAGGACATTAACCCAAAGAATAGAAATTGGGTTAAGAAGTTCCCTTACCTCGTGTCTGACTTGACTCAACCGTTCTTTAACCTCTTGAATAATAAACTAGAGTTAATATATAACTTATTAAGAACAATTTTCAATTTAATTATCCTTTTTATATCACTTATTACAATGATATGAACATTATGTAATTATTTAAGTAAATAACGGTTGTTTTGTCGATCTTTGGTACTTGAGTCAATAATAAACTTCTTATAATTACAAGTTGTTTATGTGGTAGAATATACATTATCTCAAGAATTATATTCATGATTTAGATGTCATATATATCATATATATCCATTATATACATTCATTTATAATATTACTTAACATTTAGAGGTAAGAAATGAAATGCACCGTTCATGGAAACGGTAAGCCGTACGTACGCATGAACGCTACTTTCATTTCTATTTCATATTTAATGGAATGAAATCATAATGATATAAATGTATAATATAATTCCAGTATTATATAGTGTATAATACCATTTACTCCATCCTTTATACATCCCACATATGGCATTAACGATTCAAATCACTTTGAGGGGGCGGTAGTCCGCACTTCCTAAAATGAAATTATCGCGTTTACCCATAATGGAAATCATAAAGTATTCCATAAATGAAAAATAAAGAAGCATTAGTAAAACATAAACATATTATATATCATATATAAATATAGTTACATATTAATGGCCACCTTTGAAGGTATTATATGATTGTTTAACAATCATCGTTTCGTGAGGCAGAAATTCGCCATCCACAGAAACTGTATGTCCTTTAACCATTAGATGTAGGTGTGTGTAAGTGTAGCTAGAATACTTATTATAACAACATCCGAGTACATTGAGGATACTGGTGTTGTTACAAAAGAAATGAATAAAAAAAGTATAGGGGGTTGGACAAGAAAAATAAAACAATACAACATTAGAGAATACATTACCTCAAAATCGGGTAACTCTTTTTGATTTGAGCCAAAGGCTTCTTTGGGAAGCGTTCTGCCCAAAGTGAGGCTTCTAGGAGTAATAGGGGGAAGTTGGGAGAGTATTTGGGAATAGGGTGGCTGAGCCAAATGGCTTGAAAGTGTGAATGAGGTGGTAGAGGTGGGGGCCTTTTATAAGAGGAGAGGAGTGGCACTCTTGGAATGTAAGGAAAGTTTACATTATTATACAATGTTTTTAGGATTCTAAAGGTCCCACACTTATATAATTCGTGGATAAGGTGATAAGGGTTCTAAAGCTACCCATCCAATAGTCTTTGTACAAGTGTAAGCATTGGATTGTACATTATCTTTTCATTTTATTAAAATCGTTAAATAATGAGGTCATCACTGCATCAGAATCATTTCATAAATAATTTAATTTATGTAATGTCTAAAAATTATAAAACAAATACTATGATGTAGGAAATATTTTTATCTTTCCAATGACTATTTATAGTCAAAGATATGACTTGTATAACCCCATGTAAAAATTGTTTTAGTAAAACATTTCATGTTTGTGTCATTTTTTACTTTAACATTAAATAAAAGGTATTTATGTCATCTTCCAACTAAAGTGGCTCCATGGGGTCCCCAAGTTGACCCATGGATTGTATTGGTCGGCCATGGAACATCCAATGAGGGTAGGACATGTGTCAAACTCATCTCATATTATTAAAACATTATTTTTACCTTAAACTACACTAATTACCTCTAATCGCGATTAAGAACTTAAAAGTTACTATTCACCAAAAATTATTTTAATCTCATTGAACCACATTTTACTTGTTAATGACAACCATGTATGTCGGATTTTTGAAAATCAAATCACAGAGATGGTAATATTTCATTTAAACTAAAAATCAGTTATTTAACTACCTCTTAGTGGTTTCACTATTCATCAAAAATTGAAGTTTTTCAGAACAATGCCAAAATTTCAACCTAAGCTATAATTGATATTCCAAATTCAAAAATGATGTCTATTTTATTAAATTCCAAACATATAATTTGCATTAATTAATTTTATAATTAATTCCCGCTGTCACAACAAATAGCGTGTTTTTAAGAAACAATTTATATCAAAAGATTGACAATTGTTTATGTCCAATTTCAAAGTGAAATTAATTATAATGACCACCATTGGATAAAATGGTAAAAATATATTCTAGTTAAACTTTAAAACCACCCAATAGTATAACTTATCACTATAAATTATTTTGATCTAAAAAGTTGTTTTATGTATTTTTCACAATTCATAAAAATTTTGAAGTTCTCAGAAAATTACAAAAAATTCAACATAGGCTAATTTCAATATTAGGAATACAATAATGAAGTCCATTTTGAAATATAAAATTTCTATAAATTTAAAAAGTGGTTATTACTATTCATAATGGCTACTTTGATTAGTTGCGGTGTGTTAGAACTCGAAGTTGCGTACAATGCACGCAATTGCATTATTGAATGAGAAGCGTATCATGGAAGCTCGGGGTGTTGCATGAAACATACAAAATTTCTTGTATTGAATTTTATAAGGATGGTACTTATGCCTAAATTCATCCATGAATAACACTAGGTGGGTATCATATTGAATCAAATGTATGGGACCTAAAATTTTCATAATTCATTTAACTTTTATTATGGTAGTGAGCTCAAAATACTTTGATTTTATTTATTTAGTTTCATAGGTTAATAAAAACAAAAATTTGTGTGAAATTGGAATTAAGAAAATTTAAAATTGACATGTGATTAAGGACAAAAAAATCATTTATCAAAATAATAGTTGGTGAATCTCTACATGTTTGAGTCTCCCTTATTTTAAATTATACATTAAAAAATGAAATCAACATACTTATGGACTCACATGATCGATACTTGAGCCTCATAAATAGTATGTTGAAGATTGACCGTCTCTATAGATTCATCTTCTATATCAAGACAAATATATTTTTCTTATCAGTAGAAAAATTGTTTCCCTATATTCTAATTTATTCATGTTACCTTTGGAATAGTACAAACTCCTCCTTAGTGGCATCTAACACTTATTATAGAAGAATGTCTTGGAGACCTTTCTAATCAACTTGGTATTGATATCTGTGTACTCCTTGGCATAGTTAATTTATTCCTACGACACTTCATATTGAAAATCATCATATTGTTTTAGCAATATTACATTTATAGGATGTTGATGAGATAGTTTCTATTGTTCTCTACATAAAGTGAACACTTTCTTGATGTGATGGATAACACGATAATTGAATCAACTATATCCTTATGTGGTGAACATAATACAAATCTTGTAATGTCTTGAGTTCATGTATTATAGGATCATATCTAAAACTAACATCCACATGTACCACTAGATTGATTGGTGGGATATTTAAAAACATTTATGGGCCTCCAAGTACACATCAAAACATATCAAAGGAGGTGATACATACCCCTTAATCGATTAAGTCTAGGAAACAACATGTGTCACTCCCACAAATTTATCAGGCAGTGAATGTTGTTCATACCAATATTGCTTCACTTCTTGAATCAGAGAGGGGAACTATTTTTTATGATGGATCATTAAATATAATTCCTTCTCAATGTTAAAAATCAAGGATAAATGAAAAAACTAATGATAATATAAAAATGTATAGGGATAATGAATCATGGTATATATATGTTCGTACCCATTGACTATTTCATAGGAGGTTATATGTTTATGTCAACATTTCTAAATTCATCGACACACAAAGTGTGAATTTCATGAGGTAGAGAACTACTTAATTATTTTGAGGACCTACCATAGAATAACCATTAGAATAAAACTTTTTAGGATATTGGACAAGTGATCCCTATATTGTAGGAGTATGATAAATCTGAATATATTGTTGAGGGATTGATTTGGTGAAATTATACATATATAAAGTTGTAAAAATATGAATCTTTTTCAAAATACTAACATAAAGAGAATAATATAATGTGAATAAGAAGACTTATGTCCGTATAACTATATTTTGAAAATAATAAAGTCTTTTAAATAACCAATAAAAATTTATGTGGGTGATAATATCTTACACTATCTATGGGGATCCATTCTTATTTTCATGCCCTTAGGCATCACTATTGGTGGGAACAACATCTCAAATTTCTGGATAAAGGTCTAAATTCAACATTT
The DNA here is from genome assembly GCA_963277665.1 of Viscum album. Lineage (NCBI taxonomy): Eukaryota > Viridiplantae > Streptophyta > Magnoliopsida > Santalales > Viscaceae > Viscum > Viscum album. The sequence goes on from OY728123.1 coordinate 1,773,115,372, forward strand.
ATTCAACTCGACCATCCATATCCTCGAGGGGTACCCCTTTGGAATGTTTGGGGACTGTGAATGCTATGATGGTTTAAGTATCGCGGTTCATGGAGGTCATAATGGTGTCCATTAAAATCAGTGCACCCTCAGGGAAGTATATTTAAATGAAATTAACATTAACATAAGTTTAATGTTTACATATGAGTATTGGGTAGAGAAAATATTTTATTATATTTCTATTCTTCATTTTTTTTTGATTTCTTATATGTTCACGTTTCTTTGATAAATGGTTGATAAAAGCACAGGGAGCGTATCCTAGGATTTAAAAGCTACTAAATCTATTTTCCCTATAAAACTAGGATAACAATAATATCCTATCACGGTTTGAGAATCTATATATCTTTGACCTCCATCTAGGATTTTGTACCTCTACATATGTTGGAAATAATAATGTGAAAAACCCTCAGTAGTAATCTCATGGATCCCATCAAGTGAAATTGGTCCATATAAAAATACTTTTGGGATAGTTTGAGGTTTGGTAACATCTATGGATGTCAAGAGACCCTACATCATATGTGAGTATTGAATAAATTTAATATAACATATTATTATAATATAATTAATTAATCATTTCATTTAATTTCAATCATGTATGGTTTCCATAACTTACTCTTTTCTCATTCTTAGTTAACAAGAGTGGCTGGGGTTCTTTTTATTGATAAATTTTCTACCAAAGGTTTTATCTCATCTGTAGGTATCGACACTCTATTTTCAAAATATTATTTATTGTGTATAGGAATGGATCTATATCCACTAAGGCATGAGAGAGAGGTAGATTCTGCCTTCGATAAACTTCATTGTATATATATTGAACAGATCGGGGTCAGTTTGTGAGAACTATCCATGTTGAAAGACACATTTTTCAAATGAAATTATTCTCTAAAAATATTTTACTTTGGATTTTTTAATACTAAAATGTTCCATAAAAAATACCAGTATTACAGGAAGCAGGTGATAATAGTCTCCCTCAATATCTCCCTAAATGAGCCTCTAGCCTAGGGATTACTATCTTTAATCTGGAGAAGATGGACTCTCCACCCAAATGTTGATACTAGCAATGATATACATTTTTTATTTAATTTTTATTGATTCTATCACCACCCTTTGAAAAAATATATTATTTATTTTTTCATCAATATTTTTCCCATTTAAAATAATTAAATAAAAAGTGCTCTATTATGAGAGTCACAACCTTGGGGTTGAAAAATTAGTCCCATTAACTAATATATTGATTGAACACTCGTTTTTTGGTTCCTAATTACATACATTCCATAACACCTAAATTTTTTATAAAATTATTATCCTCAAATTACTTATTTCTTTTAAATATAGTTACACGCAAAACAAAGTTAAAACAACCCACGAAACACTATTAATATATTATTATTTAAATTTGAACATTATAACCCAGCTCTTTTTATCAGAAATTATGAATAAGAGTAACTGTATATTAAAATAAATTTACATTTCCTACTAAATATAAATTCATTGATAAATTCTAATAAATTAAAAACCTTATTTTTAGTAAATTGTTTTTATTCTTTAAAAAAATGTTTTCGTCAAAAATTTGTTTTCATAAATTTTATGGTTAAATATTAAAATTTATTTTGAGAGTATTTAAGTTTTTTGGGAAAATACATTTCATATTTAAATTTATCACATCAAAAGTATTTTAGGTTTATTTTTTTAAAATTTAATAAAAAATTTAATTATTCAGTGAATTGTAAAAAATAAAACATTTCATAACACTTTCATTTTATTTATATTAAATTGTATATTTATGATTTTAATTTTTCCAAAAAAAAAATTACTATTCTTAATTTATATATAATCAAATTATATTCATTTTAATCATCTTTTTACCTTATTTTTTTATAAATAATTTTTCTACTTAATAACCATTTTTTAAGTAAACTATTTTTCATTGAATTTTTTAGGATTGATTTTAAATAAATTTATACTACTTTTTTAATTTTAATATTGAAAAATGGAATCCATTTTTTGAATCATTGGATCAATATTTTTAAATAGGTTCCTTTTATTTTTTGGTCCCTATGAATAGCAAATATTGTAATTTGATTACCATGGTATGGGTAAATTTGGTAATTTAGGTTACAAATAAAATGATAAGGACTACTAAATGACCCAAAAACATACCTAGTTTTTAAATACATTTAATTCATAATTATCCAATGTTTCATTATATTACCATATTTAATAATTTTGATGAGATTATATCGCTTACAGTATTTTATTTCATGAAAAGTCAAACATGTTACACTTATGTTTTTAAAAACTCTTTTACATTTAATATGGGTTTAACTAAATTATATTTTAAAATATAAATATAATTTTGAAAAAAAAATTATAATCATGATGATAAATTATTTATAATTTTTATTAAAAAAAATAATTACCTTTTGTGCTTACATAACACTAACGTAGTAAATTATTCAATTAATGGTAAAATCAATTAAATAATATTTAAAAATTTAAAAGTATTATAATTAAATATATTTATGGTCATACATGTATTTTATATATGAACATGACATGTTTGGGATGTTTTAAAATCATTGGTTCAAATTCTTTGTTTTTCATGATGTTATTAATGTCAATGTAATAAATATTATAAAATTTGGTAATAATTATATTTTATTAAAATAATATTGTGTTAAATTATTTAAAATACATAAATATATTAAATAAGAATAATGGGATAATATATGGTCTAAAAATTCATTCTATGTGGATTTATAGACCATTTGAAATCATTTTTCTCTAGAATAGTCTTATTATATTTTAATCTTCTGAAAAATCCCAAAAGTGCCCCTCATCACAATTATAAAAGGGAACCCCCTCCCTCACCTATTCAAACAAATTGAGCCTTATATATATCAATACCTAAAAAATTATCATATAAACTTTACTATACAATTTTTATAGTTTTTTTTCTTTTAAAAAGACTATCTATATAAGCCTTTAGAGGTGATCTAAATGAGTCTTTTCTAAAAAAAGGTTATCACCTAAAAAAATATATTTCATTCTATTATTTTAATTAAATACTATAAATATATGATATTTATCATAAAATAATAAATTCAGTACTCTAAATATTATTAAAAACCCATTATTCACCATCATTCCCATTGAACAATAACTTAAAGTATCACTCGTTCATACACATGGCTTACCATCTCCACATAGAAATACAATTACTTTTTTAACACCATATTTTATGGATGAATATTATGGTGTTTTTAATTTTTATATATAATACTTATGAAATAATTATAATTCATAATTTATAATATCATATCTACCTTCTTACCTTCAAAACAGGATGAAAACAATAACGTCGTCCATGCGTATGTGTGGACCACCACCTCCATAAACCTATGTGATTTGGTTTTCATTTCTATTTTACATAAACGGTAATGAGGATATATTTGACTAATATATATGATTTATTTGATAAATTAATGATTCATTAAATGATAATTATTATTTACTTTTATTTCATTCCATCGTTCAAAAAATGAAAACAACATTCATCCGTACACACGACCTATCGTCAAAATGAAAAGTGCAATAAATTTTATTTATCTAAATATTATGGATTACTATAAATATATATATATATATAAGTATATATAATTAATTAATATTATATTTATATCATTATTAAAATTTTAGATATAATGGAACCCTAATCACATTACAACAACCAAAACTTCTAAACCAAAACATACGTGAAAAATGAAGAAAATACTAACTATGATAGGGATTTATATTGAATTGATAAAAAATGGGTAAAAAAAAGGATATAAGTAAATATTATATTTTTTAATATACCTTAATATGGTTATTTAAAAAAAATAAAAATTATATATTTATTATACAATAGTTTCCACTGTGTTTGAAGGAAGTCAGACAAAAGGTAAGAAATTTCATCTCAATTTTATTTATATGGGACATCTGACATACACGCTACATTGTCTTTTTGTGGTGTATATATTGACCATGAAAATAATTTCATATTTTTATCATTAAAATTATATTATTTTCACATCTATATATGTTTCTTTCTTTCATCATGGTTTTTGATTCAAACATTACCCTGGTGGTATGTGTTTTTTTTGTAATCTCATCTTTCATAAAGATTACTTGTTTTTATGTATTTATTGAGGAAAATTTATATTCCATGTACATATTTTATAGAAATTTCTTCATGAAGTTTTTTAATATTATCCTAAAATATTTTAAATTAATTTTGACATATGTTTTACTTTTTAAAAAATGGCATGAAGGTAGTCTTTTTACCATTTTCTAAATGGGTTACTTTGTAAATTTACTAATAAAAATATGGAAGAAATGTTTTTTAACATATATGTTTTGAGAATATTTTCACTATATCGTAAAACCTAAATTATTTTAATATTACACTATAAGCTTACATTCATTAATGTGACTTAGGATTATTGTAGATATGATATAAGGACACCATCCTTATTCTATCACTATATATTTGTTTATTATAATTAAAATATATTGGTGAATCTAGTTCACTTTTCCATCAGTTATGTTTTGATAAAAGGTTTACTAAACCCATTTTTTTAATAGTTTATGTTATGATGAATGTTTTATGATCTTTTGGAATACATATGTATTATTTTATTTATATGATAGGTAGGACCTATATTCTCATTTTATTCATTGTGTAATTATGGATAAATCATGAGGTAAATATGTTATGCATGAACATGATTTCATGTTCAAAATTTCATGGGTGGAAATGTTCTTCTTGTCTATTAGATTATTAATAGACATAAATTTCAAGTCCATAAGTTTATGTTTGGATCGAGATTTCAGGTCAATAAGTTTATTTATGAACTCGGATTTCATGTCCATAAGTTCCAATGTGGACCTGGTTTCATGTCTATAAGTTTATGACATGACCTTATTTTTTTCCTCAACATAAAGAGAGAAATTTATTCTATTTATACGTGTTTAAATTTTTTTAATTTTATATGTATGTCACAATTTTATTCCTTTTAAAATATTATTATCTTATGTATTTTGTTCTTGACATATTTTATGATTCTTGACATATGAACGCCTATGATTAATTTCAAAACTCAAAATTCGGATCTATGATATGTGGGATGTATATTTAAAATGTTAATATCATACTATCATACCTTTATTTTCATGTTATTCTCATGTGATTGTTGATATATCCCTTTTTTACCCTCATTGGGCATCTGAGATCACAATATCTTATATTTTATTTCCATATTATATGGATAATGTTTTTATAAATTATATTTCTATGAATGGTTATAGTAATTAAAGACTAAGTGGGATAATAACTATATCATTTATAAAGTAGTTATTTTAGTTTCCATCTTTCTAAAATCAAAATTCCTTTAGGGTTTTGTTGTGGATTGAATTTTTTTAATGAAAATTGATCTTCTTAGATGTAATATCTATGTAATAAATGTATGGGTTTTTTATAGTTGGTAATAGACCATGGTTTATTATATCTTTTTAAACTATATTTATAAAATTTAAGTGAGAACCCTAGGGATAATTATAAGTATAGGAAAAAATACTAAAAACATGGTATCAATCATAATTTCACTATGTTAAATCTAATGTGTTATAAAACAAGGTGTAATAATTTATACAACCTTAGAATTATTTTCCAAGATTATTTTGTTTCTCTCTATGATGAATATTGATCTTATAATGATCTCCCTTTTTTGTTAATTTCTGGAACCCAAAGGAATCATTTTAATATATAATGTAATGGTCAATGGAATGACTATACTCATGAAAACCAATTTAAATAAGATATGTACTTTAAAACATTGTGATTATGTATAATTATTTATATTGGTTTATGATTAACAATCTCAACATTGGTGAGTTTCCTAACCCACCTAATAAGAAAAAAATGGAGTTTTATAAAGACTATTGAGGAATGAATATTCAGTTTCCATCATATATAGTATGTGGGAATAAGAACACAAATTTTTGCTTTATAGTAACAATAATAAGTTTTAAGTGTGGAAAATAAGGACCCAATTATAATAAATAATAAGGGAAAATTAAAATTTAATTCAAATAAATGGATGATAATAATGGTCTTTCAAAGTTATCCTCGATAGGTGGATGTTTAAAATTTCTATTGTATGGGAATTATAAAAATTTATGTCCTAGGGAAAAAGCTCATATGAGTAATGTTTTTACTGATGATGATAAAGAGAATAAAAATGAAGTCTGAAAGTTATTTTCTATTTTCATAGTATTTCATTTTTTAGAATTAAGAAGCATGATTAAATTAATGTTGATGAGTCTTAATGTGTGACCCATATTTCATATCATAGGAAAAAGGTATTGGGGAATAATTTTGTGAATCCTAGTTAATTTTTTAACAAGTAAGTGGGTTCATTTATGCTTTTTTATATTTGGGTTCATGATTTTTGTTTTATAAGTGTTATACATATTATATTCTATTAATAAAAATCATAAAACATATATGGATTGTTCTTAATTTTTTCTATCAAGTATTTGAAAACCTATTATAAATTTAACAAATACGAAAGAAATTTTATTTAGTAGTAAGTTGATATTTTTATAGAACACACGATTAAGGGAAATATAAACCATATTATGTGTTAGATATTGAGTTACTTATTTTCATTTGGGATAGAGATATTATTTATGTTGATAAGGAAAATTTGTTATTGATTTCATGTGAAAGTGATCATTGATAAATTTTATTAAATTTTTGATTTACGGAATATATTAAATATTCTTGAATTTTATTTTATAAATAAGTATAATGTTAAATTTTGAAATCAAGAATGTTTTGTTTACGAATTTCTGGTAATTCTGGTTATTAGCTTGTATAAGGAGAATATATGACCATGGTTTTCACATATTATGTATGTGATATTAATAGGTACTTTTAGGGATTAATGTCAACTTGATCTTGGAATCTTGGTAACCTTATTTCTAATTTTTTTCATAAACTTAGTCAAACATATTTTTAGGTGTTTTTTATTAAATACTTACCTATTAAATTATGATAAAATTTTCATTATTTTTGAACTTTTAGACATTAATTTATATTTGATTACACGTGGGGAAATGTTTTTTGGTTTAATATCTAAATATAGAAAAAGTATCTTGATATCCTTTTGTGGATTTTAGGATCTGTTAATAGTTTATCATAGTGCTTCAGGAATGGAAAATCCATCTCTAATATACATTTTATTGACCAATAGATAAAGTATAATTTGATCTAATCCCAACCAATGGATGATATTACAATTATTATATTGAAATAATTATATTATGTTTCCTTTAAAGATATATTTATCTGAATAAAAAAGTAATCCTTAAATTTTAGTAAAAGTACCATGAAATAAAAATGTTATTCATTTATTTTTCTTACTAAAAATTAATGGTCTTTTATCCATTTATATATTTAAATTTTTTGAGGGTTATCATTCTACTAACCTTGTTCCCTATCACTCTATACCAATTTTTTGGATTTATGGTTTTTATAAATTTCATATTTTAACATCCCACCTATCTTTTACTATTTGGAAATCAAGTTTTGTGTTATTCTTGATTACATGAATACTTCCTATTCCCACTTTTGATATGAATTATTATTAACCCTTTTTATGATGTGGGTCTACAAAAAATAATTTTTCAAATAAAAAATCTTTGATTACCATGAAAAAGTTCCAATTGTGGGAACTTATTTTATTTAAGGTGGGGATAATGTAACACCCCAAAATTTTAGAAAATATTTCTCTCTAAATAATTTTATTTCCTTGATTACATTTGTAACATGTAAAATCAAGTTTAAAAAATCATGATTCACTTTTAAAATATTATTATATAAATTTGTGTTATTTTCTATCCATTAAATTAGAAAGTATTAATATGAATAACTAATTTATTAAATAAATATAAAGGTATTAATCAATATAAATGCATTAAAGTATAATTATAAAATAATGACTTGATTGTTTTGTAAAGTCATTTTATTTATCCAAATAATTTTTTCCTCAAGAAATGGGTTTTCAATATTTTATTAGTATATATTAAAATTAATTTATATAAATTTTAGATAATTTTTTTGGGAAAAAATAATTTTTGAATTCATCATGTCACAATTATCTATTTTTGGCCTTTTTTGAGTTTTATAAAAATATTATGTTTTCCAAAAATAGTAAAAGAATACTAATTTTTATAAAACATTTTGATTTGTTATATTAGAAATTCCTTTTTTGATTTTAATTTGATATAAATTAACATAAGTTTTTTATTAATTTATAATCAAATTAATTAAATCTTAATCATCCTTATACATTATTTTGGTATACATACTTTTTGGAGTTAAAAACACAATTTCCAAGAAAACTATTTTTCTTTGCATATTTCTTTAATTAATTATAAATTAATTTAATTCACTTATGATAGTTGAATATTCAAAAACATATTAAATATTTTTAATTATTTTTTATAAATTTTGTTACCAGTACCCTTTAATTTGTTTCCCAAAATAATAGTAACTATAGTAACATTATTTCCACCGTAATGGTAAATCAAGTAATTTAGGTTAACAATAAAATAATTTGGACTATTAACTGATCCCAACACTAGTATAAATTTTATTTGACAAGTTAGTTTCATCCATAATCATCCAATGTTCCATTATATAACCATTTGTGGTCATTTTGATGATATTATGGCCCTTATAGTATTTTATTTCATGAAAAGTCAAACATGTCACCCTCTTGTTTCTAATAAATATATTATTTTTAATATAGATTTAACCAAAGGATATTTTCAACTATAATTTTTTTTAAAATAAAAAAGTATTTATATTTTAAATTATAATTTATTTCTAATTTTTAGTGAAAAAATTATTAACTTAAATGCTTACACAACACCGACGTATGAATAATTCAATTAATGGAAAAAATAAAATAAATGATAGTAAAAATATTTAATGTAATATAATTTGATATGATTCTGAATATACATGAGTTTTATATATTATGATGAAATTTTAGGGACGTGATACCATATTTGGTTTTAATTATAAGATTTATTATGATGTTAATAATGTCAATGTAACAAATAATGTCATAATTGACAATAATGATATTTTAAGAAAATGTTATTTTATTATATCACTTAAAGAACATAAAAATATTAAATAAGGAAAATAGGATTTTATACAGTATAAATTTTTATCCTATGATAACTTTTAGTACATTTGGAATCATTTGGATCTAGAATAGACTTATAAAATTTTAATTTATTGATAAATTCCAAAAGTGCCCCTCACTAATTATTATAAAATGTAACCTCCTAAATTGCTTATATACACCACATTAATCCTCCTAGTTCAATCATTTCCTGAAAAATATCTTATAAAATTTCATATTCATCTTTTAGAGGTGTTTTTATTCCTAAAAACCCATCCCTATATCCAATTAGAGGATATATAAAGGAGTCTCTTCTAAGAATAGGCAATCACTTAAACTAATATCTTTCTTCTACAATTATTAATTACCTCATAAATATCAATAATATTTATCATTAAATAATAACTTAACTATCTTAAATATGATTAATGTTTTTATTTATTTTAAAAAAAATTATGACTCATCTTATTTTTTCAGATAAAAAGTGAAAGTATCCCATGTGCGTATGTAAAGCTTACCATCTCTGCATAGTGATACAATTCATTTTTCATCAACATATTTTATGGATGAGTATTATGATCATGTTAATATATATTTATCATATTTATAATATTGTTATAATATTAAATTACAATATCATGTATATTTTTTACCTTCCAAATAGTATGGGAATGATAACGTCGCTTATGTGTATGTGTGGACTACCACCTCCAAAAAATGATGTGATTAGTTTTTCATTTAAATTTTACATGGATAGTAATAAATATATATTTTATGATTATTTATGATATATAGTATATTATAATGATCCAATTAATTATAATTATTGGATACCATTTTCTATTTCCGTCCATCAAAAAATGAAAGCATCCCTTATGCGTATGTACGTGTTATCATCTCCTTGAATGGTGTAATTCATTTTCAACCTCTAAAAATTATGTATTACCCTCTACATATATATAATGAATATATATTATATTTATATCATTGGTAACATTATATAAATTATGTAACCCTAAGGAAATTACAAGAACCAAAACTATAAAACCAAAACATATATGAAAAATGATGCACAAGTCATCCAAAGAAGTGATTTCAATAAATAATTGATAAAAAGGGTAATAAGTGGTTATAAGAAAATAAAATATGGTATGATATATATTATTATGTCTCATAAATAGATTTAGAAAATTTTATATGTATTATACCAAAGTTTCCAATATTTATGAATGAATATGGTTATTTGGTAAGGGATTTTTGTCTAACATTTATTTTTGTGGGACATATACCTCATAACTATAGGTTTATTTTATATGATATATATACTTCATATTAATTTATTTTATGATTCTGATCATGAAATTTAAAGTATTCACATATCCATGTATGTTTCTTTATTTTATGGGTATTTTCATTCAAAAATTATCGAAGCGATAATTGTTTATTTCACAGTCAAATAATTATTTGAGATTATTTTTGTTTAATTCTATATTGTGGAATATTTATCTTCCATATACATGTATTCAAGAAATTTTTTAAAAAATAACTATTACCCTATAGTTTTTTAAACTCATTTTTATTAATGTTTGAATTTTTAAAAAATGGTTTTAGAGAAATATTTTTGTCATTTTCCAAATGAGGTACTTTGTGATTTTTATGATAAAAATATATAAATACTATTTTTTAAAAATATACATGATTATAATTGTTTCCCACTATAATGAGACCTTAATTAATTGAATACTCCTTTAAAATTTAAGAAGATTTTTTAAAATAAAAATTTTTCAATTATAATTTCAATGTTTTTCAAAAGAGAAGTTATTTTGAAATAAAAAAGTTATTTACCTCAGGAAATATTCCATGTGATCTTTCAAAACCATTTTCTATATATGGTGAAATTATTTGATGTTAAAAAAACTTTAATAGGAATAGGATTCAATAATTCCATTCTTATTTATTCCCTGGATGTTTTATGATTAAAATTACAAGATGTTAATGAATCCAGTTCCCCTTTCCGTGAGTAATGTTGTGATGAAATTGTTAGAAAACCCATTTATTTTCATGGGATCTGATATGGTTATTGATTAATGATATTATGGAACATATATTTATGATTTTTTATATGATATTTGGTATATATATCTCTCAATAATGAATTCGGTTAAAATGAATAACTTATTAGGAAAATATGATATGCTTGAACCAAATTTCATGTTCACAATTTCATGTGTGGACTTATTTTTCATCTCTATAAGTTTATGCATGGACATAGAATTCATGCCCATAATTTTTTTTTGTTCCTGGATTTCATGTACATAATTTCATTTATGGACCTAGATTTCATGTCTATAAGATCACATGTGGACCATAATTCATGTCCAGAAGTTAATGTGAGGGTCTAATTTCATGTCATTAATTTAATGAGTGAACCCGTTTCTATTTATACATGTTCAAAAATAAATAATTTTATGTTTATTAAAAAATTACATTCCTTTTTCCAATGTTATAACCTCTTGGATATTTTTCTTTGAATAGTTTTGGATAAGGTATTATGAACTTCCATGCTTTATTCGACGACACAAAATTATGATCTATGATATGAAGGGTGTAGATTTAAAATGTCAATATCATGTTCTTAGGCCCTTATTATCATGTTATTCATATGTGATTAGTGATATCTCCCTTATTTACCTTTACTAATCATCATATATCACCAAATATTATGTATCCTTTCCCCAGTTTTTGAATATATATATTAGAAATTATGTTTCTTAGAAGGGTGATAGTTATGAATAACATAGTGGGAGAAAATATAGATTATTTACGAACAAATTTTTATGTGTAAATTTATTTTGAAGGAACTATACCTTTTAAATTCTAGTTTTAATATAAATTTTATATAATCAATATTCCTCTACATAGATTTAATATCTATGTATGAAAATCATGGGTTATTAGAGCTGGTATCAGATCATGTTTTAGTTAACCTTGTAAAATATGATGATAAAAAATTAGTGATAACCCAAGGGATATGTATTAGTATAGGATAAAATCAAAAACTATTTTTATCTATCATGAATGTCCTAGGTTATACCAAAGGTTTAATTAATTATATATCCATTAAATGATTTTCAAGATTATGAATTTTTTCATTATTATTATTTTTTCTCACACTCTTATTCTTGGTTTTAGTTAATGGTTGTAACCCAAAAGAATCATTTTAATGTAGAATATGAATTTCAATGGAATGCATGTCCTCCTGGGAAAGTAATTGAAATAAGATATGGAATAAAAGACCTTATGACTTTTACTAAACATATATATTTATATATGATAAGCAATTTCAACCATAGTGAGATTTTTGATGCACCTAATAAGATAAAAATGAAGTTTCATAAAGTCTATGGAGGTAAAATGAATCATTTTCTAACATGTCTAGAATTATTGGAGAATACTCAAATGAATATCTTAGAGGAACAGGAAGATATTTTGAGTTTGGAAAACCAGGAACCAAAGCAATTAATTTCCAAGGAAGAATGAAAATTTTGGTTAATTGAATGGAAGAGAGTAATGGTCTATCTATGGTATACATATCAGTTGAATGGTTTAAATTTAGGGAGTATCGTATTTATAAAAATCAATTTATTAGATAGAAATATCATATATTTAACGGTTTTATAGATCTTTATGAAGACTATACAAATTATTTATTAAAGATATATTTAATTTTAAACATATTTCATATGGTAATTGTAAGAAGCATAATTAAATTGATGATAATGAATCTTATAACATGATTCATATATTATATTATAGGAAAAAATCGAAAATAAGATTATAGAGACTTTTTATTGGTTTAAGAAGGTAGTTGATGATTAGAGTTTTTCATTATTAGGATTATAGAATTATTATTTATAAGTTTTATACTAATTATGTTTGGGTAATAAAAATTATTAAAATTTCATGTTATTTCACTACATTAGTATTCTTTATGAATTTGAAAAAATATTCTAATTTTTACTAATAAGTTAAAATTTAATTTAGTAGTAAGGAGAGATTTTTTGAGAACACGTGATTAATGAAATATATTCCTTAATATGTTTCTTATGTTGATTTAATTATGTTTACTTGGTATTTAGATAGGATCGATGTTGATAAATTGAATTGAATAGTATTTAAGTCCTTTAAATTTGTTAGTGATTTGATGAAAAGGTGATCTTTGATAATGTTTATTAATGTTTGGACTTTTGGAATATATTCAATAGTTTTTTATATTATTTGAGGAATAATAATTATGTTACTTATTGGAATCATGCATGTTTTTATTAAGTATTTATGGTAATACATTTTATTAACATGTTTTAGGAGAATATAATACCAAGGCTTTCATATATTATGTATGTGATAATAAGAGTTACTTTTAGGGATTAATGTTCAGGTGCCCATGGAATCATGGTGCCCGTATTTATTATTTTTGGGTATTTAATTTTGTAAAATATATTTTTATGGGGTTTTTTGATTAACAACTTAAGGATTATTTTTGATGTTTTAGTCATTAATGTATATTGGATAACTTATAGTGAAAATTTTAGTCATAGTTAATATCTAAATACAGAAGTAGTATATTGTTATCATTTTTCAGTTTTTGTGATCTATTATAATTTGATCTTAGTTCCTGATTCATGTAAATTTCATATTGAATATCGATTTCTTAAGAAATATATGAAGTGGAATTAGAGAAAGCCCAAAAAATGTGTAAGATTATCCTTATAAAATGAGAATAAATCAAGAATGTTTAGTTTGACAATGGATTTCTCTAGAGGGAGAAAATTCCTTTGACTTTATGAAAATTTACATGAAATAAAAACATTATTCAATTAATTTTCTTACCAAAAAATCAATTTGTTTTTAACCCACAAAAAGACTTACAATTTTTTGATGGTTAATATTTTCCGGACCATATTCTCTATCACCTTAAATCATTATTTTGGAGTAATATTTTTCTTACATATCCATGTTTAATATTTCCATATACATTATCATATTTATAAACATAGTCATGTGTTATTCTAAGAGAAATTTTTACTCTTATTTCCTAATTTTATGGGGATATTTTGTTACCCCATTTCACAATGTGGGATTTCAACACAGGGTTTTTCAAATATAAAACCGTTCAATACTGGGAACAAGTTAAAATTGTGAGGATGAAATTTTCTAAAGGTGGGGAAAATTTATCAACCCTTCATTTTAGAAAATATTTCTCATAAATAATTTTATTTCTTTGATATCTTCTGTTACAAAAAAACTAATTTAAAAATATTCATAATACACTATTAAAATATTATTATTTAAATGTGATTGTTATAACCTAGTAGTTGAATTGGATTTTATGAATAGGGATAACTAATTTATGAAATAAATATAAATTTCCTTCTCAATATAAATTCACTGATAAATTCTTATAAAATAAGCACTCAATAGTTTTTATAAAATTCATTTTACTCTACAAAAATATAGTTTATCAAAAAGATGGGTTTTCTTAATTTTTATGAGTAAATATTAAAATTAATTTGAAGAAAATTTAAAAACTCTATTTTGAAAAATAATTTTATATTTTAATTCATCATTTCAATACTTTCTTGGGTTTAGTTTATTATAATTTTATGAAAAGATTTATTTTTTAGTGATTAGTGAAACATTCTAATTTTTATTAAACATTAAATTTTATTATAAAAATTATCTTGTTGATTTGAATTTTATCTCAATTTATTTTAGTTTTTATTTTTTTTGATATAATACAATTAATTAAATTTTAATCATAATTATTCCTAATGTTGGTATAAGAACTTTTTGGGATTATCAATACATTTTTTAAGAAAACTATTTTTCTTTACATTTTCTGGGACTAATTTAAAATAAAAGTCTTCATATTAAGTGATTTTAATATTTATAAATGGATTCAATATGTAGATTAAGTGGTTCCAAATTTTCTAAATATTTACCTTTTATTGTTCGTTGAAATTAATTGTAACTATAGTAATTTTATTACCATGATAAGAGTAAATAAGATAATTTAGGTTAAAAATAAAATGTTAAGGACTATTAAATAACCCCAAAACTTGGGTAAACATTATCAGATGAGAAACATTCATCTATACGCACCCATCTCCATTTATTGGACCTTTAATTTATATTTTGATTAGATCATGACCTTTATAGTATTTTATTTTAAGAAACATTAAATATGTCACACTCTTGTTTTTTAAAAACTTTATTATTTTTAATATGTAGAAAACTGAATGATATATTCAATGATGAATATTATTTTGAAATAAAAAATATTTATATTAATCTTGATAATTAATTTCTAATTTTTATAGAACAAATAATTACATTAAATGGTTACACAACACTAACGAAGTAATTATTCAATTAATGAAAAATCCAAATAAATGATATTAAAAATATTAAGTGTAATAATGTGACATTATTAAGGTGATGAAAGAATTATATATATTACCATGAAATTGTGGGGATTTATTGAAATAGTTATATTGAATTATATGTATTTTCATGATGTTCTTAAAGTCAAAGTAATGAATAAAGGAAAAATTAATAATAATGATATTTTTTTGATAAATTATATAAAAAATAATAAAAATATTAAATAAGAACAAATGGTATTATATATGGTGAAATGTTTCATTCTCTATGAATATATATTTCATTTTAAATCATTTTTCTCTAGAATAGTCTTATTATATTTTAATGTTTTTAGAAACTCAAAAAGTGTATCTCACATCAATTATAAAAGGGAACCTCCTCTATCACTTATTTACATGACATTGAACCTTTTAGATGAACCAATCCCATAAAAACCACTTATAAAATTAATTACTCAAATTTTAATGGTTATAGTCATTACAAATGACCATTCCTAGATCGCTTTTGATGAGATCTAAATGATTCTTTTCCACGAAGAGGTAATCACCTAAACAAATATCTTAATTTTTACTACCTTTATTTACCACCTCTATATATGTGATATTTTTTATTAAATAATAAATCCAGTATCGTAAATATTATTAATTTTTATTATAAATTGTAAAAAAACCCTATAAACCCTCTTTCACATTATACAATAAGTGAAAGTATCGAGCGTGTGTGCGTATAACTTAACGACTCCACATAGCGATAAAATTTATTTTCCATCACCATATTTTTTTGATGGGTTTTATCATAGGTTTAATGTTTATATATCATAATTATAAAATAATTATACTTTATAAAATATTATATCATATTTACCATCTAATCTTTCAAACCATATAGAAATGATAATGTTTCTCTTGTGTATGTGTAGACTACGTCCTCCACAAAGTGGTGTGATTCCTTTTCCATTCCTATTTTACTTTGATAGTGATAAGGATGTATTTTATGAATATATCTGATTTATTTGATTTTAAAATTATTATGTAAATGATAATTAATATTTTTCATTATTTTTCCATCCATTAAAAAAATGTAAACAACGTTCACGCGTATGTAAGGTTTACCGTCTTCATGAATGTTGTAATTCATTTTCTATATCTTAATATTATGGATTACTATAAATATATATTTATATATAATTAATATATATTATATTTATATCCCTAATAAAACTCTAGATATTATGGAACCAAGATCAAATTACATGGATCCAAACTACCAAGCCAAACTATATGTGAAAAACGAATTAAATATCACATTGAACAATAATTTTAATAAATAATTGACCACAAACAGGTAATGAAATGATATAAATATATCCAATATGGAATTATATATATGATAATAGTTATTTAACAACATTTATAATAAATCAATATTTATTATATAGTATTTTCCAATGTGTAAGAAAGAATTCTTACCCAAGGTAACGGATTTATGTCTCACTTTTATTTTTGGGGCTTATATGCCTTATACACTACTTGTTTTTATTTTTTTTGTATTTACTTCCCATGAAATTATTGTATGATTATTATCATAAAAATTGTGGTTTTTATATATTCATATAACTTTTTTCATTCAACGGGATTTTTATTCAAAAGTTTCTGAAGCTGTTAGAGTTTATTTCATAATCTCATCATTATTCGGGATTATTTATGTTTAGGTCACTTTTGGGTAATATATATCTCCCATGTCCATTTTTCCCAAAAAAATTCAAAATGTATTTTACTATTATCCAAAAAAAATATTTAAACATGTTTTACTTTTTAAAAAATGGTTTGAAAGGAATCCTTTTTTTCATTTTCCAAAAGAGGTACTCCATGAGATTTCTATTAAAAATATAGAAGGGATGTTTTATTATCTTATATAGAATGAGTGCATTTTTTCACTATAATGAAGCCTTAATTATTTGTACATTATTATATATATATATATTAGTTTAATTTCAAATAAAATGTTTCATTTATAATTACTCAGTATTTTAGAAGATAAGTTTTTTAAAAATGAAAATGTTATTTACCTCAAGAATTATACCATGTTATCTTTATAAATAATATTCCATTTAAGATGAAATAATTTGATGTAACATCAGATTTATGGTGTATATTATCCAATAATACCATCATTATTGCTACACTATTTAGATTATATTTACAATGACAAGTGGTTAATGAATTAGGTTTCTGTTTCTATGGGTTATTCTATGATGAAATGTTTATCAACCCCATTTATTTTAATGGGTCCTAATATCATGATAGTTTTATGATATTATGGCATAAATTTTTATGATTTTATTTATTTGAAATATGGTACCAATATCTAACTCCAATGAATTCAGTATACATGTATAATTCTTAAAGTAAATAAGTTATATTTAAACAAGATATGATGTTCTCAATTTCATGTGTGGACTTATTTTCAGGTCCAAAAGTTTATTTGTGGGCCTAGATTTGATTTCCATATTTTATTGTATTTAAATGGATTTAATGTCAATAATTTTATCTCTAGACCTAGATTTTATGTCCATAATATCATTCATAGACAAGGTTTCAAGTCTGTAAGTTTATGCAAGGGCCTGATTTCATGTCCTTAACTTAATGAATAAACCTGTTCCTATTTATACATATTCAAAAGATAAAATTTTATCATTATTATATAATTACATTATTTATTCCAAATTTATTCTCTCATATATAATGTTCTATTAATATTTTATTCTTCTTATATTATGAACTTCCACACTTTAATCCATGACTCACAATTTATGATCTATGATATGAAGATAATATACTTCATATGTTATGATCGTGTTCTCATACCCTTATAGCCATGTTATAATTATATTATCACTAATATATCCATAATTTACCCTCAATAATAATCTACACTCAACCTCTCTTATTTTTACTTTCCCCAAGCTATAAAAAAGGTTCTATAAATTATGGGTCTATGAAGTGTTTAGTTATGAAGCACCTAGTGGGATATGATATAAAACATTTTTGAACTAGATATGTATATTTCAATGTTTCTAAAAGAACAAAAACATTATAATTTTAGCATGGATAAAAATTTTATGAAATGAATATTCATTTATATTGATAAAATATCAATTTATGAAGATTATATGTCGTTATAGTTTGTATCAGTTTAGGTTTTAGTTAACTTTTGGAAACATAGTTGAGAGAAAATTAATAAGAACCATAGGGATATGTCTTAGTATAGAATAAAATCCTACAGTATTTGTATCAAACATGAATGACCTAGGTAAAACCTTTTGTTTTATAAAATATAGTTTCATGACTTGATCATACTTTAAATTATTTTTCATGATTATTGGTATCAAACTATGATTATTATTTTATCACACTGTGCTTTTTTGGTTTTATTCAACAGATGGAACCAAAATGAATCATTTTAATATTGAATGTGATGGTCTATGTAATGAATTTCTTCATTAGGAGACAATTGAAATAAGATATAGAATGATAAACATTATAAATATTCTCAATCATCTATCTTAGTACATAATTAATAATATCAACCATGGTTAGTTTTTTGGCACACCTAATTAGAGAAAAATGTAGTTTTATAAGGACCATGGAGTAATAAAAATTCAATTTAGAAAATTTAATGTATGTGGAAAAAAGCACTCAAATTAATATCTCATAGGAAAATGAAGATCTTTTTAGTTTGCAAAACAAGGACCCAAATAAAGTAATTATAAACGGAAAAAATGTAATTTATGGTTAATGTATTGGATGAGAATAATGGTATCCCTTAGGTATCCTCAATGGTTGAACATATTAAATTTATAATGGCCAGAAATTATGAAATTGGAGGACCTATAAGGAATTCTTGTTTGATTATTAGATTTATAGATGATGTTGAAGAGGCTAAAAATGTGGTATAAATGGTATGTGTTGTTTTAATTGTATTTCATTTGTTTAAAGTTAAAAAGAATTATTGAATTGAAGTTGATGAATATTGTAACATGATTCATATTTCCTATTGTTGAAAAAATGAATTAGGGAATAAGACGTTCAATCTTATCAAATGTTTTAAGAAGTTAGTTTGATGATTGAAGTTTTTATGTATTTGGATTCAACAATGATATTTTATAACTATTATACTAATGATATTTTGGTAACAAAATTCTGGAAGCATCTAAGATTGTTCGTTAGTAGTTTTTCATTAAGGTTTTCAAAACATATTCTGAATGGTACTAATAATCAAGAAGAGTGATTTACTAGTAAGATGATATTTTTGGAGAATACATGATTAAGGATAGTTAAACCATAACATGTGTCTAATGTTTACATAGTAATGTTTTGTTATGATAAAGTGTTTGTTTATGTTGATAAATTAAATTAAATAGTATTTATAAACATAGAATTGGTTAGTTATTTGATGAAAATATTATCATTGAATATGTTTATTAAAATTTATAATTATTTAATATATTCAAAAGTCTGTGATTTTATTTAAGGAATAACGATAGTGTTATCTTATGGAAGAATACTTGATTACTTTATGGTTTTATGTTAATTCAAGTTATTAAAATGTTTTATGAGAGTATACAATAAGGTGCACACATATTAGGTACGTGACATTTAGAGATACTTTTGGGGACTGATGTTAAGTAGATTTTAGAATATTAGTGACCTTATTTCAAATATTTTGTCTTGAATTTATTGAGACATATTTTTAGAGAATTTTTGTTATTAAATTATTACAAATTGTAATATTTTAGGTTTTGGGAATAATTTTTAATGTTTCAGACATTAATTTGTATTGGATAATATAGGGTGTAGATTTTTTTGTTAATATCTAAATAAAGGCGTAGTAACTTGTTATCATTTTCTAGATTTTATGATCTGTTAGAAGTTGAGATTAGTACTTTAGGAATGGAAAAACCATCTTCAATATATGTTTCCTTGAGTAGGAGATTAAGTGGAAGTAGATAAATTTTCAACCAAAGAATGATATTATGCTTATAACATTAATAGAAATTAGGTATGTTTATTTTCCCTATGTCTTTCTCATGATTGTTAATGAATGCATAGACTTTAGAAAAATGAACTTGAAATAAAGTATTTTCTATATTCTTTTATTATTGATAAATCAAGGATATTTTGACCCATCATAGATTTATGGTTTTTTTATTGTTAGCATTCCCCTGACCAAGTCTTTTACCCCTCTCTATCAGTCCTTTGTAGTTAGGTTTTTTCATCCATATTCATATTTTAACTTCCCACCCATTTTTACCTATTAGTAAACCTTGTTATGTGTTATTCTAGATAACATTTGTACTTTCATTTCCTTCTTTTAAGATGAAGTCTTATTTACTCTTTTTCCGATGTGGGTTTTCAATAAAATATTTTTCAAATATTAAACCTTTGATTACCAATAAAAAATTCAAATTGAAAAAATGAAATTTATTAATGGTTGGGAGAATGTTAAACTCTGATATTTTAGAAAATATTTCTCTTTGAATAGTTTTATTTCTTCGAGGGCTTGTGTTACACGCAGAACCGGGGTTAAAGACCCATGAAAAACTATTATAATATTATTATTTAAATGTGGTCATTAAAACCTAATCGTTAAATTGGAAAGTACAAATAGAAATAAATAATTTTTGAAATAATTATGAAGGTTATACTCAATATAAAAGTACAGATAAATTCTTAAAACATAAACACCTAATTATTTAGTATAGTAATTTTATTCTTCACAAAAATGTTCTCTTCAGAAATTATTTTTCTTAATTTTATGTGTAAATATTTAAATTAATTTTTTGAAAAATTAGAAAATTTATTTTTTTTAGAAATAATTTTTTAATTCTTCTTGTAAAAATTATCTTATGTTGGTTTTTTGATAAGTTTATAAAAAGATTAATTGTTTAGTGAATAGTGAAAAATATTTTTTTTATAAACATTTTATTTTTTTATATTAAAATGTATCTTTTTTATTTTAATTTTATTTAAAATTAAATTAAGTATTTTTTTCGATATTTTCTAATTAGTTACATTTTAATAAACCTTATACCTTATTTTTTATAAGTATTCTTTTGGTTTAAAAACATGTATTTCAAGAAAATTTTTATTACTTTCATTTTGTGTGATTAATTTTAAATAAAACATTTCCAATAATCAAAGTTGAATATAGAAAAATTGATTCAATATTTGGAATCATTGTGTCCAAATTTTTTAAATATGAGTCTTTTATTTTTGGGTCAAGTGAATATTAACTGTAGTGATTTTATTACCACTGTAATGGTAAATCTAGTAATTTGGGTTAAAAATACAATGATAAGAACTATTAAATGACCTAAAACTTGAATAAATTTTCATGGATGATTTAATTTCATCCATAATCATCTAATGATAATTTATATAAAATATTTGTTAGCATTTGGATGATATTATGATCTTTATAGTTTTTTATTTAAAGGAATGTTAAACATATCACACTCTTATTTTTAAAAATTATATTATTTTTAATATAGTGTTAACCAATTTTTATGTCTGACAATAAATATTATTTATAAAAATGAAATATTTATATTCATCAAGTTAATATATTTTTAATTCCTATTGATGAAATTATTACATTAAATGCTTACAAAATGCTGACGCAATAATTATTCTACTAAAATAAAAAATTCAAATAAATGATACTAAAAATATTAAAAGTATTATAATTTGATTTAATTATGGTGATAAATAATATTTTATATTATAATGAATTGTTTTTGTTGTTTTTAATCTATTGGTCCCAATAACATGGGTTTCCATGGTGTTATAAAATTCATATAAATGAATAGTATCAAAATTGAAAAGAATGATATTTTATATAAATAATATTTTATCAAACTATCTAAAAACATAAAAGATATATGAAAATGTAGTAATATATGGTTTAAAAATTCATCCCATATAGATTTATAGTCCATTTAAATGTATTTGGATTTGGAATAGTCTTATTATATTTTATTTTTTTTGAAATTCTAAAAGTGCCCCTCCCCTTATTTATTAGAGGGAAACACCTCCCTCACTTATTTTCACCAAATTGAGGCTTATACATGAACATACCCTAAAAAAATATCTTCTAAATTTTTATATTCAAGATTTAGTGGTTCTGGTGTTTCCAAAATACCAACCATTGATACCTTAGTGGAGATCGAAAGGATTCATTTCATATAATATATAATTGCCTATACTAATCTCTTTCCTTTTCAAATTTTATTTAACTATTTTAAATTTATGATATTTATCATAAATTAATAACTTCAGAATATTAAATATTCCTAAATGTAATTATGATTATTAAAACACCAATATACACCCTTTTTCATATCAAATGTGAAGTGAATGTATCGATCATGGGTACGTATAGCTTACCATCTCCACATAGTGATATAATTCATTTTTTATCTCTATATTTTAAGGATGGGTATTATAATGGGTTTCGTTCTTATTTATTATATATATAACATAATTTTACTTATTAAATTATATGATCATATCTATATTATTATCTTTCAAATCATTGGGAAACGATAACATTGCTCGTGCATACGTGTGGACTACCATCTCCACAAAGTTATGTCGAACATTTTTAATTTTCATGGATTTCAATATGGGTGTATTTGAAATGTATATATTTTTAATATTATATATTAATAATTTTGAAAATGGGAATTATTATTTACATTTATTTCATTCCATCCATTGATAAGTGAAAACAACATTTATGTGTACGTACAACATGTTGTCTCCATGAAACATGTAATTTATTTTCTATCTCTAACTATTATGGATATATATATATACATGCATATATATATATATATAATTATTGATATAATTAAATACTTATAAAAATTATTGATATTAATAACCATGATCGAAGTACAATGGCCAAAACATCCAATATAAAACAACAGGAAAAAACGAAGTAGATATCACCCATAACAGTGTTTTTAATAAATAATTAATATCAAAAAGGTAATAAAAGGATATAAGTAAATTATATATGTTATGATATATATGATTATGGTTCTTTAATATGTTTATTATAAATCTATATATATCATATAAGAGATTAAAACATCTTCAAAGGAAGTCGAACGTAAGGTAAGGGATTACTGTCTCGCTTTTATTTTTATGGAAAATATTCCTTACACACTACAAGTTTCTATTATGTGGTGTATGTGTTTCCAATGAATTTATTTATTTATTATTACCACAAAAATCATAATTTTTATATATTGATCTAAATTTATGTCTTTCATGGGGATTTTTATTCTAATATTACCAAAGTGGTAAGGTTTTAGTTGACAATTTCATCATTATTCCAAATTGTTTATGTTTAATTCCCCATTCTTGAACACTTATATTAATTTTTTTTTTCTAATAATTTCATCAAAATGGTTTTTAATATTATCTTACAGTTTTTTAAATTCATTTTTACCCTGGTATAATTTTTTAAAAATGGTTTGAAATGATTATTTTCTTTATTTTCAAAATGAGGTAATTATGAATTTTTCAAAAAAATGTGTGATTAATATTTTTTAACTTATATGGACTAATTTTATTTTCCTAGAATCACTCAACCTTTATAAATTGATGATTACTTTATATGTTTGGAATTTTATTTTCTATTAAATGTTTTCATTTATAAGTACATAAATTTTTAAAAGGGAATTGATTTAAAAATGAAAATGTTATTTACTTGACAAAATTAAAATTAAATTTTTATTATTGAAACACTGTTATGGGAAAGGTGTGAAACCTCATGGGCTAATAGAAAGTCATATGACATCAAAGAATTCAAACAAATCCTTAAAATAATGTTTGAGTTTACCAGAATATATATCCCTATATAAACATTATTGGAGAGTAGAGACTTTCATATTGTTGTCATCCTTAAGGAAATATTCAAAATTGTAGGCTCTATTGTCCAAAATTTGAAGGTACTCTTTAATATTTATATTTTTTTGTTGAAACAATATATCATGATAAGATCATACTTATCGATCCACCAAAATTGTTCTTGATTTTTAGTAACTTGAAGCATTCTACTGTACATCATGTTAGTATCCTCTTGTAAAGTGTTAATATAGAGATATTCCTCCAAAATTTCTTCCATAGACTTTATGATACACTCCTATGTTAGGTCACTATTTGTTTCCACCTTACCTACTTCATGATTCAAGACATAAATATCCTCCTTAGTGGGAACCACAAAATCAGTGCTGGGAGCACTCAGAGAGACCTTGGCAACCATAATACTACCCTATATTTGGAATCGTGCTTCCCTAACCTCATAATCCTAGACACTAACGATGTGAATGTTATCCCAATCATCAAACCTTACCTTCTTGACTGACATGGTCTCCATCAGTTTGGGTAGGTTCAAGTCATCTTTATGTTCAAATGATTTATTCCCTTTAATAACTGTTCAATCCCATGAGTCCATATTTCCCTTCTGCATCCTCTTTCTGCATGGGTTGTGGAGTCATCTTTCAAGTGTTCCCTGTGAATTTTCAGTCGATACTATGCTAGAGATATCATCTCCTGAATCAGAATCCCAAGGTCCCTTCCCTTTGGTATGACTATCCACAGGTTGTGGACTTTAGACGCGCAACACTATCAGAATTGAACATTGATTCTCCATGATTCGAGCTTCCACTTCCAAGATTTCAAAACTATTGCTAACTATAATAGCTAGGATGGACCTTCGAGTACATGACCTACTATTTTACTTCATGCATTCTCTATCCCCAAACAGCATTCCCTTATCTGATTATCTAAGTTAAATACAATTAGTTAGATGTTCTTATCTTGCATTCGATACCTTGACCAGACTGTCACATGATCAAACTGCCACATTATATGATTATGGCTTTGGTGAATTGATACAAGGGTCCAAGGGGCTACTGGATTCCCCCTCCATATCCTCTGGTACAATCCAGACATGGTTTTCCAAAATTGTTTCATCCAAATCTTATCTTTATCTTTCACATATTCATGTAACCTTGGGCTATGGATTTGACATTTTTGTAGCTTTTTAGGGGTGATCCATGTAGGTTACATCCTTGTTTCCGAGTTGAACAACTCTAATTGAACCCAAATGGTCTGGCTTGAGCGACTGATGAACACAATCATCTTTATAGCAACGTTGGAAAGTATAAATAAGATAACTCAGATGTTTAAAAGGAAAATATAATTCTATCCAAGACTCGAATATAACTGCTTGTTTGTAGTGGAATTTTGGCTCCACATCAATCCAAACCCACTCAACCGGTGGCTTGGACACATTAACTTCCACACAAATATGAGGATAAATAACATGAAAAACTGAATTTGTTTGTCTACGGTAACATAAATACAGACCAAAAATACTCCCAAGAATACGAATAATGGATGGATTTTTGAAAACGCAAAACATGTTCTGGGAAACATACCCACATATCTATAGAAGGAGAATCTTTATTCTTGTGAAACTTGTATGACCAATGGAATAGGTGGAATCAGCATCTGTTTTAGGATCGAGGAGCACAAGACTAGGCAAAAACCATGTCCTTCAAAAAAGAAAAATGGATCTTTTTATATCGTCTGTCATGAAGTACAACTATCACTCAATAATGAAGACCACATAAACCAAAAATAAACCTATCAAACAAATAAACCGAAGGCCGATGATGAAAAAATTGAGTAACCATGATCAGACCAAGAAGTATCAAATCTTCGGTGAACTCCAAAGTTGAATGCTCCAACTAAGGTGAGAATTCAAATAGTTGTGAAACATTGTGGAAAATATCGATTTTTGGGAAGGGAGGAAGAAAATTATGGTTAGATAATGGATGAATGAAAAAGTTCTGAGATCCATGATAAGATTTTGATGAATCTCATTCCCTTTTCTATGGGTTAGGATTTGATGAATTTTTTATGAAACCAATTTCTTTTCTTGGGATCTAATATGATAAATGTTTTATTATTTTGTGTCACAAATATGTGTGAATTTATTTATGTGATAGGGGAAAAATATCTTCCTCCAATGCATTGGGTAAATTTGGATAACTCATGATATAAATATCTTATGTGTGAACATTATTTCATTCTCACAATTGTAACTTTTGATGTAAATAATCATATGTGAGGACCTTTATTTCATGTCCATAATTTTATCAATTAAACTGCATTTCATGAGAATTATTTTATGTGTGTACCTAGATTTCATTTCAATAAGATCATGCATGGACTTGATTATATTTCAAAAAATTTATGTGAGGGTATGATTTCATATCCTAAACTAAACGTGTGAACCTATTTCTATTTATACATGCTCATAAAGTTATAAATTTTAATATATTTTTTAATTATAGGGCTTATTCTGATGTTATTACCTTATGGGGACTTTTATTCGAATGTTTTATTATTTTTATACTATGAAATTTTTTCATTTATTCCATGACACATAAATATAATCTATTGTATGTTGTGTGTAGATTTAACATGTTATTATCATGTTCTCATACCCTTATGTTCATGTTATGCTTATGTGATAAAATATCCCTTATTTATATTACTAAGAATCTTAGTTCACCCTATAATAAGTTTTGTTTCCCCATCTTATGAATAATGGTTCTTGAATTTATGAGTCTATGAAGAGTTCTATTTATGAATAAATCTATAGGAGATGATATATACTATTTATAAACCAGTTATTTATCTGTCCATGATTCCAAAGGCACTGTACCTATAATATTATAGTGTGGATCATAATGTATTATAGTGAATATTCATCTAATTTGATATAATATTTATGTATTAAATTTATGGGTCATTATAATTTCCCTCACCTGTTTCATGACATAGATCTATCTTTCAATTGCACAAATGATTTTTTCTAGACCTCATGAACACTCTATAACCTCCATGGCGTTGGTATTATAATTGAAGTTTTTGTTTTCCAATATGTCCCTGAGTGGAGTAATACTTACAATGATATGTAGGATCACCCAAAAAATCTTATGATCAAAGGTATCATTCTTCCAAATAGAATTCCTCAGGGCACACATAGTCAAAAGTCCCCTTGGCAGACTGTGAAGAGGACCCAACATTCATCGATTTGACTAATTTTTAGTCCTTTATGCCTCAATTAGACTTTGAGAAATTTGTCCTGAGCCTCTTCCCTATAACAATGATGAGATAATATTATCTTAACTTTAGTTCGTATAGGATTTCCCATTTTGGGTCGATGCATATCCCATAGTGTAAGATTAATTGATTACTATGATATTTCACCTTTATTTCTCTCTATATGATCCTTTTTTCCTCATTATCCATATCCTAGATTCATAATATAAATAATTAGTGGAATTATTTTTCTAACATACCATAATTTTATAACAATATCCATGAATTGGATTATTCAAGGGATAAATTGCCATATATTCTCACTGGAGAAAACATGATCACGGTCTGAGAGGCTTCAGAGGACATATTTACCCAATGTTGTTTTTCTACCATTGGATTCTTTTCAGACTAAACAATCATTAGAGGCAATATGGTTAGTTTTTATAGGCACTGAAATTTTCACAAAAACCTATATGGAATAAAATTCTCATTAATGACCTATTCATCTATCTCATACACAAATATAAAATATTTAAAATACATGATATATGTCCTCTTCTTTTATTCATCGAGGAAATTTTAAACAATTATCATAGAGGGAGGATCACCGTATGGGATAATTTGAAATATAAAGATAAAATTAAAAAATATGGTGTTGATTTAGACTTCAAATTCAAAGGAATGATTATATAGATAACATAAATGAAAGGGGAGAATTGTAATTAAGGAATAAAAACATTTCTAAATACAACATATGCATTATAATGTGTCATTATCCACCCCAACATCACCCTAAATGGAACTGAAATATATAATGGGTCCTTTCACAAGTAAATTTTCATCCATCAATATTATATCTTTATTAAAAAGGTTAATAAAATCCCACATAGTCTCATTACACTAATATTTACACCATAAAAATGATATTGGCCCCATGTCATCGTTTGAATATGGAACTATATGAGGATTAATTCTTATCCATATAATATAAAATAAAGCTAGTAAAGTCCTTATAGGTATGTTATGATCAACGGTATAACCCAATTGTTCATTCTTGACGTGTTCCACTATAGGAAAATATTTTATTAGTATTCCCCATTTTTTCATGGTGGTCCATCCCATCGGATGCTTACAGCATCATCCACTCCTTTGGGGATTAAAGGAGACATTCATCCAGATATCAAAGAGAATTTCATCTCATAGAAAATATTCTTTCTTAAAGTTAATATTTTATAGGTGAAAGTGGGAATCCGTTCGAATTCCTCCCACATTTTCTTTAGATGGATAGATTTCACAAACATGTCCCCAAGGATGGGTGCCACTGAGACTTTGTATGCTTCCCAACAATAGACAACTAAATTCCAATGTTTAGAAGGAAAGTGTTGGTCTGGGGAATATATCATATTAAAAACACTAGGAATAAGTCAGAGTGTTTTTATATGAATTTTGAATAAATAGAGATTGATTTTTAAATAGAGACCACCTCAAGCTCAGCTTTAAATTCTTCGCAAGTCTAATGGACCCAATGTGACCACATCCATTTGACCTAGACCCCTCCTCCTACATGAATGTACAAATCTTCCCTTTAACATTTTTTTTAATTAGTAGTGGAATGATGATGAATGGATACGAAAAAACATTGTTGTATCTTGGGAATTAATGGATTCATATTTTGGATCCCTCATATTTTGGTGCATTAGGAACACTAGGTGTATTTCTCCCTCATTGATGTAAACACCATTAGCATAAATATCAGTTATGGTCATGTTTGGATACATGCTAAACCAATAGAATGGTTTGTAGTAATCTAGTATTGTGATAATCATGTTTTTTAGAATCATATAACCATATTTTGGAAGAAATTTATTTACAGGATACTCTAAACTATTCTTTTAAGGAAATATAGGAAAATGTCACATGAGAAACAATATTATGGTCTAATAATGTCAATATTTTTTATGTTAAAATAAGCCTCATCATATGAAATAAGGATCAATTTCAAAGCTATAAAATATCTATAAAAAATATATTTTGTTTCATTAGAAATTAATTATGTGTATAATAATTAATTAATCTATTTAATAAAATTACATGTATAAACTACTCATTAAAGATTTCAAAAACTCCAAATTTTGATGCCCTAGTAACTCTCCCATAATATTCAACTAAATTAGAAACCTCACCTAAGTTCTCCAATTAATTACCCCACCCTATCCAATTGATTAATTTGGGACCACATGAAAAATATTTTCACATCCTATACACCAAATATAAATATGATAATGGTTTATAGATATCCAGACTATTCATATACCTAGATCTGGCATAGAATACTAGGGAAATTGAATGTCAATAAATTGATTCATTTGAGAAAATGTTTGGATGGAAGGGGTACCCAATCCATTATTCAAAGAAATTTAGTGTTTATTCATGATGGTATCATATGAAATTAAATATATGAGTTGTGTGAATGTTTTTCATTTCACACTACTGTGTGAGTGAAGTATTCACCCAAAAATAATTTTGTTTCATAAATTAACTCAAGCCAATGTCACTTTGACCTCAGACTTAAATTATCTTTATTATAATCATATTTAATATCAATGGGTTTAGTTTTTCACTCTTATTTCATGAAAATAATGAATATCTGGATGAATAAATACTCAAATACATGAAGGTAAATTACTAAGGAAAAGTGATTTGTACTTCTATAAACCCTTTGATGTTTGTGAAAGTCGAACTTTTCATGGGAACTATGAAACCAGGTACATCATTAAAGACTCTCCAACATGACTGACTAGTGTGAAATAGCGTATTACCTAAGTAAATTAATTTACCTATAAATTTGACCCATAGGCTCCTCATTTAGACCCTTTTTAATTTGGTGAGATGGCATGAAGCTTTTCATTCCATAGTCTCACACACATGTCCTCAAATATCATAAGTAGCTTATTTAAGACCTAAACTAGAGGTAATGTACCAAAATAGATATTACTTTTTGTTCCCTAAAGTCTTAAAACACAAAGAACCATTATGAGGACCACCTTCCTCTAAATTATAATAAAATTGGGGGGAACATACCTTATACAACAATGAATTTTTATACCACTCTTACAAAATCATTAGTAGAGACCTTTTATAACTAGGGAGAAGATTAACCCATGTCCAGTTGACTAGGTAATCTATTATTACTGTAATGACAATTTAGAATCCCTAAAACCTTCACCTTATCATCACTTAGGATAATCCTTCATCACTAAGCCCTAGTATCTCTTGGGAAAATCTCCCATCCCTTCACCCAAGTGTTACTTGGGAAGGTCCTTCCAAGTCACCATAGAATTATTTGTAAATGGTATTCTTAAAAATCATATAATGGAACACTATATTTTTTCACTCATTTATCAAAGATTTATGAAAATTCTATATTAAATGATAAATCATTCCTTCATCTAACTTTTCTATTGTGAATCTAATTATTAAGGACTCCTCTAAACTAATCGAATATTTAGAATCAGGGTACACACACTAGCATGGTCCTCTTTATATCCCAATTCCCTTTATAAAAACTATATCTCATAGTTCTGTCAGAATATTGAGGGACCCATGGGTTTTTTAATCCCACATTCCTCTGATAATGGGGGTTATAATATTAATGGATCTTGTGATAATTCATATGGTACATACAACAACACTAGGATGATCCAGATTCAAGCACGATCAATATGAGTTCTTGGTAAAAGTTGAGGTTCACTTGAGGAAATCGGTTTACACAATATAAAAAATCCCAACATAAAGCATTCGAGTCCCCTAACTAGAAGTAAAAATATTGTATGCTAATTGATATTTTTGGAATTCACCACTTTTACGTTTTAATTTCACCTATATAATTGATCTATAAACTATGATAGTGAAATTAATAATAATAATAAATATGTAACCTTCTTTCCTATACAACTAAGTGGAAATAGGTATCATCAAATATATAAGAATAACTCAATATTTTCTACACATAAAATTTAAAAGATTATCTTCCTTGAAGTATGACATAAAGCTGTGAGGATAATATCCTAGCCACATGATGTTTAAATAAATAAAATAAACCTATTTTCTTGAGATCAAACAATATAACAACATACTCACAGTATGATAGAAAAATTCATGGTATATTCCTGTCACATGACCTTAAAATATGCATATTGAACAATGTGAGCATTGATTCTTATTGTGAGGGGATATATCGGGAGACTCTTTGAGGTTCAACTAAATATAATCAATATTCTATTCCTATCCTCATTTAACCATATTCCTCATGAGACTACAAATATACTTCACTCACATAAATATACTCCTATAATTATGGATATCACATTAAATAGGGTCACATTACCTTCAGATCATATATTAATCATACCATAGTCTCAATAATTACAAACCCCACCCAGCAGGATATATCTATTTGAGGTGATAACCATATATGAATAATCCAATGTATATTCACAATGATATCACACTTACCCTAATGAGGTTTTATTCCTTACCAAACAAACTAATCCCTTGGAATTGAATATCTTGTATAAGTCTCACACTAATATTTACTAAGAATATTTAATCAATTCATCCTTACTACATGATGTTAAACTATATGGGTAAATCCACATTACATTACCTTAAAAGGTATGAAATACACATTTAAGTGACACTGAACTATGTGGGATATGATTCCTTTCATAGGGATATATAGGAAGTCCCATTCATGGGCCCAATATAAAAAATAAATAAAAACATATACCACCTTCTAGGATGGTGATAAACTCTAGAGCACATATCTCCAAGGATTTAAACCATAGTGACCTATAATGTGATTCCATTAAGTTATAATAAGATAAATATAGATAACATATGTTAAAAAAACGATTCCATGGATATAGAACCACTAATACATAATAATTTTAACATCGATAAGATACCATTGATAAATATAGACATTCCCATCAACACATGATAATAACTGATTTCTAGGAAAGTGGTATCGAGTCTCATACTATGATTTTGGAAGGATTCATGAAAATGAAACAAACCTATAACAAAGACACAATATAGGAAATGATTCCCAATAATTGAGTGTTACAAGCCTAACCCCTTATACTCTTGACCAATGATTGTTTTTAAGCATCATTGGTGAGAAAACCTAGTAACTGCATGCCTTTAGAAATAAGTTCAGTGGTAAAACCACTATCATGTATGTAAGAGTCATTGGGAATTTCTGACCCCATGAATAATCCTCAAAAAAATTATCTAAAATGAGACTATTTACCAGATGAAAATATTCTGTATTGATACTTAACCCATCAAAAAAAGGTTTGATCTGCTCATGTCCCATGTTTCAGGTAAAAACAATGACCCAAGTCTCTTATAAATATTATTACATTATTTTTAATATAAATATTTCATAAAAAACGCAAGGATAAATAGGCCTATTGTTTTTGAAACACTAAGAATATAAAACATCAACATGAATCCAAAATATAAACAATATATTAATCTCTATAATGATATATAAATTCTATTTGAGATTATAAAACAATATATGATAACCTAGGAAACATAAACAAAAGGGGTGATACATAAATTCTAATAAGTTAATAATAATGATACATGAGAAAACAAGCACGTGTCAAAAGGAAAAAACATGAAATAATAATGGAAAATTTACATGAATATCCACATAGAGTCATGAAATAAATAATATGGAGTCATAGAAACATGGAATAAAAGAAAAATTTGAAATGGTAGATTACATGTCATAATCTTAACTTAACAATCACTTCAGCCACAACATAACATGTTGGAAATAATCCCACCATGAGTTAGGTTTACTCCCTAACCCCATAAATATCTTTTCATGAGATATAAATATTACACAATTAATTGGATCACTATAGGGATGCATGCATCATAACATGTACATAAATATGTGTTCCACATAAGGGAATCAAACATAAGTCATAATTATAATAAACAACCATGGAAATTAATGGTTCAGATGATCTTTCCCTAAATCATACTCGAATGATATTAAATGAGAATTTCAATGAAATGGATGAAATAAATATTTTTTAAATTCCTATTTGTTTTAATAAACATGGGTCTCAAATATGGAGTTCATTTAGTGAAGAATACCTGATAATGGGTTGATAATTGGGTATAGTAATGATCCTTTTAAAATTCTATTTTCAAGGAATCAATAAAAAAATTAATGAAGGAAATAATATAAAATTTTATTTCAAAAAAAAGATGAAAAATGGTTAATACTAAAATAGTTATTTTTTTATGAAATATTGAATGGTTAAAATACTCTCATAGATATTTTTGTAAATATATTAATAGAGAGAAACTTTTTCATTAATTTTGTATGATTTTAAAGAGGGTATTGTGAAATTAATGCATGAAATGTATAACCACATAAAATAAATTAAGAACAATACAGATATATATGAAAGATACATAATAATTCCATTCCATTTAAATAAATATAGAGTGTTTGGTAGAATGAATAAGGTATAACTTAAAGAAAAGAGGGTGGTTTGGATAGTTCCCTTGCTTTGAATCCCTGACTCACTAGGTATGGTCGCCGAAGATCTTGAATAATTAGACAAAATTAATTAAATAATTTATTAATAATCATTTTCATATTTATTATTTTTATTATTATTATCTATTATTTCAAAATCATGTTTATGTTATCATGTTTATTCCGACTCTCTTGTGGGTGTTTGTTTCATGATTCAAAAGTAACATTAATTTGTGGATAATTAATGGAGTTATTTTAAAATGGGAATACAACTCTAAAATTGATATGAAATTACATTCATGTTCTTATATATGTAAAAATGGTCCCAAATATTAATTTTTTTCTTTCAAAGGAATGATTTATTTAGTGTAAATGTTTTTATATGTTTATTTAATTTAGGATGTTTTACCTACCACCATTGACAAGATTAATATTATTTAATTAAATTATTATTAATACATTATAGAATAATAAATATGTAAAAATATATTTATTATCATTATATTTAACCATAGAATATTTTATATAACTATCGATGAAGGTAGTGGGGAAAAATTTCTTGTGTTGTTCGGTGGTGAACCCACCATAATAGGTATAATCATTTTTATTTTAGAATAAAATGAAATGAATTTTTATAATGGATATTCCATTAAGAAAATAATATTTATCAATATTAATTATACTAGATTAATTATTTCACGATGTTTGGATGAAGTGAGGAGGAGGTAAAAGAACATAATTTTAAAGGAGAGTTTAATAACTATTATTACCTCTTTATATTTCCTCTCTTGGAAGACACCATGGAATTGTCTATTGGAAAGATAGTAAATCATTATACATGGGTAGAGGAATGGGGAAATACTTGGACATAATATGGGAAATGAAAAATTCTTATAAAGTGTGGAGAGAATGGGTGATGATGGGTGGTACTTATAAGGGAGGATAGACGTGTTTTTTATTAAAATATTTTCTTGTTTATTATTTTTTTTAATCATGAAAATAGTGTTGATTATTTTTAATATATATAGTAATTAGTTATTATTAGTTTAATCTAATGGTTTATTACAACAGTCATTAATTATGAATTATTATGTTTAACTTATGATGTTAAATATTTTAATTTTTCTTATATCACTACTCACTAAAAATTTAACTATTTGAGAAAAATACCCAAAAATCACCCAAACCATTTTTTAAAATGTGTATTTAAAAAATGAAATTAATTTTTAAAAAATAATTTTCTAAATACAACAAAATTAATTTTTAGATTTATAATTAATTTATTTGAAAAATACCAATATCAATATTATAATCAATACTTTTTCCTTAAAAAATTTACTTATGAACGTATAAAATTATATTATCATTATAATTAATTTTAATATAATTTTATAAACCCATTTTATGAGAATAAAATTTCTTTTAAATTTTTATTTTACTATAAAAATGTTAATAAAATGGATGTATTTTATAAAAATCTACACCCTTGTTTTACCATTTTATAATAATTATTAATTTTTATCATCATATAATTGGATATATTTTCATATTATTAGGTACAGAAATATTATTTTAAAATTAAATAGGATAATATACAATTCTATGAGTCATTTTACTATCTCTAATGGTTAGATTATTATTCCAATGGTGTGATTTAAATTTTTTCGGGCAAATTGGTAATGGTCATAAGGCTTCCTTACCATATATAAATAGGTTATATTTTATTCATTCATCCTTCACATAAATTTTTTCAAGGATATATAAATTTTTTTATTTTCGAAATGAATATTTCATGTCTAATTTCATGTTTTCTTTCTATGGTGTTTTTCCTAACAGATATCATTGTAAAGGATCGAGTGGATTCAAATTTTCATATTATAGTGTCCTCATTTTAAATATTTTTTCTCATTTCAACACGTTAAATTATTATATCTATATTTATTATATAAATGTAATGTTCAATTTAATATAATAAAATTTTATTGAATATATCATGTGGTGTATTTTTTTATATAATAATACATTACTAAATATAGAACATTTATATAATTAAAATTGAAATTCCCTTGATAAAATTATAAGTGATTACATTCCCCCTCCCACCAAATGAAATTTTCCCTTGAAATACCATTTTACCCACTAGTTTAATATAGATGAGGGTATTTATGTTTCATTTTTTATGCCTCTCATATTGTATTCTATTACTTGTAATTATGTCATAGTATTATAAATAGGTGAGTAGTGTTTTTGTACAGAACGTTTTCTCTATATTCACTAGATGTTCCTCATAAACAAAAGCATGCTCTAACTGTTCCACATATGGATTGAGAACATGTGATGGATAAAATATATACTTCCTCAAGAGGGATATAATAGATACATTGTAAACTTGATATAGTGTTAGTGTTAATTCCATATGATTGAATGTGGCTCTGATGTGATCAATAATCTCAATGTGGTCATTATATCAAGGCCATAACATTCCCTTTCTCCCAAATATTTGGGATCTATTACTTGTAGATATATGGAAGAATAATTTACCTCTAACATCAAACTTTTGTCCTCTATAATGATTAAAAGAAGAGTTTTTATGTCAAATATAATATTTAACAACGTGGTATGGTATTGACTTTTTATACCATTTCTTAAGCCATTACAAATCCTAGAAACAAAGGTCCACTGACATTATCTAAACATTCAGGTGTCCTACATCACTTCTCATAGAGGGAGTCATATGGATCCACGAGGATACTTTATTAGAAGATATTTTTGTATAAGAACATGACTATTATAAGATATTATTCTCATCCTCCTTTGATGTCCGTTGAGTATTATACCAATATGTACTCAAATATCTAGATAGTAAAAATTTATTATAAATTATATTAAGTTTGATAATTCATACTAAATAATTAACCACATCCAACAATAGTCAAACATAGAGTGGTGTGTGTCTTTCCTCATGGAACTCTGGCATGTGGTTCTCTCCTTTGGGTGGTAGCAATGGTCGATCCACTTACCCCTCTTCTCTAGAATTTTAAGAGGGATATGGTGGTCTTCTGCATGTTCACTAGACTAACCCTCATCCCTGACTTTAGTCATATTAACCTTCCCCTGAAAGTGCCATACCTCAACTAAGGGGTTACTTTACTTCCTCTCTCCCTCATGGAGTTCTCGAAGGCATCTTATCTTTATAGAGTGTCACTGATAACTCATTTTTTCTATTGATTCCCATCACTAGATTATTTCAAAAAATTATTTTGTGGCTCTTTTACCCAACTTGATCATTTAATTATGGAGATTATATACCCTCACCACTTCCTATTTGGATTCTCCAATGATGATGATATAACTGTTTTGTGGTCCAAGGGTCTTTGTTCCTACAAAGGGTATCATTTCTTTATGCTTAGATGGAGCTTGGAATTCCATTGGAAGCCGAATCTAGTAATCATGGAGATCTTGGTGAACTTCTTAGGTCATAACATTCCTTTCCGAAATGCCAAAAATTATTGAGATTGTAGGTAAACATATTAGGAGATTCATGGATTTTGATGAGCGATCAAGTTATTTGTTAATCCTATTTCACCTCATATTTGGGTGGTTTTTGATGTCTTAAAACCCCCCATTTATGAAATTTTGATCGAGGTTGATGAACAGCTCCAGTTTAATCTACTTGGGTATTTAGATAATTGGTTTTATTTATATGTTTTATTATTAACTTACGTCATATTCAATATGATCAACATTCATTTAATAGAAGTCCTTCAAATCTATTTGATATTATCTTTGTATCATATGAGAGGAAATCTGTGGGCATCAAGGATTATACTAGCATTAGTGTTTCTCTTCAGAAGAAGGAAGGTTTTACACTTTCTATTTCAAAGGATTATACGAATCCTTTTATTTTATAACCCACATTTTTTGATTCTATGTAGTTTGTCCCTATGATGTGGAAACATCATTTCAATTCATATGCGCATTATCCTTATACTCTCATATTATGTCTGATGGGGGTGCATACTGTGGGAACATAATCATCCAAAATCACCCCCTCTGCAATAGTGGGTTAAGGTGTGATACAAATGGTTGATATTATAACTCCATTGCAATATCCTTCTAATTGGTTTAACTCCCCTAGAGTAGGACAACATCATAATCATGATGTTGAAATCATGGATTCAGTGTTGGATCCATCTAATAATTATGATTGACCTGACATAGGCCAACATTAGAATAGATTCTAGGTCTTAGCTGAACCATTTTCTGATTGTTATTTTAAGGAAGGATGGAAATGGTTATTCGTAATTGGAAAAGAACGAGTATTCTTTACAAGTATCATTTCAGTTCAGATGTGTGGGTCCAAAAAATATAATCTTTACAAAATGCTAATGGAATGTCAGAGTGTCACATGAATTTTAATGATATGTATTGTTAATTATCAGTAGATAGTTTTTAATTGATACATAGGAGAGGCCTTTTTATCCCTCTAAGGAATAAGGGGAATAAAGGAACCTAAGACTCAGGGAGTCAAGAAGTTCTTATGGGGAGAAAAACTCAAGGGCGTAAGGATTATTTTTGCATGACTATGCCAATAGATACATGATTAGCTAAAAATAGTGGGAAAATAAGATATCCCAATGAAACAGGAACACATAGGATAATTTTCTTTAACAACACATCAATATCGAAGAGGTTAACCGCTTAGATGAGGATGAGGTTTATATGGATCAAGAGAATACCTAAGATTACAATAACATTGTTTCACAAGAATCAGAGCCTATCCAATACTCTAAGATAAAGTATAAAATAATGGAAGAAGAAAAATTACAATTCCTAGAACTCATTATCTACTAAAAAAATGAAATTTTAAAAGAATATTTTCATATATGGGATACAAATTATAAGGCTTATAGTATATATGAAAAAATTATAATGGTTGAATTTAATGAGATTCAAAGGGTATAGATCAACAAAAAATATCTAATTACAGCATGAGGATTTATTGGAAAGATGATTAATATATAGGAATACATTGAAAATTGGGATAGTTTGTCTGAGTATTTTGAATACATCATCAAGAAGACCCATATAGTAAGTTAACAGATTTAGAATGGGGATTCTATAGAGTGAATGGTTCTAATAATAGACTCCTTTTCTTTAACAATTATGTAATTTCTCTCTATGGTAAATGAGCATTATTTATGATCTTGTGACGTTTCCCACTTTTTCCATAAGTCATTCTGAAGTTCAACATAATGTTTAAATCATGTTGGGGACATTTCTTGAACTTTTCGCCAAACCTTGGATATTAATCAGATATGAACAATATTTTTATTCCATGTAGCTTCAAAACTTCCCTAATTAATATCCTTGAAAGTTGATCAAGTGAGAATACCTCTTGAATTTGAATTAAGTTATAAATTTTAAAATTCAATTCATTACAAAAAATATGGAATTATTTCTATCAGATAACTTTAGAAGTTCGTTAAAAATGCAGGGTTATATTTCCCATTTTCATATATTTATGTGTAATGGTTTCATCATCCCCTGAAACTTATTCCTCTCTACATTCACTTATTATCATACCAAGCACTTTGATGTATATTTTACGATCTCTTTCTTCATACTTTTCCATAAATATTTCACTTTGATATATCAACAAATCATCATTCACCCTAGGTACTTTTAGAATTTTGAGCTATATAAATCATTGAACATGTCCTTTTTTATCTCTTCATTTAATGTTACTTTTAGTTGCGACCCAAATCATACAACTTATTCTTCATCAATTTTGGACAATAAGTATTTATATACTTATATCTTCCACCTTCTTCTATATTTCAACATTATTCCTTTGACTATCCTTTAACTTCTTAAAAATGTATAGTTGAGCAATCAATTAAGATTTTTAGGATGTTGTTCCTTATATTATGACCACCATTTCCATATCTTCCATGTATAATAAGATTGTATCCTTATCAATTCTAATCATTGATAAAGTTGTGGGATCCTTTATAATTATAGAATCGAGAACCTTCTTCTTCTTAGTGGATTAAGCATTCATAGTCCTTCATCAAACCTAATCATCTTCACTAGTGTATACTAAGAATATTTTTTATTAATATTTAACACTTATCCCCATATATATATTGTATCCAAATACTCAATGTTAAAATCAATACCTTTATCTCTTAACAAATTGTTGAATAGTTATAATCATGGAATTTTAACTACCTTAAGCCATAGTCTATCACATTATAATTTTTCATTATTATATAACATAATTTATTCTTTAAGGAATAATTTTTACCACATAAAGTTCACTACATCACATTAGTATAACAACTATTATAGTTGTAAGTATCATTTTTAACTCCCTGATGATCTATTCTCAATCATTGTTCTAGAAAAATATCTCTCACTTACAAGTTATCTTGGTCAGTGGGATTTTCAATTGATATAATTTCCTAATAAATCAATGAAAATACACTATTAGTTTAAGGAAATTATGGATATAAATCATAAATATGGGTCTGGAACACTCCTCAATCTCTTTTATCTTATAAAACCGAATATATATATATATATATATCCCTTTTTTGTTATACCATAACCCAATAATGATAATTCTTGCATCCATAAGTCACATTTACAATAACTTTTATATAAATTCTCCTATTCATTTAGCTTTAGAAATGTTAAAAAATTATTTTCATTCTACTCCTTTATTTTGGAGTATATTATATTATTTGTAAATACCACAAAAAATTTATTGAGGAAATATATAAGGATATTATTTGTACATTCTGTAAATATTTTATGAGTATAAGTGAGTTTGAAGGGAATCACACTAAACTCGTAGTGTTAATACCTTATTATAAAGGTATTGTTGGGAATATATTTTCCCTCCAACATTAATTGGTGATATACCAACCATAGATCCACCATAGTGATGTAATATTCCCCAGATATATAATTGAACAAGTAATCAATCCATAGAAGGGGACACATATTCTTTATTTTGAGTTTTTTGTGATCACTATAATCCAATAAGAGGCATATAAACTTATGATTACTTTTTATGAAGAAAAATAGTTCTCCTTATAGGGAAGCACATAAGAGTATAAAACCCTATTCCATATTCACATGTAACTACTTCTTTGTTCCTTATAATTATTTTATGTTTATTATATATAGATTCCTTTTTATGGTAAGAGTTTTATGTTTAATATTAATTGTTGACTCTACATCCCAGTTTGGGGGAAGACCATGAAACACTTTTGGGAATAGATCAGTATAGTACCTCCCAATGGGAATATCATTATTCATAATTCTCTCCTTTTTCTTAGTCATTTAAGCTAAATATGCTTTCTCATAAATAAAAAAGATACATTCTTGACAATAAAAGTCCAAAGTATATTCAACCACATACTTATGCTTTTACATAATAGGACAATGATTGGGGATGTGGAGAGTTATTTCCCCCTCCTAATAGTTGGTATTGGATTTATATCAGGATATCCAATATATTCTTTATATAGTATCAAATTCCACTAAAGGGTGTATGAAAATAGTTTTTGGGAGGTTCATTCCACAAACATTGACTTTGGAAGATTTTTATACATGTAATAAAATAATTTCCCCATCTGAGGTTCCCAAATAAAAACTTACCCTCCATATTTTTAGGTGTTGTTAGAATAGTTCTACTAAACATTCATTATATAAATGAATGTATAAAACTATAATCAAATAGTATATTCATGGTTTTTAAATTAATAAAAACATACCTTTCACAAAATAATTATTAGCATCCATCTTATTAGTAGTAATAAAATAATCAATTCGTTAACCTCTTAGAATTGGATTTATTTTTATTTATTATATTTAAAAAACCATGACATATTGAATTGGATTGAATAATGTTTTTTGTTTATATAGGATAACTGTTGATTAGAAACTTATCTTATTATATTTTATTAGTGAGTTTCTCTATCAACCATTAATGAAGATTATTTTCATAACTATCTTTTGCATACTTGAATCATTTCTCCATTCTATCGATATAGTTTTTTGGATTCTTCTTCCCATACCTTGGACATGTGGGATGTTGGGTTTTCTTTCCTCCATGAGATTTATCAATTGATATTACTAAATTGAAATCCCTTTTATACTTTATATCTCCATACCCTTGAGACTACTGAGAACCACCAATCAACATCTCAACCTAAAGGTAATAACATAAAATCATGTTATAGCAATCAAAATCAAGAATTTATAAATTTTTTCTAGATTCATCTTTAATCCACTAAAAAAGTGTTATACCATATTTTTTGTCAATGTGAAAGTGAAAGGAATATCAGGGAACCCTTGTGAGTTTTACCACATAATACCCAATAAAATATTCATCCTTTTGATATAGTCCAATGAAATTTATTTTCTTTTTATGATAGATATTTATTTTGAAATATTTATTAATAAATATTTTTTAATCCTTTTAATTCCATGCATTTGACTTCCTCCTTGGGTTTCATGTTCTTTATTACTTTTAACTACTGATTGGATTCTCCTTCTATGTGAATCATTACTGGTGTGACATTCTCTTATTCAGATTAATGGATGACAAAAATATATTCTCAATAAATTCAATCCATTGTTCTATTATGAGGGGATCATAAGATCTACTAAATTTAGGAGGCCACATTACATAGAAAACTCATCCACATCTCTATCTTTCTTATGAAGAGGTTGTTCCACATGATTCATATTATTATTCACAACAAGGATCA
The DNA here is from genome assembly GCA_963277665.1 of Viscum album. Lineage (NCBI taxonomy): Eukaryota > Viridiplantae > Streptophyta > Magnoliopsida > Santalales > Viscaceae > Viscum > Viscum album. The sequence continues at coordinate 1,773,158,645 of OY728123.1, forward strand.
ATTGAACTAGTAATACCATAAATATTTCATCCCACACTTCCACTAGGCTTGGCATCTAATTAAGGAAATCATCACATTTTCTATCACATTGTTTGTTGATAGGATTTATCTTATTTCCATCCATTATTTAAAATAATGTAAAATGAGGGATGAAAATACTTAAACAAATAATAATTTAAAAGGGATACTATGATCATATAAATAATAAATATTTAATTAGATATATATTTTAACTTATAATTCTCAGGGTTTTAATCTTGGTTATGAATGGTAATTTTCTAATTAGGTTTTATAACATAAAAAATAATTAAATTCATTTATAATTCTTCATAAAGTGTTTTCATATTTAACCTACCATATCCCCCAAGAGTGTCCAAATAGGTCTGTATCAAGACTTATTTATCATACACCATGTTCAGGTAGAATTAATGCTTAATGATACCTTTCATGGTTATTTCCACTTTGCACATCTATGTCGAATACATATTCATTTATTGTATCTAATCAAGGATTTCATTGCATGGAAAGCACTTGGTTTATATTTTACAAAAAGTTCTAGATATTTTCCAACATGTATCGTTATTTCTATGTTTTTTAAAAATGTATTCTTATCCCCATCCAAAAATTAAATAAAACTTTCACTAATGAAATATACAGATACAAAAGCCACTTCATGCATTATTACCTGATTTTAGGCATAAATATCAAATTAACACAACATAATGGTCGTGATTCCTAGTGTCTTTGTAAGAATGGGAACATAAAACCAAGAAATTAAAACTAAATAAAAAAGATTTATTTCAATCCCCATGATGATAAAATAGATCACATTAAGATTTTAAAACTATATATGATAACCGGGGGAATACATAAACAATATAGTTGAGCTATAACACCTATAAATGGTTGAAAATTGGGTTGAAAGATGAACCATTTAAAATAGTGTTTTTAAGAAATAAGTGAAAGGATTTTAAAAAAAGTAAAGAATATGGAATTTTGATTAAAACCATAGGTAAAACTAAATTATTAACCCTAAAATATTTATTAATTTATAAAATTATGAATGGGTAAAATACATTAATTTACTGTGTCATAAAAGGATTAAGGGGTAGAAAATTACCATTAATTGAGTTTGATTTTAAAGAAGTTATTACAAAATGAACATAAGGAATGTATATCCAAAGAAAATAAAGGTATAATAGGATAATTATATATATAATAGAAATATATATTGAATTTAATATCATTCTATAAAATTTTATTATATAATTAGCGTGATTTATTAAGAAAAAGTCATAAAATGAAGAATAAAGTATGGTTTAAAATGTTCCCTTACCTTGGACCCTTTACTCGCTCAGTATGATTGCTTAACTTCCAAAATAATCTAATTAAATTTATTAAATACTATTATAATAACAATTTTAATAAATTATTTCTTTATAACTATTCTTTTAAATTCATTTTAATCATTTATTTAGTACCTTATGTTTATTTGTACTCTCCCAAGGGTGTTCATTTCGTAGTTTCAAAGTCGCTTTAGTTTGTGGATAATTAATAATGTTATTGTATAATGGGTCTACAAGAATATAAGTTAAATGAAATGATATTCATACCCTTATATAATTTTAAATAGTTTAAAATGTTTATATGTTTACTGAAATAGGGATTATTCACGTAGTATTAATGTTATCATTTGACGATTATTTAATTTTGGTGGTTTTACCAGACATCCTGAACTAAAATCTTTTTATTTAATTAAATTATTATAAATTCATTACAAAAAATTAAATAAAAAATAATATACTTATTATAAACATATTTAAAAATAATATTATTTGTACATCCATCCATGAAGAGGATTGATAAAAATTATGTACCTTGTTCATGATGAAGATAAACCCACCATAATGGGAACAATAATTTTCATTTTCAAATAAAATTGAAAAAAATTGAAAATTGATATCACCATAAAAAATGGAATTTATTATTATTTATTATAAAAGAGTAATTATGTCATGTTGTATGTATAAAATTAGTTTATGGTATAAGAAGAGAATATTAAGGGATTGTTTGGTTAAGAACATTACCTCTTGGGATATCTTCTCTTTGAAAACACCTTAAAGAACATTTTTATGATACTTCGGTAAGGAAATCACTCATTTGATGTAGGAAGAAGACTATGGAGAGATTTAGGTAGAATATGGGAGAATATTAAAAATTGTGGGTAGTAGGGTGGTCAAGGGTAGTATTTATAAGTAGAATAAAAGTGTGTTTATTAATATAGTATTGATTAATATATAATTGTTTCTCAAGACTATTGATTGTGTTGATTTTTAGGTCTATATATATTAATTAGTTTATTTGAGTTTCAGATAATTCTTTATAACCTAATTCTTGACTCACTAATTCAGGTATTTAACATATAATGTTAAATGCCACATTTTTAAGTATTTTTCTATTCACCAAAAATCAAAACTACTTTAGAAAAATAAAAATAATAAAAATCACCATTTATTAATTTTTAGATATCAAAAAATGAAATCCATTTTTTGAATATAATTTTTTAAATATGACAAAATTTATTTTTAAATAATTTATATTTTTATTTTTAAAATAACAATTTAATTATTTTGATCAATTTTATAACCCATATAAAAAATAAACATTGTCTCATAAAATTATATTATCATTAAAAGGTAACATAATATTTTTTTATAACCCCGATTTACAAATGTAAAATTTCTTTTTAATTTTTATATTTAACATAAAAATGTAAATAAAATATACATGTTTTAAAAAAAATACAAACACTTTAATATTTTTTTAAAAATTATTAATTTTTACTATGATGTAAATTTTTATTTTTTTATTTTATATGATTACTAAATATTATTTTATGATTACATAGGTGAGATTACTATTATAATGGTTAGTTTAATATTCAGGATAGCAAGATTACTGATCAAACTGGCATATGCATTCTTTACCTCCTATAAACCCATAATATTTCATTAATTTTCTATTTACTTCCTTTTTATATAAAGAATGTATACATTTTTCATTTTCAAAATTAATATTTAATTTCTAGTATTCTGTTTTATTTCTAAAGTGTTGCTCATTAATGAAATTTTTACAGATAATGAAGAAAAATCCAAATTTTCATATTATAGTTATCTTATTTTATATTTTTTGTCCCATTGAAACAAATTAAATTATTATAGAAATAATTCTTAATTAAATTTAATATTAAAGTAAATATAACCAAATTCTGTTTGTTTTATCATGTGGTGCATATGATTTATATAATACTACATTACTAAATAAGAAAACATTATATAATCTGAAGGAGAATTACATTGATATAATTCTAGGTCATTACACCAGAAAAAGGGAACAAATTATCCTTAAAAATAAATTCAAAAATATATAATGAGCTTCTAGATACAATTAATGTTTTTCCCTCTAGGTCCTTTTCTCATTAAAAAAATATAAAACATACCTAAAGTCCAATATTTGTTTTTAGAAACATGTAAAGGAACATATAAAGAATTACTTTCTTATTGAAAACACTAATACTTATTTTCAAATTATATTATGTAATATAATCCATTTTTCAACCGATATCACATCTATTTGGATGCATACTTTTGTCATCACCCTATATTCTTTATTAATATTTCATTGATTTTTCAGAATAAAAAAAAACTTATCTATAAAATACCATGGCCACTGATTTTTGGTAAACACATATATCTCAATAAATATGATGGAGATATCATCTTTAATTACCTTAAAAGGGAAAACCCTTTCTTGACCATTCAATTAATTCCTTAACACTTATGAAAAACCCAACATTTTCCACCTCACTATAAGCATATTTCACCATGGATTTTATCCGTACATCAAAATATATGATTCACAATACACATTAATAATGATCTCAATTAAAATTATTAATACCCATTCTCTTAGATTAAAATACCCAATGAAACAAATAAATCATGTTGATTTACGATTAGTGTATTTTTCCTCATTGCCTCCCTTCTTAGAGATCACCGAGTGTGAACTTCTTGTGAAAACATATTAATGCTTAAGATCCTGCAACACATGATAGTAAAAAATCATATGTGTCCAATAATGTTGATATATTTATACCATAGGATATCTTATTTAGAAATAATTTCATTTAATTTCTAGGTTCTCATTATATCAGAGAACTATTAAAACCCTTTTAGGAAACAACAATCCCAGTGACATTATCAAATTAATGTTAAGCTGGAGAATAATCATTTTGTGATAATAATAAATATGTTCTTGTAATCAAAAGTACAAAAAAAAAGTTAGGATTTGGGTTCTAAATCCACCACAAATGAGAATTATATGTCCAAGCATGGAAATAGCGTATCATCACTGAGAATTTCTCCTAATGATGCCTATGATTAACTATAGAAAGTGATACTTGATTGAAATCATTTTTGGGGTAAATTCAAGCTCGTAGAGTTGAATAAGAAATGTGCATTAGATAAATAACTATCTAAAACTACCACATTTTCATATATCATCCTTATGTAATATTTAATTTGTTTTGAAATATTTTCTAAATTATATTTATGATGTAATAAAAATGTAGTTGGTAATGTGATAATTGATATTTTTATAAAAAAAATATTTTATTATCGTTATTTTTAGGAATATAGTGTTTTATATAATTTAAAATAATAATCATTCATTATTAATATGTATATCAAAAATAAATAATATCTTTTAAATAATTTATTAAATTTATAATAAAAAAGTAATCATTTAATGTATAAGTATTTATTTAATTTTGAAAATTTATTTTTACCCTATTATGAATTTTTATTTAATAGTTATTTTTTTGAAATTTACAATTTGAATTTATTAAAAATTAAATTTATATTTGGGTTTATCACATTATAATTTTTTATTATGGTCATTTTTATCTTTTTCTAAAAAAACGTTTTTTTGAGGTAAAAAGTTAGTTGCGACAATAAATTTAACATGACCTAAATTGTTAAAATATTGAATTTTATGATAAAATATCACAGTAAAATTTCAATTAGATATATTTATCAAGTAATTAATGATCAATTTTCATTATTTATAATTTTTTATATTTTCTTAAGACAACCCAACCATAACATATATATGTATATTATATCATCTTACATGATTATTCATTAGATCTCACTATAAAACACACCCAAAACCTATAGGTTTACTATATTTGAAGACTATATACATAAATTAAATTATTTTACAACATATTAATCATCTATAACATATATAAATCAAATTTTAAACCCATTTATACATATCATACATTATAATATTCTTCATAACCTATGGAATGTAATAAATAAGAAAGGTTGAGCTCAAAAATCTTATTAAGGGTAATAATAATAGATTACAATCAAACATCATAAGAGATAATAAGATGATCATATTGGTATGAAAAAAATTCAAGTTACATATAAAAACCTATGAATCATATCTAATAAGACATAGATCATAAACCATGATATATAGCTAAAGGCTTTTAGCCAAACATAAGACATGAATCATAGGAATGTGGAAACATATGTCAGTAATCATGATCCCAAAATACATAATATAATCATAAGAATTTTTTAAATGAGTTTGGAATAATAATAATCATATAAAATCATTTCTTATTTCCTGTATCCCAGCCAACACCACCATTACAACAAGGATATAGAACTGTAGTAGAATGTGTTCACTCCCCATTCCCTTATGTTTCATATCATGAAGTATAAAGTTTTACCTAATTCATTAGTGTGATATATAATTATAATTCCACCAATAGCCTTGTTAAAACCATACATATTTGTTCCACGTGAACATGAAAGAATTATTAATTCCATCATAGCATTATTACCCTATTGGAATGAAATGGGTTTCATGAACTCATCCACAAGGCATTTAAATAAGCTATCAATAGAAATAAGGTGGTTTATACCATTAGATAATATACCTAATAAAATATAATAAAATATAATGGATTATTACATATATGAATATCAATTTTATAAGGGAATTATAAAATTACATTAAAATAAGAATAAATATCCCTTAATTTTAATAACTTTTATTTTAGCAAATAATTGGAATATAAATTAATTTGAAAATACATTAACATTTAAAGAATAACATTATTAAATTAAAATGAAGAATTTAGAGGGAAAATTTGATCATGTGGAAAATAATAAAAAGGAATATTATTTTAAAACTTTCTAAAAGAGAGGAAAATTCAATATAAAATGACCCCTGATGAAAAAATTAAAATATATTCATGTTGAACTATTGTAAATAATATCAAATACAATATAAAATTACCTCAAGAAATCATTTAATTGTATATAAAAACAGTAATTAAAAATATAATAAATATTAACATAGAGGGGAAATATTTCAATCAAAAAAGAAGAGATAAGGTTGGTTCCACTTTCAGGAACCTTTTTAATTGATTTTAAAACCAAAAGGAAGTGAAAAGGTAAGAAGAAATGTAAAACCTATAAATAACCAAAATATAAGAAACTTTATGGGGATTTTGAGAGAAAGAGAATATACATTCCCTAAAGAAAAATTTAAACATATAAAATAACAATTTAAAATTTATATTAGAAAGTAAACTCTTATATCAAACTTAATGTTGGTTGTATCCATTATAACTCACTATATAATGAATTTAGATTCATTATAAGTATAAAGGGGAACTTTATTCATAGTTATTTTACATAATACCATTCATTTGTAATTCCATGTTACCCATATGTTATTTATTTATAAATAAATTTTATATTCATTTTTTTATCATTGTAGCACCTAGAAAATTTATTTTAAAACAATACTCTTCTTGATAGCTTTCTGGACATAAAAAATCAATCCTTAACCAAACTACAATATACTATAAAATTATTATTTTTTAAATGCGACCATATTGACCAAGATATTAAATTGATGGAATTAATAGGAACTACCACATTTTGAAAAATGTGTATAAAGGTTTTATATAATTAAAATATATTTATTAATGCATGATAAATATATACTCGGTTTTTTTGTAAGGTTGGTTTATGATTCAAATATTTGTTTTTTCAAAAAATGGTTTTTATTTAATTTTTTCTAGGGATATTATAATTGAATTTTGTAACTTTTCTAAATTTTACTTTAAAAATTCAGTATCATTTTTTAAATAATAACTTAATAATTGGATTTGGATTATGTTTCAGTAATTTTCAAAAAATATTGATTTTTTTGTGAATAATGAAAGTTCAGATTTTCACAAAATTGTCATTTTTTCATTAAATAACTTACCTTAAATTATAGTTACATTTTAGATATTTTATTAAATTAATACAATTCCCCTATAATTATAAATAATATAGTTTATTGAAAAATAATCATCATCATATTTAGTAACTATATAATTTTATTTTGAGGCTTTAAAAAACCATTATTCTAAAAACAGTTTTCATTGCATTTTATACAATATATAAAAATAAATTTCTTCCTATTATATAAATTTATGTATGAAAAATTCATTCTGAAATTTTAATTAGAAGATCTAAATTTTAAAAATACATTCCTTTCATTTATTTCCTTATGAATATTAACCATGGTATTGATTTTTCACCATGGTAAGGGTACAATGGGTAAAACAAGGTAAAAAACATGAGATACTGTCACAAAATCAACCTAACGCGTTTCTTTAATTAATTTAATGTGATTAATTATAACATGTCTATCCTAACATGGAATTTATGGCATTTTGGTTCCATTTTCCATTGATAATAACATTTATATTACAATAAGTAAATAATGAATAAAAAATGTTTGTCTCCTGATCTTAATTTCTCATTTATATTAAAATATGGATATAATTAAGTTAAAAATTTATCTAAATGATAATTTTTAATATAAATTATTTAATATTATAATGGTAATTTATTTAAAAGTTTTTTATATTTTATAATTACCATAATTTATTACAAAATGTTGACTCAGTACTTGTGTAGACAGTAAAAAAAATTATGTAACTTATATTAAAAACCATAAATGTAATATATTTTGGATGAATTATGATGTTACATGAATTTTATGGATAATAGTAATATATAATTAATGGTAAATAGGGTTTATATTATAAATTTATGATAATCATGATGAATTTATAGTCAAATTAAATGAATTGTTTAAAAATTAATTTAGTGATATTTTATGTTAAATAATTTATTATTAAATTATTTAACAATAAATAAATAAATAAATATGAATTTTTTAATATTAATCATTTGAAAGTTAATATATTGACTATTTTTGAGCCATGTGTCGCCTTATAATTTAATTTATGACCGTTAAATCCTAGAACATTGGTTACTATAGTAAATGTTGAAAATGGACAATAAAGGGTTTTGAAGAAAAGATAAGGTTTAAAATGATAATAAAACCTATCTAGATTTTATTTTATGATGATATATATCTTATTTATCTTATAATTCATTGAAATTGTGGATAATTTAACTTGATAAATACAGTAATTATAATTAAATCTTTTATGTAATTCTAAATGTGCACATTCCTCAAATATAAAATAGCACCTTCAATCTTATCATAATCACAACTTTTAAAAACTATATACTCCCAAAATCCTAAAAATACCTTCCTAATATATCTCTTCATTACCTATAGACTCTAGACTCATCAAAAGTCCTATAAATAAGTCTATTGTAATCTAAATTTTTTTTTGAATAATATGTTTAACTCGTAACTAAGAATTTTCATTTTTTTTATTCTTCTGACTGTATATAATATACTTAAAATATAATGAAAAAATAAAATATGTATCCTTAGTATACTTAATTTTTATTATTATTATGGTACAATTATTTTTCATCACCTTTTTTTTGTGTGAATGGAATCACTCTTGGTGCATACATGTGAATTGCTATATTCAGGAAGTTATGTGTTTAATATATCATTACCACCTACAAAAGATTGTAATTATGATGTATTTAATGAATACATATGATATTAATAACCTAATTATGATTTTATATCATTAATATATTACTTTACTTCTAACCCTTCCACCCATTAAAAAAGATATTGTCACTTATGTGCAAGTGTGGACTACAACTTCCATAGAGGAATATGATTGGATTATTTCATATTTAATTCATAGATGATTATTTATTAGTATTTAATGTATAAAAATTATGAATATTTCTTGACAAATATTTTGGATATAATAGATCCATGACCCCTTGAGTATGGTTAACCTACCAATATTGTTTTGATTTTAGGAACTAAACATCCTCAAAATGTCTGAAATGAACATAACTAATTTAATATCTATATGGTGTCATAATAAATGAAATAAGGGGGTTAATAATAAGTAAATAAACCTTAATTTGTTTCTTGAGAATCTATAAAACTAATAAATTTTTATTATATTCAAGATAATGTACACATATGGAGTTTCAAACTCAATGTAAGGGGATTCCAAACCCAATTTCTTTTCATAGGGTTATATTACTTATTAATTTTCTATGTTATACCCTGATTATGTTTATAATTTCCTCATATTATTTTATGTTTTATTTACACATGTTTTATGTGTATTTATATTTGTGATACCCATTCACTTCATTGATTAATTCTCACTTCAATTTTATGATCATTATAAGGGATTCATATTACACTTTTTTCTATGAGACATATATCATATTCACCAATATTTTATTTTGTGTGTTTTTTATAATTTATAATTTATAATTTATATCATGAATCTATTTATATTAAAAAATTTAAACATTTTTTTTGAATTTATTTCTTTCATGGGTTTTATGATTCCAAATTTTCCATAGTTCTCTTTTTTTATTATACATTCTCATTTTTTAATTAGGTTTTTTTATGTTTAAATTTATATTTATGGAAGTTATAATCTATTTTAAACATCTTATACTTTATTATTCTCTAGTTATTTATGTATTTTACATGTTTTACTTTCATTTTCCTCTCTTTGGTACATAATATGATCTAGAAATCATTTTTTTTAAAAATTCAAATTTATTTCCACTTTGGTCGATGAAAATTTCTTCCATATCAATGTTTTCTAAAAGTGATTCAATAATTTTTTTTTTTAAATTTCAATGATTTATTAATTTCATTTGTAACTATCATTTACATTATTTATAATTTATTAAAAATAAATATTTTTAAAAATATCTGTATGACACATTTTGAATTTTATTATAGTGAAAAAGATTGTTTTTAAATGTATATACCATGAACAAGTATTCCAATAGTCATCAATAATATGTTCATTAAACATTAATTTATATGTTTTTATGTTTGTTTTTAAATGAATTTTATTACTATTTATATAGAAGTTTTTATAATTTAAATAAGTGGTTTAAAATTTAAAAGGGTATTTTCATCAAGAAATATTTAAGACAACATTTAAATATATTTTCATCTATGTAAATATCCTTTGATGAATTATATAATTTACTGGGGATATAATTTAATTATACCATCCAACATTTTACTCTACATGTGTTATAATCATTATGTCATATTTGTATTGGGTAAAATTATTTACATTATATATTATTTATTTCAAATATAAATATTTATTCTGATTATTCATTGTATTGATTATTAACCACTTCTAATAAGATGAATTAATTAGACTTAGTAATTGATGGCATGGACATTAATAGCCCCTCGATGTTATGGTAGGTCTCACGAGACCAACTAGACATTGTTTTTGGTGTATGACAACCTGATTATTTATGATATCTTAGAATGATGCCTTGATGGTATGATTATGATGTCTTGAAACAATCACTTGATAGTTTGATTATAATGTTTTAAATTATTCATTGCATAATTATGATAATATTTTTTACTATCCTTGGGATTATTTATCTTCCTAGGTTATATATGGTTGTATTCACATTTTATTATGTTACCTATATAAAGTATTTTATTATTGTTGATCTCTTTATTATTATTCATGTTTTATTTATTCTATGATAGCCTCTATTATATGATTAACCTTAACAAGAATCTAAGATCACGCTTTATTATTTATCTCATCTTTCAAGACACCAAGAATGTTCTGTGAATTATTTAATGGATATTCTAGAATAAATAAAAATGTTTTCACTGAAATTATAATTTTGTCCTTCATGTTTTCAAATGTAAGGTGAGAATCATGTATGTATCAAGTCTCCCAATAAATCTAATCATATCAATCCTTGATAATTATATCCCTTGTATCTTTTGTAAGTATAGTTAAATAACCACTGGATTTCGGTTATTGAAGTTGGGGTGTTAAACTTAGTATCAATGGAAGTTTAGTAGGACCCTTCAGAACTAGATTTAGGAAAACATTTATTAGAGAAAATAAACCTATGATAGATTCTAATAATATATATATTTATAGGGTAATATCATGAATCTTATATAAATTATAGATTTTTTGGATTTACACAAAAATATATCTCTATCTAAATACTAGAAAATGTATGTGGTTATTGTAAAAATTATCTAAAAGGTAACATCTCTAAAAGGGTCAGATTGGGTAATAACATGATTTTCCCTAGTAGATGATGAGTGGGACGAGGACTGTACACTCAGCTAAAAAATCTTAAAACAGAGGATACCAAATATGTAAATGTATAATATTCTATAGTTATGTGGGATAAATCTAATGTAAAATGGTTTAATAAGTTTAAGGTTGATAGTTAGTTTAAAAAAATAGATACACTTTTTTAGTTTTTATGTGAGGGTAGTTTTAGATTATTAATAATATTTTAGAAGACATTTGTATGAATATATCCCATATATTTATAATGTATTTTATTGAAAATGTTATTTGAGGAATAATTATTTTGTATATTTTGGAAATTTTTTAAAGTTATTGATAATATTAAGGGGTAATATGATATTTAATGTTCAAGTGATTGTTCGATATTAAATTTTGGGAACATATGTTTTACTACATAAATAATAATGAGATTAAAAAGTTGGTTTTTTAATATTTCTCAAAAAAGTATCCATAGACTTTAATTTTATGGGGTTTAGGATGATTTTACAATCATTCATTTTTGGTTCACAATTTGTTTTCTGATGGAAACTATGGTGGATTTCACTACCAAACTCATTTTCAGTCAATGGAGACATGTTTTACAAAGGTAAGAGGACACTATGAATTTACCAGTGATGTTTTACAATACATATTGGTCAAGAGGATAAGAGTTAGATATAATTTCACCATTTTATGGATAATTACTTCCTACTTTTGGGATCTCTTATAAAATTAATAAGTATTCAAGAATCTATCCCAAAATCTCAGTGCTATATTGGTTTCCCCAGGTCCAATGATTTGATCGATACTATGTGTTTGATGTAAACCTATAAATATTTCCTATGTTCCCCATATTTCTCTTATTAATTCATGATGCTCTCTATTAAATCTATCTACATATTCCCTCTATAGTTCATTATCTTCTAGGCAGGAGGTGGGTGTTTTGGGGAAAAGATTGAACTTCAATGAGGTATCCTATGTATCCATTGAAAAATGGAATCAAAAATCCCATATTTTCATTGGTTTTAAACATCAATGTGTAATATTTAATATTTTACTATGAATGAGAATCAGATCCTAAATAGTTCATTTTAATGTTTGAGGCTTACACATGAAAAAGAGTTTCATAACATATGCACTTTCATCATGTAGATGGGATGATCATCACAGATCACCAAGACCATGTGAGTCATGTTCAGTGTGAGAGACAAAAAACAACCTAATATCAGTCAAATTTCATGAGAGTTTATGATTATATTTTAAAGTAGGGCTTATGCACTAAGGCTATGGTGACAAGATTCTTTTACTTGGAAAGGGGAGAAAATATGAAATAAGTCAAGGCTTAAGCATGAGATTCGCTATGATACTGAACCTAAAATGTGGATTTGGTGAAGGTATGTTCTAATAATTACACCTAATAGGATCCCAATATCTATGAACCAAGAGGAATATAGAAACTCAAGGTATTAAGTAATGCTTGGGGATTACACCAAGGAGGATTCATAATTAGAATTAATCTAAAAGTAACATCTGAGTTTAGACTAATGATGTCTGGTGGAGTCCAAAGGAGCCATATCGGCTTAAGAAGTTTTAAGGGGGCCACATGAAAATATCTCTATAGGATTCAATGTGATAATATATCCATGAGGAGGAATATTAAATTGAATAAATATGAATAAAAATGAGGAATATTGAATAAATGTGTTTGAGGGAATGGCTGGGGTCATACATCTAGAAGGATGTCTAAAGATCGATCTTGGTTTATATCTAGGACAATGATCATGTATGTGAAACCAAGATTAGTATATTGAATGTAGGTTTATAATTATAATCATGAAGAGTATTTCAAACCAATGGAAATTTGTTGCTATTCAGTTCTTACACCATGGAGGGTCCTTGTGTATCTAAAACAAAGAGGATAATATAAACTCAAAGGGTATAATGACAACCCTGAGGAGTTTCTTAACTCTATGGTAATTGAATACTGGGTAATGAATTACACATGTGTAGATGTTTTTGGGACTTATAGCTAAATATGATTCCCCAACATAGAGGAGTATCTCAAATCTAAGTGGTTGTATAGGTTTTATGCATAGGTTCTGCCCTGTTGATAATCTAGACAAATATATTGACTCGAGGTGAAAAATGAAACCCCTGAGGAGTATCCAAATTTAATGGGGTTTCATGAACCCATGAGTAGTATCTAGATAAAGGAAAATGTTTGGATATTATACCTCGACATTTCCTATATATACCTCACCTAGTTTGTGACTTAGGTGAAGGTAGGGAAATATTGGGGATTATAACATAGAGTATTTTCTTATATAATTATCACATCCCTCCATACTTGCTCTAAAAAAGATTAGGAATGGATATTGTTAAGGTTGGGTATCCTACCTAGGAATGAGGACCATACTAGAAACCTAAACTAGTATCTCAACTCATGGTAGTTATGTTAAATCTAGGTCAGTGTAATAGATATTTCAACCCAAAATATGCCAAACTAGGCCCTTAGTCCCTTTGATTTAATAATTTATCTTGAATATAGGTATATGGATATATCCTAAAAGGTAAGAACCATTGGTTTGTGGCTAAAAATATATGTCCTTTATATATCACATGCTCACAAAGGAGTTCCCACGTATGGATTAATAAATGAGCGTTAACATAAGATGTTAACATTGGATCTTCTAAAAAGGGTCCCATATAGGGTTGGAAACATAAATATTCGAAAATGAGGATTACCATATAGGATCACCACATGAAATTGTTCATGGTATCCCGACATATAAATCCACCTAAGGCTATCTGCAAATCATTGGTCACATAAAACTATCTTCATGGGATTTTCCTCATAGAGACATCTTCATTGGGCTTCTTGAAATGATTCATTCACTATGTGAGAGTTTATAAAATAATTACCTGTACTAAAAAAACCTAGGGTATGCATAGAATTTCATTATGCGCATTGAGAATAGATTACATTGTGAAGGGATTACTTTTTAGGTATATTTACTTTTGGAGGGCTTTCCTTCCAAAGTCTTTCCATATAGAGGAATTTTCTTTCTACAATGAATTTCTTATGGATGGAATTCATGGGATTACATAAAAAATTCACTCAACCATTTAAAACATGGAAATTTTACCTATGTGGTTTCGTAAAAATTATTCCAGTCCCCCAAGTGAGGCTTTTTAAAGTGTGATTTAATATTTATAGGTGGAATTCATTAACAACTTTTAATAAATAGTCTTCCTCATAGAATAAGTTAGCCTCATATCATTTTTGATACACTACATTGATGGATACAATGTATCACATTGGACCTCAAATGATTTTTCTATATTCGATGATATTTTCAAAACATTGGGAAGTGTTATGAAGTTTGATAAAAGTGTTATGTGATGGAAAACATCACAGCCTCTAAGTCGCATTTGGCATGGGATTCATTAATTAATAGAAGTTATCTGAAAACAAGGAAAAATTCCTTGTATTGAGAATAAAATTAATGCCTATGAACAATAAAAATATATTTTTCATATAAATATTAAATTGATATGTGAATAAGTAAAATGAAATGTGGTATTTTTTACTTTGTTAATTATCATTATGAATAAAATTAATCCCAACTTAAATGATCATAAGTTTTGATATATAAGCCTTTTTGGTCTCTATGATAAATAAAATAAAATAATTTGTAGAGGAATATACCCATATATTGTGTGTGAAGATGAGTTTTGTTGCAAAAATGTGACCATAAGTCCTTAAAATAATCAATAACTTTTTTATTAATAGTTATTGAGATATAAAACTGACTTCAAGAGGGAGGTTCTTTCCACCATGTCCCTAGGTCAGAAAATGTTTCTAAGGAATCTCTATCCCTCTATGTGTGAGAAATATTGTGCTATTTTGAAATCCCATTACACCCCATTCAGTTATTGTGATACTTTTCTACTCAAACATGGGATGTTTTATTTGAGTGAGCATCTCATCATGGGTCATGAAAAAAATTTCATGGAATAAATTGTATGATACCAAAAAAATACCCCCCCCCCAAATGGATTCATTTGGAATGAAAATAATTTTATTTTAAGGTAAACGTAAGGAATTATGAAAAATTCAAAAATCAGATGCTGGTATTCAGAGTAGTCTCACAACTGAGAGGATTATATCCTAAATTGGATCTCAAATAATGTATTTTAAATATTACCAAAATGCGAATATCAACTCATGTAGTTTGGGTTTTTTAGAGGGACAATTTACTTTAGTTTTTTGAGTTTCCAAGAAGAGTAATTACAACTCAAGACACAGATAACCTCAATCAAGAAAGGTATAAATTATTGGATGGAAATGGGGAGTGGAATGAATGTTTATTCTCTTTTGGATCTAATCTAGGATATCTGGATACCACTATGTATCATGTGAGAATAAGATTCAATCCGCACATAGTTCTTATAAAGGTAATCCAATGTTGAACAATCTTGTACATAGAGGGATAACATTTTCAGCATAGCTTCATTGATGAATAACTCTATGATATAAAATACTAAATTTTTCCAGCTCATATGTAGTAGAGTTTATATTTTCCCTATTCCATGGATTCAGGGGCAAGGACCCATGTTTCTATGGTGATGGTTCCCAAATATAACTATCATGCCAAAAAAATTGCAACATGGCCTATCCCACTCTATGAAATTTAAGTCATATAGAATAGACCATATATCATATAGTTTTTATACATGGAATAATGAATTAGTACCCTCCAAATATTCATGAGTAGAAAATATATACTCTAATTTTTTTCGTAGGTCATTAAACCCAGGGAAAATAGTTCAATTTTTTATAAGGTCAAATAGAGGTAACATATATATATATATATATATCTCTTTTTTATTTTAATACACACTTTTTCCTAATCCATTAATGGGGATTCCTAGTGGTAATGATCACTTATTTAACTAAATATTAACATATTTTGTTTTTGAGTGGAAATGTTTTATGCCTTTTCATTTATTTCAAAAGAAACTTTTTTATAAGTATTGTGTGGTGCATACCTAGCCAGTAGAGTCTCTAATTATCTTGAGGGTTTCCTTATGGGATTTCAACATAAAATTAATATATATATTTCGATTTTATTCTTAAGGTTTTGCATGCTGGATCAATGTAGTAGGTGTTTAAGGTCAGATAACATTGGTTAAAAGTGAGGAGGTGTGGATACATACATGAAAAGAAAAAACCCCACATGAATTGAGTTCCCAACATCATGATTATAGAAAACCATGGGAAGTGGTGAATATATTTTAATTTAATAATGATTGTAGTATAATTCATTGATAATTTTTGTTGATCATATCTTACTATATATTGATACAGTTTAAATATGCATATCATAGAAACAAAGGTGGATGAGGAAGCCTATATATCATGGGAAAGGAGAAAACTAATGTGATTGGAGAGGTAAATTCTAGTATAGAAGATCTCATGGATAGTTAAAATATTTATATGTTTTTAGTGATTAGATAAATTGTTGTTGAAATTTTATCTCTAGCATCATTTACCTAATGAGTGGTGTAGTCAGTGTAGTGAGGATAAGGAAAATTCTAGTTGCAATTAAGGACCAATGCTATCATAAATTTCCCTAGAAAAGTGAAGGCATTCTGTTAATAGTATTTAATCATATACCAAGTATAAGATAGGATTTTCTGAAAGGATAATATAAACTCAATTCATTGGGGAATCTAAAAGTTTGACACGCAAAAATAGGAAGGGGAACAATCTATTTTCTCATATTATTGCTTTGAAAGTGGGAACAATGCATGAATTTGTAATATTTTGGGTAATTGAATATTATTGAAGTGTAGGTTATAATGTTATTAAATTATAAACTATGACTTTTAAAGTCAATTATATGTGGAGATTTTTTGGAGTATACTGACCATTATTTATTGTAGAAAACTAATTCCATTCCCATTCAATGGAAACTTGTGGGAGAAGTCCATTCATTACCACAAATAGTCTAGGGATAAGGAATGAGGGTTTATATTGGTCTTTCTTCCGATACCAAAACATCCCCTAGGGGTTACATCAAAGTATAAGGGTAAAAAAAAAATATTCAATAGAAATTCATATTAAGGTCCATTCAAATCAATTGATCCATTCCACCATATTTTCTATGAGATAGAGAACCAAAGGGATCGACTGACTCAAGGTTTATGGAGTCCAAGGGTAGTATATTTAATCAAATAATATGACGGTGATTATTTATACATCATATATATGATGTGGGTTAATGGATAATGTGAATATTCTATTAGGGTTCAAACACACCAATATTATTCCACTATATATTGAACAAATTATCATTACAAAGGGATAAAACATAATATTATTGGGTACACAATCACTTAAATGGGTGGTAAACTCAATGGGACCCTTTTAATTTTTACCTTAAGGTATTTCAATTAATACTATGAAGTTAAATAATTTAATTTAACATAGATTTTACCAAATGTTTCTGATGTTTAGGGGCACACATCTTAGACCAAGAAGGTGAGACAAACTATATAGTAAGGGAAAGAAAAAACATAATATGAATAGAGATCCCAATGGTAGTACACATTATCACATGGGGTAACATGCACAGTTTACAGTGGTATTTATTAAACCAAATAGTTCTTGTTTGGCCTGGGATAGAAGATCTCAGCATCACTATATATCTCATAAGAAAGAGAATCAATCCATAAATAGTTTTTATGATGGAATGGGAGTCCCTTGTACATATTTGGATCATATATATGTGAAAGAGAAACTATTTTCTTCAAATGTGTCCATAATAAAGTAAAAATTCATTGGAATTTCCAAAATAGATAAAAATAATACGTATAAGGTGGAGAATTAATACTCTGAGGCATAGATGGTTTGTGTGCTAGAGACATTCACATTGATCAAGCTCTCGTGTAGGGAAGAAATAGAAAAGATGAAATTGGACTCCCAGAGAAGTTTAGAGTAATGGGGTATAGACTATCACCTTTTAGTTTAATTTCATGTGGTGGGGATTGTTACTAGGAATTTTAACATCATACGGTAGAGACGAGATGTTAAATAGTTTAAAGTCTTTCTAAAAGTACTGTAATTATGTAGTTTAAAGTATTGCATCCCAAACTACCCTTCTTATATTTGAATAAAATTCATGTCAATTGTGATAGTTAGAGAAATTCTTGAGGTCCTCTAAGCTCACATGATTCATTATCAGTGGTAAAACAAGATTGAACATAGAAAATAATTTGAACCACACAAGAGTTCATGATAGGGAACATGTTAGGGAATCTTCATTAAAATTAAACCAACAATCTCCTCATAGAATTGGCCCTCATAGAGGGACTTGGTTGAAAGTGATGAAATTGTTTTGTTGGACCTGAAATAGAAGATTCAGGCATCACTATGTATCCCATGGTATGTGAATCAAGCATCGCATAGTTATTATTGAATAGTTTCTTATAATATTTAACTCATATTCATGGAAATAGGGAAATGATTTTAATATTTTGTTTAGAACAATAAATTATGGTCTTCTTATATATAAATAACTATTGAATCACTAAGAAAAGTATGTGGACACCTATATAGATTGAGCTCTTACATAGGGTAGGGTAATATTCATATTTAAGCCTGATATGGGATTATAGTAAATTGAATATCTATATATACTACCCTAGATAGATGATATGGGTTTCATTAAAAATTGATTATTTAACAATACGTTTAATATATATATATATAGGGATAATATACCTGTTACCATTACATGGATCGATATCTCATGTAGTTAATAGGTCACATATAATAGACAATGTGTCATGTAGTTTATTTAATTCTATATGGAAAAATATATTCTATATTTTTTCATGTTATAATATATAAATATTATTAATGGTGTAAAATTTAACATCATGTGATAGGGACATTGTGAACCGATGTGATAATTTTTCAATGTATCCTTACGGAAACCCTGCATTGGTTGGGGGTGTTTTCATGTTTGGAAAATTATCATCCTTACTTAATTTAAATTATAAATAACTATTTAATGGGGTCTCTAACATATATTTAAATCATACATAATGAATTTAGGTCTCCTGGAATAAGATATTCTATGCACTTTATGGTAATGTAGGGTAGACCAAATATTTACACATTTTTTTATTGCATGACTTGGAGGTTCTTTAATAAAATTTACAGAGAATGATGGATAAAACAAATAAGAATCTATTATAAATTTTAACATAGTAAAATGTATTAATACAATCATTTACATAAATGTATGAATCATATACAAGATACAGGATAGAGGAGAATGACCATTTGTAATGGATGAAAACTAATTTTTTTCTTAGTAAATGGATATAGGTGGGAATAAGACAATAGTTACAATACTCAGTCTATGAATAACACATATGGTTTATATGAACATTTCTTCTTGGACCAAAATACACCGAAGGGTTTACATCAAAATCTCAGGGGAAAACTATTCAACTCACCATAAAATCCTAGAAGGTCCCCTTCAAATCAATCAATCCATGCCACCAATTTGATTTGAATGAGAGAACTGAGATGACTGATTATCTCAAAGATGAGGGTTTCCAAGAAGAGTATATCAACTCTAATAAATTTTTTATTCAAACTTCAAAATGTATGAAGTATGTTTAGTGGATGAAGGTGTATTAAAAGGGTTTATTTTAATTTTTTATGAATATATCATAAAATGATAAAATATCTATTTTAGTAATTAGAAATAACCATTAATGAAAGGAAATTTCATTTAAACCTCAAAAATAATAGATATTGAACTCAATATATAATGGGGAAAATTGGTTATTGATTAAGATCATTTATTAGTGACCCCTTTGATTATTTTATGATTATATAATCTAGACCATGAACCACATGGTTTTATGGTTATGTATCTAAGAATAAATTTTATTCATTTTAATGTCATGTTCCAAGGAATTTTTCATCCAGATTGTGGCATTAAATCTTCAACCTATATTTTAAATTTTAATGTCATACAGATGGGACATTTTGGGCCGTCATTTTGTGTAGCATGATGTATCTGGGATATTAGTCTATGTAGTTTATATTAATTCTATTAAGAATTTCGTGTCTTGTATTTTAAGGTCATGTGATTAGAACCAAATGCCACGAAGTTTAGTGTCATGTGATAAGAACTTGTCATGTAATGAATTTTAGATTCATGCAGGGAAGACTTTGGTGTCTTTTAGTTTAGAGTCCTACGACTCGAAATAAATGTCGTGCAGTTTAATTTCATGTGGAAAGGACATGTAATGTTATATTGTTTAGAGTCATGTAATGATTACTTTGGTTTATTATAGTTTGGGGTTATATGAATATGACCATATGTGACATAACACATCAATAATGGTGATCTTCTAGTGGAGTGAGAATAAATTATATCCATGTGTCACGATTCAATGGATTCTCAAAATCACGCATACCTTTCAATGTCTATATATTAATAAAATATTTTAATATGAATCATAATTCAATTATATTTACTAAATTTGGTGTAATGGAAATTAATTAATATGATCTTTCATGACTACATTATAAATTCTCTTAATACATAGATGTTTGTGGATTTTATACTATAGTGAACATGCAATGTATAAAGCCACATCATTAGACATAATGTAAAATACCATACATTTAAAATCTCTAATAGATAGGTATCCTAGATTCTTTCTAATAAATTATGTGTTTTATTCCAAGTGATCACAAGGATAACGTTAATATTTGGGGGCCTGTAGATCCAATATCACATCACCTATATATTTCTAAATCCTATCATTTGAGATAATCTACCTGTTGATTATTTTTCATAAAAATTTATTCTATGTTAAATGTTTTTGATTTTTTCTAAAATATGCATCTTCAAGTCCCTATATCCAATGTATCTTCGTCAAATCATTTTTCATGGAATAGAAAAAAACTAAGGGGATTACTTCAGTTGGAAGAATACACATTCCTTTTTCTATTATCTAGAGAAAAATAAATAATTTTTTTCTATTTTGTTACATATTACTCTATTGGAGTGGTCATGTGAATGAATTAATATTTTGGAAGACAATGCCCTAATCTTAACCAATTTGGAAATATAATATGAAGTATTGGAGTCCCCAAACACTGAAGATTTCTCCCATATATTGGGTATCATTAAATCTCCTAGAATTGTTTTTAGACAAATATGTTCAAACAATGTTCATCGTGCACCGGATAATGAGGTAAAAATATATAGAAACACCCCCAGACTAGTCTAATCGGGGTCATAAAAATATGAAAATGAACCCAACCCTATGGGGTGGGGTTAGGTGCAATGTGATTTGGAATTCAACTAGTAATGGTTAAAATATTTAAAAATACCCCTATACCTATGATATGAATTAATTATCTATAAGGAGAACCCATATAAGAGGATGCTGCTATTACATCATGGGTAAACCTTCCTTGAATCATCTTTATAATTGCTTCATGGTGATTCTCATTTCCTTTCTTCACTTGATTGATATGTTCTTCATAAAATATGACCATGTCATCCTCAAGGGTTGACAGGTAGAATAATTTTTTACACCCTATCCATTTTCAAAGGTAAAATGTGTGAGAAATAATGGGAGTCTCAAAATAGACCATGAAGACTAGATATTCTATTGACATTTGGCATATACTTCATCATCATTTAACTGTAACTCATTATCAGGGATCATAATTACTTTTGTAGAGGTATCCAGGGTATCACTTATCCCTTGTTCAAAAATTCATAGAGTATAGAATAAGAAAAACTCCTAGATCTTGTTGGACTGTAGGAATGTAATGTAATCCTCATCAAGAGTGTTCTTATCATAACCAGGTCTAAAGTCTTCAAACCTAGTGGATACCATACCAATGGATATATAGGTGAAATTATTATTTTATTTAGTTAAATATCTTATTTAGAAGGCCAATGTATGTCCGCTCATTTTTTTAGACATTTCTAGTAGGTCTATTTGGCGGTATGGTTCCCAGGACCGTTATTGTTCATTCTTTCTGGGTACATCTAAAACATATTTTACATGTGCCACAAACTTTACAATTACGATTTCACCCTCATAGATCATATTTTATAGTTGATTTTTGAAGTTTAATCATTCATAGATAATGTTAGGAAACATATGATGATAAGGGTAGTAATTAGGATGGCTATCCTACCATGCTTTATTTGGTATCTTGTTTCTTTAATCATGATTAGATTTTCTTCCAAATAAAAGGTGAAGTACGCAAAAACATGAACATTATAGAAGGAATACATTTTAAATTTCCTACGTTCAATGTCACATTGTCTCATCCATTTTAACATGATGGTGGAATAACTTTATTCATATTTCCCAATATTCTATATCATTTCTAGTTTTTATTTATAAGATTGATCCATGATTTTATATATATCATCCTCTATACATTCTGATATTGTTTAAAACTCTTGGAATCCACCAGGATACATAGATGGAATAAAAATAATTGGTAAATCCTCTTAATGTTTATCGACACAGATACCTTATTATAGTTTATGTGGAAGAAGATTTTCTGTAGGATATGTCAAACCCTTCCATATTTCAATGAAATCCATGGATCTCTAATTTTCCTTTTTATTTAAATTAGAGAGGTCAGGGATATTCAATTTTCTCTATGCAGATCTAAATTGGAATTGTTATTCTATATGAAGATTTCTCCATCTTGAGAAAACCCCAACTAAAAGTTTACTCTAGAAAGAAAAGGTGGATATTTCCACGTTTTTTATAATGAATCTAATCTTTACAACCTCTTATTGTTTCAGGTTTCCAAACATTGGACCACACCAGGATGAAATAATCTCTAGGTACTTCTCTAGATCTCTCATTCCATCAACTATAAAGATAATTGGGACCCAAATGTAGGAAGGAGAGATAAAAATAAACCCACTCAAGATATGTCTTCCTATATAGATAAACGAGTACACAAAAAACATCAATATAATACTAATGAAAATTTATCAAATCCAATAATTTCTGGGATATCCCCATCTGAGTTAACAACAGATGAATTTATGGAACTTGAAGATAATGTGTTCTCAGTGGTGGGAAAACATGGTAATCAATTGACACTATAGTATAATGGTATTATTGATTTAATATCATTTAGAAATAGTGGCCCAATTATACCCTTACGGGTTATGAAACCTTCAAATTTTGAAATTTTTTAGTTGAAGGAGGCATCGAATCTTTAATATGATGTTTGTACTCAAATGATTTAGTTCCCCTAAGAAAATCAGTGTTAACCTATGTATACTCTACTATTATGGGATCCATATATGAAATATTATCTTCTAATAATATGGATTCACTATTTTTAGGTTATTAGTGGGTATTTAATGTGTCTATACCTATCTCCATTTCAAAAGTGTTATGGTTTGCTTCATAAGATTGTCTAATAGTGGTTCCATTTAATTATGTGAAACACATGATAGAAAGTATGAATTATCTTAGAGGATAATTCTTAATTATTGTTAATTTATTATCACTTTATGATACAAGAGGTTATTATAGGTTTAAAATAAAAAATAATCTAATCCCTTTAGGCCTAGATTTCCCTGGGATTCTTCTAGCAGTGGGGCTAGCTGGAAAAATGTTTAAAACGTCAAGCTAGTGGTAATATGGAATCTAACCAAATCCACTGTCAAGATGCACCGATGGGTATCATAACTTTAATAAGTATAAGGGAAATAGACCTAATCTAGAGTTTTAGTTACTATATTTTCCTGGTGGTCTATCCTTCCAGATTCATGAATCCAAATAGTTTGGGCATGCCTTATTTCCATTGTAATTTTGATTAGAATCGGGGTCACACATTGGTGATTATGAATGTGGAAGCTAGGTTACCTACTATGAATATCCTTTTTATTTTAATTGATTTTTTGGTAACCATTCTCCAACTCCCCAATACAAATAATGAATGGGATTATATTCTATAAGGATATGATCCCAAACCCTTGGATGTGGAGACAGGTTCCACTTACTTCCTTATGCCCCATTATTGATAGGAATGACAATATGACATTATACTATAAAGATTATCATGAATGTCTTCATGTTTTGAGATTATAGGGACCCATAATTTTCTAGAATACATATTATAACTTATTAAATTAATATTCACTACATAACATAAAAATCCCTGATAGTGTTATATAGGTTTAGTATCTTGGGAGACTTGGACACATAAGAAACTTATTCAATATATATCTACATTATCTCCCACTTATTTCATTAAGACTTGGTCCTTCCTTAAACATATCATATCTAAAACCTTTATTTATAAACTAGGTAAAGGAAACATATGAAAGGGTGAGCTCGAATTCATAAAAAGTGTAAACATGGGAGTTTTCATTGATCACATAAATATATCATGAGAATAAGGGTATGAGAACATGTCCTTAAAATCTGAAAACTATGACCTTCATATTAAATATCATAACCTTTATTTATTTTTTCAAGATTGATAGTTAATAAGACATGAATCATAACCAAATAAAAGAACACGATCCATGAGAGCATAACATTGACATAAGATGTAGATTTTTGGCATACACATATGCATATAAAATCATTTCCTTAGTACAAAAGGTTCACTATCAAGACTATCATTGTGAATTGAGTTATTTCCCCATTTCATAATAGTATTCAAGGTTCCCTCTCAAGACTATCATAGTGGACAGAGTCCCTTTTTAAACATGGTTCAATCCCAAATCCAGTCCAATTTATCTCTTGAGATATCTATATTTACCCAATGCATTAGAGAGAAATAAAATTCCATGTCAACCCATTATATAATGAATATGATACATATGTGTGTCATAAGATCGTAAAATATTCATCATATTATAACCTATGAAAAATAAACACGATTAATGAAAATTTTATCATGGCATAACACATAGAACTAAAATGGGTTCCATATACATTTAATCAATTCATCATAATATAAATCATGGAAAAGGAATGGGTTTTATAAATATATTTTCATCATAATCGTGAATAATAAAAATAAATAATAACAATGGTATAATTCAATCATCACCAAAATAAATCATAAGTTACGTAAAATGAATTCATCTTAGATGAAAATTTCCCCAAAAGATCACTTGGATTATTTCATGAGGTAAATAGCCTATTAACATTTAAATAACTTCTTTAAAATTGATAAAATTATAAAATATTATGGAATAAATTTTATTTGAAATAACCTTGGAGACATTTAATGTAATATTTAATGTATTAATTGTTCATTATTGTGGTAAATTCTTTTTATATCATATATGTTAAAAGAAAACATTCCTTTTATTCCTTCATATAAAATTCAAAAATTTCCTCAAATGGAAAAAAAAAAGATTACTTTTAAACCATTTTTTAAAATTTCAATAACTAATAAATATGAATTCAAAAAATAATAAAGAAATATCAAAAAATTATTGAAAACTTTTTTAAAAAACATGGATAGGGAAAAAATGGATTTTCAACCGAAGTATGAAATAATGTCAGATTTTCATAAAAGTATCATTTCTATATCATGAGTTCTTAAGAGAGAAAAATTTAAGTGAAACATGTATTATAAATAAATAACTATAGTAGACAAATATTATATTAATTTATTAAGTATGTATCATATAATTTTCTCAAATTAAATTAAATAATAAAAAATATTGATTAAAATAAGATTGATCCATAAATATTTTCCCTCTAGTTGCACTTTATTTGAAAGTGATTTATCCTTATATATGATAAATTTAAATCTATTTTAATTATATTCAAGAATAATTTAAATACTTGTAATATCTTATGCGATCCATTTAAAATATTCTAACACCCATTTATCAAAAATTCATTATTAAATTTTCCTTTTTGGGGTATTAACTATGTTGTTTTTTAATAAGAATGATTGTTTGATAGTTCCATACATGCACATTGAGCATGGTTCCCCCATACATAGGATGTTAATAATCATATAAATATAATATATATTCATTATATATATATAAATATATTTATAGTCAAACAAAAAACTTATATATAGGAAAATGAATTACACCATTTACAGAGA
Organism: Viscum album; assembly: GCA_963277665.1. Taxonomy (NCBI): domain Eukaryota; kingdom Viridiplantae; phylum Streptophyta; class Magnoliopsida; order Santalales; family Viscaceae; genus Viscum; species Viscum album. The sequence goes on from OY728123.1 coordinate 1,773,185,464, forward strand.
TGGTAGGATATACATAAAAAAAATTTAAACCTTCAAATGGATGGAAAAATGGAAAGATAAATAATAATTAACATTTATTTAATAATTATTATATTATATAAATTATATATATTAATCAAATATATCCTTATTTCCATCTATGAATAGTAGAAATGTAAAAAACACATCACTTTATGGATTTGTTAGTTCACATGTATGTAGGGGTGATGCTATATTTTTCCAATGGATTGGAAGGTAAGAAGTTAGACATAAAATTATCATTCGATAAGAATAACTTTTTTCAAAATATCCTAGATAAAAACTGAAATAATAATAATACCCATCCATAAAATATGGTGAGGAAGAATTAATTTTATCACTACGTGGAGACGGTAAGCCATACATACAGAGGAGAGATACTTTCATATCCCATTTGATGCGAAAAATGGTGGACATGATTGGTTTCATAATAAAAATATCATTTTATTAATTTTATGATACTTAATTCAATATTTTTTTATAAATAACATATATTTTGAATAGGTAATAGAGGAAGTTAAATAATTGATTGCTTAAGGTTATTTAATCTTCTTTGAAAGAACACCATTAGATATACTATTAATACTACTAGTATTGGAATTTTTGGAATACCATACCCTCTATAATGTAAATAAGAAAGTTGAGAATATAATTTTTTAGGTTTTGGTCAAACTATAAGGCTCAATGTTGAGGGTAGGGGAACTCATATAATGTTATAAAAGACAAAAATGAAATAAAGTCATTCTATTGAAAAATACATATAAATTGCCATATATTATAAGATATGTTAGGATTAATTTTAAATACAATCAAACAAAAAAAATTTGACATGATTAGGTGGTTATTTAAACCATAATTTGGTTTATAACTTTAGTTAACCTCAATTAACCATAACCAATGAAACATATTTTTCCATATTAAAGGGTTATAATTTTACATATAAGGTGGTAATATGATCACAAATGGACAAATGATGAAATTTTAAAACAAACCTTTCATATTTTCCCTATTTAAATATTTTCATGATTTTTTAGTAATATAATAAAATATCATTTTCATAAAATATCACTACTCTCATTTTTTAGACTAATCATTTTTTTTGGAAACTCAAGACACTAAGAAAAATATTTAATTAAAATTTAATAATTTGAAACAAAAAAATATTATATATTAATCTATAAAATTTATGGAACATTATAAATCACAAAAATTATATTTCATTTAACATTATTAACGTCAATAATTTATTTCTCTATTAATTTAAGAAATATTGTATTGGCATTGCATAGAAACTTAAGGTAATTATATAATTACTAAAAATTATATATATATTTCCATATTAAAATTTATTTAATTATTCAAGAATATATCCATTAATATTCAATAATAAAATGATTTTATTCCCAGGAAAATACATAAGAGCTATTTTAAAGTAAGAGAGTGACATTTTTGTATTTTTCTTAGCTTTAAATATTATATTGGACACTTTCCTAGAAACATGTCCATTAAAAAATTATAATTTTATACTATGGTCTTAAGGGTATCATTTTATTCATCATTTAATAATTAGGATGAAAGATTGTAACCATAAACTGTAATTTTAATCTAGGTTAGCAATATTTACCCTTTATCGAGGAGATAAATGTTTCCACGGTTACTCTTCATAATTCCTATAACTCACAGGGGCTCGTGTTAAAAAAATATGGTCCTTCTAAATAAAAATATGGAAGGCATTTTTTTTATAATTATTTTTAAATATGTGGAATAAATTAATTTTAAAATAAGTACGAAAAATTCGATGTAAACCACTTTTTAGAAAAATAGTTTCCAAACATATTAATGGAATAATTCTTATCCCATGCCTAGAAAACATATTATAGGAAATATAAACAATTATTGAATATAAAATATATAAATTTCAATAAAAAATATCACTAATAATTATTTAATTAATTTGTTTTTATAAAAACACATTGCATGTAGAAGAGTAGTTTTTTTAGAAAAATTTCTCCTTTACATTTAAAGGATTTTATTTATGTTTCTAGTCCATAAATAACAAATGAATTTATATTATACATAATTGTTTCATAATTTAATTATTCATATTCATAGTCACAAATTTAACAACTTGGTTTTTATGATTGACTTAGACTCAGGGATTCATGTATCATAAGAAATTGAAGAAATTAAATTTATTTGAAAAGAAATATGTCTTAAAATCTCAAGGTATAATATTCTACAACCTTTAAATGAATTATTCCCTATAAATTATACCAAATTTATAAAAAAAATGGGGATAACTCTATTTCATTACATCCTTATCTTCGCAATTTTACTCTTTTTTCTGATTCCTTTAGAGAACATAAACAAGGTGAGTTGTCTTATTTCAGAGAAAATTATCTCTATGATCTAGTAATTCTACGTGTTTTTAAATTTGAAATATAATGTTACAGTGGTATGTCTGATTAATTATGTACATATGGAGAATTAGGTATGTAAATATTTAGGATATATATATAAAATATTTCATTAACTTGAGATAGGTTTGATAGGATCACCAAGTGATAAGTTACTGTCCTTACTTGATCAAGAATCTTGAATGGGCTAGTATACCTAGATGTAATATTTCCTTTATTTCTGAATATAATAAAATTATTACATAGATAAATTCATAGAATTACCTTTTAATCAAATTCTAATTTCATATTTCACTAATGATTGTTAGCATACTGTTTTTATTGACTCTAAGCTGGTTTGATATGATATTGAATGGATTAACCTTTATCTACCATTTCCTAATCAAGATTAGGTCCCAATATTTTTTCCCTCCAACATCGTCATAGAACTTTCATGTTATACACTTCTATCCATATATAAATACATTAAGATCTACTTGAATTCTGAAATGAGAATTATTTTTTTAAGAAAACTCGACTAGAGCTATGTGCTGATCCTAAGAACCTATGAAATATATAGAACATGACCATATAATATCCTCCATATATTTAATTGTTCTTTAAACTACCTATCTATATGAGGATGATAAGTTATATCGAAACATAACACTAAATCAAGATAATGTAGAAGGATACTCCAGAACATATACATAAACCTTGGATCCTGAGCAGATTTAATAAAATATGGTACTCCATGAATACATACCACTTAATATAAATTCTAGAAAACATATCTAGATAAAAATACTCTCTAATAAAATAAAGTATGATAATTTTTTAAGGTGGTTGACTACAGTACAAATTGAAATATGGACTTTAGATATTTTTTGGAGTCTAAAGAAATAATCCATGGGGATTTTTTCCATTTACATTCTGGTATGGTAATGGTTATAACATTTCCTTAGAAATTTGTCTCTAAACAATAATTAGTTGATATACCAATAAATGAGATACATAATTTGTAATATCTCTCTTCACATTATCCAATCATAAATACTCTTTCAAATCTCAATATATCTGCGTTCTTTTAGGATGAATGTTGAATGAGGAACTATGATCATCATCCATCAGAACCTTCTTGAAGTATAATATGGATAGAATATATACATGGTTCCTAAAACCTATCATTCCATTAAAATTAGAGTTGAACTAATGAAAATTTCTGACCTTCTTTTTTATCTCTAGATATTTCTTCTCAACTGCTTTAATCTTCACATGGATAGATAGTTGGACACTCATTTATGTAAGATATGATTCATCCAATTTGATTAATATTTTAATATCCATCCTTCATAAATAATGAAATATTAGATATTTTTTATGCTTCTCATTGATAATATATCATGTTTCTTTCGACTTAGAGAATTTTCCTCCTTGTTCGCTTTCTCATAGTGGTAATTTATTGAGAAGTAATAAAATATAATACAACCCAAACATATTCTCTATAGTATATAGCTATTTTTTTAGTGAAATTATACTTTAAACTTTTATAAATGGTTTATATATCACATATTTCTCAATAAAGATAATTCATCCGTATCTTTAATGAAAATATTACCATAGTTAATTAATAATCATGAGTATGGTTCTTGAACCATCAATTTTCATGTTTCATAAGATATAACCATTTTACATTAAATGATAATTGATTTAATCCTCATCATTGAATCATAATTATAGATTAAAAACCATTATCTACTATATGTAAATGTAGAAATAGTTTTACTATCTAACCTACTCTTCACTTCCTTGAATGTTTTCTCTCATTCATCTATCAAAAGGAAATTTTATCTTTTCTGAGCTAACATGGTGAGTGTATTAGATATCCATGAAAAAAGTCAAAATAAATAATTGATAATATTTTTCCAAAAAAAGAAAATTGAGGATCCTATTCATAATTTTTGGTTTGGGACATTTTTCAATAACATCTTTCTTTATTATGACCCAAAAAATGAAACATGTTTTGTAACCAAAATTCACATTGTTGATTTTTTTCATACAACTTATCCTTCCATAGGGTCTTCAATAAAATAATCTAGTGATAATAATCCTCTTAAATTATCTTTGAATAGATATTAATATCATATATAAATTATACCATAAACTAAAAAAGGTAATTTATAAACATTATATTTGTTAAATCCATGAAGATACCATGGGAATTAGTAATACCAAATAGAATCCCAATATATTCATACTGTATTTATCTTTTATATAATTTTGTCTTGGATATATCTTCCTTTATGATCCTTAATTGATGATTTATATAAAGAAGATCAATCTTAAAAAAGTATTGATCTCCAAAGAGTTTATCAAACAATTCATCAATATGAGTTAGAGGATAATTATTATTAATTATGATCCTCATAAGTTATCGATAATCAATTCATAGACACATTGATCCATATTTATTCTTAAAAAAGGTATGGAATCACCCTAATGTGATGATCTTTTTAGAATAGATACCTTTTCAATGTTCTCTTTCATTTTCATCTTTAATTTTTGAAACCCAATTGGATCCACTTTATGGGTTATTTGTAATATATATAGCACCTTTAATGAGTTATATTGAGAACTCAACTTCACAATTAAGTGGAATACTAGGATACTCTTTTGTAAATACATAAAAAACTCCCTCATAATAGTTATATCATTAATATTGATTTTTTCCCCAATCATATGTGATTAACACCCCTTTTTAAAAGGAATCATGTCCCACACAGTGGATATAATTACCATTGGAATTTTTTATTTATCTTCACACTAATAAAACAACATAGGTTGGTTTGGAAAGCAAAAAATGAATTCCCTTACTTGTTAATTGATATGTAGTTTATAAAAAAAATTCAAACCAAAACAAAAATAAAATTGAATTCAACTAGAGGGAGAATAATGAGATTTATGGGAATCATATTTTTATAAACATAAATTGGAGAAAAATCAAATAATTTTAATGTGATCATCATACCATTAACTGTTTTCATTCTGAATTAAACATATAATCATTGAGGTGATACCCTTATACCCATATAGAATTCATTATATATAGAATATCAGTTATATACTGAATCAAATAAGACATTAACGGTTCTAGAGTGGATGGTAGGTGTTCCTTTTCCCACTTTGATATCGTACGCCACATAGATAATGTGATCACCTGTAATGCCCCAACCCCAGTTACCCAGAGTCGGTGCATTATTAATTTACATTGGCATGATCACAATAAAGATCAAATCTTGAAAGACCGATTGGTTTAGTAGCCTTGAAAACACTAGATATATTCATAAGTCTTACATAACATAATAAAGTGAAAAACTACTACAACAACATATTGTCTCCATATTCCACACTCATATCCCCACATAATATCCCTGCAGGTCATTCATAATTTACTTCTTCACCTCCTGGGAAAAATAAAACATAGAAAAGGGGTGAGCTCAAATTCCCAGTAAGGATAAAAATATTGCGGAAACTTTCATAAATAAGAATAAACATTTAAGGCAATGTATAACTAAAACAAAAGCTTTTTAAACTTGAACTTCAACATAGTATGGAAAAAGTAAAATGAAATAATTCCATTTTCTTAATCACATGGATATTATACTAATTGAATAATCACATGTAATATCAATAACCACATTCATAATTATGGAATGCATAATGCCAGACTATCATAACCACATAGTCAGGGCCTCGTGCCAAGACTATAAATAAGATTTTCCAAGGCCTTGTGCCAAGACACTAGTTTTTCTCATTAGACCTACCGATGCATCGAGGAGCTATAGCGGGCTCCACCCGTCACATATTAAGTCCAATGCATTCCCATATGAAAAGGTTTAAACATAACATAAACATTCGTATTAAAACTAGCATACAAAATGTCAATACTTTCACCATAAACTATGAATGGTATAAAAATAGCACATCCACAGTCAAACATATCACAAAACCTTCAATACAATATAGAAGTTTTGTATCACAATAAATCAACTTCATATAATCATAAAATCCATCAAAGGATGTTGACATAGATGAAATCAAAACTATTTGAGATAAATAACTCTTTTTTTTGAAATCATTTAAAAGTTACATATTTATAAAGAAGTAATTAAAAAGAGATTATTGAATCAAAGTGTCCCATACCACTTTGAAACTTTTGAAAGGAATTAACATTTTAAAAACATTCATGTCCATATAAATAAATCCTTAAAAACCATTTTGAAGACATGTACATTAATTAAAAAGATTTAGAAGATAAATCATTAAAACATTTAAAATTCTGATTTTGATAAATAGTACCCTTCTGAAATTCTTAAAATATTCATTTTTAAATCATTTAAAAGTGAAATAATTAAAAATAAAACATTTACTTTGAAAATATCATTGTAAGCTTGTAAGAGTAGATTTGACAATTTTATAACGGTGGTAAATAGCCGCACCCGCCGTATAAGTTAAAAAAAACATTCTTACCTTAATTTTGTCGAAAAGGTTAAAAACAACCTTGTTTGGAAAATGACGGAAACATTCCTTTATAAACATCTTATAAAAATTCAAACAAGGGTATAAATGAATTTAACCCATATTCTAGTAAATAGTAAAAATGTTTTGAAATTCATTTTTAAGAAACATGGATGTGGATGATAAGGAGATCCCAGTAGATTATTACGTATAAACAACCTCGTATAATGAAGAGATTGTGAAATAACCCTTACCTTGTACTTTTCCTTGGTTGGGGTAGGTTAACCTTCTGTATAATGGTGAAATAATTATTATTAAATTATACATCAATCATATATATTAATATGATATCATATATGTTAATATGATATCATATATGATCTTTTAACATTGATTTGTTAATAATATCTTTGAATTATCGTCGTTTCGGGTTTTAACATTGATTTGTTAATAATATCTTTGAATTATCGTCGTTTCGGGTGTTAACTTACTCATTTTCTTTTATATGTTTTGTTATATAATCCGTGTTTGTTATGGATAGGTTGTATATAATTCATATACATAATGATATCAAGTCCATAAACATCATATTTAAATCATCAAATGATAATTATACTTTCATGGATACGATGGAGAATGAATTTCATCGCGTTCGTGGAGACGGTAGTCCGTACGTACGCACGAGCGACAATTGAATTCTTTTGATATTAAAATAATATATAAATTGATGGTATATCATATATACAGAATCATTAACACGTTATATTTATTATTTACATGAGTTACACATCATTATAATACCCATCCAAATAATAATACATTGAATAACAATTACACCACGACGTGGAGACGGTAAGTCGTACGTACGCATGTATGGTGACATGTTATTCAAAGGGTGGATAGAATACTGAATATGGTTGTACCATATTTATAATAACATCACATTATATTTAATATACTGGAGTTATTATTTTAGAATGGTAATAACAAATTAAGAAGAAGTGGAAGAAGAAAGGAACTTGAAAAGGGGTGGTGAAAACTTTACCTCTTCTTGGGGTTCTTCCTTTTGATTTGATCAAAAGGGATCCTTAAGTTGGATTTCTGATCAAACTAAGGCCTCTCGGAGGTAGTGAAGGAAGTTGGGAGAGTATTTGGGCAGATTTTGGCCGAACCAAAAGGCATTGATGGTGTGAAGAAATGAGAAGGAGGAGTTCCCTTTTAAAAGAGGGGTGAGGGGCACCTTTGGAAAAGCTAGAAATATTAATTTATAATAAATTCATATTCAGTTTCTAATGGCTCAAAAGTTTATTATTTAAATTTTATGGTGGGGATAGGTCGACAACCACTCAACCAATAGAATTTAGATAGGTTTGGGTCATTATATTAACCTTATCATTAAGTATTAACTCTAAGTTAATTAGTTTCACTTTTACAATGTCTCTTTGTATTTTTATATTATATGGTTAATAAACATATTATATACATCCAATCGACCCCCAAGTGGTCCATTAATGATGATCCTATCATGATATAAGTCTCTTGTCCGATACTTAGATTTTTAGGAATTTAATGTCAATTAATAATATAATATTTGTTTTAAAAACTCTTTTATGTCAATTTTGACAATATTCAAATGTTGATTTTTTTGAAACTAATAACAGAATGATTACTTCGAAAAAATTTAATTAAAGAATTACTAACATGTCATATTAACTTAGAAAATTAGTTTAATGCATAAAAAGTCTCAAATTATATTTATTTGTGTATTTATAATATCAATTGTTTTAATTTTTCACTATTATGGTAATTACTTCATCATCATTGTGTCATATATAAATTAAAATATATAAAATCTAAAAATTATAAATAAAATATCATTATGTAGGAAATCGTATTAGCTTTCTAATGAATATTTATAGTCGAAATTTAACATATATAACCCTATGTAAAAATTGTTTGTCTAAAAGATATATGCTTATGTCATTTTTGTATTTATTTTAACTTAATTAAAATAAAGTGTCATTATCACTTACAAGTGAATCCATGGGGTCCCAAAATCGACCCAAAGATACCCCTGGTCGACCATGTATTAACCAATAGGGTTAAGATACGTTTTAGGGTAACTTAGTATTGTTATAATATTATTTTTTAACCCTTGTTTACCGGATTTACCCTTTAACCATGGTAAATAAAATATTTACCGCAGTAATTATTCAAAATGTCTAAAAATAAAAGTTACCTATTTACACAATTTGAACATCCTGATTCCAAATATTGAATCCATTTTTCCAAATTGAAAACAAATAAGTGGCAGAAATTAATTTAAAATTAATTCCCGTTGTTAAAACAAAAAGCGTGTTTTTAAGAGATAATAACTATCAAAAGATTGACACTTGTTTATGTCCAGTTTAATTGTAAAATAATGTCCAATGACCAACATTATATTAAATGGTAAAAATATATTCTAAGTATATTTTAAAACCACTCAGATTCATAATTTATCACTATTAATTATTTTGATTAAAAAAGTTGTGTTTAATTAAAATTTAGTAATTTTCATTATTCATCAAAATATTAAAGTTATCCGAAAAGTACCAAAATTTCACCTTAGGCTAAATTCAATATTAAGAATCCAAAAATGAAGTTCATTTTAAAAAATAAAATATATATGATTTCAAAAGGTAGGTATTACTATTCATAACGGCTAGTTTGATCGGTTGTGGTGTGTGTTAAAACTCGAAGTTGCGTACAACACACGCTACTGTATTATTCTAAGGAAAGCGTACCGTGGAATCTTGGGATGTTTTATTTTAAATTTTTGATGTCCCCATTTAGTCAAAAAGTTTAAAATATTGTATTTAAAAAGGGTTTACTATTAAAAGTTGATAAAAGTGCAATACTGAAAATGAATTTGTTCATAATATGGATTCTAAAATTATAAGGATTATATAATGTTTAAAATTTAGTTAATAATATTCATAACCTCTTTTGAACAGCTTGTTTGGTAAGTCATGGAGCGCTTGAACTCGGTGGTGCGTGTAGTGAGAGTTATTGAATTATTTTAAAGAAATAACACACTATGAAATATTGGGGTGTTACATTCTCCCCTCCTTCAATAAATTGTGTCCTCGCAATTTGAAATTGTTCTTCGAAAATAAAAGTTTGAAAATAAAAAATATTTTTGTGGGAAAACCCACATCGGAAATTGGGTTACTAAAATTTAGCCTTAAAATGAGGAAAAGAGAAATGAAAGGTTCACCACCAAATTATGATCTCAATTAGGAGAACATTTGTGGAAATTAGAGACATATAATTGGAGGAAAAATGTAAATATTTATAGGTAGTGATTGAGGTCATCAATCACAAACAAGCTTAAAATTGAGGTCCTTAAATTCATTAATCTATGATGATTTAAAATACCATCGATTCAACAAAACATAAGGTATTTGGATAACACATTTTTGACGTTTCAAAATATCTTAGTTGAAATCCCACCTAGAAAAATGAATTAATGAGGACTCTATTTAAAATAAAGAGTGGAAAGTATGAAGATTACCGAAAATAACACATACTAGGGTTCCATGTAGGAAAATATGGATATGGAAGAGAAATATAACCATCAATTATCTGATGGAGAGTGGTAGAGAACATGGCTATGAAAAGGCCAACAATCCCAAAGCTATAAATTAGTGATGATTTAAGGTACCATCTAGGACAACATTTTTGTTCTAAGTTCCTTTTCATAATGTTGAGGAATTTATTTATGAGATTGGCTAAGATCATAAGGAGATATACTTACTTTATAATTAGAGTTTTATCCATTAATAAATTTCTACCACAAACTCATCTTTCACTCGTAAAAAAAATTCTATTTATACTATTCGTACAGGGTTCCAAAATAAAAACATTTATAATTCATCTACCAGATCTTTTAAAAAAACTACATTATTTAATCCAAGACATCTCGCGGGCCAGTGGTAGGTGATACACCCTTATCGCCCTTCGGTTTCGGGTTCAAGTCTCTTGACCTTTCCGGTCGCGACGGGTTGCCGCCCGACCTCTGGGTTATCCTTTTATGGAAATCAAAAATTAATCTCAAACTAGAATTTATCCAAAATACTTCTGTCCAAACTCATAGTCCAATATTTATAAGGAAGGTAATGTTAATGTAGATCCTTTTTACCCAGTAATAGCATATGAATACCTTCATCATGTATTCTTTTAAAACACTAAAACATCCTGAATTACCATAATATTTATTGATTACATTCATGCTCCCTTATTCTATATAGAATACTGGATATACTTCATCAATCCAAAATTGTTTTAATCCCCAATAATGATGGAATATACAAATCATTAATCATCTTCAAGGTAGTCAAGAATATCCAATATAATTTATCCAAATCAATCATGTATTATTCTAAAATCACTACCTAGGTATCAGAACCATATTATGGTTTATCTTTCTCTCAACCATATATTTTCCAAAAATTTAACCTGCTATTGAGTAACTTTTCTTTGTTCCACACAATCTCAAGTCCTTAATGAAATAGTACTACAGTACAATCCTTATATACTCCATAATTATTATAACAAGTACATTGTTGATACAACACTCAAATGACATAATCAACATAAGAAATCTAATCATTCCTCTTCATCTTTGGTAGTATCATAACTTGATTATTATCCAATAGCATCATTTGCATCATAGTCTGATGACTGGGACATAGGTTCGCGTAGTGTCCAAACTCCTTGCAAATGAAGCATTTTACATTTGAAAACAGTTTCTTACTCTTGAAGTCACGTACTTTGTGCCCTTTTCCTCCACACATATAACACACTCTCATTCCTTTCAGACAATTTCTAGGGTGTTTCTTCCCACAGTTATCACATATGGGAAAATTATTATTTCCCCTCTTCCCTTTATCCATCGTTCTCTCTTCCATCCTTTTCTTCTCTTGCTTCCCTTCAAATCCATAGGACTCAGTAAAATCTTTACTTATCTTATCAACACATGATATTATTTCTTCATATGATGATAATACATGGGAGACTATTTCTATTATAAATTCTGGCTTAAGACCATGAAAGATATGATCCTTCTTTCTCTTTGGATCATGTGCATTGCTGGAGTTCTCATTCCTTCTACTGGGCGCCATTTCTATACAATGGAATACACTATATTATTTTATGAATAACAATACCTAATCCCAAACTTGTAAGACACATAACATAAATTAAATATTTTATGGATATAATACATAATCATAAAAATTTCTCCTTTGAGAAAGTAAATCCACATAAACCCTTCATAATGGTTTGTAAAGAAAATGAGAATTATCCTAAGCATATCCCCTGGGAGTGTCGTAACCAAGAGTGCAGCAAGGCCCGTTGTCGTGCACCAGTTCCCGTTCGAGTCTAGCTCAAAGCGGTGTTTTCGGGTTTTACCCCTAGGTACATCTGTGCCAGAGCCGCCTCTACCTGCTCGTATCCAGACAGGGATGTATTGCTCGAAAAACTCACAAAATCTCTACAATACCAAAATTCTAGGAAGTTCTTCTATACTAATCCTCAAGGTCCAACTTAGGTCTATGTGCTCTAATCAGAGTTTACCTAAATCTAGTTTCCAAGGTTTGTACTAAACTTCCTCTGATACCAACTGTAATGCCCCAACCCCTGTTACCCAGAGTCGGTGCATTATTAAATTACATTGGCATGATCACAAGAAAGATCAAATCTCTAAAGACCGATTGGTTTAGTGGACTTAGAAACACTAGATAAATTCATAATTCTTACATTACATCATAAAGTGAAAAACTACTACAACAATATATTGTCTCCATATTCCACACTCATATCCCCACATAATATCCCTGCAGGTCATTCATAATTTACTTCTTCACTTCCTGGGAAAAATAAAACATAGAAAAGGGGTGAGCTCAAATGCCTAGTAAGGATAACAATATAGCGGAAACTTTCATAAATAAGAATAAACATTTAATGCAATGTATAACTAAAACAAAAGCCTTTTAAACTTTAACTTCAACATAGTATGGAAAAAGTAAAATGAAATAATGTCATTTACTTAATCACATGGATATTATACTAATCGAATAATCACATGTAATATCAATAACCACTTTCATAATGATAGAATGCATAATGCCAGACTATCATAACCACATAGCCAAGGCCTCGTGCCAAGACTATAAATAAGATTTGCCAAGGCCTTGTGCCAAGACACTAGTTTGTCTCATGAGACCTACCGATGCATCGAGGAGCTATAGCGGGCTCCACCCGTCACATATTAAGTCCAATGAATTCCCATATGAAAAGGTTTAAACATAACATAAACATTCGTATTAAAACTAGCATACAAAATGTCAATACTTTCACCATAAACTATGAATGGTATAAAAATAGCACATCCACAGTCAAACATATTACAAAACCTTCAATATAATATAGAAGTTTTGTATCATAATAAATCAACTTCATATAATCATAAAATCCATCAAAGGATGTTGACATAGATGAAATCAAAACTATTTGAGATAAATAACTCTTTTTTTGAAATCATTTAAAAGTCACACATTTATAAAGGAAGTAATTAAAAAGAGATTTTTGAATCAAAGTGTCCCATACCACTTTGAAACTTTTGAAAGGAATTAACATTTTAAAAACATTCATTTCCATATAAATAAATCCTTAAAAATTATTTTGAAGACATATACATTAATTAAAAAGATTTAGAAAGATGAATCATTAAAACATTTAAAATTCTGATTTTGACAAAGAGTACCCTTCCGAAATTCATAAAATATTCATTTTGAAATCATTTAAAAGTAAAATAATTAAAAATAAAACATTTACTTTTAAAATATCCTTGTAATCTTGTAAGGGAAGCTTTGACAATTTTATAACGGCGGTAGATAGCCGCACCCGCCGTATAAGTTAAAAAAAACATTCTTACCTTAATTTTGTCGAAAAGGTTAAAAAGAACCTTGTTTGGAAAACGACTGAAAGATTCCTTTATAAACATTTTATAAAAATTCAAACAGGGGTATAAATGACTTTAACCCATATTCTAGTAAATATTAAAAATGTTTTGAAATTCATTTTTAAGAAACATGGATGCTGATGATAAAGAGATCCCAGTAGATTATTATGTATAAACAACCTCGGATAATGAAGAGATTGTGAAATAACCCTTACCTTGTACTTTTCCTTGGTTGGGGTAGGTTAACCTCCTGTATAATGGTGAAATAATTGTTATTAAATTATACAAGAATCATATATATTAATATGATATCATATATGATCTTTTAACATTGATTTGTTAATAATATTTTTGAATTATCGTCGCTTCGGGTGTTAACTTACTCATTTTTGTTTATATGTTTTTTTACATAAGCCGTGTTTGTTATAGATAGGTTGTATATTATTCATATCCAAAATGATATCAAGTCCTTAAACATAATTTTTAAATCATCAAATGATAATTATACTTTAATGGATACGATGGAGAATGAATCTCATCGCGTTCGTGGAGACGGTAGTCTGTACGTACGCACGAGCGACAATATAATTCTTTTGATATTAAAATAATATATAAATTGATGGTATATCATATATACAGAATCATTAAAATTTTATATTTATTATTTTCATGAGTTACACATCATTATTATACCCATACAAATAATAATATATTGAATAACAATTACACCACGACGTGGAGACGGTAAGTCGTACGTACGCACGTATGGTGACATGTTATTCAAAGGGTGGATAGAATACTGAATATTGTTGTACCATATTTATAATAACATCACAGTATATTTAAGATACTAGATTTATTATTTTAGAATGGTAATAACAAATAAAGAAGAAGTGGAAGAAGAAAGGAACATGAAAAGGGGTGGTGGAAACTTTACCTCTTCTTCGGGTTCTTCCTTTTGATTTGATCAAAAGGGCTCCTTAGGTTGGCTATCTGATCAATATAAGGCCTCTAGGTTGTATTGAGGGAATTTGGAAGAGCATTTGGGTAGAGATTGGAGGAACCAAAAGGCTTTGAAGGTGTGAAGAAATTAGAAGAAGGAGTTCCCTTTTATAATAGGGGTGAGGATTGGAAAAGCTAGAAATATTAATTTATAATAAATTCATATTTGGTTTCTAATGGCTCAAAAGTTTATTATTTAAATGATAAGGTGGGGATAGGTCGACAACCACTCAACCAATATAATTTAGACAGGTTTGGGTCATTATATTAACCATATCTTTAAGTATTAACTCTAAGTTAATTAGTCTCACTTTTACAATGTCTCTTTGTATTTTTATATTATATGGTTAAGAAACATACTATATACATCCAAGCGACCCCCAAGTGGTCCATTAATGATGATCCTATCATTATATAAGTCTGTTTTCCGATCCTTAGATTTTTAGGAATTTAATATCAATTAATAATATAATATTTTTTTAAAAAACTCTTTTATGTCAATTTTGACACTATTCAAATGTTGATTTTTGTGAAACTCATAAAAGAATGATTACTTCGAAAAAATTTAATTAAATCTTTCATAACATGTAATTTTAACTTATAAAATTAGTGTAATGAATAAAAATTCTCAAATTATATTTATTTGTGTATTTATAATATCAATTGTTTTAATTTTTCACTATTATGGTAATTACTGCATCATCATTGTGTCATATATAAATTAAAATATAATGAGTCTAAAAATTATAAATAAAATATCATTATGTAGGAACTCTTATTATATTTCTAATGAATATTTATAGTCGAAAATTCAATATATATAACCCTATGTAAAAAATGTTTGTCTAAAGGATATATGCTTATGTCATTTTTGTATTTATTTTAACTTAATTAAAATAAAGTGTCATTATCACTTACAAGTGGATCCATGGGGTCCCAAAATCGACCCAAAGATACCCCTGGTCGACCATGTATTAACCAACAGGGTTAAGACACCTTTTAGGGTAATTTTGTATTATTATAATATTATTTTTTAACCCTTGTTTACCAGATTTACCTTTTAACCATGGTAAATAAAATATTTACCGCAGTAATTATTCAAAATGTCTAAAAATAAAAGTTACCTATTTAAACTATTTGAACATCCTGATTCCAAATACGGAATCTATTTTTCCAAATTCAAAACACAGAAGTGGCAGAAATTAATTTAAAATTAATTCCCGTTGTTAAAACAAAAAGCGTGTTTTTAAGAGATAATAACTATCAAAAGATTGACACTTGTTTATGTCCGGTTTAATTGTAAAATTATGTCCAATGACCAACATTATATTAAATGGTAAAAATATATTCTATGTATACTTTAAAACCACTCAAATTCATAATTTATCACTATTAATTATTATGATTAAAAAAGTTGTTTTTAATTAAAATTTAGTAATTTTCACTATTCATCAAAATATTAAAGTTATCCGAAAAGTACCAAAATTTCACCTTAGGATAAATTCGATATTAAAAATCCAAAAATGAAGTTCATTTTAAAAAATAAAATATATATGATTTCAAAAGGTAGGTATTACTATTCATAACGGCTAGTTTGATCGGTTGTGGTGTGTGTTAAAACTCGAAGTTGCGTACAACACACGCTACTGTATTATTCAAAGGAAAGCGTACCGTGGAAGCTTGGGATGTTTTATTTTAAATTTTTGATGTCCCCATTTAGTCAAAAAGTTTAAAATATTTTATTTAAAAAGGGTTCACTATTAAAAGTTGATAAAAGTGCAATACTGAAAATGAATTTGTTCATAATATGGATTCTAAAATTATAAGGATTATATAAAGTTTAAAATTTAGTTAATACTATTCATAACCTCTTTTGAACGGCTTGTTTGGTAAGTCATGGTGCGGTTGAACTTAGTGTTGCGTGTACTTCAAGTTATTGAATTATTTTAAAGAAATAACACACTATGAAATGTTGGGGTGTTACATCACCTGATATTTAAAACAATCTCATGGATTAAGAGTTTACCTATATCAATAATTATCATTAACCTTTGGGTTTGAGAACTGGTAAGAATAATTATCATTCCCCTTTAATTAAAACACTATATTGTGGTTGATTTAATATTTTGTGTATTTCATCCTTCATTGGATAAATTCATTCCATCACTATGGCATTAAATTTACTGATAACCTTCCATTCGACACATAAAACATATACTATTTCCCTTAAGAAATTTTCCACCATTTTTCTTTCCACACTTCAAGCATAAATAAAATATTATCATTTTTTCTCTATGATTTTTAGAATTTCCTTTCAATTCTATATTTCTTTTCTTATCAAAACATTGATATAGATAGGTAAATCCAATATCTATTTCAAACATTATATCACATCACATGATTTATTTAAATATTTTGACTAAACCTATTGATAACTCTATTAAGATACATAGTTTTAAGACAATAAAGAATTTATCAACATTGAATTAAATTTGGATGATAATTCCAAAAGCATACCTCACAAATCTTGTAAAAGTTTCCTCACTGGTACTAATAGATTCATCAAAATTATACTTAAGATAAATGAATTATTTCTCTATTTTCATATAAATAATATGAGTAAATTGTTAATTTAAAATTATCTAATAAACTCATCCCACTCCATGGAGTTAAGTTATTGTCATTACCTCATGTTATTGATAATATTCCATCATTGATATGCTTCACCATCCAAATGGAAAATACCCAAAATAACTCGTTATTATTCGAAACACATGAGAGTGGAAAATATATTTTCAATGGTAATGATCCATTTCTCCACAACTAGTTGATCAGAATACCCACTAATATAAGGAGGGTGTTTTCTCATGAAGGACTCAATGGAATGTTTTTCCCTACATTTCTTGTTTGTACGATCATCATGATTCATAGCATAAAAATTTCATAATCATAGAAACGATATTTTACATTCTGAATCCCATTATATTTCTTTTCTTAATAATATAATACTTACCTAATCCATCAAAATTCAACATTAACAGGATTTTTTTGGGTTTCAACCATTGACTAAATCCAAAAATCATAGTTTGGGCAACAAAAATCCTAGTAGGAAACCACCAAACCATGAAAAAGCTTTTATTGTAAGTATAAATCAAGACACATTCCATTAAATATATGACACCATAGGGTTATCCTATGTTATCCATGATCATTAACAAAATATTATGATGTTTTCTAATAACTAGACTTATCCCTAGGGTTATCAATAATTATTTCTCATCCTAGATTCTAAAGGTAACTAAACCTTAGTCAAATAACAACTACAGTGAGCCATACATTTCGGATATAGATATTACATTTTATTAAATGAATATTAATTAAATAACATAAAAATTCATTCTATAATCATAAAAGTTTACTATATTTGGAAATATGAAACATAAGAAACTGGTTTATAAGATATTTATATCGCCTCCATCCAATTCTTCATAACTATCACCCTCTTAGAAAGATCATACCTAAAATATTTCTTGATATCCAGAGAAAAGGAAACATAAAAAGGGTGAGATTATATTCTTTGTAATGGTAAATGTAACGACCCGAAATTTTGAATAAATCTTGTTTCCTAATTTTTGTCTTATTTTATTTTATACTCAACAAAACTATTTCATATGATAACATGAGTATAATTAAAATGAGACCGTTGGGTTTCGACCATTATATGACCATTGGTCAATATGACCGTTGGAAACTAAATGTTGTGATTATTGTCTCAAAATACAAGTGATATTGGTTAATTAATATAAAATGAAGATTTGATGGCCTCATGTAGTAGTATCGGGCCAATCGAAGCGCATCTAACAGAACTTGGGAAGGAGGTAGCACCAGTGGGCTTTTCTCTAGACCAAACCCAAGCCGAACTTTATCGTGTAAAGCTATAACATAATCTCCTTTGCGAGAAGTTCAAACTGATAGAAATTACTACCCGTGCAATGTTGGCCGAGTTACCCTCAGATTCTCTCACCTTAGCACACCTTACACTTAGGTCCTATGCTGAGGTTATAAGGGCCTATGTAAGAAGATTGTAACTTCTTTGTGCAATCCTTTGAGATAAATAAAATTGTGTTTTCTTCTTATGGTGAAGTTTGTAAATTTTCAAATGCTCGGATAAATGTAAGATGTATATTATTGATGAATTTGAAAAAAAGGGATATTTTAAAATATTTGGTAGGCCTTAAATAATTAATGATGTGTAATTATTTTCAAAAAATGGTCTTCTGTAAATGTGCTCAGTAAAAATTTGGATTCTAATAAGATCAACTTAACTTTTGGTGAATAGTAATTTATGAATAGTGATTTTGTGCTTAGGGTTAGTAATGTGACCAAATGGATTAGTAATCTACTTAAAGAAAGTATTAATATAATATAGGCACCTTGATTAAGTAATTTGATTCAATAAAATAGGTAAATAACTATTTTAGAAATTATTAGTCAAGTATTAGTTTTTTCGGGTGAATAGTGTTTTCTAATTAGAAATTAGATTAAAAATAATTATAAAATTATTTTTATAAAGTCAACATTATTTTTAAATTCAGAACATTGATATTATGTTATGGTAATTTTGGGGGTTTTTTCTGAAAAAAATGAATTTTTAGTGAATTGTTTTTTTATTTAAAAATGAAATTAAAAAATTTAGAAAATTGTTTTTATAAAATGAAGTTTATTTTTGAATTCAGATCACTGGTTTTATCTTAAGGTAAATTTTTGGGAGTTTTCTGAAAAAGTTGAATTTTTGTGAATAGTAAAAATACAGTTTTAGGGTTTCGATATGTTTTAAAACATCATAACTGCGTCATGATGATGTAATGAGATATGTTTAGGGATGGTCGACTTATGAGTAGTAAGATAAGGTATGTGGTGTCCCTTGGAAATTAATGCCTTGTCCCCTCACTTCCCCTATAAATACCAAGCCATTCTCTCATCCTTTCTATTCCAAAATCCTCCTCAATGATGTTTTGGTCTCCTTACCACCCAAGGAGTCCTCCCAATGTTCCCTCAAGCCTCCCAAGGTCCCAAACATCAAGATCTCTAAGTTAGTCTTCATGGTAAGGGATCCTACCTCTCTCTTTCTTTCCAAGTACTCTCTTTTATGTAATTTATTTTAAGCTCCACGTTCTTATATTGGGGATGTTCTTTTATATTCATCCAACTATCCTTTTCATTTTCATATTATTAGAGACCCCCTCTTTCTATCATAAATTTATTTTAAGATTGATTAAGTGGCGCTGTTAGGCTGCCGAATTTTGAAGGGATTCTTTCACCCTTCTCATTTTCATGTTCTATTTTCATGTGAAGTCTTTCAGGTTCTTTTTATAATGTTGGGGTTTGATATATATATTTATCATACTGATCTTTTATGTTCATATGATGAGAGATGCAATTTGATCTCATAAATTCATTTTTTTATGTTTTAAGTGACGCTGTTAGGCTGCTAATTTTCATAAGAGAAATCTTATTTTTTTCTTCCTTCCATTTTTTCATTTCATATGGTATATCATTCAAATTTCATTACCATATTCTTATATTTTTAATATCCTTTCCCTCTACAGTTTTATGGATCGTTTATGAGTGGGTGACCCATGTCCCCTATCTTTTCAGTATTTTATAAAACCCTATAACATAGCCATTGTGCTGCGGAATTTTCATCTCAAAATGTCTCTCTCTTTATCTCAAATTTTTTTATTTTATTAAGTGAATACTCAAATCTCTTTCTTCTATAGGGGTATTCACATATATATCAAAATTTTCTATTTTAATTCTGAGACTTACATACATGAAACCTACTTTCCTTTTTATGTGGGATTAAAGTGACATAAAGATCACGTCTTTAAAGCAGTTTTTAAAATGTGATGACTATGAAATGAAACCCTTTTCTTTTATGCTATATGGGTTGTTTATGAAATGATTAATGATGATATAAGTGGCTCACTTTATAATAAAGGAAAATTTAAGGGTGCACCCTGATAGCGCTCCAATGCATTGAGTAAAGACTTAATCTCTATAGATTACCATTTTAACGATTCTTTGGTGAATAACCTTGGTAATTTTTTTAATGACGCCTTGGGGATGGACCTTGGTGAAACGGAAATGATTATCTATCTTAAATGTTTTAGCCACATCTTCAAGTTATGAAACACGTTATTTTTATTATGATATGCCACATGATCTCTTTCTCATGCCTTAATGTTATTTTTCATGACTTTTGATGTATCTCAAGTTCACATGTAAAATGTTTCCCTTGTTTCCCTTACTGGGCCTTCTGCTCACCCTTTCCTTTGATGTATGCTCCCAGGTTATGATATGCTGTAATGAACTTAGGATAAACAAATGAATAAGCTTTTCAAGTGTTTAAGAATAATGTTTTTTGTTGTCATGTGATAAAACACTATTTTGTTGAATATTTTATTGATAATAAATTATATAATTTCCTCAAATTGTGTTAAATATGTTTATTTATAAAATATTTGGGATTTGATCATTCATTTGAAAATTTTGTGAAAATTCCAGTTTTACCCATAATAGTGCACTCTAGTATTTCAAAGATAAATATTTTAATATTTATTATTTGAATTTGAAAGTTTTTAAAAGTGTTAATAACATAATGTTCTACAACTTTCATTCGGGACACTAGAGCTAAAGAGTGCATCTGGATGGAGTAAATGGGCCATTAATCCAATGGTGGGCTGGACTCGGCAGAATGGACACGGGTTCTGTATTTGGGCCATATACCCTTCATCAGGGCTTGGATTGAGCCCAAATTTGAGCCACGCTCAGGGACATGATTTGGCACAAATAATCCTTCTGGAAGGCCGGTCAATTTATGCGTTTTGGAGGTAAAATGGGCGGTCCAATCTGGAATAAAATATTTGGCGGAATTTCCATATTCACACTTGAAACCACTTGTAACCTCTCCTCCCCTCCCATCTATAAATTGGAGTTTTTTCACATTTGGAGGGGTTGGGACGTGCTTTGGGAAATTTAGGGAAGAGGATAAGTGGGTCCACTCCGATTCTCCAACCATTTCAATAAGGGTAGCTCTTGAAGCAAGGATCCCTTCGACGAAGCCTTCTTCTTCTCCTTCATGTTGTAATGATTTTGTTTGTGTAATAAACATCTTTTTTATTATTTTATTTCTTTTCTTTTATTCTATTTTGTTTAAATTTCTTCTTCTCTTAATCTTCCTCTTGGGGCTGGAATTCTTGAGTAGAAGCGTTATTGGGTTATACCCATTATAAACCTTTGCACATGAAAAATGCTTCTACGATGATTACGCCACCCATGGAAGAGTAGTCTTTTAGTATTCGATCTATCTTCTACCCTTTTTATTTAATTATTTTGAATCATTGAGCTACTTTAATTAACTTAATATGATTCATGAATTTTGTTTTTAAATTGTAAGAAACTAAGCAAGCAATTGAACAATTAACACAAAAACACGCGTGGTCGGGATTTTGTGTAAATTGTGAGAGCGTAATCTTAATCGGTAATACAAGACCACACGGGATAAATTTGTAGAGTTCAAATATAATCCCTAAACACAATTCATCCTCACTTCCAGAATGGATATGTGCTCTATTTAACCACTAACCATAAGCTATCCTTAGAACAACAATCAAAGCAGGGTGTTGCGATTGCGTGTTCCGAAGCTAGCCTAGGGATTAAGTAATTTCATCTTTGTGGTTAAGTTAACTCTCGTAGGGTTTGAGGGATAACAAGTTAGGGGATCAAAATTAAGTGGATATTGATTTAAATGATAATGATTATTAATTTAATGAAGAGGTAGAGTTAGATCGATTATGCCTTTTAAATTTTGTCTAAAAAACATCTTTTTGTTGTGTCACTTTAATCGAACTTCATTTCAAAATTAGAAACAAAAAAAATGCATTCTTCTTCCAGAAAACTTCTTCTAGATTTATAAACTATAAAAAAATATCCCCATACTCTCAAGTAGTGCTTTTATTCTCTTTTATTTTGTTTCTATAATACCTCTGAAAAGTTGTTTTAATTCACTTCCTCCTTTGAGAGATGACCTTGGTCAGCCACTCTACTGCACCTAAGTACCCCAAAATCACACTAATCATTTGAGGGCGCCCACGACAGTGCTCTTTCAAATTGGCAGTATTTCCGGGGAGGCAACTAATTTATTCAACTATTTAGAGGTATTTATTTTATTTTTCATTTTATTATTTTCTTCACCTCTCTCCTCCATCTTTCCCCTTTCTCAAGTTTTCATTTTTTTTCATCCTCATCTTTTCTTTTTGGACCATCAAATCAACATCTCTTTTTTTTACTATGGTCCACTTTCTTTCTTTTCATTTTCATTTGATCTATTACACAAACTAATCCCGAAGATCTCTTAGATCTTGACCCTGAGATTGAACGCAACCTTAGGGCACGAATCAGACACTCTCAGTCTACGGGAAGTTTCAATATTCAACCAGTTGGTGAATTCCTCTCTTCTGGAAACATTGAAATTGGATGAAATTAAAATTAAAACATAGAAGAGGAACCAATGGCTGTAAATAATGGAAATTAAATCAATAGAACCATTCTATAATTGGCTGCACCTGATATTAACTATCAACCAAATTGTATTGCATACCCAAATCTCGAATCGGACTTTGAACTGAAATCTGGGTTAATTCACTTACTTCCAAAGTTTCATGTCCTCTCTGGTGAGGATCCCAATAAACATTTGAAAGAATTTAATGTGTTTTTATCAACCCTTAAACCAAGAAATGTTTCTGAATATCAAATCAAATTAAGAGCATTCCCATTCTCACTTTATGGAGCTGCAAAAGATTGGATGTATTATTTACAACCCGAAGATGTAACTTGTTGGAACGATTTGAAACGTCTTTTCTTGCAGATATTTTTTCCTGCATCAAGGACCACTTCCATTTGTAAGGATATCTCAAGGATCAAGCAAGCACAAGGGGAGTCAATGTATGAGTATTGGGAGAGATTCAAGAAGTCATGCGCAACCTGTCCGCATCACCAAATCAGTGAGCAACTCCTCATCCAATACTTCTACGAAGGAATCACACCCACGGAGAGGAGCATGGTTGATGCTACGGCTGGAGGAGCATTGGTGGACAAGAAACCAGCAGCCGCACGTGCTTTGATTGACAAGATGGCTGGAAACTCCCAACAATTTGGTGATCGAGGTACACCACATATCAGGGGAGTACATCAGGTAAGTCCTTCTTCTCTTGAGAGTCATTTGATTGATAGCAAGTTAAAATAACTGACAACTATGGTGAGGCAAATTTCTTTGGAACAAAAGACATCTCTACCCCCTCCTTCAAGGCCTTGTGGAATTTGCACTGAGACAATCCACCCTACAGACTGTTGCCCACAACTACAAGAGACAGAGGATTGCGCAGCAGTATTCCCTGGGAGACCATTTCAGCAGCAACAACAACCATATCCCCAAAAGAAGTTTGATTAATTTGCTCCAACATACAACCAAGGGTGGAAAGATCAACCAAACATGAGTTATGTCTCTGGACAACAACAAAGGCCACACTTTCAACAAAACTTCCAGCAGCCTCCACCTTACCAGCAGGGTTTCCACACCCCCAAAGGAGATTTGAAACCCAAGCATCAACAAGCCAACAACAAGGGAATCCCCCACCAAAGTTAGATTCAAATACTGATGATATTTTGAAGCAAATTGTTCTTAATCAATAGAATGAGCTGAAGAGTCAAAGTTCGGAGCTGAGGGAGTTAAAGACTCAAATGATCCCGATTTCCACCGCCCTCCATGAACTTGTAAGTATGAATTCCGGAAATCTGCCTTCTCAACCCACTCCAAATCAAAAGGGGAATGTTAGTGCCATCACATTGAGAAGTGGGAAGAAAATGAACGATACATCTGTACCTACCATTCCACCAGGATTCACCTCAACTCCAGAGAAGCCGCATTCCATACCAACTGATGAGCAATTCAAGGAGAAAGATAAAGGTAAGAAAAAGATTGATGATGTTCCTCCTAAACCCCTTCCTTTTCCAAATAGGGTTGTTCAAACCAAGAAGATGGCTGAATAAGCAATGAAAAAGGAGGTTTTGGACACATTCAAGCGTGTGGAGATCAACATTCCTCTACTTGAAGCCATTATGCAAATTCGAAGGTATACGAAATTCTTAAAAGAACTTTGTACCAATCGAAGAGGGCTCAAGGGAAATGAGAGGATCAACCTTGGAAGGAATGTCTCAGCACTCATTACACCAACTCTAGCAATTCCAACAAAGTGAAAGGATCCTAGGACATTCACCATCCCATGTACCATAGGGGAGTTTCACTTCTCTGATGCTCTTTGTGATTTAGGAGCTTCAATAAATGTGATACCTCACTCTGTATTCTCTTCGTTGTAGGTTGGTGAGTTGAACACAATAAGAGTAGTGGTGAAATTGGCGAATAGAGCTATGGCATATCCAGCGGGAGTCCCTGAGGATGTACTTGTCCGGGTAAGAGACATGATCTTTCCAGCAGACTTCTATGTGCTTAACATGGAGGATGATCAGGTATGTTCTCATGCCCCCATTATCTTAGGTAGGCCCTTCCTCAAAACTGCAAAAACAATCATAAATGTCAATGAGGGTACACTTTCCATGGAATTTGGAGATGATGTTGTGATATTTAATGTTATGGATTCTATGAAGCACCCCTCAGAGGACCATTCTGCTTTCGTTATCTCCCATTTTGAACTACCAAGTAAAAACCCCATGGAATTGGATTGTCCTATGCTTAGAGAGATTTTGAGTATTGGTTCTAGTTTGATGTCTAATAGTAATTCTACACCCGTTTTTAAGGAACAAGACTCTCTAAGATTTGATTTTGAAATGGAATCATATTCTGATTTAGATCATGTGAACTCTGATTATGACATGGCTGTTGAGTATGCTGATGGATCTGATGCTTTATTCTCTGATTTTGATGATGTCTATTCTGATACTGATGCTCTTTGTGCACATATTTCAGTTCCTTCAATGTCTCCATCCATACTACACCCTCCTTCATTAGAACTCAATCCATTGCCACCAAATCTGAAATACTCATACTTGTTGAGTGGTGAGAGATTACCTGTTATCATTGCGAACAATCTCCCTTTTGAAAATGAAGAAAATCTTTTGAATATTTTGAGGGAGAACATCTGAGTGATTGGGTGGACCTTGGCTGACATATCAGGTATTAGCCCCTCCATTTGCGTGCATAGGATTCTCTTGGAGGATGGGGATAAACCGGTGAGACAACCACAAAGGATACTCAATCCCACCCTCCTGTAATTTGTTAAAAAAGAAGTTGAGAAATTGCTCGAGGCAGGTATAATCTTTCCCATTTCAGATTCTCAGTGGGTAAGTCCTATTCAGGTTGTGCCTAAGAAAAGTGGAGTTACTGTTGTTAAAAATGAGAAAGATGAGTTAGTTCCAATGAGGGTGAAAAACAGTTGGTGTGTGTGTATTGATTATAGGAAACTAAATCAGTCCACTCAAAAAGACCATTTCCCCCTCCCATTTATTGATCAGATGCTTGAGAGACTAGCTGGGAAGACACACTATTGTTTCTTGGATGGATTTTCTGGATATTTTGAGGTTCCTATAGCACCATAGGATCCGGAGAAGACTATATTCACCTGTCCCTTTGGCACATTTTCCTATTGGAGGATGCCATTTGGACTTTGCAACGCCCCAGGTACCTTCCAGAGATGCATGGTGAGTATTTTTTCAGATTTCATTGAGACCTGCATGGAGGTATTTATGGATGATTTTACAGTTTATGGATCCTCATTTGATGAATGTCTCTCTAGTTTGAGTGATGTGTTGCATCATTGTATTGAGAATAATCTGGTCTAAAATTTTGAAAAATGTCATTTCATGGTCGAAAAGGGAATTGTCTTAGGTCATATAGTCTCACAACATGGAATTGAAGTTGATAAATCTAAGGTAGACATTATTTCATCCATTCCATATCCTACATGTGTGCGTGATGTTCGATCATTACTTGGACATGCTGGATTTTATCGACGCTTCATCAAAGATTTTAGTAAGGTCGCTCTACCCTTATCTCGATTGCTTCAAAAAGATATTGACTTCAATTTAGATGATTCATGTAGGGTATCATTTGATGAGCTAAGGAAGTGTCTGACCACTCCACCGATCATACAGCCCCCGCGGTGGGACCTTCCATTTGAGCTTATGTGTGACGCCTCGAAATTCGTGGTTGGAGTTGTCTTATCTCAGAAGGTGGAGGTACATTCACATGTGATTGCCTATGCATCGAGGACACTGGATTCAACCCAATCAAATTAAACAACTACGGAAAAGGAGTTTCTTTCTGTCATATTTTCTTTAGATAAATTCTGTTCATATTTATTGGGCTCTAAAGTAGTTTTTTTTACCATGCAGCTTTGAGGTACCTCCTGAAGAATCCAGATGCAAAGCCACTACTTATCCATTGGATGCTCCTTCTTCAAGAGTTTGACATTGAGATAAAGGAAAAGAAGGGGTCAGAGAATTTGGTGGCGGACCACATGAGTAGGCTTACTCACACACTAGAGGATGACAACTTGGACCAGGTACCACTTCGGGACACTTTTCCCAATGAGCATCTTTATTCCATCTCAGGTACGCATCCTTGGTATGCTGATTTAGTGAACTACATTGTTTCCTCTGAAATCCCTGCAAATTTAAAGAAATTTCAAGTCCAAAAATTAAAAATTGAGTCTATGTATTATGTGTGGGATGATCGTTACCTCTGGCGCATGTGTAGTGACCAAGTCATTAGGAGGTGTGTTCCCGATCATGAGTTTGAGTCTGTTTTTCATTTCTGTCATACACTTGCTTGTGGTGGACACTTTGGACCCCAAAGGATAGCTAAGAAGGTTTTGGACTCTGGATTATATTGGCCTAGCTTGTTCCATGATGCCCATGTGTTTTGTAAGTCATGCTCTCGTTGCCAACACACTGGGAATATTTCTAGGAGACATGAGATGCCCCAACAACCCATACTATTCTGTGAGATTTTTGATGTATGGGGCATTGGTTTTATGGGTCCTTTTCCTAGTTCATTTGGATTTTTGTATATTTCGGTTGCTGTTGATTATGTGAGTAAATGGGTGGAGGCCAAGGCCACTAGGACTGACGATTATCCTGTGTTCTGGACATTGTCAAAGCACAAATTTTTTGTGGGTTTGGAGTACCAAAGGCCATCATCAATGACCAAGGGACACACTTTTTCAATAGGAATTTTTCTTCCCTCCTTCGAAAGTATGGGGTGGCACGCAAAACATCAACACCATACCACCCCCAAACAAATGGCCAGGATGAGGTTTCAAATCGTGAGCTGAAACAAATATTAGAGAAAACCATGCAGCCAAATAGGAAGGATTGGAGCAAGCGCTTGGATGATGCATTGTGGGCTTATAGGACAACATATAAGACACCCATTGGTATGTCCCCATTTAGGATTTTTTTTGGGAAAGCATGTTATCTCCCAGTGGAAGTCGAGCATCAGGAATATTGGGCTATAAAGAAATGCAACACGGAATTGACCCAAGCTGGAATTCAAAGGAAGTTGCAAATTTAAGAGAGTGAGGAGATTCGACTGTCATCATATGAGAACTCAAGGCTCTACAAGGAAGATCAAAAGTATATCATGACAAAATGATCCAACAAAGGGAGTTTCATGTTGGAGAGAAGGTCCTTCTCTATAGTTCATTACTCAAGCTGATTCCTGGTAAGTTGCGTTCCAGATGGTTATGTCCTTATATTGTATCTAATGTTTTTCCTTATGGTGCAGTGGAGATCACACAAGAGGACACCGGAAGGAGCTTTACAGTCAATGGGCAATGTTTGAAGAGATATATTGAGGGACTTCCTACTGATGCAGTGGATTTTATCACACTGCATGACCCCATCATCGCTTGATCACATCAGGCTGTTCCTAACCCTTTCACTTTTATATTATTTGTCCTATTTAAAAATTCTGCATTTCATGTGCATATATCATCTCATGGGTTCACATTTAGGGCAATGCAATATTTTAAGTGTGGGGGAGGGTACCTTTTAGTTTAGTAATTTAAATTGTTTTCCTGATTTAAAAAAAACAAAAAAAATTGTGTGGTTTTTCAAATTTTGTGTGTTTATTTTTCAATTTTCTTTGTGTTTTTGAAATTTTTGAGCTGAAATGATTCTCATCACAATTTGTAAATGAATATAAAAGAGTAAAACAATTTATCCCTTGAAACTGAGCTTAAATGAATGCTGAAAATGACTTTGTATCAAGTTCAAATATTTAGTAATTTCATGAAAAGTACACTGAATTTTGAATCCCATGCCACATATCACTATCTTTATATTTGAAATCACTTTCCTGTGAGGCTTATGAACCATTATTTTCATATTCATTACATTCACCTCACTTCTTGAGAGAACCAAACCATAATTGATATAACCAGAATTTGATCTATTCCTGCCAAAACTTGAGGGTTTGAGGTACTTATGTTTAAATGACTGAGGCATTTGTTCGGTATTAAAGCCCCTATTTCAAATAATCCTTTTTTATAATGGCCTACCTTGAATATTAAATCCTATTATCCCTTAGAATCCATGAACAGCCTGTTAGGTTAGCCACATTACAAGCTAATTTTCCCTATCGAACCAACTCTTGAAGTGAAATTGCATAATCTAGTTGAGCTTAAGCGTGGGGGAAGTTGTCTTGTGTTGTGATACCACGTTTTGTGATACTTTGGGTGGAAAATTAAATTCTAAATAGATGTGTTTGCTGCTGAAGAAAGTCATTATATTGAAAGCTATGCCTTTTCTGGAGCTTTCATGACAAGTGAAGTTGTGCCTTTTCTGGAGCTTCTAATTGAGGTGGAAAGTTGTGCCTATCTGGAGCTTTCAAGAAAATCATGTTTGAGAAGATTGAAATTTTTTATGTTGAAATGAAGAATGTTGTAAACTTTTCATGACTTTTCATGATGATGGAGTTGAATTGATACTATGGGGATTAATGAGGAGACCATATTTAAGTGAAAATTAGATTAATGCAATTTTGCTTCAAAAAGAGTCAAGCCCTCCTCATTCAGCCTCAGAATTTTTCACATCTAAATCCTACCAACCGGAAGCCACAGAACAACCCTGAAAATTCATCATGATAAACATTTATCCTTGACTCACATCGGGTGGAAATGTAGGAATCTATCAAGCCTATGGTGACCCTTGTATGAGTGGGTATGAGAAAGACATTGCAAAAAAATTTATATTTGACTGATGATAGAAAATTCAAGCGAGGTAAGTGTTTTGTTCATGGGAGGATAAATAAAGTGGAAATATATTGAATGATATAAATGAAGAACTTGAAATAATGGTTTTTTATGAGGCATGATATCTTTTGTTTCTTGGTTTGTAATTGTTTCATCTCAAAGATATGTGTTTTAAAATTGGTTTTGATTTGATATTGATGTTTACTTGATATGAGGTTTTGCTCAGAAGTGAAAAAGGGTAAGTGTGGGGGAGTTGATAAAACACTATTTTTTGAATATGTTATTGATAATAAATGATATAATTTCCTCACATTGTGTTAAATATGTTTATTTATAAAATATTTGGGATTTGATCATTCATTTGAAAATTTGGTGAAAATTCCAATTTTACCCTTAATAGTGCACTGTAGTATTTCGAAGATAAATATTTTAATATTTATTATTTTAATTTGAAATTTTGTAATAGTGTTACTAACTTAAATTTCTACAACTTTATTTCAGGACACTAGAGCAAAAGAGTGCATCTGGATGGTGTAAATGGGACATTAATCCAATGATGGGTTGGATTCGGCAGAATGGACATGGGTTCTGTATTTGGGCCATATATTCTTCATCAGGGATTGGATTGAGCCCAAAATTTGAGGAACTCTCGGGGAAATGATTTGTCACAAATCATCCTTCTGGAAGGCTGGTAAATCCACGCGTTGTCGAGGCTAAATGGGCGGGGAAAGATGGAATAAAATATTTGTCCAAATTTCTACATTCACACTTGAAACCACTTGTAACCTCTCCTCCCCTCCCCTATATAAATTGGAGTTTTTTCACATTTGGAGGGGTTGGGACGTTCATTGAGAAGTTGAGGGCAGAGGAGAAGTGGATCCACTCCAATTCTTCAACCATTTCAATAAGGGTATCTCTTGAAGCAAGGATCCCTTCGACGAAGCCTTCTTCTTCTCCTTCATGTTATAATGATTTTGTTTGTGTAATAAACTTCTTTGTTCTTCTTTTATTTCTTCTATTTTCTTCTTTTTTGTTTAAATTTCTTCTTCTCTTAATCTTCCTATTTGGTATGGAATTCTTTAGTAGAAGCGTTATTGGGTTATACCCATTATAAACCTTTGCACATGCAAACCGCTTCTACGATGATTACGCCACCTATGGAAGAGTAGTCTTTTAGTAATCAATATATCTTCTAACCTCTTTATTTAATTATTTTGAATCATTGAGATACTATAATTCACTTAATATGATTCATGAATTTTGTTTTTCAATTGTAAGAAACTAAGAAAACAATTGAACAATTAACACAAAAACACGCGAGGTCGGGATTTTGTGTAAATTGTGAGAGCGTAATCTTAATCAGTAATACAAGACCACACGGGATAAATTTGTAGAGTTAAAATATAATCCCTAAACACAATTCATCCTCATTTACAGAATGGATATGTGCTATAATTTACCACTGACCATAAGCTAACCTTAGAACAACAATCAAAGCAGGGTGTTGCGATTGCGTGTTCCGAAGCTAGCCTAGGGTTTAAGTAATTTCATCTTTGTGGTTAAGTTAACTCTCGTAGGGTTAGAGGGATAACAAATTAGGGGATCATTATTAAGTGGATATTGATTTAAATGATAATTATTAATAATTTAATGAAGAGGTAGAGTTAGATCGATTACGCCTTTTAAATTTTGTCTAAAAAACATCTTTTTGTTGTGTCATTTTAATCGAACTTCATTTCAAAATTAAAAACAAAAAAAAAATGCAATCTTCTTCCAGCAAACTTCTTCTAGATTTATAAACTATAAAAAACCACCCCCATACTCTCAAGTAGTTTTTTTATTCCCTTTTATTTTGTTTCTAGAATACCTCTGAAAAGTTGTTTTAATTCACTTCCTCCTTTGAGAGACGACCTTGGTCAGCCACTCTGCTGCACCTAAGTACCCCAAAATCACACTAATCATTTGAGGGCGCCCACGACAGCACTCTATCATCATGTATTACGTTCCTAGTTTCCAAGTTACTAAACCTTGAAGATCCTTGGTTTTGTATAATGTAATTAAAGTTCATGTGATAAATAAGCAGGATGTTATAGTTGGTATAAATGGATGTTTTAGTTATTTGTGGAAATTAGGATATGAAAACTTTTGGAATAACCTTATAGAAAATTTTAAATATAGGAAATCTTCCTGGTATTTTGGTGAGAATTGAGTAAGTGGGTTCCAAATAAATAAATCCCTATATGGATACAAATAAGTAGAGGTGGCTCTGGCACAAATGTTCCTAGGAGTGAAAACTCTGACAAGGTGTTTCAGTCTTGACCCAAGGTAACCTGGTGCATGACAACGGGTCTTGCTACACTCTTGGGTTGACACTCCTAGGGGATATGCTTTGGTAAATTCAAAATCATTGTATGAACCATCATTAAAGGGAAAAAGATAAAATAAAACAAAGATTCACATAAGAATATATGATCATGGATAACCTAGATTGGAACCTAGAGGATCACAAGTCAGGGTATACTTTTCTTCTACATGTTTATCCTTCAATGCTTTAAGTTTCATTTTCATGATTATTAGATAAGTATTTAGTCCCCCTAATTATAATTTCATTTCTTAGTTAATGGAGGGAAATTGAATAACAAGTCCCAACAACCAATGTGATAGGAAATGTGACCATTTCCCTATTAATATGACAGAGATGATGAGAGATCAAGTTGAACATATTGTGATTATGCCAAAGCAGCTATCAAAAATCAAAATTAATAATTGGTACCTAGTTGAATGACCAA
This sequence comes from Viscum album, assembly GCA_963277665.1. Classification (NCBI taxonomy): domain Eukaryota; kingdom Viridiplantae; phylum Streptophyta; class Magnoliopsida; order Santalales; family Viscaceae; genus Viscum; species Viscum album. Next base: position 1,773,218,522 of record OY728123.1, read on the forward strand.
ATTCATCAAGGAAGAAGAGGATGAAGTTTCAAGGATGTTCATTTGATAAAGTTGATAAGGGAAAGAATACCCAATTTCCTTTGTGGAAAAAGTATGGAAGGAGGCACCAAGGAGAATGCCACAAAGGAACTGGGAGATGTTTTAAGTGTGGGGTGATAGGGAATAAAGTATCCAATTTCTTTAAAAAATAGATAATGTGATGAATAGAGATAAGGTTCGATCTGATTTATCTTAAACTTTTCAATGTCATAAATATGGAAAAGTTGGACATTATCCAAGGAAATGCTCTCTTGGAATGGATGAGAAGCATGATGAGTATCAACAATCTTCATGGATAAGGGAACAATGCAAGTCCTACACTGATATGGATCATGATGAATAAAGTACAAGTAACTTATTCACAATAATTTTCTATGTCATGTGGTATTTTAGTTCATTCCCTATGAGCATATCTTTAATGTTTTCTAAGAACATCGAGTCACTACCTAAGATGGTTTTATATCATTTAGAAAAACATCTATTGTTATGTACCACATGTTGATGTTGTGAAGCTGTTCTTCTTGAAAAAAATGATGATAAAGGGATTAAAAGATGATTATTATTTTGGAAGACATTCACTATTTTGGGAACCCTATATGATTGATGCAAATATATTACTATGGTATTTTCTTTTAGGAGTAAAGTTTGACTTATATTTTGGAGAATCGATGAATTTTTGGTGAACTAATAATAATTTAGGTTACTTATGGAAATGATTAACCTATCTTGGGAAAAATATTTTTAGGTTAATTACTTTTGTTATAAGATGTTTGGAGTGTTTGATGTTGTTTGAAGATGAATGATAATGTTTATCTTGGAAGATTATGTTATCAAATCCTTCTTGTATTTGGGTTTCAATCTTAATTTGGTTTATTTTGAGAAATTTTAAGAACAGTTATTTTTGGAATGGTGTAGATGCCGAAAAAAGTCCGCAACTCCTAGAGGAAGTTTCGAAATGGAAAAGCGAAGTCATATTCGGAATCAGAGGCCCGGTCCAGAGGCCCAGGAAGTGGTGTGTGAAAAAAGGATGGCTTGCGCGAAATAAAGATGTGTGTGCGAAGCATTCCCGGGATTCGTGTAATCGAGCCACTAGGGTGCGCAATACCTTGCGCGCTGATGGTTCCCATCGCGGAAACTTTCGTGCACCGCCTGGATTCCACGCCAGCTGGTGCCTATAAATAGAAAGCGACCCCAGATGGTTTGGGGGTTTAGGAATTCAGATCGGCTCTCCGGCACACAATTCGACTCCCCCAGCGTGCAATATTACTTCCAGGTAATCCCCCTTTTGGTGCAACCTTGCCCCGGGGTTTGCCTTTACGCGCAACTCCACCGGCTTAAGTGAATTTGCATCCTCCTCCAGTTACTTCCCTTGCGCGCAATTGTTGTCCCTTGCACGCATTCCCCTTCTATGCGTGCCATACCTTGCACACAATCCCCTATCCGCGCAATACTCTGGCCCTATTGTGCGCCATCCCGGTGTTTTGCGCGCAAACCTTCCTTTTGCGCGCAACACCTAGGACCCCATTACCTTGATGCCCCTTGGCTGCCTTTCCGCACCGACACGTGATGTCTTCCCTGCCGGGCATGCACGCCATGAGTTGTTTTCCCATACGGCCTTCCAGGCTCATACGAAGTTCCTCAAGGACCCTTGGGCGGTGTTTCCCGTTTCATTGCTTTTCCTTATTCTTCTCTGCATAGGCACGCTAATGGCTATTGCTTCTTCACATAGCACACTAACGTGGACACCCCAATGGTTCGCCCTGCGGCCCCCTTCATTACGGCCTTACCGATGCCTTCCCTCCCACGAGGGGTAGAGGAAATTGGGCATGTATGCCCTAGGGGTGTGGAGCGAACCCACCTCGTCCAAGCTGTAGGAAGTTAAACTGCTAAGCACCTCTTCCATAACACATGACGTTAAACTGTGGTCTGACCCCATGCTTCGCACGCAGGGTCCCCCCAGCTCGGACATTTTTTATTCCTCTTGTCTCCACGTGAATTGATTCTTCTTTGCATGGAATGAGATCCTCCTTGTTGGAGTGGCCTTTGTCCACGGGGGAAGGGCTGCCTCAGAGCGTAAGCCCCTAGCCTCTCTTACGGAAGGTTGCACCCATGGATCTTCGTACTTCTCTCCTGCCAAGGCCAGTGGAGTCCCTTTCCCACTGTGCATTGTCACACCTCGGGTCTCCAATTCGGAGTAAGCCCCAGAACCCAAGGCCACTAACCACGCGTAAGCCCCTGTTTCCTCACTGGGTCGCTAACCACAGGTAAGCCCCTATTTCCTCTTTGGGCCGCTCAACGTGTATGCCCCATTACGCTTCTCATAGACGCACCCTTCGCGACGTGATCGTCTGGTCCCTGCTGCCTCTTGTTTCTCACACCTAGCATGACTCACATGGGCTTAGAGCACGCATCGACCATGAAATCCTCTTATGGTCCGCCTCAGAGCGTAAGCCCCATGCCAGCGAACTATGTGGACTTTGATCTGTGCTAACGCATGGTACGTAGGAACCATCCACGAGGTTTAAGCCCACCACCCAATCGTTCCAACCTCTCCACGTTGGTTCCCTATATCCACTATGGTTCACCTCAAAGAGTAATCCCCATATCCACCTCGGGCCGACTTAGAGCGTATGCCCCATATTCACCACGGTTCGACTCAGAGCGTAAGCCCCAGATCACTCGTCCCGCATGACGTTAAACTGTATGCCCTCATCCCACATGACATTAAACTGTATCTCATCTCGCATGATGTTAAACTGTATTCCCCCTCTTGGGTCATCTATGAGAATAATCCCCATGCCTCACATCCACATCTCATCCTGACTTCCCCCCTCAAGCCCACGTGCCTTGGGAAACTCATGCCCTAGCCCGGAGATCTTACTTCCCCGAGGCTCTCATCCATGCGTTCATTCTCACCGGTCACCTTTTCAGGTGTCCCACCGCATCATCGAACTACGCGGACTTTGATTCCCCACCATGGGGATACGTAGGAAGCCTCCATGAGGTTCAAGCCCGTCACTCCATCATCCATCCTGATCCTTACCCGGGCCGCCACATCTTGGTGAGATCATGCCACTCCACCCCACTCCATAGCATCCGGGAAGCTGCCCACATGCTGGCCCCAACATCGATGTTCCCCCTAGGGGGTCCTTCAATCTGATCCACTCTCAGTTTTTCAATCAGCCTGATCCATCTCTGCAAGATGTTAAACTCGCGGCATACCCCGTGTTAAACATGGGAAGCTGTGGAAAACCTCAGATGGTACACAATTCCCCGCGTTCGATGTGGGATTCCTCGGGCTTCTGCGCCCTCGAGAAGCCCTGTGATAAGGGACAGAAAACATAAATTCTGATCCCTAGCATCAAGACATGCCAACGACACCCCAACGCAACTGTTCTCCTCACCTAAGGTTGCTGCCCCGACAAGACCCTTTGGAGCATCTCGACGGATGTAGCGTAATTAACTGGCGTCCATACAGATATGGCGCCGAGAACGAGCTTCACAAACCCATCTTAAATCTATGAGGGAGACCCGGATTATGTGACGAGCACCGAGGAGGAATCCATGGATGGAAGAACCAATGTCCCATCATCCTGGTTTCGATTAAGGAGCAGACATCCCTGAATAAGGAACAGATTCCACCCGCCTTTGTGATGGACACGCACGTGCGCCCTGGTGTAAAAGCGTTCGTAACAGAAAATGGAAAACCTGACATGAATCTTTTCTCCTCAATATGGGGACAAGTAGCGTTCGGGATGTCAGAAGATCAGCATGTCACCAGGTTTGGGTACCTATCACCGGGACGTGAAACCCGCCAAGGGATGAGGCTGTCAGGATGTTGTGAACTCTGTTCCTCGACATCGTCAGTGTGGATCCCTCTCGCCGACCATGGAAGACAGAATGACGTTGTGATATTGGTTGTCGATTTCTTTTCCTGTTAGTACTAATGGGTTCATCTCCCTGCTTCCAGGAATCATATCACTGCATCTGGAGCTCGATCGCCACCTGCCCACCGGCGTAGGGGCAAGGGCAGCACCAGCACGGCTACCCCGTGTGGTCCCTCCTTTTCCACAGTCACTCCGGCTCTGATTTCCACAACTATCGGGCGCTCACGCCCCCTCTCCCCGTCAGAAATCATCCAGCGAAGGGTGATCCACAACTTGGTTCATAGGTACGACGGGGAAGGGATCATCCCCACCACGGGCCTGGCCCATTTGGATCTAGAGGCGGTTGCGCCCCACTATCATCACCGCCCCCGAGGGCAATGCAAGGAGCCGCCTCTCCACACTCTAATGTTCAACCGCTTCAGAAGCCTATCCCCGGAGCGCATTGACACATCTGTCCCCAACCCCAATGAGGTGGGGGATGTCCGGGTCCGCCCGATCAGAGACCCGTCCCAGGGGTTAACGGCAAGAACCCCCGCCAGGCTGCGTCGACGTCATCGCCTAGCTCCCCGGGCCGAGGACCAGGCAAACGTTGTGCCCGCACCACAGGCTCCAACCTATCTGACCCGACGCCAGTGTCGGGCGCGAGCAGAAGAGAATGCCCGTCCTGGGGCACCAATGTCAGCAACCACTGTGGCCCGATCCACTGCTGACTCCTGCTACCATACCCTCACACACGTTGAGCATGGGCAGTGACATGCCCAACTTGGATCGAGGCACCGACCGCCTTATAGGTAGGTTGGGTCGACTCTCCTGGTCGCGGGCATAGGCAATGGCCACCGCGGACCAATACACGGTAGTGCCACCCATCATGAAGGCGCATTATGTGCTGCTGATCTGGAAAGCCGAAGGCTTCTTCATGACAGCCATGCCCCGGGAATGACTCCTTCCAGTGCCCACTACACTGGGTATGAGGTCACTCCCCCTACCGCTGGCTGTGAGTATGGAGCCATTGCATATCCAGTTGCTCACTCACATGGAGATCCTCCCCATGTCCCTTTCAATATTTGTCCCAGTGCTTCCCACTCCCCGGCCTTCAGTCCCCTCAGCCCCAGCACTATTGTGGCCAGGGGACTCCTTGATGGAAATCATCCTTACCCTAAGGAGCCACCCAGGGGCAGGAAGGCAGGGCATCATCGCCATAGGAAGAATGTCAGGGCAGTCCAGACAGAAATTAGACTAGTCCATTTCTCGGACTCTGAGGCGTAGTACGACTCGATGGTGGAACCTTCCCCCCGACCTTCCGAGTCGAGGGCAGGAATGGGGATGCGATGAGTCATTATCGTACTCCCCAAATTCAAGATCCGGATGATTCCATCCTCCCTCTGAAGGTATATCCAGGAGGATGAAGACTTGGCGTACCCCCAGGGGTCAAACCTGCAGTTATCACTGGCCTCCCTAGAAGCCCCTTCCACCTCAGTCAGGGAGTGTGGGGAACTTTTCGGTGGACCGACGGAGGAGTCTCAAGGCGACACACCCTCGGTGAGCACCTGTGACAGGAGGCCTATTCGATGGCCCATCCTATCGCGACGTGGCAGCCAGGGAATTGAAGCCATTGGAGGACGACTCAGGGATCGGCAGCCAATCAGCATGTTCGCCATATTCCCCGCCGACCAGCCCATCGGCCTGGTGACCTGCCTCGGCGCCGTTGCTATCTCCCTAGATATTCTCGGTTGACGAGCAGGGGCAGCAAGGTTCGGACCCCGAACCAGAGTCATGGAGCTTCTGGACCGTCCTTGCAGCGGGCCACATCCCCGATATGTTTTGGTCGGTCGTAGGATCATATTTTGATATGCCAGAGGCGCTCACCACTGGAGAGTTTGAATGTTTCCGCCAGACTCTTCAGTTGACTCACTACCGTCTTCTCCATCAGATAGTGCCTTATCCCAGGAGTCAAGCACATCTCAAGGATATCGGTGAGAAGTGTCGTCGGTTCGACTTGGCAGTGCTCCCTGCGGTTCGGTACTCCGAGTCGTCGGGCCACCGTAGGGCCCTCCAGCAAAAATGCGTTCAGAGTTTTCAAGTACTCCACAAGTTTATCGAGGAAGCCACCCCCACGCGCACATCCGCTGATGGTGGTATTACACTTCCCTTCTTTTCTGTGTGATCCGCCGACAGCCCGATTCAACGGGCAGCCCTGAGGGAATGTCACCAAAGGCAGTGGCGATCAACATGGCTGAACTTTCAGAAGAGGCAAACGGTGTGGAGCTCCTCGATGGGGACTCAACCCCTGAGGACAAGCCGCTACTGGACCCGCCTGGGAGGATTACTCACCACCAAAGGAGCCTCCTAGGTCTCCCCACACCTACTGAGGCATTGACACTGAGCCGAAACATCGGCAAGGGTAAAGAGCATATCGGGGCTGTCAAGCTCGCCGACCTATCTGCCTCGGTGCAGAAGGCAGAGGAAGACTCCGAGAAGGCCATGCTACGCCAACAGCTTGCTGAGAAAAAGAGGCTGGTTGATGAGATCTTGGCCTAACGCATTGCAGAGCGGCGGCCTGACAACGGTAATCCCAGGTCAGGACAGCAGGGGTAGGAGCACCTACCCCTTGTCGAGATTCCCCCGGGAAACCGCAACCATGTCGTGTTCACCGATAGGGGGGAGGTCAGTGCCCATGGAAATAGGGCACAATACGTCTCACTGAACCCTCACGAGCGGCGGAATCACCTGGGGGACCATGCTCGGTATCCTCCCACTGCCCCGAGAGTCGCTCCTCCAGACGCCCCGCGAGCTTCTGAGCTTGACTACCAGATTGGAGAGCCCGACAATGCACTTGTGGTTAGAGATCCACGTCAGGACATGAATCCATGCCCAGAGGATCTGATGGAAGTACTCATCACCTGCTTGGAGGCCCTAGAAACCCAGAAGGTGGCAATTCCACCGGACGACAAGCCATACCCATCATGAATGGATGATATGTCGGCCCTGCTGGGATTTGGGAACCCCACTTTCACCCCCCTTTAATGGGACCAGAGACCCGCCACAACACCTGGACCACTTCAACTCGAGGTTCGGGCCTATGTTGGGGACTCCGGCGCATCCGGAGGTTGCCAAGCTCTGTTGCTTCATTCAGATGATGGAAGGACCATCCTTCGTCTAGTAAAGCCAGCTCCCTGTTGGATCTATGACTAGCTGGGAGGACCTTCTCCAGAAATTCATCTACCAGTTCAGTTCCACAACCTGGAAGACAAACATTGCAGACCTCTTCAGGTGCAAACAGAGGCCAGATGAGCGGGTCGCGGATTTCGTCACCCGGTGGAAGGGGCTCACGTACTCCCTTGACATGCCACTAACTCAAGAGAAATTTCTGAAAATGTGTGTAGGGGAACGTCAAGGCAGAGCTGGTTCTTTCTATGATCACTCAGAATTACCCTGGAGGGTTCCGGGATTTCTCAGACAAGGCTCAACGCCTCAAAGAATCCCTGCAACAGGCCAGTCAGGCACGCCCGCTGCCTCCTGTAATCCCTGCAAGTAGAGCCACCAAAGACGAGCCTGCTATTATAGCCCAGATAGAGTCTCCCAGATAGTTGGAGTTGCTACCAGTAAGGCCAGCTCAGCAGCCCCATAGGGGTCCACCCCCACGGGCACAGCCTCCGGTCAAGCAGCGACCGCCTCAAAATCGGCAGGCGCCTCCGCGTGATGCACCGCCACCACCCAGGAGATATAATTAGGCTCCGCCTCCTCGGAATGCTTCTCCGGCCCCTGGTCAAGGTCAGCCTCCAAGATCCCCCTTTCCAGACAGAAGGAATGGGACTTACTCATTTTACGAGGCCTAAGTCCCCGACTATTTCCGTAGCGCCTTGGAGTAGAGGATCGTGCGGCTGCCTGAGTGAAGGAAGCCATAAGAGGTGCGTCTCACTGATCACCCTAACTACTGCCCTTATCACCAGATCCTGGGGAACACCATCCAGCGATGCTATGTGTTCAAGGACTATCTCCAAGACCAGATTGACAACAACATAGTCAGGTTGGGCCCAGCCTCGGCGCAGGTGGCAAGTGTCTTTGTGAGATCATATGGCAGCAGTTGTAGCAAGGATGTGTGGCAGCAGGTTTCCGACTGTGGGTCCCGGAAGTATAACGACTGGATGGCCTGCAGGATGGTTTTCAATGCCCATGTAATCATCCATGCCTACCTAAGTCAGCCAAATCCCTCAGAATCTATGAGCGCCACTTTGGCATCGTCGTCCCATCCTACCTCTTCCCAAAAGAGCAAGCAGCGACGGAAGAAGAATGAACGTGCCCTGCCAGTGTCGTCATCTTCCCACACACTTGGAGATTTTATGCCCCCAGAGATGGGGATCCCTCCGAGACTCAGTCCATTAGCGGATGACTCCTCGAGTGAAAGCCCGTGGTACGCTTCGGTTAACACCGTAGAGTTGGTAAATCCCTATTTGGCTCCTGACGATGAGGAACTCCTGGTGGACTTCCCCAATGTCCCCAACCGTCGCCAACATAGGAAAAGATGTGGCTACATGAATCGCCAGGGCACGACAGTCGTCACCTCCAGCCTGGCTATGCACGATACTAAGACCAGGCAGCAGGCCTGATATAGGGATCAGCGCACGCGGTCCCCTCACTCGTTGTCAACAGGTTCGCCTCCACCACCATTTGTGTTGCTGGATCGGGCAGGACCACCTGGTTCATGTCGCAACCAGCCCTGCCCTACCACCGGCCGACTACAGCCTTCCTGTCCTGACGCGGCAGCCACCTCCCGGGCTTCGACTAGTGAACAGCGAGACGTGCCTGGTACCAGTCAGTCACCGGTCCCGCCGGTAGGGCCCATCATGCCTCAACAGTAGAGCGGCCTCCCGTAAGCAGAAGCTCACCTTTGGCTCGAAAGTATGATGTATAGAAGCACCTGGTCGTCATTCAGGCAAGGCTTTCTATCCTTGAGGCCCTTCGCCTGTCATCTGAAATGTGTGAGGTGCTCGCCGAGGCTCTAAGGATCCCCCTCCAGTTTGAGATGGAGGTGGCGGCCATAAAAGCCTTCCACATCGAGGCGATTGAAGATGACAAATGTCAGGCGGTCATCTCATTTTCCAGTGAAGATGAAGACCCTCCCATACAAGGGCACATTCTCCCACTGTACGTCACTGGCCAATTCAATGGCGTGGAAGTTCGCCGCAGACTTGTTGTCACGGGTTCTGTGATTAACCTCATACCAACTCAGACGCTATGGAAATTAGGGTTGTCTGAGGATGATTTAACTCCCTCTGACCTCAGGATCCAGGGGTATGATAGGATCGAGAAAACTCCACTCGTCAAGATTCGCCTAAAGACCCAGTTCGGCGGCCTAATTTCCAATACCGAATTCATGGTTGTCTCTCAGGACACTGCCTACAATGCATTGATGGGCAGGTCGTGGATCCACCTTCACGCAATGATCCCCTCCTCATATCACCAGTGCCTCAAATACACCCTTAAGGGTCGAGTGGGAATGCTCCAAGGGGATGTGTCTCCTTTTTCCTCTTGTGAAGCCTGTTATCTGGACGCTGGCTACTACAAGAGCAAGGAAAAGCAGATCCTGGCAGGTGAGGTCAAGCCTGCCAATGTCGCGAGTGGTCCCTGGGTAGGTTTGGATGACGCATATGTCTTCCCAATCCATCAGTTGGAGGCCAAAACCCCCGACATGGGACAATGCTTTGTCATTTTGGGTACCAGAGGAAGGTATATTTACGGGTCCAAGTGAAGGTGGGAAATCACCTTGTACTCTTACACCAGCCAGGCTTAGGTGATCCCTGAGCCTCTAACCCCTGTATGATATCGAGATGTTGGGATCATGGAAACAGAAGTACGTCACACGTGTCTGTTTAGCCGGGCTGGAATCAATCGGCTCAAGCCAACGCGCTGCCACTGCTTTGATTTCATAAAGCGTGGCCCCTTGGGCCGAAGGCCAGATGGGATTGGATCATCCACCTTTGTCGTCATGGTCTCCGCAATGCATGGGTCCCCTGACGTGGCAACTTCCGCCGCCCAAGCCGGCACCAGCTTCCCATCAGGGTCTAGAATCCCTGAAATGGATCCCCTCGTGGATGATCCTTCCCCAAGAGGAAAAGAGGAAATGGAATATTCTCCTCCTTCTTTGGAGGAGGGCTTCCCCACCACGGTCGATGAGTTAATGTGGGTGAACCTCGGTAGCGAGGCGGACCTAAGACCAACATTGGTCAGCGCCTCTATGCCCCCCCCGAGGAATGGCAACGGTACGTGGACTTCCTCAGATAGCACCGTCATGTGTTTTCCTGGAGTTATAAAGAGATTCCAGGGCTAGATTCCCAGGTAGCCGTCCACCGCCTTGGCCTTCCAGCAAACCATCGCGGGTTCAAGCAGCCTCCCAAAAATATGCACCCCTCTCACAGTGCCATGGATGAGGCTGAAGTTTATAAGCTCATCAAGGCCAACTTCATCAAAGAAGTCCAGTACCCCAGGAGGCTAGCCAACATTGTGATCGTCAGGAAGAAGAACAGGCAGATTAGGGTCTGTATCAACTTCCGTGATCTCAATCGCCACTATCTGGAGGATGACTTTCCCCTTCCCGTGAAAGAGTTGTTGATCGATGCCACGGCCAGGTTCCAAGACCCTTCCTTCATGGATGGGTACTCTGAGTTCAACCAGATTCAGATGGCACCAGAGGATGAAGAGTTCATTGCCTTCAAGGCCCCCCAGGGTACTTTCTACTATTAGGTTATGCCCTTCGGCCTGAAGAATGCAGGTGCCACCTATCAACAGGCCATGCACCACATATTCAAACTGATTCTCGGGACGCTGGTGGAGTGTTACATGGATGACCTGGTGGTTAAGTCTCGTCGGTGCCAAGACCTTCTCAAAGACCTTGAGAAAGTGTTAGGCTTCCTCTGTTATTGCCACTTGAAGATGAACCCGTTGAAGTGTGCCTTTGGGGTCACCTTCAGAAAGTTTCTTGGCTTCTTTGTTAGGTATCGAGGCATCGAAATTGACCCAGAAAAGATCAAGGACATCAGTCAGATGCCTCCCCCGGGTAATATTCGGGAGCTGAGAGGCCTTCAAGGTCACTTAGCCTATATACTCTGATTCATTGTGAATATGGCCGGAAAGTGTAAGCCCTTTTCCGAATCATGAAGAAGGGTGCCGCCTACGAATGGGACGAAGAGTGTCAGATCTCTTTTGAGGAAATCAATAAGTATCTTCTTCAACCTTCGGTCTTGATGCCACCCATTTCCGAAAAGCCGCTGGCCCTTTACGTGACCACCCTGGAGAGATCCCTCGGCGCACTTCTCGCCCATAAGAACAACGAGGGAACAGAGAATAGCCTCTACTACCTCAGCCGCATGCTCCTCGACGCAGAAATTAAATATTCCCCCATCGAGAAGAGATATCTGGCACTTGTATTTTCCATTTTGAAATGGCGGCACTACATACAGCACCAAAAGGTACAGCTGGTCTCTCGGGTAGACCCATTGAAATACATCCTGAACAGACCTATGTTGACCAGATGATTGGCACGCTGGGCGGTGATCCTCCAGCAGTTCGACATCAGGTTTGTACCTCATAAGTCCGTCAAAGGACAGGCGTGGGTAGAATTATTAGCTTCCCACCCCACCTCTGCGGACCAGCCCCTGGATCTAGTCTTTCCTGATGAGGAAATCCTCTCAGTTGATCATGCCATCCCATGCTGGCAGATGCACTTTGACAGTGCCTCCCGGAGCCCCACCGGTAGAAGGCTCAACGATCCTAGGATTAACAGAGTGGGCCTGGGTATCGTCTTCATCACCCCGGAGCACGTCGTTCTTCCATATTCATTTCTTTTGTCAGAAGGTTGCACCAACAATGAAGCATAGTATCATGCCCTCATTACTAGCCTCGAGTTGGCTCTCGAGATTGACGTACCCCATCTGTATGTAAAGGGGGATTCTGAGCTAGTCATCAAGAAAGACAATGGTGACTATGCTGTCAGGAAGCCGGAACTCATTCCATTGCTAGAGTGCACCCTTCGTCTAATGTCTATGTTCCCCTCCCGGCCATAGGTCGTTCACATTCCCCGGTCACAGAACAGTCGAGCAGATACTTTGGCTTGCCTGGCCGCATCACTTGCGAAGCCTGAACAGGATGACCTAATTATCCACGTGGCGCACCGTAGAGTCATTGCTCCTGTTATTCCGAAGGGAGATTGTTGTCTGCGATTGAACCATCTCATCGTTGGTGCCCTTACATCAGGATCCCCGAGGGCTTCCGGCGTGGTGATCGAGACAGTTCCTGACTGGAGGACGCCCTTGGTCGAATATCTCCAGCATGACAATCTTCCGATGGACCGAGCTGAGTGAGAATGAATCTGACACCACGCACCGCAGTTCACTCTTCAGAGTGGTCCCAGCCTTGAGCATCTCCTTTACAAGCATGGATTTGATGGTGTTCTCCCTCGTTGTCTTCAAGGAGTCGAGATCCCACAGGGAATGCAAGAAGTGCACGCTGGTTCCTGTAGCGCCCACCAGGCCGGGTCGAAGTTGTCCCATCAGATTCGGAGGCTGGGATACATCTGGCCCTCCATGATCCACGACTGCATTGAGTATGCAAAGAGGTGTCATGCGTGCCAAGTTCATGCTAACTTTATGAATCGGCCACCAGAGCCTCTCCAGTCAACCAAGTATTCTGGGCCCTTTGCAGTCTGGGGGTTGGATGTCGTGGGGCCTTACCTGCCAGCGATAGCCTGCCAGTGCCGGTTCATCTTAACCGCTACGGATTTCTTCTCGAAGTGGGCAGAGGCAATCCCACTGAGGGAAGTCAAGGCCCGTCCTATCACTGACTTCGTGAGCTCTAATATCATCTATCGGTTTGGAGTACCTCACGCTATCCTCACGGATAATGGAACCAACTTCCGAGCAGCCGAGCTGAATAAATTGTACTCCAAGTACAACATTCTCTCTAACCACAGCTCCCTCTATCATGCGCAGGCGAATGGACAGAACAAGGCATTTAACAAAACCCTCTCTAACATTCTACAAATGATGGTTGGTCAGAACAAGAAAAGTTGGCCGGACAAGCTCCCCAACACCCTCTGGGCTTATAGAAAGACGACTTGTAACTCCACCCAAGTGACTCCATATTCCCTGGTATACGGAGCTGAGGCCATCCTACCCATTGAGATCCATTTTCCCTCATTACGCATGGCTGTCTACAACCAGAAAGCGCCGGATAGAGTTGTCGAAATCCGTCTAGTCGAGTTGGAAGCGCTGGACGAAAGTAGGCTTCGCGCTTTACATAACTTGGAAATGAATCAGAGTAGAATGGCTCGAGCTTTCAATAAGAAGGTTCGCCTCCAATCCTTCCTACAAGGTGACCTAGTGTTAGCTCTCAGAGCGCCAATGATTCCCGGCAGGAAAGCACCCAATTTGGAGCCTAAATGGGAGGGTCCTTTTATTGTCCATAAGATCTGTCCCAATGGTGCATATTCCCTGGTAACTATGGATGGTGAGCACATAACTCCTCCCACCAATGCCAGGTTCCTCAATTAGTACTTTTCCTAAGCCTACCAAAGGTCTAACATGACCTTAAACTGTATGGTCTAGAATGACCTTAAACTGTATGGCTCAGCACAACCCTAAACTGCACCCTGGTCCGAGTTCTAAGACCTAAAACTAAGATCCGTATTTCATCTGGCATGACGTTAAACTACCTCTCAAGAGCTACGTATGGCTTGATTCTCATCCTAATGAGATATGTAGGAATTCCTGGATATTTCATCTCAGGTCCAGCCCCAGGAGCACCCAGACCTTCCATCTTTGGGTCCAGCTCGAGGTCCACTAATGCATCATGCCTGGCTCTCCTTTGGGACCTTGACCACAGGATCACGTGGCATGGTATGGGATTATTTCCTGATTCACGTCGGGTTTGCAATAGTTGCACCACGCATGCCCTATTCTAAGGATTATCCATCCTATGTCGTGTTCCCCTTGATATTAAAAGGCGTCGTCTAGAACTATGTGTGGGTTGATTCCCATCTTTATGGGATACGTAGAACCGCCTGAACACTTAGATTTTAGGTCCAGCCTCGTCTCTTAGGAGATCCCAAAATCTCCCGGTTGCCTCAGTCTTCTGGCCTGCCCTTCCCTCGGGAATCCACCATCTTTTGGCCACTCTCAAACTGAGCCCTTCGGCCCCTTCCAGTGGCCTGCTAATGTGTTCAGAGTACTCTGGTCTAGGACCTGGAGTGTCAGATTCGACTTAGACAAGTTTTCGTCCACTTTTCAAGCTTCGTGTTCTCCTTCATTCAGGCCCCACCATCATTCACACCTGGAGGGACCCCCAAGAATGGCCTGGATACAACGCCTAAGGGCTCTCCTATCGTCATGGGCCAACGCCACTGAGGGTTTTGGGCTAAAAAATTAATACAAATCCCATGTTGCGAAGATGGTCAGTGGTTGATACTCATTTGTTTGCCCCTAATTCTAGGCTAACGCGACAGGATGCTATGTTGTGAACATGGTCGGCAGTAATCCTCAGTCGTCATGCCGGATTCCTTGGGCATTGAATGTTGGTTGCATGGTTCACACTATGTACTGCCCCCACCATGTTAGGGTGGAATCTTGACACTCCTTGTACTAACCCTCAGTACACCCTCGCACATCTGACAGACCGAGATGTGTAACATTGTCTCTCAGGGCTCCCACGATCTGAGCGCTAAAGTATGTGCTTGGGTCTCTTCTCTACAGGTTGTGTGCAGCTTGACCCTCATCCCCATGGGGAATGAGGAGTCGCCCAGACATTGCATTTCGGGCCTAGCATATATGGGAGCTAGCATCTCTTGCCCCCACTAATTGTTGAAACCTCGTAGACCCCTTTGGCTCGAGGCTCCTCTCTCGGAACTGCGCGAGGTGATGGTATGGGATTACGCCCTCACCCGCATCAGGTATGCTGTATCGCATCGTGCGTGTTCCTGATGGTCCAAACCTTACGACCTTAAACTGTGTTGTTGGTCCAAACCATACGACCTTAAACTGTGTTTTCTGTCCAAACCTTACGACCTTAAACTGTGTTGTTGGTCCAAACCTTACAACCTTAAACGGTGTTGGTGGTCCAAACCATACGACCTTAAACTGTGTTGCTGGTCCAAACCATACGACCTTAAAATGTGTTGTCGGTCCAAACCATACGACCTTAAACTGTGTTGTTGGTACAAACCTTACGACCTTAAACTGTGTCGTTGGTCCAAACCATAGGACCTTAAACTATGTTGTTGGTCCAAACCATACGACCAAAACTGTGATGATATCGTCCTGGCCGCACGACGAAAAATGGAACCGCATTGTGATGACCTCCCCATGGGGGACATCACGCCAGGTATTGGTCGATTACCATGCCGCTTGTCAACGCCTGTTATTGCTTTATTATTGTGGAGACGCCAGGAATTTATACCCGAGGCCAGTCTCCCCACAAAAGAAAAACCATTTACCTTCAAGAACAAACAATATATATCAAATGTCGCTTCTTTTAGTGAGAGGGCTAGACCCACACGACTCCTTCTTCCTTTGCGCAGGCTCCATATCGCACCATGCTGCCTTCAAGAACTATGTATGGCTTGATTCTCATCCTTATGAGATACGTAGGAGTGCCTGGGAACTTCCCCATAGGCCGAGCCTAACCTTTCATGTTCGGTCTATCAGCCTAAACGCGTCCCCAGGAGCACATAGTAAGCAGGGATTTTCCCCACACTCACTTTGGGTTTTGCAGCCACTTTACCATGTGTCTCCCATTCCCCTTCTCCTTTGGTTCGAATTCTAAGACCTAAAACTAAGATCCTTTTCTTGTCTTTCTGCGACTCATTCTATCTTGTGGGATTGTACGGTGTGTTGCGGGATTATGTCCTCATTCACGTCGGGTTACTCATCATGTCGTGCTTGACCCTAGATGAGATATATCCACCATCCCACACGACGTTAAACTGTATTCCATCCAACATGACATTAAACTGCCTTTCAAGAACTACGTGTGGCTTGATTCTTATCCTAATTAGATACGTAGGAACGCCCAGACATTTTGTCTTGGGTCTAGCCCCAGGGATTACCAAACCCCGTCCCTCCTTATTATTGGCCCCTCGGCCTGACTCCGTGGGAAGTGGTGTAATCGTGACATCCACCCTGAATAAGTTTGGGATGCCCCATAGTAGTAATGGGAAGCGGTAGTACTCTCACCAGAGTGGTCCTGCCTGAAAATTAGAAGGACCCATGACCAGGTTGGTACGTCTGCCTGATGCGCCTTCGCCACAGTGGTGCAATTTCGTGAGTGTTGGACTCTGTTCGAACAAACCATCACTCCACCTTCCACGCTTTCCATGCCCCTTTATTTGGATCCTTGTTCTCTCTCATGTCTAACGGGACCCCCTAATAGTATGGATGATAGACCTACGGTTCGCCTACTGTCCTAGGCCAACATTTCGGAGGACTAGTCGTGTTTGACGGGACCCCTAACAGTATGGGTGACAGAATTTGGTCCGCCTGCTGCCACAATATGGATGAAAGACCTTTGGTCCACCTATTATAGAAACATGGATGACAGACCTATAGTCTACCTACTGTCCTGGGCCAACGTTCCGGGAAACTGACCGACGATATTTGAGTTAGGCCCCATGTTGCGAACATGGTCAGCAGTCAGCCCTCATTTGTTGTCCCCACTCCAGGCGAACACGGTATGGGTGCTGCGTCTCTGTCACGGTAAACAATTATCCTCCATCGTCATTCCCCACATTGTCCCGAATTCGAGTAGCGTGATTCACCTTTTCTTTCCATCTCCCTATGTTCGGATGGATTTCAATACCCCCGACATTGCCCCGCTCATGTGTCAGTTCACATTGAGAAGGTGATATATCAATCGGTCTGAGGTCTCCTCAGAAATCCAGGCCCAATTTCAGATGCCTGAGGCTTAATGCCCCATAGTTGGACGAGATGATGACACGAGTATCTTTACTTCTCGCGTTGGGTGCGACCCACAAGATCTTAGTGATGGGTTGTTATTCATTTTGGAATTATGGTTGAGAATATTAAACCAAGGGTATAGATGAATGAATTTGGCCATGTATTGGATTTACATGGTGAGCGGTACAAGCAAGAGGTTCATTAGATGGCCAAAACAAATCCCTTAAGGATCGGCGCACTGAATCGACCTTTCCAGTGTTTCTACCCTTTGGCTGGTAGCCTCCAGGACCGCTTCTCACTCCTCGAAGACTCTCTCCTCGTCATCCGCCGTAGAGCGCAGCTCGCCAATCCTATCTTGTTCCTATGCCCGCATGGTTAGAAGTACGATCATCTGGTGACTCGCATCCACCGGTTGTTCCTGCGCGTCAGCCAGCTGGACCGTCAGTTTCTCCACAAGCTCAGAGCATGTTGCAATGAAGGCCTCCTTATCTGCTGCCTACCCTTCAAGGTGCCGGACATCCTGCTCCGCCCTCAGCAATTCTTGGGTGCTCGCCGATCTTTCCCGAAATTGGTCAACGTCGGCGCATCGGCTGCTCTCGCGTATCTTTTCGGCCATGTAATCACGGACCGTCAGATGAAGGCGCTGAGCATCAGCCCCTCCGGCGCACAGGAAGCGTAGCCAGGTCTGGAGTGATCTCATCCGCCTCAGCCAACCCGACTGGGGCTGTCTGAGGAAGCGTCGGATACACTTCCACCCTTTACGTCGTGTCATCCGGATCTCCTCAGCTGCCTCTATGTCCGAGCCAACTACCTCCTCAAGGTCAGCGGGTTGGTATGTAGAGAAGGAAGCTAGCAGATCGGTAGTAGGATCTTCCTGAGGGATTTCTTCATGAGGAATAGGATCCTTGACGTCTGGTAGACCTTCCTATCTCGCCCCAGTAGCGACGGTGCCTCTGTCAACTTCCGGCCTCGCCTCAAGAACAGATCTGCCGATGTCCACTGCCCCCTGCTCACCAGCTTCCAGGGTTGACTCAGTGTAGGGAGCATATTCTGAATGAGGTGGTATGTCCGCCACTGGTTCGCTCACGGACGGCCCGGGCTCTACTGCCTGATGAGCCTCCAATGTTGAGATCACTGTGCAAGGCGTACACTAATTATTTGGGATATTTTGATAACAAGCTCCAGTAGTGAATCGTGAGACTCATAGGAGTCCAGAGTGTCGGTCTCCAGTGTTCCGGCCGCTGTAGGAGCCTCCATGATGGGAGACCCCTCTACGCTTGTTAATTCAATGATGGGTGTCAGATCCCCATCATGTCCCACTTGTTTCTCTCCTCCCTCATCTGGTGGGGTCGCCCGTCCAACACTCACCCGCTCCTCAGTAAGTCAGAGAGACAGTTTAGAAATTGGAAAGGAGAATGGATGAAGAAGGAAAATGAATGAAGATAGAGACAAAACTCGAGTATCTTGGTTATGTCGAGATCAGAGCCGAAAATTTTTCTGCTCTCTCAGAGACTCCCTTGGTAGGTCACCCCTTGTGACCCCTCATCTTCAGGTTCTCCTTCTTCTTCGTCTTCTCCTTTGCCTTCGTCTTCTCCTGTCTCCTCTTCCCCCTCCGACTCCTCGTCGCTGTCGCCTTCTCCCAGCGGCATCACTTCCGGATCGTGCTCCTGCCCGAGCATCACTTTCACTAGGAAAGGTGGCTCCACACGCTGTCCCCTTTGGCACGCGTATGTGTCCATGGCCGTCAGGTAAGCATGACGCCGAAGGAAATTTAAGCATTCGGTAACTCAAATGAGCCTGACCTCTTGCAGATGGATCCCATTTTGCATGATCTTCTACCATACGACTTGGCGCTCAGTGATTGCCGCAGGGTCATCCAGGCTGACCAAAGTGCTAGGAAAATTGCATCTTGGGAAGGTTCGAGCAGTTATCTTATCTGATTCATAGGCAGTTCCCTGGCCGCCTCATGTGACCCCCCAAAGGCAACGATGTCTGATGAAGCTCACATTTTCATATATTTTATACTGTAAAACATTGTTTATAATCCCACAAAAGTGTTATTGAATGGGTAATTATCATGTTTTTAGGTTTTAGTGCTATTTTAAACCCAAATGTGAAAAAAGACTAATTCTGGATTTTTGACAGAATTTTACGTCAGGGGTATTTTGGTCATTTCAGGAAAAATATAATTCCAAATTTTATGATTAAAATTTTGTTAGAATCCTTATTTTATTTCCTTCATTTTTGTCTTCTGGACCAGGAGCTGATTCGGTCATCTAAAGGGTCTAAAAAATCATTGAATATTGGAATATTTTCGGGCGGACAGCATGGACCCACCCAAGATAGGGCCATCTCTACAATAAATTTGGAGGATGTTGGAGATCATTAACGAGGCTATTGAATGACATTATTTTGGAGGAACCTTCCTGGATGCTTCGTCCAGAAACAGTCACCGAGAATGAAAAATTAATAACTCCTACATACGGTTTCCAAATCTGCTGAAATTTGGAGAGGAGACGACCAAGACATTTATGAACAACATTTATGAAGGGTGGAACACATGAATATGTCATTAAAGGGGTCTCCAAAGCGTCGACATTTGAGAGACAAATTCTTCCTATAAAAGGAGGCTCTCACCTCCTCCTCAAAGCATCCCATTTTTCCATCCATTCCTTCAAGGCACCAAGGAGGAGATCTCCACCAAGGGAGGCCGGCCGCAAATCTTCCACCTTTCTTTTTATTTTATTTCTTTTCTTTATTTTTAGTTTTTAATTGTAATTTAGATTTCTAATAAATTCATGCATTGTTTTTATTTTTGTCCACCGATTCAACCTCTTTTCTTCCTCTCATCTTACCATCGTGAACTATAATACTCATGATCATGAGTAACTAATCCAAGGAATATCCCGAGTGAGTAATCAGGTTCTTGAACCCAAGACCATGTTTTTAATATTCTTTGAGTTAATTCTAAGGATAATTTATAGTGGGTGTAATCCTCACTATGGTTGTCTAAAGATTAACTTCTTAATCTACAACCATTTTCCCTCGATTGAGGAGGTGGATGGAAGGTGTGCTTGGCGATCGCTAAGTAGACTTTTCATTCATAACCGGTGTAGAATAAGGTGTGCACACATACGATGGAGTGTGTAAACTAAGAATATTTGAAGCTGGCCAATGAAGGTGCTCCCTGAATATTCTCTCGGGAGAACTTCCTTTCTTCCCTAATTACATTCTGTTTAGCATTGCATGGTAATTTAGAATTAAATTTTAGTTTCTTATGATTTATGAATTTAATTTATTTTATTAAATTACATTTCATTCATAAAATATTAAACAACAAAAAAGAATTAGATTAGGTGGAATAGAAGTAGTGATTTATTTACCACAAAAGCTCCTCAAGAGAACGACCTAGGTCAGCCCCTGTGCTGCACTTAGCTATAAATATTTTTGAGAGCGTGCACGACAACGCTTCATCAAATTTTCGCCGTTGCCGGGGAGCCAAGTGGTTTTCATTCACTATTTTTATTCACACTGTGTAAATAATTTTCCTTTCATTTAAAAAAACAACAAAAAAATCATAAATTTCAAAAACTAAAAAAAAATCTTCTTTGTTCATGATGTATTCAAATTATGATTATTATGCATGGACTGATCAATCTCAAGTGCAAGAAAATTTTTACAATGAACTAGATGCGCAATTTCATAGGATTAGCGATAAAGTGAAAAACTTGGAGGGCCAAATAGAATTGATTGCAGAATATGTACGCGTATCCCAAGAACAGCCCGAACCTGAACCAGAACGAGTGGTGGAAGAGATTTCACCCATAATTTTTTACGCTAAAGAACCTGAGGAGGGTGAGAAGGAGCTACTAAAAGAATTAATCACATCATCCCACACTCAACCATTGCTCGAGGAGGTCCCAGAAGTAAATATTCCAACTGGTGCACTAATGGGAGGTCAACATTTTTTGGAAGAATCTTGGAATAACTTTGTTGAAGATAACTTGAAACATGATCTTCCCATACATAATAATGTAACATCAGACACTTTCTACCTCTCTCTTGCTTTGGAAGATAAGGAAGAAGAAGCACCTTCTGAGATTGAGTTTCCAATGGTCATGCCTGAAGAGATCAATTACCAAGCTGAATTACTTGAAAGGGAAGATTTTTTTATTAATTCTTCATGTTTTAATCTTATTCAAGCTAAATTGTTTTCTGACATCTCTTCCTTTGAAATTTCTGATACAGCACAAATGGAGAAGACCATGGATGATATGAAAGAGACCACCCAAGTGGTGGTAATCAAGGAAGAAGTTCCGGAAAAGATGGTGGTGGTGCGACTACCTCCTCAACAAAAATTTGCATACCACATGGAGGAGGACACCCCCGAAGTTAACAGGGAGCACCATTATCTTTTATTCCCTCCCACTTCGAAAATCAAATTTCTTCTTTATTCTTTCTCTGGGGTTGGGAACATTCAATTCTTATTTGGGGTTATCTACTTTCAGGTTTTAATCATGGACATCGGGAAAACTCACATGTGGTGATTCATCTCAAAGAAACCACACCCACCTTTTGATTGGGGATAATCCACTGAAACTGACTGACTAGGGGCAGTAAAAACCTAGCACCCGCTTGGGGGTCTAAACCAAGCATTATCTCTTTTCTTTTCCTTTTCTCATTCTTTTTATTTATTTTT
The DNA here is from genome assembly GCA_963277665.1 of Viscum album. Classification (NCBI taxonomy): domain Eukaryota; kingdom Viridiplantae; phylum Streptophyta; class Magnoliopsida; order Santalales; family Viscaceae; genus Viscum; species Viscum album. Next base: position 1,773,240,088 of record OY728123.1, read on the forward strand.
TTTTATTTTTTTTTATTACATTCTTGTAGTCTTAAAGTGGTTGCTTCTAGGAGCTTAACTCAAGGCATCCACTTCTAAAATAATGTCAGGTTGTATCTTTCCTTCCCTTTGATTTTTTTACCTTTATATTTATATTTTGTTGAGTTGGAATAAGGGGTAGTTAAATTTAAGTGTGGGGGAGTGTCAACCTGCTTAGTTCTTCTTGTGTGCTTTTCATTTTTTTAGGATTTTTGAGCTTTAATGAATATTCTTATCACTTTTCACACATCAATTGATTATAAAGAGTGGAAATGATTTTTGATATAATGGATTTTAAATGATTGTTGATGTGAAAACATTTTTCTTGAATTGGATTGTCAATCATTTTTATGAGTTTGACTGATTTTTGAAATCCATGACCATGAAACACTGTCTCAAAATATTTTTTCCAATCCTGTGAGGTATTCTGAACCACTTTTACATATTCTTCCTAATACCCACACTTTCTTGAGGGAAACTTGAATTTTGTGTGAGAACCAGAATTTGTGAATATTCTCTTTCGAAGCATTGGATTTCATGGAATGTATTTAAAATGATTGAGGCATCTCATTGGCTAGCCTCATTTTATCCTAAGACCCACCTTTACATTTATCCTTCGTAATCCCTTAGATGCCATGAATTGCCTTATAGTTTTAAGCCACATTACAAGCCAATTTTTCCATACCTACCCGCACTTTTAGTATTTTTGCATGGATATTTCAAGTTTGAGTGTAGGGGAAGGGCCTTTCGTGTGCGTTCATTGGGATGTGTATCATTTATGGGTAGTGTGAAGTGTGTGTCAATATTTTGGGCAGTGGATAACAAGAGAATTGGGCATGTGTCATCATTTCATTGTGCTTTATTTGGTTCATCCATTTCTCCTAAAAAAAGAAGAAAAAAATGGAGATGAGCTTGAATATTCATTGTAAAATCTTTTATGACTCATGTCCCTCCCAAAAATCAAGGGCATGAATTGTCATTCATTCATTGTATTCAATTCTTCAGCTCATCCTCTATGAAAAAAAATAAAAAAAAATAAAGTTGTGCCTTTCTGGAGCTTTAAAAAAAAGAGGAGAACTTAGATTATATCATTCATTATAATCACTTATTGGCTCATGTACCATGTCATAAAGATGGGTGGGGTTGTTTTTCACATTTACAAGCTGTACTGAGTGAGGAATTTCCTGTGTTTTCACTTGATTTAATCATGCATTGTACTTAAAAGTTCAACCTCCTCTTTCTAGCTTGGAACATTTTTCAATCATTTTACCACCGACCCTAAGCCACAGAATCATTTGAACCTTTAATTAAATCCCTCATGATTAAATACATTTTCATGTTTCACGCTGTGGAGAAATGATAATTTTCACAAACCTATGGTGATACATGTGATTTTCAAGTATGAGCATAACTCCAGAATCAATTTCTCTTGAGTGAAGAGTGACATAAAAATCAATGTGAGGTAGGTTGTGATTGGGCCATGGATTGATTTATGAGGTTGAACAAATTTTAATGATTGAAATGAAAATGAGAGAATTAATATTCATAAATGAGACCTGATGGAATTCTATTTTGGATAAAATCATTGATATTTTCTCATTTTTGATTATTGTGTGGATTTTGATTTGGATGTAAGATGATTGCCCAAGAGTGCAATGTTTAATTGTGGGGGAGTGATGAAGCTCACATTTTCATATATTTTATACTGTAAAACATTTTTTATAATCCCAAAAAAGTGTTATTTAATGGGTAATTATCATGTTTTTAGGTTTTAGTGCTATTTTGAACCCAAATGTGAAAAAAGACTAATTCTGGATTTTTGACAGAATTTTACGTCAGGGTTATTTTGGTCATTTCAGGAAAAATAAAATTCCAAATTTTCTGATTAAAATTTTGTTAGAATCCTTATTTTATTTCCTTCATTTTTGTCTTCTGGACCAGGAGCTGATTCGGTCATCTAAAGGGTCTAACAAATCATTGAATATTGGAATATTTTCGGGCGGACAGCATGGACCCACCCAAGATAGGGCCATCTCTAAAATAAATTTGGAGGATGTTGGAGATCATTAACGAGGCTATTGAACGACATTATTTTGGAGGAACCTTCCTGAATGCTTCGTCCAGAAACCGTCACTGAGAATGAAAAATTAATAACTCCTACATACGGTTTCCAAATCAGCTGAAATTTGGAGAGGAGACGGCCAAGACATTTATGAACAACATTTATGAAGGGTGGAACGCGTGAATATGTCATTAAAGGGGTCTCCAATGCGTCGACATTTGAGAGACAAATTATGCCTATAAAAGGAGGCCCTCACCTCCTCCTCAAAGCATCCCATTTTTCCATCCATTCCTTCAAGGCACCAAGGAGGAGATCTCCACCAAGGGAGGCCGGCCGAAAATCTTCCACCTTTCTTTTTATTTTATTTCTTTTCTTTATTTTTAGTTTTTAATTGTAATTTAGATTTCTAATAAATTCATGCATTGTTTTTATTTTTGTCCACCGATTCACCCTCTTTTCTTCCTCTCATCTTACCATCGTGAACTATAATACTCATGATCATGAGTAACTAATCCAAGGAATATCCCGAGTGAGTAATCAGGTTCTTGAACCCAAGACCATGTTTTTAATATTCTTTGAGTTAATTCTAAGGATAATTTATAGTGGGTGTAATCCTCACTATGGTTGTCTAAAGATTAACTTCTTAATCTACAACCATTTTCCCTCGATTGAGGAGGTGGATGGAAGGTGTGCTTGGCGATCGCTAAGTAGACTTTTCATTCATAACCGGTGTAGAATAAGGTGTGCACACATACGATGGAGTGTGTAAACTAAGAATATTTGAAGCTGGCCAATGAAGGTGCTCCCTGAATATTCTCTCGGGAGAACTTCCTTTATTCCCTAATTACATTCTGTTTAGCATTGCATGGTAATTTAGAATTCAATTTTAGTTTCTTATGATTTATGAATTTCATTTATTTTATTAAATTACATTTCTTTCATAAAATATTAAACAACAAAAAAGAATTAGATTATGTGGAATAGAAGTTGTGATTTATTTACCACAAAAGCTCCTCAAGAGAACGACCTAGGTCAGCCCCTGTGCTGCACTTAGCTATAAATATTTTTTAGAAAGTGCACGACAACGCTTCATCAATGTCATAGCGGCGTTGCGTGATGTTCCCGCTTCTGAAGTCCTGGCTTGCGCATGCCTTGCTGCCTAACGCACCCCTGGTTCCCCTCTTCCGGCAGCCCCTTGCCTTCTCCCCTGTCGCCTGGTTTCTGCGCGAGTAACCTTTTGTTGCCGGACTCACTTGCGTAAGAGCCCCTCAGGGTACGCAATGGTCCAGAGTTCGGCATACTCGGTTTCTAGGCCGACATCAACCCCAGTGGGAAGAAGAGTAATGACATTGCCAGATTCAAAAGTGGTAAACATCAACCACATCTGGCGTAGAACACAAGGATTTTTCTCCTTCCAGACAGCCGTGAATACCTTCTTCGGCATTCGTTTGAGGCACCCGAACTGCATGGCGAATTGGGATGGCACGTAAGGCTCGCATATCACCTTCCCATTGATCGGAGCCACGAGCACCCCGCCTCGAATGATCTGGAAATATTACTGTTGTTCCAGAGAGCCTCGCCCATTGTCCACCATCTGGTCGACCGGGGTGGGGAACGGGCTGAAGTGGAAGTTGTTGTGGTTGCCGATGCGGATTCTCATGCCCTCCTCATTGAGCGTCATCGGCGCCACCCATGCGATGTTCAGCAAGGATGGTCGCAAGACATTTCCAGAAGGACAGATGACATTTGGGAAAGTGTACCCTCCAAGGTGAGCCTCCACCCAGCCGTGGAAGATCAGGAAGGGGCCACATACTCTCCGAGGCGACCCCCCTCATGAGATGCATCCCAGGATGGAATACATCTTAGCCAGTATGGGGACACCCAAGTTGAACCGTTTGTTGGTGGCCATGGTTTCCTCCATCACAAGTGTTGCTGGACGGACGCCCATCCTCACGTCCCGCACCGGTAGGAGCCACCCGCTCAGGAAGGCGGCAAAAAACTCGGCATACCAAACATTCGGGTCCCAGGCCTCGATGATGCGACAGCCCCATGATTGGTATTGACCCGCCTCCAGGGTCCTCCAGTATGACCCATCCCTGCTCCTCTAAGCCGCGGTTGGGCACCGTTTACCCCGTCCCAGCATCTTGACGGCCGGATCCTTCTCAAGGAACAGGATGAACCATCCATTGTAGGCAATGTCCTTCAGGAAGTCCTTGACCCCCATCAGCTCTTTGGCTAGCTCCAGTAGGTGCCACGTCAGCATAGGCGTCTGTGAACTGTCTTCCCAGGAGTTTTTTGGTGGGACGAACTCTTCGTATTGGTAGCCCTCCAGTGGGATACCCCCGATGCAGTGAACATCCCAGAGACTGATGTCGACTTCCCCATGGTGAAGGTGGAATGTGTTAGTGTCAGGAGACCACTGGGTTAAGAGCTCCGGCCCGAGCTCAGGTTGACAGTGGAAGTGGAACTGCGGCGTCCATACCACCTCGAACAGGCCAATATACCACAGTTCATCCCCAAACTGGTCGCAGGTATGGAAATCCCAGAACTCCCAGGCCCACTCGCTGGTGAAGTTACCCCCAGACAGCTGGTCCCAGTCCTTCAGACATCCCTTCGTGTCATCAGTGACGCTCTGACGAAACGTGCTCGCGTAGAAGTCTGGATAATTCTCTACGATGGGCTCGTCCCCTGTAATGGTCCTGGTCCTCAGGTTCAGGACATATACGTCCATATGTCTGGTTTCCCTGGAAGGACGACCGTTGATGGTGATGTTGCAGCGGGGAAGCTCGTCCTCCCAGGTCACCCATGACCGCGGTGTGTCCACCTCGAAGCCCGGCAGGGGCACCTTCATCAGAATACCAAAATTCCAGATCAGGAGGTTGTCAGACAAGGGATACGCCTTCTGGGCTGGAGTCAGCAGATTGAAAAAGCTCAGGTTGTCGGAAATGATCACCTTGGAACCATAAACCTCCTCATTCACCGCCATTTTAGTCCTACGAGCGGCGGCTTCCCCCTCATCAATTCGGTTTGCGTCCATATCGAATATTTCGGGAGTTGCACGAAACTGGGATGTAGTGTGTGGAATCGGAGAGCGCTGTGCGAAATCTGAAGTGGCGGCGCGGAATCCTGGAGATGGGCATGCAATCGGTATGCTAAGTGTGGAATATCCCGAGTAGGCGTGCAAGGACGTCCAAAATTCGGAAGGAATTCCGCGCTGCCAGAGCGTTTTTTATGCGCAGCCGCGGGAGAAATTTCACGCACGAGAGCTATAAGCCTATCGCGCAGACAAGCTATGGTACGGATTGGGACCCAGCGCCCCTTTTTATAGGTGAGACCAGGGTTTTGCTCCATGCGGAAAGTAAATTCCACATCGATCCGTCGTTTTGCACACCGTGTGGGTTGTTTGTGCGCTAAGCGCCTCGGACTGGCTCTGCTTCGGCGTTTTGGCGTTTCCCTCGAAATCCGATCGTTGCGGCCTCTCGCCGATCCAATTCCAAGGGGGAAATTTTTAGATGCCGAAAAAATTTCGCAACTCCTAGAGAAAGTTTCGAAATGGAAAAGTGATGTCATATTCAGAATCAGAGGCCCGGTTCGGAGGCCCGGGAAGTGGTGTGCAAAATAAAGGAGGGCTTGCGCGAAATAAAGATGTGTGCGTGAATCATTCCCGAGATTTGCATAATCGAGCCACTGGTGTGCGCAATACCTTGCGCGCCAATTGTTCCCATCGCGGAAACATTCGCGCGCCTCCTGGATTCCGCGCCGGCTAGTGCCTATAAATAAAAGGCGACCTCAGACGGTTTGGGTGTTGAGGAATTCAGATCGGCTCTCGGGCGCGCAATTCGACTCCCCCGCACGAAATATGACTTCCAGGTAATCCCCCTTTTCGCGCAACCATGACCTGGGGTTCCCCTTTGCACGCAACTCCACCGGCTTAAGTGAATTTTCCTCCTCCTCCAGTTACCTCCCTTATGTGTGATCGTTTTCCCTTGCGCGCAATCCCCTTCTACGCGTGCAATACCTTGCGCACAATCCCCTATCGGCGCAATACTCCGGCCCTATTGCGCCCAATCCCCTTCTACGCGCGCAATACCTTGAGCACAATCCCCTATCTGCGCAATAATCTGGCCCTATTGCGCGCCATCCCAGTGTTTTACAAGCAAACCTTCTTTTTGCGCGCAACACCCATGACCCCCTTACCTTGACGCCCTTTGTCTGCCTTTCCGCGCTGGCACGTGATGTCTTCCATGCTGGGCATGCGCGCCATGCGTTGTTTTCCCTTACGGCCTTCCAGGCTCGTACGAAGTAACCTCAAGGTCCCTTGGGCGGTGTTTCCCGTTGCATTGCTTTGCCTTATGCTTCTCCGCATAGGCACACTAACGGCTATTGCTTCTTCACATAGCCATGATAACGTGGACCCCCCAATGGTTCCCCCTGCGGCCCCCTTCATTACGGCCTTGCCAATGCCTTCCCTCCCACAATGGGTAGAGGGCATTGGCCATGTAATCCCTAGGGGTGTGGAGCGAACCCACCTCGTCCAAGCTGCAGGACGTTAAACAACTACGCACCCCGTCATTAACACATGATGTTAAACTGTAGTCCGACCCCGTGCTTCGCACGCAGGGTCCCTCCATCTCAGACATTTTTTATGCCTCTCATCACCACGGGAATGGATTCTTCCTCACATAAAATGAGATCCTCCTTGTCGGAGTGGCATTTGTCCATGGGGGAAGGGCTGCCTCAGAGCGTAAGCCCCTAGCCTCTCTTACGGAAGGTTTCACCCATGCATCTCCGTACTTCCCCCTGCCAATGCCAGTGGGGTACCTTTACCACTGTGCTTTGTTTCACCTCGGGCCTCCACTTCGGAGTAAGCCCCGACATCCAGGGCCGCTAACCACGTATAAGCCCCTGTTTCCTCTTTGGCCTGCTAACCACACGTAAGCCCCTATTTCCTCTTTGGGCCGCTCAACGCGTAAGCCCCATTCTTCTTCTCACGGACACACCCTTCGCAACTTGATCATCTGGTCCCTACTGCCTCTTGTTTCTCCCACTGAGCATGACTCACATGGGCTTAGAGAATGCATCGACCATGTCATCCTTCTATGGGCCACCTCAGAGCATAAGCCCTATGCCAGCGAACTACGTGGACTTTGATCCATGCTAACGCATGGTACATAGGAAGCCTCCACGAGGTTAAAGCCCACCACCCGGTCGTTCGGACCTCTCCACGTCGGTTCCCCATATCCACTATGGGCCGACTCAGAGTGTAAGCCCCATATCCACCACGGGCCACCTCAGAGCATAAGCCATATATTCACCATGGGCCGACTCGGAGTGTAAGCCCCAAATCACTCCTCCCGCATGATGTTAAACTGTATGCCCTCATCCCGCATGATGTTAAACTGTATCTCGTCTGGCATGAAGTCAAAATGTATTCCCCCTCTTGGGCCATCTCAGAGCATAAGCCCCATGCCTCGCATCCACGTCTCTTCCTGACTTCCCCCCTCAAGCCCACGTGCCTTGGGAAGCTCATGCCCTAGCCCGGAGATCTTACTTCCTCTAGGCTCCCATCCATGCGTCCACTCTCATGGGTTTCCTTTTCAGGTGTCCCACCGTATTACCGAACTACGCTGACTTTGATTCCCCACCATGCGGATACGTAAGAAGCCTCCATGAGGTTCAAACCCGTCACTCCATCATCCATCCTGATCCTTACCCGGGCCGCCACATCCCGGTGAGATCATGCCACTCCACCCCACTCCATAGCATCTGGGAAGCCACCCACATGATGGCCCCAACATCGATGTTCCCCCTAGGGGGTCCTTCAATCTGATTCAATCTCAGTGTTTCGATCAGTCCGATCTATCTCCGCAAGACCGTAAACTCGCGGTATACCTCGTGTTAAACATGGGAAGCTGAGGAAAACCTCAGATGGTACAAAATTCCCCTCATTCGATGTCGGATTCCTCAGGCTTCCACGCCCTCGAGAAGCCCTGTGATAAGGGACAGAAGATAGACATGCAGATCCCCAGCATCAAGAAATGCCAACGACACCCCAACACGACCGTTCTCTTCACCGAAGGTTGATGCCCCGACAAGACCCCTTGGAGCATCTCGACGGAAGCAGTGTAATTAACGGGTGTCCATGCAGATATGGCGCCGGGAATGAGCTTCACGAACCCGTCTTAAATCTATGCGGGAGACCCGGATTTGGTGACGAGCTCTGAGGAGGAATCCACGGAAGGAAGAACCAACATCCCATCATCCCGGCTTCGATCATGGAGCAGACTTCCCTGAATAAGGAATGGATGCCACCCGCCATTGGAAAGCGGGAATGCGGGGCTGCGAGATGCGCGTCCTCCCATGCGTGACGGACATGCGTGCGTGCCCCGGCATAAAAGCATCGGAAATAGAAAATGGTGAACCTGACGTGAATCCCTTCTCCTCAATATGGGGAGAATTAGCGCTTGGAATGTCAGAAGATTAGCATGTCACCAGGTCCGGGTACCTATCACAGGGACGTGAAACCCGCCAGGGGATGAGGCAGTCAGGATGTTGTGCACTCCGTTCCTCGACGTCGGCAGCGTGGATCCCTCTCGCTGACCACGGAAGACAAAATGACGTTGGGCTATTGGTTGTCGATTTCTTTTCCTGTTAGTACTAATGGGTTCATCTCCCGACTTCCAGGAATCAGATCACTGCATCCAGAGCTCGATCGCCACCTGCCCACCGGCGCAGGGGCAGGGGCAGCACCGGCGCGGCTACCCCGTGCGGTCCCACCTTTTCCACAGTCACTCCAACTCGGATTTCCATGACTGTCGGGAGATCATTCCCCCTCTCCCCATCAGAAATCATCCAGTGAAGGGTGATCCATGACTTGGTTCGTAGGTACGATGAAGAAGGGATCATCCCCACCAGGGTGTTGGCCCGTTTGGATCTAGAGGCGGTTGCACCTCACTATCATCACCGCCCCCGAGGGCTGCACAGGGAGCCGCCGCTCCCCACTCCGACATTCAACCACTTTGGGAGCCTATCCCCAGAGCGCCTTGACACATCCGGACCCTATGCCAATGAGGTGGGGGATGTTCGGGTCCTCCCAATCGGAGACCCATCCTAGGGGTTAATGGCAAGAACCCCCGCTAGGCTGCATCGACGTCATTGCCCGAATCCCCAGGCCGAGGACCATGCAATCGTTTTGCCTACACCACCGGCTCCAACCCATCTGACCTGACGCCAACGTTGGGCGTTAGTGGAAGAGAATTCCCATCCTGGGGCAATGACGTCAAGAACCACTGTGGCCCGAGCCACTGCTGACTCCTGCTACCAGACCCCCGCACATGTTGACCAGGGTCAGTCACATGCTCGACTGGGATCAAGGCCCCGACCGCCCTACAGGCAGGTTGGTTCGACTCTCCCAGTCGCGTGCACAGGCAATGGCCACCGCGGACCAATCCACGTTAGTGCCACCCATCATGAAGGCTCATTCTGTGCCGCTGATCTAGAAAACCGAAGGCTTCTTCATGACAGCCATGCTCCGGGTATGACTCTTTCCATCACCCACTGCACTGTGTATGAGTTCACTCCCCCTGCCACTGGCAATGAGTATGGAGTCGATGTGTATCCAGTCACTCACTCACATGGAGGTCCTCCCCATGTCCCTTTAGACATATGTCCCGGTGCTTCCCGCACCCCAGGCTTCAGTCCCCTCTGCCCCAGCACTATTGCGGACAGGGGACTCCTTGACGGAAATCATTCTTACCCTGAGGAGCCACCCAGGGGCAGGAAGGCGGGGCGTCATCATCGTAGGAGGAATGTCAGGGGAGTCCGAACAGAAATTAGACCGGTCCGTTTCTCGGACTCTGAGGCGGAGTACGACTCGACTGTGGAACCTTCCCCCTGACCTTCTAAGTCGAGGGCAGGAATGGGGATGCGGCAAGTCAGTCTCGTACTCCCCAAATTCATGATCCGTATAATTCTCTCCTCCCTCCAAAGGTATATCCAGGAGGATGAGGACTTGGCGTACCCCCAAGGGTCAAACCCGCAGCTATCACTGGCCTCCCGAGAAGCCCCTTCCACCTTAGTCAGGGAGTGTGGGGATCTTTTCTGGGGACCGACGGAGGAGTCGCAAGGAGAAACACCCTCGGAGAGCACCTGCACTATGACAGGAGGCCCATTTGCTGGCCCATCCTCTCGCGATGTGGCAGCCAAGGCACTGATGCCCTTGGAGGACGACTCAGGGATCGATAGCCAATCGACATGTTCGTTGTATTACCCGTCGGCCATCCCATTGGCCCGAAGTCCTGCCTCAGCACCGTTGCTAGATCCCCGACCATTCTCGGTTGACGAGTATGGGCAGCAAGGTCCGGACCCCGAAACAGAGTCATGTAACTTCTGGACCGTCCTCGCAGTGGGCCACTTCCCTGAGAAGTTTTGGCCGGTCACTGGATCAGATTTTGATATGCCAGAGGTGCTCACCCCAGGAGAGTTTGAATGTTTCTGCCAGACTCTTCGGTTGACTCACTCCCATCTTCGCCATCAGCTAGTGCCTTATCCCAGGAGTCAAGCACATCTCGAGGATATCGTTGAGCAGTGTCGTCGGGTCGACTTGGCAGCGCTCCCTGCGGTTCGGCACACCGAGTCGTCGGGCCACCATAGGGCCCTCCGGCAACAATGCGTTCAGAGTTTTCAAGTACTCTGCAAGGTTATCGAGGAAGCCACCCCCACGCACACATCCGTGGATGGGGGCAGTATGCTGCCCATCTTTTCTATGCGATCCACCGACAACCCGATTCAATAGGCGACCCTGAGGGAATGTCGCCAAAGGCAGTGGCGGTCAACATGGATGACCTTTCAGATGAGGGAAACGGTGTGGAGCTCCTCGATGGGGACTCACCCCCTGAGGACAAGCCACTTCTGGACCATCCTAGGAGGATTACTCACCACCAGAGGAGCCTCCTAGGTCTCCCCACACCCACTGAGGCACTGACACTGAGCCGAAACATCAGAAATGGTAAAGATCATGTCGGGGCTTTCAAGCTCGCCGAACCATCTGCCTCAGTAAAGAAGGCAGAGGAAGACTCTGATAAGGCCATGCTACCCCAACAGCTTGCTGAGAAAAAGAGGCTGGTTGATGAGCTCTTGGCTGAACGCATTGCAGAGCGGCGGGCTGACTACGGTAATCCCAGGTCAGGACAGCAGGGGCAGGAGCACCTACCCCTTGTCGAGATTCCCCCGGGAAACCGCAACCATGTCGTGTTTGCCGATAGGGGGAGGCCGGCGCCCATGGAAAGAGGGCAGAATACGTCTTGCCGAACCCTCCCGAGCGGTAGAATCACCTGGGGAAACATGCTCAGTTTCCTCCCGCTGCCCCGAGAGTCACTCCGCCAGCCGCCCCGTGAGCTGCTGAGCTTGACTACCAGATTGGAGAGCCCATCAATGCGCTTGTGGTTAGAGATCCCCATTAGGACAGAAATCTGTGCCCGGATGATCATATGGAAGTACTCATCGCCCGCTTGGAGGCCCTGGAAATGCGGCAGGTGGCAATTCCACCGGACGGCAAGCCATACCCATCATGGGTGGATGATATTCCGACCTCGCTGGGATTTGGGAACCCCACTTTCGCCCCCTTTAATGGGACCGGAGACCCGCCACAACACCTGCCCCACTACAAATCGAGGTGCAGGCCTATGTTGGGGACTTCGGTGTAGTAGGAGGCTGCCAAGCTCCGTTTCTTCGTTCAGACACTGGAAGGACCAGCCTTCGTCTGGTACAGCCAGCTCCCTGTTGGATCTGTGAGTAGTTGGGAGGACCTTCGCCGGAAATTCCTCTACCAGTTCAGTTCCACTACTCGGAAGACGAACATTGCACACCTCTTCAGGTGCAAACAGAGGCCCGATGAGCGGGTCGCGGACTTCATCGCCCGATGGAAGGGGCTCACGTACTCCCTTGACATGCCACTAACTCAGGAGAAATTACTGACAATGTATGTAGGGAACGTCAAGGCAGAGCTGGTTCCTTCTCTGATCACTCAGAATTACCCTGTAGGGTTCCAGGATTTCTCATACAAGGCTCAATGCCTCGAAGAAGCCCTGCAACAGGCCAGTCAGGCACACCCGCTGCCTCCTGTAATCCCTGCAAGGAGATCCGCCAGAGCCGAGCCCACTACTGTAGCCTAGATAGGGGCTCCCAGATAGCTGGAGTTTCTACCAGTAAGGCCAGCTCAGCATCCCCATAGGGGTCCACCCCCATGGGCACAGCCTCCGGTCCAGCAGCGACCACCTCGAAATCGGCAGGCGCCTCCGCGTGACGCACCGCCACCACCCAGGTGAGATAATCAGGCTCCGCCTCCGCGGCATGCTCCTCCAGCCCCTGGTCAAGGTCAGCCTCCAAGAGCCCCCTTTCCAGACAGAAGGAATCGGACTTACTCATTTGACAAGGCCCAAGTCCCTGGTTATTTCCATAGCACCTTGGAGCAGAGGATCGTGCGGCTGCCTGAGTGTCGGAATCCAGAAGAAGCGTGTCTCACTGATCACCCTAACTACTGCCCCTATCACCTGATCCTGGGGAACACCATCCAGCGATGCTATGTGTTCAAGGACTGGCTCGAAGACCAAATTGACAACAACATAGTCAGGTTGGGCCCAGCCCCGGCGTAGGTGGCAGGTGTCTTCGTGAGATCAAATGGCATCAGCGGTGGCGAGGATGAGTGGCAGCAGGATTCCGACCGTGGTTCCCAGAAGTATAACGACTGGATGGCCCGTGGGATGGTTGCACATGCCCAGGGCATCATCTGTGCCCGCCTAAGTCAGCCAGAGCCCTCAGAATCTGCGAGCGCCACTTTGGCATTGTCTTCCCACCCTACCTCTTCCCAGAAGAGCAAGCGGCGATGCAAGAAGAAAGAACGCGCCCTGCCAGTGTCGTTATCTTCCCGCACGCTTGGCAATTTTATGCCCCCAGAGATGGGGATCCCTCCGAGACTTCATCCGGTAGCTGATGACTCCTCGATTGAAAGCCCGGGGTATGCTTCGGTTAACACCGTAGAGTTGGTAAATCCCTTTTTGGCTCCTGATGATGAGGAATGCCAGGTGGACTTCCCCGATGTCCCCAGTCGTCGCCAAGGTCGGCAGATCCATGGCTACGTGAATCACCGGGGCACGGCAGTCGTCACCTCCAGCCAGGTCATGCATGCTACTGAGACCAGGCAGCAGGGCTGATACAGAGATTAGCGCACGCGGTCCCCTCACCAGGTGTCAACAGTTTCGCCTCCACCACCGTATGTGTTGCTGGATCAGGCGGGACCACCTCGTTTGTGTCACAACCAACCCTGCCCTGCCACCGGCTGACTACAGCCTTCCGGTCCTAACAGGGTAGCCACCTCCCGGGCTTCGACTAGTGAACAGCGAGACGTGCCTGGTACTAGTCAGTCACCGGTCCCGCCGATAGGGCCCGTCATGCCACCAATCGCAGAGCGGCCTCCCGTAAGCAGAAGCTCATGTTTGGCTCGAAAGTATGATGTTCTCAAGCACCTGGCCAGCATTCCGGCAAAAATTTCTATCCTTGAGGCCCTTCACTTGTCGTCTGCAATGCGTGAGGTGCTCTCCGAGGCTCTAAGGAGCCCCATCCAGTTTGAGACGAAGGTGGCGGCCGCAAAATCCTTCCACACCAAGGCGATTGAGGATGCCGAATGTCAGGCGGTCATCTCATTTTCCAGTGAAGATGAAGACCCTCCCATACAGGGGCACATTTGCCCACTTTACGTCACCGGCCAGTTCAATGGCATGGAAGATCGCCACTGTCTTATTGACATGGGTTCTGGGATTAACCTCATTTCAACTCAGACGCTGTGGAAATGGGGGTTGTCTGAGGATGATTTAACTCCCTCCGACCTCAGGATCCAGGGGTATGAAAGGACCGAGCAAACTCCACCAGGAAAGATTCGCCTGAAGACCCAGTTTGGCGGCCTAATTGCCGATAACGAATGAATTGTTGTCTCTTAAGACACTGCCTACAACGCATTGATGGGCAGGCCGTGGCTCCACCTTCAGGAAGCGGTCCCCTCCTCGTATCACCAGGGCCTCAAATACTCCCTTAAGGGTCGAGTGGGTGTGATCCAAGGAGATGCGTCTCCTTTTTCCTCTTGTGAAGCTTGTTATCTGGATGCTGGCTACTACAAGAGCAAGTACAAGCAGATCCTGGCAGGTGAGGTCGAGCCCGCCACTATCGCGAGTGGTCCCTGGGCAGTTTTGGACGACACATATGTCTTCCCAATCCATCGGTTGGAGGCCACAACCCCCAACATGGGACAGTGCTTTGTCGTTTCAGGTACCATAGGGAGGCATATTTCTAGGTCCAAGCGACGGTGGGAAATCACCTCGTACTCTTACACCAGCCAGGCTCAGGTGATCCCTGAGCCTACAAGCCCTGTACGATATCGGGATGTTGGGCTCATGGCAACAGAAGTACGTCATACATGTCTATTTCACCGGGCCGGAATCGATTGGCTCAAGCCAACACGCCGCCACCACTTTGATGTCATAAAGCGTGGCCCCTTGGGCCGATGGCCAGATGGAATTGGATAGACCGCCTTTGTCTCCATGGTCTCTGCAGTGCATGGATCCCCTGACGTGGCAACCTCTGCCGCCCAAGCCAGCACCAGCTTCCCATCAGGGTCTGGAAGCCCTAAAACAGCTCCCCCCGTGGATAATCCTTCCACATGCGGAAAGGAGGACATGGAAGATGATCCTCCTACCTTTGAGGAGGGCGTCCCCACTATGGTCGACGAGTTAGTGCAGGTGAACCTCGGTAGCGAGGCAGACCCGAGACCCACATTGGTCAGCACCGCTATGCCCACCGAGGAACAGCAACGGTACATGGACTTCCTCAGACAGCACCGTGAGGTGTTCGCCTGGAGTTATGACGAGATTCCAGGGCTAGATCCCCAGGTATCCATCCACCGCCTTGGCCTTCCAACAAACCATCGCGGGTTCAAGAAGCCTCCCAGAAAGATGCACCCCTCTAACGGTGCCATGGTTGAGGCCGAAGTTGATAAGTTCGTCAAGGCCAACTTCATCAAAGAATTCCAGTACCCCAGCTGGCTAGCCAGCATTATTCCGGTTAGGAAGAAGAATGGGAAGATCAGGGTCTGTATCGACTTCCGCGATCTCAATCGCCACTGTTCGAAGGATGAATTTCCCCTTCACATGATAGAGTTGTTGATCGTTCCCACGTCCGGGTTCCAAGCCCTTTCCTTCATGGATGGGTACTCTGGGTACAACCAGATCCGGATGGACCCCGAGGATGAAGATTTCACTACCTTCAGGGCCCCCCAGGGTACTTTCAGCTACCAGTTTATGCCCTTAGGCCTGAAGAATGCATGTGCCACCTATCAACGGGCCATGCACCGCATATTCAAGCCGATTCTCGGGAAGCTGGTGGAGAGTTACGTGTATGACCTGGTGGTTATGTCTTGTCAGCTCTAGGACCATCTCAAAGACCTTGAGAAAGTGTTCGGCTTCCTCCGTTCTTGCCACTTGAAGATGAACCCGTTGAAGTGTGCCTTCGGGGTCACCTCCAGAAAGTTCCTTGGCTTCATTTTTAGGTATCGAGGCATCGAGATCGACCCAGACAATATCAAGGCCATCAGTCAGATGCCTCCCACGAGTAATATTCGGGAGATGAGAGGCCTTCAAGGCCACATAGCCTATATACACCAATTCATCGTGAATATGGTTGGTAAGTGTAAGTCGTTTTCCCGGCTCATGAAGAAGGGAACTGCCTACAAATGGGACGAAGAGTGTCAGATCACTTTTGAGAAAATCAATCAGTATCTACTTCAACCTCCGGTCTTGATGCCACCCATTTCCAGAAAGTTGTTGGTCCTTTACGTGACCTCCCCTGAGCGATCCCTCGACGCACTTCTCACCCAGAAGAACAATGAGGAAACAAGGAATAGCCTCTACTACCTCATCTGCATGCTCCTCGATGCGGAAATTAAATATTCCCCCATCGAGATGAGCTGCCTGGTGCTTGTATTTTCCATGAAGAAATTGTGGCACTACTTGTAGCACCATGAGGTACAGCTGGTCTCTCGGGTAGACTTGTTGAAATACAACCTGAACCGACCTATGTTGACCGGCCGATTGGCGCACTGGGGGGTGATCCTCCAGCAGTTCGACATCAGGTTCGTACGTTAGATGGCCATCAAAGGACATACATTGGTAGTATTATTAGCTACCCACCCCACCTCCATGGACGAGCCACTAGATCTTGGCTTTATTGATGAGGAAATCCTCTCCGTTGATCACGCCATCCCATGCTGGCAGATGCAATTTGACGGTGCCTCCCAGAGCCCCACCGGTAGATGGCTCAACGATCCTAGGCTTAACAGAGTGGTCCTGGGTATCATCTTCATCACCCCGGAGCAAGACGTTCTGCCATATTCATTTCTGTTGTCAGAAGGCTGCACCAACAATGAGGCAGAGTATCATGCCCTCATTACTGGCCTCAAGTTGGCTCCCAAGATTGACGTACCCCATCTGTATGTAAAGGGGGACTCTGAGAGAGTCATCAAGAAGGTCAAAGGTGACTATGCTGTTAGGAATCCGGAACTCGTGCCATTGGTGGAGTGCACCCTCCGTCTAATGGCTACGTTCCCCTCCCAGCCAGAGGTCGTTCTCATTACCCGATCACAGAACAGTCGAGCAGATGCTTTGGCCAGCCTGGCCGCATCACTTGTAGAGCCCGAACAGGATGACCTAATCGTCCATGTGGCGCACCGTAGAGTCATTTCTCCTGTTATTCTGGAGGGTGATCGTGGTCCGTGAGTGATCCATCTCACCGATGGTGCCCTTATGTCAGGATCCCCGGGGGCTTCAGGGTATGCGGGTCAATATGTATGGAAGGCAGCTAGAAGATCGGTAGCAGGATCTGCCTCAGGGATGTCTTCGTGAGGAATAGGATCCTCAACGTCCGGGCGACCTTCCTCTCTCGCCCCAGCAGCGACGGTGCATGCATCAGCTTCCGGCCTCACCTCACGAACAGTGTCGCGGATGTCCACTGCCCCCTGCTCACCAGTTTCCATGGTTGACTCATTGTAGGGAGCATGTTCTGAATGAGGTGGTGTGTCCGCCACTAGTTCGCTAACGGACGACCCGGGCTCGGCAGCCTGACGAGCCGTCAATGTTGAGATCACTGCTCAAGGCAGACACTGATTAGTTGGGATCTTTTGATAACAAGCACCAGTAGTGAAGCGTGAGACTCACAGGAGTCCAGAGCGTCGGTCTCCAGTGTTCTGGCCACTGCAGGAGCTGCCATGATGGGATACCCCTCTGCGCTTGTTCATTCAATGATGGTTGTCAGATCCCCATCATGTCCCAACGGTTCCTCTCCTCCCTCCTCTGGTGGGGACACCCGTCCAACACTCAGCCGCTCCTGAGTATGGCATAGAGGTAGTTTAGTATTTGGAAAGAAGAATGGATGAAGAAGGAAAATGAATGAAGATAGAGACAAACCTCGAGTATCTTGGTTATGTCAATATCAGAGCTGACAATTTCTCCCCTCTCTCGGAGACTTCCTTGTTAGGTCGCCCCTTGGGAACCCTCATCTTCAGGTTCTCCTTCTTCTTCATCTTCTCTTTCACCTTCGTCTTCTCCGGTCTCCTCCTCCCCCTCCGACTCCTCGTCGTTGTCGCCTTCTCCCGGCGACATCACTTCCGGATCATGATCCTGGTTGAGCATCACTTTCACTAGGAAAGGTGGCTCTACACGATGACCCCTTTGGCACGCGTATGTGTCCATGGCCGTTAGGTAATCATGCCACCGATGGAAATTTACGCGGTCGGTAACTCGAACGAGCCTGGCCTCTGGCAGCTAGATCCCGTTTTGCATGATCTTCTGCAAGACGACTTCGATGCTCAATGATTGTCGCTAGGTCATCTAGGCCGACCACAGTGGTGATGGCGGGCACCATGGCTGCTAACAAATGGTTCACCTTGGGTGTCTCCGTATTGACTAAGCTGTATTCCATCCTGGGATGCATCTCATGAGGGGGTCACCTCTGAGACTATGTGGCCCCTTCCAGATCTTCCACGGCTTGGTGGCGGCTCAACTCGGCAGGTACACTTTTCCAAGTTGAACCGTTTGTTGGGAGGACGCGCGTCTCACAGCCCTGCATTCCCACTTTCTAAAGGCGGGCGACATCTGTTCCTTATTCAGGGATGTCTTCTCCTTGATCGAAACCGGGATGATAGGATATTGGTTCTTCCATCCATGGATTTCTCCTCGGAGCTCGTCACCTAATCCAGGTCTCCCTTATAGATTTAAGATGGGTTCGTGAAGATCATTCCCGGTGCCATATCTGCATGGACGCCAGTTAATTACGCTACTTTCGTCGAGACACTCCAAGGATTCTTGTTGGGGCAGCAACCTTCGGTGAGGAGAACGGTCACGTTGGGGTGTCGTTGGCATGTCTTGACACTGGGGATCAGCATATCTATATTTTTTCCTTTATCACAGGGCTTCTTGAGGGCATGGAAGACCGTGGAATCCCACATCGAACGTGGGGAATTGTGTACTATCTGAGGTTTTCCTCAGCATCCCATGTTTAACACGGGGTATGCTACGAGTTTAACGTCTTGCGGATATAGATCGGACTGATCAAAACACTGAGAGTGGATCAGATTGAAGGACCCCCTAGGGGGAACACCGATGTTGGGGCCAACACGTGGGAGGATTCCCAGATGCTATGGAGTGGGGTGGAGTGGCATGATCTCACCGGGATGTGGCGGCCCGGGTAAGGATTAGGATAGATGATGGAGTGATGGTCTTGAACCTCATGGAGGCTTCCTACGTATCCCCATGGCGGGGAATCGATGTCCGCATAGTTCAGTGATATGATGGGACACCTGAAAAGGCGACCCGTGAGAATGGATGCATGGATGGGAGCCTGGAGGAAGTAAGATCTCTGGGCTAGGGCATGATCTTTCCAAGGCACGTGGGCTTGAGGGGGGAAGTCAGGATGAGACTTGGATGTGAGGAATGGGGATTATTCTCTGAGATGATCCAAGAGGGGGAATACAGTTTAACGTCATGCGGGACGAGATACAGTTTAACGTCATGCAGGATGAGGTCATATAGTTTAACGTCATGCGGGGCGAGTGATCTAGGGCTTACGCTCTGAGTCGGCCCGTGGTGAATATGGGGCTTACACTATGAGGTGGATCGTGGAAGATATGGGGTTTACGCTCTGAGGCGGCCCATAGTGGATACGGGGAACCGACGTGGAGAGGTAGGAACGACCGGATGGTGGGCTTGAACCTCGTGGAGACTTCCTACGTACCATGCATTAGCACGGATCAAAGTCCACGTAGTTCGCTGGCATGGGGCTTACGATCTGAGGCAGGCCATAAGAGGATGTCATGGTTGATGCGCGCTCTAAGCCCATGTGATTCATGCTCAGTGTGAGAAACAAGAGGCAGCAAGGACCAGACGATCACGTCGCGAAGGGTGCGTCCGTGAGAAGCAGAATGGGGCTTACGCGTTGAGCGGCCCAAAGAGGAAACAGGGTCTTAGGCGTGGTTAGCGGCCCAAAGAGGAAACAGGGGCATACACGTGGTTAGCGGCCCTGGGTGTCGGGTCGTACTCTGAAGGGGAGGCCTGAGGTGCGACAAAGCACAGTGGGAAAGGGAGTCCACTGGCCTTGGCAGGGGGGAAGTACGGAGATGCATGGGTGCAACCTTCCGAATTAGAGGCTAGGGGATTACGCTCTGAGGAAGCCCTTCCCCCAAGGAAAAATGCCACTCCGACAAGGAGGATCTCATTCCATGTGTGGAAGAATCCTTTCCCGTGGAGACAAGAGGCGTAAAAAATGTCCGAGCTGGGGGGACCCTGCGTGCGAAGCACGGGGTCGGACCACAGTTTAACGTCATGTGTTAAGGATGAGTTGCTTAGCAGTTTAACATCCTGCAGCTTGGATGAGGTGGGTTCCCTCCACACCCCTAGGGCTTACATTCCCAATTCCCTCTACCCCTTGTGGGAGGGAAGGCATCGGCAATGCCGCAATGAAGGGGGGGCACAGGGCGAACCATTGGGGGGTCCACGTTAGCATGGCTATGCGAAGAAGCACTATCCGTTAGCGTGCCTATGCGGAGAAGCATAAGGCAAACCAACGCAATGAGAAACACCACCCAAGGGACCTTAAGGTTACTTCGTACGAGAATGGAAGGCAGTATGGGAAAAAAACGCATGGTGTGCATGCCCAGTAGGGAAGACATCACGTACCGGCACGGAAAGGCTACCAAGGGGCGTCAAGGTAAAGGGGTCCTGGGTGTTGCGCACAAAAGGAAGGTTTGCGCACAAAAAACCAGGATGGCGCGCAATAACGGAAGAGTATTGCGCTGATAGGGGATTGCGCGCAAGGTATTGCACGCGTAGAAGGGGGTTGCACGCAAGGGACAACGATCACGCGCAAGGGAAGTAACTGGAGGAGGAGGAAAATTCACTTAAACTTGTGGAGTTGTGCGCAAAGGCGAACCCCGGGGCAAGGTTGCGCAAAAAGGGGGATTACCTGGAAGTCATATTGCACGCGGGGGGAGTCAAATTGTGCACCCGAGAGCCGATCTGAATTCCTTAACCCCCAAACCGTCTAGGGTCGCCTTCTATTTATAGGCACTATCCGGCGCGGAATCCAGGTGGCGCGCGAAAGTTTCCGCGATGGGAACCTTCGGCACGCAAGGTATTGCACGCACCAGCGGCTCGATTACGCGAATCCCAAGAATGCTTCGCACACACATCTTCATTTCACGCAAGCCATCCTTTATTTCGTGCACCACCTCCCGGGCCTCCGGACCGGGCCTCTGATTCCGAATATGAATTCGCTTTTCCATTTCGAAGCATACTCTAGGAGTTGCGGACATTTTTCGGCATCTACAAATGGTCTATGATGAACTTTGGTTAGTACCGTGGAATTTTGAAGATTTAAAAGTAGTTTCCCTTCCTATGGGGTTCTTTCTTTCTGAAGAGTTGTTTTATCTTACCCATTCTGTTTTTGGGACAATGTTTAAAGATAGAAGAAATAGATAGTTAATCTTTTGTGGATTATGTGATTCTATAGAAGATGATTCTTGTGCTTTTGAGGTGACCAAGTGTTTTTGAATGCTCATCGTTTGGAGAAAAGATTAGTTTTTGTAGAAACTTATTAAAGGATAAAACTCTAATTGAAGGTAGGTATATTTCCTAATGTATTTATTTTATGTAGTAAATGAATTCCTGAAAATTATGAAAAGGAACGTAAAACAAAAATGTTATTTGTTTACATTTCCTACTGGGTAATCAAAGACTGTTTACACACATCATAAGTTTCTGATTTTCTTGTGATTAACTTTCTCTTAATCATGTTTTCTATCACTCTCCATCAGAACATGACCCTTTTTTTTCTCTTACATATCCATGTTTCCCTACATCGAATCTTAGTATGGGTTAACTCTAGTGACCTTTGTACTTCCCTTTCATTCTTTTAATGTAATAGTTTTACTAACTCCTTTTCCGATGTGGGACTTTCAATGAAATTTCCAAGCCCAATTTTAAAAATTGCGAGGATGTAATTTCTTAAGGGGGGAAGAATGTAAAGACCCTAAATATTGACTAAATCTTGTTTCCTAATTTTTTGTGTTATGTTATTTTATACTCAACAAAACTGTTTCATTAGATAACATGAGTATAATTGAAATGAGACCACTGGGTTTCCACTATTCTATGACCATTGGTCAATATGACTGTTGGAAACTAAATGTTGTGATTATTGTCTCTAAATACTAGTGATCTTGGTTAATTAATATAGAAAGAAGATTCGATGGCCTCATCCAGTAGTCTCAGGCCAATCGAAGCCCATCTAACATAACTTGGGAAGGAGGTAGCACCACTAGGCTTTTCTCTAGACCAATCCCAAGACGAACTTCATCATGTGAAGCAAGAACGGAATCTCCTTCACGAGAAGTTCAAACTAATAGAAATTACTACTCCTGCCATGTTGGCCAAACAGCCCTCGGATTCTCTCACCATAGCACACCTTACACTTAAGTGCTATGCTGGGGTTATAAGGGGCTATGTAAGTAGACTGTAACTGCTTTGTGCAATCCTTTGAGATAAATAAAATTGTGTTTTCTTCTTATGGTGATGTTTGTAAATTTTCAAATATCCGGATAAATGTAGGATATATATTATTGATGAATTAAAAATTGGATATTTTAAAATATTTTTTTAAACCTTAAATAACTAATGATTTGTAATGATTTTCAAAAAATGGCCTTCTACAAATGTTTTCAGTAAGAAATTTAGAGTCTAATAAGATCAACTTAATTTTTGGTGAATAGTAATTTATGAATAGTGATTTTACTCATAGGATTAGTAATGTGACCAAATGGATTAGTAATCTCACTTAAAGTTTTAATATAATATAGGAACCTTGATTAAGTAATGTGATTTAATAAAATACCAAAATTGTTGTTTCAGAAATTATTTGTCAATTATTAGTTTTTTCGAGTGAATATTGTTATTTAATTAAAAATTAAATTAAAAATATTTAGAAAATTATTTTTATAAAATGAAATTTATTTTTGAATTCAGAACATTGATATTATGATAAGGTAATTTTTGGGGGTTTTCTAAAAAAAAGAATTTTTGGTGAATAGTGTTTTTATTTAAAAATTAAATTAAAAATATTTTGAAAAATATTTTTATAAAATGAAGTTTATTTTTGAATTCAGAGCATTGATATTATGTTAAGGTAAATTTTTTGGAGTTTTCTGAAAAAGTTAAATTTTCAGTGAATAGTAAAAACACAGTTTTAGGGTTTTAGTATGTTTAATGACATCATAACTGCGTCATGATGATGTCATGAGATATTTTTAGGGATGGTTGAATAATGAATAGTAAGATAAGGTATGAGGTGTCCCTTTGCCATTAATGCCTTGTCCCCTCACTTCCCCTATAAATACCAAGCCATTCTCTCATCCTTTTCATTCCAAAATCCTCCTCAACGATGTTCTGGACTCCTTACCTCCCAAGGAGTCCTCCCAAGGTGCCCTCAAGCCTCCCAAGGACCCAAACATCAAGATTTCAAAGTTACTCTTCAAGGTAAGGGATCCTACCTCTCTCTTTCTTTCCAAGTACTCTCTTTTATGTCATTTACTTTATTCTCCGTGTTCTTATGGTGGGGATGTTCTTTTTTATTCATCCTACTATCCTTTTCATGTTAATTTGATGAGAGACCTCCTCTCTCTCTCATCAATTCATTTTAAGAATGTTTACGTGGTGCCGTTAGGCTGCCGAATTTTTAAGGGATTCTTTCACCCTTCTCATTTTCAAGTTCTATTTTCATGTAAAGTCTTTCAAGTTCCTTTTATTATATTGGGGTATGATCTCTATATCGATCATACTGATCTTTTATGTTCATATAATAAGATACCCTATTTTATCTCGTCAATTCATTTTTTTGATATTTTATGTGACGTCGTTAGGATGCCGAATATTCATAAGAGAAATCTTATTTTTGTCTTCCTTCCTTGTTTGTCATTTCATATGGTATGTCTTTTAAATTTCATTACCATGTTATTATACCCTTTATATCCTATCCCTCTACAGTATTATGGATAATTTATGAGTTGGTGACCCATGTCCCCTCTCTTTTCAGTATTTTCTAAAACCTTATAACATAGCCGTTATGCTGTAGAATTTTCATCTCAAAATGTCTCTCTCTTTATCTCAAATTCTATTATTTTATTAAGTGAATACTCGAAGATCTTTCTTCTATATGGGTAATCACATATATATATCAAAATTTTTAATTTTAATTATGTGACTTACATACATGAGACCTACTTTATGTTTTCTGTGGGTTTAAAGTGACATAAAGATCATGTCTTTAAAGCAGTTTTTAAAATGTGATGACTATGAAATGAAACACATCTCTTTTATGATATATGGGTTGATTATTAAATGATTGATGATGATATATGTGGCTCACATGATAATAGATACAAATTTAAGTGTGCACCTTGATAGCGCTCCAATGCATTGGGTAAAGACTTAATCTCTAGAGATGACCATTTTAAAGATACCTTGGTGAATAACCTTCGTAATATTTTTTAATAACACCTTGGGGATGGACCTTGGTGAAACGGAAATGATTGTCTATGTTAAATGTTTTAGCCACATATTCAAGTTATGAAACACATTATATTTATAATGATATGTCTCGTGATCTCTTTCTCATTCCTTAAAGTTATTTTTCAGGACTTTTGATGTATCTCAAGTTCACATGTAAAATGTTTCCCTTGTTTCCCTTACTGGGCCTTCTGCTCACCCTTTCCTTTGATGTATGCTCCCAGGTTATGATATGTTGTAATGAACTTAGGACGAGCAAATGAAGAATCCTTTCAAGTGTTTAAGCAATTTTTTTTTTGTTGTCAGGTATTTAGTTCCTGGTTTCCAAGACACCAAACCTTAAAGATCCTCAGTTTTGTATAATGTAATGAAAGTTTATGTGATTAAAATGCGGGATGTTATAGTAAACAAGGGAGAAATCATTGATCATATAGATATATACTGAGAATAATTAAATGATAACCTAAGATTGACATTTTAAAGACATAAATACATATCAAATATCATAATTGATTACACTATATATTTGAGGGGTTTTTATATGTTAATTCATTGAATATTAATTGATTAAAGAATTATTTATCGGAAGATATTAAGATATTTTGTATTTTTTTATAGGACTCACATTTGGATAAATATGAAGGAAAATGTTCCAATTGAGAAACAAATAGGAACATCACACCAAGACTGTAAGGACCCGACCCCAGTTTCCCAGAGCCGGTGACTTATTTGATTATAATGGTATAAAAACAAAGAATAAGAATCCTGAAGGACCGATCAACTTAGTAGTCTTGTAGAAACTAGATAGATATATGGAATCCATTTTACATTTTTAAATGAAACAAAATGTGATACATAACAAAATCTAATAACTTCATCCTTGAAAACACAATAATTAATCTCTTAATCATAACCTAGAGAAAGAAAAAAATGAAATTAGTGAGCTAAAATGCTTAGTAAGGGTAATTAATACAGCGGAATATATCATAACATAATCATTAGTCATGATTAATACATAAAAACATATTCCTTTAAAAAAACTTGAACACATTGTGGTAGGAATATGACCTGAGTAAATAATTCCATAATAAAACATTATCATGGGTATTCTACTAGTTGAATAACCACATAAACATTCATTTACTAGCTTCATAATGAGGGAAGTGCATATTCCAGACATTCTGAAACATTTTGTGAAGGCCTCATCCAAGACAACTAAAAATGATTAAGGTCGCGGCCAAAACCATATACCACATTGGGAAAGGCCCCGGCCAATTCCACATCTATTTGTCTCATGAGACCTACTGATGCATCAAGGGGATATAGAGAGCGCCACCCATCACATAAAAATTCTAATTCATTCCACATTTGAGCAGGTATAATCATTAACAACATATACATTTATATTGAAACTATCATATGAAATGTAACTAACTTTCCCCAATCATTAAATATAAACACTCATCATTCAGAATAATATGGTGAATGATATAAAAATAGAATATCCATTGTCAGAATTACCAGAAACCCTTGAACAACATATTTTAGTTGATATTGTAATAGATAAACCTCAATTTATTACAACATTCAACAAACAATGTTGATATAGATGAATATATTTGTAAATGACACCATTGAGAAATTCTTGAGGAAATAATCCATAATCATTATAAAGTGTCTCATACCACATTGAAACATTCAATAATAATCCCATAGAATATCATGAGAAACATTAGACTCTTGATATTATATACCAAAGGAAATTATATAAAGCATATGAAATAAATAAGTGGTGAACAAGGCATATATCTCATAAATGTTAACGAGAGATGAGAAAAATCTTTTTTTACTTTTGAAAAAATATTCCTTTTGTAAAATTATATATATTTTATATGAAATAAAATTTAAAACATGAATAACCCATAAAATAAAATAATTGGACATTGAAATTATATTTTATGCATAAATGGTGTCCCACTTATATCATGTAAAAAGAGTTCTCAAGAATCTTTATAAATTAAACATTTTAGAGCATTTTAAGGAAAGTATTAAAGTGAATTTTAAACTGGAAAGGAACATTTGTTCTCTTAAATCCAGATATGATCCAAGATCATTTTTAATGATAAAAATCGTGTTTTTATAAAAATAATTGTGGCTTAAAACATATTTTTGAGTACATTTGTAAACAGGTAAGAATATGAAAATATCACTTGAATCAGGTTTGTATTTCAGAAACAATTTTGAGAGATCCTCTTAAAACATTTAATTATCCACAAAATAAGGAATTATTATAGTTGTTGAACATATATATAACACTCAAAAATAATTTATCATGAGTAAATAATAATGAAAAATAGTTTCATTGAGTAATTAGACAATAAAAGTAACCCGAATAAAATTGGAGGTTCGGGTGGAAAAAACCCTCACCACTTTTTAATCAATCAATTCGTATGCCCCAAAATTAATAATATTAAAATGATACATTAAATACAATGAAAATAAAGATATTAATGATATCTTACATCAATGGAAATTATACATACACCATACACAAGAATTAGTAGTGAATACGGGAAACCTCACAAAAATGGATGTGAGATAAAGAAACCCCTTACCATAAGTTTGAATGTGTTCCGATCTTGAACTTAAGGTCATAGAATATGAAATTAGATTTATTAATAACTTATTTCAGAACCTATTAGACATTTGTTTATTTTATCATAAATTTTTTTAGTTCGTTTATTCCCTTCTTGATAAGTTATTATATTGAATTTCATTGTTTCACAGTGTTTGTTTTCTTTACTTTCATAATCAGTTCACTTGTTCTTAAGTAATGGATTTCATGTGGAATGTATTTAAATCTACAGAATTGAATTAGAATATAATTTATTATTATCTATAGGTGTTAATGTTCATTTATATAATTTTGTTACATGGTATGCGGATGAATTATTATATATAACTTTAATGATAACTGTTTCAGTTAATTTTTGGGTTTTGATGACAACGAACTCATTTTTTCATTACAACATAATACCATTTCTACAAAAGGAATACAGAACCATGAATATGGTATATTACATATATAATAATCATGTTCAACCATAACAATAAAATTTTAATCACCAAAATTGAGAATGATAATAGAAAACCAAATCCCATTGTCCTTGAATGTGGTAAATTGACACATCTCAGATGGTGTTCTTGCTACTAGTATAAAAGATGGTAAAAGGAAGAGATGATGATAAATTATTTCACAATCATGAAAAAATTCCAATAAATTTATGGTACTAGATTACTCACAAAATTTGTATTAGTATAGGTACTAATATAAAAATAAAACAAATTAACTTTAAAGGAATGACAGAGAATTGAAAAGAAGAATTTTCTTCTTGAACCAAACTTCTTTGAGAGCCTCTTTAAGGGAGATGTTTCGGTCTTTTAATGAGACCAATTCTTTATAGACGTGGGAGAAGTGGTTGGGAGAATATTTAGACAGAATTTGGAGAAGGCACAGGTCTTGAGAGAAGTGAAGAGAAGAGGGCGTGATGAGGTGGGTTTATAGTGGAGGGGAGAGAGGATTTCTCAATTTTATATTCATTAATTTATTAATTCTCTAAAATACAAGGAAGAGTGAGTATTAAATGACCAATAATAATATTTTATCATGTGAATCCGAGTCAATTGGGCTTACATCATCAAAAAATCATACATGACTCTATAATTAGTGTATTTAGCTTATTTTGTAAATTTTCACATTTCACCATTCATAAAAAATTCATGTATTTCAAAAAAATCCCAATAATTCACCCCAACCATTTTTCAACATGTAGAATCCCAAAATGAATTCCATTTTTTAAAAATAATTTTCTATACATGATTAATTTAATATTTAATTAAATCATAATTTATTCTAAAAAATAGTTTTAAAACATTTATTTACTTATTCCAAAACATAGGTATATCATACTCCAACCTGAATATTATTTATATACTAGAAAAGGTAAGGTTACTATTAATTAGGGTATATCACTATTCATAAGGTTATGTTACTAATCATCAGGGTAGATTACTATTCACCAAAGAATATTTTTTCTTATCAAACTCCAAATAACATACTTATTACAACTGTGTATGTTAGCTTTTCGAAATTCACATCACAAAAGTGAAATACGTATGTTAACTTGGCTAGGTTATAACAAATTTGTGTTTGTAGATACTTATTGATCCATTAATTCTATAATAATTATATTTTTAAATTCTTGGTGTGTTACATTATCCCCTCCTTATAAAAATTGTTTCCTTGAAAGTTGAAATTGATCTTTTAATGTTAATGATTTATACTTGAAAATTACCTTATAAAAACCCACATCGGAAATAGGGTTAATAAAATATCCTCCTGAAAAAGGTTAATGGAGATGAGGTGGTCACCCTAAAAATTATGATTTCGAATGAGGTGACATTATTTGGAAAAAAATGGACATAGAAGAATAATATTACTATGAGGTTCTGATAGAACATGATAGAGGGCATGTTCTGATGAATATTGATTACTACAAAACTATAAACTAAAAAAATAAATTCATTTATTTTATCAATGATAATGTTAATAGGAAAATGTTTTATTTAAGACTATTTTTCTTGATTTGATGAATTATTCCACACTATAAGAGTATAAATACACATTTCTATATATAAACTCATCCTTTTATTATTTTTTAACTACCTATGCCTCATCACATAGCTTGGGTTATGCCATTTGGTGAAGCAATACATTAACCGCTAAAATCTCACACAATGATCAAATTAAACCATTTCATAAATGGATAAAAAATTCAAAAATATAACGATTCAACAAATTATAATGAATTCCTCTAAATTTCCGAGATAAACTTATCATTAACCCTTAATCAACAAGAAGTATCTCTAAAATTCACATTCCAAACATGTGAATAAATTCATCTTGTATAATCTTGAAATATCGTAATAACTTGAATTACTATTAAAACCATATTGGAAACATTCATTAGTCCATATTCCATAAGTAAGATACATGTTATTGGATATATTCCTTAAATAAAAAAGTTTTGTAAACTTCATTGCTGATAGCATAGACCACTTCTCGAAAAGTCAATAATCAGTTCTAAGGTATTCAATACTTATCTGAATCAATCATTTCTTCATCATTATCACAACA
The DNA here is from genome assembly GCA_963277665.1 of Viscum album. Lineage (NCBI taxonomy): Eukaryota > Viridiplantae > Streptophyta > Magnoliopsida > Santalales > Viscaceae > Viscum > Viscum album. The sequence continues at coordinate 1,773,269,519 of OY728123.1, forward strand.
TTAGATATATATTAAGGGTTTTATTTCCTTCAATCATGTTTTTTTCTAAATTTTTTAACATTCCACAGAATCACTTTTTCTTAGTACCATTCATCATATGACCTCAAATCCTTAATTAAAGGATACTACAATACAATCCATATATATCTCATAATTCATACAACTAATACATTATTGACAAAATATACAAATGGCATGATTCTTGACTAAGAATATTAATCATTCTACTTCACCTGCGGTAGCATCATAACTTGCTCAATATCCAAAAACATCATTTGGGGTATATTCCTTTGATGATTTGGACATTTATTTACATAGTGTCCCATATCCTTGAAATTGAAGCATTTTACATTTGAAACCATTTTCTTACCCATGCAATCATGAACTTGGTGTCCTTTATATCCACACTTCTAGAAAACACCCATTCCCTTCAAGAATTCACCAGGGTGATTCTTTCCATAGTTATCACATGTGGGAAAACAATTATTTCCCTTTTTTCCCTTTATCCCCATATCTCTCGTCCATCCACTTATTCTTTTTCTTCCTATAAAATCTATACGACTCAGATAAGTCTTTACATACCATGTTAAGACATAATATTATTTCATCATATGATGAGGATACATGGGAGATAGTCTTCCTTTGAAAAGATGTATTAAAACCATTAGAGATATGATCCTTCTTACTCTTCACATCACATTCATTGGTGAAGTTATGATTCCTTATACTATGTTCCATATCTAATTTATTCGATATTATAAATTAGCTCATATAATAATAAACTCTCGATAACACTAAACATGGTATAACACGTAGCATAAATTTATGCATCGTAAATCCTAAAACCATGATCTTTTGTTACTTTGGGGACATAAATCCCTCACAATGGTGAGTAAATAAAATGTGAATTATCCTATAAATATTCCCTAGGAGTTTCAAACCAATAGTGAATCAAGGTCTATTTTCGTGTACAATGATACCTCGGGTCAAGCCCGAAACTCCTTGTCGGATATTTCACTCCTAGATACATCTCTTCCAAAGCCACCTCTAATTGTTTGTATCCCTCTACTGGAAATATAGTCTTTCCAAATGGTTATGAACCGTTGGGAAAGGCTGCAGAACCATTGATATATGTTATACCAACGGTTCTGGAAACCGTATGCAATTAAGCCATTGGGAAAGCTTTTCCCAATGGTTTACTGTGAACCGTTGGTATAGGGTGGGGAAAACCTAACCTATCCCAACAGTTGTTCCAAACCGTTGGGATAGTTTTTCCCAATGGTTTGACTTGAACCGTTGGGAAATCCCAAGGATTCTACTCTTTCCCAAAGGTTTAGAAACCATTGGGAAAGGTTTTTTAACAATGGTTCATTGAACCATTGGTAAAAAAAGTATCAGAGATGCTATGTCAACGGTTTGAAACCATTGGCATAGCCTATGTTGTGCAAATTGCACAACAGCCTACAATTTGCACAGCAGCTCTGCAATTTGGACAGTAGGCCTCATTTTGTGCATTCCCTCCCATTTGAAATCTAATTATTGTACCTGCAATAAACTAACACATACATATACATTTATTTTACCTGCAATAACCAACTAACACATACATATAGAAAACAAATTCATACACATTTAACATATAATGCATCCTGTAACTATACACATCCATAATTAAATTAGAATTCATAACATAATTATAAACATATTTAATTCATTTAGAATTCAATTTATAATTTTGATGATAATAATATGTGGAATCCAGAATTCAATTCATTATTTGATCGGTTTTTTGTATACCATATATTTTTACCTGAAATGATGTCCATTTTAAACGAAATACATACAACTGGAGTGATACCGGCCACACCATTCTGCAGATTGAGGAAAGGTTAACTCATACACCCCATAAATGACCCATCGATCGTTTTCCTGAAGTATCAACATATTCCGAAAGCGTTTGCTCGGTTTTACTTATGTCATTTGATGTTTTCCACTTAAAATGATGTCCTTTTGAAACAAAAGACAGACACTTTGATTGGATCCGGCCACACCACATCTCAGATTGAGGAGAGGTTGATTCGTACATGTCACATATGACCCATGAATCATTGTCCTAAAGTTTCAACGGAAACCGAATGCGTTTGGTCGGTTTTCCATACGTACATAAAATGTTGTACATTTTAAACAAAAGAGACACACATAGACTGATCCCAGCCACACTGTGACTCGGATTGAGCCCGGGTTGGCTTGTACAGGTCACATATGACCCATGAATCATTGTGATAAATTATCAACAGATTCCTAATGTGTTTGGTCAGTTTTCTGTATTCCAGTTATTCTTTTCACTTTATATCCTGTCCATTTTAAACAAAAGAGACACAGTTAGAGTGGTGTCGGCCACACCGCGCCTCTGATTGAGGCGGGGTTGACTCATACACATCACATATGACTCATGGATCATTGTTCTAATGTATCGACACAATCTGAATGCGTTTGGTCGATTTTCCGTATGCCAATTTATGTTTTTCACTTAAAATGACATCCTTTTGAAACAAAAGACAGACACTTTGAGTTGTGGCGGCCACACCATGCCTCAGATTGAGGTGGAGTTGACTCGTACACGTCACATATTACCCATGTATCGTTCTCCTAAAGTTTCAATGGAAACTGAATCTGTTTGGTCGGTTTTCCGTATGTACATAAAATGTTGTCCATTTTAAACAAAAGGGAGCCACCTATAGTGATCTCAGCCACACCGTTCCTTGAATTGAGCCCGGGTTGACTCGTACACGTCACATATGACCCATGGATCATTGACCTAATGTATCAACAAAATTAGAATGCGTTTGGTCAGTTTTTTGTCTGTCAGTTGTTCTATTCAATTATAATCATGTCCACTTTAAACAAAAGAGAGATACTGTGAATGGTGTCGGCCACACCGTGCCTCAGATTGAGGCAGAGTTGACTCGTACACGTCATATATGACCCAGGGATCGTTTTCTTAAAGCATCAACACATTTCGAATGCGTTTGGTCAGTTTTTCATATGCCAGTGGATCTTTTCACTTATAATCTTGTCCATTTTAAAAAAAAAGAGAGATACTATGAATGGTATCGGCCACACCACACCTCATATTGAGGCGGGGTTGACTCGTACACGTCACATATTACCCATAGATCATTTTGCTAATGTATCAACATAATCAAAATTCATTTGGTCGGTTTTCCGTATGTACTTAAAATATTGTCCATTTAAAACAAAAGAGAGCCACTTAGAGTGATTCCGGCCACACTGTGCCTCAGATTAAGGCGTGGTTGACTCGTACACGTCACATATGACCTATGGATCGTTTTCATGAAGAATCAACACATTTCAAATGCGTTTGTTCAGTTTTATATATGTCAGTTGTTCTTTTCACTTATAATCCTATCCATTTTAAACAAAATACAAACACAAGTAGTGATCCCGCCACACTGTGCCTGGTATTGAGGTGAGGTTAACTCGTACATGTCACAAATTACCCATCGATCATTGTCCTAAAGTATCAACATATTCCGAAAGCGTTTGCTCAGTTTTTCATATACCGGTTGATGTTTTTCAATTAAAATGAAGTCCTTTTGAAACAAAAGACAGACACTTTGAGTGGTGTCGGCCACACCGCGTCTCAGATTGAGACAAGGTTGATTCTTACACGTCACATATGACCCATGGATTGTTCTCCTAAAGATTCAATGGAAACCAAATGCGTTTGTTTGGTTTTCCATATGTACTTAAAATAGTGTCCATTTAAAAAAAAAAGAGAGACACATAGACTGATTTCGGCCACACCGCGACTCTGATTGAGCCCGAGTTGGCTCTTATAGGTCACACATGACCCATGGATCGTTCTCCTAAAGTTTCAACGGAATTCGAATGCGTTTGGTTGGTTTTCCGTATTTACTTAAAATGTTGTCCATTTTAAACAAAGAGAGCCACTTAGACTGATTATGACCACACCATGCCTCAGATTAAGGCAGGGTTGACTCATACACGTCACATATGACCCATGGATCATTTTCCAAAAGCATAAACACATTTCAAATACGTTTGTTCAGTTTTGCGTATGTTAGTCGTTCTTTTCCCTTATAATCCTGTCCATTTTAATAAAAAGAGAGACACTGTGAATGGTGTCGGCCATACCGTGCCTCATATTGTGCCGGTGTTGACTCGTAAACGTCACATATGACCCATGGATCATTGTGATAAAGTATCAACACAATCCAAATGTGTCTGGTCGGTTTTCCGTATGCCAGTTGATGTTTTTCAATTAAAATGACATCCTTTTAAAACAAAAGACAGACACTTTAAGTGGTGTCAGCCACAATGCATCTCATATTGAGGCGAGTTTGATTCGTACACGTCACATATGACCCATGAATTGTTCTCCTAAAGTTTCAACGGAAACCAAATGCGTTTGGTCAGTTTTCCTTATGTACTTAAAATGTTGTCCATTTTAAACAAAAGTGAGCCACTTAGAGTGATTCCGGCCACACCGTGCGTCAAATTAAGGCGGGGTTGACTCGTACACAATACATATGACTCATGGATCATTGTGACAAAGTATCGACACAATACTAATGCATTTGGTCAGTTTTCTGTATGCCAGTTGATGTTTTTCACTTAAAATGACGTCCTTTTGAAACAAAAGACAAACACTTTGAGTGGTTGCGGACACACTAGGCCTCAGATTGAGGCGGGGTTGACTCGTACAAGTCACATATGACCCATGGATCGTTGTGATAAAGTATCGACACAATCTGAATGCCTGTGGTCAGTTTTCCGTATGCGAGTTGATGTTTTTCAATTAAAATGGCGTCCTTTTGAAACAAAAGACAGAAACTTTGAGTGGTGCCGGCCACACCGCATCTCAGATTAAAGAGGGGTTGTCTCGTACACATCACATATGACCCATGAATCGTTCTCCTAATGTTTCAATAGAAACCTAATGCGTTTGGTCGGTTTTCCGTATGTACTTAAAATGTTGTCTATTTTAAACAAAATAGAGCCACTTAGAGTGATTACGGCCACACTATGCCTCAGATTAAGGTGGGGTTGACTCGTACACATCACATATGACCCATGGATCGTTGTTCGAAAGTTCCGACACAATCATAATGTGTTTGGTCAGTTTTTCGTATTCCAGTTGTTGTTTTTCACTTAAAATGACATCCTTTTGAAACAAAAGACAGACACTTTGAGTGGTGGCGACAACACCATGCCTCAGATTGAGGCGGGGTTGACTCGTACATGTCACATAAGACCCACGGATCATTGTTATAATGTATCGACACAATCCAAATGCGTTTGATCGGTTTTCCGTATGCCAGTTGATGTTTTTCACTTAAAATGATGTCCTTTTTAAACAAAAGGCAGACACTTTGAGTGGTGCCGGCCACACCGCATCTCAGATTGAGGCGGGGTTGACTCATACACGTCACATATGACCCATGAATCATTCTCCTAATGTTTTAATGGAAAATCAATGCGTTTGTTTGGTTTTCCGTATGTACTTAAAATGTTGTCCATTTCAAACAAAAAAGAGCCACTTAGAGTGATTCCAGCCATACCATGCCTCATATTAAGGCGGGGTTGACTCATACACGTCACATATGACCCATGGATCGTTGTGCTAAATTATCGACACAATATGAATGCGTTTGGTCAGTTTTCCGTATTCCAGTTGGTGTTTTTCACTTCAAATGACATCCTTTTGAAACAAAAGACAGACACTTTGAGTGGTTCCAGCCACACCGCATCTCATATTGAAGCGGGGTTGACTTGTACACCTCACATATGACCCCTGAATCGTTCTCCTAAAGTTTCAATGGAAAACCAATGCGTTTGTTCGGGTTTCTATATGCCAGTTGTTGGTTTTCAATTAAAATGACGTCCTTTTGAAATAGAAGACATACACTTTGATTGGTGCCGGCCACACCGCGTCTCAGATTGAGGCGGGGTTGATTCTTACACATCACATATGAACCATGAATCTTTCTCCTAATTTTTCAACAGAAATCGAATTCCTTTGGTCGATGTTTCGTATGTACTTAAAATGTTGTCCATTTTAAACAAAAGAGAGCCACTTAGAGTGATTCTGGCGACACCATGCCTCAGATTAAGGTAGGGTTGACTTGTACACATCACATATGACCCATGGATCATTGTGCTAAAGTATCGACACAATAAAAATGCTTTTGGATGGTTTTCCGTATGCCAGTTGATTTTTTTCACTTAAAATGTTGTCCTTTTAAAACAAAAGACAAACAATTTGAGTGGTGTCGGCCACACCACATCTCAGATTGAGGCAGTGTTGACTCGTACACATCAAATATGACCCATGAATAGTTCTCCTAAAGTTTCAACGGAAACTGAGTGCGTTTGGTCAGTTTTCCGTATGTAATTAAAATTTTGTCCATTTTAAACAAAAGAGAGCCACTTAGAGTGATTCCGGCTATAATGTGCCTCATATTATGGCAGGGTTGACTCGTACATGTCACATATGACCCATGGATCATTTTTCTAAAGTATCGACACAATCTGAATGCATTTGATCGGTTTTCCGTATGCCAGTTGATGTTTTTCACTTAAAATGATGTCCTTTTGAAACAAAAGATAGACACTTTGAGTGGTGCCAGCCACACCGCATCTCAGATTGAGGAGGGGTTGACTCGTACACATCACATATGACCCCTGAATCGTTCTCCTAAAGTTTCAATGGAAACCAAATTCATTTGGTTGGTTTTCCGTATGCCATTTGATGGTTTTCAATTAAAATTACGTCCTTTTGAAATAGAAGACAGACACTTTGAGTGGTGCCGGCCACACCGCGTCTCCGATTAAGGCGGGGTTTATTATTACACATCACATATGACCCATGAAACGTTCTTCTAATTTTTCAATGGAAACCAAATGCGTTTGGTCAGTTTTCCATATATACTTAAAATGTTGTCCATTTTAAACAAAAGAGAGCCACTTAGAGTGATTCCGGCAACATCGTGCCTCAGATTAAGGCGGGGTTGACTCGTACACGTCAAATATGACCCATGGATCGTTGTTCTAATATATCGACAAAATATGAATGCGTTTCGTCGGTTTTCCATATGACAGTTGATGTTTTTCACTTAAAATGATGTACTTTTGAAACAAAAGATAGGCACTTTGAGTGGTGTCGGCCACACCGTGTCTCGAATTGAGGCGGGGTTGACTCGTACACGTCACATATGACCCATGAATCGTTCTCCTAAATTTTCGATAAAAACCAAATGCGTTTGGTCGGTTTTCCGTATGGCAGTTGATGTTTTTCAATTAAAATGACGTTCTTTTGAAACAGAAGACAGGCACTTTGAGTGGTTTCGGCCACACCGCATCTCAAATTGAGGCGGGGTTGAGTCGTACAGGTCACATATGACCCATGGATCGTTCTACTAAAGTTTCAATGGAAACTGAATGTGTTTGGTCGGTTTTCCGTATGTGCTTAAAATGTTGTCCATTTTATGAGAGTCCCCATGTGTCTATTAGTGGAATGGTACTTACTTAAAATATTATGGACATTCATTTAAAATATATTTATATCATTCTTAGTATGGATTAGATTTTAGTTTATCATGATATAAAACATTTCAGAGCTAACAATGTCTTGCCCAATGAATACATCTATTTTATAACATACCAAGAATCTATGATATTGATTAGACGTGTAAATGTGATTTACATTGATTATCATGATGAAAATAAATAAAATATATATTATAGATTTTATAGTATTAAATGAAATCAAGGAGGGTGGGGGGGCTATCCGTAGGGGCTGTCTGAGGGGTTGTCCGGTGGGTGTTCGGGGGGCTGTCCGAGGACCAAGGAGGAGGGTGGGGGGGCTGTGCGGGGGGCTGTCCAGGGGCTGTTCGGGGGGCTGTTCGGGCGCTATCTGGGGGGTGTTTGGGGGGTTGTTTGGGGTCCAAGGAAGAGGGTGGGGGCTGTCTGAGGGGCTGTCTGGGGGGCTATTCGAGGGGCTGTCCGGGGGCTGTCTGGGGGGTGTCTGGGGGGTTGTCCGGGGTCCAAGGAAGAGGGTGGGGGGTTGTCCGGGTGGCTGTTCGGGGACCAGGGAGGAGGGTGGGGGTGCTGTCCAAGGGGATGTTCGGGGGTCTGTCCTGGGGCTATCCGGGGGGTGTTTGGGAGGTTGTCCGGGGTCCAAGGAAGAGGGTGGGGGGGATGTCCGAGGTCCAGGGAGGAGGGTGGAGGGGATATCCGGGGGCTCTTCGGGGGGCTATCCAGGGGCTATCTGGGGGGTGTCTAGGGTCCAAGGAGGATGGTGGGGGGTTGTCTAGGGACCAAGAAGGAGGGGGGTTCCCAAACACACAACCACTAAAAGACAACAACATCCATAAAATCAGATAATATATAAAAATATCTCAACTCCAATACTATACTACGAGTCTAGATAAAACCAACAACTAGAATAGATTAAATATCAAATCTCAGTAATATTAGTCAAAAATGTAATGGTTCAATTTTTCCCAAATGACCATCACCATCATCACCATCATCATCACCCCCGTCCTCATCCCCATCATCATCCTCGCCCTCCTCAGTGCCCTCCTCCTCGCCCTCGCCCTCGTCACTCGCCTCGCCCTCCTCCTCGCCCTCCTCTTCTGCATCATACTCCTCGCCATCATCATCATCAAGCTGGACATCATCCTGACCACCACTAGAACTGGCACCTGGTGCACCATATATAGAATGTATCGACGACATATATTCATCAAAAGATGGGCTGGCCTCTGCTGGAAGTGTTGGATGTAGAACTTCAATAAATTTATAAACGCACTGTTTTCCCTGGAAGACTGTTCTGCCATCTCTGTGGCCCTTTTCACAGCCTGTTCAGCATGTGACCTAACTTGTTGTAGCTCGGTGGCACTATAGCTCGTACCTGAGGAGGGACAATACCTCTTCGGGGCTATCCTAGGTCGACAGTGTACTCTGCCAGAATGCTCCTCTCCCAACACCTGATGTAAGTGATCTGTTAGCCCAAAATTGTATGGTTCTTGGGCATCAAGGGCCTCTAAAGCATCCTGTTACAAATATAAATATATCATTAAGTTACAAAATAGATATTAAAAGATAAATTCAACAGATTAAAACTTACAATCTGCTGCTGAGTCGCTTCGTTGACGGCACTTCCATCCTTTTTCTGTCTGCTCGAGAAAAAGAGTTTTGCTCGAGGCACACATCCTTCAATATTTTGTATTTTCCTCTACAATGACATTGAAAACTAAATTTAGATGAAATATTTATCAAACTATTAAATAAATGAGGAAACAAAAGAAAGTGTAAGTCGTAAAGAAAACTTATAAATAATTGTCATACCTGCTTACTCTCATGATCAGGAATCGCAGTGCATCCTAGTGCGTGGAGGTATTTTTTTGCATAAATGTTCTTTTTATTTTTACCAGATGATTCCTAAATAAAGTTAGAAAATTCAACAGATATTATTAATGCAAAACATGAAAGTTATTATTTAAATACCTCAAATGTTATTAATACCTTAAACTGGGTAGTCGTCCAATGAGTAATCATCTGATGATACTGCTCTATAGGAAAATCATCCACCACTGGTACCGCCTCTAACTCAATGCCAACTCTAGAAACCAATCCAATATACAACTCATTCTTTTAGGCTCTCCAAAGATTTCCTAAATCCTTTAGATGTTCCGGTCGTGCACCCTCACCATCGGGAAAATTAAATCAGAGTTGACATCAAAATATTAATTCAAATTAATACAAAAATAATTCATGGAATTAAATAGAACAGATTTTTTTACCCATATCTCTACCCAAGCTCTATCCTTGACCTCATGTGGCAAATATCTCCATGATAGCGGGCTGACGAGAATGATGTCAGAGTATTTGGAAAGCGTCGCAAAAAAACTCTGACATTGCTGCTCTGTTTTCTAAACCATTTGGTTGTCTTCATTATAATACACCATAACCTGTGTGCGGCAGTTCCACAGTGAACGCATGTTTCTATGCCCCCACACACGCCTCCTGTCAGTAGATGTATCTTTCATGAATGAAAAAAAATATTTTACCAAACCATGTTATAATGAAAATAAATATTTCTATAAAATTTTGTTAGGGTTATATAAATATACATGTTTCGGTCTAATCACTGAGTGCCGCTGGATCCATAGAAACTGATGGAACACCCTGTGGTGGGATAGCAGTCGAAGATGATGGAATATAGAAGCTCGGAGAGATAGAAGTAGAAGGAAAAGAAGATGGGACAGCTGTCTGACCGGATGCAGACTGGGAAGTGGGAATCATCATGGGATGTGAAAATGATGGGCCAGAAGATGCAGAAGGTAGCAAAAACAAGGGAGGCCTAAATATCCCATGTGTCCCTAATGACACACCGGGATCATAATGTGGGAAGGATGACATGTCAGTGGGAGGGGCAGGGTCTAGTTGGGTACGTGAAACTACTCGTCCACCTCTGGTACGAACCCTCCTCGTACCACCGGCCCGAGTACTAGGACCAGTACTAGGCTCCTCGTCGAATAACTGTCAACGTATAGGTAGATCCTACAAAAATGTTTACAAAGAAATTAATCACATGACATTATATATTCTTTAAATATATAAATTTGAAATAAAGTACTGACTATAGGCACTAATGATGGAATTCCCAACTTCGTCATTCGGCAATTGTTCTCTATCATTTTTTTCCTCTGTCTCTCTTCAATTTTCTTCATTTTTTGCTTTTGAAAACAGATATGTAATTAATTAGAAAAAGGAAACTAATGTGTAACCCAAAAAACTGAATATATGAGGGAATAGGGGGATTCATTGGTAATTTAGCTATCAATTGTTTTCGAAGAGCTTGAATGGATTTAATAAATCATACAAGTTGTAATGTTCAACAAGTTAGAAATATTGTTTGACTATGTTTGAATACATTTCAATTCCAAATTTGAAAATGCAATTAAAATAAAATTGCAACCAATAAACATTGAAAATTCACATAACGGTCAAGTTAGCTATCAATTATTTTAAATGATCTTGAATAGATTTAATAAATCAAACAAGTTGTAATGTTCACCAAGATAGAAATATTTTTTGACTATGTTTGAATACAGTTCAATTCAAGATTAGAAAATGAAATTCAAGTAAAACTGCAACCAATAAACATTGAAAATTCACATAATGGTCAAGTCAGTTATCAATTGTTTTAAAAGAGCTAGAATGTATTTAATAAATGATACATGTTGTAATGTTCACCAAGTTAGAAATATTGTTTGACTATGTTTGAATACAGTTTAATTCCAAATAAAAAAAATGCAATTCAAATAAAACTGCAACCAATAAACATTGAAAATTCACATAACGGTCAAGTAAGATAAAACATATTTATTATCAATACTAAATCAATTTGAATATTACCAACCTTAACAACCCAACTCAAGGTAAACCAAAATAATTGAGAACATGGATGAATGATTCTATATATTTTCAACCAAAACATCAGGATCACAATCAACTCTGACAATTAAGCTATTGGAGTCATCAAAAGAAATAAACGGATTAGTTCTAATGGCACTAGGGACAGTGTCAATTCCATCATCACCATCATCAAAAATATTTCTTGGAATTACTTAAACTATGACACCAAATTCAGGTCGAAGTTGGTCTTTGATATAAAAAACTTGTTTAGCCATTGATGCCAACACATATGGTTCTTCGGTAGCAAGAGTGCGAGTCATATTAATTACTCTAAATCCACAATCATCAATAAATGTTCCATGTCTTGTCATCGAATCAAACCAATGGAATTTCATCTTTGTAACTCGTCCATGAGAGTAATAATCCAATATTATTATTTTCTCAATAACTCCATAATAACCCACATTTTCAAATCGCGGTCTACTCTCTGATGCACTGGAAAAACAATCTGTTGTGGCAGTAACCATAACACCATCATGTTTTGTTCTCATGTTCATTTTTCGTTCAGTGACAATAAATTTGTACCCATTGATAACAATTTATTTACAGTCACGAACCAAGGTATTAGGACCAAAATCCAAAGCTCTTATTTCCTCAGAGACAGAGTAAGCAGAAAAACTCAATACCTGCAATATAAATTACTATTAAACATAATTAAGTATAGATATAATTATTTTAAACATTAATTTGTTTACCTTCAATTTTAACCAAGAAGAGTGAAAAGTCTCTCTCCTCGAAGATAAAGAACGATGCTTCTTATTTATCATTGTTTTATCATCCCTGTAGATAAAAAATATTAATAGTTTAATAGATATATATGTAAGATATACATAATCAATTTAGTTACCTGATATAGTCATCGAAAAAATCACATTTGAACAAAACTGTGTGATGTGCCATCTCCCACTCTTCATGGCTTAAAGTATTCAATGTATATGATCCAGCAATTCATCCTATTTGAGGAAGTGATGGAAAACTGGGTTCAATTTTCTCATACTGTTCTTATTCATTTCTCATTGGTCTGTTCAATCATGTAGTAAGATCAGAAAAATACATCGAGTAGAAATCCATACATTCTTGAGCTAAGTAACCATTCATGATAGAACCTTCGGGATGATTTCTATTTCAGACATAAGACTTTAATGTTAACATATTTCTTTTAGTTGGATACATCCAATGAAAAGAAACAGGTCCCATGAGAAGTATTTCAGTGGGAATATGGACTATCACATGCAACATGCATGTGAAAAATGATGGAGGAAATATTTTCTCTAACTCACACAAAATTAATGGGGCATCTGTCAACATTTTTATTAAGAAAGACTTGGACAACTTCTTAGCACAATGATCTCTAAACAAATGGAACAACCGAATACCAACCACCCTTATATTATCAGACAAAAGATGACGGATTTCTATTGGAAGAAACTCATGCAGTAGAACGTGGTAATCATGAGTCTTCAATGATTTTAGCTTCAACTCTCTTCTGTTGACCTGTTTAGATATGTTTCTCGAATATCCATCAGTAACTCTAATAGTCTCTAATACTTCTAGAAATTCTTTTTTTTTCGTAGGTGTCATCACATAAGAATAACATGGAAGTTTCCATTTATTTTTACTGATACGTACAGGATTTAATTCTGGTCTGATGCCCTAATCCACCAAGTCACGCTAATATCGTAAATCATCTTTTTTCTTCCCCTTGACATTTAGAAGAACTGAATGAAACATTTCACGTATATTCTTTTCAATATGCATTATGTCTAAGCAATGACGTAAAAAATTGGTTGACCAATAACGAAAATAAAAAAAGATACTCCTCTTTCACCAATTGTAACAGGTTTCAGTGGAAACATTCTTTCTCCTTACAGATTTCATTTGACCCTTCCCGAACGAAAAACTAAAATCTTTCAATTCATTAAGCACGTCAGTTCTAGATATACGCTGAGGTGGATCATCGGTCTCTATGGTATTATCAAATCATCGACGATTCATTCTATATGGATTATCCTTTGGAAATAATCGTCGATGTCCCATAAAACTGAAACTACGAAGATGTTTCAGTCTTCTGGATCGTGTATTCTTCATACAAACTGGACATGAAAATTTTCCCTTCGTGCTCCATCCAGACATCATTGCATGAGCCGGAAAATCATTGATCGTCCACATAAGTACAACACGCATCTGAAATATGTCTTTCGAACATGAATCGTATGTGTGCACACCCACATCCCAAAGAAGTTTCAACTCTTTTATTAGAGGTTTCAGGTATACATCAATATCAATGCCAGGATCAAATGGACTAGATATGAGTATACTCATGAAAGTGAAAGGTTTTTTCATATACAACCATGGGGGAAGATTATAAATGTGTATAAAAACTGGCCATGTGCTGTGCGAAGTAAGAATCTTCAAAAAGGATTAAAACCATCGCATGAAAGACCCAGCCTCACATTACGCACGTCAGCTGCAAAATCAAGATGTCGAGCATCAAATCTCTGCCATGCAAATCCATATGTAGGATGAACCAACTCATCATTAGTCTTATTTCTCTCGATATCATGCCATCTCATTTTTATTGATATTTCATCAGACATAAAAAGATTCTGGAGTTTGAGGGTTCAATGGAAAGAGCCACATTACTTTCTGTGGAACGCGAGATGGTGTTCCATCAGATTTTGACTTCCAGCGGGATGTGCCACATTTTATACAATCATTTAGTTCAACGGTTTCCTCCCATAATGAACTGCAATCTTCCGGGAAAGCAAGAATTTTGTTTCTTGAAAATCCAAGTTCCTCAACTAACTTACATGCCATATAGTGGTTTGAGGTAATATCTGCATCATTTGGAAGTAAATCCATCCAGAGGGTTAGAATGTAATCGATTGCTGTATTAGAAATCCCATACATAGTTTTCCCATGAAACAATCAGATTAAAAATTCCATCATTTTCATTTTATCGCATTGTCAATATACTTGAGTTGTGGAATCATCATTAAATTTTTTCACCTTATCAATATCATCATTTTCACTAGATGCATCAGTTGTCCTCATATCGAAGTCTTCTTGAGTCAAAATCCTTTTTTTCATGATGACGAATAAACGGAAACTGATCATCTAACAAATTCTCCATTCCAGTCCTTTCATTTCAATCATCACCAATTTGAGATTTCATTTTCTCCCCATTGTGATACCACACAAAGTAGTTTTCTTGAAAACCATTTTTGGTTATGTGGTAGCTGACTTCTTCACGGCTCAACCAAGGTCTACCAACACAATTGGAACATGGGCAGTGTATGCGACCACTATTTGAAGCATTGTGAAATGAAAAATTTATAAGGATCTCCAAATTGTTTTGAAAATCGCTTGATATCTGATCGGTTTCATACATCCAACTTCTGTCCATTCTTTAAAAAGAATTTATATAAGTCATTTTGTCATAAACTATTCAATAGGATTGAACTTTAATAGAAAATATCTTTTGAAATACATTTTAAATAATAAAATCTCTTTGATCATTTTTAACAAATATTTGTAGTATTCTCAAGGCACCCTCATTTGGAAAAGTCACATTAAACGCCCAATTTCCACACCAAACCATTGAAAAAAAATTAACATGAGACAATCATCGACCACAAATAACTTAATTGGGAATTAAAAAAATAGAAACAAAATGTGATATAGAATTTAATGTTAAGTTAGAGGAAATGAGATTAAATAGAGACAACAACATCATAAATGGTTCCAACATCATAACTTTTGATTAAAAACATCCATAATAGGAATGGGAATGCCTCATACACCTAATCCCTAATAAAACAAACCAAATATCCAATTAAAATATTGAATTTAGAGTTTCCACCCCACTTGGACAGCCCTACCCCCACCCCACGCACCCCACATGGATAGCCCGACCCACCCCACTTGGAAAACCCAGCGCCCCCACCCCACGTGAAAAACCCTACCCTCACCCCACTTGGAAAACCCACCCCCCCCCCCACCATACCTGGACACCCCATACCCCCCACAACCCACTTGGAAAACCCAGCCACTCCCCCACCCCACCTGGACAGCCCTACCATCACCCCACTTGGACAACTAATCCCCCACCCTACTAAGACAGCCCCTCCCCCATCCCACCTGCACACCCTCCCCACCCCACTTGGACAACCCTGCCTGGACACCCTCCCCCACTCAACCTGCACACCCTCCCCCACCCAAAAAAGCCCTACCCCCACCCCATTTGGATAACCAATCCCCCTCCCCCACCCTACCTAGACAACCCCCTCCCCAACCATACCTAGACAACCCCTCCCCCACCCCAAACAACCCTACCCCCACCCCATTTGGACAACCCAGCCCCCTCCCCCACCCTACCTAGACAACCCCCTCCCCCACCCTACCTAGACAACCCCTACCCCACCCCAAACAGCCTTACCCCCACCCCATTTGGACAACCTAGCCCCCTCCCCCACCCTATCTAGACAGCCCCCTCCCCCACCCTACCTAGAAAGCCCCTCCCCCACCCCAAACAGTCCTACCCCCGCCCCATTTGGACAACCCAACCCCCTCCTCACCCTACCTAGATAGCCCCTCCCCCACCCCACTTGGATAGCCCTCGACATCCTCCCCTCCCCCGTCTGCACACCCTCCCCCACCTCAAATTGAAACATAAATTCATCCAAATCAAAATCCAATTTTCAACAAAAATAAATTCCACCAAAAGTACCATATCACCCCACTAAACCAACCCTTTACCATGTTTGATGTGTAGAACAAAAAACATAAAACAAACCCAAGGGTTCCATAGACAGCAACCCTAATTTAGCCTAAATCAAAACATCAAACACCAAAAAATAGAGAAATAATGCTAAAACTAAGGTAATACTTACTAATTTGAAGTGTGAAATAATATTTTTTTTGATTGAAGATGGATATTGGGTGGAAACAGTGTTCCAGCCGAGAATAATTCAGGAGCTCTGTCCGCAATCGGTCTGCAATCGGGCTGGGTGGGGGTTCGGCTGGTCTATATTTGGGGGAAATCTTTCCCAACAGTTTGTAAAAACCGTTGGGAAAGATAGATTTTTCCCAACAGTTTCATTAAACCGTTGGGAAAACTGATTTTTCCCCATTTTTCCCAATGGTTTGATGAAACTGTTGGGAAAACTAATTTTCTTCCTATCCTTCCCAATAGTTTCATCAAACTGTTGGAAAAAATAAATGTTTATAGATAAATACCAATGGTTAATACAAACCGTTGGTAAAGATCACCTATACCAACGGTTCAAAAGAACCGTTGGTATATAACTGTTGGGAAAGACATGATTTCTAGTAGTGTCCAGATAGGGATGTATTTTCTAGAAAGGTCCACATAATCTATTAATTACCAAAATACTAGGACGTTCTTGTATGTTTATCCTCAAATACTATCTTAGGGTCTCATCCCTAATCTACATTTTCTAAATATAGTTTCCATGTTTTCTACTAAACTTCCATGAATAAAAACTGTAAGGATACAGACTTAGTTTCCCAGAGTTGGTGCCTTATTGGATTACATTTGTATATAAACAAGGAATAATAATCTCAAAGGACGAATCAGTTTATTATTATTGAAGAAACTAGATAAATACATGGAACCCATTTTACATTTTGAAATTAAAAAAATATGATACATAACAAACTCTAAAAATTTCACACTTGAAAACTCAATAAATGATCTAATATTCTTAACATGGGGAAGGAAAAAATGAAATTGGTGAGATCAAACACTTGGTAAGGGTGTGAAATACAGAGGATGATATCATAACTTAAACATCAGGCTTGTTGAATACATAAAAACACATGCCTTTAACAAAAAACATGAGAACATTAAGAAAGTAATATGAGATGAGTAAATAATGGCATAAAAACATTATCATGGGTATTCTACTAGTCGAATAACCACATTAACATTCAATTACTAGCTTTATAATGAGGTAAGTGAATATGTAAGACATTATGAAACATATCTTCAAGGCCTCAACCAAGAAGACTAAAACTGATTAATGCCTTGGCTAAAACCATATACCACATTGGGAAAGGCCTCGACCAATTCCACATCTATTTGTCTCACGAGACCTACCGATGCATCAACGGTTATAGAAAGACCCACCCATAACATAAAAATTTCATTTCATTTATCATATGTGAGGGGATAAACATAAACAAAAAATACAGTCATATTGAAACTATCATATGAAATGTAACTAACTTTCCCTAGTCATTAAACATAAACACTAACCATTCATAATAATATGGTGAATGATATAAAAATTGAAAATTCATAGTTAGAATAAATAGAAACCCTTCAAAAACATATTATATTTAATATCATAATAAATAAACCTCAATTAATTAAAATATTCAACAAAGGATTTTTACATAGACAAATATATTTATAAATGATCCCATTGACAAATTCTTGAGTAAATAATCCTTACACATTCAAAGGTGTCCCATCCCACCTTGAAAAATCCAAATGATAATCCATTAGAATATCATGATAAAAAGGAGACTCTTGATATGATATAACAAAGGGTATTACATACACCACAGGAAATAAATAAGTAGTGAACAAGGCATATATCTCATAAAAGTTAATGAGAGATGAGAAAATCATTTTTTACTTTTGAAAGAAGATTCCTTTTGGAAAAACATTTATATTTTCCCTGAAATAATATTTAAAACATGAAAATCCCATAAAATAAAATTCTAGGACATTGAAATTATATTTTATGCATAAATGATGTCCCACTTAAGTAAAATCATATAAAAAAGGTTCCCAAGATTGTTTATAAATAAAACATTTTAAAGAATTTTATGTAAAGTATTAATGTTAATTTTAAAGTGGAAAGGCACATTTGTTCTCTTAAATACAGAAATGATCCAATATCATTTTTTCATTATAAAATTATTGTTTTTATAAAACTAATGTTCACTTAAAACTGATTTTTGAGTACACTTGAAAATGGGTAAGAATATCAAAATATCCCATGAATTGGGTTTGTATTTTAGATATAATTTTGAAATTTCCTTTTAAAACATGTAAATATCCATTAAAAAAGGAATAATTCTTGTTTTTGAACACATATATACCACTCACAAATAATTTATGAGGAGTAAATAATAATATACAAGAGTTTCATTGAGGTAATTAGGCAATAAAAGTAACCCGAATGAAAATGGAGGTTCCGGTGGAGAAAACCCTCACCGCTTTGTAATCAATCGATTCGTATGCCCCAAAATTAATAGTTTTAAAATGATACATTTAATACCATGAAAATAAATATATTAATGATATGTTACATCAATGTAAATTATATATAAACCATACACAAGTATTAGAAGTGAATATGGGAAACCTCACAAAAATTGAAGTGACATAAAGAAACCCCTTACCTTAAGTCTAAATGTTTTCTGCTCTTGAACATAAGGTTATAGAATATGAAATTAAAATTATTGATAACTTATTTATAAAACTATTAGAAAATTATTTATTTTATCAAAAAAAATTAGTTCGTTTATGCCCTTCTTGATAAGTTATTATATTGAATTTCATTATTTTGCAATGTTCATTTCCTTTATTTTCATAATCGGTTCAGTTGTTCTTATGTAATGGAGTTCATGTGGAATAGATTTATATCTACATAATTAAATTAGCATATAATTTATGATCATATATAGGTGTTAGTGGTCATTTATATAATTTTTTTGCATGCCATGAGGATGAATTGTTATATGGAACTTTAATGATAACTATTTCAGTTAATTTGTGGGTTTTGATTACAAAGAACTCATTTGTTCTTTATAACATAATACCATTTGTAAAAAAGGACTAAAAAACCTTAAATAGGATATATTACATATATAATAATCTGTTTCAACCATAATAAGAATGATTTCATGAATATAATTGAGAATTATAATAGAAATTGAAAGCCCATCATCCTTGAATGTGGTAAATTGACACATCTCAAATGGTGTTCATAATACTAATATAAAAGATGGTAAAAGGGAGAGATGATGATATCTTATTACAATATCATGAAAATATTCCAATACATTTAAGGTACTGGATTAATCACAACATTTGGATAAAAAGATGTAATAATAGAAAAAGAAAACAAATGAACTATAAAGGAAAGAAAAAGAATTTAAAAGAGGAATTTACATCTTCAACCAATTTTCCTTGACAGCCTCTTTAAGAGAGATTTTTTGGTCTTTTAATGAGACCAAGGATTGATAGACGTAGGGGAGAATCTTGGGAAGTTATTTAGATATAATTTGGAGAAGGCACAGGGCTTACTAAGAGTGAAGTGAATAGGGAGGGATGGGGGGTTTATATTGGCGGGGAGAGGGGATTTCTCAATTTTATATTCATTAATTTATTATTTCTCCACAAGATCAGTAATAGTGAGTCATCCATGATCAGGAACAGTAATTTTATCATGTGAATTTGAATCAATTGGTTTTATATAAGCATAACATCATACATGACTCTATAATTAGTGTGTTTAGCTTATTTTGTAAATTTTGGTCTTTCACTATTCATCAAAAATTCAAGTATTTCAAAAAATCCCAAATATTCACCCCAACCACTTTTCAACATGTAGAGTCCAAAATTGAATTCCAATTTTCAAATTTTTTTTAAATATGATTTATTTAATATTTAATTATAATTATATTTTATTCTAATTTTTTTTAAAAACATTTATTTATGTATTCCAAAACATAGATATATCATATTTCAACATGAATATTATTTATATACTATCATAGGTAAGGTTACTATTCATTAGGGTATATCTCTATTCATAAGGGAATGTTACTATTCATAAGGGTTGGTTACTATTCACCAAAAATTATGCTTTTTTATCAGACTTCAAATAACTTACTCATCGCAACAGTGTAAGTCAGATTTTCAAAATTCACATCACAAAAGTGACAAACTTTTGTTTACATGGATAGGTTATTACAAAGTGGTGTTTGTAAAGACTCAGTGATCCAAGCATCCTATAATAAATATATTTGTAAATTCTTGGGCTATTACAAAGACACAATATAGCCTCACATAAAAAAGGAAAATAATGATGATATAGACCTTAAAGATTGATTTTAAGAGTCCAGGACAACCATTTAATGAATATTTACCTTGATATTATATGGTTATGTGGGAATTTAGATGCATAAAACTGATGTACCAAGGCAAAAAAAAGTTTTGGCATTGAAATAATACTTCACACAATGTGTAATCATTGCACGTCATGTTAATTTATAATTAATAAACCATTTTCAAGCCATCTATATAAATAAGAGCTCCTAGAATGAAGATCACCTATGCCATGGCATCACACACATATCTCACGTAGTAAAAAATACTAAAAATTTCCCAGAGAACATTGAATTATGTGAATTATGTGAATCATGTTGTGAATTTTTTGAGACTTGAATATTATATTTCATGTAATCATTAGATGATGTGTAAGTGTCAGAAACAATATAAAAACACTACTTTTCTATGTATCTTTTATGGTACAATTTCATTAATGACCTGAATGGCCATTTAAACCATCCATTGACTCATGGTTGCAGATTTATAACCCATTGGATTATAAATAAGGTTTTTGAAGAAGATATATTCATTCCGTTGTAGGGATAGATGTGATCGACTATCGGGAGGCTTCTATAAGTTTCCAACCCACTGTTCATCACAGATTGGTTTCTTTTTTCATTTCCTTCCATCATTTAATGTGTAATTATTTATAGTTAAATTATAGTATCCTTCATTTATTCATTACCCTTCTTAATAATTATTTTATTGTTCTATTATTAATTATTTCCTCATTCAAGTTAGTTTTTAATTACTTCCATACAAGTTTAAGGGAGGATATATTTATTTGGAATTGTTTAATGATTAAGATGGTCAAAAAAAAATTTCCCTACTTTCACTCAATAATGTCATGCACAAATAATCCAATTTGGGTTTGGTGTCAAGAGTATGTGTGTTCTTAGTCATGATAAATCTATTAATCGAAAATTGGAAATTTAAGATCTAGTAATTAGCATAAAAAATTGTCCATCACATTATTTTTTGTAGCCTTAACCATGGGAAGTGAAATTGAATGAGCCAAACCTAATTGAAGAAGATTGGACCTATGGAAATTATCCATTGAAAAATTCTATATTTAATCCAATCATAATTCACTGAGGTTGTTAGTTATATACCTATCCAAGGGATAGCTACAAAATAAGTAGAACAAATTGATTTGTACAAAACCAATGGGTGATCCATGCACTGCTTTGCAACCAAAGCTATATAACCACTCCAAACTAGAAAAAATATTATATTTTTTTCTTTACCATAAAATTTACAATGAAAAATTATTTTATTTCTTTTTCATTTCAATTTGGGTCTGTTTATTAGTTCAATAAAGTCAAAATAAAATTGTAACAACCTATCCTTTTGTTAAAGAATTTTCGTCCATGTTCCTCACTCTCTAAGGATTCAACCACGTACTTCCACATTACTATGCCTTTATAGTTGGTTATTTTATATGAAATGGTATTATTTTGATTATATATAATGAAAATATTGATTCCTTTTTTTGAGTCAATAATATTTACTCCTGATATAATACTTGTTCGTTTAAATGAAATGAATCATAATGGAATAAAAAAATGAGCTATGAGAGCATAAAAGTAGCATAATACATATATTTTTGTTATACACATTAGCATATAAATTCATTTACTTATTATTAAATTATTACTTACAAAACTATCATGGGGATTGGGATTACTCTCCATTCCATTGTGTAGTAATGGTTCATTCCTAATACTATCATTGTGGATAGATCCTCTTACTAAAATGGATTTGCCCCATATTCTAGTTTTGTTTATCTCATTATATATTCATATTTACCCAATGCATTAGAGGGATATATAATCCCATACCCACCAATACCATAATGAAAATAATAAAAATGTGTTCTACAATATCATAAAACATTAATCATATCATGACCCATGAGTAATAAATATGTTTTATAAACATTTTATATTGGTGCAGCACATGGAAAATAATTGGGATTCATAAATATTTCATTAGTTCATCAGAGCATAACCCATGGAAAAGGAATGTGTTTTAAAAAAATATTTTCATCATAATCTTAATCTATCCAAAGAAATAACAAGCTTGGTATATTTGGATCGTGTATGTCGTATTTCATATGTTATATCAAAGTATTTTATAATAGATAAAAAACATATTAAAATATTACTTGTAATTTTTCATGGGGTTGATATAATTTTAACATTGAAATTACTTCTTTAATATATAAAAATATAAAAATATTAACGAATACATTTTCATTGAATAGAAACTTGGAAACCTGAAATGGAAGCTTCAATGTATTGAGTATTTATAAAGGTCGGAAATTTACTTCATTCTATTTAGATAAAAGAAAACATTCCTTCAATACATTTAAAACAATTATAAAAAAATAATCATTTAGAATATGAAAAAATATTCATTTTAAACTATTTTCATAAAAATTAAATCATGAATAAAAAATAATTTTAAAATTTATTGAAAAATATTTAAACCATTCTTGAATTTTTTTTACAGAATATCAAAATACATTTACAATAAATTTTGATCGAAGAATAATATAAAATAAAATTCCCTTATAGTGATATTATGATGATATATGGAGTTATAAGGAGATGAAAATGAATGGTAAAAGTTTATTCCCAAAAATTAACTATATTATAATAAAATTATATATATTTATTAGGTAAGGATCATATAATTTCTTTTATATAAATTCACTCATAAACAATCCCGATTAAAATAAGATTGAAACATAAATCCATTACATTGAGTTCCACTTTCTTTGAAATTAATCTATCCTCTGATATAATAAATTTATATTTATTATAATTTTATAATAAAATCAATTACATAATAATAATAACATATGTGGTCCCTTTAAAACATTTAAACACCCATTTTCAATAATTTCTTTTTAAATTATCTATTTTCAGGTGTTAACAGTGTCATTTCTTTATAAGAATTTGGGTTTGGTAGTTACCATCATTATAATTATATCATGATTTCATCATTTATATTATGTTGATAATTATTCAATTATCACATATATTATATATATATATAATTACATGCATCCATATAATTTTGAGATATATAAACGAATCACACTATTCATAGGGATGGTAGGTTTTACCTATGCATAAAAATTGTTTAACATTTCCAATAATTGAAAAAAAATGATAAATAGAAAATAATTCACCATTAAAAATTTATTTTTATATCATATAAATCAAAGATACTTATCAAATCAATGCTTTCTACTAACTATGTATAGTTGAAATGAAAAAATAATCACATCGGTTCATGGAGGTGGTAGTCCACACATATGTACGAGCGATAATATCATTATCCAATGGATTGGAAGGTAAGAATTTATACTTTATAATTTCATTTTAGAAGTATAATTATATAATAAATATCATATATGAACATTGAACCAATTATAATACCTATCCATAATATATAGTGTTGAAAAATAAATTTTATTGTTTTGTGGTGACGGTTAGTCATTCATATGCATGAATGATACTTTAACTTACCATTTGATGGGAAAGAAGTTTTATAAGGTGGTTTCAGAATAATAACAACTTTTAATTTTATTTGAGGTATCAGATTTATTATTTTCTGATAAATACCATTTATTTTGAGGAGTTAAAAGAAGTAAAAAATAAATGTGATTAGTTATAGAAAAATGCTTCCCAATGGATAGAGATTAAAATATAAGGTATTATTTTATTGAAAAAAAATAAACTAATTAAATTTTCATATTTTTATGTGGGTTCCTAGACCATATCATTTTGTTTAACCCCTTATTTGTCCTATTTAAACCATAACTATAGTAATGTATTTTTCATTATTAAATGGTTATAATTTTACTTATTAGGTGAAAATTAGCTTTTTAATGGATATGGGATACAATTTCAAACCCTATATTATCCAAATTTTCTTATTTCTTTATTTTTATGATTTTTAAATAAATTAATAAAATATTATTTTCATAATAGTTCATTAAGGTCAATTTTGAAACTATTAATTTTATTTAATACTGAAGAGACCAAGAAGAAGATTTAATTATAATATTATCCTATAACATGACACAAATATATTAAATTCATATATTAAATACATTGAACACTATAACTCGCTCAAATTATAATACTTTTAATAATTTTGTAATATTTTTTTAAATTTCTATTAATTTAATAAATATTGTGCCGTTGTTGTGTATGAATTTAAGGTGATTGTATAATTAATAAATAATATAAAGAAATTATCATCATGGAAATAATTTCATTATTTTATAAATAAAATTTATGATTCATTTAAAACATTCTTTTGTCTTTATGTGAACCATTAAGATATTTAAAAGTAATAGATCAACATTTTGTATTTTTCTTTTCTTTATATATTATATGGGTCATTTTACTAATCAATTATTCCTTAATTAATTAAATTTATTTACTAATGTTATAAAGGTAGAATTAAATTAATTCTATTATAATTAAGAAAAAAAATTGTTACCTAAACATTTACAGATAACCAAGTTAATCCAATTAACCCTTTACTGAGGTGACAAATTTTACCATGTTTATTATTCCTGATGCCTAAAAATAAAAGTGGTCTATTAAAAAAATTTAGACCACTTGATTCCAAATATGAAATAATTTTTTACAATTCAATTTCTGGATGTTTTAGAATTAAATTTTAAATTAATTTTCTAAAATGCAATAATAACGGTTTTTAGAAAAATTCATTTTTAAGCATAACATTAGATTTATTCTAATCTCATGACAAGAAAAAGTATTAGATAAAAGATAAAACATTTTACTGAATAATACATAAATATATATATCGTTAAAGTAATTACTTAATAATTATTAATTTAATTTATTAAGATAAAAATCCATTGCATACATGAAACATGTTTTTTTAAAAAAATCATTTTAGTTTTAAATAATTTAATTTTTGTTTCTAATAAATTGATAACTACTGAATATATTTTTTACATAACTTTTACATAATTCAAATAGTCTTGTTAGTTCCTTATAATTTACCATATAGGTTACAATGATTCATTTATACTTTGGTATTCTTGTATCCCAATCTATCAAAGTAGTTAACTTTTTTTGAAAAGAAATGTGTCATGTAATCTATGGGTGTTACGAGGATAGTGCCATTGAAATGATACCTCCACCCTGGGGAATTCAGAATATATAATTGGCTGTTATTGGTTAATGATAGTGTATGTTTATTTCATGAGGCTATAGTCACTATGGCAGTCGAGGAATCAAGTCCTCAAAATATTTCTTTTACATTTTAAAAAATTCTAAAAAATTAATTTTAAAATGTCCTCAAAAAATAAAAAAACATCAATATAAAAAATAAAATTTTAAGGGTACAACTGGATTTATTTTATATTATTTTTATAAAGAACATAATATTAGTGTCTAATATTTTATTGAATATATTATATATAAATTTAATTAAAATAATAAACCAATTTTTTTTAAATTTAGTGAGATAAAACTCTTTTCTGTGTATATAAATAAATTTTTAAAAAAAGATTTCCTTTATTATGAAATAGTTTTTATTTTCATTTCTAATTAATTGGTCAAAAAATAATTCATTTTTTATATATTTATAAATGATAAATTTTGATAATTTATTTAATTCTATTCATACACTCTATTCCAATGACTAGGTGATAACTATCATATTAAATAATTATATTTTAATGGAATCTCGTGTTTTGTTAATACTCGATGTTTCTTGTAATACAAGATAAACATGGTTTTGAGTGTAATCTAATAGAAAATTGAATTTGTGTGTAAAGAAATATATCAAAAATATTAAAATTATTCGAAAAAAATTAAAAAATATCGGCGTGTAAAATCGTAACCCCTTAAAATGAATTTCTACCACAAAATTTATCACTTAGATGCCAATAAATGAGGGTAATTATGCGTCATTACTTACTTAGATTCCCATATAGTGGTTTTTCCAAAAAAAACACCCAGTGAGTTGTATTTTTTCATATCACTTTCTCTATATAATGTAGAATATTCATTGGTTGTTCCGCATAAGAAAGATCATTCTCTAGAAATATGATCTTGGTGTTCAGTATATGTGATGGATCGGTGATGTACTTCTTCTAAAGAGATATATGGAACACATAATAAACCAGATATAGGTTTCTTTAGAAGTTCCATTCAATATACTAAAATCTTGTTATAATAAAGAATTTCAAAGGGACCAATCTTCCACTGGACTAGATTTCCATTATATCGTAAAAAAAATTTCAGCATTTTCTTGTTATTCAATAAATATCCATTTCATAAATTACTCCAAGAAATGAAGATGAATATTTTTATGCTTTAATAAATAATGGATCATAACATCCATAATATAATGATATGTCATTGCTTCTATATCTAGTTATCATCAAAATAATAAAATTTATCACTAGTTATCCAATATGCATAAATCTTCATATGGTGAAGTAATAAATTAATCCCTGAAATCTCACCCAAAGACCAACTTAAACCAATCCATAAATGTTTAATCTTATAATCCTCACAAAATTTAAAATTTTTAAGGAAGATTTCTAAATTTTCTAAATTCAATTTAACATTAATTCCCACAAATTTTAAATACTAAGACTTAATTTTCACGTACCAAATATATGAATACCTTGGGCATATATTTATATGGAACAAGGTAATGACTAGAATAACCATAAAACCTTAATGAAAAAATACATACTTCTTCATTATTTTGACAAAACCATATAATATTGAATATATTCCATAAATAATATAATGTTGTAAACTCAGTCAATGATAAAAAACCACTTTGTTCACAAATCATTAATAAGTTCAATGGTCACCAATACTATCAAATTTAATTTTTTCATATCCATAATAGCTTTATACCAACATCATTATCTAAAAAAGATGAATATATTATGAGTAATCATTCCTCAGTCCAGAGTTTTCTATAAAATTTTACCTTTCAATAAAACCACTTTTCTAGTTTATTTGTACCATTGAATATATTCTTAAAAATACTTAATGAAAAACATTTATTGAAAAATCCCTATATATTAAATTATTCATGTCTTTTAATTCTTGAATTAACATTCACAAACACTTTAATCATTCACTTCATTCTTAAACCCTTAACTAATCTTCATCATCTTATTCCTTAATACTTATTTCCTGAAATATGAAATATGAATCATGTATTACCATTAATCAACATCAATTTCAACATGATTCTCACATTTAACATAAATAATACAATCAGAAAATTCCCTACCATTAATATGTCATTATTGGTATCTTCATTTTCAAAATTTTATTCATTAATCATACCACATAGCCGATTCTCTTCATTATATCTCCCCCTAGAACATTTATTGTCGTAATTCGCTTAATTTTCATGTTTTAAAATTTTCATCCATTGATAATACATTAGGGATTCCAATATTCCCATACATTTCATTGACTGGACTTTTCATTTTTTTTCCCTTTTAAATTTCGTACTCTTTTATCTTACTATCCACGCATAAAAAATCTTATCATTCATTTTAGACATTCCCATATGTGATTATTCCCACATTATTTTTCTATATAAAACTAATTTTCTTTTATCCATGATCTCAACCACTAAAACCCTCAATAAAATATACCCCTATATTATTTGGGAAGTCTGAGAGTTGTTTAAGGTGTATGTTTTTAATCATATATTATGAAACATTATTAGGTAAAATCATAATATCCTTCACTCAAAATATAATCCATTTTAGTTTCTCATCAAAACATTTTTGGTCATATTAAATGTTAACCTAGTTTCTTATAGATCCTTCCATTCACTAAAACCAAAAATCATAGCGTATAAGAAAATAATTAAAATGGAAATCCACAAAATCATGAAAATCATTTATATGATATCTACATAATGTTGGAACCAGGGTCTTCAAAGCATGATTTGGCGTATGGTTTGTGTTTGTTTTCAATCCTCAGTGGAAGTTCAGGATGTGTACCAACAAAGAGATCATACCGTTCAACAAGAAAATAGTAGTGAAGGTGGCACCATTTCCCAGTGTTGGCCAAATTTTTGGGCTTGAAAATCGGCCAATAAAGTAAAGCGTTTTTTGCAAAGGTACTTTCACGACGAGCTCTTGGAGGATAAAAGACTTGCACACTATATGTTTTTGAGGACCAGAACATCAAAATTTGGCTAAGGAAAGAAGGTCACTCATGTGTTGGTTGGGTCGCGCAAGTGAGTTGAGTGACAGAGGTTACTGGAGACAAGACTTGCGCACCGCTGAGGGACTTGCGCGCCTCCGCGCAGGGGGTCCAGTTTGCCTATAAATACTGGACCACCCCTCCTCATTTTCTACGGAGTTCGAGACTTAGAGATTGTTTGAGCTCTCGTCGCGCAGGTGGTTGAGCCGCGCAGGTGGTAGTTTGGTCGCGCAAGTAGAGATTGCGCGCCGGTTGTCTGCTGAGCGCCCAAGGCGGTTTGGAAGAGAAAGGAAGTGGACCGCGTAAGTTTGTTGTCGGGGAAGGAAGTGTTGCGCAGGTGCGTTGGTGACACTTGCGTGCCAGTCTGGACTTGCGTGCTGTATTGGTACTTGCGCGCCCGTCTTAGAGAAGCGCGCCGGTTTTTGCTGAAGCCCACCGGCCTGTTTGGAGCTGCACAAAAGCCCGGAGACTACCTGATACATTCGAGGAAAAGTGATATTCTTATTCTGGTGATAATTGGACTTCAATAGAGCATCTACATACAACAAAGGATGCATTCTTATGCAAATGATGAAGAGACCTTCACGTCTATAAACTGAGTGAGACTTCACCAATGGTAGTGAGCTAGGGGGAGTCAACGGGAGTGACCCGAGGGACACAGTGGGCTATCCCTGAACCTTTGTAAAGGCAGTGAGCCTGGGACAGAGTAACTGTACCCGAACTTTTGTAATCTACCTCTAGTGAAGCATAGTAGATTTTGGTATGACCGACAACCTGTCGGCGTATGCTCCTTGGATGTAGCCCTTAGTGGTGAACCAAGTAAAAAGGGTTGTGTCTTCTCTGTGTATGTGAATGTTTGCTTTCTGATCATATTCATCATACAGGTTCAACAGGTTCCTACCAACGTGGGAACAAGATCCATCACATTAAAAGAAAAAGTGGTCACCCTGATTCACCCCTCCCCTCTCAGGGTGTCTCGGGGTCCTTCAAGTGGTATCAGAGGGTAAAGGTTTCTGGTGTTGAATCTGACCTTCTTCGTCATGGAAAACGCGGTCAATGTCAGGGGAGTCCCTCACTTCGTTGGAAGCTATTTCCAGATCTGGAAGAACAGAATGAGATCTCATCTAAGATCTCTTGGAATGTATGTTCTTTTTTCTACTGTGCAAGGAATACAGGTCACTGATCCAACAGGTCTGGCTATGACTGAAACAGACAGGAAACTTCTTGATGTAGATGCTAAAGCACAGAATGCTCTCACTGCAGCCCTTTCTGATCAGATCTACCTAAAGATGATGAATTTCACCTCAGAAAAATCCATGTGGGATAAACTTGAGAATATTTATGAAGGAGATAGCAAAGTGAAGGAGGCGAAACTACAAGTGCTACACAATCGGTTTGATGATCTGAAGATGCATCCAGACGAAAATTCAGACTCTTTATTCAATCGAATTACTGATGTGGTTGGAGCAATTCGGGGTCTAGGCGAAGAAATCAAAGACATATATATTGTAAAGAAAATATTAATAAGACTTCCACCTCTGTATAATGCGATGGTGTCATCCCTTGAGGAAAGAGATCTTTCCAAACATTCTCTAGATGATCTACTGAGCAGCTTGGTAGCATATGAAATTAGAGTCAAACCAGAAGATGCTATGACTCGGGTGAGCAAGGAAATGGCATTCAAGGCCATGGATAAATTTAAAATCTCAAAGGATAGTAGCGGTGATGATGACAAAGAGAAAGAAATTATTTCTCTCATTGCAAAGAAGTTCCAGAAGGGGAAAGGGAAATTCAAAGGGAAGTTACCTCTCGCATGTTTCCGTTGTGGAAAAGTTGGGCACATTGCCTATCACTGATTGAAGAATATCAATGATGATGACAGTGATGATGAAAACTTCAAGAAGCCTCAGAGAAGGTTCTTCAAAAATGGAGACTTCAAATATGGTAAGAAAATGAAAAGGAAGAGTTTTGTCTATGAAGAGGAAGAAGATGACAATGAATTCTGTAATGAAGAAGAACCAGAATTCAAAACTGGGAACCATGCTTCTATGATGGCCACTGTTGAAAAGTCAGAAGATACTGATGGAGAAAAACAACTGAGAACTTGTGTAGATCCTGAGGTGTAACTTAAGTATGTGGTTAGTAAGCTTAAGATTAAATGTAAGAGTTGAAATAAGTAGAAATCAATTGTAGAAGAATCAACTGAATATGTTGATCAACTTGAAGCTGAAATCGAACGACTAGAAGAATTTGTGAAGGTACAGTCTAAAATAATTGAAAGCAATGATGATGTAGTTGATCTGAAGCTGAGAATTGAAGATCAGGCAAAGGTCATAAATGAACTCACATCCAGACTGGATGAAAAATCCAAGACTACTGAGGGTCTTGAGGAGGATGTAGTTACTCTAAGGAGTAAATAGAGACTGAATCAATTCCAAAAGAATCGAGGAAGAAAATACAGTTCGGAAGATTCTCAGATGCAGAATTACTAGCCAGAGCCAAGTGTGGTTCAGATGGGGTTGGAAAAATCTTGAGTGATCAAAGACCCGCTTGCATGGGAAAGAGTGGAATTTGCTGTGAGGCTGAGTCATCAACTACTGGAAGTGAAAATATCCAAAAGAAAGATAAGATGAAAGTTGAACATGATGAAATGTTACCTAGAGTGCTGAAAAAGGAAACCTCAATCGAAACTAAAAGGAGACCCGAAAATTATCCACAAACTTTTAAAAATGACAGACAGTCTTACTATTCTCCCAAGGAAGAGGATATCATGAGAATTTCAAGTGAGAAGACATTTCCTCTCATGAAGTGTAAGTTCTGTGGCTATCTGGGTCATACCATGACTTATTGTGAAGAGGCAAGAAGATATCTGAATGGAGAAGATATAGATGCTCAACAAAGGAGA
Source organism: Viscum album (assembly GCA_963277665.1). Taxonomy (NCBI): domain Eukaryota; kingdom Viridiplantae; phylum Streptophyta; class Magnoliopsida; order Santalales; family Viscaceae; genus Viscum; species Viscum album. Next base: position 1,773,301,356 of record OY728123.1, read on the forward strand.
ACAATGTCATACCCTAATTCTCATAGAAGAAATAATTTCTATGGATATTGTTTTCGTTGTTCTAACTTTGGTCATATGGCCGTTAATTGCAGGCAGAGAAGGGACATAGACACCTCATACCGAAGTTCAAGACAAGTCAAGTCTCGTCAGCAAGACAGTGTTTCTCTTTCAAACAGGTTCTCACCTCTCAAAGAAGACTTTGACTATGAAGAACCTGGGTATGCGGAATAGATAGTTGAAAGGTCATCAGTTCTATATACTCAATCTAATGTCTCATGGAAGGAAAGGAATAAGATTGAGAAATCGAACCTTGCAGAGGTAGCCCTCAAAGCTACAAAGAACAACAGTGCCTGGATTCTGGATAGCAGTTTTTCATCTCATATGACGGGTAATGCCGGCCTACTAACGAATATCATAAACAATGTTGATGGTACAGTAAGATTTGGTAATGATGGGGCTCTGAAAATCAAAGGGAGTGGAAGTACCCAATTAGATAATGGAGAACTAAAGAAGACTGAAGTCCTTTACGTAGATGGCCTACGTCATAATCTCCTCAGCGTGAGTCAACTCTGTGACTCAGGACTTATAGTTACTTTTAATCAGAAAGGCTACACTATCAAGGTAAAAACCGGCAATTCACTTATGAAAGGTTTCAGAACAGAAGGCAACTTGTATCAGGTTAATAGTGAAGAAAATGTATGTTACATGACTGTTGAAGAAGAAGACAATTTGTGGCATTGGAGATTGGGACATATCAATCAACAAGACATGGAGAAAATATCAAAATTGTGAATTGTCAGGGACATCCCCAACCTGAAGCGTGAGCATGAAAAATCTTGTGATGCTTGTATTCGTGGGAAGCTGGTATGCAGTTCATATCAGCCAAAGAAGAAAAAGGCATCTCACATTCTTGATCTGATTCATACAGATGACTGTGGTCCAATAAATGTTGTCAGAACACATGGAGAAAGGTACTTTTTCCTTTTCATAGATGATTACATTAGAATGGCATGTTTGATGGTCATTCATAGGAAACGACAAGTCCTTGACTGCATGAAAACATATCGGCGAATCACCAAGAATGATACTAGACGAACAATCAAAGTGTTGCGATCTGACAATGGAGGAGAATACACGTCCATTGTATTTGAGAATTATCTAGAGAAGCATGGGATACAGCATGAGGTAGCTGCTGTGAGAACTCCACAACAAAATGGAGTTATTGAACGTAGGAATCGACAGGTGAACAACATGGCATGAACTATGCTGATTGAGAGTCGTATTCCACGACATTACTGGAAAGAGGCTATTCAAGCTACAGTGTACATTCAAAATCGAACAGGACTCTATATGGGTGAGACGAAGACACCATATGAATTGTGGCATGGACGGAAGCCTTCTCTAAAATACTTCTGTGTCTTTGGAAGTAAATGCTTCATCAGGAACAAAGAAGGAAATCAAGGGAAATATGGCGACAATGTAGATGAAGGAATTTTCCTTGGTTACTCAATGAACAGCAAAGCCTACAAATGCTTCAACAAGTGTTTGTGAAGAATTGTGGAAAGCAATGATGTTAAGATAATTGAAGAGAAACCCACGAATGCTTCAAGGACGTCATATACTAATGTGATAGAAAGTCCGGAAGAATGTGAACGTGAAGAAAATACAAATGAAGAAATAGATGAAGTTTTTCAAAACTCTCAGTAGCCACATCATGATATTGACTCAGAAGAATAATCTGAAGAAGAAACTATGACTGAAGAAAATGCTACTGAACCTCGCAGGAGAAATCGAAGAGCTGAGATTGATCCATCCAACATAATTGGGGAAATGAGTTCACCCACTCAAACAAGGATAATGAGGAATAACACGCAATCTTCATTTCTATCAGTTGTAGAGCCATCCTCATTCGAAGAAGCTGCTAATGATGAATATTGGGTGAAAGCCATGAATGATGAATTAGATCGGATTGACAAGAATCAGACATGGGATCTTGTCCAGAGACCCGAAGGTCAAAATGTGATTGGTACCAAATGGATCATCAAAAATATGTTTTATGAACATGGAAGTGTCATCAGAAACAAGTCACATCTGGTATGTAAAGGATACTCTCAGATTGAAGGCATTGATGTTGAAGAAACCTTTGCTCCAGTGGCTAGACTGGAGTTAATCAGGCTTTTCCTTGCCATGGCACTCCAAAGAGGATATAAAGTATATCAAATGGATGTCAAGACATCATTCTTGAATTGTGTACTCGAATAAGAAGTCTACATTGAACAACCAGTGGGATTTGTTTTGGGTACTGATGAAACAAAAGTCTATAAACTGAAGAAAGCTCTATATGGTTTGAAGAAGGCACCACGGGCATGGTACTCACAGCTGGATTCATATCTCAAGAAGTTGGAATTCAAAAGAGGAGGATTTGATCACAATCTCTATGTGAAGAATTCTCCAAAAGATCAATTCATGGTTCTTGTCTACATTGATGATATCATATTTGGTGCCAGTAGGCAGAAATCAGTGGATGAATTTGCCAACAACATGAAATCATAATTTGAAATGTCTATGATTGGGGAGCTCACATATTTCTTGGGGCTGCAGGTGATTCAAAAGAAGGAATACACTTTCATTTCTTAGAAAAAATATGCAAGAGAGCTACTGAAGAAGTTCAATATGAAAGACTTCAAACCAATGTCAACTCCAGTTGTAGTTGGGACTAAAGTCGGAAAGCATGAGGATGGGGACTCTGTTGATCCCACCATGTACAGGAGGATCATTGGAAGCCTACTATACCTGACAGCGACAAGGCCAGATATTGTCTTCTCCACATGCCTTGCAGCCCGATTTCAGAGTAATCCAAAAGGGGAACATATGGTATCAGTAAAAAGAATCATGAGATACATTCACGGTACCCATAACTTCGGGTTATTTTTTGCTGCAGGTAGGGACAGTGAATTATCCGCATTTTCATATGCTGACTGGGCTGGTGATGTGGTAGACAGAAATTCCACTAGTGGTGGAGCTTTATATATTGGGAAGAAATGTGTCGGTTGGTTGAGAAAGAAACAAGAAAGTAATTCTCTTAGTATGGCTGAAGCTGAGTATATCTCTGCCACAAAAGCATGCACTCAACTTCTTTGGATGAAGCAGCAGCAAACAGATATTGGTGATAAGGTGCAGCAACAAATGGTGATTTATTGTGATAACAAAAGTGTAATTGATCTTACTAAGAATCCGGTTCTGCATTCTCGTACAAAACATATTGAAATATGGTATCATTTTATCAAAGAAAAGGTTGAACAAGGTGTGATTAGAATGGATCATGTTGGAACTGATGAGAAAGTGGCTGATATCCTGACCAAGCCATTGTCCGCGGCTGTGTTTGAGAAGCATCGGTTGAACCTCGGTGTTCAACCACCTCCTACTGCATAAGGAGGCTCCGTAAATCCCGTCTCCCCATTTGTTATTACTGTTTTTATCTGCTTATGGATGTGATGTAGGTTTATGGGGGAGATACTATCCAGGGGGAGTATGGATTGAGCTGAACGTTGAACAACTTATCGGTCTTTGGTTTTATTGTCAATGGGGGAGAAAAAGACAAATTCAAGGCAAGAAATGCTTCTGTGATGAGAAGTATAAGAAGGATACAATCGGGCGTCATGGAGAATTTCAAAACACCGGAACCCAATTCAAGCTTACTCTCTTGTTTTCTACACCGAGCATTGCTCACGTAGACTTAGAGTGTTGGCTGAGTTGATTCTTGCGTTTTGGGTTTTCTCATGGTTGGAGATCTATTGAATTTATTCTGATTGCCAACAAACCCAAAGGGGGAGATTGTTGGAACCAGGGTCTTCAAAGCATGATTTGGCGTATGGATTGTGTTTGTTTTCAATCCTTAGTGGAAGTTCAGGAGGTGTACCAACAAAGAGATCATACCGTTCAAGCAGAAAACAGTAGTGAAGGTGGCACCGTTTCCCAGTGTTTGCCAAATTTTTGGGCTTGAAAATTGGCCAATAAAGTAAAGTGTTTTTGGCATAGGTACTTGCACGCCGAGCACTTTGGGGATAAAAGACTTGCACGATATATGTTTTTGAGGATCAGAACATCAAAATTTGGCTAAGGAAAGAAGGTCGTGCAAGTGTTTGTTGGGTCGCGCAAGTTAGTTGAGCGACAGAGGTTACTGGAGACAAGACTTGCGCGCCGCTGAGGGACTTGCGCACCTCCGCACAGGGGGTCCAGTTTGCCTATAAATATTAGACCACCCCTCCTCATTTTCTATGGAGTTAGAGACTTAGAGATTCTTCGAGCTCTCGTCCCGCAGGTGGTTGAGCCGCGCAGGTGGTAGTTTGGTCGCGCAAGTAGATCTTGTGTGCCGGTTGTCAGCTGAGCGCCCAAGGCAGTTTGGAAAAGAAAGGAAGTGGACCGCGCAAGTTTGTTGTTGGGGAAATAAGTGTCGCGCAGGAGAGTTGGTGACACTTGCGCGCCAGTCTGGACTTGCGCGCTGTATTGGGACTTGCGCGTCCAGCTTGGAGAAGCGTGCCAGTTTTTGTTGAAGCCCGTCGGCCTGTTTGGAGCTGCACGAAATCCAAGAGACTACCCGATACATTCGAGGAAAAGTGATATTATTCTTCTGGTGAGAATTGGACTTCAATAGAGCATCTACATACAACAAAGGATGGATTCTTATGCAAATGATGAAGAGACCTTCAAATCTATAAACTGAGTGAGACTTCACCAACGGCAGTGAGCTAGGGGGAGTCAACGGGAGTGACCCAAGGGACGCAGTGGGCTATCCCTGAACCTTTGTAAAGGAAGTGAGCCTGGGACCGAGTAACTATACCTGAACATTTGTAATCTACTGCTAGTGAAGCATAGTGGATTTTGGTACGACCGACAACCTATCGGTGTATGCTCCTTGGACGTATCCCTTAGTGGTGAACCATGTAAAAAGGGCTGTGTCTTCTCTGTGTATGTGAATGTTTGCTTTCTGATCATATTCATCATACAGGTTCAACAAGTTCCTACCAATGTGGGAACAAGATCCATCACATTAAAAGAAAAAGTGGTCACCCTGATTCACCCCTCCCCTCTCAGGGTGTCCCGGGGTCCTTCACATAATTACCACTTATTTTCAATCTATTAACCCTTAGGCATAACCAAAGTAATTCATGGTCATTATTCAAATATATCGTTATGGTTTGTAAATAGTTTTTCAATCACAAAAACATATCCCCTGATAGTGTTAGAATAGGTTTGAATTAAGGGATATTTCCATACACCAGGTGACGATCAAGTTCAGGAAAATTCACCCTTTTCAGTGTTATTTCCCCTATATACCTCTATGAAAAATCCACATCCACTTTTAATACCCAGAAATTTTTTTCATTTCATATAAACAACTCACTCTATCCTTTACACTAATTAGTGGAAGTTTTCATATACATTGAATCATACTTATAAATATACTTAGATATATTATTAATGTTTCCTCATTCAAGTTTCTAAAGTTTAACTAAACCATTCCCATGACACCAACTATAGAGACACAAAATTCTCATAAATAGATGTTACATCGTTTTAGATGAATATTCATTACCATACAGAAACACATGCCTAAGGATCATAAAGGTTTGTTGTCTTTGGAATCATAAAAACATAAAAACTAGTCCATGATTTTCTTACATCATATCACACTATGTTCTTCATAAATATTTCTCTTTTTATATGTAGAATCCAACCTTTTTATTTCATAAACGTTTCATCACATGGTAAAATATAGGGTATCTTTTAATGTTTTTTTGGAAGATAGGAATATTATAAATAAACATATAAAACATTATGATAATTCACTTGAAAGGATTATTAATTTGTTAATAATATTTATATTTACAACATCTCATATCTTGGGTAAAAATATCAATGGAAATGGGTGAGAAAAAGTCCTAGTTATGTAAATAGTTTATATATATTTGGGAGGAATATCAATAAGAACATGAAAAATAACATTGTTACATGATCAATGGAAAAAGAGAAATATCATAATAAAAATAACATGAGTCATAACATGGAAATGTGAATAAAATATTTACTTTATACATTAATGATCTAATCCTAGAGGTTAATTACCAAGGCGTCGAAAATGAAAAATTACCAAGGCTATTCACTAAGGTATCCTACCACATGTCATCTCTGTAGATTAAATTAATTACCCAATGCATTAGATAACTATTAGGGTGCACAACTAATAGGTATTAATTAATGTGATCCAAATATTTCAAAATAAAAAATTTCATAAATAACCTATGGGGAAATAAAAAAAATTATACCAAAATTCAAGAGTTTCATAAGTGCTTAAAAATATGATCATTACGTTATTTTCAATCGACAAAAAAAGGAATGTGGGTTTTGTGTATGTTAATCCTAGAATAAAATTCATAATTTTAAAATTTATTTGAATACCCTTGTAAAATTAAGAGGCCTGGGTATTGAAAAGATGAAAATAAATAGTAATTTCTTGAGGAAAATAGGGGAATTTTGAGAAGTATTTTCAACAACATAACATGTATACAATGTGGTTTTAGAGAAAGTTAAAAATATAGGGGAAAGGGTACATCATTAAAAAAATAAATTTTTAATGAATATATAAATAAAATGTTAATAGTGGAGACTAATCATAAAAATTATATGTCATATAAAAAACAGGTTATTTAATTGGATAGAAAAGAAAGATAATTCCCTTACCTTGATGATTTACCCAAAAAACATGGGGATTGGGACATTGGGGGCTTGAGGAAACCATAATAGGACTCCTTTAGAGAAAAAACTATCATAGATTCTTGAATAATGGAATGTGAGTTAAATTAATGAAGAAATGTGTGGGTATTTGTATCAAAAGTTTGGGATGGATTTTATAATTTCCATATATTGGCCTTAGAAAAATAGGTTATAGAAAAAGAAATACCAAGGTCTTAACCATGGTTTAAAAAACTTGGGACATATTTTATGCCATTTTAACCCACAAGAAAATAAAATTATATTATATTACTTATTCTCTCAATGAAAAGTAAATTTTTCACAAAATAATATTTTTAATGTCAAATTCTTCCATTTTAGACAATAGAGAGTAAAATTTAGGTTTGTAAATTGATTAAAATCATTTAAAATACATAATATTAATAAAATAAAAAATTTAGTTAATGTATTTATGTTAATAAATTATTACTTCATTATTATATAATTTGGAATTCATTAAAAATATCGAAAACCTCCAACTCTATGTTTTACTTTTCATAAAAAAATAAAGTATTTTAGAAAATTCGCAAAAATTCCCTGTATCCTGAATTCAATGTTCTGATTTAAAAAATTATATTTATTTTTTGATAATAATTATATACATATGAGAATTTTAAATTTTTACTATAAAAATCCATATTTATAAAAAAATCGAGTTGAAATGCATAATAAAATTTCTGACACTTAATTTTTTTTAAGGAAATAATAAAATTATACTATCATGTATATTTAAATAAAAGTTTTTTTGTCATACTATTTCATTAAAATAAGTATTCTTAATAATAAATTATTCTATTATAATGATTTATATCATTTCTAGAAAGTACAATTTGGGTTTGAAAAGTAAATTTATCAAAATTTCATCTCAATAAACCTATTTTTATTTGAAAGACTAATTTTAAAATAGAATTGATGGAATAAAAATTTTATTTTTAAACATAAATTTTATATTAAGTAAATATGTCCATAACATGTAACCCCCTATAACATCCACTTATGAACTAAGTTAGAGTTGTGTAATAGTGTTAGATTCATGGGGTAGATCAACTAACATTGACCAAGTGTTAATTTCTATTATCGTGAACTTCTCTTATAGGTGATTTTGTTTAAGCTTCACATGATGAATAATAGATTGTTCTTCGTTAATGTAAAACCCCGGTGACACTACCTCCCCAAAAAGTCTAAAAAATGGGCTTCATATGGAATGGATCTACTGGTTTAGGCTATTACTTATCATGTCTACATTAACTATCCTTGGTCATTTTCACTTATAAACAATAATTATAATGTTAAAATTATTAGAAAGAGTATAGTTACCAATGTTTATATTTACCAATGGGAATATAATGGTTGAATCCATATTGTAAAATTTCCCTTTATATTCAATACATTATTAAATAGATAAGGTTTTTTGTGTATAAAATTATATAACATATATTTTCAAGAAAAAAATTTCATTTAAAAAGTTTGGGTCATTACATTAATTCCCCCTTTAGAAATTCCATCCATAAAATTTCAAATCTATCTCTCAGTAAAGATAAATTTTGGGTACTTATGTCTCATTATCTACTATGTTTCCCATATCACTTCTTCATATTTATGGTTCTTACACAACACTTAGATATGGTGGGTAGTCTTGTTATGTATAACCTTGTCTCTATGGTCTAATATCTCCACTAGTTGCTCCTCATAAGAGAGTCCATGCTCCAATTTTACCACGTTCAGATTTAGTATATGCGAAGGGTTAGGTATCTACTTACTCAAGAGAGATACGTGGAATACATCATGAACTTCAGCTAGATTTGGTGGAAGTGAAAGATGATAAGCTTCAACTCTTATATGGTCAAGGATTTTATAGGGGCAAATATGCCTAGGGAATAACTTCCCTTTCTTCTTAAACCACGTGTCTCTCTTCCATGGAGATATTTGAAGGAAACAATTTCAACTATATCAAAATTCAATTCCCCTAGATGGTTTTCATCTTAGATATTCTACCGACTCTGAGCAGCCTTTATGTGTTGTTGGATGAAATGAACTGTTTCTATCATATAATGCAAAAGATCATCCCAACGTGGCTTTATCTCACAAAATTTATTCCAACAAGTAGGTGTTCTAAATCGCTTCCCATATATAGGTTCAAAGAGTTCCATTTAAAAACTCTAGAGAACATGTTGTTTTATAAGAACTAAACTAATGGTTTATGTTGATATCATGCACCTTTAAATTCAATTGAGCATGTTATTTGTATTTCCTCAAGTGTTTGAATAGTCCTTTATGATTTCCACCATTTTGAGGGTGATAGACCATACTGAAATTCAATTTGGTACTCAAAGAATGATGTACACTTCTTAGTAATTTTAATGTAAACCTTGAATCAGAATCAGAAATGATAGAAATTGGTACTCCATGAAACCTCACCACTTCCATTATGTAAATCCTGGAATGTTGGTCAAGAGATAAATCTTCCCAAATAATAGTGAAAAGGATAGTATTGGTTAGTTGGTCCACTATAACCTATATTGTATTGATTCCATTGGATGTTCTTGGGATAATAGTGACATAGATCAATGTGATATTTTCCCACTTATATGTTGTTATGGGTAGGGGTTTCAATACCCATTTTGGAAGTTGTCTCTCTTTCATCACTTGTTTACACACCAAGAACCTTATAGTGTAGTTGGAAATCTCTCTTTTTTATGTTATCCCACCAATAATTATCACAAAGGTATCTATACATTTTTGTTCTTCCCAAATGTATAGATAATTTAGAGATATGAGGTTTTTCCATCAATACATTATTTATCTACGGAACAGATGGAACACATAGTCTTGTATGAAATTTAAGTACACCTTCCTGATCAATATTTAACTTAGGAAACCTCCCATTCATTATAGACATTATATTCATTTATAAAAATGGATGTTATCTTTTATATTTCTTGATCTTATATAATAATGAAGGATGATAAATCATTTGGGATAGGATTGATGATGTCTCTTCCATTATAATTCCCATGTCTAGTTTTACTAGAACTTTTATCAAATAATATCCTTGAATCTATGTCATTGTAAACATTGTTTTCTATTCTATGGTGGTAATGAATTGACCAAAAATAGTATTCAATAACTTTTAACTATATCTTTTGATTCATGTTCAATTCTTCTTTTGTGAAAATATACTTCAAATTGTGATGTTATATGTATATATCACATTTATCCACATAAATATAGTGCGTCAATATATTCTTATAAAAATAACTTTAGATAGCTCCATGTCATGTGTAGTATAATTCTTCTCATGATGAGTTAACTATCAAGATGAATAATAAATATCCTTTTAATTTTTCATGAGGATACACCCAAGAACATTCAAAGATGAATCGCTAAAAATAATGAATAATTATATAATAAAGGGTATTGTTAATACAGGGGAAGTAACTACTCTCTTCTTTAGATCATTGAAACATTATTTACACTCCTTTATATACATAATGTTATACTATTTCCAAACTAACTTGGTTAGTGGATTATAAAGTCATGAAATATTTCTCACAAAACTCCTATAATTTATTCTTAAACAAATGAAACTATGAATCTCAATTACTATTGTAGTATGAGGCCACTCCTCTACAACATTTTTCTTGGTAGGGTCAACTGATATTCCACCATTAGTTATAATGTGACTCCAGAACGAAACTACGTGTAACTGAAATTCACATTTTTTAAACAATCCAAATTTCATATCCTTCCTGAATGTGTTTAATGTAACCCTTAGATGATCCTCATGCTACTCGCAACATTTGTAAAATAAAAAAATATCATCAATAAAAATTACCATAAATTTATCAAGGTAGTCCTTAAAGACTCTTTTCCTGAAATCCAAAAATACAGTAGGATCATTAGTCAAGCTTAATAGAATAACTAAAAACTCGTAATTCCTAAATATATATTGGAAGGAGGCCTTTCAAATACATTATTTCTTCACCATTAATTGATGATAACCAGATCGAAGATCAATCTTGGAGAAGAATTAATCCCCACGAAGCAGGTCAAATAAATCATTAGTCCTTTGGAGAGCATGCTTGTTCTTCCCTATGATCATGTTAAGTTATCTATAATCAATGCATATCCACATTGATCCATACTTATTATTCAAAAAAAGGTGCTCCCTAAGGGGAAAAACTTGGTTAGACAAACCCATCCTCCAATAGATCTTGAATTTGTTTCTTAAATTTTTTATGTTCTCTATTTTCCATTCCATACAGGGTCTTTGATATCTACATGGATCCAGGTATGTGTTCAGTGGAAAACTATTCCTCTATTTTTGTGGGAGGTCCAGGTAACTATTCATGAAATATGTCAATGTATTTTTGAACGATGGGGACATTTTCTATTCCCATACTTTCTTTTCCTTCTTCTACATCACAGATCTTCTCCACAAATAAGGCTATGGGTGGTGATATTATTCAAATACCAGGACAAGATATCTCTCCCTTGAAAATAAATATAGGTTTTCTATTCAAGACTATTATGATTTCATTACTTCAATATTTTATAATATAATTATAAATTGAGAGACAGAACATCCCTGGTATAATGTCAAATTCCATCATGGTAATGACTACTAAATTTGTGATGAGACTATGCTTTCCAAAGCTAATACTATAGTTTATATGCACTATTGATTCTTGGATAATCCCTCTAGGTGTCTTGAATAATAACTCTACTTCTAGAAGTTCATGGATTGATTCTATATTTTTTTTAAAGTATGGAGGATTTAAATGAATGTTTAGGACTAGAGTAAAACATGTTACTTACCATATTTTAGAGAACAATGAGTGTACCTTCGATCACATCATTTGAAAACTATACCTCATCTATTATGATAGAAAATTCCATAACTATCTCCCTTGGACTCTTCTAAGGTTTATGATGATTCTCCTATATTGCCTTTTTATTTTAACATTGATTGGAATAGTTCCCTAGTTGTACACACTTATAGTATTTGTCTTCAGGTTGGTCCAACACCATCTTCCCTTTATTGTAACTATTGATAAGTTGAGGCTTCACCCGACTACAAAAGTTCTGATCTATATTGAAATCTCTTCCACAATTGAAACAATTTCCACATTGGAGAAAGTATTTTTCCAAATTCTTCTTTCCAAATTCTTTTCATGTAGAATGTTTCACTTTATTTCCTCCTCTTCTGTGATAAAAGTTCCTCCATAAATTTTGATCCAAATACCTTTTATTTTAATTTAGTTTATGTGACCATGATGACTCTCCAAACTCTTGTTAAACTATCATAGCCGTCCACACTACTTCCTCAGAGATTTCATTGTCTGGATTGGTTTGATTCCTCCATAGATGGGGTTTTACTACACTAAAAAATATATCAAACTTTTTAATAGGATTCATAAAAAGCTATAGGTTTAATAAGAAATGTGTGTAATGTTCATCTCACTGATTCCCACAAAACCATTTTTCTTTTTCTTCAACGCTATTAATTCCTTCTCCATTTTAATTCACATTTAATGGGGAAAATATTTATGTAAAATGATTCCCCTAAACTCTTCCGACTCTATAACATCATTCTATGTACATGGGTTAATGTTTTAAATTAGTGACCACCACTAAATAGCTTATTCAACTAAGAGGTAAATATCCAGGTAAAATTTCTCATTTTTTGAATAGTGGAGTACAAAAAATATAACTTCTATATATCATATCCATTGTTCAACAATAAACTGATCTGTATATCTATACAAATAATGTGGTTTTTTGAAGCATGAAAGGCGCAACATAAAGTTGTTACCTTCAAGGTGAATAAAGTCCCTAAAATTGATTTAAGTTATTATTCATAACTCATGTTAGTTGATTCATCATTCTCATCAATTTTTACATTACTTATTTCATTGTAAAACCATCTACACATTGCACATTTCCCTCATCATTTATGTGATTCCTCCAATTTCCTTCCATTTTCTAAAATAAGAAATCCTTAGTGGGAAATGATTTTATTTTTAGAATATTATAATTCTAAAAACAATTATATCTTAGTATATCATGCTTGAATATTTTATTCTTTAAAAAAATATTTCTTATAAATACTTCCTAATGGTTCATAAAAAGCTTATTATTAAGTAAACATATCCCCCATGAGTTTCAATCCAGGAGTGCATCCATACCCATTTTTATACCTTCGTTCACTTTTGATTCTATATCAATGTGGTGTTTTTAGGTGTTACCCAAATATAAATATGTACCATAGCCACAAAAACTTGTTCCTATCTCGATAGGGGTTTTTTTTTCAGAAACCACTAACTTAATACTTCACCAAAATACCAGGATTTTTTCCTATATTTAAACTTTTCATAAGGGTTCTTCTTAAATTTTTCAAATCCTATTTTACAAAAAATAACTAAATCGCACATTGATACTAACTATAGTATCCTTTATTTTTATTACATAAACATTTCATTACATGGTATAGAATATAGGATCCTTTAATGTTTAATTTCTTGGAAAACATGAACCTAATACATCAAAATATAAAACATTATTCTAATCTACATAAATAAATTCTTAATAAGTTAATTTAAATATATTTATTGTATCCCATATCTAGGGGACATACCAAAAATCTATGTTGTGATAATAAATCCCAATAAGCAAGAAAGTTTATGTATATTTATGAGGAAAATCAATAAGAACTTAATGAATATCATTGTGGAATAAGAAATGGAAAACGTGGAATATAATAATATTTAGAAATTTTTTTTATAACATGGAAATATGGATTGAAAATTTATTTTATCCATTAAAAATCATAACACTAAGGTTAATCACCAATGTGTTGTAATTGAAAAATTATCAAGGTTATTCACCAAATGTATCATAAAACATGTCTTTTATATAGATTAAATTCATCACCCAATTATTTGGAGAGCTCTTAGGGTGTTCCATTTATATTTATTAATTAATTTTATCCACATAGATCATAATAAAATATATCATAAATAACCCATTTCTAAATAAAAAAATATGTTTCATTTTAAAATCATGGCATTTCAAAAGTGCATAAAATGTGATAATTATGTCATTTACAACCCATGAAAATGGAATGTGGGTAAATTTTTTGTTAATAATAGAATTAAATAAATAATTTTTACAATTATTTGAATAGATTCAGAAAATAATGAATCTGGGGTATTCACAATAATAAAATAAAATAAAATTTGTTGGGGGGGAAGTGGGAAATTTTTAGAAGTAAATTTGACAGAATAGCCGGTATAAAATGTGGTTTTATAAAAGTGTAAAATGTGCGGGGGGAAAGGATCTCCCATTAATAAAACTTAATTTGGAAGTATTTTTATGAAAAAATGAGTAATTAAAGAGAGTAATCATGAAAATTAGAATACATATACCAAAATATGGTCTTTAATTTTAGATAAGCGAATGATAATCCCCTTACCTTGAAGAGTTACACCTAAAAATTGGTGATGGGAACTTAGGGGATTGAGGACACGTTTGGAGGATTCATTGGAAATTAAAACTAACAGATATTCATGGAAGATGTGTTGTGATTGAAATAAAATGGATAAATGGGTGTGTATTTTTTAGAAAAGGTTAAGGATTTATTAAATAATTTCCAAATATAGTCATCAGAAATCTAGGTTGTGGAAAATAAAAAACCATGGGATTTCTCATTGGGATTTACCTTGTTTTTGGACCTTTAGGACATATTTTATGTTATTTTAACATTCAATAACATAAAATAAAATAATATTACTTTATAAAGAAAAAATAATGTTTTCAAAAAATAATATATTTAATTTTAATGATTCCATATTTGATTTTGGAATGTAACTTATAGGTTTTGAAAATGATTAAAATATATTAAAAACATTATATTAATCAAATAAACATTTTAACTCTGGGATTATGGTTAAAAAATTTATATCATATTTATTAAATAATTATGAATTTTTTAAACATTCCTAAAACGTCACACTATATTTTTACAATTCACGATAAAGTTAATTATTTTATAAAATTCCCATAAATTCACCATAAAATAAATTCAATGTGCTGATTTCAAAAAAAAATTAGTTTATCAAAATAATTATCTAAATATTAGAACATTAACTTATAACTATAAAAATATATTTTAAATAAATTATTTTTAGTTTGTCATGCTATTTTACTAAAATGAGTACTATACATAATACCTAATATTGTTATAATGATTCAAATATTTTTTAAGTAAATCTTAAAAAATAGAAATGATAAAATTAAAACGTTTCCTGAAATAGAAATGATGGAATTTAAATTTTATTTATACAAAGGAATTACAATTTATGTAACTAAGGTTTGGAACTGTAACCCATTATAACACCCACATATGACCTAAGGGTAAGGTGTGTGGTGGTGATAGATTCATGTGTAGGCTTGGCTAAAATCGGTCGAGTGGTAATTTCCACTAACATGAACTTATCAGGTAGGTGATTTTGATGACGATTTACTTATTGAAGATCAGGTTTGGCATCGTAAAGGAAAATCTATATTAACACTACCTCCGTCTCAAATTTAGACAAATGGGGCTCTTAAAAAATGACTCTACTAGTGGAGGACATTACATATCCTTTCTATATTGATTATACTTTATCATTTTTACTTATAAATACTGATTATATCATTAAAATTGTTACTAAGAGTATAGTTCCCAATGGTCATATTGACCAATTTTTGTTTAGCATCCGAATCTAGATGTTCACATTTCCGTTTATTTGTACATCATTATTAAAGAGATATGGTATAATTGTGTATTAAATAATATAGCACATATTTTATAGAAACAAAATTCATTCAAAAAGTTCATGTCATTATATTAGAAATATTATAAATACTACCTTTCATCATAACCTTGATAGAGGAAAAATAATAAAGGATGATATTAATTAAAAATTACTATTAAATCTGAGAGATGTTAGCATATCATGATAATAAGGTTATGTGAACATATGAATAACATTTGAAGACCATACCCTATATATCATAGACCATAAACTAGATTTGTTAAGTAAATATTGGATGTTCATAAAACATAAATCATAATGGAATAAAATAACATGGACCTTGAGATTATAATATTGGTATAATACATAAATTTTTGGTACACACATATGTGTTTAACATTGAAAATATATATAAATAAAAACAAATTCACTCATTAATTTAAAGAAATGGAATCAGGATCATGCATAAACTTATAGACATGTAGTGTGGTCCACTCATAACCATATTTATGTGAAATATAAGTACATACATTACAATATGAAAAAGTATTCAATTATATGCCTAACACTTTGAAAATGGCATCTGGTTAACCCATAACATTGTGAACATTTCATCATGTTCACACATAAAATTGTGAACATTTAATTAGTTTTACACATATCATATTTTATCATGATTAATGCATATTTTTCCAATCATTGGAGGGAGATATAGGTCCCACCCATCATATAATCCGTACATATATGTTATAAAAGATCATTAAGCATTCATCATTTCATAACCAATGAAAATGGGACTGATTTAATAAACCTTTCATTATAGTATAACCCATGTAAAGAAATGTGTATCATAAGAATATTTTCATCGAAGTCAAAAACCATAAAAATAAAGAATAAATATGGTATCATTGGATCATATCCCCAGATAATCTTAAGTAACATCAAAAGATGTCTTATTATATGGAAAATGATTTTATAAAAATAACATGGAACATTTTATTAGGAAAATAACTTTTTTAACTTGAAATAACTTTTCATAACATAATATAAATTCAAAATTATTTTCTTTTAAATTAACCTTGGATACATATAAAGGAATATTTTAAGATCAATTAAAACATTAATTTAGGAAAATAAACTTTTCGATTTAAAAAACAGAACTTTTTATAACATAAAACATTTTTAAAATCCTTTTATTTGAAAAATAACTTGTAAAAATATAACGAAATAGTTAAAATAATTTGTGTCCATGATAGAAATAAATATTTTAAATGTCGCACAATTAAAAAAAATCCATTCACATTTAAAAAAAATCTAAACTGGAATTGTTTGAAAAAGAATTAAAGATTAATTTCAAAAAAAATTAAAAAATTGAAAAGTGTGTACAAATTTATTTAATAAACCATTTGGATAATTTTGGTAACATTTTTTATATTTTTTTACAATATATAGTTTTGGAAGAAAAACGTTTTTTGACTTAAGAGATAAATAAATATATTTTTTCATAAAACAATTACTTTAAACTATTGAGTATATAGAGAGTGGAAAATTAAGGGAAATCATCCATTATCATGAATTAATTGTAGGTGAATAAATTGTTTGACTTTATTTAGCAATGGATTATAATATTTCATTATCAAAAGTGTAAAAATAAACAATCCTGGTAAACAATGATATTGTATCATAAAACTATTAACACTTTGGAAATTGAATTATAATACCCATAAAAGAGAGATCCTAAAATGGATATGTAAAGCCATATAGGTTCTAGGATAATAATTAAAATATAAATTCAAAGGAATTATATACACTATATAAAATATAAAAGTGGTGAATATGGAATGTGACTCATAGAAGTAAAATGTGAGATGAAAATATCTTACCTTAAGTCTGAACATCCTTTGTAAGAATTCAAATCTCCAGTAAAATAAATATATTTTTATTATAGATATATTATATAACCATAAATATATATATATATATATATTATACCATATATGATTTACTTATTACCTTTTATTACCCTTTTCAACAATTTCTTGTTAAAGTCATGTTTCGCATAATAACTACTTTGTTTTTCATGTATGTTTTGATTTGTTATTTTTTGGTTATATCAATTTGATCACTATTACATAATACCACTAATATTAACTATTATATAAATATTATATATATTCATTATATATATATTTACAGTTTTCCATTAAAGTTGGAGATATAAAATGAAATACACCATTCATGGAGACAGTAGGGTCCTCATACACATGAACCTTATTTCTATTTTTAGGATGAATTAAAATAAAGTTATATAATATATTTCCATTATAGAACCATTATTATTATATATATATCTCATATTTTCATTAAACTCTTCCTTATTATCTTCCATTTAAATAGTGAACAAACCACATCACTTCGTGATGCCGTAGTTCACCATACACATGAGAGATTATTAGATTCCCACAAACTGGAGAGTAAGAATATATATGTGATATAATAACTAAATAAGTATAATAATATAATAAATATAAAATATTAAAATTTAATCAATAATTATATATATCCTTAATAGATGTTATTGGAAGAATGAATGATATCATTTCGTAAGGCGGTAGTCCGCCGTAAATATGAATAATGACTTCATATCCCATTTTATGGAAGTGAAAAATATTTATGTTCTAAAGTTAACATAATAACATGATATTATATTTAATATAATTATATTACTATATCATCATGGTTTATAATAATTTAATTACGTGGAGGAAGAAATAAAATAAATTGATCGGTTAGGGATATTACCTCTTCTTCTGACAACTTATTTGGTTTGCACCAAAATGATTAATAGGTTTGATTTCTAAAAAATATAAGGCCCCTATGATGAGATTAAGTAATTAAGTATATATCACATATTTTCATTAAAACATACTTATTACCTTCCATGTAAATTTTAAAAGAATCACATTACTTCGTGAGACTGTAGTTCACCATGTACACAAGAGATTCAATCATATTTCAAAAAAATGGAGAGTATGCAGTTCTGTGTGATATAATTATACAAAAAATAAAATAATATCATAAATATAAAATATATAAATAATTAATCCACCCTTATAATAAATCATTATATTTTTTAAAGGTAAAAAATGAATGATGTTGGTTCGTAAGGTGGTAGTCCTCCGTACACGCAATCGATTATTTCACAACACATTTGATGGAAGTGGAAATAGTAAAAATTTATTAATTTAACATAATAACATATAATTATATAATAGACACTAATTTTATTATATTATAAGATTTAATACATAATTATATGTCTAAAAAGAAGAAATTAAAACAATTAGTTTCGTGAAAACAATTACCTTTGCTCAAAAGATCCACATTTGGATCTCTTATTAAGGACCTTCGTGTTAGAAATTTTGGGGAAACAAGATAAGAACACATATGAGGATTTTTTGTGAGGAATTTTATAGGGTTTTTTATCTGTATTTCATGAATTTTGTGAATAACTGAAGGTTTTTAGTGTCCTTATATAAGTGGGGAAAGATAACCAACTTGGATACTACTTTGAAATTTTCTAAAGGAATCCAAAATTAAAAGGTCATTCCAAAGATAAAAGCAGTAAAATGACCATTTACATGAACATGGTAAGGATAAATTACAATATCACCATAAAATAGGAATTTTAAAACAGTTACAGTAATTTTAATCCTTGTCTTCTTAGTTTGACCTCTCGATAAACCCCTTTTTACATTAACCGCGGTAATTAATTTTTACAATTTAAACTATTCATTTTTCTACAAAATTATGTTAAACATATTAGATATATAAATTATTTTTATTAATAATATATAATCTATTTTTCTAAATTCAATTCACATAAGTGGAAAATTTTAATTTAAAACCAATCTCGCAGATGAAATGAGAAAACATGTTTTCAATGAGAGAATGTTCTAAGGTTTACAATGTTTTATATCCAATTTAAATATTAAATTGATTAAAATAGAGTAAACTGTAATAATAGATATATAATTTAAATAATTTTAAATTGAAAAAAATAAAATAAAATATATCTTTATAAATAATTTAAATGAAAAGGTATTTTTCAATTAAAATTTAATAGTTTTCATTATTCATCAAAAAATTATTATTTTTAGGATATTTTCTAAAATTAACCCAAAGATAAATTTTAAATTATGATTTATAAAATTATGATTATTTAATAAAATTAATTTTATAAAATTGGAAAAAATTAAAATTAAAACAAAACCCACGGGCGTAATGAAAAATAAGGGTTTTGATAACTTTATTTTTTTTTGTAAAAGATGATTTTATTTTTTTTAAGGTAGAAAAAATTTATTTATAAATAAAGGGGGGGTTACACAAGTCTAAAGTAAGGAATTTTTCTGACATCCCGAGCATAAAATGGGATTAATTTGGAAGGGAGACCATCAATCCAATGTAAGTCATGAGTAACTCCAAGATTGGAAAGCCCATCCGTGATCTTGTTGGCTTTGCAAAAGGTGTGAGTGGCGATGAAGTTCATCCCAACATGAGAATTCAAATAGTCCGTCCAGCGGGTAGTAAAAGTCCATGAAAGGTGGATAGTACCATTCCAAATGGCCTAAATGATAGTAGTGGAGTCGCTCTATATCCAAATATTGTTACAGTTTTGTAATCTGGGAAAGGTGATGGCATGGATGACACCCATCATCTCAACTTTCAAAGCGGAAGCAAAACTGCAAGAGCCATAGAACTATCAAAGAATCTGGTCCATGTGATTTCTGAAGACAGCACCACAACCCACTGGTCCCAGATTACATTTGGAGGCTTTATCCACATTGATTTTAATCCATCGTAGAGGGGGTGGGAGCCAAAACACTTCGAGAGTAGAGTGAAAGAAAGGGTAGATCCCCTCCACCCCAACACGTCTAAGGATCCCAAAGTCATGGATAGATTTGTTGCAATGAGATTTTTGGATAGAACACACTTTGCGAATAGCCATGAGGATTTTCTTTTTTCATGAATTAATTTTAAAAGAATTATTGTGAAAATTATTTCATTTCTGTCATACCAGATAATATGGAGAAGTTCCGC
The DNA here is from genome assembly GCA_963277665.1 of Viscum album. NCBI lineage: Eukaryota > Viridiplantae > Streptophyta > Magnoliopsida > Santalales > Viscaceae > Viscum > Viscum album. The sequence goes on from OY728123.1 coordinate 1,773,322,046, forward strand.
GATAGCTGCAACCAAAAGGTTTTTGCTTTGCTGAGACGTATATAACTCCAAGAAACTCTGAAGCTGCATGGTGATGGTATCAAAAAGAAGCCATCTTCACTCAAAAATATCAAAAATATAATGCCAAAGAGCAGTTGTTGTGTCACAGGAGAGAAAGAGATGATTAATATTTTCTCTATGCTGATTGCACATACAACATTTAGAACAAAGAGTAATCCCGAAAGTTTATAAGCAATTATTAGTGGGTATTATTTGATGGGAAATCTGCGAGACTAAAGAAAATCTTGAGGGTTTTATCCAGTCCTTGTTGAATTTATCTACCCAGGAGTGATTATTGTCGACATTGTTGAAAAGGTACTTATAGTAGCTTTTAGAGTTAAGAATCCCATTGTGCGCAGGTTCACAAATAAGTAAATCATTAATATTAATGAAATGATAATTATCAACAATTTGGGTAATATTCTTAGGGAGATCCAGGTTATGCGTATGAATGATCGAGTCAATTGAATCCTGAATATGGGGAGGGGATTGGTAGTTATATATCAAGGAGATCAAGGGAACGCTAGTACAGTTATGAAGCCAAAATTTTAAGTTTGATTCCTTAGTGGCCATCCATCTAGAGTTAGACATCATTGACATGAAAGTAATTTTGATAGAGGACAAAATGGAGGACTTAATATAGTAGTAATGATTGTTTCTATTCTTGTCAAGGAAGTGAGCCCTGAGGAAATTCTTGATGGTTGAAGTGTTGTGAATAAGGTTCCACGTATGTCTAGCTTGAAGAGCCTCATTGAACATAGAGATATTTTTTATGCCAACCCCCCCTTTATCAACAGGTTTGTAGCAAGAGGTCTAGGGAATAGTCACTAGTTTCCTCTCCTAAGTACTACCAGTCCAAAAAAAATTAATAGCAACATTAATGCATTTGAAAATACTTTTTGGCCATTTATATATCATCATGGAATAAATAAGTTTAGAAACAATTGTGGGTTTCACCAAAAAAATTCTCTAGCCATCGAAAGGGAGTTACCCTTCCAAGAGGAAAGATGTTTAAATATATGGTCCACAATGTGGGAGAAATAATTTGCTTTAGTTATACCCCAAAATATAGGTACACCAAGGTAGGAAAAGGGGAGAGAGCCTTCCTTGAAGCCCAAGATATTAGAGATGGAATGTTTCTGCCCCGAAGGAAATTCTTTACTGAAAATGATAGGATATTTATTCCAATTGATGAGTTGACCAGAGACTTCCTGATAGTGGATAAGGATATCTTTAAGCTTGATAATTTTCTTTCTATCTCCCTGGGAAAAGAGAATAATGTCATCAGCATAAAGAATATGCAAAGGAACATGTAAATTTCTGGAGGTAGTGATAGGTTTTATGGTACTTTTAGCAATCTCATGGGAGATAAATTTACTCAGGTAGTCTTCCTCAATGGAGAAAAGAATAGCAGAGAGATGATCACCCTATCACACTCCTTTAGTTAAATTGAAATAACCTCTAGGAGAGACATTAATGTGGATGGAGATGTGAGTATAGGTGAATAAAGATTTGATTCTATTAATGAAAATTTCATTGAATCTGAATTTTGAAAGAACTTTATACATAAAGCTCCAATCAATGGTATCGAAGGCCTTTGAAATATCAAGTTTGATGGGAAAACATTTTTCACTTTAAAAAGGGTTTTAGAAATAAACCTTTTAAACAAGAAAATTAAATTATACTAAAATAAAATATAAAGTTGCTTTGAAAGAAGTTGAGTGGATTAAATTTAAATAAATAGTAATTGTGATACATTAAATATTAATTGGTAATTTAATTTAATTAATTAATTTATAATAAATGATATTTTTATAAAAAATAGTATTATTCACTATTCATAGAAAATTCAATATTGTCCAAAAAATCGCAAAATTTCACCATAAGATAATTTCTATATGATGAATCCTAATTTTGTATTTATTATTTAACAAAAATTTAAAAATATATATATAGAGTATATATATATATATATATTTCATAAAGTAGACAATATTATTCATACCCAGCTATTTAATGGCTAGGATATAATGGTTATATTTAAAATAATATCATCTCATGGTCTACTGAAGCTCGAGGTTGTGTTTCATGCATGTTATCAAATAAACTCATTATTGTGTGTAACAAAAGCTAAAATCATTGTTTCATGTAATGAAAGATAAAATTTATATTATCTGTAACATAAAATATGAAAAGGGTTGAATTAACCTGAATATATATATATATATATATATATATATATCACAAAATATTTGGGTGCTACAGTCTAGTGGGATAAGGATAAAAATATATGTTCTTGAATGATTACATGCTCTCATAGGAGTGCTTTTGTAGGGATTCTCAAAGGAGAATCCACCTGTGAGCTTCATATAGGATCCCTGAAAAGGGGCCTCTCATAGGTTTGGTCACATAGTTCATAACAAATGTGGGTAGACACATAGGATCATTTAATAATTTTTTTTATTAAATCCCTATATAGAACTTCAAATAAGGTTGGTTGTATAGTAGTGGTTGTAAATGGATGGTTGCATAGGATAGGATTCATAGGGATTTCTTTCTAAAGCTTCATGAAGGTTTCACTTTCCTATGTGGGGGTCATAAAATGTAACCTTTTTCCATAATGACTAAGGGATCATATATCATTTTGAATAGTGTTATTTTCAAAAGGATTACTTTTTAAAGGGATTACATTGTGGATAGATTTCCTTACAGAGGTATTTTCTGATGAAGATCCTTCACATTATTATATTTTAATGTCTCCCCATTTTAAAAATAAGGAATTTTACCTGAGTTGTTTTAGAAGAATGATTATAATATCCTGAGTTTGTATTTTTTAATTGTGTTCTGATATTTATAGGTAGCAGTGACTAACTGGTTTCTAAACATAGTTGATATCATAGTAACATGCCAAACATAGCATTTTTTATGATATGTGGAATGAAAAAATTTATCTATTTGGACCATAAAAATAATTTCTATATAGGATTATCATTTCATGAACTATATGAAGCACCAAACATTCATGTAATAGTGTCATGTGGTGGAAAAATCACCACCACAGTGTTGGAAATGACAAATGAATTCAAATATATTAAATTAATATTCTAATTAGAAAAAATTCCATATGGTGGGAATAAAATTAATTCTTATAAACTAAAAATAATTTATATTTTTCATGGAAATTGATGTTGTATGTAGATCAGGGAAAATTCTATATAGTATTTTAGACTTTTTAAATTATAATTCTTGCAAAAAAAATCTGACTTCGAAAAGTCATAACTTTTGATCTGTATTTCCATTTGGGCTTTGAAAGTAATAAAATTGAAGCTGGTAAATAAAATTGTGCCATTTAATATTGGATATACACCCTAAGAAGTATTGTTTTATATGGAAAAAATTTACCATAATACCCTTAAAATGCTCATCAACACCTTTTTATCAGCAATCTCTAAAATATATAGCCTACTCTCAGAGGGAGATTCTCACCACCACATCACTGGGTCCAGAAATATTTATAAGTAATATATATCCCTTGTTGTGGGAGTAATATTGTGGTGCATGTAAATCCCATTTTCTTCATCTTTTTCCCTTAGAGGTAATTTTATACTCAAACTAGGCTTTTTTGTCCAAGTGACGATGGAATCATGGGTCATGGGAAAAAATGTATAATATTAATTATTAAATGATAGCAATGAAAAGTGATTAAATTAATTTTTAAAGAAGTTCATTATTTTTTTGTAACATTATATGATAAAGGTAAATATAATATTATTTTCAAGGATGGGATTTAATTTTAATAATAAAGGAAGAGTTAACTTATGGAATCATATATGTTTTGGTTGGAGTTGGTTCCTTATAAATGATTGGTTTTTTTCTTTATTAAATTTTAATTTCATTATTAATGAATTTTATTATCCCATAATTATTATTCCTTTGCATGAGTCTTGTATATGATAATTTCCTAAAAATTTATGTCACAATGAAATGTCATAGTAGTTCCTTTTTTTGATGGTAACCTACATCTTCATTGTTATCATTATTGAACATATGTTTTATGGATGGTTCGTATTATATGAAAATAATTATAAAATAGAGTCTATTTGATTTAGTAAGTTCATAACTAATTGAGATATATTCTCATGGTGTTCACCTTTGGTAATATCCAAGATATGAGATTTTTGGAATAGACTCCTCAATAGGAAATCTATATTTCCATGTGTTATCTGGTGTTCCTATATGAATACATTTGTATATATCATTATATTTTGATATTTTCATTAATGGATATATTTACTCACACACTATCATGTATTGATGAATACAATTATGGAACATGATCTTGGTGATTTTGGATATGTAGGGTATTCCCCGACTGATATTCTATTAGTGGATAATGCAAGAAATTATTTATCCCTTTTTTCCCTTAAAGGAAGTTGATATATCAATACCTTTGATAGGAGTGTAAATACCTAAAACAATACATTTTCAAAGTGTTACATGGTCGAGTTCATTTCTTAAAAGTAAAAAAACAATCATATAGGTTGATGGAACTACATACAGTCTTCTTGATTAGAGATATCACAAAAAGAATTATATTACAATGTAAGAATTCATATGAGGTTTCATTTCATTGTGACATTAACTTCTTTCTCTATGGTATCATTGGCATGTTTTTAGATGCTAACCATGGAATTTGGGTGGTTGTGCATAGTTCCACTAAAATGGGCCTATAGGGTCACACACATATTATATCTGCAATATCAGTTAAATTCAAGCAATGAGTTTAAATTTTTTGAATAAATAAGATTTAATAAGGTTTTATTGATCACCATAATTTAATCACAAGTTATTCTAAATAATAAGTGATTTGAATTTCTATAATAAATATTTCTATGTTTAGTGATTATATTATTTATTATATTTAACATGAAATTATGTAGTGATATTTATTTATTACATATTTATTATTCATGTATTATTAAATGTTGACAAAGGAGAGAAAATTGATCATAATGGTCTGATTGAAAATGGTGTCAATGATATTTATTTATATTCTTAATCTATTGCACATGTGAAGAGATTGATAACATTATTATTATTATTATTGGAAATGGTGTCAAATAAGAATATTTAATATGGTAAGAGTATTGTTTGTAATTTTCTAACCCTAAACCTTCCATAATAGATATAAATTTATAAATATTTCATAAATCACGTTTGGTGTGAAAAAAATAGAGAGATACTTTCTCAATTCCTAGAGTGGATTCTCTCTTCCTCCTCTCTCAATACATTGACTGATCACCAAGGGTTGTTTCTCCAACATAAAAAATACTACTATGATTAACTATAAACAATAAAATTTATTTGGATCAGTCATGTTATTAACCAGTGATTCTAAAACATTTTTTAATGATTGTGGTACATGTGTGGATCACTGCTAGAGGAATTCTGCATTTTTATTTTATAGTTAAATTATTGAATGTCAAGATTTTTTCAGTCGAATCATCAATGAATGTGGAATTACAAAATAATATAATTCAATATATAATCATAAATTAATTATAAATTACATGTGAAAATCCTCTACTTCTAGTTTCTATGTTTGAATCTATTTGTGTAATCTATAATTTTCATTGGTTATGAATTTCTGATCGTTTGTAGAAATTATTAAATAAAAATTATAACTAAAATTCAATTTGATCATACCATCAAAGGATGATTTCAATGCTCCTAGATCATATAATATTGGTATCAAATGGATTACATGTTTAATTTATACTGTTATATTGTTTATTGATTGATTTAATGTGTTTTAATTTTATTCTACATAAAATTATTTTTATAACATATAAAAATAATTTTATCTTCCATTTATTCATTATTGATATATAAACAATAATTAGTTATTGATTAAAAATGAATAATCATTCAATTCATATAATCTAGAGGGTCTAAAGGCTCTTCGTATACTAAAACCAGAGTATACGGTGTGTATTCCCTGCATAAACATTGTTTACTTTTATTTTAAAATTTGTATAATATGATAAATTTGGAGAGATCATAGGTAATCAGATATAAGATCCAATAAAATCGTATTGATGTGTATATTTTAAAAAATTGGCAGATGGGTTAAAGATCTAAAAACTTTGTTACCACTATACATGATGGGTACTCCCTAGTATCTCATGGATGATAACATGGGGTGTTCGATCAAGGTTTTTATTGCATATATGACATGGGGAATGATGGTCCATGAAAATCCCAGGCCACAAACTATATAACATGATATTTTCATTAGATAGTAGACACACCTAATATTGAGGCACGTTTTATAGACACATGCAAGTGAAAGTATACACCATGTATTTTAGATAACACGCTATGTTATTTGAATGACTATGTTGAATAAAACAAAACTATTCCCAATGCATGTGCTGTGGATATAGAAAAAAGGAATGCACATGATTTTCAAAATATTAAATATCATATAGATTATATTGATAGTGTTATAAATTTTTATAGAGTTTATATTTTAATGTATATAATTTAACCTATTTATTATTTATTTCATGTTTTTTCATTCAATGGTATACACCACGTCATATGATCCACAATTATATATTAAATTAATTTTTATGATAAAATTTTCTAGGAACACGTGAGGTTGATTCCAATGAAATTTGTGTACTATATTAATTTTAAATGAAATTAATTTTTCTTATTGTTATAGATTAGGGTGAGTTAAGGATCATTGGATAGAATTAAGATAAATTAAATTAATTGGATTAATTTTTAGAGTATTAAATTAATTAAAAAATGAATCAATATAATTGATAATTGAATTTAAAAAGAATGATCATTGCTTTGATGTGTGGACGATCACAATATTATACCGGCCCTAGTATATTTTCATTTACTATAATTTATTGTTGTTAAGTTAAAATTTATGTCACGGGTGCCATCCCTGTATCCTTTTTATGTAAGTCCATAGGTTCCCGTATATTCTTTTATGTAAAACCTATTTATTGAATCCATTAGATCCCCTCACATATGTGTTAGTGAAATCTTATATATGAATGAATGTCTTAGCTAAGAGGAGGTGTTATAGGTTCAGGAGATTAGGTAAAATCAATCAGGGTGATAAATAGGATTCATGGTAGAATGTTGCAACACGAACCAAGTTAGGGTTCAAGGTGTTTTTTGTAACACCCCAATATTCCATGGTACGCTTCTCTTTGAATAATACAGTAGCATGCGTTGTACGCAACTTCGAGTTCTAACACACACCACAACCAATCAAACTCGCTGTTATGAATAGTAAAACCCACTTTTTGAACTTTTATAAATTTTATATTTCAAAATGGACTTCATTTTTGGATTCGGAATATCAAAATTAGATTAGGGTGAATTTTTTTTATTTTTCTGAAAACATTCAATTTTTGAGGAATAGTGAAAAAACACTGAGTTATAGTTTGAAACCGAATTTTTTATTTAAATAATTATTTATTTTATTTAAATTTAATTAAGTTCAAAATATATACATAATACTTATATAAGTTCAATTTAATTCATTGGAGTTAGTTTAGAATAATTTTAGATATATAAAAAGTTTATTGAACTTTACACCGTCTTTTACCCACCTCCTAGGTGAATTTTCCAATTCACATAAAACATAATTTTACTACTTCTGTGAGTGGAATTTCAAAAATCTGAGAGACACAGTTAATATCAAGGAGTAAAATGTGGTTCAATAAGATAAAAATATTTTTTGGTGAATAGTAACTTTTACTTTTATTTACCATGGTTAAAAGTAAATAGGGTAATTAAGGGTAAAATGATATTAATATTACCCTAACACATGTCCTAATTCTATTGGACAAGTTTATCTCGACAAAAAAAACCTTAGGAATAAAATATTATCATTTAGGTCCACTTGGATTAGATTTGGACATTTATTATTATTTAATTCAAAGAAGAGTTAAAAGAGTTAAAATCAAATATTATTTACTAAAAAATTTTTAAATTAGGGTTATACAAAAGATAAATTCTATTATAAATATTAATTAGAAAACTAAAACTATTTCCTACATAATGGTATTTTATTTATAATTTTTAGACATTAAATAATATAATTTATTTATGACACAATGGTGTTGCAGTAATTACCCAATTAATGAAATATTATAATAATTGATATTATAAATATAAAAATAAATGTAATTTGAGACTTTTTATGAATTAAACTAATTTTATAGGTTAATATGACATATTAGGATTGGTTATATGAATTTTTTTTGAAGTAATAATGCTGTTATGAAATTATCAAAAACAAAATACCCAATAGTGTCAAAATTGACATAAAAGAGTTTTTAAAACAAATATTATATTATTAATTTATATTATATTCCTAAAAATATAAGGTTTGGCCAAATGACTTATATCATAATAGGTGTATCATTAATAGAACACTTGGGGGTCTCTTGGATGTATATAGTATGTTTATTAGCAATATAATATAAAAATACAAAGTTACATGGTAAATGTCAAACAAATTAACTAAGATATAAAACTAAAAGATAAGGTTAATATAGTGACCCAAACCTGTCTAAAATCTATTGGTTGAGTGGATTGAGACCCATAACCACCTTAACATTTACATAATCCACTTTTCAGCAAATAGAAACCGAATATCAATTTATTATAAAATAATATTTCTAGTTTTTCCAAAGGTTCCCCTGACCCCTCTTATAAAAGGGTATTCCCCCTTCTCACTAATTCACACCTTCAAAGCCATTTGGATAGGCCAAACTCTGCCCAAATATCCTCCCAACTTCCTTCACTTCAACCTAGAGGCCATAGTTTTATCAGAAATCCAACCTATAGAGCCCTTTTGATCAAATCAAAAGGAAGAACCCGAAGAAGAGGTAACATTTTCACCACCCTCTATCAAGTTCCTTTCTTCTTCAACATATTATTTCTTTGTTATTTACGTTATAAAATAATATCTTCAGTATCTTCTATATACTTTTATGTTATTATAAATATGGAACAACCAAATTCATTATTCTATCCATCCCTTGAATGACATGTAACTGTGTGTGCGTACGTACGGCCTACCGTCTCCACGTCGTGGTGTAATTGTTATTCAATATATTATTATTTAGATGGGTATAATAATGATGTATAATTCAAGTAATTAATAAATAAAACATGATAATGATTCTTTATATATGATATAACATCCAATTATATATTGTTTTAATATCAAAATAAGGATATTGTCGCTCGTGCGTACGGACGGACTACCGTATCCACGAAACGCGATGTGATTCATCCCCCATCGTATCCATTCAAGTATTTTTCTAATTTGATGATTAAAAATAATTTTTAAGGAATTGATATCATTCTGTATATGAATAATATACAACCTATCCATAACAGACATGTCTTATTTAACAAAACATATAAAAGAAAATGAGTAAGTTAACACCCAAAACGTCGATAATACAAAGAAATTATTAACAAAGAAGTTTTAGAAGATCATATATGATATCATATTAATGTATATTATTCTTTTATAACTTAATAACTATTATTTCACCATTATACAGAAGTTTAACCGACCTGCATCAAAGGAAAAGTACAATGTAATGGGTTTTCATCTCACTCCTTATTTCGGTGAGATTCATGCCATATTTCCCCTATTACCTTTTGTGCGGTGTATGTACTGCCCATAATTGTATTCTTTCTGTAATAAACTTTAATTTATGTGTATTTACATATTCATTGTATGATACCTCTTTCATGGGGTGTATTTTTCGTAATTTACCAAATTGATAAGGGTTTATTTCACAATATCTTCATTATCTGAGGTTGTTTATACGTGATTATCTACTGGGACCTCTTTATCGTCCACATCCATGATTCTTAAAAATGAATTTCAAAACAATCTTAATATTTTACAGAATATGGGTTAAAGTCAATTATACCCTTGTTTGACTTTTTATAAGAATTTTATAAAGGAATCTTTATGTCATTTTCTAAACAAGGTCCTTTTTATCCTTTTTACAAAATTAAGGTAATAATGTCTTTTTTTTAACTTATACAGCAGGTGTGTTTATTCTCTACCGTTATTACACATTTGAAGTTTCCCTTACACGCTTATAAGTATATTTTCAAAATAAAGGTTTTCTTTTATAATTATGTGATTTTTAAATGATTTCAAAAAAACAGATATCTCTCTCCAATATATGAAAATCCAGTGAAAATGTATAGGTATTTACCGCAAGCTTAAAAATGTTTTCAGAAAACCTGACTATCAAGTGTGGTAGACTGGAAGGGATTGGGCGTGGACCCATCATGGCCTGTAATTAGTCGAGCAGTCTCAGAATAAGTTATTTTGTTTTTAGAAGCTTGCATAATGTTTTCAAAAAAAACACTGGAGTATATTTGAGCAATTTTAAACGTAAGTATCTTCTAAAAAAAATTGAATCAGTAGGTCTCACGAGATAATATAGTGTCTTAGAATAAGGCCTTGGAAAAATCTTATTTGTAGTCTTGGCACGAGGCCTTTGATACGTGGTTATGATATTCTGGCATTATGCATTCCATCATTATGAAAATGGTTATTGATATTGCATGTGATTATTCTCCTAGTAGAATATCCATGCGAATAAGTAAATGGAATTATTTCATTTTATCTTTTCCATATTATGATGAAGTTCAAGTTTAAAGGGATTTTGTTTTAGTTATACATTGCCTTAAATGTTTATGCTTATTGATGAAATTTTCTACTATATTGTTATCCTTACTGAGCATCTCAGCTCACCCCTTTAAATGTTTTATTTTTCCCAGGATGTGAAGAAGTATTATATGAATAACCTATAGGGAATGTATGAGGGGATATGAAGTCAAGATATTTTTGTAGTATTTTTCACTTTATGATGTAATGTAAGACTTATGAATATATCTAGTGTTTCCAAGGTGACTAAACTAATCAGTCTTTCGAGACTTGATCTTTTGTGATCATGCCAATGTTATGTAATAATGCATAGACTCTGGGTAACTAGGGTCGGGCCATTACAGTTGGTATCAGATGAATTTTTATATAAACCTTGGAAAATAGATTTAGATAAACTCTGATTAGAGCACATAGCCCTAAGATAAACTTTGAGGATTAGTATAGAAGAACTTCGTAGAATTTTGGTATTGTAGAGATTTTGTGAGTTTTCAGAGCAATACATCCCCGTTTGGATATGAGCAGGTAGAGGTGGATCTGGCATAGATGTAACTAGGGGTAAAACCTGAAAACACCACTTTGAGCTAGACTCGAACGGAAACTAGTGCACGACAACGGGCATTACTACACTCTTGGGTACGACACTCCCAGGGGATATGATTTGGATAATTCTCATTTTCTTTAAAAACCATTATGAAGGGTTTATGAGTATATACTTTCTCAAAGAAAACAGTTTTATGATTATGGATAATATCCATAAATAGTTTAATTTATGTTAAGTGTTTTACAAGTATAGAATTATGTATTTTGATTCATAAACTGATCTAGTTTATGCCATTGTTTAGAAATGGCACCTAGTGGATGAAATGGAAACTGTATCAATGCACACACTCCATGTATGGATTGCCCGCCTTCTCAAGATAATTATAGTGGAGCTGGTGATGCAACTGGTGCTAATCAGCTTATCACCATACTGGGTCAACTCACTCAGGTTATGAATAATAACCTTACCCGTATGGAGCACCCTGATCCACAGCGTGGAGGATCAATGTTAGATCGCTTCAGGAAGAAACAACCACCAACATTCAATGGGAGTAAAAATCCATTGGTTCTGAGCAATGGATAAGTTCCCTAGAGAAAATATTTTAGGCTTTGGTGAGTAGTGAAAGGGAAAAAGTTATCATGGCAGTTTACCGCCTCACTGGTGATGCTGATCAATGGTGGTCATTGATTTAAAACACGAAGGAAGATGATGAAGTATCAAATATGGAATGGAGGGAGTTGAAAGATTTGTTTTTAGAAAACTACATTCCTCGTGACCATCAAGAAGATATGGAAAGGAAATTTATGAGTCTGAGACAAAAAGAGGATGAGAATGTTGAAAAGTATGAGGCTAACTTTACAAGGATATCAAGGTATGCTGGAGATTATATACGTAACCTAATAAGTTACATTGATCATTTCGTTGATGGGTTAAAACCATTTCTTTGTCAAGTATTAGTTTCACAATCCTTCTTGTCGTACGAAGACATTGTCTCATGTGCTATCAAGATAGAAAAGGAATTATCAAAGTCTTATGACTTTAAAGCAAAGAAAGAGAAGAAGAGATCTTCTAATCAATCTGGGAATAGAAATAAGGGGAAGAAGGGAAAAGTTGAAAATAAATCCTGCAGTAAATGTGGGAAGAAACACCCTGGTACTTGCTTGAAGGGAATGGGAGTCTGTTACAAGTGAGGTGAAAAAGGCCACCAAGATCGTGATTACAAGGGGAAGAAAGAAGCTACCGATGTTCAATGCTACAACTACTAGGAGATGGGACATTATGAAAAATGAATTTCTTAAGAGTTAGGGGAAATTACCTCAAAAAAGGACAAGGGATCAAGGCCATGCTTATGCTATCACTACTGCTGAGGTAGAAGCTCTGAAAGACGTGGTGGTAGGTAATTTATTGGTTTCCTCACGTTTAGAAACTTCATTATTTGATTCTGGATCATCGCATTGTTTCATATCTTCCCAGTTTTCTAAGAAAATAAGATATTTTCAATTTGATTTAACAAAGGAGTTGTCAGTTAAAAATCCTAAGGGAAGTATCATTGCAACAATGTTTTGTGAATCTGTCCCCATTAGATCACATAAATGTTCTTTATCCTCTGATCTCATCGTCATACCTATGATTGAGTTTGATATAATCCCCGGTATGGATTGTCTTTCTGACCATGATCCAAAGATTTATTGAAATAATAAGGAGGTTATGATTTTTGATGATGATGATAAGGAACACCTTATCTTTAGAGCCTAATCGTCACCACCTAATTCTTATCCAGATCCACCCCCAGTAGCTCAACTAAATTCAATTATTGGGGAGTAAGATAATGAAATGACTATGGGTGAGGAATAGAATGTTCAAATATAGGATGTACCTATTGTGAAAGAATATGTAGATGTGTTTCCGGAAGATTTACCTAGACATCCTCCAAAATGAGAAATTGAGTTTTCCATTGATTTAATTCTTGAATCAATGCCTATATTAAAGACCCCTTATAGAATGTCCACTATGGAATTAGTTGAACTAAAGAAACAAAAAGAGGAATTGAGTAATAAGGGATTTATTCATCCTATTGTTTCTCCATGGGGATCCCCTATTCTTTTTGTTAAAAAGAACAATCGATCTATCAGGTTATGTATTGACTACAGGGAAATCAATGCTATAAAAACATAGAACAAGTATTCCCTACCTCGCATTGATGATTTATTTGACCAACTGCATGAAGATCAATACTTTTCTAAGATTTACCTTCGATCTGGATACCATCAGTTTTGTGTGAAGAAGGAAGACATTCCGAATACAGCGTTTTGAACTAGGTACGGGCATTATGAGTTTACAGTAATGCCTTTTGGGCTGAATAATGCACCCTCTATATTCATGGATCTAATGAATAGAGTTTTCAAGGAATATCTCAATGATTTTTTGGTGGTATTTATTGATGATATCTTGGTATACTCCAAAATCTACGAAGATCATGAAAATCACTTGCGTATTATCCAAAAGAATATGAGAAGACATGAATTATATGGGAAGTTTAGCAAGTATGAATTTTGGCTTCAGGAGATTTCTTTTCTTGTCCATATTGTCTCAAACGATGGAATCTCTATTGATCCTTCTAAGACCAAGGAAATCCATGAATGTCCAGCTCCGACGATTATAACTAAGGTATACAGTTTTATTGGTTTTGTAGGTTATTATCGACGTTTCGTCCATAATTTTTCCCAGTTGGATAACCCATTAACATAGCTCACACGTAAAGGGGTTAAATTTGTTTGGAAAAAGAGTGTGAAGAATGTTTCAAAGAACTAAATAGAATATTATTCAATGCTCTTATATTGACTCTACCATTGGGAAATGATGGGTTCGTTATTTATAGTGATGCATCGAAGAAAGGACTTGGTTGTGTCCTTATGCAGAATGATAGGGTTATTGCCTATGCATCACGACAGTTGAAAATTCATGAGAAAACAATCCTACTCATGATCTAGAGTTAGCATCTATGATCTTTTCTTTGAAGATATGGAGACACTACCTGTATGGTAAAAAATGTGAGATTTATACTGATCACAAGAGTTTGAAGTATATATTCTCACAAAAAAAAATAAACATGAGGAAAATGCGATGGCTTGAACTACTCAAGGATTATGATTGCACAATACACTACCACCTGGGGAAGGAAAATAAGGTGGAATATGATTTGATCAAAAAAGATCATGGAGTTTTGAACATGATGAGAATTGAAAGGGATCCTATTTTCATGGATCTAGTAAAGTTGGATATGGGAATGACGATGGAAGGTGAAACATGAATGCTTTTTAAAATGGATTCCAAACCATCATTACTAGAATTAATTAAGAGTTATCAGACCAATGGTGAAGAATTTAAAAAGAAGATTAAAGCAGTGAATGATGGTGGATTGAGTGAATTTGTGTATGAAGATGGAATTTTGAAATTCGGGAAGAGACATTGTGTTCCCGATATACCTGATCTAAAAAGGGAATTGTTGGATGATGCTCATAGTTACAATTTCTCTATACACCCTGGGAGCACCAAAATGTATAGAGATTTTAAGGAACATTTTTGGTGGGACAACATGAAGTGGGAGATTGCTTATTTTGTGTCAAGATGTATGGTTTGTTAACAAGTGAAACCTGGAAGGCTATAGCCTGGAGGAGTAATGCACCCTCTTCCCATACTTGAGTGCAAATGGGATAATATCACGATGGAATTTGTCATGGGACTACCAAAGACTCCTATAAGAAACAATGAAATATGGGTTATTGTTGATCTTCTTACCAAGTCATCACATTTTCTTTCTATAAGATAAGATCTACCACTAGAACGTCTAGAAATACTATATATTAATGAAGTTGTGAGACTTCATGGAGTACCCCTATCGATTGTTTCTGATCATGATCCCCATTTTACATCAAGATTATGGAAAAGTATTCAGAAATCCTTGGATACTGAACATTTTTTGAGAACTGCCTACCACCCTAAAACAGATGGACAATCAGAACAGACTATTCAAACCTTAGTAGACATGTTGAGATCCTACTCACATGACTTTCAGGGTATGTGGGATCAATAATTAACTCTGGTTGAGTTTTCCTATAACAATAGATTCAATTCAAGTATTCATATGGCACCATATGAAGCGTTATATGGAAAGAGATGTCGCACACCAACCTGTTGGGACGACGTTGGTGAAAGAAAACTCGTAGGTCCAGAACTGGTGGAGGAAATTATGGAATAGTTGAAGGTAATCCAAAACCACATCAAAGCAGCTCAAAGTTGGCAGAAGAGGTATGCTGATAATCAAAGGAAGGATTTGGAATTTCAGGTGGGAGATCATGTTTTCTTGAAGGTACCTCCATGTAAGGGAGTTATACGTTTCGGTAAGAAGGGTAAATTGAGTCCCATGTACATCGGACCTTTCGAAATTCTAGAACGAATTGTGGCTGTAGCTTACCATTTGGCAATGCCGCCAAGTCTCTCCAAAGTTCATGATGTTCCACGTATCACAGTTGAGGAAATAAATGCCTAACCTAATATAACAACCCATACTTTACATACATTGTTATTACATCAAAATTGAAGCATACTTATTACAACATATAACAAAACCGTTAAAGGACCGTATAGGTATAGTGTCTCTAGAAACTGGGAAACATAAACAACTGGTTCATAAAACGTCTACATTGTCTCCCATTTATTTCATCATATCTATAGTACCTTTTGGAATATATTACTTAATAACCTTCTTCCTGACCTAGGGAAAGAAAACATACAAAAGGGTGAGCTCATATTCTTAGTAAGGGTAAACAAAAGAAATATCAATCACATCATATTCATAAGAACATAACTTTTGTAAATATTAACCTGCAAAAGAGAACATAATTTTATAATATGGGATAAATCATAGTAGTGAAATGTAATCCCAATAACCATAACTTAAAACATGAAACATTGTGTCATACACACATAATCATAGAGAATCATTTCATAGTAGTCAAGACTCATTCCCAAGACTATCTTAGTGGACAAAGTCCATTTTTGAACTGAGTTCACTCCTCGTTCCAGTCCTATTTCACTGAGCCGGTTTAACCTGCCGTTCCATCCATGTCTATCTCATGAGATATAAAATCGTTACCCAATGCATTGGAGGGAGATATAGGTCCCACCCATCTCATAATGATACCTTTCTTATGTGTGCCACAAAATCATAAACCATACATCGTAGCATAACCCATGTAATAAAAATGGGAATCTTAAACATTGTGACATCATAAAACAATTCATATAAGATAAAGGAATTCATAAAAATTATTCCAACACAACATAATCAAATCAATGTATTAATTGGGATATAAACAGAACCCTTTATTATCTTAGATGGAAAATAATTTTGATAAAACACTTGAACTCCATTCTTGAGGAAAATATCATTTATACTTCAAAAATACTTTTCCTTTATTAACATGTCATAAAATTCTAAACTAAAATAATATGATTAAAAATATACTTGAAAACTTTTAAGGGATGCTTCATGGAAATAATGTTTTAAAAATCCATTCATGCCGTATAAGTTAAAAGAAAACATTCTTCTCGTAATTTTTTCGGAAAAGTCAAAAAGTACCTCGTACAAAAAATGACAAAATATTCCTTTCATATATTTTACTAAAAACTCACCGAAGGGTAAAATTGGATTTAAACAATTGTAGGTGGATGTAAAGAACATTACATATTGAGGAAACATGTATTTGGATGATAAAATACACCCCAGTAAATTCTGAAGTATAAATAATCTCGGATAAAAATTGAGATTGCGAGATTTTCTCTTAACTTAGGTCCGATTTGCTTCGTAAGTGTCCGAACCTCCTGTATAATGATTTAAATAATGTTATTTACTTATTACAGAATCATACGCATTGTTATGATATCATATATGGTCATATTCTTTGCTTATTATTAGTAATATTTCATTGCTACGTGTTATTCGGGTGTTTATTACTTTTTGTTCTTATGCATGTTTTGTCGAATAAATTCTTATTATTATTTTTTAGGTTATAGATACCTCATTTCCAGAATGGTATTAGTGTAATATATATCATATTCATTCATTCAATTCATCTATAAAATCATTATGCAATGAAGATCATGTAGAACGAATCGCATCACATCGTGGAGACGGTATTCCGTACGTACGCACGAGCGATGATATCGTTCCCATGATCGTGGAATTGTATTGGACTGTATGTATACTATTTCAGAATCAATAACAATTTACAATAATCATATATATTCATTACATTCACCCTTATACCCATCCAAGTATGGTGGTGGTGGAAAATAGATTACACCACGGTGGGGAGACGGTATTCCGTATGTACGCACGCGCGGTGATTTCATTTTCTGTAGGATGGATATATGGTGAAATATGGTTGTTTCATACTTATAATAACATATCAGTATATTAGTGATACTGATTTTATTACTTCATAATTAAAAAACTAAAGAAGAAGAATTGGAAGAAGAAATAAAGATGAAAGAATCAGTAACAGGCATTACCTCTTCTTTGAAGCGCTTCTTTGAGACCACCTTTTAGGGCACTAAAATTTGTCTTTGAAGAAGACCAAGACCTCTAGGATGTCTCTAGGGAAGTGGAGAGAAGATATTGGCAGGGGTTTGCCGATCTTGAAGGCTCAAATTGGTGTGAGGAAGAGAGGGAGGAGGTTCCCTTTTATAAGGGAGGAGAGGGGCACCTTTGGAATAACTAAAAAAAATTATTTTTTTATAAAGCCAAATTCGGTTTTAAATAGCTCCAAATTGATTTATTTAGAAGCTAAGATGGGGATGGGTCAAAATAATCTCACCTAATATAATTTAGACAAGTTTAGGTTCCTATTTTAACCTTATCATTTAGATTTAACATTAAGTTAAATAATTTTACTTTTACCGTGTCTTCTTCTGTTCTTACACTATAAGGTTAATAAACTTACATTAACAAGCCAAAAGAACCCCAAGTTGTTTATTATTAATATATATAACCTTATCTAAGTCATTTTTCCGTACCATAGATTTTTAGGAATAAACTAAAAATTAATAATATAATATTTGTTTTAAAAACTATTTTATGTCAATTTTGACACTATTTAGTAATTGATTTTTGTTAAAATTATAACAGAATTATTAGTTCGAAAAAAGTTAATTAAATCAATACTAACATGTCATATTAACCTAGAAAATTAGTGTAATTCATAAAAAGTCTCAAATTACATTTATTTGGGTATTTATAACATCAATTATGTCAATATTTCATTAATAAGATAATTACTGCATCATCGTTGTGTCATAAATAAATTAAATTATTTATGTCTAAAAACTATAAATAAAATACCATTATGTTGGAAATCTTTTTAGATTTCTAATGAATATTTATAGTCTAATTTATCTTATGTATAACCCCATATTAAAATGATTTACTTATTAGACTTTGATTTTAACTATTTTAACTCTTCTTTAAGTAAATTGATAATAAATGTCCTAATCTAATCCAAGTGGGCCTAAATGGTCATATCTTATTCCTAAGGTTGTTTTTGGTCAAATTAAACTTATCTAATATAATTAAGACATGTGTTAGGGTAATAATAATATCATTTTTACCCTTAATTACCCTATTTACTTTTAACCGTGGTAAATAAAAGTAAAAAAGTTACTATTCACCAAAAAATTATTTTCATCTCATTGAACCACATTTTACATACTGAAATCAACCATGTCTCTCAGATTTTCGAAATTCCACTCACAGAAGTGGTAAAATTAAGTTTTATGAAAAATTGAGTTTTTTAACTACCACTTAGATGTTTCACTATTCATCAAAAATTAAAATTTTCAAAAAAATACCGAAATTTCACACTAGGATAATTTCGATATTCCGAATCCAAAAATGAAGTCCATTTTGAAATATAAAATTTATAAAATTTCAAAAAGTAGTTATTACTATTCATAACGGCTAGTTTTAATAATATTTTAATAGCATATCATTGTTTAGTGATACTCGGTATTGCGTACGACGCAAGCTATAGAGGAAAGTCGTGATTGAGTGTAAAGCAAGCCAATCTAGTGTTGTTTGTAGTGAAAGATTCATTTGATGATTTAAAAACAAAATATTTCTCATAAAATTATCGGGTGTTACATTCTACCCCCCTTAAAATGAATTTCGCCCTCGAAATTCGTCACTTTGTAACAAACAGATGATGATAAATCTCCCTCATCATATCCTCAAGCACCCATGTAGCTTCTTCTAATTGGTGGTTCCTCCATAAAACTTTCACCAAGTGAGTGGTCTTTTTCTTTAAGACTTTTTTTCTACGATCCATAATCTCTATCGTTTGTTCTTCATAAGAAAGATCTTGCTCCAGTGGTACAACTTCTGAGTTGAGTACATGTGAAGGATTAGGTATGTACTTTCTCAAGAGAGATACATGGAACACATCATGAACTTGAGAGAGATTCGGTGGAAGCGCCAATCGGTAAGCTACCTTTCCAACACGATCCAGTATTTCGAAATGACCGATATATCTAGGGCTCAACTTCCCCTTCTTTCCAAATCTCATGACCCTCTTCCAGGGAGATATTCGTAAGAACACTTTATCACCCACTTCAAACTCTATGTCTTTTCTTCGGTTGTCGGCATAACTTTTCTGTCGACTCTGAGCTGCTCTTATGTGTTGTGGAATAGATCGGGCCTTTTCTGTCATCTCATTAACAAGATCAGGTCCTAATAGCTTTCTTTCCCCAACTTCATCCTAGCAAGTTGGAGTCTGGTATTTCTTTCCATATAGAGCTTCATAAGGATCCATCTGAATACTAGAGTGAAAGATATTATTATCAAAAAATTACACCAAAGGTAGGTGTTGATCCCAACCACCTTCGAAATCCATAGAAGAAGCTCTAAACATATCTTCTAGAGTTTGAATTGTTCTCTCAGACTAACCGTCTGTCTGAGGATGATAAACAGTGCTGAAACTCAACTCTGTATCCAGAGTATGCTGAAGACTTCGCCAGAACTTCGAGGTAAACCTCGGATCCTGATCAGATATAATGGAAAGTGGTACTTCATGCAATCTTACCACTTCCTTCACATATATCCTGGCAAGCTGATCAAGAGAAAAATATTCTCTAATAGCAATGAAGTGTGCCGGCTTCGTAAGACAATCAACTATAACCCAGATAGCATTATTGCCTTTGGATGTTTTAGGACATCCGGTGATAATGTCCATAGTGATGTTTTCCCATTTCCATTCGGGTATGAGTAATGGTTTTAACATTCCCTTAGACTTCTGTCTCTCAGCTTTAACTTGCTGACAAACCAAGCATCGAGAGACATATTTAGCAACATGTCTTTTCATGCCATCCCAACAGAAGTACTCTTTAAGGTCCCTATACATCTTCGTGCTTCCAGGATAAATAGATAATGAAGAACTATGAGCC
Organism: Viscum album; assembly: GCA_963277665.1. Classification (NCBI taxonomy): domain Eukaryota; kingdom Viridiplantae; phylum Streptophyta; class Magnoliopsida; order Santalales; family Viscaceae; genus Viscum; species Viscum album. The sequence continues at coordinate 1,773,342,865 of OY728123.1, forward strand.
TCATCCAGCAGCTCCTTCTTTAATTCTGGGATGGGAGGAACACAAACCTGATTCCTAAACATTATTATCCCATCACAATCAAGGATGAATTCAGGAATATTTCTCACCTTCTTTTGTAACTCAATATCTTCTTTCTATGCCTCTTTAATCTTCACATGTATAGATGGTTGAACATTCATTTGAGAAAGATATGATTTCCCCCCTTCCATTATAATTCCAATATCCATCCTTTGTAAATCCATAAATATTGGATCTTTTGTGATCCTCATCATGGATAAACCGGCATTGTCTTATCGACTTAATGCATCTTCCACCTTGTTTGCTTTCCCAGGGTGGTAATGAATTGAGCATTCGTAATCCTTAATCAGCTCCAACCATCTTCTTTGGCGCATATTCAGCTCCTTTTGTGTGAAAATATACTTTAAACTTTTATGATCAGTATAAATATCACACCTTTCTCCATAAAGATAATGCCTCCAAATCTTTAATTCAAATATTACCGCAGCTAACTCAAAATCATGAGTTGGGTAATTTTGCTCATGGATTTTCAACTGTCATGAGGCATAAGCTATCACCATATCATTTTTCATAAGAACACACCCCAATCCCTTCTTGGATGCATCACTATAGATCACAAACCTTTCTCCACTACAAGACAGTGTGAGCACAGGTGCACTGGATAACCTTCTTTTAGACTCCTTGAAATTCTCTTCAAATTCTTCCGTCCAAACAGACTTAACTCCTTTCCGAGTCAACTTGGTGAGTGGATTAGATAATCATGAAAAATCTTCCACAAAACGTCGATAATATCCTGACAAACCAAGAAAACTTTGGATCTCAGTTACTGTTTTTGGTCTCGACCATCTTTCAATAACCTCTATTTTTTCTAGATCCACAGATATCCCCTCTTTTGAGATTATCTGACCCAAAAATGAAACTTTTTGATGCCAAAATTCACACTTGGTAAATTTGGCATAAATTTTCTCCTTTCTCAGGGTCTTCTATATAACTCTCAAGTGATCTTTATCTTCTTCCTTTCTCTTTGAATAGACAAGAATATTGTCTATAAAGACTACCACAAATTGATCAAGATAGTCTCTAAAGACTCTATTCATCATATCCATGAAGATATCAGGGGCATTAGTAAGACCAAATGGCATCACTATAAATTCATAGTGTCCATAGCTTGTACGGAAAGTCGTCTTTGGTATATCCTCCCTTTTGACCCTTAATTAATGATACCATGAACGAAGATCAATCTTGTAAAAGTATTGAGCTCCGCGTAGTTGGTCAAATAAGTCATCAATGCGTGGGAGAGGATATTTGTTCTTTATAGTGATCTTGTTAATTTCTCGATAATCAATGCAGAGTCTCATTGATCCATCTTTCTTCTTAACAAATAGAACAGGTGCTCCCCAAGGTGATGCACTAGGGTGTATGAACCCCTTATCAAGATTCTCTTGGAGTTGCTTCTTTAATTCCTGCAACTCAATTGGGGCCATTCTATAAGGTGTCTTTGAAATAGGCAAAGCACCTGGTACGAGTTCTATTTAAAACTCAACTTCACGATTTGGTGGAAGACCCGAAAATTCTTCCAGAAATACATTATCAAACTCTCGTACAATGGGTATCTTCTTAATCGTGAGTTTCTCACTAACCATTTGAGATAGATAACCTTCATTTAGTGGAATCAAGACCCATAAGATGGAAGAAATTTCCACTGGAATGTTATGTTCATCATTGCATCGATAGACGATCATAGATTGATCTGGAATATGAAATGTGACTTTCCTTCTTTAGCAATTGATATGAGCTCCATATAAAGAAAGCCAATCCATGCCAAGAATCACATCAAATTCCACTATAGGATGGATCACAAGATTTGCAGGAAGCACTTTCCCACAAACTTCAATCGGAGAAGAATTATAAACTTTTGATGCGACTGTTGTGCCATTAGGTGTTGTCACAGCTAACTCAACATCTAATTGTTTAGGTAATATGGTGATACCCTTAGAAAAATCTTCAGAAATAAAAGAGTGGGTGGATCTAGAATCAAATAAAACATTTTCTACTTTAGAGTGGATGGTAAGTGTACATTTCACCACATCGTTATCGTACTCCACATCAGTGATAGAAATTGCATGTAACTTTCCTTTTTCTTTAGAATTAAGATTTTTTTGATGTCGATCATCATCAACAACCCTTAGATTAGGGAATTTTTTGGCATAATGCCCCATCTCCTTGCACTTGAAACATTGAAGTGTAGTAGGTTCATTCTGTGTATCCCTTCCTTTGTTTACATCATTAGACATCTTTTTCCCGTCATTGCGGCATTCAAATGACCGATGACCTTTCTTTTCCACATTTGAAGCATTTACTTGTCCCTTTAAGACAACTCCCTCCATGTTTCTTTACACACTTTGAGCATAATGGAAAGCTCATCTTCATTTCAGTGTGCTCTTTAGATTTTACTTTGAATTCCATTTTCCTCTTCTTATCAAACCCATATGACTGATGGGTTACTCCAATCTCCATATCTACATTGAGAGCACATTGAACGATTTCCTCATAGCTATTGAAGTCCCTTATGGCTAACGCCCTTTAAAGACTTGGTTTTAAGCCACTAAAGAATTGATCGATCTTACTCTCAGGTTGGATAATAATACCAGAAGCGTACCTTACACGTCTTGTAAAATTTTCTTCATAGGTACCAATAGATTCATCATCCTTTTGCTTCGTTCAAGAAACTCTTTCTCCATCTTTGTTCGGTGAATACGAGGGAAGTACTTATTGAAAAATAAGTTCTTGAACTCGTCCCATTCAATGGACTCAATTTCATCTCTTTGCCTTGTATTCTTAATAAGATTCCACCATTGATCAACATCTCCTTCCAAATGATACACTTATAGGATGACTTTATCATGATTATAACATTGAAGAATTGAAAATATCTTTTCAGTAGTACTAATCCATTGTTCAGCAATTAATGGATCAGTAGACCCGCTAAATGAAGGTGGACGCTGCCTCATGAAGGATTCAACAGAATGTTGCTCCTTCCTTTTCTCGTTTGGAAGTCCTGCATGATTCATAGCTTGTGAAAGTTGTGTGAGCATGGCTACAAGATTTTGCATTCCAGTTCCCATAACATTTGTTTTCTCAGGGGGGACAATCATTGCATTGCCCGTCGCATTCCGTATTAACACGGTTCCTTTGGGTTCCATCCATTGACTAAAACCAAGAAGAATAGTGTGAGCAAAACTAATTATAATAGGAAAACCACATAATCAAGAATAAAATTTCACACTTAAGGTCTTATCCTAGGTTAATCATGGTCATTTCTAAAACACTAAGATTGTGTTCCATGCTTAGAATTATCCTTAGGGTTCTTACTAAAGCTTTAACATCCTAGTTTCCAAAGGTTGACTATACCTTTCCTCTAATACCAACTATAACGACCAATACTTTACATACATTGTTATTACTTCAAAATTGAAGCATACTTATTACAACATATATAAAAACCATGAAAGGACCGTATAGGTATAGTGTCTCTAGAAACTGGGAAACATAAACAACTGGTTCATAAAGCTTCTACATTGTCTCCCATTTATTTCATCATATCTATAGTCCCTTTTGGCATATCTTACTTAATAACCTTCTTCCTGACCTAGGGAAAGAAAACATACAAAATGGTGAGCTCAAATACTAAGTAAGCGTAAAGAAAAGAAATATCAATCACATCATATTCATATGAACATAACTTTTGGAAATCTTAACCTGCAAAAGAGATCATAATTTCATAACATGGGATAAATCATATTAGTGAAATGTAATCCCAATATTCATAAATTAAAACATGAAACTTTGTGGCATGCACACATAATCATAGAGAATCATTTCTTAGTAGTCAAGACTCATTACCAAGACTATCTTAGCGGACAAAGTCCATTTCTGAACCAAGTTCACTCCACGTTCCTGTCCTGTTTCACTGAACCGGTTTAACCTACCGTTACAGCCATGTCTATCTCAAGATATATAAAATTTTTACCCAATGCATTGGAGGGAGATATAGGTCCCACCCATCTTATAATGATAACATTCTTATGTGTGCCACAAACTCATAAACCATACATCATAGCATAACCCATGTAATAAAAATGGGAATCTTAAACACCGTGACATCATAAACCAATTAATATAAGATAAACGAATTCATAAAAATAATTCCATCACAACATAATCAAATCAATTTATTAATAGGGAAAGAAATAGAATCCTTTATTATCTTAGATGGAAAATAATTTTGATAAAATACTTGAACTCCATTCTTGAGGAAAATATCATTTCTACTTCAAAAACACATTTCCTTTCTTAACATGTCATACAATTCTAAACTAAAAGAAGTTGATTAAAATAAACTTGAAAACTTTTAAGGGAAGATTCTTGTAAATAATGTTTTAAAAACCCATTCATTCCGTATAAGTTAAAAGAAAACATTCCTCTCGTAATTTTGTCGGAAAAGTCAAAAAGTACCTCGTACGAAAAATCAATAAAAGATTCCTTTCATATCTTTTACTAAAAACTCACCAAAGGGTAAAATTGGATTTAAACAATTTTAGGTGGATGGAAAAAATATTACATATTTAGGAAACATGGATGTGGATGATAAAGTACACCCCAGTAAATTATGAAGTATAAACAATCTCGGATAAAAACTGAGATTGCGTGATTTTCCCTTACCTTAGGACTGATTTGCTTCGTAAGTATATGAAACTCCTGTATAATGATTTAAATAATGTTATTGACTTATTCTAGAATCATAATCATTGTTATGATATCATATATGGTCATATTCTTAGCATATTATTAGTAATATTTCATTGCTACGTGTTATTCAGGTGTTTATTACTTTTTGTTCTTATGCGTGTTTTGTCGAATTAATTCTTATTATTCATTTTTGGGTTATAGATACCTCATTTACATAATGTTATTAGTGTAATATATATCATATTCATTCATTAAATTCATTTATATAATCATTATGCAATGAAGATCATGTAGAACGAATCACATCACATCGTGGAGACGGTATTTCGTACGTACGCACGAGCGATGATATCGTTCCCATGATCGTGGAATTGTATTGGAGTGTATGTATACTATTTCAGAATAAATACCACCTTACAATAATTTATATATATTCATTACTTTCACCCTTATACCCATCCAAGTAAGGTGGTGGTGGAAAATAGATTACACCAAGGCGTGGAGACGGTATTCCGTACATACGCACGCGCGGTGATTTCATTTTCTGTATGATGGATAGATGGTGAAATATGGTTGTTTCATACATATAATAACATATCATTATATGAGTGATACTTATTTTATTACTTCATAATGAAACAACTAAAGCATAAGAAGTGGAAGAAGAAATAAAGATGAAAGAATCGGTAACGGGCATTACCTCTTCTTTGAAGCGCTTCTTTGAGACCTCCTTTTAGTGCACTAAAATTGGTCTTTGAAGAATACCAGGACCTCTAGGATGTCTCTAGGGAAGTGGAGAGAAGAAATTGTCAGGGGTTGGCCGATCTTGAAGGCTCAAAGTGGTGTGAGGAAGAGAGGGATGAGGTGCCCTTTTATAAGGGAGGAGAGGGGCACCTTTGGAATAACAAAAAATATTATTTTATTATAAAGCCAAATTCGGTTTTAAATAGCTCTAAATTGATTTCTTTCAAAGCTAAGGTTTTTATGGGTCGAAATACTCTAATCCAATAGAATTTAGACAAGGTTAGGTTCCTATTTTAACCTTATCATTTAGATTTAACATTAAGTTAAATAATTTTACTTTTACCGTGTCTTCTTGTGTTCTTACACTATAAGGTTAATAAACTTACTATAACAAGCCAAAAGAACCCCAAGTTGTTTATTATTAATATATATAACCTTATCTAAGTCATTTGGACGAACCATAGATTTTTAGGAATAAAATAACAATTAATAATATAATATTTGTTTTAAAAACTATTTTATGTCAATTTTGACACTATTTAGTAATTGATTTTTGTTAAAATTATAACAGAATGATTAGTTAAAAAAAAGTAAATTACATCAATACTAACATGTCATAGTAACCTATAAAATTAGTTTAATTCATAAAATGTCTCAAATTACATTTATTTGGCTATTTATAACATCAATTATGTCAATATTTCATTATTAAGATAATTACTGCATCATCGTTGTGTCATAAATAAATTAAATTATTTTATGTATAAAAATTATAAATAAACTACCATTATGTTTTAAATATTTTTATCTTTCTAATGAATATTTATAGTCGATTTTATCTTATGTATTACCCCATATTAAAAATGATTTACTTATTAAACTTTGATTTTAACTATTTTAACATTTCTTTAAGTAAATTGATAATAACTGTCCTAATCTAATCCAAGTGGGCCTAAATGGTCATATTTTATTCCTAAGGTTGTTTTTGGTAGAATTAGACTTATCCAATAGAATTAGGACATGTGTTAGGGTAATAATAATATCATTTGTACCCTTAATTACCCTATTTTCTTTTAACCGTGGTAAATAAAAGTAAAAAGTAACTATTCACCAAAAAATTATTTTCATCTCATTGAACCACATTTTACTTACTGACATCAACCGTGTCTCTTAGATTTTTGAAATTCATCTCACAGAAGCGGTAAAATTAAGTTTATTGAAAAATTCAGTTTTTTAACTACCACTTAGTGGTTTCACTATTCATCAAAAATTGAAAGTTTTCAAAAAATGCCAAAATTTCACCCTAGGATAATTTCGATATTCCGAATCCAAAAATGAAGTCCATTTTGAAAAATAAAATTTATAAAATTTCAAAAAGTGGTTATTACTATTCATAATGGCTAGTTTTAATAATATTTTAATAGCATATCATTGTTTAGTGAAACTCGGTATTGCGTACGACGCAAGCTATCGAGGAAAGCCGCGATTGCGTGTAAACCAAGTCAATCTAGTGTTGTTTGTAGTGAAAGATTCCATTGATGATTTAAAAACAAAATATTTCTCATAAAAGTCTCGGGTGTTACACCTAACGCATGTACTCACCTATGAGGAATTAGAATTAGAACTTGATCTGTCTTATTGCGAAGAGCCCTTCAGGATTCTTGATACGAGAGAACAAGTACTGAGAAACCGGATGACTCGTCTGGAAAAAGTTCTATGGAGAAACCATAAGATGGAAGAGGCAACATGGGAACCCGAATAACTCATGATAAAGAACCACCCAAGTCTTTTCATGTGCTAGTATTATAGAAATTTCGAGGATGAAATTATTTGAAGGAGGGGAGAATGTAAGACCCCAAGCTTCCACGATACGCTTCTCCTTAAATAATACAGTAGCGTGTGTTGTATGCAACTTCGAGTTCTAACAAACACCATAACCAATCAAACTAGTCGTTATGAATAGTAATACCGACTTTTTGAACTTTTATACATTTTAACATTCAAAATGGACTTCATTTTTGGATTTGGAATATCGAAATTAGATTAGGGTGATTTTTTTGTTTTTTCTGAAAAAATTCAATTTTTTATGAATAGTGAAAAACCACTGAGTTATAGTTTAAAACCGAATTTTTTATTTAAAATATTTTTTATTTTATTTAAATTTAATTAAGCTCAAAATAGATACATAATACTTATATAAGTTCAATGTAATTCGTTGGAGTTATTTTAGAATAATTTTAGATATATAAAAAGTTTATTGAACTTTTCACCATCTCTTACCCACCTCCTAGGAGAATTTTCCAATTCACATAAAACATAATTTTACCACTTCTGTGAGTGGAACTTTGAAAATCTTAGAGACAAGGTTAATTTCAAAGAGTAAAATGTCGTTCAATAGGATAAAAATAATTTTTGATGAATAGTAACTTTTACTTTTATATACCACGGTTAAAAGTAAATAGGGTAATTAAGGGTAAAAATGATATTAATATTACCCTAACATATGTCCTAATTCTATTTTACAAGTGTATATTGACCAAAAACAACCTTAGTAATATAATATTATCATTTAGGTCCACTTGGATTAGATTAGGACGTTTATTATTATTTAATTCAAAGAAGAGTTAAAGAGTTAAAATCAAAGTTTATTTACTAAAACATTTTTAATATAGGTTTATACGAAATATATATTATATTATAAATATTAATTGGAAATAAAAAACGATTTCCTACATAATAGTATTTTATTTATAATTTTTAGACATTAAATAATTTAATTTATTAATGACACAATGGTGATGCAGTAATTACCTAATTAATGAAATATTAGAATAATTGATATTATAAATATCAAAATAAATGTAATTTGAGACTTTTTATGAATTAAACTAATTTTATAGGTAAATATGACATATTAGGATTAGTTATATAAATTGTTTTCGAAGTAATAACGCTTTTATGAAATTATCAAAAACAAAATACCCAGTAGTGTCAAAATTGACCTAAAAGAGTTCTTAAAAACAATATTATATTATTAATTGATATTCTATTCTTAAAAATCTGAGGTTCAACCAAAGGACTTATATCATGATATGTGTATCATTACTGGACCCCTTGGGTGTCTCTTGGATGTATATATTACGTTTATTACCTATATAATTTAAAACTACAAAGTGACATGGTAAATTTCAAACTAATTAACAAAAAGTTCAAACTAAAATATAAGGTTAATATAGTGACCCAAACCTATCTAAATCCTATTGGTTGAGTGGTTTTCGACCCATCCCCACCTTAAACTTTAAATAATCTACTTTTGAGCCATTATAAACCGAATATTAATTTATTATAAAATAATATTTCTAGATTTTCTAAAGGTGCCCCTCAACCCTCTTATAAAAGGGCATTCCCAATTCTCACTAATTCACACCATCAAAGCCATTTGGATTGGCCAACCTCTGCCCAAATGTCCTCTCAACTTCCCTAAATTGATCCTAGAGGTCTTATTGTGATCATAAATCCAACCTAATTAGCCCTTTTGATCAAATCAAAAGGAAGAACTTGAAGAATATGTAACATTTTCACCACCCTCTTTCAAGTTCCTTTCTTCTTCAACTTCTTCTTTCTTTGTTATTTACATTATAAAATAATAACTCCACTATCTTCTATATAATTTTATGTTATTATAAATATTGAACAACCAAATTCATTATTCTATCCATCCCATGAATGACATGTCACCATACGTGCGTACGTACGGCCTACCGTCTCCACGTCGTGGTGTAATTGTTATTCAATATATTATTATCTATATGGGTATAATAATGATGTATAATTAATGTATATAATAAATATAACATGATAATTATTCTTTATATATTATATACCATCCAATTATATATTATTTTAATATCAAAACAATGATATTGTCGCTCGTGCGTACATATAGACTATCGTCTCCACGAAACGCGATGAGATTCATTCCCTGTCTTATCCATTCAAGTATAATTCTCATTTTATGATTAAAAATAATGTTTAAGGACTTGATATAATTATGGATATGAATTATATACAACCTATCCATAATATACATGTCTTGTGTAACAAAACATATAAAAGAAAACAAGTAAGTTAACACCTGAAACGATGATAATACAAAGATATTATTAACAATGCAGTGTTAAAAGATCATATATGATATCATATTAATGTATATTATTCTTGTATAAATTAATAACTATTATTTCACTATTATACAGGAGGTTAACCTACCCTCTTCGAAGTAAAATTACAAATTCATGGGTTTTCATCTCACTCCTTATTTCCGTGTGATTCATGCTATATTGCCACTATTACCTTTTGTGTGGTGTATGTACTTCCCATAATTGTATTATTTGTGTAATATGATTTAATTTATGTTTATTTACATATTCATTGTATGATACCTCTTTCATGGGGTGTATGTTTCGTAATTTACCAAATTGGTAAGGGTTTATTTCACAATATCTTCATTATCCGAGGTTGTTTATATGTGATTATCTACTGGGACCTCTTTATCATCCACATCCATGATTCTTAAAAATGTATTTCAAAACATTATTACTATTTTAAAAAATATGTGTTAAATTAATTTATAACCTTTTTTGACTTTTTATAAGAGGTTTATAAAGGAATATTTACGTCATTTTCCAAACAAGGTCCTTTTTAACCTTTTCGACAAATTAAGGTAACAATGTATTTTTTTACTTATACGGCCGGGGTGGTTATTCTCCGCCGTTATTACACCTTTGAAGCTTAACTTACATGCTTATAAGGATATTTTCAAAATAAAGGTTTTCTTTTATAATTATGTGATTTTTAAATGATTTTAAAAAAAGATATATTTCCCTCCAATATATGAAAATACAGTGAAAATGTATATGTATTTAACGCATGCTTAAAAATGTTTTCAGAAAAGCCAACTATTGAGTCTAGTAGATAGGAAGGGATTGGGTGTGGACCCATCATGTCCTGTAATTAGTCGAGCAGGATCAGAATTAGTTATTTTGTTTTCAGAAGCTTTCATAATGTTTTCAGAAAAACACTGGAGTATATTTGATCAATTTTAAACGTAATTATCTTCTAAAAAAATTGATTCGGAAGGTCTCATGAAACAATCTAGTGTCTTGGCACAAGGCCTTGACAAAATCTTATTTGTATTCTTGTCACAAGGCTGTGGATACATGGTTATTATAGTCTGGAATTATTCATTCCATCATTATGAAAGTGGTTATGGATATTGCATGTGATTATTCAACTAGTAGAATATCCATGCGAATAATAAAATGGAATTATTTCATTTTATCTTTTCCATATTATGCAGAAGTTCAATTTTAAAGGGCTTTTGTTTTAGTTATACATTGCCTTAAATGTTTATTCTTATTTATGAAAGTTTTCGCTATATTGTTATCCATACTGAGCATCTGATCTCACCCCTTTCGATGTTTTAATTTTTCCAGGATGTGAAGAAGTATTTTATGAATGACATGCAGGGAACGTATGAGGGGATATGAAGTCAAGTTGTTGTTGTAGTATTTTCCAATTTATGATGTAATGTATGACTTAAGAATATATCTAGTGTTTCCAAGGCTACTAAACTAATCTGTATTGTGAGACTTGATCTTTTCTGATCATGCCAATGTTATTTAATAATTCACCGACTCTGGGTAACTAGGGTCAGGCCGTTACATTTTTCCCCTGAGGTTAAGGGATAATTTATTATCTTCTAGATAAACTAACCATTAGAGAATCTCATGATCATGCCATGTGTATTTTATTTCTGTAAGTTAAACTTCTAATTATTGTTTATTTTGATGTTTTTTGATCACCTATTAAATAAATTAACAAGTATGCAATGAGTAATGAAATATAATCATATTAGGTGTAAATTTTTTATAAAACATGTTTAATAAATTTTGTAAATCACACTTAATATTAACAAGTCATGTGAAAATATAAAATGGGATTTCTTAATAAGAATAAAAACCCATCAAAAAATTAAATTTACATAGGTTTCCACTAATTAATTTATAAATGACTTCATAGTTCAATGTTCTTGACCAACCCATGTTGGGGTGCTTTCAGTTATCGTGGAACTTTTAATATGAGGTTTTAGGCTTACTTAACATAGTTCACAAAAAGGGTTTAAATCCCAAGTATAACTTTGTATAACCAATAGGAAAATATTGAGGAGGTATTTAAATTTTATTTCATGATTTGGGAGTTAACTCAACAAATAAAATAAATGTGAGTTAATATATTTCACAAGTTACACCTACCTATAACCCATCCAAAAGATCCTAAAGACCAATTTTGGGAAATGAGGAGTGGAGTATGGATCCTTTCCACTAAAAATATCTAAGATACATGATATTCCAAAACTTATGGTGAGGTATATTGAGTTTTGAAAAGTAGTGCGAGATTATTAATAAATTAATTAAATTATAAATGTATTAATATTTTTTTATAATAAAAACAATTAATAATACTCTAATATTAATTTGTTGAAATGGAAAATCAAATTAATTCAACCATATCAATGAATTTCATAATTTAGAAGGATGAAATTTTCACTAATATGAATTTCCAAGAATTTTACATGTTCTTCTATGTTATATTATTCCATGAAATGAAATTATACATGCTGAAAGACCCACTACCTATGTTCTTTGAAAAGAGGCTAATGAGGGAGAATTATCTATATATTTGATTAATGTGGATGGAGATATGGATTTCCAATATATCATTGTATCTTCCATTTCCAATGATCTTTTAATGTAATATGCGGATATGGATGTGCATAGCAACATTTCTCACCATAAGGATCTCTATCAAGATAAGGAGAGATCAGAGAGATAGGAGATCCCCAATAAAGTTCTTGTGAAATCTTGGAGAGTTGGATTAATCAAGTGAATATGTAGTCAATATGATTAGACATATTGAGCGCCTAGACATCTTGTGTTTTAAGATCCTTGATAAGCTACACAAAAATATTATTGTATCCTCATTACCCAAAAACGTACCCATCTTTATTGTGAATTAAAATATGTGAAATAGATCGAATAAATTATAAAAACTTCTTACACTTATTCTCCAAGTATAGAAAGACATGGGTCATGAAAAAAAATTATCCATATGGTGAATAAGAAGATAAATAATAAGGAAATTTAAAAGAAGATTCATTAAAATTTTAATGTTCTGGAGAACATTCCTTCCAAGAAAAATAAAATCCAAAAGTAAGAAAAGGAACAGGATGTGGTATGTTTTTCAGGTGGCAAGTATAGCCAGTAGAATATTTATGACACCCATTTAAAGAATCATGGGAGAATCTTCATGTGTGTTCATTATTGAGTGTAATCATTCCATATTAACAAGTTGGGTATTAGATAATTCCAATGGTGATCACATTTGTATCCAAATACAAGAGAAAAGTATATTTTGGAAGATTTATAGAGATTAGGTGGATTTATGTACTAAAAATGGAGTGAGTCTTGTATACCTAACCATTGTATACTTCAATACCAAATTTTATATAGGATAGATTTGGTTTTTAAATAATTTTTATTTTGTACCTAGTGTTACCAAGATTATTATTTATATTTCTTATTTAGATATGGATGGATTTATTTTTATATTTTGAAATAGAGTTTTTTAATTTAATATACATATAATATGTTATGGTATGGAACAATTGAATAATGGTATTTATGTATTAAATTAATAAAATAAAATATTTGAAATGTATAATAAAAAAATACTGATGACTAATATAAAACACAATTATAGCATCACCATCATGGTCACATAAATTATAATTATTTAAAAAATATATATCAAGGTACTTATAATATTTTGATAATAAGGTGCTTGAAATATGTCATTATTGTTTACATGGTAAGATGAGAAAGTTAAAATTTTGTTTTTAAGGTAAAGGGGAGACAAATGTTATAAACATGGTACACACAGATGTGTGAAAACCTTTTCAAGTAGAGGATAAAGGTGGATTCACATACTTCATTACTTTTAACAATGGATTGAGTAAGAATTTTTTTATCAACTTCATGAGTTATTAGTTTGAATCTATAGAGATGTTCAAAAAGTTCAGAAATTAGGTTGAGAATTATCTTGGTAAGAAGATAAATAAAATTTGATTGGATCTTGGTGGTGAATATCTTAAACAATAATTTATTGAATTTATATGAGAGTATGGAATTTTATCTTAAATCGATCCACCTAATACACCATAGTGGAACGTTGTTGGTCAAAGGAGGAAGCATAATTTATTGGACATGGTATGTTAACTGATGATTCATGAAATTCTTCAATTATTATTTTGGGGATATTCAATACATATGACAATATACATACTATAATGAGTACCAACTAAAGCGGAAAATAGTATTCCCTAAGAGTTATGGAGTGTATAGAAACACATTTTTTCACATGTTCATGTATAGGGTTGTGAGGGATTTATTTTGTTTTTCCCAAGAATAAATCTCTCACTGTGGGGTATAATGTGTATCTTTATAGGATATCATGAGGGAAAAAGGGATACTATCTATAAAACCCTTCATAAAAGAAAGTAATTGTTGAATGACATGAAATCATTCTTAATACAGAGTACATACTCAGGGAGGATAGAAGGATAATTATTGTCTTAGATGAAATTTATTCTCAAGATACACAAGATTTTGTATATTATGTTATTCTATAAGAGCCAGTGGAAGAAAATGTTCTTGAAACATAAGTTTTGTCTAGGATTACTAGAGAGGTAAGATGACCAGAGGGATATGCTTTTATAGTGACTGATGATGGTGATTCTTTATTGGTTGAAAATAATGTCCATATATCCTAAAATGAGAAAGTATATATATGATATGCTTAGAAAGGAAATATTCATGAATTATAATATTAATTACATGTATCAACACAAATATTAGGTTCTGATTGATCCTCCATTTGATGTAAATAATGATCAGCGTAGAAGGGTATTCAAGATGAATCTAGATATTTAAGGTAAGGTAAATACCTATAAATAATGTATAGTGCATAAATAAATTTTAAAAAGTCAAGTAATTGAATATAATGAAACCATTTCTCGAGTTTCCATTTTTATATCCATCAAAAAAATTCCATATAATCATATCATAACTATGATATTTATAAAAATGGATCTCCAAAATATATTTATTAATGGGAACCTTTAAGAGGATGTGTAAAATAAACAACTAGAAGGTTTTGTGACTCAATTAAATTCTAAAAATGTATTCTTTATGTGACACATTATGGATTAAAGAAAGAATCCAACTCATGGAACATTCAATTTGATGAAGCCATAAAATAATATAGTTTCGTTAAGAATAAATGTAAGACATGTGTTTAAAAATGGTTTAGTGGGAGTACATTTATTTATATTAGTATATTTGTATGACATATTACTAATTAGAAACAATATACCGACCTTAAAAGAGATTAAGGCAAGGTTGATAAAGTGCTTATCTATGAAGGAATTAGGTGAAGAAGTATGTATTCTAGGGATCCAGATCCTGATTGATAGATCTATTATGCTTGTTGAACTAAATATAGGTATATACATTGAATATATATATATATATTTGATTTATTATGGAACAATACAAGAGGGTATTGGTTCTATTGTCATGTTGAATACATATTTCTAAGAAAAGGTGTCATTATAAATTAGTGGAAAGAGATAGAATGAGTAAGATCCATTGTGATTATACAATAGGATCTATCATAATTTCAATTTTATATAAGATTCTTGATGTTTCATATTATTTGATCATGGTAGGAGAATATCTCGAAGATATAGGTGAACAACATTAGACTATTGTTAAGACTATCTGTCATTATCTATGGCTAACTATAGATATGTTCTTAGTGTGTGGTGGAGATGATGAGATACTCATCTAGGTTTATACAGATGTTTTATTTCTTATAGATCCCAATGACTTGAAGTCGCATTAGGGATATAAATTTTTTATCAATATAGTATATGTGAGCAAGAAGAGTTTACAGAAAATAGTTTTCTTTGATTATATAGTTTATTTTGAGTATATTGTTTTTTTCAATGCATCCAATGATGAAATTTTGAATTTAAATTTTTAAAAGAGATTGATTTGGTACCTAGATATAAAGAACCTATCATAGTTTATTGTGATAAAAATATAAATATGGATCTCTCCGAATATCCTTGGTCACATGAAATGGAAAAAACTTACTTTGGAAGTGTTATATCTTGACGTATTTTTATCAATGAAGTGATGTTTTAGTGAGTATAGTATCTATAGAAGAAAAAATAGTGGACCCCTTAATCATGGATTTATCTCAGTAGACGTATGAGTATCATGTGAGATATAGTGGATTGAAAGCTATTATTATATGGCTCTAGTTTAGTTGGGAGTTTTTTGGATTTGTTTCCGTTGAACTGATCTTTTTATTACTTCATTAGTTGTTTATTTCACTATTAGGGATGTATTATATTACATCATGGTTGTTTCTTTTCATGACTCTTGTATGTGATAATGTTCAAACAATGAAGGTCATTGTGAATGTATATTGTAGTTCCACACTAAGATAGTGACCTAGAGGTTCCAATACATCATTATTAAATATATGTTTTATGGGTAGATCATATTTCATTATGGTATATAGAAAATGTAGTATATTAGAGGTAGGAGTCTAATAAAACATATATAATCATTCTTATGTTATTCACCTTTCGTAATATTTAAGATAGAATGTTATAAGAATATACATGTCATTGTCATTGGATGTTCCTATATGAAGATATCGAAACTGATCCTTAGATTGTAAGATTATTATTAATGGATATCATGAATTTTTCACTTTTATGTAATGAAAAAAACTATGATGGAATATACCCATAGTGAGGTAATATATATTGGGAGATTCATAATTGGTGTTTTATTAATACTTAATGTGAGCTATGATTTATTCCCTATTTCCCTTAATGTAAGTTGATATGTTAGGCCCTTTGATATGAATAAAAATGCTCACAAAAATTCTAGGTGATAGAATTCGATGGGTGAGGAATATTCTATAAAGTTAAAGAAAGAGAAATAGATATTATAGGTTGATGGAACTAACATGCAATCTTCTTGATTAGAGATATCATGATAAAGGGATTTGAGTGTCACACACTTTGTGTATCCACAATCTCAATTAAATTTACATAATGAATTTAACATTTTAGAATAAATAATATTTATTTAGGTTTGGTTGATCGCAATAATTTAATAAAAATTTATTCAAAAGAATAATTTAGTTAAATAATAATAAATATTTAAATGTTTGGAGAATATAATATTAATTATATTTATCATATAATAATACAGTGACATTTATTTATTAAATAGTCATTATTCAAGGGTAAATAAACGTCAATGAAGTAAATGAGAATGAGCATAATGGTCTGATTAGAAATGGTGTAAATGAAATATATTTATATTCTTAATATGTTTAATTTGAAAATAAATTATTATTATTATTATTATTAATGTAAAAGGAGATAAATATGAATATTAAAGATATTAAGAAGTTTTATGTAATTTTGCAGCCCAAAAACTTCCATAATTTGTATATAGTAATAACCCTTTTTTAAATCATTTTTGGTGTTCCCAATAGAGAGACAGATACTTTCCCAATACCAATATTGAATTCTCTATTCCTCATTTCCCAAACCTTTTAGATATGACCATGAGTTCTTCCTCCTTCGAGAATAATACTAATGCTTTCAGGTGTGAACAATGCTAGAGGTTTGGATTGGTTGTGCTAGAACCCAATGATTTTAATGCTTTGTTTAGAGATATTAGTGCATGTATCAATGACTGCTGGAGGGATTATACACATATATTCTATAATGAAACAATATTTTGACATTATCAATTTAACTATATCATTAATAAAAGTGGAATTACATGATGAGTTAATTCTATATCTTCTCAAAAATTTATTATAAATTACATGTGATAATTATCTACTTCTAGTGTAAGCATTTAAATCTAGTCAAGTAATATAAATTTTTTATTGGAAGTGATCTGTTGATCATGTATAGGAATTATTACATGTAAATTAAGAATAAAAGATGAGTTGGTCATATGATCAATGGATGCTTTTTCTACTCTCGGATCGTACAATTTTATAGTAATTCAAGTTATTTTGGGAGAGGATTTATATATTAAAGATAATATATGATTAGCGTACATATATTTTGGTATGTGAATTTATTAAATATTAATGTTTTTTGAGATAAAAAATATGATTATCTTGGAATAATATGCGATCAAATAATTTGAATTATTGGGTTTTGAATTTGGTCAATCATATTTTATAAGAGTGTTAGGGTTAAGAATTTATGGAATGGTATTAGTTTATTTTGAACATTTTGAGTTATTTTTTGGGATTTAGATATTAATATATTATTTTATCATATAATAATTTATCAAAATTGGATAACATGTGATAACCATTTTGGTTTTGATAGAAACTTAGATACCTAAGGAATTACTTCTCATAATTTTATATATATTATGATGTATTAGAAGTTAATTTTTATGCATTAATCATAAAAAATTAATCATGGATATTAATTTATTAGAGTAAGATATGAGATAAAAATGGAAATTGATTGAAGATAACAAAAAGGTAAAATTTAAATTATTAAGTGGAAATAAATCAAGTAAGTATAATTTCACATTTTCACAATATTAAGAATAAAATAATACATCAAATCTAGAAAAATGATCTTGGCATAAAAATGTATCCTTTTATCATCATTTTTGACGAACTGATAGTATTATTTATCCATTTATGATTGATGATTTTTTTCATTAATGGTTTCATGAGCAAGTTTTATTTCACTTTATATTACTCTTAGAAAATTATTTTTATTCTACATGTCCATATTTTTAATTCCTTCTAATTTAATCCTTATATGAGAACATAATTAAGTGTCATTTCAGGTAACATTTATTTTCCAACTTCACCATTTCAAATGACATTTTGTTTTCTGTTTATATAATTTGGGGTTTCTAAAATTATATTTTTAAATATTGAACATTTGATTACCAAGATAAAAATTACAAGGATAAAATATATTTAAAGAGGAAAATGTATCACCCCAAACATTTAGTTTAAAATAATAGTATGCTTAATAAATTTATTAACAAAAAACACCAATATTTTTTGGAACAACTATATACTATAAAAATATTAGTATTTAAAATTTTATAATATAACATATTTGTTAACTTTGCAGTATGGATATGAATAACCACAATGTTAAAAATATGTATAAAGGTTTTATATAATAAAAATGCCATTATTAATCAATAATAAATATGTACTAAATTTTTAGTAAACTAATTTTATGATTTACAAATATATTTTATTTTAAAATTTTCTTTATTTCATTTTATTTACAGACAATTGAATTAATTTCTGAAACATTAATAAATTCACTTTTTATAAAAAAAACTATCATTTCTTATTTAAATAATGTAATTTAGAATTATAATTATGTTTAGTATTTTCAATTAAAATATCATTGTTATACTAAAATTATAGTTAATGTATTTAAATAAATAATAATAATTATTATTATTATACTTAATTTTGGTATAAACTCATTTTTAGGATACAAAATACATTTTAAAAAAAATTATTTTCACTACATTTTATGATTTCATATAAAAATTTATTTCATCATCTTATAAAATTTGAATATTAAAAAAATTACATAAATGGAATCACGAGCATAAATTTTTTAAATAATTTCCTTTCATATTTGGTCATTATAAATAGTAACCACGGTAATGATTTATCACCACAGTATGGGTAAAATGGGTAAAACAGTGTTAAAACTATGGCATGAGGTCACAAAATCAACCCAAGACATGACTTTATTTCATTCAATTATATTAAATTGACCAAATCCATTTCAAAATAAAATATATGGTATTTGTTTCCATTTTCCTTTGATAATTACATTTATATTACTTTAAGTAAAAAATGTCTCTCTATTGATTTTAATTTGTCTTATTTTTCCTCAAAGGGATAAAATAATGTTAAAAATTAATATGAAATATTATTTTAAAAATAAATTAATTAAATTTATGATGGGGATTTATTTATAATTTTTGGTGATGTTATAGTTATCTAAAATGCTTACACAACATTGAATGAGTGCCTGTGCAGATAGTAAGAGAATCTAGTAAAAAAATTAAAACACTATAAGAAATATATTATGGATAAATAATAAATTTACATGAATTTAATAGTTAATAATAATTTTTCATTTATGTTAAAATATTTTATATTATAAAACCATTATAATTTTTATGAATTTAAAGTTAACGTTAGTGATTATTCTCAAAAATGAGTTCATTGATATTTTATATTAAATAGTATTTTATTAAATAATTTAAAAATCAAAAACAAAAATATATAAAGTGGTAATTTATAGTTTTAAATGTATATTTTTTTTTCCATGAACCATTTTTAGAACACTTGAGACATAATATGTAAATTTAACACCCTTAAATGTTAAAATAATGTGTTACCCATGATATAGTTAAAAAGGGATAATGAAGGGGTTAAAGAAAAATATAAGGTTTAAAATTCAGTTAAAACCTATGTTAATTTTATTTAATGATTTTATTTATATCTTATTCTATTTATATTTTAATACATGTAATATTCAAGTCATATTACTTGTGAAAGACATTAATTATATTTAAATATTTTAAGTAATTCCAAGTGTGTATGTTCCTCAATTATAAAAGGGAACCTCCTCTTCTCTACTAATTTCTCATTTTTAGCACTATATATCGAAAACTACCTAAAAAAATTTCTTCCTAAAATTCCACATCATGACATAGAGGATATTTTACTATCAAAATATTATTCTAGAAGGCTTAAGGTATAAGTCAATCGTAGTTTTCTAAAGAAGATAGTGTTTTAATTTTATTTATTCATATACCTCCTTAAAATCCAATTTAATCATGATGATACAATAAAATAATTATATTCAATAAATATTATTATGATTATGTTATAACCCTTTTTTATCTCCCTTTCCATCCAATGAGTAACGAAAAAATTATTTGTGTATTGGTGTGGAATACCAACTCTACAAAGCGATGTGTTTCGTTTTTTATCAACACCTCAATGTGGTGTTTATTATGATGGATTTAATGAATATATATTATATTCATGACATAATTATTATTATGTAAATATAATATATTAGTTACCTTCCTACCCTTTAACCAGTTAAAAAATGATAATGTCATTCGTGCATACGTGTAGACTACCACCACCATAAAGAAAATTTATTTGTTTCTCATGTATTTCATTCATGGATAGTTAAAAAATTATATTTAGTGTATAAATAGTATAGTTATTTAATTATTAAAATTATATTTATGATGGAACCCTGAACCCATTGACCTGGTCAACCAAAAAATGTTTTTTTTTGTGATTAGGAACTAAACATCCTCAGAACATATGATATGAACTTAACTAATTTAATGACTAAATAATGCATCTCAATATATGAAATAAAAAAGGATGATAATATGATAATATACATGAAATAAGCTCTCAATCAATTATAAAATTTATATTCTTTTATAATAAATTATATAAAGTACATAGGTGGTGAGCCTGACTCGGGGTAAGGGGTTTTTTAACATAATTATTTTTCATTATGTTATATTATTAATTTATTGTGTATTATATGCCAATAGTATATGTGTAATGACCACCGATTATTTTATTTTTTATTTACACCTTTCTTTTTATTTTTACATTCATTACACATATTCACTTCCATGATTAATTCTCACTTCAATGTTTCGATCATTGTAAAGGGTTATCATCTAACTTTTCTTTCTAAGATACATATTCCATATTATCTATTTATTTATTTTTTGTGATGTTTATACTATCAATTTGATATATTATATCATGAACCTATTTATGTTATTTTTATTTAAATTTAATTTGAATTTATCTATTTCAATGATGTTATTATTCAAAAGATACCAATGTTGTAAGGGTTTATTTATCAATCTCATATTTTATACAATATTATTTATATTTAAATTTACTTTGAAGTACATTATAATCTATTTCCCTTTTAAACTTGTTATATTTTATTATTCTCTATTAATCTAAGGAGTTTAAATTTTTCCCATTCATTTCCCCCTCTTTGGTACTTTATATAATCTAGATAGTGTGTTTTTTATGAAAATGTGCTTTTATTTCCTCTTTGGTTGAAAAACTTTTTCGTACATGTCTATAATTTATAAAAATAATTCAGTAATATTATTATTTAAATTTAAATTATTTATTAATTTAATTTTAAACTATCTTTGACATTATTTACAAAGGATTAAAAGGTTATCTTTTAAATGTTGTCTATATGGAACATTTTTACATTTTTATCATTAAAAATGAATGTTTTTTAATTTATACAGCTATATTACCTATTAAAACCATTATAACTACTATTTTATTTAAATATTCATTTAAAAGTTTCCATGGATTATTTGAATGAAATTTTATTTCCTAATATTATGGAATTTAATACATTTTAATCAAGTAATTTTTAACTGAAAATGGTGTTTTTATCTAGAAATGTTTCATTGATATTTTAAAAGTATTTTAATCTATGTGAACATCCTTTGATGAATATTATTCTTTGATTGGGATATAATTAAATGTTACCACCCACCATATTACGATGGATATCTTAAGATCATGATATATTATTTTTTACTTTTGAAAAATATTTATATTCTATTTTCTTTATTTCAAATATAGATATTTAATTTGATTATGTATTGTATTGATTATTCCACCATTTTAATATAATTAATTCATTAGACTTATAAATAAATTTGAGGAGCATATTGTATCCTCTTTATGCATCAGTAAGTCTCACGAGACAAACTAGCCTTGGGATTTGGTGTACGGATACCAAATTTATTTTGACTTCCTCAAATGAGGCTATAATGGTATGTTTATGATGTATTTTAATATGTCCCATATGATATGATTATGATGTTTTACATTATACATCCGACCATTATAAAAATATTCATTTTCATCCAGGTGATTATTTATTTTCAAATTTTATAAAAAGATATATTCCCCTTTTATGAAATTTGTTATATGGAATATTTGATAATTATTTATATCTACCATATTATTCATTATTTATTTATTTTCTTATAGGATATATTGTATTTAATCCCTTACTAAGCATATAATATCACCCTTTATTATGTTTTAATTTTCTTGGGATACCAATAAATATCTATGAATGATTCTTGCAATATATTATAAAAAATAATAAATTCTCACAAGAATTTCAATGATTTATTTCATGTTTTAAAATAAATTGTATTAATATTGTATATATAGTATCTCAATACTACTAAAATACTATCTCCTTCAAGATTATATCCCTTTTATCAAGTTCTAATGTAGTAAAATAACCACCATATCTAGGTTACTAGAGTCAAGGTGTTACAATTGTTTTATTCTTCTAAAAATGTTGTGGTTTGGTGGGTATTTCCCTTTCTCCTAGATCATGAGTTAATCACCTAAAAAATGTTCATGATGATTTCTAATATGATTTTGATATTTTTCAACAGTATATTGTTTTTTCTTGGATTATATGATGATAGTTCACATGTAATGCTTAAAAATACCCTTTCATGGATTTTTATTGGACAAAAAATTTGGTTCTATTAAGGAATATACTTTTATATACACCATTACAGAATTATATATATTCTTAAATAAATATTTTTTATTACATTTTATTATTATTTATTTTTTCTTATTTTGTCATGATATAAATTTTATATCATCATTCATGTAGGTGGTAAAACTGACCAAAATAAGAACACCTTATATTGATTTAATGGATAAGAACATGTTATTATATAGTAATAATATTACTATTACATAAGATAAATGATTTAAAAAATATTTTATTAAATTGTTAAATCAAATTAAAGGTGGGATGGATTAATAATGTATAGAATAATGATTAAGGTGAGTAAAACACTTATGTTAAATAATTGAATGTCTTCTTAGAGATAATATTGTGACATGAGGGGATTTGGACTTATTATTATGATAAGGGGTCACCAAATTTGAGTGATTATTGTTATAGTGATAAATTCTTCTGTATTGAAGAGAAATTTAAAGGAAATGTTTGGCTGATGAGGGTAGATAATTGGTCCTTTTACAGGGGATATTAAGAGGCATTTTCTAAAATTTCTATTACTTAATGTATAAGGTTTTAATTATAAAAAGGATGGTAATAAAAAGTGAAAAAATAATAAATAAGGGATTAATTTATGTTTATAATTACCTCATTTGTCCATTAAAATATAATTTTTTTTTGATATTTATGATATGATCTCTTCATTTTATCCTTTTACAATTTTATTTGTTACTATGGTGACTAACATTTACCATGGAAACTTATTTTTATGACTGAAAATTAAATTGTCCATATAACCTAATTTGGATACAATTTTTCTAAATATGAAATTCATTTTACTGGGTTCAATTTATAAAATTGATACAATATAATTTCACTATAATAAATGTATAATTCAGGAAAATAGTTTTTATAAAACTATGAATTTTATCCAAAAAATATATTTATTCTTATCCATTACTATATAATAATAATTATATGAAAATAGTTTTAATTTATTATATATATAAATATTAAATTTAGTTAAAATAATTATTTAATAGTGATGAATATAATTACTAATACAAAAATACCCAAAATAATGAAAAATAAATCACTGAATACTATTCTCTTCCTACATTAAATGAATTTAATCAAATGTCATTATTTATATTATAACAAATCAATTTTATCAATCCATAAGTATTATAATATTTCATTTATCACATTAAAACATTATTTAGAAATAAAATATAATGATTAGAAATATATATTTATATAAATAAATTATTTGAGTTTTATATTGTTATTTATTTCTGAAATTATTTATTATACATGATTTATATTTTAAAATTGTTCTAAAAAATAAATAATTTAAATGTACCAATTGGGTAAAAATTAATCTAATGACTATATATCTAATGGCTCTATTTCCACTAATTATATGTTCAATGACCATGAGTTCAATGACCATACGTCCAATAGTTATATGTCCAATTCCCATATGTATAAATTTCATACAAATAATGTTCATATTTCATTATTATTTATAGTATTACAAAAATCACTATAATCATTCATCATATTCATTTAATTCATTCTCTAAATTTCAATTATATTTATAATCTATTTACTTCTTTCAATAGTTATAATCTAATGTATAATATTAAAATATAATTCCAAATATAATTATTTTATGTTCATTTAATATTTATTTTATTAATCTTGTAATTTTCTTAATGATGTTTCATATGCATTATCATAATATATTAATGTTTATCTTGTATTTTAATATTTTATCTCAAAAAATATCTCATGTTTTTTTTCAATTCATGTATTGAATCTATAAAACACCCCATAATTATTAAATCAAAATATACACTAAAATTATGGGGTTCTACATTCCACCCCCTAATAAGTTTCACATTAAAGTTTGTTACTCTTATGAAAAAATATGGGGGTTCTTTTTCCTGATTACATCCAAAAGTTCCCATATTGATTCCTTAAACTTATGAATACTTGATAGAACTTTAACTAGGTGAGTGGTCGTAATTAATAGTACTTTCAATCTTTGATCTATGATTTATATTAATTGTTCTCATTATGATACATGATGCCCCAACAGTATAGCTTATGTGTGTAGTAAATGTAATGGATTATTCATTTAATTCCTCAAGAAGTGATACATGGAACACATCATTAACTTGATATATAATTAATATAAGTTCATGGTGATAAGATACCATACCCACATGATCAATGACTTTGAAAAGAAAAATATATCTATGGTTCAACATTCCCTTATTCTAAATCTCATAACCCTATTACATACTGATATTCAAAGGAATACCTTGCCTCTAAATTCAAATTCCAATTCTCATTAATAAATATTTTTGTATATAATTTTTCATTGTTTTGTCATTTTAATGTGTCATTTAATGGTTTCAATCTTCTCTAACATCTATTGAAAAAGATATAGTCATGATATCTTACACTCTCCAAATTTCTCTAAACATATTATAGTTCTTCACCACTTCCCATATAGATACCCATATGTTCCATATGAATTCTATAATTGAAATAGTTGTTATATAATAATTATAACAATGTGATTTGTTGATTAAAATATATTTTGAAATACATTGAACAAGATCTCAGTATATCTTCTAGAGTTTGTAAAGTCCTATAAAATTTACCCATCAGTCTGAGAATGATAAGAAGTGTTGAATCTTCTCTAAAAATCCAATATTTATTTAAAAATTATTTGTAAATTAAGGTAAACCTTGGGTCTTAATCACATACAGTTTATAATGGTACATTATATATCCTTGCCACATAGAATGATGAGATATGCGCATCATCCAAAAAATCCTTATTCAATTCTATTATTAATGGAACATGTATCTATTTAATGAATCTTATAATTCTAAAATTTTCAAGGATTAATTCTAAAATATTTCTTACCTTGTTTAGTATATCAGATCCTCCTTTTGTTCCCTATTAATATTCACAAAGATAAATGGTTTATTAATCAATATATAAAGATAGGATTTATTCCCTTCACATATAATTTCTATGTTTTCCCATTGAACTTACATGATTATTTGGTCACATTAAATCCCTATCATATATAAGGTTGCAATATACCTTCTAATCAAAGATTCATCCATCTTGTTTTCATTATAAGGGTACTAATTTATTAAGTATTTATAGTCTATGATCAACTCTAAATATATTCTTTGGAACATATTAAAATTATTCTATGTGAATATATACTTTATATCTTATGATCTATATATATATATCACACTTTAATCATAGAAATAATACTATAGAATAATTAATAAAAATATTACCACTGTTGGATCCAAATCATATTAGGGTAATTTTACTAATGGAAAATTAATTGACATGAAGACTATTCTACCAACATGTCATTTTTCATGACATGAGACCACAATCCCTTATATGATTAATCACATTATGTCACAATCCATTTTCCAATATTGGGTAGTGTGATTATAGGTGTAGTGACCAGTCATCTTTTACAATCCTTGAAATTTTCCAAAACTTTATCAATCTAGATAAATGTGAGTGCTCATTGGTTTTTCAGGATTTTTGATTCATATTGGTTCTATCCAACATTACTGTTTCACTTCCCTTCATTGGTTTCATTTTAGAACTTTATATTATCTGGGGTTATTTTGATCTGGGTGGTGTTTTTGATCATGATTGATGATTGGGATTGTGAGGTTCTATATTTGTTCATGTTTTTCATCCCTGATGACAACAAAAGTTTTTAGTGTTAGTGTTTTGGCTCAACAATGTACGTTTATACTCTGAAATTGCATCAGGATTCCTCCACTCTCCTCTCGATCAGATTTTCATGATGTTTTCTATGGTTTCTTAGGTTGTGAGTTTGAATGATTCACAAAATTCTAGGAGGTCACAGTGTCAGGTAATGTTAAGTTTGTTTGTCACCCATTATTGGATGTTCTATTTTCTGGTTTGGGGGAGATTTCCCTCTACATATCTCAAAGGTATTCATTTTTTATAATGGTTAATATGATCTACTTTAATGGATTCTGATTTCTAATGATTTTTATGTCAATGATGGGTTGATTGTGAATCATGTTTACGATTCTAAGATCATGGCTTGAGGAAGATGTGGACTGAGGTTTTGGTTTCTTTCATTTTTGAATGATGTGAATGAATTTGAAATATGAATTTGAATTTTGATTTTATATGGTGGATTTTTAATCCTTCATTACACTAATGTTTTTAGTGTTTAAAATTTATTATTTTTTATTTTTTATTGTGAGGTTCCCACTCAACCATAAATTGGTTTATGATTAAAATTAAAAAAGGGATTTGGAGGAAGATTAAAGGTAAATCTTTGAGAAGTATTTAGATATTCATAGTTTATTTAACAGGTCATCAATTTGGGTTGTATGATACATTTTCTATATCTTTATCTTCTTATGTTCTTCATAATTTATGTGAATATGGAATAGTAAATATTTATTTTCTAACAAAGAGGACTGATGCACCTAATATTAAAAAACATGGGATTACAAATCCCTTATACATAATCTATTGAAGATTCGTCATTAATTACTTCAATTCAATTGGGTACATTTTATATGGAGTCATTGGTGTAGGAATAGCACCAAGTGTGAGTTCTATGAAAAATTCTGCTTCACGATCTAGTAGAATACTAGCAATATCTTCTAGAAATATATTTACATATTCATAGAAAATAGAAAAGTCTTTAATATTGGGTTTTTTCCTACCATTTTAGATATGTATCTCTCATTTATAAGTAACAAGACCCATATAATGTATGTAACTTTTATAGGGTGTTCATAGTCATCCTATCATCAATATATGGTCGTGGGTTGATTTGTAATATGAAATATGATTTCCCAATCCTGAAATTTGATATCAACTCTATGTAAAGAGAACCTGTTCATTCCTAAATCCATAAAAAATTGAGTTAAAGTCATAATTATAAGATTTTTGGAAATAAAATTTCCACAAACATCAATTGAATAAGATTTTGTGACATAAGATGCACGAATCGCATCATTGGGAGTTTTCATTGATTATTTGGTATCTAACTGTTCCTGTACATATTTGATGATGTAAGAAACCATTTAAGATATGATGGAGTGGGTATAATGTGAATAAAATAATAAATTTTTAGTTCTTGAGAAGAATATGAGTTTCCAATTTACCATTTTGTTTATTACCCACTATAGAAGTCTTTATTACATCGACCATCCCATTCTCCCTAGGATTAGGAGTTTGTTGACATCCATTTTCATTATTAAAAAATTAATTGATGGACTAGTTTGTGTAATGTAAATACCCCTAACAATTGATGCATGGGATTTTGGTTGTCTGTAGGGTTGATATTTCATTTCATCAATATTATTGGTGGGTCTCTTCATTTATATTATACATTAATATTCCTAATGGTATACTCTTCCTTACTCAAAATAGTTTATTAATCAATTTAAGGCATTTTTTCTATCTTTATTCCCATATTTCTGGAATATTAAAAGATTAATTTTATTTCTTTCATGGGTTTTATTATATGAGTTTCCTTGAAAAAATATGTTTCTCTTCTTGACCTTACAACTATGATAATAATGGGAGTCTCCAATTTTTATTTTTTAAAGGAGACACCTTTTCCAAAGAATCCAATACTCATTTTAGGTAAAATAAAGGATTACATAATTTTAAATGAGGTAAATTTATTAAAATGTTTTTAAAAAATGAAATTTAGATTAAATGGTAGTTCATATAACTATATGATATCATTTTCCATAACTTTATTATTAACAAAATCCACCAAATCCTTTTTAAGACTTGGTTTTAAGGCACTAAATGAATGATTTATTTTATGTTCAAGTTCAATGATAAAACCATAAGTTTACCTTGAAATTATTATAATGTTTGATTCATATGAACCAATATATTAATTATAAATTAATTTAAACTCCATGAATTATTTATTTATTTTACTATAAACAATTTGGTGGAAATATTTAATGAAAAATAACTTCATAGACTTTTCTCATTCTATGGATTAGATTTATTACTCTTATTCCATGTTCTTAGTGAGAGTCCACCATTTATGTGACATCCCATGTAAATAAAGAAATAATACATTTTCATTATAATTAATATTTTGTGAATAAAATATTAATTTTACTTTAAAGGGGTTGTTATGTTCGTTGGAGAACCTGATACGCAACACGGGTTTCTTTGAAATCTTATGTTGTACAATGATAATATGATATTATTATTTTAAATGGTAATTAAAACCTAGTCATTGTATTTTAATTAATGAACATAACTAACTAAAATATGATTATACATGTTTTTTAAATGTTTTTACATTTATCCAATAAAAGTTAGATCCATAAAATGTGAATGAATCTAATTTTAAGCATAATTTACTTTAAAAGGTTGATTTATTGCCTTTTGATGGTGAAACATATTTAAATATATTTTTGGTCACTTTTATAAGTTATATTTGGCCAAATAAAATTATTCTTTATAATTTGGACATTAAAATTCACTTTTGGTCAAATTTTCATATTTTTCGGATAAAATCCAGTTTTTGATGAATAGTGGATAATACAGTATTTTAATTCAAAACTACCTTTTAATATAATTTATTTATATGGTTAGATTATCTTTTGAATTTTTTTAATGTTCTATTAGATTATATTTTTACCATTTAATCCAATTTTGGTAATTGGAGTTAATTTCCCATTGAAATTAGACATAAATAAGTGTTAATCTTTTGATAGTTAATATTTCTTAAAAACAAGCTTTTTGATTTGGCAACAGGAATTAATTTTCAATTAATTAATCCAACATATATGTTTTTAATTTTAAAAAATATAAATCATTTTTTAATTCATAATATCAAATATATCTTAGGCTGAGTTTTTGGAATTTTTCTGAAAAACATCAATTTTTGATGAATACTGAAACCGTTAACTAGTAGTTAAAAACAATCTTTTTCATTTAAATGAAATTTTACAGCTTCTGTGAATTGAATTTCGAAAATAAAACATACATGGTCATTATAATTGAGTAAAAATTAGGTATAATAAGATAAAAAAATTTGGTGAAAAGTAACATTTGACTTTTATTTACCATGGTTAAAGGTAAATAGGGTAATTCAAGGTAAAAAGAATATCATAATCATAATAAATTACCTTAACACTTATCCTAACCTTCTAGGATGAGTCATGGCGGACCATGGACATCCTTGGGTCTATTTGGGGACCCCATGTAAACACTTAAGAAAGATAATGACACTTCATTTTAATTAACTTAAAGTAAAGTAAAAAAATGACATAAACAAATATCTTTTAGTATATTAATTTTTACATAGGGTTATATAAGTTATCTTTTCAACTATAAGTACTATTTATAAATATAAAAATATTTTCTATATCATAGTATTTTTTTTACAATTTTTACACATCATATAAATAAAATTCTTTATGACACAATAATGAAGCAGTGTTTCCCATATTAATAAATAATTTAAATAAATAATATTATCAAGATTAAAAGAATATAAAAAACCGGTCCAATTCCTATTGGATTCTTTTATTTAGACCATTATTAATCTTATATTCTACTTTAATTAATTTTGGACCCATTGAAACCGAAAATCATTATATAATAAAATAATATTTTTCATACTTTCCTAAAGATCCACTCCTCCCCCTAATAAAAAGCCCTCACCTCTAACCCATTCCTCACACCTCTCAAGCCCTTAGTATCATCTAATCTCAGCCAAAATAAGATCCCTAAATCCCTCTTTTCCTCCTTGAATCCTTACCCTTAGGCAGAAGGCACATCAAGAAACCCTTTTGGTTCAAACCAAAGGGAGTTACCCGATTTAAAGGTAACATCTTTTCTTAAGTTCTTTGGTTTCATTTTACTTCTACAACCCCCAAAACTCTTTTTATTACTTAATTTTATAGTAACAACAGTATAATAAATATACTAGGATGTTTTTATTATAATTATTAGAACTACACTTACACACACCTCAATCTAATGGGTAATGAATATACTGTTTCTCTGGATGGAAAATTAACGCCTTGTGAAACGATGATTTTAAAATTATCTCCTACCGCCTCTCATGGTGTCCATTAAGATGGAAAAGTATTTATATATGATACATATTATTTTATTTTTTATTTATGTTTCATTATTTTTCATTTATATCATACCTTTATGGTTTCCATTATGGGAAAACACGATAATTTAATCTTAGGAAGTGTAGACTACCTCCCCCTCAAAGTTATATGACTCATTAATACCATATGTGGGATGTATAAGGGATGGAGTTAATGATATTATTAATGAAATTATACTATAATTATAATATACCTATGTATAATTATTTTCTAATTCCATTAAAATAAGAGATATAAATTAAAGTAGCGTTCAAGCGTACATACGGATTACCGTCTCCATGAACGGTGCATTTCCTTTCTTACCTCCAAATGATATGTACTATTATAAATACATATATATGTTGTATAAAGAATATATATATGATATCTATATAATTGATATCATTTTGGATAAAATGGACTTTTGACCACACAGACAACTTGTAAATACAAGAAGTTCATTTTTGACTCAAGTACCAAATATCGACAAAATGACCATTATTAACATAAATGATTACATAATGTTTATAATATTATAATATTTGTTAGAAAAGGAATAATAAACTTGAACATGGTTCTTAAGAAAGTATAAATTAACTTTAGTTTATTCATCAAGAGATCAAAGAACGAACTAGTCAAGTCGGACACGAGGTTAGGGATTTCGTCTCAATCTCCTTTCATTGAGGCATATTTTGTTTTAATATGAAACTTTCTTTTACACACCTTATAAAAACCCTTGACATTTCATTTCATTCAAAGGGAATATTTTTATATGAGGCATTTTACTAAACGAAAAAAAAAGAATGTTTCTTTTAACATAAGCTGTGACAACGACCTTTTCTGCTATCGCGAGTATTACTTTATCATTTGGCTTTATTAACAAGTTGTAATGTTTTTAGAAGGAAAAAAAATTCCATAAAATATGTTATGTATTTTGGTATTGAAAATTGTTTTGATAATGGATTTTTTGTGTCAATATATTTAAATGATATATTGTGATTTAAATGTGGAAATGTTATCTTTACTTTATATTTTTTATGTGTAATGAATATGTTATAGTTCTTTGGCATTGTTAGATATACAGGTGGTTTTGTGATAAACCTTGGGTGGGTGAGCCCGAGATATCTCTCCAATTCATTGGGTAATGTGACAGAGGTAAATGTGAATGTTTCTCCTAAGAGATTTAGGGAATATACTATGATGGGTATTCCAAATGTAACTCCCTATATAGTTGTGATAGCTACAATGTAAGTTTGATATGGATACCACAAGTTACCTTTATGATTTATGTTTTCTATGTGTGATTCATAAATCATATGATTTCATGAGGTATGTTAAAGAGATTATGTTATGTATGTAATGATGAACTGGTGTTTTATTTCTTTGCTTGATAACCCTTACTGATCTTTTTATGGTCATCCGAAGTTTTGAAATGTTTTTAACAGGACTTAAAGATGAATAGCGTCAAGGATGGGATCAAGGAAAAGTCATTCTATCTAAAACATGGAATTAGATATGACACATTTTTTTAAATTGTTTTTATTTTGTGAAAAAAATGGGAACTGATTATAAGTTTCTACTTTGTAACTTTTGTGATGTAATGTTATAGTTATGACCTAATTCTCTAAAAAACAAATCTGAAAAGATCCTCAATGTGAATTATTCATTTAACTCAAGATTATTTAATATTCTAAGGTTGGGTCCTCATAGTTGGTATCAGAGGTATGTTTATATAACTTTATGAGTTAGGGTATTGTTAAATTAATATCCATAAATTTATTTATGTTAATATTGAAATGATATAGCATTTACATATTACCATGTTGCTTCACCCAAGCTATTAATGTGTTTAGAATGGTTTTTCCTAGAGGAATCAGGGAAAGATGTTCTAGGAATCCATACAGAGGGAA
The DNA here is from genome assembly GCA_963277665.1 of Viscum album. NCBI lineage: Eukaryota > Viridiplantae > Streptophyta > Magnoliopsida > Santalales > Viscaceae > Viscum > Viscum album. Next base: position 1,773,376,302 of record OY728123.1, read on the forward strand.
ATGGCCTTCCAAATCACCATCTTGAGATGGTTAGAATCACCATTTAATAGTTTACTACAGTGATGGCTCAGTTTACTTAGGTGATAAATGGTGGTTGTGTTTATTGATGATATTTTGGTAAAGAGGAACAAGAAATTCATTTAAGGGGTGTATTTCAATCCTTAAAATAAAATAAACTATATGGGAAATTCATGAATTGTGAGTTTTAGTTATAGAAAATTTCTTTCCTTGGTTACATTGTTTCAAAAAATTGCATCAATATTGATCATACTAAAATAAAAGTTTTAAAAGAATGTCTAGCACCCAAAAATATAACCAAGATTCGTATTTTTATTAGATTGAAAGGTTATTACTGGAGTTTTGTTGAGAATTATGCACCGTTATCTTGCCCAATGACTACATTAACTTGAAAAGATGTTAAGTTTATTTAGAAAAAATAATGTTATGATTGTTTTCAGGAATTAAAAAGATGATTGGTAAATACTCCAGTATTGGAACTACCTTCCAGAAATAGTGAGTGTGTTATCTATAGTGATGATTCATTGAAAGGACTTTGTTGTGTCCTTATGCAGAATGATTAAGTAATTCATTATTCTTCACTGCTGTTGAACCCACATGAGTTAAATTTACCCACATATGATTTCGAATTAGCTGTTATTGTTTTGGCTTTAAAAATTTGGAGGCATAATTTGTATGTAGTAAAATGTGAAATACATACTGACTACAAAAGTTTGAATTATATATTCACTCAGAAATAATTGAATATGAGATAGAGGAGATGGTTGGAATTAATCAAGGATTATTATTTCACAATCCAATACCATCTTTGAAAATAAAATAAAGCGGTAGATGATTTGAGTCAAAAAAAACTAATGCTTCATTAACCATGCTACGTTTGAAATGAGATCCTTTGGTTTTTGATTTGATGAAATTTGGCAGAGAAGTTGTTGGTTCAAGAAATTCTTCTGTTTTATTTTAGGTGTCAGTGAAATCATCTCTATCAAATAGAATTAATCTAGCAAAGAAGGAAGACAATGAGTTTCAGAAGAAGGTTGTGTAGGTTCAGACGGGTAAGATGCTTGATTTTAAAATAGATAAAGATTGTGTTTTGAAATTTGGAAAGATATTATGTGTTCCTTGTAATTTTCAGTTGAAGAATGAGTTGTTATGTGAATCTCATATTGTCCCATTTTTAGTTCATCCTGCAAGTACTAAGATGTACAGAGATCATTGGGAGTTTTACTGGTGGGATGGAATGAAAAGAGATATTTATGATTTTACTGTGAAGTGTTTCACTTGTCAGTAGGTTAAAGAAGAGCAGTTGTTATCGAAAGGGATGTTTCAGTCTTTAGTAGTTCGAGAGTGGAAATGGGAAAATATATACATGGAATTAGTTGTGGGATTACCGAATACATCTTGAGGTAATAATAAAATATGGTTTATTGTTGATTGATTGACTAAATCTGATCATTTCCTTCCTATTATAGATACTTTGTCTCTAGATCAAATTTCTCGGTAGTATGTTAAAGAGATAGTGAGGTTGTATGGTGTTTTCCTCTCCATTGTATCTGATCGTGATCCTAGGTATACTTATATCTTTTGGAAAGTCCTTCAGAAGTCCTTGGAAATAAATTAAATTTTAGTACAACTTTTTATCCATAATTAGATGGGCAGTTAGAATGAACAATTCAGACCTTGGAGGATATTCTATGTGCTTTTTTATTGGATTACTAGGGAATTTGGGACCAACATATTTCTTTGGTTGAATTTTCTTATAATAATAGTTTTCATTACAGTATACAGATGAATCCATTTGAGGAATTATATGGGAAGCAGCGTCGAACTACAACTTTTTGGGATGAAGTAGGTGACAGGAAACTAATGGGACCAGAATTAGTAGAAGAGATGGCAAAAAAGTTTAATTAATTCATCAGAACATGAGAACAGCTCAGAGCAGGCAGAAAAGTTATCCGGATAACTGGATGAAGGATCTTTCTTTTTAGGTAGGTGGTCATGTCTTTCTCAAAGTTTCTCCATGGAAGAGTGTGATGCATTTTGGTAAGAAGGTACAGTTGAGTCTAAGGTTCATTGGACCTTATAAAATCTTAGAGAATGTTGGATCAGTTGCATATAAAGTGGATTTTCATCCATTTTTTTCCTAGGTACACAATGTTTTTCATGATTCAATGTTGAGAAAGTATATACCTGATCCATCTCATGTTTTAAGTTTAGAGATAGTTCATTAGGAAGAGAACCAGTCCAGATTCATGACTGTAGATAGCAAGTGTTTCATAATAAGGTAATTCACTAGTTAAAGGTTTTTTTTAAAAACCATATGTTTGAAGAGGTAATGTGGGAATTTGAAAATGCTATGAGAGATAAATTCCCTAAGTTATTAGAAAAGTGAATAAAATTGCAAGGACGCAATTTCTAAAAGGGGGAAAGGATGTAACATCATAGGTAAATAATGAAATAATAAATTATTTTAATTAATATTTTGTGAATTAAATATTAATTATACTTTAAAGGGGTTTCTATGTTAGATGGCGAACCTGATAAGAAATAACAGGTTTTTTTGAAATCTTACGTTTCACAATAATAATATATTATTATTATTTTAAATGGTAGTTAACGCCTAGCCATTGTATTGGAAGTAATGATCAGTACTAACTACAATATGATTATACATGTTTTTTAAATGTTTTACATTTATACAATAAAATTTAGAGGCTTAAAATGTGAATGAATCTAATTTTAAGCATAATTTACTTTAAAAGGTTGAATTGCCACCTTTTGATGGTGAACCCTATTTAAATATAGTTTTTTTCACTTTTATATGTTCTGTTTGACCAAATAAAATTCTTCTTTAGAATCAAGATATCTAAATTCACTTTGGGTAAAATTTTGGTATTTTTCTGATAAATTTCAATTTTTGATGAATAGTGGGAAATACTGTATTTTAATTCAAAAATCCCTTTTAATATAATTTTATTGTACGGTTATATTATCATTTGATTCATTTTAAAGTGTAATTAGATTATATTTTTACCATTTAATCCAATTTTTTTCATTGGAATTAATTTCACTTTGAAATTGGACATAAACAACTGTTAATCTTTTGATCATTAATATTTCTTAAAAACACACATTTAGTTTTGACAACATGAATTTGTTTTAAATTAATTAATCCAACATATATGTTTTGAATTTGGTAAAATAGACATCATTTTTAATTCAGAATATAAAATATAGCTTAGGCTGAATTTTTGTTATTTTTCTGAAAACTGCAATTTTTGATGAATAGTGAAACAACTAAGTAGTAGTTAAAAATTGAATTTTCCATTTAAATTAAATTTTAAAACTTTTTTGAATTGAATTTCAAAAATATGACATACTTTGTTGTTATTATTAAGTAAAAATGTGGTACAATAAGATGAAAATAATTTTTGGTGAATAGTAACTTTTGACTTTTATTTACCACAGTTTAAGGTAAATAGGGTAATTAAAGTTTAAAAGAATATCATAATAATACAAAATTACCTCAACACTTGGCCTCAACTTATTGTATGACACTTGGCCGACCATGGGCATCCTTGGGTCTATTTTGGGACCCCATGGAGCCACTTAAGTGTGATAATGACACTTTATTTTAATTAACTTAAAGTAATGGTAAAAATGACATAAACAAATATCTTTTAGTTAATTAATTTTTCCATATGGTTATATAAGTTAACATTTTGACTATAAATATTCTTTGAACATCTGAAAATATTTCATATATCATGGTATTTTTTTTAAATCTTTAGACATCAAATAAATAAAATTATTTATGACATAATAATGATAAAGTGTTTACCTCATTAATAAATGATTTAAATAAATAATATTATAGTGATTAAAACAATATCCAAAACCTGTCTAATTCTTATAGGGTGATTTTATCTCAACCATGAGTCATATTATCTTTAAATTTAATTAGTTTTTTACCTTTAGAAACTGAAAATAATTATATAATAAAATAATATTTTCACACTTTCCTAAAGATCTCATCCCCCCCTTATAAAAATCACTCACCTCTAACCCATTACTCACAACTCTCATGCCCCTTGTCTTGTCCAAACTCTACCCAATTAATCTCCCTACATCCCTATATTCCTCATAGAAGCCTTACCTTAGGAAGAAGGCACTTTAAAAAACACTTTTGGTTCAAACCAAAGGGAGTTACTCGATTTAAAGGTAACGCCTTCTCATAAGTTCTTTTGTTTTGTTTTACTTCTCCAACCCCCTAAAATATTTTTTATTATTTTATTTTATAACAAAACCAATATCCTAAATAAACTTGGATTTTTTTTTGAACTATACTTATACACACCTCCATCTAATGGGTAAATAACATACTGTTTCTGTTGTTAGAAAATTAACACCTCACGAAATGATGATTGTTAAATTATATTCTACCGCCTATCATGGTGGTCATTAAGATGGAACTATATTTATATATGTTACTTATTATGTTTATGATTTCTTTATGCTTCTTTATTTTTTATTTATCACATAATTCTACGGTTTCCATTATGGGTAAACGCGATAATTTCATTTTAGGAAGTGTGGACTACCACCCCCTCAAAGTGATATGGCATGTTAATTCCATATGTGGGAGATATAAATGATGTATTTAATGATATTTTATTTGATATTATACTAGAATTATAATATACCTATTTATAATTATGTTTTAATTCCATTAAAATAAAAATAGAAATGAAAATAGCATTCATGAGTACGTACGGCTTACCGTCTCCATGAACGGTGCATTTCATTTCACACCTCCAAATGTTATGTACTATTATGAATACATATATCTAATGGATATATAATATATATATGATATCTATTTAATTAATATACTTCTGGATATAATTGACTTTTTACCACAAAGACAACTTGTAAATATAAGAAGGTCATTTTTGACTAAAGTACCAAATATCGACAAAATGGCCATTATTAACTTAAATGATTACATGATGTTTATAACATGGTAATATGGGATATAAAAGTAATAATAAACATCGAAAATGTTCTTCATCAAGTATAAATTAACTTTAGTTTATTATTCAAGAGATTAAAAAATGAATGAGTCAAGTCAGACAGGAGGTAACGAACTTCATCTCAATGTCCTTTCATTGAGGCATATTTTTTTTAATACATGACTTTCTTTTATACAATGTATAAAAACCTTTGACATTTCATTTCATTCAAATTTAATCTCTTTCTACGAGGCGTTTTACTAAATGAAAAAAAAATTCTTTTAACGTAAACTGTGGCAACGACCTTTTCCGCCGCCGGGAGTATTATTTGATCTTTTGTCTTCCTTAACAAGTCATAATGTTTTCAAAAGGAAAATAAATACCATATACTATGTTACATATTTTGGTATTGAAAATTGTTTTGATAATAGATTTTTATGTCAATATATTTAAATGATAGATTTTTATTGAAATGTTGAAATGTTATCTTTCCTTCATATTTGTTTTATGTGCTATAAATATGTTATGTTTCTTTTCCATTATTATGTATATGGGTAGTTCAGTGATAAACCTCAGATGGGTGAGCCTTTGATAGATCTCCAATGCATTAGGAAACCTGACAGAGGTAAACATGAATGTTTCTGCTAAGATATTTAGGTAATATACTATGATGAGTATTTCTAATGTAACTCCCTGTGTAGGTGTGATAGCAATAATGTAAGTATGATATGGATGCCACAAGTTACCTTAATGATTTATGTTTTCTATTTGTGATTCATAAATATTATGATTTCATGAGGTATGTTAAAAATATTATGTTATGTGTGTAAGGATGAACTAATGTTTTCTTTCTTTGTTCTATAACCCTTACTGAACTTTTTATGCTCATCCTACATTTTGAAATTTTTTCACAGGACTTAAAGATAAATAGGTTCAATGATGGGATCAAGGAAAAGTCATTTTGTTTAAAACATGGAACTAAACATCACTCATTTTTTCAAGAGTTTGTATTCTCTGAAAAAAATGGGAACTCATTAGAAGTGTCTACTTTGTAACTTTTGAGATGTATTGTAATAGTTGTGACCTAATTATCTAAAACTCTAAACCCGAAAATACCCTCAATGTGAGTTATTCATTTAATTCAAGATTATGTAATGTTTTAAGGTCATGTCCTTATAATTTATCAGCTTCAACATCTAAATGGTAAATAGATAAAACAACCTTTTCATGCTTAGAGAAATAATGGATGGAAAATATATTATCAATTTTATTCATTAATTGCATTAGAATTAGTTTATTGGAAGACCTAGTAAAGGACAGTGGATATTTACACATGAAGAAATCAGTGGAGAGTGGTTCCCTCCATTGATCATTTGGTAGTTTTGATTGATTCTTGTTATTAATAATATATTGAGATAGGTGGGTATGATTACACACTAGATTTTTTCATTCCATATCCCATTACATTTGGTTTCTCATTTGGACATTCATTGTATTTTCCATCATAATAATTATTAAAATGATTCTTCTTGGTTCCATTCAGTGAATGAAACCAAAAAAATGTTAGTGTGAATGTCAATAAATAATCAGACTAAAAAATTGAATGATAAGGAAAATCAATCCTATTATGTCATAAAGTTAGACACCTTCAATTCAAGTTATGAAACTTTATGTTCTTCCAATATAACTTTTGAGGTATCTTGGATTAAATATTCCTTTAATCTATATCATTTCCAAAGTTAAAAACATTATATTACATGATAAAAACAACATTGTATGAATTTATAGGTTTTTTGTATTTGGATACTTGATACATAAGCTACTTATATTATAATTGTTTTGAATTTTCCCCATAATTACATCATATTATACCTTCTTCTAATCATCTTCTAAATTAAAAAAATAATTATACTCTAGAAAGTGGAAATATAATAAAGGGTTGATATAAAACACATATTAAGTGAAAAATAAGCATATCAATATGTTATCATATGTGAGGTCATAAGGATTTGAGAAAAAATTATCAATATAAAAATATAATATTAAATAAAAATAGGATCATAAAAACAGTTCATATGGAAGGATACGAGAATAAATAATCTCATTTAATCAAACATATAACATAGTGTAAATATTTGGAAATCATGGGACTGGAATCTTAATACTAAGAGAAAAACATAGTCACATGTTAGAGAAGCGTGTAAACAAATAATTATAGTAGCATAAAATTATAGAGCAGACATCACTACCAGTTTCCCATGGTGGACTAGAAATCACAACATGTTTTCTATTTCAGATCAAGCATCACAACCTATTACCCATTGAAGATCAAGCATCATAACCTATTTCGCATTTTAGATTGAGAATCACTATTCATTTCCCCATTATCTCATGAGATGTAAAGCTTTAACTGATGAATTTTAGAGCTATATGGTGTCCACCCATAACTTAAAGATTAACCATACACATTTAAGACACAAGGAAGCATATTACATCGCACCATTAATACCCTGGAATAGTAATGGGGTTCATATTACATTTATTAAAGTTATCACATTAATAAAAAATAATATTTATCATTTTATACTAAATTCAATCACCCAAAATAGGTACATAGTAAAATCATTTAGAGGGTATTTTATAAAACATAACATTATAAAAATTAGATCCCTTTTGAGATACAAAGAAAATGGATTAAAAATATAAAATATAATAACAATTTTTACCATTAAAATGAAATTATGAATATCACATTAATTGGTACATAAATGGAATTCAAAATAATAAACTAGGATTTTAGTGGTATGTGAAAAAATGACTTGAATGAATGATCCATTTATGTGAAATAAACATTTATGTGGATGAGAATTATTCAAAACATATATCAATTCTATAGAAAATAAAATCATTCACAGAAAAATATTTAATTTAAGATCTCATTGTCCATAGATATAAAATTTTTAACCACATTTAAAAGAATATCATTGATTATTAGGTCTATTTAAGGTTGAGGTTTAATAGAAACTACTTAACATAAGGAAATAGGTTTTTGTTTCTAAAGTCCCTAACAACTCAAAGAATGTTTGAATGAAAAATATATAAGGGGGAGTTCTAGAAATGATCCTTAAAATATAATTAAATGTAATATGATTTTTTCAATTAAAAGAAATAGGGAATTTAATACATAATTATAAATAAAATAAATTTTATAATAAGAATTTTTTCATATGAAATTGAAAATTGAGATAATTATCCCTTAATTTAAATCTTTTCTTCCATAGATATTATATATCCTCTTTTATAACAACATAACTATATTAAAAAATAATTTGATAACTACATTTATACCCATCACTATTTATAATTTTAAATTAGAAACATTATCTATATGTAAATTAATTAGTTTTTACCAACTTTCCTGCATCGTGTGTTCATAGTTTTTACCTTGTGTACTAGTTTCATAAGATAAATGTTGGTTTTTTATCTTCTTAAAAATTAAATAATTCGAAGATAATTTAAGATAATATAATTTATGATGTATAAATAATTATTATGTTTAAATTTTTTATGGTTATTTCAGTCTTTATCCTTGAAGATGAAATCGACAATAAGAACACACCGATGTTTTTCTTAACCAATGAAATATATTTTTTGAATTATTGAGTTAAATATTGATATATTCTTTATATAAACAAAAGTAAATAATTATTTAATTATTAATATAATATTATACTATTAATTATCTTTCCACATTCATCCATCATATAATTTGGTATCATTTTTCAAGTAGGTGGTCAAGTGACACAAACATGAACATACCATGATTAATGGATGATTATGAAATAATGTAGTAAAAAAATAATAATTATAGAATAATGATGTAATTCAGTTTTTATTAGTGTGATATATTAAAATTAGAAATAACTGGGAGAATAATTTGTGGGTATGAAATAATTACATATTATGAATAAACTGGTTTTCCTTATTAGTTATCCTGTTTAATATGGTTATTTATATAATTATTTTCTATAATTCATATAATTAATGGGTTATTACGTTTTTGTTATTAGAACCATATTCATGTCATTATATCATATATATCCTTTAAAATATACTTTAAAACATCCATGAATAGTGGTAATGAAAAGTAGAATACATCGATCTATGGAGGTATTAGTACGAATGTAATGATTTCATTTTCAAAGAATGGTAGAAGTAATAAAATATTTATATGATACTGTTAGAAATTTCATATATTTCATACTTGTGTATGAAATTTCTTTCTAGACTATCCATTTTTGGGGTGAAGGAAAATGAAATAGATTCATTCATAGAGGTGGTAATCAACACATATGCCCATATCACATTTTATTTTTTTCATGATGGAAAAGTGGAGGGTGATTAATTCTTGTACAGTAATTATATTAACATATCAGTATACTAATGATACATATATTATTTTTTTAAGATGGCGTAATTGTATTTTATGAATAATAAGTTAATATAAAGAAATAAAAAGCTAAACAATCAATTAGAAATGTATACCTCACTTCTATAACACCCCAAAAGTTTAAGAGAAGAACATTTTATTTGATAGCATATTCTATATGAAACACCATTCTTAAATAACCCATGAAATACATTTCTTTAAATTTAATCTCTTTGATAGCATATGGAATACACAACCTAGAACCTAAATGAACTATAATATAGTATAACATTATAATCTATATTTTAAATTGGTGGATATTAGTAATACTAAATAAATTATTAAAATTATGGTTATCTATTTATTATAAATAAAATAAAAATAAATTTTAAAAGTAAATGTTTTCTAAAAAATTGTGTTTTCTAAAGAATGAGTTTGCCACACTTTTCTCACATAATTTAAAATTAACTTTTTACCACATTTAGAAAAATTATTATAAAAAATAAAATTATTTTTTAAAATCAGAATATAAAAATTATATTAGGTTTAATTTTTGGGATTTTTTTGAAATGCTTCATTTTTTAAGAATACAAAAAAATATTGAATTGTACTTGAAAACATTATTTTCATTTAAATTATTTATAATGTTAAATTATATATTTAATTGTTTTAAATTAACATTATATCAATTATTTATCAATTAATCTAATTTAGGTCATTGGAATAATTTTTATATTAAATTTTGATATAAAATCGTTGTAAACTTTTGAACATTTTCTCTTGAATACCTGCTTTCTCATCACGTATGTGGGATTGATTTTAAATAAAAAATTTCCACTAATGTTAATTGAATTTTAAAAAATACATTCCATTTTTTCAATCATAATAATTTATAATTTCTTATTATTTTAATTTTTCTTTTACCCAAGTGAACAGTAGAAACAACAAAAATTAATTCTCACGGTAAGGTGAAAAATAGATTTACTGGGAGTTAAACTATAATGATAATAGATAAATTGACACAATTAATTGTCTAAAATATAATTTTTTACCATAATATTTACTTTTATGAATAAATATATTGAATAACCCATTTTTTACCAATGTGTTAGGTAAAAAATATGGGTACACATTTTTCTTTGTAAAAAGTTTAGGAGTTCCACTTACCTCACTTATAAATGGTCTCCATATATCCTCTCTTATTCACACCATGGAAAAATTTTATTTCATACAATAACTACACAAATAAATTCCCATCATCCAGCCATGAATCATAGAAACCTTATATTGGATATAAATACAACCTAGGAATCCTTTAGTGAAAAGCTAAGGATAATACCTGAACAAGAGGTAATTTTCTTCAATGAGGGACTTTATTTTATTTAATTACATGCATAATTTAATTATTATTAAACAATTATGATATAATAACCTTATTATATTCCATATAATTATATTTTTTTATGTTAATTTCATTGTCTACAGCCACATCCATTTCCATCAAATGCCTTACGAAATCATTATTTGTGAGTATGGCGGACTAACACCACACAAACCAATGTCATTCGTTTTTACATTACCACATCTCATAGTTGGTTATGAAGGTGAATATAAAGTATATATAATATAATTATAAAATAAATATACCTAATTATTTTTTATATCATATATAATTTTTTTACTTTCAATTTCGCAGTGGATACAATAACGTCACTCATGTGTATGATGGACTACAACCTCGTGTAGCAATGTGAATCATCGTTCAAAAACATGTAACATAGAAGGTGATAAGAATAAATTTAATAAAAATATGTTATATAAATGAAATAATTATGATATATATGTCATATTAATTATTTTTAAAACATAAAATACTATTTTCTTCAGTACACTAAAAAATTTTAACATTGTTCATTTACATGCGGACTACCGCCTTCACGAAACGATGTGACTCTATTTTCATCTCCACACTACAAGGATGATATATATAAGTATAATTAAATAAATAACATTCTATTTATGATATTATTATAATTTTTTTAATATAAAATATTACTTACCTCCATTCAATTATGATCATTGAAAAATAGAAACATTATGCATACATATATAAAGCATGTCTTCTCCATGATCGTAACATACATTATTTTTTTACAAACCATCTTTAATGATTGGTTTATAAAGTATAATTAGAATATAAATATGGAAATTCTGTTATCATTATTAATATTTAGATGACAAAACTATATAATATGGAGAATAAAAAGTTATTTTGTAACAATACATGAATGAGAAAATAAGGTTATTTATGCCCAAAACAATGAAAATAATGAAATGTTATTAACAAAAGGGTCATAAATTGTTTTTAGTGGAACCTATATAAAACTATAAATGTGATTATTATTAATTTATAAATTAATAACATGAATAAAACCATTATATAGGAGGTTAAATGAAATTCATCTAAAGGAAAGCATGAGGTAAGTGACTTTGTTTCAATATACATTCAATTGAGACTTATTTGATATTATGCAACAATTCACTTTTATGTTATGTATTTACTTCCCCATTGACATGTTATGTCCTGATTAATTCATAATTCATTTTATTTTAATTTTCAGTGTGAATCATTTCACCCATGGTGATTTTACTTAAAAATTACAAAGTAGTGAAAGTTATGGTACAATCTAAATTACATTTGTGATTGTTGACTTTCTATTAAAACAATAACATTCATGTGATAATTTTTCATTATAAATTGTATTTATCTTAAATTTTAATATTCTTGTTTGATGGATATCATTATTTTCTAAAAATATACAATTATTTCCTAGAGTGTTTACATTGAAATATATTTGATTAATTGGGGAAATATTGATAAATATGTATCCTTCACACAATAAGAATATATGTTGATAAAGAAAATTTATTATTAATAAGATATATTATTTTATATATGAGGAATTGTTTTCCATGAAAGACATGGGTGGGTCCTAATTATAGATAACCCCAAAAATCATTGGTATTCTCATGTGATGAATCAGTTGGCCAAATCCGATGGGTTTTTACCTAATAGTTTTAAACTATATCGAGGATAGATCTTAATGGTAAAGTCATCATTTTATTATGAGACATTTCATACACATATTAATAATTACCTTTATTTATAATTCATTTTTTATTATTATCCATTAGATTTTAACTATGACATTATCTGTTGATGTATTTCATTCTCATTTTATTGATTAAATAGTATGTTTTTCAGTTAATTACATTTCTATTTTGACTCTTCCATGTCTTATCATGGTAGTAAAGTCATGTAAATGGAATTTGTGTTCAATTATTTACCATTCCATTTTGATTATTTTTATTTTTTCATGATATCTCCCATTTTAATTAACCCGTATTGATCATTTGAGCTCACCCTTATTTTATTTCCTTTTCTTAGGATATGAAGAATAAATCTTTAAATGAATTTTCAAGGATGAAGTTAATTTTATTTTATTTTGTGTTATGTTTTATTTTTTATTCCCAATGTATAATGGGTATCATTTATCCATCTAGTTCTCTAAAAAACTAACCTAATCAGTCCTTAGGGATTTGATTTACTTGAATATATTGAAATTTCATAAAGTAAGAAACTTTCTCTGGAATACTAGTGTCAGAGTTTTTTCAACTACTTAGATTATAACCTTTTAAAAAGGGTTCAAAGCATTGAGAAATTACATTTTGATAGTGGAAACCTAATTTAATGTGGATAATGGTGTTTAGTATTGGGTTTGGAAGAGTTTTTTTTAATCATTGGGGGTTTTTTAGGGAGGTTAAGTGGGGATAGGAGAACCCCTTTTATAAGTGAAAAGAGATAGAATTATTGTAAACACCGAAAAAATTTAGTAATGGGAAGTTACTCTAAAGTAAATTAGATCAATAATTGAGAAATAATGGATAGTATATGTGATAAGGTCAATAAATAACACAAACATTTATCCCCAAACATGTTTTAAACATGTTTGAGGTCATTTAATATTTTATTTTTACTTTTACTAATTTAGATTTTACCTCGGTAACAAATTTTCACCTACGTAACGTATCCTTTATTATTAAAAAATAAAATGGTCCTTGTTTTATAATTTGGACCTAATGATTAAATGTTTTAAATCCATTTAATTCTATTCAATTTCAAAAATTAAAAAGAAAATTAACATTAAAATTATAAATATATAATTTATTATATATAATTGCTTAAAAAAATATTACTAAACATCAAAATTATTAAATATAAGTTTTTAAAATATAATAAATACAATAAAATTTATAATATAAATAAGAAAATTAAAATGTTTTATTACAAACCAATTATTCCACAAAAGGTGTGGTATTTTTAAAAAATAAATATATTGAAATATTCACATAAAAATTTATTTTTTCAGAAAAATATAAATAATTAATATTAACTTTATATTTAGATGATAAAAATGAAAATGAATTTAATTTTTCAAATCCATATCCCAAAATTTTGAAAAAAAATTAAAAATATAATTTATTGTCAAAAGGTATTTTTATAGGAAAATGATTTTCGGTATATTGACTATTAGTTTTCCTATAAATTTCTAATAAATCTGGTATTTTCATAAAATTAATACAATCAATATATCTTGTCATTATTAAATAATAATAAATAAAATTCCAATTTCCAGAAAATATATTTTTTAAGCAGAAAGTTAATTGACCATAAATGAACTTTCAAAAAATATGATAATTCATGAGATATCTATATTTATAAATACTTTCTTACATATTTATGTAATAGTAAATTAAAATTATATAACCCCTTATTATCAATATGTAATACATAATAATTGGATAAGCACTGGTTGTAGTTTTGGGTGCTGGTTCTTCTTGTATGGATCTTGTTGAAATCCTCATGAGCTCCAACTTCCCCTATACATGGATTTTCTTAAGCCAAAATTGCATGAGTTTATCTTGGCCCTAGTCTAGGGAAAACACTGAAAAATATTCTAACATTATAATCTCATATAAATTAAATTCTTGAGGAGTAATCTGGCTTCCATATTCCACTTATTCTTAATTTATTTATTGTTTTATGATATAGTTACATCAATTTCTACCAAATAATTTTATGACTATTTTTTAATGGTTATATTTAATATTCAAAATATAGAAACATTTTTATTTTAGTTTCATATAGTATTTTAAACATGATATTAAATATATTATTTATTTCAAGTGATTATATAGTGAAATCTTATATTGTAACATTATCTCCCCACTAAATAAATTATTTTCTCAAAATTTAAATTATTACTTACTAACAATTTTATCTAAATGTTTTTTTAAAATGTATTTAAATTTAGTTTTATAATTAGGTATCAATCATAAATATTCACTTATAATAGTAATAATCTCAACATTGTGTTTATTCCTAACCATTTTTGTTAAATATCTCTTCTAGTTTGGTGTTAATACCTATTTTATTTTTCCTTTGAGTTTATAGTTAGGCATGTAGTGACATATTATACTAAATGTGTTTTAGGTAATGAAATTTGATTCCAAATATTGATAATAGATACACCACACACACTAATCTCTTGTTCCTCATGTTTCATCAAATTCGAGGTGTCAGTTTCAAGTTTAGGTTCAACGATGATGTCGACAAAGAATTCATCTACTCCTCATAATTCTTGTAAAGATATATATTTAGACCCATCATATCCCTTTATATTGCAGTTTATTCTATATAAATATATTATCAACTCTCCATGTTATCCCTCACTTATATCGACAGCCTCCACAAATAACAACCCATCTCATTACCTTCTTATTGCACAATTATTTACACTTCTCGCTACATAAAGGCCTCCCGGATAAAGGTTATTGGGGGATGGAAGCCCTGACACATCTAATCGTGGTGTCTCTTATTATTATCAAATATTTCCTTCCAATAATTGAATTATTTCCTATACATGTTTCATAGGATCTCATGATCTAGGGCATCAACCTTGATTCTCGAACTACTCCCATACTTGAGGTCACTAGGTGGCCTCCTTTTAATCCTAAACACTTCTTATTGTTGCACTAATGGTGGAAGATGGGGTTATATTATAAACCAACCATTATCATGGTGCTTTCATATTATCCAAAAATATTGGGGCCTACATACACAATTGGAACATTTATGGATGATGACAATGATGATCAGTTGATGTTGTATGCTGTTGTGGGGACATTAAGATCTCTCTATGGTATCGTTTTTTTCTCCACCACCATCCATTTTTTTAATAGTAAGTATTTTTATGGTAATATTATCATAATAAATTAATATTGGTCCTATGTTGAAATAGTTAATTCATTACTATAATCTCATAAAATCCATCTAAAGGACAAATACTAGGATTTATATTCCCATAAACACAAATTTTGAAATTAAATTTTCATACTTATGGATGTTTTATATAATAAAAAACATCAGGGTGGTACACTTTCAAAAAATACCAGAACATTAGAGTTTCTATAATAAAGTTCTTATATTCACATTTTCAAAGTAGATGTTTTTGTTTTTATAATTCATATCATCACT
Source organism: Viscum album (assembly GCA_963277665.1). Classification (NCBI taxonomy): domain Eukaryota; kingdom Viridiplantae; phylum Streptophyta; class Magnoliopsida; order Santalales; family Viscaceae; genus Viscum; species Viscum album. The sequence goes on from OY728123.1 coordinate 1,773,392,356, forward strand.
ATTCAATGAACAAGATCCACATTGTTCCCTTTTATATGGTCAATTTTCATTCCTATCTTTCGTATCATCCATTATGTTTTTGAAATTGTCTTAGATAATGTATAATTTTATGACACTTAAGTTATTATACTATTAATGGTTATTTTGTATGCATGTTTACCAATACCATTATGATAACTAGCCTCTTCATTTTCTTATAGTATTTTTATGGTTTGTGACCCCTATTCCATAAGTAAATAATCTTCTAATCCTATTGAGTAAACTACCTTAGTGATTCCTACCAAATTTTTGATATATAGGTGGTCTAATATTCCTTATTTCATTATCTCCTTTTCCTGAATTTTAATAATATTTCATGATATTTTATTTGTAATAATATCTATATTTCTTATTCCATATACTATTATAATGGGTCTATTATTGAGACCATTACTAAATTGTCCATTACATCTATTACTAACTCATTCTATTTTGGTTTCATCCATCGCTAAAACCAAAATGTGTTAACATTATTTAAAAACAATTAACATCATAGGGTAATTTCAATAATAAATAACTTTAATGGGATTCAAATTTTAAAAAAACTTACCCCTTCACATCATCATGTTAGCATGTAATTTCTTCAGTTCAACCAATATTAATTTTAGTTTACCCTATATTTATTTAAGATGAGATATGTAATACTTCTAAACCTAGTACCTCAATGAAAATAGGAAAACGAACCTGAAAAGTAGTTTATAAAGAGTATGTAATCAACTAAATCATATACCCATAGGTTTGTATATTCATTCCTAGGCCCACTCTTCATACATTAGATTGGTGATCGAGTAAATTCCCAACCAACCCTTTTCATGGTGATCACCCATAGGCGCATTTATTCCATAAACGAATCAACTTTCTAGTATCCATATAGGGATGTATTTATAAGAAAACCACCTACTCATGAATTTACTGATATTTTAGGATATCATTATATACTTAGACTCATATCTAGTTTTGTTCACTATGTTTCTTTAACCCTAACACCAATTGTGACTATAATAATCTCTAAAATAACTAATCCATCACTCTAACAACAGCTAACGATATCCCAAATAAAAATTCCTTTATTCAAAATAATTTTCAAAATTAAATATATTAAATTATATGATAAAATCATCATCTTGAAAATATATAGTTTTAGTATATTTATATTTTAGCTACATTAGACAATTATTTTATAATTTTTATTAACATTCATTATAATTAAATCATAATATTTATCCTTCTAAACATACCTCATGTCAAACACATCTTTATTCATTGGGAATTGGAAACATAAGATAGGGATGGGCTCAAAATTATAATAAGAGAAAAGTAAATATATCAGCACGATAGCTAGGGTGATATGAAAATAAAATTCCAAAATATTAGTATGAGTGTGATATTATATTAAAAGTACGTGGAATTAAAAAAATGGTTTATATGGAAGTAAAGGAACATAAATAACACCATATGATCAAACTTATAATATTACATAAAGACTAATAAATCAAGAAACATAAATCTTGATAATGGGAGAATATCATAGTCACATATCAAGGGAGTATGGTACCAACATAAGCATAGAAAAACAATATTATGTTTTTTAAAGCAGCATTTGTATATCATATCATATCAAGAATCACAACATGTTTCTCATAGTGAATCTAGAATCCTAGAATGTTTTCCATAATAGATCAAGAATCCCAACCTGTTTAACATTTCAGATTAAACAACACTACTCATTTCACCATTCACTAATTAGATGTAAAGATTTAACCAATGCATTTTTTAGGTATATAGGGCCCACCTATCAACTAAATATTAGCTATACACATGTGTTTCATAATAAATCATCTAATGATTGCATCACTAAAAACTAGGAATATAAATGGATTCTACATTATATTTTAAAAGATTAAAACATGAATAACCAAATAAACCAGATCCGTTCATTCCAAATTAAATCACTAAAAAAGTTACTTCATAAAATAATTTATATAGTTATTTATAAAACATAACATTACAAAAAATGGATTTATTTTGAATTAGAGACAAATTAAATCCAAAAGAAAATGGAGTAACAAATAATATATTTAATAGAAAAATACAAAGATTAAATTAAATGTTACATAATTATATTTCCAAATAATAAAGGATAACATTGGTGGTAAGTGAAGATATAAACTTAAAAGAAATATCCCTTTAATATAAATAAATTATTTAGAGGATAGTAACTATTTAAAACATATTATAATATTATATAAAATAAAATCATTCATAGAAGGTTATATTAATTAAGAACTAGTTTTACCCATAGATATAAAAGTGAAAATCATATTAAAAATGATATTATTTTATATAAGAAACATTTATAGATAATTTTTAATAGAAATTTCATTACTCATAGAATTATATTTCAGTTACCAAAGTCCCTTACGATACAAGGAATATTTTAATAAAAATAATTGTTAAGAAGTTCTAGAAATTATTCTTAAAATAAATTAACATTTAATATTAATACCCCACATGGAGTAAATAGGGTATTGAATACATAGTTTCAACTAAAACAACTTATACGATATGAAGTATGTCTCAAGGAATTGGAAATTTAGAAAGCCATCCCTTAATCTTGATCTTGTATTATGAGGATGTACACTAACATCCAGTATAAAAAATTTACTATCGTAATAAATAATTTTAAAACCATATTAATACCCACAATTATTTATAATTTAAATATATAAATATTATATACATTAATATTAGTTTTTTTTTACTTTTTTCCCACATTGGGTGTTTATTGTTTTGAGAATTTGTTCTAGGTTCATAGGAGTGTTGTCAATATTAATTCTTATTAAAATTTAATCATTAAAATATAATTAAATTTAATATAATTTATTTCTTATAATTATTTATAAATCTTAAATTTCCTTTTAAGTGTGTTTCATTCTTTATCCTTCAATCTGAAATCAACATTTAGCACACTTTAGTTATTTTCTTAACTATTGAAAGGTATTTTATTAATTATTTAGTTAAATATTGAAATATAATTTTCAGAAGAAAAAAACAAACCATTATTTTAATATTAAAATCATATTTTTCCATTGATTACTCTTTTGTAGTTATCCATGATATAATTTTTTGATATTGTTCATGTAGGTGTTCAAATCATCCCAAAACACGATTAATGGATGATTATGAGGTAATTTATATGAAATATAATTATATAAGTTGTATAATGATTTCATTTAGTTATTATTATAGTGATATATAAAAATTATAAATTATTTGGATAATAATTTATTGGTATAGAATAATTACATAGTGTGAATAAATTTATTTTCCTTCGTAGTTCGATTGTTTAAGATAGTTAATTTCATAAGGATTGTTATTATTCATATCATTAATAAGTTATTAAATTATTTCTACCATAACCTTATTAATATCATAGAAATAGTATTGATCATTTAAAACAATTATTATAACAATTTGTTAAAAAAGTAATGGAAAATAAAATACATCGATCCATGAAGGAAGTAGTCCAAATGTACACATGGATGATGATTTCATTTTCATAGAATATGAGAATGGAGAAATAAGGTTATTTATTTAATAATCTTAAAAATTTCATATATATTGTAATTATAAATTAAATTTCCATTTATACTATTCATGTCAGGTGGTGAATAGGAATAATCATTTTTCTTCATGGAGGTGGTTGTCTAAACATACACATATTTCATGTTATCATTTTTATTAATGGAAAAGTGAAGGGTGGGTAATGATTTTAGAAAAAATTATAAAAACATATCATTATAATATTTATATTAATGCCATAATTTTAATATGGTTTAATTTAATTTCATGAAGATTATGTGCCCATTAAGAAATTGAAAAGAGAAAGGAGCGGTTAGAAATTTATACCACGCTACTAAAATTATATCTTTTCTGAAGATGGTAAAACCATTAATAAATAGTATTTTTAGATTAAAATAACCTCTTTTAGATGTATATGGGTTTTAAAGAAAGGATTTGAAATATTTTGGGCCAAAATTAGGGGGGTTTGGTGTGAGGGGAAGTGAGGATAGGAGATCCACTTTTATAAGTGTAAATGAATAGTATTTTAGTAAATGCCCATAAATTTTCAATAATAGTAAGTTTCTCTCCAATAAAGCGGCTCTAAAATTTAAAAATAATGTATATTATAACTTATAAGGTTGAGAAAGGCCTCAAGTAAACATTACAACATATTTTTTAAACATTTTTCATGTTATTTACTCTTAGATTTTTACCTTTACCATTTTAGCTTTAACGAGGATAACTATTTATACTTATGTTACTTATATTTTATGCTTAAAAAATAAATTGGTCCTTATTTTATGATTTAAAACTAATGATTAAAAATTTAAAATCAATTTTTTATTCAATTTATAAAAGTGGTAAAAACTAATTTTAAAATAATAAGTATATAATGTATCAAAAACAATTTCTTCAGAAAATTATTAATTATGTTTTAAAATATTAAATATATGTTTTTAAACAACAATCAAAATTTTTACATTTAAAATATAAATAATAAAATGAATATTTCTTATATAAAATTATTTCATAAATTTGTAAATCATTATTATAAACTATTAATTTCATAAAATGCACGATTTTTGTAAAAACAATATATTTCAATATTTACCTAAATATCAATTTATCAAAAAATAATGTTATGTTTAATATTTCCATAATAAATCCAAAAATTATGTTAATATTTTCAAATTCACATACGAAAAATGTAAAAAAATTATTTTATAAAAATATAAAATATAATGAAAATAAGTTTTTATAGGTAAATAAATTTTGATATATTAACTATTATTTTTATTATAAATAACAAACTAATTAAGTGTAAAATTATTATTAATACAATAATTATTTATTTTTATTATTCAATCATAAGAAATAAAATTACAATTTATTTAAAAACATTTTTTAATCATTAAGTGAATTAATAAAAAATAAACCTTCAAAATTTATAAAAAAACATGATATATCTATATATATTATTATTTTATTACATGTTGATATAATACTATTTTATAATTGCATTACCCCATATGATCTGTATAGAATACAAAAGCATTAGATAATATCTTGTTACAGTTTTGGGATTTAGTTCAGCTGACATAGACCGTATGGCAATCCACATGAGCTTGAACTTCTCATGTATATTATTTTTCTCAAATTTTAATTGTTTGAATTCAGCTTGATCAAGGTCCAAGGAAAGGCCTAGTTACTCTAACTCCATTACAAGATTAGAAAACTATGCTTTATTAGGAATATTTTAATTTACAAATGTCATTTCTTTTTTTACTTTCTTTATTTATTTTTTATATAGTCACTTCAATTTATAACAGCTAATTTAACAGCTACATTTTATCGGTCATATTTAATGCTCAAAATATACCATGTTTTTTATTCTTTTGGTATAGTATTTAAAACATGATATTTAAAATATTATTTACTTAAGGTGAATATACAGTGAAATATCATGTCATTGGAAATTTTAATTCAACATAGTTTCTTTAGGTTCCATCCTCTTTCACGTTATAACCTAACCCAAAAAAATAACTAAATTCCACTTTTATACCAACTAATATAACCTAACCATAACATATTAATATGTTTTATCATTTTACATGAATATTCATTACAAAAAGTAATAAAACACACCCCTGAACCTAAAATTTTAGTGTCTTAAAATACTATACACATAACCAACTGATTTTACAGTGTTCTAAAAATCTCAAACATATATCTATAACATCTAAAACTCTTATAGAAGTATAAAAATATTACCCTTATTCATAGATTGTGGAATGGAAATATAAGAAAGCGTGATATAAAATTCTCAACTAGGGTAAAAATAGGAGATCATAATCAAATATCATTATTCAGTATATGGTGTGAATATTGGTATAAGAATATAGTCAAGGTACATGGACAAAACATAAAAGATTTGTACCCAATAAGACATAGATATTAAACCATTATCCATAGAATACGTATTTTAGAATAACATAATTCATGAATCATTAGAATGTTTAAACATGATTCAATAATCATGATCCATGAAAACATAACATAGGGATAAAAATATTGAATAGAGCATGGAATGAACATAAGCATATAAAATATTTTTTAATGTTAAGGATAACTTCTAAGTCCATCATCCAAAAATGGACATATTCCCAAATTGTATTGGGTTTACTCCTCATTCCCATAAATATAGTGGACAGAGTCCCATAGTGGATAGGGATCACATCACATTCCCACACATGTCATCACAATAGATATAAAGCATTACCCAATGAATTTAAAGGATGTATAATTTTTATCCCACCAACCACATAATAAAATCATACATATGTGAGCCATATGAACATAAAACCATTCAAAATTACATCATAGATTAAATAAACCATGGAAAAGATATGGATTTAGAGCCCAGTTTTCCACTCAGGTATAGATCCTTTATATTTCGGTCTAATTCATTATTTTGGACCTAACATGGCTTTCAAAAGGGTTAGTGAAGGTCGCAAGGGTGTTCATGGATTGTTTTAAGCATGTAACCCAATGTTTTGGGAAAACTGGTATGGCGCATGATTAAAACAAACTATGCGGATATTGACCTTTTGGACAGATCCTTACCGTATAGTAGGAACATGGTTTCCCTAACTCTGCATCCAAACCATGTGAGTGCCCTTTTCTTCCTATTTTTCCATGAATGGTTGGTGCAAAATTTGGAAAACCATGCGGCTAAACTGTACGTAGGTTTTTTGTGGGTAAAATGACCTTTTACCCTTAATGATATAATTAATAATCCTTCTTCCACATAAGTTGATATCTAGAAAGATTAACCTATTTTTATCCCATTTTGATCTAATTGAATTCCTAAGATAAGGATTGAAATATCTCTTTCATCCATTATCCAATCGGTCTTTCGTTTGTCACGTTGTATGTGCAATGGTAAGAACTCGAGTCCATTTAAGCCTTTATTCTTCTCTCTTGTTCTCGTCCTAGTTATCAAGGTGGGAGAATTTTTTATTTTTTGAAGATATACTCCATTTTAATCTAAATCAAATGCTAATATTGGAGGAGTAGAGTCATGACCCTAAGGTGAGTGGTCTATATTTCATCCCTCATGTTCATTGATTTTGGATTCTAGTGTGGTTCCCTCCAATTTAATCGGCTGTGTTTATTGAATTTATATGTCATGCTTGTAATAATTAGAATCATATAATTATTCAATTTCCAAATATATGATTAGTTGTTGGTGGTTATTCCCACAATGACCAATATCCTTTGTAGGATAATATTCCATAGTTGAGTTTTTACTATTTTGACACTTTTGATCCATCGTTCAGATGTGCTCGAGATTTACCACACTAATGGTAGGCCTACATATCCTAAATTATTGTCATATAATGTGATGGTTAATGGAAAGTACCATGTCGCTTCAACTTGACCCGCCTAATGTAAGTGCTTCATATTGATATTTAAATGTGAAAGGGAAATAGGAAAGTATAATAAGCATATGACATTACCAGATTCAATGTGAATGATTAATAGGTTTCATATCCATATAACCCATTAACACATTAATGGAAGGTAGTGGAATTAACATTAATTATTGAATATTCCACAATTGTAATTAATAAAGGTCATATGGTACTTGACCTTGTCACACTAATGAAACATAAGGCTTGAACCAAATATACTTATTGATTAATTATGACTTGATTAAAAGGGTGCATGCTATTTGACCTTATCACGCTAATGAAAGTAAAGTGTTGAACCAAATGAAATATTACATGACTTCATAATTTTACAAGAGTGACCTGACTCAAGATCGCCCTGTATTCTTATCGAGTAACTCCTTGAGCACTCAAGAACCCCATTCTCATTCAAAGATATGTATTTCTTAGCTTTAGACCCACATTGATATCAATATTTTTTATTATTTGATGAATGATATGATATTGTGAGATCCCTCACATAGTATTAGAGAATGTGTTGGATAAACCCCTTGGATCCAGCATTCATAAGTAGGTGCCATGGTTAAATCCCATTGGGCCCAGTCACTTCATATCCTCATTTTACCTTGGACGGTCACCTTAGATTCAGTAGGAATCTTATTGTGGAATTCCTTAGAATATACTCCTTGGATTACACTCTTACCCATATTCAGGATACATTTATTACTAAGTTATAAACCCTTTAGGTCTATGTTGCCTTGGTTATTACCATGGAACTTCATTATTAAATTTCATTGGTGGTTTCCTTGTCATAACATGGAACCTTCACTATTTTGAACATGTGACTTATTTCTAGACTCGTAAAAATCAATAAATAGACTAGTTACATTAATACCCTATTGGAGGGATAAAGTAGGTTCTTGGTTATTTAGTTACATTGTATTGCATTACATTATATATGAAAGCTTGCACACTATTTCATTTATGTTACACGGGATGGATGTTATTGAAACTGTTGGTTGTGGCCCATTAAGATTTATGTCACACCCTATCTAGCCATTTTTTGGTACCCTGAGTAGATTACATGAATGTATCTGTTGATAAAGGGAATAATTTGGCTTCGAACACATTAATGCTTACTGTTTTGGATGGATCTTGATAGTAGATAACTGAGATGGAGCATAGTATGCTTAGGCTAGTCTTTTTATGTCCCTCATACTTTTGTGGAACATGTTATTCCTTCTCCCTTATATCCATGTTTTCCAGTTTTCTAGTGACATGATATATCATCATCAATTGTTCTATGATTTTATGTTATTCTAGTTATTTCAATTATTATTAATGTTGTCTCTATTTTCCAATGTTCCTTCTGTTTACTTGTATTTCCTTCTCTATTTACCTCAGAATATATTTATCTGTTTTTCTGCACTTTAATAATAAAGTAATATTCACCCCACGAACACACCATATTCCCTTACTACTAGCTGGCATCCTCTGGCATTTGGGTAGATGCACTTGAGGCCATGTGGCCCACCAGGATCATGCAGCTATTAAGTGGACTCTAGGTCTAGGATGTCAAAAAGTGGTTACACAGGTGGTTCCTTTCATGCATTGCTATTTTGAGATAATTGATTGGAGACTACAAATGTTGGGAACTATGTCATAAATTGTTCTTGGTTGTCGTGAACCCACATTTGGGGTAACAATTGAGTTTTGTAAATTATCCTTGTTACTCTATTTTCCCTATTATAGTTGACATTATTTCATCACTAGGTGATTCACATGTTCTGTAATTTTTTTATTATTACTCTACTTAATGATTTTCTTTCATCCTTGGCCCGATGATAGGAGGTCAAGGAGCGTTGTTACATGCATCATTATAGGCACCCAAAATTTTCGTGTCATGCATATTTCCATAACATATAGGTGCATTTCACTACTTTGATTGCTTGATATGCCTATGATTATTGAGTGATGTTGTGATAGTAGCTTATTCATGTATTAATTTTGGTTGTGATTGAGTGCTTTCATGTCTCAATTCATGAGATGTATTAGCCCTCAGGGATTGGAATGAGTAATTTACCAAGTCAAGCCATTATGCTATAATAAATGGGTGCCATTTATAATAATAAGGTGTATGGAACCGATTCACCCGGAATGGATATCAATTATAAAGTGAATACTGAAATCTAAAATTAATTGGTTGCACATCATTATCCAACCTTTTCATGTTTATGAAAGGTAAAAGAGTGATCCTGGTAATTAAATATAAAACAAAATGAAACTTATACTTGAGCACTTACCGATATCTGGCCATATAAGTTGGTAGTTGGGGTATTATGCCTTGGGTAGAGAGTTTACCTACATTCATCTTTAGTTTGTGATACTATCATTCTTCTTGATATTTTTATGAGGCATGTGCATGGAATTATAGAACAATGCTTCTAAGATTCCCTTGTATCGTACTCCATGAAGGTGGTAAAGACCATTCTCCAGAAGTGTTGGGCCATGAACTGTCACTCTTACCTCAAGGAGTGCCACCCGAGGCACCACCAATTGTACCTGATTTGGGAACTGATTCTTAAGTTCATGATAGTTTCTTACTTCTGATGCAGTCCATGCATGGTTCAATGTGGATTTAACCTACAATGGTGGATCAGACTCGTGAAATCCAACAGCAGCATCCTCCTACTTTCTTATGGGATGGAGGCCCAAAGGCTGTTGATTCTTGTCTAGAATTCATCATATCTATCTTTGAGAATATGGATACACCTCCATAGTGGAGGGTCATGCTTTCCAAATAAATTCTTTGGGATTCGGACAAGAACTGGTGGGATGTGATTACCTATGTCAGTCATCAGCAAGGCCTTTTAAGGGTTGATTTCTAGACTACATTCTATGATTAGTTCTTTCCGTGGATGCTAAGAGCTAACAGTGCCAGTGAGTTCATTCATCATGAGTAGGGTTCTATGTCAGTCATGGAGTATTTAGTGTGTTTCATGGAGTTGTAGAACTTTACACCACTTCTATATGGTGATGATATTTTTCATGCAAGACGTTTTGAGGATGGGCTCCATTATTCAATTCGTACAAAGGTGAATGTATTTTTCCTACATAAATTTTCTATAATATTCAATTAGGATATTATCATTGAGCATAACCTGAGGGGTGGTGATAGTACCGGGCATAGAGGACTTGTGTTTTTTGAGGCCATTAGTTTTTCCAGTGGCCAGAAGCATTCCCGTGAGGTTTCTCATCAGGGAAGTGACAAACATAGTTCCAATTTCGATGGCTCTATAATGTATCATCAGTGTGGAAGACTGGGGAACCTGAAGCCTCATTGTGATATAGACTCAATGGAGTGTCGGTCTTGCATCTGTATGGGGAATCATCAATGTTTCTGGAGGACCTCTCTACCAGCCATGAGTAGAAAAGGATTTGTGTCATCTCCACCCGAGTTAGAATAGCACTGGTAGGTCTAACCGAGGAGTATTTCATGGTTGTGGTATCCAGACCCCTGATCACAATAAGTTCCAATAGATTAGTTATGATCATGTTAGTACATCTATTGAACATGGCCTTGGATTAGGTCAATTTCATGAACTATGATGACACCCATGGATCGGGCTGTAGGAAAATCTATAGTGTGAGGTACTATTCTTGTGGAATCTAATATAGTATCTACTTTATTTGATATATGTCCTCAAAATGATTTTATCTCTTTATCTATCATGGAAATTCTTGGACAAGAGATATAGTATTACCATGTTGTAATGAGCTTAGATGAGTCATTAGGGGTTTAAAAAGAAGTTATGTGCTAGTGTAGGGAGTGTCCCCTTGAGTTAGGTGGTCACCCTTTCTTATGGAACCACTTTTTTCTCGATACTACATCCTTCTATGTCACTCTCAATATGGATTGGTTACTTTAGTATCATTCTTTTTTAGACTCCTATCGCCATAGGGTATCATTCAAATAACTAGAGGGAAACATTTATCAACATAAGGGTGAGTTGGATAACCAGCATGATAGAGTGGGACGAGAGCATAATGGACTATGTGGAGTGACTAACCAAATTGAAAATGTCTTCATGGAGGATCAGGGTTTATGACAAGCTAATTTTCTTATAGTAGTGGATCATTTTATGGATTTATTTCCTAATGATCTTTTTGTATTACCACCTAATAGAGAGGTAGAGTTTACAATTGAGATTATTCAAGTATTATCTACAATGTTCATTCCTCCATATAGGATGACACCTATAGAGCTTCAAGTTCTCAAGCAGCTGCTAGAGGATTTAGAGGCCTAAGGATTTATACATCCTAGTACACCCTCTTAGGGTTCTCATATACTTTTCGCTAAGAATGCAGATGGAACCTTATATCTATGTTTGTTTTACCTAAGGTTGAACCATCTTCCAATAAAGAACTAATATCCACTACCTCGAATAGATGATCTCTTCGACCTGATCTAGGGAGTTATGGTCTTCTCTAAGATTGACCTAAGTTTGAGTTTTCATCAATTATGAGGTAGGAAATTACACAAACCTTGTACAACTTTACGTATCAATTATTTTCTATATAAGTACCTTGTTATGATGTTCAATCTTATGAATGCACCCTCCATTTTCTTGGATCTAATGAATAGTGTTTCTCATCCCTATCTCACTCTCTTTTTAGGTCTTTTTGGATGAATTATTTGTGTATTCTCATACTCATAGAGACCATTAGAAAAACCTTGAGATCGTTCTGAGTACACTGAGAGAGCATCATATTTATGCCACGATGGAAAAGTTCTACATATAGAGAGAAAAAGTTCACTTATTGGGTCATATTATCTCAAAATTAGGAATATATATTGACCTAGAAAATGTTAGTGCTATAGTTTTCTAGGAGAATACCAAAAATGTTATTGATATATAGAGTTTCTTATGGATGTCTATATATTACAGGCATTTCATATAGTATTTCTCATCTCTTTTCTCACCACTTACTTGACTTACCAAGATGGTGTTATGTTATTGTGATTAAAATCATGAGAGAAAGGCTTTAAGGATCTAAAGGGGAGGCTTTTCTCAGCTTCTATTCTAATTATTCTAGATCTTGGTGGAGGTTACACCATATTTTATGATGCATCAGAAATCGGCCTAGGAGTATTACTGATGCAGGAGGATAGATTCATTATGTATGGATCTCGACAGTTGTGGAATCACGAGGGAAATTACCTAACTCTTGACCTTAAGCTATCAGTAGTTTCCCATTCCTTACATTTATATATACACTATCTATTAGGTGGGTACTTTATGGTGTACACAGACCATAAGTACCTCAAATATATATTTACTCAATTTGACTTGATCCTTGGACAATGTACATGGGTTGAATATCTACAATCCGTTTATTTTGAGCTTGACTATATTCTTGAGAAGGAAAATGTGGTTTTAGATGCACTGATTCGGAAAACACATTCATAATTAGTACATGAATCCAGTGATGAATGGAATTTAATGGACCAATTTTCAAAGCTTCATCTAGAGTTTCATGATAGTCATGAGCAGTCTTATCTATAAAAATTTTTAGTTAGATCTTCCCTCCTTGAGAAGGTGAAGAGTAGTCAATTTTTGGATCTTGAAGGCTTGATTATCCATGAGAGTATATCAGGAGACAACCTACCTTCATATTGGTATGTGGATAGAGACAACATCTTGTGTATTCATGGATATGTATAGGTTCCTATAGATATGAGAGAAGAGTTAATGCGTGAGTCCTACTCTACTTAGTAGTAATTTCATCTAGGAATCTCCAAGATGTATTGAAATATATGACACTAGTATTTGTGGCCTTGGATAAAACGTCAGATTGAAGGATTTATCACTAGGTGTTCTACCTATCAGTAGGTAAAGGTGGAGAACCAGATACCTATAGTCTTATTACAGCTAATTATTGTCCCAGAATAGAGATGGGAAGATGTTCTCATATACTTTGTATTGGGCTTTCTTAGATCTCCCTTAGGTAGCGACGTTGTATGGTTTTCATTAACAGACTGAATAAAGTATCTCTCTTCATTCCTATTTGAGAGAATCTCTTAGTTAATGAGATAGGAAAACTGTATGTCCATGAAATCATATGACTCCATGGGGTCCCTCGAACTATAATTTCAGTTTGGGATGATAATTTCACATCACGGTTCTAGGAGGGATTACAGAAGCCAATGGGAACACAAGTGCTTCTATGAATAGTTTTTCACCCTCAGACTAATGCGAAATTGGAACATACAATACAAGTTCTAGTGGATATTCTTCAAGCATGTGTCCTCAATTTCATCGGTTCTTGGGAAAATAATATCCCTCTCATTGATTTTTCCTATAATAAAAACTTACAGGGGACAATTTATATGCCACCTTTTGATGATTTATATGATATGTCATATTGTTCACCCTTGTACTGGCTAGAGGTAGGTGAGGTATAAGGCCCCGACCTTAAACCTTACTTAATATTGAATTAAATGAATAATTCACATTGAGGATATTTTCAGGTTTACAGTTTTAGAGAATTAGGAAATAACTATTACATCTCAAAAGATTAAAAAGTAGAAAATTTTACTAAGTTTCCATAAAATAAAAACTCTTAAAAAGAAACATGTCCATTTCCATGTTTTAGGTTGCATGACTTTCCCTTGATCCCATCCTTGACCCTATTCCACGTTAAGTCCTGTGAAAAACATTTCAAAAACTTGGGATGAGCATAAAAAGCTCAGTAAGGGATACACAAAGAATGAAAACTGTTAGTTTTTCAAAAAAAACATGTATACTTTATCAAAGTAATACTTTTCACCTTTTTGAAGTAGTAAAAACTCTTCACTGAATAAAAGTTCATCACTTACCCTTATGTAACCAAAAGAATACCATAAAACCCATATAAAGATCACATAACATATAAAGGTAACTTGGGACATAAACATACTTATGTGGAATAACCATAAGGTAGACTTCCACACATATCACTTAATGTAATATCCATTTGGCCAACTTCCATACATACTTAATGGAATATCCATACGGCCAACATCCATACCCAATGCATTGGAGGTTATAACGTAACTACCCGTCCTGGTATTCACGGCACCACCCATCATATGGTTTATCACGTAACCACACGTAAAATGTCCAAGTACCATCATTACACATAAAATATTGAAAATATAAACATTTCAATAACAAAATTTCATTTTCAATCAAAATAAGTAATTCCAAGATATTGAATTAATCAATCCATTTTCGAAAATCATTTAAAAGAGATTTTTGAATCAAAGTGTCCCATACCACTTTGAAGCTTTTATTGGAATTATAATTTTAAAACATTAATGTTCATATAAATAAATACTGAAAACCATTTTTAAAACATGGACATTAAATATAAATATTTAGAATAATAAATCTTTAAAACATTTAAAACGATATTTTTGTTAAAGAGTTTTTAACAAAATGAGAGACTCTTGAATACAAATAATAGCGGAATAACATTTAATCCAAACATTATAATATCATGAGAATAAATGGATTCATGATATAATATGTCAAAGGACAGTATACACACAATATAAGAGTGAATTGGTGCATAACGACAATGAAGTCTTAAAAGAAATGTAAAATGAGATGAAATCCATTATAAATAAGGTATCTTTAAATTAAGGATAAATCAATCTCATAATTATGTGTGACAAATATAAATAAACCTAATATAAGTGGATATTAAGTGTAAAAAAATAAAAGGTTATTCACACATATTCAAAGGATGACATATTCAATAACTACATGATGAACCCAAAGAAATCGAAATTGGGTTAAGAAGTTCCCTTGGTAAAATTCGACAGCCTAACGGCGTCACATAAAATTTTAAAAAAAGGGTTGATGAGGGAGATAAAGGGGATCTGATAACTTGGACATAAAATTTACATAAATATGGATATATAAGAACATATCCCAACATAATAGTATGTGAATTAAAATACATAACAAAATAAGTCTTTTAAAAAGAGGAGGGTGAAAGGTTCCCCTACCGACATGGGTATCTTTCGAAACATACACCCCATGAAATAAGGACAACACAACATTGATTTAAATACTCATAAATGAAACTATATTACACAATGAGTAAAATAATGTGCAGTACATACAGCACTAAAAGGAAATTGTGGAAAATGTAGCATAAATCTCACGGGAATAAAAGTGAGATGAAAAATCCCTTACGAAAACTCAGCAGCCTAACGGCGCCACTTAGAACATACAAAATGGATTGATGAGAGAGAATAGGGTCTCTCATCATATGGACATAAAAATTACAGTAAGAGTAATATAAAAGAACATCCTAATAACAAGAGAGATGATCTTTAAAAGGAACTACATAAAAGAGTGTACTTAAAAAGAAAGAGAGGAGTAGGATCCCTTACCTCGGGTCTGACTTGACTCGATCATTCTTTAACATCCTGAATAATAAACTTGAGTTAATTTATACTTTCTTAAGAATCATTTTCAAGTTCATTATTCCTTTTATATCAATTATTGAAATTTTATAAACATTATGTAATCATTTAAGTTAATAATGTTTGTTTTGTCGATATTTGGTTCTTGAGTCAAAAGTGGACTTCTTACAATTACATGTTGTTTGTGTGGTCAAAGGTTCTTTATATCCAGAATGACATTCCTGATTTGGATATCATTTATATCATATATATCCAGAATATACATGTATTTATAATATTACATAATCATTTAGAGGTAAGAAATGAAATGCACCGTTCATGGAGACGGTAAGTCGTACATACGCATGAACGCTACTTTTATTTCTATGTCATATTAATGGAATTAAAACTAAATGAGAGATGCGTATATTTTTAATTCCATAATTATATTCATCCTTTAGATGTATCATACATCATATATATCCATTATATGTACTTATAATAGTACATTACATTTGGGGATAAGAAATGAAATGCACCGTTCATGGAGACGGTAAGCCGTACGTACGCATTAACGCTACATTCATTTCTATCTCATAATTTAATGGAAAGAAAAAAATAATGATATAAAGTTATATTATAATTCCAGTATAACATAATATATAATAAATTTAAATCCATCCTTTATACATCCCACATATGTCATTAACGAATCAAATCACTTTGAGGGGGCGGTAGTCCGCACTTCCTAAAATGAAGATATCACGTATACCCATAATGGAAGCCATAAAGGTATGCCACAAATGAAAAATACAGAAGCTTAAGTAAAACATAAAAATATTATATATCATATATAAATATAGTGACATCTTAATGGACACCTTTTAAGGTGTTATATGAGTGTTGAACAATCATCGTTTCGTGAGGCAGAAATTCACCATCCACAGAAACAGTATGTTCTTTAACTATTAGATGAAGGTGTGTGTAAGTGTAGCTCGAATACATATTATAACAACATCCTAGTATATTGAAGATACTGGATTTTTTACAAAATAAATGAATAAAAAGAGTTTATGGGGTTGGAGAAGCAAAATAAAACAAAAGAGCACAAGTGAAGACGTTACCTTAAAATTGGGTAACTCCCTTTGGTTTGAACAAAAAGGGTTTATTGAAGAGCTTCCTGCCTAAGTTAAGGCTTCTAGGATGAGGATAGGGATGTGGAGAGATACAATTATCAGAGCTTGGCCGAACCAAAGGCTTGAGAGGTGTGGGTAAGGTGGTAGAGGTGGGGTCCTTTTATAAGAGGAGAGGAGGGGAACTCTTGGAAAAGTATAAACTGTTACTTTATTTTCAAATGGTTTTAGGATTTTAATGGTCCCACATTGATGTGTTTCGAGTATAAGGTGATAAGGGTTCTAAATACACCCATCCAATAGGTTTCTAACATGTTTAGGTCCTTGATTTTTCATTATCTTTCCATTTTATTTAAATCGTTAAATAATGAGGTCATCGCTGCATCATCATGATGTCATAAAGAATTTAATTTATTTAATGTCTAAAAATTATAAAAAAATACTATGATGTAGGAAATCTTTTTATATTTCCAATGGATATTTATAGTCAAAATTATTACTTGTATAACCACATTTAAAAAATGTTTTAGTAAAACAATTCATGTTTGTGACATTTTTATTTTAACTTTAAATAAAAGGCATAAATGTCATTATCATACCCAATTGGCCCCATGGGGTACCAAAAATCGACCCATGGGTTTTCTTGGTAGTAAATAACTCATAAAATAGGGTTATTACAAGTTTAAAGATATTTTCATTTTATTATAATATCATTTTTACCTTAAATCACACTAATTACCTTTAATCGCGATTAATAAAACATAAAAGTTACTTTTCATCAAAAATTATTTTCATCCCATTGAACCACATTTTACTTAACAATTAAAATAAATTAAATTGGATTTTTTAAATTCTAATCACATAAGTGGTAAAGTCCCATTTAAACGAAAAATCAAATTTTGTAACCACCACTTTGTGGTTTCACTATTCATCAAAAATTGAAGTTTTTCAGAAAAATACCAAATATTCACCCTAAGATATATTTTATATTCCGAATTCAAAAATGATGTCTATTTTACCAAATTCATAACATAGAAGTTGCATTAATTAATTTTATAAATAAATCCCGCTGTTAAAACAAATAGCGTGTTTTTATGAAACATTATCTTTCAAAAGATTGACACTCGTTTATGTTCAATCTTAAAGTGATATTAATTAAAATGACCACCATTGGATTAAATGGTGAAAATATATTCTATTTAAACTTTAAAAAAAATTAAAAAGATAATATAATCATATAAATAAATTAGATTAAAAAGAGGTTTTGAATTAAAATACAACATTTTTCACTATTCATTAAAAATTGAACTTTTTTGGAAAAATACCAAAAATTTACACAAAGTAAATTTTGATGTCCCGATTATAAAGAAGAATTTTATTTTGTCAAATATAACACATAAAATTGTCAAAAACTGGATTTAAAAGAGTTTCTCCATCAAAAGGCGGTTAATCGACCTTTTAAAGAATATTAGATTATCTACGCTTAAAATTGGATTCATTCACATTTTTAATCCTCTATCATTTATTGTAAAGAGTAAAAATATTTGACAAACATATATAATCATTTTCTAGTTAGTTATTTTCATTCCTTCCATTATAATGGCTAGATATTAACTACCATTTAAAATAATATTATTTTATTATTAGAGTGCAACGTAAGATTCCCAAGAAACTCATTGTTGCGTATTGGGTACGCCATCGAGCATAGAATCCCCTTTAAAGTAATATTAATATTTTATTCACAAATATGGATAAATATAAAAATGTCATATTCTTTATTTTTCTAGGGTGTTACATCCTTCCCCCCTTTTGGGAATTGCGTCCTCGCAATTTTAAAATTGGGCTTGGAAATATCCTTGAAAGTCCCACATCGGAACAAGAGTCGGTAAAACAATCACTTTAAAATAAAGAAAGATAAGTACAGAGGTCACCTGAGTTAACCTATACTTGGATTTCATGTAGGAAAACATGGACATGGAGGAGAAAACATAGGGTCATGTTTTGATGGAGAGTGATAGAAAACATGTTTAGGAGAAAGTTAACCACAAGAAGATCACAAACATGTGATGGGTTAAATGGTATTCGATTCCCCGGTAGGAAAAGTTAACAGACAAAATCTTTGTTTTAAGTTACTCTTCATTGAGTAATTTATTTTTGAGCCTAACTAAATCATAATGAAACAAATTTGCTTGTCACGTAGACTTCCAACTTTTACTATATTCCTTAATCAAACTCATATTTTCTCCAAAAGACGAGTATTTAGGAAGACTTGTTCACACTAAAAGTACTATAATCAACTTATAGAGAACCACCTAATCCACAAAAGATAACTATATATTTCCCATGTCTTTAGACTTTAACCAAAACCAAAACTAAAAAGGTTAGTACAAGATCAGATAATCCGGAAAAGGATAACCCTTTATAAAAAGAAAATAAATTCTTAATATCCAAAATTTGTCCAACAAAACCCATAGTTCAACGAGGACCATTCGATAAACAATTTGTCCATAAAATTCTTCAAAGTAAACCAAACTAATATTGAAACCCAAATATTTGAATGATTTAGTCACATAGTCTTTAAAGTTAAATCATAACATTTATCTCCAAACAACATCAGTTGCTCTTAATGTCTCATATTGAAAAGTAATTAACCTAATCACATATCCTTCATGATAGGTTAATAAATTTCCATAGATAACCCAAAATCAACTTACTCTTAATTCATAAAATCATCTAACTAAAAATAATCATTCAAACTAACCAGGGACTTCACGTAGTCCAGTGCTAGGCGATAAATACCAGTCGCACTTTGGTTGTGGGTTCGATTCCCGCAACTTTGTCCGACGCGATGGGTTGTCACACCGTCTGCGTGTTGTCTTTTATCCAAAACTATATAATTCTTAAAAAATTCCCCAAAATGAGATAAAATCTTCAAAAGTAATCATAATATATTTTAACCTCAAGTTTATCTCATGCCTTTCATTTTCCATCATAACATATAATAACCCATAATTACCTCAAAAGTAAGGATCATATAAACTCTAATGGTTACCTTTATTATTATTACCTGAACTTCCACATTGATTGGTCATCTCGTACATGATGTATTACAGAATATACCAAGGTTCAAGTGGTTGATCATGACTCCTTGATAGTTGGTTTAGAACAACCACGAGTTTCCTCATTGAATCCCCCATTTTATCAAGTATCTTAATCAGAGAACCACCACAGTTTCCTTCAAACTTGTTCTCTCTTTGGTGCCTGCTAGATCCATCCATTCACTAAAAACAAAACAAAAAGTCAGTGTGAGTATATCAACAAAACCATCATGTACTAATGAGGAAGGTAAACACTAAGATATACTTACTCATTCACTTTATCTAAAACTTGGACTCCTAAAATCCTAACCATTATGGTACTGCCACTTATGCTTAGAGAATACCCTAACCTCTATATTTATCTAACCCGACCTTTGATACCAACTATAAGGCCCCGACCATAAACCTTACTTAATATTGAATTAAATGAATAATTCACATTGAGGATCTTTTCAGTATTAGAGTTTTATGGAATTAGGACATAACTATTACATCTCAAAAGATTACAAAGTAGAAACTTTTACTAAGTTTCCATAAAATAAAAACTCTTAAAAAGAAAAATGTCCAGTTCCGTGTTTTAGCTTGCATGACTTTCCCTTGATCCCGTCCTTGACCCTATTCCAAGTTATGTCCGGTGAAAAACATTTCAAAAACATGGGATGAGCATAAAAAGCTCAGTAAGGGATACACAAAGAATGAAAACTTTTAGTTTTTCAAAACACAAAGTAAACCATGTATACTTTATCAAAGTAATACTTTTCACCTTTTCTAAGTAGTAAAAACTCTTCACTGAATAAAAGTTCATCACTTACCATTCTGTAACCAAAAGATTACCATAAAACCCATATAAAGATCATATAAAATATAAAGGTAACTTGGGACATAAACATACTTAAGTGGAATAACCATAATTTAGACTTACACACATATCACTTAATGGAATAGCCATTTGGCCAACTTCCATACATACTTAATGGAATAGCCATACGGCCGACTTCCATACCCAATGAATTCGGGGTTATAACGTAACCACCCGTCCTAGTATTCACGGCACCACCTGTCATATGGTTTATCACATAATGACCCATAAAATGTCCAAGTACCATCATTACACATAAAATATTGAAAATATAAACATTTCAATAACAACATTTCATTTTCAATCAAAATAAGTAATTCCAAGTTATTGAATTAATCAATCCATTTTCAAAAATCATTTAAAAGAGATTTTTGAATTAGAGTTTCCCATACCACTTTGAAGGTTTTATTGGAATTATAATTTTAAAACATTAATGTCCATATAAATAAATACTGAAAACCATTTTGAAAACATGGACATTAAAGATAAAGATTTAGAATAATAAATCTTTAAAACATTTAAAAATGATATTTTTGTTAAAGAGTTTTTAACAAAATGAGAGACTCTTGAATACAAATAATAGCGGAATAACATTTAATCCAAACTTTATAATATCATGAGAATAAAGGGATTCATGATATAATATGTCAAAGGATAGTATACACACCATATAAGAGTGAATTTGTGCATAACAACAATGAAGTCTCAAAAGAAATGTAAAATGAGATGAAATCCATTATAAAGAAGGTATCCTTAAATTAAAGATAAATCAATCTCATAATTATGTGTGACAAATATAAATACACCCAATATAAGTGGATATTATGTGTAAACAAATCATAGGTTATTCACACATATTCAAAGGATGACATATTCAATAACTACATGTTGAACCCAAAGAAATCGAAATTGGGTTAAGAAGTTCCCTTGGTAAAATTCGACAGCCTAACGGTGTCACATAAAATTTTACAAAAAGGGTTGATGAGAGAGATAAAGGGGATCTCATAACTTGGACATAATATTTACATAAATAAGGATATATAAGAACATATCCCAACATAATAGTATGTGAATTAAAAGACATAACAAAAGAAGCCTTTTAAAAAGAGGAGGGTGAAAGGTTCCCTTACCGACATGGGTATCTTTCGAAACATACACCCCATGAAAGAAGGACAATACAACATTGATGTAAATACTCATAAATGAAATTATATTACACAATGAGTAAAATAATGGGTAGTACATACACCACTAAAAGGAAATTGTGGCAAATGTAGCATAAATCTCACGGGAATAAAAGTGAGATGAAAAATCCCTTACGAAAACTCGGCAGCCTAACGACGCCACTTAAAACATACAAAATAGATTGATGAGAGAGAATAGGGTCTCTCATCATATGGACATAAAAATTACAGTACGAGTAATATAAATGAACATCCGAATAACAATAGAGATGATCTTTAAAAGGAATGACATAAAAGAGTGTACTTAAAAAGAAAGAGAGGAGTAGGATACCTTACCTCGGGTCCGACTTGACTCGATCGTTCTTTAACGTCCTGAATAATAAACTTGAGTTAATTTATACTTTCTTAAGACCCTTTTCCAATTTCATTATTCCTTTTATATCAATTATTTACATGTTATAAACATTATGTAATCATTTAAGATAATAATGTTTGTTTTGTCGATATTTGGTTCTTGAGTCAAAAGTGGACTTCTTACAATTACATGTGGTTTGTGTAGTCAAAGGTTCTTTATATCCAGAATGCCATTCCTGATTTGGATATCATTTATATCATATATATCCAGCATATACATGTATTTATAATATTAAATAATCATTTAGAGGTAAGAAATGTAATGCACCGTTCATGGAGACGGTAAGTCGTACGTACGCATGAACGCCACTTTCATTTCTATGTCATATTAATGGGATTAAAACTAAATTAGAGATGTGTATATTTTTAATTCCAGAATTATATTCATCCTTTATATGTATCATACATCATATATATCCATTATATGTACTTATAATAGTACATTACATTTGAGGAAAAGAAATGAAATGCACCGTTCATGGAGACGGTAAGCCGTACGTACGCATGAACGCTACTTTCATTTCTATCTCATACATTAATGGAAAGAAAACAATAATGATATAAAGGTATATTATAATTCCAGTATAACATAATATATAATAACTTTAAATCCATCCTTTATACATCCCACATATGGCATTAACGAATCAAATCACTTTGAGGGGGCGATAGTCCACACTTCCTAAAATGAAGATATCGCGTATACCCATAATGGAAGCCATAAAGGTATGCCAAGATTGAAAAATACAGAAGCTTAAGTTAAACATAAAAATATTATATATCATATATAAACATAGTGAGATCTTAATGGACACCTTTGAAGGTGTTATATGAGTGTTGAACAATCATCGTTTCGTGAGGAAGAAATTCGCCATCCACAAAAATAGTATGTTCATTAACCATTAGATGAAGGTGTGTGTAAGTGTAGCTCTAATAATTATTATAAAAACATCATAGTATATTGAAGATACTCTAGTTGTTACAAAAGAAATGAATAAAAAGAGTTTAGGGGGTTGGAGAAGCAAAATAAAACAAAAGAGCACAAGTGAAGACGTTACCTTAAAATTGGGTAACTCCCTTTGGTTTGAACCAAAAAGGTTTATTGAAGATCTTCCTGCCTAAGTTATGGTTCAAGGATGAGTAGAGGGATGTGGAGAGACAAAATTATCATATCCTGGCCGAACAAAATGCTTGAGAGGTATGGGTAAGGTGGTAGAGGTGGGGGCCTTTTATAAGAGGAGAGGAGGGGCACTCCTGGAAAAGTATAAAATGTTACTTTATTTTCAAATGGTTTTTGGATTTTAATGGTCCCACATTGATGTGTTTCGAGGATAAGGTGATAAGGGTTCGAAATACACCCATCCAATAGGTTTTTGACATGTGTAGGTCCTAGATTTTGCATTATCTTTCCATTTTATTTAAATCGTTAAATAATGAGGTCATCGCTGCATCATCATGATGTCATAAAGAATTTAATTTATTTAATGTCTAGAAATTATAAAAAAAATACTATGATGTAGGAAAGCTTTTTATATTTCAAATGACTATTTATAGTCAAAATTATGACTTGTATAACCACATGTAAAAATTGTTTTAGTAAAACAAATCATGTTTGTGACATTTTTATTTTAACTTTAAATAAAAGGCATAAATGTCATTATCATACCCAATTGGCTCCATGGGGTACCAAAAATTGACCCATGGGTTGTATAGGTCGGCCATAACTCATCCAATAGGGTTAGGAAAAGTTTCCAGATATATTCAGTTTATTATAATATCATTTTTACCTTAAATCACACTAATTACCTTTAATCGCGATTAATAAAACTTAAAAGTTACTTTTCATCAAAAATTATTTTAATCCCATTGAACCACATTTAATTAAAAATTAAAATAAATTAAATTTTATTTTTGAAATTCTAATCACATAAGTGGTAAAGTCCCATTTAAACGAAAAATTAAATTTTGTAACCACCACTTTGTGGTTTCACTATTTATCAAAAATGGATGTTTTTTAGAAAAATACCAAAAATTCCCCCTAAGCTATATTTGATATTCCGAATTAAAAAATTATTTCTATTTTACCAAATTCATAACATAGAAGTTTCATTAATTAATTTTATAATTAAATCCCGCTGTTAAAACAAATAGTGTGTTTTTATGAAACATTATCTTTCAAAAGATTGACACTCGTTTATATCCAATCATAAAGTGATATTAATTACAATGACCACCATTGGATTAAATGGTAAAAATATATTCTATTTACACTTTAAAACCAATTAAAAAGATAATCTAATCATATAAATAAATTAGATTAAAAAGAGGTTTTGAATTAAAATACAACATTTTTCACTATTCATTAAAAATTGAACTTTTTCAGAAAAATACCAAAAAATTACACAAAGTAAATTTTGATGTCCCGATTATAAAGAAGAATTATATTTTGTCAAATATAACACATAAAATTTTCAAAAAGTGGATTTAAAAGAGGTTCTCCATCAAAGGCTGTTAATCGACCTTTTAAAGAATATTAGACTGTCTACGCTTAAAATTGGATTCATTCACATTTTTAATTATCTATCAATTATTGTAAAGAGTACAAATATTTGACAAACATTTATAATCATTTTGTAGTTATTTCTTTTCATTCCCTCCATTATAATGGCTAGGAATTAACTACCATTTAAAATTATATTATTTTATTATTAGAGTGCAACGTAAGATTCCCAAGAAACTCGTTGTTGCGTATTGGGTGCACCATCGAGCATAGCATCCCCTTAAAAGTTATATTAATATTTTATTCACAAATATGGATAAATATAAAAATGTCATATTTTTCATTTACCTGGGGTGTTACATGAGGTATCCCTAATAGGTCCTCATCTCGTTCAGGAGACTTCCTATTAGGTTCATCTGATTAGAGATCATATGACTACTACTCAGTCATAAAAAAAATTGTGTTGATTTCCATCAATAAACTATATATTTGAGTTCAGGGATCATTTTTTCATTCTCTTATCACCCAAGATAGGAAATAAACATTTATGGAAACAATGGATTTTATCACCACATTATGCAGCTCTATTTTAAATTCTAGTGGAAGATGGGCCAGTAGCCTATTAGTTTCTACGGCCTCAGAGATATCATCCCTTTCAAAATGTCTTCCATGTATCAAAGAATTATTGGTATCATTCCAAACCATCTCAAAACATTGATCCTGAGGAAGCTGAGTTAGATGGTGGTTCTACCTTTGAGGAGTATCCAGTATGCATCGTTGACCGAAGCATGAAGGCTCTCTGAGGCTGGTATGTCCACCTAGTATGGGTGATATATAAGAACAGTTGTATATAGGATAGGAATGGGAAAGGGAGGCCAACATATGTGCTCAATTTCCAGAATTGTTCTGAGACAGTGTTTCTACACCCTTGGAAGGTGAACTCAAGGATGATTTCTTCTAAGGGGGGAAGACTGTAAGAACCATATTTTCCAATCAGGTATGGATCCTTTAAATCTTTGTCTAATTACTTATTTTGGACCTAATATGAATGAATAAGGGGTTATGGAATGTCCCAAGGGTGTTTGGATATTGTTCAGAGCTATGAGAACATCTATTCTGGGGAAATAGGTCTGGTGCATGGTTTATAGTAGACGTATGAGAAGGTCTAATGGCTAGAATAACCCCTACAGATGGTGACTCTTTTGACAGATCATTACCACACAGTTGGTGCATGGTTTCACTAACTATGCGCTTAAATTGTGTGATTTCCTTTTTCTTTATAGGTGCTCGTGCATGGTTTGTTCATAGTTTGGAAAACCCTACATAGGATGTTTTCTCGGTAAAATGACCTTTTAACCATTAATGTTCTAATTAAGGCTCCTCCTTACTCCTAATTTGATATACACTGGTATTAACCTATTTTTATCTCATTTTGGATCTCTTTGAAGGCCTAACCTAGGGATTGAATGATCTCCTTTTTCTAGGATCTGATCTAGCTTTTGTTTGTCAGGTTGGATGCACAATGGTAAGTACAGAAGTCCGTTTAAACATTTCTTCTTCTCTCTTGATCTCAACCTAGTAAAAAGGTGTGAGTGTTATTACATTTTTTTAGATCTATACTGTTTGAATCCGAATCAGAGGTCTATATCAGAGTAGGGGAGTCATATGACCCTAAGGTGGGTGGTCTCTAACTCATCCCTCATGTTTGTTGATTTTGGAATTATCATGTGGGGCCCACTGATTTCATCGAGTGTCATTTATTGAATTTATATATCTGGATTAGAATCATTTTAACCGTATGAATTTGGTCATTCCATATATATGTGATTTGTTTTTTTTTGTGTTTATGACCACAAATCCCAACATCCCATGTAGGATGATATTCTATAGTTGATTTTGTAGTGTTTTGACACTTTTGATCCATCATTCGGATGTACTCAAGATTTCCCAAACTAATGGTAGGCCTCCATATCATAAATTCTTATTTTATCAGGTGATGGGGAATGGAAAGTACGATGTCAATTCCACTAGACCCACTTAAGGTAAGTTATTCAAATTGATAATTAAATGTGAAAGGTAAACTAACAAGTATACTAAGTATATTACTTGACTAGATTAAAGGTGAATGATTAATATATTGCAGATCTGTAAAATCCCTTGAAAATTTGATGGAAGGGAGCATAATGAACCTTAATTATTGAATATAATTTAAATGGAATTAATAATGGTTTATTATACTTCTACTTGTCACACTAATGAAAAGAAAGGATTGAAACAAATGGACTTATTAATTAATTATGACTTTATTAAAAGGTTCAATGCCACTTGATCTTATCACACTAATTAAAGGAAAGGCTTAAACCAAATGAAATATTATAAGACTTCATAATTAAAAAGGAGTGTCCTGACTTGAGATCGCCTTGGATTCTTATCAAGAAAAGATTTGAGCACCTAAAAACCCCATTCTGATTCAAGGATACAGCTTACATAGGTTGATACCCACCTATATCCTAATCCATGTATATTATTGGATGCTCGATATGACACCATAGTATCTCTCACGTAGTATTAAATGATTCCTTGGATAAACTCGTTAGATACAACATTGATAGGTTAGTTCCATGGTTAAAGCCCATAGGGCCCAGTCACTGCTTAGCCCCATTTTACCTTGGACGATCACATTGTATTTTTTAGGAATATTATTGTGGAATTCCTTGGAATATGTTATTTGTATTACACTCTTAACATTATATATGCTACAGTTATTATTGAGTAGGTGACCCTTTAATTCTACATTGACCTGGTTATTACCTTGTAAATTTAATTATTAAATGTCATTGAAAGTTACCTTGTCATAAAGATTAACCTTCACTATTGCTAGCATGTGACTTATTTATAAACTTGTAATAATCAATTAATGGACTCGTTATGTTCAGATTCTAACCAAAGGATAAAGCAGGTACTTGGGTATTTGGTTACATTGTACTGATTTACTTTATATATTCATGCTTGCACACTATTACATTTCCATTACACGGATCTGATTTTATTTACACCATTATTAGTGGCCCACTAAGATTTTTTCTCACACCCTCTCTAGGAGTTTTTTGGTACCTGGTTTGTATTACATGAATGTAGGGGTTGATAAAGGGATGCATACGGCTTCAAAGACTTTATTACTTGTTATTTATAATGGAGCTGAATATAACATGACCGATTCGGATCTTAGTATTCTTGGGATAGTATTTTTATTTCATTTATACTTTTTTGGAACATGTTCTACCTTCTCTATTGTATCCATGTTTTTTATTTTTTTTGGTGACATGAGATATCAACATCAATTGTCGTATACTTGTATGTTAATCAAGTTATTTTAGTTTTTTTTTACTATTGTCTCTATTTTCCCCTTTTTGTTCAATCTACTTTTTATCTATTCTATTATTTACTTCTTTTTATGTTTTTCTACTACTCTGCACTTTGATAATGAATGAATAGTCTCCCCATAGACAATCCCTAAGACCTTGCTGAAAATTGGTAGCCTCTGAAATTTGGGGAGATGTGCTTAAGGTCATGTGTCTCACTATGCTCTAGGAACCGATAAAGTGGAATTCAGGTCCGAGATGTCATTAGATTCATGAAAATATCCACAAGACATTTCATAAGAAATATAGAGAAATAATGTCAATGATAGCACTAAAAAATCCCTATTGAATAATAAGAATTGTTAAACAGAATTGATAATGATGGAAAATGATTTTATAAGATCCTTATAAAATTTCATTGAAGAATAAGACTAAATATCCTTTACATTTGATAGATTTTATTTGAAAAAACAATTTTATAAAAAACAGGAATATAAATTACTATAAAAAACCCCTAAAAACATTGAGGGTAATACATTTAATGAAAAAATAAGATAGTGGGAAAAATAATTTTTTGATGAAAAGTTAAAAAGGAATATTTTGTTCGAACTTTTGTAAAGATATCCAAAGTAAATATTAAATTACCCATGTGGAAAATGTTATAAAGGATTCCTCTCAAGAAAATTAAAGAAATAAAAATATAATAGAAAATTAAATTAATAAATGATTTTATTATATAAAATAAATTCATAATAAAATATAAGGAATATATACATGGAGTTTAAATATTTCTAATCGAGAAGAAAAATAAATTCAGTTCACCTTAGAAGCATCCTTTCAATTGATTTGTGTACCAAACATAAGTAAAAGGGTATTAAGATATTTAAAACCCCAAAATAACCGGTGGATAAAATATTATGTAGTTTTTTATAAATAAATAACATATATCTTCCCCAAATAGTAATTTGAATATTGAAAATCATGATTTTAAAGTGAAATTAGAAAAGAAACTATTACCTCAAACTTCTACATTGTTAGACTCATTCTAACTCCATGTATGAAAAATTTAGGTTTAATATTCATATTCATGTGGAAATTCTCTATAGTTATTTTAATTAATACTAGTACTTTATTATTCATTTTTCCTCATATATTATTTATTTATAGTTAAAAATAAAAATTGGGTGTTAGTTGTTCCGCTTTTCTATGCATGTTTCAGTTTGGAGGTTCTGATTTGTTTTCCATGATCATGGTTTAATCACCTCTAGAATGTTAATAATTATTTATAATATGTTTTTTATATAGTTAAACTATCTCATATTCATTTCATGGAAATTATTATTATGTTTCACTAAAAACACTTTAAAATACCCTCTTCCGGAATTGATTTTATTAAGGAATAAACTTTAATTTATTCCATAAAAAAATTATAAAAAAATTTAATAAATAATTATTACACTCTTTTATTATTATTTATGTTTCATTAGTCATTCATGATGTAAATATTGTAACATCATTCATGTAAGTGGTAAAATTGACCAAAAATATAACATATTTAAATGATTTAATGAGCGAGAACATGTTATTATATATTAATAATATCATTAATATAGAATATTGATGATATAAAAAATATGTTATTAAATTGATAAATAATATTCAATAAGATATGGATGAATCAGATATAGAATAATGATTACAGATAAGAAAACACTTACATTGATGACTTGAATCTCATCTTCTAGAGACTTTTATAAATGAGGGGTTTAAACAAATTCATGTATCCAATGGTTCCCAAAGATAAGATAGTATTATTCGGGAGAGAATTTGGGAATGGATTTAAGATAAATTATAATTAAATGTTTTGATTTGGTGAGTTAAAATTGGTAATTTTAGGTGAAATTTAATTTGGAATAGATAATGAGTTGGTTTTGTTATTTATTCCCAGGGGATTTAATATTCTTATTCTATATTTGTACAAGGGTTTTTGAGGAGGTACCTATAGTGTATATTTTTATGATCACCAATATATTAAATATTATATTTTCACATATTTTTATAATCATTTTAGTGATCATGATGGGAATTACTAGAACATATTCATTGTTCAAGTTTGAGTCATTTTAAAAGGATGTGGATTTGTTTTGGTATTGTTTTTGTTTATGTATGACATTACATGCATTTTACAATATTAGTTTTATTTATAATTATATAGTTAGAGTTTATTGGTGGTTTATTTCTCTCATTCATTGAATTTTATGAGGGAAATACCTCCCATGTGTGTGATTTATACCATCAGTGTTAGTCAACAGCATGTGACCAATTGGTGGAGGGCTTAAAGGGTCACACTCATCTTTGTTACAAATATAGCAGGGCTTTCAATGGTTTCAGTTCATGAAATTTTCCCTTGACCGTGACCAAGAAAAATATCAACAAGTATGGTTTAAGTTAAATCATTTGTTAAAAAAGTTAAATCATTTATATTTCACTAAAAGATCCATTCTACTGGAATCAAAACTTGTGACAAACATTGTTTAAAATCCCACCCTTATGACTTATATAGAGGTCTTGAAATGTTTTGTAAGTAAAATATATGATTTTATTAGATTTTAGTTATTAATATAATAAATTATAACTTTATTAAAATACATATTTTATTATAATAAATCATATGAAAATAATGTTTATGGTAAATTAATATAATTAATATTTATTGTTCACATATTTATAATAAATCAGCAATAACAATTACATAATTTTGGAATGACAATATATAGAAATTTAATTTCACATTACATTAGATATTTATTTTTATAAAAATAATTTTTAATGTATTATATCTTTTTAGTTAAAGTATTAATTTATCATATTTATTGTTTAAATTTATTAAAATTTTATTCATATTTGGAATCAGCATTTAAAAATTATGTTATATGGTCCATTTCATTTTTTGGAAAAAAACTAGTTACCAAGGTAAAATTTTGAGTTATACTAATATAGTAAAACAAGGTAAATGGTTTAAATAAAAATTAATGTGATAATATATCTCTAACCATTATTTATTTAATGTTTTTATGTGGTAGTTCATGGATTTTCTTCATTCATTATCGATTTTTTCAATTTTAATTATACAATTAATTTCCCTAAATGTTAAGGAATTAATATTAGCAAAAAAAAGCACTTGAACAGATCGATAAAAGGACCCCTAAAAGTTTTATCCTCTAAAGTACTCTCTCACATTTGTGAGATTTTGGTCAAAACAATTATTCCAAAATCATTCATTAAAAATAAATTTATTATAATAAGAAAGGAGTTCGTCCTAGTAAGTATCGAGTTCTTCTATATATTTTATTCACATTATCATTTTTATACTTTATAAATATGATTTACCACTCTAATACCGTATAAATAACATCATCATACTTTTAAAAAAATAATATTATAGTTATATAAGTACATATCCTTACCCATTCATTCCTTATATCATTATCTTGTTGGGGTCAGTTTAATTGCCTAAATAAATGATGATAAAAACATCCATCTTGGATAATTATGAAAAAATTAAATGTTATTAATATTTGGTATAATTAAATTATCTATATTTTCATCATTATTTTGGATAAATAATTTATAAAATTTTATTCGATGTTAAAATAACTTCTTATGGTTGATTTAATAATCGCAAACTAAAAATCACAAATTATTCTTTACATTCCATGCTCATAATTATCATAAAAGTAAATAATAAATTCAAAAATATTTATAACATTATGATTTAATAAATTATACTATTATAAATATTAAAAAATCATGAACCTGGAATGATTACTAATACAATTATACCAAAATAAGCCTAGAATAAATGAAATAATTAGCACCTGATGATTAATGTTGGATGTGAATGATTAATAAACAAGTAATAAAAAATATAAATAATGATATTAAATGAAAAAAATATAAGTATATATATGATATAAATTAATTATAAACCTATGTTAATTATAAATGGATTTAAAGCATGTTTTAATAAGAGGTAATCTATGTTAATGGGATTTCGTGACTCAATCATATTCTATTGAGTTGTATTCTTTCTTCTTTAACTCTATTATTCTAGGTTATGTATATTATAAACCTTTATTATATCATATTATATATTCTTATTTTTATTTTAAATTTACATTTCATTCTCAAAATGTTGTTTTTTATTCTTACCTCATAAAACACGCCAATGTAGGGAGAAAATTTTTTCTCTTTGTTTTAGTTATTTACATTCCACGTTATTTTTATTTATTACCTAAAATACCTTTTTTAATTGAATGTTAATTATTTATTTTCTTCTATTCCTCACATATTTCCTTTTAGTTATATTTAAAACCTAATTTTAAATCTCTTTCGTCAATATTTATTAATTAAAATGATTAAAAAATGTTATAAAATATTTCTTTAGACTCTTATAGAATTTCCTATATTTCATTCAATGTTTATTCTAATTAAGATTTATTTTTAATATAATTTTAGTCACTATGATATTTTATTATTAAAAAAATATTAAAATGAATTTTTCAACATTTTAAAATTATTTTGAATTGTATTTTTATCATTTTTATGATAAATTTACAAAAACATAATAAAAAATATTCTCATGATTTCTATTAAATATTCCTTTCTTTATGTATAAAATATTTAATATTTGACAATTTAATATTATTCATGTATCACCCTATAAATTCTATAATGGTTTGTTTCATCTATGTAATTGTATTTTTGTATCATCTTGTTCAATTTCTGATATAATTTTTATGGGATAACTCCTCAAAATGTTAGGTAACCCAATTTAATTATTTATCTTATTCAAGCTATGATGTATTATTGATTTTATATGATAAAATGTGTATGTTCATTTGATTATCTGATGGGTATGTCTAAAATTATATACTCATCTAATCAATTGGTTAATGGTTTTATCTTATGTAATGACATGTATGGGACATGGTTGGTTATCCTAGTTTACTATGTTATGGTATATGTTTTTAAATTATGTTATAATGGTCTTGGAAGAGGTACTTTATATATGTTATGATTTTCTATATTTTTCATGTGATGCGTTCTTATTTTATGTCACCATTGTTTGTAATTATTTATTCTACATTCTTATTTCATGATATATGTTATACTTCCTTGATTATCCATTCATTTTTCTAAAATTCCATGTCATGATCTAACATGATGTTATCATCCCTCATGATCACTTATTATTATTCCATTATCATATTCTATTAATCATCTAATTTATCTTATCATCAAGTCTTTTCTCATCTTTATGACCTAATGATAAATACTATATGACTCATTAATGTTGATTTTCCCCTTACTAAGTGTTTGGTCATACCATTTTTTATATTTCCCTTTTACCTAGGTGATAAAAAATAATATCATACACTCTATGTTGTGAAGGTAATAAGCTATGAATAATTTTATGTAATAAATGTAAATTGTATTATGTAATAATACAGGTCTATAGGTAGTCTTTAAACATAATAAACCTATGTGTTTTGGGACTTTGGTGTAATTATTAATCATAATGTTTAATCATGTAAATTAATATAAAATAAATGTGTTTAATTTTGATCACTTCATTATTTCCTAAGGGAAGGTATTTAATAGAGTTAAATTGGAACCACAAAGTGTGTTTAACCCAAATCTAGGGATTATATGACTTAGGAAGGTTTGAAGTGTTTTTATATAATAATTAACTTAAACAAAGGCTCTAATGGTTGGTTATGTCAAAGGTTTATGGAAAAATCTTATATAAATTAGTTTAACCATGAGGAGTAGCATGAAAGTGAGTTAAAAATCAAAATTTGACTTAGTTGGACTAGATATATTTTAATGGGAGTTTCATTATGGTTGACCTTATGAAATAACTACTCAATACCAGGTTCATCTTGGAGTTTATTGTATGAAAAGGTTTAGTGATGGTTATTTATAGCTAATTCACTGTGTAAGGGTGATTCGCGATATGGGAGTAAACTGATTGGATATTCCAATTGTAGTTGTATTAGATAATAAGAGATGACCAAATGAGGGTAGAGTATATTATACTTAACCATAATTTCACTTCTCAGTGAACATGATCATATGTTTCTTAAGACATTTACTATGGGTTATGGATTGGAGTGATGGGTTATTCCAAGGATGGTATATCCCAAATGAATGCATTGATTTTTCTAACGTTTATGGTGTGATCATTGATAATAACTATGGGATAATAGTTCGATATATTAATAAATGTTATGCATGAGGTTTTTTGGTTTTAAACAAGAGTTAGGGATTGGTAAATGAATTCATATGCTTTTGATTTTATCCTAAAGTATTATATTGATGATGTGATGCATCTTGCACTGCTTAGAGACAGATATGTGTATTCCATATCTGGTGGTAGGATATTGTATAAAGGAATAAGTCTATGTAAATATTACAAAGACTAGTATTCCCCTGATCTAACTAGAGGATGGATAAATCAATATGGGTGACTTTAATGATGTAACAAAGATGTTAGAGATGATCTTTTCACCACTACCATATAAAATGATTTGTGATTCTTAGTTCATCGTTACTTTTTTAAAGATAAAGGATTATAGAAACCTGTTATTTTAATACATGTATATTGAATATTTTTTTGAATATTCATTACATTACACAAACACACACCATAGGGTTGTAATAGTTTAGTGCCTTAGAAACATGGAACATAAATTTCTAGTCTAGGGAATGATCATCAATGTTTCCAACAAATATCTTCCCCTTCAGTAATCCTATTTAAAACCTTTATTCATAACATCTATAAAGGACACATAATAAATGGTGATCTAATATTATTACTAAGGGTAAACATAAGAGATATATAAGAATAAAATGAACATAGGGGTATGAGAACAGAAGAATAACATTTGAAACCCATACAACGCATAGAAAATATGATAATCAAGATTCATTAAAAAAATATTGATAGTACATAAGACATGAATAATATGATAATAAAAGAACATATGACATAAGTTCATAACATTGGATGAATACATGGAGTTTTTCGAAAACACATAAACATAGAAATTTGAGAACATGAATAAATAGAAATAGGTGCACTCATTATGTTAAGGATATAAAATCGGGCCCTCTTATAAACTTATGCACATAAAATCAGTTCCATGAATAATATTATGGACATGAAATCTATATACATTAATAAACTTATGGAAATTAAATCCAGTTCCACACATAAACTTATGGACATGAAACCAAGGTCCAAACATATAATTGTGAACATGAAATCAGGTTCACACATAACATATCTACCTCATGAGTTATCCATATTTACCCAATGAATTGGAGGGATGTATAGGTCCCACTAGTCACATAAATAAAATCATATATACTTGTTCCACAAGAGCGTAAATCATTCATAACATCCTAAATCATGAAAATAAATGGTTTCTGTAAACAATTCATCATAGCATATCTCATTGAAAATTAATAAGATTTATATAAATAATGAAATCATAAAGACAAAGAATCCATATAAGAATAATTTTAGTATCCTTGAATATTATACCAAGTAAATAATAATCAATATCAAATAATTTTATCTTATATGGAAAATAATTTTTAGAGATCACTTGAAATAATTCTTGATGAAAATATACTTCTTGTTCAAAAATCATTTTTTCAAATGTCGCACAATTTTAAAAGGAAAAATTTTCTTCAAAAATAATATTATAATATTGTAAATAAATCTTAAAGATATTAATGTTTCATTCAAGTATGAAACTCCACTCATACTTTATATGTTAAACAAACCATTCCATTCATATTACTGTTTGAAAAGTCACAACGAGCCTTGTTTGGAAGACAACAAAAATATTCTTTTCAAACCATTTTTTCAAAAGTGAAAAAATTGTAAAAATTACTTCAAATAACTTTAGGAGAATATTAAAATTAATTTTAATAAAAAAATAGGAAATGTGCGCATTTAAGAGAAATATACCCGAGTAGAATCTTAAACATAAACTATCATTATAAATGATGATATTGTGGAATAAACCCTAACAACTTTGTAATCAGGCGAATCGTATACCGAATGAAATAAATAAAATAATATTTATGATAATACTCATAAAATAAAATCATGGTCAATATATATATACAACATAAAATATACATGTACTGTATGAGGTAAGTGTCAAATAAAAAATAAAAGTGAGACAAAATATCATACATTATGTCTTGACATAATTTAACATGTTCAAACCTCATGTATAAAAATATATATATTTATTCTAAATATTCCATATAATCATACTCATATATATAACACCATATATTATATACATATAAATTTATATAACTCACTTATAAAAAAATTTATGTTAGAGTTTTGTTTCGATTAATAACTTATTTGTTTTTCATACTTCTTTTTAATTTTAATTCTAATTACTCTTACATAAGACCTGTTTTCATAATATAAATAATGATTTAAATGATTTAAATATCATATATATTCAGTATACCTTTATTTATGGTGATTCATAAATGTTATAGGTAGAAAATAAAATAAAACATTCATGGAGATGGTTTATTGTACGTACGTGTGAACACTATTTTAATTTTTTGTTGAATTAAAATAAATAAAATTATATGATATATTATCATTTAAGAATCATATTTATTTCATATATATCATAAATTTTTATTAAAATAATCCTTAATAGAGTCTATGTGAATAGTGAATGAATCAAATTGCTTCGCATGATGGGTGTCTTTTGTACACATGAACATCATTATCATATACTCAAAAAAAGGAAAACATAAATGAATTTTTATTTTTACAATGGAAATTGGTTTTCCTCAAGGAATAGAATGGTCTGATGGGAACTGATTAGTACAACCCTTTTATTAAATTAAATTCCATAATTTATTAATTCACGTCGGGGTCACCATTTTTTGTTTCCCTCAGAATTCACAACACGTTACAATTTTCTATTTTCGAATAGTTTCCAATGGGTTTGTTCATAGAACTAAAAACACCCAACGGTTATTTATCCAAAGATACCTATTTTCCAAAGGTAGAAACTAGTTAGGTGTTTTTACCAACTATACTTAAGAACTCACATTGGTCGAGATGATGGGTAGTCGGGCTCATTACACCCTTTTGAGGGGAATTATTGCCTACTTCGGGACTCTCTTATAGATTTAAGATATGTTCATGAATCCTTCAATAATTCCCAATAATGATATAGGTCAACAAATTACTATTAACCAATTATAATCATGTTTAGATATTAAAATCATCTATAGGTATCCGAGTTTCATCATTAATGGAGATATTTGTATATATCTGAGATTCTCCATTGATTGTATAATCTTATGTACTATATAGAGATTATTAGGTAATTATTCGGACAATGTTGTTTTTCTAGACACATAGTGGGGAACTCCAGAGTTTATTATCTTCTAGGAAGACTAAGGTGCCTCTAGAGTTTATCTTCATCTAGGGAGATAGGTTTTGTTATGATATTGGAATTTAACCCATGGATGGGATTTCTATGTATCCTTGTGAAATGAATTAGGACCCATGTAGTTCAGTGTCTCTTAATGGGACATATCATACATTTTAATTTCGTGTGACGGGGACCTAATCATATAGTTTAACATCATGTGGTAAGGATATCTAGGAATAAGGTGCCTACTCAAATGGTGTGGGAATTATGCTGATGTAGAACAAGTAACCTGAGAGAGGAATGGATTCTCAGGTAGAATTAGACCTTGTTTGGAATATAGCCTAGGAAAGAATAGGTTTCATTTGGGGTGTTGGGTTTGGACCTCAAGAATTCCTCCTACATATACCTTTGGTATGGGAATTTTATTCCACGTAGTTTGGTCATGAGGACCCACACCTATGGTTTCCCTCAAGGGTATGTCTCGCCAGGGAGTATGGCCCTTTTATATGATTAAGATATGGATTACTTATGAAAAGTATTCCCTTGTAAAAAGGGACCAAGAGGGATGTCTTAACTCATGGTGGTTTTGGGGGCTTAACTTGGGGATTTCTTCTAAGTAGTATTCACATATTACATGAATTTTTATTAGGGCTTCTTCTTGATGAGGATACCCATTTAGCTTGGGAATTTAGTTGGCTTCCTACATATCCTGATTCATTTGAAACCAGAACTCATATTTCTCATAGTTCAGTCCTTTTGTGGGATCCTGTGGGTGTCATGATCATAACTAACCTCTATACCCACATGAATCATGCTCGGTGTTAGAGGCAGGAGGAAGTGGAAGATTCAAAAAACCAAACATTTATCCTCCTTCACTGATAGATGTGTTCGAAGCTACGGTGGAAGAGGTCGAGCGTACTATACTTCTATCTCTTCACATTACATAGTACATGATTCCAAGGTAAAGACGAAGTGAAGGTTAAGGATTTAGTGGTAAATAAGGGAAAGACTATAACGTCATACATGAATTCCTAGGGTCTTACTCTAGAAGAGATTCCCTAAAACATGTTCTATAGCGGGATGGGGATCTAAAACCATATTGAAGGTAAAATAATGTGATATCATCACCCTCCCTACTGGGAACTGGGGGTTCTGGGTCTTAGATATGAGAAGCGATAGACATGGTCCTTTCCCTGGAATTCAAGACTATAAAATCCTCAAAAATTTTCCTTGGGTAAGGGTCCTTGTGACCATATATATACAAATCTATATACTCCTCTAGGATCCGGAGCCTTTAGTAGGACAAGTGTGGGAAGCCTCTGACCCTAAAAGTAAAAATCCAAGTGGTGGACACTCTGGAATTCCTTTTCCCATAATTTTTTGTGTCTGGAGGTCTTGGTGGAGTCTTTGATTTGATTCCTCTCAGAAAAGGGATACAAAATAAGAGAGGTCCGACCAAGGATGTCTTTGAAGAAGGCTTAATAAATGGCTTGTTCTATAAGGTTGGTCAATCTAAGGAGGATCATACAGGGGGTTCTCTACGCAGGTAGGATTGGGAGAACTCGTATCACCTTGGGTGATGGATGTTACAATTGGGCCTCAGTGACATCATAAACACCTCACCTTAACAAGACTTTCAGGTTCTGGCCCATCAGGTACCACCAGTTCCCCCGCAAACACATGATCCCAACCCTAGGGCCCACCCACATGTCTGAACGGGTTATCTGACTATGGATTGTCCCCATAGGCCAAAACATGTCTTTTCTATTGTGATTTTTCCTCACTCACACACACCCTCAAAAACTTCTAACAAGGTCACCCATCTCAATCACTACTCCATACCATGAACTCTTAACTATGGAGTTATAATAAGCTAGGCTCCTAAAAAGAAAGATTCACCTTTTGAAATGATTTATGCCATTTAATCATTTAACCATTTATAATTTGGGGGTGTTATATTTACCCCTCTTTAAACCACAACGTCTTCATTATGGGCCCTACAACTCAACCCATGAAGTGCACCGCACTTAAGGATGGGTTCCTCCTATGATACGAAATGTAACAACCAGGACCCGGTAATAGCACGCACACCCCATAATTACATGTTCATCGGGTCATGGCCCTCCAGGTACCACTAGTTACCCCTCAAACATGTTTTCCCTATCCTAGGGGCCCATCCACATGCCCAAATAGGTCATCTGAAAAATAACAGTCCCCACATACCAACACGCGTCCTTTCTAGTGTGCTTTGTTCTCATTTACACACACCTAGAGAAACATCCAAGAAGGTCACCCATCTTGATCACTACTCCCAACCAAACACTCTTAACTATGGAGTTCTAATAATGTAGGCTCCCAAAATAAGGTGTGCCTTTTGACATGGGTTGTGTCATCTATTCATATAACCATTTATCATTTGGGGGTGTTACATCCCCCCCCCCCCCCCCGCTTAGAGAATAACGTCCTCACTCTGGGACATACATCTCAACCGAGGTAGTGCACCACACTTAAGGATCGGTTCCTCCTATGATGCCAAATGAAACAACTAGGCCCCTGTGACAGTACAGACAAGCCACCATGACATGGTTATCTGGTCCTATCCCTCCTGGTACCACCAATTTCTCCAAAAATAGGTGGTCCCCACCCTAGGGTCCCACCCACATGCCTGAACGGGTCATCTGACTAATGACAGTCCCCACATGCCAGCACACATCTTTTGTAGTATTCTTTTCCCTCATTCACACACACCCTGAGAAACTTCCCATGAAACTCATCATGATCACTACTCTAGTCCAAGCATGCTTAACTATGGAGTTCTAATCAGAGAGGCTCCCGAAAAGGAAGGTGCGTCTTGTTGACATGAGTTGTGTCATTTAGTCATTTAACCGTTGATCATTTGGGGGTGTTACAATGGACCACCTAGGTGACAAAAATTTTGAGAGACCTTTATCATTCCTTCAAAGGTCTACACAGGTATTCCTAGAGGTATTTCATGTAAGTCCCTAGTCAAGGAATGGAACTCTATGCTAGTCTTCAATAAAAAGTGGTTGGGTGAATTCCTCGTATATGTTTTGTTTAATTTAAACCCTTGGGGACTTCACTTCTTTTATTCCCATTTAATACCCTATTAATTAGGTGTTATAGAACTACCTAGATGGTTTATGGTGACTTGGGAGAAGCAATAGGGTAATCATTGTAGAAATTTTCCTTCATAAAAATACATTCGTACAAATGATGACCCCAAGGGAATATTTATAAGAAAATATGGGACTCTAGAAAAAAGTGACTTTTTCATAGTTACTCACGCACAAGCATCATGTGCATGTTGGTTGCATAGGGCCTTTCACCCCAATGGGGTTTTAGGATAACTTGGGTGAGCTTCTCTTGGGAGAACACACCACTCCATTCTGTGGGGGGTTGTGCCTAGCACCCCTGCTCAGGGTCAGTTTTGGGTTGCAGTCTTGGCTCTTTGCTGCCATCAGTGGACCCATGAAAAATGGATAATCAGATTTTGAACTTTTTGAGTCCATTTGAGGTCGAATTCATCCATGGAAGATGGAAATCGAAACTGCTCCTTCTAGAATAAAGATGTATTTCTTCTAAAACTCATCATTTGGGGACTAATTTAGGTTCAATTCTTCAATTATGTAGAAATGTGCATGAAACACATTTCACTATGTCAACAGTGTCATATAAAAAATAACAAATCATAATAACATCAATAAAATAATATATATACTATTTAAACTATAAATCTATCATTCTTCTCAACTTTTAAAGGTGGTAATGGAATAATAAACAACATCGGTTCTCGAGGTGGTAGTCTGCCACACACACAAACGGTGATTATGTATCCCATTTGATGGAAGTGTGTGAATTTTTAGGTTTCAACATTAACATAATTTTTTTTGGAATATTTAACATAGTTATTTTTTATATAAAAATTATATAAAAAATAATTTAAGAGGTTTAAGGTAGAAATAAAAAATGTTTGTTAATGAATGTTACCTCTTCTTCGGGTATCTTCCTTTAGTTTCCACCAAAGGACTTCATTTGTTGGATTTATTCCCAAAATAAGGATTATAGGATAAATTAGTGGATTTTTGGAAGATATTATTTTAGGGTATTTTCAAACAAAATAGGTTTTTAAGTGTCAAGAAAGGAGACGAAGAGGATGCCTTTTATAATTGAGGTTGCGATACTTTTGGAATTTCTAAAAGGATTAATTTATAATAAATTAAATCTTAATAAAAATACCTAAAAAGTACATGGATTAGAAGATATGATAAGATAAGATTTTAATATCATTAACCAATATATTTTATACAATTTTTGGGGTTATTTTAAACCTTTTCATTTTGATTAACACATAGTAAACCTATTTTTATTTTAACTTAGGTAACACATTTTTCATTATAAGAAGGTTGTACTTTTTTACTTATAAAGAATCAATTGGACCATAAATGAAAGATTTATTATATTATCTACCATATTTCATCTCCTTTTATTATTTAATTTTTTATGATTTTTCAATATTTAATAAAATATCATTTTCATAAATTATCACTTGTGTCAATTTTGAAACTATTCAATACATTGACTTTAAGAAAATCAAGAAAACAATATATATTCAAAAATATATTTGTTAATAAACCTTTAATATTTAAAAATTATCTATAAAATTATTTTATAACCTTAATTAATTATAATTATATTTCATTTGATATTTTTAATATCATTTATTTGATAGTTTCATTAATTTAATAATTATTAAATCGTCTCTGTATAATAATTTATGGTACTTATTTCTTCACTAAAAATTAAAAATAAATTACCATGATGGATATTCATATTTTATATTTCCAAATACCTTTTAGGGTTAAATATATATTCTATATGACCACGTATTT
This sequence comes from Viscum album, assembly GCA_963277665.1. Lineage (NCBI taxonomy): Eukaryota > Viridiplantae > Streptophyta > Magnoliopsida > Santalales > Viscaceae > Viscum > Viscum album. The sequence goes on from OY728123.1 coordinate 1,773,435,324, forward strand.
AAAATGTTGTACTTATTAAAAACATTTGGGTGATAAGTTTAACTTCTCTTAAATTAAAATACTATAATGGGATTAAAGTCATCAGAGTGGATCCAAGAGGTAATAAAATATCCCCATGGATGTTTTTGGTTTATCCATACTAATTAAATAAAATTAGGTAAATTATATAATATTTAAAATATTTTTTTACCCATAATTACTCTATTTACCTTTAACCATGGTAATAAAATTACTGAGTTTACTATTCATATTTTCCAAAAATAAAATGTAACTATTAAATCAATTTTATCTTCTGATTCCAAGAATATAATAAATTTTTAAATATTAAAAATACATAATTGGTTATAATTAATATAAAATTAATCCCATAGATGGGGTGATCAAGAGGGTTTTTTAAGTGAAAATATTCAAATGTTTGAAATGTTATTGTATCAAAATTTAATTTGAAGAAGATTCAAATGAACTAAATTGTATTAATTGATTTATAATTGATAAAATTTTAATTTAAAACTAATTTAAAATATAATTAAACATTTTAAATTATTTAGATTAAAAGTCAGTTTTCAATTAAAATGTAGCATTCCTCATTATTCATCAAAAAATGAAACCTATCTGAAAAATACCAAAAAAGAAACAATTTTTTTTAATATTCCACCTTCAAAAATGAATATTATTTTTTAATATAAAATTTATAAAAGTTTCAAAATTTATTTTTTGAACAATTCTTCCATTAAAAGGTGTGAAAACTTCCATTTAGAAAAATATAACATTTTATGCCTAAAATTAGATTTATTCTTATTTTATGCCTATAAAACATATTATAAGAATTATAAAAAAATATCGAATTTATAAAATATTAATTTAATTAATATCATTGACTAATATTTATTAGTTTAATTTATTAATATAAAATTTCTTTGTGGTAAATATGTTTATAAAAACATATCCTTTATTTTTAATTAGTTTTTATCTTCATTTATAATTAATTGGTAACCCAATAATTAATTTCATAATTGAATTAATCCTATTAATACTTTCTATTCTAAAGAATGTGTTATAATTATCTTGATTTAATAAATATAATAATAAGATGTTTCTTCATAGAAACTCAGTGTTTTATGGAATGTAAGCTAGTATGATGTTGCATGTAGCGCATGATTAACATAGTGTAGCATGCAACAGAAGACATAAAAGAAATAAAATTATTTTAAAAAAATAATATAAATCTCAAGGTTTTGTATTCTACCCCCCCTAAAATTGAATTCTCCCTTTAACTTTTTCTTGGTCATCAAATGTTTTAATATTTTATAATACATTCATTGAAACCCACATAGTAAAATAGAATAAAAAATCCCTTAAAGTGAGGAAGTAGTAAACTTAATAGTTACCTCAAGTAACTCAAAACTAGGTTTCCATATAGGATAAAATAGTTTTAAAGTGAAAACACGATCATAGAAGATAAAACTAACTATCAATTTCTGATGGTGAGTGATGGAGTACATGGTCAATACATGGATAATGATCAAAAAACCATAGACCAAATAGGTATAAAAATTTCCAAAATCAACTTAACATTTATCCAAAAAACATCTTAACATATCTAAAAATTATCACACACAAAACATGTAAATACCATTATCATTTTTTCTCTTGAAACATGGTAATAACTAAAATTGTCCTAAAACATTACTGAAAACATGCATGATTTTAAAAATTAACTATTTCCTCATACCATAAATAGAAAAATTATATAAAATCAATCTATAAACAACATTTTCATCATATTACTAAAATGTTCCAAGTTCATTAATAACATGAAATTTATTTTATCATAACCAAACATCTCATTATCTCATCATGCATAAATTATGGTTTATCCTTCCCTTAATAACGTGTTCTGAAAGACATCACCTTGTCGCCTCAATAAATTTTCATGGTTACCATTACCATTCAACATAAGCTTTAAAATCCTTAAGTGAAAACTATATTGGACCAGTCATTAGATGTTTTATTATTTTGTAAGACCAAACAAGTAGTTCTATAGAATTATTCTTGAATTCCAATATATAGACACTCAATCATTTCTTCAATTCATTGTTGTACTCCATATTTCCAATAGTGATCGCATGAGATTTACCTTTTTATTTGGATTTACGATGTTACGAACGTCGATCATCATTGTTAACCCTAATATTTTGGAACTGATTTACATAATTCCCATTTTCCTTATACTTGAAGCATTGAAGTGTGTGGTGTAAATTCTTTGTAGCCTTCTATCAATTCAAATCACATTATAACTTTTTCACATCACGTTGGTGGTAAATTTCACAATTACCTTATTTCCCACATTTAAAACATTTTCTAGTCCCCTTACTAAATATTCCTTCATGTTTCGATCCAAATTTGAGCATAAATTTAATCTAATCTTTATTTCTATTTGTTTTTTATATATTCATTTAATCTTCATCTTAGATTTATTATCAAAGCCATGATATTGATACGTAACTCCAACCTCCATTTCCAGCATTATATCACTTTTGAATATTTCTTAATAGATATTGATGTCCCTTATGTATAACGCTATTTGGAGACTTGGTTTTAAGAAACATAAGTATTGATCAACCTTACTTTTATGTTGGATCATACTTCCATAGTCATACATCAATTTTCTTGTAAAATTTACTTCATAAGTTCCACTATATTAATAATCCATTTTATTTAACTCAAGGAATTCCATATCCATTTTCATACATTGAATATGAGGATATGACTTATTGAAAAATATTTTACTAAACTCATCCCATTCTATTGAGTCAATTTTATCTTTTTTAATAATATTCTTGATAAGATTATATCATTAATATTATTCACATTCTAAATAATAAATATCAAAAATGAATTTTTCATGTTATTAAAAATGGATGATGGAAAATATTATTTCAGGGGTACAGATCCATTATTTAGAAATAAGTGGATTAGAATACCAACATAAATAAGGATGATGTTTCCTCATAAAGTAATAAAGAGAATTGTGTTCCCTCCTCTTCTCATTTGGAATTCCAATATGATTCATATCTTGATAAAGTTATGCGAGAATACCAAAAATATTTTTATCTTTTAAACTCACATATAATTTAGTTGTTAAAGAGGAAAATAATTTCTTTTCTTGTCACATTTTGTAATAACATGATTTTTTTGGTGTTATATCCATTGAAAAAAATGGAATATTATATTTTGAGTATTAATAATCATAATGAGGTACCACATAATCATGAAATGAAACTTCTAGAAATTAAAAATAATGAAATTTTTTTAAATATATGAAACTTTTGGTTTATTATACATCATTCATAGTCATATTATATTTAAATCCTTACTAGTGGTTCGTAAAGTGGGTGAATTTCAAAATCATATACACAAGGAGTGTCAAATCATGTGTGCAGTAAGGCTTGTTTTCATGCTTTAGTTCCCAGTCGATCCTAACTCAATATGGTATTTTTTAGGATTGTTATCGTTGGGTACATATGTTCTAGATCTACATGATATTTTAATATCCAGGTAGCGAAGTGTTTCAAGGAAATCACTTTATCTATCCTTTACCACAATTATTTGACATTTTCTTATAATTTAGCTCATTATTATACATATCCTTAAAAACATCCCTTGGAATATCCTTAGAAATATCCCTTGGGATTTCAATAAATATTTATCATCCTAGTTTCAAAATATTTACTAAACCTTACCTCTAATACAAACAATAGAGACAAAATATTTTCATACATGGATATAACATATGTTTATATTAATATTCATTAAATTATGAAACAAATTCCTGATGACCATAAAACTTTAGTTCCTTCATAAACATGGAACAAAGATTTCTAATCTAGTTAATGTTATTTAATGTTTACCACAAAGATTTTCCCCTTTAGTACCCCTAAATATTACCATTATTTACAAATTGGGGAAAGTAAACATAAGAAATGGTGATCTCAGATTCTTAGTAAGGGTCAACCTAAGAGATACATAATAAAAACATGAATATAGGTGTATGATAACATGATCATTACATTTGAAAACCATAACCTACATAGTAAAGAAAATAATCATGATTTGTTTAATAAATATTGGAATTTCATAAGACATGAATCATTAGATAATCAAATAATATGATACATAAGTGCATAACCTTAGAATAGGGCATGGAATTTTGGAAAACACATAAAAATATGACTTTGTTAGCATGTATAAATAGAAATAGGCCCACTCTTTATGTTTAAGACGTGAATTCAAGCCTTTATTTAAACTTATAGACAAGAAATCTGGTCCATGACTAATATTATGGACAAGAAATACATGTACACTCATACACTTATGGACATGAAATTCAGGTCCATCCATAATCTTATGGACTTTAAATCATGGTCCATGCATCGAATTGTGAACAATAAATGAGGTTAGCCCATAACATATTTAACTCATGAGTGATCCATATTTACCTTATACATTTAATGGAGATAAATTTACTACCCATGACATAAATTAAATAATATATATGTGTTTTAAAAGAACATAAATCCTTCATCACATCAAAAATCAGGAAAATAAATGGTTTCCATAAATATTTCATCATAACCTATCTCATTAAAATGTAATGAGATTTATAAACATCAATCCATAAAATGATAAGACAAAAATAAAAACATAAGTTAATTATACATGAATAATATACCCATTAAAGAATAATTAACATAATTTGTTTTATCTTAGATGGAAAATAATTTTGGGAGATCACTTGAAATAATTCTTGATGAAAACACCCTTTCTATTTTTAAAACTATTTTTTAAATTCCATCCATTCATAAAAGAAAAAATTTTATTTTAAAATTGGATTTTTAATATTGTAAAGTAATATTTAATAAAATAAGGCTTTATGAAAGTGGGAAAATATGATTATTTTATAAATGTTAAAAAACATTCTTTTTGTATTTTAGTCAGAAAAGTTAAAATGATCCTTGTTTAGAAAATGATAAAAATAATATTTTCAAACCATTTTTGTAAAAAGATAAATATAGTAAAAAATTAATTACAATAATTTTAGGGGAATATTAAAAAAATAAAAAAAAATTATGAAACATGGACATGGAAGAGAAATATTCCCCCAATGAAGTCTTAAACATAAACATTCTTGAATAATGATGAGACTTTGAAATAAACCATTAACACTTTGTAATCAATCGAATTTTATTCCCCATAAAATAAAATAAAAGTATATAGATATTTAACTACTATAATATTAAATATAAGGATCATAAAATACATTCATTGGTATTATATACACCACAAAAAAGAAATAAGCAGTGTATAAGTAATGTGTCCCCCAGAAATAAAATGGGATGAAAATCTCTTACCTTAAGTCTTGACATCCTTCATACACATTAAAACATCCTGTATAAAAACAATATTTGTATTATAAATATTAAACAAATCCATATTCATATATATAATATCATATATGATTTACATGTGAATTTATACTACTTTCATGTTAACAATTTCATGTCAAAGTTATGTTTTAAGTAATAACTGATTTGTTTTTGTACATGTTTTGACTTTTAATTCTTGTTCATCTGGATTATATCATGATTTAATCATCTATAAAATGATAAATGTGATATTAATATCATATTTATTCATTATATATGTATTTATTTTGATTTATAAAATTTTGAGATAGAACATAAAATTTATCATTAATGGAGATGGTATGTCGTATGTACGCATGAACAATATTTTCATTTTCTTATTGGATTAAAATAAAAAAACTATATGATATATTAACATTAGATAATAATTTTTATTTCATATATATCATATATGTTTATTAAAATCATCCATAATATATTCCATGTAAATCATGAATGAATCAAATCGCATCGTGTGGTGGTAGTCCTTCGTACACACAAATGACGTTATCGTATTCCCCAAATAAGGAAAGTATTAAGTTATGTGTGATATAACAACTCTATAATCCTAGTAACATCATAAATATAATATATATCCTATATAAACTATAAATCCATCATTATTATTGTCTTTTAAATGTAGTATTGTAATAATGAAAGAAATTTCTTTGTGAGACGGTAGTCTATCGTACACACGAACAATGATTGTGTATCTCATTTGATCAAAGTTTTTGATGTTTTAGGTCATACCCTTAACAAACATACCTATAATTATACTAAATATACATTTTTTATTATATAAACTTGATATAAAAATAATTGAATGGGTTCATGGAAGAAATAAAACAAAAACATGTGTTAATGAACATTACCACTTCTTTGGGTGTCTCCTTTTTCTTTGCACCACAGGACTTATTTCATTAGATATATACCAAAAAGAAGGATTATAGGATGAAGTAAGGAAAGTATGGAGGATATTTATACATGTTTTTATTTGAACTAAATATGTTTTTAAGTGTGATGAAAATGGAATTAGAGGTTCCCTTTTATATTTCAGGTGAGGGGCACTTTTGGAATTTCTCCAAAAGATTAATTTAAAATAAATTCAGTCTCAATCAAAATAACTCAAAAGTTAGATATATTAGATGATAATATAAGATAATATATGGTTTTAATATCATCAAAAATATATTTTGTACGTGTTTTGGGGTTATTTTAAACCTCATGATTTTGATTAATCTTTAGTTAACCTTTTATAATTTTAACTACGGTAAAATATTTAACAATATTAAAAGAATGTAAGTTTTATTTATAAAGTGTAAATTGGATAATAAATGGAAAATTTATTATATTTTCGATAATATATCATCCTATTTTTCTTTAATTAGTATTTCATGATTTCTCATAAATTTAAAAAATAATATTATTATAAATTATAATTACTATCAACTTTGACCCTATTCATTACTTTAAATTTAAGAAAATTAAGAAAACAATATATATTCAAATAAATATTTAAATAAACCCCTAATATTTAATAATATTATTTTAAATTCTTTGATAATATTAATTAATTAAAATTATATTTCATTTAATATTTTCAATATAATTTATTTAACTGTTTAATTAATTGGATAATTAATGCTTTATCATTGTGTAATTATTTAAGGTACTTATTTATTTTCTAGAAATTAAAACTAAATTAACATGATGAAGTTAAAAAGTTTATGTATTAAAAAAAATATTTATGGTCTATTATATCTTATATATTAGCGCATATTAAAAATGTTTCACATATTAAAAACATTAGTATGACAAGTTTGAGTTTTCTTTAATTAAAATACTATAAGGGACTTAAAGTCATCCAAGTGGCTCCAAGATTTCATAAATTTGTCCCATGTATTATTTGGGTTGAACATTAATCCTCAAATAAAATATGATAAGTTTTATTGTAATTTTATAATATTTATAAAATTATTTTCACCCTTAATTACTTGATTTACCATCAACTGTGTTAATAAATTTACTAAGTTTACTATTCATATTCTCCAAAAATAAAAGAAACATGTTTAATAAATTTGAAAATTTTGATTCAAAATAATTAATCTATTTTTTAAAATTTACAACACATTAGTGGTTAAAATTAATTTAAATTTAATATCTTAGATGGGGTGAGATATCGAGTTTTTAAAGTGAAAATGTTCAAAAGTTTCAAATGTTTTTATATAAAAATATAATATGAAAAATATTACCATTAAATAAATTGGTTTAACAGATGTATAATTCATCTAATTTTACTCTGAAACAAATTTAAAAAATAATTTAACCTTATAAATTATTTAGTTGAAAAGTAGTTTTTCAATTATAATGCAGTGTTTTCACAATTCTTCAAAAAATAAAACATATCTGAATAATACTAAAACCTCAACCAAAATAAATTATGATATTATTATTTATAAAATTATGATTCTTTTTGATATAAAATTTATATAAGTTTCCAAATTTATTTTTAAAACAAGTCAACCATTAAAATACAACAAAACTACCTTTTTGAAAAATACATTTTTTATGCTAAAAATTAGATGTTTTCTTATTTTGTGCTTATAAAAAATATTGAATGAATTAAAAACATTTCATTGAAATATTAAATTAAAATTTTATTAATATAATTCAATAATTGTGATGAATTTAATTTATTATGATAAGATTATATTCTGGGAATAAAAATAGTTTTCCATAAAACACATCCTTTATTTTCAATTGGTTTTTATAATCCTATATAATTAATTTTTTACCGAAGAATTAATTTTATATTTTAGTTTATATTGTTAATACCCATCACTATAATGGTTAGGGATTCATTTTCTTTAAAAATAATTATAATAATAAAATTTTGTTTCATAAAAACTCAGTGTTGCGTGTAACACAAGCTAAGACGATGTTCTGTGTAGTGCAAGCTTAACTTGGTGTATAGTGACATGAAATACATAAAATAAATAAAATTATTTAAAAATATATTTCATAAAAATCTTATGGTTTTACAGTGATATCACATTCACCATTCACTATATGAAAATTGGCCTTTTATTATGGGTAATTTGTGATGAGAAACAAGCCCATCGCAAAAAGGTTCTTAAAAGGTGTTTTTTAAAGGAAAATTTAGTTTATTGATCATATTATTTTTATGGTAATTATACTTATAATGGATTCCTATAAAGAATATTTTTGGTGGGGTTAATCGAGTTTTGGTGGGAGAGATTATTTAAGCTGGAATTAAGACTACCATCACAAATAATTATTTTAGGTGAAAACATTTTACGATGGAATTCCTACTATCATCGTACAAAAGTGATTCTAAAGACACAATTTGTGATGGAATTGATATTTAAATCATAAAATATGTATTAAATTTATATTATATAGGGTAAAGATCTCAAATTCATTGTAATGATTCTCTTTATGTGGCACTATTCACACTGGAATCACTAATCTCTCAAAAATAATCCTTCGCATGTACCATTATTTATGAGAAAATGCATATTTAATCATAAATAATTTTTTTGATTGTTTATTTGTTATTGAATTACTCCATCATAATTACTTTTTTCAGATAAAAGGGTAATTATTTATGGATGCAAAATTTTTGTGACAGATGTCTCATATGTCACAAATACCCATCGTAAATAAAATTTATCTCATAAATATTCCTCAAAAACCAAAGTATTGTGATGGAATAGTCCATAATAAAATGTTTATTACAGAAAACTAAAAAATAGATACGTCACAACCCCTTCCCCTTCGACATTATTAATGATCAAATTCATTCCTCTTACATATTTTACGTGAATCTACTCATTTTTTTATTCAATTTTTTTATTTATAACCATGATTTCAATTTCAAAATTTTTGGATTATAAATATACAGTTTGAGATTTGGGATTTATTTTTAAGGTTTCTTGGTTCCATATCAACAATTCAAAATCATGTTTTCTACAAAATTCCTTTAAAAAATATAATAGTACATAATTTTCTGTTATTATTTGTTTATATAGTTATATAATTTTCTAATTAATTTAATTTATTTGGGTTTAATTATATCTTAATGTTTTTTTAATAATATTATTTTTCTTTTTTAGTCAGATAATAATTATATTGTGACTAAAATTTAGTTTTATGATAACTAAATTACTATAAAATATCAAAAGATTAATATAAAATAGTAAATAAATTAATTAGTAAGAATAATTAATAAATTAGTATAGAGTAATATAAAATAATGAATAATTAATTAATTATAAATTGCTATAAATTATTATAAATTTGTCAAAGTATGGATTATTTGTTATAAATAATTATAAATTGATAAAATATAATGATAGTGGTGGAATCAAGACAAATATTGGCCATTGGATGCAGGTATTATCGAGTATCTCACACAGAGGCACAATAGTGAAGATTAATTTTCACAATGGTATTTGTTTCCTACTGTTTTGTGTTTCTTGGTTTTATTGGTGACTTTTTTCAGTTTTGGTTCTACAGTGATGGTTTTTTCTAGTTTATCATCTATAATTTAGTGATCCTACTTCTAAATTTGAGTTGTTTTTACTCATGAAGGTCCCTAAAAGTAATGGTGACATGTTTACTTTGGCGGTGAGACACCCCTGGCGTTGCAGTGGCTGGGGTTGATGGTCCTCAATGAGGTTTGATTTGGATTTTTTAATTTCAACTTTGAAATTTTTCATTTTGGTGAAACACTTTCATTTAGTATTGCTCAAGAATTTTGGGGTTCTCATTCAACCCTAAAAAATATTATATTAAAAATAATTTTTTTATGGATGATAAAAGGAAATTTTATTAAAATTAATAAAAAAAATACATTGGTTTTAATAAATGTAATATAATATAATGCTATAAAATTTGTTATAAATTATTAAAATTTAATATAATTTTGTATATAAATGTGTATAAATTTATAAAAAATTATTATAAATTAGTATAAAATAATGAATATTTTAATATACGCAAGTATAAATTATAATAAATTACTCAAATTTAATCTAAAATAGTAAAAGTTAGTATAAATTCTTATTAAATTTGAATAAATTTTATAAATATTTTTAAAAAATAAATTTATTACAATTAATAAAATGAATAATAATTTTTTAACAAAACATAAAAAATAAATTAGTATAAAACTTATTTTAAATTTGTTTTAATTATTATAAAAATTTTCATAAATTAGTATAAGTGAATAATAAATATTATAATTTACTATTAATTAGAATAAAATACTGAATATGTTAGTATAAATTATTATAAAATTTTATAAATTATTAGAAATGATTGTAAATTATTATAAATCAGTGTAAGGAATTATTAATTATTAATTATTGTTATAAATATGTAAAAAATTATAACAAATAATAAAATAAAATCTATCATTTTAATAAAAGATAAAATACTAAATATAAAAAAAGTACATAAATTAATATCAATTAGTATAAATAAATAAAAATTAATAAAAATTTTTGTAAATTATTATGAAATACTGGATATATTATTATAAATTCTTATAAATTCTTATAAATTAGTATAAATTATTTTAAATACATATAAATTATTATAAATTAGTATAAATTGTTATAAATCAATATAAATTTTTATAAATAACTTTAAATTAGTCTAAATTGTTTCAAATATTCCCATATTCAACTCGTCATGTTGGTCAAGCCTCATCTATAAAATTTTAGTGTCCTCAAGGGGATTATGAACTATATATTAAATATTTCAGAACCATTCTCCATTTAGGGAAAGTAAATTTTGTAATATTTTGTAATATTTTTTTTATTAAACTATATGTTATTTTGTAGAAAACAATGGTCCTAGTAAATAGAAACCATTTTTTATTACAATATATTGATTTGATAACTCATCAAAAAAATCTAAACTCTTACTGTATAAATATTTCCTACAATGATGGTCTCAAAGTATTTATATAATTTTCATCATAAAATTCAAAAAAAAATCATAATGGATAAATAAGTTTCTATTTAAGAAATGAAATCTCATAAAAATTAAAATGTTTGACTATATTGGGGTTCATTTATAAGGTTTTGGTTTTCTAAAAAATTATGTTCGTTAGTGTCAGCATAGTGAATTCATTTCAAAATAAGATACAATTTTTTTGGTTTTGATTTCAAAAATTAGTATATGAGGTTGATGGAATAGCATTTTAGAAAATAAAAACATGAAATGATAATTAAAATCTAGAATTGGAACCATCTCAATGTTATGAGTTTTGGAAGTCTTCTAAGGATTCCTCACATCTCATATAGACAATAAAAATTGATATAGTAACAAAATTGAGGGATACTGAATCATATTTTAGAATTTGAAATAGTTATTTCTATCAAATATTGTATTAGGTTAAATATCTTTTTCATGAGGGAAATAAATTACGTATAAAATTTTGATGAAAAAAGTTGTTGGTATATAGTTTGGGTCTTAGTTATCGAAATATCCTTGAATGTTCAAATGATTGTATCTTATATTTTGGAAAATATGAATTATTAGTTAATTGTTTGACATGTGGATAATAAAGCTAAAAATAGTTATAAAGTGGTTTAATAAATGAATTATATATTTTTCTTACGAACTTGGAATGGTATTTTCCAATTACACCAAGATTTAAAAATATTTTTATGTATCCTAATATAACTGCATTGATGATATAGAATATATCTAATGTTTATGTCAAAAAATATTAAATTATCCTTATGATAGTGATTCATGAAAACACATTAAGAAAGTTGATAATAATTTTTATTTATAATCTCATAACATGTTGTATGGTATTTCTACTAATGGGTTTCATCCATTTAGTGATTAGTGTAGTCAATATTATTTTTGGATTATTTTTTTAACTCTGTATAATTTTAATACATAGATGTTTACAAAGCACACATATGTCTATTTAGTATTACTAATTCTATGAAATCTAAAGAATAATATTTATTTTTATTTGAATACACTGATTTATGGGTTAATTTTATTATGGAGTGATGGTGTCACTACAAAGGTTGTAGTTTCATAACAGAATTTTACAATCAGAGCTACAAAAATGTGTACATTTAATGAATTTCATGTGGATGGTTTATTTTCTAGATGGCGTATACATGGTTTAAAAGTGTGTATGCAGTGCTTGAGTGATGTAAAAGTATGTGTGCTTCTCAATAGATGAAAACAATGTTTTTTATACTTTTATTGAATATTTATTTTAGAATATCCTGATATCAAAAGGAATAAAAATAATTTAAAAAAAAGATATAATTGAAATAGATAGACCTCCAATATTTCTCTCATGTTTCAAGGTAAATATATCATTTATTCATTACCTCTTGTTACTAATGGAACAACTATAAACCAATAAAAAATATATAGTTTTTGGAGAGATCATAATTGAATAAAAGGGAGTACGTTTTTGGTGACTTATCATATTTGTATGATTTATTGGTCTGTCACTATTATATATCATAAATACTGAGAAAAAATATTTTGATAATATTTTTCATACCATATTAGACAAAAATATTAAGAAAAAAAATACTATAAATTCTTGATTATATATTTTCAAAATTTACAAGTTTCCTAAACTTGAGTTATTTATGAATGACATATCATAGAATTTAATAAATCAAAATGAATAATATTCTATTCTAAAATAAATTCATTAATTATTCTTCTAGTGTATTATAGATTTTAGGATACAATATGGATATTCCTCTAATTGTTTTTCATAATTATTCATATTATCATACTACAAGTAATAATTATAAACTCATAATGTAAAGATTGTGGTCGATTTTTCATTATAGGGTTGGGGAATTTTTCAATTTTGTATGTGTTGATAAAAATATAATATTATTATAAGACATTTTGGGGGGGGATACCATGATGTGTTGAGTACATTGAAAATAGTTTTTGTTCTAACTTTATGAAAATTAGAAAACATAAATCACCTTATTTCATTGACTCGATAAAACAATTAATATTACATTTTCCATGTGAAGAAAAATATGGAGGGATGATATCTATTTGATGTGTATTACCATATGATAGATGTATGAAAAAAATTTTAAGAATAAGATATGTAACAAATCAATAGTTAAGGGTTCATTTATAAAATTATATTTGTAAGAGAAAAAATTTGAATTTATGCTCTTATTATTTTTAATATAAATATCCTTCAAAACATAATTCAATGGGTCGTTATGAGGGAAATTTTATGATGATACATACCATCAATTATTATTATTTAATCATACAAAGATTATTTTTGGTGGTGGTCTTAAACTATGGATTTTAAAAGATGAAAAACACAGAGCCAATATATATGTTCTTCTCAATTGTGGAGAAATGACATGATTTGTACAGTAAATGCTACTTTTACATTTTAAAAAACTTTTTTTAAAATTAAATTTATATTAGTTATATTTAAATTATTTGATGATTATTTAAAAAAACAATTTAAAAATATTACACCATCCTCTCGTAAATAACATCGATAGTGTATTTTTGCGTACTGGTTTCAAATATGGTATGTTAGACTGTTTATAGTCAAACATATCAAATCATGTTTTTTATTTTATATATCATTAATTTTTATTTCTTCATATAAATTGATACATGAAAATAAACTTTAATATTTGATTATGTTAACTAAGTAACCCACCATCCAAATTACTTTAATCATATCATGTGTATGTGATTAATCGATTTCGGTTTCTTATAAGCATATATGAAGAATCAATAAAATAAATGAACAATTTTGTTTTTTAAAGGATATAATCACAATTAATTTGAGTTTAACATTTATAGAATATAAGATGTATTGATATATTTATGTTATCTAGGATATAATAACATAAAAATGTTTAAATTTCATTAGTTTGACATAGATCTAGGGTTGTCTGTTCATATATAACATGAAATCATTGTAATTAAATGTAAAAGTTTTATATAAATAAATACACCCCTTATGATAAAAAATCATATCAAGTTTATTTTGAAAATTATTATTCTATTTTGAAAATTTTATCTGACTAGTATATTATAATGAAAGTAAAATCTCATTTATATTTTTTTTATGAAAAATGAAAGTACTTCTATTGGAGTGATAGATATTGATTTATTTCAAGATACATTTCTAAATACAAATTATACTAAAAGAAATGTATAAATCTATTTTGAAACTAGGGTTAATAGTGTTGATAATATAGATGAAGTAATCAATGAATTGGAAATTAAAGTGATAACAAAATTGAAGCTTGTATAGAAATTGATGATACTAAGGAGGAAGATGAAGGCATTGAAACTGATGAATATGAAGACAAAGATGAATAATTACATATTAAATTTTAGTTATAGTCATTGAAAATATTTTTTAATAAATATTTAATTATATATTGTATTTTCAATATCTTTATAGAAATTTAATTATAGTTAGAATTATTTTTGTGTTTTATATGGAAAAAGAAGATATCAAAGAGTTTTGTTTTCCCTCACTTATGTTGTGCTTCCCAATGATCAGACTAATGACCTCTCATAAAAAATGTATAATGTTTCTGCTATACCAATGACAAAGAGGGGTTGAGGACTAGCCATATTGATTATTCCAAACTGTAACATCCCGACCTAGAAGCCACTAAACTGTTGCTTTGAGCCAATTCGCTGCAAGCCCTCAAGTGTGCCTCTATATATACTAGAGGCTACCAACTAGCAGTGAGGGACTAGGGTGTGACAGTGCAGAGACTATTACTTCATACTATAGTAAGAAAATAGTTGAAATAACTATGTATCATACCTAGCGGAAAGTAAACAGAATATGGAAGTAATAAAAAACTGAAATAGAACAAGTTGTCATAGTAAAAATTTAAATACCAAAAAATTAAATGGAAATTTGTTTTCCTAAATACATGAGAATTTTACGAGTTTGCAGTTTGTGATGACGCCTGATTTTGAGGCTTGGTGTGCCCGTAATCAATTTCTGATGTTTTGTTTGGGTACGTTCAGTAAATATACGTTCGAGATTTTATATCTTTTGAACCGGTGCTCAGAATTGAAATCTGAGGGCACCGATGAACTCATAGTGTCGGTATTCGCCTAAGGGAACCATTACTGTAGTTGCGTTTGGTGGAGAGCAGATGTTTTTTTTTTGGGTTTCTAAGTAAAGTTTAAATAAAATTATGTGTTTCACAATTTTATTTGGATGGTAGTTAAAACCTACAAAGGGAGGTTGGTGGTGGGGCCCAACCCCACATAACCTTCTATGGGAGGATATTATGTGGTGGGCCCACACAAGTTTAAACTCTTCAACTCCCCTTGAAACCCCCCTTTAACTCTTAATCTCTCCACCTATCCTCTATTAATTTCATCCATCCACCATCCACCCTCCCTCATAAAGATGCCAACACTCTCTCAATTAATTATCAATTAATTAATTGGATCATCTAATTTGAATTATTTTGAAATTCATGTTAAGGATAAAATAATATCCAAGATATTATTTTGGGTTGGAACATATTGTTTTGGTCAAGCCTTGGAGAATAGGGAAAGTGTTCTTCTCACTAAGAACATTATCCACTCAACGATGAACGTTCCTCGTTTCCAAAGAACGTAGAGCAGCATCTTCAACCTTCTTCAACCGGGGCAAGAAAGTGAGGTGACACACATGAAGAATTCCCATCTTCTTTCCTCATCCTCCGTGTCAAGGGAGAATATGTCGCCCGAGATGAACATTGCCAATGACAACGTCTTTCCCCCTCAACATTGACGGAATGACGTCCGTCTTCCATGACTCGTCAACGTTCATCAAAGAAATACGAGGTAGGGGTTGTTTTGAGTTGTTTACAATTCCTAACTTCGTCGTTCTAATTAAGGAATGTGAATTTCCAACTGTTAACGTCATAATGAGGAGGGTTTGGGCCGCTCGAACATAGCCCAAACCTCCCCCATATTTGTTGATCGTAATGACGATGGAGTCGGAGCTGATAGGGCATGGTGTCGTTGCACCATGCTGGTGGAAGAGGCCTTGTCCATGAGGCAGCGACGACCGAAGGCGGTGACAACCAAAGGTTGTGGCCATGCCGGGCTGCGGCGGTGGAGGACCGACACCATCGCACCGGCCGTGTGGAGGAAACCGTAGCCTGCAACAGCAGGCCGCTCGGCGGGTGAATCGGCCAGCCGCCTGCCAGCCGAGCTGGAGGACCGCGACACCCACTTGGCACCGTGCTACAGAGAAGATCATAGCATGCAACCGCGGGCCGCTCGGCGGGAAAACCGGCCAGCCGCCTGCCGACCGGGCTGAAGGACCGCAGTGCCGCATGGTGTTGCACGGAGGAGAACTGTGGCCCGCTGAGCGGGACGTGTATGCCAGACAGAACCGGCCAGCTACGGCCGGCTGGGCAGCAAAGGAGGCGGAGCTTCTTGGCGACGCCGAGCAAACCAAACCGGCCCGCAACACGGGTCGGGACTGCCGGTGGGCCGCGCCCCACCCGGCTGGGCCGACCCCCCAACTGGGTCGGACCTGCCGGGCCAGGTCCGTGGGTGGGCCACGCTCCCCCGGGCCGGGGCGACCCACAGTCGGGTCGGACCCGCCGAACCGGGTCGGGCCGACCCGCCAGCCCACTGGGCTTCAAGAGCTGGTCTCGTCTTTGCTTAAACGTGAATATCTCATAGATCGCGCATCTGATCGACACACCATCTATGGCATTGGGACCCTCGCGACGAGGCGGTACTTTTGAGATACTCTAAGTGAGTTTTGTACAACATTGGAAAATGGCTGGGTTTGGAATGAGCGTAAATCCAACTAGGGCCCTAGAACAAAAATGCAAATAACTCTCAGACCGAGCATCCGATTGACGTGTCGTCTGTCGCGTTGGGTTCCTTATGAGGAGACAGAAATTCTGGATACATTAACTTAGGACTTCGTGATAGTTTATGTATCGACACTTGTCTCGTGGAGTGGACTCTCCGGGAATTGAGCATGCTGTGTGCAGGAACCCTAGAGCTGGCTGCGACGACTACTATACTGGAATTCTATGAGGGTTCGACAGCGATGATTACTGTACCAGAATCCTATGTGGGTTCGACAGTGAGGATTGTTGTATCGGAATCATCCTTGGGTTCTACATTGAAGACTACTATAATAGAATCTTATGGGAGTTCGACAGTTCTGACTTCTATTCATGTATCCTATGTGAGTCCGACAGAGTAGCTGGTCATGTATCCTTTGTGGGTCCGACAGCTTAGCTGGTCCTATATCCTGTGTGGGTCCGACATCTAAGATGAATCAGTGACTACATCTGATCATTTCTATCTCTATAAAAAATATTTATACATGTGTGAGCTGAGTCTTGACTTTAAATCATTTATCATCGATGTGATTAACTTTACTTCCTGTGTGGACTGGGTTGTTCTTGGACTCGAGAGTTGCAGTCGTACTATGATTGATAACTTAGGTATATGAATGATAATATACCAAAGTAGGGTTGGTTGATACTTCATGATTGTATCTTTATTATGTGGTTTATCCTTAGTGGATTTTGTGTGACCTTGAGGGTCTCATGGTCCCTACTACGTATCGTTATACTCACCTCTACACAAGTTATGCCCACACCTCGTTGTGTTGGATGCAGAAGACGGACAGCGCTGACTGAGGTGGAGTGTGCGAGGACTAGACGGTACCCAGAGTTGACCCCACGACGAGACGGTACCCGGAGGAGACAGATGGATGTGGATCACTGAGGAGGATATTTGTACCTACCCCTCATGTAGGATCCGTGGCAGACGATCCAGGAGCTGCTAGTCACCTTCCAGTTGTTTTGTCTTTTCCTTATACTTTACTGTTGGGCTTGTATTTCCTGCCCCTTTTACTCTCCAGCACATCTTTTTTATACAGCTTTTACTTAGTGTATTCTTTCACTAGTACTCTGGTTGTTTGTGATTACGTTTTATAAAGGCGATGCCTTCCTGGTTATAGGGATTTACGCCTTTGGTGCTAGTCACCAGCCCCTGGCCTATGGAATGCGGGCTTGGGGTAGTTACGATACGGGTCCCAGGGGATAGGTCATGAAAAAATGGTATCATTGGGAGGTTATACCGTAGAACTTAGACTCTAATTCTTTTAACAACAATAGTGTGAAGTGTTTTGGGTGTTTTTATCTATTTATGGAAACCGGTGTTGGTGCGATGGTCGACGTATCCATACTCTAGGACTCTGACTTCTAATCTCTGACCCAGTGCACAAAAACACTGATTGCATGTGTGTTTCCTTTGAAATGTTTTAATTGTGATTACATTGTGTCAACTCACTAGGTATATTGTTTTAGCCATGGTGCACCTGTATCTTTTCAGGGTGGCCCCATTAAGGAATCCAGCTGGGGTTCCGAGTTTCATACGAGATGGTTGCCCACCGAGCGACGAGGCCTGAGTGAAGGACCCCATCACAGCAGAGGTTCCAGCAGTACTACTTCCCGCTGGGCCACCAATACCACCAAATCCAGTAGCCGAGAGTGCATGTCGCCTGACTGCATTGAACGAGTTCCAATTCCAGAGGCCGCCCAGGTTCTAGGGAGAGACTGACCCACAGGCAGTAGAGGATTGGTTGGAGCCTATCGTGAGAGTTTTCATATTGGTAGGGACACCAGCCGACCTTATGGTGATCCTTGTCATGAGTCTCCTGCATGCAGCAGTATGCAGATGGTGGAGACTAATGCTCCATGTGCATGATGAGGCATCATTACTCTATACTGACATCGAGAGTCTCTTCCGCTCAGAGTTTGTTCTAGCCACCCTTTGTGCGGTGCAGATTCAGTATTTACTTCATCTACAACAGGGCAGCATGACAGTAGCTCAATACTCAGCGAGGTTCACCGACCCCTCGCACTACTCCATGGATATGGTACGAGGCCCATTCTTTAGGGCATGGACCTTTGATCGGGGAGTCAGGAATGAGATCAGGGCTTCAATGATTCCCCTCAGCATTCTGACGTAGGCGGGGGTGCTAGAGAGAGCCCGTCTAGTGAATAGTTTTCTCGTTGAGCAGTCACCAGTGGTGAGACCCACCACAAGGTGACACGTAGTGGAGTCTTCTGTAGACGGTAGTAGACAGATGACTCAGAGGTCCAAGCGGACCAGGCCATCAGGTGGGAGACCCCAAGATACAGGTTCAGTTGTGCGGGGCACACAAGATAGATCTAGCTATAATAGTAGAAGGAAGTGTTATGCATGCGGTGGGTTGGGCCACATGGCTCATGATTTCCTAACCCGCCCTGAAGATGAGCAGAAGACGGTAGAGGGACCTCCCAGGAAAAGGCATAGGTTCAACCGTGGTGGTCCGTCGGGAGCAGGCGGACATGGTAGAGGAGATGGCCATGCAGCTGGTGGTGGAAGATCTTTTCAAGCTCTACCAACACCACCACTAGGAGGTCCACCCAGACCATAGGGTGGTGAAAGATAGAGGTAGGCTCAGCTCCAGGCAGTCGAGGCCCATGACCACAGCGCACCTGAGATGATTCGAGGTGCTATCTATGTCTACATCACCCTTGTTGCAGTACTTATAGACACAGGTGTGAGTCATTATTTTATTGCCACTGCCCTTGTTTAGAGCTCAGAGATTCCCACAGAGTCGTTGGCTTGATCCTTATAGCTAGAGACTACTACGGGAGTACAATAGACGATTATGCACTGGTGCCGTTAGTGTGAGATTTCTCTAGGAGGCGATAGCTTCGTCTGGGATCTTATTGTAGAGGCGTTGAGGCCTTACGACTTCATCTTGGGTATGGAATGGTTATCCATAGTTCATGCTCAGATTGACTGTATTAGATGCGAAGTGCGGTGTATCCACATGGATAGGACCAGGTTCACCTTCACCAGTGAGAAGGAAGCCTTTGCAGCTAAGGATGGACTTACACAGAAGAGGAGTCACTTGATCACGCATCGGTTAGCTAGTCTCATCCTCAGAGTAGTTGATGTGTGGAGTCCGATATTTCCTGCTGTGGTGGATCAGTATGCAGATTTTTTCCCTAACGATGTTCCAGGACTACCTCGTCATAGAGAGGTAGACTTCTACATTGACTTATACCCCGGGATAGCACCGATATCTACTTAATTGTATTGGATGGCTCCCGCAGAGCATCGTGAGTTGTGGGTAGAGCTGGAGGACTTGCAGGGGAAGGGATTTATCCAACCCATTGTTTCACCCTGAGCATCTCTGATTTTGTTCTCCAAGAAGGTGGATGGGATCTTACGACTGTGTGTCGACTACCATCGCCTAAATTAGGTGACCGTGAAGAACAAGTACCCACTCTCGAGGATTGACAACCTCTTTGAGCAGCTCAAGGAAGTACGATGGTTCTCGAAGATAGACCTTAGGTCAGGCTATCACTAGCTCAGAGTTCGAGACAAGGATGTGCTAAAGACGACCTTCAGGTGTCGGTATGGACACTAAGAGTTCTTGGTTATGCCCTTCGGTGTAACCAACGTTTCCGTAGTGTTAATGAGTCTCATGAACAGGATCTTTCATCCTTAACTTGATCATTTTATCATAGTCTTCGTCGACGACATACTGATTTACTCGACTAATGAGGAGGAGCATGCCTACCATTTGCAGGTAGTACTGGACACACTCCGAGAGCACCATATTTATGGTAAGCTGTCAGAGTGCCAGTTCTGGATTCAAGAGGTTAATTTCTTGGGACACGTCATCTCAGAGGCTGGAGTTGCAGTGGATCTAGTGAATATCAAGGCGGTACTTTCTTAGGAGCCACCCAGGAGTGTTACGGAGGTATGGAGTTTCCTGGGACTGGTTGGGTACTATCAGAGATTTGTGCCAGACTTCTCCAGAGTTACAGCACCACTTTCA
Organism: Viscum album; assembly: GCA_963277665.1. Lineage (NCBI taxonomy): Eukaryota > Viridiplantae > Streptophyta > Magnoliopsida > Santalales > Viscaceae > Viscum > Viscum album. The sequence goes on from OY728123.1 coordinate 1,773,456,711, forward strand.
GCATTGTCGAAGAAGGGATAACCCTTCATTTGGTCCAATAGATGCCAACAGATATTTCAGGATCTGATGCATAGATTGACTAGTGCGCCCATCTTGAGGCTACCGGAGGAGGGCGTATGGTACGTAGTTTACTGAAATGCATCATGGACCGGACTCGAGTGTGTCCTGATATAGGATCGAGCAGTGATCGCATATGGTTCACGTCAGTTGAGACAGCACAAATAGAAATATGCTACCCATGACCTGGAGTTAATAGCAGTGGTCTTCACCTTGATGATGTGGCAACACTATATGATGGGCGAGCGTTTTGGAGTCTACTCTGACCACCAGAGTCTCAGGTACATCTTCTTACAGAAGGACCTGAACCTGAGACAATGGCTATGGATCGAGTTCCTCCAGGACTATGACATTGAAATAGTCTATACTCCTGGGAAGGGGAACGTTGTAGCATATTCTCTCAGTAGAAGATCGGGAATTCATCTGCTATGAGAGGGGACAAAGTAGCTAGCTGCGTTGTAGATATCCTTTTTGGATAGAGATAGAGTAGCCTTCATGCAGTCTCTCACAGTCACTCATCCACTTCTTCAGCAAGTCAGAGAGGCACAGTGTGGGGATGTTGACTGTGAGACACGATGTGCTCATATATCCTCGGGGCAGGAACCTGATGGATTTTATGATGGTGGGGAGCACGTCATCCTCTTCAGAGGACATACCATGGTACCAGTTTCACTACAGGAGGAGGTGTTGAGGGAGTTCCACACTTCCCCTATAGCCCTGCATCCTGGTGTGGGGAATATGTATCAGGACCTCAGACGACAGCACTGGTGGCCGGGTATGGAGAAGGCGGTAGTAGAGTTTTTCTCTCTATGCTTCACTTTTCAGCAAGTGAAGGCAGAGCACCAGGTTCCAGCATGCTTGGTTCATCCCTTAGAGGTCCCATAGTGGAAGTGGGACGGAATATCCATCGATTTTGTTACAGGGCTTCCACATACATCCAGAGGACACAACTCTATCTGGGTGATTGTCGACTGACTCACCAAGATGGCCCACTTCTTACCGATCATAGAGTAGGGCTCAGTAAAGATCTTGAGATGCCTCTACACACAGAAGATCATACGGCTTCATGGTGTACCATCGATGATCATCTCTGATCGAGATTTCCATTTCACTTCCCAAATATGGAAGGGGTTTCAGGAGGCTTTCGAGATGCAACAGCTCTTGAGCACTGCCTTCCATCCTCAGACGGATGGCCAGACTGAGAGAACCATTCAGACCCTCAAGGACATGCTCCGTGCATGTGTCCTTGACTTTGGTTGCAGTTGGGAGGATCACTTACCCTTGGTGGAGATTGCATACAACAACAGCTACCACTCCACCATCGGGATGGCACCTTACGAGGAATTATACGACTGAACTTGCAGATCACCACTCTGCTGGACTGACCCAGGGAGTTAGCACTTGTAGGACCAGAGATGGTATAGGCTACGATGGAGAAGGTGCAGATCATCCAGGAGCGGATGAAGACTGCACAGAGCAGACAGAACTCATTTTCGGATAGAAGATGGAGACCACTGGAGTTCGAGGATGGCGACCACGTATTTTACGGGTCTCACCCTGATGAGTTCTACAGATATTTGGTCAAGGAAGAAAGTTGTCTCCGCGATTCATTAGACCACTCCAGGTTCTCGGTAGAGTAGGCGAGTTGGCTTACCACCTGGCCCTTCCACCTTAGTTTCACCGGGTACACGATGTCTTCCACATATCTCAGCTGAGGAGACACGTGCACGACCCTTCTCACATCATCGACAATGGTGTGCAGGACATCGATGATGGGGTGACATTCAAGGAGGTTCCAGTGGAGATTTAGGATCGATATGAGCTGGTCCAATGAGGACAGTTGATTCCTCTGGTGCACATTCGCTGGAATCACGAGAACCCCCAGGAGACCACATGGGAGTGGGAGGCTCAGATCCATGCTCAGTACCACAATTTTTTCCCTTAGTGTGTGTTGTATCTTATGAGGACGTAAATCCCTGAGATGGAGAGAATGTAAAGACCTGTAAATTCCATGGAAATGTTTTTTCTTAAATACACGGGAATTTTACGAGACTGCCATTTCTGATGGTGCCTGATTCTGAGGCCCAGTGTGCCCGGAATCAATTTATGATGTTTTGTTCGGATACATTCAGTAAACGTATGTGAAGGATTTTATATCATTTGAACCAGTGCTCAGAATTGAAATCTGAGGGAACCGATGAACTCGGAGTGTCGGTATTCTCCTAAGGGGACCTTTACCATAGTTGCGTTTGGTCGAGAGAGGATGTTTTTTGGGGGGTTTCTAAGTAATGATTAAATAAAATTATGTGTTGCACAATTTTATTTGGATGGTAGTTAAAACCTCCAAATAGAGGTTGTTTGTTGGGCCCACCCCCACATAACTTTCCTTGGGAGGATATTATGTGGTGGGGCCCAGATTAGTTTAAACTCTTCAACTCCTCTTGAATCCCCCCTTTAACTCTTAAACTTTCCACCACTCTATTAATTTAAACCCTCCATCTTCCACCCTCCCTCATAAAGATGCCAACATTGTCTCAATTAATTAGCAATTAATTAATTGTCTCATCTAATTTGAATTATTTTAAAATTCATGTCAAGGATAAAATAATAGCCAAGCTATTATTTTGGGTTGGCACATATTTTTTTTGTGGAGCCTTAGAGATAGGGAGAGCCTTCTTCCCATGAAGAACACCATCCTCTCGATGAAGAACGTTCCTCATTTCCGAAGAACGTGGAGCAACATCTTCTACCTTCTTCAACCGGGGAAGAAAGTGAGGTGATTCCCATGAATAACACCCATCTGCTTTCCTCATCCTCTGCATCAAGGGAGAAGACGCAACCCGTGAAGAACGTCTCCAACAACAACGTCTCCCCCCCAACATTGATGGGAAAACATCTGTCTTCCGCGACTCGTCCACATTCATCGACGAAATATGAGGTAGGGGTTGTTTTGAGTTGTTTATATTTCCTAACTTCATCGTTCTAATTATGGAATGTGAATTGCGAACCGTTAATGTCATAATGAAGAGGGTTTGGGCTGCACGAACATGGCCTGAACCTCCCCCATATTTTTTTATCTTAATGATGACAGAGGCGGAGCTGATAGGGCGCAGTGCCATTGCACCGCGACGGAGGAAGAGGCCACGACCATGAGGCGGCGGCGACCGATGGTGATAGGAACCGAATTCTGTGGCTAGGGTGGGTCCCAAAGGTGGAGGACGGGTGTCGTCACACCGGCCACGTGGAGGAAACCACGGACCACAACCGCACACCGCTCGGTGGGTGAACTGGCCAGCCACCTGCCAGCCGGGCTGGAGGACCGCGGTGCCTGCTTGGCGCCGCGCTGCGGAGAATACCGTGGCCCGCAACCGCAGGCCGCTCGGCGGTCGAACCGTCCGGCCGCCTATCAGCCAGGCTGAAGGACCGCGGCGCCGGTTGGCACCACGCGGATCAGAACTACGGCCCGCTATGCAGGTCGTGTGCATCGAATAGAACCGTCAGGTAATGGCCTGCCGTGCAGCAAAGGGGGGAGGTGCCGCTTGGCACCGCCGGGCAATCCAAACCAGCCCACAACGCGGGTCGGTTCCGCGGGTGGGTCGCGCCCCACCGGGTCGGGCCGACCCCCCATCCGGGTCGGACCCACCGGGCTGGTTCCGCAAGTGGGTCGTGGTCCACCAGGCCCGGCAACCCCCTGCCGGGTCGGACCCGCCGAAACGGGTCAGTCCGACCCGCCAACCCACTGGGCTTGACGTGCTTGACCCGTCTTCTCTTAAACATGAATATCTCCTAGACCGCACATCTGATCGATGTGCTGTCTGTGGAACTAAAACCCTCGCGATGAGGCGGTCATTTTTCGATACTCTAAGTGAGTTTTTGACAACTTTGGAAAATGGTCGGGTTTGGAACGAGCGTAAATCCAACCTGGCCCCTGGAATGAAAATGCAAATAACTCTCAGGTCGGGCATCCTATTGATGCGTCATCTGTCACGTTGGGTTCTTTATGATGAGACGGAACTTTGGGATACATCAACTCGGGACTTCACGATAGTTAATTTATCTACACTTGGCTCGATGGGAGGACCCTCCAGGAATCGAGCGTGTTGTGTGCGGGAACCCTAGAGCTGGCTGCGACAACTACTGTACCGGAATCCTAAGTGGGTTCGATAGTGATAATTTCTGTACCTAAATTCTATGTGGGTTCAACAGAGATGATTATTTTACCGGAATCCTCCGTGGGTTCGACAATGGCGACTACTATGTGGGTCTGACAACTTAGATGTTCCTGTATCCTGTGTGGGTCTGACAGCTTAGATGAATCAGTGACTGCATCTGATCATCTCTATCTCTATATGAAAGATGTATACATATGTGAGCTGAGTCTTTACTTTCAATCATTTATCATCGATTTTATTGACTTTACTTCCTGTGTGGACTTGGTTGTGCTTGGGCTCGAGAGTTGGAGTCCTACTTTGATTGATAACTTAGGTATATGTATGGGCATATACCTATGTAGGGTTGGTTGATACTTCGTGATTGTATCTTTCTTCTGTGGTTTATCCTTAGTATATTTTGTGAGACCTTGAGGGTCTAGGGGTCCCTAATGAGTATCATTATAATCACCTCTACATGGGCTATGCCAGCACCTTGTTGTGTTGGATGCACACGACAGATAGCGCTGACTGAGGTGGAGTGTGCGAGGACTGGATGGTACCCAGAGGTGGACTCCACGATGTGACGGTACCCAGAGGAGATGTACAGACATGGAGCACTGAGGAGGATATCTGTACCTATCCTTATGGTAGGATCCATGGTGGATGATCTAGGGGCTTCTAGAAACCTTCCATCTATTTTGTCTTTTCCATATACTTTAATATTGAGCTTGTATTTATGGCCCCTTCTACTTTCCAGCACATCTTTTGTTATATAGTTTTTACTTAGTGTATGATGTTTCTTGTACTCTGGTTGTGTGTGTTTACATTTAATAAAGGAAATTTCTTCCCAGTTATAGGGATTTATACCTTTGGTGGTAGTCTTCATCCCCAGCCCTATGGAAGGTGGGCTTGGGGTAGTTACGACACGGACCCCGGGGGACGTGTCGTGACAAAAATGTTGTAAAAGCCTGAACAGCTATGCAATACAATACAACACTAGTCACCCACATGGCCTAACATAATGATAAAAGTAAAAAAGAAATTTAAAGTAATGTTTATGGATCATATACTAACTTTGATCCAATCCACGTACCTGATCTCTAAACACTGTTGAACTGCATCAGCCTGATCCGTAGAACCACTCGAGAAGCTATGCTCAATAATGCAACACTAGGCCTCAGCTCTATCTACAATTCAACTTGTACTAAACCTGAAAAGTAGACATATGGTCTACACATACAGCAAGGTTCAAATGTACGGGTGAGAAAGAATCTCAGTAGACCACCCTTATAAGAAACCTATAACTGTGATGCTAAAGTGTATGAAACATCGACATGCTCATCCTAGCTAAGAAACAACCAAAATATAGTAAAAAACAAATTTAAAAAAACATTCGTAGTCAGGGTATGTAATCCCCATCAACTGTAAAGTTCCACCATGAATGGCCATATATATGTACACATGTATAGTCTCATACCAATACATATATACAAAAATAGGAATATTCATTAGTATATGTATCAAACAATATGCACTACTAAAAAATGAAATATGCCCACGGTTCAAAACCATGGGTATAGCCCCCAAAACTACGGGTATAGCCTATACCCATGGTTTTGGAACCATGGGAAATTGAAGGGTCAGGATGGGTTCCCAGCCTATCCCCACAATTTTACAAACAGTGTGTAAAAATTATACAAAAAACACAACTGTAGGGATAGAACCTATGACCTGCTCATGAAATTCAGGATGCCTCACCACTCACACAACGTCACTTATATGTATATATATTTATATTTCGCTAAATATATTAATTCAAACCTATATTAGAAAAAGATCAGCTCGTGGGTTTCGATCTAATTACTTCCTCTTTATTTTTGAAATGATAAACCAACCGAGAAAACATGCCTATATATTAATATTTCTACATTTAATTTAATATTTCTACATTTAATTTAATATATTAATATCACTCACATTATTAGAAAAAAAAGTGGTCATACAAATTTGATCCCACAACCATGGAGATGATCAAATGGCACCATACCAACTCATCTACAGAAATTTTGTGGTAATATATTCGTACCTACCAATATATATTAATATGAAACATGGGTATATGAGGGAAAATTGTGGGTATAGGTTTTCCCACCAATTTTTTGTGTCCCACAGAATGTTTTTTCCCGCCATAACATGGGAAATATTTAAACATGATTTTTTAAAACCATGGGTATAAGTCTTCTAAAAAAATCCTATACCATCAATTTTTCCAAATTCATCGGTATATGCCTTGAAAAAGAATTCTTATGCCCAATGTTTTGACCAAAACTGCGGGTTTAGCTATTTTTTTCCCACGATTTTCTAAAACTGTGGGAATAGGTCTTCAAAAAAAACCTATACTCATGATTTTGGAATACTGTGGGTAAAGGTTCCTATAATACCCGTATACGCATAGTTTTCAAAAACTGTGAATATATGGCTATTTTCCAGTAGTGATGAAACCACAACAACAGTCGATCCTTAGGATATAAGCCTGGTCACTTGGACATCCAATGTAAGGGAAATGAGCTCGACGTCATGCCACTCATATCATGTATCATTAAGTCGATCTATGGGTTTAAAATCCCATCGATATGTACCTGCTTCAGCCAATATAGGAATTATATCTTTGTGCAAGCTATGTTACCATAAGGGGATTCTCATCCTACAAATGGGTTCAAATGTACTCACCTCCAATCACCAACTTGGGTACCACATACTGGTCGTTAATCCTGTAAATAAGTATACTATATTCCGATGGTTAATCTTGTAAGGAGGATACCATATACCAACAGTCAATCTTGTAAAGAGGTCACTAGTCAGAAATCACAGATCACAAGCCCATGAATCCAACAAAATCTCAGAAAACCTTTCCCACAGGCATAGAAAAAACATCTCTCTCAGGCATAACACAACCTCACCCACAGGCATATTCTAAATTCGCCTTTTGGAATATCGCAACCTCACCCGTAGGCATATTACATCCTTGCCCTTAGGAATATCACAACCTCACCCACAAGAAAATCACAACCTCGCCCACAGGCATATCACAACCTCTCACAGAGACATATCACAACCTCTCCCGCTAGCATATCATTTAGCTAATGATTCCATCCAATTCATTCCTACTACATGAATCTATATATCACTCAAGGCATAAAAGTAAACATGTAAGGATCAACAGTCGGATACCAGGAAACCCCTCTCGACATCCCAAAAAAATATATATCACAATATATATATATATATATATATATATCTAGGCTCAACATCCAAGTCCCATGTAATACCTCTAGGTACTAGTAAAATATCAAAAATAATATGTCTCAAAGTCGGATCCGTTGAGAGAACGTCCGGGAATCCCAAAAACCAAAAATATGCCTCGCATCATGCTCAATAGCCACCGACCAGGAACCACCTCTGGTAAATATTATTTCATCAGAGAAACCAAGTCAGATATAAACAAACGAGTGAGGGTGTCTCGGACAAACCACCCAATACAACATTAATATCCCCATGGGCTGACAAGTTTAGCATGGGTTCTAGGTGACACCCAAACACCATCTCTACCCAAACCCGATGTACAACTTAGGGACGGTCAAACTACAGGAACCCGTTGGGTCCCTCAAGTCAAACACAAAGCGTCATCCTAATCAGGATCCTCCAGGTAAACACGAGTGAAGGAATCCTAAATGGGATCCTTAGTGAAAATAAAGGGATGAATCTTAAATTGTATCCTTGATAAAAAAATAGTGAAATCCTAAAATAGTGATCCTCTCAATGGAAAGTAGGAGATAGATCCTACAAGGGACTCCCTATGTCAGCACAAAAGTAAAGTCATCCCTCAGTGGATCCTTGGAGGCATATGGTCTCACGAACTCAGGGTCGTGAAGGGAAAGTCTCACAAGGGGTACTTCCTCAAAATCATAGGTTATGGGAGATAGCTCATAGCTCATCTTAGATCAAAGATCTAAACTAGGTTGGTCTGAACACCCAACCTATCATGTATGCGAGGTCTCATTCTCAGGTGACAACTGAACTAGATAAATAGAGGAAGAACCTATAAATTTAGATATAAAACCCTAAAACAACATTTATATGTCCTCTAAATGTCAATAGTATTCCACTACAATAATCTATGTGTAAAAACACACAGAATGGACCACTCACACCCCCCCCCCCCCAATTATGACTTCTAGGGAACAAAATACCCCAAAAATCTATGCAAGAAAAACTACATGGAGCTTACTTTAGAGTAAAAGGAATTTAATCCTATCTCTTCCCATAGCTGTGAATTTATACATGGCGATAACAAAAAAGGGTCTACCTATGTAAAAAGTACACGATGTGAACTTCAAAAGTACCCAGCATGTACTGTTTAAAAACCAAAAACCCAAGTTCTTCTTCACATGGACGGACACACAACCATGTGCCACTACATGACGTCTAATCAGAGTACAAAATGGGTACTTAATAAAACTTCTTCTTCCCTAAATAAGAATAACACATGGTGTGTTCCCCTAGAAAACATACTGTGTAACCGGGGTTTCCCAACGTGAAAATCCTTGGATCGCCAAAAACCACTATTTTCGGCCCCAAAAATATAGATTCGCCCTTTACAGGCCAAAAAAAAGCATAAAAATCTTTAAAATCATAAAACAAAAATCTATTCTGAAAACATAAATGCGTCTATCTTTGGTTGGAAACCACTTAGGCATCGTTCGATTACACCATCCAAGGTTGTAGCACGCCGAATCAGCACGACGAAAGATCCACAATGATACCTATATTACCTTACCTCTATTAACATTTCCATATCTCTCAATTCTACCTTATGTAATTATTAAGGAGTATAAAAATAATTATCATGCACTAGGAGGAATAAGGAAGAGAAAATAAAGAAAAGAATAGAAACAAAGAAGAAAAAGGGGCACAACCCGACCCTAGTGTCCGACTCGAGTTTTGGCCCTACCTAGGCTAAAATCCCCATTCTGGACTCAATGGAGGATACATAATCTCAATCAGATGCTCCATATAAAATTAATCTCTGAAAAAACCTATGTGAATAATTTCATATTTAATTTAATAATATTAAATATTAAATATTCTGCTAAAATTCAAACAGCTCAGATTTCTTCTTAACTCCTGTCCTAGGGTAAAAACCATATTCTGAGACCAATATAGTGGTTAAAAAAATTATCTAAGTAAAATGGTATTAGTAAAAGACCATTTTACCCCTCATGAGAATCCAATCGTAATAATTCAAATTTTTTCTCAAAATTACAATCTGAAAAAACACGAGTCCTTACAAATTCCCCACCATAAACCTTCTCGTCCTTGAGAATCCTAGTGAAAGAACCCACAACCATGCTCTCAAACCAAGAAAATACGCAAACAAGCTATATGGATTGTCCAACGACCTTCCTTATAGCATAAACGACTGCCTTCTACACTAAAGATATTTAACTATAACCAATCTAGTACTCCCCACTATAATAATACCCCAATCTTCATCTCAAAATACAACTCCATGCTCAAAATCCCACTGAAAACACCTAAGTTCAATTGGAAATGAGGTTCACCACCCTCAAACAGCCAAAGTTTCACTCCCCACCATATGGCTTACCTTACACCGCTCCTCGAGCACAACCAAAACAGGTTCCCTCCTCAACAGGTAATAACATTAAGAAAGAAAAAAAAAAGATAGGTGTAGGGATGGAGCTCTCTTGGAATACTCAAGGCAAATCAAGATAGTGAATGATCATATCTAACATTATTATGCCAAGATTCTACAAAAAAATGTATCCAACTCTTTTCAATCTATCCCACATCCTACCAAAATCTGTGATAGATTTAGCCACAGTTCAACTACCTTACGACACCCCAACATTTCATGATGTCACCTCTACCATAGAGTGACATTCTAACACAATATTTGGGGTTCAAACACATTGTATGTCTTAAAACATCGGTCCTAATCTCATAGATGGCCACTCACTGATTTAGATTCATATGATACTACACACAAATATCATGTATCATTATCACTCAAAATATGCACACGGTGTCATTCATGTCATGATCATCTAAACACACTCTGACCACACTAGCTATATCAGAAACACTGGTTGACGAGGCCTGGCACCCAAACAGTATTTTCTATCATATCCAGTCTCGAAAAACAAGAACCTGGGTTTCCTTGATCAAAATATGAAGGAATAAATATTATTATATGGAAACAATTGATCACATATCGTGACTTTATCATAAAATGACTTTAAACCAATATCATCCCCAAAAATAAATTAGAAAACATAGGCCAACCTATCAAGAAGGCTGCCAAGAATAAAACATACGTCGACCTATAAGGTCCTGATTCAAACCAAGGGTCTCTAGGTCTCCTATCTATCCCTACATAACAAGCCTCACAACTAGGTCAAAATGTCCAACCACCTATCCCAAAATATAAAAAAACCTCTCAAACGAAGGTAAAGAGCATAATGACCAATGAGGTTCAAAGCTAAAAACACGGCCTATGAGGTCCCTGATCCTCTACGAGCATCCTCAGATGGAACTGATCCTTGGAGGTCACAACCAATGAGGGGGAGAAACTGAACTGACACTCATCTGGTATCTGTATACAAAAAAAAACCCCAAGTAGGTCCAGTTCACAAGAAATTCCTTGGTATCAATCAGCATCATACTCAAAGATCCGACTAGATAACCACAGACCTTAGAAGAAACACTCAACAAGGGGTTAAACATAATGGAATCACCTGAAAAATTGACCTTCTAGGATTGTTGTAAAATATTTGCATAATGACTGACTCATCATCCTCTCAAAAAAATGCCTCAACATAGATACACATAAAATGGAATTAGAGTAAAAATAATGATTAAGAAGACTCAAAGGTCTCTTTCATTAGTAAAAACACAAACTAGAAATCATATATGTTGTGAATCCTATGTGCCTTGTATGATGCATGAGATTCCTCTTTCCTATGTCATCCAAGACTAAAAATCCATCTCTTCCCTCTTACTGATGGCCAAGATCATGAGATCCTTAGTAAATAAAAACACCAACACACAACATTTACATCGCTCAAGGAAAAAATTATATACAACTGTAACATCACAAATCCGAACATCAATCCAAAACCCTAGAAACCAGGACATCCTACCAGATCAAGTGTTCTCAATGCACTAGTCTAATATCCATCACAAGTTACAACACATTCCTAATACTCTTGTCTACCATATACCAAATAGTAAAGACCAGTAAAAGAAACTCCTTTGATACCACTTTTTAATGTCCTAACCCAGAATCCACCAAACTAATGCTTCAAGTAGGTTCACCACAAGGCCTCAAGTGCTCATCCTCGTACGCCAAAGGCTGCCGACTAGCAGCGAGGGCCTAGGGTGTGATAGTGGGGAGACTATTCTCTCATACGAGAGTAAGAAAATGGTAGAAATAACAAAGTATCATACACAGTGGAAAGTAAACAGAGTGCGAAAGAAATAAACTACTGAAATAGAAAAATCTATAATAGTAAAATGATGTAAATGACCAAACAACTTTGAAATACAATACAACACTGGTCACCCACTAGGCTGACCCTAATGATACAAGTACAAAAGAAATTGAAATTAAAGTATAGGGATCTACTACTAAATATAATCCAATCCACATACCTGATCTCCATACAATGTTGAACTACACTAGCCTGATCAGGAGAACTACATGAGTAGCTCCGCTCGATCATGCAACACTGGGCCTCACCCCCATCCACCATTTAACTCGTGATCAACCTGAAAAGCAGACATATGTTATACACATACCTCAAGGTGAATCTGTTGGGATGTGAAAGAATCTCAGCAAGCCACCCCAACAAGAAACTTGTAATTGTGCTGCTAAAGTGTATGCAACATCAACATGCTCAGCCTAGCTAAGACACAACCAAAAGGTAGTAAAAATTAAATGTTAAACCACAGTTGAACTTAGGGTCTGTAATCCCTGTCAACTGGAATGTACCACCATGGATTTCCATATCTATATACGTACAAATTTATTGTTCCATACCTATACATATATATATATATATGAATATTCATTGGTATGTGTATCAAACAACATGAAACAAAAAAAAAATCAATCCTTGGTCCCATAATCCTGATCGCTTGGACATCCTATGCGAGGGAGTTGATTTGGATGTTATGCCACTCAAGTATTGTTTCATTAAGTCAATATTTGGGTCTATAATCCCATTGATTTGTACTTTCTTTGGCCAATTCGATAATTATATCTTTGAGGATGCTACGTCACCACAAGGGGATGCTCAACCTACACCTAGGATCACACGTACTTTCCTCTAATCACAAACTTGGATACTTCATATCAACCGTCAATCTTGTAAATAAGGATACTGATACCAATGGTTAATCATGTAAGGAGGATACTGTATACCAATGTTCAATCCTATAAATAGGTCATTGGTTGGAAACCATAGATCATAATACCATGAATGCAACTGAGACTCTGAAAACCATGCCCAAATGTATAGAAAAAATCTTTCCCTCAGGCATAGAACAACCTCACCGGCATGCATATCCCAACCTCTCCCATAGGAATATCACAACCTCTCCCACATGCATATCACAACCTAACCCGTAGGCACATCACAACCTCTCCTGCAAGAATATCACAACCTCACCCACAAACATATCTAAAACTTTCCCGTAGGTATATAATTTATCCCATGAGTCAATCCAAGGAATTATTACTACCGGAATCCATGTATCACTCATGGCATAAAATTAAACATGTAAGGCTCAATATCCAGATAACAGGAAGCACCTCTACACATACTGAGAAAATATATATCACAATATATATATCTAGGTTCAACATCCAAGTCCCAGGTAATACCTCTATATAAAATTAAAATATCAAAAATAACATGTCTTAGAGATGCATCCCTATAGATCACATAAGGGAATCCCAAAAAATAATAAAGATTCCTCGTGTTAGGATCAACAGCCACCAACTAGGAAGCACATCTGGTAAACACTATTTCATCAGAAAAAACAAGTTAGATATAAAAAAAGAGTGAGGGTGGCCTGAACAACCAACCCAATAATACATCCATATCCCCATGGGATTACAAGTTCAACATGGGTTCTAGGTGACACCTGAACACAATATCTACCCAAATCAAATGTACAACTTAGGGTCATTCAAACCACATAAACCTGCTTGGTCCCTCAAGTCAAACCCAAAGAGGCATCCTACTTGAAATCCTCTAGGTAAACACGGGCGAAGGAATCCTACACGGGATCCTTAGTGAAAATAAATGGACGAATCCATCATGTTATCCTCAAATGAAGAACAATAAAGGCATCCTAAAATAGTGATCCTCTCAAAGGAAAGTAGGAGAGAGGTCCTACAAGGGACTCCCTAGGTTAGCACATAAGTAAAGGCATCCCTCAGCGGATCCTTAGAAGAATCTTGTCTCACAGTCTCACAGGAAGGAAGGGAACGTCTCAAAATGGGGACTTCCTTAAAAGCATTGGTTATAGAAGACATCTCATAGCTCATCTTATATCAAAGGTCACAACTAAGTTGGTCATAACACTTGACCTATCATCCACGCCAAGTCTCACTCTTAGGTGACAAATGAACTCAAAAACTAGAGTAAGAACCTATCGATATAGATATAAACCCTCAATAAACCATTTATATGACTTATAAATGTCAATTAGATTCCCCCATTGTGATCTACATTGAGAAACACTTGGAATGGATTACTCAAGTACCCAATTCTAACTTTCGGGGCAGAATATACCCCAGATATCTAACCTAGAAAACGTATATGGTATGTACTTTAGAGTACATTATGAGTACTCTTATCCATTACTCAAGATGTGTACTTACACATGGCCAAAACAACATATGTTATTCATGAGTAAACATTCATGGCGTGTACTTCAAAGTACATGGCGTGTACTATTGAAAAACCAAAAATCCATGTTCTTTTTCACACGAACGGACACACGACCATGTCCCACTACACGGCGTGTACTTAGAGTACTCGGAATGTACTTAAGAAAAATTATTCTTCCCCGAATGGGAAGAAAACATGGTTTTTTCTCCTAGAACACATGTCTTGTAACTTGGGTTTCCCGATAGGAAAATCTTGGGATTACTTGAAACCCCCGTTTTTGCCCCCAAAACAACAGATCCAGCCTTAAGAGGACACGAGAAAGAATAAATAGGATTTAAAAATATAATAAAATTTTTTTAAATGATATATATGGAAAAAACGTAAATGGGACGACCTTTGGGTGGAAACCGCCAAAGCTTCATTTGATATTATCATCCAAGGTTATCGCATGCTGAATCAACGTGGCGAGAGATCCACAATGGTACCTATCTTCCCTTACCTCTCTTAATAATTTAATCTCTCTCAATTATCCCTTAGGTCATGATAAAGTAGTAGTATCACAAGGAGTTTGTACAAGGATGAATAATTAAGAAAAAAGAAAAAAATAAAGGAAAAAGAAAAAGAGGGAAAAGGGGAATGACCCGACCCCGGCACCCGACTTGAGTTTAGGACATTCCTAGGCTAAACTCTACATTTTGGACTCAACGGAGGAGACAATATCTCAATCAAATGATCCATTTAAAATTTAACACTGAAAAAACTTGTTCAAATAATTTAATATTTAATTTAATAATATTAAATATTAAATATTTTTCTAAAATTTGAAGAGCTCAGAAAAAAACGAGTCCTTACATAAACCCTTTTTAGAGTGAAATCTATCTATTTACTTTCATCCATGATTGCGGAGGTATGTTTAAATTTCTAATTGAATTAATTTTCATTAAATTATTTTATATACTAGTTGTTTTATTATCTTTTATTTTTTTCATGATTTTTTATATATAGTTTCTAGTAAGGTGGAAATGATTCTATAGAATTGTTTTTCTGGGTCATGGGTGTCATGGGATCAGATTACAATAGAGGATCAAAATTGTATGTTCAATCACTATGTGCTATGTAAATATATATTTTTTAAAAAGAAATATTTAATTATTAACTTGATATTATTAATTATTTATAGGGTTCATAATCTCTAGTTGATGCTAGCATGAGATCCTCCATAGGGAACTACTATAAATCAATGTGGGGTCATTTCTATTATATTGGATGAAATCCAAAATTATAAACCTCATCAAGAACATGAGGATTTACAATACTCTATACACCCATTATTATCTTCAAGCGTCATCTCACCCACCAGGTATCGATGTCTCCAGTATGCTTTGTTCCCCCACAATTAAAACTATGTATCCACTAAGGATCGCCTAATTATCATAATTTGTTTAAATAAAATATATAATTAATAAATAAATTGGTTTGTGAATTCAATGGGTACCATAAAATTAATGGTATTATTTTTAGAGTAATAAAAGAACAAGTTTAAATGGCGTTGGGTTAGGGTTAGGGTACATTAAATTTAAACAGATTAGGGTTAGGGTACCCAAAAATATGCAGGATCCTTAACTGTTTCCATCTCTAATGGGGTTTTATTATGATCATACAATATAGAGGATACTTTTATAGGATTTAACCATAAATTAGATAAAATTTTGGGATACAAAAGTTCATACATAGAGTGGAGATTTATATGATTCGTAAACATCGATGAAATATGGAAAGTAATGTTTTTCTTATTTTATATATACGTTTAATGTAAACAAATTATGTTATATTTATTTATTCCATCATGGATCATGGTGTTATGGAGTTTTATGTTTAAATAAGGATATAAATTGATCCTACTACAAAATATATTACTAGTTATAGACAACATCTGATTGTGGTTAATTTTTTCTTATTTTTAAAATTAACTTAAATTATTTTTTCTATTTTAATTTCTATTTTATGTTAAAGTAGAAATATGATATTATTACTTCTCACACATAATAGAGTTAGGTTAAGGATGATGTTGAGGACACATATGAGTCTTTTTTTGATGAGACTTCTTGGATATGGGAGATCATGCTTGGTATTTAGAAAGATTTAGTGATTTGAATTACTTCATGATCAATATAATCTAGTTACTATATTACTATTGTGAATTCATCATCCAATTTGAAGGGAGCACATGTAGAGTTGGCTTCAGTTGTAGATTGTGAGATAGGTTATGATCTCAATATGATAATAGATAAAACATGTTTATGTAGTAATAAGATAAATAGAAATATCAAGATTAATAGCATCAGTAACATGAGAATATGATGGGGTACCTGGGGTGACTTGTTAATGTTTTAGGGATTGAGTTCCCTCCACCTAGCCTTTTATTTGATCCCCCTCTCCTATAGAGACTTTAGAATGTATTATTATTAACATTTTATTTGTCAAATTGTTATTTTTATGAGGATGAGTTTTCTATATTTAAATTATTATTTTATTTATTTATTTATTTTAATCTTTTTGTTAGAGAAATATTTGTCCATACTAAATACTATTTTATGACAGAAATATATTTCTGTAGAAAAAAAATATATATTTTTTGATATATTATTAATTTAATAAAAAATTTATATCTGAAAAAGATAATTAATTATGTTACAAATAATTTCTTTTTTTAATGGATTGCATTTCATTGCAAAAATTTACTATAAAAAGATAGATATATCTATCACAAAAGAATTATTTTAGTGATAATATATCAAAAATAAAACTTATTATAATAATATTTTATAAAATGGTTTATTTATGATAGAATCCCACAAAAAATAACTATTTATGATGATATTACATTATAATTGCTTGAATTTTTTAATTAATTTCATTTAATGATGGTTAGTGATAAGCAATGAACTAATACCTTGTTGGGTGATTGGTAATACTCCATCCATGAGTACTTTTTTCACCATTGGAAAATGGCTAGGTGTATTTTCAACTTATTATAGTAGTGAATAATGACATTCTATTCACTACTATGATGTGCAATGCTCTGTTCACCATGGGTGATACTACATTCTCTATTAGGGGTATTATATTTCCTAAATCTATTAAGATAGGTGAAATTTTTTCATCACTAAGTATGGGTTGGGTTCCTGACCATCCCAGTACTCAAAGGATATTTTGGAGCCTATCATGTAATTATTGTTGGAATGCTCATTCCATTCCACTTAGGTGACCTTGTCACACATGGAAGGATAACTTTTACATTGTGGTAAAACATTACTTTTTTGATCATACCAGGTGAAGATCAATCCCATTATAGCACTAGATGAAGTAATTATGAGTTTATAATTTGTGTGTCTTCTCAAGTTCCAAATGGTTTGACAAGTGGTATATATGTTATTATTTACTAATTTCATTTTATATGACACATACTTGAATATATATGTGTGTGGTTATTATTAAGAGCACTATTGGTTATGGTATATTGAGTTTTATATTCACTACCTACACATTCACCTTATTGAATGTGTAAAACAATATATTATATTCAGGTTAAAAAAGTACCCTAATATAGATTAGTGAGATGGATAATCTTGAAAGGGATGTACACAGAAGTCATAGTTGAAGAATATGACTAATAGTAGTGTCTTAAAAATTATGTATTCAGTATGATTATCCTACTAGAATATCTATTTGGTGATTTATGGTCATATTTCATGGTGTCTATTAATTTATTATAGAATAATGTATGTTTTTATTTATTGTTATCTTACAACTATTATTTTTTATTATTGAACTTTGATTCTGTACTTATTATATATGTTTGTGTGATTTATTTTTTATTGTATTCCATGACACTAAGGGTATAGTCCCACCATGAATTATTATATGTTACCTTTAACTAGTAAAATATCTCTAATAAATAGGGAGGAATGATTGAGGTCATAACACTCCATATCATATGATGAAATCATTGACTAAGTCAAGGATGTTAGAAATGCACATGGACTTACATATTTAACCACTCATAACACTCATCTAATTAAGGATTTTCATGAACCATGCATCCTATAATACCCTACACCAGGCCCAACAATCTCTTTGGATCTCATTCATGTAATAAATGGAGTAAATTTTCAATGATCATAAATAAAGGCCCCAATATGATCCATAAAAACAAGTAGCGACCCACCCCACTACTATCTCAATGTTTAGGCATGAGCCATCAATAATGAAAAGGTATTTCTCTACTCTTATCCCAAAGCTCCAACATAAACCATAAATAATCCAATCATGGGTAATATCTATTACCTCACTCATTGATTTCCATTCATAGGGATATCATACTAAGGAATATGGAGGAAAACAATATATTTTATAAGACTCAATCTGTTAAAAATAAAATGTAAGAGGTCCTCAAAACATTGATGTTGAGCCCATATCTCAATCAAAACTATATGGTACACACTTCACCATGGGTTATTACATACATTAATCCCAAATTAAGTACCACATAGTCTATAATGGACTCAACACTCATATAAACTGAAATTAACCCCCATACCAAATAATTTTCATATAGAACCCATTAAAATCCCATTATTTTAAATATATATCCTATAGTGTACAATATACACAACACTGAGATTAAATGTACAAAAAAATATTATTATTTAAATGTTACCACTATAACCAAGAAATTAAATTAGTGGGTATGATTATGATTAACTTATTTATGAAATAAACATAATGTTACAACTAATTATAAATGAATTTAAAAATTATTATAAAATCATTATAAATTTTTTATTAAATTCATTTTGTTCTTTTAAAAATACATTATCTTCAAAAATGAGTGTTCATCATTTTAAAGAGTGAATATTATAATTAATTTATATAAATTTTATGAAATTATTTTCATGAAATTATATTCATTTTGGAATACATAATGTCAAAAATATCGTAAGCTTAATTTTGTATATTTTTCTAAAAAGATTGGATTTTAAATGAATAGTGAAAATTATTGATTTTTTATTAAAAATTGTATTTTTATTTTAAATATATTTGAATATTAAAATTATTTTTTATTAGTCTTTAGATTTATTTATTTTTTTGAATTTAAAATTAATAAATTGTGGTTTTTAAAATGGATTTTGTACTTTAATTTAGTGTAAAAACATTTTATATTTAAAAATGGTAGTTTTTTGAAAAATTGTTTTCCATAACATTTTTCCAATTTTATATTAAATTAATTTATTTCACTTATGTATTATGAATTTGTAGAAGTTTATTCCATATTTGAAATCATGAGCTCTAAATATAGAAAATATTTCTCTTTTAATTTTGGTCAATATGAATAGTAACCTTTGTAATTTTTTTTACCACAGAAAAGATTAAATCAAGTAATTTACGTTACAAATAAAATGATAAGGATCATAAAATTACCAAAATACTTACCTTAATTTATTTGGATTATTAAAGTTTATTCATATTCATCCAAAATTTTCTTGTGTGTTAGTTTTTTTATTTTCACGAGATTATGACCTTTATAATATTTTATTTCAAGATATGTCAAATGTGACACACTCTTATTTTTAATAAAAATAATATTTTTAATACATTGTTATTTAAAGGCTATGTTCAAATATAAATATTATTTTTAAATATTAAATATTTATCTTAATCGTTGTTTTTTAATATTTTTTGAAAACATAGTTACCTTAAATGCATCCACAGCGCTGACACGGTAATTATGTAAATAATAGAAAAATTAAATAAATGATATTAAAAATTGAAAAATTATTATAATTTTAGATAATTGTTGTAAGAAAAAAAATTATATAAGGAATTGACATGTTAAGGATGAATTAAAATAATCGTTTCTAATTTTATGTTTTATCAAGATATTATTAAAGTCAAAGTAATGAATAGTTCTAGAAATTAGAATTATTGATATTTTAAAATGAATAAAATTTTACTAAATTATATAAAATTAATAAAAAATTTATATTTTTCAAATTTACAAGGATATGGTTGATCATATCAACCACGGTCCATTTACAGTAACTATATTGACCCTCAAAGAGCAAAACCCCTTGTTGTCACGGTATGTTTAAACAAATTTAACGATGCATTAAAACTAAATGATATAGGTAATAATGTTACATAAAATTGTACAAATATTATTTTATGAGATTATTGAGACCCATACTCATACTATATTTTAAATAAATAATTTTTTATACATTATTAATTAAATATATATTTATATTTATTTAATATTTTCATAATTTTCAAGAGTTCTCCTCCCCTCTCTTATAAAAGGGTATCTCTTTGTGTCATTAATTTAAACATAAAAAATAATTTTTTATAAAAATGAGTTACCAAATACCTTAAAAATCCAAAAATTATTTATATAGGTATTTTTTAGGAAGAAAACCAACCTTTGTGGTCTTAAAGTGATAAGAAAAGGAGGTTTTCCGAAGAAGTGGTATCATATTTAATCGAACATTTCTATTTTATTTATTCTTCCACATTATCCTAATATTATCAAAAAATTATAAAATAATATCAATTGTATCCAAAATATATTTATATGTTATGTATTAATTCCATAACCTATATTCATATTCTCTTCTATAAAATGGGAAATGAAACCATCATTTGTGTGTACAACGGACTACCGCCTTACGAACCAATGTAATTGGTTTTCATAACTGTCTCTCAAGACTGGTTATAATGATGTAATTAATGTTTATAAATATAATTAATTACATATTTTCTATTCTATAAATATAATATAATTTTTCTTTCTTTTCCTTCCATGAACTGAAAGAATGATGACGTCATTTTTGTGTACTTATGTACTACCACCTCGATAAAGCATTGTGATTTATTGTTAATCACCACATCACATGGATGATATAAATATAAGTATATTTAAATAATTAATATAATATAAATTATATTATTATCATTCTACCATGATAGTATAATACTCACCTTTATTTTATAATGATCACTGAAAAATGGAACTATTGGTCATGAGTGTTTGTGACCTACCATCTTCATTATTGTAATGTATTTTATTTTTCATAAAAATATTTAATGGTTGTGTAATGACCCACGTTATGAACCTGGTTAAAAGTGGGGTAAATTGTACTTTTTCAATTATTGAACCGGTCTTTTTGAAGATCAGGCTTTGGAATAAGGTTCCAAAGGTTGAAACCCTTCCTTTTAATGTTTTTGGGAGTAAGCAAAGGCTTGTTAAGTTTATCGAGTGGCTCGAGGGGTTTTAGAAGCACATGACCCTTGTTTTTAAAGTGCTGCAGGGGTGCACGGTTGGCACATGGTTTGGAAAACCGTTCGGCCCAAATAGAGCAGTTTTATTAAAGGGGGCAGTGGCATGCGCACGGGCTGCGCACGGTTTCCTCAAACCGTGCACCTAGCCCGTGCGGGAAATCTCTTAGAGGTAGGAGACTCCGCACAGATTTCACACAGTTTGGAAAATCATGTGGGTCCAACCATGCACTCGGGTATATTTTAGGTTTTTGACTAAAATTAAAATAAAATAAAATTATATAAAATAAAAACCTAAGTCTACACTCCCACACCCTCCCTCGTCCGAGCCACGCGACCCAACACCCAGGGAGATCCCCCTGCGTCGCATAACCACCCCTCCAACAATGTCCTCTCGATCGAGTTTCCGCCACCGATTTCCTCCGGTTTTTTCTCTAAATCACCACGGTAAGGTCTCCTCTCGAGTCTCCTCTTGTTCTTGGCCAATTTTAGGGCCCCTCTTTGCCCTATTATCGTTCGACCAAGTACCCCTAGGATTAGGGTTTGTTTTTTATTCTTTTTATTTTTGTTCCTTTGTTGTAAGGGGATGCAAAAGGTCCCTCGGGACCTTGTTGGTGTGCGTACTACATCCTCCACCGAAGGCGAGGCGGATTTTGGTGATTTCGATCCACCGGTTTGATTCCGAGTGCGTTGGCGGGTTCGGGTTGGCTTCTCTTTTTCGGAGCTTAGGCGGCTCTTAGTTATAAAGTGCCCAGAGCCGGAATGGATGGATGGATCCACCTTGATGTAGGGTCCCTCTCCTTGCCCTTTAATTTAAGTGAAGTATTTAAAGAGTTTATTACTACTTTGTTTTAGTATTTTAATTATGCAAGTTTAGTCGATTAAATTCTTCTGTGAAAATCGTGTGAATTGTAGGAGTAAGATAAAATGGTTTCTTGGTCACTAAACCAACAATTTAATAATAAAACCCCTAGATCAGAGGTGCGCTATCTTCAAGATAAAAGTAGGAAGTAGATTCTTATGCTTGGCTGCTAAACTCTTGTTATGCTTTGGTGAAACATAATTGAAATGGATTAGGGTGGTATGACCATTCCTTAGGATAATTGAATGAATTTAGTGAATGGGACTTACCTGGGAGAGGTAGCCCATAACACCTCTTAATTGTTTTTAAATCCCTAAATGTCTTTGAAATGATGTAAGAGGAATGAAGAATGAATTGGGGGTTATCCAATACTGTACATGAGCGGGTTTCCTAATGTACCTTATATAAATGTGATGAATATGTTAGTGTCTTGAAATGGATACTTAAGAGGAGTTTCCTTAAGTATAAATGTGATAATGGTACTTGATATGGTTTGCCTTAGGTATATTTGTATAGACGTGATTATAACCATTTACGTAGATATGGTCTGTATGATTTTTTGTGATTGTGATATGATTCTTTGAATTCTTATGAGGTAATTCCATAAGTAGTATATTATAGACATGGTTGTATTGTGAGTGTGCACATGATGATGCCACCTGGTGATGAGATACATGTTTGGATGGGAGGCAGTTATACCGCATGCCAGTGTGACAGTCTATGTATGGAATAGAGGCATTACTACCCTTTTCCAGGTGACTTATAGGGACGAGAGGAGTTCTTACCTCATGCCCGCTATTCTCTATACGTTTATGGATGGGAGGCATTTATACCCCTTTCCAGTTGACCGATAGGGACGAGAGGCATTCTTACCTCATGCCCACTAATCACGAATGATGGAAGGGAGGCATTCATACCCCTTTCCAGTTGACATATAGGAATGAGAGGCATTCTTACCTCGTGACCGCTATTATCTATACGTTTATGGAAGGGAGGCATTCATACCCCTTGTCAGCTGACTGATAGGGATGAGAGGCATTCTTACCTCATGCTCACTATTCACGAATGATGTAAGGGAGGTATTCATACCCCTTTCCAATTGATCGATAGGGACGAGAGGCATTCTTACCTCGTTCCCACTAATCACGAATGATGGAAGGGAGGCGTTTATACCCCTTTCCTGTTAATATGTAGGGACGAGAGGCATTCTTACCTCGTGCCCGCTAATCTCAATTTATGGGTGGGAAGAATTCTTAACCCACGCCATCTATGACCTAAATGCTTTTATATATACATATATATATATATATATATGGTGACATGATCAGCTTACATTACCGGCAACGAGCCGAATCTGGTATAATCGTCGGGTGTCCCTAGAGAACCTGGACGGGTGTTGTTTATCTATGTTGTCCTGCTTATTGAACCTTGTTATATCTATTTACTGTTTAATTAAATACACACTGTCTGGATTGGGTTAGACGCTGGTGGTTCCGGCCTACTAAGATTTATATCTCACACCCTACTCGGGCTGTCATTGCACTGGGGTACTCGAGTAGACCTTTCTTGTTTACAGGACCTAGGATGGTTGTTGTGTTGCTTGTACATGGGGATAGGATCAAAGGACCGAGCGGGAGATCGGGATGCTCAGGAGAATGACCGTTGGGCCTTTATTTTTTTCTTTATTCTTTTACATTATATTGTAAGAATACGGTATTGTTTCCTATTTTCACATTGTATCATTCATCATCCATATACCGCGTAAACTTTCTTTGGCCACCCTTTTATAAAAATGATCACTATTTCTATTCCGATGTTGTTTGTTCATTGTTTATCTATTACTGCTTCCGCTACTATTGAATGTTATTTAATCTAAGATACCATTGTTTAACTCTGATAAGTGGGTATAGTCTCCCCACTATCACCTCCCGAGACCCTCGCTGCTATTTGGCAGCCTCTAGCGTACGGGGAGACATGCTTGAGACCATGTGGCGACCGGTCCGGCCACCGGTGTGATGGTGAGCCGGACCGGGACATTACAAAGTTGTATCCGAGGAGTTTCTATTCTGATTTTTTTTACTGTTTGGCAACATTAGACAGGGATAGAAAGGAATTGGAATTTGGTAATGAGCTTTGTTCAGGATTGGCCACCCCATGCATAGGGAAAGGATAAATTTCCTCGAATGCAATTGTTATTTTAATGATTTTGATTATTACAGTTGATTTGATTTCATTGTTGGGTGACACACATGATTTATACTGATATTATTGATGCAATTGTGGGTTCTATTTTATTTGCAACCCAATGATACGAGGTTATGACACCTCATGAATCATATAGGCACATTGTTAGAAATCACATGCCATGCTATCTAGGATGCATTAGTAATGCCTGCTGTTGTGATAGGTACTATGGTAGTTATTCCATGCTTCTGTGATATAGCATGTTTCTGTGTTACTTCTTTTGATAACATGCTAGGTTCAATTAATATGGAATTTCTTGCTTTGACCAAGTTAAGTGACTTCAATTACGACGGGAGCCAATTTTAAGTTGTAAGGTGTATGGGTTCCTTATGACTAGGAAAGGGTAACCTGTGTAATCGGATTTCCAAAAAAGGGCTACAAAAGTTTTAATTGTAAAATGGAATTGGTTTTGATTAAAGGGAACCAAATTCCAAACTGTATGGTGTATGGGCACATTGCAGATTTTTAGGTGGTGACCCTTATGATTGGATCGTTGAATTTGAGCACGCTAATTTCTAAAATGTGATATATTTTGTTTAATGGGATCCAATTTTCAATTTATGGAGTGTATGGGCGCTTCATGGGTTGGGAAATGGCAACCCATAAGGAATTTAATGACAGGATGCTTTGTTTGATGTTTATAATTGTAAACCTATTTGATTTTGATATGAAATATTTTGGCTTGTTGGGACCCTCGTAGGTGCCTAGTGGTTAAAAGGAAGTTGGTTGAAAATTGTCTGTTATGCTTTGAGCTGTTTTCTAAATTGATCAGGTTCCTAGTGAATTATGTTTGGAAAAGGGTACTTTATGTGTTGAATTTAATCTTTTAAAGTGATTAAAAGGATAAATGTGAATAAATATAAAGGTCTTGTAAAAAAAGAACCTATAGTGGTGTCCTCTGTTGAGACCTCGTGTGTGGTTGGGTAAAGTCTTTCTTGTGAGTTCCTTGGAACGGAAAATTATGCGTTTTCCGTAGGCTGTTTTCTTTTAGTAATGATGTTAAATGTTAGGCTTTATGCCTGATGAATTTTTTTGGGCGTGACCAAGTGCTTGGTTTGACGCTTGTTTTTTGTGAGGGGCTAGCCCGTGGTAGGAAGCACCCTTAGAGCATATGTGCTTGGCTTGTTTGGTGAACTTTATGAAGTTTGGTACTGTTCGGGTACCGGTGTCCCATTTAGGACCTCCCATTATAATGACACCTTGTTCAGACGGGTGCTCACACTTATTTTGATCTTGTTAAGGTTTTTATCATCGGGTGGTGCTCTGTAGGCATGCCTCAGGCATGGTTGGTTTCTTTGTTGGTCGTTTGACCATTTCTTATCCGCGGTAATGGACGACTGGGTATGTTTCCGGCCATGTCCATTTAGTTAATTATGAACAAGTCTACTTATGAGCAGCTTGTCTTTCTTCTTTTGATGATACCGACCCTTCTAAGGTGGGAAGAGTCGTGCTAGTTGAGTAAAGTGTGTCCTTCTGGGTAGAAGGAACATTCCAAGAAGGACCATTTGGGAATGGTCATGTTTGTTTGAATGCCTTTGGGGATTGCAAGTGTCGTTATATGTCGATGCTTTCTCGGAAGCATGACTTTGATATGGTTGGTGGTGTATGCAACCCCTTTTAAGAAACATTGTTGGTCGTGGAGGACTTCGGTGGTAAATCGTGAGCAATCACGGAATGACTTGTATGGAAAGAAAGTCATTGTGATCGGTTTAGAAGTCTTGATGTGTCAGCTAGTGAGGCTGAGTTTCTTATTTAGAGTCGACCAGGGGTGGTTCGGCTGTTCTTCCTTTCAGTTTTTTGTTATAAATAACTGGAATCCATTTCAATCCTCTTAGTGTACTCTGTCATGTGACGAACATGTCACCTATCTTGTTTCCGTCCTGGATGCACTAAGAGTGTGTCGGTCTTACGCCGCGCTAATTTTTAAAGGCTGTTGAGATCATTGGGTTGTTCTCCTTCGGTATTTCATGCGGGATGCGTGGTTTCTCTCATGGTTTGATATTAGATATGTCACCTGGAGTCAGTTATAAGCTCCGTGGAACGTTATCGTGGTAAGTGTGAGATCCCTTGGGAGAAGGCATCATTGTTCAGCTTATAAAATGCTGGTCGTCTAAGCAGTGCGTCTTCTTGACTAGTCAGTCGGAGTGGATTGACTCTTTTCAACATGGGTTTAGAGGTCGATGGGGAAATCGACCGTCTGATAATTTCAAAATCACGCTAGGTGCGTCATTGTAACTCTTAGAGAATGCTTTTGAAAGACAGTTCAAAAGGTGGTGGAGCTGTGGTTTGAGTCTTGTGCGTCTAATGTTAAAACCTAAGGTGGGAAGTACCTGTGGCTGGATTCTTGGTGAGACAACGATGAGTTTGTGTCTCTTGTATGATGAGCTTGGGTAAGAGTCGTCTGGGTGTTTCAGTTGGAAAACGATCGTTGGCTCGGGTGTTGATGGCTTAAGTGTCGTGTGCTTAAGTGGATGTTTGTTGGTGCGTGGGACATTCGAAAATGTAACATGATCGTTTGAATGAAACTTCACGACCCTTGTAGGTCGAGTGAGGTGTGTGTTTTACTTGATGGCTTCTCGGGGATGAGAAGTTCTAAGGTGGGAAGGTTGTAATGACCCGCATTATGAACCCAATTAAAAGTGGGGGAAATTGAACTTTTTCAATTTCTGAACCGGTCGTTTTGAAGAACGGGCTTCGGAACAAGGTTCTGAAGGTTAAAACCCTTAATTTTAATGTTTTTGGGTGTGAACAAAGGCCCGTTAAGTTTCTCAAGTGGCCCGAGGGGTTTCGGAAGCGTCGGACCATTGTTTTTAAAGTGCTGCAGAGGGCGCACGGTTTGCGTGGCAAACCGTGCGGCCCAAACCGTGCGGTTTTATTAAAGGGGGAAGTGGCGTGCGCACGGGCTATGCACAGTTTCCCCAAACTGTGCGCCTAGACCATGTGGTAGATAACTTATATGCAAGAGTCTCCACACGGTTTTCACACGGTTTGGAAAATTGTGCAGGTCAAACCATGCACTCGGGTATGTTTTAGGTTTTTTATTAAAATTAAAATAAAAGAAAATTAAATAAAATAAAAACCTCATTCTGCACTCCCACACCCTCACTCATCCGAGCCGCACGACCCAACACCCAAGGAGCTCCCCCTTTGTTGCATGACCACCCCTCCTACGGCCTCCTCTCGATCGAGTTTCTGCCACCGATTTCCTCCGGTTTCTTCTCTGAATCACCACAATAAGGTCTCCTCCCTAGTCTCCTCTTGCTCTTGGCCAATTTAGGGCTCCTCCTTTCCTTAATTTCGTTCGGCCAAGTACCCCTAGTATTAGGGTTTGTTCTTGATTCATTTTCTTTTGGTTACTTTGTTTTAAGGGGATGCGAAAGGTCCCTCGGGACCTTGTTGGTGTGCGTACTACATCCTCCGCTGAAGGCGAGGCGGATTGTGGTGATTTCAATCTGTTGGTTTGATTCTGTGTGTGTTGGCGGGTTCAGGTTGGCTTCTCTTTGCCGGAGCTTAGGCGGCTCTTAGTTAGAATGTTCCAAGACCCGGAGTGTGTGGATGGATCCACCTTGAGGTAGGGTCTCTATCCTTGCCCTTTAATTTAAGTGAAGCATTTAAAGAGTTTAATACTGCTTTGTTTTAGTATTTTAATTATGCAAGTTTAGTCGATTAAATGCTTCTGTGAAAATCGTGTGAATTACAGGAATAAGATAAAATCTTTGCTTGGTCACTAAGCCAACAATTTAATAATAAAACCCCTCCATCAGAGATGTGTTTTCTTCAAGATAAAAGTAGGAAGTAGATTCTTATTCTTTCCTGCTAAACCCTTGTTATGATTTGGTGAAACTTCAATGAAATAGATTAGGGTGGTAAGACCATGACTTAGGATAATGGAATGAATTTAGTGAATGGGACTTACTTGGGAGAGGTAGTCAATAACACCTCTTAATGATTTTTAAATCCCTAAATGTCTTTGACATGATGTAAGATGAATGAAGAATGAATTGGGGGTTAGCCAATACTGTACATGAGCGGGTTGCCTCATGTACCTTATATAAATGTCATGAATATGTTATTCTCTTGAAATGGATATTTAAGAGGAGTTTCCTTAATTATAAATGTGATAATGGTACTTGAGATGGTTTTCCTTAGGTATATTTTTATGGACGTGATTATAACCATTTACGTATATATGGGTTGTATGATTGTTTGTGATTGTGATATGAATCTTTGAATGCTTATAAGGTAATTCTATAAGTAGTACATTATAGACATGGTTGTATTGTGAGTGCGCACATGCCGATTCCAGCTGGTGATGAGATACATGTTTGGATGGGAGGCAGTTATACCCCATGCCAGTGTGACAGTCCATGTATGGAAGGGAGGAATGCTTACCCCTTTGAAGTTGACTTATAGGGACGAGAGACATTCTTTCCTCGTGCCTACTATTCTCTATACGTTTATGGAAGGGAGGCATTCATACCCCTCACCAGTTGACCGATAGGGAAGAGAGGCATTCTTACCTCGTGCCCTCTAATCATGAATGATGGAAGGGAGGCATTCATACCCCTTGTCAGTTGACTTATAGGGAAGAGAGGCATTCTTACCTCGTGCCCGCTATTCTCTATACGTTTATGGAAAGGAGGCATTCATACCCCTTTCCAGTTGACCAATAGGGACGAGAGGCATTCTTACCTCATACCCACTAATCACGAATGATGGAAGGGAGGCATTCATTCCCCTTGCCATTTGACCGATAGGGACGAGAGGCATTCTTACCTCGTGCCCACTAATCACAAATGATGGAAGGGAGGAATTTATACCCCTTTCTATTTGACATGCATGGATGAGAGGCATTCTTACCTCGTGCCTGCTAATCTCGATTTATGGGTGGGAGGCATTCTTACCCCCACACCATCTATGACCTAAATGATTTTATATATATACATACATATATATATATATATGGTGTCATGATCAGGTTACATTACCGGCAACGAGAAGAAGCTGGTATAGGTGTCGGGTGTTTCTAGGGAACCCGGACGGGTGTTGTTTATCTATGTTGTCCTTCTTATTGAACCTTGTTATATCTGTTTATTATTTAATTAAATACACACTTTTTGGATTTGGTTAAACACTGGTGGTGCCGGCCTACTAAGATTTATATCTCACACCCTAATTGGGCCGCCATTTCAATGGGGTACCCGAGTAGACCTTTCTTGTTTGCAGGACCTAGGTTGGTTGTTGTGTTGCTTGTACCTGGGGATAGGAGCAATGGACCGAGTGGGAGCTCTGGATGCTCAAGAGAACGCCTGTCGGGACTTGCTGTATTTTCATTATTCTTTTACAGTGTATTGTAAGCATGCTGTATTGTTTCCTGTTTTCACATTGTATCATTCATCATCCATGAACCGTGTAAACTAGCTTTGGCCACCCTTTTATAAAAATGATCACTATTTGTCTTCCACTACTGTTTGTTCATTGTTTATCTATTACTTCTTCTGCTACTATTGAGTTTTATTTACTCTGAGATACCATTGTTCAACTCTTATTAGAGGGTATAGTCTCCCCACTATCACCTCCTGAGACCCTCGCTGTTATTTGGCAGCATCTGGCGTACGGGGAGACGCGCTTGAGGTCATGTGGCGACCGGTCCGGCCACCAGTTTGATGGTGAGCCAGGCCGGGACGTTACAAGTTGAATTTAAAAGATTAATTCATGTATAAAAATCATAATTATTTAATTATTATTATTATAGGGATGATTGAATAATGACCTATTTTACCATATTCAACTCACTGACTTCATTTTTGATATATGTACCAAACAACACTAAAACATCTCACGTGAACATAAATGATTAAGTAATTGTTATAAAATTGTAAAAATAGATATAAAATGAATAATAAACTTGAAAAGGTTTTATAATTAAGTAAATAATTATCCTATATTTCTTATTCAGTAAGATAAATAACATAAATTATGAGTCACATTCATGTTAATTGATTTTCCATATCACTTTTATTTATGTGGGAGACATTCTTTATACACTAATTTTTTCTCTTTTGTGATTTTTATAATATGCATGAATTTATATTATGATTATTACCATAAAAATTATGGGATATAAATATCAATATTTTTATTTTTATTTCATTGGGTTTATGATTCAAAATTTAATAAATTTGTAAGCGTTTATTTCACAATCTCATTCTTGAGGATTATTTTTGTTTAATTCTCTACAGGAGAATATTTTTCTTCCATGTACATGTTTTCTAAAAATGTTTTTGAAAAATATTTTAATATTATCCTTATATTTTTTAAATTAATTTTTACTCAGGCTTTATTTTTTATAAAATTGGTTTGAAATGAATATTTTCATCATTATCCAAATGTGGTACTCTTTGAATTTATTGAAGAAAAAAAAATAGAGGTAATGCTTTTTCAACTTATATGGAATGAGTTGGTTTTTACACTGGTACGAAACCTCAATGATTTGAAGAATTATTTACACTTTTACAAGTCTATTTTCAAGGAAAATGTTTTAATTTATAAGTGATCTTATTTTAAAAAAGATAAGATATTTTAAAATGGAAAATTTATTTTCCTTAATAATTTTTCCAATTAATCTTTCAATATCATTTTCCATATAAGATGAAATCATTTGGTGATAAATAAGCTATGATAGTGATATTATCCAAGTATACCATCCTTATTATTTTTCTGTATGGTTTATTTTAATTATGAAAAGATGAAATATTTATGAAACCCATTTATTTTCCATGGGTTATGCAAAGATTCAATGTTTATGAATCCCATTTCTTTCATATTTCCTAATATGATGAATGATTTATAATCTTGTGGTACGAATATTTATTATTTATATTATTTTTTGGTGGGACCTATATCTAAATCAAATGTATTGTGTAAAGTATTTTGTCTCGTGAGATAGTTATGGGAAACAATTCTAATTGTATCATCTGTAATGGGAAACAAGTAGAATTTCTTGATTAATTTTGGGAAAAAAGTTTTATTTCTTGATCCATTATGGGAAAAAAATATAATATACTAAATCTAAAATTATGTAATATGTTTTCATTCCATATATTTTTGTCTAATTATTTTACCATGGCATATGAAATGGTCTATATACTTATGAAGATTCTACAAACCTATTTATGACATGAAAATACGGTTCATGATTGATTTATGATGATTTCTCATTATTATGACTAGTATTATTTAAAGTGATAATTTTTATGCCATAAATCATGATTATGATATTTTTTGGATTGGTTGTTGACTTTTTATGTTATTTCCATAATTTTATACCTTAATGATTATCTTATTCATTCATATTATAATAAATTGATATTTTCTATGAATAACCTTATGAGGTATCTGGTCTCATCTATTCTTATATTTCCTTTTACCAAATTATAAATAATGATTCTTAATGATTTTTTTATAATGGTTTAATATTTGAATAATTTTATGGGATATTTTTATGACTTATCATGGACTATATAAATGTTGGTATAGTGGGAGAAGATGTTGATCTTTATGAACCAATTTTTTATGAACCCAAGCTATTAAGAGTTTATCCTAATTCTCTAAAATTCTATAACTAAATGTTCCTTGGGAATTGAGGTGATCCAATATTTCCATTTTTTTATGTTTAGGATGGGAATAATTGGCTCACATTTATCAGTATCAAATCTAGAAATATAAATATTATATTTTTATCACCAGATACAAGAGCATGGGTCTCAGGTTATTGAAGTTGGTATTAGAGTATGGTTTAGATAACTTTGGATATTGTGATGTTTTCATGATAATTTTTTTTAAGAGTTATGAAAACCATCACGTATATATAGGTTTGATTTTGACTATAAGTTCATAGCCTTAGACACCCCATTTTAGGTTTTAAGTGATGGAAATTTAAGTATGTTCATTATATTTTGGGACACGTATGTGTAAACCTTATGTCTAACATGAATATTTATTTGAGGATTAATGTATTTAAATTTTTTGGACATAAGTTTTAATGTTATTTATAAATATTAGGGTTTATATGATATTTGATTTAGAGGTAGGTATAAGTTATTTCATTTTTTGAGGAAAAATGAAGGGTATTAGATAACCTTTGATATGAAAAATATTATTTAACTTTGAATAAATTAAGATTGTTTTTTGAGTATTTTTATTAAATTTCATGTAATTTTATTAGGATTAAATTAATATAGTTTAAAAAAAATTACATCCCACAGGTTATGTGACAACTTATCACATCTGCGAAGGCCATGAGGTTTAAAACACAACTGAAGTGATACTAGCATACATCACCTACCAATGGCCTATGTGATGTCCTTGTTAGTATGACTATGTTTTTTATTATTTAAACTATTTGATTGATAAGTTTTAAGTAAATTTTTGGAATATATGTTTTATCGTATAGAATACCCATGGGATTGGAAATTGATTGGTTGTTAAGTGATTAATAATATTTCATAAAACCACCCTTATTTTCGTAACCCCATTTGACTAAAGTATACATAATATTATCAAATTTATAAGCATAATAAATATTGAATTGTATTTTGGAGGCATATATGGATTTATTTTGTATTTATGATTATTTAGGTTATTTGTTTAAATATTTGGTGTATCTTGGAGAATATATGTTTAAGGAATGCACTTTTTGGGAGATAAATGCTAAATTTATCTTGTAATATGATGTGATCAAATCCTTATGATCTTTAGGTTTAAATATTATTTTGGAATATTTTTGGAATTTAAGTATAATTATTTATTAAATTAGCTATGTTGAAATTTGGGTATTAATATTTAATTTTGGATATTAATGTAGTTTTTCTTCGTTTGAAAGGGTTTAATCATTTTGGAAATTATCTTATCTTATCCTAAACATTTAGGTTTTTTTTAATTCCTAAATATAGTCCGAATATATTGATATTATTTTTTGGATTATAAGATCTATTAGATGTTGATATTAGGGATTTATACTTTAATAATTCATC
Organism: Viscum album; assembly: GCA_963277665.1. Lineage (NCBI taxonomy): Eukaryota > Viridiplantae > Streptophyta > Magnoliopsida > Santalales > Viscaceae > Viscum > Viscum album. The sequence goes on from OY728123.1 coordinate 1,773,490,375, forward strand.
TTAAAAACTCATCATTTAGAAAAACAAATAAGAGATTGTAGTGGAAATTGATTAAATGGTGGAACTCTGCTTGTAACAATGGTATATTTACAAATATTATTAAACTAATAATTAAGATAATTTATCGAATCTATGAATATAATCTTTTAATGAAAAAAATATAAATTTACTTTTCTTTCCTATAAATCAATGACTTTTTAACAGATCACAGATTTATAGTGTTTTTGATGGTTAAATTTATCATGATCATGTTCTCTATAACTCTATATATGTATTTGGGAATTATCTTTCTCTTTCATATCCATGTTTTCACCTAAAACCAATGTTTTTATACATGGAAACCTATTTTTGTTTTATTTCAGATGACCTTTGTACTTATTTTCCAATCATTTTAAATGAAAGTTTTATTAACCCTTTTTATGTTGTGGGATTTCAAAAAATGTATTTTAAAAAGTAAAACCTAGGTTATCAAGACTGTGTTAAAATAGATAGGATTCAATTTATTAAATGGGGTATAATTTAATATACATATATTTTAAATAGAAAGTATATATAGTATAGAATACACAACATCGAGCTTAAACGAACAATGAAATATTATTATTCAAATGTGATCATTATAACCTAACTGTTAAATTAGAGGGTATGAAAATATTATCTAATTTATGAAATAAATATAATGTTCCAAACTAATATAAATATATTGAAATAGTCTTAGAAAATAATTGCACAATTTTTAGTAAGGTCATTTTATTCTTCCAAAAAATACATTTTCTTCACAAATGAGTTTTCTTCCTTTTACGAGTAAATATTATAATTAATTTCTTAAAGTTTTATAAAATTTATTTGTCAAAATTAATTAAATTTTCTAATTCATCATCTGAAAATTTTATTATGATGATTTTTTTATAATTTTATGAAAAGATTGATTTTTCAAAGAATAGTGAAAAATACTATTTTTAATTGAAAGTTTTACTTTTATTTTTATTTATTTACAAAGTAAAATTATATTTTGGATTATTATTAAAATTTAATTATTTAATTATAATTTAAAATAAGTAATTATATTTTTTTCAAATCTATTTTATACCGGAATTCATCATAAAACCATTTTATATTTAAAAGTGTCATTTTCTGAAGAAAAAAAAACTATTTTTCAATGTGTTTTTACCGTTGAATTTTAAATTAAATTATTCCACTTATGTGTTTTGAATTTTGAAAAGTGGATTAAATATTTGGAATAATAATTTGTAAATTTAGTAAATAGTCCCTTCTATTTTAATTTCATATGAATAGTAACCTTATTAATTTTTATTACCACTATAAAGGGTAAATCTGGTAACTAAAGTTAAAAAGTAAATGATAAGGATCATAACATGACCCTAAAACATGACTAGATTTTATTTTATTATTAAATTTAACCCATATTTATCCAATATTCAATTATATTCACTTTTTGTCCATTTGTAAGTGGTTATGACCATTATAGTATTTTATCTTAGGAAAATGAAAACATATCACGCTCTGGTTTTTAATAACTATAATATTTTTAATGTTCATTTATCCAGAGGATATTCCTGAATATAAATAGTATTTTAAAAATAAAATATTTATATTAATCATGTAAATTTAGTTTTTATTTTTTATGAATATATAATTACCTTAAATTCTTTAAGAATGCTAACAAATTAATTATTTAATGAATAAAAAAAATTCAAAAAAATGTTTACAAAAAAAAAAGTTGTTTTATTTGAGATAATTAATGTAATTCATTAATTTTATAGATAGAATTTAAATTTTAGGTATTTATTAAAATATATTTTCTTATAAGTGTTATCATGATAATATTAAAGTCAAAGTTATGAATAGTTCTAAAAATTGACATTATTGTTATTTTAGAATATATAATATTTTATTAAATGATAAATAAATTAAAAAATTATTTGAGTCTAATTTAGTAGGATATGGTTTATTATTTCAACCATTATCCATTTATGATACTTTTATCCATTTATAGAAACTATATTGACCCTCAAAGTGTAAAAAACCTTTTTATCATGGTAAATTTAAAAAGGGTTTAATGATGGGTTAAAACCAAATGATAAGGGTAATAACGTGCTCCAAACATATCAAAAAATATATTTTATGAGATAATTTATACACATTCTCACCCTACATTATAAATTACTCATTTTGGGTCCAATAAAAACAAAAAATTAATTTATTTTAATTTAATATTTTGATAAATTCTATGAGTGGTCCTCCCCTCTTTTATACATTGGCACCTCGTCTTCTCATTACTCAATTCTTAATAATTAATTTTTTTCATCTAATAACTAACCAAATAACATCCAATAATCCATCCCCTAATTATATATGTCTTTTTTTAGGTATAACACTAACCTTAGTGGTCTTAAGGTGATGAGAAAATAAGGTTTTCCAAATATGAGGTATCACTTCTAATCAATGATTTCTGTTTTATTTATTCTTCTAAATCCTTCAAATATTTTTAATAAATGATAAAATAACAAAAAAGTATAATATATATACTTATATTATATTATTTTAATGTCATAGCCTATATTCGTCTCTTATTTTATCAAATATGAAATGAAACCATCATTCGTGTGTACTGCGGACTACTTCCTCATGAACCGCTGTAATTGGTTTTCTAGAACCATCTCTCAAGATTGGTTATAATTATTGAATAAATTTATATATATTATATTAATGAAATAATTATTATTATTAAAATATAATATATAATTACATTTTTTTTATTAACTGAAAATTGAAAACATCATTTGTGCATACGTGTGGACTACTACCTACATGGAGTGATGTGATTTGTTTTTCATCACCACATCACATTGAGGATATATATATATATAAGTTTATTTTAAGAAGTAATATTATATAAATATGGTATCCCAAAAATTATATAAATATAAAATAATACTTACCATCTTTCAATAATGATCGTTGAGAAATAGAAACGTTACTCGTGTGTTTGTAAGGCCAACCATCTCCATGGCTTAACATAGTTCACTTTTCATAACCATATTTAATTTTTGGATTTTAAATTTTAGTTAAGGTATAAAAATTATAATTATTCCATTATTATTATTCATGATCTAGCGAAATAATTACCTCTTTGACCATAGTTAACCAACCAAATTCATTTTGGGATTATGTAGAAAATATTACTAAAACATATCACATGAACATAAATGATTATGTAATTGTAATAAAATTGTAATAATTGAGATAATATGAAAAATAAATTTTAAAAATGTTCATAAGTAAGTAAATAATTAACCAAATTTTTGTATTCATGATGATAAAGAACATGTGTGATGATTCAGACTCAAGGTAAGGGATTTTCATCTCACTTTTATTTATGTGGGACACATGCCTTATACACTAATTTATTTTTAGTGGTGTATATAGTACCCATGAATTTATTTTATTATTTTTATCATGAAAATTTGGTGATAAACATATCCATATGAAGTTCATTTTTTCATGGGGGTTCTGATTAAAAAATTTCAAAATAAGTAATGGTTTATGTTTAAGTATCTCATAATTATTTCTCATCCACTTCCATGTTATCTAATTTTTTGTAAAAATTTCTTCAATATTCTCCTAAAAATATTTAAAAACATATTTACCCATTTTTTTATTTTTTTACAAAATAGCTTGAAAAAAAACATTTTTGTTGTTTTCTAAAAAAGGTTCTTGGTGAGATTTCTGACTAAAATTTGGAAGGAATGTTTTTTATCTTATACGTCATGAGTTTATTTTACTGCCTTAATGATAACTCAGTTATTTGAATCTAAATTTTCAATTTATATTGTTTATTTTATATCAAAATTTCTTCATTTATAGGTTCTCATATTTTTAAAAATAGAAGTTATTTTAAAATGGAAAAGTTATTTTCCAAAAAAATTACTCTAAGTGATATTTAAAAATAATTTTCCATATATAATGATATAATTTTACAATAATTAAGATTTACTATGGATATGATCCACATATAATATACTTTTTATTTTTTTGGATGTTTTACTTTTATGATGATCTGATGAAATGTTCATTAAACCCATTTCTTTCATATGTTCTAATATAATAAATGATTTATGATCTTGTGGAACACATATGTATGATTTTAATTATGTGATTGGTGGGACATATATCTCCATCCAATTAATTTTTAAAAGTATTATATCTCATGACATGTTTATTATAAACTAGTCAATGTTCCTGATCTATTATAGGAAAAAAGTAGGAGTACTTGTTTTGTTATTGGAAACAAGTTGAAGTGCTTGATTAGTTATGGGAAACAAGACTACGTGCTTGAAAAATAATGGTAAACAGGTTTTAATTCCTAATATTATTCTCTTATTAGTCAAACATGGAATATGAAATAGTTTCTATACTTATAATTATGCCACCCACACATTTATGACAAGAATTTATGGTTCATTATTGATTTATGATGATTTTTAATTCTTATGATTCATGTTTTGTAAAATTATAATATTTTATTCCATAACACATGTTTATGATATTGTTCATATTGGGTATGAAAATTGTAATTTATAGTGATAATATTCTACCTCTATTATTATCTTATGCTTTCATATGATTATTGATTGATATCTCCCATGTTTAGCTTTATAGAGCATCTAAGATCACCCATTCTTATGGTTTCTTTTACCAGATTATAAATAATTATGATAAATGATTTTTTAGAGGGTTTTAATCTTTACAGAATTTAATGGTAGATATTGAAGACCTAACATGGAATATGAAAAGGTTGGTACAATGGGAGATGATGTTGATATTTATGAACCATTTGTTTATAAAACCAAGTTGTTAAGAGTTTTTTTAATTATCTAAAACTCAAAACCTAATAGGTCCTGGGGTATGTAAGTGATCCAATATTTCTATTTGATGTTTTATGTTTTGTATCAGAATAATTTGATCACATTTAATGGTATAAAATCCATAAATGTAAATGTTAGGTTTTTAGATTTAGATTTGGGAGTGTGGGTCTTAGGCAGTTACCACCATGTATATTTATATTAGTGTTTTAACTTGTGAATTTATTAAATTTTAATTATATTTTATAAATTAATAATTATATCAAATTTAAATATATTTCTTCACTATATTTTTAAATAATATATGTTATAAAAAATTACAATAAATTTTTTATATTGATTATTTCAAATATTTTTAAGATTTCATACCTATTTTTCTAACCTTCAATATGAATATTATTCATCCTTAATGATAATTATCATTATTAAATGGTATGTTATTCCTTGATGTAATAAAAATCATCTCTCATACCTCTTTGTATATTTCATCTATTCTTGAACTAGTTCATTTCATCTTCCCTTGAACTATATTCTTAGTTTTTTTAAATTTTTTCTACTACATTTCTCCAATACATAACAGTCTAAGGAATAAGATCCTTGATGATGAAAGGAATAAATGAAAATGATGTTTGTATACCTAAAAATGAAACCATATTTTAATAAAAGTGATTATGGTTATTAGTAAGATCAATAAGAGACATACCAGAATCAATAAAGTATTTTTTTTGGATGATCATGGTGAAACCATATAAATTTATAAAATCTAAAAAAATACACGTATTGATGATGATTTGGTAAATTATGTTTTGAATTATAAAGTTCTTAATTACTAATACCATTCTATAATATTTTTTGAAGGATAAAACTCAAGACGGGGGTGAATTTAGTTTCCAATTAAAAAAATATGTTTAAAATATTTAAAAAACCCGAATTTATAAAAATAACCCAGTTAAATAAAATAGTAGAAATATATAATTCAATTTTTTTAAAATATTTTTCAATGGAACAATCACATTCCTGTAAAAATGATTTCAAAACTACTTTAACTTTTGAAATAAATATAATCAATTTTAAAAAATATATATATAAAACAATAATTAAATATAACTATCAAAGTAATGTTTTACAATAAATATTTGTAAAACTAAAACATGTTTTTTATAAAACAAATAAAAGAAATCAAATAAAAAACACATTGTAGGATAAAACTAGAGGTTCAGTCTCCATATGAGACCATTATGTCTCTCATGAACACACATATTTGTTTTTTAAAAGCTTCTCTTCTTCTTAAGGAGATCACCTTATTTAATTATATATTGAAGGATATTCAAAAATCAATCCTTGTACTCATTAGTCTTATTCAGAAATCAAAAATATACTAAATTTTTAATAAATTCATAAAAATATATCTATTGGCGATATAAAATGTTGCGTCAATAAATAGGTTATCAATCCTGTAAAAGAAAGGTTTATTATCAGGGTATTTATCTTCTCATTGAGTAGAGAATATTAGAAGGAACATATAGAATATTGGTTATTTAAACAACTATAAAAATCATGTGTTCTTATTTTTAATTACATTTCATTTTATCTTTAAACAATTTTATAAGAATTTAATTTTTCTACATGAAATAATAAACTCTGATCCATTATTAATTTCAAAATATTTATAGAACTATCCACCCCCCCCCCCCTTATATTCCACTTTTTCATCACACTAAGGCCAAAAATTGGTACATTGTTAATTCCTCTTAGATATATATTTTTGGTGTTTTTTTATTTTAGGCGTTAACTTTTTCCTGGACATAATAGTCTATGGAATAAGATCCTTTAAGATGGTAGGAATAAATCAAACTGATCTTTGGATACCAAGAAATCCATTGTATTTTGATGGAAGTGATTATGGTTATTGGGAAGATCAAATAGTGTCATATCTGAAGAAATCAAGTACTAGTCAATAGATTATCATGGTGAACCCATATAAGTTACCCGAAGTTGAACAAGATACACTTACTAGTGATGATTTTATAAAGTATGCTTCGAATTATAAAGTTATGAATATCTTGTAATGTTTTATAATATTAGTTGGATTGGAAAATTAAAGACTAGTTGAATTGAGTTTTGAATTAAAATTTTATCTTTAAAATATGTAAAACTAAATCCCTCAATTGATAAAAACAATCCAATTAACTAAAATAGTAAAAATATATAATTTAATTTTTTTTTAATATTTCTCAAAATATTGTTCATATCACAGTTAAAATTATTTAAAAATTACTTTAACTTTTGAAATAAATATAATCACTTTAAACACATTATATAAAACCATAATTAATGTTTACTAACAAATTAATGTTTTTATATATTGTTTTTGTAAAATAAAATTGTTTTTTTTCAAATAAAAAAACAAATAAAAAACACATTGGAATAAAATAATAGGTTTTATCTCAAGTAGACACCTAGTCCTCTTCACTTGGATATCACGTAATTCAATTTAATTTATTAAACAAATAAATTTACCAACCACCTAGATCATTTTTTTAGAAACAAAATAGCTTATAAGAAATCCAGACTACACACAACCTCTTGCACAGTTATATGTTGGATAAAATGAGTAAATTAATAAAGTAAATAGTAATTACAACACTAATGTATAGTGTAGGATCATCTGCTAATGAATATCCAGAGTAAAAAAAACACAACTCAAAATGAAAGATAAAATAGAGAGAGAAATAGATAGGAATAGTGAAATCCTAAAGTAGCTCAACCTGATTATTTTTAGTTAATTAGTTGTCTTTTAATTTATCCCTAAAAAGTATCAAATGAGTGTTTCACTAGGAGATCATAAAATAATGTTTCATGTAATCATTATGTGAATTATTATGTTAGAATAAGTCCTTAGTATATCATTATGTCTCTCAAGAAAAGACATATCTGTTTTCCATTAGAGGATATTCTTCTTAAAGGGAGAAACTTATATAATTAGGCATTGGATGATATTTATGGTGACCCTATACTTTTACATATAACATTACATGATTTTATGTGTAATTAAACATCCTAGTACAAGCCAAGTATCTAGATATCTAGTGTCTTTAAAGACTATGTACATAAAACATAAAACATAGGGATAAAAAATAATTCTTTATTTAATATTCATAAAGATATCCTAACTTAATTTGAGTCCCTACATCAGTATAGCGTACCCTAGGGATCAAATGAACAAATGGTTCAGCTAAAATCTCATTAGGGGAATAAACATAAGAATAAGTCTTTAGCACATGGGTTAAATATCATGACATAATGATATAAAATGGTATATAGAATCATAACATATAAACATGGGATCATATAAATATTTAATCATAGAAATGTGGAATCAACATAAATTGTAACTTTAGCACGATTCAAGGCTAACCGTCAATACTATTTCACATGGTAGCATGAGCCAAGGCAAACTGCCATGACCATCGCACATAATGTCTCATGAGACTCAACATTACCCAATGCATTAGAGCTCTATCTCGGTGCAACCATATTAACTATTCATGAATATTTATTCCACATAAATAATCATACATAATCCATCTTATATAAACATAAGAGTTACCTATGGAAAGAATTGGGTACCACAATCATGTCAAAAAGAAAAAAATGGGTGTATCATAAAAGTGTCCATGAAAGAGAGGAAAAAAAATTCATAGACATTAAAAACGGAAAATAGAACTTTATCATGGTAAATTATGTCTAGTATATCTAACAACATGTATGGAAAGTATTTAACATATTTTAACATTAAAACATTTTTGGGGTTTTAAGGAAAATATTATAGAGCCTTTAAAATAAAAAAGGGAAAAATATTTTAAATAAAACCATAATTTAACAAAGAAAGTTTTCATAATAAAAAATGGATTTTATAAATACAATTGTGTCTTAAAATATAAGATATAGTGCACTTGAAATCGGGTAAGAATCCGGAAAGTTCCCTAAAAATAGGTTTTCTTATCGGGAAGTGCCGAGGGGGAATCCCTTAAAAACATGTATATACCAAAATTAGAATGATGAAAGGGTATTGATAAATGATTTTGGTACATGTAAAAATAATTTATATGATTCATATAAAAGAAAAATACAACTTCATTTTGGTAAAAGTAAGATAAGGTAACCCGAAGGAACAAAGGAGGTTCGGGTAGAATCCCTTATGGATTATCAGTATGGTATCTGGTGTACTTAAGAAGGCTTAATGAGAAATAAATGGGTTTATCATCACTTATATATCATGAGGTAAGTATAGGGGAGGTTTGAAACTATACCCCATCATTTTTTATTACACATAAAATGGCATAACATAGAGGACATTCTTGAATAAAATTGAAATAGAGAGGATCCCTTACCTTAAGCCCGATGGTGTTCTTAGCTTGATCTTAATACCTAAATAATCAAATTAGTTTCATTAATTCATAATTAAAGACCCTATTTTACATTGAAATGATTTATTATATCATTTTTTAGTTCATTCATAACCTTTTTGATTGGTTATGAGGTTCAATTTCATTGTTCGGGTTCATTTGCTTCCTAGGTTTTAATGATCGGTTCACTTATATTCATTTTTGGATACACATGTATGATGAAAGTGGTTGTATAAAATTTTAGTTGTATGAAATTAGTGAACATAAAGAATATTATATGGTTATAAAATTCAATTTTTTTTAGAGTGAAGGTGAATCATTTTATAAAACATTAATGATAAATGCTTGGATTAATTTGGTGATTTTATTCATAATTAACTTATTTTGTGTTATTGTTTTACATAATGTGTGAAAAATAAATTTAGAACATCACATAAGATAAAATAAATATTTAATACTTTTTTTCAATAATAAAAATGGTTTCATGACCTCAATTTAACATGGTGATAGAAATTGATAACCTGTTGTCCTTGAATGTGATAAATTAACACATCTCGTACGGTGTTTTCATTTCTTTCATATAGAAAGTGGAGTAAAGAGAGATGATAATGAATTATCCCATTATAATAACAACATTATAGTATATGTAAGGTAGTTTATTTTTCATTCCATTTGTATGAGGATATTTTAGGAAAGAAAATAGAACAAAGGAACATGAAACGAAAATGAAAGAAAAGAATAGAGGAGTTTACCTCTTGATTTAATCTTCCTTTAGAGCCTCATAAGAGGAGAAAATTTGTTCTTTTGAGGAGAAAAAGGGATTATGGATGTGGGGGAGGATCTTGGAGAGATATTTTGGAAGAATTTAGTAAAGTCGCAAGGCTTGATAGGAGTGAAGAGAAGAGGGGATTGTGTGTATTTTTTATTGTGGAGGGGAGGAGGGTTTTATTAATATTGTAATCATTAGTTAATTATTTTTCCATAAGCCAAGAAATGTTAATGATTATTGTGAAAAAAATAGAAACATTTTCATGTTATTTTTAACCAATGTGCATTTACATCATCCATAACTCAAGCATGATATATAAATTCAGGTTTTAGCATTTACTATGAATTATCGTATTTTACTATTCATAAAAAATTCAAGTATTTTTGAACAAATCCCAAAAATTCACCTTTACCATTTTTCAACATATAGAATCCAAAAATTAACTCCATTTTTAAAAAAATATGTAAATATGATTCATTTAATTTTTATTTAAAATCATCATTTACCTGAAAAATACAGATTTTAAAACTATAACTAATTTTAAAATGCTTTCAAAAATTACAAAAGGTTTTAAAAAATTTCTTAAAACCTAAAGATATAGGATTTTTAATTTATGAACACCTTTTAAGAATATGACTTTTCTTTTTAATTAATTAATTAAATGAAATTAATTATTTATGACTTACAAAAATACCAATACTTTTACTATGGTCATATTATCACTTATAATATGCCTAAATTTTATTTATACATTCATGGGTGAGGTTACTATTCTTTTGTATGATTCACTATTCATAAGGGTCATATTACTATTCATAAGGTTAACATTACTATTCATAAGGGTCAATTATTATTCACCAAAAATAATTTTGTCTTATCAAACTCCAAAAATCTTACTGATGGTAACCGTGTATGTGAGATTTTCAAATTTCAAATCAATGAAGTGAAAATATTATATTTAAATGGCACATAGTACTTACTAGTTCATTGTGTTTTTATTTAACTTGATTATATGACATAATTATAGGAAGGTAATTTCCATTGATTAAATATTGGGTCGTTACATTATTCCCCCCATATGAAATTTCTCCATTGAAATTTCATTTTACATTCTAAGACATAAGTAGGTGCGGGTGCTTTTCCTTCATTGCTTCCTCAAATTCTCACGTTTCCTCTTTGTACTTATGATTCCACCATAGTACTTTGACCAGATGAGTAGTCTTGTTACGTAGCACTTTATCTCTATGATCCAAGATCTTCAGTGGATTCTCCTCGTAAGAAAGATCATTCTCCAACTGTACCACCTCTGAAGAGAGTGCTTGTGAAGGGTCTGGTATGTACTTCCTTACGAGGGATACATGAAATACATTGTGTACTTGGGACATGGTTGGTGGAAGTTTTAGTCGATAGGCCACAGCTCCAACTCGACCAAGGATCTTGAAGGGGCCGATGCACTTGAGACTTAACTTTACTTCCAAAATTTCATGACCTTATTCCATGGAGATATGCGGATGAATACCATTTCTACAAATTTGAACTCAAGGTCTCTTCAATGATAGTCTACATAACTTTTTTGACGACTTTGGGCTACCTTGATGTGTTGCTGAATGGTTTTCACCTTCGCCATCATTTCTTCAACCATTTTAGGTCCTAACAGCTTACGCTCATCGACTTCATCCCTACACATTGGTGTTCTACACCATTTCCCATAAAGGATTTTGTATGGTTCCATTTGGATGCTCGAGTGGGAACTATTGTTTTAAGAGAATTCAATCAGTGGAAGATATTGGTCTCAACCTCGATTGAAGTCCATGGAACATTCTCCCAACATATATTCTATTTTATGAGTAGTTTTCTCTTATTCACCATTATTTTGAGGATGGTATGTCGTACTATAGTTTAGTTCAATGCTTAGAGCATGTTGGATACTTTTCCAAAACATTAAGATGAATCTCATATCTCAATAGGATACAATATATAGTGGTACTCTAGGTAGCCTAACCACTTCTTTGATATATATCAGTGCAATTTGATCCAATTATAAGTCCTCTCAAATCAGGATAAAGTGATATATCTTTGTAGGATGATCCGTAATGACCCATATAGCATTATTTCCTCTGGATTTACTTAGAAGTCTAGTGACAAAGTCCATGGTGATTTTCTCCCACTTTCATGTTGGTATGGGTAGTATTTAAATCATCCCCTTAAACTTTTTTCCTTCATCCTTCATTTGTTGACATACCAGGCACTTTGATGTATATTTAGCAATATCTTTCTTTATATTTTCCGACAAAACGTTCTCTCGAATATCTCAATACATCATTTTTTTACCCTAGGTAAATAGAGAAGGTTTAGCTAAGTGAAACATTCAAAAGATCCTTGTTTATCATTGGATCATATGGTATACATAATCATGACCCAAATATTAAAAATCTGTCCCCATCAATCTTGAACTATAAGTATTTTCTATTTCTAAAAGAAAACACCATTTTTAGAATTTCCACATCTTTTCTCTGAGAATCCCTTATTTTCTCCACATGGGATGGCTGAGAAATCATTTGAAAAATGATTGATGATGTTCCTCCCTTACTAATTCCCATGTCTATCATCATAAAATCTCATAATATTCAATCATTTTCAACTGTCATCATTGATAAAGATGCATGATCCTTTCTACTCAGAGTATATGTCACCTTATTTGTCTTGTCGGGTTGGTAGTGGATTAATCAGTAATAATCCTTAATGATCTCTATCCATGTTCGATGGCGCATATTAAGCTCTTTTTTATGTGTGTATATATTTGAGACTCTTGTGATCAATATATATCTCACACTTCTTCCCATAGAGATAAGTCTATTGTATTTTTAATGCAATGATCACAGCTTCCAACTCCATATCAAGTGTAGCATAGTGTTTCTCCTAGATTTTCAGATTCCTTGTGGTGTAGGCTATCACTTTATCATTTTTCATTAGCACATAGCCTAATCCCTTCTTTGAAGCATCACTATACACCACAAAGAGTTCATCACATATTGTAAGTGTCGGTACTGGCACAGTGATTAGCCTTTTTTCAACTCTTTAAAACAATGTTCACATTCTTGAGTCCGGACAAACTTTACTTCCTTCCGTGTCATCTTGGACATTAGATTTGACAATCATGAAAAAAAAATTCATAGATCGTCGGTAATACCCAGCTAGACCCATAAGTTTGTGGATCTCTGTTATAGATGTTGACTTGGGCCACTCTTTAATCTCCTTTATCTTGGAAGGGTCTATAGATATCCCTTTTCTGGTGATAAAATGCCCCATGAATGAGAGTTTCTCCATCCAAAATTCACATTTACTATACTTTTCATATATATTTTTCCACAGAAAAGTATTTAGAACAGTATTCAAATTCTCTTTGTGTTCCTCTTTTCTCTTGGACTATATCATAATATCATCAATAAATACTACAACAAATTTTTCGAGGTAGTCTCTAAAGACTCTGTTCATTAAATCCATGAAAATTTCTAGATCATTAGTGAGTCTGAAGGGCATTACTATGACCTCATAGTGTCCACACCTCATTAGAAAAGCAGTATTGGGAATGTCCTCCTTCTTCACCTTTAATTGGTGATATCCTAATCAAAGGTCCACCTTAGTCAAAAAACTTCCCCAACTAAGATTATCAAAAAAATATTCTATTAGTGGCAGGGGTACTTATTCTTTATCGTGATTTTATTGAGCTCCTGATAGTCAATATAAAGACACATTGATCCATCCTTAATCTTGAAAAAATAGTACTGGATCACCCCATGGTGAAGAACTCAGGCGTATAAAACACTTCTCTAGATTCTTCTGTAACTCGTTCTTCAGATCTTCTAGATCTACGGTGTCCATTCTATAATGATCTTATGATATAGGTAGAGATCCAAGAAAATTTTCAATTGAGAACTCAACCTCTCAATCACAAGGAAGACTATACAACTCTTCAGGGAATATATATGTGTAATCCCTAATGATGAGAATGTATTCAAGCATGATTATCTCCTTTGTCTCAATCATTTGATCTAGACATTCTTGGTCATAAGGAATTAATATCCATAAACAATATAATGATTCTAATGGATATTTATCTTCCACCTTACACTTGTTAATAATTGGAGGATGTATTGTGATGTGAAGAGTAATCTCCCTTTACTGATATTTGATGTTGGTTTTGTATAAAGATATCCAATACATGCCTAAGATAGCGTTGAACTCTACTAAACAAAGTATGAAGATATTTTATAGGTGGTTCAGTCCAAAAATATTTACCAGGGAGGAGTTATAAATCATGGATACAATAATTTTCCCATTAGTTGTCCTCAAAAATTACTTATCTTATAAATATTGAGCTAGTGTTTTTATAGTTCTACTAAACATTCAATATATAAAAGAATGTATAGAACGAGAATCAAATTATACATTTTCTATTCATCAATGAATTACTAATGTATCTTTAAACATGTCGTTTTCAAGCTTCACCTCAGTATTAGTGATAGCATAATCCCATCCTTGTTTCCTTGGAGGTTGTTGTGGATTTCCTCTGACAACCCTCGGCTTAGGATAATTTTTCTCATAATTTATATTCTCTTTCAAATTATAGCACTACACTATAGTTTGATTGTTGATCTAAACATTCTTTTATTCTTCCACATTAGTGGGATTCTTCATATCTTTTTGGCAGTTTTTAGCCAAATGTCCCAAATTTCCACATTTGAAGAAATTCCAAGTTCCCTTTCAACAGTTCCCAATATTCTTATTCCCATAATTTTTTCTTAGGGGATGGTCAAGCTTCTTCCTATAATGGAATTTATTTTAATAACCTCACACATTAGATTCCATTTTCCACTTTTCCTCACGAGGTCCATGATTCTATTGACAGTCTCCCATATTTCAACCTTAAGCACACAACGGACAATATCCTCATAGCTATCGAAGTCTCAAATCTCCAATGCTTTTCGTAAATGTAGATTTAGTTTGTTAAAGAATAAATCCTCCTTACTTTTAGTGTTCATGAAAAATCCAGAGTCATACTTTACCAGCCTTGTAAATTTTTCTTCATATTCCATAATTGACTAATCTTCCTTCTACTTGATTCTGAGGAACTCTCTTTCTATCTTGATAAGGAGGGTTTGGGAAAAATATTTATGGAAAAACATTCTCTTGAATTCATCCCAATACATGGAATCTTTTTCCTTCTAGGGATTTATATTCGTGATCAGTGTCCACCACTGATTAGCTTCCCCATCAAAACGATAAACCACCAATATGACTTTCTCTTCTTAAGAGCACTATAGTATAGAGAATATCATTTCAATGGAGTTAATACACTATTATGTGAGGAGGGGATCGTAAGATCCACTAAACATAGGATTCCTTTGATACATGATGGATTCAACAACAACTTTCTCTTTACTTGGAGGAGGAGGGTGTTCCATATGATTCAAGTTATTATTCATAACTTGATCCGGCT
Organism: Viscum album; assembly: GCA_963277665.1. Lineage (NCBI taxonomy): Eukaryota > Viridiplantae > Streptophyta > Magnoliopsida > Santalales > Viscaceae > Viscum > Viscum album. The sequence goes on from OY728123.1 coordinate 1,773,505,939, forward strand.
GAGAAATTATTGTCATAAATTTTTGAGTACCCATTCACATTATATCAGAAATATCATTAGGCAAATATTCCCATTATCTATCACATTTATTATTGGAACGTGTTATTCTATTTCCCACTATTAACTAAGAAAAGGTGTATACAATTATAGGGCATTAATACCTAGCTATTGAGCATAAAAAAACATTGAACATAAGAGGATAAAATTTTAAAGTAGAAGTATATCCTAACTTTTGATTCCCTATGTTTCAATATCGGTTATACTTGATCTATTTCATAATGTATATTCTTATGGAATTTTTTATTCCCTTAATAAAGGTTTTTTCTAAGCTCATGAATTTACTAAAGCATATCCTCTAGGAATGTCAAACCAAGTGTACAGTAAGACCCATTTTTGTGCACCAGTTCCCATTCGAGTCTAGCTCAAAGTGGTGATTTTAGGTTTTACACCTTGATACAACTTTTCTAGATCCACATTTAGATTAGTATCTCAATGATATTCTAAGGAAGAGGGAATTTACTCTGAAGATTAATTTTCACCAATTTCTCAGATAGAAAAAATTTATATTTTATTAGCATTTTTTTATTTTCAAAATATAATATTATTTTAAATGTATATTAAAAGTAAATTTCTAATGGATTAAAGTAAAAAATAAGTATTTATTACAAGACCACATGAATTTAGAAATTAAAAAATTTCAAATCATATTTCTAAACTTAATAAATCTTTATATGGTATTAAGAATTATCTGGGATATTATTATGGTAGAATAATTTTATTTTTGTTGCAAAATAATTTGAATAAATGAAAAGTTTATCCTATATATTTAATTAAGAAAGTTACAAATTATATTTCAATTATTAAAATATATATTGATGATATTTTATTTGGTTGTAAAAACAATTTAATTTATAATCAATTTTATAGATTAATAGCTAGTGAGTTTGGATCGATATTTATGGGGTAGTTGAGATTTTTTCTTTGTTTGAAAATTAATCAAAGAAATGATGGTGTTTTATTTATTAAATATATAAATGGTAAATAAATTGTAAAACTTTTTTGGTATTTATTAATTTAAAATAATTAATCATCTATGATAAATAGTTATAAATTATATTTACATAAATCTAGAAAGTGTGTTGATGTCAAATAGTATAGATACATGATTAGAAATTTGGTATATTTGACTGAATGTATACTTGATATAATATTTTTAATTTTATTATGTTCTAGATATCAATCCAAAATTAAGTAAAGTCACCTTAAGGATATCAAAATAAATATAAGATATATAAATTAATGATTATTATTCAATTTTTTATTCAATTTAAAACTATTTCTATTTCTTAACTTTTTTACTCTAGTTTTGGAGGTTGTAGGATTTTCAGGAAAATAACATTATGTATGTGTCATTTTATTACTAAAAAATTAGTTTTTTTGAGTTATGAAAATAAATTATAAGATTCACTATCTATAGTTGAGGTTTCTTATGCAGTTATTGGTGGTTTTTATGATCAAATCATTTATATTAAATAATATCTGTGTGATTTTCAAGTTTGTTTCGATAAAATTCGAATTTATTATGATAATTAAAGTATTATTTAATTATATAAAAATAGTTTGAAACACTCTAAAAAAATATAAATTGAAGATTAAATTTTATTAGATATCATTTTAATAAATGGGAAATTATATTGGAAATTTAACCAACTGCAAAAAATCTATTTGATATATTTACTAAGGAATTAGATTATGAAATGTTTGGGGAAATAAAGTTTTAACTTAGAATGCTGGAAACATAGTGGTATTATCAATGTTTCTTTAATGTTTTTTTAATCAGGATATTGTCTATTTATAGATTTAAATAACTACTTTTAATAGTTACAGTTTTATGTAAATGACTCTTGGTATTTTGTTTCCATTAAAATTGATGTTTTGTTATTACTATTAAATTTATTATATATTCATTTATGTAAGGGGAGATTTATGCCTTTTAGGATATTTTTATCACAATTTAAATATATATTTTTTTTTTAAATTAATTAAATGGGAGACTCGTTTTGACTTTTTGATAAATTTTAAAATGGGGGAGATTGTTTTATTATTTAAATTGAATTTTTGGTTTTTCAATTTACAAAAGGGGGAGGTTGTTATTATTTGAAATTGAGAATTTATTAATTTTTAATAGTGTTATATAAATTAATTATTATCTCAGATTTAAATATACATTTTCACTATATTATTAAATATCCAAATTTAACATAATGTTACTATAAATGTTTTAATAAAATGTTTTATTATGATTGTGTAATATAATTTTAATATTTCATAATTTTTTTAACCTTCCATGTAAACCTTAATCATCCATATAGACCATTCTCATTCTTCTATGGGATGGTCTTCGTTGATGACATATAGTTCATCCCCAATGATTCTATGTAAATTTCATTGGTTCTTGAACTGATTTAACCATTCATGTTGTTTCTTCCATATCATCCAACCATTTACATGTATCCATATTCTTCTGTGAATTATAATAGTGAATGATTTAATAAGACTTTTCTTGAATTTAGAATATAAATAAATCCTTTATGCCACATATTCTATGTGGTTTTGTGATTAGTTATAAATCATCTATAAGTACCATGGTGGATACCTTCCATGAATCTAGTAAGAATATTGCTTCAATTATAATTCTTCCCTTCCATACACAAGAATTATTCCATGAAGCAATACTAAAACTGACTATCCAAGATTATTATATAGAGATTCATCCTTATATGAAGATTCCATTCATGAGTACCTATTTTACAGTGAAGCCTACACATCTATAACATAATAATAACTCAAACCATTTTTACCAGAGAAAAAAACATTATATATGTAGATGAGAAAAATAATATTCACCCACATTATTTTTACTGTGATTTTTTTTAATAATCCTCACATAAATTATACCTAAAGATTATTCCTCATTCACATGTATTATATTAGAATATTAGTAATTAATTGAATAGAATGTTTTGTTGAAAAAATACTGGTTTATAGGTAGGGTTCTTCAGATGTGAAAAGTATGAATTCACATGCACCATGTGATTTTTCTAATGAACTATAATTCCATAATCATCTCATAAATACTATGGTAGATTTTCTACTCAACTTGTAGTAGAAATTAAATAACATAAAATGAAAATATAGTGTCATAATTCATAAAAACTTTCATGAATATTTATATGCATACTTGCAGTCCACATAATAATTAAGAAACCCATACATTTTCATTCGAAGTTCACATGACTATTTTAAATAACTTCATGGAGTTTCAGAAGAAGATGAATTAAAATTTCATTATTTTCATTGAAATATTATTCACCATAAATTTAGTGTTACTTTTTTATCAAAATTTTATTAGTTTTAATTGTTCGAATTATATTTGATCGATTTATTTTACTTTATTATTTTTATAGTTAACTATAATTATTAAAAAACATATTCAAAGTTTTTTAAAGTGTTTCATTCTAGTATAATTGTAGTAATTTTGGGTGTAATGTTTAAATTATGTAAACAATAATATATTTACATATTTTTGTTTCATAAATTCGTCTAATCATTGAATGGTCAAGTTAATTTTTAGGAAACTCATATAAAATGAGAATGAATATTTAATGAGATGACAATTGGCAATTTTTATATTAATAAATAATAAATAAATTTATCTTTACAAGTGATACAAGATATAATAATATTGAATTTATTATTTCTTGGTGTAAAACACTCTTTTATTGGTGAAATCATAAAGCAACTTCTATATGTTATCCTCTTATACTAAAGTGATAAAATATCCTCAAGGTACATTTAAATTAATATATTTTTCACATTTAGGATCTTAATTTCCTCAAGATTTTGTTTATTTTATATTCTCTATCATTATTTTGTTATTAAGAATAATTTTATGATTTCAATAATCAAAATAAACTTTGTATATGGTTATTCCTCCTGGACAAATGGATAGTTCTTGGATTGTGACTCCTAAATAATAGGTATCTTAGTAATAGGTTGAAATTATTAAAAAAAATCTGGTTTTTTGTGCTTATAGGAATTATAAAATTTAGGATATATAAATTGGTAATCACACCTTCGAAAGTGAATTTTAATAGTTTTTAGTAATATTCTTACATGGTAGAAAAGATTGAAGATTATATGTAAGATTTTGGTGATCTGAACTAAAATAAAAATAATGTATTATTGTTTTCATTTACACTTCATTTTATCTTTAAATACTGCACTAAGATTTCAATATTTCTATATAAAATAATAAAGTCTAATTCTCTAATTTATTAATTTTTTAAAAAAATTAAAGGACTATCCCCCCTCTAGTCTACTTTGTCATCCAACTAGAACCTAAATATTCATCATGTATAAATATAAAACAACATTAACATTAAAATTTATATCAAGGAAACATAAAATCAGGAGAGCAATCAATAATATTAGGCTTTTAAATAGGGCACGTCAAATGTGGGGTCAATCCAACCAAACCATTTATTTAACTATATTCTATTTATATTATTTAAAACAATATTCAAATATCACTTTTATAAGTAATTTAAAATACATGAAATATTTTATTTACTTACCCAAGTACCTAGACCTAAATTATTGTAAAACCACTATTTTTCATTTAAATTTCACTTCAAATATTTTTCTAAACCCCATATTTCATTTGAAATATTATTTCAAGGAAATTCATTTTATATCCATTTTTTATTTTAAAATATTATTTAAAATTATTTACCTCTATTGAAAATTACAATATTAAATTTCAATAATTTTCTTCCTAACAATTTGGTTCTCATACTAACTTACACCTCTCATACAAATCATAAAATGGCTCATCGAGACTCATTCGTCCATGGCACTAGAAAATAAGTGTTTTCCAAGTTAGGTGATAGTTTGGTGCCTATTAAGCTAACTGAAGGTCATTAAATTTTAAAATTTTGTATAAGGTCACAAAATAATTTTTATCATTATAATAATCACACAAAAACATAATATAATAAATAGTCAATCCATTACATACCATAATAATTATGATACTTATTAAGTAAAGAAAACCAACCCTAAGAAATGTTTATCAAATTTCATTCATGAATCTACTATACATACTCAATGACCATGATCCCATGTTAAATAAAATGATTCAAAATTATATAAGTCAAAAAGATTACATAAAACCCTAAAATAAATATAAATCATAAAAACATAGAGAGATGCATAATGATGTCTAAAACTATTGGAAATGTCGTTTAAATAGACCATGGAATACTTTTAGTCTTCCTATAAAAAAAATCTGCAACTTATTACCATAAAATATCAAATAATTTAAACTAAAATTACCAAAATAGTTAAAAATAATTTGGCCACATACCTCTACCAAACTGGTGATCAATGACAATAATTTATCTTTTATCATTATCTTGTATCCATCACACATGAAATACACATCATTACATAGTTATTTTACCATTATTTTGTGACATCACAATCCACATATATAGCTCATTCATCCTTAATTAGAGGAGGAAAAAAATAAGAAGAAATAGAGAAGAAATAAGTTAATCCTATATCCAAAAAAATAAACTAACTATCTTAGATAAACATATATAAATAATAATATTTGAGAGAGAAATTGATTATAGAGGATAGATCCCCTTACATTTATCTAGTATGGGACCAAAAAACCTAAAAGGATTATAAAGTAAATCCTCTATAAAAGGCCAAAATTACTCCACTAAAATGTTGTTTAAGACTTCCATTTAAAGTCATGTATCCCCCACTAGACTCCCAGTGAGACCATCGACTTTCTAGTGGCCTTCCCTCAAGCTCTTGGTGTCCTAAAAATATTATTTTGGAGGGAAGGTAAATGGTACAAATACCCTACCTTTCCCACCAAATACCCAGTGGGATACCATTAGGGTTTTAGAGGCTACTACTAAATCCCACAGTAAACCTCTATTTTGAAAAATCATATAAATTCCTCCTCTTTCCTTTTTCACTCATGTTTCAATGTCTAAAACCAAAATTTTTAACATTTATATCCTCAAAAAAATATCTCTCTCAACCTAAATCCAAAATATCAACTTCTTCTAAATTTTAATCAACAGAAATTTGACATAAAACCCACGTTTCTATGAATTATTTGTTTTTTTTTATAAATTAAATTTCACTAAAATCCTGCATTACATGAAACTCTGATTTGGATTATTTAACATGAAAAAATGAGTTTCCTTGATTTCTTGGGTTACAACCAAGATCAAGTTTTACCAAACAACAATATACTATTAATATTATTATTTAAAATTTCACATATTATTTATAATATAGAGTATTAATTCGATTAAATAAATTATGAAAATATATTTTTTACACAAATTTATTAGTTATCAATTGATTATAACTAAAATAAGAATCATTTAAAAGAAAAAAAATCTAAAAACTATGTTTTTTTAAAGAAGATACAGTCAATATTTTCATGAATAATTTAAAATTAAGTTTTACCAATTTTAGAAAATAAATAGTATAAAATTAAATTAATTTTTTTAATCATACATTAAAAATTTTCTTCGGGTTAATTTTTTCCATTTTTATGAAATATCTCATTTTTGGATGAATAGTGAAAAATATTGAATTTTAATTGAAAACAGTATTTTCGTCTAAATAATTTATATTATTAAACAATATTTTAAATTGTATTTAAATTGAAATTAGTTAAATTTATTATCAAATAATTTAATTTATGTCCTTTTAATAATTTTCAAATTTAATTTTGATATAAAAACTTTGTAAACATTGGACCTTTTTCTCTTTAAAAACCCGCTTTCTCATCATCTCTACGAGATTAATTTTAAATTAAATTTTACCAATTTTGTGAATTTAATTTTAAAAAAATGATTACATATTTGAAATTATAATAATTTCTAATTTTTAATAAGTTTAACTTATTTTTTTACCAAAATGAAGACTAAATGCTGTAAAAATTAATTATCCTGGTTAAGGTAAACTAGGGTTTGTCAAGGGATTAAAAGTAAAAGATAATGGTAAATATGACTTATAAACTAGTATAAAAACTAATTTTTGGACATATTCTGAACATTGATACTATATTTTTATAAAATAGAGAATTTTTACCCTTTCAAATATTAAAAATGTGGGTCTACTAAAATCTTTTCAAAAATATTGATTGTGTCATCTCCCCCACTTATAAAAGACCACCTATTATAATCTCTTATTAACACCTTAAAACTAATTTTTTTGTGCAATAACATCCTAAATAACTTCCAAACTTTCCTCCCTCTATTCTATTAGACCAAATTTTGGAATAAATTCACCTTTGGAAGTGTTTTAGTGAAAACCTAAGGATGATAACCAAATGAGAGGTAACGTGCATCAACAAGCATTTATGTTTTATTTATTCCTAAAATTTCTAAAAAAATTATTATATCATGATTATACAATAAACTGAGTATCTACTATATACTGAGTTTTTTTATGTTAATTTCATTACCTATAACTAAACACACTTCCATCAAAAGGGTTATAAAATCATCATTCTTATGTATGGAGGACTACTACCCCAAAAATTAATGTCATTCATTTTTCTATTACCACCTCTCGGGATTGGAAATAATTATTGATTTATTTGTTAAATAATATATTTTTGTTATTATTAGTATTCAGAAATTTTTATATCACGCATGCCTTCATTCTTTCTATTTTGTGGGAATATAATAATGTCGCTCATGTGTACGGTGAACTACCACCTCGTAGAGAAATTTGATTCGATAGTTCTTTACATATAAGGTATTAAGAAATGGTTTAATGAGTACATGTGATATATATAACATAAAAATTATTTTTTTAATCATAATATATCATTTATAATTTTTTTATACAATGAGAAAATGGAAATAATATTCATATGTATGTGTGGAAAATCGTATCCTCGAATGGTGTATTTTATTTTGTATCACTAAATTTTATGGGTTACTATAAATTAATATGTAATGAATATATATGATATTTATATCATAGTTATAATTATGGATATGATGGATCCATGATCAAAGTAAATGGGACAAAATATACAAAATTAAAACATATACGAAAAATAACGAAGTTATTACCCAAAAAATAACTTTAACATAGAATTATTAATAAACGGGGAATAAAATTTCCTAAAAATAAAATACAGTATGATATATATGAATTTTTTTATATATTATATTTACAATAAACATATATTTATTATATAGTTGGTTAGTAAAATAGATGTCAGGACTTAAGGTAAGAGATTTCTATTATCTCTTTTATTTACGGGAGACATATGCAAATTCACCACTTGTTTTTTTTGTGGTGAATATACTGCCCTTAGAAATTTTATATCATGAATTCAATTATTTTATTGATATTTAATGTTTCATTTTATGTTATGATTCAAAATATTACTAAAATATTAAGGGATTTTTGTTTAAATTTTTACTTCTTTGAAACATATGTAATATTCATTACCTCTTTATTTTATGTGGTGCACATACTTATCATGAATGTATTTTATGAAAATTAAAATTAAAATTATTTGTATTTACATATCCTTTTTAGAATATTTATTTCATAGGATTTACAGTTCAAAAGTTAACAAACTGATAAGATATTTTTGTCTCTTTTTTCTTTCTTTGGGATAGATGGTAGGTTATGAACTTATCCTATTTTATGAGGTGTATATAACACCACTTTGAAATATTATATCATTAATATTATTCTTTCTAATAAATTTTAAATTTTATTTAATGTTATTATTTTATTGTAATTTCTATTTAATGTTACCAAAGTGGTGAGAGTTTTATGTTATAATCTCTCCATTTATCGAGATTTTTTATGATTATGCTTATATTGATTAAATATTATTATCTATATCTCAAGAAACTCATGAAGTTTATTCTCATATGGTTATTTAATGATAATAAATGTTTTTAATTAATTTTCCTTTATTTATGTACTCAAGAGATCAAAATATTTTTTATAAAAAAATATCTTTTTGTTCGAATAAAAAATTTCTTCTAAAACCATGTTTTCTAATAATGTATTGAAAAATGTTTTAAAAAGTGTTTTTCAATTAATAAATCATAGATTCCTCAATATATGTTCTAATTTATTATTAAATATTACTTTATAAGTTTAGTTTTAATGAATATTATTTCCAAAAAAATATTTTTTAAAAACTAAATTTCATAGAAAAGTTATCCTCATCAAGAAATGTTCTATGTGATTTGTAAAAAAAACATTTTCCATCTGAGATTAAATCCTTTGATGTGACATATTCTTTAATAGAGATATTATCCATGTACACCATTATTATTATTTCACTGAATGGTTTATGATGAAAATATGTTTATGAAATTGTTTCTCTTCCAAGGGTTACACTATGAAAATATTATTATGAAACCCATTTCCTTTTACATGGGTTGTTCTTTGATGAGATGATGAAATAATTATGAATATTATCTATTTTCCTTTGATATGATGAAATTTTTATAAAACTAATTTTATTTCAGGATTTATTATATGATGAATGGTTTATTATCTTGTGCAACACATTTTTATGATTTTCATTATGTGATGGCTGGGAACGATATATCCCTCAAATAAATTTGGTAAAGATTTAGATCTCTTGAGATAAAACTGGGAAACAAGTTTATGGTCTTGATATACTATGGAAAATAGTTTAGTCTTGATCCAATTTTGGAAATAGGTGTTTTATGATCCACTATGGTAAATAGGTGTGACCTTATCCACTATGGGGAATAGGTATGTCTTAATCCACAATGGGAAATAGGTGTGTCCTATTCCACAATGGGATAATAACTGATAATTTATGATCCAATATATTGATATTATTGGTAGTTAACCTTGAAATGTGAAATGGATTTCTATATTCATGATAGTTCCACACTTTTATGAAATGATCTTATGGTTCGTGATTTATTTATAATGATTGATCACCCTTATGGGCCATGTTTTTGGAAATAATAAAGTTTTATGCCCTGAATCATTTTTGTGATCTATGAATGTTTTGGTATGATCCTCATAAGTTATTTTTATGATCGCATTCCATTATGATTATCTTATACTTTTATATGATTATAGATTGATGTGCTTTATGTTTACCCTTATTGAGCATCTGATCTAACCCTTTATTATGATTCTTTTCCCCAATTTATGAATAATGGTTTTATATAGGGTATGTTAATGAGAACTACTTAATGGGAATACATTTAAGGAAAAAATGAATATATTTTACCATATTATAAGATTTTTTACCATGTTTTCAAAATCATTAAACTATTATATACCTTAGACAAGTTTTTGTGTAATTTAATTAATATTCATCTAAAAAGATGTAATATCCATGTATGATAATCTTATTTTGTAATAGTTGGTGTTATAGGAAAGTTATAGTTATCCTTTTGAAACGAGGATGTGAAAACCATAATTAGATGCCTAAGGAAATGTCAAAGAATGAGTCTAAGGACGATTCAAAGTACAGTAAAATGTACTAGAATTTTCTTAAATTCTAGAGCGATTTGTTTTCAGGCAATACATCCATGTCTAGATACTAAAGGTTTATGTGACTCTAGAACATAAGTACCTAGGGGTAACAACATCAAAAAAACCATATTGAACTCGACTCGATCTGGAAATGGTGCACATCATTGGGCCTTTCTACACACATAGTTTTACACTCTTAAGGGAAATGCATTAAAAATTCACAAACACTTTATGATCCATCATGAAGGATTTAAATATATTTTTAATATGAATGACCTAGGAAAAAACTAAAGGTGTCAAAGATTGAAATGAAGGGGTAATGATTTAGACATCCTATATGTTTTGTTTCATGAATATGTGGTTTTACACTATGATTATTATTTCTCACACTCTACTTTTTGGTTTTAGTCAATGGGTGGTGCCCAATGAAACTATTTTACTTAGAAATGAGACCTAAAATTCATTGATTATTCTCCTAAGAAACAAAATTTTATGAGATATGGAAAATAATATGTTTTTTATATGATAAAACAAATTTATCAGGATATGAATCATGTTAAAAATATAAATGTGAAATAGAGGCAACAATTTTTTGTTTATTATTTAATGAGGAAATGACCACCTTCTTTTAGTGGTTACAATGATCCATTATTTTATAATAAATGAATCAATACCACTAAAAAGGTATTTCCCATTTTTTAATGTTTAGAGAATTAAAAAGTTGTTTTGGATATTTATCTCTTGGAAGGTGAAGTAGATCTGTGGTGGAATATTATTAAAAACATGAGGAAATAACAAAAAATTGAATCTATATAATGGTAAGAGTTTATGGTAGATATTATTAAGTAACTACATCCCTCATATTCTACAAAAAAAATATGGATAAATAATTCCTTGATATTAAGAAAAAAATGATGAATTTATTGTTACCTATAAAGATACTTTTATAAGACTTAAAAATTATGATTCTGTTTTAATCATCAATGCTAAAAGAAAAATTAATTTTTTGTTTGGTAACCTAAAACCACGTCTTATAAAGTCCTTTTCTATAATATACTTTATCAACTACGAATAATTCATTTGATGTGCACTGAAGGTAAAAATTAAAATTAGATATTCCCACTGTTACTATGGTTTTTAAAAGAAAAGGAAGATCGAGTCTCTTGAAAACTAAAATGGTGGAATGAAATTCTAGGAATCTATTTGCTAGAAATGTGGGAATAATCATCAATGTAATTGGTTTAATTAAACTGGTAGTTTCTTAAAATGTACAATTGTAGGTAATAAATTCTATGAATTTTGAAATGTGATTAATCGTCCATTTAATAAAATGGTGTAGAATAGGACTCCAACTAATACACCACCCACACTCTACTATTTCAAGTTCAAGGTGTTTGAGAATTATGGGATGTAATTACCCTATCCAAGTGATAATATAGATAATAATAAAGAAAAAATATAAAGAAAAAGTACAAAAAGGAAAATCTTATGAAAGAAAAATGGATTAATTCAATCATAATACTTAAGAAACACTTGTCCTCCCCTCCTTTATTGGGAATTTCAGGTTTGATTTTGTATGAATGATCCCAATGAAAATCTCAATATTCATAATCTAGTGAACTTTTATGTGATTATTTCCCTCTATATAAATTTTAGAATAATGATATCACATTTTATATTCTATCAGTAAAATTTTGAACCAAAGATTTCAATGGAAATTTGTTTGTATAATATACTAGATTTTACAAGTAATAAAGGATGTATCTCCTTTTAGAATTGTTTATTAATCCATGTAATATTAACTTAAGAGTTATGTATACTATCATGGGTTTATGATTTTAAGTAAGAACATAATTCATTGACACCCATTTTGGTTTTTACAAGATGGTATTTTATAAATATTAAGGATGTTTCAAGAGGCAATTATGGAAATACCACCCTTTTTTTAAATGTTATATTAATAAATTTATTTAAGTAGGAATGAATTTATAATTTTTGTACATTTGATTAAAGATGTTAATAACCATTGGAATTTATCTTTTATGTTGAAGAAATTATGGGTTTTATTGGACCACATTATAAATTCAGAAAACTTTATTTCCATCAAAGAAATTTTATATCTAGATCCACATTCCAGAATATATATTAAAGAAGTGGTAAGGTTGAATGGGGTACCATATTAAATTGAATCTTATTAGGATTTAAATTTTTTCTGTGATGGTTTGGTGAAGTCTTATGCAAGCTATTGATATAGATTTGAGTTTCAATAATATGTATCATCCTAATATAGATTTTCATTCTAAACCCAAAAGGATATGATCATATCTTTTTTTATTTAAATAGTGTTTTAGATCAAAACCTTACTCATGTTGAGTTCTCTTGCAATAATATATTTTGATTAAGAATTCATATGGATACTTATAAATCCCTTTATGGAATGATGTGTATAACTCCAACGTATGATAATTAATTTGTTTAAAGAAATATATTGGGACCTGAAAAAGTTAGTAATATGGAAGAGAAGGTTAGAGTTATTAAAAACATTTAATTACTTCACAAAATTGAAATAAATTTTATGTTGATAATATTTTACGTGATCTAGAATTTTAGGTCTATGGGAAGGTCCTTCTACAAATTTCACTATGGAAGAAAGAATTAAAAAAATAATCCTTAGGTGTATTGGTACAATTAAAATACTTGATCATATTAGGATAGTATACTATCTCTTAATGGTTTCACTAAACATATATCACTTCCATGATATGTTCCACGTATCTACATTGAGAAAGTACATACCTGATCGATCACATGTACTGATCTCAGAGATAGTACCACTCGAGAATGGTCTTTCTTATGAGGAAGAGTCGTTGGACATTCAGGATCATATTGATAATGTTATATGAATCAAGAACAACAACTTGGTAAACATATTTTGGTGAAACCACCAGTTTTAGGAAGCCATGTGGTAACTTGTGGATATGATGAGGTAATGGTATCATCGTCAGTTTGTGTCAAAGTAACAAATTTAGAGGGACTAATTAATTTTAAGGTTGGTAAAATGTAACACCCATAGTATATATGAATTTTTATTATTTTTAATAAATTAAATTTTAATGATATATTTCATTACATGAAACACTTATTTATATTCTATTACATGAAAAAATCAGTTTCTTTGATAGCTTGTATTATATGCAAGGTCGAGTTTTACCGAACAACAATATATTATTAACATTATTATTTAATATATATCCCAGCTATTCAAATGGTGGGTATGAACAAGATTAACTAAAAGATGAAAATATATATTTTACACACTTTTATTATTTTTCTATTTATTATAAGTAAAATAATAATCATTTATAGTAAATAAAATGTTTTCTAAAAAATATATTTTTTCTAAAGGATTGTTTAGTCCCAATTTGTGAAAATAATTTAAAATTAATTTTTAACAATTTTAGAAAATTAATTGGTTAAAATAAAATTTATTTTTTTTAATCATTAGGTCAAAATTATATTAGGGTGAATTTGTTTTTCTAAAAGATTTCATTTTTGGATAAATTGTGAAAATACAGCATTTTAAATGAAAATTGGATTTTTAACTACATAATTTATAATGATAAATTATATTTTTAATTGGTTTTAAAGTATAATTATTTATATTTTATACTAATTAATCCAATTTATGTTATTTTATTCATTTTCATTATGAAATTTTATATAAAAGCTTTGTAAACTTTTGAATTTTTTCTCTTTAAAAACCTGCTTTCTCATCGTGTTATTGGGATTAATTTTAAAAAACATCTTCCTCTTATGTAAATTTAATTTGGAAAAAATTATTCCATGTTTTGAATAATAATAATTTATAACATCTAATATAGTTAATTTTATTTTTTACTAAAATGAATTGTGAATTCGGTAAAAATCAATTATCGTAGTTAGGGTAAAAATGGGATTACAAAGGAGGAAAAACTAAAACGATAAGGGTAAATATGACCTATAAAATTGTATAAAAACTATTGGATGGAAATATTTTGACCAATACACTAATAATTTTCTATAATAGCTCATTTTGGACCCTTTTTACAAATTAAAATTGTGGTAGAACTCAATTATTTTAAAAAATATCAAGTGTGTTCTCTCCCCCAATTTTAAAAGCCACCCCATATTCTCTCCTCTTCACACCTTAAAAACCCTTTGGTTCTGCTAGTAATTGACAAAATCACTTCTCAAAATTCCCTCATGTTATCCTATAATCCTTATTTTTTGTATAAAGGCATCCTAGGAAGGATTTTACTGCAACCCTAATGAGGATACCCTAAGAAAAGGTAATGTTCTTCAATGAGCATTTTGGTTTTATTTTTTCCTAAACCCCCTTTAATTATTAATATATCATGATTATATAATAACCTCAGTATATTTTATATACTAATATGTTTTTATGTTAAATTAATTACCTAAAAATTCCGCCACATCAATGAAATGGGCTATGTAATCATCATCTGTGTGTTCGGTGAACTACCACCTCGCGAACGGATGTCCTTAATTTTTCCATTACTACCTCTCACAGTTGGAAATATTGATAGATTTATTTTTTATATATGATATTTATGAAAAAAAATTCTAATAGAATTATTATATCACACATAACTTCATGATTTTCATTTTTTAGGAATATGATAACGTCGCTCATTTGTACGACAAATTACACCTCGCGAAACGATGTGATTCATCCATGCTTGGAATGGAAGGTATTAAGGATGGTTTTATTAAAAATATAAGATATATACGACATAAAAATTATTATTTATCAATAATATATAATTTACATTTATTTCATTTGATCAATCAATAAAATTTAAATAGCATTCATGCATATGTACGATCTACCATCTCTATGAATAGTGTATTTCATTTTCTATCACTAAATTTTATGGATTACTATAAAAATATATATAGTGAATATATAATATATTTATTTTATAGTTATAATGATATATAATATTTAACAATCATAAAATTAAAAGGACAAAAAATACAACAAATAAAAACAAATGGGAAAAAACAAAGTGGTCATTACCCGAAATGTAACTTTAACATGGAATTGTTAAAAAATGGGTAATAAAAGTTCATAAAAATAATATATTTTATTATATATATAAATATTTTTATTTTATATATTTATAATTAACTTATATTTGTTATAAATTAGGTTTTAATGAGTATAATGGATGTCAATACTTAAGGTAAGGGATATCTATTCTCTCTTTTATTTCTGGGAGATATATGAAAATTCACAAATTTTTTATTTTATGTGGTTTAAATACTTCACAATGGAACTTTTATATAATTAATATCATTATTTTAAAGATATTTAATTTTTTAATTGATTTTATTCTTTATCATATATTATGATTCAGAAGATTACTAATGCAGTATGGGATTTCAATCTTGCTTTTTTACTTTTGTGAGTCATATTCTATATTCACCACCTATTTTTTTATTTTCATTATATACTTCCCATAAATATATTTTATAATGATTCTAATTGATCTTTTTGGATTTAAATATCCATTTTATGATCTCTATTTTAGGGAGTTTATGGTTCAAAAGATAACAAATCGATAAGGTATTTTTTGTCTGAATCTTCCTTCTTTGGAACATAAATTATGTTATGAACCTATAATATTATATGATGTGTATATAATTACCCTTTGACATGTTATATCATGAATATTAGTATTTAAATTATATTTTATATTTCATTTAATTATATTATTTCATGGTTCTTATGATTTAATGTTACCAAAGTGGTAAGATATTTGTGTTACAATCTCATCATTTATCGAGTTTGTTTATGATTATGCTTCCAATAATGAAATATTATGATATATATCTCAAAAAAATAATGAATTTTATTATCCCCTCATTATTTTATGAGAATACATGTTTTCCGACCATTTTTATTCCCATTATGTACTCAATAGTTCAAAATTATTTTTTCATGAAAAATCATCTTTTTGGTTGAAAAAAATATTCTTCCAAAACAATGTTTGGTAAAAATGTTTTCAGAAATGTTTTAAAATTTATTTCTGAAAGAGTAAATTATAATTTACTCAACAAATTTTTTAATATATTTTTAAATATTCTTTAATATTTTTTTCAATTTCATTTTCAATAAAATTATTTCCCAAATGTTTTATGTTTTTTAAATTAATTATCATAGAAAATTTATCCTCATCAAGAAACGTTACATGTGATTTATCATTCAAAAATTATTTTCTATATAAGATGAAATAATTTAATGTAACTTATTATTTACTAGATATATTAACCAATTATACAATTACTATGATTTCTATGAATGGTTTATGATGAAAAGACATTTATGAAACTCATTTTTCATCCACAGGTTATACCATGAAAAAATGATTATGAAACCCATTTGTTTTTAGGGGTTATTCTTTAAAAAGATGATAAATGATTATAAAAATTGTATCTTTTCCCAAATTTAATGATATGATGAATTTTTTATAAAACCCATTTCACTTCATTAGTTATGATATGATGAATGTTTTATGATCTTGTGGTACATATTTGTATAATTTTAATTAAGTGATGGGAGGGACCTATATTTACCTCCAATGCATTGGGTAAGGATTTATATATCATGAGATAAAAATGGGAAACATGTCAAATTGATTGATCCACTATGGTAAAAATGTGTGTCTAGATCCACTATGGGAAATGGGTGTGTCCTAATCCACTATGGGAAACATGTGATTCCTGGTCCACTATGGGAAATAGGTATATCCTGATCTACTATGGGAAACAGCTGTGTCCTGATCAACATTGGGAAAATAGATGATAAATCATGAACCACTATGTTGATATTCTTAGAATTTAATCTTGACATATGAAATTGTTTTCTATATTTATGATGGTACCCTTTAATGCCACGAGCTTATGGTTGATGATCATAATTTTATGATTTATCTCCCTAATGGTCCATGTTTTCAAAAATTAAAAGGTTTTATAACATGACTTATGTATATGATCAATGATTGGTTAGGTATGATCATGGTAAGTTATGTTCATGATCACATAACTTTATTCTTATCTTATGTTTTCATATAATCGTAGATTTATCTATCTTATGTTTACCCTTACTGATCATCTGATATAAAACATTATTATGTATACTTTCCCAAGTGATGAATAAATATTATATATAGGGTATGTATATGAAGAGTAATAAATGGGAAGATATTTGTGGGAAACATTAAATGTCTTTCACTAGATTAGAATATTGTGTTCCACATTTCTAAATTTCCTAAACTATTATAGTCCTCAGGATGTGTTTGTGTAATGTAATGAATATTCATCTAAAACGATTTAATATCCATGTATAAGAATCATGGGACACTATATTTAGTCTCTCTTTATTCAACTAACACTAGATAACATGAGGCATTACAAACTCTCCACTATAATAGTTTTTATAAATGAAAAATATATGTCATTGGATCACTGAAATTTCCTCCAATTTTTTTTTAAATAGATATCTTCATTGCAATTTTTTCTACAAATAAATGTATACACACTCTAATAGTGAATTTTTTATCATTTTATAATAATACTCTCTTCCATAACAATGACATAGAAATAGTGTGAATACGCACCCTCTATTATTAAAATTATAATAACAAAACAATTCTCAACTTTATATTACTCCACGCTATAAGAACTCACTACTGAAAAACCATATAGTTTAATTATTCTCTCTACCATACGATTATATTAATGATACAAAAACACAAAAATATATAAAACATGATTATAATAATATACCCATCTCCCCATGATGGAACCACACACTCATCTCCTTGAGTTCCATTCATGTAGATCACTCAAATTATCCATGACACTAACTTTTAACACAGCTAATCTTGTCTAATCCAAACACATAATTAAAAACCACCAATACCACACTTGATCCATTCATTATTTATCATAATACCATCACACAACTATAGATTTCTCACTTGAAAAACAATAAAATTAATCTATGTATACAAAAAAACCCATGGATTCACCCAAATCCAAACACCCCTCAGTCAACCATTAGTTTTCAGCCAAATTTAGAAATTCAAAAATATCTATTCTCACCTATATTTTTTCCTAAAACTAATCACATTTACAAATACCCATTTCATATCATTTGGAAAAAAATCATTTCCCTTAGTTTGATAAAAAAAGTATAACCACCCTCCCCCAACCTCACGAGGTTCATTTTCTATAAACTATCCCAAAAAACTATATTAAAAACACTCTATTATCCCACAAAAATCCAATTGAAAATATGTTTTTCCTTAAAACCTCTATTCTATTTAAAAACCATTTATATCATTACCATTTCAAGATAAAAAAAACTTATAAAATAGTTTTATTCACATTGTACATTACATAAAATACCTTTTCAAAAGTCACATTTTTTTCTGAAAATTCAAAACATTGCATCCCTTGCCTTATACTGAACAAACAATCACAATCAAAGAACCAGTCATGTCAATCAAATAACTAATATTATTTAAATTAATTAATTTATCACTAGTATTCTATTTTAGAAAACATCATATAAAATATTTATTATTCTTAATTAAAAGTAAATCTTTTCAAAAAATTATATTAATCAAAAATACCATTAAGCATTTTTTATTCTTTAAGAATTCCATTTTCATGATATAATAATAAATGTATAAAATTATTCCTGAGCATTCCCTATAATCACCTTGAGTATTATCCATTCTATGCTTATTTGGTTTCATAAATTCTAACATCTCTTAATAACCAATTTTTCCTAGACCAAATCACCCATGCATTGAGAGATATATTAAAAGTAAATATAATTTAATGATGTATAAATAAAAAATGGGATGGATTCAAACTTAGTGTTTAAATTTAAAAATCATATTTATGTATGAGTAATTAATTTTAAAAAAAAATTATCAATTTATTTCAAATCAAGATAAATATTGAAAAAAATAGATTTAGTAGAATAGTAAAATATCTCTCTTACCAGGATAAGATATGGGTTTTATTCCCAATATCCACCTAGATTTAATCATATTTTATTTAATTATATTATCCTCTATAATTGTGGTATTTTATAAAAATGGTGTTGTTATTTTCCAATATATTTCTAAAACTAAAATCTAACTCAACCCAAAATTGCATAATCTGATCAGACTAAATTCTATAATAACTTGTGGTTAAACTATAATAATTCTAGCCAAGAATGTTCTATGTCTACCTCCCTATTCCCAACATAGTTTACCCACATCTAATTGAATCTCTCCGAAAACCAAAAATGATCTAATATTATTTTATAATGTCTTCGTTTGGTTACCCATGCCAACACCCAAACTAGAATGCTAAGAATCCTTAATCCTATATATCGGATGATTCTAAGTAGTTAGGAGATCCTAAAATAACCATGTGAATACATTGACTCTAAAAATTTCTTAAAACTCTCATGATTTAATCTAGAAAAATTTCAATATTACCCTTCCATACATTGGATATATCCAACTTATAAAAATAAAACTCAAAACCACAATAGTAACCCATAATTCAATATATAAAAGAAAATATTATTTTATATGATGCAGCATCCAATAGTGAAATCGTACAAAAAAATATTTTACATAGAGTAAATAATATGGTTTCTTTTTAAGCTCATTGTTGACACATATGATGTTTGATAGAAAAATAAAGTTACATTGTACTCTATTCCAACACAACACCATCACCTACTGGCTTATTAGATTCTATAAAACAGCTCATCATGATCCATAAATCAAGATCTAGGCTGAGATGGGAACCTATAATAATACATGGAGGTCTACCCTTGCGCATTTAAATCTATTCTATGAAAATATATAGAGATAGAGTCTAATTAATTGGTAGGTTTTTTAATTGTATTTTACTCACATAGTATTGGTGATCATGTGGGTGTATGTTAATGTTTGTGGTGAGTGCTACATACCCCCCCCCCTAAATAACATGTCTCAATCTTTCTCATGAAATACCATTATCATACCAATGTTCCGTTAGAACATAGAGGACACACACATGTTGGTTCCATACTATGAATTCCATAATAGAACTACCAAACAAAATTTTACATCCATATTTTTTTACCAAGGATATATTGGCCTCCATCCCACCATTGGATACCATAATGAAATACTCTCACCATGTCAAAATCATCATGAAATATCACCTCATAACCACAATTTTCACTCAATAATTTCATCAACATTCTATATAAACCCATATAACCTCTTATAACAAAACATATCTCTCATCACTCATAATGGTCATATCTTATATTACCATACCTTAATTGGTTATACTATACTCGAATATACCTTGATAATTTTATGCTCTATCTGACAATCATTATAGAATCATGAGGGATAACTCCCACTATAATAAAATATTGTTCCAATACTCTACACTGATCTCTAATATCAATACGAATAATTATAATCAATAAAAGGGAAAATAAATCAATCCTGTAACATTAGTAGTTGTTCCTCATCATAATGATTCAATATACATTTATACAGATTTGGGGAAAGGTATTCTACTCAGAGATCATAATAATCATGGTTATGGATTTATCAAATGTACTTAAATACTAAGTCGAGATGTTTATATTTGACTCTAGAAATAGTTCTCTTAATAGGATTTTGGTATTTACATATCTGGACCTAGGTAAGTGTTATACATATGATAATTAGTAATACATATATCCCACTCCAAATAAAAACCCCCAAATAAATTTTCTAGCATGAATGTATTTGACTCTTTATAAATTCTTCTTTATAGTGGATTAGTGTAGGCATATTTGACACCAAGGCAGTGTCCTTTGGATGATGGGACGGAATACATCTACCAACTCCAACGATAAATCCTCTAAATAGTAATTCAGCAAAGCATATATCTGATTCTTGGGAAATTACTCCTAATAGATTCTTAACATACATGTATTTGGTCTTACAGAAATTCTCTAAAAAGAATTGGACTAAAAACCCAATGGGCCTAAAAACCAATATATTTCCCTTTAATTTGATCAATTTATTACATCATCAATATATGTTATGATAAATAAATAAATACATATATATCACTATGAATATTCCACAACTACCTAATTCATCTCATGTGACATGCCTCTAAGCATACTGTGAAACTAACTCAATCATCTTGTGGGATGTCTACCGTATAATAAATAATCCATCATCAATAAAGAGGTAATTCAAAATTATATAAACTATAGTCTTTATAGTAACAAATCACAATAAGGTAGGGCACACTCAACTCAAATTATAAGACTCTATAATGAGCCACCAATAATAAGGGTGGAACCACTCCACTCAAATCCTATGATTATAAAAAGATACATTAATAATATTACCACTAAGATTATCACCCACCTCACATCCTGAAGTCAATTCAGGGATTCTCCCACTAAGTATTAAGGATTCCAATACTAGCTCACATATAAATCAAAATCCTTAAAAAAATATGAAAAATCAATCACAAAGTTGATGGTGAACTCTCATACCCATCTATAGTTAAACAAATAGTGTATCACACCTTCTCATGGTTCATTAAACTACTTAACCACAATCTAAATGTGATTTCCTATTCAAGTCACACTATAACCTCACTACTCATGTAAAATCTCAAAATTCTGAAAACACTTACTTTTTGTTTTTCTAAGTCTTGGAGGAGTTGAGAGTGTCTATAGAGTATTTTACCTTCTTAAATTATAAGTATCTTCGTGTGGTATCTTGACTGACTATGCAGTCATTAGTTTGTTTATGTGGTCATAATTTATTCATACGATAAATTTTTTGTTCATGTAGTCAGTAGTTTGTTCATACAGTCACTTTTATAACCCTGAAGTCAATTTATTATTCAAACGATCTACCCTTTCTTTATTTCTGTGTTTCATCCTCCTGTCTTGTGATTAATCCTTTGGTCATGTGATTAATCCTTCGGTCTTGTGTTTGGTCCGTATTTTTTTTGGTTTATCCTTCCCACAATTGCTTTTTTGTTCATGTGTTCAGTCAACCCTTTATACAGTCAATATGTTTTATGTTTTTTTTATCATCATAGTAAATTTTTAATTTCATGTATTCAATCCTGGTGGTCACTTCACACAATCAATCCTCACGGTCGATTATCCCTTTAAGTAGAAAACAAATCCCAACATTTCCTAGAATGACATAAAACATTATTTTATGAAAAAAAGGTAAAATTAATGGGAAAATGAATATTTAAAACATAAATAAACAAAAATAATTTATATATTTGAGTTTACTAATAATATAAGTTTTAAATTATTTATTTTAATTGAATTATTTGAAGACCAAATTAATACATATTAAAATAAGAAAGTATGAATGAGTTTCGTGGTGATATATGAATTTATATATGTCATTATAAATAGAGATTTTATTCCCCAATTTTTTATTACTTTATTAAAAATCTAGGCCATTTAAATCCCTCACACATTGAGCCTTTCAACCCTTTAAAAATCATTCACGTTATTCTTATGTGCTTCCAGACCTATAAAATCTTGATTATTTCTTTCTCTCTCCTCTATTCATGATTTACAAAAATCATGAAGCTATCATGGGGAATGGGATTAATATTTTATCTTTCATTTTATTTTATGTTTTATTTAATCACGATTTATTTTATTTGGATAGATCTATGTGATTCACTTTAAAAAATATAATAATGAGTAATTCTCATTTAAAACTCCTGTTATAAATTCATATTATGAAATTAAAAATAATGAAGAGGATATCAAATTATATAGTATATTTTTCTACTATTTGATGATAATAATTATTTTTTGATTTTTCATATTAGATAATTTAAATAATAGAGTTATCATATGTTATAGATAATTAATATTTCATGATCAAGTAAGTCAAAAATGGTTGGGATTTTGTAGTCTCATTAGTTTTTTATTATTCTTGATGTTATGACTTTATATTTATTATATAGTTATAAATATAATTATTTATGTTGGGGATTTTATATTTATCATGGTTTAGTTTCTTGAAACTAATAAACAACATAAAGCTGATATATTGTTATTATTTAATGAATAAGGCATACTTAATTGTTTTCTTCACTTCCCTATAATTGATGAATTATGTAAGTAGT
The DNA here is from genome assembly GCA_963277665.1 of Viscum album. Lineage (NCBI taxonomy): Eukaryota > Viridiplantae > Streptophyta > Magnoliopsida > Santalales > Viscaceae > Viscum > Viscum album. The sequence continues at coordinate 1,773,529,798 of OY728123.1, forward strand.
GATTTCTATCTATTATTGGATACTTACTATAGGATTCATGATGTGTAAAACTTATACATAATAAATTTTTTTAATTAAATATTGTATTCCAAATGGTGGTTTTTAAAATTTTAAATGTTTGGGGATGATTGATCCCATTCTTGTTTGTGAGAGGCTTGACTGCCTTCATGTCATGGCCTATGTTTTCTTTGTTTTTGTGTGAAAAATAATAAATTTAATATGTATGAATTATATAGGATAATCATATTCTTGATATTATTTTTTGATTGTGAAACTTGGAATTTTTGGGAAATTTTGATGAGTAATGGGATGGAGGCTCGACTCTATAGTGATGGTTAATATTGAAGACTGATGGATTGTTTATACTATGTGTTGTGGTGAAGGAATCACATCATGGATGTTGGGATGATTTTAGAGAAGGGATTGGTCATAGACATATATTCTTAATCTATTCTTTTAAATGGATCATTATAATGATAATACATTTTTAGTTTCCAACTACTTGACACAGTTTGACTCTACACACTGCATGCGAATCTTTGATGATGACATACTTGATAATATAAGTAGGAAAATGTATAGTGACAGAAACTATCAGTTTAGAATATCAAATTATTAATCATGGAAATGAAAATGAAATAATATTAATTAAAGTCTAATGAATTAATTAACATGGAAACTTGATACTTCTATACTTGTTTAGATAAACAACTTAATGGTGGTAGTTAGGTTTCCAATGAGATGATAGTATATAATTTGTCTAAGGATAGGTAATTTCCCTTAGTAGTGTTTTGTGGGATATATTTTATATATTTTTCCTTTCATATTCTTTGTCACATTTGTTTATAGGTCAACTAACACCCAAATATTTTGAGGATTGTTTCCTCTAATATCCAGTATAATGAAGGAATATATAGTTGACTTATCTCTCTTACTCACTCTCCCATTGGATATAGATTATGCGTAGGCATATCCCATGCTATAAAATAGTATGGTTTATGGTGCTTTCATACCTAGTGTATGACGACTCATGATTTTAATATACATTTATGTGTAAGTTGTAACAAAATGAGGTATAAATCACAATTGTATTCCTTTATGGTAACTATGGTATCCCATTGGTGTTCATGGTTAGGCTTTGATGGATTGAGGTGTGTTTTATTTCCACAGGCTATAGTGGCTTCTTAGAATACACTTTTTTACTACTAAGGATAATGATGACAGTTCGAGATTCAAAAGATGTAGAATGGTTGTGATATAATTTCATGATATATGGTATGACCTATATAAAGGATGAGAATAAGATGTGTGGTATTAGGGTGTGAGAAAAGCAACCAGTAGGGATGTAGAAATGGGTTACATAAATTTATATATGTGATTTTATATAGAATTTTTTACTTATATAAATTAATTGGTGTGTGATCCTTAGTGAGGATGGGAAAATAGCTTAACATATTTAGGAAATGAATTATTTTTATTTTTTTAATCACTAAAAATTATTATGCTACTTTCAAAAAATTTATGAGAGGTTTTGAGGAGGATGTTATTGAGTATATATGTTATGATCAACCAATATATATAATTTATTTCAGGATTGTAATAGATTATTAGTGATCGAGTTATTAACTACTAGTCAGTGCAAGGTTTTCATAATTTGTTTGAGCTTTGTGGTCCCTATAGAGGATTTATTTTTGGGTGATTGAAGTTCTTTTAGTTGTTTTGGTTGGATGAAATTACATGGGTTGGGATTTATTATTTATTTTTAAATGGTTTTGGTTAGTGGTTTATCATATTATCTAATAATCCTTAAATCTATATAGAGTTTAATTCCTTGCAAGTTTCTGATTTATATACCCTTGGTACTGTTTTCATACTCAAGGAAAAATAGAGGTGGGATTCAAGTGTCATTATCTCTCTATATTAATTATCTTCCCAAGAGGGATAAGTTTTTATGGATGGGGTCATAAAAACATTGTATCAGAGATAAAATTTGAGATATAGGATGGATTTAAAAGTTAATAATTGGTGAGTATGCATGGTTTGGTAGGGGAATTGTATTAGTTGGGATTAATTTGTGTTTTAAACAAGGGAGACCATCTGGGAAATGAGTTTTAGGGACCCATGTGATATTGCTCAAGGACCACCAAGTTTACAAAACATGTAAAGTGAATTGATGTTACTTGTGGGGTATAGAACTAGGATAGGACCATGAATCATTACTGTTGATACTTGTGTTCGAGTTGTGTAGAAAAGGGAAATTATGCTAAAATTTATTAATTAATTAACATAAAATTTTATGTGATCATGGGTTTAGGATTTCCTAAAAAAATTATTTAATAGATCAGATCTAGGTCAATATCCTCATTAAGTTCTTGTTGATGATGTTTCATGAGTTGTTCCAATGGATTTCTACAAAGTGTAGGTTGATGACAATGAAACTCAAAGTATGAAACTCTGAGAGTTTAAATTCTAGGTTTTTAGATGTATGATCTCTTCATTTAAAATTGGGAGATAAAGGACTAATTGGATGGGTAGAGATAGCCTTCAGTTTGATTCATGCTTATAAGGAAAACAAGATTTCATTGGTTGTGATAATGTTGTGTGGGTCAACTCAATAGTGATGGTTGTTTTTACTTATATATCTCAAGGAGTCAAATATTTTTTGGTTTAAATTATGAGACCAGTTTCAATAATAGTTTCAATTTTCAAATTTTAGGGAATATTTTCATAAAAATATTCTTACCCTTTATTATGTCACTTTTTTGGTGTGTGTCAGTTTAATATCTGATGCAAAAATCACCTACATTATGGTTAAGACCTACTACTAGATTTATAATCTTAGGAGATAGATTTTGATGTGGATTCTCAACCTGATATCCAACATTAGGTCACTCCATTTATATTTAAGTCATGTTCTATGGTTCCACAAAAGTAAGAGTCTATGGAGAGGATGTTGTCTAAGACTGTATCATGAATATATGGGAGTCTCCAAAATCTTACATAGAGAAGATATATAAACAATTCCTAGTCACTTGGTTAAAGGAATAATTTTCAATTAGAAGATAGCATGTTACAACTTGTTCAAATCATTCTGTAATGGTCAGTATTTATTGAACCCATGTCACTAGTTTTGTAATGGTTTTTTATCTTGTAGTGTTCATGGCCATTAGAAGAAAGATATATTAACCTTCCAAAATAGTCGACATGTGACTGGCATCCCATTTCATACTTATTTTTTATTTTAGTATCATTCTAGGTAGTATAAGAAGAAGTTAATTCCAACATGCAGTTAATAGAGGTATTGTCTTCCTATTTTATACTTGGGTTTATGAATTTTTTTATTTAAGATCAATAAACTAGTTTTTTTTGGAATACTCTAGTACATTTTTTTGGAATCGAGGTAGAGAGACTTCTTATTCAATTAGTGTTGACTACACTAATTCAAGTTCTATAAAACATTTATGATGTGTCCAGAGACTTTATGTTAGTGTAAGATAAGCATCGCTCTTGTAGAGACTTCCTAAGTTTGTGTATATATCTAAATGACATCACTCTCATCATGTGTTGGTTATATATTTTCATGATTATCAAAACCCTAGCATATGGTCCTTATATTGGTGCCTAGAATTGTGGGTGACATAACCTCAAGCATACCTCCATGTATGTTATAGGCCTTCTAATAGTAGTGAGGGTCTATGAGGATACATTGGGGAAACTATAAAATATCATCATTATAGAAAAAATAGAAAAAATAAATCCAATATCATAGAACCGACTTGGGGAAATATCATTGATATTGTCAAGTGATAATAAACAATCAAATCATTACATTCTATAAAAAAATGGTGTATGACATGCGTGATAACTACTTTTACAAGACAATGAATTCCCCATGGGAAAATTATATGAAAAAGATATAAAAAATAAAAAAGTAACTAAGACTGGAAGCATGCCCCTAGAAAACCAATCTTAAGCCCAACCAAGTCCCATCATAAGTACTCCATCCTAGCTAGACATAAAAAATCACCAAACTTCGGGTCTCTTATCTTGTCCATAACTACAAACATGAAGTATGATCGATTACCAACTGACAGTAAAAGTGGTGTGTGAATAAAACTCAATCATACACAACCAAAATCATCCCTAAATATCTAGTATGAAATATAAGTACATGTAAATGTTCCATAATAAAGTAAAAAATACAAAATAATTAGACAACATCGATGTTAGGGATCAACACTAACACCTGAGGTTGGTTATACCTACTTAATCTAGTAAAATATGTCTCTAAGAACATAGTTGGATCATTAAAACTATAATTAACCACACAAAAGATCCAATTCCTACCTTGGAACTAGTATCCACTTGCATACCTACTTCATCCAGTGCCAGATGCCTCTGAACGAAAGTATCTACTCATTTTAATCAAAATTACTTAAAGATAATTCACAATTTTATTAGATCTAAACCATATCAAGGGTGATTAAATGTCCACTCCATGAAAATATTTATTTCATGTTATCAATAGTTTCATGATATAATTTACAAGACCTCTCTAAGAGCATTTAAATACCATAGTATCAAGATCTCCGTAATAGAATTTACCTGACCGCTCCATGAGAGTTTACATTTCATGGTATCAAGACCACATCATGGGAATTTACATAACCAATGTATCAATAACTCCTAAAAGTCATTTACCAAAATACACATCAAGACCACCCTAATAGATTTTACCAATTTTACATCAGTAAAACATCATAATGAATCATTCTAATCCACCATTTCATTATTCATGTACCAAATAATCATTTTTTAACATTTACGATATTTTTCCCATTTTATATTTTAACATTTACCAATTCACATTATAAATTTCATTTCAATCCATGATCCATCAATTTAAATCATAAATTTCATTACACATTTCATAAAATATTATTTACCAAATTAAAATATCAATATAAATTAATGATATCACCTTTTATTTCATGATAATACACTCTAGTTTACCATAATATTTATCCACATAAAGGTTCCAAATCTAAATTATGGATTCTTCTTGGAATCAACCTTCAAATTATTTCTCTAGAATAAGGAATAAAGTGTGTTAATATAAAGTAATATTTCATTAATTTACTATTTCACATGGAACAAATAAACTTTATGACACTTTTCATCATTTACCATTTCATAATATAAATATATAATAAAACACACCCACTTTTACAATATATAATTTTCCTAATTTATAATTCATCACTAAAGATTCTGGTTTCCCACCATACATAACCATTTCATAGGGTCAATACCTCTATATAAGAATCCCCATGGGATCACTTTGAAGGTGAAAAATTACCGCTATATTTTAGGTCACAATAAACTATAAATTTCATATTTAAGGATTAAATTTAAACATATATTCAATATATATTACATATTCATGACCACACATCTCATGTACTTAATATTTAAAAAATAATATATGATATAATTAAAGACCATATACCATAGCCTCATAGGAATAAACTCATCTGATATTGGCATTTTGGTTAAGCTAAAATGGTGGAAAATAAAGATATCATGAGAAATCCCTAAAAGTAAATATTAGACATAAATGGAGAGAGATCCCATGATAGTGTAGAAATAGATAGGGGATAAAATAGAGTTATATTATTACTTATAGACTCAAATCACCACCAATGAAATTTAAAATATTCCAGGATCTTGGGAGATTCTCCATAGAGAAGAGAAGAGTGGGTGGGGGCATGTGGGGATACTGGGAGGTTGAATGATTATGGGGAATTATGGGAAACCTAAAAGGTTTATCCTTGTAAAATTATCATGATTCCCTTCAAAAAACCCTCCCAGGAGCCCATCATTAAGCCGATGTCCCTCCATAGGCCAACCAGTGGTCCTCTAATAGCTTTTCCAGGTGCAGGCTCAGTCCTACCCTAAAACTTTATCCTATAGAATATAAATACCCCTTGAAGACAATTTGATCCAGGAAATAATGTCTAACATATGTATCATTTGAGTTTAAAAAAAATAAATTATGAAAGATCTAAAATAAGGTCAAGATCTCAAAAATTATGTACTATACAAAAGGTCGCCTCGAGCTGTGATCCCTAGCATCACTGAGCCTATTTGGTGAAAACATTGTCTACTAAGCATGTATGTACAACTATATCTCCCAAATATCCTCTTGCATACACATATATGTTCACAACACTCATACTATAGGGATAATCTTATCATGAAGATTCTACCCATTATGGTCCACTATATGAATTAGATACCCCTTGTGGGATGAATCGATCTCAAGATCAATATCTTCAGTCTCAATCACAAGAGAGAGATTAGAATAAAGTCATTGAATATGATATTCATGAAATACATCAATAAAGGCATTTTATTGATGTTGAATATCCATTTGGTACATCACTAGATAGATCCTCTCTAAAATCCTAAACATCCCCACATGTATGGTCAAAAGATTCTATTTCCTTCTTACATGACAATGTACCAACCTCAGTGGCCCTCGTAAGAATACATGGAAACCCACCTCAACCTTAGGAGTTTGAAATCACCAATCCACATATAATCTTTTCGTTTTTTTGGTAGTCACCATGGATTTATAATACTAATTGAGCATGCTCCATGATCTCTTATATGAGATTTTTCCCAAACAACGTATATTTATTGGTCTCTCAATGATTATCATTATCTCAATACCACGCCAATTAGACCCATAGCTCAAAACCTCACTAGAATGTGCATCATGTAATCGATCGTTTTAACTAACATCACCACGATGCCACCATTCTAGTGGCATTCCCAAATTCAAAAAGTACCAACATCACACCTCATAAGTTAAATCCATTTGCCTACACAAGTTAAATTTCCATGCAATTGTCTCATCAAAACCCATTGTATCACTCTAGAGACTATTTATAACATAAGTTCTTGCCTCTTCATTCATTTAAAAATTTCTCCCCAGAGAACTAAAGCCTAAAATACCCAGCATCATTACTAATATAATTTTTAATAATCACACTTTTTCATACTAGTTTAATGTAAACTTGTATTTTTTACTAATCAAATACCAACCACACTAAATCCACCAAAAGTTCATTAATTTATACCCATAATTGGGTGTATCCAATATAATTTACCTAACTTGGCCACCAATTCCCAGAAAATATCCCAAATCCATAACCTCCTCTTGGTTGGGTTATCCACATGTAACTTATAACATTCACTGAAAGTTACTCAAAAAATGTCACATGGTTAGTTGTCCATGGTTTTGTCCCCAGTATTGGTATTATTTTTAATTTATCTACAAGTTTGTTCCAACCTGATATCCACCTTCAAAAAAATTGGAATCCTCGATCCCAGTTAATTTTACTTGAATATGTTATCAACTTTATCGATACTCAAGACTCTTTTATAATCATGGTCCCCATCCACCCTCATTCTAACATTATTTGAAAATAATAACTATACACCTTGTACTAATGGTCCCAACACAAGATCCAAAAACTTTCTCAGTACTGCATGAGTATCATTTTCTAACCCATTATGGTCCCAACCTAGACTCTCTAATATATCACATTTATGTGGGTGCTCTACTCACAATAGTTGAGGCACTCATTGATTCTTTCACTAAAACATCAAGCCACTCATAATTTAACAAGGCCTAACAGTATACACACCATATCCCATACTTTTTTAGAAAAGGTCACAACTAATATCTCACATGTTCTAATCATCTCCACAATAACTATGTCCTCGTGACCTAATAATAATTACACCATCACCTACATAGGCCATATCAAATTCATCGATCATACCTAGGTGCATCACTCCCCAAGACAAACTTCACCTGGTCATAACTCCTATCATTTCTTTCTCTGATCAGCATATGTTATATACTCAAGGGTCTACAGCCTATTTTTATTCTCACTCAGAAGATTCATTTCATGCCTTTATACAATCATTCTATATAGAATCCTCCACTAATCCCATCAGAAACCCATTACCTCACTCCATAACGTTAGTGAAAACTATGGAGGCCTATACCCCACCAGAATATACTTGAATCTAAATGGTCATAATTCTGATGGGTATCTAGAGAGAAAACACATACATCTCATAATGACTTTTAAATATACCAAGAACATCAAAATAAACCAATGTACATTTCAATATGATACTGTGACTATACCCTAGGTGTCATGTAACTTTAACAACTCAATCTCTCCCATCTTAGAGATTTCTCAAAACCACCCATCAACATTTCTCATATTCCATAAAAAGAAAACAACATAAATTTAAATTCAAGGATTATATTTGTAAGGATTATCATAAGTTTCACTAACCCACCTACCAGGTAGTTTGAAAAAAAACTCACATAGTACCAGATAGAGGGGTATCATGTTAAACCTATCACAATAGTGATCAGTGGACAATTTTGCCAACCATGAACACCTAGTCGGTACACATCATTGTTTCACTCTTTTGTGCCACATAAATTTATCATATAGAGTCATATCTCATCCATTCTAGGATTACACACTTAATAACCTAATTAATAATGCTCACTACTTATCAACTCGTCTATCTAAAATCATCTCACTGAGTGTTTTCTTTCCAAGAAGCCTATGGAATATCACTCATGCCAAGGATTGCTACGTAATCACCATACATCCCTAGAAATATCAAAAAAACTAGAATAATTTAGTCATACTCTACTCATTTTACATCCAACCACATAGAATCTCCTCACAAATAGTGCAAATCATCTAACTGATCTTTCCCCTTTTGAAGGTAGACACCGAACACAACTTCAAGTTTGGGCATCGTCATCCAAAATATGAAATTCATCTACATGCCTATCCAAAGTGTCTATCAACACTTCACATGAATTATTCTCAACCTAAATCATCCACCGTGTTTATTTTTTCAAATTTATCCACAATCATGAGCTAACACATCTCTTAGGTGACCCTCATATATCATATTCATGCCTGGAAATAGAAACAAAGTGCTTTGAAGCTTAGTCTTAGCAGTCATCTCACCAATATGTTATTCCACATCTCCAAATCATAAGGTGTTTCATTGACTAAAACACCATATCTAGGGTTCCCACATACATACACACACCAAACACCCTATATTTTATCCATGAACCAACTCTAGGGTCATTATCATATTATTTTCCTACTCAATAGAGGAAAAACAATGATAGGAAAAATTTATTAATGCCCCAGTCAATCCCTACCATGTAATGGTCTCAAATATGAGCACAATTAAAATCTATACCATCCACTCATGGGTCTATAATAAACCTACAAAGGTCACCGAAAACCACAACATATCATGGGTCTCAAATTTATAGTTCAAGGGAAATGCATTAGAGGCATAAAATACCACTATCATATACATCCACATGTCATAAAGGTCTCAAAAACTAGGCTCTCACTCCAACCCATTAAACTATATTAAATATTAGTTAATGACTCACATCAGAACACATTTATATCAAAATCATCAATATCACAATTAATGAAAAGTAATAATAGGAACATACCCCATTATTCTCTACATCTCATATCATATGGAACAGATATAACTCGAAAACTCTCAACATCCCAAAATAACCAAACATAAGTTAAAAATCATACACAAAAATCATCTACATCATATAAAAAGGATTCACAATTTTACACTTTTCATTTTTTTAATTTTTAATAATTTTCAAAAAAGAGATCAATTAAATGTAATTTAGATTTCAAGTTATAGAGAAAAATTATTTATAATTTATAATTAGAATTTTATAGAGTTTATTACACATAATTATCACGATAATTGATCACATAATGCACTTTTAACCATTTAATTTAACTATAATGTTTTTTAACTAGGCAGCGTTAAATGAAATAACGATAAATAATTATAGAGGAAAATTCTTTATAAGTTATAATTGGTATTTGATTTTGTTTTAATATCATAATAATAAATGAAATTGATCACACCACACACATTTATCCATTTTGAAGATTTATTTAGTAATATTCCACCATAAAATTATATAGTAAAACACAATATTAATTGTTGTTGATACTTTAAAAAACTGACCCATATAATATTCAGATTAAACAATCACAGGCAATCACACAAATGACATATGAATCCTACATTCCTGATATGATGTATGGACACACATGCTCATTATATACCAATGAAAAGATAAAATCCCATAAATCAGTGACCTCCTAATCTTTTGTATGAATTAAAGTGAAATAATTTAATAGTAAAAGAGAAAATCATTAACTACAATCACATCTAAGGAAACATGGAATTATCTCATATGTGGGGAATACTTTCTTGGGCACAGGTTCCATACCATGTTATAATAATTATCTAACTCATGCCTAAATTACCTAAATAGTCTGACAAAATAAAGAGATATAATACCACTTAGTCACATCTCCAACCATTGGACACTCGACTCCTTCCCATACTAGAGGAAGACAAGATCTACAACATCCCTCCTTATATTATAGAGGCTTACAATAAGTGGAGAGGGTCTATGAGGATACTATGGGGATAATATACCCTCTCATCAGAGTATAAATAGTTATATAAATAAATCTTTTCCCATAAAACCATCCCATATAAATATCACATACAAATAAATATGCCAATATATAATCATAGCATCACAAACTATAAAACAGATTATTTCATACATGATAACTAGTCTAACAAGTAAAAGTATCCCTATCTGTGGATCGTATATAAATGTTACAAAAATACACAAGTAACTAATACTAGAATCATGCACCCAGAAAACTATTTTTGAATTTAACTCAGTACCATAATACACACTGTATCCTAATTATCAAAAATAATCACCAATCATCGGGCTTAAGATTTTATCTAGACATAAAACCATGAGGTCTGCTTGGGTACTGACCATTGAATCAATAAATGTGTTATTATAACTTAGTATCCCCCCAATAATGGTGACACTAAATATCCAATTTGAAATATATGTGTAAGTGAACATGTTATAAAAAATTAGGTAATACAAAATAAATTTAAAATTCCGATTCCCAAGATTCTCAGTGACATCGATGGTCGTTCATACATGTTTCTTCTAGTTTCATATGACTTTGAGAATGTAGTGTAATTTTTCCAACCATATGTAACCATATAGGGGGAATTAATACCATAGAACCAATACTAAATAAAATACCTACTTTTTCCAATGCCATATGTCTCTGAACAAAAGGATCTACTCATTTGTATCAAAACCACTTTAAGATCACTCACAATTTCATCTGATCTAGACCTCCTCAAGATTGTTTACCCAACCACCCCATTATCATTTTCATTTCTTATTATTTATACCACCACTAAAAGTAATTTAACAGAACCAATCTATGGGAATTTATATTTCCATGTATCAAGACTTTCTCTTGGTCATTTACACAATCATTAAATCAAGACCTTCCCAATGGAGTTTACCACATCATGCATCTATACTATATTGAGAGAATTTACCAATTTCAATTCAATAAAATTTCATAATGATCCATTAAAATATAATATTTTATTATTTTTTTAACAACTAATAATCATTTACCATTTATAAAATTCATCCTATTTCGTATTTAAACATTTACCAATTCACATTAAAATTTTCACTTCAATACATGAGCCATAAATTCACATCATAACATTCCTTACCCATTTCATAAACTATGGTTTATCAAATTACAATATTAATATCAATTCATTATCACATATTTTATTTTATAAGAATCCATTACAGTTTATTGTAACATGTATCCACTTAATGGTTCCAAATATATTTTAGGGAATCCTCTTGGAATCACTCTTCATAAGAACTATCTAGCATAAGAAATTGATGTTTTCAATATCAAGGAATAGGTCCTAAGTTTTCCATTTCAAAGAAATGATTAAATTTCATGTCACATGGTATCATTTACCATTACACAATATAAATGTATACCATACCCATAACCTCGTTCACTATTTATAATTTTCCTCATTTTTAAGTTTTCACTAACCATTCTGACATTCCATTTACATAACCATTTCATAGGTTAAATAACTCAATCAATATATCCCTTTGGGATATCCTTTAAGGTAATAAATTATCATAATATTTTAGTGGATAGTAAACTAGAAATTTTATATTTAAGGATTCAATTTAAAACAAGGGTCAATACATATTACAAAAGAATGAAAACACAACTAATTCACATCAAATTTAAAAATAAATATGGTAATGACTTAGGATCCACATATATTAGTCTCATAGATGTCTACTCATCTTATGTTGCACTTATATTCAATATAAAATGGTGGAAAATGATAAAGTAATAAAATCATTTAAATTTTTTCATATTAGATACAGATGATGATAATTCAATTGATACTGAGATAAATAAATAAGTGTGGGAAATAGACTTATATCTTTACCACTAGCCTCAAATCAAAACTAACATCAATCCAAACAACCAAAGATTTTGGGAGGTTCTTTATGAAGAATATAAGAGAGGGAGGGTCTTAAGGGGCTATTGGGAGGTCAAATGATAGGGGAAAATTAAGGGAAATTTAAAAGGGGGGTCCTGGAAAAATTAATATGCTACCCTTGAAACCTAGTAGCCTAGAGTTAGGGGTTGTTTTATTACAATGGAATGGATACAAGATATCAAGTCACTAAGGATCGATCAATTTAGTAGTCTTGAATAAGTATATACATACATGGTTACCTTATTACATTGGTAATTAATCATAATATATAATAAATGAAAATACACTTCACCCACATCAATTATTCAAATATTTCATCTTCATAACATTGGGAAGGAAAAAAAATATAAGGGTGGGTTTAAATTCTTAGTAAGGGTTATATACACCAAAAACATGAATCAATAATATTTAAATAATAATAAATAAGGAATAATCAATATGGGAAGATATATAACTAGAAAAAAATATTCATTTAGTTGATAAATTGAAAATGAAAATCCATCCATAGATTTTTTCATAGTAAAAATATCATGGATATTAATAATTGAATACTGAATGAATGAAATACTTAATTATTGGATTTCAAATATCTGGAACATGAACCACTATTGTCGAGACATTTGACAATATGTTTTAAGTCTGTGGTTATAAACTTATCTAATTATTCTTGGAAAAAATGCAAAGGGGTTTTCACCAACGTTTTTGTATCATGGGACTGTTTGATGTGTCGAGGGGCTATATAATTTTGGGCCAACCCTATCACTATAATTCTGAATCATTATTCATAAAAATATTTAATTCATGAACAGTATTCATTGTCAATATATATATATATTGAGTACAGGATATGGATTTATCAATATTTCCCAGTTAAAACAACATTCAAAGTAAACAATTTTTGTAAAAATGGTATATATATAAGAAAATAATTGTATACATGGTACAAGAAATATGGATATTTAAGAGAAATATATTTTCAAATTAAAAATTATTTCAATGCGGTAGTAGATCCACAATAAAAATTTATTAGGTTCACAATAAAAAGTTAGTCTCAATGAAATGGGAATTGAGACGAATTCCCTAACCACTTTGTAATCGGTCATACTATATTCCCAATAAAATCAATGATCATAAAATGATACATTTAATTACATGGGGATAAATAGATTCATAATATGATATATCAAATTTCATTATACATACACCACACACAAAATAAATAAATGTTTAATAAGTCATATCTCACAGAAATAAAAATGAGATGATAAACCCCTTACAAAGAAAATATCATTAGAGTGAGGATAAATTAATGAAATAGTTATGTGTGACAAATTAAAATACACACAATAAAAGTGTAAATATATTATAAAAAACTAAGTGGTAATTTCATACATATTTTCGGAATAACATAACCAATGACATATAATTTTAACCCAATGAATGGAAATTGAGTTAAGAAATCCCTTACCTTATGTGTGAAATAGCTATGAACTTATATTTAATGATCTGGATAATAAAATTTGATTCATTGATTAATTAATAAAAACATATTAAAAATGTATATTTTTATTATATTTTTACTAATTTCATTTATGTTCATTCTGATGATTTATAATGTTTAATGTTTTTTATTTTGTGAGCATCTATTTCATGGTTTTATGGTTGGTTCCCTTGTGTATAATAATGCGAGTTCTTGTAAAATGGAAGAAAAAATCATGAAGTGAAATGATTTAGTATTAATGAACCAATATAATTTTAAATAATCACATATGTCATTTTTTTTATATGTTATGCGTGTGATTTATTAGATAAAATGATGATGAAAATGTTTAAATCTATTTTGGTGGTGTTTTGAACCATCACAAACTTGTATTATTTTATTTAATAATATTTTTATATATTGGTTCTAGAACATTATATAGCTTATAATATGTAAATTAAAATATTATTTAACCATAATAATGGTTTTATGACTAGCCTTTAAGTCAGTAATGGAAAATTAAAACTCGTCGTCCACAAAGGTGGTGAATCGGCACCTCATGAATGATGTTTTCATTTTTATAATAAAATGAGAAGAGAATATAATTTATGATGGATATTCAATAAACATAATAATATTTCAGTATATATATCATACTTTAGTTTCCATTCAACTTTTCATATGTGAGGTGCGGAGAGAAAAATAAAATTAAAGAAATTAAAAGAGAAAGAAGGAGGATTTTACCTCTCAAATATTGTCTCCTCGGGGGCCTCCTTAAGACACTTAGTTATAGCCTTTTGGTAAGAAAAGATGTTATTAAACATGGATAAGAGTCTTTCAAAATAATTTGGTAATAATTTATACAATATTCAATGCTTAAAAGGTGTAAGTACAAGGGTTGGTGATGGGTGGTATTTATAGTGGGAGGAGAGGGGTGTTTTAATTATTTTATTCATTTGTTTAATATTTTTGCTCAAGACTATCAATAGTATTTATTATTATGACTAATTACAGTAAATAGATCATTTTATTTCAAAATAATGGTTTATTACATCATTAATGAGTCAAAAACTCATGTATTTGGTCTAGAATGTCAAATATCGTAAATTACTTTATTTCATTATTCACCAAAAATTCAACTATTTCATAAAAACTAAAAAAATTAACCTTAACCATTTTTTACATGAAGATTTAAAAAATAGACTCAATTTTTTAAAAATAAATTTCTCAATATGAGAAAATTATTTTTTAATTAAAATCATCATTTATTCGAAAAATACTTATTTTAATATTATAATTCATTTTATAAAACTTTGAAAAATTTATTATGTTGTGATAAAAATATCTTATAATTATAATACATAAAAATGTTAATTTAAGAATATATTTTATGAAAATAAATTTTCTTTTAAATCATTATTTTAATTATAAAATTGCAAATAAGCATTTATATTTCACAAAAATACAAATACTTAATTCGTCATTTTTTAAAACAGTAATTTACATATTCCATGATATAAATTTATAATATTTTCATTTATGAAATAATAAAATTTTAGTTATAATTTCAAATGTTATTTAATTATTATAATAACCATATTAATATTCCTAATTTTCATATTATTATTCCAACAGTCATGTTAATATTTTATAGTATATCCCAGTTCATTTGTCCAATGTAATTTTTGAATAAATCGAATTTATTTAAGAAGATACACATCATAAAATCTTGGTGTCCTATTATCTTTCCACCTTCAAAAATTTCACCCTCAAAAGTTTTTATTAATATTTCCTTCTAAATAGATGTGAGTTTTTTTTCTTCATAACATCCTCATGTTACAATGTTTCTTCTTCCATTTTATGGTTTCTTCAAATAAATTTTACCAATCGAGTCATCCGATTTCTCAATACTTTCTCTCTAGTGTCAATAATACAAATAGTCTCTTCATATTAAGACAAATACAATTCCATTTCTATTTATTCATAAGTTATTACATTCATTAGGGTTGGCATGTACTTCCTTAACAATGATATATGGAACACACCATTAACTTTTGAGAGACTTGGTGAACATGCTAATCTGTAAGCTAAAAATCCAATTATTTATATAATTTAAAATGGTTTAATGTAACTGGGGATTATTTTACCTTTCTTGAATATCCTTAAGACACCCTTCTATGTAGATTATTTCATAAAGACAAGATCTCCCACCTAAAATTCCAAATTATTTATCTGGTTTCCTGCATAACTCTTTTTCCTACTTTGAACAACTTTAATATGAGCCTAAATAGTCTTTACCTTTGTCTTTGTCTCTTCAATAAGTTACATGCCTATAAGTTTTATCACACAAACATCATCCCAACAAGTTGTAATACGACATCTCTTTCCATATAATGCTTTATATGGCACCATTTGAATACAAGAATGGAAACTGTTATTATAGGAAAACTCTACCAAATGTTAATATTGATCCCACGTACCTTGAAAGTAAGGTGATAATGATCTCAACATATCTTTTAGTTTTTCAATTTTCCTTTTAGAATTTCCATCAGTTTTATTTTGATAAGAAGTATGCAAATGAATCTTAGAATCCAAAGCCTTTTGAAGACTCTTATAGAATTTTGATGTAAAATGGGGATGTGGATCAGATAAACTCGATAAAGGTGAATTATGAATTCATAAAACTTATTTAATATATAGTCTTTCTATGTTCACAAGAGTTAATTGTTCTATTATGGAAATAAATTTTGTTTAATTTGTTAGACAGTTAACAATAATCCATATCGCAACATTTCTTTCTTAGTGTCCTTGGTAGTCCAGTGACAAAGTCCATTGTAATTTCATACCACTTATATATTGGAATATATAGAGCTTACATGTATCCACTAGGATACGATATCTCAGCCTTCACTTGTTGATAAACTAGGAATCTTGAAACATAGTCATCAATTTCCCACTTCATATTATCCCATAAAAAATGCACCTTCAAATCTCTATACATCTTGGTACTACCAGGGTGTATAGGGAAATTTGAGCTATCAATATCATCTAATAGTTCCATTTTTAGTTCAGGTATTGATAGAACACATAACCTCTTTCCAAATTTTATAAATTTTTCCTCATACATGATTTATTCCAATCTTACCTCCTTAACATCTTTTATTTAATTTTGAAAATCCCTATAATCATATTGAGAGATTTTTATCTTTTCCAATAAATATGTTTTCGCAATCATTTGAAAAGGGAGTAATGGTTCCCCTTCCATATTAATTACAATATATATATTTAATAAATCCTTGAGCATTGTCTCTCAATCAATCCTCATCTTGGTTATAACTTTATGATTTTTTTTACTCGACGCATTTAGTATCTTATTTACTTTCATTGGGTTATAGTGTATTGAGAATTCATAATATTTGAGTAACTCAATCCTTTATCAAAACCTCATATTGAGTTACCTCTTTGTAAATATGTATTTAAAACTCTTATTATCCATTTATATCTCACATATTTCACTATAGAGATAGTGTCTCTATGTCTTCAAAGAAAATATTATCGCTGCTAACTCATGATCATGAGTGGGATAATTTTGTTCATGAATATTAAAAAACCTTGATGAATTTGAAATAACTTTATCATTTTATATAAGAAAATATCCTAGTCATTTATTTGATGCATAACCATATATCACAAACCCATTATTTCCTGATTGTAGAGTAAAAAACTAGAGCATTTACTAATATTCTCTTCAATTCTTCAAAACATTCCGCACATTATTGTTTCTATACAAACTTAACCCCTTTACATGTGATCTTGGTTAACAGATCATCCAATCAGACAAATTATGAATGAAAAACTGATACTAACCTACTATACTAATAAAACTATGTACCTTAGTTATGTTTGTCAGTGTGGGACATTCTTGTATTGCGTTTTTATTTACAGTATAAAATGATATTCTATTCTTAGAGACAAAATGGACAAGAAAATAAATTTCATAAAGCCATAATTCTTACATTCTATATTTACCATATAACTCTTTCCTCATAAGAGTCTCAGGAATGATCTATAAGTGAATCTCATGGTATTCATAGGTTTTTGAATATACCATAATATCTTTAATGAATACCTTAAATAATCACTAAGATATTCCTTGAATATTCTGTTCATCATATTCATAAAAATCAATGGTGAATTATTTAATCCCAATGGAATTATTGTAAACTCATAATCTCCATACTTCTTCCAAAAATTTATCTTCAGAATATCTTCTTTCTTTAATCACAATTTATGATTTCTATAGTGAAATTCAATCTTTGAAAAATATTGAGCTCTATGAATTTGATCAAATAAATCATTAATGTGGGGTAGATGATAATTTTATTTATTTTAAGATCATTGACTTCTATATATTCAATGCATCGCCTCATGGATCCACATTTATTCTTAACAAATAGAATAAGGGATCTCCATAGAGAAACACTAGGTAGAATAAAACCCTTATTACTCAACTCATCTATCTTTTTCTTCAGCTCCACTAATTAGATTGTGGCCATTATACATAGATTCATTGATATTTTTCTTCTATGAGGGATTCAATTAATGGTAAACTCAACTTCACACTTTGTGGGGTTTCCATGTAATTCTTTCATAAATACATCAATATATTTATATAAAATTGGTACATCCTCAATTTGAATATTATTTTAATCATCCCTAGATTTTTTTTTTCTCTTCCTCTCTAAGAATTTTATTCATTATACCTGATAGACATGTATTTATATAACTATCAGATGATTAATTTTCTTCTATAAAGATAAGGAATTCTATATATTCCTCAAAAATAAAAATTTCTTTATTCTTGAAATATATTTTCACAACATATTTTGAAAGCTATACTATACCAAGGATTATATAAAATTTAACCATAGTTTTGATGATGAGGACAATAAATAAAACATGTTTATATTCAATAATGGGGACTGCTCGAAAATCTTTGTTATATTGAGAATTCCCATGGGATTTTTTACTAAAAAATGACTTACAAAATCAAAAGGTAAAATATAATTCCCCCATAAAACTGGGCAGATATAAAAGAGTGTGATGATCTAGAACAGAATAAATCTTTTTCTAAATTTGAATATAGGATTAATGTACCTACCACCATATCATTGGGTACTTCTACTTGGATTATTCTATGGTATATTTCAATGATGAATAGGACATTGGTTTTAATATTTCCTTATTTCATTATAGTTAAACCATTTAACATCATTAATTTTTTTCCTCTCCATAAATTCATTATCTCGATAACCCTCTTCTTCACACTTATAAAAAAATATCATTCCTTTTAAGAATTTCCTATGTTAGTTCCTTTCACAATTTTCATATAATGGGAATTTCTTTTTTTCCCTATGATTTACCTTTTCCATGGTCATTAGAAGTCCTTTTATTATCTTGTTTTACCTAGAAAATATAGGATCTATAAAAAAAATATTATCCGTTTTTATGGAACATAATATTATTTCATCGTAGTATTAAAATATTTGAGAATCCATTTCCCTTCAGAGACTTGGCTTAAGACCTTTAATCAAATTATCAATATTTTTTTTTGAATCATGTATGTAATATATAGCATAAATTTATAGTCTTGTGATGGTAACATCATACTCTAAAACACTCACATCTTCCATTTTATATAATCTAAGTAATTTTCTATCGATTTTAGTCTTTTCTCATGAGGGGAACAATTTTTGAAGAATTTTTCATTAAATATTATCTATTACATGTCTTCTACTTTATCTTCTACTTTTTTATTATGTATCAACTACCATCGTTGATCAACATATCCCATGAGGAAATATACCACTAGAACTACCTTTTCCAATTCATCAAATCATAATGAGATAAATATCTTTTCAATGAACTTGATCCATTACTCGGGTACCACTAGATTAGTAGTCCCACTCAAATATGGGGGATTCTACAGCATTATACGATCCAACATAGGTATAGTATCATTATTTATCATAACATAAGTAAGTTTTCCTAATAGGTTCATGATCTTCTCAGCTCCAACACTTATTGCAATGACTTTCTTGGTTGAGTAATCCCTACATTGTCTATAGGTATTAATTATTTTCTTCTATTAGGTTCCATCACTAAATAATGGAACACACTGAGTTAGCCCATAATAATAATGATTATTGTGCCAAAACTTCACTATAATGAATTATTATAATTCTCATGTTTATTTAACATCTAGTTCCCAAGGTTTCTATTAAACCTCCTTTAATACCAATTATAATGACTTCAACCCTAGTAGCCCGGAGTCTGTGGTTATTTTATTACAATAGTATAGATTCCAAAGATCACATCACCAAGGATAAATCATTTTAATAGTCATAAAGAACTAAATATACACATGGTTTTCTTATTAAATTAGTAATTATACATAGAACATAACAAAGGAAAATAAACTACGTCCTTGAAAATTTTTCAAACGTTTCATCCTTATAACCAGGGGAAAGAAAACAAATAAAAGACTGAGGTTAAATGATTAGTAAGGGTTATATATAGAGGAACCTGAATCAATAATATGTGAAGAAAAATCAATAAGTAATAATCAATATGATAAGGTAAATAACTAAAAATAACATTCCATTTAGTCAATAAATTGATAATGAAAATTAATCCATAGATTTTGTTATAGTGAAAATCTCCTAGGTAGTAACAAATGAATACTAAATGAAGGGAAATGATTAATTATTGGACATATTGTATCTTCCACATGAACCAATATCATCAAGACCATTCACAAGATGTTTTATGTATGTGGGTAAAAACTCTTCTGATTATGATTGGAAACAAACATGAAGGGTTTGTCGCCAACTATTCTGTCTCATGAGACCTGTTGATGCATCAGGAGGCTATATGATTTTGGGCCCCACTTTCCGCTTAAATTCCAAATCACTTTTCATACATATATATAATTCATGAATAATATTTATTATCAAATATATACTTATTGAGTATTGGATACAAATTTATCAACATTTTCAAGTTAAAACTGCATTCAATGTAAACACCTTATGTAAAATTGGTATACTGCTTAGATAATAATCATATACATGATATAATAAATATGGATATTTTAGATAATTTCAAATGAAAAGTCATCTCAAAAGGTTATTAGATACACCGCATAAAAAATTTTAGGTACATAATAACATGTAATTCTAAAAGAAATGGAAATTGAGACGAAGTCCCTTGCCACATTGTAATCGGTCAAACCATATGCCCTAAAAAATTAATGATCATCAAATTAAATTTTAAAGTAAATAATGATAAAGAGATTCATGATATAATATATCCAAGTTAAGTATAAATACACCATACACAAAAGAAATGAGTGGTGAATAAGGCATATCTCACATAAATAAAAGTTAGATGATAAACCCATTACAAAATCATATCCTTAGAGTAAGGATAAATCAATAAAATAACTATGTTCGAAAAATAAAGATACAAAAAATAAAATTATAAATAACATATAAAATATTAATATGTTATTTCACAAATATTCTTGGAATAACAAAACCAATGACATAGAATTTTAACCCAATTAATGAAAATTGAGTTAAGAAATCCATTACCTTATATCCGAAAGTGTTTTTAAATTGTACCTAATGTCCTAGATAATAAAATTATATTAATTAATTACATAAAAATAACCTCTTTAACATATATTTTGATTTATTATAATTTTATTCAGTTCATTTGTAGCTATTTAGATGAGTTAAAATGTTTGATTTGTTTATTTTGGGAGTGTTCATTCCATGGTTTTATGGTCGATTCCCTTTTGTATGACTAAGGGAGTTCTTATCAGAAGGAGGAAAAAAAATACAAAAGTGAAATAATTTATTATTAATGAGATTAAATTAGTTTAAATGGTCTCATATATCATTTGTTTATATGGTATGAGGATTATTAATTAGATAAAATGTTTCAATCTATTCTGGCAGTTTTTATGACCATCTAACACTTATATCGTTGTATTCAATGTTATGTTTATATGTTTGTTACATAGCATGATATAACTTATAATATTTATATTAAAGTATTATTTAAAAATAGTAGTTTTTATGACCATCCTTGGAGGTGTCAATGGGAATTGAAACCCATCGTCCATGAAGACGATGAATCAACACCTCATGGAAGCTATTTTCATTTTTAGTATAAAATAAAAAGAAAAGAGAATTGATGATGGATATTCCATTAAAATAATAAAATTATAGTATATATATCATTCTAGAGATACCATTCCACTTTTTATAGGGTTTTGAGGATAGGATAAGAAAATAAAAGAAATTAAAAGAGAAAGGAGGATTTTACCTCTCAGATATTGTCTTCTTGGGGACCTCTGTAAGACACTTGGATTTAGTATTTCGGTAATACCATTATGTATTTTATGTGGTAAAGATGATTGAAAATGTATTTGGTTATAATTTATACAATATTCAAGGATTATAATGTGTTATATTAAGTTGTGGTGATAGGTGGTATTTATAGTGGAAGGAGAGGGTTGCTTTTGATTATTTTATTCATTTGTTTATTATTTTGAATCAAGACTATCAACAGTGTTGATTCTTTTGACTAAGTATAGTATATAGTGAATGTGAATTATAAATAATGGTTTCATTCATCATCCATGACTCTAATGTTCATGCATTTGGTTTAAAATGTTAAATTACATAAATTATTATATTTCACTATTCAAAAAAAATTCCACAATTTTAGAAAAAATGAAAACAAATCACCCTTACTATTTGTTTAAATGTATATTTTAAAAATAGAAACCATTTTATGAAAATAATTTTCAAAATATTATAAATTTAATTTTCAATTAAAATTAGCATTCATTAAAAAAATACCAATTTTAATATTATAGCTGATTTTACGAAACTTTGGAAAATAAATTATGCTATCATAAAATTATCTTATAATTATAATACATAAAAATAATAATTTACAAATATATTTTATGAAAATAAATTTTATCTAATTAACTATTTTAATTATATAATTATTAATAAACATTTACATTTCATAAAAATACTAAAACATAATTTATCATTTTTAAAACATTTATTTACTTAATTCAAGATATAAATATATCATATTTTTATTTATGGAATACCAAAATTTTCTTTATAATTTCATAGGTGATGTTATTAATATAATACCCAAATTACTATTCCTAAAGACCATATTACTATTCCAATAGTCATGTGAATATTTAATAGTATATCATGGTTCGTTTGGGAAATGTAAACTTTCAAATAAATTGAATTTATTTTAGAAGATGCATATCATAAAATCATGGGGTGTTATAGGAAACCACCAGCTATCTGGTCATCCCAACAACCATTCAATGTGGATATTCATCCCATTGACTAGTCGGTGGAAACTCATCAGTTATCTAGTGAACCCCTTATAATTGTTTCAACTATATGATTGATCCTCCCCTGAAATCTAACCTTGGACATTTAAAACACTCATGAAACAAATTCTTTGACTGAAAAAATTACCAACCAAGAGCCATACATGAGTTCTAAAAAATAAACTAAAATTCACATGTAATAAAGTTTTAATATTACAAGGTTATTGTGTATTTATTTAGCAGGCACATCATATTCTATGATGCTGATAGAGACTAGGTGATGTTTGTTGGAAATACTAAACCTGAGATGGGTTGGACTCATGTTGAGTCACTATCTTTTCTGATGATTAGGTTTATTTTGAGTTCTATATAATATCATATAATGTAGTTTCCTAGGGTCATAAAAGATTACCCTGGTGTCTTCCCTAAATAATTTTTGATGTTATCCCCTAGACAAGAGATAAATTTTTAGATAGATCTATAACAAAGTGTTTCTCCTATATTAGTGTCTATGTATAGGATGTACTAACATTTGATTCCCTCTTGGTCAAAAGTATTTTTAATTTTGATCATAGTTTATCTCATTTTATGTTTTGAAGTCTTTTGGGGGTTATGGTTTGAAAATTAAAAGATTTAGAGAAAATGATTCGGTTTTATGATCTGTGAATGGTTAGAAGTAAATGTGTGATGACCATGTGAAATAACTCTATTGGTTGCAATAGAGATTCACAATATTTGATAATGTTTTTTATAACCATGTGATTCAACATAAAACCATGAGAGTGAAGGGGGTTTATTCTAGTGTTTATCATAAGACTTGAGTATGGTTTCTCTAACCATCTCTCCACTACTAGGTAATCATATGGTTTAGTTTTCTAAGGGGCAGTGGATACCACACAATTAGTGCATGGTTTTCCTAACCATGCAACCTAACCATGTGACCCATTATGGATTCTTAAAATTGGAAATTTATCCAATTCCTTTGGTTATTTTTATTTATAATCTTCTCTTAATCTCTCTTGTTGTCTACCTAACCTATTTTCAAGGATCTATATGGGTCTCTCCATTAATCTTTGGCGATTCCCATTTTCTTGAGATGTCTCCAAGGTATGTTCCACTATAGATCCAATATCTTCTTCTATTTTCGGATATCTCCTTGATCTATATTTCCATTATTTAGTTAGGGAGTAATTGGGATGTTATTTCAATATATATATGGTTTTATGAGGAATTGCTAATATTTCATATGGATCATGGCTTGTGAGGACTTGATCTCATCGGTTCCAATTTCTATTTTCGAATGTCGCCATATTTCCTCTATTGGAGATGTATGTGTCTCTATAAAATGGTTCAAACACATGAATTACTCAGTGTTTCTATAAATTCATTTTGATAGGTTTATAAAATTGATTCATTTTAAATACATGAAGGATATATTTTTTAATTATATCTTTTCTAACTTGAAAATGGGGTTTAAAAGGGGCTTTATTTAAAAATAGTTTTATGCACCTTATGAGTTTGATGAAATGAATCAAAGAATTTTTTAACTATAAAATGTATTTTTAGGCATATGAGTGGATATTCTTCACTATTAAATTTTTTTTGTAAAATTACGATCATGGTTTTGTTAAATTTATTAGAAAACATGGCATTTTGGTAACCTTGTATTTTTCGAGTTATGTACATATGAAAACCTTAGTGAGTCTGAAACCACTAGGGATTATTATTGTGAAATAAATATGATTTGGCAGGAGTCGATATTAGTTGTATTCATGATATGTATGTATTAGTGTTCTTATCATGTCTTATTTAATATTCCAAATAGGATTGATCCTAAATTGTTCTTAGTTTATTACTTGATGGTTTTATTTCATATTTAGATGATCACATTTTTATTCATTTAGATATGGTTATTTTAATTAACAATATATTTATATGGTCTTCCATGTGCATATATGTATTATAGAATATTTAATTGTTGTTCTTTTAATAAAAAACCAATTTTTTATTATGAAAAAATATTTTCAAAGAAAATAGATTTATAAAATTTGTTTTGTTTTAAAGCTAAGAATAATGGTTGCGTGATTATAGAAATTATAAATATTCATGGTGGTTTCCTAGTATGTGTTTTATTAACACATTATATATTACTTCAAGAATATGTAGATATATTTTTTCATGACTCTGGTAAATGGAATGATGTCATAAAACTCTATGGCCTCTCTTGGTTGGTTTTTTGTTCCTAGTGATTTGGGTTTCTGTGGTAGATTTTCAGAAGAAGTCTTGGTTTTTATATTACATAGTTTTTATTATAGTTTTATAATTTTATATTTGTATTTTGGATATCTATATATATATATCTTCCATATTTTACTCACCTTTGTATCCTCTTTTAGTCACACTTGAAACATGTTTTGGTATTTGTGTTTATCTCCACCTTTTGTGGGTCAACGCAAGTGAAATTTCATGTCATCCCAAGCTGGTTTAATAAAAAAATTATTAGAGCCAGTACTCAATTGGAAGTGTAATGAAAATACCTATGTTTGGTTCAGGTTTTATGATAGATAAAAGTTAGGACCATTAGAATTTTGGTATTGAGTATGAAAGTAGGCATAGAGAATCCACTTCCATGTCTGAACTCAAGTTACCATGGGTGTTAAAGTATTTTCATCAAGATATGAGAGTAATTTTAGGGTTATTTTGATAAAATCAATTCATGGGTTTATCTAGATGAACATATTATTTTCTTATGTGTTTTCTCTCATTCAATGAATATTTGATTGATTTAAATTTTTTATTTAAAGGCTTTAATGTGAATTCATGAAGTTTATCTTTTGATTTGAATATTTTATCTTAATATAATTGGATGTTGTCTTTTTTATTTATTATACAATGATTCTTATAATATATCTTCCATATTTTGGAGATTAAGATGGGAGACTAGTTCCATAGGTGAATCCTTTTGTAGATACTTTATTGGTGGATCCATTTATTTAGATAGTCCAGACTCTGGGATAGGTGGTTATTGGTAACCAGGGAAAAATAGTGGATCATAGTTCAAAATTTATCAAGAATATTACACCTATATTACATGGAAATAATTACCCCATAAATTTCGGGAGTGGAGAGAATATATTGATAGTATATTTCACTTCATAAAGGAATTTGTAAGGCTCTATGTTTGGTTTCAACACTTACATTCTTGAAGGACCGTGAATAAAATGATGGGACTCCTTCATGAAAGATAAGTTTTAGGATGATATTATATAAACTACTTTAAAGAAGTTATTCAATCAAAAGTTTTACCCTAAAACATTGAAAGTAGAAAATAATTAGGAATTATTTACCCTTGAGTAAGGGGGAGTATTCATTTATATACGATGTTACTCATTTCTTTGAGTTGGTACACTTGTGACTCGATCTTATTTAAAATGACTACTTCAAATATTGGAGGTTTGAGAAGCGTTAGAGTGATTATATTAAGAATTTGATGATTCTCTTATGCCTAGAAACATTTACTAAGGTGACTGACAAAGAAGCTATGGCTCAGGAAAACATAGCATGGAATATGGGTTTATGAAAATCTTTCATTACAATAGAAGTTATAAAGGGTGTGTTGTCTGGTCAAAAAATGAAGTGTATTAAGGTTGATCCATTTATTTCAAGAGTGATTTTAGGGGACTCTTTAGGATAGCATTAGGTGGTTTACTATCAAGTAAAAAAACATGTTCATACCAAGTATAACTATGTATAATCACCCATGACATGCCATTGTTGTTCAAAATCTGGTCACCTATAGTGTTTTTGTAGAATAATGACCCAAGGTTGTAGAGATGAATCAACTATTAACAAAGGTGATCATGCTTGTTCAGATGTAGAAAATGGTGTTGTATATCATTCTCATGTCAAGGGGGTTCTCACATAATAAAGAAATATCATGGAGAAGTTGAGTTCAAACATCATTATATAGAGAAGTATTCATTAGATGAATATAAAGTATTGTCTGATATTATGAGATGTATGTTGTTTATTATATCCTCCATGGTCCAAGATTTATTTGATATTGGTATATATCATTATTTTATATCATATGAGTTGATGGACCAGTTAGAATTATTCTCAAATATTATGTTATTCATGATGAATCTTTCCAGTCCATTGGTAAAGAGGAAGGAATGAGGTTTTTAATGCTCTAAGCTGCAGGTGATGATTTCTAACATAAAAATAGTTTGGTTGTTATTGGCTGTTGGTATTGATATCTATGACATTATTAATGGTATGGATTTGATAATTAGTTTCAAGGACTATATTAATTTTTATCAACATTGGGATCAGTTTTTATCTATCAATGGGGTCCCTCATGTCTTCCAGGGTAAGTGGTACCCTAGATTAGGAAGAGTGGGTCATGTTATCCCTTATTCTGGAATAATCTCCTGATATTTTTGGTTATGTATCTTATTATATTTGATTAGTGTTTTATAAATATACATCTTGAAGTAGTTATTTCATACCCTGAAGTGTTTCTTGATAATTTTTCTAGGTTACCACTCTATATGGTGGTTGATTTCACTATTGACCTTCTCCCTAAGATTTGATCGATTTCTATATCATTATATCATATGGAACCTAATGATTTAAAGGAGATTAAATTTTAACTTTTTAATATTAAGTATAGGGGATTTATTCATCCATGTGTGTCACATTAGGATTTGGTTTTTTTATTTTCAAAGAAGGAATATGTAATCCTAAGACATTGTATTGATTAAAAAATCATAATTAAGTGAATATTAAGAACTTGTGCCATTGTCTGATGACTTAATATCTCATTGATCAACTCATAGGGTACCAATGGTTTTATAAAATTGACATATGATTGGGGTACCATAAATTAAGATTCTAATAAGATAATATACCTAAAAGGGTTTTTATGAGCCTGTATGAGCATTCTAAGTTTCTATTTATTCCATTTGGTCTTATTAATGCTCCCATAGTATTTAAGAAACTAATAAACTAAATATTTTATTAGTTCCTAGACTCTTTTGCAATCATTTGTTTTTTGGATGATATTTGTTTATATTACAAGTTAGAGGAAGAAAATAGGGATTGTTTAGATATCATACTTATAATTTTTAAAGAACATCATCAGTATAAAAATAATTATAGATATGAATTTTGGATCTAGGGATTGATGTTTTTGGGCCATGATATATCTATAAGGGAAATGTTAGGAGATCCTAAAAATATCCTTGAGGTGATTTTATGGTAGAGACCCATAAATTGGTTCTATATTCAAAGATTCTTGATCTTAGATAGATATTAAATAAATTGTTCATAACTAATCCATGATTGTGTCACTAATAACATAATTAACCCATAAGGGAATTAGGTCTAAATAGAATGATAAATTTCCTATATGGTTTAAGTAACTAAAGGTGAGGTTCACTATGTATATAGTATTGATTCAACCAAAACTGGGTTTTGGCTATGATTTTTTGTATGATTCCTTGGGTATAGGATTGGGGTGTGTGTTGATGTAGAGTAAATGGGTGGTGTCTTATAGCTCTTTCCAATTACACTATAATGAGAAGAACAATATTACCCCTGATATTGAGTTGGAATCAGTGACCCACTCTCTCAAAACTTGGTTCCACTATCTCTTTGGATATAGATTTATAGTATATTCGTATAATAAGATCTAGAAGTATATTTTTACTCAGATGGATCTATACTTATGATAGATTCACTATCTTAAGTATCATTTGACTTTTGATTTTTATGTTTTATATTCTCCTGGAAAATAGAATGTGGTTGTTGATGTGTTGAGTAGGAACATAATAACTCAAGACTTTAAGGAATTAGTGTAATAGTGATCTCTAGTGAGTCTGATTACTAGGAAGAGTTTAGAAGTGTAAGAGTCAGTTAGGTTGGTTTTGTTAGATTCTTTGAAGTCTAATTCATTATTTGATTATCATATTTTAATTATACAAGAAACAAAAATTTATATCAAATGTTTTATTAAAATACTTAATGGTGTGAAATCCTTTGGTGTTTAGTTTTAGAATCTCATTAGTGATTTATGTCTCCAAGATAAGATATTAATTTCAATATCTATGATGCACGATTTGATAAAAATCAGACATATTTATAGTCATCCTATATAGCTAGAGACTACCATTTTGTATCATGGTCTGAAATATTAGTATTGGTGTTATGGGATAAGGTGGTCTATTTCAGATGTTGCATCATGATGTCTTACTTATCAGAAGATTAAGGCAGTGCACCAGAGACCTTCTAGTTTTTTTCCACCTTTACCCATTATAGTCTATAAGTGGGAAAATATATCTGTAGACTTCATCATAGATTTACTATTTAATAATTGTGAGATGTATTTTTTTTTTTGATTGATCATTGATTGACTTAAGAAACCTTCCCATTTCCTTCCAATTAAGAAGAAGGTGATGGTAGAAGAGCTTAGGAGCCAGTATTTTCAAGAGATCAACAAGCTCTATGGTGTTCTTTCTATAATTGTTTCAGATAAGGACCCTTTATTTTAATCTAGGTTTTGGAATGGTTTTCAAGAGGAGATGGGTATCCAGTTGAAATTAATAATTTATTATCACCCATACACATATGGGTATATTGATCGATCCATTCATATTATTAAGTATATTCTTCGATCAAGCATGATTTTTTTATGTTTCTTGGGAAAATCATCTACCTTTGGTTAAATTTACCTAGAAAATAGTTATTAGAAAATAATTAAAATGGAACATAAATAAGTGGTATATGGGTGGCCATGTAGATCTTCATTGTGTTGGGAAAATTTGGGAGATCAGTCTTTGGTTGGATTAAATCATGTTCAAGAGATGAAGGAAAAGATATAGTTGATCTAAAAGAGATTAGTAATGGATTAAATTCATAATAAATACTATATAGACCTTTGTAATTACCCATTTGAGTTTGAGGTTTGGAATCAGGTTTTTCTCATAGTTTCACCTCGCTTGGCACATCATCGCTTCAGTAACAAGGGTAAGTTGTAAAAGAGGTTTTCTGGCCCTTTCAAGATCATCAGTCATCTTGGAAAGGTGGATTATTAGTTAGAATTGTTGTATATAATAACTTAAATTCATGATGTTTTTCATTTTTCATAACTAATGAAGATTCATTCAAACCCCTCCCATGTGATTGAATTGGAAAATATTTATATTGAACCTAAAACCCCTCTGGTTGAGTATCCGATTCAGATTATGGCTCGTCAAGACAAGGTGCTTCGTGGTAAAACAATTACATTGGTTGGTGTTCTATGGTAGTGAAAATGGGATATCCAAGAGATTTGGTAATGTAAATCACTGATGGGGAAGTAATGTAATTCAATTATGTGATTCTGGAATCTTGAGTGTGTTCTGGGATATAAATATTATTGGTGGGGATAATCGTTATGTCCTTCGAGTCACATGTATGTTTATTTTTGAGTTTATCTTATATATTTTGAGTTTTTATAGTCTTTTGGGAGAAATTTGTTGAAACATTATAGATTTGGAGAAAGAATTCTAAGAATATGGCCTATGTATGGTTAGGAGTAATTGTGTGATAAACATGCAGAATAGATTTTTTTTATTCTAGTGGTGATTCACACTGTTTGATCATGGTTTATCTAACTATATGAGACACTATAAAAACTATGTAAGTTAAGGGGGTTTGTTACTTAGGTTGTTTCATGTTTTTTCTAACAATGTTTTCATCATCAAGTCACCATGAGGTTTGGTTTTCTAGGGCTTAGTGGCTACCGCATGTTTTCATAACTATGTAGCCTTACCATGTGGCCCATGATGGATTCACAAAATTATAAATTTTCCATGATTAAATTTGTATTATTTATTTATAATCTCCTCTTAATCACTATTTTTATATACCTAACATCTCCTTGAAACTCGGCAGGGTTCTCTCTTTGGATATTTTATAAATCCCCTTCGTTCTAGGTGGATCTCTTTCAGGAATATTACATTTTAAATATGATCTCACCTCCTCTTTATAGATATCTCCTCGATCACTCTTATCCTTTTTCCTTTGGGACTTTATTGGGATATTATTTTTTAATATTTAGGTTTTAAGTGTAATTGATAATTCTTCTTATTGATCTATTTTTTTAGGCATGCATCTCATCATTTCCAACCTTCATTTTTAAAGGAAAGTATATTTACCAAATTTGTGGGGTATAAAATGATTCTAACACATGAATTAATCAATGTTATTATAAATTCTGATGGTTAATAATATTAAATTTATTGATTTGAAATCCATGAGAGTGATATTTTTTAATTCTATCATTATTGGCACGAAAAAAGGGTTTTTAATGGGTTTTCATTAAAAACAATTTTATATACATTATGTATTTAAATAAATTCCCCAAATATTTTTTTAACTTTAAAATAGATTTTCATGAATGTGAGAAAAGATTATTTACTTTTGTAAAAGTATTTTAAAAATTTTGAGCATGTTATTATTTATTGTTTTTGGAAAACATAGCACATTAGGTACCTTGTGTGCATCGAGTTGTGAACATATGAAAGCCTTAGTGTGTTTTTCACTACTATGGGTTATGATTGTGATATAGATAGTCTATTGAAGGACTTAATATTAGTAGTATTCGATGTATTCCTTGATATTTTGTCTTCATATTTGTATTACCATTGGCTAAATCCAAAAATTTTCTTAGTGCATTACATGACGGTTTTGTTTCATGTATGGATGCTCACAAATTTATCCCTTTGAGATATAGATGTTCTAATTATTACCCTCTCCATATTTTAATTCAGGTTTATACACATATTTTTTAGTCTTTGAATATAGTTTTATTAAGGAAAACCCAAAGGATCATTTACATTAAAAAATCAAAGGAAACAGCTTAATGAAAATATTTTTGTTTTAAACATATAACTAGTGGTTTCATGATGATAAAATTTTAAATATTCATGGTGGTATCCTACTAGAAATTTTATTCAGACTATAAATATGTATTTCATCAAATGTAGATCTACTTTTGTAGGACTCAATTAAAGTGGAGGGATGCATGTATCTCTCTTTCTTCATTTAGTTGATATCATCTTCATATTGAGTTGGGTTAGTGGTGATGGATGTCCACAAGGAAACATGGTTTTGTTCTTATTGGTTTTCCTTTTAGTTTTATCCTTTTTAATTTTACTTTTCTGTTTCATGGATATATTTTGTTTTATTCTACATTGTACTCTGGTTTTTTATATCCTTTTAGTCACACATGAGATGGGTATTTTTTGTTGATCTCCACATTATGGCAGGTTAACTACGGTGACGTGTAATTTTATTCCATTTTGGTTTATTATACTTCTATTTTTCACAATCTACGGACTCAAATAAATGATCTATAGTAGATAGGATTAATTTTTTTCTAGTGTTTCTCCTTGGGTATTTCTAGTTCAATTTTCAAAGAAGGAAGATGGAAATATGTTTTTATGTATTTCTTATCATAGTTTTAATTTTATTGCAGTGAAGATACACACTCATTTCTTGAATTGATGATTTATTTGATTAGATAAAGATGTATAATTGGTTCTCAAAGATTGATTTTTGGTCTCAATATAATTAAATTTTTTTTAAGGATGAATAAATCCTAAATACCACTTTTATATGTCATTATATAAATTACATGTTCATTTTGATTCCATTTGGAGTTATAAAATCTTAAACTATGTTCATGGGACTAATGAATATAGTTTTCCAGGAGATTCTAGACCAGTTTATGGTGTTATTTATCAATAAAATCCTTGTTTTCACTGGGATATAAAATTATCACACCAATAATCTATGAGATATGTATGGAGTTCTTCAATTTCAAAATCTATTCAAGAATCTATTTAAGTGTGAGTTCTAGTCCTGTAAGGTCTATTTATTTGGTAATTTCATATCTTAGTTTGGATTAATTACAGATTCATAGAACATTAAGGTGGTGGTATCTTTAGTAGCCTCTAATAATATTGCATAGGTAGGAAGTTTTCATGGTCTCACTGGAAATTACAGGAGGATCATGCTCAACTTCTCCTGAATTGTGACTCCTATGATATCAATTTACCAGGTTGAATCAATTTTTAATGTATAATGAATAGTTATATGTTTATTTCATGTATTTGAAAGATAATATGATCAATCATATGGTTCTTCATCTTCCAAATTAGTTTGTTGCATTTGAGGATTATTGGGATGCTTTGTGTCTTGGCTCGGATTGTGTTTTGATGCCTCAAAGGGTGTTTATGATGATTTCTAAGTGATCATTTATCACATTAAAAATTCATCTCATTTCTTGGTGATAAAAGAGTCAACCTCAATGGAGGTTTTTTGAGGTAGTATTTGGAGGAGATATTGAGGCTTAATGGCGTTCCAAAGATAATCATCTCTAATATTGATTCTCATTTTACTTTCAGGGTGAGGATACATCTTCATTATGCCTTTGGATCACAATTATTCCTTATTACTTATTTTCATCCCTAGATGGAAAATCAAATAGAGTAGACTATCCAGACATTATAAGACATATTTCTTGATTTCATTCCAAATTTTGGAGTTTGGATGAGACA
This sequence comes from Viscum album, assembly GCA_963277665.1. Classification (NCBI taxonomy): domain Eukaryota; kingdom Viridiplantae; phylum Streptophyta; class Magnoliopsida; order Santalales; family Viscaceae; genus Viscum; species Viscum album. Next base: position 1,773,563,897 of record OY728123.1, read on the forward strand.
CCTACCCTTGGCGGAATGTTTTTAAAATATTAATTATCATTCTACCATTTTTATGAAACTATTTGAAGTGTTTTATAGTTTAACTTTCTAATATCCATTATTTTTTACTAGTGTTGTATGGCCACTAATACATGGGCTATAATTAGTGCAGAGCATGAGAGAGATGGTATAGGTGATCCATGAGTGAATGAAGTAGGTGTAGTATTTTTAAATGTCTTATGTTGGTCATAGGATGAGATCACTAATGTTTATCATTGGAGATCATGTGTTCTTGAATATATATCCTCATCATGGGTAGAAGAGGTTCAGTCATCAGAGTAAGATTTAGGATTTATTCTTTAAACCATTTGAGGTGTTGATACATATTAGAGATATGGATTATCAGTTAGTATTACCCCCATTGATGATCTATTAAATGATGTCTTCAATGTATCACAACTTCTCTTATATATTCATAATGATTCCCATATCACTAATTGGGGTGTTCAAGATGTGTAATATATTTTTACCTTCATGTAACAACCTATTAAGATTCAATATCCTTAGGAGAAGTTTTTTTTGGGCATTCTATTATTTTAGTTAATGTATTGTGGTGGCATGGTGGCTTGGAGGAGAGAATTTGGGAGCAAAAAACATAGATTCACACTTAGTATTCTAAGTTGTTTAAGAGTTGATATTTTTTATTATTGTTCCTTGTTTGTTTCCTTTATATATGATGATGTGGTTGACCTTGTGTTGTTTTATGAGAATTTTTATCTTCCTTAATTTGATGCTTGTTTATGTTATTGTCCTTGTTTGATAGTTATCTCCCTAGGGGGTGTGTTTGAGGTTGGTTCATAAAATTTTATGGTTATAAAAATTATTTCTCTAATGATATGGTTTTATTATTGAAATAACAAGATCATAAAGAGGTATCTCATGAGGTGATGGATTGGACCCCCTTCCTCTTCTTTCCAGTTTTTTTAAATTATCAAGGATGGTAATTGTTTTATATGTATTTAATGTAAGGTCTCATATTTATAAAAATCATTTTTATTCATTTTATCATGGATAATATGTGTTGATTGGGTACCTAGAATATTTCCCATTCCTCAATTATAATTTTTTTGTGGTAATTCATTTGTTTATGTGGTCAATTTTTTATTCATGGGTTCAGTCATTTGTTCATGTGGGTGATAGATTTTTTCATAACCACTTGTCTAATCATGTGGTTTATTTAATTATTGTGTGTATGATCCTTCCATTGTTTATGGGGTCATTTGTTTGTTCATGGAATAGATTAGTCCTTCATGTAGTCAATATTTTTTTCATACAGTTGATTCTCATAGTCAATTATCCACTTTTTGTGGTTGATCCATATTGTCACTTCATAGGTTCAATCCTAATAATTATTATCCCTTTAAAAAGGAAAAAATCAATAATTTCCTAGAGTAACATAATAAATTTAATAAAAAATAGAAAAAATAAAAACAAAATGATATTTAAACCCCAAATTAATAAACCTAATTTATATCTTTATCTTTTTTAATAATAGAAGATTAAAATAAGTCATTCAATTTTAATTAAACCATAAGAAAATTAATACGAGTTAAAATTGGAAAATATGACTGGGTTTTTTGAATATATGTAAATTTATATTTTTAGTTTAAAAAGAGAGTCTCTTCTCTTGTTTGATTTGGTTTTTTTTCATGTCTAGACATTTTATAGCCTTCACTATTTGATTAATGCAACACTTCATCAATTGTTTGAGTTCTTCCTTGATGTTTCTAGGCCAATGCAGTCTTTATTTTTCTTTATCTTTCCATTATTATTGATGTAGAAAAATCATGAAGCTCTCATAATGTGGTGGATTCTTTTCTTATCTTTTATTTTTAAAAAAAATTATTTAATCATGCATTTATTTATTTGGATAAATTAAAGTGATTATCTTTAAGAAATATAATGATCTGAAATTTACATGATGAATGGTTACTTAATAATCTAGAAATTTATAAAAGAAGAATAAGATAATATTTAATGCTATCAAATAAACTTTTTTAACAAATAAATAAAGATATTGTATATTATTTTTTAATTTTCTTGTTGAAATTAAATCATTTTTAAGATGGTAATAGTATTCTAGAAATTATATAATAATGATAAAAAAATAATCTCATCTAAAATACCTTCAATAAATATAGAATATGGAATTTAAAAGAACAAAGAAAATATCAAATGTTGTTTTATCATTTGTTCATTATTTGATGTGAAGAATTATTTTATAATTCTAGATATTAGAGAATTTTCTCATGTAATTGATAATATAAATTTCCTAATATGGGAAGTTAAACAAATGGTTAGGACTTTGTAATCGCATGTGTTTCATGTTATTCTGGATGTTTTCCATTGATATTTGTTATATAATGTGCCATTTTCTTGGATTTATATTATTTTTTATTTGACATGGTTTTTTCTCTAGAAATAGATAAATAATGTGAAGTTGGGGTAATGTTATAATTTAAAAAAAGTTTCATGAATAATTATTTACACCACTTTACTGAAATTGATGAATTATGTAATTATATTACTAGATGTTGTTGGATAATAATTATAAGTTTATTGATGTGGAAACCTATTCATAATATACTAGTTTAAATCAAGATTTGAATTAAAATGGATTTTTCTAATTTTAATTGTTTGGTGTTGAGTGACTCCATTATTTTCTGTGGGAGGATTGGATACCTCGATGTCATGGCATGAGTTGCCTTTGTGTATAGAAATATATATATAATATAGATGTATTCTCTATGATAATTAAATCCTTAATGTTTTTTTATTTTAAACCCTGGAATGGTTGAGAAAATTTTATTATCATTTGGATTGAGTCCTAGGGTTATAGTGATGTTTAATGTCGATTATGGAGGGGTGAATTATACAATGAAGAATAGTGTGGGAATGACACTGGGGTGGTCAAACATAGTTAATAGAAAGGATTTAACATCATTATTTATTCTTTCATGATGCCTTTAAATAGACTATCAGTTGAATATTGCATATTTAGTTTACAATTACTTGATGTAGTTTGACTCTTTGTATGACATTAACATCTTTGATGTGGGAGATTAGGGTGAGACTGAGATTACCCATAATTTATTAAATGATAAGTGAATAAATAAATGAATTAGGATAGTTCATGGCGGTCTTAGATGATGATGATATACTTTAGATCTATACCTTAATTTTGGCAGTTGGGTTTCTTGTGATATGATACCAACAAATGATTCTAAGTCTAGATAATTTCTCTTGGTGTGGTTGAGTGTGATATATGTTATATTTTATGATTTCATATTCTTGACCACTCATTTTAGTAATGAAATTCAAACCTAAATTTTTTTGGGGTTGTTTTCTAAAACATACAATGTGGATAGGTAGTGGATGCATAAATTCTCCCTCTTCCCCATCCTCTATTTTGTTTCAGATTATGTGTGGGTGTATCTCAAGAAATAATATTGTATAGTTTAGGGTGTGTTTCTACAAGGGATGTGATGACTCTCAATTTTACTATAAATTTATGTGTTTCCTATGAAGTCTTGAGGTATATCACATAATTGTTTATTATCATAGTAGCTATGGATTCCCAAAGGTATACATGCATCAGGCATGATGTATTGAGGTATATTGCATTTATGCAGGCTGTAGTGATATTCGGATATACAGTTGGTTATAACATAGGATGGTGATGTTTAGGTTTCAGGATGCATAAGATTCATAATGGTTGTGATATGATTTCCCAAGATAGAGTTAGAGTTATGGAAGGGATGATCGTAGGATATGTGATATTGGGGTTTGAGAGAAACAAACTAGTGGGGATGTGGAAGCGGGGTACAACCATTAATATATACTATTTTGATATAGAATGTTCTAATTCTATGCATTATATGGAAAATTTTCCATTATGAAATTGAGAAAATTTATTTACTTATTAAATTGATGAGTTTGTTTAATTTTTTTATTTATTTGGATTTAATATACATCATTCACATTTTTAACGAGAGGTTTCTAGGAGGCCCCTACTAAGTATACATGTTATTCTCACCCAACATATATATAAACTATTTTTCAAGTCTAAGTGATATGGTAGGTGATTGATTTTTGCCTTACTATTTAAATATAGTTGTTTAGGATCTGTTGGATATTTATTAGCACTGTTGAGGATTTACATTTTTTACTTTTAGTTTCTTTTGTTTTTTCAGTCGTATGGAATTACATGCATTAGGATTTCTTCTCTATTTATGCATGGTGTTGGTTGGTTGTCTCCCATATTATCTCTTACTCCTTAAATATTTATTTATGGTATTATCTCTCATGTTTTTGATTTATATACCATCAATTATAGTTACTAACATGTGGCATATTGAAGGTGGACTTCGAGTGTCATCATCATTGTTTCTTCATTTTCTGTCTTAAGAGGGGTTCCTTTAGAGGGAGGGGATCATGAAAACTCAACTCTAGGTAGTTGAATAAAATTAAGGGTCTTGTTATTTATCCCAATCTCATTGATACTTCCTAAGGTCCCATGAACATATGGTTCAAAATGGATTCAACGTACATCTGATATCGAGCTAACCACTATACCAAGTAAGGTTTTACATGAAATATAGTATATAAAATAATGAATTACAATGAAACCATGAAAGCATGAAAATTTTGAACATGTAAACATCAAATAAAAAGAGCACTCAAACACATCATGCTTCAAAATTGGGTTCCACCCATATGAGGTCAATCAAATCAAACCATTCATAAAAATAATCTCTTTTAATATTTTTTTATATGAGATTCAAATACCTGTTTTATAACTCTATGAAATGCTTCTTATTTCATATTTACTCAACCAATTCACATGACCCTAAATCCATAAAAAAATCTTTTCAGTTGAACTTCAACTTTAAATATTTGGTTTAAAAACATAATCCCTTTAAAATATCATTTACAGGTCATTAATTTATCAATAATTTTCCTTTTATTTTTATATATAATTTTAAAATATTTATCTCTTTTAAAAACTCCCTTTGTAAAGGTAACCCATTTCCTTTGATAAAATTATTTCATAACATTAACTCACACCACCCATACAAGTCATGATGTGGGACACCAATACTCTTTCAATTAGGAAACCACTAAATGAACAATTTATAAAAGCTTTTTTCTATTAAAAAAATTTACACAATGAAAAAAAATCATATTTAGTAGAATAATAATCACACAAAAACATATCACATTCCATGACAATCATGATACTTAATGAGTAAAGGTCACTTACCTCAAATGATTTTTATTTCACTATATACAATCCCATATTGATAGTCCTCAATGCCAAGATCCTCTTTCAAAAAAAATTCAAAATTCACTACAAAACATGGAAAATGTTATAAAACAAGAATTTAGGATTTTTTTTAGCTTTCTTTTTTTAAATAGATAATTTTGTACTTTAGTCATGTTTTTTTTGAACGTAACTAAATTAAATGCATTTTAAAAGAAACATGGATTATTTAACATTATTAATTAGAAAATTTATATAAATATATTTACAATTACCATGTTTTAAATATAATATCTAATAAACAAAATAATATTGAGTGGCATAAGAGATAAGGGGATATGTTAGGGGTCGATTTTCATGAATCAAGTAGTTAATGGAATAGAGGGTGTCCTGAATCAAAGATAGATAAGGGAGGGTGATAAGGGAGAAATAGTGGTATTTATTATCAGATATAAAGTGTAACAACCTAGTTAATCTTGATATGAGTCATTTTTTATTTTATTTTATAGAGTAATATTCAATTATAACAATTTTAAAAAAAAATCGTCAAAAGGATAAAATCCTTATTTCTAACCAAATTGGATTTTCTTGTATTATATGGTTTCATTTAAAATATTTATTTCTAGATAATATAATTTTAATTTGAAAAAATTAATTTCATTTTGTATTCATCATTTAAAAAATATCTTAGGATTAATTTTTGATCATTTTCTTAAAATATTATTTTTTCAATAAGAGTGAAAAATACATATTTTTATATAAAATTGTATTTTATTTTCAAATATTTAAAAATTAAAAATAAATTTTTATTATTTCTAACATTTAGTTAGTTCATTTTGAAAAAAATAATTAATTATATACTTTTGAATTAATTTTAAAATATGAATTTCGTATCAAAACATTTTTATACTTAAGAAAGGTATTTTTCTGAAAAACAAATTTTCATCACGCTTTTTTTGTTTAATTTTAAATTAAATTGCACAAATTATGTTTTTTGAATCTTAAAAATGTATTTTTTTTATTTAAAATCAGTATCCATGTATTTGTTAAATATTTTCCTTTTAATTTTAGTCTATATTAATAGTAACCCAAGTAGTTTTTGTTACCATGGTAATGGGTAAATCGGGTAATTAAAGATAAAAATAAAATTATAAGGACTATAAAATAATCATAAAACTTGGATGGAAATGAGGGAATTTCTACAATACCTGGATTGAATCAGATACAATTGGAATGATTTTGTAGGTTCATGGATATGGGCTTGACAGAAGAACTTTATATGTTTCCAAAAATTGAATATACAGATCAAGAATTTGAATTTCAATTATCTGTGGAAACATGTCAATTAGTAGAATCGTCAATCAAAGAACGAGATGTTGTGTATGAATCACTCACATATTCTTCTGATTTATATGTATCCACGGGATTCATTTGGAAACCCAGTGATATGCAAGAACAAACCAATTTGATTGGAAAAATTCTTATAATGAATTCCTTGGGAACTTTTATAGTCAATGGAATATATAGAATTGTGATCAATGGAACAGAACCAGTGGAGACGGGGCCTGTAGCACAGAGGATTAGAGCATGTGGCTACGAACCACAATGTTGGAGGTTCGAATCCCCCCTCACCCACAACCGGGACAAATAAGCTTATCAGGTCGGGGGTAGGAAAATCATGATCGGGATAGCAGGCCCAAAAAAGCAGTTATGGGACATGGATCTTTTGTCAAAATGGAATGCCTTACTGATTCTTTTTAGTGAATCAATAATCAAGAATCATTCATTTCATATAGTATGTGAAAAACGGTCCAATCAGAATATTGTTTTTGTTTGATGCCTTGTATAATATTGATAAATCATCACAAACCTCCCTTTTCTATGTACAATTTAAGGATTATTATATATGATTATTATATATGATGATTTTCAGCTTATATTAATGAATATCTATTCTATGTGGTATAATAAGAAAGAAATAGAGCCCACTTTCTTATTTGAGTTACCTCATTCAATAATGAAGAGACTAACGAAAAAAATTCTGGGAGTTCGAATCCCCCCTTGAACGGGGCCTGTAGCTCAGAGGATTAGAGCACGTGGCTACGAACCACGGTTTCGGGGGTTCAAATCCCCCGTCGAACCTACGACCAGTCAGTTAACAGCTGACCGCTCTACCACTGAGCTAATGAGGAAAAACTGGAGATTGGATCTAATAGATTGAATTCCTCAACCCAACCCATATGACTCTTCCTTATAAACTCCTAGAATGTTTTTCGTTAGTCTCCTCATTATTGAATGAGGTAACTCAAATAAGAAAGTGGACTCTATTTCTTTCTTAATATACCATATAGAATAGATATTCATTAATAGAAGCTGAAAATCAGCATATATAATAATCATATATAATAATCCATAACATTTACATAGAAAAGGGAGGTTTGTGATGATTTATCAATATTTTCTACTAGAGAATAAAATATTCTCTTCTTTATTTATGAATATAAGCATAAGCAATTCAATAGTTTTTGTGGGATTTGTAGGAATCTATTATGGGTTTCTTACTATATTTTCTATAGGTCCTTCTTATATATTTTTTTATTCAAATCTAATAAGTTTGAAGAAGGAAACAATCAAGTATCAGCAACTACAGGTTTTATTACTGGAAAACTTGGAATGTTGATATCAATCTTTTCAGTCCCTCTGAATCTAGCATTGAGTAGACCTTATACAATTACTGTCCTAGCCCTACCTTATATTTTTTCATTTATTTTGGAATAATAACAAATATTTTTTTGATTATGGTCCTACTTGTCGACCCATAAAATCAATACGTAGTTTAAGCATTCCATGTATATTCCTTAATAATATCATTTTTCAATTTTTGAACCTATTGAAGTTGCCAAGTTCCGTGTTAACCAGAGTTTTCCATATTAATATTTTTCGATGCAACAAAAATATTTTATTTATAACAAGTAGTTTTATTGGTTGGTTAATAGGTCTCATTCTATTTATGAAATTTGTTAAATTAGAGTATATACGTAAAAAAAATTGAATTAATCAAAGAGATGCATCCAACGTTTTTTTGCAGGTACTGGTATAAATAATATTTTCATCTCTATTATATCACGGTTCCTATAGAATATTACTAAATTTTTTGGCTCAAACACTTTTTACCATAGTAGACTAATTAAAAAAAATTGTATCAGAATTGATCACTGATACGGTTCAAATCTTAATCGTTCTCTTATTTATCACTTATGTCTACTATTTAGTAAGAATACCTTCACCCATCCTGGGTAAAAGAGGTAAAGAAATTTCAGAAATGGGAGAAAGTATAATAGAAGAATAATTAGAAATGGAAAAAACTTCTGGGATGAAAGATTGACAAGATATATCTCTCAAAGAGACTCATCGTTTCCTTTTTTTTATGAATCGGATAAAATAGGGGATCAGGAAAGAATGGATGAAACAAAAAAATAAATAGGAATTGAAAAAAAAAGGAATTATAAGTGAAATCATCATATAAAGAGAGTAAAGTATTTGATTATCTTAAAAATAATAAAAAATTCACGTCAAAAAAAATAATATTGTAATTTTATATTTGAAAAAACTCTTGTCACTCTTCTTTTCGACTATCAACAGTGGGATCGTCCATTACGATATATAAAAAATTATAAACTCGAAAAGAATGTAAGAACGGAAATGTCACAATATTTCTTTCATACATGTCCAAGTGATGGAAAACTAAAAATATCTTTTATATATTTATCCAGTTTGTTAACTTTTTTGGAAATGATTCAATGATATCTTTCTTTGTCTACAATACATTTATATAATAAAGAAATGATTGGAGATCCACTAAGAAACAAGAAAAGATAAAACAAATAAATGACTTTTTAAAATGAATTAATGCATTAGACAACAAAAAATATTTAAAAAATATATTCGAAATAAGAATTTGATTATGTAATAATGATAAAAAAAGAATACTTGCAAAAAATATATGATCCTTTTGTTAACGGATCATACCATGGAATAACCAAAAAGTTAGGTTCACCCCCCATAAATAAAACTTTTAGAGAAAATTGAATAGAGAGAGTTTGGCTAAATAAAATACATGGTATATTTATAAAAGATTACCAAAATTTGGAACAGAATAAACGATATGAAAATGAAACATTTGATCAAAAATTATTAAAAATTAAAAAGGTACACTTCTTAAATTTAATTCTTCAATTTGATGAAAACGAGCAATTTACACTTTATTCCTGCTATTGGAAAGATCTTTTTTTATTTCCAGAACTAGTAAATATGAATTCTGAATATCGATCAAAAAAATATTTCAAAATGATATTGAACAGATTTATAACTGAATTGAAGAACATAAACTTAATTAGACAAAAATATATTGGAGTAAAAAGAATACGTAAAAAAGTACCAAAAAGGTCATATAAATTAATCGACGAATTGGAAAAACAGTTGGGGGAAAATGAAGAGATATTCGAGGATCATCATGAGATTCGATCAAGAAAAGCCAAGCGTATAGTGATATTTACGGATGACTATCAAAAAACTTATTCTTATTATAACGCCAAAGAAACTGTTGATCCTGATCAAGTTGATGAAGTGGCATTGATACGTTATTCACAACAATCAGACTTTCGTCGAGAGATTATCAAAGGTTCTATGTGAACTCAAAGACGTAAAACAGTTATTTGGAAAATGTTTCAAGAAAATACACATTCTCCTCTTTTTTTCCAAAAAAACTAAAATATTTTTTTTTAATTTTGAAATTTTCAAATGGATTCAATCAAAAGTTAAAAATTTTACAAAAGGGGAAAAAAGAAAAGAAATGGATAAAAAGGGGGATGGAGATAATATAGCAGAGAAAATAGGGATAGAAATAGAAGAATCCTAGGATACCATTCTATTTGCTCAAGGAATACAAAGTTGTATGCTAATAATACAATCAACTATTAGAAAATATGTTTTTCTACCTTCTTTGATAATAGTTAAAAATTACACTCGCATGTTATTATTCCAATCTCCTGAGTGGTCAGACGATTTTAAAGAATAGAAAAGAGAAATGCATGTTAAATGTGCCTATAATGGTGTTCAATTATCAGAAAATGAATTTCCAAAAAACTGGTTAACCGAAGGTCTTCAAATAAAGTTACTATTTCCTTTCTGTTTGAATCCTTGGAAAAGATCACGATCTTATTCTAAAGATCTGATGATAAAAAAAGAGAAAAATATATTTTTTGTTTTTTAACAGTTTGGGGAATGGAAATTGAACTTCATTTTGGTTCTCCCCAGAAAAAACCTTTTTTTGTGCTTATTTTCAAAAAAAAATTCTAAAATTTATCAAACAGAAATTTTTTCTAGTTCAAAAAATTTTCAAAGAAAGAAAATTAATTCTAAAGATCTCCAAAAAACAAAAAAAATGGTTTTTAAAAAATATTTCATTCAAAGAATTAAAAATATATTTAAAGATAATATATTTGGATTAAAGAAGATACAGTAATGAAAATAAAATGCGAAAAATATTCAAAAAGAAATCGGATGATTCATGAATCATCCATTTCTTTAAGATGGATAAATTTGGAAAATAATTTATTTCCCGAACATAAAATAAATAATATTATAGATCACACAAAAAAATACAAAATAAAAAATAATTAATTACAAAAACGTATATAAAAAATATAAAAAAAAATTCTAAAAAAAGTACGATTAAAATAATACTGGAATTACCGATAAATATTTTTAAAATATTGAAAAAAAGACTCCATTAATAAATCAATTATATCATTTGATAAAAAATAATATTAACAAGAGTTGCATAGATATTTTTTTATGTATAATTATAAATCTAAATAGTACCTACCTTAATACACAACTTTTTTTCAATCAAAAATAAAAATATATAGTGAAAAAAAAGAAAGAAAAAATAGATCAAAAAAACCAAAAAAAATTCATTTGATGATTTTAACTCTAAAATATTCAATTTCTATTATCAATTGAAATAAAAGTTCACATATTTGTTTTAATTTTTACTTATCACAAACATATTTATTTTATAAATTTTCAAAAATAAAAATGATGAACTTGGATAAGTTTAGATATATCCTTCAATATCATGGAACATCCTCATTTCTTAAAAAAGAAAAAAAATAATTTCTTAAAAAGTTTTAATTCTGATTATATATTAATAATCGGACTTTGTAAGCCTAAAATTACATAGTGGAAAAATTGGTTTTTACAGGATCATTATCAATATGATTTATCCCCAATTAGATGGTATCGACTATCAAAAAAATAGAAAATAAATAGAGTCATAAATAAATACTGTACCATTATTTATTTAAAAAAGTGCAGTTTTTTATATGATGAGAAAGTAAACTTCATTCATTATGATAAAAAATGATTATAAAGAACTTCCCTTTTCAAATAAAAAAAATAAATGACTTGGATCATATTTTATATAATTTTTTGAATTATGAATATAAAAACTCCACCTATATTATGAAAGGATCTTCATCCCACATAATATTAAAAAAAGGGGAAAATATTAATTACAAACCATATAACCCAAAAGTACTCAATAGATTAGGTCCTTTATAAAATTATTTAGGAAAAATTTTTAACAGGAATATTGAAAAATATATGAGTCTTCATCAAAGTCCAATTCACTTTTTTATTCAAAAAATATCTTTGAGTTCCTTTATCAATACATATCCAAAAAGAGATTATCTAGATATGATTACTAATCATCTAGGGATCAATCTAACTTATAAGAATTACAAAGGTATTTTTTATCTCACAATTTATCAACAAAAAAATACATCTTTCAAAATATTTTTGAATTGGATGGAAATGAATAAAAAAATACTAATTCATTATTCCAGACCAAATAAACTTTTGATTTTTCCAGAACTAATCCTACTATATAAACAATATAAAATGATACATTGGGAAATACCAATCAAATTACTTATTCTATATTTTTATGAAAATGTTGACGAAAAAAATATTTTATCATTGAGTGAATACAAATATTTTTATAAATTTGAAAATAATAATAAAGAAAAAGAGTGGACCATACAAGATAATATATTATATATAAAAAAACATCAAAAAAGTAAATCCAAGAGTCATACAGAAACAGTACTTTTTTTTCTTAAAAGATATTTTCTTTTTCAACTAAGATGGGATGAACCTTTTAATCGAAAAATGATTAAAAATATTAAGATATATTGTTTACTGCTTAGACTAAAATATCCAAAATATATGGTTCTATCCTCTATTCAAAGAGGAGAAATTAGTTTAGATATAATGCTAAAGAAGGATATATCTCTTATAGAATTGATAAAAACTGGAATATTTATTATTGAACCTATTTGTTTATCGGTAAAAAAATAGAAATTTTATTATGGTGCATCAAACTGTGGCTATTTCATTAGTTTATAAGAGTAATCACCAAAAAACTAATAAAAGATATAAAGAAAAAAGAAATGTAGATCTAATTTTTAAATTGAGTGAAAAATATAAAAAAATGCTTGGAAAAAAAAGATTACACAAATGATATAGATTTTATTCTTCCTGAAAATATACTATCATCAAGACGTTTCATAGAATTTAGAATTATAAATTCTTTCTATTTTAAAAATAATATTGATGAGTTTTATCATATAAATCCAAATGTTTTCAATACGAACAACGTAAAAAACTTTGATACCTTTTATGGAGAAAAAAAATATTTGGATAGAAAATATAAAAATTCATTAAAATTAAAACAAATTCTTTGGCCCAATTATCTATCTATGGATTTCACTTGTGTGAATCGATATTGGTTTGATACCAATAACAGTAGTCATTTCAATATGTTAAGAATATGTCACAACAATTAAAAATTTCTATTACCTTATTTTTTTTATTTGTTCCTATCAACAATAGGTATATTTTAAATTGAATTAATTCATAATGATCTAAAAATTTAATAATATTTTAAAATAAAAACAAAACATAAACTCACTATAATATTATGGTCAAAAATTTACTTCTTTCAGTTCTTTTTTAAAAAGAAAAAAAGGGATCTGTTGAATTTCAAGTATTCAATTTGACCAATAAGATAAAAAAACTTACTTCACATTTATAATTAAACAGAAAATACTTGTTGGTCAGAGTGGACACTCAAGAGGGGGGGTGAATTGAGTTCCAATTAAAATTTCTATTTAAAAACTTTGTATTAAAATCCCCCAAATAAAATACAAAATTAAACTGTAGTAAATTTATATCAAAGTAAAGGTTCTGTTAGGTTCTCAAGGGATTGATTATTTCCCAGTTAATCAAATCAGAAAAGTTGATTAACTTTGTAAACTAACTTACTGATTTACAACTAATATAAACACTTGGGAGTTTAATTATCAAAGTGACTTTAAAATAGTTTTTGGTATAAAGTAGTTTGTAGCGAAATAAAAATGGCTTTGAAAAGAAATAAGCACAGCAGATATAACCAAGAGGTTCAGTCTCAAGCTGAGACTTATTCCTCTCAAAACATTATATAAAAGTGATCCACACCCAAGATCGGGGATTACAACAGTATACAATTGTCCAGGTCTAAGACCTCTACCACTATTATATGTGGGAAACAAACACAACAGCAAACTAGCTGTCCAGTTCACACGCGACCTCTACCACTATCCCAGTGTGAAATAAAAGATGTAAGAGTTTGAGTGAGGATTTACAGATCCTCTAATTAAAGTTCAGGAGACAGTGTGTGTGTAAAAATACAGCAGATGACACACACTGCTCTAAAAGTAAATAATAAATCATAGAGGCAAAGATGTAGAGTTTAGAATGGCTCTAGTGATTGCAGTGCAGCTCTGGACTCCTTTGGATTGATCAGAATTGGTTCTGAGTCCTCTTCTGGTTTTTGTATGGAAAACAGAGTGTCTTCTGCTTCCTTGACTTCCAGGTGTAGAGATATAGGAAAAAGTAGTCGATGAAGTTCTTGTGTTGATGTTCTCGTTCTCAGCTCTCTTTCTTGGTATGCAGGAATGTATGAGATCTTCTTGTAAGTTCAGTCGTATCTTTTCATGCACCCCTCCTTGTTCTCAGCACACCTCGTGTTTTGTATGTCTGTGTGTATTTGTCTATTCATTCCTCCCTCGGCAGCAACACATCCTTCTTTCATTTAAAGCACGAGCTCCGGCAAAAGAAATGATTTCTTTTCGCAGGTACGAGGTACGGTTTCCTGACAACCAACAAACACCCATTAAATAAATGTCAGTGCATTAAAATATACCTAATATTACCGTTGGTTAGATTAAATAATGATAAAGAAATTAAAGCAGCATCGGGTTCTGTCTCTGGAATGGTAGGCTTTGTATTGGTAGACTATTGTGTAACAGTAGGTCTGAGTATCGGTAGCTTCTTGTGTAAGGGCAGACGTGATTGCATCGGTAGCTGTAGCTCTGTCTTGTATCGGTAGCGGTAACTTTGTCTTGCATCGGTAGCAGTAACTCTGTCTTGTATCGGTAGCGGTATCTCTGTCTTGCATCGGTAGCGGTAAGTCCCTATCGGTAGCTTCCTTAATGTATCGGTAGATTTCCTTTAATAACAGTAGCTTCAACATATCGGTGGACTTGTGTGTATCGGTAGCTCTGTTCTGTAACGATAGATATTATATGTAATAGTGGACTTTAATGTAACAGTGACAAGTCTGTATCGGTAGCTCTAACATAGCGGTAGACGTAACTGTATCGGTAGCTTTGTTCTGTTTAAGAATTCTATTGGCAGAAAGGGTTAAGTCATAATATATATACATCCAGTAACCGAAAGACTTATATTCAATCATAAAGTAATAGAGCATTTCTTAACCAAATTCTTTTATCATAATATAATTATTTATAACATATAAATATGTGTATGAAGTACACAAATACTAAAGTAGGTATTTATCCACAATAAGAATTATCAAACTATAAATAAGAAATATTGAGATTATCACTATATAATAAAGCATAATTTGGATTATCAAAATATAGTAAAGCAACTAGATTCGTAGAGGGTTCAACAATCTCCCCCTTTTTGATAATCACAACTTATGCAAAAATGAAAAGAATTAGAATTAGAGTAAAAGGTGTATTTTAGTAAAACAACGGTTTCATATTCCTCCCCCTTTCAAATGTACTATAAGATCCTCTTAGGTGCATTGTCGCTCTTTGTGTTTTTCTCCCATTTTGTTAACTCTTAGAACTCATTTTCGCCTTTTGTGTTTTTCTCCCCCTTTGGGATTAACAAAAAGAAGGGTAGCTGAGAAAAGATAAAGACTAGTAGAGAATAAATGACAGAGTAACAGAAACATAGTAAAGTAGAGAATGAAGAGGAATGTCATTAATATACAAAAGATACACTGATAAAATCAGAACAAAAAATACAAGTGAATCCTATCAAAATTTTCTAGAATCACTCAATCTTATGCTTTAATAGGAGTCTTTCCCTTAGAATCAGAAGAGGCTGCAGGTTCAGGTTCAGGTTCTAGTGCAGTATAAAGCTTAGGAATAGCTGAAAGCACAACTGGAGGGTCATCTACTAAAACTGTACCAAATTTGAAATATGTACTCCTCTGAGAGATCATAGGTGTCAAGCTCCTGATGGCTTAAACTGGAGTCAACTGAGGTGTACTCCCAAAGGCAGAAGTAGGAAGGGCAGGAGGTACAATCATAGGTCTGGCATCCACATGCAAGAATGGTAGCAACAGATTCCTGAAATCCAAAATAATACTCCCTCCTCTCTCCATTGCAGACACAAAATCATCTCGATTTTCAATGAATTTATCCAAGGAAGAAGTAAGCTCCCTGAGCTTACTAACCTGTTCTCTGAAGGCCTGATTCACTGGAGGCAACTTCATATTTTCCAGTAAGATCTTGAAATGGTTGGTCATCTGATGATTGGTATAAACCTTTTCAAAATAAGAATCCACCTTATATTTAATTGCTTATTAAGAAGCAGTAGCTGCCCGTAGGTGATCACGAATAGAACTACTCACTTCCCTAGTGGTAGCTAGAATCTGAGTATTTGATGCACCACTGGGACTGGCCTTATCCAGTTCTTCCTGACAAATAGTGCAGATCTGGTCAAGGTTCACACTGGAGCTAGATGAGGGAAGAGGTTTTATTGAGAAGGCCACTGTCTCCTAGAAGGATTGAGTCAGACTACTAATGACCTTCTGAACAAGTTCATCCTGACTGTTCAGATGTTCTTTGACTGACTTCTTAAAGGCCACAAAAACTTCCACAAACTATTTGACTGCCTCTTTGATATATTGAATGTCAGAGTTTACTTCAGTTTGAGAGCTATGCAAGGCAGTCAGAGAAGCAATCGATTGTCTCAAAGAAACTACAGCTCCTATCCAACTCTCAATCTGAGTGTGGCACACTTTAATTTCATCCATCATTTCTTTCATAGGACTGGATACACCATATCAAATGGATAACTCAAGGGATTGATACATGCTTTTCATCTCTTAAACCATACTTTTCTTCATATATACCACGGATTCCCTTAATGCTTCTTTCAATTCATCTTTTAAGGACTCAAGGTCTTCCTTGGTTGCAACATTTTCAGCCACAGTAGGTAGGATAACTGATTCCTTTTGGGGCTGGTCTTCCTCATCCGAATCTCCAAAAGAAAGTCCAAGAACCATATATCCTGGATTTGATGTCCAACCTTCAATTTCATATAGCACTGATACTAATCCATGATTCTCCCCCTCACTTGGAACATTCTCCTGAGGTATCTCCTCCAACTGTTCTGCTTGATGTAATTCTAAAACTTCTTCTACAACTGAGTCATCAATGACTCTCTCATCAACAGATGCAGCTTCTCCTTCCTGATTAGGCATTTCCCTGAATGTACTGTCTATCAAAGGGCTCAAACTAAGCTCTTCTTCATTTTCCTTATCATCTGCTTCACCAGAAGCCTCCTTTTCTTCATTAAAAACATTATCGGATTCAGTTTCCTCATCCTCTTTAGAGGTGTCCTTAACAACATACTAACATGCTTCTTCTTCTTCCTCCTCAGTCTCAGTGTAATTGTCCTTCAAAATAGTTACTCTCCTTGGTAGTTCTTTTGGAGGGCTTGCTGCTCCATAAGAAATATTTTGAGGCAAAGGACTAGGAGGTAAATTAGGGTCTCCTCCTTCCTCAACTGATGTCTCTTCCTCCTCAGCTTCATCATCACTGTAGACCGGTTCTGGCTCATCTGATCCAAGACCAGGATCCCTCACATCCTTTGGCCTAGAAGGATGATCCACAGGAGTATACTTGTCATAGATTTTTCTATCATCATTAACCCATGATTTCTTCCAAGGATTCCAACTGACTTTCATGTATTTACAGATAGTCATGGTGATGCAGAAGTTATCCTTAACTACTATCATTTCATCCTGAGGTCCAGCCACCTCCTTTGCTTTCATCAAAACAGAAATCAACTTTGAGAAGAACAGTGCATTTGACTTAGACTTCGGTCTAGTCATATCCTCAATCTGAATCATAATCAATCTATACAGATTTACCTTAACTTCATGATTTAACAGATACAACAAATAAATTTCTTGAAATCTGAGGGTAGAAAAATCTCCTCTCCTTGGACTAATCACATGCTGAATGAACTTGAAAAGTAGTTTATCCTCCCCTGTCATCTCTACAGTAATGACCTTTCTAGGAGTTCCATCTCCTGTCAACTCCAACAAGGCATCCTCATAATTGAAAAAGTCACTAGCAGTAGGTATGGATTTTGAATGAAATCCATAATCACCTTCATGAGGAACTTTTAAGTTCCCATCCCATTCAATCGAAGTAAAGGAAAATTCCTGACCATTTACATAAGAAATCATCTTGATTTCTTCTTCGGACTTCTCAAAACGAACGAACTCATAGAACCGTTTCACCAGTCCTAGATAATAAGGTCCATTGTTTTTTGTGAAGCACTCGATCCAACCTTGTTCTTTTAAAACCTTAAGAACCAAGGACTTTCTCTCCATGAGCCATTCTGTACACACCTCTTTCTCAACGACAATCTCTGTCTTTGAGAGATGCAGGTTTACTGGATTCCTTCGAGCTACACTTTCACTGCTTCCACTGGCACCATCATTGGTCACCTTCTATCTTTTAGCTTCTGGCGCATCACTTCCATTTGTACCTTGAGGTCTCTTAACGCGGGCCATTGCAGATTTGAGGTTTAGGGTTTCACGGCTTGAGAGGTTTAGGTTGGAGGGATTCGAACAGACGAGTTCACAGTGAGATTGAGTGAAGTCTAGACTCGGTTTAATATCATTTAGGATCCACAAATAAAATAAATTATATAAAAAATGGTTCGATGTCTCGGATTTACAGATGTTTAAAATAGCACGAGATGTACCGGTAAAGTCTCCTAATGGTGAGGTATTCTAACGGCGAGGTTTCTCTAACGGTGAGGATTCTCTAACGGTGAGGATTCTCTAATGGTGAGGTCTCCTAACGGTGAGGTCTCCTAACTGTGAGGTTTTCTAATGGTGAGGATTCTCTAACGGTGAGGTCTCCTAACGGTGAGGTTTCTCTAACAGTTTAAGGGTAAGTTATCATTCCTAATTCGGGTCTAATGAAACTTAATCATTCTGAACTTAAAGGCTTAGTGAAAATATCAGCTAATTGAAGTTCAGTGCCTATAAATTCAAGTTTTATATCACCACTTTGATAATTATATCTTAGAAAGTGGTGTCTAACATCAATGTGTTTGGTTATATAGTGAGACACAGGGTTCTTAGAGATTTTAATCGCACTAGTGTTGTCACAGTTAATTGAAACATGTTTAAAATCAAATCCATAGTCCAGTAAAGTGTGTTTCATCCACAGAATCTGTGCACAGCAACTACCAGCAGCTATATACTCTGCTTCAGCAGTAAATAATGCAACTGAGTTCTGTTCCTTACTACATCATGATACTATAGAATTTCCAAGTAAATGACATGTTCCAGATGTGCTCTTTCTGTCTAACTTGCATCCAGATTAGTCAGCATCTGAATAACTTATTAAATCAAATGATTGTTCTTTTGGGTAAAACAAACCTAAATTTGCAGTATACTTAGGATATTTAAAAATTCTTTTAATATAAAGTAAGTGTGACTCTTTAGGATTATCTTAAAATCTATCACACATACATACACTAAACATAATATCAGGTCGACTAGAAGTAAGATAAAGTAAACTCCCAATAATACCTCTGTAATTAGTTTGATCAACTAGTTTCCCAGTATCATCAATATCCAATTTACAGGTGGTACTCATAGGTATATCACTTCCCTTAATACTATCCAAACCAAAATGTTTTAATAAATCCTTTGTATATTTACTTTTATTTAAAATAATTCCATATTTAGTTTGAAAGATTTGAAATCCAAGAAAATACTTAAGCTCTCCCATTAAGCTCATTTCAAATTCATTTTGCATAACCTTTGAAAAATCAGTACGTAAAGAATTTCTCAAAGATCCAAAAATAATATCATCAATATAGATTTGTAATATTAAAACATCTTTTGAAATTCTTTTTATAAAAATAGTGGGATCAGCAATTCCTTTTGTAAATCCTTTTGAAATAAGAAAATTTGTATGTTTTTCATACCAAGATCTTGGAGCTTGTTTTAAACCATATAAAGATTTAGAAAGTTTAAAAACGTGATTTTGAAAGTGGTGATTTGAAAAACCAGGTGGTTGTTCTACAAAAACATCTTTAACAATAAAACCATTTAGAAAAGAACTTTTCACATCCATTTGATATAACTTGAAATTTAGATGTGATACAAAGGCAAGTAAGATCCTAATTGCCTCTAATCTAGCTACAGGTGCAAAGGTTTCCTCATAGTCAATTCCTTCTTCTTGGTTGTAACCTTGTGCAACTAGTCTAGCTTTGTTTCTAATGATGTTTCCAGATTCATCAACTTTGTTACTAAACACCCACTTTGTGCCTATGTTCAAAGTGTCTTTAGGTCTTTCTACTAGTTCCCAGACTTTATTTCTTTCAAATTGATTTAGTTATTCTTGCATAGTCATTAACCAAAATTCATCATTGATAGCATCATTGATATTTTTAGGTTCTAACTGTGAAAGAAAATCTTGATGTTCAACCTGATTTCTTAGAGAATCTCTAGTTTGTGTTCCTATATCAAGGTTTCCTACAACAACATCTAAAGGATGGTTCTTTAGAATCCTAGTTGGTTTTGAAAAGGTAGGTCTAGAGATTTTAGGTTCATCAACAGTTTGGGAGTCAACAGAAGCAGGTTCTGGAAAATTTTCAGAACTGGACGTTTTAACTATAGGTCCACTATCTTTATCATTAAGGTTCAAAACACAGAGATCATCTTCAAGATTTTAAAGAGAGTTCTTAGGTTCATGTGGATCAGTTTCATCAAATTTTGTGTGAACGGATTCCTCCACACATTTGGTTCTCTTATTAAAAACTCTATAGGCTTTACTAGAAATAGAGTAACCTAGGAAAATTCCTCCATCACTCTTGGATGCAAACTTATTAAGATTATCTTTAGTATTAAGAATAAATACTTTGCAACCAAAAACTCTAAAGTATTTAACCTTAGGTTTCCTATGGTTCCACAACTCATAAGGGGTCCTCTTAAGAACAGGTCTGATCAAGACTCTATTGATAATATAACAAGTTGTATTGACACCTTCAGCCCAAAAATAAATAGTTACGTCATACTCATTGAGCATGGTTCTGGAAATTTCCTGAAGGGTTCTATTCCTTCTTTCTACTACACCATTCTGTTGAGGTGTCCTAGGGGCAGAGAAATTGTGACTATAGCCATTGATTGAGCAGTATGATTCAAACTCATGATTTTCAAACTCACGACCATGATCGCTTCTCAAGGTTTTAATCTTAATTCCACTAAGGTTCTCTACAGACTTGTAATATTTAACAATGTAAGAACAAACTTCACTTTTGTGAGCTAGAAAATATACCCAAGTATACCTAGAATAGTCATCTACTAGAACATAGACATAGTGCTTCCCATTTAAACTAGAAACTCTAGAAGATCCAAACAAATCCATCTGAACCAACTCGAGAGGTTGAGAAGTTGACACTTCCTTCTTTGATTTGAAAGAAACGTTATATTGCTTTCCCTTTTGATAGGGATTACAAACTTTATCAGCTGGGAATTCAAGTTTTGGTAGGTCTCTAACTAAGTTCTTCCTAGTAAGTTTTCTAAGTGAATGTACATTGCAGTGTCCTGATCTTCTGTGCCAAAGCCAAGACTCTTTATGAAAGGCATTTAAACAAGTAATATTTTTCACAGCTAAAGAATTTAAATCAACAGCATAAACATTTTCATTTCGTAAGGCAAAAAATACTAAATCATTTTTAGAATTAAAATCATTGCAAGAATCATTTTCAAATATAACATTAAAACCATCATCACATAACTGAGAAATACTTAACAGATTATATTTAAGTACATCAATGAATAAAACTTTAGAAATTAATACTGAGTCAGTGTTACCAATCTGGCCTAAGCTGATGATTTTCTCTTTAGAATTATCAACAAAAGTGACAAAACCTCCATCAACTCTGACTAAGCATTTAAAGAATGAGAAGTCTCCTGACATATGTCTTGAAAATCCACTGTCCAAGTACCAGGTCTTTCTACAGGAGCTCTTTAAGCAGGTTCCTTACAAAATAGATTTAGATAGGAAATGATTTTGGTACCCAGATTTTCTTAGGTCTAGATAGGTTAGCCAGTAAAACATTAGGTACCCAAATTTGTCTTACGGGTCTCATAAATTTTTTGGAATCAACAGATTTTGAAAGATAAACTTTATTTGATCCGTAACTATGAATATAACTGGTTGAAGCATATGAGATTTCAGAACTATAACTAACCACATTCTGTCCAGATTTAGGAATAAATTTAGTTTTGGTAATTTTTCTTTGTACAGGTTGGTATCCAATGCCAGTAGTATATCTAGGTGCAATCTGATTACCTAGCATTTGAGTAAGAGTATCTTTGTCATTTGTGAACTTTTCTAAATCCTTCCTAAGTTTCCAATTTGACAATTTCAGTTCATTGTTTTCTTTTAGTAACTGAGCATTCTTTTCTATTTCTATGTCAAGATTAGATTTATGATTAACAGTTAAAGTAAACTATTTCTGTAAACCTTTGTATTTGTATTTCATCTCATTATAGGTTTCCTCCAACATATCACAGTATTCAAACAGTTCATATTTTGACATTTTTTCAAAGTCAGAATCATCTCTAGAATAATATGTATTTAAATAAGGAGTTTCAGATGTTACCTCAGAGGTGTTTGTCATAAAACACATGTTTACCTTATTTCTGATATCAGTTTCAGACACTTCAGATTCATTGGAGCTATCTTCAGAAGCACTCCAAGTAGCCTTCATGGCTTTCTTATACTTATTGTCCTTGTATTCATATTTCTTCTTATATTTCAGTTTTGGACAGTCTGCTTTTATATGTCCTTTTCTTTTGCACTCATAGCAGACAACTTCATCTGATTTGTCTGATTTCTTCCTATCCTTTTTCCAATGTCCCTTGTTGTCATACTTACCATTGTAATTTGATTTTCTGAAAAACTTCTTATTCCTATAAAACTTATTAAACCTTCTGGAAATTTTATCCATCTCAGCATCACTATCAGAAGCACTCTCACTGTCTTCACAGCTTGAACTCTCATTTATCGCTTGAAACTTCTCCTTATCCTTGTTCTTTGAAGTTTAAGTCTAGAAAGCAACTGAATTCCTTCTAGGTTCTTCTTCTTCTTCTTTATTTACCTTATGTTATTCTTCATACATCATTAGCTTGCCAATTAGTTCCTTGACTAGCAGTTCACCAATATCACATGATTCTCTAATTGAGATAAAAGTTCATCTCCATCTTTCAGGTAGACATCTCAGAATTCTCATGATTTGTTCCTTGGATGGAACATCCTTTCCCAGTGAGGTCATTGTGTTGAAAATTTCGTTGAACCTGTGATACATATCATAAATGGGTTCATCAGGCTTCATATTAAACTTATCATACTTAATATTATAGGTGTTCGATCTCATTTCCTTAACATTAGTTGTTCCTTCATGAGAAACAGCTAAGGTATCGCAAATTTCATATGCAGTTTTGCAAGAAGATATTCTATTAAATTTATCATCTCCTAAAGCACAATACAGAGCATTCATAGATTTACAATTATTGTTGTAATCTGTTTTAGTAGCTTCATTCCAAGTAGATCTAACAGTAGTAGGAATTTTATATTCTGATTTTATAGCAGTCCAAATATAAAAACCCATGCTCTCTAAATGTATTTTCATCTTGATTTTCCACTGAGCATAATTGTTTCCATTGAAAAATGGTGTTCTATTGGTAGAAACACCTTCAAGTATGTTATCCATAATAACTAACTTAAAGAAATGATTTTAAAAGAAATAATAGTTTAGAAATAACAGAAATTTTAAGAACTTTAAAATACAACTAAAATCACAGCTGAAAAACAGAGTACGTCAGAAAATATTTTAAAATCCTCTGATACCAAATGTTGGTCAGAGTGGAAACTCAAGAGGGGGGGTGAATTGATTTCCAATTAAAATTTCTGTTTAAAAACTTTGTATTAAAATCCCCCAAATAAAATACAGAATTAAACTATGGTGAATTTATATCAAAGTAAATGTTCTGTTAGGTTCTCAAGGGATTGATTATTTCCCAGTTAATCAAATCATAAGAGTTGATTAACTTTTGAAACTAACTTACTGATTTACAACTAATATAAACACTTGTGAGTTTAATTATCAAAGTGAATTTAAAACAGTTTTTGTTTTAAAGTAGTTTGCAGCAGAATAAAAATGAATTTGAAAAGAAATAAGCACAGCAGATATAACCAAGAGGTTCAGTCTCAAGTTGAGACTTAGTCCTCTCAAAACTTTATATAACAGTGATCCACACCCTGGATCGGGGATTACAACAGTATACAACTATCCAGGTCTAAGACCTCTACCACTGTTATACTTGGGAAACAAACACAACAGCAAACTAGCTGTCTAGGTCACACACGATCTCTACCACTATCCCAGTGGGAAATAAAAGATGTAATATTTTGAGTGAGGATTTACAGATCCTCCAATTAAATTTCAGGAGACAGTGTGTGTGTAAAAATACAGCAGATGACACACACTGCTCGAAAAGTAAATAATAAATCACAGAGACAAAGATTTAGAGTTTAGAATGGCTCTAGTGATTGTAGTGCAGCTCTGGACTCCTTTGGATTGATCAGAATTGGTTCTAAGTCCTCTTCTGGTTTTTGTCTGGAAAACAGAGTGTCGTCTGCTTCCATGACTTCCAGGTGTAGATAAAGAGGAAAAAGTAGTCGATAAAGTTCTTGTGTTGATGTTATCATTATCAACTCTCCTTCTTGGTATCTAGGAATGTATGAGATCTTCTTGTGAGTTCAGTAGTATCTTTTCATGCACCCCTCCTTGTTCTCAGCACACCTCGTGTTTTGTATGTATGTGTGTATCTGTCTATTCATTCTTCCCTCAGCAGCAACACATCCTTCTTTCATTTAAAGCACGAGCTCCGGCAAAAGAAATGAATTCTTTTTGCAGGTATGAGGTACGGTTTCCTGACAACCAACAAACACCCATTAAATAAATTTCAATGCATTAAAATATACCTAATATGACCATTGGTTAGATTAAATAATGATAAATAAATTAAAGCATCATCGGTTTCTGTCTCTGGAACGGTAGGCTTTGTATCTGTAGACTCTTGTGTAACGGTAGGTCTGAGTATCGGTAGCTTCTTGTGTAACGGTAGACTTGAATGCATCGGTAGCTGTAGCTCTGTCTTGTATCGGTAGCAGTAACATTGTCTTGCATCGGTAGCGGTAACTCTGTCTTGTATCGGTAGCGGTAGATCTGTCTTTCATCAATAGCGGTAAGTCCCTATCGGTATCTTCCTTGATGTTTCGGTAGACTTCCTTTGATAACAGTAGCTTCAACATATCAGTGGACTTGTGGGTATCGGTAGCTCTGTTCTGTAACGATAGCTATTATATGTAACGGTGACTAGTCTGTATCGGTAGCTCTAACATAGCCGTAGACTTAACTGTATCGGTAGCTTTGATCTGTTTAAACATTCTATTGGAAGAAAAGGTTAAGTCATAATATATATATATCAAGTAACCGAAAGACTTATATTCAATCATAAAGTAATAGAGCATTTCTTAACAAAATTCTTTTATCATAATATAATTATTTATAACATATAAATATGTGTATGAAGTACACAAATACTAAAGTAAGTATTTATCCACAATAATAATTATCAAACTATAAATAAGCAATATTGGGATTATCAACATATAATAAAGCATCATTGGGATTATCAAAATATAGTAAAGCAACTAGATTCCTTGAGGGTTCAAGAAGACTATTTATCTCAGAGAATTCTACTAAAAATTTTGGGAAAACGTAAACGACTAATGGATTATTTGTAAAAAAAGGTCGAAAAGAAGATAGATCAAAGTAGATTCAGTTAAATATTCGGAATTTCAAAAGTTATAAATTTTATTTGATATGATATGTGTGTGTGTTTTCATTATTTTAAGAATTACATAGAATAATGTATCCATTAAAAACTATATAATCTACAACAAGAGGAAACCCATAATAATCTACTTAGAGAAATGCACATGATTTGTTTTATTCATCATTTATTTTATTTTGTAGTTTCAGTATAGTAATAAATAGGGTCATTTTTTTGTCCCTTTATTTAACTTTAATTTATTAAAAAAAGATTCAAAGATGATAAAATTTTATAAAACCGGAGAATACTTTGTCTACCATTATAAATATAGATCCTTAAAGTTATTTTTATTATTTTTTATTTTTAGCATATTTAGTTATAAATTTTTTTTATTATTATTTATATTTAGTATATTTAGTTATAAATAATCAATCCTTTAAAATTGTTCATTCGTATTTATTAAATTTATTTAAAAATAACGAAATACGATTGAACTTATGATCTTTCTTTTTAACTTATGAAAAAAAAAATTGGTATATTTGTGGTTATCATTATCGTGAGTCAATTAATAACTGAATTGATTCAAAATAACAAAGCATTGATTCATCTGGTATATCAATATTTTTATTTTCAAACATTTACTATATTGAATGTTTAAAAAAGTTACTTTTTTGATAAACCCAATGTCACATTTAGTTAAGATTTTTGACACATGTATTAGATGTACTCAATGAGTACGAGCTTGCCCTACTGATGTATTAGAAATTATTCCTTAGGAAGGATGTAAAGCTAAGAAAATAGCTTCTGCTCCACGAATAGAGGACTGTATTGGTTGTAAGAGATGTTAATCTACCTGCCCAACAGATTTTTTGAGTATTCGAGTTTATTTATGGAATGAAACAACTTGAAGTATGGGGCTAGATTATTGATAATAGTGACTCAAACAATACTTTAATTCCTTCTTTTTTACCAACTTACTATATATATATATATATATATATATATATATCTTACTATATATATCTTATTATATATATATATATAATAGAATAACTTAAATATATTTTTTTCAAATTTTTTAAAATAGAAATATCTTTAGGTTATTCCTATTGGTATATGTTGGTTTTACTTTCAATTTTTATTTGTTAATAAAGTAAAAAAGTGTAGTTTTTAGAATCATTTTGAGTTTATTTAAAATATATTTACTTTTTTTAAGTAGTTATCATAAAAAAAATGAAATTACCTCTCTTTTTTTGCTCTTACGTATTTTTTCTATTTATTAAAATAAACCATAACTGTGCATCCCTATTTCTATTAAATTGACTCCAAAATAGCATATCCAAATCATAAGAAAACCCATAGAAGCCATAATTGCTGAATTTTATAAATTTTTTACTTCATTATTTTTTGCGTATGTAAATAAATTGTGTAGATAATCCAAGTAATTAAGGACCAAGTTTCTTTTGGGTCCCAATTCCATTAGGATCCCCATGCTTCATTTGCCCATTCTGATCCAGATATAATACCAATAGTTAAAAAAAATCTAACCTATAAGAATAAGACGATAACTCCAATAATACAATTTTTGGATAAATAGATACCTGTAATAGTTTCTAACTGAAAATCTTTTCATTTTTATTTCTCCTTAAAATAAAAAATAAATCTTACCCTTTGTTGAAATGTAATCACTAAAAGTGCTACAGAAAATAATGATCCAAATAAAAGAGCTGCATAACCAAAAAGTATCATACTTACGTGCATCATTAACTAATGGGACTGGAGAGCGGGTACTAATTTTATAGATTTATAATTTATTTCAGTTAAAATATCTGAACTAGCAAAACCTTGGGTTAAAATAATACCTAGTTTGGTAATTTCTCTATAATAGGTATTTTTTTAAAAAAGAGAAATATGAAGATAAACAACTGATAAACTCCAG
The DNA here is from genome assembly GCA_963277665.1 of Viscum album. NCBI lineage: Eukaryota > Viridiplantae > Streptophyta > Magnoliopsida > Santalales > Viscaceae > Viscum > Viscum album. The sequence goes on from OY728123.1 coordinate 1,773,591,725, forward strand.
GAAAAAAATATTAATGATTTAGATAAATCATTTAATGGGAACTTACTCGAACCAATCCAATGAGTTATTAATAATCCTGTTATACAGAAAAAAGTTGTTGGACTACCTTTTTATGACGAATTATATATTTCTCTTTCATCGACCAAATAATTTATCAAATAAATTGTAATTAGAATTGAAATAATTGAAAAGGAGATATTATTTAATAATTGTTCGAGAATAGAAAAAAGAATCATATAAAATAAAAAATAATAATTAAAAATGGTTTTTTATTCTTTCTATTTCTATTTTACCTATTTTTTTAAAACTTGGTTATGCCGCCACTTAGACTTGAACCGAGATGCTCTAGAAGTGCTTTCTAAGAGCAGCATGTATACCTATTTCACCATAGAGACTTTTTAGAAAATAAAATCAAGTAAAAAAAATTCATTATACCCTAATAATTTTTTTATCTTAACTTAGTTAGAGCATTTATTTATATTTATTTATATTTATATTATGTACGTTATGTATTATTTATAGATGAAATATATTTATAATATATAGATGAAATATATTTATAATACATCTCATATATTTATATATATCTCTCAAATATTTATATATATCTCATATAAATATATAATATAAATACTATTTCATTTATTTATAATATATTTAATCTATTCATATATTATTTATATTTAGATATTATAGTTTATATATTCTAGATAGTGATGAGAATTCCATTGGGGAAATAATGATAATCAACATAAAAAATATTATAAACACAATGATTCAATTATAAAAATGTTGACTGATTCATAACTAGGATTAAAATCATATGATTACTTCTTTGGAGTAAATTTTTTTTGAATTCCCAGTTGCTATCGATTTAGCTAATGAAAAATCTTTTATCAACATTCTGTAGATCTTTTTTTCCAAATATTTTTTCGAATCTTTTTTAAAAAATTGAAGTTCGTTTTTTTTTTTGGAACTTTCATTCTATTATAGTTAATTATTAATATTATATAGAGGAATGTGAAAGACATCTATTGTATTGAATTGCTTATTCTTATGCTTATATTCATAAATAAAGAAGAGAATATTTTATTCTCTAGTAGAAAATATTTATAAATCATCACAAACCTCCATTTTCTATGTACAATTTATGGATTATTATATATGATTATTATATATGATGATTTTCAGCTTCTATTTATGAATATCTATTCTATATGGTATATTAAGAAAGAAATAGAGCTCACTTTCTTATTTGAGTTACCTCATTCAATAATGAGGAGACTAACAAAAAAATTATGGGAGTTAAGAAAAATGAGTCATATGGGTTGGGTTGAGGAATTCACTCTATTAAATCCAATCTCCCGTTTTTCCTCAGTAGCTCAGTGGTAGAGAGGTCAGCTGTTAACTGACTGGTCGTAGGTTCAAATCCTACTTGGGGAGATTCTCTGATTCATTCTTCATGAAATAAGAATGAAAATAAGAGGCTCGATCTGACTGTTAAGAGTATGTATGTGGAGTTCCCTGTCTTTTTCGATTGTGCATTCTATTTTTTATAGACTCACATGATTTTCTGTGTGATTTTAGAATCGCCATACCTCATAAAGGTCCGGGAGAATCCTCTGTTCCATAGTACTAGGTGGGGGGCTATTTACAACTAGTCTCCAATTATAAGAATGATCAGATGTATACTAGTGATACGGCCATCGATTCTCCCGAGAGGCCACAATGACCGCGAGCAAACATAACATATGAATGACGAGGAAAATTTTATAATTTTACTTTTTCTGTTATTCTGCCCAAAAATCCTGGCTGAAGAATTATACGACGCATCAAACACTTTTTTTAATAACTATAATATTTTTAACATGCGTATAACCAAAAGATATGTTTTCTTATAAATATTATTTTATGTAAAGAAAGTTAAAAATATCAAACTCTTTTTTTAATAAATATAATATTTTTAACATGCGTATAACCAAAGGATATGTTTGGTTATAAATTTTATTTTTAAATATAAATGATTTATTTTTATCATGGAAGTTTATTTTTAATTTTTAGTCAAAAATAATTAACTTAAATTCTTACACATTGTGGACACAACAATTATTCAATTAATGGAAAAATAAATAAATGATATTAAAAACATTAAAAGTGGTATAATATAAAATAATTAATGTAAATTTAGAATTTTATAGATAAAAATAACATTTTATTAATTTATTAAGCTATTTCTATTTTTATTTCATTTATTTTCTAGAAGTTATATACATCAAAGAAAATGAATAATTCTGAAATTAGTATTGTTGATATTTATGAAAATAATATTTTATTAAATGATATAAAATTCCTAAAATAATATATTCATAAAATTGATTATTAATTTTTTTTAAATATCAACCATGGTCCATTTATGGTCTTTTTTCCAGTTATGGTATTTATCATAGCTCTAAAGGAGTAAAAATCCATGTTAGGATGGAAAGTGTGAAAAGGGTTAATGGGGGTTAAAAAAGATAAGGATAAAAATGTGTCCCAAAATTGTTCAAATTTTAATGTATGAGATTAATTTGTCCTATAATAATTTTATATGTCAATATTATCAATGTGGATAAATTTTTACAACAAAATTAATTTATATTAGATATATATTTTATGAAATTCCAAGAGTTCTCCTCCCCTCTCTTATCAAAGGGACCATATTGTTCTCTTTTCTTCACATTTAAAAATCCTTTTGAATTAGAAAATCCCCACCCAGATCCTTTACTTACATCCCTATCCATGTTTTGGAGTCCTTATTTAGGTTACAGGCCTTGAGGTGTTTATTAAATAATATTTTCAAAATAAGAGGTATAGTTTTTAACTACATGTTTTTGTTTTATTTCTTATTCCACCTACATCAAATATTCTTAAACCATGATAAAATATAAAAATTATTATACTACATATAGTGAGATTTTATTATGTTAATGTCATAACCTATATCCATATCCTCTTACAAACAATGAGAAACAAATTTGTCTTTCATGTATATGTTAGAATAATGCCTCACAAACTGTTGTAATTCATTTTCAATCACCGTATACCATGGATGGTTATAATTATGGAGTTAAAATTATATATTATATTAATGAAATATTTATCATTTTGATAATATTATATATCATTTGATTTTTTATCTTTCCATTCACGGAAGAATGATAACATCATTCATGCGCGCATGTGGATTAACACCTCCACGAAGCAATGTGATTCATTTTTCATCACCACATTACATGGATGGTATATATAAGTATGTTTACAGAAATAAAATTTTATTTATGATATAATTAATTTCTATAATTATAAGTAATACTTACCATAATGATCATTGAAAAATGGAAATGTTACACATGCGTATGTACAGACTACTGTCTCCATGATTGTAACATAGTTCATTTTTTATAACAGCATTCCATTATTGATTTTAAAATTATCATTAATATATAAAAATTATTATTATAACATTATTCTAATTCTATATATGAATTAATAAATACCACTTTGAATATATTTAAAGTATCGAATTCATTTTGGACGCATGATCCGAATATCATCAAAACATCCGATGTAAACTTAATTGATTAAGAAATTGTACATAAAAAGGTAATAAGCGGAATAAAAGGAAAAAAATTAAAACATTATAAATAAAATAAATAGGTAAAATAAGTTTATTATTTTATAATACAAGGAATGAACATGAATATTTTAGCTTGAGATAAGAGATTTTATTTTAAAAAAACCTCTTATGAAGTCTCCATTCCAACCCTTTTTCATTATTCAATGTGAATTTTTTTGAAATTATTTTATGGATGTTTTTATATGGAAAGAAATTAATTATAAATAAAAATTTTATTTCTCTTCTTACTTTATTTAAAAAAAATTAAAAAGGATTCTTTTTACAAAATATTTTTACTTTCATTACAATAAGAAAACATTAATGTTCTATTTTAACATATATGGTGAAACTTACCTCTTCCACCATTGCAGCTATTATTTAATTTTGGATTCATTTAAAATATTTTAATTTTTATTAAAGAGAAACCCAATTTCACTATATTCTTTTTATTTTCAAAAAAACTAAAATTTAATGTATATTCCAATATCCCAAAATGTATTTTTATTGGTGTAAAGAATATTATTAAAAGTGTAATATTGTAAATTTTAAGATTTTATATGTTTTGATTATTTTATAGATCTTGATAATTTTTTTAATTATGGTGGTTACATTATAAAACAAGGATAGGTGGTTATGTTTTTAACCTACCATGGTTGGTTCTATGATAAACATCGGATGGATGGGTCAATGATATCCCTTGAATGAATTGGGTATGGAAGTCAACCATATAGTTATTTCATTTTTAAGAGTGAATGTAAGAGTTATTTGGAAATAATTCCCCAAGTAACATGTATGTTTTATCTATTATTCATATGATTTTTATGGGAGTCTTATGATTTTTCAAGGTAAGAAAATGATCTTATGTTTAAAGGAATGTATAATCTTATTTTAAAAGGAAAACATTATAACATTGGTAAATAAAATAAGTGTTTTAACGATTGAATATAAAAATTTATGAGTCTTATTTTCCCTTTAGGATTCATTATGAAATGTTTTTTGAAAATATTAAGGCAAATATGTTGATTTCTTGGGTAAAAATATTTAAATTTAAACCCAAAATTTATTTTTAATAACGAAAATGTTTATAAGTATTCATGTACTAATGAGTTTGTTTCTTTCTTTATTTTTATGTTCCTTAATGATATTTTTATGCTCATCCCATGTTTTAAAATGTTTTTTACAGGATTATTAGGTATAAGTATGATGTAAAGATGAAATTTGTAAATATGTGTCATGAAAATAAAACATGTTTCTATTTAAATTTTTTGTTTGGTTATAAAAATAGATAATGAATAGAAGTATTCACTTTGTAATATAAGGGTTTTTTATGTTAAATTTATGACTTAACTCATTAAAAATATAAACTAAAAATATATTTTCTAATTTGAAAAAGTTAATTCTAGTTTAAGGTCACTAGAATATGTAATATTTAATGTTGATTCCTTATATTTTTTATTAGAGTAATGTTATGATAACTTTTGAGGCTATGATAATGTTAATAGAATACCATTAAAATATTTTAATTTTTGTTTAAGTTGAAATGATATAGTATTTGAATATTAACATATTGATTCTTATATACCCTATCTATTCAGAATGGTTTTCTACAAAGGGAACTAGGAAGCAGAAGTAGGGAGGAATTGAGGGGATGATGTCCTTCCAAATCAGCAACCTATAATGGTTGGAATTGCCACATTTTTTTCTATTTTGGAAATGGATCAGTTGAAACAAGCTATAAATGGTGGTGGAATCCATGCGAGATAGTAGACTCATCTACCACAGTGGAACATGATGATTTTGGATAATTTTATGAGACAACATCCTCAAACATTAAATGGATCATCTGATCCTATGATATATTAAAGATGGATTAAATATATAGAGAAGATATTAAATTCCATGGGTTTTTCAGAGCATCAAATGGAAAGTCTGGATATTTACAATTTTTAAGGTGAATCTAATCAATAGTGGAAAATGGTAAAGAAAAATAAATAATGTGAACATATTGATATCTTGGAATGGGGTGAGAAATATTTTCTTAAGTCTATTAGACTTAGGATAGAAAAATAATTCTTGTAATTAAGACAAAAGGAGGAAGATACAATGGATTTGTATGAAGAAATATTCACCCGTTTGGAAAGGTATATACCAAATTTTAAATCTGGTCATGATAATAAAATTAATCAATTTTAATCTGGATTTTATCAAATTTATCTAATGTAATTGGATTCCCATGAGTTTAAAAGTTATGAGGATCTTGTTCCATAAGTTGAGATAGTATAAATGGAGTTTTCTAATGATCAGGTATTTTATGAAACTAAGAATAATAAAAGTTATATTTGGTATTCAATGGGAAAGTATCTATAAAATAACTCTAAATTTAATAAAATAAAGTTTCTAGTTTATGATAGGTGTGGAAAAATAACCCTAGTGAATGTACTATAAAATCATTAAAGTGCTTCTTATGTGAAATGTTTGGGAATATAGCTCATGACTCTAAGGAAAGTGATCATAAATATAATGAATAGTTGATGGTAATATTAGTTAATTATAATTATTTGATAAATTAGGTTAATGTTTTCCTGAATTTTGTAACTTAGGCTAGAACTCATCAAGATTGAAAGAAATAAAGAGTGGAAAAAGATTTTACTAATACTATATTTGATTTTGGGATGTCAAATGAACTAGTGAAAGGTATGTTGCTTATTTATTGGAATTATAAAAATAACTTTTTTTCTCGATATCTTCACATTATTTAATTTAAAATAAATTTTCAGGTAAATAAGAAATATCACCACATGAAAGTATGATATAACTTTTGGTGAAAGCTATGGGTGAAAATATTAAAGAAACAAAGATTTATAGGAATCTTTATATTGTTATTAATGGAATGGTATTTCTTAAAAATTTAATCTAATTTTTCATGTAATATTTTTATATTATTTTGTGTATTTATTGGATTTTATTTTATCATGAAAAAATATATTTCATATCCAAACAATATTTATTAAATGATTTCATACCTTCGATAATATATCCAGAATCTGAGAAATTTATTATAAATGGAAATGAATGTTACATAGCATGTGTTATTGAAAAGAAATAAACTGTTAGAATTAGTTATGTCCCAATAATGAATAAATATATTGATGTTTTCTTGATAATTTAATGGCTATTATTTCTAATTGAGAGGTTGAGTTTACTATTTACATATTACCTGATACTAAGCCTATTTTCAAAAACCTCTAAATTAATGGATCATATAGAACTTTTAAAATTGAAAAATAAATTTATGGAGTTTCTAGATAAATGTTTCATTCATACTAGAGCTTCACCATAGGTTGATTATATCTTTTTATTAAGAATAATGATGGTTCTATTAGTATTTTAACTGATTATAGATCCTTTAATAGCATCACAGTTAAAAACAATTACCATTTCCCTCATATTAATGATTTGTTTGATCATCTTCAGGGAGTGTAGTACTTTTCTAAGATTGATCTCATGTCGATGTTCCATTAGTTTAAGGTGAAGTGGAAAAATATTATGAAGATGGAATTTTAGATGAGATATAGGAATATTGAGTTTTTAGTTATTCCCTTTGGGATGTCTAATGTATCATTTTTATTCATAGATCTTATGAATAGAGTATTTTAACAATATTTGGCTAGGTTTGTGGATAGGTTTATTAATGAAATATTTTTATATTCTAAAATTCATAAGGATAATTAAATACACCTAAGGACTATTTTGAATACTTTAAAATAAAGGAAACTATATGATAATTTAGTAAGTGTATTTTTTGGTTTCAATGGATTTCTTTCCTTGGAAATATAATTTTTAAAGATGGAATAACTATTGAACCTACTAAAAATAATTTTTTTGAGGAGTTTAAAATACCTTGAAATTTTCATAAATAATCATAGTTTTCTTGGAATAGTGGGTTACTATGGGCGTTTTGATGAAAATGTTTCTTGGTTGTTTATCTCACTAACTAAGTTAACTCGAAAAGGACTTAATTCATATGGATGGTAAAATGTGATGATTGTTTTAGGAAATAAGAAGAATATTGTTTAATGATTTGGTATTGAATTCGTAATCCCTAAATGATGAATTTTTCATCTATAGTGATACTTTATTGAAGAGGTTTGGTTTTATCCTAATACAGAATGACCAGGTAATTTCTTATGATTCATAGAAACTAATACCACACGAGTTAAATTATCCTACACATAATATGGAATTAACTATTGTAGTTTTTCTTTAAAACAATTGTGGCTTAATTTATATAGAGTAATGTTATAAATCTATATTGATCACAAAATATTGAAGTATATATTTACTTAGGAAGATTTTAACATGAGGCAGAGAATATGACTTGAACTGATTAAGGATTATGATTGCATGATTCCTTACCATCCTGTAATAGCAAGCAAAGTAGCTAATGCATTGAGTTTATAAGATCATACATCATTAACCATTTTACATTTTAAACATGACCATTTGGTTATTTATTTGGTTCATTTTTTCCTTGAAATTTTTCATGTAGGAACTTCCTCTATTTTTTCAAGTGTTAGTATAATCATCTCTATCATAAATAATTAAGAAATCTCATGAGGTATACCCTGTGTTATATAAAAAGGTATAATTGGTTAAGAAGGTTATGTTTAATTAATTTAATTTTGACCAAGAATGTGTTTTGATATTTTTAGAGAGACTATGTGTACCTTGTGATTCTCATTTAAAGAGAGAAATGTTAAATAAATATCATAGTTCATAGTTTTATACTCCTCCTATAATCATTAATATGTATAGAGACATTTAGGACCATTAATGGTTGGATGGAATGAAAATAGAAATTTCTAACATTACTATGAAAATATTGAATTCTATATAGGCTAAATCAAAATGAAAATTACATAGGGGGAACTTAAAACTTTTCTAGTTCTATAGTGGAAATAGGAAAATATATCTATGGATTAATGGATGGATTAACAAAGACATTTCTAAGTATTAATATGACTTTGTTGATTGTTGATCTACTAAAAAAATATACCTATTTCCTGCCCATTTGAGATTCAATGTATTTAGATCGTATTTCTAGACTTTACCATAAGTAGATAGTTATGTTACATGTAGTTCCTCTCTATATTATATCTGATCATGATCCCAAGTTCACTTCTAACTTTTTTAAAGGACTTCAGAAGTCGTTGGGTACTAAATTAAATTTTTATACATATTTTCATCCTCAATATGATGGATTGTTTGATCAAAAATTTCAGAACAAAGAAGAAATTACTATCTCTTATTCAATTCATTACCAATGAATTTGTTATTATCATCTCCATTAGTTTAGTTTTATTATAAAAACATTTTCCAATCAAGTATACAGATGGCACGTTTTGAAGAATTATTCAAAAAATGGTGTTGGACTCATGTTTTTATGAAAAATTAAGATAAAGAAAGAATATTTAAATAAAGTTGTTAGAGAAAATGTCTAAGAAGGTGAATATTATTTATCAGTACATGAGGATGGCTCATAGTAGGTAGAAATGTTATGTAGCTAATTAGAGGAAATATATTTATTTTTAGGTAGGTGATCATGTTTTTCTTAATGTATCTCCATGTAAAGTGTCATGTGTTTTTTAAAAAAAGGGGAATTAATTTCCATGACTCATTTTACTATATAAAATCATTGAAATATTCGTATCATTTCCCTATCAAGTGGCCTTATGTCTTATTTTATCTCAGGTACTTAAATTCTTTCAAGAATTGATGTTAATAAAATGTGTGTTTGATTTATATCTTGTTTTGATATATAAAGTAGTTTAGTTAGAATGAAATTTTTATTATGAGTAATATTATATTAAGATTCTTGAATATAGGGATCAAGTGTTTTGGAATAATTTGATTCCCCAAATTAGGGTTTTTTAGAAAAACTATATAGTTGAAGAAGCAACATGGGGGTCTGCAAATGTTATGAGGGAAAGAACTCCCTACTTTTTTTATAATTAAATAGAATTTCTAGGATGAAATTTCCAAAAGGGGGAATATTTTAAAAACATATATAATGTTAATATAAATTATTTTTAAATACATTTTACAGAGTTATATTCATTATAAGAATATTGGGTAATTTTTTAATAAAAAGGTAAAAAACATTATTTCTAACCAAATTGGATTTTCATGTATAATATGGTTTCATTTAGAAACATGCTTCCAAATTAATAGAATATTAATTTTTAAAAATTAATTTCATTTTTTATTCAGAATTCAATAATTAACATTGGATAATTTTTGGATAATTTTTTTAAAATATCTATTTTCTAATAAATAGTGAAAAATAAAGATATTTATTAAAAATTGTTTTTTCTTTTAAAGTAATTTCTAAGTAAAAATATATTTTGTATTATATTAAAAAATTAATTAGTTTATTTTTATTAAACAAAATCAAATAATATTATTTTTAATTAATTTTAAAACATGAATTTAGTGTAAAAACATTTTTGTACTTAAAAAATACATTTTTTATGAAAACTATTTTTTATCATGTTTTGTCTGTCTAATTTAAAATTAAATTCTAAATTTTTTTATTTTAATATTAAAAAAAGGATTCCATATTTTGAATCAGTATTTTCAATTTTGGTAAATATGTATCCTTTATTTTTTTTTTAATATGAATAGTAACTATAATAATTTTGTCACCATAATAAAGGGTAAATCAGGTAATTAAAGTAAAAAAATAAAATAATATGGACTATAAAATAACTCTAACACTTAAATTATTTTTTTTAATATATATCATCAATAATCTTATAAGGGTAAAATATATATGCTTTTTTTCTATTTGGATGTGATTATGTCTTTTATAATATTTTATGTAAAGAAAATTTTAAAAAATCAGACTCTTGTTTTTAATAACTATAATATTTTTAACATGGTGATAACTAGAGGATGTGCTTGGATATATATATTATTTTCAAATTTAAATTATATATCTTAATTATGGTAATTTATTTTTAATTTTTAATTAAGTATTAATTTATTTAAATGCATACACAAAGTTGATGTAATAATTATTCAATTAATGGAAAAATAAATAAATGATATTAAAAATATTAAAATTAATATAAATTAAATGAATTAATGTGAAAAAAAATTATGGATAAAAATAAAATTTTAATAATGTATTAAAAAAATTTATTCTAATTTAATTTATTGTCTTTATTTTACAAAAATTCAAATTAAATTAATTATTCTAAAATTGAAATTATTGATATTTTCTGATAATAATATTTTATTCAATGATATAAAATTCCTAAAAATCATATATTCAGATAAGTGATTATTATATGGTTTTAAAAATCACCAAATTTCCATTTATGGTCTATTCTCTGTTTTATGGAAACTATCATGACCCTCAAGGAGTAAAAATCATTTTTAGCACGATAAGTGTGTAATGGGTTAAAAGGTGTAAAAACAAAATGATAAGGGTAAAAATGTGATCCAAACTTATCTAAATTTTAATGGATAATATTATTTAGAATCTCCCTTATATTATATTTGAATATTATCAATATTTATCCATTTTGACATCATAATTAATTTATCTTAAATTAATATTTTATGAAATTCCAAGAGTTCCCATCTCCTCTCTTATAAAAGGGAACTTATTCTTATCATTTCATCACATTTTAAAATCCTATTTTTCATCCAATACATACCCAAATATCTTCCTTAAATCCCATTATAAATTATATTGTCTTTATTTAGGTCATAATACCAATCTTATAGGTCTTAAGGTGTTCAACAAAGGTGATTTTCTAAGAAAGAAGTATAGTATTTACCGCTTGTTTTAGTTTTATTTATTCTTACACCTCCTTAAAATATTATTCAACTGTGATAAAATAATAACACCAGTATCCTCTATATACATAGATTTTATATTGTTAATTTAATAACCTATATCCATCTCTTATTACATCCAATAGGAAACAAAACCATCATTTGTGTTAATGGCAGACTACCGCCCCATGAACCAATATAATTCATTTTCCATCACTGTCTCTCGTGGCTAGTTATAATGATGAAATTAATATTTATATATAATATTAGTGAAATATTTATCATTATTAATAGTTATTATATCATTTAATGTCTTACATTTCCATTCACTGAATATAGATAATGTCATTCATGCATATGTGTGTACTACCACCTCCATGAAATGATGTGGTTCCTTTTTCATCACCACATTACATTGATGATATATATATATAAGTATTTTAAAAGAATAAATGGTATTTATGATAAAATTATCATTCTATAAAGAAAAAATAATACTTACCTTCTTTCTATAATGATCATTGAAAATGGAAATGTTACTCATGTGTATGTATGGCTTACCGTCTCCAAGATTGTAAAATAGTTCATTTTTCATAATAATATTTCATCTATGAATTTAATAGTATAATTTTTATACAAAAAATTATAATTATTTAATGATTATAATTATATATTTAATTTCATAATTATCTCTTTGACCATAGTCGACCTACTAAAGTCATTTTGGACAAATGAGCTGAATATTTTCAAACTATTTGTTGTGAACTTAGTTGATTAAGTAATTGTATATAACTTGTTAATAAGAGAACTAAAGAGAATAATGAACTTGAAAAGGGTTCTCAATCAAGTAAATAATTAATATAATTTTATTATTTATGATGAAAAATAGAACGTGTGATGAGTCGAGATCGAGGTAAGGGGCTTCTTTTGAAATCATCTTTTGAAGTCTCCATTCGCACTATTTTTTCTTCCATATACATATTTTAAAAACATTATGAATAATTTTATATTGATATAAATGAATTATGAACGAAATTTTTATGTATCTTTTTAATTTAATTCAAATTTTTTTAAAAATTAATATTTTCATGGAATGTTTTACTTTCCATCAAAAATAAAAAAATGAATGTCCTATTTTAATATATATGGAAATAACAAAATTTCCTTATATTGTAACTGTTATTTTATTTTGGATTAATTTAAAAGATTTTATATTTTATTCAAATAAAAATTATATTTCCCTATATTTTTTTCATTTTCAAAAAAGTGTTTTAAAATGTAATAGATATTAAAATATCTGGAAATGTTTTCTTATGGGTGACAATAATGTTTTTATTAGTGTAATGTTGGGAATTAGAAGATTTTAGGTGTTGTGATTATATAATAGTTCTTGGTATTTTTTATGATGATGGTTGGTTCTATTATAAACCAATGACATGTGGTTAGGTTATTAACCATGGATGGGTGGTTTTTTGATAAACCAAGTATAGGTGGGTTCATTATAGCCCTCCAATTCATTGCATATGGAAATCAGTGCTATGATTATTCCATTTCTATGAGTGATTTTAAGAGTTATATAGAAATTATGTCCCAACTAATCTATATTTTTAATATATTATTATTATGGTTTTTTATGGGAATATTTTTATTTCTCAAGGTAAGATAATGATCGTATGTTTAAAGGAAATTATACGCAACTTTTTAATGGTAAAAAGTATAAAATTGTAAAAAAAATATGAGTTTCTATGATTATAAGGAAACTTTTATGAGTTTTATTTTACCTTTAATATTTATTGTGAAATATTATATGAAAATGTTTGGGTAGAGAAGGAGTTTCAATGGGTATGAAAATGATTGTTTTCAGCCTAAAGTTTATTTTTAAAAAGGTAAATTTTTATAATTTTTCATAGTCTAACGAGTTTCTTTCCTTCTTCCTTTTATGTCCGTTACTGATATTTTTTTGCACGTCCCATGTTATAAAAAAATAAAAGTATTTTTAGGCATAAATATGAGGTGAAGATGAAATATATGAATATTTTTATTGAAAATAAAACATGTTTCTGTTTAAAATATTTGTTTATTGGGAAAATCAGATACTAGATAGAAGTTTCAACTTTTTAATATATGGGTTTGTTATATAAGATTTATGAACTAAATATATAAATTAATAAAACTAAAATATCATTAGTGATGTAATAAAGTTAAATAAAATTAAAAGTCCCTAAAATATGTATTGTTTAAGGATAGATCCTTACATCGAGGATCCAGAATTATGGGTATGATGATTGGGGATCAAGGAGGGAGACAGATATGAGAAAGGAATCAGCAAGGGAAAGGTATGTTGGAAGGGATATTTTCTATGAGTATGTCATCAGAACTTTAGTCCAATTATGGTAATGATATTTTCTTGATAAAAAAATATTATTCACATCACTCTTCTCTTCAATATTGATGTATCTTCTCATTATCAATGAATAACAAGCTATGGTATTATTAATCAACCTCAAGGTTTCTTAAAGAGGATTGTTTAGTTATTGAATCATATATTTAGAAACTACTAAAAGGAATTCCAACATCATATCAGCGGAGGTTACATTGTTGTAAGATATATTTCTTTTATAGGAACATCACCAATTGTGGCACTCCTTTGTTTTAACACAACAATACACTATCATCATCAACTAGGGTTGGGAATCAAGGTAGTTCATTTCTAAATGGCATCAAAAATGATGTTATATTTCCCACCACCTCTTCTGAAAACATACTCACCCAAAGCCTGGGTGAAAAATGAATTACATGGGAAATCCCTCATTAAACAACCTAATTATTATCATTATAATTAGAAAAATTGTATCTAAAAACATTATTAATCAATATAAATCCATTACTTGATTATTTACTATATTATTAACTTCTTTATTAACAAAAATTATTATTATTATTATTATTTAAAGATAAATATAGACACTTATTATGAATTATTATGATCATTTTAATATTAGTTCAAATAACATATTCCACTCCTTTCGATAGACTCTTATTTGTTTTTAATTCTTTGTAATTAAAAAATATTGTTAATATATGATTAAAAATATATCGTTGTTAATTGGTCTTTTAATGTTACTTGAAATGTAATTTTATAGGGGATGAAATTTTATTTTTGACAATCTATATATGGGAAACTAAATACTAAATATGTTACATATTCTGCAAACATTTGTAACCTTTAATTAATATTCAAGTTGTTAATATAAATTTATGAAATTATGAGTTAATGATGAGAATAAATTTTATTTTTTAGTTTTTGGGAATAATATTTTATTTTTTATATAAAGTAGTAGTGTGGTAAGTGAATTAGTTCATTAACAAAAAATAATACGAAAAACATAGTTGTAAATGTTTTTTCGTTAAGAGAACAAAATATATTTATTTTTTCAAAAACATCATCATAAGTTATAATATTTATTTATAATTGTCAACAAGTGTATTAAAATATATCTATTTAATTTGATTAATGTTTTCTTTCATATCTTTCTCTATTTTCATTCCTTCTATCCTTTTGGATGATTATTATATGTTCATATTGTTTCTTCCCCATTCCTTACTATTTCAAGTGATGCTTTCCTATTTATGTGTTTCCTATGGAAATCACTTTCTAAGAATAAATATATATTTTTATACTCTAATAATCTATTTAACATTCAATATTAAATATTTCTTATACTATAAATCACTTATGATAAATAGTTTGATAAAAATTATTGTTGTTTATTTTATTTATGAAAAAACACGTATCTGTTCTTTTGATACTTTTTTTATCATATATTCTTTGGAAACAAATTTTCCTTTTCTTTTTTGTAATTTTTTTAAACTAATTTTTAATTTGATATATCATGTCATTGTTTTGTAACTATTTATGATTTGTGATTTTTTTAGTGCATGTTCTGTGTAAATATTTGCCGGTGCACATATGTGTTTTTTGATTTTGGGATACAATAAAATAATTTCTGTATATTGGGGTGTAAATAAATATTTAGTGTTTATTTCAATTATATTTATATTTTTTGTGTGTTTCTATTTGTTTATGTTTTTTATAATAAAAAAATTATGGTTCCAATCTAGAAAAAATAAAAACATTAATAAAAAATTATTAAAATGTAGTTTTTAAATAAATAATTATTTTTTATTAGTTATGTTTTTGTGCAAAATTATTATGTTTTTATTTTTAATGTGTTTCTAATAATTTATTTATTTTAATAAAAAAATTATGGAATTTCATGAATTGATTTTTCATAAACACAATTCCTATTATTTTAGTTCTCCAGTTACCTATACCATCGGTTGTTGTTATGAGTTTTAATATTATTCTACTCCATTTGGGTTATTGGATGAGGTTTTAGTGGCCCTCATTAGTAAAATAATTTCCTCTTGCATTGATGTTTTAATATGGGTTATTAAATAATATATTTTGAAAATATTTTAAACCATGATAAAATTTTTCTTCACATCAGTTATTAAATAATATATATATGAAAAAAATTGTTTATATTGTTGTGTTTTTTAAAAACCATTTTTATAATTTTTTAAAAAAAAATTAATATCATGTTATTCTCATATTTCCCCTTTTTGATGATCTCATTGAAAAACAAGTCATGACTTTTGACCCCATCCCCTCTTGATTTCTATTTAACTACCAAATTTCTCCCACTCACTGCTTTATTGCTCTACTGCAGCTATACCACCACTCCACCATCTTTCCACAGTCATACCTTCCCTATAATCCTCCGAAAATTCATTTTTTATTTTTATTAAAAATTCACTTTATAAGGTTAAGTGATAACTGAAAAAAACTAGATTCAAATTCAGCCACCACCATAGAAATAAAGAAAGACTACACTAAAACTCCCTCAATCCCAATGCCTCCAAGTTCCCACTGCCAGACATGACACTTTTCCACCAACTGAAATCAAGAATAACATTATCATTTCATCAATCCATGATCTAAGAACAACCCATCACCCCTCTTTATCATCCTTGCTAGTCACTTATTTAGGAAACAATAAAGTTACCACCGTAAACATCATCATCGATCATCACTAATCACCAATCCAACACAAAAAAAATATGGAACCCAAATCTCATCATAGATGAAGAATATAGTGCCAAATTTTAGAACTAGCTGGAAAAAATGAAGAAAAATAAATACCCTCAAGTTCTTGAAGGAATGTACACTTCACGTGTCACAGCACCAAGAACACATTCAACTGCTCAAAAAGCACATCCCAAAACCTCATAGAAGACCACATCACCACAACGAAGATAGTGAGCAGTAATCATGAAGCAATATAAGAGTTTATAGATGGAGAGGCTCTCAAAAATGAACCATGAACGTCATGCCAGTGACATCCACTCAAACGTCACATCCCAAAACCTCATAGAAGACCACCTCAACACGCTTACTGAACTGGGTAGTAGAATCATGAAGCAAGAGAATAATTTATAGAAGATAAGAAATTCAATAGTGAACCATGAACTTCACTATGTGATCAGCACCATCCTCGTGTCCTCTATAACCCACTGGAAGGATTACTACAATCTGACCTCCATACAAAAACACTGCCTACTGAGAAACCAACACCAATTCTTTAACCATTCAACCATAACTGGGTGACAACATAATCATCAATAGAAGAAAAACCATATTCAACATAGAAGACCACTTCCCATATAAACCCAACCATCAAAAATATTCTTAATAATGGGAGAAAAATAGATCTAAAACCAGACAGGAACCCAAGTGATGAAGACATAGATCACCCCTCACTATAGAAACATCACCACCCCAAATTAAAATCGACCAACATCACTTGATTAATAAGGATGTAGGTGAAAAAAACACCCATAAAAACTGTGAATAATCTTCACACTATAGAACCTCAATTAAGAATGAGACTCACCAAAATCAATGAAAAAAACATTCCCTAAACAGAAATGATCCCAATGAGTATAGGGCAGCTGATCTGCAAACAACCATATAATGAGACCCTATAATGAGAAACAAAGAGGATGGTGTGAACCCTACCCATGATAATCTCTATCGCATCATTCTATCAACAAAGAACCCTATAAATTAAGGAAGAGAAACCTTGGTTAGAAAATTCCTAGAGTAGGAAGAAGCCTCATCCAGGAGCTCTAAGGAAGGGATATCTCATGACTGAGAAGGAAAATATTTAGCATAGAAACCCTTGAATTGAATGTACCTTCTCTATACTGGTATTTATATTTACTTTATTAGTAAGTTAATTTTTTTAACAGTTTTTTAATTTCAAGAAAAGATTTTTTATAAGAATCATAATAGGTTTAAAAAAATTATTTTACACAACCAAATCTGTTGTTAATGTATTTTCTTTGATTATTCTAATTTGATTTATTTATCATGATGCAAGTTTCTATATATTTTTATTTAAGTGATTTTTTTAATTTTTTGTAAAAATTGAGTGCTAGATTAGTTAAATGTATAATTATTCTTTCCCAAAAATTAGAATGAATTATTGTAAATCATTACACATATATAGAAAAATTATTGAATCATAAAAAGTTCATTTATGTGTTTAAAATTTTTAATAATAATAAATTTAAAATATTAAAAAATAATGAATATTGATGTTATATTTTTAAAATTATTTACGATATATATTTATATAGAAAAAATGTTTATGCATGCACATGTGAATATATTATTAATAAAATTAAATGTAATATTTTTGTTTTATGATATAAATATTTAAAAAAAACATATATGTGTTTTTTATCAACATCATATATATATATATATATTAATAGAATATATATTCAAATCTTAATTTATAAAATTGATATTTTTTATTATTATTTTCGGAAAATATCTATTTTCTCAAATATAATTTTATCCCATATTTATAAAAAGTATATTCATACATTCTAAATTCTTATTTTTATTTTAGGTAATTAATGGGACATAATTGGATAACATCATGATGAATAAGTGATGAATTTGAGAATGAATTTTATCGATATTTTGGAATTTTCTAAACAAAATGTTGAGAATGATAAAAATCTAATTTTTTTCATAGATTTTATATTTTGTAGTTTTTGAATATATATAAGAAATTTTTTTGATTAAATTTTGAGTACCGGTGTTTAAGTGTTAACAAGTTGACACTAACAGTGGTGGAAAACATAATGATTTTGATTTAAACTTGTTAATTTGAAAAGATTTATTTTCAAAGATAACCCATTTATCATGAAAACACATTTGAAACATATATTTTATATTTTTGATCCATGAAATGATTGATGGTATATTTTTTGAACTGAAAAATAAATTTGGGTAACGATAATATTGATGATATTGTGGAATTATGTGAGATTCTTCAATCAATTACATGATCACCTTATGATAATTATGAAAACATTGTAGACATGGTTCATGTTTATGAAATGATCACATAGAAGATATATGATAAAATAATATGTTAATGTCTAAATAATTCAGTTAAATATTTATATTTTATGCTCTTTAGTTAAACATAAACTTAGAACAACAAATTACATTTTTTCAGTTAAATATTTATATTTATATATGTTCATATATTCTTTCATGTTTACATTAAATTATATATTCATCATTTTTTAGGAACTCATTTTTTATGAATCCTAACAATATAATTTTAACATGACTAGTTCTTTATTTCAAGGTTTGTAATTGAAGAGAAAAATGATTTCATGTAAATATTATTTTTTAAATAAAATAATAATCTAAACATTATGTTTATAAAGAAGCTAAATGATGATATAAATTGTATGATTCATTTTGGAAGAAAAAAATAGTACATACATTAAACAATATGTAGTTATTTGTTTAATGAAATAATTAATATTGAAATGTAATATTAATTAAACAAGTTACTGTTTATCTATGGTTTCATAGTGGTTATTAATTATTGTTTACCTATACACATTTTACTATGCTTCTTAGGATAAAAAATCCTAACTTGAAATATATTTGAATGATTAAACCCAATAAATGAGTCATGAGATATAAGAATCAATTTTTAGCTAGAAATAAACTAGTTTAATAATATTTCATTATAGATTCATTAGGATGCATCATTTTTCAACATAATGAGGATTTAATGAAATGTAGTGAAACAAGTTTATTTCTAGATGAAAATTTATTATTTTATCTCGTGACTAATTTAAAGTCTTTAAGAATTCAAATTATTTCTATGTTAGGACTATATACTCAAAGAACATAGAAAAATTGATATCATAAAATAAATTTAATAATATCGTTTGTATTTTTGAAAAAAAAACTCATTATTATTTTAGTAGATATTAAATTTTAATATTTAATTAATAAATCAAATATATTTATTTATTTATTTACAAAAAATGAATATTCATAAATATATTTCATATTGGTTTTTCTCTGTCAGTTGTTTTTTATAACAAAATATTTAGATAATTCTTTTTATTATGAATAACTAAATATTTACTTACAATAATCATTTAATTATTTTTAACTACATATAAATATAATTTCATTACATTGAATTAATATTCATATATTAAATTAATGTAAATAGAGAGATAAAAACATCTATTGAGGTATGTGTATGTATATTTATATAAATGTACCAATGATAATTAAATTAATTCATTAAATTAAATTTATGTTTGATGAAATTATCTACAATTATATAGAGTGCACTATTTACGAACCTACTACTGTCAAGTATTTTTATTCTTCAATAGTGAGGACATAAAAAGCTTAAATACATTAGATTATATGTTTACCAAAACATTCACTTGCTCGTGGGAAGGAGAAAAAGTTACCAGTTGAATTTTTTGATACTGATAATCCACTAGGTGAAAATGCAATATAATTTAGGAATTTTGTGACACTAAAGAGATGAGGTAAATTAATAATATTATATCCAAATTAGAGGAGAATAGATCTAATTACACGAGATTAGTTGTGAAGTTCATAAGAGTATAATATCACAATAGTTATTTTTCTATTCATTTATTAACTATTTCAAATAACAGTCATATTATCTATTTAATTAGAGTTGACATTTAATATACCAAATACAAAAGTGATAATAAATCGGTATTTTTCTTTTATAGTACTTTAATAGAGATATTTTAAATAAAAATTGACATTGGATTATATTTTTTATAGAAAAATGAAAATTGATGCCTGAAATGCTTGTTTTTATATGAAGAGACGTGTGAGAAGTTTTTCTTTAGTAGATATAACGATATATTCCTAATATATTAATTATTATTTCTAAAGTTAATATTAATAATTATTTTTAATTAATTTAATAACTTTTAAATTTATTCTTTTTTAATAGGTATATAGAAGAAATCATTAAGAGATACATGTGAAGAACGTACACCCTCATACTTTGTCTTATGGAGGGTATATGTTACTGTAGGAGTAAATGATTACTGAAAATTTATAAAAACTGAAAGAAAGATCAAGTATCCTTGATGAGGTTTCAGTTAGTCCTCATTATCCACCTACATGCCATAAAAAAAGAAAAGGTTTAAAATTATAAAAAATCGGTCACTTTCTTATTGATCAATCAATGAAATTACTTTTAAGAAATTACATATTATTTTTCAAATAATATTTTTCTTAAATTTAACCCATTGATATAAAATTTCAATATCTGATTATTGGATATCCTTTGGGAGTAAGAAATAAATGGAAGTTATATCTGTGGGGATATTAAGGACATAATTGTATCACATTTATAAAAGTAAGAAAATTCAGATCACATAAGAGGACATGAGTTGGGTGTTAGTAATATGGAATTTATTGAGCATCCTAGTAGTGCATCAAGGGAAGATAAATTCAAGGGAAAAATATATTCTTTAAACTCTCATATTCTAGTGATATATTATTAAATAGATAGAGTATTATATATTTTTTATAATCAATTCTTAGAGATATGTTTATATTGATGTAGCTTGCACATCCTACTCCACATCCTAATTAAATATTACAATATACTTACACATTAAGGATCCTTGCTATTGTATTATAGCATATAAAATCATAAATTATTTAAGGGACCATTTACATTATCATCTTATACATTTTAATTAACTAAGACTAGTGACACATGATATTATTGATCAATCTACTTTAGTGTCACTGCCCACTAAGGAAGTATCCATGGTTGGATAAAGTAATAGATATTTATTACTCTGGATATGTATAATTGTTTAACATATGACATTTTAGATATACATTGTATGTGTGTGTATAATTTTTATGTTGAAATACTTAAAATATTTTTATAAATATAACTTCTATAGAAATATTGTAAATTTATTGAGTTAATGAAACAATGATGCTAGCCTCAAAAATCAACACCTTAAGATACTCCTTGATTTACTAAAGGGCTCATTTAATTCTCATTAAATACTTTTAGTTTGTAAAATTACTATTCATTTACAATGACTATTGACATATGTTAAATATGTTATACGTTAAATATATTTAAAAAAGATATAATAGATCTTTTTATTGGTGATCAACTCATGATAAATATGTTGCAAGTTTTTTCCACTTAAGTAAATTTTAATTTCATTTTTAATTTCATTTTTCTAATAGAATTTATAGTGACGTCATTTATTACATATCTGATTAAGTATCTTTACACTATCTATATTTAAAATGACATAACCCTCACTTAAGAATTCATATATATCAAATACATTTTAAAGAATATGAGATACTTGAATCATGAAGTGATAATTAAATATATCTCTCAATGATTTACTAACAAAGTTATTAAATGTTTTTTTCTATTTCTAATAGATATGAACACTTATATAAATAAAAATTATATTTTTTATATTTTTTTATGTGGGTTTTTTTGGGGTAACTGAATGTTATTTGTATTCTTCCAATATGAATGTCCTAATTTTTTTTATACTCATTATTGGGTGAAGATATAAATAACATTCAACATTTGGTGGAAATGTAATTTTTATTATTATATTATTTCTTTAATTTTAATTTTTCTTTTGTTTCTTATGTTTTTGTAATATTAAAATTAAACGATTCATGGAAGGTATTTATCAAGATTCAATTGTCAAAATAGAATTCCAAAAAACTACTTATGTTTCTAAATGTGTAAAAAAATTATATTAATAAGAAAATGCCAATTATTCAAATTGTTGTTTCTTATTTAGAAATAGTTAATTTAAAATCATAGTATCATCATTAATAAGGATGGATTTAATGTAATTAAAATAATATATGATTTATATATGATATAATAATGAGTAGAATTATGGTGGCTTGTTCCATGTTATTTTTCAGAAATTTTATATTTTACAACATATATTTATTTATTAATGTGACACTATTTTTAGTTTTTTTTAGATTTTGGATAACACTTACTCATAATATCTAAATTAACTAAACCACTTATGAGTATTATTTACATACTATTTTATCATGTTGATTCATTTGTAGATGTATAGTAAAAAGTTATATTTATATTGCCTTTGTATTATTTTCATATATTATATTTTTTTAATTAAATAATATATATAATTTATTTCTATTTCTTCCATGTTATTCTATTATTTTCTATCTATAAGAATAGAATGGTGTGTATCGGAAAACATTTTTAAAAAATAAACTTGGTCACAATTCACATCAGTTATTTTGATAACCTAATTGAAAAGTGGCTTATAAGATCAAGTATTATTATAATCAATGTTGTAAGTACTTTTCCACATTTGTATTTTTGATAAATGGTGTATAAATTCCATCAGAGATCGATCTAAATGATAATTATTTACCGAGTTTTATAGTATCCAACAAATCTTGTTAAATATTTTGGAATCAATTAGGAAACTCAAAACCAAAATCTCCATACTAGATAAATGAATCCATGTATAAACCATAAATAATGAAACCTGTGTACCTTATATAAAAAATGGTCATTTCATTTATCTTCATCCATGATTTCTGAGGATCATAGTATAAGTATCGAAATTACATATCTACATTGTAGGTATCAATGGGATGAAACTAAATTGCTCATCGTATGAGTGGGATCCTCCACCCTCCACGACATCCTAGTATATCATGGTGTAAAGGAGTTAGAAGAAGATAAATTAATATATAAGTTTTTTTAACAATAAATAATGATAAATACACACACCCATCACATTGGAGGTGGTCTCCTTTTAAATCCCACAAGGATGATTCTTGACTGTACTTTCATTAACTCGAACATTGAGAGTTAATGCATACATCATGTGTAGCTCTCAACAAGTTTATGAAATCCTTGCATGAATCCATATATCATATATTTAATCTTATAAAACAACTATTTAATGATATCTAAATGTGTAGGAGATTCACTGGAGTGTTAACACCTAACATTTTCCCATGATGAGTATGGAAAATAATGGAATATATACCAAAACATATGATATGGAAAAATGTACACTACAGCTTCATAGAAATGGAACTATATGATATATCCCAATAGTAACTTATGATTTGATAAAATGTAGTACCTTGTTTAAATGATTTAATATATTCCATATCATTGAATATGATGTAGCCAATTCCATCACATGAAAAACTACTTTTGGGCATACCACCTTCAATCTCTCCCTTGTACTAAATCTTATAAGACTTATATTACATTTAACCTTATATAATATCATATATGATAACTTGTGAAATAATATCAAAACTTATTTTCAATATGTTCACAATCACTTTTGGAAAACTATCATTAACTTCATCATGTATCACATCATATTCAATACCTTATGAATTACCATCTGAAACACTTTTATAAGAACTCCAAAACACTCATAAAGAATCTCTATAAGTAAAATTATATCCACATAAAATCAATCAAAAAAATTGATCCAAAATTACTTTATATAATTTACAACAAATTTAAATTTTTAGATCCATAAATGTAAGAAAAGAGCAGTATCTAATAGTGTATTAATTATTAAGATACAAATAGATCTAGTGTGATCCCTATCAAACAAATATCTATATACATGTGTCCAATAGTTATATCACAAGCTAGTGAAAATTCTCATATATTATTTTTATTCAAGGATTCAAGTGACCATTAGACATAGCCTATACCAATTCCATAAGTCCAACTCATACGCTCTTGACTCTTTGAGTGTTGACTAACCAAGTAAATAAATACATCACATGTCATCCATCTTTATGGATGATTACATCACATGTCCCTCATATTAATATACAATAATTCTATATTTATTATCCAGGTGTGGACGCACACTCCCTAGTCTATCCTAATTGAGAGATTGTATTCTATACTCATCATATGAGAGGAAAAATTCCTTATTGGTTGATCTCCAACCAATGAAATGATGAACAATGTACCAAACCATCCCTAATTATTTAATCCTCAAGGATTGACTATAAAAGGTATTAAAGTATGAAGGTCCTCATCCTATGTATCTCACCAAAATCAGGTAGTGGTTGTAACGACCCGAAATGTTTTTAAATAAATTTTGTTTCCTAAATTTATGTGTTACTGTTATACTCAACAAAAATGTTTTATTTGATAAACATGATTATAATTAAAATGAGATCAGTGGGTTTTGACTATTATATAACCATCGGTCAATATGACCGCTGTGAACAAAATGTTTTGATTATTGTCTCTAAATATAAGTAATCTTGGTTAATTATTATAGAAAGAAGATTCGATGGCCTCACCTAGTAGTCTTGGACCGATCGAAGCCCATCTAACAGAGCTTGGGAAAGAGGTAGCACCACTGGGCTTTGCTCTGGATCAAATCCAAGCCGAACTTCATCATGTGAAGCTGGAACGGAATCGCCTTCGTGAGAAGTTCAAACTGATAGAAATTACTACTCGGGCAATGTTGACTGAGCCGCCCCAAGCTTCTATCACCCTAGCACACCTTACTCTTAGGTCCTATGCTGGTATTATAAGGGGTTATGTAACGAGACCGTAACTACCTTGTGTAATTCTTATTTTAAATAAAAATTGGGATTTCTTCTTATGATGAAGTTTATGAATTTTGAAATGACCGGATAAATATAGTATGCATATTTTTGATGAATTTTAGAAAAAGGATATTTTAAATATGTTTATGTAAACCCTAAATAACTAAAAATGTGTAATGATTTTCAAAAAATGGTCTTCTGCAATTATGTTCAGTACTAAATTTAGAGTCTAATAAGATCAACTTGATTTTTGATGAATAGTAAATTATGAATAGTGATTTTATGATTAGGATTAGTAACATAACCAAATGGATTAGTAATCTCACTTAAATAAAGTTTTAAAATAATCTAGGCACCTTGATTAAGTAATGTGATTCAATAAAATAGTTAAATAACGATTTCATTAATTATTATTCAAGTATTAGTTTTTTCGGGTGAATAGTGTTTTTTAATTAAAAATTTAATTAAAAATAATTAGAAAATTATTTTTATAAAAATGAATTTATTTTTGAACTCAGTGCATCGATATTATGTTATGGTAATTTTTGGGGTTTTTTCTGGAAAAAATGAATTTTCGATGAATAGTGTTTTTATTTAAAAATTAAATTAAAAATATTTAGAAAATTATTTTTCTAAAATGGATTTCATTTTTGAAATCAGAGCATTGATATTTGGTTAATGTGAAATTTTGGGATTTTTCTGAGAAAGTTGAATTTTCAGTGAATAGTAAAAATACAGTTTTAGGGTTTCGGTATGTTTAATGACATCATAACGGTGTCATGATGATGTCATGAGATCTTTTGAGGGTTGGCCGGCCAAGGGTGATGAATTATTGTTTTGGGGGCCCCATGTGGCCTAACTCAATGATAAATGACAAGGGAGAGCACATGGGTTTGAGAAAAGCACATGTGAGGTGTCCCTTGGCCATTAATGCCTTGTCCCCTCACTTTCCCAATAAATACCAAGCCCTCCTCTCATCCATTCGACTCCCCACTCATTCCCAACGAATTTCTGGTCTCATTACCTCCCAAGGAGTCCTCCCAAGGTGCCCCCAAGCCCTCAAGGTCCCAACCTTTGAGGTTTAAGAGTTACATTTTAAGGTAAGGGATCCGACCTCTCTCTTTCTTTTCAAGTAATCTCTTTTATGTCTTTTCTTTTATACTCCATGTTCTTATGTTGGAGGATGTTCTTTTATATTCATCCTACTGCCAATTTCATGTTCATATGATGAGAGACCCCCCCCCCTTGCTCTCATCAATTCGTTTTAAGAATGTTTAAGTGGCGCCGTTAGGCTGCCGAATTTTTAAGGGATTCTTTCACCTTCCTCGTTTTCAAGTTCTATTTTCATTCAAGTCTTTCATGTTCCTTTTTATTATGTTGGGGTATGATCTCTAAATTATCATACTGATCTTTTATGATCATATTATGAGAGACCCCATTTGATCGCT
This sequence comes from Viscum album, assembly GCA_963277665.1. Taxonomy (NCBI): domain Eukaryota; kingdom Viridiplantae; phylum Streptophyta; class Magnoliopsida; order Santalales; family Viscaceae; genus Viscum; species Viscum album. The sequence continues at coordinate 1,773,618,726 of OY728123.1, forward strand.
TCAATTCAGTATTTTGAAGTTTTAAGTGGCGTCGTTAGGCTGCCGAATTTTTAAGTGGATCTTCACCCTTCTCGTTTTGAAGTTCTACTTTCATGTCAATTATTTCAAGTTCCTTTTTGTTATATTGGGGTATGATCTCTATATATATCATACTGGACTCTTATGTTCATATGATGAGAGACCCCATTTGATCTCTTCAATTCAGTATTTTGATGTTTTAAGTGGCGTCGTTAGGCTGCCGAATTTTTAAGTGGTTCTTCACCCTTCTCGTTTTGAAGTTCTACTTTCATGTCAATTATTTCAAGTTCTTTTTTGTTATGTTAGGGAATTATCTCTATATCTATCATATTGAACTCTTATTTTCACATGATGAGAGATCCTATTTGATCTTTTCAAATCATTTTTGTTGATGTTTAAGTAACGCCGTTAGGCTGCCGAACTTTCATAAGAGAAATAAATTTTTTTTCCTTCCATGTTTTTCATTTCAAATGGTATGTCCTTGAAATTTCATTACCATGATCATGTATCCTTATTATTCTGTACATGTACTATTTTATGGGTCATTTATGAATGTTTGACCCATTTTACCTCTCTTTTGATGTCTTCTAAAACCTCGGAACATTGCCGTTATGCTGTAGAATTTCTGTCTCAAAATATCTATATCTTTTTCTAAAGTACTTTTATTTTATTAAGTGAATACTCAAAGATATTTCTTATAAAGGTTTATTCACATATATACCAAAATGTTCTATTTTAAATTCTGGGATTTACATACATGAGACCCACCTTCCTTTTCTGTGGGTTTTAAAGTGATATAAAGATCATGTCTTTAAAGCAGTTTTTAAAAAGTTAAGATTATGAAATGAAACCCATTTCCTTTATGCTATATGGGTTATTTATGAAATTTTTGATGATGATATATGTGGCTCACATGATAATAAAGGCAAATTTAAGGGTGCGCCCTGATAGCGCTCCAATGCATTGGGTAATGATGTAACCACTAGAGATTACAATTTTCACGATACCTTGGTGAATAACCTTGGTAATTTTAAAATGACACATTGGGGATGGACCTTGGTGATATGTTCATTATTTTCTATGTTAAATGATGTAGCCACATCTTCAAGTTATGAAAAAGTTTTATTTTTATTATGATATGCCTCATGATTTCATTTTCATGCATTAAAGTTCTTTTCATGACTTTATTGATGTATCTCAAGTTCATATGTAAAATGTTTCACTTGTTTCCCTTGCTGGGCCTTCTGCTCACCCTTCCTTTTGATGTATGTCCCCAGGTTATGAGATGCAGTAATGAGCCTAGGGTGAACATGAGGAGAATCCTTTCAAGTGTTTAAGAAGAATGTTTTTTTTTTGTTTCATGTTTTATGTTCCTTGTTTCCAAGACAATGAACCTTAAAGATCCTCAGTTCCGTGTAATGGAATGAAAAGTTATGTTATAAAAAGACGGGATGCTATAGTTGGTATCAAAGGATGGTTTAGTTATTTGTGGAAATTAGGATATGAAAACTCTAGGAGGAACCCTATAAAAAAGTTTAATATAGGAAATCTTCCTGGTATTTTGGTGAGTATTGAGTAAGGGGTTGCCAAGCAAATACATCCCTGTCTGGATACTAGCAGGTAGAGGTGGCTCTGGCACAGATTTACATAGGGGTAAAACCCGAAAACACCTCTTTGAGCTATACTCGAACGGGAACTGGTACACGACAACGGGCCTTGCTGCACTCTTGGTTACGACACTCCTGGGGGATATGCTTTGGTAAATTCATAAGCTTAGTATGAACCATTGTTAAAGGAACAAAGATAAAATAAAATAAAGGTTCACATAAGAATATATGATCATTCATAACCTAGATGGGAACCTAGGAGATCACAAGTTAGGGTATACCTTTCATATACAAGTTATCCTTATATGCTTTCAGTTCCTTTTCATGATTATTAGCTAAGTACTTAAGCCCCTAATTATGCTTTCTCTTCTTAGTTAATGGTGGGAAATGGAAGAACATGTTCCGACAACCAATGTGATAGGAAATGCGACGATTTTCGTATTAATATGACAGGGATGATTAGGGGATTAAAATATGATTATTATTTTGGAAGACGTTCAATATTTTGGGAACCATATTTGATCGAGGTAAATAGATTACTACGGTATTTTCATTGAGGAGTAAGGTTGACTTATATTTTGAAGAATCGATGAATTTAAGGTGAACTTATAGTAATTTAGGTTACTTATGGGAATGACTAACCTATCTTGGGTAAAATATGTTTAGGTTAGCTACTTTTTTTTATAAGATGTTAGGAGTGGTTGATGTTGTCTGGAGATGAAAAATGAAGTTGTTTTGGAAGACTATGTTATCAAATCCTTATTGTATTTGGGTTTCAATCTTAGTTTGGTTTGTTTTGAGGAATTTTAAGGACCTTTATTTATGGAATGGTCTATGATGAACTTTGGGTAGTACCATGGAACTTTGATGATTTAAAAGTAGTTTCCATTCCTATGGGATTCTTTCTTTTTGAAGAGTTGTTTTACCTTAACCTTTCTGTTTTTGGGATAATGTTTAAAGATAGAAGAAATAGACAGTTAATCTTTTGTATATTATGTGATTCTATAGAAGATGATTCTTGTGCTTTTATGAGACCAAGTGTTTTTGAATTCTCATCATGTGGAGAAAAGATTAGTGTTGGTAGGGACTTGTTAAAGGATGAAACTCTACTTGAAGGTAGGTATATTTTCTTATGTTTTTGTTCTATGTAGTAAATGAAATCCTCAAAATTATGAAAAGAAACATAAAACAAAAATGTTGTTGGTTTACGTTTCCTACTAGGTAATCAAAGACCGTTTACACACATCATAAGTTTGGGATTTTCTCATGGTTAACTTTCTCCTAATCATGTTCTCTATCACTCTCCCTCAGAACTTGACCCTTTATTTTCTCCTCCATGTCCATGTTTTCCTACATGGAACCCTAGTGTGGGTTAACTCGGGTGACCTTTGTACTTCCCTTTCTTTATTTTAAAGTAATAGTTTTACTGACTCCTTTTCCGATGTGGGACTTTCAATGAAATTTCAAAACCCAATTTTAAAATTGCGAGGACGCAATTTCTTAAGGGGGGAAGATTGTAACGACCCGAAATTTTTTTAAATAAATTTTGTTTCCTAAATTTATGTGTTACTGTTATACTCAACAAAAATGTTTTATTTGATAAACATGATTATAATTAAAATGAGATCAGTGGGTTTTGACTATTATATAACCATCGGTCAATATGACCGTTGTGAACAAAATGTTTTGATTATTGTCTCTAAATATAAGTAATCTTGGTTAATTATTATAGAAAGAAGATTCGATGGCCTCACCTAGTAGTCTTGGACCGATCGAAGCCCATCTAACAGAGCTTGGGAAAGAGGTAGCACCACTGGGCTTTGCTATGGATCAAATCCAAGCCGAACTTCATCATGTGAAGCTGGAACGGAATCGCCTTCGTGAGAAGTTCAAACTGATAGAAATTACTACTCGGGCAATGTTGACTGAGCCGCCCCAAGCTTCTATCACCCTAGCACACATTACTCTTAGGTCCTATGATGGTATTATAAGGGGTTATGTAACGAGACCGTAACTACCTTGTGTAATTCTTATTTTAAATAAAAATTGGGATTTCTTCTTATGATGAAGTTTATGAATTTTGAAATGACCGGATAAATATAGTATGCATATTTTTGATGAATTTTAGAAAAAGGATATTTTAAATATGTTTATGTAAACCCTAAATAATTAAAAATGTGTAATGATTTTCAAAAAATGGTCTTCTGCAATTATGTTCAGTACTAAATTTAGAGTCTAATAAGATCAACTTGATTTTTGATGAATAGTAAATTATGAATAGTGATTTTATGATTAGGATTAGTAACATGACCAAATGGATTAGTAATCTCACTTAAAGAATGTTTTAAAATAATCTAGGCACCTTGATTAAGTAATGTGATTCAATAAAATAGTTAAATAACGGTTTCATTAATTATTATTCAAGTATTAGTTTTTTCGGGTGAATAGTGTTTTTTAATTAAAAATTTAATTAAAAATAATTAGAAAATTATTTTTATAAAAATGACTTTATTTTTGAACTCAGTGCATCGATATTATGTTATGGTAATTTTTGGGGTTTTTTCTGGAAAAAAATGAATTTTCGATGAATAGTGTTTTTATTTAAAAATTAAATTAAAAATATTTAGAAATTTTTTTTTCTAAAATGGATTTCATTTTTGAAATCAGAGCATTGATATTTGGTTAATGTGAAATTTTGGGATTTTTCTGAGAAAGTTGAATTTTCAGTGAATAGTAAAAATACAGTTTTAGGGTTTCGGTATGTTTAATGACATCATAACGGTGTCATGATGATGTCATGAGATCTTTTGAGGGTTGGCCGGCCAAGGGTGATGAATTATTGTTTTGGGGGCCCCATGTGGCCTAACTCCATGATAAATGACAAGGGAGAGCACATGGGTTTGAGAAAAGCACATGTGAAGTGTCCCTTGGCCATTAATGCCTTGTCCCCTCACTTTCCCTATAAATACCAAGCCCTCCTCTCATCCATTCGACTCCCCACTCATTCCCAACGAATTTCTGGTCTCATTACCTCCCAAGGAGTCCTCCCAAGGTGCCCCCAAGCCCTCAAGGTCCCAACCTTTGAGGTTTAAGAGTTACATTTTAAGGTAAGGTATCTGACCTCTCTCTTTCTTTTCAAGTAATCTCTTTTATGTCTTTTATTTTATACTCCATGTTCTTATGTTGGAGGATGTTCTTTTATATTCATCTTACTGCCTATTTCATGTTCATATGATGAGAGACCCCCCCCCCCTTGCTCTCATCAATTCGTTTTAAGAATGTTTAAGTGGCGCCGTTAGGCTGTCGAATTTTTAAGGGATTCTTTCACCTTCCTCGTTTTCAAGTTCTATTTTCATTCAAGTCTTTCATATTCCTTTTTATTATGTTGGGGTATGATCTCTAAATTATCATACTGATCTTTTATGATCATATGATGAGAGACCCCATTTGATCGCTTCAATTCAGTATTTTGAAGTTTTAAGTGGCGCCGTTAGGCTGCCGAATTTTTAAGTGGATCTTCACCCTTCTCGTTTTGAAGTTCTACTTTCATGTCAATTATTTCAAGTTCCTTTTTGTTATATTGGGGTATGATCTCTATATATATCATACTGGACTCTTATGTTCATATGATGAGAGACCCCATTTGATCTCTTCAATTCAGTATTTTGATGTTTTAAGTGGCGCCGTTAGGCTGCCGAATTTTTAAGTGGTTCTTCACCCTTCTCGTTTTGAAGTTCTACTTTCATGTCAATTCTTTCAAGTTATTTTTTGTTATGTTAGGGAATTATCTCTATATCTATCATACTGAACTCTTATGTTCACATGATGAGAGATCCTATTTGATCTTTTCAAATCATTTTTGTTGATGTTTAAGTAACGCCGTTAGGCTGCCGAACTTTCATAAGAGAAATAATTTTTTTTTCCTTCCATGTTTTTCATTTCAAATGGTATGTCCTTGAAATTTCATTACCATGATCATGTATCCTTCTTATTCTGTACATGTACTATTTTATGGGTCATTTATGAATGTTTGACCCATTTTACCTCTCTTTTAATGTCTTCTAAAACCTCGGAACATTGCCGTTATGCTGCAGAATTTCTGTCTCAAAATATCTATATCTTTTTCTAAAGTCCTTTTATTTTATTAAGTGAATACTCAAAGATCTTTCTTCTAAAGGGTTATTCACATATATACCAAAATTTTCTATTTTAAATTCTGGGATTTACATACATGAGACCCACCTTCCTTTTCTGTGGGTTTTAAAGTGATATAAAGATCATGTCTTTAAATCAGTTTTTAAAAAGTTATGATTATGAAATGAAACCCATTTCCTTTATGCTATATGGGTTATTTATGAAATTTTTGATGATGATATATGTGGCTCACATGATAATAAAGGAAAATTTAAGGGTGCGCCCTGATAGCGCTCCAATGCATTGGGTAATGATGTAACCACTAGAGATTACAATTTTCACGATACCTTGGTGAATAACCTTGGTAATTTTAAAATGACACCTTGGGGATGGACCTTGGTGATATGTTCATGATTGTCTATGTTAAATGATGTAGCCACATCTTCAAGTTGTGAAAAAGTTTTATTTTTATTATGATATTCCTCATGATTTCATTTTCATGCATTAAAGTTCTTTTCATGACTTTATTGATGTATCTCAAGTTCATATGTAAAATGTTTCACTTGTTTCCCTTGCTGGGCCTTCTGCTCACCCTTCCTTTTGATGTATGTCCCCAGGTTATGAGATGCAGTAATGAGCCTAGGGTGAACATGAGGAGAAGCCTTTCAAGTGTTTAAGAAGAATGTTTTTTTTTTGTTTCATGTTTTATGTTCCTTGTTTCCAAGACACTAAACCTTAAAGATCCTTAGTTCCGTGTAATGGAATGAAAAGTTATGTTATAAAAAGACGGGATGCTATAGTGGTTACTCCAAATATGATCCTCAAACCTCTAGTATACTAAATACATAGTATATGACACTCAATTTGGTATAATTAGTAGGTTATCTATCACACAAAAACACATTTTGTGCCTCATGTGAATATTTTATAATCTACACACAAGAATCATACTCATGATAACATTTACATTTCATTGTAACCTAAAATACTCCTTGATGAACATCGGTTAAGAATAACTCAATGTCATACTTTGATAGGTCAGTTATAACACTTCATGAAATGTATATCAATATATACATATATATAACTAGTGTGAAAGAATGATAAAATATATATTTAGTTTTTTAATGATACATTTTATACTCTTTAACTCTTTAAGAACGCTTAAAATCCCAACATAAGATCAAATTTATCATATTATATATGAAATACTGCCAAATAAATCGTATGTTTTCTACACACTTTGTGGTTTTATTAACTTTTTAAATATATATATAATTCCCTCCACATCACTATGAAACCATATAATAAAACCCTCCTAATAAACCTTTTGTGAGTAACGTCTATGATGAAATAATTTTAGAATAATAGTGATATTTAGGAATCAAATTATGAATGTTCAACTATTTGAATATATTCAAACACTATAACTCTAAAACATAAAATTTTATGATTTAATCTTCTATTTCCTACTAACTCATTTTAGTTTTAACATCATCATCCTTGAAACCCTTTCCATTAGACATTTCCCTTGAAATATTTTGGTTAATAATGTAACTATTTACATTATTACTTATCGCCCCATCCTAAACTCCTTTAGGATAAAGTAGAATTTACTTTTTTATGGTAAATAAATGAAACTATTTACATTTATATTTATATTAAAACCCTAAAACTCTTTTAGGATATTAAGTGAAATTCACTTTTAATTTTGACTAGCATAATCCTTTAGAAAATAGTGATATTCACTTTATCTCTGTAACTAAATGTAAATCTTTACATTCCTATTTACTATCATATATCACAAACTCTATAAGATATTAAATGGAAATCACTTTAATTTTAGACCGGTATAATATTTTATTTTTTAACATTTAAATTATATATGTTTAAATATACTCCCACTGACATCTTAAAGACCATATTCTCTTAGAATTTCATACTCAAATACACAAACTCCATTGTGTTAGGAAATAAAACTAATTTCCTATTAGTATGAATATTTACCAAATAAAATATTGTTTCTATATCATATATAGAATACTATGTGTTTGGAAAATTTTCCTAAATTATAATATGGTCCCTTAAAAATACAACTGATGGGTGGAAGGAACATTTTCCCTTATATTTGAACAAACATATGGAAAAAACTTTTATCCTTGATAAATGATTATTTTACTTATCTCATTTTAAAAACATGTTATATAATATAATGAATCATAAACTATCTGTATTGGATTGATTTTATCACATTGTTTATAAAAACTATTTAGAAACAAAAAAAATCATTGTATCATATAAAATAAATGTGATAACTATACACGTACTTTATTTAGATCCATCTAATATTGATAAACTCATTTACATTCAAAAAAATTATATAGAAACTATTATCTTCTTCACTTGAATGAAAACTACAAGTTCCATCAATTATTCCATATTTTTTAACATGTATGTTTACAACACTTGTAAGAAATACATTTGTATCAAATACCCTTAAAAATGAAGAATAAATTTCTAAAATTATGATATTTGAAATAGTAATCCATGGAGTTTCACACCCCCCTTTAGGTATCTTGAACAATTACATGTTATAGAATCATTTCTCCTTCCCTTTTGAATCACTAGGTTTTTATGGCCTTAACTATATGTTAGAAGAAACATTGTTATATTCTATATCTAATTTATTCTTCCAATTTAAACTTTTACCCACATGTACTACCTATATATATCCAGAAACTAGAAATTATATGCCTAGTTCATTTATTATCAACAATTTGAGAATATCAAGTAAACTTTTCTTGAATCGTTTACATTGTTAGATCATTTATATCAATTAAAATAATATTAATTCATTAATCATAACAATATTTATAGGAAATAATTAGTCTCTTTGTGTCATTAGCATACACATCCATATTCAGTATCATTGATATACCTAGTCACATTGAGTATATGAGACTAAAATTACTTTGGTAATTTAACATATAATTTTAATCAAAACCTAATTGAATAATTCTATACTTCTCATATGCATCTAGATTCACATGTTGAACAACTTCAACACTTGGTTACTTAGGAATGTGTTTCTTTAACACATAGATTTTCTATTTATTTAGGAACATGAAGCTCCTAGGATTATATTACTCCACTGATAGGGGGTGAATAAGTAGAGACTGATTTTTATAATTTATTTCCTCTTTAAAAGTCCCTCTTAAACCTATTAAAGTTAAATCTACCTGAATATGAATTAATAACCTCGTGATCTCATGCTGAAAAATAAAAGCAATGAAAAAAAAATTGTTTACAAGGATCGGATCCTTAATAGAAGTTTGATTACATTTGCGGGCATAACATCACACTATCCCTTTTAGAAGTTACACTAGAATGTATAGCTTCACCCCATAGATTCAATAAAATATAACCATAATAAAAAAGATCAATTTTAATGATTGGTTTCTTTAATAATAACTAATAAAGATATTCCTTCACAAGCCTTAAAAATATTTAAGAATAGATACTCACTTCATGCATATCTTGATGTAGATCTACTTCTCTATCTTAGACTTGGGTGAACTTACTAAAATATAGAATTTAAATAGATGTAGATGATTATCATTTAACTTAGAGAATGGGGTTCCCTTTTTTATATGAGGCTTAATAAAAGTAACATTTTCTCTCTCTTTTAATTCTCTAAATATATGAGAGACTCAGAAACTCCCAAAATTAAAATAATTTAGGAAATACATATTCGATCCCAACATTCTCAATTCTTCTATCAATAAAATTTTACCAATTTATCTTATCATTTTCCTCATTTTTAGGATAATTTTCATTCACCATGCTATCAAGAGTCTTCTCGCTTTTATTTGAATATTTTTTTCCTATATAATTAAACTTCTACCCTTATTCACTCTCAGTTTCTCAGTAAATCTATTTTGAGTTTCTACTCCATATTTAATCATCATAAATGAATAATTCAAAATAGTGCATTTGTGAATTTCTAGGAATTCTCATCTTATTCTTCTCATTTTTACAACACAAAATCATATTATTTCTACTTACACCACACAACATATTAAACTAGAAAACACATAACATATTAAAAATTCAATCATTAAAAACTCATAAAAAATAACAATATAAGAATATGTAAGTGATTATATTAATTGAATATCATAAAATCATTGTCACACTTGAATGCCAAAATGGTCTTTACATGTTAATTATTCAAGAAATATCATATTAATATTATATGAGAAAACTTTTCTTGAAAAGTCAAAAATATATGGACAAAGATCACGCATTTAAAATTCTAACAAAAAATAGCTTGATGATTAGCTTCCACATTGACTGATTTTTTCATCTTTAGAAAAATAATTTTTGGAAACTCAACCTTTCATCTAGTGTTAATTTTAAATTCTAAAAAGGAATGACACGTACATAGGTTATGATTGACACATACACAGAGCTCGATTACACTTATGAAATTTTTAGAATAGAAATACACCTATGGATTTTATTGTAGATTACATACACATAGATGTGTAATTATACATACATAACATCGAACACACCTATGAAGACACCCAATGACTTATACAGAGTTTTAAAACACACATATGTAGAGAAAAACAGTCATAAATGGTTACTTTACAAAAACTAAAAAAAAATCCATAATTTCTCAAATTAAAACAAAATTGCTTTAAAAATATTTTAATCTGTCTTAAATCATCTAACAAAATACCTCATAGATTCAAAAAATTCCTAGCATTCTATAAAGATCTTCAAGATTAGTTTTCAATAAATACATCCCATCAATAGAATCCAAGGGGTAATTTAATCTCCCACTTTGTATTAGTTAGAAACTCCATATTAATCTTTCAAATCAACCAAAATAATTAAACATTCTTATATATCATTATAATCATCAAATCACTAACTATCTTAAAGATATGTTTCATTCCCCACACTATCGGATTTCATAAAAAAATTGAGTTAATTTTATCCCTTAGTGATAGAAAGATGTGTACATGTGACTTATATGATCTCTACATCAATTCAAGCATTAAATCTTACTTCCAAATGTATCCCTCATATAACAATATCTATAGGTTCAAATGAAAATGTTGTTAACACTTCCCCTTTCAATAATTATTCTCTCCACCATTTCCAATAGTTTTGGCACTATCCCCACCCCTTTGACACAATCCAAAGCCTTTTGGTGGCATTTTAGACACCTCAACAAGTGAGAGGAGAGGGATGAATGTAAAGTTTAATCCTAAACTCTTAAAATCATTAGTTGTATAATTTTCCTCAATATTTTTTAATTTATGTGAGTTATAAGAAATCACTATATCATTTTGCATGAGGATGTATCTCAATCCCTTCTTCAATGGATCACTATTGATCATAAACCACTATCCATTGTTGATTATTGTGGGAATGGGTATTATAATAACCATCCATATCTTCAATTCCTTTAAATTTTTATCACATTCATCTATCCAAAGTAACATGGATCCATTCTGTGTAAACATGGTTGTAGGATTAAATATTCTGGATAAATATCCCCAAAAGAATCAGTAATATCCATCAAACCTTAGAAAACATTAGATTTCATTCGTTGTGGTTGGTCTGGACCATTTTTCAAAAACTTTTGTCTTTGAGGGATCAGCCAATATACCATTTCTTATAAATACATGACCTAATAAAGAAACTTTCTATAGAAAAAAAATAACAGTTTCAAAATTTGGCATACAAAATCTTCTTTCTCAGGGTCTTAAACAAAATCCTTAAATTATATTTTTGGTCTTACTCTCTATTAGAACATATAATAATATCATCTGTAAATTTTATGACAAACTGATCGTGGTAATCTCTAATGTAATACCTGATATTCTATTGTAATAATAAAATATTACACCGCAATACTATTGCATAATAATCACTCTAAATAGCCTTTATTCATGAATTTATTTAAAAGTTAAATTTTAGAATCTTATAATATTTAAACTAAATTCATTTTTAAATTTAACAAATCAAAATTATCTTAGTATGAATTTTAATTTTTTTTCTAAAATGGTTGGTTTTTATTCGAAAAAACAGTTGTCAAAAAAATTATAATTTTTATTGCTTTATCATTAAATAAGAATGTAATAAATGTTTTAAAAACCTTTTAAGTGATTAAATACGAATTTAAGGAAAAATATACGAATTTTAATATATTATTTGAACTTACAAATCCTATGTTCAACATTATTAGAACTAATTAAAATATTACTTTAATAAAAAAACTACTTTCGGTCTATTCATGGAATAATATATTTTCAAGGGAGATTCAATTTTTACTTTCATTGAAAGCTATATACCCTTTATTTTTTTATAATAAATCAATTTCTCTCATTAAAAAATTTATCCAAGATAATTTTATCTTATATGTAAACTTAAATATTAAAAATGTTATCTTTTCTAAAAAAATGATATATACATTATTAAGTGTTTTTATTTTAAAACTAATTTTTCACATATTTAGAAATTTTATTTTATAAAATTATTTGAAATTTTTAATCAAATATATCAAATTTGGTAATATGTTCAGTATTATTATGTGTCATTAAAGTTAATTGTTATGGTTGAAAATTAATTAAAAGGTAAAAGTAAATTAGGGTAAAAGTGAAATGGTAAAACATAAATCATTAAAAAACTAAAATTTATTTCATAAAGGATATTTTGAGGTGATTTTAGACCCACACTCACTATACACACCACTTTGTTTCCATTTTTTCCTTTGATAGTTGAATAGTGGACTTAATTATTAAAAATGTAAAGGTTACTCCCAAAACTCCCCTTCTCCTACCTAATAAAATAGAAACATATCCACTACTTCAAGACTCACCTATACTTCAAATTTCCTAATCAAATATATCCAATTTACTCTTCCTATAACTCTATCATATGTTAAAAATATTTTAGTCATCATTATTTATCATAATATATTCATTTCCAAAGAGACTTCCAAGGAAAATTCACATCCCCGATGTGAGAATTTCCAACTACTTAGCTTTTCTTCTTAATTATATTATTTTGGTTTTATTATATAAACATTAATATAATGTTATTAATATCATTTATATACTATAATGTTACTATATTAATGGTATTATCATTATTTATTCATCTATCCCATTCCTTGAAAAAATGAAATTGTCATTCTTGCGTCATGTGGACTACCGCATCCAAAACAGAAAGTGATTATTTTTCCTTCACCACCTTACAAGGATGATATTAATAGATATATATGATTTTTATGATATAATTTAGGTTTTGGTATGAACAATTAGATAACATATTGAATATATCATCAATAAATGATCATCATTAATTCAATCATTTGAAACAGGCATACTAATAGGATGATATTTATTCAAATTATGTGATATTTTGATATCTATTACTTATTCTTATACCTACTTTATAACTATGATATATCAAAATAATAAAAAATAAATAAGTTCATTATTATTATGTTATGATGACATTACAACAAAAAAAACTCATAATTATTCATTAAATCGGGGCGTGTTCATCTTTGGGTCGGTTTAACCACCCACTTGAACAATACTATGAATTTATATCATGAATGAATTTGGGAATATAATTACTAATATAATTTAATATAATATAAATGTATAAATAAAAATTTTTTTTATTCTGGTGGTGTTATATTTATATTTAATTCATCAATTAAGAAAATACCTTCTGATCTTCAAGAATCACTAAAACATAATTGTTATCAATTTCATATTCAAGGATAAAAATAAAACAGTCATGGAAGGAATTATAAACATCACAAATTATTTTAAATCATATATAAAAATAAATTTAATGACCTAGTAATGATGAAATTTGGAATAATAATGAATATTAATACCTCTATTAGGAAACTATTACAAATAATCAAAATAATAAACACTCGATGTGGAAAATTTGAAGGATCAAATAGATAATGAATATTTATGAAGATTATGAATGAAAATTATTATGATTATGGTTATAAATTATTTTATTAATATGGATATGATTTTGATACTAGAAGATAAATTATTTTCATGACAGTTTGGATAATTGGTAAGGTTTTTCTATCTCAAAATCCTCTCTTTAAGAATTATTTGGTATTATTAAACTAATAACTATTGTGTGGTAAATATATAATACCTATAAGAGATTTTATATCATTAAATTACTTTATTAATTGTATTTTTATATCAATTTATATTCCTCTATTTTAATATTTTATGATTGAATAGCTACTCAATCCATAAGTGAGGTTTTATGTCTTAATTTTCATTCCTAAGGACTAACGTTATATTCACCACCTATTTCCTTTTTTATCTTGTATACCATTCCCTGAAATTTTTCTTAATTTATTACTAATTGAATGTAATTTATTTACAAGTCTATATTGTTATCACTACCTCAAGTTATTTTGATTTAAGAGTTACCAAAATCATTTTAAAACTCAATATTTTCCATGGTGGAAAAACCATTCTAATTTTTTATAAAGTAAAAGTGTGTATAGTTTCTTAGAAACTACATCCCTATAAAAATACTAGATAGTTTGTGTAGATTTGCTATAGATGAAAAAATGTGAAATCAATCCAAAAATAGTTGTTCGATATTTGACACGATCATCACTTTGATACACAACCAATGGGTCTAAGACTGCACACCTAGATAAACACTCTTAGGGGATATGATTTGAAATATTCCCATTCCCTTTTTAAAATAGGATAAATAATTTTTTCTACTAATTCCTTGGTCTCCTACCAATGAAATCTATTTAATTCTATTATTATCTTCCATGTATAACCCAGGAAATTTTAAGTACCCTCATCACTATATTTATTTGATAAGGGAACTTCATGTTACATTGAAAATACCCCACGGCCTCCAAGTTGATTAAGGGATGTTCTCTTAAACATCCACATTATTCTATGGAATTGTTAATTATTTTATTTTTATACTTATAATTATAAATACATATATGTTTTATTCATTAATATATTTATAACGCCCCAGCCTTAAACATTACATAATATTTAATTAAATGAATAATTCTCATTGAGGATCTTTTCAGGTTTAGAGTTTTAGAGAATTAGATCATAACTATTACACTCAAAAGATTGCACAGTAGACACTTCTACAAAGTTTCCTTTTCTTCAAAACATGAACTATAAAAAAAATTCATTTATAGTTCCATGATTAAGAAAGCATGACTTTTCCTTGATCCCATCCTTGACCCTATTCCACATTAAGTCCTGTGAAAAAAATTTCAAAAAAACTTGGGGTGAGCATAAAAAGCTCAGTAAGGGATACACAAAGAAGGAAAACTGTTAGTTTTTCAAAACAATAAGTAAAGCATGAATACTTTATCAAAGTAATACTTTTCATATTTATGGAGTAGTAAATACTCTTCACTGAATAAAATATCATTACTTACCCTTTTGTAACCAAAATATTACCATAAAACCCATATAAAGAACACATACCATATAAAGGTAACTTGGGACATAAACATACTTAAATAGAATAACCATACGGTCGATGTCTACACATATCACTTAATGGAATATCCATACGGACGACTTCCATACCCAATGCATTGGAGGTTATAACGTAAACACCCGTCCTGGTATTCACGACACCACTCATCATATGGTTTATCACGTAACCACCCGTCAAATGTCCAAGTACCATTATAAAATCATAAGACATAAAACAAATATAATGGAAAGAAAAAATTTCCACACATTTATCACAATATATCACTTAAATATATTGACATAAAAAATCCATTATAAAAACCATTTTCAATACCAAAATACATAAAAGAGTATATGGTATTTATTTCATTTTAAAAAACATTATGGCTTGTTGAGGAAGCCAAAGACCAAATAATACTCGCGGCAGCGGAAAAGGTTGTTGTCACCGCGTACATTAAAAGAAACATTCCTTTTTTTCGTTTAGTAAAACGCTTTGTATAAAAATATTCCTTTTGAATAAAATTAAAAATAAAAGGGGTTTATACATCGTATAAATAATGTTGTGTATAAAACAAAATATGCCTCAATGAAAGGAGATTGAGACGAAGTCCCTTACAAAGATCATTATTTGTAAATAAAATAGATCTATTATTTGTATTAACTATAAGTACAAATAATTAAAGTACAAATACAAGATAGGAAATAATAATATCATGACATAATTTGAAAGTAGTATATTAACCCAAAGAACAGAAATTGGGTTAAAAAGTTCCCTTACCTCGGGTCCGAATTGACTCGATCATTCTTTAATGTCCTGAATAATAAACTTGAGTTAATTTATACTTGATTAAGAACCTTTTCAAGTTAATTATTCCTTTTATATCACTTATTACCATGTTATGCACATTATGTAATCATTTAAGTTAATAACGGTCATTTTGTCGATATTTGGTACTTGAGTCAAAAGTGAACTTCTTATATTTACAAGTTGTTCACGTAGTCAAAGATCCATTATCTCAAGAATGATATTCATGATGTAGATTCCATATATATCATAAATATCCAGTATATACATGCATTTATAATATTACATAACCATTTAGAGGTAAGAAATGAAATTCACCGTTCATGGAAACGGTAAGTCGTACGTACGCATGAACGCTACTTTCATTTCTATGTCATATTAATGGAATTAAAACTAAATGAGAGATATGTATATTTTAATTCCAGAATTATATTCATCATTTAGATATAACATACATAATATATATCCATTATATATATGTACTTATAATAGTACATTATATTTGGGGATAAGAAATGAAATGCACCGTTCATGGAGACGGTAAGTCGTACATACACATGAACACTACATTCATTTCTATTTCATATTTTATGGAATGGAATCATAATTACTTAAAGGTATATTATAATTCCAGTATAATTTCATATATAATATCATTAAATATATCCTTTATATGTACCACATATGGTATTAATGAATCAAATCACTTTGAGGGGGCGGTAGTCCGCACTTCCTAAAATGAAGATATCGCGATTACCCATAATGGAAACCATAAAGGTATTCCATAAATGAAAAATAAATAAGATTACGTAAAACATAAACATATTATATATCATATATAAATATAGTGATATCTTAATGGTCACCTTTGCTGGTGTTATATGAGTGTTGAACAATCATCATTTCGCGAGGCAGAAATTTGCCATCCACAGAAATAGTATGTTCTTTAACCATTAGATGTAGGTGTGTGTATGTGTAGCTCGAATACATCACATAAAAACATCCTAGTATATTTTAGATACTGGTGTTATTGCAAAAGAAATGAATAAAAATAGTTTAGGGGGTTGGAGAAGCAAAATAAAACATAAGAACACAAGAGAAAACACTACCTTTAAAACGGGTAACTCTTTTTTATTTGAGCTCAAAGGCTTCCTTGGGAAGACTTATGCCCAATGTGATGCCTCTAAGAGTAAGATAGGGATGTGGAGAGATAAAATGGGCAGGGTGTGGCCAAGCCAAAGGCTTGAGAAGTGTGGGCAAGGTGGTAGAGGTGGGGGGCTTTTATAAGAGGAGAGGAGGGGCACTCTTGGAAAGCTATAAAAGGTTTCTTTATTATAAAATGATTTTTCAGATTTAAAAGGTCCCAAAATTATATATTTCTAGTATAAGGTGATAATATTTCTAAATCCACTCATACAATAGGTTTTTTTCATGTTTAGGTCTTAGATTTTATATTATCTTTTCATTTTATTTAAATCGTTAAATAATGAGGTAATCGCTGCATCATCATGGTGTCATAAATAATTTAATTTATTTAATGTATAAAAAATATCATGATGGAGGAAATAGTTTTAGCTTTCGAAGGAATATTTCTAGTCAAAAATATGACTTGTATAACCGCATTTAAAAAAAAATTAGTAAAAAAACACATGTTTTTGACATTTTTATTTTAACATTAAATAAAAAGTTATTAATGTCATTTTCCTACCAAAGTGGCTCCATGGGGTCCCCAAGTTGACCCTTGGATTTTCTTGGTCAGCCATGACACATACAATAAGGGTATAACATGTGTCAAGGTCATTTCATATTATTAAAACATTATTTTTACCTTAAACTTACACTAATTACCTCTAATTGTGATTAAAAACTTAAAAGTTTCTATTCACCAAAAAATTATTTTAATCCCATTGAACCACATTTTACTTCCTAATTACAACCATGTATGTTGGATTTTTGAAATTAAAAACACAGAAGTGGTAAAATTTCCTTTAAACGAAAAATCAGTTTTTTTAAGTACTACTTAGTGGTTTCACTATTCATCAAAAATTGAAGTTTTTTAGAAAAATACCAAAAGTTCACCCTAAGATATATTTGATATTATGAATTAAAAAATGATGTCTATTTTAAAAAATTAAAAACATATAAGTTACATTAATTAATTTAATAATTAATTCCCGCTGTCAGAGCAAATAGCGTGTTTTTATGAAACAATAAGTATCAAAAGATTGACACTAGTTTAAGTCCAATTTCAAAGTGAAATTAATTCCAATGACCAACATTAGATTAAATGGTAAAAATATATTCTAATTTCACTTTAAAACCAATTCAAAAGATAATCTAATCATATAAATAAATTAGACTAAAAAAAGGTTTTGAATTAAAATACAACATTTTTCACTATTCATTAAAAAATGAACTTTATCGGAAAAATACCAAAAAATTACACAAAGTAAATTTTGATGTCCTGATTCTAATGAAGATTTTTATTTGGTCCAATAGAATGTATAAGAGTGACCAAAACTATATTTAACAAAGGTTCACCATGAAAAGGCGATAAGTCGACCTTTAGTGAAAATTAGAGTACATATGCCTAAAATTGAATTCTTTTCGTATTTCAAGATTTTATCTTTTATTGGATAAATATAAAAACATTTAAAATATATATATAATCATATTTTAGTTATTTCTATTCATTCCTGCCAATACAATGGCTACGTGTTGACTACCATTTAAAATAATATTATTTTATTACTAGTGTGCAACGTAAGATTTCAAAGAAACTCTTTGTTGTGTATCGGGTACGCTATCGAACATAGCCACCCCGTTAAAGAAAAATTAATATTTAATTCTCAAATATTAATAAATATGAAAATAATTTATTCTTTATTTACCTGAAATGTCACATCCTTCCCCCCTTTTGGGAATTGCGCCCTCGCAATTTTATTCACTTATCAAAATAAGTATGGGTATTTATCCCTCATAGCATTTTCAGATTCCCACGTTGCCTCTTCAGACATATGGTTTTCCCACAAAACCTTTACCTAGTGAATTACCTTATTTCGCAACACTTTCTCTCTACGGTAAAGAATCTGGACTGGTTTTTCTTCATGAGATAGATTCTCTTCCAACTGAACTACCTCTGGGCTCAAAACATGAGATGGATCTGGCATATACTTTCTCAACATCGAAACATGAAAAACATTGTGTACCTGAGATAAAATCAGAGGTAATGCCACTCTGTATGCAACTTATCCAACTCTCTCTAGAATTTCATATAGTCTAATGAACCATTGAATCAGCTTTATTTTTTTACCAAATCGCATCACACTTTTCCATGGTGAAACTTTGAGAAACACATGATCACCTACCTCGAAAGATAGATCCTTCCTCCGGTTATCTGCTTAACTCTTTTGCCTGCTCTGATCTGTTCACATGTGTTTCTGAATCAACTGAACTTTTTCCGCCATCTCCCCTACCAATTATGGTCCCATCAGCTTCCTTTCACCCACTTCGTCCCAAAAAGCTAGAGTTTGACACTGTTTACCATATAATGCTTCAAATAGATCCATCTGTATACTGTAATGAAAACAATTATTATATGAAAATTCAACCAAAGAAAGATGTTGGTCCCAACTTCCCTGATAATCCATCGAACAAGCACATAGCATATCCTCTAAAGTATGAATTTTTCGTTCTGACTGCCCATCTGATTGAGGATGAAAAGATGTACTAAAATTTAATTCAATACCCAATGACTTCTGAAGTCCTTTCCAAAAGTTAAAAGTGAACCTAGGATCACGTTCAGATACAATGTATAGGGGAATTCCATTCAACCTGTCTATCTCTTTAAGATACAACTGAGCAAGTTGATCTGAAGAAAAAGTATCTCGAATAGGAAGGAAATGAGCAGATTTAGTCAAGCGATCAACAATAACCCAGATTGCATTATTACCTCGAGGTCTCTTCGGTAATCCCACAACAAAGACCATGGATATATTTTCCCATTTCCACTCTGGCATTGGTAAAAGCTGAATCATCCCTTTCAGTAACTTCCGCACTACTTTAACCTACTGACAATTCAAACACTTCACAGTAAAATCAACAATATCTATTTTCATTCCATCCCACCAATAATACTCCCACAGATCTCTGTACATCTTAGTACTGCCAGGATAAATTGAAAATGGGGAACTATGAGCCTCACATAACAACTCATTCTTCAACTGTGAATCACAAGGTGCACATAATCTCTTCCCAAACCTCAAAACACAATCATTATCGATATTAAATTCGGAAAACTTACCCTTCTGAACCAGCTCTACCTTTTTATGCAACCCACTGTCTTTCTTCTGCGCTTGCTTAATTATGTCTGATAGAGATGATATCACTGATACCTGAAACAAAACAGAAGAACTTCATGAACCAACAAATTCTATGCCAAAGTTCATCAAATCAAAAACCAAAGGATCTCGTTCCAAACATAGCATGGTTAATGAAGCATTACTTTTTTTACTCAAAGCATCAGCCACTTTATTTTCTTTTCCCGGATGGTAATGAATTGTACAATCCTAATCCTTGATTAATTCTAGCCATCTCCTCTGTCTCATGTTCAATTATTTCATGAGTGAATATATACTTTAAACTTCTATGATCAGTATATATTTCACACCTTACTCCATACAAATGATGCCACCAAATTTTTAGAGCAAAAACAACAGCAGCTAATTCCAAGTCATGTGTAGGGTAATTTACCTCATGAGTTTTCAACTGTCGTGAAGCATAAGGAATTACCTGATCATTCTACATTAGGACGCAACCAAGTCCTTTCAATGAAGAATCACTATAGATAACAAACTCCCCATTACTAGAAGGTAGTGCCAAAAATGGAGCATTCACCAATCTTCTTTTCAACTCCTGAGTCAACTGAGCCATCACTGCAACAAACTGTTTAGTTCTGACTCTGACCACCTCAAGATACTGATTCGGAAAGTCATTCTACTCTGTATGCCTTCCTAGAAAAGCTGTTATGTTTCCTTTATGAAAAATAATTCTTAAAACAGACATATCTTAGTCGAAGCAACATGGTAACCTTTAAATTCTATATCATTTCAATCATACAAAAAATTAATTTATAATTTAACAATTTTCTAACTCCTAAAGTTGTCTAAACCGACCTCTGATACCAACTATAATGCCCCAGCCTTAAACATTACTTAATAGTGAATTAAATGAATAATTACCATTGAGGATCTTTTCAGGTTTAGAGTTTTAGAAAATTAGATCATAACTATTACATCTCAAAATATTGCACAGTAGACACTTCTACAAAGTTTCCTTTTTTTCAAAACATGATCTCTAAAAAAAGTCATTTCTAGTTCTATGTTTAAGAAAGAATGATGTTTCCTTGATCCCATCCTTGACCCTATTCCACATTAAGTCCTATGAAAAACATTTCAAAAAAACTTGGGGTGAGCATAAAAAGCTCAGTAAGGGATACACAAAAAAGGAAAACTGTTAGTTTTTCAAAACAATAAGTAAACCATGAATACTTTATCAAAGTAATACTTTTCACATTTATGGAGTAGTAAATACTCTTCACTGAATAAAATATCATTACTTACCCTTTTGTAACCAAAAGATTACCATAAGACCCATATAAAGAACACATACCATATAAAGGTAACTTGGGACATAAACATACTTAAATGGAAAAACCATACGGTCGACTTCCACACATATCACTTAAGGGAATATCCATACGGCCGACTTCCATACCCAATGAATTGGAGGTTATAACGTAACCATTCGTCCTGGTATTCACGACACCACCCATCATATGGTTTATCACATAACCATCCGTCAAATGTCCAAGTACCATTATAAAATCATAAGACATAAAACAAATATAATGGAAAGAAAACATTTCCACACATTGATCACAATATATCACTTAAATATATTAAAATAAAAAATCCATTATAAAAACCATTTTCCATACCAAAATCCATAAAAGAGTATATGGTATTTATTTTATTTTAAAAAACATTACGGCTTGTTGAGGAAGCCAAAGAGTAAATAATACTCACGGCGACGGAAAAGGTTGTTGTCACCACGTACGTTAAAAGAAACATTCCTTTTTGTCATTTAGTAAAACTCTTTTTATAAAAATATTCCTTTTGAATAAAATTAAAAGTAAAAGGGGTTTATACACCATATAAAAGAATGTTGTGTATAAAACAAAATATGCCTCAATGAAAGGCGATTGAGACAAAGTCCCTTACAAAGATCATTATGTTTAAATAAAATAGATCTATTATGTGTATTAACTATAAGTAAACATAATGAAAGTACAAATACAAGATAGGACATAATAATATCATGACATAATTTGAAAGTAGGAGATTAACCCAAAGAATAGAAATTGGGTTAAAAAGTTCCCTTAACTCGGGTCCGACTTCAATCGATCGTTCTTTAATGTCCTTAATAATAAACTTGAGTTAATTTCTACTTGATTAAGAACCTTTTAAAGTTAATTATTCCTTTTATATCACTTATTAACATTTTATGAACATTATGTAATCATTTAAGTTAATAACGGTTGTTTTGTCGATATTTGGTACTTGAGTCAAAAGTGAACTTCTTATATTTACAAGTTGTTCACATAGTGAAATATCCATTATCTCAAGAATGATATTCATGATTTAGATTCCATATATATCATATATATCCAGTATATACATTCATTTATAATATTACATAATCATTTAGAGGTAATAAATGAAATGCACCGTTCATGGAGACGGTAAGTCGTACGTACGCATGAACGCTACTTTCATTTCTATGTCATATTAATGGAATAAAAACTAAATAAGAGATATGTATATTTTAATTCATGAATTATATTCATCATTTAGATCTAAAATACATCATATATATCCATTATATATATGTACTTATAATAGTACATTACATTTGGGGAAAAGAAATGAAATGCACCATTCATGGAGACGGTAAGCCGTATGAACGCATGAACGCTAATTTCATTTATATTTCATATTTTATGGAATGGAATCATAATTAATTAAAGGTATATTATAATTCCAGTATAATTTCATATATAATATCATTAAATCTATCCTTTATATGTACCACATATGTTATTAATGAATCAAATCACTTTGAGGGGGCGGTAGTCCGCACTTCCTAAAATTAAGATATCGCGTTTACCCATAATGGAAACCATAAAGGTATGCCATAAATGAAAAATACATAAGATTAAGTAAAACATAAACATATTATATATCATATATAAATATAGTGACATCTTAATGTCCACCTTTGATGGTGTTATATGAGTGTTGAACAATCATCATTTCATGAGGTAGAAATTCGCCATCCACAGAAACAGTATGTTATTTAACCATTAGATGTAGGTGTGTGTAAGTGTAGCTCAAATCCTTCACATAACAACATCCTAGTATATTTTAGATATTGTTTTTGTTTCAAAATAAATGAATAAAAAGAGTTTATGGGGTTGTAGAAGCAAAATAAAACATAAGAACACAAGAGAAAACACTACCTTTAAAACGGGTAACTCTTTTTGATTTGAGCTCAAAGGCTTACTTGGGAAGACTTCTGCCCAAAGTGAGGCTTCTAGGAGTAAGATAGGGATGTGAAGAGACAAAATGGGCAGGGGTTGGCCGAGCCAAATGCTTGAGAGGTGTGGGTAAGGTGGTAGAGGTGGGGGCCTTTTATAAGAGGAGAGGAGGGGCACTCTTGGAATGTTATAAAAGGTTACTTTATTATAAAATGCTTTTCGGATTTAAAAGGTCCCAAAATTAAATATTTCACGGATAAGGTGATAATAGTTAGAAATCCACCCATACAATAGGTTTTTGACATGTTTAGGTCTTATATTTTACATTATATTTTCATTTTATTTAAATCATTAAATAATGAGGTAATCGCTGCATCATCATGGTGTCATAAATAATTTAATTTATTTAATGTATAAAAAGATATCATGATTTAGGAAATCATTTTAGCTTTCTAATGAATATTTATAGTCAAAAATATGACTTGTATAACCCCATTTAAATTTTTTTTAGTAAAACAACACATGTTTGTGACATTTTTATTTTAACATTAAATAAAAAGTTATTAATGTCATTTTCCTACCAAAGTGGCTCCTTGGGGTCTCCAAGTTGACCCTTGGATTGTCTTGGTCGGCCATGACACATCCAATAAGGGTAGGACATGTTTCAAGGTCATTTCATATTATTAAAACATTATTTTTACCTTAAATTTACACTAATTACCTCTAATCGTGATTAAAAACGTAAAATTTACTATTCACCAAAAAATTATTTTAATCCCATTAAACCAAATTTTACATCCTAATTACAAACATTTATGTCGAATTTTTTAAATTCAAAACACAGAGGTGGTAAAATTTCATTTATACGAAAAATCAGTTTTTTTAAGTACCACTTAGTGGTTTCACTATTCATCAAAAATTGAACTTTTTTAGAAAAATACCAAAAATTCACACTAAGCTATATTTGATATTCCGAATTCAAAAATGATGTCTATTTTAAAATATTAAAAACATATAAGTTACATTAATTAATTTAATAATTAATTCCCGCTGTCAGAGCAAATAGCGTGTTTTTATGAAACAATAAGTATCAAAAGAATGACACTAGTTTAAGTCCAATTTCAAAGTGAAATTAATTCCAATGACCACCATTGGATTAAATAGTAAAAATGTATTCTAATTGAACTTTAAAACCAATTCAAAAGATAATCTAATAATATAAATAAATTCGACTAAAAAAAGGTTTTGAATTAAAATACAACATTTTTCACTATTCATTAAAAATGAACTTTATCGGAAAAATACCAAAAATTTATACAAAGTAAGTTTTGATGTCCCGATTCTAAAGAATAGTTTTATTTGGTCCAATAGAATGTATACGAGTGACCAAAACTATATTTAAAGAAGGTTCACCATGAAAAGGCGATAAGTCGACCTTTAGTGAAAATTAGAGTATATATGCCTAAAATTGAATTCTTTTCGTATTTTAAGCCTTTATCTTTTACTTGATAAATATAAAAACATTTAAAAAACATATATAATCATATTTTAGTTATTTATATTAATTACCACCAACACAACGGCTACGTGTTAACTACCATTTAAAATTATATTATTTTAATACTAGTGTGCAACGTAAGATTTCAAAGAAACACTTTGTTGCGTATCGGGTACGCTATCAAACATAGACACCCCTTTAAAGTAAAATTAATATTTAATTATTAAATATTAATAAATATGAAAATAATTTATTCTTTATTTACCTAAGATGTTACATCCTTCCCCCCTTTTGGGAATTGCGTCCTCGCAATTTTATTCACTTATCAAAATAAGTGGGGGTATTTATCCCTCATAGCATTTTCAGATTCCCACGTTGCCTCTTCAACCATATGGTTTTTCCACAAAACCTTTATCTATTTAATTACCTTATTCTGCAACACTTTCTCTCTACAATCAAGAATCTGGACTGGTTGTTCTTCATAAGAGAGATTCTCTTCCAACTGAACTACCTCTGGGCTCAAAACATGAGATGAATCTGGCATATACTTTCTCAACATCGAAACATGAAAAACATTGTGTACCTGAGATAAAATCGGAGGCAATTCCACTCTGTATGAAACTGATCCAAATCTCTCTAGAATTTCATATGGTCTAATGAACCTTGGACTCAGCTTTCTTTTTTTACCGAATCGCATCACACATTTCCATGGTGAAACTTTGAGAAAAACATGATCACCTACCTCAAAAGAAAGATCCTTACTCTGGTTATCCGCATAATCTTCTGCCTGCTCTGAGCTTGTCACATGTGTTTCTGAATCAACTGAACTTTTTTTGCCATATCTTCTACCAATTATGGTCCCATCATCTTCCTTTCACCCAATTCATCTCAAAAAGCTGGAGTTTGACACCGTTTACCATATAATGATTCAAATGGAGCCATATGTATACTGTAATGAAAACTGTTATTATATGAAAATTCAACCAAAGAAAGATGTTGGTCCCAACTTCCCTGATAATCCATCGAACAAGCACATAGCATATCCTCCAAATTATGAATTTTTTGTTCTGACTGCCCATCTGATTGAGGATGAAAAGCTGTACTAAAATTTAATTCAGTAACCAACAACTTCTGAAGGACTTTCCAAAATTCAGAAGTGAACCTGGGATCACGGTCGGATACAATGTAGAGGGGAACTCTATGCAACCTGGCTATCTCTTTAAGATATAACCGAGCAAGTTTATCTAAAGACAAAGTATCTCGAATAGGAAGGAAATGAGAAGATTTAGTCAAGCGATCATCAATAACCCAGATTGCATTATTACCTCGAGGTGTCTTCGGTAATCCCACAATAAATCCCATGGATATATTTTCCCATTTCCACTCTGGCACTGCTAAAAGATGAAGCATCCCTTTCGGTAACTTCCGCACTACTTTAACCTACGGAAAAGTCAAACACTTCACAGTAAAATCAACAATATCTCTTTTCATTTCATCCCACTAGTAATACTCCCTCAGATCTCCGTACATCTTAGTACTGCCAGGATGAACTGAAAATGGGGAACTATGAGCCTCACATAACAACCCATTCTTCAACTGTGAATCACAAGGAGCACATAATCTCTTCCCAAACCTCAAAACACAATCATTATCAATATTAAATTCAGGCAACTTACCCTTCGGAACCAGCTCTACCTTTTTCTTCAACCCATTGTCTTTCTTCTACGCTTGCTTAATTATGTCTAATAGAGATGATCTCACTGATATCTGAAACAAAACAGAAGAACTTCCTGCACCAACAAATTCTATGCCAAAGTTCATCAAATCAAAAACCAAAGGATCTCGTTCCAAACGTATCATGGTTAATGAAACATTACTTTTTCGACTCAAAGCATCAGCCACTTTATTTTCTTTTCCCAGATGGTAATGAATTTTAGAATCATAAACCTTGATTAATTCTAGCCATCTCCTCTGTCTCATGTTCAATTATTTCTGAGTGAATATATACTTTAAACTTTTTTGATCAGTATATATTTCACACTTTACTCCATACAAATGATGCCACAAAATTTTTAGAGCAAAAACAACAGAAGCTAATTCCAAGTCATGTGTAGGGTAATTTACCTCATGAGTTTTCAACTGTCATGAAGCATAAGCAATTACCTAATCATTCTGCATTAGGATGCAACCAAGTCATTTCAATGAAGCATCACTGTAGATAACAAACTCCTCATTCCTAGAAGGTAGTGCCAAAATTTGTCTATTCACCAATCTTATTTTCAACTCTTGAGTCAACTGAGCCATCACTACAACTAACTATTTAGTTATGACTCTGACCATCTCAGGATACTGATTCGGAAAGTAATTCTACTCTGTATTCCATCCCAAAAAATCTGTTATGTTTCCTTTATGAAAAATAATTCTTAACACAGACATATCTTAGTCGAAGCAACATGGTAACCTTTAAATGTTATATCATTTCAATCATACAAAAAATTAATTTATAATTTAACAATTTTCTAACTCCTAAAGTTGTCTAAACCGACCTCGGATACCAACTATAAGGCCCTAGCCTTAAACATTACTTAATATTTAATTAAATGAATAATTCCCATTGAGGATATTTTCAGGTTTATAGTTTTAGATAATTATATCATAACTATTACATCTCAAAAGATTGCACAGGAGACACTTCTACAAGTTTCCTTTTTTTCAAAACATGAACTCTAAAAAAAATTCATTTCTAGTTCCATGTTTAAGAAAGCATGACATTTCCTTGATCCCATCCTTGACCCTATTCCACATTAAGTCTTGTGAAAAACATTTCAAAAAAACTTGGGGTGAGCATAAAAAGCTCAGTAAGGGATACACAAAGAAGGAAAACTGTTAGTTTTTCAAAATAATAAGTAAACCATGAATACTTTATCAAAGTAATACATTTCACCTTTATAGAGTAGTAAATACTCTTCACTGAATAAAATATCATTACTTACCCTTTTGTAACCAAAATATTACCTTAAACCCATATAAAGAACACATAACATATAAAGGTAACTCGGGACATAAACATACTTAAATGGAATAACCATACGATCGACTTCCACACATACCACTTAATGGAATAGCCATATGGCCGACTTCCATACCAAATGCATTGTAGGTTATAACGTAACCACCCGTCCTGGTATTCATGGCACCACCCGTCATATGGTTTATCACGTAACCACCTGTCAAATGTCTAAGTACCATTATAAAATCATAAGACATAAAACAAATATAATGGAATGAAAACATTTCCACACTTTGATAACAATATATCACTTAAATATATTGAAATAACAAATCCATTATAAAAACCATTTTCAATACCAAAATACATAAAAGAGTATATGGTATTTATTTCATTTTAAAAAACATTACGGCTTGTTGAGGAAGCTAATGACCAAATTATACTCGTGGAAGCGGAAAAGGTCGTTGTCACCACCTATGTTAAAAGAAACATTCCTTTTTTTCGTTTAGTAAAACGCTTCTTATAAAAATATTCCTTTTTAATAAAATTAAAAGTCAAAGGGGTTTATACACCGTATAAAAGAATGTTGTGTATAAAACAAAATATGCCTCAATGAAAGGAGATTGAGATGAAGTCCCTTACAAAGATCATTATTTTTAAATAAAATAGATCTATTATGTGTATTAACTATAATTACACATAATGAAATTAAAAATACAAGATAGGACATAATAATATCATGACATAATTTTAAATTAGGATATTAACCCAAAGAACAGAAATTGGGTTAAGAATTCCCTTACCTCGGGTCCGACTTGACTCGATCATTCTTTAATATCATGAATAATAAACTTGAGTTAATTTATAATTTCTTAAGAACCTTTTCAAGTTCATTATTCCTTTTATATCACTTATTACCTTGTTATGAACATTATGTAATCATTTAAGTTAACAACGGTCGTTTTGTCGATATTTGTTACTTGAGTCAAAAGTGAACTTCTTATATTTACAAGTTGTTCACGTAGTCAAATATCCATTATCTGAAGAATGATATTCATGATTTAGATTCCATATATATCATATATATCTATTATATACATTCATTTATAATATTACATAATAATTTAGAGGTAAGAAATGAAATACACCATTCATGGAGACGGTAAGCCGTACGTACGCATGAACGCTACTTTCATTTCTATGTCATATTAATGGAATAAAAACTAAATGATAGATATGTATATTTTAATTCCTGAATTATATTCATCATTTAGATCTAAAATACATCATATATATCCATTATATATATGTACTTATAATAGTACATTACATTTGGGGAAAAGAAATGAAATGCACCGTTCATGGAGACGGTAAGTCGTATGAACGCATGAACGCTACTCTCATTTCTATTTCATATTTTATGGAATGGAATCATAATTAATTAAAGGTATATTATAATTCCAGTATAATTTCATATATATTATCATTAAATCTATCCTTTATATGTATCACATATGGTATTAACAAATCAAATCACTTTGAGGGGGCGGTAGTCCGCACTTCCTAAAATGAAGATATCGTGTTTACCCATAATGGAAACCATAAAGGTATGCCATAAATGAAAAATAAAGAATCTTAAGTAAAACTTAAACATATTATATATCATATATAAATATATTGACATCTTAATGTCCACCTTTGAAGGTGTTATATGATTGTTGAACAATCATCGTTTCGTGAGGCAGAAAATCGCCATCCACAGAAACAGTATGTTCTTTAACCATTAGATGTAGGTGTGTGTAAGTGTATCTAGAATCCTTCACATAACAACATCCTAGTATATTTAAGATACTGGCGTTGTTGCAAAATAAAGGAATAAGAAAAGTTTAGGGGGTTGGAGAAGCAAAATAAAACATAAGAACACAAGAGAAAACACTACCTTTAAAATGGGTAACTCTTTTTGATTTGAGCTCAAAGGCTTCCTTGGGAAGACTTCTGCCCAAATTGAGGCTTCTAGAAGTAATATAGGGATTTGGAGAGACAAAATTGGCAGGGTTTGGCTGAGCCAAAGCCTTGAGAGTTGTGGGTAAGGTGGTAGAGGTTGGGGACTTTTATAAGAGGATATGATGGGCACTCTTGAAAAGTTATAAAAGGTTACTTTATTATAAAATAATTTTTCGGATTTAAAAGGTCCCAAAATTATATATTTCAAGTATAAGGTGATAAGAGTTCAAAACGCACCCATAAAATAGGTTTTTGACATGTGTAGTTCTTAGATTTTACATTATCTTTTGATTTTATTTAAATCGTTAAATAATGAGGTAATCGCTGCATCATCATGGTGTCATAAATAATTTAATTTATTTAATATCTAAAAAAAATGTCACGATGTAGGAAATATTTTTAGCTTTATAATGAATATTTATAGTCAAAAATATGAATTTTAAAACCCTATTTAAAAATTGTTTTAGTAAAACAACACATGTTTGTGACATTTTTATTTTAACATTAAATAAAAAGTTATTAATGTCATTTTCCTACCAAAGTGGCTCCATGGGGTCCCCAAGTTGACCCTTGGATTGTCTGGGTCGGCCATGACACATCAAATAAGGGTAGGACATGTGTCAAGGTCATTTCATATTATTAAAACATTATTTTTACCTTAAACTTACACTAATTACCTCTAATCCTAATTAAAAACTTAAAAGTTACTATTCAGAAAAACATTATTTTAATCCCATTGAACCACATTTTTACTTCCTAATGAAAACCATGTATGTAGGATTTATGAAATTAAAAACCCAGAGGTGGTAAAATTTCATTTAAACGAAAAATAAGTTTTTTTAAGTACCACTTAGTGGTTTCACTATTCATCAAAAATTGAAGTTTTTTAGAAAAATACCAAAACTTCACCCTAAGCTATATTTGATATTCCGAATTCAAAAATGAAGTCTATTTTACAAAATAAAAAACATATAAGTTACATTAATTAATTTGATAATTAATTCCCGCTGTCAGAGCAAATAACTTGTTTTTATGAAACAATAAGTATCAAAAGATTGACACTAGTTTAAGTCCAATTTCAAAGTGAAATTAATTATAATGACCACCATTGAATTAAATGGTAAAAATATATTCTAATTGAACTTTAAAACCGATTCAAAATATAATCTAATCATATAAATAAATTAGACTAAAAACAGGTTATGAATTAAAATACAACATTTTTCACTATTCATTAAAAAATGAACTTTATCGGAAAAATACCAAAAATTTACACAAAGTAAGTTTTGATGTCCCGATTCTAAAGAAGAGTTTTATTTAGTACAATATAATGTATAAGAGTGATCAAAACTATATTTAAAGAAGGTTCTCCATGAAAAGGCAATAAGTCGACCTTTAGTGAAAATTAGAGTATATATGCCTAAAATTAGATTCTTTTCATATATTGAGCCTTTATCTTTTATTGGATAAATATAAAAACATTTAAAAAACATATATAATCATATTTTAGTTATTTCTATTCATTCCCGCCAATATAACGGCTATGTGTTAAGTACCATTTAAAATAATATTATTTTATTACTAGTGTGCAACGTAAGATTTTAAAGAAACTCTTTGTTGCGTATCGGGTACATTATCGAACATAGCCACCCCTTTAAAATAAAATTAATATTTAATTCGTAAATATTAATAAATATGAAAATGATTTATTCTTTATTTACTTGGGATGTTACAATATTCCTTAGGGAATGGCATGAAAGGTATTTATGAATCTTATGGTGAATGCACTGGACTTAATCAGGTGAAAGGTGGGGCCCAAAATTATATAGCCTCTTTATGAATCTAAAGGTCTTCTGAGACAAAACATGTTGGGTTTTGGTGTATAACTCTTCCCATAAAATGATAGTGTCTTAGAATAATTCCTTTTCATCGTGTTTTGATGTCTAAAATTATGTATTCCATCTGTATGAGATCAATGATTATTGTTATCCATTTTTTCATTTATTTTCATGGATATATCATGCCCTTAGTTTCAGTTTATTGTTGATTCATGTTAATAATTTTTTCCTAAATATTCTTTTATATTGTGTTTATGTTATTTAATATTCTAATTTATGCTACTTTTTACTAATCATTAGATATCACCCATATTTTTTCCTTTCCCTCAGAAAACTAGAAGGGGACTATGTGTAATTTTCAAAAATATGATGTAAGAAGTAATACTGATGTCACAATATGTTCATATTGTATCTTTTGTTTTGAAATTTAATGTATGTATTTATTTAGTTTTCCAATACTAAAAAACCTTTGGATCCATCAGGAAATCCTTTTTCATGTGATAATAATGTAATATAACTACTGGATCTGGGTTTTCAGAGTCTGAGATGTTATAATTGGTATAAGAGGAAGTTTAGTAGAAACCTTGGGGACTCTATTTAGATGAACTAACTGAGATAACCCAAGTATTTTTAAAATCCTTCAATATTTCCAAGGAACACTCTAGAAAACTTAATGTGAATTTTATTTTTCAATTAAATATCATGCATTTTTTTAGAACATTTAATCACCCCCTAATACTATGAAAATGTATTTTTCAGTTAACATACATAATCAAATTCTTATTGCAACAATGTTTTACCAAGTAGTATCTATTAATATTCTTAGATATCCCCTGGTGGAAAACATGACTTCTCTAACTGTAACTAATAATGAGTTAATCCTTGGTATGGATTATCTCTCAATGTATAATGAAATAATTTATTGCTGAGAGAAGAATATTGTTTTTTTGTAAAGGATTCATAGAATCCATTTTTTCAAGGGAGATACATCCCAAGTCCTTTCTAGACCCATTCCCAATAGCTCTCTTTAATGAAATTTTGGAGGAGGGTAAAATAAAGTGTGATCTATGGGTCTATGATATTTTTCATCGATTATTGGGAGATAAATTCCAGCACTATAAGGAATTATTATCCTTTATCATGTGTCAATGACTTATTTTACCAACTTCAAGGATCCCAAAACATTTCAATGTCTGATATTCTCTCTGGTTATCATCATCTAATAGTAATAAATATGATATATTGAAAATGGAATTCCAAAAAATGTATGGACATTATGAGTTTATGGAAATTCCTTTTGGATTGACTAATGAACCTTTTATATTTATGGATCTAATGGATATGGTATTTAAGGATTATCTTGATAACTTTTTGGTTCTATTAATTCAAAATATATTGATACACTCTATGATCTATGAAGATAATGAGAGTCATCTATAAATAATTTGGAAGACCCTTATAAAAAATGACTTATATGGGAAGTATAGGTAGTGTGAATTTTTTCTTAATGAATTTCATTTTCATGGCCATAAAATCTCCATGTATGGAATATATTTTGACACTTTAAAGAATAATTTATCTTAATAATTTCCTAAACCAATGAAAATAAATAAGATAAAATGTTTCTTTGGTTTAGAAGGTTACTATCTGTGATTTTTTAAATTATTTTACTAGATTGATAAACCCTTTAACCAAGCTTACTCATAAAGAGGTTAAATTCACATGGTCAAGGTATTGTCAAGAAATTTTTTAAGAGCTAAAGAGGATACATATTAATGCACTAGTATTAAATTTACTATTATATGAGGAAGAATTTGAAATATATAGTGATACATTGAAGAAAGGACTTGATTGTGTGGTTTTTTATAATGAAAAGTTAATTTCTCACGCATCAAGGTAATTGAAAATAAATTAATAGAACTATACAACTAATGAACTTGAGTTTTAATCTATAATATTTTCTTTTAAAATATGGTGACATTTACTTTATGGTGAAAGATGTGATATGTATACTGACCACAAAAGTTTGAAGTATATCTTCCCTTAGAATGAGCTCAATATGAGGAAATGAAGATGTTTAGAAATACTAAAGGAATATTATTTCCAAATACACTACTACCCTAGGAAATAAAATAAGGTGGATAATGTATTAAGTAGGAATAACCACAAAGTTCTGAACATGATGATTATTAACAAGGATCTTATATATAGAGATCTAGTAAAGATGGATATAGTGATTTTTAGGAAAGGGGATCCAGATTTCATTTTACAATAAATTTATAAACCATCATTACTAGAAAATATAGAGAAGTATTAGAATTAAGATTAGAGCTTACAATGGAATATTAAAGTAGTAACTGATGAGAAATCAACATACTTCATCTATAAAGATAGAGTGATGAAGTTTAGGAAGAGGTTATGTTTCCTTCTATACCAGAGTAGAAAATTTTTCTTCTATATGAATAATATAACTCTAATTTCTCTATAAACCCTGGTATAAGAAATATTTTTTTGTATTTAAGATAAAAAAAATTAGTGGGATGGTATGAAGTTGGAAATTTTGGACTTTGTGTTCAGATTCTTAGTATTCCAGTAGGTGAAGTATAAGGAACTGATGTTATTTCGTTATATAATCATGAATTTATTCAATAAATAATTTCCTTACTCATTTAGGATCTTTAAAAGTTTATATATTTATAGAATGGGGACATAATACATTCATAAAATTACACATTAATACAGAGTGGATACCATAAAAACAGTATCCATTTCTTCCAAAATATAAAACTTTTCCAATAAAAAATTATTTCTTTGACAATTATTAAAACATTTAACTTGGATTATTTATTTGTCTTACACGTCCTTATAACCTGTGAAAATCATTTAAAAACTTTGGATGAGCACAAAAATCTTGGTAAAGGATATAAAAATAAGGAAAGAACACATTAGTTCATGAATACTTCTAACGTATGAAATCATTTTCAAAAGACATACTTGTAACCCATAAATACTTTATTTATGAAACATGATATTTACGCAAGATTCCCACAAACATAAGAACATTAATATAATATTAAATGTATCTTGGGGCATTACTTATATAATCTTGTAACCATATCAGCTACCTTATAATTTGTAACCCTCATGGCTACCTTACGATTTGTGTAACCGTCGCAGTTACACTTGAAGTAAGCATATGTCCAACCTCCAACACAGACATACCCAATGCATTAGAGGTAGATATAGGTCTCAAACTTCATAATAAACAATTTCCAAGAACCATAACATAATCATACAACAAAAACATTGCATAAAAACATTTCTTTTGAATTTTGTAATACAGAATTTTAAAAGAGGATTTTAAAAGAAAATCCCCTTCCAAATATCATATAATTTAATATAGACTTAATAGAGTGGATGGAATATGTATATAAAATATAAATACACATAATTAATCATAATATAAACAAATTTCATCAAAAAAACAATTTCAATACCATGTAAACAATAAAGTAGAAGGTTAACCCAAAGAATGGAAATTGGGTTAAGAATTCCCTTACCATAGGTTTGTATTACTTAAAACTCGTTTAAAACTCGTGTATAATAGTTAAAAAAGTGTTATTAATATCTTAAAAAAAAATATCCATCTTTATAATAACTTATATTATAATTTAATTACATCATTTCACCCTTTAATTGTAAGTATTTTGTTCCTTGTAATGTTTTGGGTGTGTTCTTTACATGGTTCCCATGATCGGTTCATGATGGATATTCTTCTAAATTGGAAGTGAAACTACAGAATTGGAATGAAATGTTATTTAAATATTTATAGTACTATAAATTATTCCATTTATTATTTTATATTCTGACATGAGGATGATTCATAAGTTAAAACATTATGGATATTAGTTTAGGTCATTTTGGCGATTCTTTGATCGTAATGAACTCATTGTATTTCATAAATTAATAGCATGTGTAAAAAATGACTCTAGAAACTAATATAAGATATGATAAATAAATTATAATCTGGTTAAACAGTCAAAAAAAGGTTTCATGGCTATTCTTGAAAGAAGTAAAAGAAATTGAAATCACATCGTCCACGATGTCAGTAAATCGACACATCACGGACGATGCTTTAATTTCATGAATAAGTTGGAGAGGAGAAGAAGTATAATGGTGTATATTACATAAACATGATGAAATACAGAATATGTAAGATACTAGATCATTAATTCCTTTTGTACAAGGGTAAGTGAGTAAATAATAATAATAGAGAAGAAAATGAAAATAAAATAAAGAAAACAAAAGAGGATGTTTACCTCTTGATCTCTTCTCCTTGAGATCCTCCTTAAGGACTTTGGTTTTGGACATTTGGTGAGACCAGAATCTCTAGGACATGGGGAAGATCTTTTAGAGGATTATTGGGTAGGAATTAGGTAAGAATCAAGGCCTGAGAGGTTTGAGAGGAAGAGGGGAATGAGGGTGGTATTTATAGTGTAGGAGAGGAGGTATTTTTCATTATTTTAATCATTATTAAAATATTTTTACTCAATTCTATGAATAGTATTAATTTATGTGACCCTAAATAGTAATAATTGAATTTTATTTCTAACAAAGTGGTCTTAGATCACTTATGATATCATAAATGGTGTATTTTACTGATAATTGTTATATACGGTACTTTATTGTATTTCACAATTCCTCAAAAATTCAATTATTTTAGAAAACCCCCAGAAATTCACCCTAACCATTTTTCAACGTGTAGAATTCAAAAATGAAATCCATTTTTTGATTATAATTTTCTAAATTTTATTAATTTATTTTGTTAATAAAATCATACTTTATTCAAAAATTAATAATTTAAATTCTGTAACTTCATTTATATCACATTGAAAAATTAACCAATATGTAGTAATATTAAATACATAAGAAAATAAAATAATAATACAATTTAATATTAATTAGATCCATTTTACTATTCATATTACTTTTCATAAGGGTATTTTATTATTCACCAAAAATCAAGTTGGTTCCATTAGACTCCCAATAACTTACTAATCATAATTGTTGATGACCATTTTTCAAAATTGAGAACATAGAAGAGGAAAAATTATGTTTAAAGGATAGTTATAAATATCTACTTAAAAAAGGTTTTATGCATTTAAATTTATTTTTAAAACCATGGGGTGTTACATTATCCACACCTTTTGGAAATTACATCCTTGCAATTTTATTTACTTATTAAACAAGTGAGGGTACCTTTCCCTCATAGCATTTTGAGACACCCATGTTGCTTCTTCTACCATGTGGTTTCTCCAAAAATCTTTTACACAGTAGATTACCTTATTCTGTGATACCAATTCCCTTAGATCAAGAATTTGAACTGGTTTCTATTCATATGAAAGGTTCTCTTCCAGCTAAACTACTTCTGGGATCAAGACATAAGTTGAATCTGGCACATAATTTCTCAACATCGAAACATGAAAAACATTGTGTACTTGAGACAAACTCATATTCAAATCTACTTGTTATGCAACTGGTCCAACTTTCTATAGTATTTCAAAATAAAGGATGAACTACAGACTTAGCTTTCCTTTCTTACTAAAATGCATCACACTTTTCCAAGGATAGATTTTAAGGAAAACATGGTCTCCTGCCTCAAAAGAGAAGTCTTTCCTTCTGTTATCTGAAAATCTTTTTTGCCTGCTCTAAGTTTTCCTCATGTGTTGCTAGATCATCTTCACTTTCTCATCCACTTCCTCTATTAATTATAGTCTCATAAACTTCCTTTCCACAACTTCATCCCAAAAATCTAGATTTCGACACCACTTCCCATACAGTTCCTCAAAAGGATCCATCTTTATACTAGAATGAAAATTATTATTATAAGAAAACTCAACTAAAGAAATATGTTGATCCCAACTTCCTTGTTTGTCCATTGAACAAGCTCAAAGCATATCCTCCAAATTCTAAATTGTTCATTATGACTGCCCATCTAATTGTGGATGAAAATATATATTTAAATTTAATTCTGTACCCAATGACTTCTGAAGGCCCTTCCAAAATTTAGCAGTGAACTTGGGATCCTGATCAGATACAATGGAAAGAGAAACTCCATGTAACCCGATAATCTCTTTGAGGTACAGTTGATAAATTTGATCCAACGATATTGTATCTCTAAAATAAATCAAATATGCATATCCTTTCAGTCAACCAAAAATAACCAAAATCTCATTGTTACCTCGAAAATAATATGTTAGTTTTAACAAAATTCCATGGACACATTCTCTCATTTCCACTCTAGCATTGGCAAAGGCTGAAGCATCCCTTTCGGTAACTTCCTCTCTGCTTTATCCCGTTCACATGTCAAACATTTTATGGTAAAATAAGCAATATATATTTTCATTCTATCCCACCAATAATACTACCTAAGGTCTCTATACATCTTAGTACTGTCAGGATTGACTAAAAATGGAGAACTATAAACTTCACATAACAAATATTTCTTCAATTTAGAATTACAAGGAATACATAATATTTTTCCAAATCTTAACACACTATATTTATTAGGGTTAAATTATATAAATTTGACTATTTTAACCAATTATACCTTTTTCTATAGCTCACAGTATTCCTTTTGTGCTTGCCTAATTTTGGATGACCACGATGACTACACTGAAACCTGAAACAAAACAGAGGTATTTCCTGCACCAATAATATAACACCCTGACACCTCTAGACCAGAGCCGGTGCATTACTTGTGATATTGTCATGGTTAGAAGGAATGATAATCTAGAAGGAATGATCAGTTTAGTAGTCATGAAGAAACTAGATACATAGATTTAAAACAAATTACATTGGATAAGGGTACAAGATACAATACATAATGAAAAACAAAAACTGCATCCACAAGCACTCAAAAAATGATCTCTTCTTCATGACCTATTTAATGTAAACAATGAAAGGGGTAAGCTCAAACGCTCAGTAAGGGTTACAAATAGTGGAAGCATGAGTACAATAATACATGAATCATAATCAATCTGACATAATCAAAATGGCATAGTAAATAAATGAACTACTAATGCCATTAATAAATTGAGTAATGGTTAAAATTAATCATAGAGTAAAAATCATTTACGGTATTCTATTAACATCACCCTAACCTATAATGTTATCTAAACCATCCTCTGATACCAACTATAAGGAATCATCCTTATTTAATTACATAATCTTTAATTTTGTCAAGAAATCCCTTACTAACACATTTAGTATATTTTCAAGTGTATAGTTTTAGGGAATGGGGACATAATACATTCATAACATTCCACATTAATATAGAGTGGATACCATAAAAACAGAATTCATTTCTTCCAAAATATAAAACTTTTCAAATAAAACATGATTTCATTGACAATTCATCAAAAATTTAACTTATATTACTTATTTTTCTTAAACATCCTTATAACCTATGAAAATAATTTAAAAACTTGGGATGAGCACAAAAATCTCAATAAGGGATATAAAAAGAAGGAAATGTCACATTAGTCCATGAATACTTGTAATGTTTGGAATAATTTTCCAAAGATATACGTGTCACCAATACATGATTACTTTATGAAACATGATATTTCCACAAGATTACCATAAATATAAGAACATAAATAGAACCATAAAGTTATCTTGGGGCATTAATTAGATAATCGTGTAACCCTCTCAGCTACCTTATAATTTGTAAAACTCATGGCTACCTTAAAATTTGTGTGACCATCACAGTTACACTTGGAGTAACGATACATATGACCTCCAAATTACACATACCAAATCCATTGGAGTAATATATAGGTCCAAAACTTCATCTTAAACAATTTCCAATAACAATAACATAATCAATCAACGTGAAAATTTCATAAAAACAATGCTTTTGAATTTTGTAATACAGAATTTTGAAAGATGATTTTAAAAGAAAAGCCCCTTAAAAATATCATATAATTTAAGAGAGACTTAATAGAGTCGATGGAATATGTATATACACTTTAAATACACATAATTAATCATAATATAAAAAAATTTAATCAAAAAAAAATATTAATACCATGTAAATAATGAAATAGAAGGTTGACCCAAAGAATGGAAATTGGTTTAAGAATTCCCTTACCTTGGGTTTGTCTTACTTCAAACTCATTTAAACCTCCTATATAATAGTTAAAATAGTGTTATTAATATCTTACAGAAATATATCCATATTTATAATAACATATATAATCATTTAATTACATCATTTTACCCTTTAATTGTTAGTATTTTGTTCCTTGAATTGTTTTGGGTGCGTTCTTTACATGGTCCCCATGATCAGTTCATGATGGATATTCGTGTCGATTGGAATTGAAACTCAATAATTGGAATGAAATGGTATTTAATATTTATAGTACCATAAATTATATGATTTATCATTTTAAATTATGACATTTGTATGATTCATAATCTAGAACATTATGAATATTTGTTTAAGTTATTTTGGTGATTCTTCAATCATAATGAACTCATTTTTTTTCATAAACTAATAACATGTGTACAAAATGATTACAGAACCTTGAATAAGATATAATAAATAAATTATAATCATGTTCTGAAATAAAATAAGGTTTAATAACCAGTATGGAATGTAACACCCCGAGATTTCATAGTACGTTATTTGTTCAAAGTAATTCAATAACTTGCACATGTGTGCGTGCGTATGGCTTACCGTCTCCACGTTGTGGTGTAATTTGTAATTCAAGACTATGTTATTTGGATGGATATAATGATGAGTAATATGTATATAAATAATTATAATAACATGCTAATGTCTATGTATAATTAATATACCATCCAATTCCACACCTTTAAGGAAATGATATTGTCGCTTGTGCGTACGTACGAATTACCGTCTCCACGACACGATGAGATTCATTTCCACGTTCACCATTCATCAACAATTATAAAAATATATATTAATAATACGTGTGTAATATATGAAATAATAATGATACTTGAGATAAATATATTTATATATATATATTTATTTACTTACTTACTTACATATATCTTATTCACTTACTTCTGTTCAATACGATATGAAATCGGAAACAGTGTTTATGCATACGTACGGCATACCGTCCCCATAAACGGTGTTTTCCATTTCATATATTTATCTATTATAAATATCTATATTCTAAATATATATGATATATAAATCAAGTTTTATATTCTGTATGTATTTAAATCATTATCTAAATTATACGATCAAAAATAACAAGTTAAAACACGTACAACAAAAAAAGCGATTATAACCCAAAATGTTAATTTAACATGGAAATAATTATTAAATGGGTAGTATAAAGTCATAAATGAATCATGTATGATGTAATAAATATGAATATTGTTCTGTTATAATTTAATAACATACTATGGTCATTATACAGGAGGTCAAATGTACCCTCGACCAAAGGAAAGTGCAAGGTAAGGGTTAATTTCACAATCTCTTTATTATTCGAGGTTGTTTTTACGTAAGTATCTTCTGAGATGTATTTATTATCCATGTCCATGTTTCATGAAATAATTTTAAAAGGTACTATTTTAAGTTACATTTTACTAAAACATCATTTTAAATGTTTTAAATATTTATTCCTCTAAATCATTCTCATTAATGTCCATGT
The DNA here is from genome assembly GCA_963277665.1 of Viscum album. NCBI lineage: Eukaryota > Viridiplantae > Streptophyta > Magnoliopsida > Santalales > Viscaceae > Viscum > Viscum album. The sequence goes on from OY728123.1 coordinate 1,773,660,477, forward strand.
TTTCAAAATGGGTTTTAAGGATTTATCTATATGGGCATGAATGTTTTTAAAATGTTAAATCCTTTTGAAAGTTTCAAAGTTGTATGGGACACTTTTATTCAAAAATGTATTTAAATGTATTCATTTATAAATTGTGTGACTTTTAAATGTTTTCATGAAAAACGGATATTTCTTTCAAAGAGTTTTTCAAATCATTTTCATCTATGTCAACATCTTTTGATGGATTTTAAACTTGTTTGAAGTTGATTTTTTATTATAAAAATCTTCCATATTGTATTGATGGTTTTTTGATATGTTTGACTGTGGAAGTGTTATTTTTATACCATTCATGGTTTAGGGATAAAGTATTGACATTTTATATGTTAGTTTTAATACGAATGTTTATGTTATGTTTAAACCTTTTCATATGAGGAATGCATTGGACTTAGTTATTGACGGGTGGATCCCACTATAGCTCCTCGATGCATCGGTTGGTCACATGAGACAAACCAGTGTCTTGGCATAAGGCCTTGCCAAAATATTATTTGTAGTCTTGGCACAAGGCCTTGACTATGTGGTTATGAAAGTCTCGCATTATGAATTCCATCATTATGAAAGTGGTTATTGATATTTCATGTGATTATTTGACTAGTAGAATATCTATATGAGTAAGTAAATGGAATTATTTTGATTTATATTTTCCATATTATGATGAAATTTATGTTGAAAAGTCTTTTGTTTTATTTTTATAAATTTCCTTAAATGTTTGTGCTTATTTATGAAAGTTTTTTCTATATTGATATCCTTACTGAGGATTTGAGCCCCCCCCCCCCCTTTCTTATGTTTTATTTTCCCAGGATCCCAAGAAGTGTTTTTTGTTTGAGATGAAGGGTTAAGCTAAGGGAATAATGGAATTCTCAAAGGATTATTTTTTTTGTGTTGTATATTATAAAGTGTAATGTAATGTTCATGCATGTAATCTATTTTCCAAGACTGCTAAATTGATCGGTCATTCGGGACTTGATTCCTTGTAATCATGCCAATGTATTAAAATAATGCACCGAATCTGGGAATCTAAGGTCGGGGCATTACAGTTGGTATCAGAGGAGGTTTAGCAATAACCTTATAAACTTTATTTATATAAACTCTGATTAGAGAATATTACCCTAAGATAGATTTTTAGGATTAGTATAGAAGAACTTCCTAAAATTTTGGTAAGGTGGAGATTTTGTGAGTTTTCCATGCAATACATCCCTGTCTGGATACAAGCAGGTAGAGGTGGCTCTGGCACAGATGTACCTAGGGGTAAAACCCGAAAACACCACTTTGTGCTAGACTCAAATGGGAACTAGTGCATGATAACGGGCCTTGTTGTACTATTTTTTATGACACTCCCAGGAGATATGCATAGGATAATTTAAATTTTCATTACAAGCCATTATGAAGGATTTAGGAGTAAATACTTCCTCAACGGAAACATTTTTATGATTATGGACTATATCCATAAACTGTTCAATTTACCTTAGGTATTTTACAAGTTTGGAATTATGAATTGTGATTCATAAACTGGGCTAGTGTATTCCATTATTAAGAAATGGTGCTTAGTATAAGGAATGAGAACTCCAGCAATACGTATGATCCAAAAAGTAAAAAAGGGATCATATATTTCATGGTATTAAGCCAACATTTAGATGATAAATAGTCTCCCATGTATTCTCAACATATGAAGAAATAGTATCATGTGTTAATATGATAAGTAAAGAATTTTCTGAGTCCTATGTCTTTGAAGGGAAGCAAGAGAAGAAAATGATGGTAGAGAGAATGATGGTAGAGAGAATGGTGGATAAAGGGAAGAGGGGAAAAGAAGGATTTTCCCATATGTGATAAATGTGGAAATAATAACCTTGGTAAATGCTATAAGTGAATGGGAGTTTGTTATAAGTTTGGAGAAAAAGGACAACAAGTGCGTGATTGCAAGGGTAAAAAAATATTTCAAATATAAAATGCTTCATCTGCAAGACGTTGGGACACTATGCGAATCAATGTCCCAGTGATCAGAGTATACCTCAAATAATGCTACTGGATAATAATCAAGTTATGATACCACCTCAGATGAAGAGGAATGACTAGTGTTCTTATGTTGTTATTATATAATTATTTCATTTGAGTGTTGTATCAATAATATATTGGTTATATGAATTATGGAGATAAATAAGGATTGTACTGTAGTACTATTTTATTGAGGATTTGAGATTATATGGTTCTAAGAAAAGTGACTTAATAGTAAGCTACACTTTTTTGGAAAATACATGGTTGAAGGAAAGGTAATCCTTAATATGGTCCTGATAATGAGGTAGTGATTTTGTAATGAGAGATGTTTGATTTGGATAAAATATATTGGATATTCTTGACTTCCTTGTAACTGACTAATAGTTTGTTTATTTCATCATTATTTTAATATTCAAAATTATTGGATATAAGGAATATATCTAGTATTATATAAAGGATAAGGGAGAGTGAAAGTAATCAATAAGGTTTTATGGTAATTCAGGGTGTTACCATGTTTTAAAATAATACATGATGAAGGTGTTCACATGTTATTACGTGGAAAAAATGATCTTCATTGTGTTTAACTTCCATATAAATTTTGGACTGTGAGTTTGGATAGAAGTATTTTGGATAATTATAAAGGTTGGAATGAATTATGTTCGAAATTGGATACAATTGTTAAGGTTATTTTTGGATTGTTATAAAAAGGATAACACACAGACCGTGTGACAATCTGTTGTATCGGACAAAGCTGTGGGAATCAAACCCACAACCACAGTGCAATTGAGATTTATCGCCTACCACTGGACTATGTGAAGTCCCTGGATTGTATAATCTAGTTTTTTTTAAAGGGTCTAATAGGTGAATTATAAATTCATTTTTTTAACCCTGTACGATTATGATAAAAATAATATTTTTTTTAAAATCTTTTGGAGTGAAAGATGAGTTTGTGGTAGGAATTAGTTAAAGGATGAAACTCTACTTATGATGTATATATATCCACATATATATATATATATAATTGTTTCCTCTTATTCTATGGGTAAATTAATTCTTAAACTTTAGGTAAGGGATCTTAAAACTAAAAATGTGTTATCCTAATACCATATGTTTTGTTGAACCGATTGTATTTTAAATCTTCATAGATTGATGGATTTGAGGCCCTCAATTTTACACTTGTTTGTGATTGATGACCTCAATCACTCCCTATAAATATTTACATTTTCCCTCTAATTATTTGTCTCTAATTTTCACCAATGTTCTCCTAATCGATATCACAATTTGGTGGTGACCCTTTCAATTCTCTTTTCCTCTTGTTAAGACTAAATTTTATTAACTTAATTTCCGATGTGGGTTTTCCCACAAAGGTATTTTCTATTTTCAACCTTTTATTTTCGAAAAAAAAATTCAAATTGAAAGAATGCAATTTATTAAAGGAGGGAAGAATGTAACACCCCAAGATTTCATAGTATGTTATTTCTTCAAATTAATTCAATAACTTGCACTACACACAACACCGAGTTCTAGCACACCATGACTTACCAAACTAGTCGTTCAAAAGCGGTTATGAATAGTATTAATAGAATTTTGAACATATATAATCCTTATAATTTTAGAATCCACATTGTGAGTTTCTTAGACATAATGTATGAACAAAATCATTTTTTCAGATAAAAGAAGTATTTTTCAAAAAAAATGCAGTTTTACCGCCTTTTATTGGCGAACCCTCTTTAAATAAAATATTTGAAACTTTTATATATTAAATTTTAAAAAATAAAATTCTTCTTTATAATCAGGACATAAGAATTTAGTTTCAATAATTTTTGGTGTTTTTCTGATAACATTCATATTTGGGTGAATAGTGAAAAATACTATATTTTAACTGAAAACAACTTTTTTAATCAAAATAATTTATAGTGTTAAATTATACATTTTAATGGTTTGGAAGTAAAAATAGGTTATATTTCTACCATTTAATACAATTCTGGTCATTGTAATTAATTTCACTTTGAAATTGGACATAAACAAGCGTTAATCTTTTGATAGTTATTATTTCTTAAAAATACACTTTTTGGTTTTGACAACGGGAATTAATTTTAAATTAATAAATGCATCTTCTTTGTTTTTAATTTCATAAAATGGACTTCATTTTTGAATTCATAATATCAAAATTATCTTAGGGTAAAAGTTTGGTATTTTTCTGAAAACTTTCAATTTTTGATGAATAGTGAAAAACATTGAGTTATTATTCAAAACAGACATTTTAATTAAATAATTATTTATTTAATTTAAATTTATTTTAAGTAAAAATATATATAATACCTGTATAAGTTAAATTTAATTAATTGGAGTCATTTTATAATAAAATTAGATGTATAAAATTTTATCGAACATTTTACCGTCTTTTACCCCCCTCCTAAGAGCATTTGCAAATTTGAATAAAAATTAATTTTACCGCTTCTATGATTTAAATTTAAAAAATACAAGAGGCATGGTTGATATCAGTAAGTAAAATTTGGTTCAATAAGATGAAATTAATTTTTTCTGAATAGTAACTTTTGACTTTTATTTACCACGGTTAAAAGTAAATAGGGTAATTAAGGGTAAAAATAATATCATAATTACCCTAAAACATGTCCTAATTCTATTGGATAAGTGTAATTCGACCAATAACAACCTTAGGAATAAAATATGATTCTTTAGGTCCGCCTGGATTAGATTAGGGAATTTATTATTATTTAATTCAAAGAAGAGTTAAAAGTGTTAAATTCAAGGTTTAATGACTAAAAAAATTTTAATATAGGATTACACATAATATAAATTAAACTATAAATATTAATTATAAAGATAAAATTATTTCCTACATAATGGTATTTTATTTATAATTTTTAGACATTAAATAATTTAATTTATTTATGACATAATGATGATATAGTAATTACCTTATTAATGAAATATTAAAATAATTGATATTATAAAAAACCAAATAAATGTAATTTGAGACTTTTTATGAATTAAACTAATTTTAAAGGTTAATTTGACAAGTTAATATTTATTAAATGAATTTTTTTAGAAGTAATAATTCTGTTATGAATTTAGAAAAAACAAAATACCAAATAGTGTCAAAATTGACATAAAAGAGTTTTTTAAAAAAATATTATATCATTAATTGGTATTCTATTCCTAAAAATCTAAGGTTTGGAGAAAGGGATTAAATAATATTATATATTTCATTAATGAACCACTTGGGGTTATCTATGAAGTTTATAGTAAATTTATTGACCATATAATATAAAAATACAAAGAGACATGGTAAATGTCAAACTATTTAACAAAGAGTTAAATATAAACGTTAAGGTTAATATAGTGACCAAAACCTATCTAAAACATATTGGTTTAGTGTTTTTCGACCCATCCACACCTTATCCTTTAAATAATTCATTTTTGAGACATTATAAATCGAAAATGATTTTATTATAAAATAATATTTTAAGTTTTTCTTAAGGTGCCCCTCACCCCTCTTATAAAAGGTCAATTCCCCTTCTCTCAAATTCACACCTCCAAAGCCATTTGGCTCAGCCAAACCCTACCGAAATATCCTCCCAACTATCCTAAATTCATTCTAGAGGCCTTACTTTGGTCAAAAATCCAACATAAGGGTCCCTTTTGATCAAATCAAAAGGAAGAACCCGAATAAGAGGTAAGGATTTCACCACCCTCTTTCATGTTATTTTCTTCTTCCACATACTCTTTCTTTGTTATTACCACACCAAAATAATAAATACAATACCTTATATATACTGTGATATTATTATAAATATGTAAAAACCACATTAATTATTATATCCATCCTATGAATGATAATGTCACCATGCATGCGTACGTACGGCTTACCGTCTCCACGCTGTGGTGTAATTTTTTATTCAACACTATGTTATTTGGATGAATATAATGATGAGTAATATGTATATAAATAATTAAAATCACATGATAATGTCTCTGTAAAATTAATATACCATCTAATTCCACACCTTTAAGGAAATGATATTGTCGCTCGTGCATACGTACGGATTATCGTCTCCACGACGCGATGAGATTCATTTCCACATTCACCATTCATTGACAATTATAAAAATATATATTACTAATAAGTGTGTAATATATGAAAAAATAATGATACAGGAGATAGAAATATTTATATATGTGTGTATTTATGTACTTACATTTATCTTATTCACTTACTTCCGTTCAATACGATATGAAAACAGAAATAGCGTTTATGCGTATGTACGACATACCGTCTCCACAAAAGGTGTTTTCCATTTCATATATCTATATATTATAAATATTTATATTATAAATATATATGATATATAAATCAAGTTTTATATTCTGGATGTATTTAAATAATTATCTAAATGATACGATCAAGAATAACAAGTTAAAACATGTACAATAAAAAAAGCGATTATTACCCGAAATATTAATTTAACATGGAAATCATTATTAAATGGGTAGTATAAAGTCATAAATGAATCATGTATGATATAATAAATATGAATATGGTTCTTTTAAAATTTAATAACATACTATGGTCATTATACAAGAGGTTAAACATACCCTTGACCAAAGGAAAGTTCAAGGTAAGGGTTAATTTCACAATCTCTTTATTATCCGAGGTTGTTTTTACGTAAGTATCTACTGGGACATATTTATTATCCATTTCCATGTTTCACGAAATAGATTTCACAGGGATTATTTTAGGGTACTTTTTACTAAAACATCATTTTAAATTTTTTAAATATTTATTCCTCTAAATCATTCTCATTAATGTCCATGTTTCCAAAATGGTTTTTAAGGATTTATCTCTATGAAAATGAATGTTTTTAAAATGTTAATTACTTTAAAAAGTTTAAAAGTGGAATGGGAAACTTTGATTCAAAAATGTCTTTAAATTTATTCCTTTATAAATTGTGTTACTTTTAAATGTTTTCATGAGAAAGTGATATTTCTCTCAGACAGTTTTACAAATCAGTTTCATCTATGTCAACATCCTTTGATAGATTTTAAACTTATTTGAAGTTGATTTATTATGATACAAATCTTCCATATTGTATGGAAGGTTTTGTGATATGATTGACTGTGGAAGTGTTATTTTTATACCATTCATGGTTTATGGATAAATTATTGGCATTTCAAATGCTAGTTTTAATACAAATGTTTATGTTATATTTAAACCTTTTCATATGACGAATGCATTGGACTTAGTAAGTGGTAGGTGGAGCCCACTATATCTTCTCGATGCATCTGTAGGTCTCGTGAGACAAACTAGTGTCTTGTCACAATGCCTTGACAAAATCTTATTTGTAGTCTTGGCACAGGGCCTTGACTATGTGTTTATTAAAGTCTAGCATTATGCATTCCATCATTATGAAAGTGGATATTCATATTGCATTTGATTATTCAACTAGTAGAATATACATGTGAGTAAGTAAATGGAATTATTTTGATTTATATTTTCCATATTATGATGAAGGTTATGTTGAAAAGGATTTTATTTTATTTTTATACATTGCCTTAAATGTTTATGCTTATTTATGAAAGTTTATGTTGTATTTTTATCCTTACTGAGTATTTGGGCTCACCCCTTTCTTAGGTTTTATTTTCCCAGGATCCCAATAATTTTTTTATATTTGAGATGTATGGTTAATCTAAGGGAACAATGGCATTGTTAAAGGATTATTTTTTTCATGATGTATGTTATAAAGCGTAATGTAACGTTCATGCATGTAATCTATTTTCTAAGACTGCTAAACTGATCGGTCTTTTGGGACTTGATTCCTTGTAATCATGAAAATGTATTAGAATAATGCACTTACTCTAGGAATCTAGGTTCGGGGCGTTACATTAAAGTATGTAAAATAAATTGAAATCACATTCTCTGTGATGTTCGTAAATCGACACATCACGGACGGTGTTTTAATTTCTTGAATAAGTGGGAAAGGAGAAGAAGTATAATGGTGTGTATTCCATAAACGTGATGAAATACATAATATTTAAGATACTAGATGATTAATTCCTTTTGGATAAGGGGAATTTAGGAAAGAATAATAATATAAAAATAAAATTAAAAGAAAAGAATGAAAACAAAAGAGGATGTTTACCTTTTGATCTCTTCTCCTTGAGATCCTCCTTAAGACCTTTCGTTTTTGGCCTTTTGGTGATACCAGCAACTCTAGTACATGGGGAAGATTATTGGGAGTAGTATTGGGTAGCACTTAGGTAAGGCTCAATGCTTGATCGGTATGGGAGGAAGATGGGAATGAGGGTGGAATTTATAGTGGAGGAGAGGATGTATTTTTCTTATTTAAATCATTATTATATTATTTTTTCTTAAGACTATGAATAATATTAATTCATGTGATCCAAAATAGTAATAATGACATTTCAGTTCTAAAAAAGTGGTCTTACATCACTTATGATGTCATAAATACTGTATTTTACTGATAATTTGAATATACAGTATTTTACTGTATTTCAATATTCATCAAAAATTCAAGAATTTTAGAAAAATCCCAAAAATTCACCCTAAGAATTTATCAACATGTAGAATTGAAAAATGAACTCCGTTTTTTTAAAATAAATTTCTATATATTATTAATTTAATTTTTAAATAAAATAATACTTTATTCCAAAATTACCAATTTTAATTCTAAAACTGCTTTTATATCACATTGAAAAATTAACCAAGATGTAATTATCTTAAATACTTATGAAAATAAAATATTAATATAATTTAACATTCATTAGTGTAACGCCCCGACCCCAGCTACCCAGAGTCGGTGCATTACTTCGTAACATTGGCATGATCATAAAAGATCAAGTCTCGAAAGACCGATTAGTTTAGTAGCCTTGGAAACACTAGATACATTCATAAGTCTTACATTACATCATAAAGTGGAAAACTAATAACAAAGTCTTCATAGTCCACACTCATTTCCTCTTCTGACTATCCCTGCAGGTCATTCATAAAATACTTCTTCACATCCTGGAAAAATATTAAAACATTGAAAGGGGTGAGCTCAGATGCTCAGTAAGGATAACAAATTTGCGGAAGCTTTCATAAATAAACATAAAAAAGGCAATGTATAACTAAAACAAAAGCCTTTTAAACTTGAACATCAACATAATATGGCAAAAGTAAAATGAGATAATTCCATTTACTTCTTCACATGGATATTCTATTGGTCGAATAATCACATGCAATATCAATAACCACTTTCATAATGATGGAATGCATAATGTCAGACTATCATAACCACGTAGCCAAGGCCTCGTGCCAAGACCACAAATAATATTTTGTCAAGGCCTCGTGCCAAGAAACTAGTTTGTCTCATGAGACCTGCCGATGCATCGAGGAGCTATAGCGGGCTCCACCCGTCACTTATTAAGTCCAATGCATTCCTCATATGAATAGGTTTAAACATATCATAAACCATAACATAATCGTATCACATAAAACATGCATAAAGGAAACATAACATTTCCACATTTCAATCACAAGATATAAATACAACACATTGATATAATAAAAACGCTTTCAAAACCATTTTCAATACCAAAATAAAAGAAAAGTAAAACATGGTATTTATTTTTCTTTTAAAAATACGGTATGGCTTGTAGAGGAAGCCAAAACTCAAATAATGGTCACGGCGGCGGAGAAGTCATTGTCGCCGCATAAGTACGGAAAGAAAAACATTCCCTTTTTGTCATTTAGTAAAACGCTTTGTATAAAAAAGATTCCTTTTGAATAAACATAAAAGTCAAAGGGGTTTATACACCGTATAAAAGAATGTTTTGTATAAAACCAAATATGCCTCAATGAAAGGAGATTGAGACGAAGTCCTTAAAAAGATAATTTTTAAAATAAAATAGATCTATTATGTGTATTCACTATAGGTACACATAAATAAAGTAAAAATAAAAAATAATACATAATAATATCATGACATAATTGGAAAGTAGGAGATTAACCCAAAGAATGGAAGTTGGGTTAAGAAGTTCCCTTACCTTGTGTCCGACTTGACTCAACCGTTCTTTAACCTCCTGAATAATAAACTAGAGTTAATATCTACCTTATTAAAAACCATTTTAAATTTCATTATCCTTTTTATATCACTTATTACAATGTTATGAACATTATGTAATTATTTCAGTTAATAACGGTCGTTTTGTCGATCTTTGGTACTTGAGTCAACAATAAACTTCTTATAATTACAAGTTGTTCATGTGGTAGAATATCCATTATATCCAGAATTATATTAATGATTTAGATGTCATATATATCTTATATATCCAGTATATACATTCATTTATAATATTACGTAACATTTAGAGGTAAGAAATGAAATGCACCGTTCATGGAGACGGTAAGCCGTACGTACGCATGAACGCTACTTTCATTTCTATTTTGTATTTAATGGAATGAAGTCATAATGATATAAATTTATAATATAATTACAGTATAATATAGTGTATAATACCATTTAATCCATCCTTTATACATCCCACATATGGCATTAACGATTCAAATCACTTTGAGGGGACGGCAGTCCGCACTTCCTAAAATGAAATTATCGTGTTTTACCCATAATGGAAATCATAAAGTATGCCATAAATGAGAAATACAGAAGCATAAGTAAAACATAAACATATTTTATATCATATATAAATATAGTGACATCTTAATGGCCACCTTTGAAGGTGTTATATGAGTGTTGAACAATCATCGTTTCGTGAGGCAGAAATTCGCCATCCACAGAAACCGTATGTTCTTTAACCATTAGATGTAGGTGTGTGTAAGTTTAGTTCTAATACTTATTATAACAACATCCTAGTATACTGAGGATACTGGTGTTGTTACAAAAGAAATTAATAAAAAGAGTTTAGGGGGTTGGAGAAGAAAAATAAAACAAAACAACATTAGAGAAGACATTACCTCAAAATCGGGTAACTCTTTTTGATTTGAGCCAAAGGCTTCCTTGAGAAGCGTTCTGCCCAAATTGAGGCTTCTAGGAGTAATAGAGGGAAGTTTGGAGAGTATTTGAGCAGAGTTTGGCCGAGCCAAATGGCTTGAAAGTGTAAATGAGGTGGGTGAGGTGGGGGCCTTTTATAAGTGGAGAGGAGGGGCACTTTTGGAAAGATTGAAATGTTACATTATTTCACAATGATTTTCGGATTCTAAAGGTCCCACACTTATATAATTCTAGGTTAAGGTGATAAGGTTTCGAAATATCATCATCAAATAGGCTTTGGACAAGTGTAAGCCTTGGATTTTTCATTATCTTCTCATTTTATTTAAATCGTTAAATAATGAGGTCATCGCTGCATCATAATGATGTCATAAATACTTTAATTTATTTAATGTATAAAAATTATAAAAAAAATACTATGATGTAGGAAATCTTTTTAGATTTCTAATGAATCTTTATAGTCAAAATTTGGACTTGTGTAACCCCACGTAAAAATTGTTTTAGTAAAACATTTTATGTTTGTGTCATTTTTTACTTTAACATTAAATAAAAGGTATTTATGTCATTTTATAACTAAAGTGGCTCCATGGGGTCCCCAAGTTGACCCATGGGTTTTCTTGGTCGGCCATGACTCATCCAATAGGAGTAGGACAAGTTTCATGCTCATCTCATATTATTATAACATTATTTGTACCTTAAACTACACTAATTACCTCTAATCGCGATTAAGAACTTAAAAGTTACTATTCACCAAAAAATTATTTTAATCTCATTGAACCACATTTTACTTCTTAATGACAACCATTTATGTCGGATTTTTGAAAATCAAATCACAGAAGTGGTAATATTTCATTTAAACGAAATATCAGTTATTTAACTACCACTTAGTGGTTTCACTATTCATCAAAAATTGAAGTTTTTCAGAACAATGCCAAAATTTCACACTAAGCTATAATTGATATTCCAAATTCAAAAATGATGTCTATTTTACAAAATTCCAAACATATAAGTTGCATTAATTAATTTTATAATTAATTCCCGCTGTCACAACAAATAGCGTGTTTTTAAGAAACAATTTATATCAAAAGATTGGCAATTGTTTATGTCCAATTTCAATGTTAAATTAATTCTAATGACCACCATTGGATAAAATGGTAAAAATATATTCTAATTATACCTTAAAAACACTAAATAGTATAACTTATCTCTATAAATTATTTTGATTAAAAAAGTTGTTTTAAGTATTTTTCACTATTCATAAAAATTTGGAAGTTCTCGGAAAATTACAAAAAATTCAACATAGGCTAATTTCAATATTAGGAATACAAAAATGAAGTCCATTTTGAAATATAAAATTTCTATAAATTTAAAAGGTGGTTATTACTATTCATAACGGCTACTTTGATTAGTTGCGGTGTGTCAGAACTCGAACTTGCGTACAATGCAAGCTATTGCATTATTGAAAGAGAGGCGTATCGTGGAAGCTCGGGGTGTTACATTCTCCCCTCCTTCAATAAATTGCGTCCTCGCAATTTGAAATTTTTCTTGGAAAATAAAAGGTTTAAAATAGAAAATACCTTTGAGGAAAACCCACATCGGAAATAAGATTAATAAAATTTAGCGTTAATAAGAGGGAAAGGGAAATGAACAAGTCACCACCCAATTATGATCTCGATTAGGAGAACATTGGTGGCAATTAGAGATATATAATTAGAGTAAAAACGTAAATATTTGTAGGGAGCGGTTGGGGTCATCAATCACAATCAACTGTCAAATTGAGGGCCTCAAAGCCTTCAATCTATGTTGATTTAAAATATCATCAGTTCAACAAGACATAAGGTATTAGGATAACACATTTTTTTGTTTTAATATCCATTTACTAAAGTTTAAGAATTAATTTATTCATTGAATAACAGATAGGTATATATATATTTATGCCTGACAATTAGAGTTTCAACCTTCAACTCACCTTTCACTCAAAAAGATAATAGAACCCAAAAATATTATACTTTTCCTAATTGTATAAGGTTCCAAATGTTAACACATACAATTTGGATTAGTAAAATTATTTTGTAATAACCAGGGACTTCCTGTAGGCTAGTGGTAGGAAATAAAGGCCCGTCGCACTATGGTTGTGGGTTCGATTCCTGCAGCTTTGTCCGACACGATAGGTTATGCCCCACCCTACAGGTTGTCCTTTTCCTAAAAATATAGTACTATACTATTCCAAAAATAATCTTCATAAATGTTTTAACCTTAAACAATACTATCCAAAGATCAACTTAATCCATTCCAACCTTTATAGTTATCCAAAATACCTCCGTCCATACTTTCTCTAAAGGGTCGTTAAATTCCAAAATCAATTGTAACCTCAGATTCCCCAAACAAAGTAAAGTTTCTCTTATTGTCACATACTAAAAATATGATTACCTTCATCATATTAAATCCTTAATGAAAACAACATGTACTGTAGTACAATCCTTATATATATCACATTATTCTTATAACCATAATCTAGTTCTTGAGTCCAAAAACACAAATACAATAATTATTCCGCTTCAACTGTAGTCACAGCATAAGATTGGCCTTGATCCCTTGGCCTTTTTTGAGGTAAGTTTCCTTGACGCTTAGGACATTCATTTGCATAATGACCCATTTCTCTACAATTGTAGCATTCAACTTTGATAGCCTCTTTCTTTCCCTTGCAATCACGAGCCTGGTGACCCTTTTCTCCACATTTATAACAAACTCCCATTCCTTTTAGGCAAGTACCAGGGGGATTCTTCCCACAATTATCACATAATGGAAAATCCTTCTTTCCCTTTTTCCCTTTATCTGTCTCTTGTTCCACCGTTCTCTTCTTCTCTTGCTTTAATTTGTTGTCATAAGACTTAGAGAATTCCTTTTCTGTCTTGATAGCACATGAGACAATATCTTCGTATGTTGAAAATGATTGTGATACTAAAGCTCGACGGAGAAATGGTTTTAACCCATCAAAGAAACGATCAATCTTACCTCTTGGGTTACGTATATAATCTGCAGCATACCTCGCTAACCTTGTAAAGTTAGCCTCATACTTTGCGACATTCTCATCCTCCTTCTGCCTCAGACTCAGAAATTGCCTTTCCATATCTGCTCGATGGTCACGAGGAAAGTATTTTTCTAAGAAAAGATCTTTGAACTCCCTCCATTCCATATTCGATACGTCATCATCTTCCTTTGTGTTTTGAATCAGCGACCACCACTGATCGGCATCTCCAGTGAGGCGGTAGACTGCCATGACAACCTTCTCCCTTTCACTACTTCCCAAGGTGTGGTATATTTTCTCTAAGGAGTTTATCCATTTCTCAGCTACTAACGGATTTGTACCCCCATTAAATGTTGGTGGTTGTTGCCTCATGAAGCGGTCTAACATTGATCCTCCACTTTGCGGATCAGGGTGCTCCATACGAGTAAGGTTATTATTCATAACCTGAGTGAGTTGTCCCAGTATGGTAATAAGTTGATCAGCACCAGTTATATCTCCAGCTCCACAATAATTATCTTGAGCAGGAGGGCACTCCCTACACGGAGTGCGTTCATTGATACGGTTTCCATTCCTTCCACTAGGCGCCATTTCTAAACAATGGCATAAACTATATTAGTTTATAAATAAAAATACATAATTCCATACTTGTAAGATACTTAACATAAATTGAACTATTTATGGATATAATCCATAAAAATGTTTTCTTTGAGGAAGTATATACTCATAACCCTTCATAGTGGTTTATAAAGAAATTGAGAATTATCCAAAGCATATCCCCCGGGAGTGTCGTAACCAAGAGTGAAGCAAGGCCCGTTGTCGTGCACCAGTTCTCGTTCGAGTTTAGCTCAAAGCGGTGTTTTCGGGTTTTACCCCTAGGTACATCTGTGCCAGAGCCGCCTCTACCTGCTCGTATCTAGACAGGGATGTATTGCTCGGAAAACTCACAAAATCTCTATAATACCAAAATTCTAGTAAGTTTTTCTATACTAATCCTCAAAGTCTATCTTCGGGCTATGTGCTCTAATCAGAGTTTATCTAAATCTAGCTTCCAAGGTTAGTACTAAACTGCCTCTGATACCAACTGTAACGCCCCGACCCCAGCTACCCAGAGTCGGTGCATTACTTCGTAACATTGGCATGATCATAAAAGATCAATTCTCAAAGGACCGATTAGTTTAGTAGCCTTGGAAACACTAGATACATTCATAAGTCTTACATTACATCATAAAGTGGAAAACTAATAACAAAGTCTTCATATTCCACACTCATTTCCTCTTCTGACTATCCCTGCAGGTCATTCATAAAATACTTCTTCACATCCTGGAAAAATATTAAAACATTGAAAGGGGTGAGCTCAGATGCTCAGTAAGGATAACAAAATTGCGGAAGCTTTCATAAATAAACATAAAAATTTAAGGCAATGTATAACTAAAACAAAAGCCTTTTAAACTTGAACATCAACATAATATGGCAAAAGTAAAATGAGATAATGCCATTTAATTCTTCACATGGATATTCTACTGGTCGAATAATCACATGCAATATCAATAACCACTTTCATAATGATGGAATGCATAATGCCAGACTATCATAACCACGTAGCCAAGGCCTCGTGCCAAGACCACAAATAAGATTTTGTCAAGGACTCGTGCCAAGACACTAGTTTGTCTCATGAGACCTGCCGATGCATCGAGGAGCTATAGCGGGCTCCACCCGTCACTTATTAAGTCCAATACATTCCTCATATGAATAGGTTTAAACATATCATAAACCATAACATAATCGTATCACATAAAACATGCATAAAGGAAACAAAACATTTCCACATTTCAATCACAAGATATAAATACAACACATTGATATAATAAAAACGCTTTCAAAACCATTTTCAATACCAAAATAAAAGAAAAGTAAAACATGGTATTTATTTTTCTTTTAAAAAGACGGTATGGCTTGTAGAGGAAGCCAAAACTCAAATAATGGTCACGGCGGCGGAGAAGTCGTTGTCACCGCATAAGTACGGAAAGAAAAACATTCCCTTTTTGTCGTTTAGTAAAACGCTTCGTATAAAAAAGATTCCTTTTGAATAAACATAAAAGTTAAAGGGGTTTATACACTGTATAAAAGAATGTTTTGTATAAAACCAAATATGCCTCAATGAAAGGAGATTGAGACGAAGTCCTTAAAAAGATCATTTTTAAAATAAAATAGATCTATTATGTGTATTCACTATAGGTACACATAAAGAAAGTAAAAATACAAAATAATACATAATAATATCATGACATAATTGGAAAGTAGGAGATTAACCCAAAGAAGGGAAGTTGGGTTAAGAAGTTCCCTTACCTTGTGTCCGACTTGACTCAACCATTCTTTAACCTCCTGAATAATAAACTAGAGTTAATATCTACCTTATTAAAAACCATTTTAAATTTCATTATCCTTTTTATATCACTTATTACAATGTTATGAACATTATGTAATTATTTAAGTTAATAACGGTCATTTTGTCGATCTTTGGTACTTGAGTCAACAATAAACTTCTTATAATTACAAGTTGTTCATGTGGTAGAATATCAATTATATCCAGAATTATATTAATGATTTATATGTCATATATATCTTATATATCCAGTATATACATTCATTTATAATATTACGTAACATTTAGAGGTAAGAAATGAAATGCACCGTTCATGGAGACGGTAAGCCGTACGTACGCATGAACGCTACTTTCATTTCTATTTCGTATTTAATGGAATGAAATCATAATGATATAAATTTATAATATAATTAAAGTATAATATAGTGTATAATAACATTTAATCCATCGTTTATACATCCCACATATGGCATTAACGATTCAAATCACTTTGAGGGGGCGGTAGTCCGCACTTCCTAAAATGAAATTATCGTGTTTTACCCATAATGGAAATCATAAAGTATGCCATAAATGAGAAATACAGAAGCATAATTAAAACATAAACATATTTTATATCATATATAAATTTAGTGACATCTTAATGGCCACATTTGAAGGTGTTATATGAGTGTTGAACAATCATCGTTTCGTGAGGCAGAAATTCATCATCCACAGAAACCGTATGTTCTTTAACCATTAGATGTAGGTGTGTGTAAGTGTAGTTCTAATACTTACTATAACAACATCCTAGTATATTTAGGATACTGTTGTTGTTACAAAAGAAATTAATAAAAAGAGTTTAGGGGGTTGGAGAAGAAAAATAAAACAAAACAACATTAGAGAAGACATTACCTCAAAATCGGGTAACTCTTTTTGATTTGAGCCAAAGGCTTCCTTGAGAAGAGTTCTGCCCAAAGTGAGGCTTCTAGGAGTAAGATAGGGAAGTTGGGAGAGTATTTGGGCAGAGTTTGGCCGAGCCAAATGGCTTGAAAGTGTAAATGAGTGGGAGAGGTGGGGGCCTTTTATAAGTGGAGAGGAGGGTCACTTTTGGAAAGATTAAAATGTTACATTATTTCACAATGATTTTCGGATTATAAAGGTCCCACACTTATATAATTCAAGGATAAGGTGATAAGGTTTCGAAATATCCTCATCCAATAGGCTTTGGACAAGTGTAAGCCTTGGATTTTTCATTATCTTCTCATTTTATTTAAATCGTTAAATAATGAGGTCATCGCTGCATCATAATGATGTCATAAATAATTTAATTTATTTAATTCTAAAAATTATAAAAAAAAATACTATGATGTAGGAAATCCTTTTAGCTTTCTAATGAATATTTATAGTCAAAATTTGGACTTGTGTAACCCCATGTAAAAATTGTTTTAGTAAAACATTTTATGTTTGTGTCATTTTTTACTTTAACATTAAATAAAAGGTATTTATGTCATTTTCTAACTAAAGTGGCTCCATGGGGTCCCCAAGTTGACCCACGGGTTGTCTTGGTCGGCCATGACTCATCCAATAGTAGTAGGACAAGTTTCATGCTCATCTCATATTATTATAACATTATTTGTACCTTAAACTACATTAATTACCTCTAATCGCGATTAAGAACTTAAAAGTTACTATTCACCAAAAAATTATTTTAATCTCATTGAACCACATTTTACTCCTTAATGACAACCATGTATGTCGGATTTTTGAAAATCAAATCACAGAAGTGGTAATATTTCATTTAAACGAAATATCAGTTATTTAACTACCACTTAGTGGTTTCACTATTCATCAAAAATTGAAGTTTTTCAGAACAATGCCAAAATTTCACACTAAGCTATAATTGATATTCCAAATTCAAAAATGATGTCTATTTTACAAAATTCCAAACATATAAGTTGCATTAATTAATTTTATAATTAATTCCCGTTGTCACAACAAATAGCGTGTTTTTAAGAAACAATTTATATCAAAAGATTGGCAATTGTTTATGTCCAATTTCAATGTTAAATTAATTCTAATGACCACCATTGGATAAAATGGTAAAAATATATTCTAATTATACCTTAAAACCACTAAATAGTATAACTTATCACTATAAATTATTTTTATTAAAAAAGTTGTTTTAAGTATTTTTCACTATTCATAAAAATTTGGAAGTTCTCGGAAAATTACAAAAAATTCAACATAGGATAATTTCAATATTAGGAATACAAAAATGAAGTCCATTTTGAAATATAAAATTTCTATAAATTTAAAAGGTGGTTATTACTATTCATAACAGCTACTTTGATTAGTTGCGGTGTGTTAGAACTCGAACTTGCGTACAATGCAAGCTATTGCATTATTGAAAGAGAGGCGTATCGTGGAAGCTCGGGGTGTTACAATTAGGGTCATTTTACAATTCATATTACTTTTCATAAGGGTATGTTACTATTCACCAAAAATCAAGTTGGTTCCATCAGACAACAAATAACTTACTGATCATAATTATAGATAACCGTATTTCAAAATTAAGAACATAGAAGTGGAAAAATTATGTTTAAAGTCTAGTTATAAATATCTACTTAAAACAAAGTTTTATGCATTTTAATTTATTTTTAAAACCATGGGGTGTTACATGAAGGCTGAGATAAAACATCCTAAAGAATAAATTCAACCTTTTACTATAACTATATGGAAGTAGTACAATGTTTTAATAAAATTTAATCCTTATACTCCCAAGTAATACAACGAATAATGATTTTAAATGGGTCATTATTAATCGTCTTAATAAGTCTACTCATTTCTTAGTGATAAGAGAAGATTTACCCCTTAAGTTCCTTCCCCATAACTATATCAATGAAATTTTAAGGCTTCATGGGGAATCTCTTTCGATTATATCTGGTCATGCCCCTTGGTCCACATCAAAATTCTATAAGTGTCTTCAAAGGGCTCTCAACACTGAGATATATTTAAGAACAACCTATCATCCACAGATTGATGCGTAGTTTTCGATGACCATCCATATTTTGGAAGACATGCTATGATAATTTTATCTTGACTACCAAGGTATATTGGGATTAGTATATACCTTTAGTGGAATTTTAATACAATAATAGCTTCCATTGGAGCATCCAGATGGCACCATATGAAATATTATATAGAAATATGTGTTGTAATCGAATTTATTTAAGAGAAGTTGGAGAATTAAAGTTATTTATCCTATATATTGTGGATGAGATGACTATTAATTTTGAACTATTTAGGATCATATTAAAGCATCCTAGAACAGGAAAAAGAAATATGTTTATAATTGAAGGAAATACATGGAATTAAAAGTTTGGGTCAGGTATTCTTGAATGTTTCACCATGGAAGGGAGTTGTAAGATTTGGTAAAATGGTAAGTTAATACCTATGTACATTAGTCCATTTTAAATACTCAGAATAATTGGAGATCTAGCTTACTGATTTTCTACACTTCCCAAACTCTCTAAATTACATGATTTCTTATATGTTTCTTTACTAAGGAAAGACATTCTAGATCCAAAACATGTTCTCAAATATAATGGAATATAGTTGGGTCCGAACTTCTCTTATAATGAGTATCTTATCCATATTCTTGATAATAGTGAGAAATTATTGCAGAATCAAGAAACTCGATTGGTGAAAGTCCTATTGAAGAAATCACAAAATAATATGAATTTTAAAAAATGAGTTTTTGAGGGATAATAATATGTATTTAAAATTTTATTTTAATTTAAAATTCCTATATTAAAAATCATTTGAATAATTAAAATGTTACTTTAATTTAAAAATATATATACTTTCTGTTTTTTCATTTAATTAAGTATTTATAAAGGAGATTCGGTTTTGGCTAGCCGTGAAATACTCATATCCTTTATTTTTTTCTAGTAAATCAATTTATTTCATTAAAATTGGAATCCAAGATAATTTTATCTTATATATAAATTTTATGCTTAAAATCATTATTTTTCTGTAAACCTTTATTACGTGTTTAAGTGTATTTATTTTAAAATTGAATTTTAACACCATTACAAATTTTATTTTATAAAATTATTTTAAAATTTGGAATCATAGATATTAAATTATGTAAAAGGGAAAATATTTATCTTTATCATTAACATAAATCACCAGGGATAGAAATTAATTACCAAAGTAAAATTAAATTAGAGAAAAGGTTGAAAGTTAGAACAAGAAGTTCTAGAACACTAAAAGATGACAAAAAATGAGTGTTTGAGGTTATATTTTACCAATACTAATTATCCCCACCTATGTTTCATTTTTTTAATTTTATATGTTAATAGTAACCTTAAATTATTAAAACTATAATGGTTACTCCTAAAAATACCATTCTCCCCACTTGTAAAATAGTAACATCTTCACCACTTCAAAATTAACCTATAATTAAAATATCCTCTTTAACATATGCCAATATTATCCTTTTAGAATCATATCCCACTTTAAAATGCTTATGTCCACCATTACTTAGCATAAGGCCTTCATTTCCAAAGAGATTTCCAAGTAAAATTCAAGTCCCTCACGTGAGTATTATAAACTACTTAACTTTTTTTCTTAAAATTATTCTTTCAAATTTATTACAGATAAACTAATATAGTGATATTAATATCATTTATATATTATAATTATTTTATATAAAGGGTACTCTCATTTTATATTCATTTATCTTGTCCATTAAAAAATGAATCCACCTTTCGCGCGTTGTGTGGACTACCACCTTCATGATGGTACGTGTTTTTTTCTTTCACTACCTTAAAAGGATGGATATAGGGATGGTATTAAAGGATAATATGATATTTATTATATAATTTTAATTCTATTATTCCAAATTTTAGAACCTATAAATGATATGATCAACAAATGATCATTGTTAATACAATTGTTTAAAACAAGTGTACTAAGAGGATAATTCTTATTCAAATTATATAATATTTTAATTTACATTACTTCTTATAATTCCTTTATAATTATGATATATCACACTTATAAACATTAAATAAGATCATTATTCTATTTTTATAATTATGTTGCATTAAAATCACCTCATAATCATTCATTAAATCATGGTATGCTCATGTTTGGGTCATTTTAACCACCTACATAGACAATACTATGAATTTATATCATGAATGACTATGGAAACATAATTATTGGTATAATATAATATAAATTTGTAAATAATTTTTTTTGATTTTGGATATTATATATCTATATTTATGTCATCAATTAAGAAAACGCCCTTCAATCGTCAAGAATCGCCAAAACATGTGTGTTATTGATTTCATATTTAAGGATAAAGATGAAAACACTCATGAAATGAATTTTAAACATCATAAATTATTATAAATTACACCTAATATTAAATGTAATGACCTAGTAATGTTAAAATTTGTAGGAATAATGAATTATAACATCTCTATTATGAAACTAGTACAAATGATCAAAACTATAAACTCCTAATGTGGGAAATCATAATAATTCATGTAAAAAATGAATATTTATGAAGAGTATAAATCAAAATGGATATTATTAAGGTTATTAAATATGTGATTAATATGAATATGTTTTGTATATATGAGGTTAGCTTATTTTCTTGTAAGTAAGGATAGTAGGTAAGGGTTTTATATCTCAAATTCCTCTATTTAATACTTGTTTTGTATTATGCACCTAATTTTAATTATTTAGTGCATATATAATACCTATGTGAGATTTTATATCAATAAATCCATTTATTCAAGGTATTTGAAGATCAATTTTATGTCCTATATTATAAGTGGTAATGATTTAATTTCTACCAAAGGTATAAGTGGGGTTTTCTAAATCAATTTTAATTTATTGGTAATCATGTTATATTCAATGCCTATTTTATTTTGTGTGGTGAATTAATTTCCATAGAATAATTTTTACCATATTACTCATGAAATTTAAGGGATTTATAAGTTTATTTTTTATCCCTACCTTATATTCTTTTGATTCATGAGTTATCAAAACTATTTTAAAACACAATAATTTCTACGGTAGAAACCCCATCCTAAGTTTTAGTAAAGTAAAAGCATGTCTAGTTTCATAGAAAATACATCCTTATATAGATATTGGAAAGTGTATGCAGCTATGGAACTGATGAACCAATGGTTAATCACCCCAAAAATGGGGTTTTTTGAGCACCTACTCAATCATCACTTTAATGAACAACGAATGGGCCTGAGACTGTACACCTGCATAGACACTCATGGGGATATGCTTTAGAATATTCACTTCCTATTTATGAAAAATGATGAAGGATTTTTCTTACCATTGAATTGGTATCCAACCAGAAAAATCTATTGAATCTAATTATTATCTTCCATAAATAACCCAACTCATTATAAGTACCTTGTATACTATATTTATTTCATAATGTTACTTTATGTTAACTTGATTATACCCCATAGTCTATTGGTTTATTAAGGGATGTTCTACTAGACATCAACATTATGATATTAAATAGAGAAGTGTTTGATTTCCATGTTTCTCATTATATGGATAACCAGGTTTTATTCAGTCATAGTTTACTTGGGGAATCATATGAAAGGTCTTGATGAATCTTATGGTGAATGCCTTGGAATTAATCATGAAACAGGTGGGGCTTAAAATTATATATCCCCTTGATTCGTCGAATGGTCTTGTGATACAAAACTGGTTGTTTTTTGGTGTATACATCTTCCCATAATAGGACAGTGTCTTGGCATAAGTCCATGACATCATTTTTTTATGCCTTAAATTAGTCATTCCATAAATATGATATCAATGATTATTGTTATCCTTGTTTTCATTTATTATCATGGATATAACATGTCATCAATTTTAGTTGATTATGGATTCATTTTTTTAAATATATTCCCATCATATCACTGATTTCATGTATATATTATATAATCTTCTTATAAGGTTCTATATTTTACAAATCCCTTCATCATTCTACAGTTTCTGACGGTTCGTGAGTAATTTCATAAATTTTAGAAGTTGTTTTAAAAATATTTTTTAATTTATAAAGTTTTATTGACTGATTTTACAAGTTAACGAAGTAATCTCAATGTTTGAAATGCTTATTTGGAAATTAATTAAGAGGTTTTAAAATTATTATATAATTTTTATAAGTCTTTTATTACTTTGGATGTGATAATAAACTCCTCTATTAGTTTTTTATAAGTTATTATAATTTAAAATGTAATACTTTCAATAAATTATTTACCTTTATGCATGAACTAGGAGTTGCGTAATGGTATGTGTTTTTTTAAAGGTTCTTCGAGGGAAATCACATTTTAATATTTATTTTTAAAGGTAAATATGAGTTTATAAAGGTTAATTAAGGGGAAACTAGATCTCATAAGCATTGAAAAAAATTTACCCATATTTGTATAAGGGTTACCTAAAACTCCCATGAATTTTCTAAAGGTACCCCTAGCTTTGTAAGGGTAGCATTGAAATATTTATGGTCATGTTAGGGTATTCACATGAGGGTAGAGTTGTGTAGAGGTTATTTGACCACCACATAAGGGTACAATAGGTTTTCTAATACCCACATAATGGTAACCTTCTTATTGTGTGGGAGTTAGCCAAGATTTGAATTGGTTGCATAAGCTTAAAATTAAATTTCATTTACCTGTATAAAGTTCAACCTGAGGCAGTGTAAAGGTATCATTGTTTTAAAATAACATGTATAAGGGTTATATGAGTTTTATAAAACTATTTAAGGGTAATACAAGACCCACGTAAAGGTTCTTTGAGCTCCCTTAAGATCTCATAAAGGAAGATCCTCAGTCATGTAAGGGTACCACGGCCTTTCTAAATCAAATGTAAGGGTGTTCCTTAGCTTGTTTAAGGGTTGTTTCCTACTCATGTCAAGGTATAATGAGAATCCTAAATCCCAAATAAGGGTCTAACCAAAAAACATATACTTAATTAGGGGTAAGGTGGAATTATCAAGGAATATATATGAGTATACACTTACATTATCTAATTTATAGCACTTTCTAAGGGTAAAACAAGATACCCTTATGCATACCCTATATCCTGAGAATAGGTATTGAGTTTTGAAAAGAGAATATTATTTTCCACCCCTTTGGAATTGTAATGTGTTTTTTAATGAAATTAATGTTATTTAAATTACAAATAAGTAGTTTATGAATATATTAAGATATCCTAACCAATGGTTTAGCGTAAATCAAAAGGAATCCACTTTAATATGAATTGATGAGAAATAAAATATGGAATTTTATGGAGTATCCAAGAAGGGATATCTATAAATTTTAAAATTGAGTTTTTTTCTCTCGCTTGAGTTCATACTTGTTTCTATTGAATTTTGGTGACCCAAAACCATAATGTTTGAGTTTCATGAAGTATTATAAAACAAATTAGGCTCATCTTTCTTCCAAATATTATCATTCTATAATATTAAAATTATTAAATAATATTGATGAGAATTGTTTGATAATTCTATATATTAGAAAATTGATGGGGAGATTATCGTATGTGTTATTCTTGTTATATTTTTTCTAAAGAATAATATTTCATGTGTAGAACTTTATTCATTCTTGGATATGATTATCACGTGTTATAATTAAATTAAATTATGGAACTATAAGTATCATCACGTGTTGGAAATTTAATAGTAATGTTCTGAAATATTTGGGGTGTGTAATCACATTTATTAGAAATATATTTTGTAGCCTATGATATTTAATAGATAGTGTGATATCTATTATTATGGTTGTTAATCATGGTTTATATTATTGGAAATTTTAAAAAAAACATAAAAATTGTAATTCTTTGATTATATTAAAATATTCATGTTGAAATAATTATCACAATAACTGTTGTAATGTGAAAAAACAGCTTAAAGTGGAATGAAAAATTAAAAATATATATTTATCCATCAAAATTTATAATTATAGATCTCATGATATTACTTTTAAGATTAATCATATAATTAAATATGGTAATTATAATTTAATTATTTCTTAAATCGTTACATTGAGGTTAATAGAGCTCAAAGTTTTTTATAAAGGCTGTAATTTCACGTTCGTTTTGGCCAGAGTTTCCTTTGAAATTATGTGTGTAATAATATATTTACATATTTATTTATGACCTATGTATATAGATCCTTGATTTTATTTGATATTAAACTTTTGGGATTAGAATAATTTGTAGGGATTCCTGAGGATGTGATGGTGGAATGAGATGTCGATTATGGTTATGATATGGATAGGGATTCCCGAGTCTATTATGGTGGCACTAGGTGTTAGTGATGATGGTGGTGGTGGAATAGGGTGCCTATTATTATGATGATGATGTTATGGACATGGTACTTCAGATGTGTTTTTATATTTCATAGTGTTAGGGATGAAACCATAAATAATATAATGGGTTGAAGATGAGTTTACCTATTGTTTTTTTGTCTAAAAGATGGGATGATTTATTTATAATGAATATTCTTGTTTAATGTTCTATGACCATTTTTTATTTATTTAATAAGATTTAAACCATGGGAAGAAGTTTAATACCATACACTATGAGTGGAACATTTATGTGGTAGCTTGGGATGAGACCTAGAGTACGTAGATAATTATGAAACGATAAATAAATTAATTAAATAATGGGTTTGGTTCTTGATTCTTGTTTATGATGATGAAATACTTGATAAAATAATAAAATAATTAATAGCTCTAACAACACTTGGATCATAAGATTAAATTTTTATTCTTGGAAAATAAAATGGAATAATATTAATAAATGGATAATTAATTAATTAATTTTAATATTTTTTCTTGTATGATTTTTAAACCCAATCCTTAGTAGTGGAAGTTAGGAGTCTCATAGAATGTTAGTAGTAGATAAGACTAAGGATAAGTAGATTACCATAATGTGGTTATGAGCCTTATATATATATATATATATATATATCATGTATGTTTTTTGATTTCATATACTAACCCATCTATATTGGTAGAAAAATTTACACTTACTGGACTCTAAGAGGTTATTTTCTCTAACATATAGATTGGAAAGGAATAGATGGATAACTACCCCCTCTAACCCCACTCAATTCTCCCGATAGTATTATGTGCTAGTATTCATAGTGGTTATATTTTCCCCATATAATGTTATAGAGAAATGTAATGGATTTTGGTTATTTTATACACATATATATCTAGATATACTATCCTAATGGTTATTATTGGTATTTGTGTAAGGTTTATAAATTCTTGATCTATAATACATGACATACAGGCTATAGTGGATCCTAGAAACTACTAGGCATGTTTGTCAAGATGTGGCTGGGATTATTAGATGATGTGATGCATGGGGTGTATGATATATTAATTTATCCCAGGTGTCTTTAGGGTGTATTTATTTTGCCCATGTGTCTTTGGGTTTTATTTTAGAGAGATGGATCAGGATATGCAACATTGAGACAGATCAGTATAGCAGTGGAGATGTGTTATCAGGGTATCCCCTTTTTGTTATTATATTATAGGATCTCTTGTATATGATACATGGTGAGATATATCCATAATGAGGATGAGAAAATAATAGTAAACATGTTTAGGTGATGAGTTGGTTTCATTTATTTACTGTCACGACCTGTCCCTCAGGGCCCGTGTCATGACTACCCCAAACCCGCCTTCCATAGGCCAGGGGCTGGCGACTAGCATCAGAAAGGCGTATCCCTCAAACAGGAAGGAATTTCCTTTTTAACCTATACAGACACACAGTCCAAGAACACAACAAGAAGAAACTACATAGACTAGAACGTAATAATATGCAACCACAAAGTATAATGCTATAGTAAAAGAGTGCTAGAAGTAAAAAGGGGTCAGAATACAAGCCCAATTGTAAAAGTACAAGTATTAATGGAAGTAAAATACAAGTGAAATAAAAAGGAAACCAGCTACTGGTTCATCCTCCAAGGTTTACACCTGGAAGGTAGGTACAGATCGCCTCCTCAGCACTCCACATCCATCAGTCTCCTCCACGTCACATCACGCCGAATGGTCCACCTCTGTGCACCATCCAATCCTAGATCCCTCAGTCTTGATCAACTTTGTACATCTTTTGCACCAGACACAACAAGGTGTGGGAAAATCACGTGCAGGGGTGAGTATAACAATACTCACTAGGGACCCCAAGACCCCTGTAGGTCTCCTAGAGTTCCACAAAGGAAAAACCACAAAGAAATACGTCAACTCTACTTAGGTATATGCCCATACCTACACCTAGGTTGTAAATATATACACATCTCATACATGAGGGAATAATACCACAAAGTTAACACCCTGAAGATACACCACCAAGGTAAAAGTACCAAATAGGTAACACTACGAAGGTTACAGCACGAAGGTAAAAGTACCACATAGGTATCACCACGAAGATAGTACCACGAAGGTAAAAGTACCGCACAGGTATCACCACGACGATAGTATCATAAAGGTAAAAGTACCACACAGGTTTCACCATGAATATAACACCACGAAGGTAAAAGTACCACATAGGTATCACCATGAAGATAGTACCACAAAGTTAAAAGTCTTAGTTCAAACAGATTCTTAGCTCAAACCAGGTATTAGTGAAGTATAGAAGTACAGATGATTAGTCGCGAAGCTAGATCATCTTATTCTATCAAGAGGCACTGCTACTGACCATACAGAGACTAACCCACATAGGATATATACGTACTAACCTCTGCTGACCCACATAGGATCGGTATTCACTGACCCACACAGGATTACTGATCGCTAACCCACAGAGGATCGGTATATGCTGACTCACACAGGATCGCTGAGCGCAGACCCACATAGGATCTGAACCACATAGGATCGGCATACGCTGACCAACATAGGATCGCTGAGTTATGACCCACACATGATCTAAAGCTAATAACCCCCACAATGACCCACAAAGGATCTGACCCGCCTAGAGTCAATAGGTAACTACCCTTCGTATAATCTGTCTCCAACCTTCGCCTCACTGCCAGCCACTGGATTCCTGCTAATAGCATGTTTGGGGGAACCGCTCCTCAAGACATCATTCATACCACAACCCCCAATGAGTTCCAAAAAAAAGTATCCCAAAACTCCGTCACGACATAAGGGACCCAACGCAATAGACGGCGCGTCAATCAAACGCCTGGTCAGTAAGTTATTAGTATTTCCACTTCGGGGGCCCGGTTGGATTCAGGGTTCGATACAACACAGATTTACTCCAACATTATCCAAAACACAATTGTATTATACTAAAAGTACCTTCTCTATCCAAGGATTATTGTGCCGCAGATGGATTTTCAAACCGATTCTCGGTTCTCAAGTTACATCCAAAAAGGCGTAACTCGGTCAAAATGGGCCCGAGTTCGGTCCGACCCGGCCTAGGTCAACCTGACCCGGTCTAGGTCTGGCCTGGTTGTCCTGGGTCGGGGCGGGCCTGGCCTGCTGGGCCATTGTGTATCCCATCTCGCAAATGCTGCATCTCAGCCCAGCCCGCTGGCGCAGCCCGCTTGGAAGCCCACAGTTGGGCCCATCGTGGCGGGGTCCTCCCTAGCCGCAACCCGGGGGGAAGGTGTCCCCCACCCCACCCCACCCCACCCCCCGGTATTCCAAATGGCCTGATTTTCGTTCGGTCACCCTGCTGGCATGCGGGACCGCTCAACGGTCCTGTTCAGTGCGACGCGTCTGGCCGAAAAGGCTGAACGGTTCTCCTCCCAGTGGCGAGGACGCCCACCGCTACTCCACTTATGGCTGGAAGGGAGTCGGCTACCCCCCGACCTCCACCGCGGCCAAGCGTCCATGGTATCCTTCTTCGATGGCGCGAACGCACGCTGTCACTCCGCCACACGGTCGGTCAGATGCCAGTCGCCACTCTGCTCCACTGCGGCTGATGGGTCGCGGCCTCCTGCTCAACTGGCGGTGCGGACACGGGCCGCCCTCCTTCCTCGTGGCCGACTAGGTGTCGGCCGCTTCCTTCTTCTGCAATCCATCACAGCTTCATTCCAAGACCAAAAACTATAACGTTCTCATATTCACGATCCTCAGCCCGAGATATCCGCATCCATATGTCGCGCTCAATGAGACATTGTGTTTCCAGAAACATTAATTATTTGGCATTGAAGAACGTGTGAAGAATGAAAGAAAAGGGTCAAGGTATAAGTGCATAATGATGGCCATGTTTTTTTGTCTATCGTCATTGTGAATCAAGAATACAAAGAATCAACAAAAGGGTTTAATCATACTTCAAATTAAAACCCCTACCTCATGGACAATGGAGGAACGCATGTGGTTGAGGAAGTGGTTCGGTGTTCGTCATTCCCAAAATAGCCTCCAACATCGTCACTTGATTGTTGATCCTCACTCGGGGTTTCGTTGTCGATTGTCACCAATTTCTGGAACCGGCTCCGTCTTCCAGTGGCTCGGTGTTGTGGAACTTTTTCAGCACTTCATTTCTTAGAGAAGTTGTGTCGACCCCTCTCCCCAAGCACCATATAAATAGGAGAGGGGGTGTCTAACAGTTCTGGGAATTAATGGGAGCTCATTTATTAGGAGTCTTCCTATCTTCCCAATGAAGAGGTTATTAGGATTGATGGGTCAATATATTTAATGGCTTGACACATCACTGGTCCCACCCTACTTCTCTGTTGGAGGATAAGATAGAAACAAAAATAAAATTATTTTATTATTTTATTTACTTTCTTTAAAAATTCTTAAAACCAAAATTTTTTCACGGACCTACTACGGTCAAAGTAAAGACTCCCTTAAGCGAATATCAATTCTTTAGATTAAACGGCGCCCCCCCCCCCCCCCCCCGTATTTTTAATTCGAGCATCAGTTCAAAAGTTTTAAAATGTCACTCACGCGTTTACTGAACGTACCTGAAAAGAAGTTCAGAAAATTATTAACATTCACTCTCGTCCCACGCCGGTCAAGGTTAGGCTCTTCCTAAGTTAAACACGCCCCAAAAAACCCAATATTACTATCGTATTTCAAATCGTAGTTACCGTTTAGAAGTTATGGATTTTACAATAAAATAATTGTTACTTAATTATTTAATTTACGGCCAAAACCTAACTTTCTCTGGTGTCCTGCGCTAGCCAAAGTTAGTATCTAGCTAAAAAATCATACCCTCATGAGTTCAGCAGTGGTATCATATTTTTTATCTGAGTTATTGTTCGTGAGTTATAAGCATTTAAAAAATAAAATAACATTATTTAATTATTTTATTTACAATTATTCCATTTTCAGGTTTTCTCACCATAGGCTTGTGCCAACTAAACATAATTCATGCCTAGGGTAAACCAGCAATCTTGATCGCAATTATGCCCTCAGATTTCTAATACGGGCAACCATTTAAGAGTTATTCCACTTTTTTAGGAAAACTGCTTACACGTGTTAATTAAAGCTTGAAAAAACTTCGACGGTTCATTCTGGGAACTCCGGGCCTCGGAATCATGCGTCATCAGATTTCTTGATCTCTAAATAATTCCATATAAAAAAATTATATACATAAATTTTGGTATATTATATTCTACCCACCTTTGGTATTTACATCCCCAAAGTCGACAACATAGACTAAGGAAACAAATGGGGGGTACTAAACACAAAACTGAGCCCCCTACTCTTATATACTCTCCTAGAAGTTCTTGTGCTACCTACGAATGCACACCATAGGTATCGAATGCCCATGAGGGACCCACTTTACCTCCGTGCACCATCCATTCCTAGCTCCCTCAACCTCGGTCAAAATTGTACGTCATCTGCACAAGACACAACAAGGTGTGGGCGAAGCCCATGCAGGGGTGAGTATAATAATACTCAGTAGGGACCCCAAGACCCACGTAGGTCTCCTAGAGTACCAAAAAGGAAAAACCACAAAAAAAATACATCAACTCTACTTAGATATATGCTCATACATACACCTATGTTTGCAAGATATACACATCTCATACATGAGGGAAGAATACCAAAAATTTAACACCCTAAAGGTAACACCACGAAGGTAAAAGTACCACAAAGGTAACACAGCAAAGGTTACACCATGAAGGTAAAAGTACCACATAGGTATCACCACGAAGATAGTACCACGATGGTAAAAGTACCACACAGGTATCACCATGACGATAATACCATGAAGGTAAAAGTACAACACAGGTATCACCACAAAGATAGTACCATGAAGGTAAAAGTACCACATAGGTATCACCACGAAGATAGTACCACGAAGGTAAAATTCTTAGTTCAAACAGAGTCTCATCTCAAACCAGGTATTAGTGATGTATAGAAGTGCAGATTTTTAGTTGCGAAGCTAGATCATCTTATTCTGTCAAGAGGCACTGCTGCTGACCATATAGAGTCTGACCCATGTAGGATCGATAGGTACTAACCTCAATTGCCCCACACATGATCTGACCCACATAGTATTAGTATGTGCTGACCCACACAGGATCGCTGAGCGTTGGCCCACAGAAGATCGGTATGCGCTGACTCACACAGGATCGTTAAGCGCTGACCCACAGATGATTTTACCCACACAGGATCGACATTCGCTGACCCACATAGGATCGCTGAGCACTGACCCACATAGAATCAATAGGTACTAACCCCCGCAATGACCCACACAGGATCCGACCTGCCAAGAGTCGATAGGTAACTATCCTCCATATGATCTGTCTCCATCCTCCGCCTCACTGCTAGCCACTGGATTCCTACTAATAGAACATTTGGGAGAACTACCCCTAAAGTCATAGGTTGTACGTAAACCACCATTAAATTCCACTAATAAGTATCTCAAAGGTTTGTCGTGTCATAAGGGACACAATGCAATAGACGACGCGTCAATCGGACGCCCGGTCTGTAAATTATTAGCACTTTCGCTATGGGGGCCCGGTTGTATTTGGGGTTCAATAAAACCCATCCATACTCTAACATTATACAAAACTCAAGTGGAGTACTCCAAAATAACTATCTCAATCCAAGGATTCTGGTTCTATAGGCGGTTCATCAAACGGACGCTCGGTTCTCAAGTTACGGCCAAAAAGGCGTATCTAGGTCTAAATGGGCCCAAGTCTGGTCTGAACTGGTCGGACCGACCCAGACCCATTCGGGTAGCCTAACCCGACCCAGTTCGGGTCTCTCCATCCCATTCTGGGTCCATCCAGGTTGTCCTGGGTGGCGGCGGGCTCGGCCCTTCCCACAAAGTGGGCAGCTCGGCCCAGGCCGCAGTCAGGTGGCCCGCCATGGTGGGGTATGCCCTTTCCAAAACCCAGGGGGAAGACCCCCCCCCCCCCTCCCCCGGTATTCCGAATAGCCTAATGGTCATTCAGTTTCCCTGCTGGCATGCGGGACCACCCAACGGTCCCACTCAGTGTGACACATCCGGCCAAAACGGCCAGACGGTTCTCCTCCCAGCGGTGTGGATGTGCACCACTAGTCCACCTGTGGCCTGCCGGGTGTTGTCCGCCCTCCGGCCTCTGCCGCTACCCAGTGGCTGCAGCCTTCTACTCCAATGGTGAGAATGCACGCCACCGCTCCGCCACATAACCGTCCAGATGCCGATCGCCAACCTGCTCCGCCACAGCCGACGGGCCGCGACCTCCTGCTCAACCGGCGGCACGGACGTGCACCGCCCTCCTTCCTCGCGGTCGGTCGGGTGCAGGCCGCCTCCTTCTTCTGCGAGCCATCATGCCTTTGTTCCAAGACCGAAAATTATAACATTCACATATTCATGATCCTCATGTCAAGATATCCATATCCATATGTCGCGCCCAGTGAGACATTGTGTTTCCAGCGTCATTAATTATTTTTCATTGAAGAACGCATGAAGAACATGCGAAAAACAAAAGAAAATGGTCAAGGTATAAGTGTATAACGATGGACATGTTTGTTTGGCCATCATCATTGTGAATCAAGAATACGAATAATCAACAAAAATATTTAATCATATTTCAAATTAAAACCCCTACCTCATGGACAATGGAGGAACGCCCGCGGTCGAGGAAGTGGGTCGGTGTTCGCCATTCCCACAACAGCCTCTAACGTCGTCTCTTGATTGTTGATCCTCATTTGGGGTTTCGGTGTCGATTATCACCGCTTTCTGGAACTGGCTCCAGCTTCCAAGGGCTCAATGTCATGGCACTTCTTCAGCACTTCGTTGCTCAGCGAAGTTATGACGACACCTCTCCCCAAACTCTATATAAATAGGAGAGGGGGTGTCTAATGATGTCGGGAATTGATGGGGGATAATTTATTAGGAGGATTCCCATTTTCCCAACAAAGCAGTTACTAATATTGATGGGTCAAGCCATTTAATGGCTTGACACATCGTTGGTCCCACCCTGTTTGTCCGTTGGAGGATAAGATGGAAACAAAAAAAAAATTATAAAATTATTTTATTTACTTACTTAAAAAGTCCTAAAACCTAAATTTTTTATCGGACCTACTAAGGTCAAAGTAAATCCTCCCTTAAGTGAATCTCGGCACTGCGGATTCAACGGTGCCCCCTGATTTTTAATCCGACCATCAGTTCAAAAGTTCGGAAATTCCACTCACGTCTTTACTAAATGTACCCAAAAAAGTTCAAAAAATTATTAACAATCACCCTCGACCCACTCCTGTCAAGGTTAACCTCTGCCTAAGTGAAACACGCCCCAACGAACCCAACGGTACTCTTAAATTTTCAATCCAAGTTACCATTTAGAAGTTATGTATTTTACAATAAAATAATTGTTACTTAATTATTTTATTTACAACCAAAAACTTTTCTGGTGGCCCGCATCGGCCAAAGTTAGTATCTTCCTAAAGAAAGCATACCCTCAAATGTTTAGCGGTGGTCTCATATTTTTTATCTAAGTTAACATTTTTGAGTTATAAGCATTTGAAAAATAAAATAACTTTATTTAATTATTTTATTTATGGTTATTCCATTTTTGGGTTTTCTCACCGTAACATTGCACTGATTAAACTTAAGTCACGCCTAGGGTAAATCCATCATCTTGAGCACAAAGGTGCCCTCGAATTTCTGATCTGGGAAACCATTTAATAGTTATTCTACTTTTTCAAGAAAACCGCTTAAGCGCATTAATTAAATCTTGAAAAAACTTCGACAGTTCATTTCAGGCACTTAGGGCCTTGGAATCGAACACCGTCAGATTTAGCAGTCTCGAAATAATTCCATATAATAAAAATAATTATATGGAAATTCCAGGACATTACATTTACTTACTATATTTAGTATACTTCTTTCACATTTTTCATGAGGGGTTTTAGGGAGGATCCTACTGATTGTACATGTTATTATCACCCTATATATATATAAACTATTTTTCATATCAATAGGGGTTGGTTGGTGATCATGCTGGACTTTTCTAGTTTGAGCCATTTTTCATGATATATTAGACATTCATGACCACTATAGAGGATTTTTTTCTAGTGATTTTGGTTTTTTTAGTTGTATTTTATTACATTGATATCTTGTACTTGGATTTATTCCTTTGTTATGAGAAGGATTTTTTTGGTGGTTTCTCTTATTTTATTTCTTACTTTTCAAAAATTAAAGGATAATGACTCCTATTTGTGTGTATGTTACACCCTCAGTGATAGTCTCTAACCCATATGCTATTGGAGGATAGCTTTGAGTGTCATTATCTCCCTTCACTCATTGAATTTCCATTAGGGGTACCTTTAGAGGGAGGGGTTCATGAAATAGTAGTATTATAGGTAATGGTTCGGAGATTGGATAAGTTTTGGAGTTAGTAATTTTTTATTATACCTAGTTTAATAGGGAAAGAGTTTCTATTGGGCTTATTACATGTCGTAAAAAAAGACTATCTTGGACATGGGATTTTAGGCTCCCCTATAAATGACACAAGTACCTTCAAGTTCAATGAATTTGCTAAGTGAAGTGATGTTGCTTTTAGGATGAAGACCTATTAGATTATCATGAATCATGATTGTATGTTCTTGTATTTTAATGGGGTATAAAATTGGAAAATGTTATAAATAAAGTAATTAATTAACCTTAATTAATTTATTTCTCAGGTTATGGGTCCCTGAAATTTATTGTTTGGTAGGAGTGTCTCTAGGTAGATGTCCCCATCAGGTTCATGCCAATATTTTCAACAAGATGTGTAAAAAAATAACCATGTATTTGAGGATGACAACATTAATGCTTGGAGGAGTCCACTTCAAGAGTTCCAACATTAGAGACTATAGAAGTATGAGGGAATTGTTTTGTATCATGGGATAGTGGTTTGGTTGGAAGTTATTGTGTAATCCTTTTGTATGTATCATTCTTGGAGGTATCACTGAGCTTTGTTGGTTTTGATGGCACTATGTGGATTAGATCGATAGTGGTGGTTCTTATTCCTCAAGTATTTTGAAAATTTATCTATTTTTTGGGGGATGGTCTAAGATCATTTTTTAAGATAAGTTTATTTTCATCTGAAAATATAGATCTTTATATGGTGATGTTTCTTATATATTATGGGATTTATAATATCTTATCTTGATGTTTTGTGGGAACTTTGAATTGATTTATTGATCCTAAACCCCTTTAATTATTTGACCTGGGAATTGAATGAGTAGTTTAATCATCATTCTTTGGTCTTTATCCCTTAAAAATGAGTATAAGGAAAAATTTGTGTTCTCTTGATCGAAACCAACCTAATAAATCCTTGAGTAATGATTTTTTGTACTGCTTCAGCCATCTTATTTCCAACCCATTCCTAATTTAATTCAAAAAAGTTATGTACAACTCATTACATGGGGATGGTGTTGATATGGAGATGTGCTCTAGGGAATGGGATTCTCTAACCTCGCTCATATCATCAAATTACCCTCTCCTCAGACCATTATCTAGTTCAAGGGGAGGGTATACTATTTACTTTCTCCTGTGTCCCTTTTTTGGAATGGGGGAGTGGCTTTTATCATCATTTACATCTTTTTCTCTTCTCGTGTCCCTGGTGTGGTAGAGATTTGGTCTGGGTGAAGGGGTCCTTATATGTCTACCTTTGTTTTAATCAATATACACTTTATTTCTTCCATGTGATATGGGCCTTGGTTTGTGAAAATATGATTATTTTATGTTTGACTTTAATTTATTTCTTCTAATTGATTGATTAATTACTCTTTCTATTGTGAAATAAATTCTTTTGTGTTGTGGGTTGTGTATGTGGATTGTTTATGATATGGTTATAGCCTTAGGTGCTTACATCCAAAAAATGTATTTATATCATACATTTTTTATATTTTATGAACTAGATCATATTAATAGAGGGGAAACTCCACCCATCCTGACACATTATATTATAATTTGTTTTAAAACTATTTGGTTGAGATAGTTCCACCCAAAGTAGATAATATCATGGTATGGTGGATGGGTTCTTTAATTTTTATGCATATAGTATCTTTTTTGTGTGATATAAGTGTTTCTTTTGGTTGAGGAATTATATTTGGTGATAATTTTCAAACCCCTT
This sequence comes from Viscum album, assembly GCA_963277665.1. Lineage (NCBI taxonomy): Eukaryota > Viridiplantae > Streptophyta > Magnoliopsida > Santalales > Viscaceae > Viscum > Viscum album. The sequence goes on from OY728123.1 coordinate 1,773,697,499, forward strand.
AATTAATGTCATGAATCTATGGTAAATTGAAATTGAGACACTAAATCCATTATAGTTCTTTCATGAGTGTGCTCTAGGTAAACAATGTTTTGTTAACAAACATAAAAAAATTAAGGCTAAAAAAAGGGATAGTTTAAACCTCTTGATTTATTTTTTAATACAGGTCATATGTTAAATTTGATCTATCCAAGTTTTGGAAGTTATGCATATTAATATTAAATTTCTAAAAAGCATAGTGGATCTAGTTGGTAAAAATAATTTGATGAAATCATGTAAATTTATTATGTATGTGATTTATCATGGAACTAATTTTAAATTTTAAATGTTTTTTAAAAAGTAAAATCTAATTTTAGTATGTCATCCTTGGAATTTTTCTTCATGTTGTATAATGATATTCAGTGATACCCTCTTAGAAAATTTTATTTTTGTGAAAATAAGTCTTCATAAATAAAAAAAATCAATTTTTCAATGAAATTATATTTATTTTAAAAATAGTTTTCAAATTTTATTGAAAGTTATTTATCAAAGAATAATTTCTTAAACACCTAGTTATGAAGAAATATTTAGAAAATGGATTTATTTTGAAGAATTATTAATATTAAAAATTATAAACATAGGAGACTTATTGAAAAAAATGAATCATCGTATTTTTAAATTTAACAATATTTAATGTAAAATTTTTGGATACATTTTTAGAAAGAAATGAATATTTTGGGGGGCAAATTTATGTTGAAATAAAATTTTCTAGTATGATAAATGAAAATAAATAATTTATTTATTTTCATTTGAAATCAATATTAATTAAAAAATTTAATCTTTATGATTTATGTTTAAATCAATGGGAAGTGATTATCTTGAAGGTTTTTCCTTATGTTATGTTTTTGGGATTGGATATACATGGATTGCTAGTTTTGTTTTGGTAATTTGTGTGGCCTTCATGTGACCTGTCTTGGGAATTATAGTCATGGATGTGTGCTCAATATTCGAAGTTTTTTATAGTTTTGATAATATGTATTATCTCATAATGATATGTGAGATGTATTCCATCCCTTGATGTAATGTTTTATTAGTGTCCTTGCTACTTTTTGAGAGGTATATCCCTCAGTAGATTGTTTGAAAGTGTTGTGTAGCTGTAAAATAATATTATATAATGGTTGTTGTGTTCCAAATATAATGAGAACCATGAGTGGTATCTCATGGGGTGGAAAAATTATCTTATCTTCATTTTCAATATCGTGTAGTTTTTTTTTTAGTTTTCAAGGTTGTGAATTGTTTGTGACATGTCTAATGTAAGGGTCCGGTTTTTTCCAAGACCTTCCTTTATAATTTTGGGGTCTCCGGTGTTTCAAACATAATTTCACAAAATTTATAAGTTGTGTTAAATTTATTTTTTAAGTTATAATGTTTTTTTAGTGATTTTAAAAGTTATGTAATTTCAAAGTGTTACCAGTTTATTTTGAAATTAATATTGAAGTATTAAAATGACTCTATAAATTTCAAAAAAATTTAGAATTTTGGAAGTGACAATAAACCCTTTATTAATTATTTATAAATTATTTTAATTAAAAATGTAATATTTTCAATGATATATCTACCTTTTTTCATGAGATTAGAGTTGGGTAAGGGAATGTATTGTTTAAAAAAGGTTGTGTAAGGAAAATACATGATTTCTCTTTATTATGAAAAGGTAAATAGGAATTTATTTAGGTTACTTAAGGTTGACTTGGATCTTCTAATTACAATGTAAAGGTACCCCTATATGTGTATGGGTAACCAAAAAATAAAATGCAATGTGTAAAGGTTCCCCTAGCTATGTAAGGGTATCACTGAAATCTTTAAGTCTATGTAAGGATATTAACATTAGAGTAGAGTTCTGTAAGGGTCATTTGAACACTGCATAAGGGTCTAGGAGGTTTTTTAATACTCATGTATGGGTAACTTTATTGTTGGGTAAGAGTAGTATAGTATTTTAACTAGTTATGTAAGGGTAAATGTGAGTTCTCTTTACCAGTGTAAAGGTCAACCTAAGGCTACTTAAAGGTAGTCTGGTATTTAAATAGGATACGTAAGGGTAATCTACATTTATTAAGATTACATAAGGGTAACAAAAGACCTATGTATAGGTAAGATGAACTCCCTAAAGCTAAAGTAAGGTATATCCTTAGTCATTTAAGGGTACCCTATCCTTTATAAAGATCATTTAAGGGTTATCCTCAGCTTGCATAATGGTAGTGCCCTGCTTGCGTAAATATATACCATGAATCCTAAATCCCATGTAAGGGTCCAATCAAACATTCTATACTTACAAGACGATAAGGTGGAATTATCAAATAATGCATAAAGGTAATCTCAAATTTACCCTTACATGGCCTTCTATATAGATATATGTGAGGGTAAAACAAGATACCATGATACAGATCCCCTATCCTGTGTATAGTTTCGAGTTTTGAATAGAAAATCCAATTTTCTTCCCCTTTAAAACTATAATGTCGTTTTCAATGAAATTATTGGGATTTTAATGGGAAATAAATGTTTTTTGAATATATTAAGAGGTCATAACCAATGGTGTGGTGAAAATTAAATAGAAACCAATTTAATATGAATTAATGTGAAATAAAATATGGAATTAGATGGAGTATCCAAGGAGTGATATCTATGAATGTTAAAAAACGAGTTTCTTTCTCTCGTTTGAGTTTATTATTATTTATTTTGAATTCTAGTGACACAAAATCATGTTGTTTGAGTTTTTTAAAGTCTTCTTTAAATTCATTGAGAATCCTCTTGTTTTTAGTATGTAAATATACCATCTTCTCCTCTCCTCTTTTTTGATGTTTCAGTATTAGAGGATTCCAAGAGGTAGGGGATCTGTGACTTCTACTTTATCATATGTTCAAGTGTAAAATTATCTAGATTTGGCATATTTATTTAAATGTATGTGATTAACCATAATTAGATAAAATATGTGGAATAATCACATGAAGAATTTATATGTGATAATATAGAAATAGGAGGATAAAAAGTAGGTTGTTTAATTTTTTTAATGAAATGTTATTCGTTCCAAAATTTTAAATGGAAAATTTTTTTATACAGTATAATGTTGTCTCTAAAAACACTGTAATTTCATGTAGTTGATTTAATGTGTTAATATTATTTCAAAAAATTAAATAGAAGTTTACTAGTTTCAAAATATGGTTAACTTGTTATTGTTTAATTTATATATTTTAATTAGAGATAATATTCCATGCCAAAGATAAATAATATTATCATAGAATCTTGAAATTTTTTATTGAAATGTATATTTTTTATAATAATTTTAAAAATGAGGTTTAATGATTTATCACCAGTAGTAGATAAAAACATTTAATAAAAAGATTATAATAAGAAACATAAAATAAGAACTTTCACATTGTATAATAATCATAATTATTCTAAAAATTATCCAAGAGGGAGAAAGGGATAATTTCATACCTTTGTCTAATAAATATTTGATAAAATAAAAATGATATAATGTCTTGATGTAAAAATTATTAAATAATATTGATGATAATTATTTTATAATTCGGTATATTAGAAAATTGTAAGGGAGGTTGTCACATGTGTTATTATTATTATTATTTTTCTAAAGAATAATAATACATGTGTAGAAATATATTCACACTTTGAGACTATTATCACATGTTAGAATTTAATTAAATTATGGAACCATAAGTATCATCTCATGTGGGAATTTTAATAGCTATGTTTTGAAATAATTGTGGTTTGTGATCACAATATTTTGAAATATATATTTTTCCCTTATGAGATTTACTAGATAGTGTGCTATATATTATTATGGTTTTTAAGCATGGTTGATATGCTTTTAAATTCTATAAAAACTTAAAGTTCTTAATTCTTTGATTATATTCCAATAGGAATGTTGAAATAACTATAGTTGATATGGATGTTATATGAAAAAGAATCTTAGGACATAACACCAAATTAAATAAATAATATTAATCCTTGGAAGTTTATAAGGATGCATATATTACATAATCTCATGTGTCTTTCAGCTGTATTAATTTATCCTAGGTGTCTTTGGGTATGATTTTGAAGAGAGATGGATCAAGGCATGGAACATTGGGGTAGAGGGAAAAACTGGTGGGAAAGTTGTAACAGGGTAACCTCTTTTGTTATTATATTATATAATCTCTAATATATGATATTTTGTGATAGATATCCATAGTGAGGGTGAGAGAAGAATAGTGAACTTTTTTTGGTGGTAAGCTGGTTTCATTTATTTACCCATTGAGATTTAGTATTCTTATTTCACATTTTACATTGAAGGGAGGATCCAAATGAGTATAAATATTTTTCTCATCCAATGTATGTATAAGGTGTTTTCTAGGTAAAAAGGGGATGAATTTTGATCAAGAAGTAATTTTTTAGTTTGAGGAGTTATTCAGGAGTTGTTGGAACATTTTAGTCAGTGCTGGGTACTTTAACTAGTGATTTCATTTTCTTAGATATATGTCAATTAATTTATATAATTTATTGTTTTTACTTATTATTATTTTCATGATAATGAGTTATTTGGTGGTTATTTTCATATTATCTCTTACATTTAAAATCGTAGAGGCTAATTCCTCACATTGTTATGTCTATTATACCCTCATAACTAGTTTCCAAACCATGGCCTATTGAAGGTAGGATTAATATGTCATTATCTCTTTTGTCTCATTACCATCCTATCAGGAGTACATTTGGGGATAGGGTTTTGTGACACTTTCATTGTAGGTTACTCCTTACTAAGCATCTAAGGTCACCTATATTTATTTTCCTTTCCCCAGGAAACCTAGAATAGGACTATTTCAAATTTTCAGGTATATAATTGAAGGACTAATAATGATCTTTCAATTTGTTCATGTTTCATTTAAATTTTTTAAATATAAGAAATGAATATATCTATTCTTCTAATACTACTAAACTTTTGGATCATTCATTAACACTTTTATCCTATGAAAATAATATAATATAACTAATATCTCTAGGTTTCTAGAGTCTAGGATGTTACATCTAAAGAATATTCATTAAATCTATGAATATATTAAGGGAATTGGTAAGTCCAAATAGAATCACTATAAATTAATAGTGTCCATACATCATATAGAAGACTATATTGGGTATATCTTCCTTCTTCACCCTCAATTGATGATATCTATAATGAAGTTCAATCTTGGAAAAGTATTTAGATCCGTGAAATTGATCCAAAATATCATCAATATGGGATAGATGATATTTTTTATAGTGATATTTTTAAGTTTTAGATAATCAATGGAAAGATGCATTGACCCATATTTATTCTTAACAAGAGGAATGGGTTCACCTCATGGTGATTCACCTGGATGAATGTATCCCTTATCAAGATTCTTCTAGAGTTTGTTCTTCAATTCATGAAACTAAATCAGGTACATTCTATATGAAGTCTTTAAAATAGGTGAATCACCATGTATGAGTTCTAATGAAAACTCAATATCATGATTTAGGGAAAGACTGGGTAATCATTGAAGAAATACAATAGAATATTCCCACACAATATAAAAATCTTCAATGTTGAATTTCTTACCAACAATTTGAGATAGATACCCTTTGTTAATAGGTAATAATACCCATATAATAGAAGTAGTTTCCATTAACAGTTCATATTTTTTTTAATCATAGACAATCATGGATTGATTTATAATATAAACCATGCCTTTATTTCCCCAACAATAGATATAGGATCTATATAGAGATATCCAATCCAAGCCCAAAATTACATCAAATTCAACTAGAGGGAGAATCGCATTATTTTAATGAATCACATTCCCACAAACTTCTATTGAATATAAGCTATAGACTATATATATGATCATCATACAATTAGGAGTTTTTAAAAATGATTTAATATATAATAATTAACATGGTGATATGATACCATTAGAAAATTATTTATAAATAAAAGAGTGGGTAAAACCAAAACCAAATAATACATTTATAGTTCTCAAGTGGATGATAAGTGTACCTTTTTTCAGTAAATTATCATGACACACTTTACTGTCTATGATCACGTAATATTTCCCTTTATCTAATATATTAAGAGGTTTTGTATACAAATTATCATCATTCACCCTTATATCCGGGTACTGGTTGGCTTAATATCCACAGTTCTTGAAGTTGTAGCATTAGAGAGTGGGCATGGAATTAAACTAATATGTCTCCCCATAATTTTCATTGGTTTTCATATTTTCATCTATTAATAATTCACTAGAATTATGTTAGTTTTTTACACACTTTAAACATTTACAAATACCTTGGAGACAATTTCCCCTATGCCTCTTTCCATACTTTTGGCATAAAGAAAGATTCATTTTCTTTACTCTATGGTTTTTATTATTATAATTTCCTTGAAACTTAATATTTTGTCTTCTTATAAAAACTATGAGAATGATGGGAATCTTACCTATCCATTTCTACCTCAAGAGAACATTAAATTATTCTTTTATCTCTTCTAAATTCCCTTATGGATAATGCCTTTTAATAATTTCTTTCAATCCATAGCAAAACCGATCATTTTTTATTTCAAGTTTATTAATAAAACCAAAATCCTAACTCGCAAGACATAAAATTTTCATCATAGGTAAAAATATATTCATCATCCCGCTACTTAAGCTCAATGTATTCCCTTTTTATTTTCATGTGAAGAGTTTAGTGACCCTATTTACAAAACGATACCCTATTAAACTCATCTCATTCCATGGAAACAATGTATTACTATTGACTCATATTCTTAATAATATTCCAGCATTGGTATTCTTCACCTTATATATGATACACTTCTGGGACAACCATTTCATGATTTGATCACTAGAGAATGAAAAATATATTTGTAGTGGTATTGGTCCATTTATCAATAACTAGTGGGTCAATGGTCCCACTCAAAAATGTGTATGTTTCCTCATGAAAGATTCAATGAAGCACTGACCCCTCCTTTACTCACTTAGAATATAAACATGATACATGGCTTGAGAAGGTAACATGAGTATAATAATAAGACTTTTCATTCCAACTCCTATGTTTTTTGGTTTCTCAAGAGTACAATCATTGAATTTTCATCCATATTCATTGTTAACATGATTCCTCCTAGTTCCATATATATACTAAAACCAAATAACATTGTGTAATCATCAAGATACAAAAATCCTGGTGATCAATCATATAATCATGAAAATCATTCCTATGATTTCCTAAATTATAACTCCTTCTTATCAACATGTAACACTTTTAGGTTCACCCTATATCACTTTAAATTCATCTTAATTTTTCTTAGCTTGAATCCTCATATTATTCATAAATTAATATCCAAAAATAACTAAACTATCCTTTGATACCAACTAAGGTGGACTGAGAATAATACATATAAATATAATATCATTTTAGATGGATATTCAATAAATTTCACAATAATATTAATTTGAGGACTGTAAATGTTTAGTGTATTTAGAAACTAGATACATAATCAAATTATTTTATCAAATATATTAAACATATCCCACAAATTTTTTCTCTCATAGTACCCGTGTTATACATTCATTACTTAAAACCTTTTTCCATAACCTAGGGAAAGTGGAAACATAAGAAAAGGTGAGATCATATGATCAGTAAGGGTAAACATGAGAGATATAAATAGATGATCATATTCAATAATAAAACACATAATGGTATGATATCATCATTATAACTTACATATTTTATGCCAAATCTACCATATATACTAAACCATTAGTCATGGAATAAGGATTTAGCATTTCAAAATACATGATTCATAAGAGTTAAGAATCATAATTAATAAATCATGATCTGTAAGAGCATATCAAAGCACAAATAATAAAAGTTTTGTGGAATAATCATAATAGTATAAAATCCTTTCATTAGTAAAGGCTTACTACCAAGCCCAATGCAGTGGAAAAATTCCAATAGTGGATTGTGTTCAGTCCTTGTTCCATCAACTGGGTTCACTCCTCATTCCAGTCTATATTATCTTATGAGATATCAATCATTAAATAATGAATTATCGATATTTAACAGAACCACTCATCACATAATGAAAACCATACATGTTTTTATCACATGATCATAAATACATTCATCAATTAATCATATCTTAACCTATGGAAAATAAATGGGTTTCATAACAATTTCATCTACACATAATCATAAGCCATGAAGATAAATAAAATGGGTGGTATCATTATAAAATATCCCTAGTTAAGTATAATAAATATCAAAGGATGTTTAAAGAGATTAAAAATTACTTTATAAGATAATTTGAATATTTTTTTGAAAATAGAGGAATATATCATTCTTCTTCAATAACTTTAAAACTAAAAAATTCAAAAATATTAAGAATTTTTTTTTTTGAAAATAACTATGGAAATTTTTCTTATAAAATTAAATTAAAATAATGGTAAGGATTGTGATTATGGGAAAATATGTTCATGTGTTAGACATTAAAAAACAATTCCTTTCACACTTTTGGTAAATAGTTAAAAATACTTTGTTTGGAAAATTGTAACACCCTAAGATTTTATGAAATATATTTTTCAAACAAATTTAATATTTTCAATATATTGTATAACATGTAGCACCAAGTTTAGTTTTTGTTACATGAAACATTGGATTTATCTTGTGTTACACACAACATTTATTTTAGTTTGTGTTACACACAACACCTAGATTAAACGAAATGTGACATACTATTAAAATATTATTATTTAATATGATAGTTATCACCTGGCCATTGGAATAGTGGGTATTAATAGGATTAACTAAATTATGAAAATATATGGATTACACATTTATATAAAATTAATTCTTTGGTAACCTTTTAATTATAAATGAAAATAAAAGCTATTTGAAAATAAAGGAAATCGTTTTTTGGAAAACTATTTTTATGCATAGAAACACGTTTTACCTTAATAAATATTTAAAAAAAGTTTTGGTGATTTATTTTAGTTAAATTTATATATAATATATTCAATAAAATTAATAATATTCATCTTATGTGTTTCCTATACAAGAAATAAGAATAAATCCAATTTACGCTTAAAACTATATTTTCTTAAAAAATAGTTTTGTCCCCTATTACACACTTATTTTAAAATTAATTTTTTTAAATTATCAATTTTTTTTTTGAAAAATAAACTTAATTTATTTAATCTTAATTTAAAAATTATCTTACATTGAGATTTTGAGAATTTTCTGTAATGATAAATTTTTTTATAAACAATGAAAGATACCAGTTTTTGTTAAGAATTTTCATTTATATAAAGAATTTAAAAACATAAAAATTATTTTAAGATGGTTTTAAAATTAAAATTAATTCAATTATATATATATTAATACAATTTATTTCACTTTAATCAATTTAATATTGAATTTTTATATAAGGACCTAACCATAATCATTACATAATATTGATTTAAATGACTAATTCACATTGAGGATATTTTCAGGTTTAGAGTTTTAGAGAATTAGGCCATAACTATTACATTACATCTCAAAAATACAAAGTAGACACTTCTATTCAGTTTCCATTTTTTCACAAAATAAAAACTCTTTGAAAAAAAAGTGGCATGTCTAGTTCCACATTTTAGACAGCATGACTTTTCCTTGATCACATCTTTAACCCTATTCATCTTTAAGCCCTGTGAAAAACATTTGAAAACATGGGATGAACATAAAAATCTCATTAAGGGTTATAAAATAAATAAATAAATCATTAGTCCATAAATACATACAAAACATAAAATCTTATATATACCTCATGAAAACATAAGATTTATTAATAACACATAGTAATCACAAATCATAAAGGTAACTTGTGGCATCGATAACATACATAAGTTGTATATTTCATAGCTAAATAGGGATTCACATTTGGAATACCCATCACAGTATATTCCCTAAATATATTAGGAGAAACATTCACATTTACCTTCGTCACATTACCCAATGCATTTGAGAGCTATCTCAGGCTCACCCGCCATAGGTTTATCACACAATCACTTGTATATGTAACAATGCCCAATAATCATAACATATTCATAACACATTAAACAAATATAAAGGAATGATAACATTTCCACATTTCAATCACAATATATCATTTAAATATATTGACATAACAAATCCGTTATCAAAACCATTTTTTAATACCAAAATACATAACAGAGTATATGGTATTTGTTTTCCTTTTAAAAACATTACGGATTGTTAAGGAAGCTTCCCCACATTTAAGAGGGATTTCAAGGGGGGTTTAGGCTCCAGTGGTCCCCACCATCGAGCATTCAATTTGGAGGATAAAACTCTTGTTGTCCCCACCTCCATAACCTCAAATGGGAGGTTTAGTTCTAGTGGTCCCCACCTTTAACATCCACATGGGGTTTCAACAAAAATAACAATGTTAGACATTTTTATTTTATTTTTGTTCTCTCACAAAAAACCCCAAATTCTATCTTTCACCATCAACCTACTATAGCCGAGGTGAAGGTCTCCTTAAGAGAATACCGGCGTTGTGAGTTCAACAGTGCCCTCTGATTTCAATTCTGATCACATGTTCAAAAGTTAGAAAAACCCACCCACACGTTTACTAAACATACCCGAATAAAAGTTCAGAAATTCACTCTGGGCACTCCAGGCCTCGGAATCACGCACTTTCAATTTTTGCGAACTCATAAAATTTTCATTTAATTAAAAAAAATACATGGAAATCCCGGGTCTTTTCGAGTTGAGTAAAAAATGAACACCTTATATTTACAAGGTTTCCATGTGGTCAATAGTCCATTATCTATAGAATTATATTCATTATTTAGATATAATATATATCATATATATCTAGTATATATATGTATTTATAATAGTATATATCATTTGGACATAAGAAATGAAATGCATTGTTCATGGAGACGGTAAGTCGTACGTACGCATGAACTCTACATTCATTTCTATTTCATATTTTAATTGAATGTAAACATAATGATACATAGTTATATTATAATTCCATTATAATATCATATATAATATCATTAACTCCATCCTTTATACATCCAACATATGGAATTGACGAGTCATATCACTTTGAGGGGGCGGTAGTCCGCACTTTCTCAAATGAAATTATCGCCTTTTCCGATTATGGAAACCATAAACGTAGGATATAAATTTAAAACACAAAAGAATAATAAAACATAAACATAATATATATCATATATTAATATATTTCCATCTTAATGGCTACCATGAGAGGTGGTATAAGATAATCGAACAATCATCGTTTCGTGAGGCGTTAGTTTTCCATCCACAGAAACAGTATGTTCTTCACCCATTAGATGGAGGTGTGTGTAAGTGTAGTTCTAATACTAATCAAAAAAAATCCTAGAATATTGAGGATATTTTTATTGTTATAAAAGACATAAATAAAAATAGTTTAGGGGTTTGGGATGTAAAATAAAAGAAAAGAAGTTAAGAGAAGCGGTTACCTTGAATTTGGGTAACTCCCTTTGGTTTGAACCAAAAGGACTTCTTGAAGTGACTTATGCCTAAGGTAAGGCTTCTAGATGGAATATAGGGATCTTGAGAGATTATTTGGGAAGTTTTTGGATGATCCAAGGGGCTTTAGAGGTGTGAGTAATGAGTTTTAATTAAGGGATTTTTATAAGGGGGGAGGGGCTCTTTAAGAAAGTCTGAAAATATTATTTTATTATATAATGATATTCAGTTTTTGAAGGTCCGAAACTAATTAAATTCAAATATAAGATGACTAATTGTCTAAATAAAGTCATTTAATAATAATTTCACAGGTTTTGGATATTTTTTTAATATTTATAATTTTATTTATTTAAATTATTTATTAATGAGGTAAATACTGCATCATTGTTGTGTCATATATAATTTACTTTACTTGACGTCTAAAAATTATAATAAAACTACCATGATGTTGGAATTTGTTTTATCTTTCCAATGAATATTTATAGTACAAATTATGACTTATATAACCCCATGTAAAAAATTAGTTTACAAAAATATATTTGTTTATGTCATTTTTTCCTTTACTTTAAGTTAATTAAAATAAAGTGTCATTATCACTCCCATGTGGCCCCATGGGGTCCCAAAATCAACCCAAGGATTCTCATGGTCAGATTTGTATCAACCAATAGGATTAAGACACCTGTTAGGGTAATTTAATTTTATTATAGTAATATTTTTTCCCTTATTTACCAGATTTACCCTTTAACCATGGTAAATAAAATATTTACTGAAGTAAATATTAAAAATGTCTAAAAATTAAAGTTACCTATTTAAAAAATTTGGATCTCCTCATTCCAAATATGGAATCTATTTTTACAAATTCAAATCACATAAGTGGCAGAAATTAATTTAAAATTAATTCCCACTGTCAAAATAAAAGATGTGTTTTTAGGAAATAATAACTATCAAAAGATTGACACTTGTTTATGTACAATTTCAAAGTGAAATTAATTCCAATAACCAAAATTAGATTAAATAGAAAAAATATAATTTAATTAAACTTTAAAACCAAATAAAATGATAATCTAACCATATAAATAAATTAAATTAAAAGGCGGTTTTGAATTAAAATACAGCATTTTTCACTTTTTATTAAAAATTGAATTTTTTCAGATAAATAATAAAAATTTACCCAAAGTAAATTTTAATGTCTTTATTCTAAAAAAGAATTTTATTTGGTCAAATATATCATATAAAAGTGACCAAAACTATATTTAAAAAGGGTTTTCCATTAAAAGGTGGCAAATCAACCTTTTAAAGTAAATTATGCTTAAAATTAGATTTATTAACATTTTAATCATCTAAATTTTATTGGATAAATGTAAAAACATTTAACAAACATGTATAATAATATATTAGTTAGTTCATTTCATTCCCACCAAAACAACGGCAAGGCATAAACTAAAATTTAAAATGATAATATTATATTATTATTGTGCAACGTAATATTTCAAAGAAACTTGTTGTTGCGTATCGGGTACACCATCGAACCTAGAAACCCCTTTAATGTAAAATTAATATTTAATTTCCAAATATTAAAAAAATGAAAATTTATTATTTATTTATTTATCTGGGATGTTACAATTATATTAATTTATTAACCTAAATCCATATCTTCTTCTAGAAAATAGGATATAAAATCATCATTTGTGTGTATGGTGGACTGACGCCTCATAAACCGATGTTATTTTTTTCCCATCTCCGCATCTCACAAATAGATATAATTTTGGATTTAATATTTATACATAATATAAATTATATTATTATACCTCTTGAATTATAATACCACATATAACTTCTTACCTCCCAACCTTTTGGAAAATAATAACATCGCTTGTATGTATGGCAGACTACCACCTCGCGTACTAATGTAATGTGTTTTTCATTTTTGTTTTACTTGGATGGTAATAAGGATAGATTAATAAAATATATATAATATTTTTAAAATAATTACACTAATTTTAATTATTATGTCATATATACCTTCTTACTTTCCATTCTGTGGGGGATATGACAATAATGTATGTGTGTACGGAGGACTACCGCCTTACAAAGGGAGGTGATTCGTTTATCACTAAAACTTTACATGGAAGGTTATTAGGGTAAATTTAATGAATATATTTGATATATATGGCATAAAAATTATTCTATAATGTTAATATATTATTTAACTTTATTTCATTTCATCGGTTGAGAAAATGGAAACAGCAGTCATGCGTACCTACGGTTTGTCATCTCCATCAATAGTATATTTCATTTTCTATCACTAAAATTTCTAGAATACTTAAAATAAATATATAATTAATACATATGATATTTATATCATGTTTAAAAATATTTATGTTATTGAATCATGATCAAAATAATATTATCAAAAATACCAAATCAAAACATACACGAAAAACCAAGCAGTTATTACCTAAAACATGAATTTGACATGGAATTGTTAATAAATGGGTAATAAAAGGTCATAAGTAAATAATATATGGTATGATATATATAAATATGTTTCTGTAAAATATATATTATAAACTTATTTTTATTATACATTAGTTTTTTATGTGTATGAAGGAATATGAGACTTAAGGTAATTGATTTGTTGTCTCAGTTTTATATATGTGAGATACATGCCATATTCACTACTTTTTTCTTATATGTGGTGTATATACTGACCATGAATTTATTTTATATATATTATAATAAAAATTATGGGTATTTACATATACATTTTAGTATATCTCTTTAATAGGGTTTATGGTTTAAAAGATACCAAAGCGGTAAGTGACTTTTGTCTCAATCTGTCCTCTTTGGAACATAAGTTATGTTTTGCACCAATCGTATTTTATGAGGTGTATATAAAGATAATTTGACATGTAATATTTTGACTTTATTTATTCTCATGATATTATAATTTTCATTTATTTTTATTGTTCTATGAGTTTTACGATTCAAATTTACCAAAGTGGTAAGGGTTTTATGATATAATCTCATCATTTATCGAGATTGTTTATGTTTATACTTACGATTATGAAATATCATGATCCATATCTCAAGAAACATATTAATTATATTCACCTAAGGGTATTTCATGAGAATAATTTTTTTACCTTCCTTTTAATCTCATTGTGTACTTAATAGTTCAAAAAAATGTTTTTAAGAAAAATCATCTTTATTTCTATATTTGATCGAAAACATGTTTTTATCCCAAAACCATGTACTCCAAAAATGTTTTAAAAAATGTTTTATCATTAAAAAATAAATATACTAAAGAAATTATTTCACTTTTTTTAATTTTTAAAAAGTTTTTAAAAATAAATCTTTACTTCACTTCTTATATAAGTCTTGTTTGGCTTTTACCAAAAATGAGAAAGGAATCTTTGTTTCAACATTTACGACATGAATAAAATTTTCCATCATCACTACCACTAAATGTTTTTAAATATTCCTTTATAAGTTTCAAATTTTATTTTCCAAGAAAAATATTTCCAAAATTAATTATTAATTTTTATTGATTTTCAAAATTGATAGGATAATTTCCTCAAGAAATGTTTCAAATGATTTTTAAAGATTCCTTTATAATATTGAAATTTTATTTTCAAAGAAAAGGATTTCAAAAATATTTTATGAATTTTTAGTGATTTTAAAAATGGGAAAACTATTTTCCCCAATAAATGTTTTAAATTATTTTTAAATCTTCTTTTATACTTTTACAAGGTTATTTTTAAAGAAATATAATTTTGAAAATATTTAATGTTTAAAATGTGTTTTCAAAGTGGAAATTATATTTTCATCAAGAAATATTCTAAGTGATATTTCAAAATAATTTTATATATAATATGAAATCCTTTTATGTTACTTACACTTAAGATAATATTCAATGATACAATCCTTATTCTTTCTTTGTATGGTTAACATTTATGTTGATGAAATGTTGATGAAACTAATTTATTTTTCATGAGTTATCCTATGTTGAATTTATGAAATTTTTATAAAACCCTTTTTATTTACATAGATTTAGATATGATGATATGATGAGTGTTTTATGATATTGTGGAACACATACATATGGTTTTCATTATGATACTTGTGGGACCTATATCTACCTCAAATTAATTGGGTAAATGTTTATATTTCATGAGATAACAATAGGAAACATGTTGATGAGATTGATCTAATATGGGAAATAGATAAGTCATAATCCACTATGGGAAATTGGTGTATTATAATCCACAATGGGAAATAGGTTCTGATACCTAATCAACTATATAGATTATATTTGTAGTTAACGATGACATATAAATTGTTTTTCTATATTTATGATGGTGTCACACTTTTATGACATGAGATTATGGTTTATGATTGATTTATGATGATTTCTCACTCTTATGGGCCTTTTTTCTAAAATAATAAAGTTTAATACCTTTAATCATATTTATGTTCTATAAAAAGTTGGTTTTTAACTTCATAAGTTGTGTTCGTGATCATATACCCTTATTATTGTGTTATTCTTCCATATTATCATTGATTTATATCTCTTATATTTACTCTTACTGGCCATATGAGCTCACCCTTTCTTATGTGTCCTTCCCAAGCTTATGAATAAAGGTTTAGTTATGGTATTTCTAAGAGGAGTAATATGTGAGAAGATATTTTTTGGAAATATTTAATATATTTAATTAAATCATAAGATTTATTTTCAAGTTGCTAGATACACTAAACTATTACAGTCCTTGGGTGTGTGTTTATGAAAATTATTGAATATTTATCTAACAATATGTGATATTTATGTATGAAAAGCTTGGGTTCTTATAGTTTCTATCAAAGGAAAGGTTAAGTTAACCTTTAGAAACTATTATGAGAAAAACTTAGTGAGATTCCAAGGGATATGTCTATGGATACATCTAAGGATACTTCTATGTATAAGAAAATATCCTGGAATATTGGTGACAGATAGAGAGAATGGTTTCCTAGAAATACATCTTTGTATGAATAGTATAAGTGGATGTTATTCTACCACAAATGTACTTAGGGATAATAACTCTAAAAAGGAATTTCTAGTTTGAATAAAATGCTACCTAGTACATAAAGGACTCATTTATCTGTGATTTCAAAAGCACTGATAAAGGGATATACTACAGTGTGTTATAGCAGCACACTAAAACACTAATGCAATGTGTTGTAACAGAAAACCGCATCACCAGAAGAATAACAAGATATAAACAAATAAATTAAAAATACATAATTTAAATGAAATTAAATTTAAAACATGGACACAAGAAAAAAACACTATATTATATACATTTCAAACATTAGTTTATACAATTATATAAGTACAAATTATTTTATACATTCAAAAGCATCAGTGTTCCTTTGTCTTTTGATCCTAACCCTACCTCAAGCCATTGTAGTAAAAACCACCACTTATCAAACAAAATAATTCACTTTTATAAGAAAAAAAATTATATTTTAGTAATAATATAATGAAATAAATTAATAAAAAGTGTTAATTTTAAACTAAATTTTATGTCATACCAGGAACACTGTGTATCAGATTGAGTTGTGGTTGATTCTTCCATGCCACACCATTTATTTTTTTAATCAAGAATAATCTCTGTGAAAAATAATTAAATAATTATTATATAAATCTTGAGAATGTTTGATCAGTTTTCATTGAGTGACAATTTTTTAACTAAAATGTGAATTTTAAACTGATAACAGACACTTTGAGTTATAACAGGAACATAGTGTATCATATTGAGGTGTGACTAATTCCAACACATCAAAAATTACTTGTAAATCATTTAACTAATGTATCAAAAAAATAAAAATGTGTTTTATTAGTTTTAAGTAGGTTAGTTTTCCATTTTACTAAAATTGATGTCAATTTTAAATAAAAAGACACACTTGGAGTCATATCAGTCACACCGTGCATCGGATTGAGGTGAGGTTGATTCCTATATATCTCAAAATACCTATGGAACATTTTCATAAAGTATAAAAATAATCCTAATGTGTTTTATCAATTTTGAGTATGTCACTTGTTGTTTTTACTAAAATGCCATTTTAAACTGGAAACATGTACTTTGAATCATTCCTATCACATAATGTTTTGTTTTTATGTGAAAAAGATTCGTTTACATCACAATTGAATTATTAATAGTTTTTCTAAATTATCAAGAAAATTCAAACAAGTTTGATCAGTATTCATGGAGTGACACTTTTTGAACTAAAATGTTGATTTAGAACGGATAATAGACACTTTGAGTCATACCAATCACATAATGTATCAAATTGTAGTGACGATGATTCATACATATAAAAATTAATTAGGGATCATTTTTATAAACTATCAAAAAAGTCTTCATGTTTTTTCCCAGTTTTGAGTAGGTTAGTTTTCCATTTTAATAAAATTGATGTCAATTTCAAATAAAAAAGATGCACTTTGATTCATTATGATCACACCGTACTTTAGATTGAGGTGAAGATAATTCCTAAACATCTGAAATGAATTATTAATAATTTTAATAAAGTACCAAAACAATATAAATATGTTTTATTGATTTTGAGCATGTAGCTTGTATTTTTTACTAAAATTTCATTTTATACTGGAAACACACACTTTGACCCATTTCTATCATATCATGTATCAATTTGAAATGAAAATATTTCCTACACATCAAAAATGACTTATAAATATTTTCCTAAATTATCAAGATAATATGAGTGCATTTGATCAGTTTTCTATGAGTGGCACTTTTTTAACTAAAATGTTGATTCTGAACTTATAACGGACACTTTGAGTCATACCGAGCACATTGTGTATCGGATTGAGGTATGGCTGATTCCTACATCTCAAAAATGGATTATGGAATGTTTTTGTAAAGTATAAAAACAATAAAAATTCATTTTATCAGTTTTGAGTTGTTCGCCTGTCCATTTTACTAAAATTGATGTCAGTATTAAATAAAAAAGACACCATTAGTGTCATACCAGTCACATCGTGCGTTAGATTGAGTTGTGGCTCATTTTTACATGTCATAAATGACTTATGTATAATTTTCTTAAAGTATCAAAATAATCCCAATGTTATTTCTTGTTTTTTAGTATGTCACTTATCTTTTTTACTAAAACGTCATTTTAAACTAGAAGCACGTAATTTCACCCAATCTGATCACATCGTGTATCATTTTGATGTGAAACTGATTTATACACATCAAAATGTCTTACGAATCAATTTCATAAATTATCAAGAAAATAAAATCATGTTTGATTATTTTTCATTAAGTGGAAATTTTTGAACTAAAATATCAATTTTAAACTAATAACAGACACTTAGAGTCATAGCGGGAACATCATGTATCAGATTGAGGTGTGGCTGATTCCTACACATAAAAATGACTTATGGATAATTTCTATAAAATATCAGAATAATATGAATCTATTTTCTTAGTTTTGAGTAGGACATTTATCCATTTTACTAAAATAGGTGTCAATTTTAAATAAAAAAGATGCACTTAGTGTCATACCGGTCACACTGTCAGTCAGATTGAGATTTGGCCGATTCCTACATGTCTCAAATGACTTATGGATAATTTTTCAAAATTATATAAAAAATAATAATTTTTTCTCTATTTTGAGTACATTACTTGTATTTTTTATAAAAATGTCATTTTAAACAGTAAACATGTACTTTAACTCATTTCGATAACATCGTGTATCAATTTGACATGAAACTAATTCCTACACAACAAAAATGACTTGTGGATTTTTTTAATAAATTATCAAGAAAATACGATAATGTTTGATCATTTTTTATGGAGCGACACTTTTTGACCTAAAATTTCGATTTTAAACTGATAACAAACACTTTGATTCATACTGGGCACATCGTGAAGTATATTGAGGTGCGACTAATTCCTATACATAAAAAATGACTTATGGATCATTTAAATAAAGTGAAAAAAAAATATGAATGTATTTTCTCTATTTTTAGTAGGTTGTTTTTTCATTTTACTAAAATTGATGTCAATTTTTAATAAAAAATATGCACTTAGAGTCATATTGGTCACACCATGCATCAGATTGAGGTGCGGCTAATTCTTACACATATCAAATGACTTATGGATAATTTTCCTAAAGTATTAAAATAATACTAATGTGTTTTCTTGGTTTTGAGTATGTCACCTATCTTTTTTACTAAAATGTCTTTTTAAAATGGAAACTCACAATTTGACTCATTCTGATCACATCGTGTATCAATTTGAAGTGAAATAGATTCCTACATGTCACAAATGACCTCTGAATAATTTTCCTAAATTATCCTGAAAATCCAAGTCTGTTTAGTCATTTTTCAGTGAGTGGCACTTTTTGAACTAAAATATTGACTTTAAACTAATAAAAAAAAAACTTTGAGTCATATCAAACACATCGTGTATCAGATTGTGGTGCGGCTGATTATTACACATTACAAATGACTTATGGATCATTTTCCAAAATTATAAAACAATATAAATATATTTTCTTATTTTTTAGTATGTCATTTGTCTTTTTTACTAAATTAATGTCAATTTTAAATAAAAAAGAATCAATTTGATTCATATCAGTCATATCATGTGTCGGATTTAGGTTTAGTTCATTCCTAAACATCCCAAAGTCTCAAAATAATCAAAATTTCAAATGTTACAATGATTTCTATTTCATTTATTTATCAAACTACCAATACTATATATTTATTCAGTGTTCTTAACTTAAAAACTTTTCTCATTGTTGAAATCCAGAATATTATAGGAAGATCATGTATCTATTATATCATAATAAGTCACTATATTGACCACATGATCTTCCTGTACTCTTCTAGATTTCAATGAGAAAGGTTTTTATGCTACTAAAATCAAATCAATATGAATTCCCAAAAGATATATGAAAAAAACTAAAAATGTATTAGATAAAAATGATAAGGATATTAACTTACAAATATTAGATAAAATTATGACAAAATGAATTAAATAAGTAGTAGGGATTCACATTTTCATGATGGTTGTATACATTAATCTTTATGTTTATCCTTATTATCATTATCTCAGTTTCATACTCGAAGTTCAATCTCTCACGAGCATGAGGAGCTTTAAAAAACACCCTAACTCGAATAAAAAAATTCACTTATATAACAAAACAATTATTATATTAATAGTAATAAAAATAAAGAAATAAAACATAAATATTAAAAAATACATTAATTATATGGATAGTAATTTTACTATGAAAACATCAAGATTACCTCTGTGATTGAGCAGTGGAGAGAACATGAAGGAAAATGATAATTTTCAACACTATAGGTGTGAAAAGTTTTTTATGGAGAAGAATTTTGTAGATTTTTGGGTGATGAAAGGCATGAAAGATGGAAAAACCATGCCAAATAGAACAAAATAATCCACCTATATAAGAAAAAAAAATTATTATGTGAGTAATACTAAAAATAAATAAATACAACATAAATATGAAACAACACAATAATTCTATGGATAATGATTTTATTGTGCAAAATAAATATAACCTCTATGGTATAGTAGTGGAGGGAATTTTAAGAAAATTGAATAATTCCAATACTTCATGGGTGAAAATATTTTTAGGGATAAGATGTATGTGGAAGGTTTAGTGAATAAAGGCATGAAAGATGGAAAAACCACCCCAAATCAAGTAAAATAATTCACCTATATAAGGAAAAAAATATTATGTGAGTAATACTAAAAATAAATAAATTAAACATATATATAAAAAAATATATTAATTCAATGGAAAATGATTTTACCATGAAAACATCAAGATTACCCCTATGATTGTGCAGAGAAACCGACATTTCTCTTCCTACAAAGGCATGAAAGATGGACAAAAATCTTCTAAAACAAATTTTTGGGAAAAAATACCATAATTCATCTCCCCAATGTTTATGGGATTGATTATTTTTGTTGAAAAATATATATAATCTTTAATGAGTATGGTTGGTGTTTTTTAAAACAGGCGTTTAAGGTGGCGTAGTTTCCCAGTGTCTGCCAAAAATTTTGTCTCAAAATTGAGAGTTTGTTTTTGGAAAATAAAGTATTTCCATGAAGTAGTGAATAGTATACAGACCATGAAGCACAGTTCACAGACCTCATAAGAGGTGCATGAAACTAAAATGAAAATCTGGAAAGGGAATATTTCCACATAGAAGCGTTATGCGGACCGTGATCCGTGGTACGCGAACCACGATACACGAACCGCATAAGGAAAATGGTTCATAGGAAGGCTTGCAATTCATGGGAAGAAATTATTTTATATAAGGCTTATGGTACATGGGATGTATTATCATTTTTGGAGGTGAGGTTTTCATTTATGGATCCATGAAGGGATTCGTTCATAGAAGAGATCGGTCATCGTAGAATGATAAAGACGATATGTAGACCGTGTAAGGAAAAAAGGTCTGCGAAGGATCTCATAATGTATTGAAGGCTATACCGCATTAAAGATTTAATTAAAATAGATTAGAAAATTTTTTGGATCTATTTTCCTATATAAGAACCATTAATCCCCTCATTAAATAGAGATTGTTTTTCATTGAAAAACATCTTCACTCTAGGAAGAAATTCAGCTATGTCTGAAATAGTTCACGGGGAGTCCATGAAGGATAAGTGGTTCGTGAGGTGAATTATGAGAATACAATTTGTTGAAGAGATTTTTCTGGGTGTTGTAGCCCACAAAGGAATAAGTTTCCATAGAAAAGAGGTGTTCCATGGGATATCAAACGCTCCACGAAGGAGAGGCAATTCATAGAAGAAGAACTTGTACATGAAGCAGAGACAGCTCGTGGAAGAAGGGTTGGTTCGTGGAAGAAGGTTTGGTCTACAGAGGAAGAAGCAGTTCATAAAGGAGATATGGTGCATGGAAGAAGAGGTAGTCCATAGAGGATAGGTGGTCTATAAATCATATGTGCTATGTGGTGTAGCATAGTTCACGGAGGAAAAAGGTTTTTCACTAATGGACTTAAATAGTTTGTGAAAGAAATTTTTGCTAACTAATTGTGCATGGAAAAGTAGATTTCATCTACATATGAAAAATGAACTTTAAAATAGCATATATCTAAACTTGAGGATAAATGCATTCCTGAAAATAAAAGGACCTATAATTGCATAAATTGTGAGTGTATCCCTTCCAAGAGTAGTGGGAAATAGAAAAATAAGATGGTGATCCTTTCCACCGGTAGTGAGCCAAATAAATTGACATAGAGAGTGAAACTTGGGAATTTCATGAGAAAACCCTAAATCTTGTAAAGGTAGTGATCTTGGTCATATAAGTGATATAGCATAAACCTTGTAATTTGTAAGTGATCCTTAGTGGATTTGATACAATCGGCATATTTTCATTGTATGATCCTTGGGAATAACACAGTGAGGTTGAACCAAGTAAAAATCATTGTGACTCATGCATGATTTCATTTTTGTTCATATATTTCTATGAGAAGAGGAGAGAATAGTTTTTTGTTTAATGAAAAAATAAGACCATAAGGGGAAGTGTTTTTAATATTTCATACCTGATTCACCCCCCCTTAAGGTATTTAACCTAATTGGGATAACATAAATGAACTCCACAAGGAATAATGTAAACTAAATAAATGTTACATTGTATAATATTTTGGTAAAATAGATAAATTATATTGTAACATTGTCTTTAAATCATCCCAAAGGGTTTAATTCATTATAATTTGTTCTTCCGAGGGATTGGAAACATCATCATGTACAGAAGAAATTTTTTTAATAGTATTCAAACATTTAATTTACATTATTTTAATGTACTATAAGACATATAATATTATAAGGAAAAAAATAGTATATAAAAAAAATGTTTTCCTTCTCATTGAACTCTCTTTATTTTTTTAAGGGTTTTAGGGATTTTATTCCTCTATCAAGAATCCAAAACCCCTTTTTGTGGTCCCCTATAATGTACAAGCCATTGTCTATATTAGGACTAGAATGAACTGATTGTGATCTCCCAATGAAAGGGTCATTCTTGATTGAATTTTAAAATCCCCTGAAATTTTTTTTAGTCACTTGAAGGAAAATCAACTAATAATTTTTTTTTGTATCTGAGATATAAAATACTTGCACTAACAGTGATTATATTATGAACAAGTGATCATGTTACACTTCAACACTAAAATTCACCTTCACGAATCCCTTTTCATAAACTTTCTCTAGACCCATATTGTCAACTCATTTAAAATGGAAAATCAGAACTTGAAATGTTGTATATTCCATCATGTATATATATTCAATAATAGAAAAATATGAAATATTTGAATAAATTTAATTTCTATCCTTGGAACTAGATATGTGAGTCTCTTCATCCACATGCATAACACCACTATTTTTCATCTTACTACAGTTATCATGTTCTTTTTTATTGAACATATAACCATTAATTAAAAAACTGGTTCCAAATATAAAATTTTCATTTGGTCCTATGGATATCCATTGGAGTCTTTTAGTAATTTAATTCATATTTTCAGATAAATACTTATAAATTTGATCTTAGAAACATCATATAAAGTATTGGTTATGTGTATTTTTTATCCATACTTCAGCCCATTATAGATTAAAATCTATAAGAATTTATTTCTAGACTTAAATTTATAGATAAAGATCTTCATTATTATGTCAAATGTAAAGGTGTGCTTTATACCACTCTGTCAAGGTAATTGTAACAACATCTCTTTTACAAATCGGTTTTCCCATAAGGCATTCACTATGAAAAGACATTGGGAGGCCGATTTTTTCAACATCTGATAGTTAATTAGTAAAAAAATCAATATCTTCTTCAAAACAATATTGTTCTATGATACAACCATCTGGATGAATTCGATTCTTTACATACCCTTTCAAAATATTCATATACCATTCAATGGGGTACATTGATCTATAACGGATAGGACCATAGAGTTTAACCTCTCTAACCAAGTGAACCATCAGGTGGACCATTCTATCCAACAATGGTGGTGGTAAGAACATATCTAATTTGCATAATATTACTACTACCTCCATATTCATGATCGTCAACTTCACTTGTTCTATAACTTTACTTCATATGGCCTTGAAAAATAAGATGAGTCTGGTTAATGTATTTTTTGCATTTTGAATCAGAATTCAATGGAAGGAAATAGGGACAAAATATTTCATCAAAACATGATAGTCGTGTGATTTTAGTTCTAATAACCTCAAATTAGTCACTAAAATGACATTATTGACATTTGATTAATACCCTTGTAGAAATTTTACACCATTAAAGAAAATGTAAAATTGTAATTTTTTCTATCTGTATAGAGTGTAAGCTGTTGGAAAAAGAAATGCCTTTTATTTACCCTTCACTAGTTCCAAATCTTCCATTATCCCCATTTCCATGAAGTCCAACCTAGCCTTGATGTCATATTTTTTTTCTAGGGACATTTAGTAACATTCCAATAACACCATAAAATACATTTTTTATACATTAATGGCATTGAGAAAATGTCTGACAAACAAAAAATTTCAATATAGTAATTAAAAGAAAATTGATCTTTTTTTCCAACTTGATTTTGTAAGGTTTTTTGAAAATGATTTATCAAAAATAGTTTAAGTATCTTTCACTTTGTTTAATAGTTTATAGCCCGTTATTAGAGATGGTGTTTCACCATGATTGATTTTCCAATCGAATTTTATCATCCACGATCAATATTTATGTCTTCGAGGTAAAAATCTATAATGTCTTAAAAAACAATCTTCGAGGAATGTTTCAACCGAACTAAGTATGTGCATTTTTCACAAATAAAACACCCCAAAATTCCTTTAATCTTATAGTCTGATAAATTTCCATAAGTGGGGAAGTCATTCATCATCCTGTATAACATGGACCTCAATGTGAATTCTTTACATATATGAGATTCATGCATTGTAACACCTATATCCCACATCAATTTTAGATTTTTGGTCA
Source organism: Viscum album (assembly GCA_963277665.1). Classification (NCBI taxonomy): domain Eukaryota; kingdom Viridiplantae; phylum Streptophyta; class Magnoliopsida; order Santalales; family Viscaceae; genus Viscum; species Viscum album. Next base: position 1,773,723,098 of record OY728123.1, read on the forward strand.
ATGGATCCAAATATACATCAATGTCATTATTGGGTTTCTTTTTCATTTATATAAACATAGAAAACATAATATTTTTGTGCTTCATGCATAAACATGGAGGCAAGTTATAATTTACCAACATAATGGGCTATGTACTATGAGTACTACTCTATACACCAAAAGTATTTATTCCATATGTAGATAATGCAATATAAACGTTTCTCATATCATTTACAAATTCAAGATGCTCATAATCAATTTTCTTACATTGAGGAGAATATATTGGATGACATAGGTTCCTATCTTTAATTCTTATATCTACATTTCATGTAAATTTTCTTCCAGTTTCCTGACATCTATATAGTCTTCTAAATCATTTAATAACAAGAAAGTACCATATATATTTCTAAGTACGTGGTTCATTTTTCATGTAATGATCTACGCCACAGTTAGGTCATTTTATGAGTGATTAGTGGTCCTTGAGAAACAATATGCAATCATTTGGATAAGCCTGTATTTTTTAGAGATCATTCCCATTGAATTTAGCATTCATTTAGAATCATATTTTTGACATGGTAGTTCATTTTCTTATGGTATCATATCATTTAGGAGACCAAGTAGTTCTATAAAGTTGGTTTCACTCCATCCATTGCCAGCTTTCAAATTATATAAATTCGATACAACTGATAATGTTGTGTATTTAGTACAACCGGTATATAATGGTCTCTTGGAACATTTATTTAAATGCTCAAACAACTTTGGACAATCAAAAAGGCCTTCTTCAATTTTCATTTTCATTTCTTCTATGTGATCTCAATCATCATTTACACTGGTATTCATATCAAATTATTCATAAATCACATTATCATCACAATCAGTGTGCGTGTTCATTTTTTTCCCATGTTTAGTCCAACATTTATAGATCTAATCTATTCCGTGATAAATCAACTTTTTTTCAAACTCTTCTAGACTAACTTTTCTTGAATAAAAACAACATAAAAATGAAAAAATGATTTGAGAAGGGTCATATGCATTATATCTTTCAAACTTGATGAACTCTTTAACTCCATATTCATACTCTTTTGTCAAACAATTAGGGTGCATCCATTTTTGATTCATATCCATCATATTGGATTCATAAAATATTAATTTTTTATAATAAATAAATAAATACACATAAGATATTCATTATCAAAGGTGAAAGTTATAAACAATTATAATAAGGGAAACCCAATATTTGATTGTTTCAAATAATTTTAGTATGATTCACAGAAAATGGGTAATTGTATTTAAGAAAATAATTAATCTACTATGGTAGGCGTTATCTTATGAATTCATTCAATGGTGAAAGTTATAGAAAACTATCATGCTCATCGACTAATTTTTTGAACATTTATCATTGCATTTTGTTGTTTGAAAAATATCCTCCATCTCTTATGGAAATTCACCTATGTTTCTTGAAATAATCTAAGTAGTAGTCATAGATGGGATGACTACTACTCAGAGTAGAATAAGAAACATAAAAGGGGTGGGGGATGAGTCTCAAGAAACAAAAATCAATAACTATTTGGGAGATGAAACTGATAAGAATTATAGTTGTCTATAAAAGAGATGGGGATGAGTCTCAAGCAAAAAAATAAATAATAACTATTGTTTGACACACATCAATTCTTTCTTAACTACACTAAACAAATAAAAATATAATATAGGAAAATAAAAATTAATAAGAAACCCAAATATGATAAATAAGAATAATAAACTCTCATTCAATCAACTATAAGATATAAAAATGTATTGATAAAAAATTTAATAAATAAAGATTTATTTCATATACATTGATGGTAATCATAGATTCCTAGGGGTGGAACCAATACATGTAGACCTAAAATGATGAATACCTAAAAATGATTTCTAATATATATAATTTGATAACTTTCATTATATTTTTTGGAATAAGTGGTGTAAAAACATAAGGAATTATTACATTTAATATTAATGGTATATCAAATATTTGAAAACATTTAAATACTCTTGGGATGAAATATCACCACAAAAACCCATCCAAAGGATTATAGGGAGGTAATCACATTAGATCTACCCATCTAAATGATTCTAGGGAGGCTATCTAACACACATTGACCCATCCTTGAGATTCTTGGGAGGTCCATAAAGAAGTTTTCATAAAGAAAAAATACACATCAACTAGATATACCGAAAACAAGGGAAAAACACACAAACCCTTGAAATATATATCCCATACACATGAGCCTCTACCAAGACAGAATGACTCTAGTGTGGTCACATTTTCTAAGTGGACTATTCTTACTTCACTCAGAAATCTAAGTGGAATCGCAAAATTAACAGATCTATAAAACATAACTCCCAATATCAAGTCTCTACTACATAAATACGAAAATAAATAGTCATTTTAATATTCTAGGAAGTAGAATCATTGGCTACCCAAACACCATTATAGAAATTGATTCATAAAAAATTATATAGATGATGTAAAATGGGATGCGACTTATACTATATGGTTAATTACACTATTTATCCAATGAAAATAAATCATGATTCCACCGCACTTTCACATAAATAAAAGAGTAGATCACAAATCCCCTACATTAATTCATAGCTACAATTGATAAAGAAGGAGATGCTCGTATGGCTTAGGATCGAAGTTGGGAAGGCTCATAGTATAGGTGTTTCACACTCTAAAATTTCCAAGCATCAAAATGGATGATCTCTATGGAAAAATATCCCAAATAGATAACTCACCACACTCACAATTGAAAAATAGTATCTACAACGGCCAAAACCATTGATGTTTTACACCCCCAAGTTCCCCAAGAGAAAGTAGAGAAAGACTTACGTTCAAGAGAAAGTAGAGAAATAATTACGTTTGAGCCTTGGATTCATTCGGTCCTTGAATAGTATGAGCCTTGGATTTGAGACTTGTATTTGTTTAAGGATTAATCTGATATTTTATTAACTGAGGAGGAGCACTGACAGAGAGTGGATTCCATGAAAAGCTTCGGATATCGCGATGGGTTTGTGAATAGTTTGGGTTTTTTAAATACAACGGGACACTTTTATCAATGATTCCAAAAAAGTGCTGATAAATATACCTTATATCAGTGCATAAATAATAATTGTTGATAATGATTCATTTTGTCAGTATTTTTTTAGTGTTGATAAATCTCTATCTTTATCAGTGCTAAAAAATCATTGATAGGTTTTCTTTTTATCAGCGCTTATTACTTAAACACTGATAAAGGATTTATAATTATAATTATAAAAAAAAGTGTAATTATATATATAACTATATATATTTAATAAATATATATAAATATAAATATAGTAAATATATTTTTTATTTTAATATATTTATTATAATTCTATAATTATTTAAATATATAATTATTTATTTATAAGTATATAAATATTTTTAAATATCATTATATATATTTATATATATATATATAATAAACATATATAAATTTAAATATAGTAAATATATTCATTATTTAATTAAATTTATTATAAATTTAAAAATTATTTAAATATATATAATTATTTATTAAAAATTATATAAATATTTGTTTAGAAAATAATATTTATTTATTTATAATTATAAATATATAAATATATAAATACAGTAAATGTAAATTTATAAATATATTTATTTATAAATATTCTTTTATAATTATATTTTAAACATTATTAATTCAAATTTAATCTTAAGTGAATGCATGTTAAAAATAAGTGAAATTGAATTAATTTTAAATAAGTACACTTTGAAAAAATGGATAAGTTTTGTGTCTGTGAGTTGCATATAAAAATTAATTAATTATCTATATTTGAAATCAACATAACACATGTTTGATCTATGTTAAATTGAAAAATCAAATGAAATTCAATTTTTTCCATTACTTTATGCAATTAGTCAATATTTTTAATTCATATTAATTTTTAATTATAAACCAATATTCACCAAATATATGACTATTTAATAAATTAATATTTGTTATTATATAAACCATATTTATATACATTCATATATCGCCCAACAAGCGGCCGGGGCGGCGAGGGGGGTTGGGGTATAGGGCGCCAGTCACGGGGTCGAGTCCTAGGACCGTGTTTTCTGGCAGCGTGTGTTGTAAATAAAACCCACCTTTCAAAAATATACATTCATATGTCTCTATATATTTAATATATACTATTTATTAACATTATCAACAATTATCTAATTAATAAAAAATTTAATATTTTTCTCAATTTACTTATTTTTTAATTTTTATTTGTTTAATTTGTATTCTACGTATATCAATAAATTAAAAATATATTATTTATTAGTATTTATAATTTATATATAGTATAATCAATTGATTCATTTTTATCAATAATTATTTAATTAATAATTTTTAATAATTTTTTAACAAACTCATTTTTTATTTTTATTTATTTAATTATTTCATTTTATTAGAAACTTTTCCAGCACTAATAAAATACTGATACAGGATCCCTTTATGGGCACTAAAAATAAAACACTAATAAAGGGTACTCTTTATCAGCGCTAAAAAATCATTGATAAAAGGTGTCTTTTATCAGCACTAAAAATAAAGTACTGATAAAGGTTACCCTTTATCAGTGCTAAAAAATACTGATAAAAGGCACCTTTTATCAGCACTTGTTTTAGCTCTGTTAAAGGTTCCCTTTTTTAGAACTTTTGTATAGAGTTGATAAAGGTCATCATTGTTAAAGGCCTTTTTGTGGTAGTGAATAACCATGAATGGCCTAGGTTAAACCTAAGGCTTTATAAATTGAAAATATATTATCATGATTTAGTCATGCTATAAATGATTTTTCATGATTATATGGTCTTCCCACTATGACTATTGTTTCTCACGCAATGATTTTTAGTTTTATTTAGTGGCGGGAACTAGAAGGAATTGGGTTAACGTTGAATGTGATAGATAATGTGTTTATGGGAAACCAAATACAATGATTATTGGAGTGAAAAATATTATGATTATTCCTAAATAGTTATCAGGATATATTATTAACAACATGCACCTTAACCAACTCTAAAACTCACCAAATAAGATAAGTATATAGTTCACTGAGTGTTCAGGTGGTGGAGACCATGGAGGAAAGAATATTTAGTCACTTATATGTCAAGAACTTGGGAAGAAGAACTCCAGTTATTTTCTCTAAATAATAATAAGATGTTTTATGTGTGTAGAATAAGGAAAAATAGTCAGTTATTTCCAAGGGAAAATGATAAATTCAGTTAATACAATGGATAAAAACAATTTTTTCCCTAAGGCATCATCAATGGTAAAATTTCATAAATGTGGAAGTATGTAATTTTAAAAATCGATGCCCTGGGGGGAAATATCAGGAAGAGGATTATTAATTTGGGCCAGGTAAAGGTTTTTTTTAATTATGAAGAGAATACAAATGACATGTTAAAGGAAGGAGGTATTAAGGAATAGGATGATAAATCCAAATAATGAAGTATAACAATTTAAGTTTTTATGTATTGGAATTCAAGAATTATGAAATATATAAGTAATTTTATAAATATTTTTTACATTAAGGCATGCAAGAAAATTTTTAATGGTATTGATGACCAAGAAAAGTGATTTAATAGAAATTTTATATTTTATGGAAAACACATTGGGAATATAACCATTGATATGTTCCTGATGTTGGTAAAATTGTTTTTAGTTTGGTTAAAGATATAATTGATATTTATAAAGTAAACTGAATATTATTGATGACCCCAAAAGTGATTAATGATTTGTTGGAAAAGTGGTATATGTTATCATTGATGTAGTTTATAGTATTTTTATATTTATGAAATATATTAAATAATATTTGTTTTTATTATAGGAATGAAGAATAATGTATGTTTTCATTTAGGTTTTATGGTAATTTTTTTATTACCATGATTCAGGAGAATATATGATCAATGTATTAACACGGTGTGTGACATTAAGAGCTACTTCATGTTGTTTGGAGATTAATGATAAGTTGATTTTGGAAATTTAGTGAAATTATTTTTAAATTTTTGGATTTAAATTTTAGTTAGGCATAGAAGGTTCTTAAGGTTAACCATTTATGGAATGGATTAAGTTTTTCTTTGGATGATGTTTTAGATATTAATTTATTACTTCTCTATATGAAGATTTATTCATATTAGATAATCAGTGATAACCATTTTTTGTTTGGTTGATAACTATAGATATAAAGAATGAATTATCATTATATTATGTATCTTTTGATTCATTAGTAACCCAGTTATAAGAAAATTTATTTTCATTTCTTTGAGTAACAACTGAAGTGTAAATTGATCAAATCATGACCCAAGGATGAAATTGTGCATATGATATATAGGAAATATAATCCTTGGGTATATTGGTCCCCCTAAAATTATTCGTTGCATCAGAATGGTATACTATCAATTGGCTCTTCCACCGAAGCTCTATTAGGTTAAAATGTGATCCATGTATCTCTCCCAATTAAGTACATACTTGATTTGTCACATTTACTAAACTTCTAGGGCATACTGCTAGAGCATGATCTTTCTTATGAGGAACAACCAAGGTATATTAGAGATCGTGTAGAGAAAGTGATAGGAAAAAAACACTCACTTTGTCAAAGTTTTTTGGAAAAACCACCAGCTTGAGGAAGCTATGTGGGAACCTAAGGATGTAATGAGGTAGAAGTATCCTTAGTTTTTGGTACTACAGTGACAATTTTCAGGGGAGAAATTAATTTTAAGGGGGGTAAAATGTTACACCACGTGATTTTGTATAATATTTTTTAAAAAATAAATTTAATCATTTAGATATTTTTCATTTCACACAAAACCAATTTTATCTTTAATTACATTCAACACTCGGTTAATTTTTCATTACACACAACACTATGTTTAGCATGTGTTACACACAACACTGAGTTTAAACAAAATGTGACATGCTATTAAAATATTATTATTTAATATGAAAGTTATTGTTTAGACATTGAAATGAATAGTATGAATAGTATTAACTAAATTATCTAAATATATGGTTTACATATGTATATAAAATTAATTCTTTGGTTACCAATTAATTATAAATGAAAATAAAAACTATTTTAAAATAAAGGAAATCTTTTCCTGGAAAATAATTTTTATGCACACAAATTCATTCTACCTTAAAAACATAAACAAATCACTTTTGGTAAATAATTTTAATTAAATTAATATATTATATATGCAATAAAATATTAAAAATTCATCTTTTGTAGTTTTTAGATAAGATAAAAGTATAAATCTAATTTTACGCTTAAAATTTATTTTTTTTAAAGTGGTTTTGTCTCCTTTTATGATCATATTTTAAAATTATTTTTTTCCACATTTAGAAAATTTATTTTTTTAAAAAAATTATTTTCTAAATAATAATTTCAACATTATATTGAAGTTAATTTTTGAGTATTTTTTGAAAAGTTAATGTTTTATATGAATAGTGAAAATACTGTTTTTTATTAAGAATGGTAATTTATTTTAAAGCATTTAAAAACTTAAAAATTATTTTAATATGGTTTTAAATTTAAAATTAGTTCAATTATGTATATATTGATCTAATTTGGGTCATTATAATCGATTTCATATTAAATTGTTATATAATTTTTTAAAAACTTTTGAAACTTTTCTGTTTGGAAAATCACTTTGTTCTTCGTGTTTGTGGGATTAATTTTAAATTAAAATTTTATAGTTATTTGAATTTAATTTATAAAATAGATAAAAAGTTTATAATACTAATAATTTATATTATCTAATAATTTCAACTTAATTTTGTCCATAATTAATAGTAAAAATAGTAAAAATTAATTATTATGTTTGAGGTTAAAATGGGTTTATCAGGGTGTTAAACTAAACATATATGGGTTAAAATGACCTATAAACTTGTCCAAAACACATTTTTTTCAATATTTAGACCTTATAACTTCTAATGTTAAATAATCCCTCATTTTGGATCCTTTTTTCATGTGAAAAACGTGGTCATGCCTTTTTATTTTCAAAAATTACAAGTGTGCCACTCATCTCACTTATATAATGTCGCCCCCTACTCTCATCTTCACACATAAAAAATAATTTTTTTTCATAAAATACCTACCCAAATATGTTAATTAATTCACTACTCTATAACTCCCCAACCCCAGTTACCCAGAGTCTGTGCATTATTACATAACATTGGAATGATCACAAAAGATCAAGTCTCAAAAGACCGACTAGTTTAGTATCCTTAGAATAACTAGATACATTCATAAAGTTTACATTATATCATAAAGTGAAAACTACAACAACATCTTGTCTCCACACTCATATCTTGTTATACTATCCTTGCAGGTAATTCATAAAATACTTCTTCACATCCTGGGAAAAATAAAACATAGAAAGAGGTGAGCTCAAATTCCCAGTAAGGATAACAATATAGCGGAAACTTTTATAAATAAGCATAAACATTTAAGGTAATGTATAACTAAAACAAAAGCCTTTTAAACATGAACTTCAATATAATATGACAGAAATAAAATTAAATAATTACATTTACTTATTCAAATGGATATTCTACTAGTCTAATAATCACATGCAATATCAATAACCACTTTCATAATGATGGAATGCATAATGTCATACTATCATAACCACATAGTCAAGGACTTATGCCAAGACTACAAATAATATTTTGTCAAGGCCTTTTACCAAGACACTAGTTTGTCACATGAGACCTACTGATTCATCGAGGAGATATAGGAGGCTCCACCCATCACTTATTAAGTCCAATGCATTCCTCATATGAACAGGTTTAAACATAACATAAACATTCGTATTAAAACGAGCATAAAAAATGTCAATACTTTCTCCATAAACCATGAATGGTATAAAAATAACACATCCACAGTAAAACATATCACAAAACCTTCAATACAATGTGAAAGTTTTGTATCATAATAAATAAACTTCAAATAAGCTTAAAATCCATCAAAGGATGTTGACATAGATGAAATAAAAACTATTTGAGAGAAATATCTCTTTTTTTGAAATCATTTAAAATTCCAATAATTATAAAAGAAAACATTTACTTTGAAAATATTCTTATAATATTTTAAGGTAAGATTTGATGATTTTATAACGGTGGAAAATATCTGCACCCACCATATAAGTTTAAAAAAGACATTCTTACCTTAATTTTGTCGAAAAGGTTAAAAAGGACCTTGTTTGGAAAGTGACAGAAAAATTACTTTATAAACATATTATAAAAAGTAAAAAAAGGGTATAAATAACTTTAACCCATAGTCTATAAAATAGTAAGAATGATTTGAAATACATTTTTTACGAAACATGGATGTGGATGATAAAGAGGTCCCCGTAGAAAATTGCGTATAAACAACCTCGGATAATGAAGAGATTGTGAAATAAACCCTTACCTTGTACTTTTCCTTGGTCGAGGCTAGTTTATCCTCATGTATAATAGTTAAATCATTGATATTAAATTATACAATAATCATTTACATAAATATGATATCATATATGATCTTTTAATGTTGCTTTGTTAATAATATTTTAGTATTATCGTCATTTCATGTGTTAACTGATTCATTTTCCTTTATATTATTTGTTATGTGATACATATTTGTTATGGATTGTATGTATATTATTCATATCCATAATTATATCTTGTCTCTAAAAATTATTTTTAATCATCAAATGAAATTTAGTCTTGAATGGATACGATGGGTAATGAATCTCATCGTGTTCGTGGAGATGGTAGTCCGTACGTACGCACAAGCAAAAATTTCATTCTTTTTATATTAAAATAATATATAATTGGATGTTATATCATATATATAGAATCATTATCATTTTATATTTATTATTTACATCAATTACACATCATTATCATACCCATCCAAATAAAAATGTTTTGATTAACAATTACACCACGACGTGGAGACGGTAAGCCGTACGTACGCACATATGGTGACATGTCATTCAAAGGCTGGATAGAATACTGAATATGGTTGTACTATATTTATAAAAAATCACAGTATATAGAATATACTGGAGTTATTATTTTATAATGGAAATAAAAAAAGAAAGAAAAAGTTTAAGAATAAAGGAACTTGAAAAAGGGTGGTAAAAACATTACCTCTTCTTCGGGTTCTTCCTTTTGATTTGATCAAAAGGGCTCCTTAGGTTGGATTTCTAATCAAACTATGGCCTATAGGTTAAACTTAGGGAAGTTGAGAGAATATTTTGGCAGGGTTTGGCCGATACAAAAGGCTTTGAAGGTGTAAATTAGAGAGAAGGGGGAGTGCCCTTTTATAAGAGGGGTGAGGGGAACCTTTGGAAAAGCTAGAAATATTATTTTATAATAAATTCATATTCTATTTCTAATGGCTCCAAAGTGTATTATTTAAAGGTTAAGGTGGGTATGATTCTAAATCCTTTCAACCAATAGATTTTAGACAGGTTTGGGTCACTATATTAACCTTATCTTTTAGTTTTAACTCTTAGTTAATTAGTTTGACATTTACCATGTCTATTAGTATTTTTATATTATATGGTTAATAAAATTTCTATAAACATCCAATAGACCCCCAAGTGGTCCATTAATTATACTCCTATCATGATATAAGTCCTTTGGCCGAACCTTAAATTTCTAGAAATAGAATATCAATTAATAATATAATATTTTTTTTAAAAACTCTTTTATGTCAATTTTGACAATATTGGGTATTTTGTTTTTTTGATAAATTCACAACAACATTATTACTTTGAACAAAATTCATATAACCAATACTAATATGTCATATTAACCCATAAAATTAGTGTAATTCATAAAAAGTTTTAAATTACATCTATTTGGGTATTTATAATATCAATTATCTTAATCTTTCATTAATACGGTAATTACTGCATCATCATTGTGTCATAAATTAATTAACTTATTTAATGTCAAAAATTTATAAATAAAATAAAATTATGTAGGAAATATTTTTATATTTCTAATTAATATTAATAATTGAATTTATCTTATGTATAACCCTATATTAAAAATGTTTTAGTTATTAAACTTTGATTTTAACTCTTTTAACTCTTCTTTGAATTAAATAATAATAAATGTCCTAATCTAATCCAAGTGGACCTAAATGATAATATTTTATTCCTAAGTTTGTTTTTGGTCGAGATACACTTGTCCAATAGAATTAGGACATGTGTTAGGAAATATTAATATCATTTTTACCCTTAATTACCCTATTTACTTTTAACCGTGGTAAATAAAAGTAAAAAGTTACTATTCACCAAAAATTATTTTTATCTTATTGAACCACATTTTACTCCTTGATATTAACCGTGTCTCTTGGATTTTAGAAATTCCACTCTCAGAAGCAGTAAAATTAAGTTTTATGTGAATTTCCAAATCCTTCTAGGAGGTGGGTAAAAGACGGTGAAAAGTTCAATAAAATTTTTATATATATAAAATTATTCTAAACTAAATCCAATGAATTACATTAAACTTATATAGGTATTATATATCTATTTTGACCTTAATTAAATTTAAATAAAATAAAAAATTATTTAAATAAAAAATTTGGTTTTAAACTATAACTTAGTGTTTTTTTACTATTCATCAAAAATTGAATGTTTTCAGAAAAATACCAAAAATTCACCCTAATCTAATTTCGATATTCCTAATCCAAAAATGAAGTCAATTTTGAAAGATAAAATTTATAAAATTTCAAAAAGTGGGCATTACTATTCATAACGGCTAGTTTGATTGGTTGTGGTGTGTGTTAGAACTCGAAGTTGCGTACAACACACGCTACTGAATTAATCAAAGAGAAGCATACCGTGGAAGCTTAGGGTGTTACATTCTCCCCTCCTTCAAATAATTTCGTCCTCAAAATTTCTAGAATACTACTTCATGAAAAGACTCTGGTGATTCTTCATTATAAGTTCCTCGGGTTCCCATGTTGCCTCTTCCATTTTATGGTTTCTCCATAGAACTCTTACCAGATGAGTCATCCAGTTTCTCAGCACTTATTATCTTGTATCAAGAATCCTGACAGGCTCTCCGCAATAAGACAGATCGGGTTCCAATTCTAATTCCTTGTAAGTGAGGAAATGCGTTGGGTCAAGCATGTATTTTCTCAACAGTGATACGTGGAACACGTCGTCAACTTTGGAGAGACTTGGAGGCATTTCCAAATGGTAAGCTTGAAGGGTCTGATGTACCTAGGACTCAATTTACCTTTCTTACCAAAACATATAACTCCCTTCCATGGAGATACCTTCAAGAAAACATGATCTCCTACCTGAAATTCCAAATCATCCCTTCGGTTGTCAGCATAGCTCTTCTGCCTACTTTGAGATGGTTTGATGTGGTTTTGGAATACCTTCACCTTCTCCATCATTTCCTCCACAAGTTCTGGTTCTACAAGTTTCCTTTCACCAACATCATCCCTACAGGTTGGTGTGCAACATCTCTTTCTATATAACGCTTCATATGGTGCCATCTGAATACTCGAATGGAAGCTATTGTTATTGGAAAATTCTACCAGAGTTAAATATTGATCCCACATACCCTGAAAGTCAAGTGACCAAGGTCTTAACATGTCTTCTAAGGTTTGAATAGTCTGTTCTAATTGTCCATCTGTTTGAGGGTGGTAGGCAGTGCTCAAACAAAGTTCAGTATCCAAGGTCTTCTGAAGACTCTTCCAGAATCTTGAAGTAAAATGGGGATCACGATCAGAAACAATCGATAGGGGTACTCCATGAAGTCTCACAACTTCATTAATATATAGCCTTTCTACACGTTCAAGTGGTAGATCTTCTCTTATAGAAAGAAAATGTGCTGATTTGGTAAGACGATCAACAATGACCCATATTGCATCGTTCCTTTTAGGAGTCTTTCGTAGTCCCATGAAAAATTCCATCGTGATATTATCCCATTTCCACTCAGGTATGGGAAGAGGTTGCATGAGTCCTCTAGGTTGTTGCCTTCTAGCTTTCACTTTTTGACAAACCATACATCTTGACACAAAATCAGCAATCTCCCTATTCATGTTGTCCCACCAAAAATGTTCCTTCAAATATCTATACATTTTGGTGCTCCTAGGGTGTATAGAGAAATTGGAACTATGAGCAACATCCAAAAATTCCCTTGTTGATTAGGTATATAGGGAACACAAAGCCTCTTCCCAAATTTCAAAATTCCTTCTTCATACACAAAGTCATTCAATCTCCCATCATTCACAGCTTTAATCTTCTTTTGAAATTCTTCATCATCATTCTAAGAACTCTTTATCCTTTCTAGTAAAGATGGTTTGGCAATCATTTGAAAAAGCATTGATGCTTCACCTTCCATGGTTATTCCCATGTCCATCTTCACTAGATTCATGAAAATATGATCCCTTTCAATTCTCATCTTGTTCAAAACTCCATGATCCTTTCTTCTCAAAGCATCTGTAACCTTATTTTCATTCCCTGAGTGGTAGTGTATTGTGAAATCATAATCCTTGAGTAGTTCAATTCATCTCCTTTTCCTCATGTTGAGTTCTTTTTGTGAGAAAATATACTTTAAACTCTTTTTATCAGTATAAATCTCACATATTTCACCATAGAGATAGTGTCTCCAAATCTTCAAAGCAAAGATCATAGCAGCTAACTCAAGATCATGAGTAGTATAGTTTTGCTCATGAATTTTCAGTTGTCGTGATGCATAGGCAATAACCCTATCATTCTACATAAGGACACAACCAAGTCTTTTCTTCGATGCATCACTATAAACAACCAACCCATCATTCCCTGATGGTAGAGTCAATATAAGATCATTGACTAATATTTTCTTCAATTATTCAAAACATTATTCACACTCTTTTTTCCAAAAAAATTTAACCCCTTTACATGCGATCTTTGTTAATGGGTTAGCCAATCAGGCGAAATTCTGTACGAAACATCGATAATAACCTACTAAACGAATAAAATTGTGTACCTCAGTTATACTCATTGGTGCTGGCCATTCTAGGATTGCCTTGGTCTTAGAAGGATCAACATAGATCATATCCTTAGAGACAATATGTCCAAGAAAATAAATCTCTTGAAGCCATAATTCACACTTTTTAAACTTCCCATATAATTCATGTCTTCTCAGAGTCTTTAGGATAATGCGCAAGTGATTTTCATGATCTTTGTAGATTTTGGAGTATACCAAGATATCATCAATAAATACCACTAAAAATCATTGAGATATTCCTTGAAAACATTGTTCATTAGATCCATGAAAACAGAGGGTGCATTAGTCAACCCAAAATGCATTATTGTAAACTCATAATGCCCGTAGCTGGTTCGAAATACTGTCTTCGGAATGTCTTCCTTATTCACGCACAACTGATGGTATCCAGATCAAAGGTGAATCTTTGAAAAGTATTGAGCTCCATGTAGTTGGTCAAATAAATCATCAATGCAAGGTAGGGGATACTTTTTCTTTATTGTTATAGCATTGATCTCCCTGTATTCGATAAATAACCTCATAGATCCATCTTTCTTTTTAACAAAAAGGATAGGGGCTCCCCATGGAGAAACACTAGGGTGAATAAATATCTTATTACTCAATTCCTCTAGTTGTTTCTTTAGTTCAACTAATTCCGCAGTAGCCATTCTAGAAGGGGTCTTCGATATAGGCCTTTAACCAGGAATTAAATCAATGGAAAACTTAATTTCTCATTCTGGAGGATGTCAAGGTAAATCTTCTAGAAACACATCAAAATATTATCTCACAATAGGTACATCATCTATTTGAACATTCCTTTACTCACCCACATTCATTTCATTATCTTCCTCCACAATAATTGAATTTAGTTGAGCTTCTGGGGGTGGATCTAGGTAAGAATTAGGTGGTGATGATTCCGCTCTAAAGATAAGGTGGTCCTTTTCATCATCATCAAAAATAGTAACCTCATTCTTCTTACAATAAATCTTCACATCATGGTATGAAATCCAATCTATACCGAGGATTATATCAAACTCAATCATAGGTATGACGATGAGAACAGCAGATAAAGAACATTTATATGCCCTAATGGGAACAGATCCACAGAACTTTGTAGCAATGATACTTACCTTATGAGTTTTAACTGATAACTCCCTTGTTAAATCAAATGGGAAATATCTAATTTTCTTGGAAAACTAGGAAGATATGAAACAATGCAATGATCCAGAATCAAATAAAGCATTGGATAAACTTGAGGAAACCATTAAATTACCTTCCATCACATCTTTTGGAGATTCTACCTCATCATTAGTGATAGAATAAGCTTGTCCTTGATCCCTTGGCCTTTTCTGAGGTAAGTTCCCCTAATGCTTAGGAAATTCATTTGCATAATGTCCCATCTCCCTGTAGTTGTAGCATTGAACATCGATAGCTTCTTTCTTCCCCTTGAAATCATGAGCTTGGTGGCCTTTTTCACCACACTTGTAACATAATCTCATTCCTTTCAAGAAAGTACTAGGGTGTTTCTTCCCATATTTACTGCAGGATGAATATTCAAATTTTACCTCCTTCCCCTTATTTCCATTTCCAGAGTGATCAGAATATATCTTCTTCTCTTGCTTTGATTTAAAGTCAAAAGACATAGAGAGTTCTTTTTCTGTCTTGATAGCGCATGAGAAAATATCTTCGTACAATGAGAAGGTTTGTGAGACAAATTCTCGATGGAGAAACAGTTTTAACCCATAAAATAAACGATCAATCTTACTTCTTGGGTTACGTATATAATCTGCAGCATATCTCTCTAACCTTGTAAAGTCAACCTCATACTTTGCAACATTCTCATCCTCCTTTTGCCTTCGACTCAGAAATTGCCTTTCCATATCTACTCGATGGTCACGTGGAAAGTATTTTTCTAAGAAAATATCTTTGAACTCCCTCTATTCCATATTTGATACTTCATCATCTTCCTTCATTTTTTTGAATCAATGACCACCATTGATCAGTATCTCCAGTGGGGAGGTAAACTACCATGATAACGTTTTCCCTTTCACTACTCCCCAAGGCATGGAATATTTTCTCTAAGGAATTTATCCATTGCTCAGGAAACTAAGGGATTTTTATTCCCATTGAATGTCGGTGGTTTCTGCCTCATGAAGCGATCTAACATTGATCCTCCACACTATGGATTAGGGTGCTCCATATGGGTAAGGTTATTATTTATAACCTGAGTGAGTTGTCCCAGTATGGTGATTAGCTGATCAGCACCAGTTGCATCACCAGCTCCACTATAATTATCTTGAGCAGGAGGGAAATCCCAACATGGAGTGTGTGCATTGATACGGTTCTCATTCCTTCCACTAGGCACCATTTCTAAACAATGGCATAAACTAGATTAGTTTATGAATGGAAATATATAATTCCAAACTTGTAAAACACTTAACATAAATTTAACTATTTATGGATATAACCTATAATCATAAAAAAATGTTTTCTTTGAGAAAGTATATACTCATAAACCCTTCATAATGGTTTGTAAAGAAAATGAGAATTATCCTAAGCATATCCCCCGGGAGTGTCGTAACCAAGAGTGCAGCAAGGCCCATTGTCGTGCACCAGTTCTCGTTCGAGTCTAGCTCAAAGCAGTGTTTTTGGGTTTTACACCTAGGTACATCTGTGCCAGAGCCGCCTCTACCTGCTTGTATCCAGACAGAGATGTATTTCTCGGAAAACTCACAAAATCTCTACAATACCAAAATTCTAGGAAGTTCTTCTATACTAATCCTCAAAGTCCATCTTATGTCTATGTGTTCTAATCATAGTTTATCTAAATCTAGTTTCTAAGATTTGTACTAAACTTCCTCTGATACCAACTGTAACACCCCGACCCCAGTTACCCAGAGTCGGTGCATTATTACAAAACATTGGCATGATCACAAAAGAGCAAGTCTCGAAAGACCGATTAGTTTAGTAGCCTTGGAATAACTAGATACATTCATAAAGTTTACATTACATCATAAAGTGAAAACTACAACAACATCTTGTCTCCACAGTCATATCCCCTTATATTATCCTGATAGGTCATTCATAAAATACTTCTTCACATCTTGGGAAAAATAAAACATAGAAAGGGGTGAGCTCAAATTCCCAGTAAGGATAAAAATATAGCAGAAACATTTATAAATAAACATAATCATTTAAGGTAATGTATAACTAAAACAAACGCATTTTAAACATGAACTTCAGCATAATATGGCAGAAATGAAATAATCACATTTACTTATTCACATGGATATTATAATAGTCTAATAATCACATGAAATATCAATAACCACTTTCATAATGATGGAATACATAATTCCAGAATATCATAAGCACATAGTCAAGGCCTTGTGCCAAGACTACAAATAATATTTTTTCAAGGCCTTGTGCAAAGACACTAGTTTGTCTCATGAGACCTACCGATGCATTGATGAGCTATAGCAGTGTAACGCCCCGATCCCAGTTACCCAGAGTCGGTGCATTATTGCGTAACCTTGGCATGAACATGAAAGATCAAGTATCGAAAGACCGATTAGTTTAGTAGCCTTGGAAACACTAGATACATTCATAAGTCTAGCATTACATCAAAAAGTAAAACAAAACTACAACAACATCTTTTATTCATATCCCCTCATACTATCCCTGCAGGTCATTCATAATATACTTCTTCACATCCTAGAAAAATTAAAACACTGAAAGGGGTGAGCTCAGATGCTCAGTAAGGATAAAAATATAGCGGAAGCTTTCATAAATAAACATAAACATTTAAGATAATGTATAATTAAAACAAAAGACTTTTAAACATGAACTTAAACATAATATGTAAAATGTAAAATGAGATAATTCCATTTACTTATTCACATGGATATTCTACTGGTCGAATAACCACATGCAATATCAATAACCACTTTTATAATGATGGAATGCATAATGCCAGACTATCATAACCACGTAGCCAAGGCCTCGTGCCAAGACTACAAATAATATTTTGTCAAGGCATCATTCCAAGACACTAGTTTGTCTCATGAGACCTGCCGATGCATCGAGGAGCTATAGCGGGCTCCACCCGTCACTTATTAATTCTAATTCATTCCTCATATGAACAGGTTTAAAAATATCATAAACCATAACATAATCGCATCACACAAAACATGCATAAATGAAACATAACATTTCCACATTTCAATAAAAAGATATCAATACAACACATTGATATAATAAAACACTCTTAAAACCATTTTCAATACCAAAATAAAAGAAAATTAAAACATTGTATTTATTTTTCATTTAAAAAAATTTGTGGTTTGTAGAGGAAGTCGAAACTCTAATAATGGTCACGGTGGAGGAGAAGTCATTGTCACCGCATACGTAAGACAAAAAATTCCTTTTGTCATTTAGTAGAAACTCTTCGTATAAAAAGATTCCTTTTTGAATAAAAGTAAAAGTCAAAGGGTTTTATACACCATATAAAGGAGAATTGTGTATAAAACAAAATATGCCTCAATGAAAGGAGATTGAGACGAAGTCCATTAAAAAGATCATTTTTCTGAATAAAATAGATCTATTATGTGTATTCACTATAATTACACATAAATAAAGTAAAAATACAAAATTGGACATAATAATATCATGACATAATTTGAAAGTAGGAGATTAACCCAAAGAATAGAAATTGGGTTAAGAAGTTCCCTTACCTCGTGTCCGACTTGACTCGAACGTTCTTTAACCTCCTGAATAATAAACTAGAGTTAATTTCTACTTTCTTGAGAACCTTTTTCAAGTTCATTATTCCTTTTATATAACTTATTACCATGTTATTAACATTATGTAATTATTTAAGTTAATAACGGTCGTTTTGTCGATCTTTGGTGCTTGAGTCAAAAATAAACTTCTTATAATTATAAGTTGTTCATGTGGTGAAATATCCATTATATACAGAATTATATTAATGATTTAGATATCATATATATCATATATATCCATTATATACATGAATTTAAAATATTACGTAACATTTAGAGGTAAAAAATGAAATGCATCGTTCATGGAGACGGTAAGTCATATGTACGCATGAACGCTAATTTCATTTCTATTTCGTATTTAATGGAATGAAATTATAATTATATAAAGGTATACTATAATTCCAGTATAATATAATGTATAATACCATTTACTCTATCTTTTATACATCCCACATATGTCATTAACGATTCAAATCACTTTGAGGGGGCGGTAGTCCGCACTTCCTAAAATGAAAATATCATGTTTACCCATAATGGAAACCATAAAGGTATGCCATAAATGAAAAATAAATAAGATTAAGTAAAATATAAACATATTATATATCATATATAAATATAGTGACATCTTAATGGACACCTTTGAAGGTGTTATATGAGTGTTGAACAATCATCGTTTCGTGAGGTAGAAATTCATCATCCACAAAAACAGTATGTTCTTTAACCATTTGATATAGGTGTGTGTAATTGTAACTCGAATCCTTCTTATAAAAACATCCTAGTATATTGAAGATACTGTTTTTGTTACAAAATTAAGGAATAAAAATAGTTTAATGGGTTGGAGAAGCAAAATAAAACAAAATAACATAAGAGAAGACATTACCTTAAAATCAGGTAACTCTTTTTTGATTTGAGCCAAAGGCTTCCTTGGGAATAATTCTGCACAACATGAGGCTTCTAGGAGTAAGAGAGGGAAGTTGAGAGATTATTTGGTCAGATTTTGGCTGAGCCAAATGGCTTGGAAGGTGTAAATAAGGTGGTAGTGGTGGGGGCCTTTTATAAGAGGAGAGGAGGGGAACTCTTGGAAAGTATTGAAATGTTACTTTATTATATAATGAGTTTCGGATTTTAAAGGTCCCAAACTTATATATTTCTAAGATAAGGTGATAAGGGTTCTAAATATACTCATACAATAGGCTTTGGACAAGTTTAATTCTTATATTTTACATTATCCTTCCATTTTATTAAAATCGTTAATTAATGAGGTAATCGCTGCATCATCATGGTGTCATAAATAATGTAATTTACTTAATGTCTAAAAATTATAAAAAAAATATCATGATATATGAAATATTTTTATATTTATAATTAATATTTATAGTCAAAAATATGACTTGTATAACCCCATTTAAAAATTGTTTTAGTAAAACAACTTATGTTTGTGACATTTTTATTTTAACTTTAAATAAAAAGTTATTTATGTCATTTTCCTACCAAAGTGGCTCCATGGGGTCCCCAAGTTGACCCATGGATTGTCTTGGTCGTCCATGACACATCCAATAGGGTTATTACAAGTTTAAAGGTCATTTCATATTATTATAATATTATCTTTACCTTAAATTACACTAATTGCTTTTAATCGCGATTAATTAAACTTAAGAGTTACTATTCACCAAAAAATTATTTTAATCCCATTGAACCACATTTTAATTCCTAATGACAACCATGTATGTAGGATTTTTGAAAATCAAATCACAGAAGTGGTAATGTTTCATTTAAACGAAAAATCAGTTTTTTAACTACCACTTAGTGGTTTCACTATTCATCAAAAATTGAAGTTTTTCAGAACAATGCCAAAATTTCACCCTAAGATATAATTGATATTCCGAATTAAAAAATGATGTCTTTTTTTAAAAAATTCTAAACATATAAGTTGCATTAATTAATTTTATAATTAATTCTCGTTGTCCCAACAAAGAGCTGGTTTTTAAGAAACAATATATATCAAAAGATTGACAATTGTTTATGTCCAATTTCAAAGTGAAATTAATTCTAATGAACACCATTGGATAAAATTGTAAAAATATATTCTAGTTACACTTTATAACCACTCAATATTATAATTTATCACTATAAATTATTTTTATTAAAAATGTTTTTTTAAGTATTTTTCACTATTCATAAAAAATTGGAAGTTCTCAGAAAAATACCAAAAATTCAAAATAGGCTAATTTCGATATTCCAAATCCAAAAATGAAGTCCATTTTGAAATATAAAATATATATAATTTCAAAAGGTGGGTATTACTATTCATAATGGCTATTTTGATTGGTCGCAGTGTGTTAGAATCTCGAACTTGCGTACAATGCAAGCTATTGAATTATTGAAAGAGAAGCGTATCGTGGAAGCTCAGGGTGTTACATTCTACCCTACTTCAATAAATTTCATCCTCACAATTTGAAATTTTCTTTGAAAATAAAAGGTTGAAAATAGAAAATACATTTGAGGAAAACCCACATCGGAAATAAGGTTAATAAAATTTAGCCTTAATAAGAGGGAAATGGAAATGAAAAAGTCACCACCAAATTATGATCTCGATAAGGAGAACGTTGGTGGAAATTAGAGACATATAATTGGAGGAAAAACATAAATATTTTTAGGGAGTGATTGAGGTCATCAATCACAAACAAGTGTAAAATTGAGGGCCTCAAAGCCTTCAATCTATGTTGATTTAAAATATTATCAGTTCAACAAGACATAA
This sequence comes from Viscum album, assembly GCA_963277665.1. Lineage (NCBI taxonomy): Eukaryota > Viridiplantae > Streptophyta > Magnoliopsida > Santalales > Viscaceae > Viscum > Viscum album. Next base: position 1,773,744,667 of record OY728123.1, read on the forward strand.
GGTATTAGGATAACACATTTTTTTGTTTTAATATCCCTTTACTAAATTTTAAGAATTAATTTATTCATAGAATAAGAGATAGGTATATATATACATATATGCTTGACAAGTAGAGCTTCAACCTTCAACTAATTTCTACCACAAACTCATCTTTCACTCAAAAAGATAATGGAACTCAAAAATATTATATTTATCCTAATCGTACAAGGTTCAAAGTATTAACACATACCATTTATATTAGGAAAACTATTTTGTAATAACCAGGGACTACCTGTAGGCTAGTGGTAGGTAATAAAGGCTTGTCGCACTATTGTTGTGGGTTCGATTCTTACAGCTTTTTCCGACGCGACGGGTTATCCCCCAACCTGCAGGTTGTCCTTTTCCTAAAACTATAGTATTATAATATTCCAAAAATAATATTCATAAATGTTTTAACCTTAAACAATACTATCCAAAGTTCAACTTAATCCATTCCAACCTTTATAGTTATCCAAAATACCTCCGTCCAGACTTTCTCTAAAAGGTCCTTCAATTCCAAAATCAATTGTAACATCAGATTCCCCAAACAATGTAAAGTTTCTCTTATTGTCACATACTAAAAATATGATTACCTTCATAATATTAAAACCTTAATGAAAACAACAAGTACTGTAGTAAAATCCTTATATATATCACATTATTCTTATAACCAGAATATAATCCTTGAGTCCAAAAGCACCAATACATTAATTATTCCACTTCAACTGTAGTAACAGCATAATATTTTCCTTCATCCCTTGGACTTTTCTGAGGTAAGTTTCCCTGAAGCTTAGGACATTCATTTGCATAATGTCCCATTTCCCTACAATTGTAGCATTCAACATTGATAGCCTCTTTCTTTCCCTTGCAATCACGAGCCTGGTGACCTTTTTCTCCACATTTATAACAAACTACCATTCCTTTTAGGCAAGCGTTGGGGTGATTCTTCCCACAATTATCACATAATGTAAAATCCTTCTTTCCCTTTTTCCTTTTATCTATCTCTTGTTCCACCGTTCTCTTCTTCTCTTGCTTTACTTTGTTGTCATAAGAGTTAGAGAATTCCTTTTTTGTCTTGATAGCACACGAGAAAATATCTTCATACGATGAGAAAGATTGTGATACTAAATATCGACGGAGAAATGGTTTTAACCCATCAAAGAAATGATCAATCTTACTTTTTGGGTTATGTATATAATCTACAGCATACCTCACTAACCTTGTAAAGTTGGCCTCATACTTTGCGACATTATCATCCTCCTTTTGTCTCAGACTCAGAAATTGTATTTCCATATCTGCTTGATGGTCACGAGGAAAGTATTTTTCTAAGAAAAGATCGTTGAACTCTCTCCATTCCATACTTGATACTTCTTCATCTTCCTTTTTATTTTGAATCAATGACCACCATTGGTCAGCATATCCAGTGAGGCGGTAAACTATCATGATAACCTTTTCCCTTTCACTACTCCCCAAGGCATGGAATATTTTCTCTAAGGAATTTATCCATTTCTCAGCTACTAAGGGATTTGTAATTCCATTGAATGTTGGTGTTTGTTGCCTCATGAAGTGGTCTGACATTTATCCTCCATGTTGCGGATCAGGATGCTCTATACGAGTAAGGTTATTATTCATAACCTGAGTGAGTTTTCCCAGTATGGTAATAAGTTGATTAGCACCAGTTGTATCTCTAGCTCCACAATAATTATCTTGAGCAGGAAGGAAATCCCTACACAGAGTGCGTGCATTGATACGGTTTCCATTCCTTCCACTAAGAGCCATTTCTAAACAATGTCATAAGCTAGATTAGTTTATGAATCAAAATGCATAATTCCATACTTGTAAAACACTTAACATTAATTGAACTATTTATGGATATAATCCATAATCATAAAAATGTTTTCTTTGAGGAATTATATACTCATAACCCTTCATAGAGGTTTGTAAAGAAAATGAGAATTATCCTAAGCATATCCCCCAGGAGTGGCATAACCAAGAGTGCAGCAGGGCCCATTTTCGTGCACCAATCCCCGTTCGAGTCTAGCTCAAAGCAGCGTTTTCAGGTTTTACCCCTAGGTACATCTGTGCTAGAGCCACCTCTACCTGCTCGTATCCAGACAGGGATGTATTGCTCGGAAAACTCATAAAATCTCTATAATACCAAAATTCTAGGAAGTTCTTCTATTCTAATACTCAAAGTCTATCTTAGGGCTATGTGCTCTAATCAGAGTTTATCTAAATCTATCTTCCAAGTTTAGTACTAAACCGCCTCTTATACCAACTGTAACGCCCCGACCCCAGTTACCCAGAGTCGATGCATTATTGCGTAACATTGGCATGATCACAAAAGATCAAGTCTCGAAATACCGATTAGTTTAGTAGCCTTGGAAACACTAGATACATTCATAAGTCTTACATTACATAAAAAAGTAAAACAAAACTACAACAACATCTTACCTTTATATCCCCTCATACTATCCCTGCAGGTCATTCATAATATACCTCTTCACATCCTAGAAAAATTAAAACACTGAAAGGGGTGAGCTCAGATGCTCAGTAAGGATAACAATATAGTGGAATCTTTCATAAATAAACATAAACATTTAAGATAATGTATAACTAAAACAAAAGCCGTTTAAACTTGAACTTCAACATACTATGGCAAATGTAAAATGAGATAATTCTATTTACTTATTCACACGGATATTATACTGGTCTAATAACCACATGCAATATCAATAACCACTTTCATAATGATGGAATACATAATTCCAGACTATCATAACCATGTATCCAAGGCCTCATGCCAAGACTACAAATAACATTTTGTCAAGGCCTCGTTCCAAGACACTAGTTTGTTTCATGAGACCTGCCGATGCATCGAGGAGCTATAGCGGGCTCCACCCATCACTTATTAAGTCCAATGCATTCCTCATATGAACAGGTTTAAACATATCATAAACCATAACATAATCGTATCACATAAAACATGCATAAAAAACAAAACATTTCCACATTTCAATCACAAGATATCAATACAACACATTGATATAATAAAACACTCTCAAAACCATTTTCAATACCAAAATAAAAGAAAATTAAAACTTTGTATTTATTTTTCATTTAAAAAAAGTTATGGCTTGTAGAGGAATCTGAAACTCAAATAATGGTCACGGTGGTGGAGAAGTCGTTGTCACCGCATACGTAAGAAAAAACATTCCTTTTTTAATTTAGTAAAAATGATTCGTATAAAAATATTCCTTTTTGAATAAAAGTAAAAGTAAAAGGGTTTTATAGACCGTATAAAGGAAAATTTTGTATAAAACAAAATATGCCTCAATGAAAGGAGATCGAGACGAAGTCCCTTACAAAGATAATTTTTTTGAATAAAATAGATATATTATGTGTATTCACTATAATTACACATAAATAAAGTACAAATACAAGATTTGACATAATAATATCATGACATAATTTGAAATTAGGAGATTAACCCAAAGAATAGAAATTGGGTTAAGAAGTTCCCTTTCCTCGTGTCCGACTTGACTCGAACGTTTTTAACCTCCGGAATAATAAACTAGAGTTAATTTATACTTGCTTAAGAACCTTTTTCAAGTTCATTATTCCTTTTATATCACTTATTACCATGTTATGAACATTATATAATTAATTAAGTTAATAACGGTCGTTTTGTCGATCTTTGGTGCTTGAGTCAAAAATAAACTTCTTATAATTACAAGTTGTTCATGTGGCAAAATATCCATTATATCCAGAATTATATTCATGATGTAGATATCATATATATCATATATATCCAGTATATACATGAATTTTTAATATTATGTAACATTTAGAGGTAAGAAATGAAATGCACCGTTAATGGAGATGGTAAGTCGTATGTACGCATGAACGCTACTTTCATTTCTATTTCATATTTAATGGAATGAAATTATAATTATATAAAGGTATACTATAATTCCAGTATAATATAATGTATAATACCATTTACTCCATCTTTTATACATCCCACATATGGAATTAACTATTCAAATCACTTTGAGGGGGCGGTAGTCCGCACTTCCTAAAATAAAAATATCGCATTTACCCATAATGGAAACCATAAAGGTATTCCATAAATGAAAAATACAGTAGCTTAAGTAAAACATAAACATATTATATATCATATATAAATATAGTGACATATTAATGGACACCTTTTAAGGTGTTATATGAGTGTTGAACAATCATCGTTTCGTGAGGCAGAAATTCTCCATCCACAGAAATAGTATGTTCTTTAACCATTGGATGTAGGTGTGTGTAAGTGTAGCTCGAATAATTCTTATAAAAACATCCTAGTATATTGAATATACTATTTATGTTACAAAATAAAGGAATAAAAAGAGTTTAATGGGTTGGAGAAGCAAAATAAAACAAAATAACATAAGAGAAGACATTACCTTAAAATCAGGTAACTCTTTTTTGATTTGAGCCAAAGGCTTCCTTGGGAAGAATTATGCCCAAAGTGAGGCTTATAGGAGTAAGAGAGGGAATTTTAGAGAGTATTTGGGAAGATTTTGTCTGATCCAAATGGATTGGAAGGTGTAAATAAGGTGGTAGTGGTGGGGGCCTTTTATAAGAGGAGAGGAGGGGCACTCTTGGAAAGTAATGAAATGTTACTTTATTATATAATGGGTTTCGGATTTTAAAGGTCCCACACTTATATATTTCTAGGATAAGGTGATAAGAGTTCTAAATATACTCATCAAATAGGCTTTGGACAAGTTTAATGCTTATAATTTACATTATCCTTCCATTTTATTAAAATCGTTAATTAATGAGGTAATCGCTGCATCATCATGGTGTCATAAATAATTTAATTAATTTAATGTCTAAAAATTATAAAAAAAATATAATTATGTAGGAAATATTTTCATATTTATAATTAATATTTATAGTCAAAATAAGACTTGTATAACCCCATTTAAAAATTTTTTTAGTAAAACAACTTATGTTTGTGACATTTTTATTTTAACTTTAAATAAAAAGTTATTTATGTCATTTTCCTACCATAGTGGCTCCATGGGGTCTCCAATTTGACCCATGTATTTTCTTGGTCAGTCATGACACATAAAATAGGTTTATGACATGTGTAAAGGTCATTTCATATTATTATAACATTATCTTTACCTTAAATTACACTAATTACCTTTAATCGCGATTAATTAAACTTAAAAGTTATTATTCACCAAAAAATTATTTTAATCCCATTGAACCACATTTTACTTCCTAATGACAACCATTTATCTCTGATTTTTGAAAATCAAATCACAGAAGTGGTAATGTTTCATTTAAAAGAAAAATCAGTTTTTTAACTACCACTTAGTGGTTTCACTATTCATCAAAAATTGAAGTTTTTCAGAACAATGCCAAAATTTCACCCTAAGATATAATTGATATTCCGAATTCAAAAATGATGTCTATTTTAAAAAAATTCTAAACATATAAGTTTCATTAATTAATTTTATAATTAATTCCCGCTTTCACAACAAATAGCGTGTTTTTAAGAAACAATATATATCAAAAGATTGATAATTGTTTATGTCCAATTTCAAAGTGAAATTAATTATAATGAACACCATTGGATAAAATGGTAAAAATATATTTTAATTACACTTTATAACCACTCAATAGTATGATTTATCACTATAAATTATTTTGATTAAAAAAATTGTTTTTAAGTATTTTTCACTATTCATAAAAAATTGGAAGTTCTCAGAAAAATACCAAAAATTCAACATAGGCTAATCTCGATATTCCAAATCCAAAAATGAGGTCCATTTTCAAATATAAAATATATATAATTTCAAAAAGTGGGTATTAATATTCATAATGGCTATTTTGATTGGTCGTGGTGTGTTAGAATCTCGAACTTGCGTATAATGCAAGCTATTGCATTATTGAAAGAGAAGCGTTTCGTGGAATCTCGGGGTGTTACAAGCAGGCTCTGCCTGCCACTTATTAAGTCCAATACATTCCTCATATGAACAGGTTTAAACATAACATAAACATTCGTATTAAAACTAGCATACGAAATGTCAATACTTTCTCCATAAACCATGAATGGTATAAAAATAACACATCCAGAGGAAAACATATAACAAAACCTTCAATACAATATGGAAGTTTTGTATCATAATAAATCATCTTCAAATAAGATTAAAATCCATCAAAGGATGTCGACATAGATGAAATCAAAACTATTTGAGAGAAATATCTCTTTTTTTGAAATCATTTAAAATTAACATAATTATAAAAGATAACATTTACTTTGAAAATATTCTTATAAGCTTGTAAGGGAAGCTTCAATGATTTTATAATGGTGGAAAATATCCACACCCGCCGTATAAGTTAAAAAAGATATTCTTACCTTAATTTTGTCGAAAAGCATAAAAAGGACCTTGTTTGGAAAGCGACAGAAAGATTCATTTATAAACATCTTATAAAAAGTCAACAAGGGTATAAATGACTTTAAACCATAGTCTATAAAATAGTAAGAATGATTTGAAATACATTTTTAGGAAACATGGATGTGGATGATGAATAGGTCCCCGTAGATAATTACGTATAAACAACCTCGGATAATGAAGAGATTGCGAAATAAACCCTTACCTTGTACTTTTCCTTGGTCGAGGATAGGTTATCCTCCTGTATAATAATTAAATAATTGTTATTAAATTATAAAATAATCATTTACATAAATATTATATCATATATGATATTTTAATGTTGCTTTGTTAATAATATTTTAGTATTATCATTGTTTCTGGTGTTAATTGATTCATTTCCTTTATATTATTTGTTTTGTGAGCCATATTTTTTATGGATGGTATGTATATTATTCATATCCATAATTATATCTTGTCTCTAAAAATTATTTTTAATCATTAGATGAAATTTAGTCTTTAATGGATATGATGGGGAATGAATCTCATCGCGTTCGTGGAGACGGTAGTCCGTACGTACGCATGAGAGAAAATATCATTCTTTTTATATTAAAATAATATATAATTGGATGGTATATCATATATTCAGAATCATTATAATGTTATATTTATTATTTACATCAATTACACATCATTATCATACCCGTCCAAATAATAATGTTTTGAATAACAATTACACCACGACGTGGAGACGGTAAGTCGTACGTACGCACGTATGGTGACATGTCATTAAAAGGATGGATAGAATACTAAATATGGGTGTACTATATTTAAACAACATCACAGTATATAGAATATACTAGAGTTATTATTTTAGAATGGAAATAAAAAAGAAAGAAGAAGTTGAAGAAAAAAAGGAACTTGAAAGAGGGTGGTGAAAACATTACCTCTTCTTCGGGTTCTTACTTTTGATTTGATCAAAAGGGATCCTTAAGTTGGATTTCTAATCAAACTATGGCCTATAGGTTGAAGTTTGGGAAGTTTAGAGAATATTTGGGCAGGTTTTGGCCAAGGAAAAAGGTTTTGAAGGTGTAAATTAGAGAGAAGGGGGAGTGCCCTTTTATAAGAGGGGTGAGGGGCACCTTTGGAAAAGCTAGAAATATTATTTTATAATAAATTCATATTCGGTTTCTAATCGCTCCAAAGTGTATTATTTAATGTTTAAGGTGGGTATGCATCTAAATCTTTTCAAACAATATATTTTAGACAGGTTTGGGTCACTATATTAACCTTATCTTTTAGTTTTAACTCTTAGTTAATCTGTTTGACATTTACCATGTCTCTTTGTATTTTTATATTATATGGTTAATAAACTTACTATAAACTTTAAATAGACCCCAAAGTGGTCCATTAATGATAAACCTATCATGATATAAGTCCTTTGGACTAACCTTAGATTTTTAGGAATATAATATAAATTAATAAAATAATATTTGTTTTAAAAACGCTTTTATGTCAATTTTGACACTATTGGGTATTTTGTTTTTTTGATAAATTCACAACAACATTATTAATTAAAAAAATTCATATAACCAATCCTAATATGTCATATTAACCAATAAAATTAGTTTAATTCATAAAAAGTTTTAAATTACATTTATTTGGGTATTTATAATATCAATTATCTTAATCTTTCATTAATACGGTAATTACTGCATCGTCATTGTGTCATAAATAAATTAACTTATTTAATGTGTAAAATTTATAAATAAAATACCATTATGTAGGAAATATTTTTATTTATAATTAATATTAATAATAGAATTTATCTTATGTATAACCCTATATTAAAAATGTTTTAGTTATTAAACTTTGATTTTAACTCTTTTAACTCTTCTTTGAATTAAATAATAATAAATGTCCTAATCTAATCCAAGTGGACCTAAATGATAATATTTTATTACTAAGGTTGTTTTTGGTCGAGATACACTTGTCCAATAGAATTAGGACATGTGTTAGGGTAATATTAATATCATTTTTACCCTTAATTACCCTATTTACTTTTAACTGTGGTAAATAAAAGTAAAAAAGTTACTATTCACCAAAAATTATTTTTATCTTATTGAACCACATTTTACTCCTTGATATTAACTGTGTCTCTCGGATTTTAGAAATTCCACTCCCAGAAGCAGTAAAATTAAGTTTTATGTGAATTTCCAAATCCTTCTAGGAGGTGGGTAAAAGACGGTGAAAAGTTCAATAAAATTTTTATATATCTAAAATTATTCTAAACTAAATCCAATGAATTACATTGAACTTATATAGGTATTATATATCTATTTTGACCTTAATTAAATTTAAATAAAATAAAAAATTATTTAAATAAAAAATTCGGTTTTAAACTATAACTCAGTGTTTTTTTACTATTCATCAAAAATTGAATGTTTTCATAAAAATAACAAAAATTCACCCTAAGCTAATTTTGATATTCCTAATCCAAAAATGAAGTCCATTTTGAAAGATAAAATTTATAAAATTTCAAAAAGTGGGAATTACTATTCATAACGGCTAGTTTGATTGGTTGTGGTGTGTGTTAGAACTCGAAGTTGCGTACAACACACGCTACTAAATTAATCAAAGAGAAGCATACCGTGGAAGCTTGTGGTGTTACATACTCTCATACTAGAATCCTTATATTGATCATAAATCCAACCTAGGAATGCTTTTGGTGCAAACCCTGGGAGGTTACCTAAAAAAGAGGTAACATTCTTCAATGATCATCTTTATTTTATTTACTCTTCCACCTCCTTAAAATATTATTAAGTTATGATTATATAATAACACTAGTATATAAAATATAATTATATTTTACTATGTTAATTTAATAATCTAAATTCATCTACTCTTTTATAAAATGAGATATGAAATCATCTTTTTTGGGTACAACGGACTACCACCTCATGAACTGATGTTATTCATTTTCCATCACCACCTCTTTCGTATGTATATAATAATAAAATTAATATTTGTAAATGATATTTATGATATTATTATATCTATTTAATTATAATACTACATATAACTTCTCACCTTCATACTCGTTGGAAAACAATAATGTCGCTCGTATGTACGGTGGACTACCGCCTCGCGTACCTCTTTGATTAGTTATTCATTTATATTTTAATTTGATGGTAATAAGGATATATTAAATGAATATATATTATACTTGTAAAATATTTATTATTATTCAATTATTATTTCACATATACCTTTTTTCTTTCCATTTCGTTGTGGATATAATAATGTTGTTTTTGTTTTTGATAGACTACCGCCTTAAGAAGCGATGTGATTCATTTTTCAGTAAGATTTTACATAGAAGGTAATTAGGGTAAATATAATGAATATATATGATATATATGAAGTAAAAATGATTCTATAATTGTAATATATTATTTATGTTTATTTCATTTTATCCATTGAGAAAATCTAAACAACGTTCATGCATACGTACGGCCTACCATCTCCATGAACAGTGTATTTCATTTTTTATCTCTGACTATTATGAAATAGAACAAATACATATATAATGAATATATATTATATTTATATAATTTGTAATATTATTAATATAATTTTACCATTATCAATGTAAGAGTACTGAAAATATCAAATCAAAACATACACGAAAGACAAATCACTTATTACCTGAAACATGAGTTTGACATGAAATTGTTAATTAATGGGTAATAAAAGGTTATAAGTAAATAATATATGGTATGATATATATAATTATGGTTATATAATAGATATATAATAAACTTATATTTATTATAAATGAGTTTTAAATATGTACAAAGAAAGTTTGGACTTATGGAAAGGGATTTTTCAACTCACTTTTATATCCATGATATACATACCATATTCAACAATTGTTTCTTATTTGTGTTGTTTATAATAATGATGAATTTATTTTATATGTATTTTTTAAAAATTATAGGTATTTAAATATTTATTTTATTTTATCTCTTTTATGTGGTTTATGGTTCAAAATATACCAATGTGGTAAGGTATTTTTGTGATAATTTGTCTTCTTTAGGACATATGCTATTATCCCTAATGTGAATTAAATAAGGAATTGTAAGGATTGTTATAAATTAGAGTGAACTATTGTTACTATATCCTTGGGATTATGTACTAATGTGAATATAGGTCGTCCATAGCCAAAAAATTTCAAGTAACCAGCCCCAATAGCCAATGAAGATAATTTGGATGATATTCTTAAACATAAAAATCATGTTATGGTTGTCATGGAGGGTATCAAGGAGGAGGTTTAACATTGGATTTAATAGAATGATTATTTTGATTTTAAAATATATCAAAAGGGGGATATAACTTTTCTTAAATATATAAAAATTAGGGAATGTATATTCTTTAAAATTGAACTGAAATTAGAACAGAATCCCAACTTTGATTACCTCCGTCTTCCTTGGGAATAGCTTGTTGTACAAGATCAAAAAAGGGATGGAATTTTGAGTTGAATTGATTATGGGACAAAAACATTATTGATTTTATACACTAGGTATGAAGATGGGTGGTGATACTATGTGATGTATCCACTGTGATATTTCTGCAAAATATATTTTGATGCTCCTGGGGTTGTGATGTTTGGAATTCTCCTTAGTTCTCTAAAGTAGTTAATTGGAAGTATTAATGGATTCCGATGATGTAAATAAATATGATGATACATATATGAGTGTCTTATCTTGATGGGATTATGGTATAGTGTGATACAATGTGATTTCTGTCATTCTTTTGTTATTTTTGAGGTTCTTCGATGGTTTTAGTATTGCGAGAATAATGTGTGGTGGAGGAGTGGTTCGGGACTATGGGGGGAGTGTCCTTCTAGCCTTTACGTCATATTATGGGAGGGGGATCTCCATTCAAGAATAATCCAATGCTATGTACACAAGTATTGAATTGTGTGAATAGAATAATATTACCCTTAATCAGGTAGAAACTGATTCTAGGATTATCCATGACTCTATGCATGGAAAAATCTCTACCCCTTGGTCGATAGTTTATATCATCAGGAAATGAAGATCCAGACTTAGAAACAGTAAAATTCATGTTATCCATATGTGGAATGAAGGTAATAAAGTGGTTGATTGTCTTACTTCCTTGGATAAGGAAGATCAAGGGACTAGAGTTTTATGCTTCTCAAGAACTCTTCAAATGAAGTCGGAAGGAGTTAATATAATTAGAGGATATCATCTTGGTCTTTGTTATTTTAGACCACGCTGATTTTGTATTTTTTTTACTCTGGCCTTTCCCATGGCCCCTTTTTTGGTCATCTTCCTTCTAGTATAATAAAAATGAAATATTGTTGATGATGAGGTTCTTGGAAATATGATCTCTTTTTCAAATATAACCAATTAAAGAATATTTTCATGAAGGATGTGTTATAAATCTACACAAATATTGTGAGTGTGGAGAAAAAGAGGTAACTCTTGGGTGTCAGTAGAGATTCTTTTTTCCTATTTGAAATTAGTTACACAAAATCAATGAGATACTGATAAATATGTTGTTTTAGGTCCGGATTATATATCTTTAGACTTTAATTAATAGACTACATAATGGAGCTTTTGTTGACATTAAGGGTTAGATGAAGACTCTTGTTACAAATGATAGAAATTTCTTGAAAAAAGGTCATTCTCTTTCCAAATGATCATGTCAAGAATCTACAAAAAACTTATAGAATGGTTTCCCTTAGAGATAATTTTGAAATATGATGAAAACATAAACAATTGAAGACAGACACACACTGATATCCTGGTGAGAGATGAGCTGGTTGCTTTTATTCTTTTCCCCTCATGTTGTAATCACTATATTTCATGTCGTAGAAAATACATTTCACCTTATTAATCAATTTTTAGATACCTTTTCCTTTAATAAACTTTTGGGGTATGGGTTGGGTAACCAACACATACTCAAATCATTTTGGTAAAAATGTTTTTGAAAATGTTTTAACATTATCAAAATTATATATTTAACAAATATTTACCCATGTTTTAATTTTTAAAAAATGTTTTAAAAGGAATATTTATGTCATTTTACAAATAAGTCACGTTTGTATTTTATCGAAAATGTGAAAGGAAAAATTTATTTAATGTGTATGGAATCAATGAATTTTTTTTCCTCTATGAACACTCAATGTTTTTAAAACCTCATTTATAAGTTTCAAATTTAATTTTCAAAGAAAAGGGCGTCAAAAAATTTCTTTAATTTTTGGTGATTTTTAAAATGTAATTTATATTTCTTCAATAAATGTTTTAAATTATTTTTAAATATTATTTTATAAGTTTCAAAGTTTATTTTCAAATAAAAGGATTTCAAAAATATTTTATGAATTTTTAGTAATTTTAAAAATAGAAAGGTTGTTTTTTTCAATAAAATTTTTAAATTATTTTTAAAAATTCTATTATAATTTTCCAAGGTTATATTCAAAGGAAATTATTTTGAAAACATTTTATGTTTTCAAACTTTTTCTTCAAAGTGGAAAGGATATTTTCCTAAAGAAATGTTCCAAGTGATCTTTCAAAAAAAATCCATCTAAGATGATATCATTTGATGTTAATTATGCATTACTAAAGATAATATTTAATTATAACATCCTTAATATGTTTATGGATGGTTAATTTTTATGTTAATGAAATTTTTATGAAACCCATTTATTTTTCATGGGTTATTCCATGGTGAATTGATGAAATGTTTATGAAAACTTTTTTATTTATTTGGGTTATGATGTGATGATATGATGAATGTTTTATGATATTGTGGCACACATAAGTACGCTTTTTATTATGGGATGGTTAAGACCTATATCTCCCCCCCCCAATCAATGGGTTAAATTTTTATATTTCATGAGATAATAATGGGAAAACAATTGATGGGATTGATACAATATGGGAAATAGGTGAGTCCTAATCCACTATGGGAAACAGGTTCATCCTAGTCTACAATGGGGAATATGTTATGAGACCTAATACACTATGTTGATGGTCTTTCCAGATAACCTTGACATGTGAAATGGTTTTCTACATTCATGATGGTGACATACTTTTGTGACATAATATTATGGTTCTTGATTGATTTATGATTATTTCTCACTCTTATAGGATATGTTTTGTGAAATAATACATTTTTATGTGATGACTCGTGTTTATGATCTATGATAGGTTTTTTATGAACTTTTTAAGTTATTTTCATGATCACATACCCTTATTATTATCTTATACTTTCATATGATCATAAGTTGATATATCTTATGTTTACCCTTACTGATCATCTAGTTTAACCCTTTCCTATGTTTCCTTCCTCAGGTTAGGAAGAAATTATTAGGTAGGTTATGCCTAAGAGGGTTATATTATAGGAAGATCTTTTCAGGATTTGTTGAAGATATTTCATGAAATAATAATATTGTGTTTTTAATCTCTAAATACACTAAACAATTACAGTCCCCAGGAATGTGTTAATGAAATGAATTGTATGTTCATCTAAAAATATGTTATATTTATGTCTGAAAAGTATGGGTCCTTATAAAAACAACAAGAATCATAATTTTAATAATTTAAAAATAAATCCAAATATGGTAGAACAATACTTTAAATAATAATTTGATAATATATTATAACATTTTTTAAATCATTTTAAAGAACATAGGCATGGAAGAAAAAGTTCACCGGCTAAAGAGGAAATAAGGTTGACTTTTATTAAAAAAACATTTTATTGATCATTTTAAGTACCAAATAGATAAAAATGAAAATAAAAACATGAAAAATCCATAAATAACTTTATTATAATAAAATATATGGGGTTTAAAAGATAATTATCATATAATTTCCCTCAATGGAAATTTACATAGACAATCCTGAAAATAAATATGCTTGTAACCTAAACCCTTTCATCAGATCTTTTCTTTATTCATATACATTATTAAGATCATATATAATAGATTTAGATTTTTTATATGTATATACCAGAACCATATTAATAATTTTTATAAAATATAACATTCCATTATAATTTCTAATTTACCCATTTATAATTCATTTTTCATTAAAATCAATATTTGAGTGAAAGATGATCTGTTTTCAATGCATGTTTGGGTTCGACCATTATGGTCTTTGAACCATGGTCATTGTTTTATCATATCTATAATATTAATTATGTTATAAGTAAATATTCATTCATTATATATAATTTTATAACTATTAATATAATTTCATGATGAAAAATTAATTGCATCACTTTGTGGAGATGGTAGTTCATACATACGCACGAGTAATGTTTTCATTTTTCAATGAGTGTAAAGAAAGAATAATAAGTAATAATATATATTTAAAAAATAATATATTAAATATAATATATATTCATTAAAATCATATATATTTTGATCCATTTATGTCATACATAAAGAAACAAATCAAATCACTTTGTGGAGGTGGTAGTCCATATGTACGCACAAATGACATTTCATTTCTCATAGGATGGAAATGAGGTTAAAATAGATAAAATGTTAATATAACAGCATATAAATATATTTAAGACACTTATATAATCATTTTATTATGGTTATATAATATTTTGATGAGTTATAATAAGAAATAAATTAAAAAGGATTCGGTGAAGACAATTACCTCTTCTTTGAGAGACCTCCTTTTGATCTCTTATTAAAGAACATTGGGATGGTATTTTAAGAATACCAGAAGAAATAGAAAATAGATAAGTATGCTGAGAATATATTTTGGTAGGTATTGGATGAAACAGACTTCTTAAAAAGGTACGAATAAGTGAAGGGATATAAATTTATTTTATAAGTGAGGTGGGTGGAAAACTTGTAAATACTCAAAACATTAAAATATAATAAATTCATATTCAAGTGAAAGTTACACCAAATGGATAAAGGATAAAAAAAATAAGATAAGATAATTTTTATATACATTAAATTAATAAAATTTTGAAAAGTTTAATGGATATTTTAAACCTTATATTTTAGTTTAACCCCCCTGTTAACCCATATTAACCTTAACCGAGGTGACAAATTTTTACCATATTTACTATTAATTATTACCAAAAATAAATGTTGACTCATTAAAAATTTTTGAAATTATGATTAAAAATATTGAAACCATCTTATCACATTAAATTCTTATAATTTCTATAGATTCATTTTAAAATAAGCACACAAAATGAAACAATGACCATTTTTAAAAAAATGCATTTTTATGCATAAAAATGAATTTATTCTCATTCAATGCAATGTAATAACCATTAAATGAGTATTAAAATATTTAATTAATTATATTATCTAAAAATTTAATTAAAATTTTTCATAAATAGTGATTAATTTAATTTATTAAGATAAAATCATATCGCACACATAAAATAGTTTTTTTCAGAAAAAAACATCTCATTTTTTATTTCAAATGATTTTATTTTATTTTCTACCCAATTGAAAACCAATATATTCATATTATACGCGTGTAATAAATATAATTTCATATTTTTGTTCATAATATCCATACCCATCAATAAAATATATTGGAGACAACTACCCCGTTTAATAATAATATTTCAATTGTATAACAAGGTTCTTTTAAACTTTGTGTTGCATGAAAAGAAAGCTATAAAAGATATAAATATATTTAAAGAGAAATATATCATAAAATATTTGTGTTTTACATTTACATAAATAACAATATATCTCATTCATAAGGTATATTTACTTTTTATATAAATGTTTACAATTATATGAAATTTATAATCTTAACATTAGTAATTCTAGAGGCATGGATAGAAAACCCCCACCTTTATAGAATAATTCGTAAGAATCTAATCTAGTGCTAAGTTCACCCCAAAGTCCCCCTACCCAGTGATACATTATTCAGTAGATATTTTTATTCATCATAATTTTAATACCAATATGTATAAACTATAATCAATGACTATATTCAAGCTAATAAATTTAATTACAGACCGAAGTCATGGTATATGAAAATTAAACCCATTATTATACCTATCATGTGACTCCTTATATACATGTATGATAACCTAAATTACTTTAAAATTTTAAAGTAAATCATAAAACAATAAATAATATAAAAATTATATTCATGAATAATAAACAAGGGAATAAATTTTAAATAAACGAAAAATTTATATATTTAAACATGAGATAAACATTTATGAACAATTAATAAATAAAAATATAACTATAAAACATTATAATATTAGTTATTAATTATGGAAATACCATTACCGAGAATATAAGAACTATATATTCATTTTATAATATTAAATCCTTTATATTATTTGTTATATGGAATTTTTTACTTTAAATATGTGATATTATATAAAAAATAAAAAATTATATTTTAAATTATATTATTTATAACTGGTAGAGGTGGTTAAAAGAAACCAAAAAAAACATACACCTACGAAACCTAGTGGTTAAATCCTCATGCCTCCCCAAAATGAATGAAAAGCACCTAACAGACCTATTTTATTACACATGATGGCTCGAAGGACCAAAATGTGGCTTAAAGGCCTAATGGAGAAGCAGGCATCATGTATTGTCACCAGTCAAATTCCATGTAACCCCTTAACTAGTAGTTATCAAACCATGTCACCATTTTAAATTCTACATCACACCTTCCAATAATCAATGATTCATTCTACCTCTAACGTACCATAGTAGGGAACCCCTCTAACCACACTAACCATATGGGAAGAGGGTCGGGTGATAGGTTCCAACACACCTATCTCTCTTTCGAGTCACCAATCCAGTGATTCCTTTCATGGTGCCTCATTGACACGCCTACCTATTGTTCCACCATATCTAACTGATCCCATTATTTTATAATCACTAGAAAGGAACCCATCCATCCCACATCATAAATATGTGGGGATAATTTGATGTTTGATGGAAACCAACACACCTATCCCTCTTTCAAGGCTGCCCACTCGGTGGTGCCTAAATGTCTCTATGTTACACAACCTTCCTATTGTGTCAAGCCATTTTTTATGGTCCTTTTATGTAACCTTTTTTATCACATAGTGAATTAAAGACCATGTGCCCTTAAGTTCATGTGGTATAAAATCCCTAAGGCCTGAAATTCCCAATGGTGTCCCAAATTCCATGTGTCCAATAGGCCTTTTGGCTTGAATGTCATCAATGGCCTGAAGTGTATTGATGGTCTGAAGGCCCTAAAGCCTATAATCCCACTTATATGGCCCAAAATCCCAAATTAGGTTAATAGTTTTTTCACTATATTACCTACTAAAATACTTCTATAGTATCTTCGAAAGTAATCCCCCACCCAGATTAGAACCCAGGTCTCTGATGCAAGATAACATGGTTTTTACTACTCAATAACTACCCCAACCACAAATAGAGTATTGGGTAATAAAGTATTTTTAGGTTCCACACCATTCCCTTCCTAGTCTCAAACCATTACCTGCAAATTATCTTCCCCTATCTAAATTTGAGGATGGAAGAACTCAAACCTACTCCATTTTCATTGCCAAGGAGTAGTCTTCTTACACAGTAATACTTGAATGATCCTCGACTAACATTCAATTTCTATTATATAAAATATTAACATAATCTAAACATCACATACTTAACATTATTTAACCTTGATCAAATCAATCATTGAAACTCTTTTGATGTGATCTAAATGATATAAAAAATAAGGCCCTTAATTTGAACAATTCAAATTAAGTATTATGAACCATTTATAATCATAAAATGCTAATACTTTATATTCAGCCTTTTTTGAGTTTATAAACATTTATAAATTAACCTTAAGATTTCTAAATGAACACTTTATTTCATAGTCATAAGGCTTTTCATATAAATTGGTAAAATATATTTTAATATTAAATTGGATAAAATAGGATAAGTGTCCTTGGAGGCCTAGCAGTACCCATAGGTTGCGTGGAATATGCATTTAGTTGATATGCTTTATTTTCTCTGGTTCAATATTGACACCTCAATATCTTATGAAAAATTCAATAAAATTTCCATAGTTAACCACAAATTAAAATTTAAAATGGTTCTCCTTCAATTAATAGGAGTGGAGGAAGCTGAACACTTTCTCAATATCTTTAAAATGGTCCTATAATTAGTGATATTTATCCACCATATCATCTATGTAACACTCCACTGATGTTTTGAGGAATAGTTTGAAGATATGTTTCATGGAACACTAGTGATTGTCTCTAGACTTATTCAAGCTAAAATGCATTGTCTAATAGTAAAAAGTTCTATGGGTTTCCTAGAAGACAGTGGAATCCTCATCCTCGGGGTCCATATGTATCTGATTATACCCAAAGTATCCATTTATGAAAGAGAGTACTTGGAAATCAGCCATATCATTTATCAATATATTTTTCACTATAAATGGAAATTCATCATTTCAAAAATGGTGGTTGAGGTCCTATAAGTCAACATAGGTTCTAATTTTCTCATTCTTCTTTCTAACCAGGACAATGTTGTCCATGAATCTAGGGTACTAGACCTCTCTAAAAAAGTTAGATTTAATAATATTTTCAACTTTATCCTCAACCACGACACTATGGGAGGAATTTATTTTTATGGGAGTCTATTTAAATCCATGGTGACCCACTATAAATCCTTGGATATGAAAGAAAATAATAGGATCAAGGTCTAGAATTTTTCTATAGCTCCAAGAAAACACATCGTGGTGTTTCATTAGGAAAGCCACATACCATTATTGTTCTTATGGTGATATGGTTGTGTAGATTTGTGTCAGCCTCGGATCTTCCTCAGTGCCAAGTTTTACCTGAGTAAACTCGTCAAATATGGTATAGACCCCCTCTTCAAAGTAAGGATGGGTCTTATCCATATCCTCTTTATCATATGATATTGGGGGGTTAGAGGAAGGAGGAAACTCTTCTGTAATTGTGGACCTAGGGACGACATCAGAATTCGATATAATGGGCGGAGAGTCTTCAACAAGGGACTCTTTCTCTATATAGGCTATAAAAAAAAGGTCGACAAGATAATACCATGTAGTATCTAACCACGCAGTCCGCTCCAAAAACTAAAGCAATTATGAATAGTTTACTTGAATCGAGTGATCCTTACTTTGTGAAACATGTAGGAATGCATCAGATCGGTGGCCATTGGGTGAACTCCTTGGTACTTTATAGGGGTAGGGTATTCTGATACTATCCACGTCTGCCTATTGTAGGAGTATATGGTAATCTTCAAGCACTCCTTCTTCTTGGGTACTATGAATAAACTCCCCATGTTCAGTGTGGTTAGTTCCGATGAATGGATTGGGAGGACAAGATTTACTTTCAATTCTACCCAATGATCTTTTGCAGTGGATGTCAGATAATTAGGGGAATTAACACACTCAAACCCATAAAACTGGGGTTATTTTCCTTCCCTTTCAACATACCCAACATCTAAATTGTGGGATTCACAGAAGTTGAAGTGGTATAAATCAACCTAGATTACTCCCACTTGACCATTGAGGGAGTATTTGAGGCACTGATGGTACAAGGAGGGGATAAATACATGAAAATGAATCTAGGGATTTCCTAGAAAGGAATTGTAGGTCGTACCCTATGATACCACCATAAATTTATTTTTTCCATCAAACCACTAAATTGGGTTTGTACCAGAATTTTTTCACACAGTTTCTACTCACTCATGTCATCCACCTAAATTTTCAGGTTAGAGGGAATCAGATCCTCCTATACAATCCCCATCTTATAGAATATTTGGTTCGAGATGAGATTATTCATGGAGCCAGTATCTACTAATTGGTGGTGGATCTCCATGTCAATGAACTATATGATGATATATAGTAGGCATATGTTCCCCTGAATGTTATCACCCTCTTCTCCTTTGGATAATGAAATGATGGACCGACATTATTCATGTTCGACTTTTTATACTTAATTGGAATAAGATTTAGCTACCTCAGTCTTAAAATAAAGGGGGTCTTTAAGGATTTGATAAGGGCCTCATGCAACTATTTTTTATAGGTAGATTGGGTCTTGGATTGAGATCCTCACTATTATACTTGCATGGTTCTTTAGCACATCATACTTTTGTATCAGGGGAATATTTTTTCCTATAGAGGGTAATTATTTAGAAGATATCATAGTGGAAATTATTGGTTGAGGTAATTGGAATTGGCTATATATAGATGTAATCTGCTATTATTTATCTATATTTCCCTTAACACCTAATTATTGGGCACCAGGTGGATGATTTTGTTCCATTTACTAACACGAATAATCACAGAGTGGTCACGGTTGTTTCATATGGTCAACTAATATAGTCAAATTAGTAGGCATGCGTGTTTAGGTGTCTTGGGATGGATATAATTTTTGAGCCCTATGTGAGGCCTACTATCTAGTTTTAGTATCATGAATATCCTAGTTTTTAGTTCTATCCTACACATTCTTCTATCCAGAAACACTATCATGGACATTTTTTCTACTAACGCGTCCCTTGACTCTCCTTTAATGGAACAATCCTGATAATCATGAGGGTATCACATATTGTTCCTCGTCACTGAGAATCGCATATCAATCCACTATCTTGACAGAATTCATAGAGATGTACTCTTTCTCCTCATCATTGGAATATTAAAAGACTTTACAAGATCAAGGTACCTCTCCCAATTCAAGAGGCATAAAGTTTCCAAGGGTGTGTTCTGATTTTGGAAATAGTGTGGGACTCTGATTTCTCTTGAAATATTGAATTCTACTCTTTTGAGACTTGGAAGATTCCAATATAGGTATATAGGTAACATCCATAAGATATGCAGTAATCATAGGAGTTTATGGATTTCTCAAGATAGCATAGATGATATCATGTATGTGAGTGAATATTTTTTGCGATAACAAGTCATTGTACTTATGTGTTTCTCATATAGGATCATGCTTACATTTACAAGATTCTTTACTATAACTATTAGGTTCAGTGAAAACATGTGAAACTTTTGGTGAGACATCACCCAATTTGACTAGGCCATGGTCTAATTTTTCCTAGATTTAATCTTTGAATAAAAGGAATACTTTGATGGTATGTATGAGAATCCTATTTCAAGGGAAGTGGTTTGAATGGTCAATGAGTTAGGTCACTTGGGTTCTCTTACATTTTGGATGCTTTAAATGTCTTTTCTATGGAATAGATGAAGTAACCCAGGACTTGTGCATCCTTTAAGGAGTAGGTCTTTTTTCCATTCTATAAAAGTATCCATGGGTTCTTATCCCTAACGAGGTTTGTAGAAACATTATCTTAACAAGGTTGTGCTGGGAGAGGCACTTCTTGGAGAGGTTTCACCTGGTGACGTTTCACCTAGAAGATCTCATTCAGTAAAGGTTTATATAGGTGAACCGGAATAAGAGCCATTGTGTGCATGGAAGTGTTTGTTTATAATTTTATATGCCTTCTAACGAGAGTTTTAAGGGTTAATGGGTGTGACCGTTGATTTTTCCTCTATATTGATTCTTCCAAAAACTAGGCCATATCACCAATATCTTGAAATCTTCCTAGATAATTCAGGGAAATGAGGGTAGATACCAACTTATCTTTAACATTATCCATAAAAATATCTACAATTTTTCCTAGTAAAGTGACATGTAAAGAGAGTATGTGAGTCCCTTAAATTGATAAATTATGTCAGTAACTCTCTCGTCAAGCCTATACTTTCAGTAGGATAGATAGGCAATGCTAGTTTTACGCATAGTGGAGTTGAACTTGTAGAGTAACTTCCTATGGAGATCCTCCCATCCTAAAATGGATCCTGGGTATAGATGGTTGTAACGCATGAATGTGTATCCTTCTAGGATCTTGAAAAACATTAGAGTTTGGCAAATTTTTGTTGTCCTAGATTCCCTAACATTGGGCCACACTGTGAGGAAACTTTGGTCAGAAGCTTCAATAGATCACCTATAACATTAAATAGGGTAAATCTTGGATTTTTGAATTATCAATATGAGAACATCTAGTCTACCCATGATAGATAAGGCTTTCCTTCAGGAAAAAATGACACCTACCTCATTTTCAAAGCCTCAAGGTGGGTAGTGATAGCAGTTATCATGTCATCCTAGTGAGTATTTTTTGTCACCAATTCTTTAAATGGATCATAATTTTGGTAGGTTTGGTGGACCTAATTTTGACATAGATAGGAACACTTCTCAGAATGGAGTGGGTGAATCATATCTCAGTCATTTTTCATAGCCTCTAGCTTCTTCCCAGATTGGATAAATTGGGACACCTGGTACAAAACCAGGTCATCTATCTAAGAAATATTTGATGCCCCACAAGAGGAGATATGGGTTCCCTTTTGATATTTTCATGACTTGGGTGCTACTCAGAAATAAGCTCAGTGGTAAGCCACTTGTATCCCTCTAGTTCCTAGAGAAAATCATCCATTCTAGAGTCTAACTCAGTTTTTGACATGATCTAAAATGAACCAGTAATTTCAACAAGTCCCTTTCCTTTTTTGATATATCAGCTAGTAGGTGAAAATGTCTCACTTGGGGGAACTCCCAAGGCCTAGATCTAGTCTCTACTGATGAGTGTGAGTAGCTATCAGGGGATTCACTTGGTATTGTGAAACCACTTGGGTTTGGTTATCCCTATTTTTCCTTATTTCAGTGGTTCTATTTATTTTATCCTCAGGAAGGTCAATAGTGATGACATTCATCATGGTAATGTTCAAAGAATAACCTTCATTTCCATTTGATGTGCTGGACTAGTGATCCCATTGTTGTTGTGAGATAGGGCTGAAGTGGAGGGAAGTATACTACCCCTATCCACTAATCTATATGTGTTAAGATTATTCTTCCATGAATATTTGAAACGTAGTTAGGCTCCTAACATAATTATATAGTAAATATTGGTGTTATCCATGCACATTAGGGTATTGAGCTATTGGGAGTGTTGATATTTCAGCCCTATTATATTTTTGGTTGATGGTATCATGATTTTCATGGATTTATGGATAGGTCAAATGATGATCCTAAAGGAAGTTGATAATTTCCAAAATATTTTTGGTGAAATCATTCTCCTTGGTCCTCTATGATGGACTCTATGATGAAACATTTTAGGGTCCTGGATGGAAAAATGTGATTGACATTTGGTTGTTGGCTAGGATCCCCCATAGGTCCTCTTTCTCGTTAACTAGGGGATCATCCTGCTCCTGACTAGCCTAAACCCTAATTGGTGTTGGCCCATAAACTGGTGGTGGCACTGAAACATACCTTCTTTGCTACAAAATTTTTGGTAGGTGGGGTGTCACATTGGCCAATCATCCCCTAAACATAGAATTTCTTTTATATGTGGGGATAATTTCAAGATCATGTCCATATAGGATGGGGTTTTCACTATATTTTCATGTATGAGAGTGAAAACATCTCTTTGGGGATTAGTAGAGTGGTCATCATCATCTGAGGGTTTCAATCTCGGCCTTTATTTTTCTCTTACCTCCAATGTGGAGGTTGAGTGGAGGGAAGATGATGGAAGTAGATACAATTACACTATAATTCCTTCAAAGAAATAAAAAACATCCTCTACCTATAGGTACCTAGGGAGGGATTTGGGGATTTTTTATACCTTGGATTCATGGATTCTAAGACTTAGTTGAAGGGATTATATTATCAATGTTCATGATGAGGGTGAGAGATTATCTATTGAATCATATATTTCCTCAGAACCTGAGAGGTCAATAGTAATGTGGTGCCTTCCCTTATCATTTCTTATTTGACTTTGGATTTCACCAAGTGAAATACTTTGGGAGCTTCATGAGTTTCTACCATGCATAATGTGACCAAAATCACAGTCAGGTACTCTATGGTGGTTGTTCATCCTCCTGCACTAGGATAGTTCTTTAGTATAAGAAAATTATTTAAAATAGGGAGAGCCTTTGATCCAGGTTTTGTAAGCATGAGGAGGACCTCCGCGGTAAGATCCATTATCATGGGATATCCCCTGATAGCTGCTGGTGACAACCCTAATTGGGAGATTAAACCTGACCTACCTAAAACGCGGTTAGGGCATCAATCCCAAGTAAGTGAATATGGTTTCTTACTCAGTAGTTTTTGGAATGTGATGGGATACTCCATTAGTGGTAGGGGAAAACAGAGCTATAGAAGAGGCCTCCTATCAAAAAGTGTTATAGATTTGTCATTGGCATCATTTTTAGGTGTTCTGGATTGGGTCCAATAGAGAAGTGATGGGATCAACTAGATCATTGATCTATTATACCGGTTGGTGTTGGTGTTGATGTGAATGGGTAGGATCCCTCCTGTGTGGCTCACGACCATTGGTTGTGATAGGTGAAGCTCAAACATCCCCTACCTTCTCATCATATGGGAGTGATCTATCATATATCTCTGAGGATAGACTTCTAAATCCATTCACCATTGAAATGGAGGGTAGTTTCCCCCACGTGGACCTCTTAGGTAGTGGTTTTATTGAGGTTTCTATGATTCAAGATCTCAGTGGGCCACATCCATTATTGGAATAACCCCTTTTAAATATTGGAAAATGAATTCATTGATCACCCTACTATATATGATCTTGTAGTGTTAAATGTGGTGTGGATTCCTAATATCCAAATATACAGTGGCTATCGTGATAGGGGCATAATTGTGAATAATTAATACACCCACATTCTTCTGGCTACATGCATGTTGGTGTTAGATCATTGATATCCTATAGCTTGAGTCCTATAGGGAACATGGAATCAATCTTCAGTACAGATTTGGTGAAAGATATTCCCAATGTCCCAACATCATCTATTCTTTCTGTGGTAGAGAAAAAATATCCATGTTGATGATTTTATAGACTGAGGATTCCCAATGTTATCTTCTCTAAATCACAAGATAGTTTCATGTTGTTACCACTGATCATTCGATGGGACCTAGTTCTGGATATCTAGATATATTGGCATGAAAAATATAACAGTTCCCTATAATTACTAATCCTTATAGTTTATGGATAAGATCTTTACTTTAGGTTCACCATTTTTTCTAATGTTTTCTTTCTATGGCCACACACTGTGATTTTTTTGACCTATTTTCTAGAGGTGAGTGGATTCCATGACCATAATCAGTGAAATTGGATCCTTGATCAAAATGGGATGATGGGCTGTTGGTTCCTCTTTCCATGGATTCCTCCATGGATATCGTTTCCTATTCTAGGTCTTCCTCATATATTTGAGTCATGTTTGTGAAACTCATTCCCAATTCCATCTCAAGGTGGATGCTATTTAATTACGGTGCTTTCTATCTTGATAGGGTAGTAACCTTAATTTGGAGTAGATGGTAATTTTGGGAATGTCTAAGAATTTTGGAACATTGGGAATTAATAGAATCTATAAATTCTTCCCATTTGAGTTTGGTGGGATCACTCATATGAGAGGTATCTTCGGTGTGAAACCCAAGGCATCTTATGTTAGTCATGGGGTAGTTGATGCTAGGTCATAAGGCATATAAGGATTTTTACCCTAGGATTCCCATATTTATTGTATGGGGTAAATATATCAGGTGGGTCATAGGTTTAACATGTTGTGGGGATAGGTGGGTCACAGGTTTAACATCTTGTGCAAATAAGTGGATCACAGGTTTAAGGTCTTGTGGGGACATGTGATTCATTATTTTAATGTCTTTTGGGTAAAGGTATGTCATAGTTTTAACATATTATGGTTATAGGTGGGTCATAGTTTTAACAACTTGTAGGGACTGGTTGGTAGTTAAGTGTGTCCCAAAAGGAGGGAGATGATCATAATTGATGGTTTGGTTAAGTATTTTCCCAAGGGTAAGATGATTAGACTTGATGTTTTTTGTCTTTCATTGGGAGCAAATACATATTTGGTGGTGTTTGGGCTATAAATATTAAACCTTAGGGAGGTATCCTGAGTGTTTTGGGATGTTTTGATTAAACCTCATGGATTTTTCCTACGTGCCCTGTTAGAAAATAGGTATCAAAACCCACATAGTTTAATGCTAGTTTAAGGTCATGTGATAAGACCAATATATTTATTTTAAGGTCATGTGGTAAGGAATCTTGTGTCATAGAAGGAGATTCAATGAGGGATGGTGTGGTTATTATACATAGAATCTTCCCAAAGGAGGAGGATCATCCCATGGTGGCGGAGGATGTTTCATCCCATGATTATTTTGTATGGGGAATCTGGTTTTCATCACACAAGGTAAGAGGTGTGGGGTCATCCCATGTGAGTCATACATGGGTAATCCTATGTTCATTTCATAGGGTAAGGCTACAGTTTTATGTCATGTTATAGGTATGTTGTTAAGTATTTTAAGATTATATGACTAGGACATTGGTCCATGTAGTTTTACGTCATGGAACTTAGACTTTGGTTGGACCTACACCTAGGGATACCAATTACAAGTGTGAGAGGAAGATCCAACATAATAACTCCCTACCAATATAGTTGGTCAGTTTCTCTCGATGATTCCACTTTTGGGACTTACACGTCTACTGCTCATGCACCTCTAGGTGGGTCATAGTGTAAACACTATTATAGAGGAGTGAAAATTAGAGTTTCCAATGTTAGGGTGCCTATGTTCATGAGAAATATGCATTAGGGTTCCAATTCTTAGGAGACAAAGGTGAAAAAAAGTTTCGTAGTGTGCTTAAATAAAATAGGTGATACATAAGGGTTGTTGATGCTAATCATGTAGGTGATTGAAGCATGGGTGGACTAGGTTGAATTGGGGAAGGGATACTGAACACTCAACTTTCATGAAACTGTATTTGGAGGAAGTGGGTATGGAGGAAAGTACCCAAAGGTTTCTATGTGAAACTATATAGTTATGCATGAAAGTGAGGTAATGAAAACTGTAGGTTCTAGCACAATAACCCTATATATATTTTGGAAACTTGTGTGCACGTAACTTGTGAGTTTTCACCCATATTGGGGTTGAATGAAGGTAGTTTTTCTTGTTAAAAATGGACTATCCTTAAGGTATGTTACATAAGGAGCTCTCAAAGATTGTTCAAGTCATGTTGGGGCCTATTGGAGGTTAGTAGAGTAAGTTTAATGACTTTAGGAATCCATGAGTTGTAGAGTTATGTGATTTCATGGAAGAATAGGTTACGCAAGAAATAGTTCAAACTTTGACTTCCATATATCCATCTCCAAAATGGGGGTGGGGTTTTATTTACAAAAACAATGTGTGGAAATATGTGCACAACTCCATTTGGGTCATGCAACAAGGCTACACACATCCAATGCCTTTTACTCTAGGATGTGGTCGTGCAAGTTGATTAGTTGACATCACCTTTCTTATGTGAATTTTTTTTTCATTCCAGTGTATAGATTGCACAAAAACTTATGATGTTGCACACAAGAACCTTTTCTAATGTTTCAAGTCTTCTATAGAACCCATGGAACTTTTATATTTAGCATCAACATCCATGCACAAATGGGTTGCGTGCAAGATATGGAAGTTGCGTGCAAGACATGGCAGTTGCACATGCATGATTCATTAGTTATAGGTTGTCATATTGGTCTATATGGGACCTTTTTTAGGTAAAACTAACCTTTTGTGGGTCAAGACATGTTTTTGGGACCAACAGTATCACATTGTATGACTTTTTAGAGGATCAAGGTTTTGCTTCAAATACCTAAAGGGTTAATCCAGTCAGTTTCATTGCATGTGTGGATGTGTGATAAATTGACCATGAACTTCATGATAAGTTTATCTAGGAACCTGAGAGTTTGAGAAACTATGTGGTTTTTAGTGGACTACTTGACTGAGGTGGATCATTTCATACCAATCCAAGATATTAACATGATGGATGAGCTTTGTAAGCTCTATTTTTAAGAAATCATGTGGCTTCACAGAGTACCTTTGAGTGTGGTGTCTGATAGAGATGCCTAGTTCATATCACAATTTTTGTAGGGCTTGTAAAGGCAATGGGGACTCAATTGAAGTTGATTGCAAATTTTCATCCTCAAACTAACAGGAAGTTAGAGAGAACTATCTAGACATTAGATGGTATCCTTAAATCTTGTGTTATATATTTTATAGGATCTTAGGATTATCACTTGGATCTAGTAGAGTTCTTATAAACAAATTACTTCCAATGTTCGATTCAGATTGCCCTGTCTGAGGATCCTTATGGAAGGCTATTTTTTTCACCACTATGTTGGAATGAGGAAGGTGAATATTCAGTTTTTAGGAATAGTATGGTACAAGAGACCTCAGAGCAAGTGAAATTTATTTAAAAGAAGCTGGTTATGTCCTAGATAAGACATATATTGTATGGCGATTGAAGGATATGACACTTGGAGTTCATATTGGTTAACTCAGTGTTCTTTCAAGTGTCCCCTTGGTTAGGTCAAGGTTGTTTTAAGAGAAGGGAAATTGGCACTATAGTACATTGGGTTTTTCAAGATCATCGAACACATAGGGAGTGTCCTATCAATTTTATCATACTCTATGATACTGAAGTCGGTATAATGTGTTCCATGTGTCTTAGATTTAGAGGTATGAGACCGATCCTGCATATATGATCGATTGTGAGGTTGTTGATCTAGAACTAGATGCATATTTTGTGGATTGGCCCATTGGATTATGGATTGAAGTGAGAAGGTTTAGTGAGGGAAGTACATTCCTCTAGTTTGGGTTTAGTAGAACCACAAGAATATTTAGAAAGAGATATGGGAGTAGGAGATAGAAATTCATGTGTAGTAGCCTGAGTTGTTCAAGTAAAATTTTGGGGATTCTTCTCAAGGATGAGAAGTCATAAAAGGGGGAGAATTATGGCACCCTCTATTTAACTTTCATCTCCTTTCAGCTTGTATATAGATATTTTAATAAGTTTTAAAGTGATTTTTGGTGGGATAGACATGTTCAAGAGATCATAAATGTAAAGGGTCTAAGTTGGTGGTCATGTTATAGCTTGAAAAAGTTATAGTAGCACCATCGGTCAACTAGTTGGGCGCCTAGAAAGAACTTATTTTGTTTAGCGGTCACCAGCCAGTTGGTAAAGGTCACCAGCTGGTTGGTGGAGTCTTTCAACACTAAAAAAAATTATATTTAGTGACATTTTAATTTTTCATTAGTGATATTTTAAAACGTCTCTAATTCATTTACCAATATTTCTGAAAAAATCCTCTAAATGAGGTGTTGCTAATTTAGCGATGTTTATAAATGTCATTAATTTTCATTTACCGACATTTCTAAAAAACATTGGTAAATAAATGTCTCTATTTAGAGATAACTCATTTACCAATGTTTCTAAAATAACAACATTAATAAATGTTATTATTTAGAGACACGTCAATTACTAAATTTTTTTAGAAACATAAGTAAATGAAACATCATTTACTGATATTTATAAAAAAACATCGGTATTTTTTTATTTTTTTAAAGCATTTCACACCTCTCTACCCTACCCCAGACCTCCCTGCCCATTTCACCCTTCTACCCAGCCTCATCCCACCCTCATCTCATTCCTCCACCTCCTCTCACCAATACTCATCTGGCCCAACCCCCCTCCCACCCCACGGTCCTAGTTCCACCACTTCTACCCCTCTCGTCTTGTTCCTCCTCGTCCTCTCTCTAGTACAAGCCCGACCCACCCACCCACCCACCCCCCCCCCCCCCACACACACACCGTATCTCATTCCATCCCTTCTACTAGCCTCATCCCACCTGTCTCATTCCTCCTCTCCTCTAGTACACATCGACCCAACCCTCCGTCATGTTCCTCCTCATCTTTAGTACATGCTGGAGCCCGCCCTAGACACACAGAAAATTGAGTCAAGCCCGAAATTCTAACATCGACGGGAATCAAAACACAGACCATTGATTTCATATAAGAAAAAAACAACTCAACTGTGAATGATTTGAATATTTAACTGTATTATTTAAAATGTATATGTATAAATATATTTTAGTAATTAAAAAATTAATATTAAATACATACATATATATATATATATATTAATATTCATATATTAATATATGTATATATATGTTTATATGCTTATATGTTTATATTTTATATTTTATATGTTTATATTTTATATTTTATATTTCATGTTTTATGTTTATATTATATTATTACTTTTTATATTATACATATAATTATGTTTATATTATATATATGTGTGTGTGTGATTGTTTATATTATATATATAGATGATTATATATATGTGTGTTTATATTATATATATATCTCTGTGTGTGTGCGTTTATAATATATATATATACATATATATATATGTGTGTGTGTGTGTGTTTTAAATTATATAGTATATACATATGTTTAAATTTTATGTTTATTTATATGTTTATATTATATATATATATATATGTTTATATTATATATATATATATATATGTTTATATGTGTGTGTGTGTGTAAATATATATATGTATGTATACATATATATAATTATAATTATAATTATAATTATATATAACTAGCAGTGTTTGAAAGCACTGATAAAAATGTCACTAAAATAACTACATCTTAAAACATTGATAAAAATTACACTAAATTAACCACATCTTAAAAACATGACAGAATTTAAAATATTTATTTGTTTTTATATATAAATATGTGTGTGTGTGTGTTTATATGTGTGTGTGTGTGTGTTTATATATATATGTTTATATATATATATGTGTCTATGTTTATATATATATATATATATCTAAATATACATGTGGGTTTATATATGTTTATATATATGTGGAAGTATTTAAAAAATTAATATATTATATAAATATATAAAATTTTATTTATTAATATACATAAATTAATATATATAAATATGTTATTATTTTTTATTTTTTATTTTTTATTTATATATATATGTATATATTATACTATATATATGTTTATATTTTACATATATGTTTACATTTTTTATTATATATATGTGTTTATATGCTATATTATATATATGTGTGTGTTTATATTTTATATATATATGTTTATATTTTATATATATATGTTTATATTTTATATATATATTTTTATATTTTATATTATATATATGTTTATATTTTATGTTTATATGTGTGTGTGTGTTTATATTTTATATTATATATATATATGTGTGTGTGTGTGTGTTTATATTTTATGTTTATATATGTTTATATTTTATATATATCACGTGTTTATATTAATACATATGTGTTTATATTATATGTGTGTGTGTGTGTTTATGTGTGTGTGTGTGTCTTTATATATATTTATATTTATTTATATGTGTGTTTATATATATATATACATATATATATATATATATATATATGAGTGTGTGTGTAAATATATATGTGTATGTATACATATATATAATCATAATTATATATATATATATATATAATTAGCCATGTTTAAAAACACTGGTAAAAATGTGACTAAAATATTCATGTTTTCTTAAAAACATGACTTAATTTAATATATATATATATGTTTTTTATATATAAATTTATGTATGTATGTATGTATGTATATGTGTGTGTGTGTGTCTATGTGTATTTATATATATATTTATTTATTTGTTTATTTATTTATATTTATTTATTTATATTTATATTTATATTTATATTTATATATATGTGTTTTTGTTTATATATATATATATATATATATATCGATGTGGGTAAATAATGAGCTATATAAATATGCATATTTTTAGCGATGTTTCCTGAAAACATCTCAAATTTAGCGACGTTTTTTAGGAAGTGTCACAAATTTAGAAAAAAAAATTCAGGAAGCATCCTTAATTTAGTAATGCTTTTTAAGAAACATCCCTAATTTAGCAACATTTTTTAGGAAATATCAATAATTTAGGAACATTTTTTAGGAAACATCATTAATTTAGCAAAGTTTTCAAGAAATGTCCATAATTTGGTGACTTGTTTCTAGAAACGTCACTAAATTAGTGGTTTTTTTCATGAAATATTGCTAAATTAGCGATATTTTCAGGAAATGTTTCTAAATTAACAACATTTTAAAAAAACATTGCAAAAAAAGGATATCTAAATTATTGTTTTTTAGTACATATCCTAGAGATCACACCAAGTTTTATGTTATTTTTTTAACTTGACCATCTCTTAATTTCTATCATTATTTCAGAACTCTTTCAACCCCCAACACCCTAGGTTCTCTCTTTTGGAAATTTTGGCCTCTATCCTCCCCATGCATCTCTTATCTTTAACTCCCAGATAGTGGTTCAATCCTACAATTCCAAAATGGTGAGTTCAATCTTGACCCAGATAAATCCTCTCCTATTTTCTTTGATCAAAACCAATTTTATCCTTGATGTCTTGATTGGGTTTAAGGGTTTTGACATGGTATTACAAGGGAATTATTAATCATTGATAGAATCCGCACTTGAATTTAGGGAATTGGCATATTCGTATCATTTATACCTAGACCATTATCGGTAGTGGATCTTCTTATGTATGTGTGATCTTGTCCTAACTTTGGGTGTAGAATATATTCAACCTTGATCCTATAATTCTAATTAGGATGGATCAGAAATGGTCCTAGGATCTATAGTAGTGGAGTCATACATGGATAGTGATACTTTTCAATAAAAATTCATTTCACCTAAGGTATGTGTTTTTTATCATTAGTACATATTTATATGGGTTCTTAAAAAAGATTGGTGTGAGTATGAAGCCCTTTGAGAGCTAAGTTTTATGTTGATCGGATTAGGTGTGTGTGTCTAGCCCATGAAACCTTTGTTTGATGTTTTCTCACATATGGTTTTTTTATATCTATAACACTTTTTTGTTATGAGATTATGTTTGATCTATCAGCTTTTATGTATGTATATATATATATATCATGAGAATTTTCTTTGCCTTCTACAATTGAGCATACAAATTGAGCCATATGGACAATCCCCCAAATATGGATGTGTAAGATATTTATCAGTATATATGAGGGATATCCCTTCTAGTGGGATGTTTTAAACATGTTTTATGGACGATCTCATCAATAAGGGATGTGTAATACATGTCTGGTTGATGTTCCTTCTACTATGGTTCCAATGTAGGTATAACTAGTCTAAGGAAATGACGCATATGTTATGCCGGTGTGATATACATGTTTCTTATTATCACTTTATTTATTATACAAGGAATACACCAATATATCTTATGCACATAGTTTATGGATCGTAGGTGGTATCCTAATAGGTTTTGTAATAAAACCCCACTTTGGAATCTTATAGCGCTTGTAGATTTCATGGAAAGGGATCTGATGAAGGGAAAGGGACCTATGGTGGATGGTTGAGAAAGTTTAGAAGGAGGATGCAGGTGTTTCAGGATGGTCCTTAGAATGGATGTATGCTTCTATTTATGTTTAGCTAATTTACTTCATACTTTGATCTGCCTCCAGTGGGTGTCCTTTTATTAGTTTTGGTTTATTTGGTTGACATGTCATACTACTATTTGAAGGGTTGGTAATTCTTATGTGTAGTAAAACCCTGATAATTTATTCATTTATTTATTATTTTTTGATTCTATTATTATCACTTCCTTTGTATACTCTGATGGTTACCTAGTATTGAGGGAATAGTCTCCACATGATGCCCTTTTTCCCTCACCGCTAGTCGAAAAACTCTTGCATATAAATAGGATTTCATGAGGTCATGTGACATCCCGTCTCATACTCAGTGGTTCGAGTCATAGTGTTACACTAGATATATCTGAAGTGGTAGGTATGGTTAGTAAATTTTTGGTGAATATGGGAAAGGAACAATGGGAGGTCATCAAGTGGGTCATGTGGTATCTCAAAGGTTCAATGAATCCATCACTCTATTTCAAAATAGATTATCCTTTACACGAGGATTCATATAATGGATTTGGGGGATACACATACTTAAAAAATATTATCACTATTTTTGTGTTTACTTTTAAAGGCACTATCATAATCTATATTTTCCAATTATAACCTATATTTAAACTATCAACCATGGAACCTAATAATGTTGTAATTATGGAACCATAAAAGGATTTGATGTGGTTCCAGGGTCTTCTAGAGGATATCAAAAGAAAGAAAAAGAACATTATATCATATCGTGACAATTATTACATAATTCACATGGATAAGAATCCATCATTTCTCTCCTGGATGAGTCATATTCAACTGAAATAACACTTTATCTAGAAGCTTAGAAAAGATGGGGTGCTAGAACAGTGGAAGGTTAAAGGGAATTAGAATCTGGCTAATATACTGACTAAAGTTATAGCTCAAGAAATTATATAGTGATATTGTGCTTCAATTGGGCTTGGATAACTTGAAGATTATAATTTCATCGAAGTACTAAAGGAATGGAAGTAAGTAATTGAAGAAGAGAGTTACTGAACATTATACTTGTGACCCAAAGGACTTGGTGATGAAGCCTAAAAATTATTATTGAGTTGGATATTATTTTTCTTGTTTTGAGAAGTCATTTTTTGATTAAGTAATAAATATTATAGAAATAATTAACATCCATAAATTTATACTAGTATCAAATTCAAGGTGACAACTGGACTAAAAGTCTTAAACTAGTAGCAGTAGTGATGCTAAATCCAAATGATGGAAGTGGAGGCCACATCAAAATATTATGAGTGTTTAAGATGCTACATTTGATTAATCTATCAAGTTATATGATTTTTTAAATGGGTAAGATTTCAAAATTTTGAGGATGTGTTTAGGAATATGTAATTGATACAAGAATTCAACTGGAAAAGTATGGATGCTTGTACTGTTAACCTAGGAGTTTGGTTGAAGTGGTGGCATTCATCCCGTAACCAATATCATGTGGCCAGTTGTCCATAAATTTTGGATAGATAAAAATTGAAGTTACTGAAATTTATTTTCTATGGTTTCCTATAAATTTATATTGGGGTCATTTTTACTTGATATGGTTTTGGTATTAAACTTAAGATTCTATTAACTTGTGCTTTAGTGTTAGTTGTTTCATTGTTATCTCCTCTTTACTCTTCTAATATTTTTTTTCAATAGATTAGGGATTTTTATAAACCAAATGAATTCCTTATATTCCTTAATTGTGTTATTTACTTCTGTTTATTATTTGTTTCATTTGGGATGTTTTTTGTTAGTGTCTATTGAATTTTGGATGGTGAGTGGTCAAGGTGGTGCCTTTTTTATTCTGGATACATTGATCTATTGTGTTGAGTTATTTCGGTCCTTCAGGTAAACTTGTTCCCCATTAGAGGTCCTAAAGTTTTGTTCATTCGAGAACTAATGAATCTATAAAAACATGATTTCTCTCACACCCACAATGTTCTATAACCTTTGAGTTAAATAGGTGAGATAATGGTAGATATGAATTCAAGGAAGTTAGGATTTTCATTATTGTGACAACCCCTATGAAATAGCCAAGATCCACTAAACTATTTTAAGGGATTATAAATTTAACTATATAAATTTTTTTATTAAGAAAATAAGAAAAAACACCCTAATATTTTATTTTATGAATAATTTGTATAATATCTTGTGATATATGAAACACCAGTCTTACACGAACAGTGATATACTACAAAAATATTATTATTTAAATATGATTTTTATAACCTAGTTATTGGATTGGATGGTATGAATAGTAGTACCACATTATAAATATATGTTGAAAAGTTGTCTTATTGAAACTTTATTGAACACTACCTAGTAAATAATATCATAATTTTGAATAATAATAATTAAATCATATAAGGTTAAGAAAAGTTAGAGTTTAAAAAGGATGATTTTTCTTTAAAATCACGTTTTATTTATATTTTATATGTTTCATTTACAAGATAAATTAATCTTATTTAGAGTAAAAAAATTATATAAAACGTATTTTTTATAAAATTAATCTAATTAATAATCGTATACATTGATTATCAATTTTTTAGAAATATAGATAAATTGATTTGATGATAAAAAAGGCATATTTCAGTTTTTAAGTGCACAATGTATTTTTATATTAATAAATTAAATTAGTAACTATTGATTAATTATTTTGAGAAAATATATTGAAAATAAATTCAATCAAATAAATTAACAATCACATTATTTTTTTACTAGAAAAAGGAATGAGAATAAATTCATTTTGTGATTTGAAAAGACATTTTTTCTAAAAATGGTTTTGATGAGTTTTGTTTGAAAACATTAGGATTATTTACTAAAACATTTTTAAAATTTATTTCATAAAATAAGAAATATTTTTTATTCAAAATATTTAATTTTTATTAGGAATTTTTTTTGGAATGATTCTAAAAATAAATATTTTTTGGTGAATTGTGAAAAATACTGATTTTTATAAAAACGGTCATTTATTTTCAAGTATTTAAAAAGTATAATTCTACATTGCATTAGTTTTAAAATAAAATAATCCCTATTTGACTAAACATAATATAATTTATTTAATAGGAATCAACAACATACTTTATTTTTCTATTAATTCAGTTTTTGACTTAAAAACACATTTTTCTAAAAAAATATTTTTTTTTGTTGCATTTTGCATTCATATATAAAAATTAATTTATCAAACTAAAGTAGATTAAACCTTTAAAATTTAAATTAATATTTGGAATAATGAGGTTTAAATATATTAATGAGTTTAATTTCATTTTTGTTCATAATGAATAGTAATCTTGGTAAATTGTTATCACCAAAGTAAAGGGTAAAATGAGTTAATTAAGGTTAAAAATTTTTTATAAGGTCACAAAATATCATTGTAAATATTATTATATAATATTATTTAGACACTTATCACCTAAAATTATAATTTTTTTGATTCAGTGACACTTGACCATGAATAATACATTTACAATATTTAAAAATTATGAATAATTACAAGAGTGTCACTCCAATCACTTATAAAAAGGAACCTCCTCTCTCCACTTATTCACAAAATTTGACCACTCTAGATTAAAAAATACCTACCAAAATATCTTTCCAAATTTCCTCCCCACATCTAAGAGATTTTTTTCTCCCCAAAATACCATCCTAGAAGGCTTAATGTGTAAGCCAAAGGAGGTTTTCCAAAGAAGTGGTATAACTCTTAACCGAGTTATTTCATATTTATTAATTCATCTACCTCATTAAAACCTATCATAAACATGATGATATAATGACATAATTATATCAAATATACTTAAATTTTATTATGTTTATGGTAAAACCCTTTTTCATCTACTTTTCTATCCTATGAGAAATGAAAACATCATTCATA
This sequence comes from Viscum album, assembly GCA_963277665.1. NCBI lineage: Eukaryota > Viridiplantae > Streptophyta > Magnoliopsida > Santalales > Viscaceae > Viscum > Viscum album. The sequence goes on from OY728123.1 coordinate 1,773,782,411, forward strand.
CATATGTGTGCACTACCACCTCCATGAAGAGATGTGTTTTATTTATCAAAATTGCCTCATATGGATGGTTAAAATGACATATAAAATGAATACATTTTATATTTATGGAATATTTATTATTATTAAAATATAATATATTATCTACCATCTTAACATTCTTTCAAGTGGAAAATGATAACGTCACTAGAGTGTATGTGTGGACTACCACCTCCACAAAGCAATGTGATTCATTTTTCATTTCAAATTTACATGTATGGTAATAAGGATAGATTTAATAAATATATATAATATATTTATGATATAAATATTATTCATTAAATAATAATCATTATATATTTTCTTTCCTTTAAAACCATTAGGAAAAAGAAAAATATCATCACGTGTATGTGCAGACTACCGCCTCCATGAATGACATATTTCATTTTTCTATTACCGAATTACATGGATGGCTATAAAATTTTATAAAATTAATAAAAAAATATTCATGAAATTATTTATATTATATATATTATTGAACAATTTCATAACACCTTTAACCACATTCAATATACCAAAGTATTTTTGGGGAAACTGATCGAACAACCATAAGTCGTCGACATAACAAGAACTATGCAATGAATGGTTGTAAAATAATTATAACATAACCTTAAAATTGTTAATATAGATGAAATATTTTATTAATAAATTATTTATTAATTTTAAATTGATTATTCATAATGATATAAGGTGTATGACCATGCTGGTATTCAAGGTAAGGGTTTTTCATCTCAATTCCACTCCATTAAGACATATTTTATATTATGAATCTAATTTATTTTATATGGATTATTTACTATCATTTTGAAATATTATATAATTAATTATTATTTATTCATGTAAATTAATATTTTAATTCAATTTTTCTATTTTTTGGGGTTTTGATTCAAAAGTTAATAAAGTCATAAATTTTTATTTTACAATCTCACTCTTATTCGAAATTGTTTACGTTTAAATTTACATTGGAATTCTTATATGAAATTTATCTTCTTAAACCCCACATATTTTCTTCTCCTATTATTATTTTTATAGTTTCCATTTTTCTTCAAATGTTTCCTCTCTTTGGTACTCAAAAGGACCAAAATTATATTTTTAAGAAAATACTGCCTTATTCCTCTTGTTTTTGGTTAAGAATATTTCTACTCCATGTCCATATTCTATAAATTGGTTTATTTAAGTTTTTATCTACTTTAAAATTATTGGTAAATTCATTTTTGTACTAAATTTTTATTTATTTACAAATTCCTAAAAGGAATCTTATTAAAGTTTTCTAAATAAGTTTTTTTCGACTTTTTGCAAAAGTGTCTAAGGCACGTTCTTTCTAACATATATTAAATGAACATATTATCTCACCTAAATGACCATTATTTTATATTTAAAATCCTCTAAAAGTTTCTATGGTATTTTAGATATAATCATTTTTCCATTTTTTCTATGAATTGTTAGTTTTTATATTAAAAGAAAATGGGATTATTTTCTAATAGGATTGAAAATGGATTTCATATTACTTAAAATTATTTTATCTTACACACCACATTTTATTTTATAAGTATAATATTATTTAATGATTATATTATTTTGAAAATAATATTTTAAAAATATATTTAACATCTCATTTAAAGATTTTAGAAATGATTTATATCTTTTTTTATAACTAAGTTACAAAATCATTAAGGAAAGTTATTTTTAATGTTTCGCTTACATTTTCCTCCCTAATTATGAAAAGGCTTTACTTTACTCAAAAACATTAATTTATAATGAATTGGTGGTATTATGTCATCCTTTATTTATTTATGGGTTACATTTCTATTTTTACTATGAATAATATCAGTTCCTTGAAGATATATTCATTATAATTCTTCATATCAAAGTTGACTAAATCGTATACACATTTTTATATACTTTAGAAACTGAGGGAACATTACTAGGAAAGTTATTTCATTTACTAGGGAAATTGTGATTTTATATATTGTTTATTTATTATTTATATATATTTATTGATAAGGAATATTGATTATGTATTCTATTTTTGATTCAACATATGAAAAATGCATTCGACATATGTAAGTAACGGGTAGGACCCAGTTATAGATAGCCCTCGGATACATCAAAATGTATCATGAGAATAATAGTTGCATAAATTATTTGTGTATTTTTTGTATACATATCTATTCATTTAAATGTATTAGTACAATTTCCTAATGGTAAGGTTCATGATGTCTTGTCTCCAGAGCATGATGGTAAGATCACAATTCTCAACTTGATGTATTTATTTTATTGATAATTCAGTTATTTTCATCCTTGTTATTAATATTTTTATATTATCCATGGATGTATTTTTATCTCTAATTGTTAATTAAATGTCATGTTTTTTTATTATCTAATATTCCTTATTGATTATTCCTTATTTAATCATATTATCTTCCATTGTATACTACACGTATTGAGCATTATAGCACACCCATTTATTTTTTTCATTTCCCCTAGATATAAAGGAAGGATATTTGATTTATTTTCAAGGATGAATGAAATTTTTTCTTGATATGTTTTTAATTTCCAATGTAATATGGAATTCATATATGTATCTAGTTTTCTAATACTATTAAACTAATTAATCCTTGGAGATGTGATCACCTATATATTTTATCAATATAATATAGTAAACATGGATTTATGGTTACTAGATTCAAGGTTTACAATGTTAGTTTTAGATAAACATTTTTAGGATCCTTGGGAACTAGATTTTATATGAACATAGATAGCATGATAATTATGATAAATCCCTTAGAATATTTGAGAATTTTTACCTTTATAGGTATTTTTCTCCATGAATCTATATTTATGTTGATTATGAGTTGACTATGTGTGTTCCATTGTTTAGATATGGATCTTAGCATAATGATGGGAAATTATTTTAGCACTGATGGTCAATATTGTGATTTACCACCAGAAAAATTCATTATGACTGGTGTTATAGCTGAACAGATTATGACCATATTAGAGAAGTGCTCTCAAGTTATGATTAATCACCTTTCTCATATGAAACAACCTATTTATTATTATTAAAGTGAAAATATGTTAGATCACTTAATGTGGCACAAGCCTCTATCCTTTAATGGAACTACTAAGTCATTGGTAGCTAAGAAATGGATTGATTCCCTTGAAAATATATTTCTGTCTTTGGGAAGAAATGAAAAGGAAAATATTATTCTAGAAGTATATTTTTTTAAAATAGATATGGATTAATTATCATCATTTGTTGATAATACTAAGGATAAAGATGATATATAAGTATGCAATGGATTACTTTTAAGGTGATATAATTTAAGAAATATTTTCCTAGAGAACAATGAGATGACATGGAAATGAAATTTTTTAATTTATAGAAAATTGAAGGGGAATTTGTCACAACGTATAAGGTCAACTTTACTATATTAGCAAGTCATATTGTGGGATACATACATAATGGGGAATGTAATATTTGTTGTTTCATTTTTTGGATTAAGGAGAGACTTCTAAGGGCCTTAGTTTCACAAATAATTTCATTATATGAGATATGGTATCAAGTTCCATTAAGATAGAAAAATAATTATCCAAGTCTTAAATTTTCAAAGGAAATTAAGAGAATAAGAGGATAGATGTGAACCATGAAAAATAAAATGTAATGAAGAAGAATAATGGATGAGTAGAAATTATAACATGTATAAATTTTGGAGAGAAACATCCTAGTAAATGTTTAAAGGGAATGAGAGTTTTTTACATTTGTGAAGATAAAGGACATAAGGCTAGTTAATATAAAGGTAAGAAAGAATCCACTGATATCTAGTGATTAAACTATAAGTACATGAGGTGTTATTCAAATTAAAACCCAAAAATCGAGGATTATAATAAAAAATCATTATGATATTTATTGATGTTGTCTTGGTATATAATAAAAAGGATAAAGATTATGATAATCACTTAAGAATCATTAATGATACTCCCAAGGTAAGGGATTCATTCAAGAAACATAGAATGTGTAATTCATGGCTTAAGAATGTTTCTTTTCTTGGAAATATTTTCACTAAGGATAGAATATTTTTTAAAGTTTTTAAGATGAGGCAGACACTCACCACCTTATATAATATTCAGGGTTAGTATTTTATTTTATGTAAGGGTAATTATAGTGATATTTTTTGAATATATGATTGTGATATATAAAACGTTTTTTAACATTTCAAACCTTAAGAGTTATTATTAATATTTTGGTGACTAAAATATTATTCCTTCATTTGATGGTTAACTTTATTTAGTATTTATTTTACTTATTATAATTTTTTTGGGTTTTAGTAAATTCCTAGAAATGGGAGGAATCTCTGGTAAGAAAATATTTCATACAATGAAGAACATTATCTATTAATAGATATCATGACCCCTTAAGAGTTAATTTTAGTGATTCAGACATGAAAATTTCATATTTTTTATTTATTATTTAAAAATGAGATGAATAAGATTTAGAAAACCGATCAAAACACACTGATAGATAAAATATTTCTTATAGAATATAATTAAATCAAGTAAGTATATTTTCCTATAATTCCTCAAACTCAAGCAATGGAAGTTAAATATTTTAAGTTTTGTGTAGAAAATATCACTTAACTATCAAGGTACACTTTTTAAAACATATTTATAAGTGAAAGTTTTATAAAGGTACATATATTGTTTAAAAATATATTTATTTATGAAATAGTAATTTCTCTAGTCTAAACATAGAAATTAAAATTCATGATAAAATATATTATTATGTCATGATATGATTAAAATGATTTGAAATTAAACCATGAAATTTATGTAAGTATGGGTGAATGTAACACACTAATATTTTAGTTTATAAATAATATGTTCAGTAGCTTATGATAAACATAACACTAATCTTAAATGAACCATGATATTTTATAGAAATATTATTTTTTAAATATTACTATTATAACCTATTCATTGGATTGATGAGTATGAATAAAAGTAACGACATTATAAAATATAATTATAAAATTTTCCTTAATATAAATTTATTTATTACTTTTTAGGAAATAAGTACTTAATTTTTGAATGATAAAAAGCAAATCATATAAGGTTAAGAAAAATTGAATCTTAAAAGGGGCATTTTTTATAAAAGTGGGTTTTCTTTATATTTAAAATGTTTCATTTAAAAGATAAATTTATATTATTTAGAGTATAAAATTTATTAAAAATTTATTTATATAAAATTTAACTAAGTAATAATCATTCAAACAATAATTATTAATTTTTTAGAAATGAAGATAAATTAATTTCAGGATAAAAAGATATATTTTTCAAAAAAAAATTCTAATTGTACAATATAATTTTATTTTAATAAATTAAATTAATTATTATTTATTAATTATTTTTGATGAAATTTATTTTTAACATATTCAGTCAAATAAATTAACAATCACTTAATGGTTGTTACTTGGAAAGGAATGAGAATAGATTCATTTTATGCTTTGAAAATGATTTTTTTCTAAAAATGGTTTTTATGAATTTTGTGTATAGAAAATAGAATTATTTTATAAAAATTTTATAAATTTTATTTAATAAAATAAAATTAATTTTCATATTCATCAAATTGAATTTTTCTTAGGGTTAGTTTTTTGTATTTTTTTGAAAATAATGATTTTGGGTGAATGGTAGAAAATACTGATTTTTTGTAAAAATTGTCATTTCTTTTTGTAGAGACCTAACCCTAGATGGCCCAAAATTAGTGTCTAGTACTAGATACATTGGAATTATTACAAGGAATCTAGACTCTAAGGACTGAATAGTTTAGTAATCTTGGTAAACAAGATACATAAATGATTCTTGAATTACAAAAGAATACAGTAATTAGCATGAGAGCCTCAGCACAGTTTGTGAGGACTCAGAAAGTGTATCCAAGAGACCCGATTTCAAAATCAGGTGGAGACATATTTCCAAGTACTATAGCAGACGTTGTAGTAGACATTGTAGTAGGTACTGTAGTAGGTACTATTTGGTACTGTAGCATCCAGAACTATTCATCTGTTTAGGCTTTCAAGCCACCGGTTTGGTCCTCGATTCCTTTAAGGCCTTCGGGTAATTTAAGGCCTTCAGTCCCAGTAAGGATTTCATGCCACATCAAGGCCTTTGGGACACCTCAAGGCCTTTGAGCCACCTCAAAGCCTTCAGGCTACCTCAAGGATTTCGAGCCACCTGAAATTGTGCTTAAATGGACTAGGGAGACTCTACAAGGAGAAGACCCCAGATGAGGATTCAGAGTAGGAATATTAACCAGAGCAAAAGCTAACAGATGTGGAAGAAAGACAGGGTATGGTGTTTCTATTAGGACCATCCTGTTCATGTGTGGGAATCCTAGGCGAACATCCATGCAAAGGTGGAGAGATGATATCACGATTCAGATGCTGGGGAGGAGCAGTTCCATGTAGTTAAAGTCTAGATATTTCCTCTAAGACCTACGAGTCATGTAATATCTATGCCTACGGACCTTGTAAGGGTTTCCACTCATCACTTGAAAGGGGGTTATCAAAAATCAATAAAAATAAGTCCTTCAGGTAATTCTGGTAATACACTAATTACAACATAATTTTTTATTCTTTCTAAATAAATAACTTTCAGTATAACTCTAATCCATTTAGTAAATTCCTACATATCTTTCATAGTACACTTCTTGGATTCCTAGGGAAAGAAACATAATAATAGTGAGTTAAAATGCTTGATAAGGAAAAAATATATTGGAAGCAATAATAAATCAATCAGAATATTCAATATGGAAAGGTAAATAATTGAACATGCATACCATATAATCAAAAAATAGAGAAGGAATTGTGTAAAAAATATAAAAAGGTGTTAAATGAAAACACATTCCATTCAAACAACTAGATAATAAAAAATCAACATGGAAAGGTAAGAAAAGTGAAACAAATTTCATCTAATCAATAAAATGAAAATAAATTTATTACTAAGTTTGTCGACAAAAAATCGCATGGATGAACAATAATAAACAAATTATCAATAAAGGAAATTCTTAATTATGGGACATAATGTTTCCCAGGAACATGATACTTTTACTGTCAAGAGACAGTTTAAAATTTTCTAATTTGTGTAGCTAATTTATCCCATGAGACTACTGATGCATTGAGGGGATTTTATTAACCGGTCTCCCACCTGTATAGCCTGCATTAACTGGTCTCTAATTAGTATGTCCTGTATTAACCAGTCCCCAACCCGTATATTTCATGTCCAAAGAATTTTAATAAACAAAGTACCTTATAAAATATCCATATTGAATAAAGGATACGAGTTTATCAATATTTCCACAAATAATCAAATAAATATCATAGTAAACACCGTATGAAAAATGTTATATGGTTTATGAAATAATAATATCCATGAGAAATGATATGGATATTTAGAGTACATTCAATGTAAAATGATCATAAAAAATTCAATATTTCAAGGGGACTATAAGGAATCAAGAAAGTAGAGGTGAAAACTATCCTTAGATAAATCAATCATAATCCATCCATAGGAAGATTAATGATGGAATCAATACAATATACACCAAGTGGAGTAAAATAAATGGCTTTTCTCATTGATTAATTAGAAATAATATAAAACAACTATTAAAAAAATTCTTGAGGAAAATATCCTTTTGTTTTGAAAAAAACTTTTAAAAAAAAATTCTTTGAAAATAACATTTGAAACTATTTTCTTAAAAAAGTAACCTTTTAACATGTAAGGGAGGATTCAAAGAAATCACGGCAGGTAAATTTCTATAAGTCGTATGAGGTAAAAATAACATTTCTTTTTCACGGTTAAAGGTTAGAAAAATGCCTTGTTTGGAAAGTAGAAAGAATATTCCTTTGAAAACATTAGTAAAAGAAAAAAAGGTAAAAATATATTTACCAAATCATTTTAAAAATATTTTTGAATTTTTATAGAAAAACATGTTTTTTAGAAGAAAAAAGTTTCTCCTACTAAAGATAGAAACAAAGTCAGGTTTTCTGAAAAAAAATTTCCAAAAAACATATTGAGTACCAAAGAGTAGAAAATGGAACTAATACTTGAAAATTTTCATTAATAACCAGATTATAATGAAATGGATTATTGAATAATGGTTATATAATTTCCTCAAATTTAAATACCATTGAAATATCATTAAGGTTATTGTTGAGTAAAATAACCTTTAAACATTCCAAAGTGTCCCATACCACTTTGAAACATTTTAAACCATGATCCTCATGAAGGAATATAATTAATTAAAAGTTTAAAATAACATTACGATGAAATTATTAATGATATAATATAAAAAAATGGTCAGTAGATACCCCACACAAAAATATATAAGTGGTGAACATGACATTTATCTCAGGGATGTAAAAAGTGATATGAGAATCCCCTACCTTGTGTTTCCTTTTAGGTAAACAAAATTTAAATTCCTATATAATACATTTATGTTAATTTTATACTATATTTAGAACCTTTTAATGTTTATTTTTACTTTATTTCACTTTTTACTATGTTTTATACAACTAATTAAACAATTATGTTCACGTCGGTTGTTTTGACCAAATTCGGTTTATGTGTCAAAAACAACTTTGGTAGGTCAACTATAGTAAAAGGTATAATTATATAATATATCCAAAATAATAATCATGACATAATTATTATATTTATACATTAATTATACTTTTAAAATAAATCATTAAATATGGTTAAAAAATGGATCAAAGTTACAATCATGGAGACGGTAGGTCGTACGTACGCTTGAGTAACGTTCCCATTTTTCAATGATCATTATGGAAAGAAGGTAAGTAACAATAATCTTTCCAAAATGATAATTATATAATAAATAACATATTATTTAATCATATATACTTATATATATAAATATCATGATGTAAAAAGGAATCACATCATGTCGAGGAGGCAGTAGTCTACACGTCCACGACTGACATTATCAATGATAATAAAGAAAATGATATATATATATATATATATATATATACAGAAAGGTAATTATGTCATTAATATAATATAATTTTTTTTATGTCTCATATCTCTACTTATAATCATCTTTTATACATTCGATATATCGTGTGAATAAATCACATTGCTTTGAGGGGGCGGTAGTTCACACTTCCTCAAACGATGTTATTATATTAACACAAAATGGAAAGTATTAAAGGTGTGTGTAATAAAATAATTAAAGAATTATAAAGAAAAATAAATATCATATATAATCATATTTTACATCGTAATGGCAACTATCAGAGGTGTTAAAGGAAAAATGAACAATCATTGTCTCATGGGGCAACAATTCTCCAAACACAGAAACAGTATGTTCGTTACCCATTAGATGGAGATCTGTGTAATTGTAGGTAGAACCATTTACATAAAATAATACTAGTATATTTAGGATACCTTTTTTTATATAATAATGTAATAAAGATATTTTATGGGATGTATAATGGAAATGATATTAAACATATTGAGAGAAGACGTTACCTCTTAATCGGGTAACAACTTTTGGTTTGTACAAAAAGGCTTACTTGGAAGGATTTATACCAAAAGGGGGGACTAAAGATCTAGGGGAGGTATTTTTTTAATATATATTGGCATATATTGGCCTAAAATAAGTGGTTTAAGAGGTGTTACTAATAGGTATATGAGGTGGATTTTATAGGGAAGGAAAAGGACTCACTTAGAATTTTTTTGAAACAATTTAGGTGTACACATGTTAGTACCTAAACAAATCATACCAAACCAACCAAGCTCAATAATGGAAGTTTAATGGACTAATTATTTCCATAAATGTTTTTTGTACACGTTTTTATATCATTTAGTCCCTTAAGTTAAATTTTTAGTCCTTTATTAAGCTTAATTTTTCCTTAATAATTATAATTAATTTTAATTACGTTCACTAATAGTTTTGTTCAAAAAAAGTATTTTTCATTATACATTATATATTATTAATATTATAAATATGGAATAAATTATTCCAAACTCCAATCATATAATTTTCATAAATTATTTTAAAAATTCAACACGTAGGCGGAACGACAGTGTGGGGTTTTAAAGTAAAAACCTCTGAAATTTTTCTATGTTTTTATAATAAATTTAAAATTGAAATTGATTAAAATGACATAAATTGTATTAATTTATAAAAATATTATCTAATTATACTTTAATACTAACTAAAATTACAATTTAACTTTATAAATAAACTAATTGAAAAAACAGTTTTGAACTAAAATTCAGTATTTTTCATTGTACATTAAAAATGAAATGTTTTGGAAAAATATCAAAAATTCACCCTAACCTGATTATTATGTTTTTATGTCAGATATTAAGTTTATTTTGATAAATTAAATCAATTAAAATTTAAAAATTCAGATTTAAAATGGGTTCTCCATTAAAAGGAGGTAAAATTACCTTTATAAATAGATAGGTTTTTATGTGTAAAATAAGTTTTGTTCATACCTTTTGTCTATAAAAACTAATGTATGAATATCAAAAATATTTTATATAATATATAATATATTTATTTCATTAAAATTGTTAAATAATTTTAATTAATTACATTTATTAATAAAAAACTTCATTGGAAGCATAAAAATAATAATATTTCTTTTTGTATCCAATTGGTTCTTATTTTCATTTATCATTAATTGGTAACCCATTATTTCATTTTATATTTATATAAAACATATATTTTCATAAATTATTTAATAATATTCATAACTACTAACATAATTTCTAAGTAATATCATATTATATTAAATAATAAGATTTTAATAATACATTGTTATTTGGTGAAACTCGATCTTACATGTAATGCAAGCTATCATGGAAGGTCGCTCTTGAAAGTGACCCAAGATAATGAGGAAAGTATTTATTTCATGTAACACAATATAACTCAGTGTTTCATTCATTTAAATATATATAATATATTTTAAATAGTAAATATATTATAATTTATTCAGATATTATATTACCTTACATGCATGGTGTCTCGTGTCATACACGCTATCAAATACAAGGTTCTTACTTTAGAATTTTAGGGTGTTACACTTTTCAAGTATTTAAAAAGAACCACTATTTTTTTATTGGTTTTAAAGTAAAATTAATTCCATTTTAATAAAAATAATTCAATTAATTCCATAAGAATCAAAATTATAGCTTATTTTTGTATAAATTTATTTTTAGGCTTAAAATGCATTTTTTTTTAAACTATTTTTCTTTGCATTTTTTGTTCTTATATTACAATTAATTACTTCTGATTATATATATTTAAACTTGAAAATATTCTTCATATTTTGGATTATGATGTTCAAATATAGTAATGAGTTTAGTTTCATTTTTTATAATGAATAATAACCATGGTAAATTGTTATCACTATGGTAAAGGGTAAAATAGGTTAACTATGTTTTAAAATATAAGGAACCAGATCTTATAAGCCTTTACACGGTGATTTTTCTATGTTTTATACTCTCATAGGAGGTTACAAGGTGTTTATGAGTTAAATTACGAGTTTTGGGGAAGTTAATCTCATTCATTTTTGTGGAGACCAAGGTCACGTTGTAGGGGTGGTCGTTGTGGTGTAGAGAGGATAGTTGTGGTATAAGTGAGATAAAGGAGGAGTTTTTAGAATACTTAATTTTTATTAATTACTACATCATAGAGGTTATTATGTGGATTAGGTGTTTGAGTGTATATGTTATGGATCATCTAACAGTGTCATATGGGTTATAGGTGGTTCTTCCAAGTTAAAGGTTGTTGTGGTGTAAAACCTTGGGTTGTGTCGTAGCCTCCTTCTTGGTGAACGAGTTATAAAACATAGTTCTTAAGGCTACACCATAACCTCAGATATCCTTTTCTAGGATCTTCACCAAGGATCCATCCATAGATATTGGATTCACCTTTGACTGTGGGGATATAGCATGGTCTCATTACACTACATCATAGTTCTCTTATTTTTCAACAGGCTTTAGCAAGGTCCTTAGGTTTGCACCATGGTCTTATAAAAATATCTATACTTATAAATAGCTTTGAAGAACTCAAACCCAATTTTTTACAAATTATTACACTAACCCTAGTCTCCCCAAAGTGTTTTTTGAAGTATTTGAAGTCCCCTTTCGATAGGTATCAATAAATGACTTCTAGAGATCAATATTTGGTGATCTAAGGTAGGTTCTTCATGTTTTCTTGCGGTTTATCCTATATTTGATCTCATTTTCCTCCCTTTATTCTTTCCATGCTTTTTAATTTTATCTAAATCATTATAATAAAGTTTAATTTAACATTATTTAGTTTTTTAGTGGCCTAAAATCCTTGGGGGATCATAGTTTCCTCCTAGGAAAGGTGATCGAAGATCCATGCTAAAATTCCTTTTTTTTAGAGAGTATCGGAAGTTTGTTATTGGTTATTTATTAAATATACTTTATTTTATATGAAATCATAATTTGACCATGGTTTATCCCTTTTTATGTTGATGGAAATAACCTAATAAATATTCAACCTATTTAATGAATGGAATTGGTTTATAGTTGTAGTGATTTCATGTTGTTTCTTTCCACAATGATAACGGGTTAACTACTGATTTTCTAGATAGTGTGATATCTATACTATGTTTTGTTTATCATGTTTGTATTCTTGGTTTATCATGTTTAAACAGATGAAATTGGATAAATAACATAAATAAAGTAAAAATTGGTTTTTTGGATAAATAATTAAAGAAGAGGCATGTTTAATAAATCTGTTGTTTCTCATAATTTGATGGTAATCAAATTGATATAAGTATAAATGTTTAATTTAATGTTTTATTCCATGTATTAATGGAATTGGAAAAAGAACTTGACGTTTTAAATCTTGTTTATGATAATAATTAAATTCATGTTAAATAATAATTAATCTTATCATAGTTTTGGAAAGAGGAATTGATGTTAGGTATCATGTTTAAATAAATGATAGCTTGTTATATTTTATGCCTTATGTTGACCATGGATGTAACCTATGATAAATGTACTAGTTAATTAAAGATGTAATAAACCAGTTTTTTGATAAATATAATTTTTGGGGCCGAGAGTGGCCATTTTTTTATCAAGGATGGATGCCTTGTGTTGGGGGTAGTGAGAGCTTGTTTGAATATGAAGGCTAAATGCCTTATTTTGGGAATAATTTGACTTGTTTACTATGATTATTGATTTCTTCCTTCTATAATGTTCTTTGAATTATAGCTTTTTTGTTTGATGTGGTATAATCCTGGCATGGCTGATGAGCTATTGGGAAGAGAGGCTTGAGTTTGGGGTATTATTTGATTCCTATGAGGGTGAGATGCATAGGTATGTGCATGATGGTGTCAAGGATGGAACAAAGATGGTGGAACAGTTTGAATCTAGGCATACATGTTATTATGATGTTTAGAGTTGGGATGCATTCTTGTGAATCTATTAAAAGGTTGGATATCAGGTTTCTTGTTTGTTTTATTTCCTTTCCTTACTGCTTTAGGTAGATAGATGTGATTGGTTTTATCTCTTCGATGGTAGATTAGTATATTTTCCTAGATTAACTAAAGCTTTAGAATTCTTATAATATTTAATAATTTTTGTAACTCGTAGTTTTTTGTGTCAATAATGAAAAAGAGATGATCTTAAGAAACTGTGGATTTGGTTTGGATTATGCCTAGAGGTAATAGACTTCAATCTAATGGTTAAAGTATTGGAATAATGTTAAATAATGTTTAATTAATTAATTAACATAAATTAAATTATGAAAATTAAATAATTAACTAAATGTAAGTCTTCTTAAATGTTTATGTGCTTATAGGATATCTAGTCCCTAGTAATGGCATCTCAGTGTCCAAATGATGGTAGTTTTAGTTGAGTCTAGGACTGGGTTATGCCCATAGTGGGGTTGTGAGTTATATTATATCCTATTAATTTTATGATTTCATACGCTACCTCACCCATTTCAGTAGGGAAACCAAAACCAAATTGAATATAGGAGGGTATTTTCCCTAACATACTATTGGTGATGATGGATGGATGACTACCCCCTTGGGCCTCGCTCTCTTCTCTTGGTAATATTATATGCTAGTATGCACTGTGGTTAGTTTCCCATATATTTTTGTAGAGGGATGTAGTGTCTTGTAGTTATTTCACACACATGTATCTATAGATAAAGTATTTAAAGGATTATTATAGGTATGATGTGTATAGGTTGTGATGGCCTAAGGTACCTTACTCAGTGTATAGGATGTGATGGATTGATGTATAATTCTCAATGTATAATACACATATTATGGGCTATTATGGATCCTAGAAATTAATTTTTTGCTACATGGATATATGGAATGGTATGATGGGATGATGTGACGCATGATATTCATGTTTTGAAACTTTATCCTAGTTTATTATGGGTTGGATTACATTTGGAGAGAGGTGGATCAGGATGTACAATATTGGGGTAGGTTTGAAAACCATTGGGGTAGTGGTAATAGGGTACTGTTGTGTTTTATTATTACAATACATGATCTATTTTATGTGATACTTAGTGATAGATATCCATGGTGAGGATGGAAACTTAGTATACTTTTTTACGTGATGAGTTAGTTTCACTTTTTTCACTAGTCTTTAGTATATTTTATTTATCTTTTACATGAGAGGATCTAGGTAGGATCCTATTGAGTATACTATTATTCTCAGCCCATGTATATATAAACTATTTTTTAGGTTGATAGTAGCATGTTGTAGATTGAGATGTATATTACTAGCTTATGTTTTTGTAGGATCTATTTTGGCTTTGTGGTCGGTTCTGAGTTTACCTTTTTTTTACTTGTAGTTTTCCTTTCATTTTTTAGTGTCATATGTCATTATATGTATGAACATGGTATTTCTTTTATATTTATTATCATGTGTTTATTGGTGTATTTATCTTATATATCGCATCCATATGTTCTCTTATGGGGTAACACCTCTAATTTGTATGTATGATTCAACCTTAGTAGTATTCCCAAACTTCGGGCCTACTGGAGGAGGGAATTGGGTAGTCACCATATCCCTTCTCTCATTACTAGACTAGGAGGGGTACTCTTGGGGGAGTGTTCATGACATAGTAGTATTACAAGTTTATGTTGAGGGATAATATGTAATTTAGAGTTAGGCATATGTGATATTTCAAGGGTTGGTAGGGAAATGGTGTCAAATAAGTTTAGTAATGGATGAAAACAAGGAAGACTAAATGAGACATAGGTATTTAGGCCTCTCTATGATTTGTTTCATGAACCTTTAAGTTTACCAATCCTATTAAACAAAGTGATATTTTCTATGGGGTAGAGACCAAATAAAGGAACATGCCCCATTATTATTTATGCATGTGTTTGAAATGGTTAAACCTTGGGATAGGTTAAAACCTTAAACATAATAACAAAATAATTTATTAATTAATTTTATCTTAAATATTCCATACTCTTGGTTTAAGAGTCTAGCCATTTTTTCTTTCATGAATGGTTCCAGGTCGACATCCTTGTCAGGTTCATGTTGAAGATGTTCATCAGGATGTGGCTGAAGATCACTATAGACTAGAGGTTGAGGAATATGAAACTTATAGGAGGAAACTTTGAGAGTTTCTACATAAGAATCTATATAAGTATGAGGGATCTATTTCAAAATCATCCACAGAATACTGGTTGTAGGAGGTTGATATCACTTTCAATTTTATCTATGATCGGAAGGAGAACTGGTCTTTGTGGGCTATGATTCCATTTCATGGAGAAGTAATGTAGTGGAGTATCTTGTTCCTTAGGGATTTTGGGGATTTGTAAGTATCATGGGAGAACTTTCAAGACCAATTCTGAGAAGAGTTTCTTTCTTCATCTGTGAATCCTTCTAGTCGTCATGAGTTGCTTACCCTACTATGGAGGAGTTTCAGTGTATAGGTGTTACGGATCCATTTCAGGACACTCCTTCAATATGCTTGAAACCTATTACTAGATGAGGAGTCCAATGAAATGAATTTCAAGGAATATTTGTGCCCGGAGATATAACTTTGGGTCACCCCATTCATGTTGTTGACATATCTCAATGTGCCAGAAAGATTAGAGGTTGTTGAGAGGATGTTGGATAGAACTGTATTATTATTAGAGAAGATTATTCAAGATTCCTCATGAATAAAATCTATGGTATGGAGTTCCCAACTTCCTAGAAATAATATTTTTCGGTCAATCAGTGATAGGTCCCATCCCGCGTCTTCTCATTTCTTTAGGGTTGGAAGCCCTTAAACCTTTTCTAAGGGATAAGACATGTGTTTTTATTATGGATGAAAAGATTATTATTAGCAAAAGTGCCTAACATTTTCAAGAAATCAGTGTGTTCTAGGTGTTTTCCTTCAATTTTCTCTATTGAGGTAGTATTAGATGAGGCAATAGAATCAGCACACTCCATCTTGGGATCAACAAAGAAGAGATGTTTAAATCATAGGATAGCCTCAATATGATCCTTATCCTCAAAGAACATATCATTGTCATGGATTTGGTCTTCATCAAGGTCAAAAAGGTCATGGAGAGGGTTTTAGTCAACTTCATGCCTTGGCATTTTTAGCGCCAAGAGAGAAATAAGTCATTTAGGGGACCCTTTTCTTGTTTTCTACTTGGGTTAAAGCATTGTTTGATTTAGGAGTTACACACTCCTTCATATCACCTTCCCTAGTCCATGCTTTGGGACTTTAGGTGGAGAGACTTCCAGTTACCTTGGCATTGACTATGCTAGTTAGAGTTCAATATTATCTATATAAAGTATGTAGATATTATGATCTAGTATTGGGGTATCACCACTCTTGGGGATACTTCCTATATTTACTGGTATATCCATACAACATCATCCTCATTAGGGAATAGTTTTATTTGGTGCAGGATATCATGGATTGCTTTAGAAGATAGGTTGTGTTCTACAATAGTAGTGGAAAACCTAAAATGTTTTTTGTTGAGTGATACCCTCAGATGGGTGAAAGGCATGTTCCATTCTTGTATTCTTTGATGGATGAGTTGTTGCTAACTTTATTGAAGGTTCAGTAGATGGGGTTTTGTAGGATTTTCAAATATCACCTTAAACTCTTTCTAGAGGAGGTTGTATCATTACAACTTCAATGAGAGATCATTTTTAAGATCAAGCTATAAATATTTGTTTCTCCAATCTCAATGTATCTATATAAGAAGGCATCTTACAAGTTGTGATAGCTGCGATTATATGTAAATGCAAAAAAAATCTAACCCTGGTTTTATTATGAAAATATTTCATTAAATGGTTTTATTTATAATTTAAACAATTTTAAGATGGTATTCTTTAAAATAATAATTTCAAATTAATGTTGTTTCATTATAAGCACGGTTTATTATTAAACATAATTTATTTTTATCAAATTATTATAGAATATTTTAAATAATAATTATACTAATATGGAAAATTTGTTGTTTGGTTTCAAAAATATGATATGTGTATATATATATATATGTATATGTATACTAGATTTATAAACAATTATTTAATTTATTATATTAATAATTATATGGGATTTATATATTTTCTAAAATATGATATATACATATATATATATATATAGTAATAATTATTAGATTATAAATTTTTATTAGATTAAAGTTTTAAAAATATTATTAACATTTTAATTTTTTTCTAATAAAATTATAAATATATGTATAATATAACTATTTTAATAAAATGGTTAAAATTTTACATATATGAATAATCTTTTAATAAATATTAATGTTACATTGAATCATATATATATTGTATTAGCATTTTTTTAGAGTTTCAAAATTACAAATATATGGTACAAATTATGATAATTATTATTTTGATAATACATTTTAAATTATAAAATTATTTTATAACATTATAAGTATATAATATGAAATATATAAATATATGTTTTATGAAATAATTTAGTAATAATAACTTTTAATTTTTTAAAAGTATTGATAAAATAAGTTTAATAGATAAGTAGATTTATTAAAATTTTGACTTTTTCTAAAGTTATTAATAATATGATAAAAGATTAAATAAATGATAAAGGTATAATAATAATAAAAACTATATAGTAAATGAAAAAAAATGGAGAAGATCCGTGATTAGAGGGGAGTCCACGTGAGGATGTCGTGTCATAAAGGGGAGGGGGTACCGACTTCTGGAATCATGGTTTAGGGTTTCGGGGTAGTGCGTCGTAGCGTTGAGGATCTCAAGCAGGCCATGGTCGGGGAATTGAGGTGCGTCACACTGAAGTTGGCTTCGAGCAGGGTCTGACGTCAGGGATAGCAGGCGCAATCAGGGATGATGGAATATGATGTGTGGGAGTCACATTCCATGGCTTTCAGAGTCCAATTATCTGGTAGTGTTCGTTTTCACAGAGTTGATTTGGGTCAAAGTCCCCATGTCACACGGCCGGGGTGATTTGCTTCAGACTAGAAAAACTGAGGTGGAGGTTATACTTCGTCAATGAGTCTGACCAGTTAGGGTTTCAAATTTATCGGACCTAAATTGAGGTATGCTTTTGTTCCATAGGTAGGATGTTGACCAAAAATAGTTTTTAGATCTTTCTGATTTCCATGTCTTACTTTTTATTTGTGTGATGTTGTGAACTATTGTGCTTTTGACTTTTAAACCATTCCAAAATGTAGTTGGTCCACTTGTAGGTTTTCAATCAACATTTTATAATGTTTATTTCCATTTCATTGCTCTATTTCTACAAATATTCCCAGGTAATCTTCATTTAGTGTTTATATTTATACACACTGGTGAACCCATTTTCCTTTGTCCACCTATGGTTGAATTCTGCGTTGCCTTCTGGTGTTTAATTTTTGTGTTTTATATCCTCTGAATTTTGTTATACTTGTTACTGAGGGTATTGCATACCCTACTTCTTCTTCCTTTCTTAGTGTATCCAAGCATCAAAATCAATGTAAGGGATCAATTATGGTTATGGTGTTTTATGTTCTTGAGTCTATTTAATTTTCCTTAAGGGGTTGTTTTCAAATTGTGTCTTTACACTTATATTTTTTTCAGGGATAATTTTATATGATTTATGTGTCTCATTTTGAAAATTTTGGAAAGGAACATCCTATAAATTAAGTATTAATATTTATCTAATTTATGTTTAAGAAATATTTCTATTCTTTTAAAATTGAATTTTAATTTTTATTTGGTATTAAGATCTTAATTCCTTCCGAAAAATTAATTGTGTTCATAATTAAGGAAATATAAATTTTTTTCAAGTTCTGAGGTAATTGATTATTCTTATTTTAAAACCTTATTTGATGAATTTATAATTTTTTTAGATGGGTTATCTCAAATTATATGTTTTATATGTAACTAACCCCCAATTTATACTTTAAATTCCTGATATATATATACATAAATACAAATATATGTATGAGATCTCAATATTTTTTTCACCATACTAATATATATATATATAAGTATTTTTTTCAATCTCTACAACTAATTGCTTCAAATCATTATAAGTGGGTGTGACATATACATATTTATTATACAATTTATGAATATATATATATATACATAAATGAAGTTTAAAAATGGTTGTATATATATTTATATATATGGATGAATTGATTAATATCATGTTTATAATTTTATCATCGACTTATTTTCAAATTTCTGAAAAATTCACAAAACATGTCATCACATTTTATCAAATCTATGGGCATTAAAATTGCACGTATACATGTCCATGTGTTTATGCATACCATCGATGTTCATTTCACTTAAAACAAAACTATATTTTCATTTAAAAACTTAAGGTTTATTTTAAAGATTATTGAATTAAATTAAATAATTGAATGCCTTATTTTTAATATTTTATTTATAATATTATGTTTTAAACTTAATTAATAATTAAAATTGAACTGCGCATATGGGAAACAAAGGAGAATTGTGAACGAATGAATGATTGCATGGATAAACCTAGTAATGTAATTGTGGTAGAATTTTTGGTTATAAACAAACTTGTAGATGATAAAAAAAAATAAAAGTATTTATATAGTTATATACTATCATACTTATAAATATATGTGTACTTTAATTTAGTGTTATAGTATTTACGAACTTGAAAACTCCAGTGAAAAATGTGTATGTATATATAAAGCAAGATTAAAAAGGTTTTCAGAAAACCCAACTCTCAAGTGTTGTAAAAAGGAATGGAATGGGAGTAGACCCATCATGGCCTGCAACGTGTCAAGCTGTCTCAAAATTTTATGTTTTTATTTCAAAGGCTTTCTTAATGTTTTCATAAAGACACTGGATTATTTTTGATAAATTTTGAACATAATTATTTACCAAAATGATCTATTACTTTAACACAGTAAGTATTTTCAAATAGTATTTTGAAAAGATTTTTTCTAAATATATTTATACAATTATTTTCAAAGAGTATTTTATAAATAATCATTGAAGGTTTTTAAACCCCTTACTGGGAAGATTTTTTGGTCACCCTATGTTTTTGAAATATTTTTCATAGGTTTCCTTGAAATCCAGAGTTGGCCATCTTTATTGAAGCGCGCGCGGAAGCGGAGTTGATCTTTCATTTTGTTTAATTTATTCTGTAACTCTAATGATTTCTTAAGCATGTATCTTTTCTCCAGAACCTAGACCAGTATAATCTCCTCTTGTATGTAATGTATAAGGCTGGGTCCTAACATTATATCTCGATGGTCTATTATAATGAGGTTTTATTTTTCCGAGTGTGTCACTATGGGGTGTGCCATTTTTATTTGTGAGGAAGGTTGATAGCAGTTTGTGTATCTATATTGATAATCATCACTTTAATCAAGTTACAGTGATGAGATTCTATCCTTTTCAATAGACTTATGACTTATTTTATCAAATGAAATGATCATTTTGGATCTCAAAGATTGATTTGTGGTTAGGATATCATCAGATGCGGGTGAAGGATGAGGATATTCTGAAAACTACTTTCCAATATCATCATGGGAAATGTAAGTTCATTTTGATGTTGTTTATTATGAAAAAATATCTATATTGTTTCATGGGCTTAATGAATATAGTGCTTATATAGTTCTTAGATTAGTTCATGGTGGATTTTATTGATGAAATCCTTGTGTATTATTTATCTAAATAGAATCATACAGAGTATCTTCTTGCCATTTTGGGTGTCCATCAGTAGTATATGTTTCAAGAAAAATCCAAGTGTGAGTTCTATACTCATGAAGTTAGTTTCTTAGGGCATTTCATATCGGTACAAGGAGTAGTTATGGATCCTTTAAAGATCAAGTCAGTCATTTCTTGGGTATTCTTTGAGACTATTTATGAGGTGTAGAGTTTCCTTAGTCATGCAAGATATTACAAGAGGTTCATAGATGATTTCTATTGGGTTTTGACTCCTTTAACAACTTTGACTAGAAATGATCAGATGTTATTATAGATTGACCAGTGTCAGGAACCCTTTGAGTACCTGAAGGATAAGTTGGTTAGTGATCTAGTTCTCCATCTTCTAAAATAGGGACTTTAGTTTGAAGTTTTCCGTGATGTTTTTCATCTTATTTTAGGCTTTTTTATATAGTGGAGATTAGTTCTTTCTCATTGGACTCGATAACTATGTACCCATGAGCATGACTATGCCACCCATTATCTCGAGTTAGAAATATTTGTGTTTTACTTGAAGTTTTGGTGAGATTACCTCATCGGATAGTCTTTTGTGGTTTTTACCAATCATATAAACCCGAGGTATGTATTCTCCTAACATTACCTAAACTTGTGATAGCATCGGTGGATGAAATTCTTAAAGGAATACAACTTTGATATTTAATATACATCAAGAAAATAAAATATTTTTATTTAATTTCTGAGTAAGAAGTCACATAGTGATGATGTTTTATAATTTAGATATTCTTAGAGAGTTATGGAATAAATATTAGTAGTGCATCGGGATATGGGAAAGTTTGGTCGTAGTGGTTAACTTTTTCAAATGAAAATGAAGTCTTCCTTGATACAAAAGGTGTAGTAATCCCACTTAGGGGATTCTGAAGTGTAAGTTTGGAGAGACCAATTTGTTTTTGGTGATTCCCCTCATTATTGGTATGAGGATAAACAACACTAGGTGTTGTTCTATAAAAGGTTTTTTTCCCTTTTTTGATGCATGATATGTTCTCTATGAGTACAATAGCTCACCCTTAGTGGTACATCTTGGCATGAAAAATATTTACCAAGATCTTAAAGGTAATTTTTTGTGTCTTAGGTTGAATCATGCAGTTGCAAAGTTTGTGTCTCAATGTTTGGTCTTCCAGAAGGTGAATTCCAAGCATCATGTTCTTAGTGGTTTGCTTCAACCATTAGATGTTCCTCATTGGATGTGAGAGAAAATATTTATAGACTTTATTACCATTTTACCTTGAGCTTGTGGAGTCTTTGATGTTATATGGGTGATACTGGATCATTTGATGAAATTGTCCCACCTTATGGTGATTTAGGATTTGATATCAATATAATTTTTTTGAGGCTATATCTAGAGAAAGAGGTGAGACAATATGGACTCCTGAGTATGATCATCTTTGATTGTGATTGTCATTTTACCTATAGGGTGTGGAGAGTTCTTTGACATGATTTTGGGTCTTAGTTATTCCTTATCACTAATATTTATGCATAGATGGATGATCAGACAGAGTGTACCATCCAGACTCTTTAATACATGTTGCATTCTTATATCCTATATTTTGAAGATTCATGGATCAGGCACATACCATTGGTTAAGTTTTCTTACAATAATAGTTTTCACTCCACTATTGTTATGACACCATTTTAGGTTTTTTATGTTCAACCTTTATATTTAATTTAATGTTATACTAGGGTTATAGAGTTAGAAATTATCAGGACAAAGATAGTGAAAAACATAGTATAGATGTTTTAGGTGATTCATGAGAGAATGAAAGTAGTACAGGATCGTCAAAAGTCTTATGTTGATCATAGGATTATACCTATAGAGTTTGATATTAGAGTTCATGTGTTTCTGAATGTGGATCCTCATCATGGGTGTTGAAGGTTTGGTCATGGGAGTAATCTTTCTCCCTAGTTTGTTGTGACTTTCATGGTATTGGATCATGTTTGATCTAGGATTTATCGGATATCACTTCCCTACATAGATGAGTTGGATACACAATTTTATTCACATTTGTCATCTACACAATTGTCTTCATGATAACTATCATTTCTTTAATTGGGCTATGTTATATATTTATGATGATTAAACCATTGAGGACCAACTTTTAGAGATCCAAGACCGCTAGGTGAAAGTGTTTCATTGGAATGTTATTCCTTTAGTTCATGTATTGTCGCAACATAGTGGTGTAGAAAAGAGTAACTAGGAACATGAAATGAAAATATGTGCTAAGTACTCTAAGGTATGTTTTTTTAGCTCTTCCCATGTATCATTTTTTTGTGTGAAATTATCTTTTTAGTTTATGATATGGTTTTCACTTGATTCCTTACTCTCGTTTGATAGGTATCTTGGAGAGTGTTTTAGGTGCTAGTTGCTTCTATTTAATGGTTTAGTGCATGTTTGTATGATACGATGGTTGATCTACTATGATGGTGAGATACTTGAGAGGTATGTTTTGGGGTGTCTATTTAGGAGACACCTTTATCTTTATTTTTCTCTAGGTTTGGTTTTTAATTCTTGAGGATAAGAATAACTTTAGAGGTATTTTATGTAAGTACCCAGATCATAGAAGCATTTTTCTTTTTTCTTTTTAGGTGTTGGAGACACCAAGATGTTTTTATAAGGTATTTATAAGGTAAATGAGGATTTTCTATGGGATTTAATCCCATTATAAACCATATATATCAAGGCTGCCTCATAGGGGTGGTTATTGCAGTATAGATAGGATAGTTGCAGTGTATGGGAGATCAAGGAGGGGTTTTGGGGATACATCCTTTTTAGCCATTACTGTTTTGTGGAGGTTAGACTCCAGAGTAGGTGGTAGAGAGGCTACGGTGCAGATCAGCTAGCTATGACATAGTGGTTTTAGTAAGTTCTTTCAATTTAATGGTATCTTTAGTGTGGATCCTTAGTCTATGCCATAGCCTTCTTCTTGGAGAATAGGTTCTATGGAATAATTATTAGGGATGTATCCTATCCTCAGATCCCCTTTTTTAGCATCTATATTTTGGATTCAACCATGGATCTTTAACACACCTTTGACCTAGAGGATGTTGCGTGATCTTTTTCCATTTCATCATGGTCCTCCTTTTTAATAGGTTACAGCATGGTCCTAAGGGATTCACTGTGGTCTTCTAAAAATATATCTTCCTATAAATATGCTTAAGGCCCTCAAACCAACGTTTCTCCCAGTTATTCTACTCAAACCCTAGGTTCCCTAAAGTTTTTTTATAAGGCTTTGAATCCCCCTTTAGATAGGGATTAATCCCCAAATTCTAGAGATCATTATGGGGAGATTCAAGGTAGGTTCTTCATATTTTCTTATATTTTATCCTCTATTCAATCACATTTTATTCCCATTATTCTTAACATACTTTGTTGTTTTATATCCATTATTCTAATGGAGTTTCCTTTTTATTTTTCCATTGTTTTTATGCCATGACATACTTGAGGGATTATAGTTTCCTCATGGGAGAGGTGATTGGAGATCCGCATTGGAATTCAGTTTCCATTTCAATAGAATTAAAAGTTTGAGGTAGGGGATTCATTACTTCTCCTTTATATTATGTAAAATAATATTTTTGAACATTTTTATTCATATGTATGTTAGTGGAAATAACTTAATAAATATTAAATTGGTTTAAATAATGGAATTAGTTTATGGGTGTAGCGATTGCATGTTGTTGCTTTCCACCATGATAATGGGTTGTCGCTTTCTTTTATGGATATTGTTTTATCTATACTATGTTTTCTTTATCATTTTTTTATTCTTGGTTTAGAAGGTTGAAATTGATGAAATCAGATAAATAATTTAAAGATATTAATAATTTATTATTTGGATAAATAATTAAATAAGATGCATGTTTAACAAATCTGGTGTTTCTTATAATTTGATGATAATAAAATTGATACAAGTATGAATGTTTAATTTAATGTTTCATTCCATATATTAATGTAATTATAAAAAAACATGAATCTTTAATGATTGTTGATTATAATAACTAAAGGCATGTTAAATAAGAAATATTCTTTGCACAATTTTTTAAAAATAAAATTAATTCTAGGGATCATGTTTAAACAAATGATAGTGTGTTACAACTAATTATTTAGGTTATCCATGGATGTAAACTATGATAAATGAATTGGTTATTTCAATATGGAATAAAACTAGTTGTCTAATAAAGATAATATTTGGGATCGAGAGTTCCCATTTGTTGATAAAGGTTGGATGCCTTGTGTTGGGGATCGTGAGAGCCTGTTTGTATATGAAGCAAAAATGCCTTATTTTAGGGCCATGTTTCATTTTTTAATATGACTATTTCTACTACCTTATATGATGTTCTCTATATTTAATATTTTCTATGTGATTTGATATGACCCTATGATGGATGATGAGTTTTGGTCATAGAGGCTCGAGGTTGTGGTAGTATTTAAAACCTATGATGATTAGATTCATGTGGATATGTATGATGGTGTCATGGATATAATTGGGATGATAGAGAAGGTTGATGCTGAGATTACCAAATTTTTTTTGCTGAGATTAGGGATGCTTTCTTTTTAATCTATTGAAAGGTCATATGGATAGGTTAGTTGTTTATCTAGTTTCCTTTCCCCATTACTTGAGGTGGCTGGATGTTCATGGTTGAATCTATTTGATGGTAGTTTAGGATTTTTATCTAGAGTGCCTATAATTATGGAATGTTAATAATGTTTAATAATTTTTTTAACCCATGGTGTTGGTGTTTCTGGAATATAAATGATATGATCTTGAGAAACCATGGACTCAGTTTGTATTATGCCTGGAGTGCATGGACTTAACTATGATGGTTAATGTAATGTGATTTAGAATAATGTTAATTGATGGTTAATGAATTAATTAACATAAATTAAATGATAAAAAAGTAATGTAGTGATTTAATGTAAGTACTCTTAAATGCTTGAGTTCTTATAAGATGTCTAGTACCTAGCAGTGGTATCCATGTATCCTAGTCATGATAGTTGTAGTTGATCTTAGGACTAGGATATACCCATAGCATTTTTTTGAGGTATATTATATCCCGTGTGTTTATTGATTTCATAAGCAACCCCACCCATGTCGGTAGGGTGATCGATACCCAGTGGACTCTGGGAGGGTTTTTTCCCAAACATCATGGTGGTGATGATATGTGGATGACTACCCAATGTGCGCCTATCATATGGCATGGAAAAAAGAAAAATTATTTTCCTAATGTAGTGAAGAGTCCTCCCTGGTTCCTCTCACTTGAGGATATTTCTTAATTTTTCACCTACTTAATCTAATTCACCTAAAATACTTCTTTTGGTTTTTTTTATTATTTTATGAAAATGATGGATTTTGAAAATATATATGAAATGATAAAAATTAAACTAACATGAAATGAAAGAATGTGATTAGTAAATAATGAACTTTACCTTTGTGGTTTGGTTTATGGATTCCATCATTCTCCTTATTGGTGTTTAAATTTAGTTTGATAATTAAATTTTGATATCTCATGCATGAACTACTATTATTTTATTTAGTTGTGTAAAATCTCAAATGACTTTGTCAATCTAAATTCCACCTCTACATGTAATCAAGGTTGATGTCACATCTCAATTGATAGTATGACATCTTCTAGGTCTTGGCTCCATCATTTGTCATTTTATCTACTGAATGGCTCAAATACATCGTATGAAGTGTTTATATCCAGTAGAAGTGAGGTAAAATATTTAAAAAAATAATATAAATGAGTTTGAGTTTATTGTCATGGTGCAAAATTTCCACACCTATGCACATCAATATTTCTCACCATAAACATAAATAAAACATAATATTTTTATGTATATAATGAAATGAAAACACCAATTACCTCCCCAGGACCAAACCTTAGATTATCCCCTCATTTTATAAGGTAAGATTTGACTATGGAAATAAATAAGAATATAATCGAAGAATAATAAAAAATAAAAATAGAATATATATATATAAAGAGGGAGATAGAAAATAAAATAAAAAAGAAGATGAAATAAAAATAAAAATAATAAGAATAATTGAGAAGAAGAATAAGAAAACAAAATTGTATCAATGGAGAAACACTTTGTGAAATAAAAATTCATTATTTTTCATTAAAAAATAAATATATAATTACATGAAATATAAATTAAAATTAAAATAAAAGAAAACAAAAATAAATAATAATGTAAGGGGAGTAGTTTTTGTAAGGGTTGGTGTCCTAAGAACCAACTGTTTTGTACTTTGATTACATAAATGTTCACTTATTATATATTGTTCATTGTTCTGCATGACTATAATATAATAATGTCCTGAAATATTTGTTGCATTAATAAGGTCATAGCAGATCCCCGCTATGATGAGAACCTTGAAATTCTATAACAATATTCTTAAATAAAGTTCTTCGGTTGGATGACATACTATGATAGGACACATAGTATACAGACCGTCATGTGCGAGTTGTAACACCCCGAGATTTTATGAAAAATATTTTTTTTAATTTCATTAATGTCTTGTGTTGTACGCTACACCAAAAGAAGCTTTCACAACAAGCATCCTTGACTTTCCTTCCATTACACACAATCGCGACCTTCCACGATAGCGTGTGCCGTACGCAACACCAAGTTTCGCTAAACAACGATATATTATTAAGATATTATTAAAACTAGCCGTTATGAATAGTAATAACCACTTTTTGAAATTTTGTAAATTTTATTTTTCAAAATGGACTTCATTTATGGATTAGGAGTATCGAATTTAGCCTAAGGTGAAATTTTGGTAATTTTCGGATAACTTTCATATTTTGATGAATAGTGGAAATTACTAAATTTTAATTAAAAACAACTTTTTCAATCGAAATAATTAATAGTTATAAATTATTAATTTGAGTGGTTTTAAAGTATATTTAGAATATATTTTTACAATTTAATACAATGTTGGACATTGGATGTAATTTCACATTTAAACTAGACATAAACAAGTGTCAATCTTTTGATAGATATTGTTTCTTAAAAACACGCTATTTGTTTTAACAGCGGGATTTAATTATAAAATTAATTAATGCAACTTTTATGTTATGAATTTGGTAAAATAGACTTCATTTTTGAATTCGGAATATGAAATATAGCTTGGGATGAAATTTTGGCATTGTTCTGAAAAACATCAATTTTTGATGAATAGTGAAACTACTAAGTGGTAGGTTAAAAACTGAATTTTGCATAAAACTTAATTTTACCGCTTCTGTGAATGGAATTTCAAAAATCCGAGAGACACGGTTAATATCAAGGACTAAAATGTGGTTCAATGAGATGAAAATAATTTTTTGGTGAATAGTAACTTTTTACTTTTTTTACCACGGTTAATAGTAAATAGGGTAACTAAGGGTAAATATGATATTAATATTACCCTAACACATGTCCTAATTCTATTGGACAAGTGTAATTCGACCAAAAACAAACTTAGGAATAAAATATGACCATTTAGGCCCACTTGGATTAGATTTGGACATTTATTATTAATTTATTTAAAGAAGGGTTAAAATAGTTAAAATCAAAGTTTAATAAGTAAATCATTTTTAATATGGGGTTATACATAAGCTAAATTCGACTATAAATATTCATTAGAAAGCTAAAAAGATTTCCTACATGATGGTATTTTATTTGTAATTTTTAGACATCAAATAATTTAATTTAATTATGACACAAAGATGATGCAGTAATTATCTTATTAATGAAATATTGAAAAAATTGATAATATAAATACCAAAATAAATGTAATTTGAGACTTTTTATGAATTCCACTAATTTTCTAGGTTACTATGATATATTAGTAATGATTTAATTAACTTGGTTCGAACATATAATTCTGTTATGACTTTCACAAAAATCATATATCAAATAGTGTCAAAATTGACACAAAATAGTTTTTAAATCAAATATTATATTATTAATTGTTATTTTATTCCTAAAAATCTAAGGTTCGGCCAAATGACTTAGATAAGGATATATGTATTAATAATATACAATTTGGGGTTCGTTTGGCATGTTATAGTAAGTGTATTAACCATATAGTGAAAGAAAACAAAAAGACACGGTAAAAGTTAAATTATTTAACTTAGAGTTAAATCTAATTGATAAGGTTAAAATAATACCCTAAACTTGTCTAAATCCTATTGGTTGATAGGATTTCGACCCATCCCCACTTTAGCTTCTAAATAAGACCCTTTGTAACCATTATAAACCGATTTTGACTTTAATATAAAATAATATTTTGAGATATTCCTAAGGTGCCCCTCTCCTCCCCTATAAAAGGACACCTCCTCCCCCTCCTCCTCACACCAATTTGAGCACTCAAGCTCGGCCAACCCCTGCCAAAATCTCTTCTCCACTTCCCTAGAAACATCCTAGAGGTTCTGGTCTTACTCAAAGACCAATTTTAGTTCCCTAAGAGGAGGTCTCCAAATGGCGCTTCAAAGAAGAGGTAATTACCGTTACCAATTCTTTCATCTTTATTTCTTCTTCCACTTCTTCTTCTTAGGTTGTTTCATTATGAAGTAATAACATCAGTATCACTCATATACTGATATGTTATTATAAGTATGAAACAACCCTATTTCACCATCTATCCATCCTACAGAAAAAGAAATCACCGCGCGTGCGTACGTACGGAATACCGTCTCCACGCCGTGGTGTAATCTATTTTCCACCATCACCTTACAAGGATGGGTATAATGGTGTAATGAGTAACTATATATGATTATTATTAAGTAATATTGATACTGAAATAATATATATATATACTCCAAAACAATTCCACGATCATAGGAACGATATCATCACTCGTGCGTACGTACGGAATACCGTCTCCACGATGTGATGCGACTCGTTCTACATGATCTTCATTTCATAATGATTATATAAATGAATTGAATGAATGAATATGGTATATACTACACTAATACCATTCTGGAAATGAATTATCTATAACCTAAAGATAAGAATAAGAATTTATTCGACAAAACACGCATAAGAACAAAAAGTTATAAAGACCCGAGTAACAAGTAACAATGAAATATTACTAACAAGAAGCTAATAATATGACCATATATGATATCATATAAATATGTATGATTCTGGAATAAGTCAATAACATTATTTAAACCATTATACAGGAGCTTCGGACACGTACAAAGCAAATTGGACCTAAGGTAAGGGAAATATCACAATCTCATTTTTATCCGAGATTGTTTATTCGTAAGTATTTACTGGGGTGTATTTTATCATCCACGTCCATGTTCCTTCAATATGTAATATTGTTTCCATCCACTTACAATAGTTTAAATCGAATTTTACTCTTCAGTGAGTTTTTAGTAAAGAATATGAAAGGAATCTTTTGTCGCTTTTTCATACGAGGTACTTTTTGACTTTTCCGACAAAAGTACGAGAAGAATGTTTTTTTTAACTTATACGGCACAAACGGATTTCTACTGTTTTATAAAGCCTTATTTTCATGAAGCTTCCTCTAAAAGAATTCATGACTATTTTCAATAAAATCTCTTTCTTTTAAAATTGCATGATGTTTTGTAAAAAGAAATTGATTTTGAAGAAGAAAGGATATTTTCCTCAAGAATTCAATTCAAGTGTTTTATCAAAATTATTTTCCATCTAAGTTAATAAAGGGTTCTGTTTCTATCCATATTTTTACATTGATTTGACTATGTTGTGATGGAATTATGTTTATGAATTACTTTATCTTATATGAATGGTTATATGATGTCATGTTGTTTAAGAATCCCATTTTTATTACATGGGTTATGAAATGATGTATGATTTATGATTTTGTGGCACACATAAGAATGGTATCATTATGAGATGGGTGGGACCTATATCTCCCTCCAATGCATTGGGTAAAGATTTCATATCTCATGAGATAGACATGGCTGGAATGGTAGGTTATACCGGTTCAGTGAAACAGGACTGAAACGAGGATTACTCGATTCAGAAAGGGACTTTGTCCACTAAGATAGTCTTGGCAATGAGTCATGACTAACAAGAAATGATTTTCCATGATTATGTGTGCATGCCACAAAGTTTCAAGTTTTATGTTATGATTATGGGGATCTCATTTTCACTTCTATGATTTATCCCATGTTATGAAATTACGCTCTCTTTTGCAGGTTAAGATTTCCAAAAATGTTATGTTCTTATGAAAATTATGTGATTGATATTTCTTTTGTTTACCCTTACTGAGCATTTGAGCTCACCCTTTTATGTTTTCTTTTCCCCAGGATATAAAGAAAGGTTTTAGGTAAAAAAAAAGGAAGATCTTTGTGGGAGATTTTGAAGATCTTTCACCAGGATTAGAAGATTACGTTCCGAGTTTCCAAAGACACTAAACTATTACGATCCTTTAGTGTGTGTTTTTGTTATGTACTAAGTATTCCGCAAATGTAATGTAATGTCCATGTACGTCAGGATACGGGTCTCTACAGTTGGTATCAGAGGAAAGGTTTAGTCAACCTTTGGAAACTAGGATGCGAGAACTTTAGTGAGATCCCTAGAGATATTTCTAAGGTATGTCTAGGGATGTCCCTAGGGATAAGTATACGTATAGGTTATAGTAATAGAATTACGCTAACGATCATAGAATTAAACCTAAGATGTTGGATATTGAAGGTACTCCCCCTTTATTATGTTGTTTTCCCTATCATGATTTTTTCCTCTCACACTATTCTTTTTGGGTTTTAGACGATGGCTGGAACCCGAAGGAACCGTGTTGATCAATGCAATGGACAATGCAATGATTGCCCTCCTGAACAAACAAATGTTATGGGAGATGGAGTGCAAAATCTTATTGCTATACTTACACAAGCTATGAATCATTCTGGACTTCCAAATGAGCAGAGAAGGGAACAATATTCTATTGAGTCCTTCATGAGGCAACGTCCACCTTCTTTCAGTGGGTCTTCTGATCCACTTGTGGCTGAACAATGGATCAGTACTACTGAAAAGATATTTTCAGTTCTTCAATGTTCTGATCATGATAAAGTCATCTTAGCAGTATATCGTTTGGAAGGTGAAGCTGATCAATGGTGGAATCTTATCAAGAATACGAGGCCAAGAGATGAAATTGAGTCCATGGAATGGGATGAGTTCAAGAACTTGTTTTTCAGTAAGTACTTCCCTCGTATTCTTCGAACAAAGATGGAGAAAGAATTTCTTGAACTGAAGCAAAGGGATGATGAATCTGTTGGTACCTATGAAGCAAATTTTACAAGACTTGCAAGGTATGCTTCTGGAATTATCATCCAACCTGAAAGTAAAGTTGATCGATTTTTCTGTGGCTTAAAACCAAGTCTTCGAAGGGCATTAGCTATAAGAGACTTCAGTAGCTATGAAGAAATTGTGCGTTGTGCTATCAAGGTAGAAATGGAAGTTGGTGTTACATATCCATCTCATGGTTTTGACAAGAAACGAAAGATGGAGTTCAAGGAGAAATCTCAGAATAATGGTGAAAAGAAGATGAATGTTTCCTTATGCACAAAGTGTGGAAAGAAGCATGGTGGAGATTGTCTTAAAGGGACTAGAAAATGTTTTAAGTGTGGAAAAGAAGGTCATCGAGCAGCTGAGTGTCGAAGTAATGGAAAAAGGGTTTCTAATGATGTGAATAAAGCAAACACTGCAGAGAACGCACCGCCAACACTTCAATGCTTCAAGTGCAAGGAAATGGGGCATTATGCTAATAATTGCCCTAATCCAAGGGTTAGTGATGATCAACATGAGCAACCACTGAAGGCAAAGGACAAAGGGAAGTCACATGCGATCACTATTGGCAATGTTGAATATGACAACGATGTGGTGGAATGATTAAGTGTTTATGTAATGGGATTCCAAAATAATGTTGTATCATTGAGTTTTGCAATATTTATTGATGTGGTATTCAAAGTGATTGAGATATTTTTTGGAAATAAGATGATATGCGCATAATGAAGACGAGAAAATGAAATGTTTAATAGTATTCATGAGCTCATGATTGATATAAGGACTAAGTGATATCATGGATTGAGTATATAGAATTTTGAGGATTTTGGTATGTGGAAAGTGTTAACTTTTAACTGCATTCATGTTTTCACTAAGGTATTCAAGAGAATACACGATTAAGGACTTTGAATGTTTGGAATGTGACCAACAAGACATATCTTATGATATGTGGGGATCAACGACAGTATTAAATCTCTGGTAATCATTGTCACTATATTATGAGAGTGGACTACAGTATTATGGATAAGCCTAAAGATTGAAATGGATTATGTTAGACATAAGTGAGTATTGTTTAAGGATCGAAGTTTTCTCGATATTATTGATGGGATGTTATAGTAATATAGTTTTAGAAAAAGGACAACCTGCAGGACGGGCGACAGCCCATCGCTTCGGACAAGGCTGTAGGAATCGAACCCACAACCAAAGTGCGACTGGCCTTTATCGCCTACCACTGACCTACAGGAAGTCCCTGTTTAGTAGAAACTAGTGTTATTATATTAAGCAGTATGATATATGAAGTATAAGCCCATTTTAGGAACCATATATGATTAATCCCACTATAGATCGACTTATGTATATAAATTTTGCTAATCTTTTGAGACAGATGGAATGACCCGTCATTCTATCACATGATCTGCTAACACTTCACGAATAACAAATTCAACTCCATTTATTTAAGAGATGAAGTGGAAATTGTTCAAGGCACGAACAATAGTGAGATTGTACAAAAATAAAGTAAGTATTTATTCTAATTCAAATTTTCAACTTTAGGGGAAATGATCTTGAAAACCAAAAATGTTGTCCTAGTGATCTTATACCTGATGAATCAGATGGTACCTTATATCATCACAAATCTATGGATTTGTGATTACTGGCATTTCTATAGCCATGTTCTCTACCACTCTCCATCAGAACATGATGGTTAGATTTCTCTTCCATATCCATATTTTCACCTATGTGGAAACCCAATGATTAGTTTATTTGGGTAACCGTTACATTTCATACTTTTGTTTTTAAAGATTGGTTTTGGTATTCCTTTTTACGATGTGGGTTTCTATTAAATAAACTTTCGAGTAGTAAACCATTTATAACCCCGACGAATTTCGAGGGCGAAATTCATTTTAAGGGGGGTAGAATGTAACACCCCGAGATTTTATGAAAAATATTTTTTTTAATTTCATTAATGTCTTGTGTTGTACGCTACACCAAAAGAAGCTTTCACAACAAGCATCCTTGACTTTCCTTCCATTACACACAATCGCGACCTTCCACGATAGCGTGTGCCGTACGCAACACCAAGTTTCGCTAAACAACGATATATTATTAAGATATTATTAAAACTAGCCGTTATGAATAGTAATAACCACTTTTTGAAATTTTGTAAATTTTATTTTTCAAAATGGACTTCATTTATGGATTAGGAGTATCGAATTTAGCCTAAGGTGAAATTTTGGTAATTTTCGGATAACTTTCATATTTTGATGAATAGTGGAAATTACTAAATTTTAATTAAAAACAACTTTTTCAATCGAAATAATTAATAGTTATAAATTATTAATTTGAGTGGTTTTAAAGTATATTTAGAATATATTTTTACAATTTAATACAATGTTGGACATTGGATGTAATTTCACATTTAAACTAGACATAAACAAGTGTCAATCTTTTGATAGATATTGTTTCTTAAAAACACGCTATTTGTTTTAACAGCGGGATTTAATTATAAAATTAATTAATGCAACTTTTATGTTATGAATTTGGTAAAATAGACTTCATTTTTGAATTCGGAATATGAAATATAGCTTGGGATGAAATTTTGGCATTGTTCTGAAAAACATCAATTTTTGATGAATAGTGAAACTACTAAGTGGTAGGTTAAAAACTGAATTTTGCATAAAACTTAATTTTACCGCTTCTGTGAATGGAATTTCAAAAATCCGAGAGACACGGTTAATATCAAGGACTAAAATGTGGTTCAATGAGATGAAAATAATTTTTTGGTGAATAGTAACTTTTTACTTTTTTTACCACGGTTAATAGTAAATAGGGTAACTAAGGGTAAATATGATATTAATATTACCCTAACACATGTCCTAATTCTATTGGACAAGTGTAATTCGACCAAAAACAAACTTAGGAATAAAATATGACCATTTAGGCCCACTTGGATTAGATTTGGACATTTATTATTAATTTATTTAAAGAAGGGTTAAAATAGTTAAAATCAAAGTTTAATAAGTAAATCATTTTTAATATGGGGTTATACATAAGCTAAATTAGACTATAAATATTCATTAGAAAGCTAAAACGATTTCCTACATGATGGTATTTTATTTGTAATTTTTAGACATCAAATAATTTAATTTAATTATGACACAAAGATGATGCAGTAATTATCTTATTAATGAAATATTGAAAAAATTGATAATATAAATACCAAAATAAATGTAATTTGAGACTTTTTATGAATTCCACTAATTTTCTAGGTTACTATGATATATTAGTAATGATTTAATTAACTTGTTTCGAACATATAATTCTGTTATGACTTTCACAAAAATCATATATCAAATAGTGTCAAAATTGACACAAAATAGTTTTTAAATCAAATATTATATTATTAATTGTTATTTTATTCCTAAAAATCTAAGGTTCGGCCAAATGACTTAGATAAGGATATATGTATTAATAATATACAATTTGGGGTTCGTTTGGCATGTTATAGTAAGTGTATTAACCATATAGTGAAAGAAAACAAAAAGACACGGTAAAAGTTAAATTATTTAACTTAGAGTTAAATCTAATTGATAAGGTTAAAATAATACCCTAAACTTGTCTAAATCCTATTGGTTGATAGGATTTCGACCCATCCCCACTTTAGCTTCGAAATAAGACCCTTTGTAACCATTATAAACCGATTTTGACTTTAATATAAAATAATATTTTGAGATATTCCTAAGGTGCCCCTCTCCTCCCCTATAAAAGGACACCTCCTCCCCCTCCTCCTCACACCAATTTGAGCACTCAAGCTCGGCCAACCCCTGCCAAAATCTCTTCTCCACTTCCCTAGAAACATCCTAGAGGTTCTGGTCTTACTCAAAGACCAATTTTAGTTCCCTAAGAGGAGGTCTCCAAAAGGCGCTTCAAAGAAGAGGTAATTACCGTTACCAATTCTTTCATCTTTATTTCTTCTTCCACTTCTTCTTCTTAGGTTGTTTCATTATGAAGTAATAACATCAGTATCACTCATATACTGATATGTTATTATAAGTATGAAACAACCCTATTTCACCATCTATCCATCCTACAGAAAAATAAATCACCGCGCGTGCGTACGTACGGAATACCGTCTCCACGCCGTGGTGTAATCTATTTTCCACCATCACCTTACAAGGATGGGTATAATGGTGTAATGAGTAACTATATATGATTATTATTAAGTAATATTGATACTGAAATAATATATATATATACTCCAAAACAATTCCACGATCATAGGAACGATATCATCACTCGTGCGTACGTACGGAATACCGTCTCCACGATGTGATGCGACTCGTTCTACATGATCTTCATTTCATAATGATTATATAAATGAATTGAATGAATGAATATGGTATATACTACACTAATACCATTCTGGAAATGAATTATCTATAACCTAAAGATAAGAATAAGAATTTATTCGACAAAACACGCATAAGAACAAAAAGTTATAAAGACCCGAGTAACAAGTAACAATGAAATATTACTAACAAGAAGCTAATAATATGACCATATATGATATCATATAAATATGTATGATTCTGGAATAAGTCAATAACATTATTTAAACCATTATACAGGAGCTTCGGACACGTACAAAGCAAATTGGACCTAAGGTAAGGGAAATATCACAATCTCATTTTTATCCGAGATTGTTTATTCGTAAGTATTTACTGGGGTGTATTTTATCATCCACGTCCATGTTCCTTCAATATGTAATATTGTTTCCATCCACTTACAATAGTTTAAATCGAATTTTACTCTTCAGTGAGTTTTTAGTAAAGAATATGAAAGGAATCTTTTGTCGCTTTTTCATACGAGGTACTTTTTGACTTTTCCGACAAAAGTACGAGAAGAATGTTTTTTTTAACTTATACGGCACAAACGGATTTCTACTGTTTTATAAAGCCTTATTTTCATGAAGCTTCCTCTAAAAGAATTCATGACTATTTTCAATAAAATCTCTTTCTTTTAAAATTGCATGATGTTTTGTAAAAAGAAATTGATTTTGAAGAAGAAAGGATATTTTCCTCAAGAATTCAATTCAAGTGTTTTATCAAAATTATTTTCCATCTAAGTTAATAAAGGGTTCTGTTTCTATCCATATTTTTACATTGATTTGACTATGTTGTGATGGAATTATGTTTATGAATTACTTTATCTTATATGAATGGTTATATGATGTCATGTTGTTTAAGAATCCCATTTTTATTACATGGGTTATGAAATGATGTATGATTTATGATTTTGTGGCACACATAAGAATGGTATCATTATGAGATGGGTGGGACCTATATCTCCCTCCAATGCATTGGGTAAAGATTTCATATCTCATGAGATAGACATGGCTGGAATGGTAGGTTATACCGGTTCAGTGAAACAGGACTGAAACGAGGATTACTCGATTCAGAAAGGGACTTTGTCCACTAAGATAGTCTTGGCAATGAGTCATGACTAACAAGAAATGATTTTCCATGATTATGTGTGCATGCCACAAAGTTTCAAGTTTTATGTTATGATTATGGGGATCTCATTTTCACTTCTATGATTTATCCCATGTTATGAAATTACGCTCTCTTTTGCAGGTTAAGATTTCCAAAAATGTTATGTTCTTATGAAAATTATGTGATTGATATTTCTTTTGTTTACCCTTACTGAGCATTTGAGCTCACCCTTTTATGTTTTCTTTTCCCCAGGATATAAAGAAAGGTTTTAGGTAAAAAAAAAAGGAAGATCTTTGTGGGAGATTTTGAAGATCTTTCACCAGGATTAGAAGATTACGTTCCGAGTTTCCAAAGACACTAAACTATTACGATCCTTTAGTGTGTGTTTTTGTTATGTACTAAGTATTCCGCAAATGTAATGTAATGTCCATGTACGTCAGGATACGGGTCTCTACACGAGTACTCATAAGAAGACGAGACTCTCTCTCATGGAGTTCGCACTTGGTAATATCCAAGATGGGAGATTATGAGAACAGACCCGCCAGTAGTAATTTTGCATGTCTTGGTGTCATCGGATATGGCTATCTACGAGCGTGTGTAATGGTCCTTAGACTGTAATATTATCATTAACTCATGTCATGACTCGCGCACTTAGATTTACTGACGAAAACCGTCACGCAGACAGTTGGCGGGAAGTAGGGTACGTTGGGTGTGTCACGAGTGACATGTTGTTAATGGATAAGTCGAGGAAGGATTTGTCCCTTCCATTTATGGAAGTTGATATCTCGGCCCTTTGATTGAAATAGAACTGTCGCATTAAATTCCACGGCCATGGTGTAAACGATGAGTTTATTTCAGGTAGTCAAAGAACGACATATCAAGCATATAGGTTTATGACACTACCATGAAACCTTCTTGATGAGATATTGAGACAAAGGGATTAAATTACACAGTAAGTGTTCGTATGAGGTGATACGTCAATGCGGCGTCAACTTCTTTATCTTGGGTTCCTTGACCCGTTGCTAGACAGTAATCTTGGACTTTAGGCAAGCCCACCTAATGCCAACGAGAAAGAGGCCTAGAGGGTCACACACTAAGTGTATCCAAGTATCTCAAGTTGAATAAAGATTATTCTTGTACGTGGTTTAATAATTATTCAAGGAAGCCTAAGTTGTTTTAAATGATGGAGGAAAAAGAAAATAAAACAAGTACACGCCGTGTATTATTATTACATGTTGTGTAGTTTTATTTTGGAAAGGAAATGAATAAATGAAAACAAGATATACACGCTATGTACATTTAATGTACACGCCGTGTAGTTTTCAATGAAAAACAAGTACACGCCGTGTATTTACTAATACACGCCGTGTAGTTTTTCCAGTTGGGATTTTGAGGATATAATATTGTTTTAAATGATATTTATTATAATCAGCGTGGGCGCATGTCAAGGAATTATTTATTCGACATGGGGTTTTAAATAAAGAGTCAATGAAATAAATAAAACACGTAACGCGTTTATTTATTGTCATAACTCTATAACCCCACACACCCGATTATAAATATCCTCACAACCCCAACTCTTTTCTGACACACAATAGAATCATTGTGCACAACATCTCTAGAGAATTCTTTCAAGGCCGAAAGAACCTCTTCCTCCAAGAACGCTCTCAAGACCGAGAGAGATCCTCTTCCATCGGATCAAGACAATCTAAGGCGGACAACGCAAGCAAAGGCTTCTCCACGCTAGCACCCGGAGAATCCTTTGGTGACGTCCAGAGATACGAGGTACACGTGTGGATCACCGCTAGAGGGAGTCTACACTTGGCTTCTGCGACGCAACGACGGATCACATCGACAACGTGATTAAGAACATCAACGAAGAAAGAACACCCAAAAGATATTTCTTTATAATTAATTAAATTAATTATAATCAACCTGTAACGATCCTTGTTTGTGGTTCCGGGACAAACCATCTTCTTTGTCTTTTTCTGTGATTCGATCTGTGGAGACTGGCGTTTATCGTCGTATTGATCCCGGATTGATCATTGCTAATGACAAAAAGCCAAGTGGGCACATCCACCCACGTGCTTCTGCTGCGCCCGGAACCTTCAAATGGTATCAGAGCGAGGTTACAACGTTGATTATAGTTATTTAATTTTCATTGATAATTTACGCATTCATATTTGATTCAATTAGAAATAAATCGTTCTATAAATATGAATTAACGAGATCTATTCTTCCTCCTTCGTTTCTCGATTCATATCATAGAAACGACCTTTTAATTTTAATTTTGATTAAAATAAAAACGAGGAACTCATCCGGAGGAGCCGGTCTTTCTGTCTGTACAACACGGGATTACACGGCGTGTAATTAAAACTACACGTCGTGTACTTAGGTTCAACGAACTGGCACTGGTCCGCCAAACCACGCCATGTGAATTGATTATGCCTAAGTTTTAATCACGCCGTGTTGACCAGAATAGAACGGCGCGTGGAAACCGAAATACACGACGTGTATGTTGGAACAACACGCCGTGTAGTCTGTTCCGACCCAGGTGAAACCGTGTACAAAGATAAGCCGCGTACCGCGTATACAGGATCGCCAGGCCAGTTACAGCGTAACAAGGAAGTACACGCCGTGTATGATTCATCTACACGCCATGTACTCTAAAATTTCCAAAGTACAGAAAAACACGCCAAAGCCCTGGTGTGTGCTTTGGACAAAGGGTGAAAATAAAAATACACGCCGTGTAATTATAAACTACATGCCGTGTACTTTCCAGAAATGGAATTTCACCAGGTTTCCTCCAATGTACAAAGACCCGTACAAGGAATATGGATGAGAAGAATCTCAAGGAAATTCAGAAAGGAATTTAAGATAAAGAATTGATTAATTATAAGATCATAATTAATTGAATTCGAGCACGTCTTATCTTAAATAAAAGAAAGATTAAAAGAATTTGAATTCTAAATATGC
This sequence comes from Viscum album, assembly GCA_963277665.1. NCBI lineage: Eukaryota > Viridiplantae > Streptophyta > Magnoliopsida > Santalales > Viscaceae > Viscum > Viscum album. Next base: position 1,773,823,415 of record OY728123.1, read on the forward strand.
GTAAATGTCGTTGCATACTATGGATGATCGTGAGCTAGACCAAAGACCGTTTGTATGTGTATGGTTTCATTTAAATTTATTTAATTTAAATTTGTTGGTCTGCGAGCCTTCTTCCAATAAAATGTAGGGCATGCGTGCCCATGGTTTCTTTAATGTAAACCCATGTAATTGAGGATCTCCCAAGCCAGAGGAGACGGTTCAAATCCCGAAGCCGAGGCAAAACCAACACAAGAAGATACAAAGGTGGACAGGTGGGAGCTGCAAAACACAAACCATCAGGTTCAAGGTGTTTTCCCTAGGTCAGGGTAAGCTTATCAAAACCGCTAGATAAGCTAACCAAATAGAAGCTCATGATCATGCCATCTTATTTTATTTCTGTCTGATTGCATGGTTTATATATTATGCATGTGTTGTCACGATCACATAATTAATAAAATGAACAAGCATGCAAAGATGGAATAAAATAAAAACCGGTCTATGCGTATACATTATCGGAACATGGTTAATCACTTAAGCAAGCATCACTTAATATTAACAATCATGTGATAATGCAAAGATACGCATAAAGAATAAAATCCCTCAAATACCATATTAAGTCAGACCAAGCCTTCCGTTACTTGATTAAGGGAAAGACTCAATAAAACTATGTGTTTGACCAACCCTTGTTGGGACACTTACTTTTATAAAGGAAGCCCTTATGAAAGGTTTCGGGTTGACTTAACCATATTACATCAAGAGAAGTAGCCCTTTCTAGACTTGATGTAATATTAGAGGCAAAAGTTGAGGAAATCCAAGTCAGGATTTCAGGATTGGAGAGTCCACTCAACAGATCAAGGAACTGTAAGCTCACAGTTGGCAAAGACCCGCCTACCTAAATACCTTCAAATATCTTGACCAACCCTTGTTGGGGTTATGCGAAGGGAAATATGGATCCTTGCCATTAGAATGTCAAAGCAACTGGACATTCCGATTTCAATGGTGAGGGCCATTGGGACTTGATAAAATAGTGGGAGACTTAATAAAATTTATTATTTCTCATAAAATGTAATCAAGAAAGTACTGATGAATCTGCTCTTTTAAATTATAGAATCAAAATGACGAACACATCAACCACATTTTCTATGAGATCAATTCTGGATAAAGACAACATCCTCACCGGCAGTAACTTTCAGGAATGGATTAGGCACCTTCGGGTTATCCTACGCCATGAACGTAAGTTTTATGTGCTGGAGTCCTCACTTCCTGATTCTCCTGCCCCAGGGGCAAGTGATGAAGATTTCCTAGTCTATAATCAACATTTGAACGATGCTCTCGACGTTCAATGTTTGATGTTGTCATCTATGTCTAGTGAGCTCATGAAGTCTCATGAAGACATGGATGCCTACAGCATGCTCGAGCACCTTCGTGGTTTATACCAGGAGAGAGCAAGACAGGAAAGGTTTGAGATCTCCAAGGCTCTGTTTCAGAGAAAGCTTGGAGAGGGTGCCCCAGCTGGGCCTCATGTAGTCAATCTCATTGGCTACATTGAGTGCTTGGAGGTTCTAGGGTTTAAACTCCCTGAAGAACTGGGTACCGATCTCATTCTCGCATCACTCCCCCAGATCTTCTCAAACTTTGTTGTTAATTTCAACATGAACAATATTGAGAAGTCTCTATCTGATCTTCTTATCCTTATTCTCCAAGTGGACAATGACATGAAGCGTGAAAAGCCTTCTGTCCTTATGGTGAATAAAAGGAAAGGGAAGGCGAAGAGCTTTAAGCCCAAAGCTTCTTCAAGGCCTTCCAAGAAAAGGAAGATCAAAGGGGAGGCAAAGGAACATGATGTTGTTTGTTTTGCATGTGGCAAGAAGGGACACTGGAAGAAAAACTGCACCCAGCCAAGGAAGCAAGGGGAAGCTTCAGGTGTGTTTGTTATCGAATGCAATCTATCTGTTTCTACTAATTGGGTATTAGATACTGCTTGTGGTGCTCACATCTATATCCAAATACAGGAACCAAGTAGATTCAGGAAGATTGATCGAGGGGAGATAGATCTACGAGCAGCCAACGGAGCCAGACTTGCTGTTGTAGCTGTCGGGGACTACCACCTCACATTGCCTACCGGGATGGTCTTGGTTTTGAAAGGATGTTATTATGTACCCTCTGTAACCAAAAACATTATTTCAGTATCCAGATTAGATACTTATGGATTCATATTCAAGTTTGGAAATGAATGTTGCTACTTTTATAAAGATAGCATTTGTTTTGGTAGGGCACATTTATATAACGGCCTTTATGTGTTAGACTACACAAACCAAGTAATGGAAATCGATAACAAAGTTAATTCACATGGCTCATACCACACCCAACTTTGGCATCACCGGCTAGGTCATTTCAATGAGAAACGTTTGACAAAATTACATCAAGATGGGTATTTATATTCTTTCGAACTAAAACCACTTGGTGTATGTCATGCGTGTCTACAAGGAAAAATGACCAAAGCCCCATTTAGTGGGAAAGGTGAAAGAGCTAAAGAGCTTCTAGAATTAGTTCACACAGATGTGTGTGGACCATTTCCAGTTGAAGCAAGGGGTGGGTTCTCGTACTTCATAACTTTTACTGATGATTTTAGTAGATATGGATATATCTATTTAATGAGGTATAAGTCAGATTCTTTTGATCGGTTCGAAGAATACAAGAATGAAGTTGAGAACCAGCTTGGTAAGAAGATTAAGAAACTCCACTCAGACAGAGGAGGAGAATATCTTAATCAAGACTTCATTGATTTCTTACGGGAGTTTGGGATTCTATCTCAACTCACTCCTCCTTACACACCGCAGTGGAATGGTGTAAGTGAAAGGAGGAACCGCACCCTGTTGGACATGGTGAGATCAATGATGAGTCATGCGAGTCTTCCATTATCCTTTTGGGGATATGCATTACAAACAGCAGCACACATACTAAACCAAGTACCAACTAAATCGATAAATGGTATTCCATACGAGTTATGGAGTGGACGCAAAGCCATGTTATCGAATTTACACGTGTGGGGTAGCGCAGCATTTGTTAAGGCCTCTTCAGGTAACAAACTTGCACCCCAAGGCACAAAGTGTATCTTTATAGGATATCCCAAGGAAACAAGGGGATACTACCTATAAAACCCCTCAGAAAAAAAGGTTACAGTGGCAAGACATGCCATATTCCTTGAGAGGGAGCACATCTCCAGAAGAGATAGTGGGAGCGAGATAGACTTTGATGAAGTCGAGGCTCAAGATACACATGAGTTGGTACAAGAACAGATTCCACAAAGCCCCGTGGAAGAACAATCTATTCCAGAGACACAAGAACTGCGTAGGAGCACGATAGAGGTAAGAGAACCATAACGATATGGTTTTCTTTTCACTGAGGATGGTGACTCATTATTGGTTGACAATGATGATCCTCTTACCTAGAAGGAAGCAGTTGAAGGCACAGACGTTGCCAAGTGGAAAGAATCCATGAATTCTGAAATGGATTCCATGTACCAAAACCAAGTCTGGATTTTGGTAGATCCTCCAGTTGATGTAAAGCCTATTGGTAATAAATGGGTATTCAAGAAGAAACTGGACATGGAAGGGCAAGTCAGCACCTACAAGGCACGACTGGTTGCAAAAGGTTTTAGACAGCGTCAAGGAATTGACTATGATGAAACCTTTTCACCGGTTTCAATGTTGAAGTCCATCAGAATCCTATTGGCCATTGCTACTTACCATGACTATGAAATTTGGAAAATGGATGTCAAAACAGCTTTCCTTAACGGGAACCTCCAGGAAGATGTCTACATGACACAACCTGAAGGGTTTGTGACTTCAAAGGATGCCAACAAGGTATGCAAGTTGCAAAAATCGATTTATGGATTAAATAAAGCATCAAGGTCATGGAACATTCGTTTTGATGAAGCTGTAACAGAATTTGGCTTTGTTAAGAATGAATGTGAGCCTTGTGTCTACAAAAGGTTTATTGGAAGTGCAATCGTTTTCTTAATAGTATATGTTGATGACATATTGCTAATTGGAAATGAAATACTTGTCTTACAGTCAGTTAAGGCATGGTTTAATAAATGCTTCTCCATGAAAGACTTGGGCGAGGCGGCGTATATTCTTGGGATCAAGATCCATCGTGATAGATCCAAGAAAATGTTGGGCCTAAGTCAAAGTACATACATTGACAAGATACTGAAGAGATTCAGTATGGAACAGTCCAAGAGGGGATTGTTGCCAGTGTCACATGGCATTCATCTTTCCAATAAAATGTGTCCTCAGACACATGAGGAAAGAAAGAGAATGGCAAGGATCCCTTATGCATCCGCGATTGGGTCAGTCATGTATGCTATGCTATGTACGAGGCTAGATGTTGCTTATGCATTAAGTGCAGTAGGCAGATATCAAGATGATCCAGGAGACCGCCATTGGATGGCAGTCAAGACTATCCTTAAGTATCTGAGGCATACTAAGGATATGTTCTTGGTTTATGGAGGAGATGAGGAACTAGTCATCAGAGGACATGTAGATGCTAGTTTCCAGACTGATCAAGATGACATGAAGTCGCAGACTGGATACATCTTCAGTTTGAATGGAGGTGCAGTGAGCTGGAAGAGCTCAAAACAAAGTGTGGTGGCAGATTCTACAGCGGAGTCTGAGTATATCGCAGCTTCTGAGGTAGCTAAAGAAGCAGTATGGATGCGAAGCTTCGTCCAAGAGCTAGATGTTGTACCGAGCAGTAAAGATCCTATCACACTCTATTGTGATAATACTGCAGCGGTGGCACTTGCAAAAGAGCCAAGGTCACATCAGCGGACAAAGCACATACTTCGGAAGTATCATCCCTTGAGGGATTTTTCTCAGAGAGGTGAAGTTGCAGTGAGCAGTATTTCCACGGAAGACAACGTGGCGGACCCATTGACTAAAGCCTTGACTCAGAAGAAACATGATCATCATGTGAGGTCTAGCGGACTAAAAGTCGTAGGCAGTTGGCTCTAGTCCAAGTGGGAGTTTGTAAGGTTTGGTGTCCTGAGAACCAACTGTTTTGTACTTTTATTACATAAATGTTCACTTATTATATATTGTTCATTGTTCTGCATGACTATAATATAATAATGTCCTGAAATATTTGTTGCATTAATAAGGTCATAGCAGATCCCCGCTATGATGAGAACCTTGAAATGCTATAACAATATTCTTAAATAAAGTTCTGCGGTTGGTGACATACTATGATAGGACACATAGTATACAGACCGTCATGTGCGAGTACTCATAAGAAGACGAGACCCTCTCTCATGGAGTTCGCACTTGGTAATCTCCAAGATGGGAGATTATGAGAACAGACCCGCCAGTAGTAATTCCGCATGTCGTGGTGTCATCGGATATTGCTATCTACGAGCGTGTGTAATGGTCCTTAGACTGGAAGATTATCATTAACTCATGTCATGACCCTCGCACTTAGATTTACTGACGAAAACCGTCACACAGACAGTTGGCGGGAAGTAGGGTACGTTGGGTGCGTCACGAGTGACATGTTGTTAATGGATAAGTCGAGGAAGGATTTGTCCCTTCCATTTATGGAAGTTGATATCTCGGTCCTTTGATTGAAATAGAATTGTCGCATTAAATTCCATGGCCATGGTGTAAACGATGAGTTTATTTCAGGTAGTCAAAGAACGACATATCAAGCATATAGGTTTATGACACTACCATGAAACCTACTTGATGAGATATTGAGACAAAGGGATTAAATTACACAGTAAGCGTTCGTATGAGGTGATACGTCAATGCGGCATCAACTTCTTTCTCTTGGGTGCCTTGACCCGTTGCTAGACAGTAATCTTGGACTTTAGGCAAGCCCACCTAATGCCAACGAGAAAGAGTCCTAGAGGGTCACACACTAAGTGTATCCAAGTATCTCAAGTTGAATAAAGATTATTCTCATACGTGGTTTAATAATTATTCAAGGAAGCCTAAGTTGTTTTAAATGATGGAGGAAAAAGAAAATAAAACAAGTACACGACGTGTATTATTATTACATGCCGTGTAGTTTATTTTGGAAAGGAAATGAATAAATGAAAACAAGATATACACGCCGTGTACATTTAATGTACACGCCGTGTAGTTTTCAATGAAAAACAAGTACACGCCGTGTATTTATTAATACACGCCGTGTAGTTTTTTCCAGTTGGGATTTTGAGGATATAATATTGTTTTAAATGATATTTATTATAATCAGCGTGGGCGCATGTCGAGGAATTATTTATTCGACATGGGGTTTTAAATAAAGAGTCAATGAAATAAATAAAACGCGTAATGCGTTTATTTATTGTCATAACTCTATAACCCCACACACCTGATTATAAATATCCTCACAACCCCAACTCTTTTCTGACACACAAGAGAATCGTTGTGCACAACATCTCTAGAGAATTATTTCAAGGCCGAAAGAACCTCTTCCTCTAAGAACGCTCTCAAGACCGAGATAGATCCTCTTCCATCAGATCAAGACAATCTAAGGCGGACAACGCAAGCAAAGGCTTCTCCACGCTAGCACCCGGAGAATCCTTTGGCGACGTCCAGAGATACGAGGTACACGTGTGGATCACCGCTAGAGGGAGTCTACACTTGGCTTCTGCGACGCAACGACGGATCACATCGACAACGTGATTAAGAACATCAACGAAGAAACAACACCCAAAAGGTATTTCTTTATAATTAATTAAATTAATTATAATCAACCTGTAACGATCCTTGTTTGTGGTTCCGGGACAAACCATCTTCTTTGTCTTTTTCTGTGATTCGATCCGTGGAGACTGGCGTTTATCGTCGTATTGATCCCGGATTGATCATTGTTAATGACAAAAGGCCAAGTGGGCACATCCACCCACGCGCTTCTGTTGCGCCCGGAACCTTCAGTTTTTTCTAGCATGTGGCCTCTCCTTTGGTGGATAGATACCCCCTTTTGAGGCATTGGTCTACCTCCTTTTATAGGAACAAAAGGAGACCTCAGTATCCACATTATAGATCCTCAGGTATCTCTATATCTCCTTTTCAAATATTTGGTCTGATATTCACTTGATAAAAAAAATGGAAACTCATTCAGATCAAGTGACTTCAATGTGACCTCCGTATCTAGTGCACAGATCTACATGGAAATGTGGAAAGAGGGACATGGGAGAGGTGTATCATGGGTTTTTGTGGTGTATTGGGTGTTGAGGTGCATAGAAATAGCTTTGTGGACATCACAGCATGAGCGTTGGACTTCATGAAACCTCATCTGGCCTACAAAGTGGTCATATGAGTTGATAAATTCTTCATAGAGGTCGAAATAGGGTTTATAGGTGATCCCATGTGGTGTTAGGTCTTTTTAATACACAAGGATCTTGGGTTTGAGCTATTTGATGGATTCTATGGTCTTTTTTGGTGGTGCAGTGGCATCACAGACAGTGTCCGATGATGATGATGGATGGTAGCATGGTGTTACATGATAGAGGCTTCTTTTTTAGCGTACTGAGCAGAAATGTTTTAAATTATGAATAGTAACCATGTATATGTGTCCCACATCAAAAGTGTGTTTTTCAGAGCTAGAATATATAATAAAATTCATGGAATTAAATGGTTATAATCTCACACTAGGGTGGTCTCCCAGACACACACACACACACACACACACAACTTGGTCAAGCCAACCACTCGACTTGTGTAAGTCTTAGGGTCTACTATTCTCCCCCAAACTCTCACCACAAGCTTGATCCCACTGACTAGCAGCCTTCATGCCTACTATTCTCTTGTGTCCTCTCGCTATAATCCTAGTCCTATAGGATGGCATCCTTCTTCCTTGGGTCATGGATAATTGGTACTTCATGATCCAGATAGGTGGCTTGTCCCTTGGAGTTGGGGTTGCAAGTTGGTAGTTTATTTTTCTGGTAATATCTTGTTAATGAATGTGAGAAAGTTATAAAATTTCATAAAACTTATAAAATATCAATCATGATTCATAAATAATGTTTCACATTTAAAATTAATCATTATTTTATTCAAATAAAACCATTTTCTTTCATATTTTATTATTTACCAGTATTTAATCATACTTTAAAAACTATGGGAACTTACATCAAAAACCCATATTGAATATTTTTTAAAAATATGTATGAAATTTTTATATGTCACAACCCCCACACTTAAATCATGGTTTTCCTCAAGCATAAAATCAATAAAGAATTTAAAGAGAACCAATGTTATCGATATTCAAATTTCAAAAAAAATATCAAATAATTATCAATGTCTAATCAAACTTTCAAAAATACATATAAAATATCAATTAAATTTCTAAATTTTATAAAAAACAATAAAATCAAGAAATTAACTTTTTCACTTTTGAAATTAATGTAAAATTATCTTCTCATTCAAACAAGTTCCTTAATTTATTATTTTTAAACATAGAAAATCATAATCTACCTCTCTTTAGAATCTTTTCATTCATATCTCATGATACAATTCAAGTGGATTTATGCTCATATCATGAGAACATTCTCTTTATCCATGATAATTTAAAGGAAATAATTTATACATTCTTTAAATAAAAAATGCACATAAAATCATGAGGAATTTTCAATAATGGTTCGTATGACTCTATGGTTTAAGGTAGGTAGGAATTGATGTTTAAAAATTTATTCTTAAGGAGTAGGTTTATCTCATAAAGTACAATGCATGATATCAGAAGTAAAAGTGCAATGAAATTTTCCCCTTATAATTATAACAACTCTCACTTTCCCTAAACTCAAAGTAAGTTTATGATTATAGTAAAACATAATGAATGATTTGTGCATCCTCTTGAATTTTTCTCTACTTTTATAAAACTTTTTTCAAAGAAATTTTTCATTTTCTTTATTTTTTGAAAGTTAGGCTCAAATTAAACCTTAAATTCACCACCTAACCACATATTATGAGAAATCATTGGACCAATGATGATTTTTTATTATTCTAATTTGTAACCCATTATTTTCAATTTTTTGGTTTTTTTCTATTTTAATTTTTTTTCAAGAGTGGAAAACAATAAGAGTATAATGAATGATTCAAAAACCACTCCTATTACCCAAAGTAACACCCCCAAAATTCTTCATTAAAATTTAAATCATCACTTTATTCATAAATCCCTTCACCACCGCACTTCAACTTAAAAAAATATCATCCAAATACTAAGAGGGGGTAGAAATGAAAAAAGTAGTTTGAAACATGGTTCATTACTAAGAAGGTCATTCATGTTTTATATGGGCTAAACAAGGATTGATGTGAAGGTATTATTTTAGGTATAAGGGCTTTTAAAAAGATCCCACAATCATTTTAAATGTATTTTTGTAAAATCATAGCTTTGATATGTTCAAATGCTAGTTCTATAAGGTGACATGTCCCAAGATCACTCAAGAATAAAATAGAAAGTACTTGGTCTAGAAATAATATTTGTAATAAAAATATGATATTGGAAAATCACTCACATAATGGATAATAATAAAAAATAAATTCACATGGATTTTATAAATTCAAAGCATGAAATTTTTTTGTGAAATTCCATTCACATGAATCAAATAATTCTCTCAAATAACGAGTCCTAATTTTAATATCCATGCTTCAATTTAATGATTAAATTGTCCATTTTATTAATTCAATATCATTATCATTGAAATATAAAACATTTCATCCTAGATTCTAAAGAAAATCAAGTCTTATATATAATTAAAGGAAATAATAATTCATGCATGGTTAGGTAATTTCTATTTTTAATATCAAAACATGTTTTTGGAAAAAAAATATAGAGAGTTTTTTAAATTTTAAACATTAAAGTGAACTCCCTTTCCCATGAATCTTAGTCCTCTTTCCTCTTTATTTAGGTGCTACCTTGTTCCATCATGAACCTATAAAATATAATTACTCAATTAATAACAAGTATATTTTCATTTATATTCAGAAAAGATAAGTGGAGTGGGATGTATTCTGTAAAAATAAAATTAAAATCTTAGAAATTAAGTAAAGATTAATCGTTGTATGATCCCCCAAGTGGGCCCTGAATTTTTAATACCTTCAATGGGAAGTACTATCTATTATCCAAAACATGATGGTGGGTGGATCTTTGAATTGAACCACCATATTTGTCTTTTCCCAGCTTCAACTTATTTATTATTTTTTATGATAATTCCATGTGTAGAGTACACCAGATCTTCCACATTCTCAATTAGGTATATCTTTCATGTATGGGGTAGAATGAAGTATTTAACCTCCTCTTCCTTTGTTTCTACTTGGGCAAAATATTCTTTTTCCAGTGGTTTCTCAAGTTTTTCTGTATTAAAATAATTTTCAAAGGTGAAGTGAGATTGTATTTTAATTTTAACAAAATTTAAATTTGAAAATTCTATATCAGATTATTCCCCTTTTATATATAGGTATCATGTGTCTCTAGTTTCTCAGTCAGAGCCACTGGGATCTCTTCTTTTACTCCCACCAATAAATTTTCAATATCTTTAGGGATCTAGATGTGTTCCTCAACAGGTGAATTTTCTTTTTTCTCATCAACCTCCAGGTCATAAAAGGATTCATCTAATTATGTAGAATAAAAAATAGGGTATTATAATGAATTTAATTTCAATGAAATTAAATAATTTTGAGTTCAAGAATATATCATCTCCCTATGTTGCTTCAGATTAAATCTATTCTTTAGTGGAAATATCCTTTTAGCGTTGAGTAGTATTATATGAAGGTAGGTAGTCGAGATCCTTCACCATTTATTCAATTTCCACCAAATGTGTGGCGTCTTCCTATATGGATAGAAATAGGTAGTCATGGTATGATTCTTTAATCTTGTAGATAGGAAGATTTGTTTTATTTCATCTTCTGTCCAGCTACTCCAAAAATTGATCTGATTATTTTCCCATATTTCTGTAATGAAAATAATACTCATCTTCACTCTCTAGCTATTCATGGAACTCCTTAATTTGATATTTGATGTGGTTGGGTTGTTGAGGGTCCCCAATATGGCCTTAACCTATTTTATATCTTCAGTAAAATTGGTCATCTCCAGTAGAACTTTCTCCTCACCCTTCAGTATTTGAAAATCATCATTAACTTGATTAAGCAAGATCACTAGTTCTCTAAGTTAGATTCCTATGTCATTCACATTCACCATGTGTTTATATATATTAATTAATTCCTTAAGCCTTATATGTAAGATATCTTCTGCATTATTTTGAAACACTGGTTCTTTCACTTGAGAGTAATTATTCCCTGTATTGAAAAATGGTTGTTTGAAAACATCATGGAAAAATAAATTTTTATGGGTTTTATTTTTTTATTACAGCAATAAAAACTATCTAAAATGTGAAAAATAGAAAAAATAATCAAACACTTATTGGATCCCCAGTAACTACACTAGTTTTTATGCATGCAATTCATAAGGCATGATAAAATAATTTTTTCCCTAATGAAGCATAGAGGCTGACCAAGGTCATCTCGCATGAGCAGCTTTCTCAGTTTTTTACTTACTTAATCTAATTAACCAAAACTACTTTTTATTTTTAATTATTTTATAAAAACAATGTATTTTGAGAAAATATATGAAACTATAAAAAATAAAATAACATGCAATGACAAAATGTGATTATTAAAGAATAAAATTTTCCTTTTCATTTGGTATATGGGTTCCATCATTCTCATTGTTAGTGTTTAAATTTAGTTTAATAATTAAATTATGATATTGCATGCATGAATTAATAGTCTTTTATTTAATGGTCTAAAATATCTAATGTCTTTAGAAATCTAAATTCAACCTCCTTCTATAATCAAGGTTGATGGAACACCTCAATCGAGAATGTGACATATTCCAGGACCTGGCTTCATCGTATATCATTTTATCTATTGGATGGTTCAACTCCATCATATAAAGAGCTTGTATCTAAGGGTAGGAAAAATATTTAAACAAAGAATAGAAATGAGTTTAAGTTCATTTCTGTGGTGTACAATCGCCACACCTATGCACATCGTTATTTTTTACTACAAATATAAATAAAACATATGATTTTTACATGAATAATGAAATGGAAACACCACTTACCTCCCCCAGGCCAGCCTTAGGTTAACCCCTCATTTTTTATGGTAATAGGTCAATGTGGAAATAAATAATAAGAGAATATAAGAAGAATAAAAAATTAAAATAATAGAAGAGATATAGAAAGATAGAGAGAGAAAAAATAAAATAAAATAGAATAAGAAGAAATAAAAATAAGAATAATAATTGAGAAGAAGAAGAAGAAGAAAAGAAAATTTGGATGGGTGTGGAAACACTTTTTAAAATAGAAATATATGAATTTTTATTATAAAATAAATCTATAATTACATGAAATATAAACTAAAATAAAAATAAAATAAAATAAAAATAAATAATAACATATGGGGAGTAGTTTCGGTGAGCATGTGGCCTCTCCTCTAATATATGGATACCCCCTTTTAAGGTAGTGGGTTTCCTCCTTTCATATGCACACAAGGATCCCCCAGTTTCCTCTTCATAGATCCTCAAGGATATTTGTATATCCTTTTAAAATATTTGATATTAGATTCAATGGATTAAAAAAATGGAAACTCATGCAGATCATGTAGATTCAATGTGAGATCCTTATCCAATGCACGGATACACACAACTACATGGAAAGATAGATGTGGAAGTGGTGTTTCATGGGATTTCATGGCGGCTTGGGTGTTTAGGTGCATGGAAATAGATTTGTGTACATGGCAGCATGAGTGGTGCCCTTCATAAAACCTCATATGTCCTTCACAATGTCAGGATGAGTAAATAACTTCTTCATAGATGTCATAATAGAGTCTGAAGGTGATCTCAGGTGGTGATAGGTCTTCTTAGTGTCCAAGTATCACGATCTTGATCGCATTAGAGTATTCCATGGTGGTTTTTAGTGGTGTAGTGGTGTTGCAAATAGTGGACGGTGAAGATGAGGAGCGGTAGCATGGAGGCATATGGTAGAGGCTTCTTTATAATCATAGTGAGTGGATATTTTTTAAAGTTTAAATAGTAGATGCATATATTTGTCCCACAACAAAACGGTGGTGTGTGGAGAAATCCTATATAAGAAAATACATGGAATCTAGTGGCCAGAATCCCTCACCAGGGTGGGCTCCCGAACACACACCCATAAACATATTTGGGTCAAGCTAGACTACTTAGAGAACATAGGCCTTCAAGCCTACTATGCTCATACATCCTATTGTATTCATCCTATTCTTTCTGATTGGAGGACTTTGGGCCTACTATGCTCTTTCAAACTCCCATTGTGGGCATGTTTCTGCTGGCTAGTAGCCTTCCTCCTTGGGTCATGGTCGGCGGGCTCTTCATGAGCCAGCTAGGTGGCTTGTCCCTTAGAGTTGAGGTTTTCTAATTGGCAGTATATTTTTATGTAAAGTCTTGAAAAAGAATATACACAAGTTAAAAAATTTCATAACACTTAAAAAATATCAATCATGATTCATAAATAAGATTTAAAATTTAAAATTCACAAAAATTTTATTAAAATAAATCTATTTTCATTCCTCTTTTATGATTTCTAAAAATTTACTGAAACTTTGAAAACTATGGGAATTTATATAAAAAACATAAAAAACTAATGATTTTTTTTAAAAAATATGACTGAAATTTGTTTTTATCACTACCTCCTCTGGACCTACTCTCTTATCTTGGTAATATTATGTGATGGTATGCATTGTGGTTAGTTTCCCTTATATGTGTGTATAAGGCTATAGTGTCTTGTGGTTATTTCACACACATGTATCTATAAATATAATATCTAAGGGATTATTTTAAGTATTATGTGTATAGAATTTAATGGATTGAGGTACCTTACTTAGTGTAGGGGATATGATGGATTGAGGTATAATTCCTGATGTATGATACACATCATATGGGTTTTGGTGGATCCTAGAAACTACTTGGTTACTATATGGATATATAGAATGGGATAATGGAATAATGTGATGAACAAGATGCATGTTGTGATAATTTATCCTAGGTGTTTACAAACTAGCTTACTTTGGTATACAGATGTCTTGGGATGTAAGATGTCGTAGTAGGGAAGAAAACTAGTGGGGAAGAGATCGTGGGGTACTCTTGCATTGTATTATTATAATGTATGATCTCTTGTATGTGATACTTGGTGTGATATAACCATGGTGATGTTGGGAACTTAGTATGTCTACTTAGGAGATGAGTTAGTTTCACTTATTTTCAATAGGATTATTATTCTTTCTTTATCTTTTTAATGATATAATTCAAGGAGGATCCTACTATGTATAATGTTATACTCACCCCACATATATATAAATTTGTTTTAGGTCTGACGAAGAAGGATGGATATCAAGATAGATATTACTAGCTTATAGTTTTCCAATATTTGTTTGGGATTTTTTTTCATTGTTTAGTTTACCTTTTTTTACTTTTAGTTTTACTTTTATTTGTTTTTGCACTATATGAAAATACATGTATGCACTTGGGGTTTATTTTATCATTATGATCAGTTGTTGATTGGCATGTCAGTATTATCTCTATATTCTACATGTTTTATTAGTGGTTAATGCCTCCAATTTTTATGTATGATATACCCTTGGTTATATTCACAATCTCAGGGCCTACTGAAGGTGGGACTCAAGTGGTTATTGTCTCCCTTCTCTCATTATCATCCTAGGAGGGGTACTCTTTGTGGGGAGGGGTCATGAAAAAAATGTTTTGATATGGTCACAAAATCCCATATTAACTCTTATTTAATAATATTGTTTCAAACCTTTTCACCTTATATTCTAAATTGTATTCATTTAGTGCCACTTTTTCTTGAGTAAGACATTTATAATATTTAAAAGTTATGAATAGTTACAAGAGCATCAATACTCTCACTTATAAAAAGGAAACATCATATCCTCACTTATTAACAAACTTTGAGCACTATAGATCAGAAATTACCTTCCCAAATACATTCCCAAATATCCTCCCCACTTCCTATAGTTTCTGGTCTCCCCAAAAGTCCAACCTAGGAGGCTTAGGGTGTAAGGAAAATGAGGTTTCCAAAGAAGTGGTATAACTCTAAACTGAGTTATTTGATCTTTATTTATTCTTCTATGTCCTTCAAACCTATCATACCCATGCTGATATAATTACATCAGTATTTTCAATATACTAAAATGTTATTATGTTTATAGTAAAACCTATTTTTATCTCCTTTTCTATACTTTTTGAAATGAAAACATCAATCATGTGTACATGTTGACTACAACCTCTATGAAGATATGTATTTATTTTTTCATCACCTCCTCATATTCCTAGTTAAAATTATGGAACAAATAAATATATATGATATTTATGAAATAATTATGATTCTTTTTAGATAATATATTATCTACCTTCTTACCCTTTCATCCATTGGAAAATGATAATGTTGTTCGTATGTACATTTGGAATACTGCTTCCACGAAGTAATTTGATTATTTTTTCATTTACAATTTACATGGATGATCATAAGGATATATTTAAAAAATATAAATTATATTAATGATATAAATATTATTCTTTAAATATTAATCATTATATACTTTCTTTCCTTTCCAACCATTAGTAAAATGAAAATATCATCATGTTTATGTGCAGACTACCACCTCCTTAAATGATGTATTTCATTTTTATATTACTGACTTGAATGGATGGTTCTAAAATTTTATACAAAGAAAAAAATTATATCCATGGAATTATTAAAAAAATTATATGATAAAATAATTTCATAACACCTTTAACTATGGTCTATATTCTGATGTAGTTTTGGATAAATTGACCGAACAGCCTTAAGGGGTCAACGTAAACAAGAAATATATAATGATTGGATTTCAAATGAATATAGAAGGACCTTAAAAACATAATATTATGAAAAATATTATTAATAAATTATTTAATAATTTTAAATTGATTATCCATGAGGATAAAACATGTCCAATTAAGCAGGAATCCATGGTAAGAGTTTTTTATCTCAATTACACTCAATTAAGACATGTTTTAGATTATGCACATAATTTATTTTATATGGTGTATATAATAACCTTTTATAACTTATATCATGAATTCCTATTTATCTATATTTTTTAAAGTTTCAATTCAATTTTTCTATTTAGAGGGTTTTTTATTCAAAAGTTATTAAATCTATAGATGTTTGTTTTACAATCTCACTCTAATTTGAGATTGTTTATATTTAAATTTACATTTTAAGAATTATATGCTATTTCTATTATTAAAACCCATATATTTTATTATCCTTTGGTTTTTTCTTGGGTTTCCATTTTTTGTTCCCATTTTTCCTCTCTTTGGTACTCAAAGGGACTAAAAGAATGTTTTTAAGAAAAGTTGACCTTATTTCTCTTATTTTAGTCAAGAATATTTATCTTCTATATTTATATTATTTAAATTTAATTATATAATTTTTTATCTACTTTAAAGTGATTTTTAAATGTATTTTTATACTACCTTTTACTTTATTTAAAAATAATAATAATTTTTTTAAAAGTTTTTCGTTTAAGTTTTTTTGACTTTCTAAAAAAGTGTATAAGTAATGTTCTTTTTAATTTACCCTGAATAAACATGTTTTCCCACCTTCATGACCATTATTCACTATTTATAATTCTATACAAGTTACCATGGTGTTTCATAGAATTTCCCTTATCCATTTTTCAGTGAATTTTTAGTTTTTATATTAAAAGAAAATGGTATTATTTTCTTATAGGATTGAAAAGATATTTCATATTACATAGATGTGTTTTATCTTACACTCCAATTTTTCTTTTATATGAAATGTATCATTTCAATATTATATTATTTTTAAAATAATATTTCAAAATTATCTTTGACACCTCATGAAATTTATTTATAAATTATTTATATATTCATTTTTACAAAAAAAGTTACAAAGTCTATAAAGAAATTTATTTTTAAACTTTCTTCCATTTTAATCTCTAATTCTCAAATTATTTTACTTTACTTGAAACCTTAATTTCAGATTATTTTATCATATTATATAATACTTTACTAATTTATGGTTTATAACTCATTTTTTCACAAGAAATAATATCAGTTACTTCAAGATATGTTATCTATAATTATTTATTTCAATGTGGAATAAACTATGAACTCATTATTGTATATGTTATGAACTGAGGGAATTTTACTAAGAAAGTTACTTAATTTACTGAAGAAATATTGATTTTATATATTCTTGATTCAATATTAATATTTATTGATTGATAGTGAATGTTGATTATGTGTTATATTGTTGATTCAATATATAAGAAATGCATTGGACATGTGTAAATAGTCGGTGGGGGTCAGTTATAGATATCCCATCAATGCATAAATGGGTCCCATGAGACAAATAGTTGACCAAATTAATTGGGTATTCAGTGTACACCCACCCATACATTGAGATTTCTTTGCAAAATATTTTGACCCATACTTTTCATACATAGATATTAAATATTTTTATATGAATATTCATTACATAACATTTCAATCCATTCCATAATTATTTAGGTCTAGTATATTTGGAAACTTGAAAATATAAACAATGGGTTCATAAAATATTTACATTGTCTCCCACTTATTTCTTCATAATTATCATCCTTCTTAAAAATATCATACTTAATACCTTTATTCATAACATGTGGAAAGTAAACATAATAAAACTGTGAGATCAGATACTCAATAATGGTAAATATGTAATATATCAATCTATGATCACATGAAATCATGATATAAGCATGAGAGTATGAGATCATTAACATAATTTATGAAGTTCATACCCAATCTGTCATAGATCATAAACACGGTTCATTGAATAAAACTTTATCATTTAAAAAGACAAGGATCATAGGAGTGAAAATTTTTATAAATCAATCATGACTCATAAGCTCATGTCATAAAAGTTTGGCACCAACATAGGTATAAAAACCATTTTATAATATCAAGGTTAACTACAAATACAATCAAACCATATTTGATCAGGAATCGCCACCTGCATCCCATATTAGATCAAGATAATTGACTTCTATTCTATAGTTGATCAAGCACATTAAGTTACATTCCATAGTTATCTCATGAGATATAAAACTTTACCCAATGCATTGGAGTGAGATATAGGTCCCACCCATCACATAATGAAAATCATACATATGGGTGCCACAAAATAATAAAACATTCATCATATCAGAACCCATGAAAGAAAATGGGTTCCATAAATATATTTTCATCATAAATAATAAGAATGAAATATTGGGATTATTTCCTAGTAAATCTTAAATGACCTCAAATTATGTTATCTTAAATGGAATTTTTTTTTAAATACTATTCGTAAAAAATCTTGAGAAAAATAACATTTCCACTTTGAAATCACTCCTTTAAAGAAATTTTGTAATTATAAAGGAAATAATTTTCTTTCAAAAGATCATTTTAAACTTTTAAAGGAATCATACAATAAAATATTACTTATAAAAATAAGAAAAACATTTCTTCCATACTTTGTTTTGGGAAAAGTCAGAAATTACCTCATTTGGAAAATGATAAAAATATTCCTTTCAAACCATTTTGTAAAAAAGTAAAACATGGGTAAAAAATAACTTTAAAAATAAAAGGATAATATTAAAAACATTTATATAAAATATTTATATGGAATAAAAATATTCCCCAATGGATACTTAAATATAAACAATTTTTAATATTGATGATATTGTGAAATAAAACCCTTACCTCAAGTTTTACTTACATAAAAATCACTCTAAACTACTATATAATAAATTTAAAACTATTATAATTTAATAAAAGATTCAATTTCATACTTATAATATCATATATGATCCCTTTATAACATTTAAATTCCACTTTTATCAATAATTCCTTACTAGAATTGCTATTTTTGGGTGTTGATTATTTCATTTATCAAGAGTATTTCTGTTCAATAGTTCTGGTCCTTGTACACTTATCATGGTTACATCTACTCCAAAATATTAATAATGATAAAAATATCATATATATTAATTATATGCATATTTATATTTATCCATAAATTTATATATATATAAATGAATTACATTGTCCATGGAGACAGTAGGTAGTACGTGCACATGAATGTTGTTTTCATTTTTTGAAGAATGGAATAAAAGAAAGGTAAATAATAATTAATATTTTTAGAATCATTGTATTATTATATATTTAATATATATTCATTAAATATATCTTTATTACCATCCAAGTAAAATGTAAATGAAAAACGAATCACATCACTTCATGGAGGTGGTATTCTACACGTACGCATGAACAATGTTATCATTTTCCAACAGTTTGAAAGGTAAGAAGGTAGATGTTATATTAAAATTATAGAAGTGTAATTATTTCATAAGTATCATATATAAAAATTAACCCCATTATAATACTCATCCATAAAATATTGTGATGATAAATGAATTGCATTGCAACATAGAGAGGTAAGTCATATGTACGCATGAGCAATACTTTTACTTCTCATTTGATAGGAAAGAGGGTTTATAATGGTATATTCATAATCATAATAACATTTAATAATATTTAGGATACTTAATTTATTATTTTATGATAAATAAAATATATTTATAATAGGTAAATAAGATTAGAAAAGAAAGAGATCGGTTAAGGAGATTCCATATTCTTTAAAATGATCCATTTAGATCCCCTCTAAAGGTGTCTAGGGTTGGTATTTTGGAAATACCAAAACCTCTATAAGTAGGATAGGGTAGTTTAGAAGATAAATTTATAGAGTTTGTTCTATCTATAAGGCTAAAATTAATATAAATAAGTGAGGGAGGATGTGCCCATTTATAATTGAGGAGAGAGGCACTTTTGGGATTTCTCAAAAGATTAAATTATAATAAGGTGTTATATGGTTTTAATAAAATCAACCAATATAATTTATAAAAGTTTTTGTTTCATTATAAACCTTATCATTTTGATTAACCCTTAGTTAACCAATTTAAATTTAAATTACAGTAACACCTATTTCAATATTAAAGGGTTATAATTTTTACTTATAAGGTGAAAATTGGACAATAAATGGAAAATTTATCATATATTTTACCATATAATTTCCATTTTTTAATATTTAAATATTTTTATGTTTTTTAAATTATTTAACAAAATATTATTTTGATAAATTATCATTATTGTCAATTTTGACACTATTAATTTAATTTAACATTAAATACATCAAGAAAAATGGTGGGTTAAAATATATTGAATTCACACGTCCCTAATATGTCATATAGATCTATAAAAGTTTTAGGACATGTTAAATCATTCAAATTATATAACTTTTAATATTTTTAAAATCATTTATAATATTTTTTTATTAAATGGAGAAATATTGCATCGGTGTGGCTTAAGAAATTAAGGTAGTTATATAATTAAAAAAATAAATTACTATCAAGAAAATAATTTTATTAATTTAAAAATAAACACTTATATTCATTCATAACTTACTTTTGTCCCTCTGTGGACTCATACGAGAAATTAAAAACAAAGAGAGTGACATTTTGAAACTTTCTTTGATTTAAATAATCCATAAGTCATTTTCATGGAAAAGTTTCCATTAAAAAACTTTTTTTATAGCCTAAGGTTATAAGTTTCTAATTCCATTCATCCAAAAATAATTATAATGAAATATTATGGCCTTTTTACTTATTTTTAATCCATATTAACTCAATTTACCCTTTACTAAGACGAAAAATTTCACCACAGTTACTGTTCGTATTAACCAAAAATAAAAGGGGCTTGATTATAAAATTTGAACCTCCAAATTATAAATGTTTAATTAATTTCTTCTAATTAAATACCTATAAATGGAATAAATTAATTTTAAATTAAGTGCTCAAAAAGTGAAAAAAATGATTTATAAAAAAATATATTTTAAAGTATAAAGCTGAATTTATTCATCTCTTATGCCTATTAAAATATTTATTGATTGTTTAAAAGAAATTATCAAGTAAATAATATTTTTTTTTAAAATAATTCAATAATAGTGATTAATTTAAATTATTATTAAAAATACATTGTGTGTGAAAAAATAATTTTTCAAAAAAAACATCACTTTTATTTTCAAATAATTTTTTGTTTTTAATTCTAGTCATTTGATAATTAATGAATTCATTTTATAAATGTACATACCATATATTTTTCATGATTTAGTTATTACTATTCATACACACCAATCCAATGGCTAGGTGATAAAGGACACATAATATTTTAATAATGTTATGTAGTTCATTTAAACTTGGTTTTGTGTGTAAGGCAAACTCTCGAATAAATAAAATTATTTAAAAAGAAATATTTTATAAAAATATAGGGGTGTTACGCATAAGTACTTGATGATAAGGTTCATAATTTCATGGCATGAGGCCTTGAAAACAAGATCATGACATCTAACATGATTCATTTCTTTCATTGAGAATTCAATTATTATTATCCATGTGATTACTATGTTGCTATTAGTCATGGATGTATTTTGAGCTCAATGTGTTAATTAAATGGAATTTGTTTTTATTATCTACCCTACCTTATTGATTATACCTGATTTACTCATGATATATTATTTTTCATGCTACCATTACTAAGCATCATATCTCACTAATTTATTTTTTCTCCCTTTCCCCAGGATATGAATGAGGGATCATCGATTGATTTTAAAATACAGAAGAAAGTTATCCATGGTATGTTTTTAATTTCTAAAGTAATATAAAATTCATGTATGTATCTAGTTTTCAAATAATTTTAAACTTATAAATCCATATAGATTTTATCCCTTTTATCTTGTAATAATTTAATAAATTAAAAATTGAATCTAGGTTACTGGAGTCTGGGTTTCTACAAGAAACAAATGTGATGAGGCATATTCAAGATGGTCATGTGATAAGAAATAAATAGGAAAGTAAATGAACACAGAGATATAACATGATTTTTTCCAATATAGACTTATGTGAATGATGATAACTAAGATCTGTATTACTAAAATAAATGACAACAATATACCATACTGATAAATAGTAAAGAGGACTAGAGAAACTATCTAAGGAACGAGCTTAGCTAAACCAGGTGGCAGTGATGAAACCATTCATGAGGATTTAACCTCTCATATTCCTAGATGAACACACACTATAAACAAACCTAAAATTATACATTATATTTCTTAGTAGAAAAAAATAAATAATAGTAATGATAAACCCCTTACAATGATGGATCTCTTCACTGAGATCCAAATAGCATCTAAAATGGTGCTTTATGGACTTTGATTTATTCATGAATGATCATCTCACATATTAAACAACCTCCACCAATAGTCACTAAATATATATATCAAGAAATAATATAGTGAATCATCCTCCATTAGTGGACCATATTAAATACTTAGATCATCATCTCCTTAAAAAACAACTCTCGAATCTCTTGGAAAAAATATAACATGGGTTCTTCTTACTGTCAAAAATCAGGTAAAAATTATAGAGATTGTGAAATGATAAAACACTAAAGCACAGAAGAATCAATAATAACTGGTTCAATGATTAATTATTAGGTAAGGGCGTGATATATTCCACATGTGTATGGTGCAGATTAAAGGCTTTGGTGCATAGTGAAAGAATTAGGGCCTATGAACAACAAAAGGTTTCTATAAACTTCTTTGTATTTCTCATCATAAAAAGATAAAAATGTTTTATAATAATCCAAGAAGATAGTATATCATAGTAAATTCATAATTAATTTAGATATATCAATAATTAGATCGTAGTTTAATTCATTCTTCATGGTTGAATTCAGTTGACCCTCCTTGTCGAACCATCATTGTAATGGTAGAATCAAGGGTAGATCCCCTCTTGTAGTAATTCACATGTGCATTAAGAATATCTAAATGTCATGGTAGGTTTATCTATATTCTCTTCTATATATCCATATACCTTTTTTCTTTTTTGTTGACTGTAATTTAGAATCCCAATGAGGAATGTTGGATTCTCTTAGTTCTTTTATAAAACTTTGAGTGTTATTGAGAATATCTCTAGGCTAAGAGACTTCTCTAAAGAACCAAATATTGTGCACAATAATTTTTAATAGAAACTCATGTGAAATGATAATTTTATAGTCATGTATTTATAAATCTGAGGTAATAATATTATTTTAATAAATTCCCTTTAATATTCTCTAACCCTTAGTATCTCCCATGTCTAAATAATAATATTATTATTATTATTAACTTGTCATGTTCATATATTATAGACTAATTAAATATTTTTTATTTAGAATAAATAAATTAATATTTATTCAAATAATATTTCATTATCATCAGACCATAACATGGTCTACTTTTACTCCTCATTATTTACTAAACCAAGTATAACATCTACTTATTTAATTAAATAAATAAATATAACTAAGTTATAAACCAATATATAAATACATGTGAGAAACCAATAAACCTGATTAAATATTATTCCTTGGACTTAAGGATAATATTATAACCTACTTGTTAAAATCATATAGAATTTAACTGAGGTTAATAGATATAATTAATGTGTAAACCTCTAGGCTCCTTTCTCAATTGCATTAGGCTAAATGACCAAAATTCTAAGGTTAGCATCTAAAAACACACCAAGACACACATCGAGAAAATAGTTAATGTCATAATAAAATTACACCTCCTATAAACCCTTACCATGTAATATAATTCCTTTTTCTTGATATCTCATATCAAATAGGTTTCATAGATCGTGTCATCAACCTATATATTTGACTCCCTTTCATCAATTTTCTAGAACTAAATGCACCGACAAACCACTATATCCATGGAATTAATCTATATGTTATTTTCCATCAATACTTATAAAATATTCACTTCCTATGGAAGGTATTAATCCTCTCTTTCATTATTTATTAATTTTATTCCACTCATAACACACCCAACATATCCATCTTTGTCATGAACTATTATCACCACAGTTTATGAAATACATATAATCACATGAGCCATAAAACACATTAATAATAATATTAGAGTCAAGGGATCATTACATAGATCCATAGATAGTAATATCCAATGACACATGAAACATGTGTAATTCCTATTAGCGGGTTCGTTATCATAACCTCCCTTCTTGTAGATTACCAAGGTAGAACACCATGAGAAGGTGTCTCAGTGTATTATGAGACTCCTGTTGGAGTTGGTTCCATAAAACCATCTTCCATATACTCTATTATTACCTGTATTTATAGTTTTTAATAATAATAAATAACTTATCACATCAATATTTCTCTTCTATGTGACATAGTCTATAATAATGTCTTAAGAGTAATTGTTGTACTGAAAAGTCATAGAAGCTCCCCGTTATGATGAGAACCCATAACTTCCATGATGGTATTATTAAATATGTTTTCTTTAACTATATTAAATCATTTTAGATACACAAATGATATAGGCTATCAGGGGTGGAGACTCATGGGACTTTGAGTCACCTTCTCATGGTGTACACCCTTGGTAATTCCCAATGTAGGAGATTCTAAGAATGAGATCCTCCAGCAATAAATCCAAATTTATATGTGTTGTTGGATGTTCCTATCTATGGAAATGTGTATTGGTCATTATAATTTAATATTATTATTAAGGTATTTTATGAGACATGTACTTTAATGTATTAACAAAAATCATGATGACATATTTTCACAGTGAAGTATGATATGTTGGGTGCATCATGAGTAATATTTCATTAATGAATAATGAAATAAAGGAGTTATCCCTTATTTAATGCAATTTTATATCTCATTACCTTTTATGGAAATGATATAGCCTAAATAAATCCATTTTCATAGTGCTCTATAGGTAAGATTTATTTTCATAAAGTCAAATAAAAATACATTGATCGCATGGGATGATGGCACTAGTATGCAACCTGCTTGATTAAAGATATCATGATAAAGGGATTATATTAAATGGTAAGTATATGTATGAGTTTTTATATCATTGTGACATTAAATTATTTCTATATTGGTGTCTTTTCATGTTATTAGATGCTAACCTTAGAATTTAGGATACTTCATCTATTTCCACTAAGAAAGGGGCTTAGAGGGCTACACACTAAATGTATACAGAACCTTAGTTAAATAAATAATATTATTTATTATTTAACATGTTAAATAAATATTATTATCACAAATAGTTTTATAATTATTCATGTTTACTTGATCATATATATTTATTTGATGGTTATTCAAGATAATATTTTGTGAGAAAAATATATAATATTTTTTTCTATTTAGTGAATCTAATATTTTTTTATTTATTATAGAATAATACAGTTGTATTTATTTAATAAATAAATATTCAATATTTAAGTATTGAGAAATATTTTGGAGGAATGGTAGACTGGTTTTAATGGTCCGGTAAGAAATAATATATATTAAATATTATTTTAATAAAAAATATTTCATTTTATTTTCTATCTTTTCACATATTAAAAAATAAGAATAATAATATTATTATTATTATTATTATTATTATAGACATGGGGTTCCATGGTGATTAAATAAATAATAAAGGGAACTTATAAAATTATTATTTTCTAACCCTAGCATTATATAAACCTAATTTTATTATTTTCTTAGTGTAGCTATTTATTTTTTTGTGGAAAAAATTTTGAAAATTCAATCAAAACTCTAGAGAGATACTTCTCAAAGAATGCTCTTGATAATAGAGATTGATCCTCCTCTAACACCACTCTCAATTATAGAGAGATAAAAGAGAGTCCTTCTTGAAGTAATTCTTGAGGTGATCAAAAGTGAATGATGAAAACATTAGGATCTATCGTGTTAGTTCTCAGAGATTACTATGATGATGTTTAAAGGTTCGTGGAGTATGTGTGGGTTAATGATGGAGGGAATATAATCTTAATTCATACAACACAATGGTCTTATGATGTAGAGATGTTTTCAAATCTATCAACAAAGAAATAATTCATCATAATGTAATTATCTAATTGTTTAAATTAATTATAAATAATATGTGATTATCTTTTATTTTTCTTCTAACATTCAATAATCAATTAATATTTGATTCAATTTTGTTGGTAACGACATTTATCATCAATTCACATCTAATATTAATCATCAATTATGAAAAATATATGAGTTGGGTATGCCCCATATGGAACTTTCTCTATTCCCAAAACCTTCAAATGGTATTATAGGGAGGTTTCACAATTATTTATAATTATTTAAATATCATTTATTTATTTATGCATTTATCGTTATTTTTTTCACCAGTCATGTAGGATGTGTAAGAGAATACACTGCCTTCCTTTGAATAATGGGCTACACATCATGTATAGATGTTACATTCTATGTAGTCCAGCTAACCATGAACCAAACTAGCCCAAAAATGCATGTAATAAATGTAAATAACTAAAATTAATTCTTAGGGCATTGAAAACAGAAACATGGTGTGTAACCGTGGATAGATGGTGAAAAATATATAGATCGTGTAGCTGAATTGAACACACCATGCATATTACCAAATTATACAGAATTAAAAATTAATTTATTATACTTCTAAACCTTATCAACTTCTGTTTCATGTGTTATTTATTTGACTATAAACACACCATGTTATGGGTTGTATATATTAAATTTATAATTAATTTCTTTGTAATTTTCTGAATTGTATATCATATATAATTAATAATATAGTTATTAATATATGTGCATTGAAACATAACATGCTATGTAAATACCTTTTGTTCTGTGTGTCATTTATTTTACTATGAACATTTCATGAAATTACATGATAAATCATGTATTCCACATTCTACATGAGTAAATAGTATACAAATATAATTCATGTTGGGCATTTCAGATGGGTACTCACCGTGTTTCCTCCAAGGTACAAGTTTTATACATTGTAAATTATAAATAAATTTATTTAATTTGTATAAAATTATGACATATGTTAATATCAATAAATTTTTTATAAAAATTAATATAAAATAATTTATTTATTAAAGAATATAAATAGTTGATTTGAGTGTGATTTATCTTAAATATGAATGATTTAATTGAATTATATTTTATTAAATGCGTAATTCATTTCTTTTATGTGAATGATAATGATAATAGACTAGACCTTTGTGTTTGATTGGATTCCTTTTAATTTAATATGAAATGAAATTGATGGCATATGCTTCATCCCTCCTCTCATTATGTAATGGCATGTGCACCCATGGTTTCTTTTATGTAAACCCATTAACCGATCCTTTGGTTCCCCTCACCTGTGAGTGAGTAAAAACATATGTAATGGATATAGATCCTAATATATTGGGGGAAGTTCAAGTTTGGATCCAATCCAAAACTAATCCATGAGAGATACATAGGTGGACACGTAGAAAGTTGAAACACAAACTGTAAAATGATTCAAGGTTTTTTCCCCTTGGTCAATGGTTAGTTTATCATCCCAGTGGATATACTAACCATTAATAAAATCTCATGATCATTCCATATTATTATTTTATTTAAATTAAG
The DNA here is from genome assembly GCA_963277665.1 of Viscum album. NCBI lineage: Eukaryota > Viridiplantae > Streptophyta > Magnoliopsida > Santalales > Viscaceae > Viscum > Viscum album. The sequence goes on from OY728123.1 coordinate 1,773,851,066, forward strand.
TTACATGATAATTTCATTTTGGATTTTTTTTGTGATCACATGAATTAATGAATTAAAAATCCTTCAAGATATAACTAAAATAAATTGGATTATGCAAAAAATTTATCTAAGACATGGTTAATCACTTAAGTGAATCCTCTTAATATTAAAAAACATGTAATAATGATAGAATAGGAAACATACACATAAATATAAAAATACCTCAATTATATATATTAATATATAATAGTCTTCTACTACTTAAGTTAAAATCGAACTATAGTTAAAATTTCTTAACCATCCAAGGTTGGGGTGATTTCAATTATTGGGTAATTCTAACTTGAATTTTTTTATTCACATAACTTAGTTTACATAAATAGTTGACTTTCAAACCAGGAAATGATGTAACTAAGTGGAAAAGGTTGAGGAAATCTAGTTTAAGGATTTCAAGATTAGGGAGTTTACTCAACAGATCAAGGAATTATGAGTCAATCTAGTATGAATTTTAATACCTACCTAAAACCCTTTAAATAACCTACCAGGCCATAGTTTGGGTTATGAGAAGGGGAATATGGGTCATTTAAACTAGAATGTCTAAGCAATAGGGTATTCTAAAGCCAATAGTAAGGTATATTGGGTTTTTATAAAATGGTGGGAGATTAATAAATATAATATAATATTTATTATATACTTTTAAAAGATAAAGTACTAAAATTATTCCCTTCTTCTTTCTATAAAAGGTAATAAATAAGAATTCAAACATATTACTATGATCCATACTAGAGAAAGATAATCTTCTCACATTAATTATTTTCCAAGAGTTTAAAAGGCTCTAATGAGTTATCTAATTCTAGGAATGGAAATTATATGTTCTAGAATAACCTATTCTAGAAGCACTGGGTAAAGAGGATAGTGAGGGAGAGTTGTATCTCTATGATAAAAAATTGAATGATTCCATGTATGTTCAATGTTTCATGCTATCATCCATGACCAATGATATTTTATAGAAACATATATACTTATATGCGTATTACATGACATCTCACCATTAGTATATTTATCAATATAAGGTGATATAGGAGAGATACGTGATCTAAAATTCATTGTTTACTTGCAAACTTATAGAGTTATCACTAGTTAGGCCTCATGTAGTCAATATTATTGGCCTTATTGAATGCTTAAAATATTTGGTATTAAATTCTCAAATTATTTTGATAGATATCATATAATTTCATCACTATACAGGTCCTTATATAGTTTTATTATTAATTATAACCTGACAAATAATGAGAAGAGTCTTTTGGAACTTTTTGCTTTGATTAACCAAGTTGACAAGGACATGGGGCATAAAAAACACATGGTCTTTATGGTGAATTTTAAAAGTAATAATAAGGAAAAGGGTCCCAATAATCATAACAAGTCTAAATCTCCCAAGCACCATACTTATAATAAGATGAATATCCAAAGAGAGGAAAGTAAAAAAGAAACAATATTTTTTTATGTGGAAAGAAAGGACACTTGAATATGAATTTCACCCAAAAGTAAGAGGAATCTAAATATATGTTTATTATTTAGTGTAATACTTCAATATATATATTGGGTATTAGATATAACTTTTAGTGCTCACATATGTATCTAAATGTAGGAATAAAGTATAATTTGAAATATCTCTAGAGGATATGTGTATTTTTGGACTAACAATAGTGAGATATTGGATTTTTTATCCATTAGAGACTACCAAATTTAGTTGAAAAAAGGAATGATATTGATTTTAAGTAATTATCATTATGTATTGGTTGTTGCCAATTACATAATTTATGTATCCATCCTAGATACAGATGGTTTTATTTTGAATTTTAGAAATAAAATCTATTTATTTTATAAATACAACTTATTTTATGGTATGGAACATTAAAATTATGGTCTTTATGTATAAATTATGAAAATAAATTATTGTAAATTGATAACAAATCATGTTTTCACAACTCATATAACACCTAGTTGTGGCATTTCCATATTAGTCATGTAAATAAGAAGTTTTTGACAAAACTCTATCAAGATGGTTATTTAGACTCTTTTGAGATAAAAAATGAAATATATCATGATTTTTTACAATAAACAATGACCAAACCACTATTTAGTGTAAATGGTGAAAGGGCTATATAGATTCCAAGATTTACTCACTGATGTGTATGGACCATTTCTAGTAGAAGGTAGAGGTATGTATTGTTACTTCATAATTGTTACTGATAACTTGAGTAGATATGGATACGTCTAATTGATGAGGTATGCGTTTAAGTCATTTTAGAAATTCAAATAATCCAAGAATGAAGTAGAAAATCAACTTGGAAAGAAGATAAAGAATATTGGATTAGATCGAGGTGGTGAATATCTTAAACAAGTGTTTATAAACTTTTTATAGGAGTTTGGGATTATTTCTTAACTCACTCAACCTTACACACCATATTGGAATATTGTTAGTGAAAGGAATAACTTTAATTTTCTAGACATGGTAAGGTTAAAAATGATTCATGCAGATATTCTATTTCTTTTTGGGGATATTCATTAAAAATTGTATCATACATGTTAAACCAAGTACTAAATAAAGTAGAAAATGAAATTCCCTTTGATCTATAGAGTTGAAAGAGACTTATTTTTCACATACATGTGTATGGTATTGCGAGTTGTTTTATAAGGACTTATCAAGAAAGAAACTATTACCCAAGGGCTTTAAGTGTGTCTTTATAAGTTATCCTAATAAAATGAAGGGATACTACTTATACAACCCCTCATACAATAAATTGATTGTTTCAAAACAATTTTTATTTCTTGATGGTGAGAAAATCCTCAATAAGGATAATGGGATAAATATTGACTTCAATTAATTTAATGTGCAAGATACACAAGAGTTGGTATAGGAATAGATTTCATAGGTCCCCATAGAATAAGTTGTTCCTAAAACACAAGTACTAAGTAGGAGCATCAGATAGGTAAGATAACTAGAGATATATGGTTTTTTAGTCACCAAATATGGTGACTCGTTATTGTTCGACAATTATGAACCACTATCCTATAAAAAGGCATTATAGAGATCAAAAGATAAAATATGGTAAGATGCTATAAATTTTGAAATGGATTCCATGTATTAGAACCAAGTTTGGGTTCAGGTTGATCTACTTTTTGATGTAAATCTAGTTGGGTGAAAATGGATATTTAAGAGAAAATTGGACATGTAAGGTAAAGTAATTCTAGTGAATAAAGGGTTTAAACAATGTCAAGTCACTAACTATGACAAAACCATTTAACCAGTTTCCATGTGTAAATACATAAAAATTATACTTGCTGTAGTTTCTTACCTTGACTATGAAATTTGGTAGATAGACATTAAAATATATTTCCTTAATGGAAGACTTCAAGAAAATGTCTATATGACACAACCAAAATAGTTTGTGACTCCAAGTGATGCCAAAAATATATGTAAGTTATAGAGATCTATTTATTAATGGAATCAAGAATCCAGGTCGTGGAACATTTTATTTGATGAAGCTATAAAATATTTTAGTTTTATTAAGAATGAATGTGATCCAAGTGTTTACAAGTGTTTTAGTGGTATTGCAGACATTATTCTAGTAGTATATGTTGATGATATATTACTTATTAGAAATGGAATACCAATCTTATAGAATGTTAAGGACTAGTTAAACAAGTGTTTCTTCATAGAGGAATTAGGTGACATAGCATACATTTTAGGGATTAATATCATTCCCAATATATCTAAGAGGCTTCGTGAACTAAGTTAAGGTGAATACATTGACCAGAAACTAAATAGATTTAGTATGGAATAATCTTATAGTGGATTAGTTCTAATGTCTCATGGTATACATCTTTCCAAGAAAAGTTTTCAATAGACATGACAGTATTAAGATATAATGAGTAATATATCATACACTTTGATGATAGGATCAATTATGTATGTCATTTTATGTAATAGACTTGATGTTTCATACACATTGATCATGGAAGGGATATATCAAGACGATGTAGGTGAACAGAATTTTTCTACTCTTAAGGTTATCTTTAAGTATCTAAGAAGAACTAAGGATACGTTCCTAGTGTATAGATGATATTAGAAGGTAGTCATCAGGTTTTATACTGATTATAGTTTAAAAATATATCATAATGATATAAATTCATAATCAATATTTGTTTTTAGTCACAATAGAGGTGTTGTGATCTAGAAGAGTTCAAAAAATCCATTTGTCATTAATTCTACAATGGAATCTGAGTATATAGAGGATTATGATGTAGCTAAATAATCCATTTGGATATGAAACTCAATCCAAGATCTTAATGTGGTAACTAATATTAAATACCCTATTACATTATATTATGATAATACTACAGTGGTGGCTCTTGAAAAAGAGCCAAGGTTACACCAATAGACAAAGCACATACTTTGAAAGTATCATCTCCTGAGGGATTTTTCTCATAGGGGTAAAGTTATAGTAATAAGAATTATAATGAAATAAAACATGGTGAACCCCTTTAACAAATCATTATCTCATAATAATCAAGAGTATCATGTGAGAGATAGCAGATTTAAGGTTGTTAGCAATTGTTTCTAGTGCAAGTAGGGGTCTGTTGGAGTTGGCTCCCTAGAACCAACATCTGCATAATTGATAATTAACTATGTTCATAGTTTTGAATATTAATAAAAAAATTGTCACATAATGATTTTTCTTCTATGTTTCATATTATGTAATAATTTTCTAAGTGTAATTATCATGCTGAAAGGTTATAGCAGTTCCTTGCAATGATGGGAACCAAAAGTGCCACAACAGTATTCTTAAATATATGTTCTATAGCCAAATTAAATAATTTAAGGGAGCCAAATGATATATGTTATTAGGTTGTAGAGGCTCATAGTAATTTTAGGAACCTTCTCATGGTGTACTCCCTTGGTAATTTCTAATGTGTGAGATTATGATAATGATACCCTCCAATAGGAAATCCACATTTATTTGTGTCATTGGTTGTTCCTATCTATGAACATGTGTATTGTAACTTAGAATTTAAGATTATTATTAATGGATGTGTTGATTCATGTCCTTTTTTTATTGATGAAAACCGTGATGAAATATGTTCACAATGAAGTACGATGTGTTGAGATCATCATGAGTAATATTTTGTTAATGAATAATGAGATAAAGGATTTATCCCTTCTTTAATAGAAGTTTATATGTCATACCCTTTGATGGAAATTATATAACCTCAATAAATCCATGGTCGTGGTGTTCTATAGGAAATTTCTATTTTTGTAAATTCAAATAAAGAGTCATCAAGCATATGGGTTGATGGCACCAGCATGCAACCTGTGTGATTAGATATATCACAATAGAGAGATTATATTACCGTTTTAGCATATGTATGGGGATTTATTTAATTGATAAGTTAAATTATTTATCTATGTGTTCCTTGGAATGTTTCTAGATAATAACCTATGACTTTGGGATTCTTCACCTATTGCCACTGAGAAAAAGGCCTAGAGGTTCACACGGTAAGTCTATCCAGAACCTTAGTTGAATAAATAATATAATTTATTATTCAACATGTTGAATAAATATTATTCTCATTCATGGTCTAATAATTATTCATGTTTACTTGATCATATATATTCTATCACTGTTTATTTGAGATAATATTTTGTGAGAAAAACATTTAATAAATATTATCTACTATTTATTGAAAATAATTTTTATTTATTTATTGGAAAATACTACAATGATATTTATTTAATAAATAAATAGTCATTATTCAAGGCCCAGTAAATTTTGTGGAGAAATGGAGGACCAAGTTTAATGGTCCGGTGATAAATAATATATATTATATATTTTTGGAATAAATAATATTTAATTAAATTCTCTTGTTTTTCGCATGTCAAGAAATAATATTATTATTATTCTTATAGACATGGGGCTTCACAGGGATTAGATAAATAATAAAGGGAACTTGTGAAATTATCATTTTTAACCCTAGTAATATATAAACCCAATTATATTATTTTCTTAGTGTATCCAATTGTTTTTTGTTCACAATGACATTTGGTTATTATATCAAAACACTATAGAGACCCTTCTCTAAGAACGCTCTCGTGAATGGAGAGAAATCCCCCTCCACCACCACTCTCAATTTTATATAGATCAAAGATAATCCTTATTGAAACAATTCTCAAGGTGATAAAAAGTGAATAATGAAAGTATTAGGATTTATTGTGATAGCACTAAGAGATTCCTACGATGACATTATAGGGTTCATGGAGAATGTGTAGATCACCATTGGAGGGAATATATACTTGATTCCTATAACACAATGATGTTATGACATATAGATTTTTTCATAACCATCAATGATTAAATAATTCATTACAAGGTAAATCTTTAATTGTTAAAATTAATTATTAATAATATTTTATTATCTTTAATTTTGGTTTTTTAATTCAATCATCAAATAATATTTGATTAAATTTTATTGTTCATGAATTTTATCATCGACGTGAATCTCAGGTTAATCATTGATTGTGACAAAAGTATAAGTTAGGAATGCCCTATCTAGTGCTTTTGTTTCACCTGGAACCTTCACCTCCTACCCCTAATATCTTGTATCATCTATGTCAAATCAAAAAACATCATTCATCCATAGAACATAGGTTTAAATAATATTATCATAGAATCTATGTATCACATCATGACGGGGAACTTCTGTGTACTTTTTATGAAACAATCATCCTTAGGACTTTATCACATGCACTATCACATAGATTAATAATTTGGATGTGATAAGAAATTATATTATATTCAAACACCATGAATATACAATATAAACAAAATTACAAGGTTAGTTTGTTTTAGGGAACCGCTAACTCCAATAGACTCTCACATACACTAAGGCCAACTATTAACAATTTTAAGGGCATTAACACTCATATGATATTCATGTTTCTATTGATAATAGACTTTAATTAAGGGGTAATCCATTTTCTTCTTCATGGATACTCTTCTCACAATGACTTCACCTCATTGATAAAAATTCCTCAAGAGATAAAACTTCTAGAGTATGTTCTTCATCCTTTGGTGAGAACTTGGCTCAAGTTATCATTTTCATGTGACACCACAAAATTATTATCACAATACATTTTTATTGGTTATGTGATTCTAGGAACCACACCATGATACTAGATAAAGTTTTGAATCCTAACTATTTCCTTATTTACATTGAAATCTGCAATAAAGTCAGGCTCCACTATAGAATTGGTCATAACTGGCTATTTTGTGCTCTTTAACCACCCACAGGGCGTTGTTATTTTCTTATGGGGGTAACCAATTTTAATTATTTAAATAAAGATTCAAAAAAGTGAATAAATAATTAAATATATAAAGTGTATAGTTCAATTTTAAACCCACATAGATAGTGCAGTTTTTTTTATAAACTTAAAAGAAAACAATTGATTGTATTTTTTGAAGAGAGAGAAAGAAAGAAACTGATTTGGTTTCAAAAATCAAGTAAAGAAAAGCATTCCATTATTTCTAGATTTAGGGATATGGTGATAATGTATTTAGAAATTAAATTTAGTTGATCATGATTGGTTTTGGAGTTGATACAAGGTAGATACTTGGTGTTGGCGTCCCCTCCTTGATGTAGTAATCTCCCTTTTCCCATGGTTAAGTACATTAGGGAATTATTGAATTAAGTTTTTCTCGATACCATTTTTAAACCTAACTACCCTAAACCATTAAATTTTCATGCCTAATTTAGTTTAATTAGTTGAAAAAATATATAAGTTAATTTCCAAATTCCATTCATTGGTCATGATACAAAAAGATGAAATAAATAGTAATTTATTTATTTTTTAGATAACCCAAAATCATGAACAAAATAAAGATAAAATACATATAACCTTCCCCTTTAATCTTCATCACCCATTAAAAATTGGTAATTACCCTCAAATCCTAGTAATTAGGGAGTAAGAGGGAAGGATAAAAGAAACATAAAACGTAATTAAAATCATGAATTAGAACTGGGGGAGGACTCTACAGTGTTTCACCTGACACTAATATTTAATCTCTAGATTGATCCTTATAGAATCAGTCTGTCTCTCTATTTATAGAAATTATGGATACTTGAGTTTTCTTGAATTCACCTATAAATTTAGTCATAAATATTCTTGGGTTAATCTCACTCATAAATGGAATCCCTAGTTCAAATACATAAACCACTGTTAAAATTTACATCAAAGTAGCTGAGACTATGTCTTCCTGGATAGTTTCATAGTGTGAAGTATGTTTCATGCCACAAATCATAATACCTAATCCCTGAATGTGGTTTTCATGCTTTATTTTCAAATTATGAATTTAGTTCATGTCATCAATACCATTTCTGACATGAATGAAAAATTTACATCACATTCTTCTCTTTTTCATATTTATTCTTTAGATTCGAGCTTTGGGAACATACCATGTACATAATACATCATAGAAAGCCTTCTTTCAGTGGAGATATTGATTAACTTTACTCCTTTTACTTATTTTAAACAAAACATTATATCCCACCAATGATGAATATATCATTAGATATTCTGGTAGGAATTAACCGTTAAAATCCCACAAGTAATTTATATTAATATCAAAAAGGTATTCATAAAATGTAAGTATCAACCCTCAGGGTGCATCTTAGTTGGTATCTGCTCCTGTGGGTCTCGGAGAGGTCTTGAGTTCAAGTCTCGCCGAGTTCATCCTTATACTTCTTGTTGCATGATTTTCTTTGTACTTTAGCCCCTTCCCCGAATAAACTAAGGCTTCGGCCTCAACTTTTAAAATGTAAGTATCAAATCCCCCCACAGTTGAATTCATACTTTTCCTCAAGGATAAAATCTCAACATACTACAAAGTATTCTCACCTTAATATTATTTATATGGAATTTCAATAAAATTAATTGATAATATGTGAAATTAAATTATTTAGTATCATAGAGGAAAATTTTCATCAATTCCTCAATTTTAAAAGAAATAAGTTAACCATGAATTTTACTTTTCATCTTTTTAATTAATTATGCCTCTTTATGTTTCTATTTTTTATTTTTCAATACATTAACAATATTCAAGACAATTTCAATTTACCTTAATTTTAATTTTTTTCAATCATATTCAAGGTATAAATATAAATGAAGTTTAGTAAATACCACGAATTGTGTTCCTTACCATAGGCTTTCAATTAATCTACTTTATCCACCCCAAAGAGAAAAAATAATAAATAATCATGAGGGATTCATCATTAGGTACAAATGACTCTAGGGATTATGAAAGGTAGAAAAATGATATAAAATAATTAAATCTCAAAAATGAGGTTATCTCTAAGGTAATTTTCATGATAGAAAAAAATAGATCAATGGAAATATCCGCTATAAAATTCATGCCACACATTCCCCAAAAACCTCTAAGTAGGCTCATGAAACAATATAGCATAATGAATGGAACACCATCTTGTATTTTTATTCTTTATTTTTTCTTTTTAAAATTTTTTTCTTGGTAAAAATATCACATCCAATACCCAACCCTAATTGATATCCACATGATACTATTTTTAATATTTTAACAAGATCACCGGTTAAGAATTTGTGATTTTTGAATTGATGAAGATACAGCCGATTTTTTATTTTTTTTTAACAGAGGGTAAGTAATGACTATAAAGTATGAAAATCATGATCTTTTTCCAAACATCATAATAAAGACCCCCCACAGTTATACATTTCTAAATATATATTCCTTCCACCATAGTACCATCTCCCCCACACTTGTTTTTGAAAAACATTAAAAATATTTAGAGTAGGTTAGGAATAGATTAAATAGGCTTGTAACATGGATCTTTTCCTAATAAGGATGATCGTGGATTTTATGAGATTAAAATGGATTCAATGTTAAGTAGGTTCTGAGTATATATGGTTAAAAAATAATATTCCGCAATCATATTAAATGTGACTTCATGCAATCATAATTTTGACAAGATGAAAAGAAATTTATAGAAGTAATAATTCCCAAGTTTGACTCAATAAATATACTCAAGAAAAAAATAGAAAAAATTAGTCTTAGAAGATTTCTCAGGGATGAGAATAACTGGTTGGGATAATCACTCATGGAAATTCATATGAATAATAAAATAAATTAATGAAAATATCATAAATTCAAGGCAGGTCTAATCTTAAAAGAAAATAATTTACAATCATGACTTTTCAAATATAAATCCCCATATTTATCTCTACTTATCAATTATCCCATTTTTTTATTTAAATTTATTGAAAAAGAAATTTAAAAACATGTTATGAAATTTTCCTAAGAAGATTTTGTATCCTTGATCAGTGACTAAAGAAATAATCAAGTGTATGGCCTATAATTTATATTTAAATTATCTAAAATTTTAAAAAATAGTGGGGGAAATACAATAAGAAATTGAAACTCATACTCCCCTTTCTTTGATGCTTCAAAAATGGGTTGTGTATGTTATAGTTGTATTAGTTCACATTGTGAACTTGAATTTCACATCATGAATCAATATCCCATGTCACGAATTGTCTATAGGCTACCTCTTCAATTTCATCATGTTGTTTTCTTACCAGTACCTTTAGTTAGAACTAAAAAATAAAAAAATAAGGGAATGTGAAGATATATTCAATAATACTCAGAAATATATGGGGAATTGAAATTAAATACTAATATAAAATTAATTCCAATAAATTAATAAATCTAAAGTCCTAGAAATCATTAAAAACCCTAGGTTTCCACTTATAGGTTACTCTATTTTAATGTCCATTTAGCTCAACCATATCTGGATTAGCTGATTAGAATGTTTTATAAAGGTAAATATGTTGGGTTAACTAAATTTTGAATTTTTTCACATCTATATTAGTTCTTATTCTCCTAAATGAACTCAATATGGAGTTTAGGGGATGAGACCATAGTATATACAGTGTGCAAGTAAGTAGAAAGCATTAGGTTCCCATCCAAACTTGATGGAATTATTATTTTTTTACTAATGTTTTTAGTTGTTATACTTCTAAAATGGTCACTTTTTTAGCATTCACCTCTCTAATTTCATCTTCTTTTGTTTCTTTTTATTTTTCATAGTCAGAATATATTGAAACTAATTATCTTTCATCATATTGTTCTCTTATATCATTAATAAATTATGTAAAAAATGTGTCACTCGTTGTCTCTTATTCTCTTTCTTCTTCTTTTCATTTTGTTCCTAGTTTTGTAAGAAATATATAAAATAACTATGGAGTCTAGTTCCTTTCTTATTCTTATTATTATTATTGTTTCTTCTCATATTTTTTATTTTCCCACTCAATTTCAGTAGCAAGATCTCATTCTTCAACTTTTAAACCTATAAATTTTAGTGCCTAGTGAGTAGGAAAAAACAGCATCGTAAGTGGTACTTACCTTTTCTTCGTTTAAAATTCTTCCCTTCTTATGATGCGCCTTTTGAAATTTTGTTTCATACTATAGAATGTTGTGTCTTACTCACTTGGGTATGGTTTCAGGTACATTTTATACTTGAATATTCATCATTTTATGTTCTTTGAGTTTTTTGTTAGATCCTTCAGAAGAAATATGAACCTATCTTTGGTAGTCAAAATGTATTTCACCTCTTCTATCACAACCAAAAATATAAAAGTGCATAAAAACAATAAAAATAATAAATAAAAATCTTATTCTAAAATAAAAAATATATAAATATATGAGAAAATAATTTTTCGAAAATATTAAATGAGAATAATATAAATTCTTATTCCCAAAAATGGTAACAAAAATGTGAACACCCATAGGTAATTTTTAGTTTCATACAAGGCTAGATAAATTTAATTATTTAAATAAAGACTCAAAAAAGTGAAAAACTAATTAAATATAGAAATTTTTGAGTTTGAATTCAAACCCATAGAGACATTGCAAGTAGTTTTTAAGAATTTAAGAGAAAAAAATTGATCTTAAGTTTTAAAGTAAGAGAAATAAAGAAGTAAATTTAATTTTGAAAATAAAGTGTAAAATAGTGTGCCAAGATTTATAGATCCAAGTTTAGGGTGTTAATATATTTATAAATTAAATTTGGTTGATCATGAATGATTTCGGAGTCGAGATAACAAATATCCTTGATCTTGGTAACCCCTATTTGACATAACAATCTCTCTTTTCCCATGGTCCAATAATTTTTGGAATTACTAAATTAAGTTTGTCTCAATGCCATTTTCTAAAACAACTAAACTAAACTATTCAATGGTCATATATAATTTAAGTTAATTAGTTACAAAAATTTAAAAGGTAATTTCCATATTACATTCAATGGTAATGAGTTATAAAGAGAAAAGAGATAAAAAATGATTTATTATTGTAGAAAGATAAAAACATGAACAAAATAAAGATAAAATCCAAAATACATAATCCATTTATTTACATAACCCATAATGAAGTAGTAATTACCCACTCATCCTAGTAGTCATGGAGTAATAGGGAAAAGAGAAATTAAAAATTAAACATAATTAAAATCAAAGAGTAGAAATAGTAGAGGACTCTACAATGTAGCACATCATCCCATAATTTAATTTCTAGATTGATCATGGTAGAAATAGCCTATATCTATATTTATAAACATTAGGGGTTCTTAGGTTTACTTTAATTCACCCATAAATGTAGTCATAAATAGTTTCAAGTCAATATTTGTGATAAATTATTACCTCAAGAAAAAAATGTAATCCTCTATCAAAAATTACATCAAAGCAGTCACAACTGGGTCTATCTAGATAGTTTCAAGGCAAGACATATGTGCCACAACATGAATCATATAGCATGCTCCCTGAGTGTGGTTTTTTATGATTTTTCTTCACTTAATGAGTTCAGATCACATCCAGGATACCATTCACGATGTGAATGACCAATTTCCATCACTTTCATCTTTTTTTGGCCTGATTGTTCATTTTTTATCTTTGGGAATATCCCATGGACTCCTACATCATGGAAATCCTAATTTAAGTGTAAATATTGATCAAAATTACTCATTTTTCTTGTTTTAAACCAAACATTGTATCCTACCAAAGATGAAAAAAATCATTATATATATGATCAAGAATTAACTATTTAAATAAATAATAATAATTTATTTTAATATCAAAAAGGCATGCATTAAATTTGACCAGGTTCAATATCCATAAATGGTGCCATAAATTTGACCACCTTCAGGGAATATTTAGTTTCCTATAGTGATGACCACATTTAATTATTTATACAAAGACTCAAAAAAAATTATTAACTAATTAAATATATAAACTACTGATTTTGAGTTCAAACCCACAAAGATAGTGCAAGTATTTTTTAGGAATTTAAAAGAAATAAATTGATTTGAAATATTGAAGAAAGATAAAGAAATAAAAAGATTTTGTTTTGAAAATAAAGTGGAGAAAGGTGTTCTAGGGTATCTAGATTTTGGTTTTGGGTTCTAATGGGTTTAGAAATTAAATTTGGTTTATTATGATTTATGTTAGAGTTGATATGAGGGAGACACTTGGTATTTATATCCCCTCTTAGATGAAAAAATCCCATTTTCCCATGGTTAGGTACTTTAGGACATTAATGAATCAAGTTTTTTTATACCCTTTTAAAACCTAACTACCCTAAACCATTCAATGGTTATACTTAATTTAGGGTAATCAGTTGTGGAAATTTAAAAGATAATTTCCATATTCCATTCAATGGTTGTGAGATGTAAAGATGAAAGAAATATAAATCTACTTATTATTTCATCAACCCAAAAACATGAAAAAAAATAAATACAAAATCCACAACACCCTTCCCCTTTATCTATATCACATAAAAAAGTGATAATTACCCCCTCATCCTAGTAACAAGAGAGTAAGAGGTAATAAGGAAAGAAAAAAATGAAAACATAATTAAAATCATAGAGTAGAACCAATGGATGACTTTAAAGTGGAAAACGTCACCCTAATATTTTATCTCCAGATTGATCCTAGTAGCAACAACATGGCTCTCAATTTATAGACATTAGGGATGATTGGTTTTTCTTGAATTTTCCTATAAATGTAGTCATAAAGTGTCTTGAGTCAATCTTGGTGATAAATGGTGGCCCTGGGTCAAAACGCATAAGTCTTCATCAAAATTTACATCAAAGCAGTCAAAATTGGGTTTGTCTAGACAATTTCATGGCGTAATATATGTTCCATTCCATGAATCTTGCATCACGCTCCTCAGGTGTGGTTTTCATGATTTTTCTTCATGTCATGATTTCAGTTCATGTCTTGAATATCATTCATGATATGAATGAACAATTTCCAGCACATTCGGCTCTGTTTTAGCCTTATTATTCAATTATGATATTTGGGAACATCCCATGGACATCATAAATCATTGAAATCCTTATTTTAGTGGAAATATTGATCATACTTACTTCTTTTACTTGTTTTCAACCAATAATTGTATCCTATAAAATATGAACAAATCATTAGATATACATGAAATAATTAACCATTTAAATCAAAAAAAGTAATGTATTTTAATATAAAAAATGTATGCATGAAATGTAAGTATCACTCTTCAATCTCAAAAATAATATATTAACTTTAAATACATATATTGATTACAATATATTGTCAACCTAATCAATATGGAAAATAGAATATGTTTTTTCACTAATGATGAGCTCCTCATATCCTTCATATAATAGGAACATCTCCTCAGTACAACTTAAATACTTAAGGATATTCTTAACAGTATCCCAATGTTGTCCACCTAGATCTTATTTATATCTTCTTTACATACTTAGACAATAATAAACATTAAGTTTGGTACATAACATTTCATATATAATTGATCTTATCATAGATGCATAAAGGATCCTACTCATCATATGTCTCTCTTATTTTATATGAGGACACATTACCTTAGATAGATAAATTCTATGTGATACTAGAACTAACCCTCTATTGTATTATTACATACTGAATCTATTCAGTATCTGTTCAATGTATGAACCCATATATAGTGAAAGAAACCTCTTGTAACTATTATGAAGAATTGTAATCCTATGGATGTAAATTACTTCACATAATTCCTTCATAGAGAAACACTTGTTCAACCAGCCCTTAATTTACTGTAAGTTTGGTACCTCATTTTCAAAATGTAATATTCCATCAACATATACTACTAATAAAATGACCACACTTTCACTAAACCATCGATATACATGCATCTCAAATTCATTCTTTATGAATCCAAACTCTCATATTGTAAAGACCCTAACTTTCCGTGGAAAATTTTTTCTTAAATAAATGGGAATTTTACGAGTCCGCAAAAACTGACGGCGCGTGATTCCGAGGCCCGGTGTGCCTGGAATCAATTTCTGAAGTTTTGTTTGGGTACGTTCAGTAAACGTACGAGTGGGATTTTATAACCTTTGAAACAGATCTCGGAATTGAAATTTGAGGGTACCGTTGAACTCACAGCACCGTTATTCGCTTAATGAGACTTTTACCTCGATGGCAGTTATTCGAGATTTGAAGATAGATTTTGGGTTTTTGTGGAAAATAATAAAATAAAGTGAGTTTTCACTTTATTTTATTTGAGCTTCCATGTGAGTGTTGGTGGTTAAAACCTCCTCATGGGAGTTGGAGGTGGGACCATCACACCTTAACCTCCCATGAGAGGTTATAGTGGTGAGGCCCACCCGAACATAACCTCATATGAGAGGTTAAAATGTGGGGACCACCTGAGACCACATAACCTCCCATTTGAATAATAGGGGTGGGGACCACCTGACCCCTATTAATGGGAGGAGAGTATAACCTCTCAACTCTCCCTCATTAATAAGGGAGAGCCTCTTGACATTACCTTAATTTAATTGGTGCCAAATCCCCAATTAATTCATGCCAACACACATGAATTAATGAGTTGGATCCTTTTAATTTAATTCACCCTTTTGAATTTGTGCCAACAAAATAATAGATTAACTAATCTGTTATTTGGGACAACGATTTCACTGGGGTGATTGAAGAGAAATCTCTCAACGAGGTACCTCATCTTCCAATGAAGAACGCATTCTTCCAATGAAGAACGCTGGCGACGATCCTTCTTCGACTTCTTCCTCGGACACCTACCGACGTGGAACCACTTACACAACCATTGTGCGAATTTAGGAGTGGAAGAGTGTGGCGGACACGAAAAACGACAACTCCATCTTCTTCCCGCGACTACACCATCGACGACCGACGATTAAAGTTAGGGGGTTTACTTTGTGTAATATTCCTTTTCTTTTTCTCATCTTCATTTGAAAGGAATCGATGTGAAGTATTGTGAATAATTATTTTTAATCGTACTCCTCTGGTTAACCAATTGCTATCACCCCTAAACATGGAGGGTGCGGGCCAAAATAAAATGGTCTGACTCCCTCCATTGATCTCTTTGTGATGTTTCTTCGGCATGGCGATGACAAAGGTAGCGCTACCTGTGGCCTCTGCGAACCGCGCTGCCCCCATGACGCTCTGGTGCTACGGGCCAAACCGCAACCCTCTGGCCGAGCCGCCCTGGTCACGCCATCCGCCAGCGAACTGGCCGAGCCACCCCATCTCGCACCGCCACCGACTTCCCCAGCCGAACCCTGTGCGCCCCGGCCTAACCGGTCGCCCGCCTGGCCGTGCTTCACCTGGCCGCGCTCTGCCTGGCTGCACCCCACCTCGTCGCACCCCGCTTGGCCACACTCTTCCTGGCCACACCCCACCTAGTCGCGCCCCGCCTGGCCGCACCCTGTCTGGCTTCACCCCACCTGGTCATGCCCCGCCTAACTGCGCCGCTACCCAGCCGCCCTGCCAACCTCCGCGTGCATGCCCCGCGATCCTCCAGGGAATCGGCCCCCTTGAGGCCTCTCGGCCGAGCCGGTGTCCCGGTCCCCCTCATGGTGCCAGGGCTGAACCGGCCCTAGTCGTGCCCTCCGGGCCGAGCTGCGCCAGGTCGTGCCCTCGCGGTGCTCTGGGCCCATTACTGATCCCTTTACTTTCTTGGCCATATCTTTGGCATCGGACGACCGTTTTACGAACCGTCAGCGGAGTTAGTAATCTCAGAGCATGAAGTTCCCTTTGAGTATACCCCATTGGAGTTCAAGTTAAAGTTGATATAAGGTCAGGTTGGATCGTACACGAATCCAACCGAGCCCCCGGGACTAAAAAGATAATAACTCATAGACCGAGCATCTGATTAACGTGTTGTTTGTTGCGTTGAGACCCCTATGACGAGGCGGACCTTTGAGATACTTCTACGTGGAACTACGTGATATTTGGTTATCGACCTGAAGATCGTGGAGCGGATTCTCCCAAAGACGAGCAAGTATAGCGCAGATACCTAGAAGCTAGTTGAGACCTGACGACTATTGATCGATTCGACTCGGAGTGACTCGACTAGCCCAGTGTGGAGTGCCTTGGTGTCATAGTTGACCCATGGTGGGTAGATCCTTTGTGTGATGTGGAAAACCCATGGTACTCGACACGTGGAGTACCTCAGCAGGCTATGATGGGGAGCGCCTCTGTGTGATGCAGCAGACCCACAGTGGGGAGCGCCTCTGTGTAACGTGGTAGACCCACGGTACTCGATAGGAGGATTACCTCAGTAGTCCAAGGATAGTGGGAAGCGCCTTTGTGTGACGCGGTAGGTCCACTGTACTCGATAGAAGAGGAGTAATACAGCAACCGAGGTTTCGACAATGTGACTGGGGATGTTACTTGATACTAACCCTAGAATAAAATCCTGGTTTGAGTTGAGTCTGTACTTTGTGTTTTCCTCATGATTGAGATGGATTACTTGATAACTTAGGTATATGTATGGGCATATACCTAAGTGGGATTATCTGTTGATTTTATACTTTGTGGTTTATCCTTGTTGGATTTTTGTGAGACCTTGAGGGTCTCGGGGTCCCTACTAAGTATCGTTATACTCACCCCAGCACAGGCTATGCCCACACCTCATTGTGTTGGATGCAGACGATGGACAACACTGACCGAGGCTAAGTGTATGAGGACTAGACGATATCCGGAGGTGGATCTCACGATGATTCGGTTCCCGGAGGAGACTGACAGGCGTGGAGTGCTGAGGAGGCTATCTGTACCTACCCTTCAGGTAGGATCCTTGGTGGACGATCCAGGAGCTTCTTTTCACCTTTCAACTATTTTTTTACTTTTTAGTTGTACATGTACTTTACAGTTGGGCTTGTATTTTCAGCCCCTTTACTTTTTAGCACTCTCTTGTTATATAGTTTTTCTTAGTGTATCTTATTCAGTTGTGTACTCTGTTATGTGTGTTTTCAGTTATAAAGGAAATGTGTTCCCAGTTTATGGATTTATTCCTTTGGTGCTAGTCGCCAGCCCCTGGCCTATTGAAGGTGGGCTTGGGGTAGTCACGGCACAGGCCCCGGGGGACGGGTCGTGAAAAATTGGTATCAGAGGAGTCAGTTATACCATAGAACTTAGGACTCTAATCTTTTCTGTGAAGAAATGGTGTTAAGGGTACTAAATGTGGTTTTCAGTTCAGGGAGTCCAGTGTTGGTGCATCAGCCAATGTATCCATACACCAGGACCCTGACTTCTAATTTCCAACTCAGTGCATGAAATCACTGATTGTGTGTGTGTTTTAAAAAGTTTTCTTTAAGTCAGCTCAACCAGGTCAGCTCACCAGGTATAACTTAATGAACATGGTGAACCTTTTCCTTATCAAGATTCTGCTGCGTAGACAGCCAGCTAGGGTTCCTGAGAGAGTATACGATGACGGCCCACTGAGCGATGATGATCCGGTGCAGAGCCCTCTTACTATGTTGGGGCCTTCGGGTGGTGTACCAGTAGCACCACCACCCGTTGGGCAGTAGTTACCACCAGCTACACTGGTAGATGGTGCACGCCGACTGAGCGCATTTCACGAGTTCCAGTAGTAGAGGCCTCTGAGGTTTCAAGGAAAGACATATTCCCACACAACTGAGGGCTGGTTGGAGGTGATTGCTAGAGTTTTCCACCTAGTTGAGACATTAGTAAAGCAGATGGTGATCTTAGATACTATTCTTCTTCAATGAGTGACCATGAGGATGGTCCGTATAGTGATGAGGCTTCAGTATGTGCACCATTTCCCGAGATAGTACCTTTGGGTAGTGTGTTAGCTATATCACTACATGTTGGTCAACAGTTACAACCGGCGGTACCGGTAGAGGACACATATAGGCTTAGTGCCTTACGCGTGATTCAGCATCAGTTACCCCTCAGGTTCCGAGGAGAGACCGACTCACAGGCGGGTGAGGACTAGCTTGAGGAGGTATCCTAGGGTTCCCTAGAGCTTCTATAGCTTCAGCAGGACGACATGTCGGTAGATGAGTATTCATCGAGGATTACCGACCATTCCTGATGCTCAATGAATATGATACGATCAGTGCTTCGGGGCTCAGATTTCCAAGAAGGGTATGTTTAAGGACATCTGAGCCATCACTATTCTTCTATGCATTTATACCTATGTTAGGGTGCTAGAAATAACCTTCGTGGTTGAATGTTCTTTGGCTAAGAGAATACAGTCAGTGAATGTTAGCAGTGGGAAAACAGGAAACTAACACCAGTCTCAGAGACTTGAGAATATAAAATGTTTCAGGAAGAGGGTGTGATAGGGACAACCGAATCTGCATGGATGTAGATGCAGAAGCAGACCTAGGAGAGCATCATGAGGTGGTGTAAATTTTGACTAGTTACAACCCCCCCCCCCTATTTGGACCCCACTAGGCCCAGGGATCTAGAGGACAGGGGAAGGGAGTAGTTTCATGTAGTCAAGGAGTGTGACCCAAGGGCTCTAGGAATGATTTGAGGTACGGTCTGTGTCTTTTTATAGCTATTGTATCAATATAAATAGGTACCAATCATTCCTTCCTTCCATGAATCTTGTCCCAGACCTAGATTTTCCAATTAAACCATTAACTTGACCCTCATGTCTAGAGATACCTTTGGGAGGAGACTCGATAATCACACTTATGTCGACGGTGTGATCTGAACCTTGAGGTGAGAGTTTTGGTTAGAACCTCTTGGTGGCAGCATCGTGGCCTTACGACGTTAGTTTGGGTATGACTGGACATCCACATTTCATACTCAGGTTGACTGTATTAATCAAAAAGGTTGTGGTTTATCTACAACGTTGGAATTTTGTTTTCCTTGGTCGGTGAAAAAGGAAACCCAGTTAGAACCGGATAAACTCATGCATAGGAGTTTTGAGTTTTTAGCAGAAGTGGCAGAGTTTGGGGACATCCTTTCAAAAGATGTTTCCAGGTTTACCTCCCTTAAGGGATAGAGACTTTTGTTTGGCTGGTTACTATTGGAGGTTCGTACCAGACTTCTCCAGAGTTGCAACACCACTATCAGCCTTGACAAAGAATGGGAAACACTCCATATGGTCAGAGATATTCTAGTAGATCATTCAAGAGCTGAGGAAGAGGCTGACTAGTGCCCCTCATTTTGAGGCTTCTAGAGGAAGGTGTAGGGTACGTAGTCTACTACGACGCATCAGGGACCAGACTCGGGTGTGTCCTGATGCAGGAGCGAGCAGTGATCGCATATGGTTCTCGGTAGCTGAGACAGCATAAGAAGAACTATGCTACCCATGACCTGGAGTTAGTAGCACTGGCCTTCGCCTTGAAGATGTGGCAGCACTATCTAATGGGTGAACATTTTACCATGTACTCTGATCACAAGAGTCTTAGGTATATCTTCTCTCAGAAGGACCTGAAATTGAGACAGTGGCTATGGCTTGAGTTCCTCCAAGACTATGACTTCGAGATAGTCTATGCTCCTGGGAAGGGGAATGTTGTAACAGATGCACTCAGTAGGAGATTTGGTATACAGCTTCTAGGCAAGGCGATAGAGAAACTGGCTGCTTTATAGATATCCTTTGTGGACCGAGACAGATCATCTTTTCTTCAGTCTCTTACAGTCACTTCCCCACTACTTCAGTGAGTCAGGAAGGCTTAGCATGGAGACGCTGACTACGGGACACGATATGCTCAGATATCCACAGGGCAGGAACCTGATGGATTTTATGAAGGTGGGGAGCACATCATCCTCTTTAGAGGACGTACTATGGTGCCAGTGGCACTTCAGGAGGAAGTGTTGAAGGATTTTAACACATACCCTCTAGAGGTACATCTAGGAGTGGCAAAGATGTACCAATACCTTTGAAGAGAGCACTGGTGTCCAGGTATAAAGAAGGAAGTAGCAGAGTTCTTCTCTCGATGCTTCACTTGTCAGCAAGTGAAGGCGGAGCACCAGGTACCAGCAGGCTTGGTTCATCCATTAGGGGTCCCAGAGTGGAAGTGGGATGGGATATCCATGGACTTCGTGATGGGTCTTCCATGTACATCTAGGGGTCATGACTCGATTTGGGTGATTGTCGACCGACTCACCAAGTTGGCCCACTTCTTACCGATCAGATATCAGTGTTCAGTAGAGAGCTTGGGATGCCTCTATGTGCAGGGGATTTTGTGGCTACATGGATTACCTTCTTCTATTGTCTCCAATAGTGATGTGTGGTTTACTTCCTGGCTATGGAAGGGTTTGCAGGAGGCTTTCAGGACGTAGCTTCGTCTGAGCACCACCTTCCATCCTTAGAAGGATGGTCAGACTGAGCGGACCATTCATACCCTCAAGGACATGCTACATGCTTATGTCCTAGACTTAGGTCGTAGCTGGGAGGATCACAAACCTTTGGTGGAGTTTTCCTACAACAACAGTTATCACTCAACCATCAGGATGGCACCTTTTAAGTCCTTGTATGTTCGACCTTTCAGATTACCACTGTGCTGGACAGACCCAGGGGAGTCAGCACTAGTGGGACAAGAGATGGTACGGGCTACCACAGAGAAGGTACAGATCATCCAGGAGTGGATGAAGACTGAATAGAGTAGGTAGAAGTCGTATGCTGATAGGAGATGGAGACCTCTAGAGTTTGAGAATGCTGACCATGTCTTTCTATGAGTCTCACCCCGATGAGGTTTACAGAGATTTGGCCAAGGCATCAAGTTATCTCTGTGATTCATCAGACCTTTCCAGGTCCTCAGAAAAGTAGGCGAGGTGGCTTACCACCTGGCTCTTCCACCTCAGTTGCACCGGGTGCACAACGTCTTCCACGTATCCCAGCTGAGGAGATACATGCATGACCCTTCTCACATCATTGACCATGGGGAGATGGACGTCGATGACGGGGTGAATTTTACAGAGGTTCCAATAGAGATTGAGGATCGACAGGATCGGTTCCTTTGTGGATGGTCGATACCTTTGGTGTGCATATATTGGTAGCACGGGAATATCCAGGATAGCACATGGGAGCGGGAGGCTCAGATGTGTGCTTAGTACCCCCATTTGTTCCCTTAGTTCAAGTTGTAGCTTACAGGGACATAAATTCCTAATGTGGGGAGAATGTAAAGACCTAGAATTTCTATGGAAAATTTTTTCATAAATAAATGGGAATTTTACGAGTCCGCGAAAACTGACGGCATGTGATTCCGAGGCCCGGTGTGCCCGGAATCAATTTCTGAAGTTTTGTTCATGTACGTTCAATAAATGTATGAGTGGAATTTTATAACTTTTGAACCGATGCTTGGAATTGAAATTCGAGGGCACCATTGAACTCGCAATGATGGTATTTTCTTAAGGAGACTTTCACCTCGACGACAGTTGGTCGAGAGTTGAAGATAGATTTTGGGTTTTCATGGAAAGTAATAAAATGAAGTGAGTTTTCACTTTATTTTATTTGATCTATCATGTGAGTGTTGGTGGTTAAAACCTCCTCATGGGAGTTGGAGGTGGGACCACCACACCTTAACCTTCTATGAGAGGTTGCGGTGGTGGGGCCCACCCTAACATAACCTCCCGCGAGAGGTTGCGACGTGGGGACCACTCGAGACCACATAACCTCCCATTTGAATAATAGGGGTGGGGACCACCTAACCCCTATTAATGGGAGAAGAGTATAACCTCTCAACTCTCCCTCATTAATGAGGGAGAGCCTCTTGACCTTCCCTTAATTTAATTGGTGTCAACTCCCCAATTAATTCATTCCAACACACGAGAATTAATGAGGTGGAGCCTTTTAATTTATTTCACCCTTTTGAATTTGTGCCAACAAAATAATAGATTAACTAATCTATTATTTGGAACAACGATTTCACTTGGGTGATTTAAGAGAAAGCTCTCAAAAAGGAACCTCATCTTCCAATGAAAAATGAATTCTTCCAATGAAGAACGCCGGTGATGATCCTTTTTCAACTTCTTCCCCGGACACCTACCGATGTGGAACCACTTCCACAACCGTCATGTGAATTAGGGAGTGGAAGAGTGTGGCGAGTGCGACAAATGACAACTATGTCTTCTTCCCTCGACTTCACTATCGACGACTGGCGATTAAAGGTAGGGGGTTTACTTTGAGTAATATTTTTTTTCTTTTTCTCATCTTCATTTGAAAGGAATCAATGCAAAGTATTGTGAATAATTGTTTTTCATCATACTCCATTGATGAACCAATTGCTATCACCCCTTAAAGGGGAGGGTGTGCGCTAAAATAACATGGCCCGACTCCCTCCTCCAATCTCTTTGTGATGTTTCTTCGTCATGGAGATGAGGTGACGACACGATGAAGGTGGCAACAACAAAGGTTGCGCTACCCGCGGCCTCCGTGAACCGCACCGCCCCTGCGACACTCCGGTGCTCCAAGCAGAACCACGGCCCTCCAGCCGAGCTACCCTGGTCGCGCTGTCTACCGGAGAACTGGCCAAGCTACCCCGGCCCGCACCGCCGCCGACTTCCTTGGCTGAACTGCACGCCTCCCACGCGCCCCGGCCTAACCGGCCACCCTCCTGGCCGCGCTCCGCCTGGCCGCACTCTTCCCGGTCACGCCCTGCCTAACCGCACCCCACTTGGCCACACCCTGCCTGGATTCACCCCGCCTAGCCTGCCCCGCCTGGCCGCACCCCTCCCCGACCGCCCTATCGGCCTCCGCGCGCGTACCTTGCGCACCTCCGGCGAACCGGCCCCCTTGCAGCCTCCTGGACAAGCCAGTTTCCCAGCCCCCCTCGCGGTGCCCTGGATGAACCAGACCTGGCCACACCCTCCAGGCCGAGCTGTGCCAGGTTGCGCCCTCATGGTGCTCTAGGCCAAACCGGCCCCGAGCCCAGGCCGGACCGACCACGCAGCCTGCTGGGCTGGGCCCAGCGGGCCAGGCCAAACCCAACGGGCCAGACCACCCAACGGGCCAGCCCGGTCCCATCGGGTCAGCACGAGTCAACCCGAACCGGGTCGGCCCAAACTGGGTTGGGCCGAGTCGGTCCGACTGGGTTAGACCGGACCCGGGCCCATTACCGACCTCTTTACTTTCTTGGCCATATCTTTGGCACCGAATGACCGTTTGAAAAACCGTCAGTGGCGTTGGTAGTATTAGAGCATAACGGTCTCTTCGATTATACCCCACTGGAGTTCGGGGTAAAGTTGAGATACAATCAGGTTGGATCACACACAAATCCAACCAGGCCCCCGAGACTAAAAAGCTAATAACTCACAGACCGAGCGTCTGATTGACGCGTCGTCTGTTTCATTGAGACCCCTATGACGAGGCGGACCTTTGAGATACTTCTAAGTGGGACTACATGACAGTTGGTTATTGACCTGTAGATCGTGGAGAGAATTATCCTGGAGACGAGCGATCATAGCACAGAGACCTAGTAGTTGGCTGAGACATGACGACTGCTGACTGATTTGACTCTGAGTGGCTCGACTAGCCTATTGGGGAGCGTCTTGCTGTCGCGGTTTACCCACGGTGGGGAGCGCCACTATATGATGCGGCAGACCCACGGTACTTGACACATGGAGTACCTCAGCAGGCTACGAGGGGGAGCGCCTCTGTGTGACGTAGCAGACCCACGGTGGGGAGTGCCTCTGTGTGACGCGGTAGACCCATGGTACACGATAGTAGGAGTACCTTAGCAGTCCAAGGATAGTGGGAAGCGCCTTTGTGTGACGCGCTAGGACAACTGTACTCGATAGAGGAGGAGTACTACAGTAGCTGAGGTTTTAATAGTGTGACTGGGGATGTTACTTGATAATAACCCTAGAATAAAATCATGGTTTGAGCTGAGTCATTACTTTGTGTTTTCCTCATGATTGAGATTGATTACTTGATAACTTAGGTATATGTATGGGCATATACCTAAGTGGGGTTATCTGTTGATTTCATACTCTGTGGTTTATCCTTGTTGGATTTTTGTGAGACCTTGAGGGTCTTGGGGTCCCTACTGAGTATTGTTATACTCACCCCTGCATGGGTTATACCTTCACTTCATTGTGTTGGATGCAGATGACGGACAGCGCTAACCGAGGCTGAGTGAATAAGGACTGGACGGTACCTGGAGGTGGACCTTACGACGAGTCGGTACCCGGAGGAGACTGACGTATGTGGAGTGATGATGAGACTATCTGTACTTACCCTTTAGGTAGGATCCGTGGTGGACAATCCAGGAGCTACTTTTCACATTTCATCTATTTTTTTCCATTTTAGTTGTACTTGTACTTTACAGTTGGTCTTGTATTTCCGGCCCCTTTACTTTTTATCACTCTCTTTTTATACAGTTTTTCTTAGTGTTTTGTATTTAGTTGTGTACTCTATTGTGTGTATTTTCAGTTATAAAGGGAATGCCTTCCTAGTTTAGGGATTTGCGCCTTTGGTTCTAATCTCCAGCCCCTGGCCTATGGAAGGTGGGCTTGGGGTAGTCATGGAACGGGCCCCGAGGGATGGGTTGTGACACATATGGATTCATTAAAATGAATATTCCATGACCTAAATGTTTTATTTAATATATAAATGTATTTTTTCAAATTTTATACCATTTTAGAATTACTTGGAGTCACAAACCCTTCTAGTTGTTCCATATAGACATCTTCATGAAGGTTCCCATTAAGGATTTTTTTTTGACATCCAACTTCTAAATCTCATAGTCATGGAATTCTACGATAACAAGTAGAATTATGATATATTTAAATATGTAAAATGGGGGAAAGGTTTTTCCATAGTCAATGCCTTGATATTTTTTAAACACTTTAGCCACTATCCTATATTTATAAGTGCTCGCTTTACCATCCATGTCTGGTTTTCTCAATAACACCCATTTTCACTGAACGGGCTTTACATTAACTAGAGAATTGACCAAACCCATAAAAGGTTCTAATACATGGAATCCATCTCATAATTCATGGATTGTTACCATCTTATAACTTCTGAACTCTCCATTTTATCTCTATAATAAATAGGATCATCGTTGTCTTATAATAATGAGTCACCATCCTTAATGGCTAAAAAATCATAATTTACTAGTTCTCTAACCTCTTTGGTGCTCCATTTCAGTACTTGTGCATCAGAAATGTATTATTCCATTGGTATTGTTTGAATTTGTTCCTCTATCAACTCTTATGTATCTTGAGCATTTACATCATTGATGTTAATCTTTCTTCTATTATCCATCTTTAGGATGCGCTCCCTCTCAAGGAATGTGGAATTTTGAGCCACTATAACCTTTTTATGAGGGTTTGTATAGTTAATAACCCTTTGTTTCATTTGGTTAACCTATATAGATAAAATTCAAGCCTTGGGATGTGAGTTTGTTTTTTGAAGTGTCCTTAACAAGTACCTCACAACCCCATACACATAATATTGACAATACCTACTTATTTCCATACATTAACTCATATGGTATGTTATTTATCTCTTTAGTTTCCATCTATATTTAGATATAGATGTGAGAACCAAAAGCAGTATCTAATACCCAACTGGTAGATAAGGATAATTTTTACTCGATAATGAGTATACCTAAATCTTTCCCTTTCTTATTATATGTGATGTTCTTATTCTAGTGGATGAGATTTTCACATGAAAAATAGGTTGTGTTTTATTCAATTTCATTCCTTTAGATCTTCTTCTTCTTGGAAAGTAGCTACTCAGAATCCTTAGATTTGGAGTGAGTCTTTGGGACCTTTTATTTACAGTTACCTTTAATCACCATAATTACCATATGTTTATTATGACCAATTTACTTATCAACATGGTGAATAAGAATGAGAAATTTTATAAGAGTATTATCAATATTTCTTATATTATAATTTCTAATGAAACTAGGAAAGCTCTGAGGTAGTGAGGATAAAATGATATCAATGTGAAACTCATCTAATATCTTAAAGCCTAAGATGTCCAAGTGTTCCATCTAGTCAATAATCTTGACCACATGAGGCCTAGCTAGCACTGACTCTCCAAGATTCTAGTTGAATAGTGCCTTGGAGATCTCAAATCTCTCTTATTTCACTTTATCATGGTAAAGATCTTAGAGATGATACAACATTCTAAATGAATCAATAATTTCTTGAAACTTATAAATATTACTATACATAGTCAATAACATAAAACACTGGACATCTAGAACATCATACATGTGTTTTTTTATATAGATAATTACTCCCCATTAGCCACTTTGATGGGTGCCTTAGGAAATAGGGATTCTAGTACATACAATTTTCTCCCTTGGTGTAGTACAATACACAAGTGTCTCTACCATTCTTATAAATTGGTGTCGGTGAGAATTTCATCCTTCTATTGGATAGATCATAATGAAAATGTTGATGATGAGTGATTTCCCATCTCTATAGTAAATAGAGAAGATTTCAGTACTTTATTTGATTACTAAAAGTGTGACATAATAAATTTTAATTATTAGACTCCTACTATTTTATCAAGTCTCGATGGTCATTACCATTGAACTTTATTTATCCTATCACATGGATAATCTAGTGTCAAGGATCCATATTTCCCTTATCATAACCCTAACGAGGGTTGATCAAGCTACTTGAAGGTATTTTGGTAGGTAGGCCTTTGCCAACTACTAACTAGAAACCTATTGATCCATTGAGTAGACTCCACAATCCCAAAATCCTAGAATTGGATTTCCTTATCACTTGCCTCCATATATATACCAATCCTAGAGAAGGATATTCAACCTAATATAAATGTGGTTAAGTTTTCCAAAAACTTTCTTTAGAACTCCCTGTTAGTTTAAAGCACCCCAATGAGAGTTGGTCAAGTACTTTGAAATTATTTGTTCCATTCTAAATCAAGAAAGGGAAGGATATACTAACTTAATATTTTAGTTGGGGTATTTTATATTTTATATTATGTGTAGAATAATCCCATTTTATCAAACTAGATTCTTGTTAATGTTAAAAAAACCATTTACATGATTAAACATGTACATAAAAAACTTTATGCATAATTTAGGTTACTTAATTCTATCTTGGATTATTTTAAATTTGTTTTTTTAATGTGACTATCATATATTAAAAATAAATAATAAACCATGAAAATAATATAAATAAATAAATAAATTGGTATGAAAAGATCATTATCAAATAGTTGGTTTATCTTGTGGATGATAAACCAACTGTAGACCCCAGGGGAAATCCACCTTGAACCAGTTCTTGGCTTGGGATGCAGCATTCCACTTGTACACCTCTGTATATTCTTGATTGGTTTTAGATTGTATTTGAACTTAAACCACTTCCACTAGCCTGAGTTCTCCATCTATTACATATTTATTTACTCACACAAAGGTGAGGGAAACCTAGGGATAGGTTAAAGGGGGTCACATAAAATAAACCACAGACATTCAAATCCTTATATAATAATGAGGTTTGGATGACACACAAGACATCATTTTAATTTAATAATAATAATTGCAAAAACCATGCAATAAATTAAATTAAAAGTAACCAATAATACATAGGTATGTCTAGGCTCATTATTATCCACAACATGAAACAAATATATATTTTCACACTAGATGGAATTCATTTCAATTTGTTATATTATTAAGATAAAGCATGATCAAATTAATTAAATTAAATTTATGTCATCATTCTATCATTTTGAATTTATTAAAACTATATAAGTACATGACATGTACTTTATTTCCACATGATATGTATATAACTACACTACATACCGTAATTTCTTAATTCATGTATTGTTCCTATATGAAATTTATTGTTATATGGCATGTTGGTTTCTTACATGTCTTATAGAACACACATATAACTGATAGGGTTGTGTAACTTAATTAAATTTTCATGTAATGTACATGGGGTGTTAATGGATTACATGATGTGTCATTAATTATTATCAAATTAATTTTTATTTATTACCATGTCACACGGTGTGTACAACCACATGCACACCATGTAGTTTATTGTTAAATCATAAATAATTTCTCTCTGATTAATTAATTTTAAAGAGTTACACCATGGATCATCATGAAAATCATGTGATGTATATTAAAATACATCGTGTGTTCATGGGCTAAAAATTATTTTCTCCTCTATTATTGAGTCTGAGCCACAGGCCTAGGGAATTGACAAGTTTATCAGGTGTGTACATTTATGCGGTACACAATTTGTGTGTGTGTCATTTGCACATTTTTTATTCCTCCAACATTTATAGTCCCACATGTAAAAATAAATTTGATATATTAATGACAACACAGAGTGTGCTATTTAGGCCACAAGACCATGTAGACTGCATGACATGCATGACCGCGTACAAGGAGTGTAATCTAAAAATGCGTGTTTTAGCTATCCAATCAACACATGGTGTAATAAATATATTTTTTTGATAGTAATCACATGTATTTCATGGAGTATCCCGATACAATAAACCTTGGTATATGATGTATACCACTACATACACACTATGTATCCATTTATTCCATTATGTCACTTCATGATGGCATCCTTGGACTCATCGTTCATCAATATTTAACTATCTTACATGAAAGTGAATGGTTGTAATAGTGATAATATTATTAAATAAAAAATAAACTATAAGTTAATATAATAATAAATGCATGTAACAATCAATAAAAATATACAATTATAAATTAACATGTGACCACTCTGATATTAATTGAAGGTTCTGGGGTGTAGAGGAAGTGGTTGGGATCTTGTCTAACAAAATTTTTCCATCAAATTCTTTAGATTTCTCCTAGGAAATAGATAGAAATGTGTTCCTAGAATCCATCAATACTAAATCTAACATGTATTTTATAATTAATTTAGATAGATCAATAATTACGTCATCTTGTAATTCATCCTTCATAATCGAATGTGGTTGGCCCTT
Organism: Viscum album; assembly: GCA_963277665.1. Lineage (NCBI taxonomy): Eukaryota > Viridiplantae > Streptophyta > Magnoliopsida > Santalales > Viscaceae > Viscum > Viscum album. Next base: position 1,773,881,356 of record OY728123.1, read on the forward strand.
CTTGTCAAATTGTTGTTGAAATGGAGGAATCACGGGTAGATTCCCTTTTGCAATGATCTACACATGCACCAAGAATCTATGAATGTCGTGGTAGGGTTCTCCAAATGCTAGTATGGATATCCCTATGCCTTGCATCATTCATTCACTACAAAAAAAATAATGTTTCCTGATGGTTTTTTCGCAGTGGTTTCTAAAACTACCGCTAATTTTTTACTGAAAAAAATTTAGTGTCGGTTATTAAAACTGTCATTAAATGATTTTTAAATAATTTTTTATTTTTTATTTTTTTGATTTTTTTCAAAAAAAAATATTTTTTAGCTGTGTTTTATTAAAAAACCACAAGGAAATATCAGTGGTTTTAAAAAACCTCTGCTAAATTAAAGGAAAAAAAATTAAAACGAATTTTTATTTATGATTTTTTATTTATTATTTATTATTTACTCTTATATATAGTTTATTATTTTTAATTTTAATTAATTATGATGTGTTAATTAAAAAATATTTATAATTATTAGTTAATAATAATTTGAAAGTTAAAAAAATGTTCAATAAGTTGAAAATTAGACTTCGACATCAATTGACCATAACTTTTGATCCAGGAGTCCATTTTAGCTACAAAACCAGTAAAATTAAAGCATATAAAATGAAGTGAAACCACATTAGATTTAAATTTTTTAATAATTAAAAGGATAAAATTTATTATAGATTCAATAAAAGTAAAAAATCAAACTTGAACTTCAAACAACCATAACTTTTGATTTGGGTGTCTGTTAGGGATCTACCACGTATCAAATTAAAGTCTGTGATGATCTCTACACTATAAAGGGATGGACTAAGATCTGTAAGATTTTTCCTATTTTTAAACCCCAAAAATTCCAACAAGGCCTCCAAAACTAAGTTTTTAGTCGGGGTACCCCAAGTTTTTAACATTTTATGGATTTTTAGCCTTGTTTAAGGGGGTCTTATTGTCATTTTTCAGTGGGGACTGAATTTATTTTCAAGGATTACATTCATATTAATATGATGGTTTTGAAATTTTATCATTTTTTACAATGTAGTTTTATTTATAGTTAAATATATGCATATTTTCTTATATTTACTTATAATAAATCACTTTTATAAATGCATATTTATATAGAAATGTATTTTTAAGCATATAAAAAAATAGAAATAAATATTTTTTATTCATTTCATTTAAAATAAATAATTATCGATTTTATATACATTTGTAAATATTTATACATATTTATGTTTATATATTTTTATAACATATATGTGTAGATATATATATATATATATATTTATATTTACTTATGTTTATATATATATTAAAATACAATTATATATCTGACTATTTTTATATATATTTATGATAAACAAATATATTTTTATATATATTTATGTAAATTTTGTTATAAGTATATATATTTATAGATATTTATATCAATTTATTATTTTATTATTTTATTATTTTATTATTTTATTATTTTATTTTTTATTATTTTATTATTTTATTATTTTATTATTTTATTATTTTATTACTTTTTATTTGTTATTTATTATTTGTTATTTATTATTTACATTTATTATTTATTATTTGTTATTTATTATTTAGTATTTACTATTTATTATTTATTGCTTTAATATTTATTTATTATTGATTTATTACTTATTGATTTATTTTTATTACTAATTTACTGTTAAATGACTATTTAATATTTATTTATTATTTATTATTTATTATTTATTTATTTATTATTTATTATTTATTATTTATTTATTTATTATTTATTTACCATTTATTATTTATTATCATTTATTATTATTTATTATTCATTTATTATTGTTTTTTATTATTTATTTAATATTATTTATTTAATGTTTATTTATTTAATATTTATTTATTTATTATTTATTTATTATTTATTTATTATTTATTTATTTATTTAATATTTATTTATTTATTATTTACTTATTTATTATTTATTTGATTTTTATTTGATATTTATTTAATATTTATTTATTATTTATTATTTATTTATTTATTTACTATTTATTTATTATTTATTTATTATGTATTTACTATTTATTATTTATTTATTTGTAATTTATTTATTATTTACTTATTATTTATTTATTATTTATTATTTATTATTTATTATCTATTATTTATTATTTATTATTTATTATTTATTTATTATTTATTATTTATTTATTATTTATTATTTATTTATTATCATTTATTATTATTGATTATTCATTTCTTATTTTTCTATTATTTATTGATTATTTATTTCTTATTTATTTTTTTCATATTTATTTATATAACATTTATTCAGTATTTATTTTTTTAATGTTTAATTATTATTTATTTATTAGATATTTATAATTTATTTAATATTAATTTATTATTTATTTATTATTTATTATTTATCATTTATCATTTATTTATTATTTATTATTCTTTTAATATTTATTTATTATTTATTATTTATTATTTATTATTTATTATTTATTATTTATTATTTATTATTTATTATTTATTATTTATTATTTATTATTTATTATTTATTATTTATTATTTATTATTTATTATTTATTATTTATTATTTATTATTTATGTATTATTTATTTATTAGTTATTTATTGAGTTATTTATTTTTATTTATTATTATTTATTTATTATTTATTATTTATTATTTATTATCATTTATTACTTTTTATCATTTATTATTCATTATCATTTATTATTATTTATTATTATTTATTTATTAATATTATTATTATTAATTATTATTTATTTATTTATCATTTACATAATATTTAATTGTTATTTATTTATTTAATATTTATTATTTATTTAATGATTATTTATAATTTTTTTATAATTTATCTATTATCTATTATTTATTTATTACTTATTTATTATATATTCATTATATATTCATTATTTATTATTATTTAATATCATTATTTGTTTTTTATTTGTATATGTATAAGTATATTAAATACTCTTTACTCGCCAGATAAGGATCTTGTTGAAGTGGTAAGTTCTTTACTATATATTAAAGAGGTAAGGGGTTCAAATCTATAATAGCTCATATATTTTCTAGATTTATGCATGGCATGCAAGGAATATGCATGCATAGCAGGATAAATAATTACTAATATTAATAAATAAATAATTAGTGAATAATAATAAGTAAATAAATAACAAGTAATAAATAAATAAATAATATTAAATATTAAATATTAAATATTAAAAAATAAACATTAAATATTAAATAAATAATAATAATAATTAAATTACGTAAATAAAAAAATACAAAAAGAAAAACAAAAAAAATCGTCGCTAAATATTTAGCGGTGAAATAAAAAAACATCGCCCAAAAAAGAGCTTTGAAATGATTCCCAGCACGCAAATACATGGCACTTTTAGAAAGCGTCGTGCATCATTTACTGGCAGTTTAAACTACCAATAAATGATAAAAAACCGTCAAAAATGCCTTTTTGTAGTGATTATTGATCCCACATTAAAATCTCAATGATGTATGTTGGATTCTCTTGGTTCTCTAACAGCCAAAGAGGGAGGAGGGTGATCATCAATGCTTAGGAAACTTAGAGAATTCTTGATAATATCTCTAGGCTAAGAGAATTCTATGGAGATTAAAATGTTGTACATAATAATTATTTTCCAAAACCCATGTGATAAGATAATTCTATAGTTAGGTGTTTATAGAGCTAGGGTTAGAATATTATTTTCAAAAAACCCCTTTAATATTCTATTGACCCTTAGTGTACCCCATATCTAAATAATAATATCATTATTATTATTTACTTGATATGCGCATAACCTACGGACTAATTAAATATTATTTCTCTAGAATAAATAAATTTATATTTATTCAAATAATATTCCATTCTCACCAGACTAAAACTTGGTCTGCCTATCCTTCACATGACCAAGTATAATGTCTATTTATTTAATTAAATAAATAACTAAAACTACTTTATACACTAATAACTAAATACTCATGATCAACCAATAAACCCAATTAAATATTATTCCTCAAACTTATGAATAATATTCTAATCTACTTGCTAAACACATAAAATTCAAATGAGGTTCTTGGATATACTTAGTGTGTGTCCCTTTAGGCCCATTTCTTAGTGTCATTAGGATAAACCACATAAATCCCATTTCTAGCATCTAAAAATATATCAAGTCACCCATAAATAAAAAATTTAATGTCACAATGATATTCATCCTCTTACAAACCCTTACCATGTAATATAATCTTTTTTTTCCGATATCTCTTTTCAAACAGGTTGCATAGATTCTGTCATCAACCTATATGTTCAATTATCTTTTTTTAATTTCTATAACTATACATAATAATAAACTACCATGGTCATTTAATTAATCTGGTTGTTCTATTCCATCAAAGGTCCTGAGGTATTCACTTCGAACAGAAAGGAAAAACCTCTCTTGCATTATTCATTGATTTTATGTCACTCATGACATGCCCAATGTATCCAAATTCACTATGAAATGTTATCATTTTGGTTTATGTAATAAATATAAGCACACAATTCATGAAACACTTTAATAATAATAATCTTAGAGTAAAAGTATCATTACATTGGTTCGTAGATAGGAATACCCAACTACACATGAACCATGTGGAATTCCTAATGGAAAATCCATTCTCATAACCTCCCTTCTTGGATATTATCAACAGATAAGACAATGAGAAGGTTTATTAATATCTTATGATCCTCTTATCCCCAATAGCTTGTATCATTTGTGCCTCATTAGACAATATCATATGACCATAAAACATGGGTTTAAGGAATATCATCATAGCATCTAAAGTATCTCATCATAACGGTGAACTTCTATGTACATTTGAAGTGGAGAGTATCCTTAGTAAATTATCACATACACTATCACACAAAATAATAATTAAGAAGTGATAAAAAAATTATATTATATTAAAACACCATAAATATACAATGTAATCAAAAGTAAAAGGGTGGTTGGTTTTTGTTAGAGTTGGTGCCCTAGAACCAACTTGTTTAGTACTTGATTACATGTCTTTTTTAATTAAATCATTTTTCTTATCACATCTTAATTATTATTCTGCATTATATTTTTATGTAATAATATTGTTAGAATATATGTTTCACTGCAAGTTCATTGCAGTTTCTCGCTATGATGAGAACCTAGAGGTTCCACAACATTATTCTTGAACCTTGTTTTATGGTTGGATGATATTGTCTGATGGGACATGGAAAATACAGACTATCATGGGTAGGAGACTCATAAGACATTGAGACACATTACCATGGTGTTTGATCTTGGTAATCTCCAATATAAGAGGTTTTTAGAACAAGACCATTAATAGGAAATCATCATTTCCATATGTTATTGGATGTTCCTATCTTTAAATGTGTGTATTGAGCCTTAGAATTTATGATTTTATTTAATGGATATCATGAATTTTTTACTTTGATGTAATGATGAAAACTATGATGACGTATTTTCATAGTGAATTAGGATATTTTGGGTGTTTCACGAGTGATATATCATTGATGTATAATGCAAGAAAAGATTTATCCCTTTTGTATCTTAACAAAAGTTAATATATTAGGCCCTTTGATGGGAATGGAACCTTCGGAATAAATCCATTTCCATGGAATTCAATGGGTGATTTAATTTCTATAAATTCATTTAAAGTGACATTGAACATATATATTTATGGCACCGGCATTCAACCTACTTGAATTGAGATATTGTGATAAAAGGATTATATTACACAGTAAGCCTTCGTAAGAGGTTGGATGTTGTTGCAACTTTAACTTTTTTTCTCTATGGAATACTTGGAAAGTTTCTAAATGATAACCTTGGAATTTAGGTTATTATACCTAATTCCACTGAGAAAGAGGAATATAGGGTCACGCATTAAGTGTATCCATAATATTAGTTAAATTATGGTATTTAATTTAATATGTTGGAATAAATAATATTTATTCGGGTTTTCTTGATCACCATAATTTAATCACAAGTTATTTGAAATTATCAATGAGTTAAATAATAATAATAAATATTAGTTCATAAGTTTATTAAATATTATATTTATTATATTTATTATATTTATCATAGAATAATTAAGTGTCATTTATTTAATTAAATATCCATTAGGATAGATAAATGTCGATGAGGGAAAGTGGACCGAGTTTAATTTATGAATAGTATAAATGATATTTATTTATATTCTTGATGTGTCGCACATGTCAAAGAATTAATAATATTATTATTATTATTATTGTACATTTATTCATTTAAGAATATTAAATATGATTTGGGGTTTGTGTAAAATTTTCCAACCCTAAACATAATATAATAAATATCTAATTATATTAATTTTCTAATTTTATTTTAGTGTGCAAAATGGATATAGAGAGATTTGATCAATCCCTAGAGTGTGATCACCCTTCCTCCTCTCTCAATCCTTCAAGATAAAACCACGGGTTCTTCATCTTCATGAATAATATTGATGCAATCAACCATGTATAGTGCAAGCGATCGAGATTGGTCATGATGGCACACAGTGGATCTATGGTGTTGATCAGAAATTGTGGTCCATATGTGGATCATTACTAGATGAATTATTTACCTGAATAGTATAGTGAAATTATGGTACAATGACTTATATTTTATTGGATCATCAAAAAAAATATAATTATAGGTTGAGGTAATTCTATATATTCTTATAAATTAATTATAAATTATATGTAAAGATCATCTCCCTACAGTTCTGAAGTATTAATGTAGTATATTAAATCTATTATTTTCATTAGACATGATGTTTTGATCATGTAAAGAAATGATTAAACCTAATTTAATACTAATAACTAAGTTTTTCATACCAATAAAGGATTCTTTCACTATGACCAAAACTTATAAGTGGTATCAGAGCAGTCATTTTTTTAATTTATAATTATTTATTATTTGTTTATTTATTGCATATGTTTGCATTTTATTTTACTTAAAATGATCATTTTAATAATCTGACATTGTCGTATCTTCTTTTCTTCATTATCAATAACAAAACTAATAATTGGTTAATGATTAAAAATGAAGAATCATCTGAAGATCTAAAGGTACTAAAGGCTCTGCCTAGAGAAAAACAAAGTACTTGTTGTGTACTCCTAGAGTACATGCCATGTAGTTTTTTTACATAAATATATTTCTCTATCAGGTTATATCCAACAAAATTGGATCTAAGATCCTAAAATATTGGATCAATATGTCGATCCAAATAGACTATGACACATCATGTAGAACTACATGTCGTGTAAGTAGGTTAAAGACTGTGTAGTCTATGTCTTCTCGTGATCGAGAACATGGGGTGTCTTAGTGAAATATGTATCAGATACACGATAAGGGGTCATACATGTCATAAAATCCAAGGATATATTCCATGTATTCCTAGTACTTGTTTTTTACCTCAAACACATCCATGGTAGGCAACACAGCCAGACTCAAGGCGTGTGCTTCAAACATGGGCAGAAGATACATACATGTCAAGTACTTTTGTACACACATGCAGTATTCTACTAAAAGTGTTTTCAAATTTTCATGGAAAAAATAATTAAATGTATAATTTAAACCAATTAATTATGTATTCCATGTTTAATTCATTCTAAATTATGAAGGTCTTGGGCACAGCGGAAGATCGTGGGTCGATGTGCCCACTTGACTTTTTGTCATTAGCAATGATCATTCTGAGATCAATACGATGATAAATTCCAGACTCCACATATCGAAACATAGAAATAGACAAAGAATAAGAATAGTCCTGGAACCACAAAAGAGGATCATCATAGGTTTATTAAAATTAATTCAATTAATTGGAAAAAAGTTCCTTTTATGGCGTTCTTTCTTCGTTGATATTTCTGATCACGTTCTGATGTGATTCTTCATTGCGTCACAGAATCCAAGTGTATACTTCCTCTAGTGGTGATCCACACATGAACCACATATCTCTGGATGTTGCAAAAGGAATCTTCGGCTGCTAGCATGGAGAAGCCTTTGCTTGTGTTGTCTGCCTTAGATAGCCTTGATTTAATGGAGGAGGATCTCTCTCATTCTTGAGAGCGTTCTTGGAGGAAGGAGTTATTTCAGCCTTCAAATAATTCTACAGAATTTTTGTGCACAACGATTAAGGAAAAGTGTTGGGGTTGTGAGGATATTTATAATCGGGTTTGAGGTTATAGAGTTATGATAATAAATAAACATGTTATGCGTTTTATTTATTTCATTAACTCTTATTGAAAACTCCCATGTCGAATCATTAATTCGTTGACATGAACCCACGCTGATTATAATAAATATCATTTAACAAAACAATATTATTTCCTCAAAATCCTAACTAGAAAAACTACACGGTGTGTAATCATTAATACACGACGTGTACTCATTTTTTATTTCCTTTTCAAAATGAAAACTACACGGCGTGTACATTCAATGTACACGGTGTGTATATCTTGTTTTAATTTTATTCTTCCTCAAATATTAAAATTATTTATAATTCCTTGAATAATTATTAAACCACATATGGGAATAATCTTTATTATACTTGAGATACTTGGATACACTTAGTGTGTGACCCTCTAGGCCTCTTTCTCGTTGGCATTAGGCGGGCTTGCCTAAAGTCCAGGATTACTGTCTGGAAATGGGTCAAGGCACCCAAGAGAAAGAATTTGACACCGCATTGACGTGTCACCTCATACAAATGCTTACAGTGTAATTTAATCCCTTTATCTCAATATCTCATCAAGAAGGTTTCATAGCAGTGTCATAAACCTATATGCTTGATCTATCATTCTTTGACTTCCAGAAATAAACTCGTCGTGACACCATGGTCATGGAATTTGGGCGACAGTTCTATTTAAATCAAAGGGCCTGAGATATCTACTTCCATAAATATGGAAGAGACAAATCCTTCCTCGACTTATCCATTAACAATATGTCATTTTTGACACACCCAACGTACCCTACTTCCTGCCAACTGTCTTCATGACATTTTTTGTCAGCAAATCTAAGTGTGCGAGCCATGACATGAGTTAATGATAATATTCCAGTCTAAGGACCATTACACATGCTCGTAGATAGAAATTTCTTAAGACACCAAGACATGCGGAATTAATACTGACGGGTCTGTTCTCATAATCTCCCATTTTGGAGATTACCAAGTGTGAACTCCATGAGAGAGAGTCTTGTCTTCTTACAAGTACTCACACATGACGAACTGTATACTATGTGTCCTTTCATAGTATGTCATCCAACCGTAGAACTTTATTTAAGAATATTTTTATAGAATTTCAAGGTTCTCATCATAGCGGGTATCTACCCTGACCTTATTAATGCAACAAATATTCCAGGACATTATTATATTATAGTCATACAGAACAATGAACAATATATAATAAGTGTAAATTCTAGTAATCAAAGTATAAACAGTCGGTTCTCGGGACACCAACTATAAAAAATTACACTATGTGTTATTGGATTAACAATTATATATTAAATTAATTTTCATGTTAAAATTTTTAAGAATACACGAGGATTCCTCCAAATACACATGTGTACTGCATTAATTTTAAATGAAATTAGTTTTTTTTAAATTATATATGATGGTTAATTAAGGAAGGTTGGATATAATTAATTTAATTAATTAAATTTAGTTAATTCATGTTTCATTATATTAATTAAATAATGAATCAAAGTAATTGATAACAAGATTACAAATGTATGCTCATTGCATGATGTATGGATGATCATGGTATTAGACTAGACCTTGTGTGTGATGAGTTTCTTTTAATTATTTATGGTTAAATTATTATTGATGGCCAACATTTCATACCCTTCTTCTTATTATATAAGGGACTATGTGTATATATTTTATTTTATGTAAACCCCATTTATCCAAATCCATTGGATCCCCTCACCTATGTGTGAGTAAAAGCTTATGTAAGGATGGAGCTCCCAAGTGAGTGGAGGTGGTCTGAGTCAAAAAAGTGAGGTGAAACCAATAAAGGTGATGCATATGAGCCAAGGTAGAATACTACAACAAAAACCAAACTAAAATTCAAGGTATTTTCCCCTAGGGTTGAGGTTTAGTTTATCATCCTCTAGATAAAATAACCACTATAAAAATATCATAATAATTCCACTTATATTTTTTTCTGTTGTTTGTGTGGTTGATTATTTGTGTTTTTTAATATTGTGTGATCACATAAATAAATGAATTATCAAGCATGAAATATGGAATAAAATATAATTTTATTATTTGTAAATGTTTTATCATACATGGTTAATCACTTAAGTAAAATCCACATAATTTTAATAAGGTATACAAAAGGATAAAATGGGCATTACACATAAGTAAAAAAAACTCAAATAAAAAAAAATAAGTTAGCTTATTCTTCAGCTACTTAAGTTAGAACCAACCTCATAGCTCAAAGTACTTAACCAACCCAATTTGGGGTTTTTCAATTATCATGGAAATTTTAACATGAAGTTTTGGGTTGACTTAACTTAGTTTATATCAATGGTTGACTTCCCAAGTAGGAATTAGTGCAACTAATAGGTAAAGGTTTAGTAAATAATAAAATAGGATTTCAGGATTGGGGAGTCCACTCAAAAGATCAAAGAACTATGAGTTAATGTAGTTAGAAAGTTATGCCTACCTAAAACCCTTCAAATTGCTTGTCAGACCCAAGTTTGGGTTATGAGAATGGAATATAGATCCTTTACACTATAATATCTAATAAATGAGATATTTTGAGACTTATGTAAAGGGATATTAGGTTTCTAAAAATAGTGAGAGATTAATAAGAATTTATTTAATTTTAAATTTATTAATCAATTTTGTAATCAAAACAAGTACTAATTATCTGCTTTTAAATTTTAGAAATGTAAAATCAAACAATGTTGAATATATCATTATGATCCATAATAGATAAGGATAGCCTTCTCACCAGTATAAATTTATAATAATGGTATAGTCACTTGCGTGTTATGATATTCCACAAAGAGAAATTGTATATGCTGTAAACCCCACTTCCTGAGTCACTTTCCAAAGAGGCTAGTGAGGAAGAGGTATCTCTATATCTGAATCATGTGGATGATGTAATGGATGTCTATTTTTTTATGTTATCCTCTATTTTTAATTATATTTTAAAATAATATGGGGATATGGATGTGTATAACCTAATTTCTCACCTTTGGGATCTCTATCAAGAGAAGGTGAGATCAGAGAGATATGAGATCTCCAATGCACTATTTACATGTAATATTGGAGAATCAATGCCAGCAAGGGAACATGTAGTCAAGATGATTGGATACATTGATTGCCTAGACATAATGGGTTTTAAGATCCCTGATACGTAGCACATAGATCTCATTTTTTCCTCACTACCCAAAAACATCTCTAGATTTATTGTGAATTATAATATATGAAATAGAAAGAATATTGTATCGTAACTTCTTAATATTATCTTCCAAGTTGATAAAGACATGGGGCATGACAAAACCATTTTCATTATGGTTAATAAGAATAATAGGATCAAAGGGGTCCAAAGACTCATTCCAATTCTAAGGCTTTGGAGCACCACCCCTCTAAGAAGAATAATATTCAAAGGAAAGGAAAGGAATAGGATGTGGTATGTTTTGTATATGGAAAGTAGGGGAAATGGAAGATAAATTATGCTTATCAAAAGAATAAAGGGTAAGCTTCATGTGTGTTTTTTATCAAGTATAATATATATATATATCTATAATTTGGGTATCAGATACTGCATGTGGTGCTTAAATTTTTATCCAAATATAGGAACCAAGTAGATTTTGGATGGTTGAAATAGGTGAGGTGGAACTAAAAGCTATCAATAGAGTGAGTATGGTTTATCTATCCATTTTATACTACTATATCACATTGTTTATAGGGTTGATTTTTTTAAAAGAACTATTATTATATTCCTAGTGTTTTCAAGACCATTATTTATATTTCTTTCTTAGATATGGATGGATTTATTTTCAGCTTTGGAAATAAAGGTTGCTAATTTTATAGGGATAGTATATGTTATGGTATGGAATATCTATATAATTGGATTTATGTATTAAAATTATAAAACCAAATATTGGTAATTGATAATGAAACTAATACGTGTGAATCATATGACACCCAGTCATGGAGTCACCATCTTGGTCGTGTAAATGATAATCATTTGAAAAATATCTATCAAGATGTTTATTTAGATTATTTTGAGATAAATCCACTTGAAATATTCCATACTTGTTTACAAGTAAAAATAACCAAACCACCATTCAGTGGTCAAGGTGAAATGGTCACATATCTTCTAGAATTAGTATATACCTATGTGTGTGGACCTTTTCAAGTAGAATATAGAGGTGGATACTCATACTTTACTAATTTTACCAATTACTTGATCATGTGTTGTTATATATAATTGATGATTTATAAGTTTTAATCCTTTAAGAAGATCAAATAGTCCAATAATGAGATTGAGAATTAGTTGGGTAAGAAGATAAAGAAACTTCAATTAGATCGAGGTAGTGAATATCTTAACCAAGACATTATCAAATTTATATGGGAGTATTGGATTTTATATCAACTCACTCTAGCTTATAAACTATAGTGTAATGGTGTTAGTTAAATGACGTATCATACCTTATTGGACATGGTATGGTTGATGATGATTTGTACAAGTCTTTCATTATCCTTTTAGGGATATGCATTACAAACAACAATATACTTACTAAAATAGGTACCATATATAGTGTAAAATGGTATTCCCTTTGAGTCATGGAGTGTAAAGAAAATTTTTTTGTCTCATATTCATGCATGGGGTTGTGAGGCATTTGTTAAGGCTATATCGGGAAAAAAACTAGAAACCCAAGTCATGAAGGGTATCTTTATAGGGTATCTCACAGACACAGGGGGATATTATATGTATAACCCTTCATATAAGAAAGCAATTGTTGAAATATATGTTCTCTTTCTTTAAAGGAATCATATACTCAAGGAGTATATTGAAGTAAAGATTGAAATTGATAAAGTTGATGCTCAAGATACACAAGAGTTGGTACAAGAATTGATTTTGAAGGTCCCCAAGGAAGATGTTATCCATGAAACACAAGAAGCAGAGCTAACCGGATTAGAAGAATGAGAGGGTATGGAAACCGCCACCAGGCACCGTGCAGCTTTGTATGGGGAAATGCTAGCCGATTAGCAATTCAAGGTGGGGATCTAGGCGATCAATGATGCAGAAGCTGGGGAGGTTCAGTTCTAGTGGGTTGGGTCTGCGGGTCATGTATTGGGCATGGTATGCCTCTGGGCCTTCAGGTCATGTATTTCAAGTCATGTCAGGCCTTGTGCCTTGGTCCTATGGATCATGTACAGGTTCCCCTTCAACCCTTAAAATGGGGATTATCCATAATAAAATAAAAATAAGGCCTTTGGGCCATTCATACAAGTACTACATAGGAGAACAAGAGAGGTAAGTGACACATAGAGATGTGGTTTTCTAGTCACCGATGATGGTGACTCTTTATTGGTTGACAATGATGATACTCTCTCCTAAAATGAGGAAGTAGATAGATCTGGGGATGAATGATGGAAAGAATCTATTAATTTTGAGATATATTCCATGTATCAAAACCAAGTTTCGGTTTTGATTGATCCACCGGTTGATGTAAAACATATTGGGTGTAAATGGGTATTCAATAGAAAGCTAGACATGTAAGTTAAAGTGAATTCCTATAATTCACTACTAGTGTAAAAGGGGATTAGATAATGTTAAGGAATTAACTATGATGAAACCTTTTCTCCAATTTCCATGTTTAAATCCATCAAAATCCTTCTTTCCATAGTAACTTACCATGACTATGACATTTGGTAGAAGGATGTAAAAACTAAATTCCTTAATGATAACCTTTAAGAGGGTGTGTATATGACACAACCAGAAGGGTTTATGACTCTATCCAAAAAGTTATAAAAGTTGTAGAGTTTCATTTATGGATTAAATTAAGCATCCAAGATATGGAACATTCTATTCGATGAATACATAAAGGAATTTGGTTTCATTAAGAACAAATATGAGCCTTGTGTTTCAAAATGGATTATTAGGATTATTGTTGTTTTCGTAGTAGTATATGTTGATGAAATATTAATAATTGGAAATGATATACCATCCGGAAAAGAGGTTCTGGAATGTTTGAGTAAGTTCTTCTCCATGAATTACTTAATTAAAGTAACATACATTCTAGGGATCAAGATCATACATGATAAACACAAGAGTATTATCAGACTAAATCAAAGTAAATACACTAACTAGATGTTGAATAGGTTTAGTATGGAACAATCCAATAGGGTATTGGTTCTAGTTTTACATGGTATAAATCTCTCCAGGAAAATATGTCCTCAGACACAAGAAGAAATAGAGAGAATGAGTAAGATCTCATTAGCTTCAATGATAGAATCTATCATGTATGTCATGTTATGTAAGAGGCTTGATGTTTCTTTTTTTTTTGATCATGGTAGGGAGATATCAATAAGATATGGGTGAACAACATTGGACTATTATTAAGACTATCCTTAAGTATCTAAGGTGAACTAAGAATATGTTCCTGGTGTATGGAGGAGATGAAGAGTTGTCCATCATGGGTTATATAGATGCTATCTTTAAAAAGTATCATAATGATTAGAAGTCACAATCTGGATATATATTTTGTCTTGATGGAGGAGTTATGATATAGAAGAGATCAAAGAATCCAGTTATTGATGATTCTACAGTATAGTTTGAGTATATTGTGGCTTGTGATGAAGCCAAGGAATCATTTTGGATCTGAAACTTTGTCCAAAAGATTGATGTGGTACCTAGAAGTAAATATCCTATCATATTTTACTACAATAACACTGAAATGGTGACTCTATCTAAATATCCAAGGTCACACCAAAGGACAAAGAACATACTTTGAAAGTTTTAGCTCTTCAAAAAAATTCTTAATGAGGTGAAGTTATAGTGACAAGAGTATCCATGGAGGAAAAGATGGAATTCCCTTTATTGAAGGCTTTATCTTAGCAGAAGTATGAGTATCATGTGAAAGATGGTGGGATAAAAGATATTGTCAATTGGATCTATTTAGATTAAGATCCTTTTGGAGTTAGTTACCTATAACCAACTTTTTAATACTTTATTACATGTTTTTTATTAATTAAATAATTTTTATTATCAAATTTTGATTATTCTTCTACATAATATTTTTATGTGCTAATATCATTTGAATATATTTCATTTTGAAAGGTCATAGAAGTTCCCCACTATGATGAGAACCTAGAGACACCAAGACATTATTCTTGAAACTTTTTGTATGGTTGGGTAATATTTTTTGAAGGGACACAGACAATATTGGATATCAAGTGTATGATGATCATAAAACATTAAGACACCTTCTCATGGTGTTCACCCTTGTAAATCTCTAAGATATGAGGTTATCTAAATAGGCCCATTAATAGAAAATTTATATATCAATGTTTCGTTGGATGTTCCTATCTATGGATGTATGTACTGATCCTTATACTTTAATCTTATCATTAATGGATATCAAGACTCACATAATTTTATGAATTGATGAAAACTATGATGAAATATGTTCTTGGTAAATTAGTATATGTTGGGTGCATCACGAATGATATAACATTAATAGATAATGTGAGAAAGGATTTATCCCTTTTGTCTCTTGGAAAGAGCTAATATATCAGGCCATTTAATGGGAATATAACTACCTGAATAAATCCATGGATATAGTGTTCATTGGGAGACTTAAATTCTAGAAATTCAATGTAAGAGGCATCAAGTATATAGGTTTATGTCACCATCATTCAACCTAATTTATTTTAGATATTGTGATAAAATGATTATATTACACTGTAAATGTTTATAGGAGGTTAGTCGTTGTTGTGAAGTTAATTTCCTTCTTTATAAAAGCCTTGGAATGTTATTAGATTCTAACCTTGGACTTTAGGTGGTTATACCTAATTACACATAGAAATATTATTAGAGGGTCACACACTAAGTATATCTATAATCTCAGTTAAATTTTAGTATTGAATTTAACATGTTGTAATAAATAATATTTATTTGGGTTTGGTTGAACTCAATAATTTAATCATAAGTTATTCAAAAGAATAAGTAAGTTAAATAATAATAATAAATATTAGTTCGTAAGTTTGTAAAATAAAATATTTATTATATTTATCATATAATAATGAAGTGGGATTTCTTTAATCAAATAGATATTATTTGAGGATTGTTAAATTTCAACTAAGGAAAGAAAACTAAGTTTAATGGTTCGAATAGTATAAATAATATTTATTTATATTCTTGATTTGTCACACATGTCAAGAATTTAATATTATTATTATTATTATTGGAAATGGGTTAATTTAACAATATTAAAGATTTTTTGGGGCTTGTGTGAAATTTTCCATCCCTAAACTAGATATAATATATATCTAATTATGACACTTTTTAAAATTCAATTTTTGTGTGCGTAATGGATGAGGTGAGATTGGATAAATCCCTATAGTGTGTTTTGTATTACTCCTCTCACAAGACTTTAATATAACACCAAGGTTTATTCATCTTCATGAATAATATTTTCACAACTGACCTCAAAAAATGTGAGCAATTAGGATGGATTGTGCTAGCACCTGGCATTTCTACGGCATTGATTAGAGACTATGATGCACATGTGGATCACCACTATAGGGATTATGCACTTTAATCTTGCACTCAAAATTATGATTCAATTAATTCTATTCCATCATATCATCAAAAAAATTGGAATTATAAGTTGAGGTAATTCTATATATTCTCATAAATTAATTATAAATTACATGTAAAGATCATCACCCTCTAGTTATAATATATTAATGTAGTCTATTAAATATATTGTTTTTATTGGAAATGGTATTTTTATCATATAATGAAACTATGACACCTAATTTAATACTAACATATGAGTTGGCCATACCATTAAAGGATGCTTCCGCATCACCCAGAACCTATAGTTTTAGGGATCCACCAACTCCAACACGTTTAAGATGAATCATTCGAATTAAGAACCACTTAAAAACTATCAGGCCCAAAACATCAAGGGATAGGTCATTCTTTGAAGATGTGAATTGAACTATATATGTGGTACACAAAAATCATAACCAAGAAACAAAAATGAGAAATAAAGAGTCTTTATATCACAAAGATAGATAAACCTCATAATCCTATTATATAATATTGAGATCCAACTGGTCAGTGAGGAAAAAAATAATTCTAGATATATTTCTAGGGAAAAACCAAATATCTCAGAAAACTAGGAATGTAAAACCCATCAAATAACTATACAATAAAATCAAAAAAAAATCAACAAATAATTTTAATGATTTAATTATAAATAATAATGAAATAGGTACAAACACATGAAAATTTACAAAGACAATTCATTTATCAACCCCTTTAACTAGATTTACTCTTTAATAGATTATATTAAATATAAATATTCACCCTCATGGTGGATAAAGATAAAAAATATTTCATATTTAATTTCTAAGAAACAGGGTCACTATAAGAAAGAAATACATAACTACTAATAGACTTTTATGTATTAATGTTTTCATCATAATCAGAAAGAAAAAAACCAACAATATCATTCTCATAACTACTAATATATCTAAAGTAACTACATAGATCAGAATACATAGAATCATACCTCAAAATCTAGTTAAATATATTTCAATGGGGCTTCCCAGGTTTCCCTATAAAGATTCTCAAGGTACAGACAAAAAAACAATGTTTAGTGTAAGACATATCATGGAATACATAAGTCTTCCCACTATAAAAGCATAAGGTATTTTATTCATAAAGGTTATATCATAATTTCAACTAGGGGACTGGTATTGGGATATTTTTAAGTATTTTCCCAAATTCACAGTCATAGGTTTTAAGTAATCAGTCAAATATTGATTTAGAACCTTCTTAACATAGGCATACTGGGAAAAATATAACATTATAGTTTGTCTATTACAAATAATTTATATGATTAATATTTTATTATTATTCATGAGATATGTCATTTAAAAAGTAGTGTTCAATTTTAATTTAACACAATTGATCAACCTCATATATCTTCATATGATAAGAATATCATTAACATATAATAGTATATAAATTAAATCATACTCAACAGATTTAAAGTAAACCTAATCATCATATTTACTCCTATCAAAACAATTTTTAGGAATTAAATATTCAAATTACTTATATTATTTCCTTGATTAATTATTTAGTCCATACAAGGATTTTAAAAAAATAAAAACTTGGTCATGTTTAAAATACTTTGAAAATCCTTTAGGTGGTTTCATGTAAATCATTTCACTGAATCTCCCATGTAAAAAACATATCTAACAATTCAATATGAAAATAATTTTAGGTAGAAAAATAAACTAGTAATATAATATATTAATGTTTAATAATAAAAGAAAAAAATTCACTATATTCATTCCCCTCACATTAAAGGAACAGATAAAATCCTATATTTGGATTTAATTTACATTGTTCCATTGTTATCTTCGTTTTTTAATCCATTTATAACCTATTATTTTATTCATTTTGGGTTTATTAATAATTTTATAAGTTTAATTCTTTAAAATGGAATCCATTTTATCATTCATAATAGATTTACATTGCTTTGATTCATTAGATTTCATGAATTTTTTAAAGTTTTTTGGCTCATCTTTATTAATTTCTAGAGGACTATTAAACATGTAAGCAGCTACATTGGTATGACTGAGTTGGGAAGGAGTTCTAATGGTTCTCCTTACTCTATACCATGTTAATTAATAGTCCCTCAAACCACCATATCCCTTATACTTGTACACGGAATCAGAATTCGGTCCAGGTTCATTGTGAACCGGTAGGGGAGGAATGGTGGAAGAATTATTGGGATCAGACTACATTCTAAGTTCTGAAGGAGCCTCAACACCCATAGGTTTAGGCATACCAACTTCATCAAAATCGATAGGCTTCTAATTTGGTGTAACAACCTCATGTAAGACAATGTTTAAAATTATGATACCCTTATGAAAACCAAGATTATCATACCAAAGCATGAAACCATTAACCCCCTACGAATAACTAACAAAGACACACATAACTACTATGGGTTCTCGATTATCAGTCCTACTATGAGCATATGCAGTACAACCAAAAACTCTAATATGTGATAGAATAGGTGGATAACCAATATACATATTATCAATATTTTTAAAACTAATGGCACTAAATAGGAAACAATTGATTAAATACACTATTATAGTAGCAGCTTCATCCAAAATGGATCTAAATAAACCAGAGTATGATAGAATGCTTCTCACTCTCTATATTATGATCTTATTCATCCTATCATATAGGCCATTATGTTATGTGGTTTCCAGAATTATATAGTGTCTCAATACACTTTCATAATTACAAAATTCCCTGAATACATTCAACAATTACTCAAGCCTATAATTTCTTCTAAGGTATTTTGACTTATTCTCATAGTCAGTCTTGACACTAGATTTATAGGTCTTGAACATATCAAAAATTTCATATGTGTACTTAAGTTTGTAAATTAATACTTTATACAAATACTTATCTATAAAGGAGATAAAGTAGTGACTTCCACTATGAAAGGCAACCCTGGAAGGTCGCCATAAGTCAGAATGGAAATATTTAAGGGGGTCCTTATCTTTTTTTGGTGGCCTCTTAAAGCTGACTCGTTTGGACTTTATAAATACAAAATCTTAATAGAAGGGAATATCATTGGAGGATTACATCATTAAATAACCCTTTCCTACTAAGTTTGTTCATCCCTTTTTCACACACATGTCCTAATCACCTATTCCATAACATAGTATTATCAGTCCCAAAGGTATGAGAAGCATTAAACTATTCCATGTGAATCCTACCATCAAAATTATACATACCATTCATGAGAGTTTCCTTTATAATGGTGAGGGACCCCTTATCTATCCTAATTCTTCCAGAATAAAACCTAAAGATATATTACTTTTGGTCTAGAACACCTAGGTAAATGAGGTTTATCTTTAACTTTAGTACCCACCTAACCTTCTCAAGATTTCCCACCAACCCATCATGAATTTCTAGTGCCGCAGACCCTCTACCCATGATGTGAAAACTCATTTTTTTTTCTTAGGTACACCTCACCACTCTCAACTTCACTTAAGTTGGTAAAGTACTATCTCTTAGGGAATATATGGAATTAGCATCCACAATCTTGAATCCAATATTTACCCATGAAATTCAAACACACATTTAAAACATTATAAATATCAATGTCTTTCTCTGCCAATAATTAATGATCATCAGTTTTTTTGGAATTGTTCCTCTACGGACAATTAATTTTAATATACATCAGTTGTTTACAAAGGAAACACTTAATTAGCCTAACCCTAGACCCATACCAACTCATAGACTTAATATTATCTATATTATTTCCCCTTTTTTAATTTCTACCACTTATATTAAGCTCCTAATATTCTTATTTAATAGAACCTCTCTTTTAAAGTTCTTTAAATAACAAGGAAGATTTAACCTCTTCTAATGCTAGAGTGTCCCCAACAAACATCATTGAATATTTAAGAAAATTATAGGAATCATATAAATATATTAATATAATAATTTCCAAATATTCATCTTCTAGCTTGAAAACTATATTATATAAATCTAGAAAGATTTTATCAAAATCATCAATATGTGTCTTGACTATAGTTCCAGGATGCATATGAAAATTATACAATCATATTTTCTTGTTTAGTGTCCTTATTAATGTTTTTTTCATATACATGGCCTCAAGTTTCAATTAGATCTGGGTAGTAGTAGACTCATAGGAAACTCCCTAAATAACCTTATCACTAAAATATGCATGATAATTTATCATTTATTAAGGAAATATATAGAAGCATATACATTTTTATTAACAAATTGTCCATCAGTAGACATGGTAATTTCATTTTTCTTAGGATTGGAAAGGTCTTCAATGATTTTTTTATGATCTAGAAGCATGCTCATTTTTACCCACTATAAATTGAAATCAATATCCCCATTGAACTTATTTTTTAAAATTTTTTAAATCCCAGTATTCTATTTTAATGGATTTAATACCAATTGTTAGGGGCTACATTGTCATGGAAGTCCCAATGAAATCCATGTTCCACTAAACTAATTGTATGGATTAAAAACTGAACAAGATAAATTGTTAAAAAAGGTAATGGGATAGATTATAGATGAACATGTTACAAGTAAGAAACATGAAATTAAATAAACCCATAGATATAATGTGTTTCGATCCATTGTAGAATTACATTCATGGTAAGAACACTACCCTTGAGATTTTTATCACTATAAGAAATGATATCAAGTCATAAGTCTCAAAAATAATAAATTTGACTAAAGAAAATATCTAAAGAATGAGCCTGGTTAAAATAGGTGTTAGTGATGAAACCATTCATAAGGATTTAACCTCTCATATTCCTAGAAGAATGCATGCTATGCACATACATCGAAGTATAGATCAGATTTCAAAGTAGCAAAAACTAAATAAAAGTAAATATAAACCCATTACAGTGCGAAATCTATTCACTAAGATATGAATGTTATCTAAAATGGTGCTTCATGACCTTTGATTCCTTCATTCATGCTTGTATCACTCCAAATATTGGGAAACCACCACCATTTTCCATCTAAGCTCTACACCAATCATGAAAATAGTGAAATATTATCCTCCTATAGATTGTAGGGAAAACTTGAATTTTCATCTCCTCCAAAAACATCTCTCAAATATTTTAGTAAAAGAAAAAGAAAATGGGTTCCTCTCACTCTCAGTAACAAGATGAAACTCACATAGAATCACAGAATAACCAAACCCTCAAACACCTGAGAATTAATCACAAAAGGTTCAATTATGGCGCAATAGGTAGAGGTATAGGATGGGCCACATATAGACGACACCGATGAGATGCATCGTATGAATTATGAACTTATTAATAATTAGTGGGGTATGTAGTATCAAGGGATAGGTCACACACTAAATATGCAGAATATAATATATATGTAAGACACAATAATCAAAACTGAGAAACATGAATGGGTAATAAAGAGTCATTGGATTATGAAGATAAACCACCCTTGAAATCCCTTGATATAATATCAATATCCAGTTGGTTGGTAAGGAAAACCAAAATCATGGATATATTTCACAGGAAAAAAAACTGAATATTTCATGAAACTAGGAATGTAAAACCTGTGTAGAAACTATAAAACTAAATCAATTGAATATTTAAAAAAATATTAATGATTTAATTGCAAAAAAAAATACAGATAGTACAAACACATGAAAAATTACAAATGAGTTTCCAAGATCTGGAATCACTATATTCTTGGTGTTTTACCCCTTTTATAATAATTAAGGACACACCTTGAAGCTCCATCATAATATTTAATATTTCATAAAAATTTAATTTTTGATACATTTCATCATTCCAAATGTTTCCTAAACATTAAAACTATGAACAATGTTACAAATGGTTTGTAACATTTGACCAATCATGAATAAAATGTTTAAATCTTTAAATGTTTCACTAAACTCCTTAAATAATCATCACATGATGTAAAAAATATATGAAATCTTTCAATAAATGATAATCAAGGTGTGTGTTATCTCACAATGCATGCACTATCATGAATATAACCACAATGTAGTGACTCTCCCCATAATTTGGATTTTCTTAAACAAAATCCATAATGCGGTGAAATTTATCACATCATGGTTTTTCTTTGGTGCCTAGTTCTTTCACATCAAGAACACCCTTCACATGAAACTAGAGATATACACACATATTAATTCCATTTATTTTTTTTTAATAATATTCAAACACCATGATAATCCTCATGGGTTATGGATGCTCAATTATTTATGTTTATCATAATAAAACCCCATGTGATACACACTAATTCATATGACACACAAATTAGAGTTATATCCACCTATTTTAACATTTTTATATGAATTCCTGTAGAAACTCTCATGAAAAAATCACTCAATAAAATTGATTCTGTTGATAACTATAAAAAACCCAAAACCTATATTAACAACTTGAACCATGAAGAAAATGAATAAATACATAATAATCATGACACTTACCTTCATCATGCTTCTCAAACCACATTTTCATAGAAAACATGATGATCCATCGCTGATAAAGGAGAATTCAAATAAATAAAAAATAGTGAAGGAAAAAATATAGGGAGATGGAAACCATTATTTGTTTGTACCCTTGTAGAAAAAATACATAGTAATTTTTAAATTTCCCCCTTAAATTACCTTTTTGTCCCTATATAAAGAAAATGTAAATGATAAAGATAACTAAAAAATAACTTTATGGGTCTTTTATTGACATTAGATTTATATTTTAGTCTTTAGATTTCATTTTCTAAAAAAAATGTACCAACCTACCGAAGTATGTTGGGTTCACTACTACAAAACTAGTCTTCTCCAATGATAGTGCTTTAATAGAACTAGCTAAAAATGATTTTAAATACCCCCTTTTTCATCACTAAAAAAATTGTTATTAAAGGGTAACCTTTATCGGAGTTTTTTTACAAGTTATGATAAATGGGGTATTTTATCAGTGCTTGTAAAAAAGCATTAATAATGGAGGGTTATTAGCGCTTTTTTAGAAGTGATGATAAAGACCCCCCTTTATCAGTTCTTTTTTACGAGAACTGATAAAAATATACTTCAAAAAAATCATTAAAAATAATATATTAATATATAAATATATTTATATTGATATAAATATAATATATATTTTTTGAAATATGTTTTAGATAAGGTAAATAGGCATTTACACTTAAAATATAAGATATTTAATTAAAATGGTTTATAAAATAACTAAAAATATTATTAATTAATAATTTGATTATTATTAATGATTATTTTTCATTTATATCAATTTGAATATTAAACAATCAAAAAAATAATAAAATATCTAAAATAAGTAAAAAAACATAACTCAAACTTCAAACGACCATAACTTTTGATCCGGGTGTCTGTTTGGGTTCTACCACATATCAAATTGAATATTGCAATGATATTTACACTTTAATTATTGGTTAAGACCCTATTATCTATTTTTTATAGGACAAAAAAGTCCCTGAAGGCCTCAAAATTGAGTTTTTAGTCAGGGTACATTAATATTTTAACTTTCAGTGGATTTTAAGTCTCATTTATGGGGATCTTTTTTCCCTTTTTGGGTGGAGAATGAATTTATTCCAAGTTATTAAATTCATATTGATATTATAGATTTTAAATTTTATCATTTTTCATAACTTAATTTTATTTATAATCAAATATATAACAATATATACATATTTTTTATATATTCACACATAAAAAATTAATTTTATAAATAAATAAACTAAACATATTTACATATAAAATATATTTATTAATATATAAACATATATTTAAATATATAGATAAAAAATGTAGTGAAATATATATAAATATATAGATATATCATAAAACGTGAAACAAAGCAGTATAGGGGAGTGGAAAGGGTTTTGATGTATATGCTGGAGGTCTAGGGTTCAAAACTCGCTAGAGGAAAGGGCGAGTGCGGGAGGATGGGATTATCAAAATCACTGATAAAGGTGTGGGGTAAACATTGATAAAGGGGTGGGAAAGTGGGAATCATTCATAAATGGGGGTGGGTGGTGCATGGAAAAAAATTATATACATTTTATCAATTCTTTTTTAGCACTGTTAAAGGCCCCCTTTAACAGTGCTAAAAAAAGCATTATTAAAGGACCTATTTAACGGTGATTTTTTAGTTCTGTTAAAGGGGCCTTTAATAGAACTTTTTACCACTGATAAAATTTTCACATTTTTAATTTCGCTTTGATTTTCATCACCTTTTTAGCACTGATAAAGGGATTTTCCAATGTTGTTAAAGGCTGATTTTGTAGTAGTGGTTTCTATAAAATTTTGGTGGCTATAGAATTCTTGGTAGTTTGATAATGATATTCCAATAGAACCTCATTGAGTTCCTAATGGAGTTTACTATATCCCACCAATGTCTTTTATATTTTCATGATTATTTGAATACTTATCTAACTTTTTATATTATCTTCTCCATTAAACCCAAAATATCATTAAATAGAATATGGAAAAAAATTAACAAAATCCAAAAATGGGATCTTTATAGAGTCAATAATTTAAAGGTTTTTCACTAAAAGAGTCAATTTAATGGTATTACAAGGTTTTGTGCATGCACATACGGAGTGATCCCAACATAAGTGTTATAATTAAGAAGATAGATGGTAGAAAACAAGAAAGGAGTGTGACTGTCGAGATAGGGTATAAGTCACCAAAAACTGTAAATATATGAAAAGAATGTATGTTCTGGTATTTTTTTTATATGTAAACCATTAATTATGTGGAAGTTATTCAAATAAAATAAACTTTCAAGTTTTGATCTTGATTTTCATCTTTCAAAGAAACTCGTAATTGAGATCCCTTGTGTGGTCATCATGTAAGGGTGAGAATTTACGACATGACATTTAAACACTACATGTAACATCCCTACATTCACTTTTAGGTAATTACATTACTTTTCTAATCATATTTTTTTGGGTATTATCATAGGTTATTTTTGGTGACTTTTGAAAAAATTTAGAGGTTCCTGGTCATGTTCATGGTTGGGTCATGGTTAGAGAAAACTGTGAAATTCAACCCAGGAAACCATGTGTTTTGTGTTTGAGTCCCAAGGAAGGTGATATAGTTAGGCACAAAATTAGTAAAAATCATGCAACTACCCCTAAACCCGTTCATCTTGGGATAGTGGGGTCATGAATGGTTGTCAAATAGTTTTTTAAACCTTGTATCCAAACCATGAAACTCTCCTAATATCTTAGAAGAGTGCACACTATTGGGGCACAGTTTTTAAAACCATGAAGCCAAACCATGTGTAAGGAATTAATTACACAAAATATTGAATTTAATAACTGATACTCACCCAAATTACCTCATTCTTATCCAATGGAATAGGTTCTTAACCAAAGAGGCTCCCCTTGGAGATTTTTGGGATTCCTTGCCTCTCAATGATTGATTTTGAAAGATCATTGATTATTGGATCTATACTTTTAAAGGAACAATATCGTTTCTTATTTCTATTCTGTGTTCTTTAGATCCACCATTCTCTTCTTGAACAGAACGTTATATTGGGGTTGATGATGTTATATATATGGTTTTTTTATTTGATCTATTTGGATTTCATATAGATCTATCATGGAATTGGAATTTATTTCTGAGATCTTCATTGGTCATTATGATTTCTTCTAGAATCATTGAGGTATGTGTCTTTTCTATCTATAATTATTATAGAAATAATTAATTGGATATTCTTATTCAAAAATTATGGTTTTAGTATCCTCTGTTGATTTTTTAGTCCTTCCTCCAATTAGGGATCCCTTATTGGGTGTTGAAGAGATTGTGAATTGAGGTAGGTAGTTTCATAAGACAAGTCCTATCAATTGAAACCTTTGATTCTTGTTTATTTTTGAATTGTATTTATAAATTATTTTCAAGGTTTGATATAGATTTCTTTATTATTGTTTTTAAAATTGCATGGTATGTGTGTGTGTGGGTGTTATAAATCTTTTATTATATATTTTCAAACAAATTATTGATTTCAAGACCCCCTCCCCCCAAAGGTACCACTCATGGGTTAGAAATGAGAGAATAGAGGTACTGATGTCTAAATCCTACCTCCAATATTCCACAGGTTGGTGATAAGCATCGATGGTATATATCATACACGCAAATGGGAGGCATTACCCTCTAAGAAGAAAATAAGGGATAAGAGATATGATAAAACCACCAAAAAATACTACTCAAGATAAAATAAAATATCCCAAATACATGCATGTAATTTCATATATACTGAAAAAACTACAAGTACAAAAAGATATTCTCAGCACTAACCTCAAAGCCCAAATAGATCCTAAACAACTCTACGATCAAGTAATTTCCAAACTGATCATCAAATAGCTCATGTGGTCTAGAAAAACAATTTATATGTGTAGGGTGAGAATAACATATATACTCAGTAGGATCCTTCTTGGATCCTCTCATGCAAAAGATAAAGAAATCATAAAAAATCTCAGTAAACAACAAGTGAATCCAAATCATCACCTAATCTGGTGTACTAAGTCCCCATACTAACCATGGATCTCTCACCAAGTATCACATATAAGTGATCATAAAATATAATATCAAAATAAGGTACCTCTCTAGCACTTACCCGCTAGTTTTCTAGTTTGTTCTAATGGTGCATGTCCTAATCCATATCTCTCTAAAGGTAAAATAGCCCAAAGACACCTAAGATACTATAAAAAACCATGCACCTCATGCATAAAATCATCTCATCATCATGTAATATTCACCCCATCCATTATATCATCACATAATCCCATGCTATATCTCTAGATAGTAAATGATTAGTTTCTGGGAGCCACTATAGTTTATACATTATATATTATATCTCAAGCCATCAGATCCCATAGATGACATACCTATAATAATCCATATAATACTATATATAGAGATACATGTGTGTAAAATAACCACAATCCATTATAGTCCTATACATAAATATATAAGAAAAGTAACCACCGTGAATATCAGCACATAATACTACCAAGAGAAGAGAGAGGGGAAACTAGGGGTAGTCAACCATCTGTTCCTCGCTAACCTAGATATTGTGGAAAACATCCTCACATAGTACACTATATGTCATTCACCCTACTGAAAAGGGTGGTTTAGTGTATGAAAATCACAAAACATATATGATATATATATATATATTTCACAACCACACTCTATGAATCAACCTAGTCTTAGGCTCAACTACAGCTAACATCACTCAAACAACCAAATTTCACTACTAGGGAAAAATATCCTATAAGAATAGAAACACTTTAAGAATACTTTAATATAATTATTTATATTAAAAAAATTACATTATATTTATCCTTTTGATTAACCGTTAACATATATTTATCATACTATAATAGCATCACCAACTGATTCTTATTCCCTCCAGTCATAAACCAATAGATCCCATGATTTCTCAAGATTATCATCATTTTCATTCTAATAATCCATTAACTACATGGATAAAACATTTATTATTTATTATCATTTGATGATTCTAGGTACTCTAGGACCCTTCCTAACCTACAATAGATGATATGCATAAACCAATCATAACTAGATAAATCAAGAATTTGGGAAAGGAAAAGAAAAAACAAACCACTCTACCATCAATCCCATAAAATATATTCATTAACAAGAAATCATCTCATATTTTAGAATAAAAATGGAAAATCCCTTATTTAACCCATTACATAAGTCTCAGTGTTATCCCTGACACTATAGTGCATATCACCATGCATATAACCAAACATCCCACCATCTTAAGCATCAAATGCTTCCACAAACCCGAGTCTCCCCACCCATGTATCGTCAACCACCAACCATCCCAGGTTCACATCACATCACATCAAAATGATCTCATCTATATTAAACAAACATGTCAGTAAGAAAACAAAAAAATCAATAGGTCATCTAGGACTTAAAAACTAAGACATATAGCCTTCACAAGAAAATGGGCTCACTCATCCCCAAACATTTATATTTATCAAACAACTAATTCATTAACATATTGAATTAACTAATTAATTTATCAAATGTTACAACCATAGGCACCCTAACTCATCAGCTATCAATAACTAGGTTTTATTTAAACATGCTTCTAAGCATAACTCTTAGTTTCATTAAACGTAAGGAATAGAATATCAATTAAAACATTACTCTTTATTAATCTTAATCATCAAGAATTTATAGCTTCTAATTATTAAGAAAAAATCCATTAAAATAAGGAAGAAATTTTTCAATTAAACATGCATCAAGTATCACTTTGATTTCCATCAAATTTTAAGAAGAATAGTTTCATTTAGGCATGACTCCTTAATTCTTTAACTAAAAAAACATTACTTCCTTCATGTTATTTAACCAATTTTAATATAATGGTCATGATAACCCAATTCATAATAAAAAATTATAACCATAAAATTGATATATATAGCACACTATCTAAAAAAAAGTGGAAAACTATTATCAGGGTGGAACACATGCAATCACTACAATCAAAACAAGGTTCTTTCTTTAATGTAGTTTAATATTAATTACTTTTAATTTCCCCATAACATAAAGATATTAAGAATTATAACTTTTTTATTTGACTTAGAATAATATAGAAGTAATGAATCCTATACCTTTATTAGAAGTTAAAAATTCTTCATACAAGAACAGATGATCGAGGATCAACCACCACTAAAACCTAAGAATGATTTTATGGAACCTAACACTGAAAAGACACTAATAACAAAACTCAAGTTTCATCCTCAAAACAGAAGGATTATCATAATAAAAATAACAAAAAAAGGGATTGATGAAGAAAGTTTAAATAGAGAAGGAAAAAAGGTACCTTGAACCAAAAGTGTTCAATTCTCAACAAACCATGGGATTGAAACTCAAGGAGTCAGTAAAGGTACAAAAAAGGGAGGTAAATAATACTACCAAAAAATTGTGTCAATAAAACCTTCATGGAGGATATCACTCTATCAAGACCTAGTTAATATGGTTCATTTAGAAAATGATAGAATTCAAGAGGAGGGGTGGATCAATTATTAGAGGTGTGGAATCAACTTAAAAATTCATTTAAGAACCCTCTTAACACTACATGAATTTACCATTTTGAATGGTAAAGTTCCATGAAGATTAGTAGCCATTTCATCCATTTAAAAACAATCCTAACTATCACAACAAATTCAACCATGGACTAGCCAAGTTTGTGGTGGTTCTAGATCTCACCAAACAAACACAACATCCCCTATGGCGTGTTACCGAATCAAAAACCATTTTCCCTATTCCATGGATTCCAAATAGCTTGGAAAGTTGTTTTCATTCTGGAAATTTCAAATAAGAGGACCCTCAAGGCACCACACCTATCACCACATCCTTTTTAGGCATTTCTAGTGTCTCGTTTTAGACAGGAGTTCACTAGGGACACCACATCTTGAAAAATGGTCATGGTGTTTCCCATTTTGGATAAAAAAGGTATCCAAAGACCTCCAAACTCTTAATTGATACCTTCGAGACTCAATAAAACATAAATAAAATGAGAGGAAGGTTCATAACATTGCATTATATACCTCTCAAACAATTCTCATCCTCATAAATTAAAACTAAACCTAGATAAAAATAAAATTGAAGGGATCATACTAACATCCACCCTATAAGATACCTTTCAAGAATGTCACCAACACATGATCAAGCAAATATCACTTAGAGAAAAAATTCATAAAACCATTTAGAACCAACAACCATCTATAAAACACTTTCTCAGGGGATATACCTATCAAACAATATCAAATCCAAAAACAAGGAATCCAATAATATAGGACCATACCATAAACCATATAATAGTCAAAAACATCAATAAAGCATCTTTAAAAAATAATATATAAGAATTAAAGAGCTCAAGATAATGATTGTGCATCTATGAATCATGTTCCTAGGTGTTATCCTCCACACCATTATGCTACTAAAGGACACAAAAGATGGGAATAGCTTGCCAGTGTAACACCTTATCCTAGTGG
The DNA here is from genome assembly GCA_963277665.1 of Viscum album. NCBI lineage: Eukaryota > Viridiplantae > Streptophyta > Magnoliopsida > Santalales > Viscaceae > Viscum > Viscum album. Next base: position 1,773,912,289 of record OY728123.1, read on the forward strand.
TCCTGGATCTCTATAGGCCACTCCATGAAGGTTTCATCATAATCAACATCGATCTTACCCAAATTGATAAATTGAGAATCATCATGAATATAGAAGCGAATCTATGATATATAAAATAAATTATGTATCTAGCTCATCTATGTGGGGGTGTTATTTGATATATGATGGATCTAATATGTTCCAATACCTCTAAAAGACTTAAAAACTAGGGTAGAGCTTACTCTCATGACCAAAAATTCACTTCCCACAAATAGAACTCATGTAACATCTTACCCCTCTTCATTATCTTGAGAAGTGACAATGTTCCACTGGCCTTAGGTGAAATTTCCAAGACACAGAAGGCTGGTGATAAATTCTAAGGTATTAAGAAAATTTGGGGAATTATTTTCCAGGTAAAGATAAGACCACTTGACAAGAAAAAACATAAAACCCAAACCACTATATGAATCATGAGAACCAAAATAAAATCTAGTATAAATAAAACTAAAATAAGAAATGCTATCATAGTGAAAATGGAAACATGATAAAATAACAGACAAAACTAAGGTGCAACAAGGTCAAAAACATCAAAATACACTATCCCAAATACTTATTAACTGAATCTAAGCTCAAAATCTACCTTCCATTCCAAATATATCAAGATTAATCATTGGATAAATATGATATATTTCCCTTCCTTGTGTCTCTATATATCATATCTATAGATGCACAAAATTTCCCAAGTAGGGGGTGAGTATATACTTATTAGGCATTCCCCTAAAGACTTCCCAATACATTTCACTTGAATAGAAAAAGTGATAACATTTTATATAAGTAAATGAAATGAATTTAAATAGTTTATATAAATCCATAAAATATTCCCATGAAAGAAAATGGTAAACAAGCTTATTTCCATGCATTTTCATTTGGAAAAATCATTATAGGGTTCACACACACACCCATCTACAAACACAAAACCCTATAATCAATGAAAACACAAGATTTTTGTTAGCATTAATGGTGGTACTCTATTTTCATAACTCATCCAACCATGGAGGAAACACTTCCAACCAACCCATCCACTTTGAACATACACCGACCCATTTATTCCAATTCCCTTCCCAAAAAAATTTACAAACAATTATTCCTTGAAAAAAATTTATCAATAATTTTCATGTGTTTGAAAAACTTCTCAATTTTAAAATTAATAAATTAAAATCATAGCCAATAGGGTTTCCCAAAATCCATCAGATGTTCCAAAGAAAAAACCAAAACAATTTACTTTACGAAATCACATAATAATACTAAGGAAAATTAGAGAAAATATTTTTTATAAAATTAATCCTTCCAGTTATAAAACTATAGAATGAGTGGGAATCCACCTACCAAGAATTCGGTTAATTTTCATAAGGGTTCAATAAATATTCACACAACACTTATTCTTCCTTTTAATCATCAAATAAATCCTGATAAGATCTCATCAGAATTTATCCAAATACTCTATATTTGGTATAAATAATGATCTCATTCCATTACAAACAAACCAAAGAGATCCAAGATGATAAGGAAGAACGAGACATAAATCTTAATTCCCATAATCGGATGCTCTATGATCTGATGGAAATCAATTTTGGATGGTGAAGGTCTCCAAAAATTACCTATGAGTTCCATAGAATTCAAGATGGGAGAAACTTCATATTAGTGGAATTAACACCACTGATCATGCTAAAATAGGCCAGGACTAGACCAATTTATAATATAAATTGGGAATTTACATCATAAATCCATTGAGGGTGCTCTTACACTGAAAAAATTGAAGCCTCGGTTTATTTCTTAGGGAAAACCAGTTTTACAATGTAAATTTAACTTACACCATAAATTTCTTGACCAAACACATTTACACCCTGAAATACTTCACAGCCTTCAACTAAAGAAATTTACATCCTAAAATTAAAAATTATGACATAAATTTCCTCTGTGGAAAATTTTAGTTGACAGACTCCAGGTTATTCTCCTCTTTAATCATTGAATACTTCTAGAATGTTAACCAATGACTTAAAATATAAAAGGAAAAGCATAAAAAATAGAATACCTCAAATAGAGGTTGTTACATTCTCCCCACCATTCATCTTCCAATAATCAAAAATTAGAAAAGTGATGTTTCTATAGAAGAGATCGGGTCATTTCTCTTTCATTTCCTTTTCACACCCCCATGTATCTTCATAAATCTAACCATTCTACCATAAAACCCATACAAATTGATGATTTTACCCCTAAATACCTTCTCATTCCTATAAAAAATATATTCTGGCACATGAATATAATCCAATTATTGATCAAAATGGTCCCATAGAATCATGTGGTCAGGATCAGGCTGGTACTTCTTTGATTGAGATACATGAAACAAACTATACACTGAACTGAAGCTTGGCAGTAAAGACAACTGATAATCCACATCACTCACACATTCAAGTATATTAAAATGGATAATGTGATAAGGAGATAACTTTCCTTTTTTACCAAAACAATGATGCCCGATCCTTGGAGATATTCTCAAGAAAACATGATCATCCACATCAAATGATAGCAGTCATCTACAATTATCTAAATACGATTTCTAATGACTCTTATCCATTCTCATCCTCTTTATAGTCATATAAATCTTCTTTGTTGTCTCATGCACTAGGATAGGTCTGATCAGTGATGTCTCACCTATTTCTATCCAACAATGTGGATAAAAAAAGGATATCCATACAATGCTTTGAAATGATCCATGTGTATCAGGGCCTAATAACTATTATTGTATGAGAACTCCAATAAAGGTATTTGCTCCTCCCATGAGCCTGTGAAGTCTATCATGAAAGGTCTCAACATGTCCTCCAATTTTTGGATCATCTATTCATATTTTCTATGTGTTTGAGGGTGATAAGATATGATCAAGGTCAAATCTATTTTAAGTGCTTGATTTTTAAGGATTTCCAAAACCATTCTATAAACCTTGGGTCTCAATCAGGAATAACTGAAATCAAAATTCCATGCATCTTTATAACTTATTTAATGTATATTTTGGATAATTCTTACACCATATTAGTTTTATGAATGGGAATAAAGTTATCCAACTTCATGAGTTTATCCACAATCACCCATATGGCATCGTGTTTTCTAACTGTTCTTAGTAGACCTATGAAAAAATCCATTATTTTATTCTCCCATTTTTACATCATAATAGATATGGAATGAAACATATAAATTGGTTATTGGTTCTCTTACTTAACCTATTGATAGGTTTGGTATCTCAAAACAAACACTTCTACTCTTATCTTCATATTAGAACACAAAAACTATGCTTTCAGTGCTCTATACATCTTCCAGATGCCAAGATGAACAGCCCATCTCGAATGATGGTAACTAGAAAGAAGTTGTTCTTAATAAGTTAAAGGTACCATGATCTGATCTCTAAAATGTACCACTAAACTCTCATCTATTTTACATACCTCAATGGTCTTCCCACTATTGAGTTTTAACCTCTTAGATAGACATTAAGGATCATATTTTTGAGCAATTCCAACTTACCCAACCAAATTAGAAACATAAGAAACCAAAAAAAAATTGTAACTTCCCCTTAATTGGTATAATATAGGTACATATCAACTATAACAAACATTATATTAAAATAATATAAAGATTATATAGAAAACAATTAAGTTATGAACTACAATAGTCAATTCCAAATCATGTGTGGGGTAGTTCATCTCATGCACTCATAACTGTCAGGATCCTTACACAACAACATGATCTCCCTACATGAGAATACATCCGAACCTAGATAATGATTCTAAAACTTTAAGGCATGAACTATAATAGTCAATTCCAAATCATGTGTGGGGTAGTTCATCTCATACACCCATAATTGTAAGGATCCATACACAAAAACATGATCTCCCTACATGAGAATACATCCGAACCCAGATCCTGATGCATCAAATTATACCACATATCCTTTTCTTAATTCTGGGAATGTAAGGATGGGTGTTGATGCTATCCAGACCATTATTTATTGGAAAGATTTCTAACATTTATCATTCCATTGTAAAGTAACATCATTTCTTATCAAGGCTATCATCAGTGATGCAAGACATGAAAAATTACAAATGACTCGTCGGTGGTATCCTACTTATCCAATAAAACTATATATCTCAAAAACATTCTTCATTGGTTGCCAAGAGATAGAAGCTTATATGTTTTCAAGATCTATAGAAACTACCCTTTCTGAAATGACATTACCAATGAAACATACCTCTTAAATCTTTAATTCACACTTTAAAATATTATCTTGAAGGAAATTATTCTAAAATATACCCAACACTATAGCCAAGTATTGCTCATGATCAGCTTTTGTCCTAGAATACACCAGAATATCATCAATGAACACCATAAAAAGGAATATAGATACATTTAAAAGATCTGATTCATTAATTCTATAAACACATATCGTTCATTCATTAGGTAAAAGGGAATAACCACATATTCATAGTGGTCGTAACGAATTCAGAAGGTAGTTTTTAAAATATCCTCTCTTTGAACTCGGAGTTGGTGAAAACCTAATCATAAATCAATCATAGAGAACCATGATTATCCCATTAATTGATCAAACAGATCATAAATGCATAGAATATGAACCCAATTATTTATTGTCACTTGGTTTAGCTTCTAATAATTAATGCAAAGACTAAGAGTTTCATCTGCCTTTTTCACAAATAGAAGTGGTGTTTCCCATGGAGATGTGCTCATTCAAATGAACCATTTGCTTTATAACTCTTCCAACTTTACTTTAAATTTCCTTAATTCTATCAGTTCCATCCTATAAGATAGAAGTAAAATTAAACTAGTCCCTAGTAGGATATAAATTCTAAATTCCACTTCTCTTTTAGGTGGAAACCCTAAGAAATTGTCTAGAAAGATGTCATAGAATTGGTCAATGATAGTTGGAAAATATTCATTTCTGATTTTAACCATATATATTAATGTAACCACTACCAAGTGATAATATATGGTCCCAATAGTTGGTAACAAAGGTCCTTTTATGCTCACATTTACACTCCAATCTCTTTTAAAGATATTCAAAACACCATCAGAAGATGTGAATTTCATTTATCTTTTATAACAGTCGATATGGGATTTGAACGATGTCAGCCAATACATTCTCAAAATTAAGTCATAGATATCCATATCCAGAACTGAAAAATACTAGACCAAATTATCCCCATCGATATTTATAGAACACAATTCACACTCAAAGGATCTACACTCTCATTGTCCTAGAGGTGGTTGCAATTTTAAAATAGAAGGCATCATCTCAACATGTAAACCCGTAAGATCAACCACGCAAGCAGCAATAAAAGAGTGGGATTCACCCATATCAAACAAACATTGAATAAGGGTATAATTAAAAAGAATCATACCTCACACCATTGAAGGTCCTTATTGATTATCCATGATCATCTATTTGACACCATATAGTTTTTTATTTATCTCCTCCCTAATCCTTGCTTCTCGGATGAGATTTTATAACCCATGGAGTCATGGTGTTCCTGAAATCATATTGTCTCATTCAGTTCTAAGGATGAGTATTATTCTAAAGAGATCATCCTATTGAAGCATATGATCTCTAAGAAAACTGAGATGGGTCACCAGCACCAGACTTTGGAGCATTACGATAATAATGTTGAAGATGCCCCATCTGATTGTAGTTGTGACAAACTCGAGGTGGTGTTGTAAAATCTCTCTTCTTACAAGAAGTAGACCCACATTGGAAAAAAATGGGATTAATATTGGGTCATAGAGGAAAATTTATTAATCCCTAGTTTGATTCTGAGACCCTCCACCACCTTGGTAATAGGTGTCCATCTTCCGCTTATTCCCAACATTTGAGTTCCCACCTGTTCCTATGGTAGTAAACAAAGTTCCTCTAGTCATATTTCTAGAAATATCTCTTTCACCTACTATCTCTCTATTCACTATTTTTTTATAGTCCATAATACAAAGAATGAATATCCTATATAGAATCTCTATTTGCAATACAAACTCAAAGATACGTGCTTTCAAGGATGCACTAGTGACAACTTCCAAAGTAAAGAATACTAAGTTCACAAACTTAGTTGTGTATTCTGTCACTAATATATTCTTTTATTTCAAGCTGAAAATTTTGATTGTCCTTGCTATCCAAAATGTGTGGGGATAGAATTACTTGTTGAAAAATTCCTTGAACTATTCCCATAGAAATCCCTAATCATCTTTAGCTTGGACAACTAAATCCCACCACAATCATGCAATATCTTCCAATATATCAATACAGAAAAATGACCTTTTCTGATGGGGACATCAACCCGTCACAAATAATTAGTTATTTGTGATGCGAAGAGGTGTCATGTCGCAAAAGGTTTGGCGTGGTTTGCGCGCCAAACCACAGGAAGGGTATTTGCGATGGGGGGTGCCTCCCCGTCACAAATACCCTATGGCGGTAAATACTATTTGCGATGAGGAGGCACCTCCCATCGCAAATACCCTGCAGTGGTAAATACTATTTCTAATGGGGAGGCACCCCACGTCGCAAATACTTAGTGGCAATAAATACTATTTGTGATGGGATATGCCCCTGTCGCAAATAGTGTGTTGGTGGGTCACTATTTGCGACGGGTCCCGTCACAAATAATCTAATCTGTATATACCCCCCATCTGTTTTTTTTCCTTCTTCCTCTCTATTCCTACAATCTCTCTCTCTAAACTCTAATTTTAGAGTTAAAATTTCTCCGAGTTAAATTTTTTTTTACGACCAGATTGTGAAGTCGTCTACACCTATAATAGATCAAGTTTAACAGTATATATGTTTAATTTAATTTAATTTTTATTTCATTTTTTTATATTAATTTTAATTATTGTTAATTAGTTGTAACTAAATTAGATTTAGATTTATTTTATCAGTATTTATGTGTAGTAATAAATTAAAATTATTAGTGCTAATTATTAATAATTAGTGGTAATTAGGAATTATTAACGATAATTAGTAATGAATATAAATAATTAGTAGTAATTAGTAATTAGTAGTGGTAATTAGTAGTAATTAATAGTAATTAACGCTAATTAGTAATAATTAACGGTAATTAGTAATAATTAGGAATAAATAGTAATAATTAGTAAAAAATAGTAATAAATACTAATAATTAGTATTAAATACTAATAATTAGTAATAATTATTAATAATTACTAATAATTAGTAATAATTACTAATAATTTGTAATAATTACTAATAAATAGTAATAATTACTAATAATTAGTAAAATTTAGTAAAAAATAGTAACAAATACTAACAATTAGTAACAAATAGTAATAATTAGTAATAATTACTAATAAATATTAATAAATACTTATAAATACTAATAAATACTAATAATTAGTAATAATTAGAAATTGTTAGTAATAATTAGCCATAATTAATAATAATTAGCAATAATTAGTAATAATTAGCAATAATTAGTAATAATTAGCAATAATTAGTAATAATTAGCAATTATTAGTAATAATTAGCAATAATTAGTAATAATTAGCAATAATTAGTAATAATTAGAAATAAATAGTAATAATTAGCAATAATAGTAATAATTAGCAATAATAGTAATAATTAGCAATAAATAGTAATAATTAGCAATAAATAGTAATAATTAGTAACAAATACTAATAATTAGTTACAAATACTAATAATTAGTAACAAATAGTAATTATTAGTAACAAATAGTAATAATTAGTAAGAATTACTAATAAATAGTAATAAATACTAATAAATAGTAATAATTAGCAATAATTAGTAAAAATTACCAATAATTAGTAACAATTAGCAATAAATAGTAATAATTAGCAATAAATAGTAATAATTAGCAATAAATAGTATTAATTAGCAATAAATAGTATTAATTAGCAATAAATAGTATTAATTAGCAATAAAAAGTATTAATTAGAAATAAATACTAATAATTAGGAATAAATAGTAATAATTAGGGAAAATAGTAATAAATACTAATAATTAGTAATAAATGCTAATAATTAGTAATAAATACTAATAATTAGTAATAAATACTAATAATTAATAATAATTAGTAATAAATAGTGATATTTAGTAATAATTAGTATTAATTAGTATTAATTAGTATTAATTAGTATTAATTAGTATTAATTAGTATTAATTAATAATAAATGGTAATAAATAGTATTAATTAGTAATAAATAGTATTAATTAGTAATAAATAGTATTAATTAGTAATAAATAGTAATAATTAGTAATAATTAGTAATAAATACTAATAATTAGTAATAAATCGTAATAAATACTAATAATTAGTAATAAATAGTAATAATTGGTAAAAAATATTAATAATTAGTAAAAAATAGTAATAATTACTAATAATTAGTATTAAATAATAATAATTATTAATAAATACTAACAATTAGATATAAATAATAATAATTAGTAATAATTAGTAATAATTAGTAATAATTAGAAATAATTAGTAATAATTAGTAATAATTAGTAATAGTTAGTAATAAATACTAATAAATAGTAATAAATAGTAATAAATAGTAATAATTAGCAATAGATAGTAATAATTAGCAATAAATAGTAATAATTAGCGATAATTACTAATAATTAGCAATAATTACTAATAATTATCAATAATTACTAATAATTAGAAATAATTTGTATTAATTACTAGTAAATTGAAAAAATAGTAATAAATTGAAACAATTAGTAATAAATAGGAATAATTGTAATAAATTATAAGAACATGGCACAATTTTCAGTGGATTGGCAGCACTCCTTTTGTTTTATGACACTTCTCCTTTCAACTCTCACCAACTAAAAACATTTTAAAAAATGTGCTCCTATATATGCATATCCAATCTTGTATGCATGAGATTGGATATGCATTCATAGGACCAGATTTTCCAATTATATTTTCAGGCGGTGATAGTTGCAAGAAGATGATTCATCGACAAAAAGGGGGCTCTTTTGTTTGATGGATCATTTACTTACATCTTTCTCACACTGAAATCACAATAAAGAATCAGGTCAGAGGTACGCTTATGCATTCTCGTATGCATGGGAATGGATATGCGTACCTCTGAGCAGATTCTTCATTATGATTTCAGTGTGTGAAAATTTCAAGTAAATGAGTCGTCTGACAAAAGAGCAGTTGCCAATCCACTGGAAATTGTGTCGCCCGTAATTAGTGGTAATTAATAAGAAGTAGTTGTGATTATTTATCTTCTCTTTTTTGGATAGTGTTTTTCTTATAACAAATTATTCAAAAACATTAATGATTTTAAATTTTGTAGAAAAATACGAAGCAAGTAAATCTACAGCAGTCATTATTAGATGATCGTGCTTAAATAAATCAGCACAAAAATTCAAACAGTTCTCGTTTAAATCCTGTATATATTGAGGGTGTTGAAGCTTTCTTATCATTTGAATCATCAAAACCAGAATTTGTTTCAGAAGTCACAATTATGTTTCCCTGTAAAAAATGTGCTCTGAGAACGTTTGACACATTTGACAACATTGGGGGACATCTCTTTCATTTTGGTTTTCAACCAGATTATGTTTTTTGGTATCAAAACAGTGAATGGAGTTCCATAGAAGATACTAATAATTTTATTTCGAATACATCATGGTTTCAAAATTTAGTACATGAAGTTGTTGGTCCAACTATTCAACAAACTAAAACTCTGGATGATATTGATTTAACTCCTAAGTTGGCACCATCTGAATTTTATGATTTGTTGAGGTATGATGAGGATGCATTATATCCTGGTTGAAAGATAAGAAAATTAGAAGTAGTTACAAAATTTATGGCTATTAAATCAGATAATGGATGTTAAACAACTGTTTTGATCAGATATTTTCTTTGTTTAAAACATTATTACCTGAAGTAAATGTGTTGCCTGCAAAAAACTATGATAGAAAGAGGATGGTTTATAATCTGAGCCATAGTTATCAGAATATTCATGCATGTTCAAATTATTGCATATTATATTATAGTAAAAATGAGTCATTGGATAGTTGTCCCACATGTGGATAATAGAGGTATAAAGAAGCTCAGTCAGGGAAGTCTGGATTGATTCCTATAAAACAATTGAGATATTTCCCACTTACACCTAGGTTACAGAATTTATTTATATCTCAAAACACAACGACAATGATTTCATGGAACAAAACCAAGATTTCAATCGGTAAAATCTTGAATCATCTATCTGATAGTGATTCATGAAAACAGTTTGGCCGAGTACATCAATATTTTGCTTTAGAAGCCCAGAACGTGCAATTGGGTCTTTCTACTGATGGTCTTTGTCTGTTTGGTTCTTATGGTAGTCAGTATTCATGTTAATCTATCTTTATAACTGTGTACAATTTACCTCCTTGGATGTGGATGAAGGAGACTTATATCTTTTTTACCTTATTAATCCTAGGACATCCGAAAAAGAATATTGATGTTTATTTGAAACCATTGATTGATGAGTTAAATTCATTGTGGAGTAATGGTATTATTACATATGATATTGTTTCCAAACAAAATTTCCTACTAAAATCTGCATTGATGTGGACAATTAGTGACTTCTTGGTATATGGAATTTTATCTGGATGGAGTACACATGGTTTGAAATCATGTCCTTAATGTATGAGAGACAATAAAGAATTTATGCTCGTCAATAAAAAAAACCTTACTATTTTGACTATCACTACAAATTTCTTCCAACCGATCATTCTTTTCAGAGGAACAAATCTCATTTTAAAAAATGAACAATTGAAAGGGATGGACCTCCAAAAATGATCTCAGGTATAGAGTTAAAATCAGTTGTATTTTCATTACCTCCCATCACATTTGGACCAAAAATAAACCAACAAAAAATTCATGGCTTTAGGAAAGAACACAATTAGATAAATTGGATCATTTTCTAGGATCTTCCATATTGGTCTGATTTTTTGGTCCGCCACATGTTGGAATTCATGCATATTGGAAATAAATATTTTGATAATTTATTTTATATAGTTTTGGATACATTAGGTAAGACCAAAGATAATGTAAAGGCATGATTAGATCTTGACAAAATTTGCAGGCAACGGGAACTTGAACTATTTGAAAATGTCAGATCACAGAGGTTGATGAATCCAAAAGCAGCTTATACACTATACAAAGAGAGATGCTTATTATTTTTTTAGTGGATTGTAGATTTGAGACTTCTAGATGGATATGCTTCTAATTTGGGCAGATTTTTTAGGAATGGTCATATTACCAGATTAAAAATTCATGATTGTCATGTTATAATGGAAAGATTTATGCTGATTGGATTAAGAGGTTTTTTGAATTCTATGATTTGGGATTCGATAATAGACATATCATATTTTTTCCGAGACATTTTTGCGGCGAAAACAATGAAGGTCCCGAGTGCAACGGAAGTGTGGTTGGGACAGGACCCAAATTTGATTTTTACCATGAACAATGATTATTCTGCGATCAATACGATGATGAACGCCAGTCTCCACAAAATATAATCAAATATTTAGATAAAGAAGAAAGAGGCCCAAAACCTTAGAGAGGATCTTTCACATTATGTTTATAATTAATTTAATTAATTTCATGAAGAAAAATAATACTTGTATCTTTGGTATTTTTCTTCATTGATGATGTTGATCATCTGGAATGACCCTTCCGAATTATCTCATTGCGCTTGTAAGGATTCAAACTAGAATCCCTCTAGTGGTGATCCACACGTTCTCCGATGTCCTCTGATCAACACCGCTCATTCTCTGGGTGATAGCGCAGCGAAGCGAGTGTCTTGTGTCTTGTGTCGGTCATTCTTGATCGCTTTTTCTTCATCCTTGAAGAACGTCTCTCGTTCTTGATAGGGGAGAGAAGAGGATTTGAGAGAGAATTTTTTTGGATCAACAATTATCAATTCACTAGGTGTGTGGTGTGTTATATGGAATAATAGGTGTACTTTCCTATTTATATACATGGAATTTCAGTTACAATATTTAATTGCATTACAACAATTAAATACATTCATGAACTTAGATAAAACCCATGAATTTAATAATAATACCATGTCATTATTTATGGTGCACCAACTTGTGAAAAATGAAATTATAAATAAAATTTCACGTCATAAAATAATAGCAGCACTATTTTAATTTGTGCCAACTGGTTAAATAATTATTTATCATCTTGTAAATAATTATTTTACTACCAGACCGACCTTGGTCTTCTCGAACTCCACTTCCATTTATTGAACACCTAGATAAATAAATAAATATTTTATTTAAAAACTAGTAAATATTTATTTATTAAATGTTCAATAAAATAAATAAATATATTTAATTTAATTTATGTGATCATTGAAACTTGAATAAAATTATTCCATGGTCTTGAGAATAATATTTATTTAATTAATTAAATTCAAATAGAATTTAACCGAGGCCACCAAAAGCACTTAGTGTGTGACCCTCTAGGATTTTTTCTCGTTGGCATTAGGTGGGCTTGCTTAAAGTACAAGAGTACTGTCTAGAAATAGGTCAAGGCACTAAAGAGAAATAACGTAAAGTCGCAACAATGACATCCACATATGAACACTCACTGTGTAATATAATATCTTTGTCCCAATATCTCATCAAGAAAGCTTCATGATTGTGTCATCAACATTTATGCTTGATATGTCGTTCTTTAACTACCTGAAATAAAATCATCGTTACACCATGGCTATGGAATTTTGCGTGATGGTTCTATTTTAATCAAAGGGTCGAGATATCAAATTCCACAAATGGAAGGGACAAATCCTTCCTCGACTTATCCATTAATAACATCCCACTTGTGACGCACCCAACGTACCCTACTTCCCTCCAACTGTCTGCGTGACGATTTTCGTCAATAAATCAAAGTGCATAAGTTGTGACATGTATTAATGATAATATTAAGTCTAAGGATCATTACACATGCTCACAGATAGAAATATCTGATGACACCAAAACATGTGTTATTCCTACTAGCGGGTTTGTTCTCATAATCTCCTATCTTGGAGATTAACAAGTGTGAACTTTATGAGAGGAAGTCTCATCTGCTTACGAGTACTCGCACCTGACGATGTGCATGCTATGTTTCCCATCATAGCATGTCATCCAACCATAGAACTATATTTAAGAATATTTTTATAAAATTTCAAGGTTCTCATCATAGAGGGGAACTTCCATGACCTTATCAATGCAACAAATACTCTAGGACATTATTACATCATAGTCATGCAGAACAATGGACAATATGTAATAATACATTAAATATCCATGTAATCAAAGTAAAACTAGTTGGTTCTAGCACACTAACTCTTACAAACTCTCACTTGAACTAGAGCCAATTGCCCACGACTTTCAGTCTGCTATACCTCACATGATGATCATGTTTCTGCTGAGTCAAGGCTTTAGTCAAAGGGTCCACCACATTGTCTTCTGTAGGAATACTGCTCATTGTAACTTCACCTATCTGAGAAAAATCCCTCAAGAGGTGATACTTCCAAAGTATGTGCTTCGTCCGCTGATGTGACCTTATCTCTTTTGTGAGAGCCACTGATGCAGTATTATCACAGTATAGTGTGATGGGATCTTTACTATTAGGTATCAAATCTAGCTCCTGGATGAAGCTTTTCATCCAAACTACTTATTTAGCTACCTCAAAAGCTGTGATATACTCATACTCTGTTGTAGAATCTACTACCACACTCTGCTTTGAGCTCTTCTAGCTCACTGCACCTTCATTCAAAGTAAATATGTTTCTTGTTTGTGACTTCATGTCATCTTGATCAGTCTGGAAAATAGCATTTTCATATCCTCTGGTGACTAGTTTCTCATATCCTCCATAAACCAGGAACATATCCTTAGTATGCCTCAGATACTTTAGGATAGTCTTGACTTCCATCCAATGGCGGTCACATAGGTTAGCTTGATATCTGCCTACCGCACTCAATGTGTAGGAGACATCTAGCCTAGTACATAGTGTGGCATACATGATTAACCCAAACGCTAATGCATATGGATTACTTTCCATTATCTTTCTTTCCTCATGTGTCTGAGGACACATTTTCTTGGAAAGATGAATTCCATGTGACACTGGCAACAATTACCTCTTGGATTGTTCCATACTGAATCTCTTTAGTATCTTATCAATGTATGTACTTTGACTTAGTCCCAAAAATATCTTGTATCTATCACGATGTATCTTGATCCCAAGAATATACGCTACCTCTCCCAATTCTTTTATGTAGAAGCATTGATTCAACCATGCCTTAACAAACTGTAAGACCGGTATCTCATTTCCAATAAGTAATGTTTCATCAACATATACTATTAGGAAAAATGATTGCACTCCCATTAAACCATTTGTAGACACAAGGCTCACATTCATTCTTGATAAAACCAAATTCTTTTATGTCTTCATCAAAATGAATGTTCCATGACCTAGATTCTTACTTTAATCCATAAATAGATTTCTGCAACTTTCATTCCTTATTAGCATCCTTTGGAGTCACAAACCCTTCAGGTTGTGTCATGTAGACATCTTCCTAAAGGTTCCCATTAAGGAATTCTATTTTTACATCCATTTTCCAAATCACATAGTCATGTTAATTTGCAATTTCAATTATAATTCTGATGGATTTCATTATTGCAAATTGTGATAAGGTTTTATCGTAGACAATTCCTTGATGTTGTTTAAAACCTTTTGCAACCAGTCATGACTTATAGGTACTGACTTGTCCTTCCATGTCCAGTTTCTTCTTGAACACCCATTTTCAACCAACATGATTTACATCATATGAAGGATCTACCAAAATCTAGACTTGGTTTTGGTACATGGAATCCATTTCATAATCCATGGCTTCTTGCCACTTGGAAACATATTTTCCACTTAATGCTTCCTTGTAGGTTAGAGGATCACTATTATAAACTAATAAGAAGTCACTATCCTCGATAACTATAAAATTGTACCGTTCTGGTTCTCTAACCTCTCTTGTACTCCTACACAGTACTTGTGTCTCTGGAACAGATTCTTCTTCCATGGGGATTTGTGGAATCTGTTCTTGTACCAACTCTTATGTACCTTGAGCCTCGACTTCGTCAAAGTCTATCTTCTCCCAATGTCTCTTTTAAAGATGTGCTCCCTCTCAAGGAATATGGAATGTCTTTCCACTATAACATTTTTTCTAAGGGGTTGTATATGTAATATCTCCTTGTTTCCTTAGGTTATCCTATAAAGGTACACTTTGTGCCTCAAGGTGTGAGTTTGTTACCTGAAGAGGCCTTAACAAATGCTTCGCTACCCCACACATATAAATTCAATAACATGGCTTTTATTCGACTCTAGAACTCATATGGAATACCATTTATTGATTTAGTTGGTACTTAGTTTATTATGTGTTCCACTGTTTGTGACTCATAACCCCAAAATGATAATGTAAGACTCACATGACTCATCACTGATGTCACCATGTCAAATAGGGTGTGGTTTCTCCTTTCTCTCACACCATTCAACCAGGGCGTGTTTGGAGGAGTGAGTTGGAATAAGATCCCAAACACCCATAAGTAATCAATGAAGTCTTGATTAAGATATTCTACACCTCGGTTTGAGAGGAGTTTCTTAATCTTCTTACCAAGATGGTTCTCAACTTCATTCTTGTATTCTTTTAACTTATCAAAAGAATCCGACTTTTACCTCATTAAGTAGATATATCCATATCTACTAAAATCAACAGTAAAAGTTATGAAGTATGAGTACCTTCCCCTTGATTTAACTAGAAATGGTCCACACACATCAGTATTAACCAATTCAAGAAGTTATTTAGCCCTTTCACCTTTCCCACTAAATGGGGATTTGGTCATTTTTCCTTATAAACATTCATGACATACTCCATGTGGTTTTTGTTTGAAAGAATCTAAATATCCATCTTGATGTAACTTTGTCAAGAATTTCTCATTTACATGACCTATCCGGTGATGCCAAAGTTGGGTGTGGTATGATTCAAGTGAAGTATCTTTTTTATCGATTGTCATTACTTGGTTTTTGTAATCCAAAACGTAAAGTCTGTTGTATAAATGTGCCTTACCATAACAAATTCTATCTTTATAAAAGAAGCAACATTCATTTCCAAACTTGAAAACAAATCCATCTGTATCTAATCTGGATACAGAAATAATGTTTTTAGTAACAGAAGGCGCATAATAAAAACCCTTTAACACCAAATCATCCCAGTTGGAAACGTGAGGTGGTAGTCCCTTATAGCTACTACAAGTCTGGCTCCATTAGCTGCTTGTAGATCTACCTCCCCTTAATCAATATTCCTGAATCTACTTGGTTCCTATATTTAGATACATATGTGATCACTATAAGATATATCTAATACCCAATTTGTAGAAATAGATAGATTTCATTTGATAACAAACGCACCTAAAGCTTCCCCTTTCTTATTAGGCTAGGTACAGTTCTTCTTCCAGTGGCCCTTCTTGCCACATGCGAAACAAACATCCTCTTGTTCCCTTGACTCCCCTTTGATATTCCTTTTCTTGGAAGGTCATGAATAAGATTTGGTCTTAAATATCATCACCTTCCCTTTCCTATTATTCACCATAAGGAAAGAATGATTTTCATGCTTCATATCTTTATCCACTTGGAGAATGAGGATAAGAAGATCAGATAGAGACTTCTCAATGTTGTTCATATTGAAATTGACAACAAAGTTAGAGAATATCTGAGGGAGTGATGTGAGAATGAGATTGGTGCCCAGTTCTTTAGGGAGTTTAAACCCTAGAACCTCTAGGTGATCAATGTATCCAATGAGCTTGACTACATGAGGCCCAACTAGGGCACCTTCTCCAAGCTTACTCTGAAAGAGTGCCTTAGAGATCTCAAAACTTTCATGCCTTTCTCTCTCTTAGTAAAGACCATGGAGGTTCTCGATCATTCTATAAGAATCCATGTTTTCATGAGACTTCCTAAGATCACTAGACATTGATTATATCATAAAACATTGAACATCAACCACATCATTCATATGTTTCTCATAGACCGGGAAATCATCATCACTTGCCTCTTTGGTAGGTGGATCAGGTAATGTTAACTCCAGCATGTAAGACTTCCATTCATGGCGTAGGATAACCCGAAGGCATTTAAACCATTCCTGGAATTTACTTCTAGTGAGGATGTTTTCTTTATCCAGAATTAATCATAGGGATAGTGTGGTTGAAGATTTTGTCATGTTTAATCTACAATTAAAAGAGTGGATCATTAGTACTTTCTTGATTACATTTTATAAGAAATAATAAATTTTATTATATCTCCCACTATTTTATCAAGTCCCAATATCCCTCATCATTGAATTCAGAATGTCCAGTTTCCATGACATTATAGTGTCAAGGATCCATATTCCCCTTTCCATAACCCCAAAAAGGGTTGGTCAAGATATTATAAGGTATTTAGGAAGGCAGGTCTTTTCTAATTGCAGGCTTGTAGCTCAATGATATGTTGAGTGGACTCCTCAATCCTGAAATCATGACTTTGGATTTCCTCAACTCTTTCCTCCAATATTACACCAAGTCTAGCAGGGGATACTCCTCTTGATGTAATATGGTTAAGTCAACCTGAAACCTTTCATAAGGACTTCCTGTATAAAAGTAAGTGTCCCAACAAGGGTTGGTTAAACACATAGTTTTATTGAGTTTTTCCCTTAATCAATTAATGGAAGGCTTGTTCTAACTTAATATTTTATTTGAGGGATTTTTTATCTCTTATGCGTGAACTATAACAAGATTGTTAATATTAAGTGGAACTTACTTAATTGATTAACAATGTCTTGATAATATTTACGCATAAGTCTAGTTTATTTTAGTTCCATCTTGCATGATTATTTAATTCATTAATTATGTGATCATGAAAACACATTCATAATGATAAACCATGCAAATGAAAGAAATAAAATAAAGTAAATGGCATGATAATGAGCTTTTTTAATGGTTAGTTTATATAGCGATTGATAAACTAACCCTGACCTAGGGGAGAAACACCTTGAACCTTTTGGGTTCATGTTTACAACTTCCACATGTCCACCTCAGTATCTCCTGGGATTGGTTTTGTCTCGGCTCCAGCTTGAACTACCTATACTATCTTGGGAGTTTCATCCATTACATATTCCTTTTTTTAACTCACATGTAGGTGAGGGGTAAAAATGGGTTTTACATAAAAGAAACATTGGGCACGCAGGCCCTACATATTAATAAGTATAAGTCTCGCAGGCCAACAAATTTAATTCAAATAAATAAATTAAAATAAATCATCCACATACAAAGGTCTTGGTTTATCTCATGATCATCAATACATGCAATGATATTTACACATAAATAAAACTAGCAATCAATTATTTAATCATTTTTGTTTAAGATAAATCATGCTCGAATCAATTAATTATCATCTTTAATTAATAAATCCTTTTATCTTAAACCATTTTCTGAATTTCTTTTAGATTCTAATCCACCATAATTTTAAACAAATAAATTCATTTAAAATTATCTTTATACGTAACTTGTACCTTGGAGGAAACCCAATGAATTCTTATTCATAACTAACCAATGAGTAGAAATGAACTTTACACAGATGTTAAATTAAACACATATATATAAAACACCTATCACGTGTCGTGCCTCAGCTTTATGCCTGCACGATGGTACACGTCTTAAGGGTTTGTATAATATAATAATAAATTTTAATAAATCAGCGTAATTTGAATGAGTACACAATGTGTAGTTCAAACTACACGGAATGTATTATTTTTCACCGTCTATCTGAATTACACGCCTGGGGAAACGGTATGTGAGTATACTTCAGAAATATTCAGAGTACACGGCGTGTCAATTGGCTATACACCGTGTAGTTCCTCGTTACACGGTCTCCAGTTAGGCAAGCCGTGTATGGGGTACACGGTCTAACCCTAACCCGAAGGGACTACACATCATGTCCATTAGTCCACATGGCGTGTAATCCAGAAACCATGTTCCACTTTTTCCTGGTCAACACATGGAGTCATTTTAGACTTATAAAGACTCCAACACATGACCTAGTTTTGAGGACCAGTATAATGCATTGAATCTTGACTACACGGTGTGTACTGCCGAATACACGTCGTGTGATCTGGTTTTGTATGGCCAGGAAGCTTTGGAACCTCCGAATGAGATCCTATATTTTATTTTAATCAAAATTAAAAGAAAAGATCATTTCTGTAAGGTAAACGAGAAACGAAAGAGGAGGAATAGATCTCAATATTCAGATTTGTAGAACGATTAACTTGAATTGAAAAAACTAAATTATTAAATGCATAAGTCATAAATGAAATATTTAAATAATTATAAACAATGATGTAACCCCTCTTATACCACTTGAAGGTTCCGGGTGCAACAGAAGCATGGTTGGGATGGGACCCAACTTTGATTTTTACCATGATCAATGATTATTCCAGGATTAATACGACGATGAACCCCAGTCTCCATGGAATATAATCGAAGATTTAGATAAATAATAAAGAGGCTCGAAACCTTAGAGAGGATCTTGCACATCATGTTTATAATTAATTTAATTAAATTCATAAAGAGAAATAATACATGTATCTTTTGTATGTTTCTTTGTTGATGATGTTGATTATCCAGAATGACCCTTCTAGATTACCTCATTGCGCTTATAATGATCCAAAAAAGAATCCATCTAGCGGTGATCCGCACGTGCTCTGATGGCCTCCAATCAATACTGCTCGTTCTCCGGGTGCTAGCGCGGCAAAGCAAGTGTCTTGTGTCGGTCATTCTTGATCGCTTGTTATTTGGCCTTTAAGAACATCTCTCATTCTTGAGAGGGGAGGTAAGAGGATTTGAGAAAGAATTTGTTTGGCTCAACAATTATCAATTCACCAGGAGTGTGGTGTGTTATATGTCACAATAGGCGTACTTTCCTATTTATATATATGGAATTTCAGTTACAATATTAAATTTCATAGAAAAAATTAAATAAATTCATGAATTTATAGAAAACCAATTCATTTAATAATAATATTTCATCATTATTTATGGTGCGCCAACTTGTGCAAAACCGAATTATAAATAAAATTATGCATCATAAAATAATATAAGTGTTGTTTTAATTTGTGCCAACTAGTTAAATATTTATTAATCATCTTGAAAATAATTATTTTACTACCAGACTAACCTTGGTCCACTTGAACTCCACTTCCATTTATTGAACACCTGAATAAATAAATAAATAATTTATTTTCTTAAATAAATATTTTATTTACAAACTAGAAAATAAATATTTATTAAATGTTTAATAAAATAAATAAATAAATTTTATTTAATTTATGCAATCATTGTATCTTGAATAAAATTATTCCATGGTCTTGAGAATAATATTTATTTCATTAATTAAATTCAAATAGAATTTAACCGTGACCACAAAAAACACTTAGTGTGTGACCCTCTAGGATTCTTTCTCATTGGCATTAGGAAAGCTTGCCTAAAGTCCAAGAGTACTGTCTAGTAATGGGTCAAGGAACCCAAGAGAAAGAACATAAAGTCGCAATGACAACATACACATACGAACGCTCACTGAGTAATATAATCCCTTTGTTGCAATATCTCATCAAGTAGGTTTCATGATTTTGTCATCAACTTTTATGCTTGATACGTCGTTCTTTGACTACCTGAAATAAACTCATCGTTACACCATAGCCATGGAATTTCACACGATGGTTCTATTTAAATCAAATGGCCGAGATATCAACTTCCATAAATGTAAGGGAAAAATCCTTCCTCAACTTATCCATTAATTACATGCCACTCATGACGCACCCAACGTACCCTACTTCCCGTCAACTGTCTGCATGACAATTTTTGTCATTAAATCAAAGTGTGTAAGTAAAGACATGTATTAATGATAATATTAAAGTCTAAAGATCATTAAATAGGCTCATAGATAGAAATATCTGATGACACCAAAACATACAGAATTCTTACTAGCGGGTATGTTCTCATAATCTTCTATCTTAGAGATTACCAAGTGAAAACTTCATGATAGGAAGTC
The DNA here is from genome assembly GCA_963277665.1 of Viscum album. Taxonomy (NCBI): domain Eukaryota; kingdom Viridiplantae; phylum Streptophyta; class Magnoliopsida; order Santalales; family Viscaceae; genus Viscum; species Viscum album. The sequence goes on from OY728123.1 coordinate 1,773,933,470, forward strand.
TCATCTTCTTATGAGTACTTTCACCTTGAAGTTTTCATGCTATGTTTCCTATCATGGCATGTCATCTAACCAAAAAACTATATTTAAGAATATTGTTATAGCATTTCAAGGTTCTCATCATAGCGGGGAACTGCCATGAAATTATCAATGGAATAAATACTCTATGACATTATTACATTATAGTCATGAAGAACAATGAACAATATGTAATGATACATTAAATATCCATGTAATCAAAGTAAAAACAGTTGGTTCTAGGACACCAACTCTTACAAACAGACAACGATGCACTAAGAAAACTAGAAGAAGATGTTGTTGAAATTATATGTAAACTAGAAAAAATCTTTCTGTCAGCTTTATTTAACTCAATAGAATATTTGATATTACATTTTCCACATGAAGCAAAATTTGGAGGTCCAGTACAGTTTCGATGGATGTACCCATTAGAGAGATGTATGCAAAAATTAAAAAAAAAGATTACGTAACAAAGCATTAGTTGAAGGCTCAATTATTGAAGCTTATTTGCGAGAGGAAATTTCTTTTTTCTGCTCTCAATATTTTGAATCTGAATATCCCTCAAAACACAACCGCGTGGAATGGAATGAGGGAAATGTTGATGATGAAATGGGTAATAAATTATCAGTTTTTAATCAGCCATAGCTTAGCTTCGACAGAGTTCATGAATGATTGGTTTTAGATGATGAACATCACAAAGCTCGTACATATGTTCTCCTCAACTGTGAAGAAATAAAATCATTTGTACTGTGAGTGCTTATATCACTTATTCTATAATTTATGTTATAGTAAGTAAACTTATTTTATTTTTAGGTTATATGATAATCATATCAATAAAAATCTTCCAAAAATTACAGCAGCTACTCTTGAAAAATGCCGGAAAAAAAATCTCAATGGTTTAAGAAACTGGTAACATAAATTATTGATGGTTTAACATATCAATTCAGTTTATTATTTATTATATTGATAATTGTTTTAAAAAACTGGTGTCTCAACACACTGATAAAATTGATAAGCGACTGTTTATATTGAGTAACCCACCATCCAAAATGGTTAAATATTATAATGTATTTGTGGTAAATGGTTTTCGATTTCATACGCATGCATATGGGGAATCAAAAAAACAATGAATAGTGGAGTTTTCTTGAGAGGATCTGATCATAGAGAAATTGAAGTTGACTTTTATAGTATGTTGGATGAAATTATTGAACTGTGTTATCTAGGGAAAAATTACATAATGATGTTTAAATGTCGGTGTTTGGATATTGAGAGAGGCTTGCGTGTTCATCCGACTCATGGAATCGTTGATATTAAATATAAAAGTATTATTGTAGTAAATGAATCATTTTTACTAACTCATCAGGCACATCAAATTTATTATGCAAAGTAATGTGATACTTCAAGAGACCTGAGTGATTGGTAGAGCATAACAAAAATCAAATTTCAAGAAAATCATTTTACTCAAAGTGAATATGGTTTAACTGAAGTGTTGGGAATTGAAATTTCTCAAGAGACTACTCAAAATCCATCTTTTTCATAAAGAGGCATGAATATCGATGATGACATCCCACAATTTAGGGTCGATGGTGACGATGATGTTAATGATGTTACAAATTAATTTGAAATGGAAAGAGATGATGAAACTGAAACTCATATGGATATTGATAATGCTGAGGAGGAATATGAAGACATTGACATCATCAGATATGAAGATAATGATGAAGGTTAACATTGACATAGTTAAATGTTGGTTATAATAATAACTAATATATATCTATATATAATAGTTATTTTCAACTATTTGCTAACAATAATAATTTTTTGTTTCATATGGATGATGATCTATTTCATCAGTTTCAGGAGTCTGAGCTACCTTTAGATGAGGAGGATTTGGGATCATTTAACCCTCATCCTACTGAAGGTTCATGAGGTACGTGGATGGGGCACGGTCTTGCGCGACTGATGATTCCTGACCCTATCCTCTAGTGACGTCCACATCTTGGTTTTGATCTACGTACATGGAGGTATGGTAACCTGTGTATTTTAGTTACCTTTTATTAATTTATTTACATACTAATTGTTTGATTATTTGTTCTTTTTTCACAGTTTTTCACATATAGTTGTTGGATAGGGGAGCACTATCTTGTGCAATTATTTTTCTCAACCATGGATCACATCGAAACATATTCTCATTGATGTGTAGCTTGGCATGTTCAATCATTGGTTGGTACCTAAATAAATAATATTTATTTTGAAATTTAGTTCATTAATAACTTGATGTTATAAATTATTTGTAGGTTTTATGGTATCCCATCGATGATAGCATGCATGATGCTATGAACATGGCATTGGAGGTTTCTATGTGTGACCGTTTCCATCAGCTTTTGCACAATTTAAGAAGGACGGCCATGAAGAAATAAGGATTGATAGTATTTGATGAGTCGTGTAGAGCCCACTAACCAGAGTACATTTCATCTCATGATTGGGATGGATTATGTTCACACTGGTTGGGTGGTGGATTTCAAAGGAGATCTTCATTGGGCCAACAAAATTGGGGGAGACAGGAGGTGACGCATCAAGCTGGTAGTTATACATTCAGTACGCATAGAGATCATCTCGTAAGTATTTTTTTTAATATTTTATATAACTTTAAATATAAACAATTTATTTTATATCCATATAGGCAGTAGATCAGCCTGATATTATGGAATATGATGTTTATCGGAGGATTAATAGTGATCCAACCACTGAAGAGATTATAGGTGATCACCAGCGTCGAATCGTGGTAAGTATTTTTTCTTTTTTAGTTTGAAAATTAACTGCATATAATATTTTCACTATTTTAATTTCAAATTAGAACTGAAGGAGTCATATGAGGTGGCAACCTCTTAGAAACATGCTGATAGTTAGGCCGAGACGGGTGATCAGACTAATTCCCACCATTTCGATGAGGTGGCATGGATGTAGGCGACCCAGTATGGCTTCGAGAAGGGCCGAGTAGTTAGTATCGGCTCTCAATTGACTCCTAGGTCTTATTATGGTACTATTTCGATGTCGGTGTGCAGCTTGAGAGGAGCTCGTGGAGAGGCATCAACTTCTGGATCACAGTGTCAGGAGTAGCTGCTAGCTTAGAGTGAGCTTATAGAGAGTTTTCATAAGGAGTAAGAGGAGATGCGTCAGCAGCAGCACAAATAGATGGAGTACATGCATCATCTGACACATAGTTTAGGGATGGAGTTTCATCCACCATCTCCCCCAGCACCTCCACCTCCTCCAGAAGACCATCCCTCCAATGATTTTTTTGTCATGTTAAAAACATTTGAATTCAAAGTTTGTTGTAATATTAACTATTTACAGTTTTTGTCTTTTATATTGGTGTGAATATTGCATAATTTAATTTTTTTTTATTTTTTTTCATTTTTAATATTTTTTTATTTTTTTATTTATTATTAGTATTATTTTTTTATTGTTTTTTTATTGTACTAATAATAATAATAATATTTTTTTAATTTTTTTATATGTTTTGCGAATATTGAGAATTTTAATATTATTTATTTTATTATTATTTTAATAATATTTATATTATTTTTTTATAAATATTAATAATAATAATAACATTATTATATTATTAGTATTATTTTATTATTAATATTATCATAATATAATTTTTTATATTATTAATATTAGTATTATTAATATATAATATTATATTATTTATATTAATAGTATAAATATTATTATTATTTTCTAATATTAATTATCATAATTTTATTGAATTTTTTTTATTAAGTATTTTCTACGGGACCTTTTGAGATGGGTTCCCATTTCAAAAAGTTTATATATTTTTTAAATAAGTATTTTTAATGAGAAAACGGGTTCGTCTCAAATACTTTTTTGCGACCGGCTCGTCAAAAAAAGGTTTTTTATATAAAAACGGAGAACTATTTGCAACAGAAAATCATCCCGTCGCAAATACCTTAAATTCCAGTAGTGTATATGTCACTAGCTTCACTTTCAGATCTACCAATGTACTAAGGAAATTAAAGATTCTATTCATTCAGTTGATCCACTGTTCTAATTTTTCATTTTCATAATCCCTTCAAAAAATGGGTGGATCCTATTTATGAAACTGTATTGAATGATCCACTTGTCTCAGTTCGTCATTTTGATTTCCTTTTTCAACATCCTAAAAAGCTTGTATGATATTTTATACTAGTCGTTGGTTCAGTTGTGGCTTAGGTGAAACTGTAACATCACATTATGTTTTCAGGTACTTTTTATGTTTCTAAGTACCTCTGTTTTGGAGTAAAGACTTGGGATGTGTTTGGGTGAACTTTTAAGGAATTCTAAAGGACTTTGAGTTGTGCACGGGCAGCGCACGGTTTGTCTAACCGTGTAGCCAAATCGTGTGAGAAGGGAGATTGAGGAAGTAGCTTCCGCATGGGCAGTGCACAGTTTGTCTAACTGTACGTCCAAACCATGCGACAAGGGTGGCCGAGGCAGTAGCTAACACACAGTTAGCGCACGGTTTGTCAAACCATGCAAACTAACCATGCAGACACTTAAATGAGATCCTTAAATTGTGGATATCACTTGTTTTTGCCTCTAAGTGCCTCGTTTTTTCTCCTAAGCATCCCTAACTTGGGATTTGTCTTGTCCTAAGGTTAGATAAGGTTCTCCCATTATTCCGGAGGTGATCCAAAGGCTCCTCCTGGCGAATTGAAGCCGTATTCTTGAGGTATGTGATCATTCTCATTCGATTTCTTAGATCTACTTAGATCTACTTCTCCTCTTCTCTCGGTTTCTTAGATCTATTCCCTTTATGGGTAGATCTAAGTGTGTGGATGCAAAATGTGATGAGATTTGGTCTTGGTCTTTCTAGGAGAAGATATCTAAGGCGGGTTCTTGAAGGAGCAACCCGGTTTTCTTGAGCGCTCTTGACCGTTGTGGTTTTGGTCAAAACATTTGAGGTAGGTGGTTCTGTCCCGACTTACCAAATTGATTATTATTGTATTTAATTTATTTATTTCAATTTTTTATTTAAATTCAATTGCTTATGTTTGCTTTCAATTAAATTGATAAAAACTCGATTCCAGTGAATCGAGATATTTGAAATGATTTTGGCATGGAAATTTGGAAAAAACCCCAATTCCAGTGAATTGGGTGTGTTTATGGAAATTGACTGATTAAAATTGTTGAATTTAAATTGTGGATTTGATGGAAATGATTTCAATTAAATTGTCGAATTTAATTGTGGGAATAAATTGTGTAATGATGGAATTGGTTTTGAATGGATTTAAAACTGGTGAAAATGGATTAAAATGATTTGATAGAAACCCAGTAGTTTTATCTTGTGAAAAAGGCATGTTTTGAATAAAACCTGTTTTGGTTTTAAATGGAATGAAACTGGCACTTTTGAAATGGAAGAATGGGATTTATCATATTTTAAGCATTCTTAAAATAGTTTTCCCATCATGTAAGAGCGCATGCAAGCCTTAGGTAGTTAGTGAGTTATTTGGATACACTCTACGCTACGACAACGTTCTAAAACAAAATTGCAGTGGGTCACATCCCCGATGGGTTGGTGACGAGTCTTCTTTGGTCAGTGTCATAGGGACGTGTGTATACACATTTTGTTGAGTTCACATAGAGAGTGTGGAATCCTATAACTGGTTAATACTATCGTACCTTTTGGCAGATGACCATGTTGCTCGCTTGTTTATTTATATTTGAGATATAAATCTATGTCAATGCTTTTGAACTGCTTACATGCCTGTTGAATTTATATAAACTATTTTATATAAATGTTTTACTTAAGACATTGTTTTAGAATTATTCCATCATTTTTAAAGCCTTTGCTTAAATTTATTTTTCCATCATTTGAAAATATATAGCATGTTTTGTTAAAAATATGCTTTTGAATTGCCAAACCTATTTATTTGAAAATTGAAAGATTTTCTTTGGATAATCTATATTTGGAATTTGTTATGGAATCTTTGGTGGTATCCTACTGGGCTTAGGCTCACACCCTACTTTTGCCTTCGGGTGTTTGTAGACTTTCTTCTTCCAAGATCGAGAAAAGGGGAGGGATCTCTTTGAGGTGGATTCAGTTGTTGATCTATGGTCTTTGTGAGTTGTGTCCTTAGGGACCTTGGGGCTGTTTTTCTCATTTTTAGTACTTGGGTTGTAATACTTTGGGATTTTTATGCCTCTTTGTATTCTGGTACATTACTCCCAGTGGAGTTTCTTTTGTAATGCATACTATTTTTTTATCTATTGCTTCCGCATTCTTGTGGAAAAATCATTCTCACTTGCATGTTGTGTGATGCTAGGTGCTAGTCGCCAACCCATGGGGATCGGGAACGCCCTTCGGGCTATGTCAGGGTCGGCTCGGTTATCGGGTTACCAGGGTACCCAGGCTGGTTCGTGACAGAAACCAAATTTCATGAAACCTCTTCATGTTGGTTTCTACATCATCTAACTGATTCCATTTTCAATAACCAAAACAAACATCACTTAGTTCACTATCTCTAGAAACCAAAGGCTTAGAAAATTTCCAAATCCCCATTAACAATGATCAATAACCATTCTTCCCAAAAATAAATCATTTTAACCATTTTCAATAACATTTTAACAATAGATGATCAATGCATTCCAAGTGGGAAGTCTCACTACAATGCATGGTATGAAATATTAATTAGCTAAACCCATGATGATGAGGTAAGAACACACTTAAAAGTGTTTTAGAACACCATTGTACCTAGACACCCTAGTGACTTGAAGTCCAACATAAAAAGGTTAGCGACATCTCTTTAAGCTATACATTTAAAGTCCCAACATTCCTATCTCCTTCCTACCATACTAATAGAAAAATAAACTAACCAAGACTGATATTTTAACACCCAGAATTTTTATCACTACGGGAAAAATGGCCTTTTGCAACGGGTTATTTGTGACGGGAATAGATCTTGTCGCAAATAGTCTGTCGAAGATGTTATTTGCGACTGGAAACTTATCCTGTCGTAAATAACTCGTTATTTGCAATGGGATTAGAGGTCCCGTCACAAAAGGTTTGGTGCGGTTTTCACGCCAAACCGCGGGTAGGGTATTTGCGATGGAGAAGCCCCCCTGTCACAAATACCTGGCGGCGGTAAATACTATTTGCGACAGGGATATGCCCCTGTCGTAAATAGTGTGTCGGTAGGTCACTATTTGCGATAGAACCCGTCGCAAATACTCTTTTAATCGCCGACAATAATTAATGTGATTGAAGGTATTTGCGACGGGTCCCATCGCAAAATATATTATTTGTGACGGGACGCCCGTCGCAAATAATCTAACCTATATATACCCCTCATCCGTTTTTTCAGTCTTTCTCTCAATTTCTACTTTCTCTCTCTCTCTCTAAACTCTAGTTTTAGAGTTAAAATTTCTCTGAGTTAAATTTATTTTACGAACAAGTTTTGAAGTTGTCTACACTTATAAGAGATCAAGTTTAAAGTTATTTATGCTTTAATTAATTTAGTATTTAATTAATTTTTTTATATTATTTTTTTATTATTATTAATTAGTTGTAATTAAATTAGATTTAGATTGTTTTGTCATCAGTATTTATTTGTAATAATAAATTGAAATTATTAGTGCTAATTATTAGTAATTAGAAGTAATTAATAATTATTAGCGATTATTAGTAATGAATATAAATAATTAGCGGTAATTAGTAATTAGTAGTTGTAATTTGCAGTAATTAATAGTAATTAACGCTAATTAGTAATAATTAATAGTAATTAGTAATAATTAGCGGTAAATAGTAATAAATAAGAAAAATAGTAATAATTAGTAAACAATAGTAATAAATACTAATAATTAGTAATAAATATTTACAATTGGTAATAAATATTAATAATTAGTAATAATTAATAATAATTAGTAATAATTAGTAATAAATAATAATAAATACTAATAATTAGTAATAAATTAGTAATAAATTAGTAATAAATAGTAATAATTTAGTAATATTTTGTAATAATTAGTAATAATTAGTAATAATTAGTAATAATTAGTAATAAATAGTAATAATTGGTAATAATTAATAATAATTAGGAATTAGTAATAATTAGTAATAATTAGAAATTAGTAATAATTACTTATAATTACGTATAAATAGTAATAATAACTAATAAATAGTAATAAATAGTAATAAATAGTAATAATTACTAATAATTACTAATAAATAGTAATAATTACTAATAAATAATAATAAATAGTAATAAATAGTAATAAATAGTAATAAATAGTAATAAATAGTAATAAATAGTAATAAATAGTAATCAATAGTAATGAATAGTATTGAATAGTAATAAATAGTAATAATTAGTAACAATTAGTAATAATTAGTAATAATTAGTAATAATCAGTAATAATTAGTAATAATTAGTAGTAATTACTAATAATTACTAATAATTAGTAATAATTAGTAATAAAGAGTAACAATTAGTAACAATTAGTAACAATTAGTAATAATTAGTAATAATTAGTAATATATAATAATAAATAATAATAAATAGTAGTAATAATTTGTAATAAATAGTAATAAATAGTAATAATTAGTAATAATTAGTAATAATTAGTAATAATTAGTATAATTAATAATAATTAGTAATAATTAGTAATAATTGGTAAAATATAAATAATTAGGAAAAATTAAGAAAAATTAGGAATAATTGTAATAAATTGTAATAAATTGGAAGAACTTTGCACAATTTCCAGTGGATTGGCGGCACTCCTTTTGCTCGATGAATATTCTTCTTTCAACTGTCATCGACTCAAAACATTATGAAAAATATGCTTCTATGTATGCATATCCAATCTTGTATACATGATTTTGGATATGGATTCTTAGGACCAAATTTTTCATAATGTTTTTAGGGGTGACAGTTGTAAGAAGATGATTCATCGATGAAAAGGGGGCTATTTTTTCCGACCCCTCATTTACTTCCATCTTTCTCACACTGAAATCACAATGAAGAATCTACTCAGAGGTATGCATATACATTCTCATATGCATGAGAATGGATATGCATACCTCCTAGAAGATTCTTCATTGTGATTTTAGTGTGAGAAAGTTTCAAATAAATGAGCTGTCGGACAAAAGAGTAGCCGCCAATCCACTGGAAATTTTGTTGCCTATAATTAATCGTAATTAGTAAGAAGTAGTTATAATTATTAATATTCATTTTTTGGATAGTTTTTTTCTTATTTCAAATTATTCAAAAACAATAATGATTTTATATTATATAGAAAAATATGGAACAAGGAAGTTGACAACAATCATTATTAGATGATCGCACTTGGATAAATTAGTGCAGAAATCCAAATGGTTCTAGTTTAAATATTATATATATTGAGGGTGTTGAAGCTTTCTTATCATTTGTATCATCAAATCCAAAATTTGTTTCAGAAGGCACAATTAAGTTTCCTTGTAAAAAATGTGCTCTGAGAATGTTTGACACATTTCACAACGTTGGGGGACATCTCTTGTGTTTTGGTTTTAACCAGATTATGTTTTTTGGTATCAACACGGTAAACGCAGTTCCAGAGAAGATACTAATAATTTGATTCCAGATCTATCAAGGTTTCAAAATTTAGTACAAGATGTTGCAGGTCTATCTATTCAACAAACTGAAACTCATCAGAATATTGATTTAACTATTGAGTTTGCACCATCTGAATTTTATGAGTTGTTGAGGTCTGCTGAGAATGCATTATATTATGGTTGCAAGATAAGCAAATTAGAAGTGGTTAAAAATTTTATGGATATTAAATTAGATAATGGATTGTTAAAAAATTATTTTGATCAGATATTTTCTTTGGTTAAAACACTATTACCTGAAGGAAATGAGTTTCCTACAAATTACTATGAGAGAAAAAGGTTGGTTCGTAATCTGAGCCTTAGTTATTAGAAGATTCATGCATGTAAAAATGATTTCATCTTATATTCTGGTAAAAAAGAGTCATTGGATAGTTGTCCCATATGTGGACAATCAAGGTATAAAGAAGCTCAACTGGGGAAGTCTGGATCAATTCCTATAAAACAGTTGAGGTATTTCCCGCTTACACCCATGTTATAGTGTTTATTTATCTCTCAGAACACAGCATCAATGATATCATGGCACAAAACCAAGATTTCAACTGATAAAAGCTTTAATTGTCCATCTGATAGTGATTCATGAAAAAAATTTGATCGAGTGCATCTTTCTTTTGATTTAGAAGCCCGAAACATGTGATTGGGTCTTTCTACTGATGTTTTCTATTCGTTTGGTTCTTATGGTAGTCAGTATTCATGTTGGCTTACCTTTATAACTTCGTACAATTTACCTATATGGATGTTGATGAAAGATCCCTATATCTTTATGACCTTATTAATCCCAGGACATTTGAAAAATAATATTGATGTTTATTTGAAACCATTGATTGATGAGTTAAATTCATTGTGGAGTAATAGTGTTAGTACATATGATGTTGCTGTGAAACAAAATTTCCTACTAAAATATGCATTGATATGGACAATTAGTGACTACTTGGTATATGGAATGTTATCTGGATAGAGTACACATGGTATGAAATCATATCCTTACTGTATGAAAGACAAAAAAGAATTTATGCTCTTGAATGGAAAAAAACCTTGCTATTTTGATTGTCATCGCAGATTTCTTCCAACTGGTCATCCTTTTCAGAGGAATAAATATCATTTCAGAAAAGGCACAATTGAAAGGGATGGACCTCCAAAAATTATCTCAGATACAGAGTTAAAATCAGTTGTATTTTCATTACCTCCCATCACATTTGGACCAATAATAAACCAACAGAAAATTCATGTCTTTGGGAAAGAACACAATTGGATAAAATGGAGAATTTTTTTGGATCTTTCATATTAATCTGATTTGTTGGTCTTCCACATGTTAGATGTCATGTATATTGAGAATAACTATTTTGATAATTTATTTCATACAGTTTTGGATACATCGGGTAAGACCAAAGATAATGTAAAAGCACGATTAGATCTTGCCCAAATTTATAGGCGACCAAAACTTAAACTATTTGAAAATGTCATATCACAGAGGTTAATGAAGTCAAAAGCATCTTATATACTATCCAAAGAGAGTCTCTTATTATTTTTTCAATGGATTACAGATTTGAGACTTCTATATGGATATACTTCCAATTTGGGTAGATGTGTTAAGAATGGTCATATTACCGGATTAAAAAGTAATGATTGTCATGTTATAATGGAAATAATTATTCTAATTGGATTAATAGGTTTGTTGAATTTTATGATTTTGGATTCGATAACAGAAATATCATATTTTTTTCTAGACATTTGTATGGTGACAATAGACTATGATGTACTAAGAAAACTGGAAGAAGATGTTATAATTATATGTAAATTGGAAAAAATATTTGCGCCGCCTTTCTTTGACTCAATGGAACATTTGATATTACATTTTCCACATGAAGAAAATTTTGGAGGTCTAATGCAATTTTGATAGATGTATCCATTTGAGAGATTCATGCAGAAATTGAAGAAAAAAGTATGTAACAAAGCATCAGTTGAAGGCTCAATTGCTGAAGCTTATTTGCAAGAGGAATTTTTTTTATGCTCTCATTATTTTGAATCTGAATATCCCTCAAAACAAAACTGCATGGGATGGAATGAGGGGAATGTTGATGAGGAAATGGAAAATCAATTATCAGTTTTTAATCATCCAGAGCTTGGCTTTGTTCTAGTTCATGAACAATGGATTTCATATGATGAACATCATAGAGCTCATACATATGTTCTTCTCAACTATGAATAAATGACATCATTTTTACTATGATTGCTTCTATCACTTATTCTATAATTTATGTTACAGTAAGTAAACTTATTTTATTTGTAGGTTATATAATAATCATATCAAGAAACAACTTCTACAAATTACAGTATCTGCTCTTGAAGAACGCCGACAAAAAAAATTTCTCAATGGTTTAAAAAACTGGTAATGTAAATTATTGATGGTTTAACATATTAATTTAGTTTATTATTTATTATATTGATAATTATTTTTAAAAAAATCAGGTATCTCAACATGCTGATAAAATTGATAAGAGACTGTGTATATTGAGTAACCCACCATCCAAAATGGTTAAATATTTTAATGCATATGTGGTGAATGGTTTTTAATTTCATACGTGTGCATATGGGGAATCAAAAAAACAATGAATGGTGGAATTTTCTTGAGAGGATCACATCATAGAGAAACTGAAGTTGATTTTATGTAATGTTGGATGAAATTATTGAACTATGTTATATAGGACAAAATTACATAACTGAACATGGTTCTGTTGAACTATGTTATATAGGACAAAACTACTCCATAATGAATTTAACTCATTAATCAATGGTTTCAAATAAACATCAATATTATTTTTCAAATGTCCTAGGATTAATAAGGTTAAAAAGATATAGGTCTATTTTATCAACATCCATAGAGGTAAATTGTACAAAGTTATAAAGGTAATACAACATGAATACTGACTACCATAAGAACTAAACGAATAGAAAACATCAGTAGAAAGACCCAATCACATGTTCTGGGCTTCTAAATCAAAAGAAAGATACACTTGGTCAAAATAAAATATTGGGAAAATCAATTTACTCAAACTGAATGTGGTTCCATTGAAGTGAAAGGAATTGAAATTTTTTAAGAGACTACTCAAAATCCATATTTTCACAAAGATACATGAATATCAATGATGGCACCCTACAATTAAGGGTCAATAGTGATGATGATATTAATGATGTTACAAATGAATTTGAAATGGCAAGAGATGATGAAACTGAAACTCATATGGATATTGATGATGCCGAGGAGGAATATGAAGACATTGACATTGTCTGATATGAAGATGATGATGAATGTGAACATTGACACATTTAAATGCTAGTTATAATCATAACTAATATATATCTATATATAATAGTTATTTTCAACTATTTTCCAACAACAATCATTTTGTGCTTCAGATGGACGATGATCTATTTCGTGAGTTATAGGAGGCCGATCTACCTTTGGATGAGGAGGGTTTGGGATCATCTAACCCTCATCCTACTGGTGGTTCAGGGGGTACACAGAGAGGGAGCGGTCTTGCGCGACTGATGATTCCTGACCCTATCCCCGAGCAATGTTCACATCTTGACTTTGATCCATGCACGTGGAGGTATGATAACCTGTGTATTTTAGTTATCTTTCATTAATTTATTTATATACTAATTGTTTGATTATATGTTCTTTTTTCATAGTTTTGCACATATAACTGTTGGAAATGGGAGCACTATCTTCCACAATTATTTTTCTCAGCCATGGATCATGTGGGAACAGATTCTCGTTGATGTTCAGTTAGGCATGTTCAATCCTTAGTTGGTATGTAAATAAATAATATTTATTTTGAAATTTATTTCATTAATAACATGATATTATAAATTATTTGTAGGGTTTATGGTATCCCATCGATGATATCATGCGTGACGCTATCCACGTGGCATGGGAGGTGTCTATGCATGATGGTTTCCATCAGTTTTTTCACAATTTGAGAAGGATGGCCATGAAGAAAAGAGGAGTGGTAGTATTTGATGAGTCATGCAGAATCCACTGACCAGAGTACATTTCATCTCATGTTTAGGATGAATTATGTTCACAATGGTTGGGTGGTGGATTTCAAAGGAGATCTTCATTGGGCCGACAGAACTGGGGGAGATAGGAGGTGACGTATCGAGCCGATAGTCATACATTCAGTACGCATAGAGAGCATCTGGTAAGTACTTATTTTAAATATTTTATATAACTTTAAATATAAACAGTTTATTTTATATTCATATAGTCAGTCGAGCATCCCGATATTACAGAGTACGGCGTTTATTAGAGGATGTACAGTGATCCAGCCACTGGAGATATTAGAGGTGATTGCCGACATTAGATTGTGGTCGGTTTTATTTCTTTTTCAGTTTTAAAATTAACTGCATATAATATTTTCACTATTTTAATTTCAAATTGGAACAGAAAGAGTCATATGAGGTCATGAACTCTCAGACACAGGCTGAGAGTCAGGTCGAGACGGCTGATCAGACTAGTGTCCACCATTTCGATGAGTCAGCATGGATGTAGGCGACCCAGTATGGATTCGAGAAGGGCCGAGTAGTTGGTATTATCTCTAATTTGACTCATGAGACTTATTATGGTACTACTGCGATGTCGGAGTCCAGCTCGAGAGGAGCTTGTGGAGAGGCATCATCTTCTGGATCACAGTATCAGGAGCAGTTGCAAGCTTAGATTGAGCTTATAGAGAATTTGTGTAAGTAGCATGAAGAGATGTGATAGCACCAACAATAGCAGCAGTAGTATGAGGAGAAGACACATCTATGGCAGCAACAGCATCACGAGCAGATGGAGTACATGCGCCTTCTGACTCGTAGTTTAGGGATAAAGTCTCCTTCACCATCTTCTTCAGCTCCTCCACCTCCTCCAGAAGACTACCCCCCTAGTGACTTTTTTTAATGTTAAAAACATTTGAATTCAAAGTTTTTTGTAATATTAACTATTTATAGTTTCTGTCTTTTATACTGGTGTGAATATTGCATAATTTAATTTTTTTATTTTTTTATTATTTTTAATATTTTATTGTTTTATTATTTTATTATTTATTATTAGTATTATATTTTTTTAATGTTTGTTTATTTTACTAATAATAATATTATTATTATTTTTTTATTTTTTTATATTTTTTCAAATATCGAGAATTTTAATATTTTATAATTTTTTTTATTATTTTAATATTATTAATATTATTTTTTAATAAATATTAATAAAAATAACATTATTATATTATTAGTATTATTTTATTATTAATATTATAATAATATGATTTTTTTATATTATTAATATTAGTATTATTGTTATATTATTTATATTATTTATATTATTTATATTAATAGTATTATTATTATTATTTTATAATATTAATTTATCATTATTTTATAATATTAATTTGTCATTATTTTATTGAATATATATATATTAAGTATTTGCGATGAGCTCCTTTTGCGATGGGACCCCATCGCAAATGGTTTATATATTTTTTAAATAAGTATTTGCGACGGGAAAACTGGCCCGTCGCAAATACTTATTTATGATGAGACCATGGTAACAGGTTTTTGTATATATAATCTATATAAATGGATAACTATTTTTGATGGGACGATTTCCCGTTGTAAATAGTATTTTTTGCGACGACCCATCGCAAAAAATATTATTTGCGACGTCGTTTTCTGCAATGGGCTATTTGCAACGGGACCTCGTTGCAAAATCTCATTTTTGATAGGATCCCGTCACAAATGGCCCATCATAAATACCTCAAATTTCAATAGTTTATGAAATATTTTTTTTAATAAATTTAATTTCTTCTATTTCTTTTGTACATGAAACACTGAGTTTTAACGAACTGCAATAAACTATTAATATTATTATTTATACATGACCATTATTACCTAAATGATAAACTTGGAGGAATGAATATTAATAAACATATTTTAAATATTAATTATAATGGTTTTTATATAAATAAAACATATTGATAAAAAATTACTTAATTTTTAGTAAAGTATTTATATGTTTCGAAAATTCTATTTTCTCTATTAATTTTTGTAAACAAATAATAAAATTAATTTTTGATAATTTTAGAAAATATATTTTACAAAATAAAGTTAATTTTTAAAATATTCATTTCGAAATTCTCTTTGAGTGAATTTTTTAGAATATTTTGAAAATATTACTTTTTCAATTAATATTAAAAAAGTACTGATTTTTATTAAAAATTACCTTTTATTTAAAGAATTTACAAGATCCAATTTTTTAATATGGTTTTAAAATTAAAATTAGATCAATTATATATTTAATAATACAATTAATTTTATTTTAATATTTTTCTTATTGAATTTTTATATTAAAACTTTCTATACTTATGAAAATTTTCTCTTTGGAAAACCGCTTTTTTATCACGCTTGCAAGATTAATTTTAAATTAAATTTTACCACTTATTTGAATTTAAGTTGGAAAAATATATTACATGTTTTTAATAATAATAATTAATATTATATAATAGTTTTAACTTAAATTTTGGTCAAAATGAATAATAAAAAAAGTGTAAAAATTAGTTACCACAGTTAAGGTTAAAACGGGCTTACTATGGGCTAAACTGAAAAGAAAAGGGGTAAAATGACCAAGAAACTATTCTAAGTAAAATTTTATGGAAATATTTCGACATTATAACATATAAGGTTTTATAATGACCCATTTTTACCCTTTTTTCATCTGAAAAATGTGGGTAAACTTTATTCTTTTCAAAAAAAATGTGTGTGTCCTCTCCCCCACTTATAAAATACCACCCTTTCTCCTCTCCTATTAACACTTCCAAAGCCATTTTTCAGACAATACCTATCCAAATATATTTCTTAATTACATAACAACATCCTAAAGGTATTATTTTTATTATTAAACCCTCTTAACAAGGCTTTAGTTATAAACCTAAAGAGATTCTCTAAAGAAGAGGTAAAATTCTTAAACTTGTGTTTTTGTTTTATTTATTATTCCACCTCATTCAACTCTTATAAAAATATTCTGATATAATAATACAAATATCACCTATATATTGAGATTTTATTATGTTAATTTAATAACCTGTATCTATCTACTCTTCTATAAAATGGAAAATTAAATCACCGATCGTGTGTACGGAATACTACCACCTCGCAAACTGATGTTATTCATTTTCCATCACCAACTATCATGGCTGGATATATTGATGGATTTAATCTTTATATGTTATATTTTTTAATATTATTATACTTTTCTAATTATTATATCATATATACCTTCTTAATTTTCATTTCATGGGAATATGATAACGTCGCTCGTGTGTACAACGAACTACTGCCTCGCAAAGCGATGTGATTCTTTCTTCATGTACGCTTTACATGGAAAGTAATAAGGATAGGTTTAAATAAATTTATGTGATATATATAATATAGAAATTATTATTTAAATTTAATATATTATTTACCTTTATTTCATTTCATTCTTCAAGAAAATGGAAATAGTGTTCTTGCGTACATATGTCTTGCCATCTTCATGAATAGTGTAATTCATTTTCTATCTCTGGATTTATTAGAATACAATAAATAAATATATACTGAATATATATGATATTTATATCATGGTTCAAAAAAATTATATGATTTAACCTTGATAAAATTTTACTAAAAATACCAAATCAAAACATATACAAAAAAACAAATCATTTATTGCCTGAAACGTTATTTTAACAAGGAATTGTTAATAAATGGGTAATATGAGGTCATAAGTAAATCATATATGGTATGATACATATGATTATGGTTCTATAATATATTTATAATAAACAAATATTTATTATACAAGAGTATCTAATGTGTACAAATTAAGTTGAGACTTATGGTAAGGGAATTTCGTCTCAAATTCTCTTATTTGGAACATATGTTATGTTATACAACTATATTATTTTATGAGGTGTATATATAGACCCTTTGTCATGTTATATC
Organism: Viscum album; assembly: GCA_963277665.1. Lineage (NCBI taxonomy): Eukaryota > Viridiplantae > Streptophyta > Magnoliopsida > Santalales > Viscaceae > Viscum > Viscum album. The sequence continues at coordinate 1,773,951,156 of OY728123.1, forward strand.
ATTAATTTATTCATTATCATGATATTTAATGTTTAATTTAAATTTATTATTTCATGCGTCTTATGTTTCAAAAGACACCAATGTGGTAAAGGCTTTAGGTTACAATCTCATTGTTTATTAGGATTATTTATAATTATGATTTCAATGATAAAATATTATAGTATATCCTTTAATTAAACTAATTTATTTTCTTATAATATGGTTATTTCATGAAAATACATGTTTTCCTTTCATTTTACTCTCTTTATTTACTCAAGAGTCTAAAATAATGTTTTTAATAAAAATCAACTTCATTTCTCTTTTTGGATTAAAGTTCTTTTTCATACATATCCATATTTAAAAAAAAGTTTTCAATAATGTTTTAATGTTACTATATGATTTTTTAAATTAATTTTTATCCTTATTTTAATTTTTTATGAAATATTTTAAAAGTAATCTTCATGTTATTTTCCAAACAAGGCCCATCTGGATTTTATTGAAAATATAAAATGAATATTTGTTTTAAACATATACAACATGAACATAATTTTCTACCATCATGATAGATTGATGATTTAAATATTCCTTTTTAAGTTTCCAAGGTTATTTTTAAATAAAATAATTTATTAATTTTTTTATTAATTGTTATTTTTTTAAAAATATTTTCAAAGTGGAAAGGCTATTTTGCTCAAGAAATATCCTAAGTGATCTTTCAAAATAATTTTCTATCAATGATGATATCCTTTTAAGTTATATAATATTTACTGGGGATATTATCTATTAATTCCATCCTTATTATTTCTCTGTATAGTTTCTTATTATGATGATAATATTTCTATGAAACCCATTCCATTTTTATGGGTTTTTATATGATGAAATTTTTATAAAATCTTTTTTAAGAATTATGTTGTGATGAAATGTTTATAAAACCCGTTTCTTTTTATGGGTTCTAATATGATGAATTTTTTATGATATTTTTTTCACACTTATTTAAGGTTTTAATTATATGATGGTGGTTACGTAATATCCAAGTATGGTGGTCATGTTATAACCAAAGTTAGGTGGGACATATATCTCCTTCCAATGTATTGGGTAATGATTAATGTTATATGAGATCAAAGGGTACATGGGAGATTATCCCAATCCCAAAATAGGGTACACGTGAGGTTATCCCAAGCCCTAAAGAGGTTACATGGGAGGTTATCTCAATCCCAAATCAGGTATATGGGTGGTTATCCCAAGCCTAACATGTTATGAATTTCTTGGTGGATAGCCTTGACATAATATAATATGTGCTTATGTATATACCACAAATCTATATATTATTCCAATGATATGATATCATGGATCATGTTATTTTATTCTTTTATAATTAATGCCTTATTAATTACTAAGATTTATTTCATGACTCAATTTTATGATCTATGATATGTAGGGTATGGTTTTTCAAATTTTATTCTCATGTTCACATAGCATTATACCTCTTTTATGTTGATATCTACCTTTTTTACACTTTACTGAGCATCTAATATCACCCTTTATTATGTTTTCTTTCCCTAGGTTATGAACAAAGGTATTATGTATTATATATCTAATAAGGGTATTGGTTATGAATAAATTAGTGAGATATTGCATAGTTCCCTTATGGACTAGTTGTTTATGTGTCTAATTTTCCAAAGGTACTAGACCTAAAAGATTATGGAATGGATTGTTATGTTATGTAATAAATATTAATATATTAATATGTAATATTTATGTATGAAAATTTTGGATCTTTACATTTGGTATCAAAGTAAGTCTTAGTTAACCTTCGGAAACTAGGATGAGAAAATTTTAGTAATATTCCTAGGGATATGTCTAAGGATGAGTTTAAGGATAATTTTGATTATAGAAAAATATGATAGGAATATTGATGAAAGATAAAGTGAGTGGTTTCTAAGAAATTACATACCTGTCTAGAAACTATAAGTGAATTTGGTTCTAAAACATATATACCAAGGGCTAATAACTCTGAAAAAGGCACATCGGGCTTGACTCGAGCATTACCCGGTACATGAAAACAGGCCTTACTACACACCTAATTTGAAACTCCCATGGGATATTCTTTGGAAATTCACAAACTCTTTATAAACTATCATGAAGGATTTAAATAATGACCATGAATGACCTAGGTGAATCCTAAGGTGTTATATATTGAAAATAAGGTGTCATGATTTAGACATCCTATAAGTGATTTTTTATGATATATGGTTTCCCACTATGATTAGTGTTTCTCACACTATTCTTTTTGGTTTCAATCAATGGATAGAACCAGAAGAAATCATGTTAACATTGAATCTGATATACAATTCAATTACTATGAGAAAAAAAATGGATGATAATTAGAGAGAAAGATATTGTGATTATTCCAAATCATTTATCACAATATATGATTAACTACATGAACTTCGGTGGGAAACCTAATGTGTAAAATAAGAGAAATATGGAATTTTATGAAATTTTGTGTGGTAATTAATATATAGGAAAGAGGATTCATCTTCCTATATGTCAAGGTGGGTAGAATAACCTAAAATAATATCTCAAATGGAGGATAATATGTTTTTTATGTGGAAAATAAGGTCATGGAGTGATGAATTTTCAAGGATTTTAATGTCTTATGTGTGGGGAACATGGGAATTATCCTATTCAATTCCATAATATAAGAGTTAACTTCTAGACCAAGGATGGACCTATTCCATGTAAAATATTTAAGTATAATTATTGAAGTATTTATGTATTTAGATTTAAGGATTATGTTGTAGAACTATTTTTACCAATGGTATTTGAGTTGTAATAATCATGAAACATCTAAGTATTGTGTTAATTTTGGAAGAATATATGTCTCCAAGTAATATTAACTTAAGATTTATTTATACCATCATGGGTTTATTAGTTTACGGTTTATTATAAGTTCAAAGTCTTATACACACATCTTAAGGTTTTATGTGATGGAATTTTATCAAGATTAAGGATATTTTGGGAGAAATTTATGGAAATAAAACCCTTTGGTTTTGTTTTAGTGAAAATTTATTTGAGTAGGATATACCCAAGATATAATTATGTACATGGTATGGACACTATGAATATATATTTATTCCATTTTTTCTTTTTAATACCCCCACTATCTTCATGTATCTGATTAATAGAGTCTTTAGAGATTACCTTTATTATTTTTCAGTACTCTTTATAGAAGATATTCTTATATACTCAAAGATAAAATAATAGAATGAAAATCACTTGAGGATTGTACTTAAGAACCTAAGGAAGGGGAAATTGGATGAAATTTTTTAAAAGTTTGAATTTTGGATACAAAAGGTTTCATTTTTGGGTCATATAATCTCAATAAAGGGTATATTTATGGATCCATAAAAGATCAAAGTTATTAATTTATAGACTAGAATAACCATTGTAAATGTAATACATATTTTTATTAGTTTGGATGGATATTATCGATGGTTTTTGGATAATTTATCATGATTATCCAATCCACTGACCAAGTTAACTCAAAAGGGAGCCAAGTTCCTTTGGGAAAATGAATGTGAATAAATTTAAAGTAACTAAAGAGAAGGTTAGTCATTATACCTAGTCTCGCCCAAATTTACCCAAGTTTTTAGGGTTAAGCGGTCGCTTGTAGTTTAGTTTGGGTTGTCAAATCCTCAAAGACCTAAGAACGAACCTACAGACACGTACATTCTATGGATTTTTTTGGCTATGAAGTGGCCAACTTGGGTTGATTTTAGATGGGTTTAAGTTAGTGATAAGATACTTAAGTGAATTCAATTTAAAATAATGAGTTGATCCTAGGTTATCACTTGGGGTGGATTAGATGCATTCCTTCTTCAACTATTTCAATTTCTTATATTTGTGATGGGTTCATTTAAGAAGATCAAACAACATCATAACTTACTGGTTTAATACCAATACACTTTAATAATAATAACCTATACACTTGAAGGGTCAAAGTTTTGAGCACTTCAAGGTAAAGGTTCATATTAGCATTTGAAGTGTGTGGCCTTAAATTCAACAAGGACGAAGGAGTTTGAAGATATTAAAACAAATATATCAATTAAAATAAGTGATTATAAATTAATGGAGTGAGAAATAACATCCAATATATCCCCTTTCTAATCCCTTAGATCAACCCATAAGTATTTTATCCCTCCATTGATTCTATTGTTTCAATGGAAGCAGAAAGTAGACTCAAGAGGGAGGAATTGGAGAAGTAAAAAAAGATAATGAAATAACGATCACTCCACCATTGTGTGATAATTTCACAAGGTTTGGTGTGAATAAATTCACACCTTGAACCAAAGGTATCAATGTGATATGAAGAAGAACAAAATGAAAGTATAAAAATAAATTGTATAAAGAAACTAAGGTGAATTGAACAACTTACATGATAAATACAAACTTAAGGCAACAAATTCACAGCATAACATTACAATTAAACAAAGAACCAAAGATGATAAAATCTCCCACCACCACTACCTTAAATAATCATTTAAAGAGGCTTGGGTCGAGGTCCCAATAGTACAAAGGATATCACTTGAGTATGGTAGTCCTATGGTGGTGGAAAGTAAGGGAGAGTGGACTTCTTTATCCTTGACCCAAAGTGGCAGTCAGCTTTCATCCACTGAACAGAGGCATCTAAATAACTTTATATATGGAAAAATTAGAGTGGTTCATATAATAATAAAATGGAGCTCTGGATGTCTCCTAAATGCATATAAAATTTCATCCCAAATGTAATTTTGGTTTGCGATATATTATCGAAATGGTGGGTTGTTTTTCTGGTCCTTAGAATCTGGCCCAGAATTTTATCTCCAACTTGAGCTACCATTAACTCCATTTAAATATCATAATTAGCTTTGTCCACTATTTAATTAAATGTTACCAATAATTTCATCTATCTTCAGTTCAATTTTCAGAGTTATTGGGCTTGGATATTTTCCTCTATAGTAGTTTTATTGGGATTCTTTCCAGTTTACTTCACCCAGAATGTTGTTTGTTCAAGGACAACTTTGGTGGTCTTCCAATATGAATATTCAAGTACTAAAAAAGTATGAATTGTTACCAATATAATGAGAAAACTTAAAATTAAATATTAAAATAAAATCAATATCATTGGGTACTTTAAATTATGTTAAAAAATGTACCATGTAATAGTGCATTTTAAGAAGGAATTACAATTATAATATGAAATAATGTTCAAAGTGTAAAATGCACTAAAATGGTGTTTATGAATAATAAATCACATGAATATTATATATATTAACAATGAATATTATCCTCATTCAGTGGCTAATCATTACTTATGGTTACATTACCCTGAAATTGAGAAGGGTATGTAATATATAATAATTAATTGAATAAGGCATTGATATGTGTTCTCATACATAATTTTATGGTTACAGCTTATTCCTCATGATAATGGAAGGTTCATGAGAAAAATCAACCAACTCATGATTTGTAGTTAGTTGTAGTAGTTTTTTCATTAGAGTTATGGAGTAATTATCTTAATATAGAATGGTGCGATATCTATACTAATTATAAAATTTTATAGAATATATTCACACAAAAAGAGTTGAACATGTTCCAGAGAAGATAGTTAGAGTTGACTGCTCAATACATTACCCCATGTGAAAGAAAATAAGATGGATGATGCTTTGAGTCAAAAGGATCATGCTATATTATCCATGATGAGGATCACAAAATATCCAATATTTATTGATTTTAAAAGGATGTATCTTGAAATATTTAAGTAATAGGATAATTATTATCTTTCTCAAATAATTATTCAACCACTTATCCAAATAAAGATTAAAGAGGCGCAGAACGAATATGTGGAGATGTTGAAGAAGGTGATAAATGTTTCTAAGTTTAACCTTGATTATGATGGAATTATAAGGTTCATAAATCATGTATGTGTTCCATACATACCCATTTTGAATAAGAAGTTATTATAATATGCTCATAGTTCTTCATTATCTATTCATCCTAGAAGTATAAATATGTATAGAGATTATAAAGAGTATTTTTTATGGGGTGGCATGAAGAGAGATATAATAGAATTTTTATCTTGTTGCTTGGTATGTCAGGAAGTTAAGTCTAAGAGAAAAAATTATAAGTGGATGTTACAACCATTACCCATACTATAATGGAAATGGGAAAACATTTCCATGGATTTTTTCATCAGACTCCCCAAAACATCTAAAAGAAATGATGTTATATGGGTTGTAATTGATCACCTTAAAAATTTAGTACACTTAATTACTATCAGAGAATATTTCTATCTATATCATATTTCTAGGATATACATTAAGGAAGTTCTATGCTTGTATGGAGTACCACATTCCATTGTATCTGGTCGGGATCCAAGATTTACCTCGAAATTTTGGGGAAGTATTCAGTAAGCTCTTGATATAGAGTTAATTTTTAGCACTATGTATCATCCTAATAAAAAGGTTCAGTCCAAGTGAACAATTCAAACCATAGATTATATTTTGAGATTTTTTTCTATGGATTTAAAAGGTGGTTTGTATCATCACCTTTCTCAATTTGAGTTTTATTACAGTAATGGATTTCACTCAAGCATTTAGATGGCTCATTATGAATCTATATATGGAAAGAAGTGTAGAACTCAAAAATTATGGGATTAATTTATAGAAATAATGCTATTGGGGCCTATATTAGTTTAATAAATTGTATATAACATTAAATACATTTAGTAACACATAAGGTAAGCATAAAGTCAGCAGAAAAGTTATGATGATAATCATTAGAGTGATCTGTAATTTTAGGTTGGTAACAATATGTTTCTAAGAATTTATACATGTAATAAGGTAATTGCATTTGGAAATATTGTTAAATTGATCCCTAGGTATATCAATTCCTTTTATATTCTTGATCATATTGGTATTGTAGCTTATCATCTGGCACTTCCACCACACCTCTCTTAGGTTCACTATGTGTTCCATGTATCTCTCCTGAGGAAGTACATACATGATCCATCACATGTACTGAACTCAGAGTTTGTACCACTGGAGAATATTCTTTCTTATTAGGAATAATCAGTGGATATTTTTATCATATAGAGAAATTACTATGAAACCAGGCCACTCACCTGGTCAAAGTTTTGCAGTGAAACCACTAATTTAAAGAAGCTGCATGGGAACCTAAGGATATTATGAGGCAAATATAGCTTCATTTGTTTGTATTAGGGTGATTAATTTTGAGTGAAAAATCCATTTTAATGGGGAGGATAATTTAACATTCTAATTTTTATGATTTTTTTTTTGACTAAATTTAATTTTTTTTATAGCTTGTGTTATGTGTAGCATTGAGTTTTAACGAACTGTGATAAACTGTTAATATAATTATTTAAATATGAACATTATTACCTAGTTTTTAAAATTGGAATAATAAATAGGAATAATCACCTTTTAAATATTATGTATAATGTTTTTATATAAATAAAACATATTGACAAAAAAGTACTTAATTTTTAGTAAAGTCTCTATATGTTTTGCAAATACAGTTTTCTCAAAAAAAATGTTTTTATTGCTTTTCTTGAAAAAATAATAGAATTAATTTTTGATAATTTTATAAAATTTATTTAAAAAATAAAATTAATTTTTTAAATCTACATGTCAAAATTATTTTTGAGTTAATTTTTGAGAATTTTTGAAAAAGATTAATTTTTCGATGAATAATAAAAAAGGATTTTTATTTTAAAAAAAATATCTTTTTTGAAGAATTTAAAAGATCCATTTTATTTTAATATTATTTTAAAAATAAAATTAGTTCAATTATATATTTAATAATTTAATTTAGGTCATTTTAATCTTTTTTATATTTAATTTTTTTATTAAAACTTTCTATACTAATGAAAATTTTCTCTTTGGAAAACCGCTTTTTTGTCACATCTGTGGGATTAATTTTAAATTAAAATTTTCTAATTTTATGAATATAATTTGTAAAAATGGATTCCATATTTTTAATAATAATAATTAATATTATATAATAAGGTAAAATAATTTTTGGTAAAAATTTACGAGTGAAAATAATAAAAAATAGTTATTGCGGTTGAGTTTAAAAGGGGTTTACCAGGGGATAAACTAAAAAGATAAGGGGTAAAATAACATATAAAAATGTAAATATACCATTTTATTGATATATTTAGGCCTTATAAACTCTAATTTTCTATAATTACCTATTTTTTAGCCTTATGTCATGTGAAAAATGTGGTTACACTTTATTATTTTTAAAAATTCCATGTGTGTCATCTCCCCCACTTATAAAAAGCCACCCTCTATCCTCTTCTCTTCACACGTCCAAAACACTTTGGTTTAGAAAATAACTACCCAAATACCTCACTTAATTCACTTCCTATACCCTATAGGCCTTATTTTTATTATGAAAATCTCCTAATGAGGCTTTAGGTATAAACCTAAATAGATTCTCTGAAGAAGAGGTAAAATTCTTAAAATTGTGTTTTTGTTTTATTTCTTCTTCCACCTCCTTCAAATATTCTCAAAATATGATGATATAATAACACCAGTATCACACATGTGATGATATTTTATTATTTTAATGTTGTAACCTATATTTATCTCCTCTTTTATGAAATGGGAAATGAAACTATCAATCATGTGTACGGTGGACTACCGCCTTGATAACTGAAGCTATTTGTTTTCCATAAACACCTCTCACATATGGATATAATGTTTTATTTAATAATTATATTTTATATTTATGATATGATTATAATTTTTAATTATAATATCACATAAAACTTATTAATTTTAATTCTGTGGGAATACGATAACGTCATTCGTGTGTACGGTGGACTGTCACCTCGTAAAGTGATGTGATTCATTCTTCACTTTACATGGAATATAATAAGAATATATTTAAATAAATATATTTTATATATATGATATAATAGTTATTCTATAAATTTAATATATTATTTACCTTTATTTCATTTCATATGTCTAGAAATGGAAACAACATTCATGCGTACGTATGGGCTACCGTCTCCATGAACGGTGTAACTCATTTTTTATCTCTAACTTTATTGGATTATACTAAATATATATATATATACATTGAACATATATGATATTTATATCATTTTTAAAAAATTTAATATGATATAACCGTGATCAAATTAATAGTACTAAAAATACTAAATCAAAATATATACAAAAAACAAAGCAGTTATTACCCAAAACATGATATTAACAAGGAATTGTTAATAAAGGGTAATAAAATGTCATAATAAAATCAAATATGGTATGATAAATATGATTATGGTTCTTTAATATATTTATAATAAACCTATATTTATTATATAGGAGTCTCAAATGTTTATAAATTAATTTGATACTTAAGGTAATGGAATTTTGTCTCAAATTGCCTACTTTAGGTCATATGTTGTGTTATGCACCAATACTCTTTTATGAGGTGTATATAAATACCCTTTTAAATTTTATATAATTAATTTATTTATTCTAATTATATTTAAAGTTTTATTTGTATTTATTCATTCATAGGTATTATGATTAAAAAGATACCAAAGTGGTAAAGCCTTTATGTTACAATCTCATTGTTTATTAGAATTGTTTAAGATTATGCTTCAGATGATGAAATAGTATGATCTATCTCTCAAATAAACACATTTATTTTATTCTCCTCTAGTTATTTTATGAAAATACATTTTTTCCTTTCATTTTCCTCCCATTATGTACTCAATATTCCAAAAGATTTTTGTAAGAAAAATTAGCTTTATTTCTCTTTTCAGTCAAAAATCATTTTTCTTCTATATCCATATTTTATAAAAATGTTTTAAATAATTTTTTTATGTTTCTATATAATTTTTTAAAATAATTTTTAACCTTGTTTTTCTTTTTTATAAATTTTTTTAAAAATAATTTTCATTTTGTTTTCCAAACAAGGTCCATTTAGATTTTATCGAAAATATAAAAGTGATATTTATTTTAAATTTCTATGAATTAAACATAATTTTATATAATCATAACTGATTAATGATTTAAATATTATTTTATAATTTTATAAGTTTATTTTCAATAAAAAAAATTGAAAATGTTTTATGTATTGTTATTTTAACAAATATATTTTCAAATTGGAAACCCTGTTTTCCTCATGAAATGTCTCAAGTGATATTTAAAAATCATTGTACATCAAAGATGAATTCATTTGATGTTACATAATAGTTACTGTGTATATGATCAATTAATACCATCCTTATTATTTGTCTAGGTGGTTTAGGATTATGATGATGATATTTCCATGAAACCCATTCCATTTTGATGTGGTTTTCTATGATGAAATGATGAAATATTTATGAAACCCATTTATTTTATATGGTTTATGATATGACGAAATGTTTATAAAATCCAATTTTTTCATGAGTTCTAATATGATGAATTTTTTAGGATCTTTTTTTACACTTATGTATGATTTTCATTATGTTATGGTGGTTATATTATAACCTTGACGTAAGATTTTATATGCTTATGTGTATTATACAAATCTATATCTTATGTTAATTTTATGATCTCATGGATTATGTTATTTGATTCCTTTATTATTCATATCTTATTAACTTCCAATATTTATTCCATGACTCAATTTTATGATCTATGATATGCAGGAAATGGTTTTTCAAATGTTATTCTCATGTTCTCATACCCTTATGCTCATGTTATGTTGATATATACCTTATTTAAAATTACTAATCATCTAATCTCACCCTTTATTATGTTTCCTTTCCCTAGATTATGAAGAATGGTATTATGTATGATATGTCTAATAAGTGTGTTAATTATAAAGAAATTAGTGGAAGATAATGTAGCTCACTTATAGATCAGTTTTTTATGTGTCAAGTTTCCAAAGGCACTAGACCTAAATTATTCTACCATGGATCATTATTTTATGTAATAAATATTCAAATATTCAGATGTAATATTTATTTAGGAGAAGTTTGGGTCTTTGCAGATACCATTTATAATATCCCTCCCCTCCTCATTGTTTTGAGAAGTGATGGGGTGTCACTGGCCTTATGTGACATCCCCAAGACACCAAAAGATGGAAATAAATGCTCAGGGATTAAGAAACATTGGGGGATGATTTTCCTTGTAAATATTAGAAAAGACAAAACATAAAATCTAAACCACTATATGATGCATCAAAAAAAATATAATCAAATATAAAACCAACAGAAATAAGCAATATTGTTAGAGTGACAATGGAAACATGGTAAAATAACTGAAAAAACCAAGGTACTACAAGACGAAATCCATCCAAAGAAACTATCCCAAATACCACATAACCATATCTAAGTTCCAACTCCACCTACCATACTAAATATATCAAGATGAATCACCAAAGAAATATGATACCTTTCCCTTACTTGTGTCTCAGTATATCGCATCTATAAATGCATTGAAGTACCCAAGAAGGGGGTGAGTGTAAACTCAGTAATAATTCCCCCAAATACTTCCTAACAAATGAAACTCATAAATAACAAGTGATAACATTTTATATAAATAATTTAAAGACATTTAAATAGTTTATATATATCCATAAAATAGTTCCATATGAGAAAATGGTAAACAGGCTTATTTCCATTCATTTTCATTTGGCATAATCATTATAGGGTTCACACATACACCAATCCACATACATAGAATTTGATAATAAATTGACACACAATATTTTTGTTACAATTGAAAATGTTAATCCATGACCATAACCAATCCAACCATGATGGCAGCACTTCTGACTAAACTTATCCTCTTTGAACACACGCCAACCCATTTATGTCAGTTACCTTTCCAAAACAATTTCAAAAATAATTATTCCTTGACAATATTTAATCAATAAATTTTATTATGTATAAAAAAATTCATTATTTTAAAATAAATAAATTAAAATCATATCTAAGAGGGTTTTCCAAAATCCATCAGACTTTACCAAGTGAAAACCAAAAAAATGCTTCATGAAATCACATAATGATACCAAAGAAAATACAAGAAAACCCATTTTGGAAAGTTAAGACATATAGTTCTAGAACTTTATAGTTATATAGAATCCACCTACCTTGAATTGGTCTAATTTTCACAAGGGGTTTGTGATGATTCACAAAATTCCTATTCTTTTTTTCAATCATCAAAGAAAACCTAAGAAGATATCATCAGAATTTATCCAAATACCCTAGATCTCATATCAACACTAATTTATTGTTACATTATATAAAAACCAAAGATATCCAATATTATAAGGAATAATGATAAACAACCCTTGATTCCCATAATTTAACACTTTAAAATCTGATAGAAATAGATTTTGGACGATGAAGGTCTCTAAAAATCACCTACGAGTGCCCTAGAATTCAAGTGGATAGAAAAGTAATGTAAGAAGAATTATCACCACCATACATGATAAAACTGGTTAGTCCCAGACCAATTTATAACATAAATTGGGAATTTAGATCATAAATCCATTTAGGGCTCTCTTACATTGAAAAAATTGATGCCTAGGTTTATTTCTTAGGGAAAACCGGTTTTATAGTGTAAATGAAATTTACATCATAAATTTCTTGTCCAAAACAATTTACGACCTGAAATACTTTATGGACTTCACCCTGAGAAATTTATGTCATAAAATTTATAATTATGAAATAAATTTCCTCTACATAAAATTACATTAGATGAACTCCAAGATATTATGCTCTTTAACTGTCAAATTCTTCCAGAACACCAACCAAAGACTTAAAAATTAAAGGAAAATCATAAAAAAAACTATGTATCTAAAACTGGGGGTGTTATAAGTCATCCTAAAGAAAACATGATCTCCAATATCAAAATCTATAGGTATCCTTCTATGATCGACATATGAATTATGACGATTCTATTCTACCTCCATCCTCTTGCGAATCACTTGAATCGTCTCATTCATTCTTTGCACTAGTTTTAGCCTGAGAATTACTAAATCTCAGACTCCAATCCAATTCAACGGAGAAGATAATTTTCATCAATAAAAATCTTCAAACATTTTCATACCAATAGTTGAGTGAAATCTATTTTTGTAAGAAAAATCAACCAATATTAGGTGCCTCATCCATGAGCCTACAAAATCCAGGACACAAGAACACAACATGTCTTCAAAAGTCCAGATATTCTACTCTATCTTGTCATTTTTTATGGGTGAAAAGCAGTGATAAGGTAAAATTAATATCCAAAATCATACTAAAGACCTCTTCTCACCCTAGAGATAAAATTAGGATCATTATCAAATATGATCATACTTGGGACTTCATAGAGCCTCACCACCACCTCCAAGCACTGCCTCAATAAAACCTCCACTGAGCTTGACTCCTTGATCACTAAGAAGTAGTCCAACTTTGTTAATCAGTACACTTTCACCATATAAAATTAGATATTCCTTGAACTTTAGGTAAATTGGTAACAAATTCAATCTAAATTTATTCCCACTTACATTGAGGAACATCTAATGGTTTGAATAAACCATCAAGAATGTAGTGTTTAACATTCACCTTCTAAAAGATTGGACATAGAGACACAAAATATACAACTGAACGCTTTAACCTAGGCCACCAAAACTAGCCTCTCAGAGCATGGTAAAAAAATTTCATGCTAGGATGTGACACCAAGGGTGATATATGAAACTCATAGAGAACCAACTAATTCATCATTAAAGGATTGAAAGCCTCTCCTATAACAACACTTGGTGTTGATCATCCTCAGACCAACCATCAAGAGAATCACTATAGAAAACTAAGTCTCACTAGACCTCCACCTCAAAAACACCCACCTGGGACTCCTCCACCAGTTTCACTAAATATGACCACACCTTCATCTAAAAAATTCATCATATACCTCTAACCTCTCCCATATAAATATATAGATCTCTTCTATCACTCTTCAATAATATATAGATTCATTTATAGTATCACTGCGTGACTTTCTTCTTAGTACATCAACTACAACATTTCCCTTTCCTGGTGTATAGTAAATCTCAAAATCATTGCCCCATAATAATTCTTTCCAACATCACTGGAAAAAGTTTAATTCATATTAGGAGAATACACACCTAGGATCTTGGGATCAGTAAAAACTAAAAAATGTTTGTCGATGAGGTAATGCTTCCAAAACTTCAAAGAAAACATGACTACTTCCAGCTCGAGATCATGGTTAGCATAGTTACATTCATGGTGACATAACTATTGAGACCCATAATAAAAAACTTCCCTATATTGTATTAGGATACTTCCTAATTCAATACTGGAGGTGTCATAGAAAACATCGAACTAAACTCCCTCTTCTGGAAAACAAAGAACAAGAGTGTTGTCTAGCTTATCATTTAGATAGAAGAATGCCACCAGATACTAGTTAGTCCAAAAAAACATATGATCCTTTCTATTCAAGTCTATCAAAGGAGTCTCAAACTAATAGAATTCAGGTTCAAACCTCCTATAGTAGCCTGAAAGACCAAGGAAACTCTACACCTCTATAAAATTCATGGGGGATTCCCAAGAAACAATTACCTCAATCTTTGAAGGATCCACAACTAATCCACGATGGGATATAAATTTCCCTAGGAAATAAACTTCACATTCCCCAAACTCACACTTCGATATATTCCCAAATATTTTTTAATAATGAATAACTTACAAAACTACCCAAAAATTCTCTGCATGATCTTACTCAAACATGGAGTACACAAGGATGTCATTTATGAAAACCACCATGAAACGATCTAGGAAAACTTGTAACACTACATTCATCAAGACCATAAACACTTCTGGATAATTATTCACACCAAATAGAATCATAATGAACTCTTAATTATCATAACAACATCATAAGGTAGTCTTCGGTATGTCCTCATCCTTTACCTGCATATGATGATATCCCAACCATAGGTCAATCTTTGAGAACCAACTACCTCTTTTCAGCTGATCAAATAAATCATAAATCCACAGAAGTGGGTAATGATTCTTCACTATCACCTGATTCAAGTGATGATATTCAATACAGAGATGTAAACTTCCATAGAACTTCTTTATGAACAAAACTGATGCACCCCATGGTGACACACTCTATTGAAAAAAACCTTACTATATAAGATCATTGATTTTTATGTGCAAATCCTGCAACTTAAAAGGCTCCATACTATATAGATACATAAATCTCAGGGAATCACCAGGATATATATTTATCCCAAACTTGATCTATCATTGAGGGGGTAATTCCACAAACTCCTCAGGAAAGATATAAGGGTACTCTTCTATAACCCTAGTAAACTCCATATATTGAACCTCTGATGAACTTAGCATCAACTTGGTCACTAAGTAAGACAATGATAGAACATTACACTGACCCATTTTAGGGTCTCTCTCACCAAAAAGCATAGAAGAAACTCTATCAGAATCATAGAACACAATCTACCTCTTTAATAAATCCATTATATCCTACATTAAATATAGTTAGTTCATGATGAGGATGATGTTGTAAGGTTACATCTATAAATATAGGAATTCTCCCTAAGATCAGTTCTACCCCAAACCTATCTTACACTCTCTACATAATTCATACAAACTAGATAGATCTTTAATTAGTGTAGTCAACATCAAAGGAACTATAATCCTATCCACCTCAAGTCCCAAATAATGGACTAGGGAAGGTTATATAAAAGATTTTATAACTCTATAATTAAAAAAAGTATGCACCAATGTAGAAAATAATAAAAGGTTACCTCAAATGATATCCATATTTCCTATAGATGGAAACTCCGAGTCATGAAACTAGCCACAGCCTGCTCTATGGACTCTCTAAACTTGATGATGACCACCTCCATGGTAATGATCTTAACTCTGAGGTTGAATAGAATCATAGGGTTGTCCTCCACATACCACTTCTCCCCTATATTGGTCAAGGGCTGGAGCACCCTATTATTGTGGCTTCGAATATAACTTTCCATCCATGAAACATAAATTATAACACCTATCTCACACTACCTACTCAAAAATGTTGGAAACTCTCAATACTAATGAACAAAACATATACATGATAAACAAGAATAAGATACCTTGGAAGGGGCCTAAGATCTGTCACCCCCAGAGAAATAAAATGATGAGAGATGAGACCTATCCCTGGTTGTCTAAAATATCTTGTGTCTAGGAAAATGGGAAACCTAGACCACAACTCTGCTATGTGAGGAATTCTGAAAACTCCCATATCGTGAAGATATGGTCCTAGAAAGAATCCTCTCAATAACCTCTTCTCTCTTCAGCACCTTGAGATATGTTGACAGTATAAATGGGGTGACCTAGAGCTAAATCTCTGGGTAAAAATACTCCTAAAAAAGAATTTTCATAGCCTCCTCATTGGTAAATGGGTCTGAATCATATCAAATAAGGGTCCTAAAATGGATCCCAAACTTCTTAAAATTGTATATTCTCTATTGAATGGCAAGTGGATCATGGAAATTGGCCACCTTTGTAGTCAAAGAAATAAACTATACTCAAAACAAGTCTAAAAAATTCTCCCATGAGATAACTAATTCCTCACGATCCCCAAGGAACAAGAGTCACCACTACCTTTCTACCATAAATAGTAGTGTCACTACCAATGAGACCCAGTTCTCCTTCCGAGCATGGATCTAACTAAAGGTTATCACCACTTCCTCTAACCATCCCTTTTTCATAGAGTATGAAATGGATCCCTCATACTTCTTTAGACTCTATCATAAAAACTCTCAAAGTTTAATCCTCCAAGTGTCTTCATAATTGAACTCAAATATATGATGATATATTGGTATATACTATTTAACATCTTCAACATGAACCTGATAAGAAAATAAACCTGGAGCCATACCTGCAAAATAAAAAACCATTAGGGACTCCTAATCCCAGAATATGGAATATTTAGGATTAATTAACTAATTATTTAAGGTTCAACCTAATTTTAATTTCTACCCATTTTAAACATAGGTAAAAAAGAATAATGATGCATGATCCTTAACTAGGAATTTACCCCACAACCATTATCATTTTTCTTAATAGGACTAATAAACTTAAAGGTCTATGCATTGCATCATATGGGGGCCTAAATATATGTTTCCTATCCATTCCCCCTTATTTAAATTGGTTACTAGGATTATTTGACACTATTTCTATATCAAATCATGTATTCCTAATATGTGACTACCTCCAAACACTATCATATCCCTCAACCTAAACCTTTGATACCACTCTGTCATGATCCCCTCCCCTTAAAGGTAACCCTCCTAGGACAAAAATGAGAAAATGGAGATAATGACACCTGAATCCCACCACCAATAGGAAATAGGTTATTGAAAAGTATTGAGGGTATATCATACATGGAAATGGGTGAAATTACCCTCTAAAAAACATGAGGATAAAGATATAAGACACAATCATGAAACAAACCCTGGTCAAGATAAAGTAAAATATTCTAAATACATGCATGTATTGTAATACATATTAAAATAGCTACAAAGGAACTACAAGCACCATAAGATATCCTCAGTAGTATCTTTGAAGCCCAAATAGATCCTAAAAAACTCCATGAGCTAGTAATGTCCAGTCCAATCACTAACTAGATCATGTGGTCCTAAAAACAGTTTATATACATAGGGTAAGAAAAATATGTATACTGAGTAGGATCCTCCTTAGAGCATATTATGAAAAAGATAAATAAATCATAATAAAACCCAGTAAAAAAGTGAAACCAAATCATCACCTAATCAAGTATACTAAGTCTCTAGCCTCACCATGTATTGTATACAAGTGATCATATAATATAATATCAAAAGAAGGTACTCTACTACCACTTCCTCACTAGTTTACCACTCTGCCATAACGCCTCACATATAGGTCCATCACTATCCAAAAGTAAACCATCCCAAAGACATATGGGACACTATAACAAACCATAAACCTCATGAATCACATTATCTCGTCATCATGTATCATGCACCATGTGCATCATATCATCTCCCCATCTTATGCCACATTTTTAGATAGTAACTAGGTGGATTACAAGAGCCACTAAAACTCATACATCATGTATCATACCTCAATCCATCACATCCCATAAATGAAATAACTATAATATTTCATAATATGTTTTATTTAGAGATACATGTGTGTGAAATAACCACAATCCATTATATCCCTCTATGAAGATATATGGGAAAGGTAACCACCAAGCATGTCAGGACATAATACTTCTAGTATAATAGAGTGGGGAAAGAGGGGGTAGTATTCCTATTACGAACCAGCCTGGGTACCCTGGTAACCCAATAACCAAGATAATATTGACATAGACTGAAGGGAATTATCGATCTCCATGGGTTTGTGACTAGCACCTGGCATCGTACAAAAATAAAGTGGGAACAAAATTGTCACAAATTTTGCAGAAGCAAGATAAAAAAATTTAGTATGCATAAAAAAGAAACTCTACATAGAGAAGTGTACTAGAAGTCAAATATGTAAACAACCCAAATCACTACAGAAAGTTACCAGAAAATAGGATAAAATCCCAAGTCCTAATAGACGCAACTCTCCAAGCCCAGTGATCAATAGCTACTACCACCTCCAAGTGGCGCCTTACCCTTTCTCAAACTTAGAATAATATATTATACAAAAACTTGAAGGTACAGGTAGGGTGTGAGATAAAAGCCCAGTAAGGTCTCACCAAGGATTTTATAAAATATTCCAACACTTTATTAGCCAAATATAGCTTTCAATTTTAAATAAATAGACATGGAATTTTAAAATAATATTTAAAAAAAAATATTTCTTTACAATTCAAATGATGGAAAACACTTTAAACAAATGTCTTAATAATAATTTTATATAAAATATTTTATATAAATTTATAATACATGTAGAATATTTTACAACCATCATTGGCACACATATATATATATCAAATATAAACAAGTAAGAAATATGGCCATATAATAGAAGTTACAATAGTTCTAGGATATGGGATCCTCACACACTTGAAGTTGAATCATGTAAATATGTGTATACACACTCCCCTTTGGTACTGACCAAAGAGGACTCATCACCATCCCATTGGGAATGTGACCTTCTACACTTGGTTTTGTTTTGGTTGTAAAGCATCAAAATAGTGTTATCCCAATAACTCACTAACTACCTAGGATTGAATGTGCTCTAATACAAATCAATGATGGGAAATTTATTTTAAGACTGCTTAAAATGTAATTCATCCCATTATCTATTTCAAATATTCCAATTTTCCATTTAAAACCCAAAATGGGGTTTTAATCAAAACATGCATTTTTCTAATATAAAACCAATGGGTTTCTATAAAAACTATTTTAATAAATTTTTTCTCAAATACCGTTTTGAAATCAATTTCATAAAACCAATTTCAAGGCTTAAATTCTACAATTTAATTTGAATAAATCCACCCAATTTCACAAATCACCCCAATTCGATGGAATTGGGGGGTTTTCCCAATTTCATACCAAAATTCAATTTCAAATACAACCCCCCCCCAATTCAATGGAATTGGGTTCTTAATAAATCAATTAAAATAAATTTAAAGAAATTTAATTTAAATAAAGTAATTTAGGTTTAATAAAAATGGCCATCATGACAAAACCACCTACCTTGGAAGCACAAGATCTCAAAACACCAAACCCTATCCTGGAAAATCCTATGAATAATGCCATCAACAAAGATCCAGTAAACAACATAGATTCAAAACCTAAAAGAGAAGGTATTAGATACTCCAACCAACATAGAGATCTACAAAACCATATGGAGAAAATAAGAGAGAGAGAAGGAGAAAGAGGTCAGGAAGAGGAAACCTGTTGAGTGGAGATCGAATGTTGTTTTCCAATATTCGATCCACTTCAGAAGGATGTAGAGGGGGAAATAACCTCTTGGGGTCCTCTAAGGAAGAATAAAATGGTATGGGGTCATACTGGCTTGTCGATGACCTAAAGGGGGGTTTCATGAAATTTAAAATAAAATTACAGATTAAAAAATCTCATACACATGGTTGGCTGGGAAGAACTGAAGAATTTAGATAAAATGTGATCCCTAGCCATGCATCCATTTTAAATGTGTTTCATAGTTTTTCTTGGGAGGTAAAATTTTCTATCAAACCATGTTCCAACCATGAAAAACCTCACTACCTTGGTTAGAATGGTTTTCACTAATAGGGTGCATGTTTTGGGAAAACCATGTGCCAACCATGAATAGCCTAGAAACTTTCAAATTTTACAAAGTTTTTACCTAAAACAACCCAAAAAAACTAACTAAATAAAGTTTAAAAGATGGATTTATGAATAACTAAAAATAATAACATCGTGTTACAACATCCCCACCATAGAAACTTTTTATCCCCAGAAATACTATTAAGAAGCTTCCATGCCAAAAATATGAGGCCACTTCTCTCTCATTAGTGCCTCCCTCTCCCATGTATCATGATTATCAAAACTATACTACCATAGCACCAAAACCAAAGGTATAATCCTCCCATTAAGTACCTTGGTTTTAGAATCAACTATTTTGACTTCCCATTCGATCATGGATAAATTAGGTTTAATCTCAAGATCACTCCAGCTCCAAACATGAGATGGATCAGATAGATTCTTTCATAGCTGAGATACATGGAACACATTATATATGGATGTCAATTGTGGTAGAAGTTATAAATAGTAATAAACTTTCCCCACCTGCTTAACAACCTCAAAAGGTCCCACAAAATAAGAAGCAATATTCCCTTTCCTCCCAATCCGTTTATGACCAAAATGGGGTGAAACTTTCAAGAACACCTGATCACCAACTAAAAACTCCAATGGTTTGTGATGATGATCAGCATAAGAATTATACCAGCTTTGTGCCATCAACATTCTTTAATGAATTAATAGAATATTTTTTTTATCACTTAAACCAAACTCTATCTAACCAAATAACTTTTCTTGATCTCCAACCAACACAACAGATATTTACAAGGCCATGAAAGGATCTATTCTGATCATAGACTAGTAACTATTTCTATAAGAAAACTCAAAAAAACCAAATGGTCATCCCAAGCTCCACTAAAGTTGAGAACATAGGCACGTATCATATCCTCAAGAATCTGTATATCTCTTTCTATCTAAAAATATGACTGTGGATGGTATGTCGTACTCAAAAATACCTAAGATCCTAGTGCCTCTTAAAGTACTATCAAAAATCAAGAAGTGAATAGGGCATATCTATCAGGGACTATAGAATATGTAACTCCATTAAAATGAATAATCTCTTTTACATAGATATTTCCCAACTCTTCAACTTTGGTTGTATCATAAATGTGTATGAAGTGAACTGATTTTTTCAGCCTATCGATCACAACCCATATCACATTATTATTTCTCTAGGTATGAGGAAACCAAACCACAAAGTCCATAGATATCTCATCTCACTTCTAAGTTGGAACTAGAACTGATTGAAGTAAACCTGGGGGCTTCTAGTGCTTGGCCTTGACTTGCTGGCATGTATAATAATGAGAGAAAAATTCAACACTGCCTCATCTCATACCTAGCCACTAGAATCTATGCTGTATTTCATAGAACATATTTGTGGTTCTTGAGTGCACAACCCACTAGGAATTATGGAAATCCTCCATCATATTTTTCCTTACCACTAATAGTGCAATAAAGAGATTTTGATAGCATAGAATGCCCTCGATGGAGAATGACTAGTCAGACATGGTCTCCCCACCATAAAGAGAGTCTCTAATTCAACGAAACTTGTCATCAAGATGATATTCATGAACAATAATCTCGATAAGAGTAGATTTCAACTGAACTCTTTTTTAGGAAACATTTTCCAATTATTACTGGACTCCAATATGAAACTTTTCAAAATGATCCATCAAATTCCACTCTTCCAATGATTCTTTCACTTCCTGGGTCATAAGTTTCCTTATCAAAAAATATACAATGACATTCCCTTTCCACGGGGTATAGTAGATACCAAATTTGAAATATTTTAGGTATTCCACCCAATGCCTCTAGCAGAGATTCAAATATTTTTTATAGAATATATAACTTGAGATCTTATGGTCGGAAAACATGGTAAACATTTCTTTGTAAAAGTAAAGCCATCAACTTTTAAGTATGTTCATCATAGATTCAAGTTCAAGGTTATAGGTTGGATAATTCTTCTTGTGTAGCCTAAGATGAGGAGATTAATAAGCAAAGACATTATCACCCTATATAAGAATGTATCCCAAACCTAAACCTAATGCATCACAGAAGACTGCATATCCATTCTTAGTCTTTGGAAGAGTCGACATTGGTGAAGTAGTCAAAATAAGTTTCAACTCAAAAAATAAACTATAAAATTTATAATCACAAAAAAACTTTACCCCCTTCCAAGTTATAGTAGTAATCAGAGAAGCCAACTTTTATAAGTCCTTTATGAATTGGTGATAATACCCAGCTAGACCCAAGAAGCTGCAAATCTTGAAAACATTTCAAGGTTGTTCCTATGTCATAAAAGCCTTTAACTTTTCAAGATCAACTGAAATACCATGTTCCAACACCATGTGTCCCAATAAATTCACCTCCTGAATCCATAAATCACACTTTGAAACTTGGAATAAAGTTAGTGATTTATCAACAATTGCATAACTACTCTCAGATAACACACACGATCCTCCTCAAACATAGAGTAAACAAGGATGTCATCCATAAATACCATCATGAAGGTATCAAGGTACTCATGGAAAATATTGTTCATTAAATACATAAATACTGAAATAGCATTGGTTAAACCAAATGGAATGATAAGGTACTCATAATGGATATACCTTCTCTGAAAGGTGGTTTTTTGAACATCAGATTCTTTAATTCTCAACTAATGGTAACCAGATCAAAGATCATTCTTTAAGAACCACTCCACTCCCTTTAACTAGTCAAAAATATCATCAATATATGGAAATAGATACTTTTTCTTTACCATAACTTGATTTAGTTTTTAGAAATCAACATAAAGGTGATGGTAACCATCATCCTTCTTAGCAAAGAGAATCGGCTCCACCTAAGGTGACACACTTTGGATTATAAAGTCTTAAATATATAATATCATACAACTAAGTATTCATCTCTTTAATTTCAATAGGTTTAATTCAGTAAGAAGGAATAGAAACTGGTTGGGTAACAATTACCAAGTCAATAGAGAACTCTTCCTCTCTTACCGATGAAAAACCCAAGAAGTTAGAAGGAAACAAGTCGGGAAAATCAACGAAAACTAGAAAAATATCACTACTCAAAGATTCTCACTTCATATCAAAATAAAACATAGATATTAATTTCCCTAACTCTGTATATAAATTTACAAATCTACTCATCCTTGGGTCCCATTATCCTTGAAAGATACAGCACACACCATCAGGCGTAGTGAAGGAGACCCATCGAAGATAATAATCAATTTCAGCTTTATTGGAAATAATCCATTACATATTGAATATGAATTCAATAGGATTCTTGTAAAGAACCAAAAAACTATAATAAATCCAAAAATATTATAAATAGAAAGCATAATAATCACTATATATATTGTGTTCTCTCTTCATTCCAAGGGGTGTAGTAATATCCATCAAATAAGATAAAAGCTTCGTAAGAAAATTTAGAAGATTAATGATATGGGTTGAAATAAATGAATGAGATGAACTAGAATAAAATAAATCAGTCACTAATTTCAAAGATATAGTGATGTTACCTCTCATAGTCATTGAACCCATATCTACTTCCTCTGGATACTCTTCCACTACGTGAAGAAGCTTTGTTCTGGATGTCTATGGCTGGAACCCCTTTGCTCGTAAGAAATATGATTTCACCACATTTTTAATAGGTGATGATGATATTGTTCCACTAAATAGATAATAAAATACGTGTTATAACTTCTACAAGTGACTTGAGCATCCAAAGGAACCACATACCTTGGGTGCCTCAGTGCAAACCCTCTTTGAATGCACAGGCTTTCCACACTGGTTGTAAATCAAAGGGCCTCTTCCAGAAAATTCAGGAGGTTTAGAAAAACCCTAATATTGAGAACCATCACAATAATCATCATGATTCATATTTCCCTTATAGTAATTCACATTACCACAGGGAGAAAAAAACACTTGTCAACCCTGAATTTCTAGCCAATTCGATTTCAACCACTAGTTCTCTATCTAGCACATCAGCATAAGAATGTAGATTTAGCAAGGAAACTTGAGAAAGAACATCATATCGAATTCCAAGATCAAAAAATTGAGTATTAATCTTCACATTTGATATTATCTTAGGTGATAAATTCACTAGATCAGCAAAATTATTTGCATATTATGTCATGGTCTTGTCAACTAGCTCAAGTTTGAAAAAATAAAAAGCCTTGGCCAACACCATCAACTCTAGATATAATTGGTTGGTGAAAATATACTTGAATTATTTCCACTCTAATACATCATTCTTTTATTTCATCACCATCATTCCCCATTATCTTTTTCTCATTCCTTCCAGTGCGAAGGTGGTGCACTTCACCTTGATCTCCTCAGGTGTCTCCAAAAACTCAAATAAACATTCCATCCAACTCAACCATTCCTCATCCTCTTTAGGATCATTGGATACTTTTAATACTAGTGCTTTAAGCAAAGAAAATCATGATAATTATTTCATAAAGTATCCCTTTTAGGTTCCATTTCTAGATCCTAAACGGGAATTGGTGGTGGTGCTTATCCCGGAGGTTGGACAGTACGCACAATCACCTCAACCAGATTTAGTTCCACAAGAGGATTCACTCACTGAGGTTCATCTATAACTTCCTCATGGATCTTATTCACATATATTATTAGATTCATGATGTTACATAACATCAAAAAAAATTGATGACATCATATCAAAACTAAAATTGAGCAACAAATGAAATTAATCCCAACAGATAGAACACAAGATTCGGATTTCAATCCTATCCAAATAAAAAGTAGGGAAAATAATAAAACTAATACTTAGGATGTCTTTCCCAAACCACACCTATTTAATTAAGGTTTATTGTGGTGAGATATAACTATGAACTCAATAGAAACTAATTCCTAAGTCCCGAAAACATTACTCAACTCCATACTAACATCAAGGAAATATGAAAAACATGAACCTTTTATACCACTTTTTCACAAACTGGCCTGGGTACCCTGGTAACCCAATAACTGAGATGATCCCAACATATCCTGAAGGGTATTCCCAATCTCCATGGGTTGGAAACTAGCACCTGGAATCATAAAAAAAAGAGAGTTGGAATGAATTTTCCACAAACTTTGCATAAGAAATATAAAAAGGTCAGTATGCAAACAAAAGAAACTTCATATGGATAAGTGTACCAAAATTAAAATAGGTAAAAAAACCTAAACCACTATAGTAAGGTACCAAAAAATAGGATAAAATCCCAAGTCCCAGTGAAAGAAACTCTCCAAACCTAAGGATAAATAGATATTACCACCTACAAGTGGAACCTTACCCTTTCTCAAACCTAGAAGAAGATATTCTACAAACACCCAAAGGTATAGGTAGGGTGTGAGATAAAATCCCGGTAGGGTCTCACCAAGTATTCCATAAAAGATCTTAATCTTTATTAACCAAATATATCTTTCAATTTTAAATAAACAAACATGGAATTTCAAAATAATATTTAATAAAAATCATGTTTTACAATTCAAATAATGGAAACACTTTAAAAATGGATTAATAAACATTTTATATAAAATAGTTTATATAAATTTAAAAGGCATGTAAAATAGTTTACAATAATCATTGGAATATATATATATATATATATATATATTTCAAATACAAAAAACAAAGAAACATGGTCATATGCCTAAAGGTATAATAGTTCTAGGCTACAGGATCCTCACACACTCAAAGGTGAATCGTGAAAATATGTGTATACACACTCCCCTTTGACACTGACCAAATAGGACCCAACACCATCACATTGGGTATGTGACCTACTACACTAGGTTTTGTTTCAGCTGTAAAGCATCAAAATATTTTTATCACAATAAATCACTAACAACCTATGATTGAATGTTCTCTAATACAAATCAATAATGGGTAATTTATTTTAATACTTATTAAAATAAAATTCATCCCATTCTCTATTTTAAATATTTCAATTTTTCATTGAAAACCCAAAAGTGGGTTTTAATCAAAACTTGTCTTTTTTCCAAGATAAAACCAATGGGTTTCTATCAAAACCATTTTAATCCATTTTTCTAAAATACCAATTTGAAATAAATTTCATCAAAACAATTTCAAAATTTAAATTTCATAATTAAATTCCACAATTTAATTTAAATAATTCCACCCAATTTCACAAATCACCCCAATTCAATAGAATTGGGGGTTTTCCTGATTTCATGCCAAAATCCAATTTCAAATCCAAATCACCCAATTAAATGGAATTGGGTATTTAATAAATCGATTGAAATAAATTTCAATAAATTTAATTTAAATCAAATAATTTAATTTAAATAAAGTAATTTAGGGTTAATAAAAATTGGCCATCATGACGAAACCACCTAGCTTGGAAACATGGGATCTCAAAACACCAAAACCCAGTCAGGAAAATCCTATAAAGAACGCTGGTAATGAAGATCCAAGAAACAAACTAGATTCAAGACCTAAAAAAGTGGGTAGTATATCCTCCAACCAACACTGAGATCTAAAAACCCCTAGGGAGAAAAGAATTGAGAGTGGGATAAAGAGATCGGGAAGAGGAAACCTATCAAGTGGAGATAGAACGTTCTTATCCAAGATTCCATTAATTTTCAGAAGGGTGTGGTGGGACCAAAATTGCATCTTGGGAGCCTCTAAGGAAGAAGAAAACTATATGGGGTCATACTTGATCATTAGAGACCTAAAATAGGGTTTCAAAAATGTTAAAATAAAATTTCATAATAAAAAATCTCGTATGCATGGTTTGATAGGTAGGGTCTCATGGTTTAGACAACCCATGCGCCCTAGTGATGTGTCCATTCTAAATGGGTTGAAATATTTCTCATAGGTGGGCACACAAATTGGCGAACAATGAACCAACCATGCAAAACCTCACTGTCTTGGTTTGCAAGGTTTTCGCTAATAGGTCGCGCGGTTTGGGAAAACCATGTGCCAACCGTGCACAGCCCATGAACTTTCAAAATTTCCAATTTTTTCACCTAAAACAACCCCAAAAAGACCCAACCAAATAATTTTTAAAAGAGGGGTTTAGGAATATGTGAAAACGTAAATATGATTTTATATTTCAATCCATTCCTCACCAACCTATATGTTGGGGAAAACACCCACCCAGATTCCACTGGGTTTCAGTCACCCAACTGACAAGGGTGGGGTAGTATATGAAAATAACATAACATGAAGGATATATATATATATATATATCACAACTACACTATTTTAATCAACCAAGTCTTAGGGTAAATTATAGCTAAGTCACTAGGACACCTACCTACCACTGCTAAGTACTAGATATCCTACAATCACAGAAACACTTCAAGAAGTATTTCATATAATTATTTTTATAAAACATTTAAAATTATGATAATTATTCTAATTAACCATTAGAATCGATTTATAACTACTATAACAAAATTACCAACTAATTCTCATTACTTACAAGAATAAACCGACTGATCTCATAGCTTCTCAATATTATAATTATTTTCATTCCAACAAGCCATCAACCCTACAGTTATAACTTTTATTATTCATTATCATTCCATAATTATAGGTACTCTAGTAATCATCCTAATCTACAATAAAATAGATGAATAAAACAAGAACAATCATTTGTTTCAAGCAGTGGAGAAATTAAATAAAGAAATAAGTAACCCATCCATCTAACCTTTAAAATAGATTCATTAATAAGTAAGCATATTAACTTTTAACAAAACAATGGGAAAGCCCAAACTCAACCAATTCCATCGGTACTAGTTTCATCCCAAACACCATTATATATATCAATATTCATATCAAAAAGCATCCTATAATCTTAGGAATCAACTCCCCCCCCCCCCTTCCCATGTCTCGTCAACCACCATCCATCCCAAGATCACATCATTTTGCATCGCAAGGCTTACATCCAATTCAAATACACAAAGGAGAAAGAAAAAATAGACTATTAAAAGAAAATATATTACCTAAAAATAAATCCATCCATCCTTCCCAAAAAAACTAAATCGATCAACCCTGAGCATTTATCTTTATCAAACAACCGGATCATTTTCATCTTGAATTGACTGATTCATTTATCACTGGTTATAACCACAGAAAACCTAAGGCATCAACTATCAATAACTAGGAATAATTTAAACATGCTTCTAATAATAAATTATAGTTTCATTAAACTTAAGGAAGAACATAGAAATTAAATCATTCCTTTATTAATCTTAATCATCAAGCATTATTAGTTTCTCCTTATTTATCCAAAATCTATTAATATAAGGAATATGTTTTTTAATTAAACATTCATCGATAATTACTTTTATTTCTATAAAATTTTAAGAATGGTTTCATTTAAACATGACTCCTTAATTATTTATACAACAAAAAATATTGGATTTATGTTCTTTAACCAATTTCATCAAAATATTCATGTTAATAAAAAGCATAAACAAACATGTTAACTAAATCATTAAAATATATAACATGCTATCTAGAAAAATAAGAGGAAAATTATTATCATGGTATAACACATGAAATATATAAAACCAAAACCAAGGTTCATTCTTTAATCTGGTTTAATCTTCATTAAGGTTAGTTGCACTATAACTCAAATATATTAAGCATTATAACTTTATGATTTCACTTAAAATAATATATTAGTAATGAATCTCCTACCTTGATTAGAATTTCAATGTTCTCTTCACAAGAAT
Organism: Viscum album; assembly: GCA_963277665.1. NCBI lineage: Eukaryota > Viridiplantae > Streptophyta > Magnoliopsida > Santalales > Viscaceae > Viscum > Viscum album. The sequence continues at coordinate 1,773,980,189 of OY728123.1, forward strand.
GGGAGATCAAGGATAAAACACCACTAAAATTGAAGGGAGATTCACTAGAACCTAACACTGGAAAGCCACCAACAACCAAACATGGGTTTCAGACTCAAAAAATAATCCTTGAAACAAAAAATATCCAAAATAAAAGGGGTTAATGGATAATGGTTGGAAAGAGAAGTAAAATGTACCTTGAACAAAAAACATTCAATTTTCCTTGAATTAGGGGTTAGAAACTCAAAGATTAAATCAAGTGACACCAAATAGAGATAGAAAGACACCACCCAGTAACAATTAATGTTAATGAAATCTTCATGGATGAGATCACTTGACCAATCCCTATTTAATATAGTGTGTCTGGAAAATGAAGGAATTTGAGAGGGAGAGTGTGGATAGGTTATTATAGGGGAATAAAGAACTTAAAAATTCATTTAATACCCCCTCTTAACTCTACAAATGTTTCCAATTTTTAAGTAGTCAAGATCTATGAAGATCGGTAGCTATTTTGGCCATTTAAAAACAATCCTGATAGACACCATGGCTTTAACCATGGCCTGGCCATGTTCGTGGTAGTTCCTGAGCTCCCTAACCTGACACAGCATCCCTTATAAAATATTTCCTAAACACAAGTTGTTTTCCCCTTTCTATAGATTCAAAAATATATTGGAAAACTATTTCAATTCTGGTTATTTCGAACATAAGTACCATCAAGGAACCATTCTCGACACCATGCCCTCATTAGGAATTTCAACAAGTTTGTTTCAGATAGGAGATCTTTAGGGCCATCGTGACTTGAAAAATAGTTGTGGTATTTCCCGTTCTGGATATAAAGGTCTCTAAAGACCTCCAAACTACTCCTCAACATCTTTGAGCCTTGGTAAAATACAAAGGAAATGTTGGGAAGATCTATACTATTACAATTTATTTCTAAAAATGGATTTGAAATGAAAGAATAATTTTATGAAATACCTTGGTGGTGATCCTTAAGAAATGATGACATGAAATGTTTTATAATTTTAAATGAAATTAATTGATTTGAAAGGGAATAATTTTTGATAAAAACAATTTTATATTGGTTTTTTAAATGAAATACCATGTTTTTAAACATGAACTTGGGGCCAATTGAAATTATTGATTGAAATGATTTGAGATAAATTGAATTAAATGATAGTTTCTTGTATTGATTAATTATACTTGAAGCACATGGGATCCTAGATAGTTAGGTGGGTGGCCTTAGATATACACACTAGGAATATATTAGATCTACTTAAAAAGGTATTAATGATTTAAAAAATAACTAAACTTATTGAGGGTAGGGAGTTTATTTGTTGGGGTGTTCTCTTATTCCCCCTGGGCATGAGATCTAGGGACGTGTTCACACTTGGAGTCATATTTCACTAAGATTGTGTGGAACCATACGCCTTAAACTAACCAACCCAAAGAATATTAACCATTGTTCTATTATTGAAAATGATATGTGTGTGTGTGTGACAATGTTTATGAAATGGATTATTCATGCCTATTTTTTTAGAAATTTTTATTCATGCCTGTTTTGATGGAAATTCCCTTTTATAACTATTTTATTCTAGACATTTAAATATTTTGAAAATCATGTTTTGGTATAAACTGTGAAAATATTAACATGCTATATTTTATTTTAAATTAAGTATATTTGGTTTATTTGATTTTCATTTCTTGTGGAATTATTAGTGAGATTCTACTGGTCTTTGTCACTCATGTCCTAATTTTACATTTGGGAATTTGTAGACTTTCATATTATTATTCTAGGAAAAGGGAAATCACCGGTTAAAGGTGGTGATTTTTCTTGATTGTGGGACCTTGGTAGTTTATGGTGATAGGTGAAGTATTTGTCCCACCTATTCTAAAGAGATCTTGTGGTGATGTTTCCATTAGTTTTGAGTTGTTTGGTTTGATGACATGTCTACCTTATGGAGTTTCAATATTGATGACTATATTACCATACCAACTATTTGTGTTTTATTTCTACTAATTATATTGTTTGGTTATTATTATGGTGAAATCATTACCTATTATGTTTCTTGATGTCTGGGTGCTAGTCTCTAGACCATGGTAATCGGGAACACCCTTCAAACTATGTTGGGATCGGTCTAGGTATCGTTTAGGTGGGTTATCTTGGTCGTTTAATGAAAATTTGATATCAAAGTAAAGTTTTTTCCTTCCTTATATGTCAGTATATAGTTTGGGATGTCTTGATTGATATTATATGGGATTTAGGGACTTAATGGGTATATTTAGATTGGGTGAATGGCCATCTCTCATCATAATGAGCCTTAAGTTATCATGGTTTGTTGAGAAAAAGTGTATTTGAGGAATTTTCTTGATCTAATTCTAGAATTTTCCCAAATATTTAATTTGATATTGGTGTTACCAAGTTGAATTATATTTGATAGAGTTATTTATCTTATGTATCTTGACTAATTTTCCTTTGTTATCTATTAAAGTTGTGTAGTACCATTTCCCTAAAAAAATCTAATCAGGATTCAGGAGGGAGTTATTGATAAACCATAGCAAGCAAACCCTCCAGTTTACTAGAACCCCATTGAGGTTGTTGTGTGTGTGGTCCAATATTTGTGTTAAAGATATGCACTTGTTCATGTTCAGGCTTCAAAGGTTGTACCTCATAGGGATGATAGTAGAGACCGTTCCTAGGAGTTTCTTCATCATAAACCACCATATTTACAGGGAATTAATGATTCTTAGGAGGAGGAGGATTGGTTGGAAAATATTGGGAAAATATTCACATTTTTTGAGAATATTAAGGTGAAATATTTCATCTTCAAACTTGAAGGACCTAGTAGGAGGTGGTGGAATGTTGTAGTTCTGGAGAATAAAAATTTTAAATTAAAGTAGAAACACTTTAATACTATTTTCATGGAATAATTATATATATAATAAATGTTATTAGATAAATCCATGTATTTACTTGACCTTTATCAAGGTTATAGGACTGTAACTCAGTATGCCAATCATTTTGTTAAACTTTCTCAGTTTTTACTTAAGGTGGTGTCAAATAAGAAGCTGAAGGCTTGAAGGTTTCAAATGAGTTTTTGATCATATATCTAATCTAAATTATTTATAATAAATATTACTACTCATTTTTATATTCTAGATAGAGTTTTGATAGATGAAATTGACCTAGATGGTAATTTAGGGTTGATGGGAGTTCCTCCCACTCCTAGTGGAAGTTTTAGTGGTTCCTTTAAATAGAAGAGGAAATGGGATGAGTCTCATGGTAGAAATAGTGGTGGTGGTCCTTGACGGTAGTCTTCCTCCAAAATAATTTTAGTATCTAGTAAAAGAACATTGATTTATTTTCAATGTGGAAAAATTGGGTACTCAAAGAATGCTTTCATAGGTCCACTAGAGATCTATAGATCTTGTAGATTCTTATGTCACTTGCAGAGGTTTTTTTATATTTTTACAACTTTTTGTAGTGGTATGGGCTCGTTAGCACCAAGAGGATACATGGTGTAGTCAGATGTTTCAAGAACAATGGGGTTCTGGCCAAAGGTTTCAGGTATGAAGCTTTTCCATGAAGTGGATGAGTCTCTAATGGGAACCAATGCAGGTCATATGATTGTAAAAGGTACCATTACTATTGTTTCATCTTTTGTGACTGCTTTATTTGTTATTTGTGTCTATCAATATTTCATATTTACCCACACAATAAACTTGTTGAATCTTCCTACAAAGTTCATTACTTATATGATGGAAATTTCAACACTTCTTGGGATAAAGAGAGTGAAGGGTCATTGGTTCCCCTCTTGAGAATTCTCTTTATCAAATATTGAGATAATATGAGACTTTTTAGTTCATTATGTGAACCCTCTAGACATTATCCTCAGGATTTACTAGTTAGTGGATCATAAAGATTGTATTTACTATTATATTTAGTGGGTATCCTTTACTACATCCAATGGGGAGAGTCATTTTTTTAGGGAGAATGGGACTCAATGTCTAGATGAGCTGGACCTCCACTTCCAAAGTTGGTTTAGATGATATATTTGTGTGATTTTGAACTAGATTAGTAAGTCTATTTTAGTGAACTTTCTTTATTATTGGATGAATTTATGGAAGTGTACTCGTCTGAATTTTCTGGTTTTACACTAATGAGAGAGGTAGAGTTTTCTATTGTCATAGTTTCGGGTACTCAAATAGGAGGCCCATTGGGTAAGGTGAGAGGAATATCCATAAAATGATTACCTTCCCAATATGGATATTTGATCATGCGGGTGTCATGATCATTAATAACCTACAAGCTCATGTGATTCATGCTCAGTGTGAGAAACAATATGAAGTCAAAGATATGACAAACCACACAATATCATTCATCTTCTAGTGGATGAGGCTAGGGATGCTAGAGAGATAAATGCCTCTGATGTGCCTATCTCCTCCCATATTTTAGTAACCTCAGGGGATGAAAGTCAGGAGGGGTATGACCTCATGCAATAAATACTAAGAGCATATTCTAGGAGGGATTTTTTTAAGAACCTCCCCTCATCCCCATTCGACGTGTGTAATAGAGGAATAGGTCGGGACTATGGTCTATAGATGTAGCTTCCTGGCTTGAGGAGCCACCTGGAACCATACCTAGAGTTGGGATCCTCATTACTATAGGAATGTATGATTGAGAATATTCTGAGGATCCCCCTTGTTAGGTAGGTTACCAGTATGACCTCATTTACTATGGATATTTCTAATTAAGATGACATGCTAGTGTGTATTATACTCTAATCAAGCATATTTGGAGGCTTTCAAAGTGGTATTGACTTGGTAGTTTGTGAAGGGGCCCATTTGGGAGTTACTGCTTCACCTAAGAGTTTGAAGAAGAGGCACCAGTGCAGAAAACATTATTTATGTTGGTTATTTTTCATTTTTACGTCGGTTTTTAGCTGATGTTAATATGGAAGACGTTATAAATAACGTTTTTTACATCGGTTATTTAAAAACCGACGTAAAAAACCTAACATCGCGGTGTTTATCACATCGGTTAATTAACAACCAACATGAAAAAATCAGGGCGGGTTTATAACGTCGGTTATTATATAACCATTATGATAAACAGGGGGTTTATCATGTCGGTTATATAATAACCGACATGCTAAACCATTTCAGGGGGTTTATTATTTCAGTTATTAAATAATCGATGTGATAAACCATTTACCAGGAATTTTATCACTTCTATTATTAAATAACCGACCTGATAAACCATTCCACAGGTGTTTATCATGTCGGTTATTCAAAAAACCGACGTGATAAACCCTTCCTGATTCCTTTATAACGTCGGTTATAAAATAACCGACGTGGAAGACCAATTTTTTAAAAAAAAATCAAATGTAGTCCTCTAATCTTCCCAGAAACAACCAGAAACCAAATCAAGAATTCGTACCACAAAAACAGAAGTAGATCAAAACAATAACTAAAGCAAAATTAAGCATTTACATTGATAACATTTAAAACTTACCCCACTGGACAGCACTCCCACCACCCCCTGAACAGCACCCCCTCACCCCACTTGATATCCCCCACCACACCCCTGGAATGCCCCCCGACCCCCTGGATAGCCCCAAACACCCCGAGACAACCCCCCCCCACCCTCATGTATACCCCCCCACACCCTAGACAGCCCTCCCCCACCCCACTGGACAGCCCCCACCACACCCCTGGATTTCCCCCCGACCCCATGGATAGCCCCAAACACCCCTGGACAACCCCCCCACCCTCATGTATACCCCCCCCCCACCCCCTGGAAAGCACTCCCACACCCCTGGACATCCCTCCCACACCCCTAAAACAGACCAAAAAGTTTCCAAAAACAAACCAAAACCCCCTCACCCCACTAGACTACCCCCACCACACCCCTGGACACTCCCCCACACACCCCTGGACATCACCACAACCCCCTGGACATCCCCCACCCTTCTGTAGACCCCCCCCCACCACCTGGACAACACTCCCACATCCCTGGACAGCCCTCCCACACCCTTAAAATAGACCAAAAAGTTACCAAAAACATACCAGAACCCCCTCAACCCACTAGATAGCCCCCACCACACCCCTGGACTGCCCCCCCCCCATCCCCATGGACACCCTGGACCCCCCCCCCCCCACCCCTAGAAACCCCCCTCACCCCATAGGACACCCTCACACCCCTGGACACCCCCTGGACAGCCTCCCACTCCCCTGGACAGCCCTTCCACCCTCCTAAAAACGCTCCCACCCCCTGGACTTCCCCCCCACTCTCATGGACACCCAGGACCCCCCCCCCCCCCCCACCCCACCCCACCGGATAGCCCTCCCAGACCCCTGGACACCTCCCCCCCACCCCACTGAACACCCCTCCACACCCTTGGAACCCCTCCCCCCAGACCAGAATCCATACCATAAAAAACATCATAAGTAGACCAAAACAAGAATTAGAGCAAAATTAAACAGTCACATATATAAAATTCAAAACATACACTGTCAAATTCAAAGAAAAACTAAATCCAACCTAAACGACTACCAAATACACAATTACAATGACAATATTCAAAATTACATTTTAAATTACAAACAACTAAAATTCAATCAAACTTGTAAAATAATTTGACCACTCCACTTGTAAGTGTTTTATGTCTTTAGCAGTATAGGGTTGAGGGTCATCAAAAAGATACAAATGAAAAGGATAGTAGTTAACGTGTATAATTAATAAATCAAATTGAAATATTATGGAAAAGTTTAAGAGGAAATCTTACCAGGTCAAAATTCACAATTGTCCCAGTTGTTATTATTTCATATATAAATCTTAACATATAATATCTGCATTCGATGAGTTGTTCATGAAAATTCTGTTTGAATGAGTGTAAATTCAATATATTATTTTTATTTAATAAATCAAAAAGTACAAATTATAAATGGATATTTACCTTTTCATATACATATTTGATCTTTTCACTCCTTTTCTTTGTGTTTTTTTGAAAGTAGACCCATCCCCCATTAGAAAATAATACTAATGGGGTAAATTTAAAATTCATTATAATATATAAAACTATTAAGAAATTGAAAATTACTTTTTCAATATATTCTTAAAACTTTATCGCACATCATCATGGACAGAGCATATCCAATAAAGTGTTTTCTCCCTTGGGAAAAAAAACCCCTAACATCCAATGATCACTCATAAAAGGAAATTTAAGGTTAGTGGTTTTTTATGTTAAAAGATAATTAACTCTTTGAGAGAGATGTGTTTCATACCTCTCACAAAAAGTCATCATCCAATATTGTGTGACTATATTATTTTCAAGTCTTTCATCAATATAAAGCATTCTTTGTTCCTCATCCAATGCCCATGCTTCAGGGGAAATAAATTGCGGGTCCATGAATCCATATACATCTGTCAGCTCATTCCTATCACAAATTTTATAAAGATACCTAATACAAAATAGACATAAGTATACATTTTTAATAAATATAACACAGGGAAAAGGTGTTAAGACTTACATGGAAAAAATGTACACCACATTGATGCCCAACTTTTCTCCAGTAACAAGCTCCATGATATTAGTTTTCATAATCCCCACAGTTATTGCACGTCCACAAACATGATCTTCCATTGGAAACTCATAATGACCCACCAACAAATTTGAATATCTTGACAATCTATCGAGACTACTAGAATTTGTATCTGATGTCATATCCATTTTTCTTTTTTGTTTTCTATACATTATTTCTTTACCTTTGAAGTATTTCTGTAAAAATAAATAGAAAAATATATTAGTTTTCAAATGATAAAACAACTTTAATAAAAAAAAATAAAAGATATAACATTCATACCTCTATGGTAATGAGTCAAAGAAGTCTGGATGGCCAAATTAAAAAATGGTTGATACTATGTCCAACTGTCGTCACCTCATCTGTAGGTAATGGTACTCAAGCTGATCTATCTATAATATCCTGTACAGTGACCCTCTGATTCTCTACCTCTAATTGTTGATGATGAACTGTATCTCCTATACAATATACCAACCCATGTGAAACTATATGATGTTGAGGATCATAAACATACAACTCGCAATAAGTAGGAAGATAAGGCGGAGGAGTAGGATAAAAAATGGGGTTCGCAGGCTGAGGTGGGGGAGTGGGAGCTACTGGTGGAGGTGGAGGATAAATAATGGGGTCTACAGGGGGAGGTGGAGGAGTGGGAGCTGTAGTCTGAAATTGTCTTTTCATGTCTTCAAACATAGACTGTAGCGACACTCTAATATTTTCCTCTATCATTGCATTAATATTATGAACTTCAACCTCCAAGGATTCTATTTTTTTTTTATAAACCCCCTCAACGTTAGAAGTTGAAGAACGTGGCAACACTTTTCTTACCAATACACCTATTGGATATCCTCTTACATGACCAGGATGTTCGGGCTTTCCCAATGCTACAGATAAAATATCTTGCCTCCCAGTAGCTGTAAATGCCCCCTTTGAACTCTGCTCCTCAAGAGAGTCCTGTATTAATTAATTGGACATTTCTGTAATGATTGAAATAATATGAAGAAAATAGTTAACTTAAATAAATAAAATAGATATCTTACAATCCTCTCAGCTACGATTCTTGATTCTTCCGAAAGATATTGCCCTTTTTGGCCATCCGAGCTCTCTTCCATTTTTCATGTCTAGATGGAGCGGATGGAGGGGTCACCTCTCCAGAGCTTGAAGACTCAGCTCTTAGTTGTTGAAATTTTTCCGCCATCATTTGTTCTTCCAAAAATGCATACCCTCCCAGAGATAAACTATGAGGGTATACATTTGTAGATTGGATCTATTAATGATCTTTCCTTATTTGCTATAAATTAAGAATAATAAATCATTAACAAAACATTAATAAGATCATTTATATAAGAAAGCTTATAAAATTTTACATTGCCCTTACCAAAAATGACTCTTTTATTCTACTTTCAAAAAAATGTCTTCATGTGTCTTCATCTATAAAAGGATATATACGACATGGATTTTCATAACTCCTATGACCATAAATTAAATCAGATGATAGGGTTGATTTTAAATCCCTCCATCTCCTGGTATCCAACGATAATCATTTCTTCCTGACTCCTCCAGTGTCAAGAATATCAAATGTCATCTGATAAAGAAGAGGTTAAACATATTATATATACTAGAAACATTTAAATAATAGTAAAACAATAGCAAAAGATCTTACCAAAATAATCTCCCACAACTGAGAGATTATCACTTTATCCACACTTCTCTAGTCATCATACAGAATGCTTACTTTTCTCTTAGCCTGAGTTGATACAAAACTCTTAAAATATTTTGCATTTGGAACTCTAGGAATATCATCATAATCAAACACAACGAGTATCCTATGATCCTGCATACAGGAAAGTGCTAATTTTGGTAAAAGTGTGCACCCACGTTTACCAACCTTTGAACTCTTTGTCGTAATAGGAGTACATGAGGAAGATTAGGTAACATCAAGAGGAGCATGTGAATGTTCCTCCCCAGAGGTATGACCAATATTCTCATCTCCAGAATCATGTGGTTGATCAACTGATTGATCTGTCATTATCCTTTAAATCAAAAAAAACAAAAATTAGTTCACAAATATACAAGTTCAAATATTTTAATACTACTATAATCAGAAAATAGAAAAGTGTACTAAGTTGCGTAATAGTAAAAATTGTTAATATGGTAAGCATGTTAAACAATGGTAAATATGGTCAACATGGTCAAGATGGTAAACAAGGTAAACATGGTAAACATGGTAAACCTGGTAAACATGGTAAAGTAATTGTCACTGAACAAAAATAATAGATATATAATTCATGTAATGGTAAACATGATAAATTAAACTAAACAAACTTAAAACAAACAAAAACTTATACTTATTTTGTTTTAATACATGTTTTAATAAATAAAAAACTTACAATATCTAACATTTTATGAAAAAAATAAATGTAAACAAGAAATAAACATATGTTACCTATAATTTTAGGAATGTACAAATGGTTGTTTTCCCAAATTCCTTCGTCGTGATCATTACTTATGGCACAAACCATGTCTTCAACATGCTCATCATTATATTCTGTTAATCTTTCCATGGAAGTAGGGATCTCACATAAATCAGCATCTTCATCAAGTTCATCCCCACCAACATATTGTTTTTTCCCTTGTAAAGCAATAGCCCACTGCATATCTGATTGATCTACTACATAGAAAATTTATTTTTCATGTGTTTCCATTATAAAAGAATCAGTTATGTCTTCCAATTTATTCAGATTAACAAGTGTCATTCCAAATTCATCATGTCTGACATTGTTGTTACCGATAAACCATTTACAGTTAAAAATAGTAACTTTATTTTTAAAGTAATAAACCTCCCATATGTCTTCAATCACTCCATAATATGCACTTGATGTAGAAATTGGGTTTTTGTCCTTAGAACTCGAAAAATGCATTGCTTCTGCAAACACCAATACACCACTATTCTGAACTGCACTTCTATTGTCCTGAGCTTTCGTATGAAATGTATAGCTATTAATGTTATAACCGGACCATGTTATCACATTTAAACATGGACCACCCACTATCCATTTTAATGTCTCTGATATATCTGATCTACCAAGCAAGGTCTTTTTAAACCATGACAAAAAAAATTTGTTGTGCTCATTCAAAATCCACATTTCTTTCTTCTTTGGATGACATTGTTTCAACTCATTAATATGAAATGTGATATATGGTTGAGCATCAGCTATGTTATTCAAGATGTATGATTATAACTTCTTCATATGTTCAGCTGACAATGATTTGAATTTCAATCCATGAATCCTCTTTCCCTCATTATTAACTCATTCATGGCGAGATGGAGGCAAACCTATGTGTGGCGTCGTAGCCAAGTAGCTCGTACAAAACTCTGTTACCTTCTTAGAAATATAATTGTCAATAATGGAGGCCTCAGGTCGATATGGATTCTTAACATACCCCTTTAATATTTTTATATACCTTTCAAAAGGATATATCCAACGAAGATATATAGGTCCATAAATCTTTATTTCTCGAACCAGATGAATCATTAAATTCACCATTATATCAAAAAAAGTTGGAGGAAAATACATTTCCAATTGACAAAGTATAAAAATTGCATCCTTTTCCAAAATGTTCAAAGCATTCACATCAATCGCCTTGTTACAAATTGAATTGAAAAAATAACACAACTTCATTATAGTCTTTCTGACATGGATGGGAAATATTCCACGCAATGAAACTGGTGGAATTTGTTGCATCATGACATGAAAATCATGTAATTTCATACCTATCAACTTCAAGTCCTTCAATGAGACAAAATTTTTTACATTTGAAGAATAACCTTGAGGCACTTTGATATCATGAAGACACTGACAAAATATAATTTTCTCCCTCTTCGATAATGTATGATAAGCTGGGGGAAGAAATATTCGTCTTCCTTTAGGATTGGGAGCTAACTCCAAATGTATTCCCATTGATAGTAAGTCTAATCTTGTATTCAACCCATATTTTGTCTTTCCTTTAATATCTAACAATGTTCCAATCAAACAATCACAAATATTCTTCTCCACGTGCATGACATCAATATTATGTTTAACTTCATGATACCTCCAATATGGTAGCTCAAAAAATATTGACCTTTTCTTCCAAATATGTCTATCATTACCATATTTTTGTTTCTTTACCAATGTCACATCAAGGTTTTTCACCCTCTCAAAATATAGATCAAGGGATAAAGGTTTTGGAGCAGTATCAAATTCTTATGAGCCATTGAATGCCTTTTTTAGTCTTCTATAAGGGTGATCCATAGGCAAAAACTTTCGATGACCCATGTACACTGTTTTCCTCCCATGATGCAATTGACAATATGACGTCTGTTGTTCGCAAATTGGACATGCTTTATGACCTTTAACACTGTATCCAGACAAATTTCCATATGATGGGAAGTCATTTATAGTGAACAGAAGCACTGCATGTAGTTTAAAATATTCCATTTTATAAGAATCATACACCCTAATACCATCATCCCATAACAGTTTCAAATCATCAATCAACGGTGACAAGTAAACATCAATATCATTGTTGGGTTGCTTTGGACCAGAGATCATTATACTCAACATGACATATTTGCGCTTCATACAAACTCCATGAGAGAGGTTGTAAATTACCAATAAAATAGTCCATGAACTATGTGTGCTACTGAGGTTTCGGTATGGATTCATTCCATTTGTGCACAACCCTAGTCTGAGATTTCTAATTTCATTTATAAATGTAGAATACTGCTCATCAACTTTCTTACATTGTGGAAAATCATCTGGATGACGTATTTTTCCATCACATACCCGCTCATCATCATGTCATCTTAACCTTTTTGCATCATGTGAATTAGCAAATAAACGTTTGAAATGATGAATTATAGGAAGATACCAAAATACCTTTGAAGGGATCTTTGTAATCTCTACATCAGCCTGTGATTTTTCTTTCACCTTATACCGTGATGTCCCACATTTAGGACACTCTGACAGAAATTCATATTCCTTCCTATATATAATAAAGTCATTCGGACAGGCATGTATTTTCTTATATCCCAATCTCATCGGGCATAATATTTTCTTAGCCTTATAATGTGAATCTGGAAGATCGTTATCTTTTGTAAGAATGTCTTTCATCAATTATAGTATCTCTGTAAAACTCCTGTCAATCCATCCATGTTTCACCTTTAGGTTAATCAATCTTAACACCATCGAAAAAACCGTAAAATCTGTACAACCAGGATATAATGGTTTTTCAGCATCACCATATAGATGCGCAATTTTCGGTTTTATATCAATTTGTTCTACTACAATATCGTGAATCATTTCTTCAATTCCATCGGAGTTACCGTCTTGGGAATCATCATCATCAGTGACATTCCGTCCAGTTTCACCATGCCAAATCCAAGGGTTGTAACTCGGATTAAAACCATGAAAAACCAGATGATCTTTTATCTCTCTACTTTTCAACTTCTTCATATTCAAACATTTCAGGCATGGACAGAAAAAAAAATTCATTACTTGGAACATTTCATTTAGAAAATTCCAAAAATGCATCAACACCTTCCTCATATTCATTTCTCATTTGATGTGCTGTAATCAAACTTCGACTCATTATTACCTATAACAAATATCAAAATTATATATATTTTTAAGATAATAAAAATATATGTTTATATTAAAAAAACATAATTTGAATGTAAAAAAAATTTGAAATATAAAACAAATCTATGCGTATTTAAAAAAATATTCTTGAATATTATTTTAAAAACAAAATATAGTTAGATATAATAGTTTTAAATTCCATTGAATCAAAGAAAACCATGGGTCTTACAATGGTTGATATAAAATTGGAGAAAATGTAGTAAACTTGAGAATCAAATCAAATTTAAAATATAAAACTCAGATGGAGAAAATCACAATGTAAAGCCAATCATCACAGCACAATCATCATGTCATAATCTCAGAAACTATTATGCAGTAGTCAATCCCAACTGACACTTATCCCCCACCCCCTTGGACACCCCCTGGACACCACCACCCCCTTGGACAGCCCCCCACCCCCTGGACACCACCCCCCACCCCCTTAGACACCCCATGGACACCACCACACCCTTGGACATCCCCCCACCCCTCCTGGACACCCCCACCCCCTGGATAGCCCCCCACCCCTCATGGACACCACCCCCACCCCCTACCCGCTTGGACACCCATCTGGACAGCCCCTACCCCTCTAGACAGGACCCCCCACCCCTCCTGGACACCACCCCCCCACCCCCTGGACACCCCCCCCCAACCCTCTGGACATCCCCCCCACCCCCTGGACAGCCCCCCACCCCTCTAGACAGCACCCCCCACCCCTCCTGGACACCACCCCCACCCCCTACCCCCTTGGACACCCCCCCTAAACACCCCCCAACCCTCTGGACAGCACCCCCCCCCCCCCCCCGAACAACCCCCCAAACCCTATGGATAGCCCCCCAACCCCTTGGACAACCCCCCCCCCACCCACCCACCCCCTTGGACACCCCCCAAACCTCTGGACAGCCCCCCCCCCACCCCCTGGACAGCCCCCCACCCCTCTAGACAGCACCCCCCACCCCTCCTGGACACCACCCCCCACCCCCTACCCCCTTGGACACCCCCCTGGACAGCCCCCCACCCCTCTAGACAGCACCCCCACCCCTCCTGGACACCACCCCCCACCCCCTCCCCCCTTGGACACCCCCCTGGACACCCCCCAACCCTCTGGACAGCCCCCCCCCCCACCCCATGGACAGCCCCCCACCCCTCTAGACAGCACCCCCACCCCTCCTGGACACCACCCCCCACCCCCTACCCCCTTGGACACCCCCCTGGACACCCCTCAACCCTCTGGACAGCCCCCCACCCCCTCGTACACCCCCCCCCCAAACCCTCTAGACAGGCCCCCACCCCCTTGGACACCCCCCCTCCCACCCACCCACCCCCTTGGACAGCCCCCCCCCCCCCCCCACCCACCCCCTTCGACACCCCCCACCCCTTTGGACCCCCCCCCCCCCCCCACCTCCATGGAAACCTTGGACAGCCCCTAACCCCCTGGACAGCCACCAACCCTCTTGACAGGCCCCCAGAACCATGGGATTTTAACCTCAAGCTACTAGTTTTGGCATATCTAGAGATTTTAACCTCAAGCTACTAGTTTTGGTATCATGCCATTATTCAAAATTAGAACCATGAATTGTATCTCCTACTAGTCTAAAATTCTCTATTGTGTAATGAATCGGGTTTTAATAGCATATGAAGACTTATAATAGTCCACAAAAATAAGTGACGTAAATAGATTATGGAACAACAAAAAGTGATACCCAAAATAGAAACAACCAAGGATCCAAAAAAAACTTTCCACCATGAAAAACCATATATAATTATAAAATAAATCACACTGGTACACGGAATGGGTGTATCACAATGGTTTACATATAAATTACAGTAATATAGGTGAATGAGATCATTAGTCGTCAATGAAAACAAAAACTACCATCAATGTCGGGCATTCGCGAAACAAAAACAAACAAAATATAAGTAGGTGAGGCTTATGTGAATATTGTGAGTTGATCTAATAGATCTGGGGATAATAAATAAGATGATGATGTAAAAACAAGGTAAGAGGGTTCAAAATCGAAGAATCTTACCTAGTTTAAACAAAAAAAATTGCAAAACGTAAATATATACTATCTGGGAAAAAAACGAATGAAATAAAGTCGTGGGAGGCTTACCTGAGTGTTACGAGTTGAGATGATAGATCTGAGGAGAGTAAAGATGATAAACGATAATGGAAAAACGAGTTTAATGCAACGAGATCGAAGAGTCAATTAGGGTTTTCTGCGCGAGAGAGACGAGTCGTCGGACTGTCGATCAGAAAATCGTAAATGATAATCCACAGGGCGTGTTAATTTTTTTAAATGTTTTATAAAACCGTTTATTTAATAACCGACATTATAAACTATTTTTATTACATTTATAACGTCGGTTATTATAATAACTGACGTTATAAATGTATCAGATACCACTTTTTTTACGTCGGTTATTTTATAACCGACGTAAAAAAATCCACATGTTGGTTTTTTACGTCAGTTATGGAATAACCGACGTAAAAAATACATCAAAAATCATAGTTTTTTACATCAGTTATAATATAACCGACGTAAAAAAATTCTACGGGTTGGTTTGTTACGTCGGTTATCAAATAACCAACATCAAAAAGGCCTCAAATACTGGTTTTTTTAGGTCGGTTATTTTATAACCAACGTAAAAAATTCGTATATACCTCGTTTTTTATGTCGGTTATTTGATAACCGACGTAAAAAAAAACCGCGCCTTGGTTTTTTACGTCGGTTATCAAATAACCGATGTAAAAAATGAACACATGTGATTTTTAACGTCGGTTATTTTAATAACTGACGTTAAAAATTTACTCTCCGCATTTTTTACGTCGGTTATAAAATAACCAACTTAAAAAACCATGTATCACAGATTATCACGTCAGTTATATATAACCGACGTAAAAAATGGTGACGTTAAAAACGTTTTCTGCACTAGTGAGGGTTGTTTGAACAGTTCATGGAGGGGTCAAGATAAGATCTAATGCTACACTAAAGGGTACTGATACTAAAGTACCCCATCCAACATTCTATTTTATATACTATATGGTGGTCCACAAATAATCCACCTATATATAGTTTATGGAATAGTGGTCTGAAAAGGACTTTTCTATGAGGATGGATATCTGTAAAAGAATTTCCGATGTATATGGTTGTCTGAAAAAGGATTTTTATTTGTAGTCTAATTCTTATGACCACTTTTACTTTGTGATATGTGGTAAATGATTACCTACTAAAATCAATTTCCCAGACTATCTCTCTCTATTTCTCTATTTGTGTCTCACTACAATCATTTGTACCTATGTGGGGTTTTTATAGGTGTATAAATGTAACACTAAAAAAATCCTTGACTATAAGAGGTTATTTTTTAGATTATAAGGGGTTATAACTCCCTCTAAACACATTAGTAGTGGTTACCCTAAACTACCACTTATGTGCCCACCACATCTAGGTGGTTCCATGCTCTAACATTATTAGATGAATTTAATATGTTTTTTTGAGTTTATAAATGTGTTCTTTGGTTTGATTATGTGGTGTGAACAATGTATTTGAAGTTTTTGGTGTGTTTATAGGTTATAAATTAACTTTAAAAAGGGAAATGGCTATGTTTTGTGTGTGTTATAATGTAATGTTAAAAAAAGGATTTTAGGGGTTGTTTGGAAGGTGATAAATGTATTTTCAAATTAACTTGAGGTGTGTGCATGTTTAAAAATGGGGTTATGGATGGAAATGGATCATTTTGGGAATGTTAACCTCATTATGAATTTGAGTATAAATTTTGAAATGTTTGGATGATGAAAATCTTGTTTTAAAAATGGTTTTAGAGTATGAGGGGGTTTATGAAGGGGGATTGGCCCATTGACTTGTTTGGTTTTAATTGCATGTTTATATTGTGTTGTGATAGGTAAATTTGGGAATTATGTAATTGATGGTAAAGGTATTTGAAAGGGGTTTTACTTTGGTGTGTGTGAAATGGTAAATGGGTTGTTTTATGAAGAAGGGTGATCCCCTTGAAATGTTTTCCCTTTTTGTGAAAGTGATGGTATATGTGACATGTGAACTTAAACCTGAGCACAAGGGAACCCCGGGTATATAGGTGGGAGGGTTAGAACTAGTGTGTTTGTAATGGCCCGGACCTATCCGGCCCATTCCTTTGTCAAAAAGAAGTCCACGAAGTGTTCTAGAGGGTAAGATAGACTTTTCCCACACTTTCCAGAATTTTGAAACTACACGCAGTGTAGTTTGAGTACACGTCGTGTACCCCCTTGCCGGGTATACCCCATGTTAAAGGCAGTGTCCTTGCCGTGTGAAATAAATGGGTACAAGCCGTGTGTCCAATACTACACGTCGTGTAGTCTCTCCCCGCGTACGTGTTACCGTGTGTTGACCAGTCAACGGCTGTGTGCCATGTTGGAGCCATGTGAAATAAATGAGCACACACCGTGTGTCCAAACTACATGTCGTGTAGTCATTCCCCGTGTATAAGTTACCCTCAAACTGTGTGTTGACCAGTCAACGGTCGTAGATCCGTGTTGGAAGCCGCGTGGAGACCATGTGAAATAACCGAGTACACGTCGTGTACCATAAAGTACATGTCGTGTACTTTTTCTTTTCTCGCCTATAAAAGGAGGGGTCCCCTCCTCCTTTTCAACTCACCCCTC
Organism: Viscum album; assembly: GCA_963277665.1. NCBI lineage: Eukaryota > Viridiplantae > Streptophyta > Magnoliopsida > Santalales > Viscaceae > Viscum > Viscum album. The sequence goes on from OY728123.1 coordinate 1,773,998,069, forward strand.
TCCCCCCTTTCCTCTGAGCAGAGTTCTCCCAAGAGACTTGAAGGCTCTTTCTTCCATAACTTCTTCGTCTGAGCTCCGATTTATGATCCGTCAGTGGGCACAGGATCGTAACGATGAGGCGGAACTTCCGATCTTGGATTAGTTGTCTTTACTTTGGCCTTTCCTTTCCGAATTCCACCCGAGGAGGTTTTTCCGGGACCCGACAGATGTTACGGACACCGACGGACATCTTCTAAAGTTGATTCGGGGGACAGTTGCGATCAGAACCTGTTGAGGTAGGGATCTTACCTTCATCTCTCTAAATTTTGCATCATGCGGGGTGGGTATCCTCTTGTTTTCATGAGAAACAGTTGGACCTTTAAATAAAGATAATAACTGGTTAAAGAACGGGGATGGGAAGTTGTTATGTTTATCTTTGTATCCTATGATATTATGTTGTGAATTGAATAGGCTTATGCCTACTGAAAATCACGGTCGTTGGGGGCCTTTGCTTGTGCAATTAAATGTTTCCCTATCTTTTCAGACAGTTTTTTGTGGATGGAAACTTTTTGGAATGTGGAATGTGGAAATTGGTTAGTCATGTAAAGTTGGTTGTTTAAAATCTGGAACCCTTGTGTGATCACCCCGGTTAAACAAAATGGAATAATGAACATGTGGGTTTTGGCTTGGTTACTGGTGTGTGAAAGGGAGGGGTGAATCCTGAGTTTTTATGAATAGAACAGGCAGCAGGGCTGCGGTAAATGATGTTAAAGGGGCGATGATGTGGCACGAACCTTGTTTTGTGGGTTGTTGTGGATCGGGTGAGCAGCAGGGCTGCAGTTTTCTTGGTTGTGGGTTGGTGTGAATGTTATAGCGGGACTACGATAAATGGTATTAAAGGGATAATGATGTATGAGTTTCGGTGTGTTTTTGGTTATGGTGATTGGCAGCGGGGCTGCAGGGATGGGCTTGAATGTGAACGGACCATGGGTTGTGAATAATAAATAAAAAGTGGAAGAGTTAATGAATGGTGGGTCATGGTAATGCAACGGGATTAATAATAAACGGGTTGGTTAGTTGATAAGAAGGGATTTGTTGTGTTGCTTGTGTTTTCCTAACTTGATTTGTGGATGGCAAGGATATGTTTTACGAACGATCGATGGGGTTGGTTGTGGATATTTTTCCAATAGTTAAGGAACTAATAAACTAATTCTGCTGAAACGTGAAAACCTAAATGGGGTTGGGATCGTTTGTTGTATGCATGCTTCGTAGAAGCAGTGCCGAGTAATGTGATCATTTTCTCTGTTTAGAATCCATAGGTTGGGCTGTGTGTTTGGTATACATATATATATCTATATCTTTTGTGTTTTATCGCACCCCACCCATGTTGAGCACTTAGTGCCGAACACTCCCATTTCATGGGAGAGGGTGTTTTCCCCTTAGTTACTAGCCCCTTCCTACTCCTTCTTCCCTAGGATGTGATGTCTTGAGGTGACCTTACACCTAAGACCCTTAAGGTAGGTTTCTATTGGGGTGGTTCTAGCCCAAGACTCTTCGGGAAGGTTTTACTGTTTCCCAAGAATCTTCGGGATGAGGCCCAGGTGTGTGCGGGAAGGATACGTGGTTGTGAGGCCCAGGTGTGTGCAGGTAGGATACGTGGTTGTGATTCCTAGATGTATATGGGCGGGATACATGGTTTTGAGGCCCAGGTGTTTGCGGTCGGGATACGTGGTTGTGAGGCCCAGGTGTGTGTGGGTGGGGAGAGTGTGGCAGCGTCAGGACGTTCGCCATTAGGAAGAGCAGCTAACTAATGGTAAATGGTGTGGGTTACCCAATACTCTGGTTCTTATATACTACTACCTATTGTGATTGTGATTTTGGTGAGTGTGGCAGGTGAGGTTGGGTGGATAGAATTCCTTGCTAGGTTTCTTCTGTTGTTCTCACGGGACATTAGTATGTATCCCCACTTGTGCACGAGAGCTTTAGGTTTCCCTACTGAGTATACTTGTATGCTCACCCTACGTTTACTTTTAGGTTTCCAAGAGGACTACCAGGGTCGTGTGGGACCCTACTAGTTGGACAGTTGTAGTTTTTGCAGTTTTTGTACTCTTGTTTTTATTTGGTATTGTACTTTTGAGCTTTCTTTTACTTGCACCTTATTATAAAAATTTTTAAACATGCATGTTGGCTTGGTTTGGGTTTATTTCTATACACTTGTTCTTTTCCTTTTTGGTGGTTGACTTGTCCTATTTCCCGATCTTAAAATAATAAAAGGGTAATGCCTCCCATATTGTGAAAACTCATACCCTTGGTGCTAGTCGCCAACTCGGGGCCTACTGGAGGCGGGACTCGGGGGTCATTATCTCCCTTTCACCATTTCCAGCTCAAGAGGGGAATCTTTGGTGGGAGGGGGTCATGACAGAATAGTATCAGAGGTGATGGTTGAGAGATAGGATGGAGTCTAGAGTTAGTCACAGTGAGGATTTCATGGGATGGTAGGGCAACGGTGTTAGTTAATCTTGGTGCGTGACATAGGCCAGGGAAGACCGGCTAGGACATGGGATTTTAGGGCCCCCGTGATCTGATGCAAGGACTCTGAGCCTACCGAATGACCAAGTGAGACTACATTGATTGTAGGGTAGAGACCCTAGGGAAGGTACATGCATCATCATGATTGTGTTTTACTTGATTTGGGTGTTCTAGGAAAGAAATTGAAATAAAATGATAAAATGAAACCCTGAGAAATTTCCTTACTACTTGGGCTTAGGCGATCTCTGTTTACCATACAGCTATGGCACCTAGACGTCGTCCCCGGGTGGCTCAGATGGCCGAGGCCCAGCAGATTCAGGCGGTCGATCAGTTGAGGATTGACCTAGAGGAGGAAGATAGCCAGTGGTAGAAGACTCTCCGTTCTTTTCAACGGCAGACCTTCAAGAAGTATGAGGGTATTACTTCGGATACGGAGACGGAGGGGTGGCTTGAGGAGCTAGGGATTGCTTTTACCTTGATCCGTTCTCCGAGGGAGTACTGGGTTCCCCTAGCAGTCAGTCAGCTGAGAGGCACGGCGCGACAGTGGTGGACGCTCTACCTCAGAGAGAGGATAGAGGTAGAGGTTCCATGGGATGACTTTGAGAAGGAATTCTGAGAGGAATTCCTTTCTTCCATGATCAAGGTGGATAAGTGGTAGGAGTTACTCTCCCTTCAGCAGGGTAGTATGTCAGTACGAGAGTTGGGGATCAATTTCAAGGATCTCTCGTGCTTTTCTCCAGATCTCTTTCCGGATGAGGAGTCTCGGGCAAGACGTTTGGAGGAGGTGCTTCGTCCTTCGCTCCAATATGTTGTCACCCCCCTTCACCCTTCCGACGTACTTGGCAGTACAGAAGAAGGAAGAGGTTTTAGAGAGGATGCACTCACTGGGAGGTGCACCACGAGAGGGGATCCAGCCGGGCTGGTTGAAGGGGAAGGCAGTCAGCAGCAGGTCTCCAGCGATGGGACCTTCCAGGTTCAGGCCAGTGGGGAGTAGGATCCAACAGTTCCATTTCAGATCTTCGGGTCCTCGTCCCTTTTTCACGAGCCCAGGACCAAAGTGTTTTTCTTGTGGAGGTTTCGGGCGCGTTCAGAGTCGGTGCCCGACCCGAGCTCAGTACAGTAGAGGTGGGAAAGTTCAGCGCCCACCTCAGCAACACCAGTTTCCGGTGAGGCCCTTCCAGCAGCAGCAGGACCATGCTCTTCTGAGGGAAGACTTTGCGTGAGGAGGCCGACCTCAGGGTTCTCCTCAGGGACCTCGACCAGGGCGTGGTTGGGGAGGTGGACGACATCAGAGAGGCAGAGGAGCTGGGCGTGGACAGTTGCACGCAGCAGAGTTGACAGCTCCGGCAGGACCAGAGGTGGTGTGAGGTACGATTTGTTTGTTCAGCACTCTTGTTTCTGCTTTATTCGATTTGGGAGCTTTGCACTCCTTTGTTACACCTAGTCTAGCCCATGCTTTGGGACTAGATGTAGAGATAATTTCCATACCATTGGTGATGAGTACACCAGTTGGAGGCCAGACCAGCATATCTTGTGTTTTCCAGGGATGTGGGCTGACGTTGGGACCACATCGATCTAGTGGGGACCTTCTTCTGTTACAGATGCAGCCATACGATTTCATCCTAGGAATCGAATGGTAGTTTTCTGTTAGTGTCGTTATCGACTACTTCCAGAGAAGAGTCATGTTATCCGACGTGGATGGGCAGCGTGTAGCTTTTGTTGGCGAGAGGAGCTATCAGGTGGGAAGCCGGCGTCTGGAGCCTCTCCTTTCCTTGTTAGGCGGGTTATCAGTGGTTCCAACTGATACAGAGATGATGGATGTCCTAGAGGTTTTTGGGGATTTCCTCGATGTTTTTCCTGAGGAGGTTGTGACTCTACCCCCCCCCCCCCCCCTGACGTGACGTTGATTTCGGGATAGACTTACAGCCTGGTGCCCATCCAATTTCGATGGCACCTTCAGAGTTTCGGGAGTTGCGAATTCAGATTGATGATCTGATGGAGAAGGGTTTTGTTCGACCCAGCGTATCACCATGGGGTTCTCCGGTTTTGTTCGTGAAGAAGGCAGATGGTGATCTTAGGCTATGGATATACTACCAAAGGTTAACCAGGTAACGGTCAATAACTGTTACCCCATTCCAAGGATAGATGATCTCTTCGACCAACTGAGGGGAGCAGTTTGGTTTTCCAAGATTGATCTACGATCTGGATATCATCAGCTGAGGGTAAAGGACAGTGACATCTTGAAGACGGATTTTAGGTGCAGGTATGGGAACTTCGAGTTTGTAGTGATGCCGTTTGGAGTTACAAATGCACCGGCTGTGTTCATGGGACTTATAAACTTTGTCTTCCGAGAGTTTCTGGACCGGTTCGTCGTTGTGTTTATCGATGACATCTTGATCTACTCAAGATCAGAGGAGGAGCACGTTGATCATTTCAGGGATGTCTTGGAAGTCCTTCAACACCACCAGATTTATATAAAATTGTCGAAGTGTAAGTTCTTGATGAAAGAAGTACACTTCCTTGGGCACATAGTGTCTCAGCATGGAGTGTTAGTGGACCCGTCGAAGGTGGAGGCAGTTGTTTCTTGGGAAGCACCCAAGAGCGTGGCAGAAGTTCGTAGTTTCCTGGGGTTAGCAGGTTACTATCGGAGGTTCATTTCGGACTTCTCTCGAGTTTCTGCTCCACTGACAACTTTGAATAGGAAGAACCAGGTCTTCCTATGGAGCGAGCAGTGCCAGAAATCTTTCGACTACCTGAAGGAGAAGTTGTTCAGTGCTCCCGTGCTCAGGTTTCCAGAGGAAGGGTTATTGTATGAAGTGTTTTTTGATTCTTCTGGCCTTGGTTTGGGGTGTGTGCTGATGCATAAGAAGGGAGTGATCTGTTATGGGTCTAGGCAGTTACGCCCTCACAAGCGTAACTATGCCACCCATGACCTAGAGCTTGCATCAGTAGTGTTCGCACTGAAGTTGTGGCGACATTACCTCTTTGGGGAGTGCTTTGTGGTCTTCTCAGATCACAAGAGCCTACATTATATCTTCTCCCAACATGACCTAAACTTACGGCAGTGGAGATGGGTCGAGTTTCTCCAAGACTATGACTTCGATATCTCTTACACTGAAGGTAAGGGCAATGTTGTGGCTGATGCCCTAAGTAGGAAGTCGCATAAGGAAGTGGTTCGGGAATCCACTGATTCTTGTAAAGCGATGGGAGAGTTGGCCGCCTTGCACTTGGATGCCAGGGTAGAAGGTGTTAGAGGCTGTTTATTTCATATGATGGTTCAGTCCTCCTTGTTGCAGTAGGTGGAAGAGTCTCAGTGGGAGGACTCCGAGGTAGAAGTGATGCGGGATCATGTTGATCAGGGGAATGCTCCAGAAGGATGGTCAGAGGACAGCTGACATCAGATTCTTTTCTATGGAAGGTTGTTTGTCTCGGAGACAATGTATGAGGGAGTTCTCCATGAGTTCCATAGCTCAGCCTTGGTGGTACATTCGGGAGTTTCAAAAATGTATTGAGGCCTGAGGTAACAGTTTTGGTGGCCCTGGGTGAAATGAGAAGTGGCGGAGTTTGTGGCTAAATGCCTGGTGTGTCAGCAAGTGAAGGCTGAACACCATGTTCCCAGTGGGTTGTTGCATCCTTTAGATGTCCCCGAGTGGAAGTGGGATGACATCTCAATGGACTTCGTCACAGGACTACCCAGAGATCAGGGTGGTTATGATGCTATCTGGGTAGTGGTGGATCGACTGACAAAATCAGCTCACTTCTTAGCAATTAAGGAGTCAGGCCCGGTGAGTACCTTAGCACAGAGGTACGTAGATGAGGTTGTGCGGTTGCATGGAGTCCCAAAGACTATCATCTTAGATCGGGATACTCGGTTTACCTCATGAGTCTGGAGAGGGTTACAACATGCTTTTGGAACCCAGCTACGCCTTAGCACTGCTTTCCACCCCCAGACCGATGGGCAGACAGAGCGGACTATCCAGACATTGGAGGACATGCTGCGAGCATGTGTTCTGGATTTCGGAGGATCATGGGTATGACACTTTCCTTTAGTATAGTTTGCCTACAACAACATCTTCCACTCTACTATTGGAATGGCACCATTTGAGGCTTTGTATGGAAGGCCATGTCGTTCACCCATTTGATGGGAAGAGGTTGGTGATACAGGTGCTCTTGGGCCATAGGTAGTGCAGAGCACCACAGAGAAAGTCCAGCTTGTATGTGAGAGGATGAAAGCGGCTCAGGACCGACAGAAGTCTTATGCTGATCATCGGAGGAGGCCCTTGGAGTTCGAGGTGGGAGATCATGTGTTCTTGAAGGTTTCCCCTTGACGGGGGCAGCGGAGGTTTGGGAAAGGGAGCAAGATCTCACCTAGGTTCATCGGACCTTTTGAGGTGTTGAGGCGAGTCGGCGAGGTGGCATATCAGCTAGCCCTGCCACCTCAGTTGGAGAAGGTTCATGACGTCTTCCACGTCTCCCAACTTCGTCGGTACTTACACGACGACTCTCACGTTATCGACTGGGGAGAGTTAGATATGGGAGACGACGTGACCTTCGAGGAACGACCAGTCAGAATCAAGGATCGTAAAGAGAAGGTGCTTCTTGGATGAACCATTCTGTTGGTTCGTGTGTTGTGGAGGTATGGCGGCCTCAAGGAGAGAACTTGGGAGCAGGAGTCCCAGATGCACGCTCAATACTCGGAGTTTTTTTGACTTGTGTTTTCCCTTGTTCTTCTGAGCTTTGTGTTGATGTTGTACTTTGTACCTTTGATATATGGAATGCTTGGATTGTCGGTTGTGAGACCTTTTGTTTCCTTGTTCTCTGGAAGTGTGTAACATTTCCAGATGTGTGGGGAAAGGGAAAAACCTGACCCTTAATAGAGACGTATTAATACAGATGCGATTGAACCCGTGCGGGCGAGTCAGTGCCGCCTAAAGCGGATAATATCTCGACATAGGAGAAGGAATTTCCCAAAACCATGTGTTCGGGCAGGGTGTTGGTTGTGTGGTGTTGGGGGCAGTGCGAGTTGAAAAATCCTAATGTATGAAAGTGGGAAGACCCAACCCTTAATCGAGACGCATTAATGCGGATGCGATTGAACCCGTGCGGGCGAGTCAGGGACGCCTAAAGTGGATAATATCTCGACATAGGAGAAGGAATTTCCCAAAACCACGTGATCGGGTAGTGTGTTGGTTGTGTGGTGTTGGGGGTAGTGCAAGTTGAAAAATACTAATGTATGAAAGTGGGAAGACCCAATTCTTAATCGAGACGCATTAATGAGGATGAGATTGAACCTATGCAGGAGAGTTAGTGCCGCCTAAAGCGGATAATATCTCGACATAGGATAAGGAATTCCTAACACATATGATTAGGGTTGTTGGTTGGGTTCCTGTTATAATGAGAACCCTAAGAGGTATCTTGTTGGGTTCCTCTGGGTTGGTTTTTGAATTCTTGGGGACGAGAATGTTTTAAGAGGTATCTGATGTAATGGCCCGGACCTCTTTGGCCCATTCCTTTGTCAAAAAGAAGGCCACGAAGTGTTCTGGAGGGTAAAATGGACTTTTCCCACACTTTCTAGAATTTTGAAACTACACTCCGTGTAGTTTGAGTACATGTCGTATACCCCCTTTCTGGGTATACCCCGTGTTGATGGTCGTGTCATTGCCATGTAAAATAAATGGGTACACGTCGTGTGTCAAATACTACATGTCGTGTAGTCTCTCCCCATGTACGTGTTACCGTGTGTTGACCAGTCAACGGCCATGTGTCGTTTTGGAGCCATGTGAAATAAATGAGTACACGCCGTGTGTCCAAACTACATGTCGTGTAGTCCTTCCCCATGTATGCGTTACCCTCAAACCGTGTGTTGACCAGTCAACGGCCGCGGAGCCGTGTTGGAAGCCGTGTGGAGACCGTGTGAAATAACCGAGTACACGCTATGTACTATAAAGTACATGCTATGTACTTTTGCTTTTCTCACCTATAAAAGGAGGGGTCCCCTCCTCCTTTTCAACTCACCCCTCTCCTCCCCTTTCCTCTGAGCAGAGTTCTCCCAAGAGACTTGAAGGCTCTTTCTTCCATAACTTCTTCATCCGAGCTTCGATTTACAATCCGTCAGTGGTCACGGGATCGTAAAAACGAAGAGGAACTTCTGAGCTTGGATCTGTTGTCTTTCCTTCGGCCTTTCCTTTCCGAATTCCACCCGAGGAGGTTTTTCCGGGACCCTACAGAAGTGACGGACGCCGACGGACGTCTTCTAAAGTTGATTCGGGGGAGCGTTGCGATCAGAACCTATTGAGGTAGGGATCTTACATTCGTCTCTCTAAATTGTGCATCATGTGGGGTGGGTATCCTCTTGTTTTCATGAGAAACAGTTGGACCTTTAAATAAAGATAATAACTGGTTAAATAATGGGGATGGGGAATTTGTTATGTTTATCTTTATATCCAGTGATATTATGTTGTGAATTGAATAGGATTATGCCTACTGAAAATCACAGTCGTTGGGGGCCTTTGCTTGCGCAATTAAATGTTTCCCTATCTTTCTAGACCGTTTTTGTGGATGGAAACTTTGTGGAATGTGGAAATTGGTTAATCACGTAAAGTTGGCTGTTTAAAATCTGGAACCCTTGTGTGATCACCCCGGTTAAACAAAATGGAATAATGATCATGTGGTTTTTGGCTTGGTTACTAGTGTGTGAAAGGGAGGGGTGAATCCTGGGTTGTTACGAATAGAACAGGCAGCAGGGTTGTGGTAAATGATGTTAAAGGGGCGATGATGTGGCACGAACCTTGTTTTGTGGGTTTTTGTGGATCGAGTGAGCAGCGGGGTTGCGGTTGGCTTGGTTGTGGGTTGGTGTGAATGTTATAGTGAGGCTATGATAAATGGTATTAAAGGGATAATGATGTATGGGTTTCGGTGTGTTTTTGGTTATGGTGATTGGAAGCGAGGCTGCAGGGATGGTCTTGAATGTGAATGGACCATGGGTTGTGAATAATAAATAAAAAGTGGAAGAGTTAATGAATGGTGGGTCATGGTAATGGAACGGGATTAATAATCAATGGGGTGGTTGGTTGATAAGAAGGGATTTGGTGTGCTGCTTGTGTTTTCCTAACTTGATTTGTGGATGGCAAGGATATGTTTTACGAACGATCGATGGGTTTGGTTGTGGATAGTTGCCCAGTAGTTAAGGAACTAATAAACTAATTCTACTAAAATGTGAAAACCTAAATGGGGTTGGGATCGTTTGTTGTATGCATGCTTCGTAGTAGCAGTGCTGAGGCACGTGCTCAGTTTCTCTGTTTAGAATCCATAGGTTGGGCTGTGTGTTTGGTATACATATATATATCTGTATCTTTTGTGTTTTATCACACCCCACCCATGTTGAGCACTTAGTTCCGAACACTCCCATTTCATGGGAGAGGGTGTTTTCCCCTTAGTTACTAGCTCCTTCCTTCTCCTTCTTCCCTAGGTTGTGATGGCTTGAGGTGACCTTACACCTAAGACCCTTCAGGTAGGTTTTGATTGGGGTGGTTCTAGCCCAAGACTCTTCGGGCAGGTTTTACTGTTTCCCAAGAATCTTCGGGATGAGGCCCAGGTGTGTGCGGGCGGGATACATGGTTGTGAGGCCCAGGTGTGTGCGGGCGGGATACGTGGTTGTGCGGCCCAGGTGTGTGCGGGCGGGATACGTGGTTGTGAGGCACAGGTGTGTGTGGGTGGGGAGAGTGTGGCAGCGTCAGGACGTTCACCATTAGGAAGAGCATCTAACTAATGGGAAATAGTGTGGGGTACCCAATACTCTTGTTCTTATATACTACTACATGTTGTGATTGTGTTTTTGGTGAGTGTGGATGGTGAGGTTGGGTGGATAGAATTCCTTGATAGGTTTCTTCTGTTGTTCTCACGGGACATTAGGATGTCTCTCCACTTGTGCACGAGAGATTTAGGTTTCCCTACTGAGTATACTTGTATGATCACCGTACGTTTACTTTCAGTTTTCCAGGATGACTACCAGGGCCGTTCGGGACCCTACTAGTCGGACAGTTGGAGTTTTTGCAGTTGTTGTACTCTTGTTTTCTTTTGTTATTGTACTTTTGAGCTTTCTTTTACTTGCACCTTGTTATAAAATTGTTTAAACATGCATGTGGTCTTGGTTTGGGTTTATTTCTATACACTTGTTCTTTTCATTTTTGGTGGTTGACTTGTCTTATTTCCCGATCTTAAAATAATAAAAGGGCAATGCCTCCCATATTGTGAAAACTCATACCCTTGGTGCTAGTCGCCAACCTAGGGCCTACTGGAGGCGGGACTCAAGGTTCATTATCTCCCTTTCACCATTGCTATCTCAGAAGGGGCATCTTTTGTGGGAGGGGGTCGTGACAGTGTTATTGATACGGAAGTGGATTGTCTCGGTTTCACTTATCTGGATTTGAGTTTACAATACTAACAAAACTATGGTGATGGATGATCGCCACTATAACATTGGATGTTTCTCCTCTTTAGTGGCTCGTGCATGAGAACACTGATGGTTGTGGTTATTATACCAACTTCTACTGAGGAACAAGGTTCTAGGGTCTCATTAGATCTAGATTAACCCTAGGGTATTTACCCATGGTGCTCTCCCTTATATGATGGGGTTCCATCCATCGACATATGGTGAACCTCTTGTGTGTGTATACTTTTATAAATCCCTTTGTCTTTCAATAAAATTTCTATATATTGGGTTCCTTTGTAAGCGTTTTGTTTTCTTAAAAAATTTTACTCAAAAATGTTTTCCTATAAAATTTTTAAAGGCATTAATTTAAATAATCGTGTTAGATTATCTTTTACATGTTTTGTCATGGAACCTCTTTCTTGGTTGGCTTCCTACTGGGCTTTGTCTCACACCCTGCATACACCTTTAGGTGTATGTAGACCTTGTTCCATTTTTGTGTGAGGTAAAGGAAAGATGTATAGTGTTGACCGATTGAGTTTCTAGTGGCTTTCGGTGTGAATCTTTGTGATGGTGGCTTGAGGATGTTTCTCCTCTTATGGCATGGAGGTTTGGGATGAAGTTTTAGTTTTCTTTTCGTTATAGTCCTCTTTGGGTTTTGAGATGAATTGTAAACTTTAAATCTATTGATAACTTAATTCTTGTTTGGTTGTATATTTTTAGATTAATTTTATTTTAAAAAAAAATTATGTTTATTATTTCAGGTAAATTATTTTCATGTATTGTTTATGATGACCGAGCACTTGTTCTAGAATTATGAGTTGATTTTAGTTTTCATTTTGATTTGGGATAATCTGAGGATAGTAATTTCCATGCGAGTGGTGAAATACCTAGTGTCTTTCATCTGGTTTGGATTTTCTTTTTACAGGTCCCTTGTGGTGTGGGATTTGGTTTGTGTGGAATATTTCCTATTTGTCCCATGTCAGGTTTCCCATGTCAGTTTGTACTGATTTGATAAGATAATTGGTTATTATGGTAGGTAGAACCACTATGGATCTCGTTGAGTTGCCTATGAAGTAACTCGGTGTTATCCCATTCTTTATGGTGGGGATTCTTCTCACCCCCCCCCCATGTCAATAATTAGGCTTTATTACTGGAATTGGATTGGTGGCAAGTATTCTCATTCAGAGATATCTAACCCCAAGATCCATCCTTGAGTAAATATTGGGATGGAAGCACACCCAATGGTTTTGTTGAACTAAGATTATGGTAGTGTCCTCTGGGATGTGGTTAAATCTTGTTTGCTTATCCCATACATATATTATGGGTTTTGTTGGGTAATATCCAATGTTTTTTGGTCTAATAAGTTGGATTGTAGGAAGTGAGAGTTATTTTTCTTTGACCGATCAATTGGAGGTGTCCTAGCTTTCGAGGGTGGGTGACACTTAGTGAGGAGTCCATGATGGGACTCTTAAATTTAATATTTAAGTCTTCTTCTTGGTTGATAATGTCCTTACCTCCCCTTTTTTTGTTCATCAGTTATCTCCTTGAGTTGAGAAGGAGTACCAGGTCATATTTTCTAAATAACTTTGGGGTGTATTTATAAGGGAAGAAAGCATTATGGTGGGGAGAATTGTCACACCCAGGTTTGACAATTTTCCTTTGTTCCAATTCGGTTTGGTTTCTCATCCATTTATATTATGAACCAGGTGATACTAGTTTAAATTTTTGGTGTATTCTTTCCTTTTTTCCTTAATCTATCCTCCTTATTTGGGTTCCCATATGAGTTTTGGAGAAAAGTGTGAAAAAATTGCTCTAGGTAGTTTAAGGTTCATGGTTTGTGCACAGTTAGGAGTAACTGTGCACCTCAGCTCTGGTAACTATGTGGTAGTGTTTTGGAGAGATAGTATTGACCGCATTTCTACTACAAGGTTAGTCAAACCATATAGAATTCTCATGTGGTAGTTCCTCTCCTTTTTACTTGCCAACTCATTAAAAATTAGGGTTTTGGGTTTCTGTTTATCCTGATTTTTTACACACTCACCCCTCTCTCTTTTCCCTCTCTGTCTTTCCCACCTTAGGGGCCTCCTTCCCCTCCATGGATCCCCTATATCTCCCTTCCCTTGGTGGTTTTGTTCTAGATCGTTCGAGGAACCTCTGGGTAAGTATTTCTCTCCCTCTATTTTAGGGTTTTGGTCCTCTTCCATGGGGTTTATTTTTCCAGCAGTTAGGGTGTTATTTTAGGGGTTGGATCTTGATCTATTGGGATCAATCCTCATGATTAGGGTTCCTTATTTCCTCCATTTGGTGTAGATGGGGTTTCAAATCATTTTCCAAAAGTTTCTCCATGTATGGTAGGTGGTTCCATGCCCTAACATTATTAGATGAATTTAATATGTTTGTTTGAGTTTATAAATGTGTTCTTTGGTTTGATTATGTTGTGATAATGATGTATTTGAAGTTTTTGGTGTGTTTATAGGTTAGAAATGAACTTTAAAAAATGAAATGGCTATGTTTTGTGTGTGTTATAATGTGATGTTTCAAAAAAAGGTTTTAGGGGTTGTTTGGAAGGTGTGAAATGTGTTTTCAAAAGAACTTAAGGTGTGTGCATGTTTAAAAAGGTATTTTCAATGTAAAATTGATCATTTTGGGAATATTATCCTTGTTATGAATTTGAGTATAAATTTTTAAATGTTTGAATGATGAAAATATTGTTTTAAAAATATTTTTAAATAGTATGAGTGGGTTTATGAAGGAGGCTTGTCCAATTGACTTGTTTGGTTTTAATTGTGTGTTTCTCTTCTATTATGAAAAGGAAATCTGGGAATTATGTAAATGATGGTAAAGGTATTTGAAAGGGGTTTTTATTTGGTGTGTGTAAAATGGTAAATGGGTTGTTTTATGAAGAAGGATGATCCCATTTAAATGTTTGGCCTTTTGTGAAGGTGGTGGTATGGGTGACATGTGAACTTTAACTCGAGCACAAGAGAACCACAGGTATCTAGGTGGGTGGACTAGAACTAGTACTCTAGTGATACGGAAGTAGATTTTCCCAGTTTCACTTAGCTGGATTGAAGTTTGCAACACTAATAAAACTAAGATGATGGATGATCACTACTAGAACATTGGATGTTTCTCCTCTCTAGTGGATCGTGCATGAGGACGCTGGTGGTTGTGGTTATTATACCTCCTTCCATCGAGGCACGAGTTTTTAGGGTATCACTCAAGCTAGATTAACCCTAGGGGATTTACCCATGGTGATATACCTTATATTATGGGGTTTCATCTGTCGGCATATGGTGGACCTCTTGTGTGTGGATATGTGTGTGTGTGTATACTTCTAGAAATCCCTTTTTCTTTCAAGTAAATGCCTATATATTGGATTCCTTTGTAAGCATTTTCTTTTCTTTAAAATGTTTACTCAAAAAAATGTTTTAAGGGAATTGATTTAAATGAGCATGTTAGATTATCTTTTACATTATTTGGCATGGAACCTCTTTCTTGGGTGGATTCCTAATGGTCTTTGGCTCACACCCTGCATACACCTTTGGGTGTATATAGACCTTGTTTCGTTTTAGTTCTAGGTAAAGGAAAGATTTATAATGTTGAAAGATTGAGTTTCTAGTGGATTTTGGTGTGAATATTGGTGGTAGAGGATTGAGGATGTTTCTCCTATTGTGGAATGGAGGTTTAGGATGAAGTTTTAGTTTTCTTTTCATTGTATCCCTCTATGGGTTTTGAGATGAATTATAAACTTTAAATTTGGTGATGGATTAAGGCTTGTTTAGTTGTGTATTTTTAGATTCGTTTTATTTAAATTGTTGGTCATTTTATATTTATTGTTTTGGGTAAATCATTCCCATGTATTGTTTATGATACATGGGAACTTGTGATAGCCCGTGGGGATTGGGAATGCCCTTCAGGCCTTACTATAGACCAAGTTGTGCATTGGGTTGGATGGAATCTAGGATTAATTCGTGACACCTCTTCCCATGAAAGATTTTTGGTTTTCAGGTGACCTAAAACTAATTTCTTACCCTATAAATGAATTTTCATTTGATAGGGGCTTGGAAAATATGCCTCATCCCACAAACAGAAAAACACACACCTTGTCTTAAAAACGAAAATATCATTTGTGAAGGCGATATGCCAGAGTGCTATGAGGAAGTGATTCTATACAGAGAACATACTCGGATAGAAAATGTGCTATTCAGAATATGGGATTACTTTGTGCATCTTTATCTTTAACCATGTTTAACTCCATTGATCCCTTCTAGACTTTGGATAATTTATGAGAACTTTTTTGGACCCAACAAAATTCCCCCATCAAAATGGTGTCCAATCAGCATGAATATGAGTCTATCCTGAGGAATAAATTTGTCCCTTTGGATGTTTTTTGGGGTGCATGTGGACCTAAAGGAGGGGCCATGCTTATAAAAGGTGTTAGACTGAACTCATTTTTTATGTAGTGACTCAGGTTCTTTGTGGTCTACTCCAAGATTTCATGAATAACACCCTTCTTCATATAGCATTTTCCTTTATAAAAAGTCTCCCCCACATAATGAAGGATCTCTATCCTAAACTGTTATCTTCTGAAAATTGTTTAATTTTCTTCGTGGTTGAATTATTCCTACATAGCAATAAAGTATTGTTTATATCATCTTAAGTGCTTCACGGGCCACATAACATGTTATACGGTTCGCCAAAATTTTCTATGTGGGGTTGTTTGTGCTATGCGGTTATCATTCCTTTTATAAATTCATTTTATGATTTTTAAAAAGATAAAAATGGATCCTATACAACCCTCTTCCACTAATTCGCCTGCTACTGATTAAATGAGTAATGCCATGGTTGAAATAATCGATGATAATGTAAAACATGACACCATCCAACATCATCAATTTTTAGTAGTGGTTATAGGTACTAGACTTTAGGGGTATATTTTCTTAGATAGGTTACCTCCTTAGGGATTTAGGTTTCCATCAGATGTCCCCATCCTAGCACCACATCAGAAAAATCAACTACTATATTGGATAATCAAGTTAAATAACACACCTTGAGAAAATATCACATTGAAGGAGACTTTTATCTGGGAGACCTACTCTGAGGGGTTTGTTTAAAATTACACCCCTTAATCATTATAGGAGACAGTAGGATCACCAGAATCAAACATCCATTTTTGTCATTCCATTATAAGAAAATCCATGGCCAATAAATTGTTAGGATGGTTTTCCAAATGGGATATTTATCCTAAGGGTTTGTTCGATCTAGAGTGGGGATGTCCCTTTTGGTTTTTCTAGAGATGCAAAGAGTTTAAGGCTTAATTGAAGGTAGTGGGATTGTATGAGGTTTCCTGGGTGTCATAGACATTTTCTCATTGAAATAGATCCATCATCCATTAACTTCTCATTTGGTGGAGTTCGGATACCAACACATTACACTTAGTGCATGGGGAAGTTGGTATCGACCTCTAGGATGAATGGATGATATCAAGGGTTCCAGTTATGGGAGACATGTATAATGAATTCCTTCCTCCTCCATTGTGGGGTGACCTTGAGATAACCCCTCTTCTTTTGAGGGAATTGATCAATATAACACAGAATATTCAGGAGGTTGATCCATGCCCCAGGCTAGATGTCCCTTTTTCTAATTGTATTCAAATATTTTCCACACCAAATGGTCATGATCCTCATGAAAGGAGGAAAAGGGAGTGTCCTAATCTTATCACTTGGATACATTCAAGGGATTACTATTCAATTCCCAAGGAAGGTCGTTTTAACTTGTGGGGTTAGAAGGTTTCCCCTGATGTCAACTAATTGGTTCAACTTTCAGCTTTTCTAGCCTTGTTTCTCATTGGTTTGTTACTACTAGTGTGAAAATACATCACCATATTTAGATTTACAACCTTCATGATGGCATCCCAAATGGATATTGAGAGGCACATTAATCTTGCGGCCTCAATACTGGAGAAGATATATCATCTAATGGGATGTATAAGCAGGGGGAAGTCATCATACCAGCTCATGGACCCATTTCAAGTTATTTAGGGTTGGATAGAAACCCACATAGGAGGATATGGGTTTATCAATTACCGAATGGTCCCAGAATCTCAATTCTAGCCTTACCTATAATGAATAATTAGGGTTAACCCATTGACCTTGGGATCATAATATGTAATGGACCGACTCAACTATCACAACCATTTTCTATATGATCCTTATTATTATCTCACGAGTACCATAGTAAATGACACATCTGGTGATAATACCATAAGAGGGTACCTCATTTCTTTTAGGGAGGTAATTATAGTTAATAGAATTGATGTAAAGCTGATATGTTAAGGGTATTCACCCTACTGATTTGCGTATCAATTCCATTCTATTTCGAAGAGGTGTCCCTCGTCCATCAATAGTGAATGCAAGGAGAAACACTTGATTATTTCTCATAAAATTTGGATGATGTTTACTCAAGAAGACACATTTTGTTAGATTGATCTTCCACCTTCCGATATCCATCCCAGGCTTTCTAAATATTATGTTGAATCCTATATTCAATCATACCCAAATGGTTAACTAGAAAAACTAGTTCCTTTTGCTGCATTTCCACCCATGTTTGAGGCCGGAGGCAATAAAGATCATAAAATAGAGGTATTTTTGCAAGGAAAGGGGATTACCCAGAGGGAACCCCTCCTTTCTAAAATGAATAATAAGAGGTTAAAGATCTAGGGTACAGCCTCTCAAAACAATGGTGACACCCATGTGGCACAAGATACTGATCCATCTTCACATGTTTCTATCCTCATAGAGGTTGTGTATCCCATGTCTTGGAGATAATGGGATACAGAGGAATTCTATACCTATTTACAGGATTTGAAACTTCCTTTAGGAAAAGGAAATCATTCTGACTGGGTATGGTGGAATTTCTATGACTGAAAGTGTTTCTTATGTGGAGCATCCCGATTTAGTGGAGAATTATATCTAGGACCTTAAAGATTCCATTAATTTTATCCAAGGTTAATTTATATTTTTTTTATCATGAAATTGAAATTTTGACACCATATGAAAGTGAGGGTGAAGATAGCAGTAGTGGGTCATAGGGGGATGATGAGGCAGATTTTCCAACTCCATGTAAACTTGGAGATATAACTTCTTCCGCACAATTGGGGCCTCTAAATCACCCCTCTTCAAGGGGACTGATATTAGAAATTCTAAGGAAATAGGTGTAGTGGATTTATCCCACCCCTCCTGCAAGGTTGGAATCTTCTTCATTATTGATCCCTATCCTGACAGTATTTCCCAAAACTTGGAGAGAATGGGATGCTTGGATAGAGAGTACTTATTCCAATGAAATATGGGGTGTTCTTCAAGTAGAGGATATTGATCTACCTGGATATGGTCTGATCACCACACCCAAACATATTTATTTCTAATAAAATACTAAAGAAATAAATTCTTATCTTAAGGATATGGATGCCTCCATATATTAATTTAAAAGAAGGATTCATTGGACTGACTAGGTGTGGAAAATGGTGGTAATAATGGTGGAAGAATCCAATGTCGGTGAATAGTTAATATAATTTTTTACATCAAATCATATTTTTTATCTCAGTGTAATATTTTAACCCTTCTTCTCCCCCCCCCCCTCATTTTTTTACGAGGTAAGGGGTGAGTCATAGCCCATTCCTTCCCCATAATATACAGAGGGCATAACTACTATAGGAATGGACGTTTATGTGGGTGAAATGGTCATTGAAGAAGGATCTATCGAGGCATCCAAACATATGTTGGTTGTGATTTCAGATCATGCAAGATTATTCCCACCTCATCCTCCACCTACTATATCACCTATGACATTATCTTCATGGGACATCACAAGGCACAGAAAAGCGAGAAAGTTGGAAATTCACATCCGATCTGGGATAGCAAGTAAGAATGTTATTCTTCTTAATTAATTTTCATGTTATATTTCCAATAAAGTTAATTAATAAACTTTTTTAGGGTTTTTCATGGTTTATACAAGTTAGTAGGTTCCAAATGTTCAAGATCTTGTGTCCCCTTTGTTTGTGGATCCGAATGTGGTGGGAATGGTGTTTCCAAGGAAATTTGAACTAAATCAAGATCTAGTACCAACATGTGTTATTTATGGAGTATAGGGTGAGGTTGATAATGATCTATCTTTGTGGTTGACTAACCTCCTCACCCCAAATAGCATGACGGTGGGGGAAGGAGTGACGTGGGCCCAAGAAGCTTTGAATGTAGCTGTTTCCCCAAGTTTACTAATGGCCATCCCTGCAAGATCAGTATCTATGAATGAACTTTTGGAGGTTATTGAGTTTTCCAAACATAAACTTGTTGTAAATGCGTACCAAAGAGAGTTGTCTTATGAGACCAACCCACAAACTGGGGAGGTAATGCCTGAAATGCCTACCAGTGGGGTGATGATGTCCGAGGAAGTTTGTGACTTGAAAAATAAAGGTGAGTATCCTGACATTTTAACCATATAATATTTATCCTTAACATGTATTTATTATTGGATAACCTGTTTTAGGATCATTGGTAAAATTATCTGAAATCCAAGATACTTCAAATTTCCAATCAGTTGAGGTGAACCTGTCTTCAACTACTGCAGAGCCCTCTCATCTAGAAATTTTTGATGATAGGTGACCTGGTCCCAAAATATGTTATTCCATCTAATAGAGATTCTAAAGTAAACTAAGATACCCTCAATAATTTCTGCATCACCCAGTATATAGTGTGGAGGAATATATGGAAATTGATTTCTCATAGACCTCTCTCAAAACTACCATCAAAACTTTCCAAGTTGTGTTGCATGTTTTAAGTGCTTAGTTATTGGGGGTTCAACTACTATTCAATATATACCAAGGTAAAATAGGTGGTTTTCTTTTGAGAGAGGTCGAGCATTTTGTAGTGTCAACTCACAATTGCAAAGTCTATAACCCATTTTTCTACTACCAGAAATATTCTACTTAATGAGGCCTCTGAACAGGTCAGAGTAGCATCCCAACACCAAAGATGAGTAGTAGAATATATAATATTATTAGAATATATCCATCAATAAATAGATCAAATCCATCAAGAATTTTCTCATGTTGAAGAATTAGATAATGAAGAGAAGTAATCGGTGCAAGAGATAAAGAATGATGGGTTGGATGCTATTTGGAGGTAAGAAGCGCTATGAGATGATATAGAAACATAGGATGCAAAAAAAATTAAGCTAAATCAAGTGATAGAGTATTATGATCATGTAATGATTCAACTCTTTGAATACTTTGAACAATCCTTGTAAGAGAAAATAATCATTTATATGGAGAGACTCTGAGTTGTGGATGCCCCTATGTCTTCTTAACATATGAAATGAAAGAGGTATTTTTCTATCAATCATCGATATCATTATTTCAGCTTTCCCTTATAGTTTTAATAGTAATAATAGAGTTATATTACATGTTATGATGTCCAAATATTATTGTATTTAACTTGAAATAATGGGAATAGGAAAATGATCTTAAATTTTTCTTAGGTCATATGACCAAGAGAGCTGAGATTTGACTTTTTACTATGTTTCCCTTTGTGGGTTTTCAACTTGAAAAGTTTTATGTCTCTTTTCATTAGAATATTAGGTTCTTTCAAGACTAAACAATATAACTGGTGTTTTATGTCGAATATATTTGACTGATAATTATGAGAGTAGTAATCTCAAACTAGGCTTACAAGCCATGAATATGAAACTCCCAACATATACCTGACTTGTGTGTAGGGAGGAGAACATTTTATTCTTAGAATGTGTCCACAAATAAAATAACATGTTTCAGAATCTTTTTGTTGATAAAAAACAAACACTAGAAATGGGGTATTAATATTCTAAGGTATAAATGGTTTGTGTGCCAAAGACTTCGACACTAGCTGATATCTCATGTAGGGGTAATTTTCCTTTCTTTGAATAGGAAATGCAACTCAATTTTGGTAATCAAGGTGACTCTTCACGTCCTCTAAGTTTGGTTGATTCATACTCAGAATGATAAACAAAAGGAAACTTGGGAAATCATTTAAATCTACATGGGAGTTCATGATAGGGAACATGTGGTGACATTTTTACCCCAATCAGATCTTATGGAGGGACTTGATTGAAGTTAATGAAAACTCATGGTTGGGCCTAATATCCATGACCAATGGATCCTTGAGAAATGATAGGAACCCTATATAGATTGAATTCCTATATAGGGAAATGGAGTTTTCATAGTTCATCCTGGTATGGGATTAGAATAACGTGAGTCTCCAAAAATAAATATCAAGTACCTTTGCATGGATCTGGATCTCATATTGGTAATGGATCATATATAATTTACAATGTGTCACATGGTTTAATGTCATACTACAAGTCCTTAGATGTTCTACAGTTTAGGGTCATGTGATGAGGACCTTGCCTCATAGTTTAATTTCATATATATTTGATGAGTTTCATACAGTTTTAAAGTCATTGTTATAAGTACATGTATTGCACAGTTTAACATCATGTTGTAGGGATGTATAATTCTCATGTCTTTGACCAAAAGATTAATGATTTTCCATTCCATGGTGATCTGGCTGAGAATGTTCCATCATCTTTTAAGCATAAATAGGAAATGTTGTAAGCAATAACCTGGGTGATTATAGATCTGAAAAGTGATACGGGATAAGTATTAAAGTAATTATCATAGATCATTTTTGAAAAATGATTTTCAGTATAAATTTTTGGGGGATTACGAAGATAAAAGAGGTTTCTCCTAAGGAAGAATGTGCCTTTGGTTGATAGGCCTTTTGAGGGAGACTTATATAGAGCCAAACTAGGGCATATTATGCATAGTAAAAACAAATATATCCTTAGGAATATAAAATTTTATTGTTAATGGTTGGATAAATCTTATGAAGATTCATATTTTCCTAGACACAGAGTTGGATTTGTGTAAGGAAGGTTCCTGAGTATAAAAGGATCATTGCATGAAAAATCATCCAAGAATTTTTAGAAATTTTTCCTATACAGGTATGACCCATATATAGGGAGAGATATTATATATATATATATATATATATTGAAATTATACCTGAGATATAGTGTTTGGGGATTTCTACATATCTCATCAAAGTGAGAATCATGCCACATGTAGTTCTGGGAAAGATTCCCCACATTGATCAAATTTTTGTGTGGAGAGGGGGTATTTTTTCTTTGAATACAGGCACACAAGTTGGTTTAGAATCCATATTGGACCCTCTTATGTAGATCTGGATTGTATATAGAAGAGTGGGAGAATTTTTATATTACAGCTAGACCAGGATGTAGTATTTGGGCATCATTATGTATCTTGTATAAGTGAGAATCAAGCCACATGTTATTGTTAGAAAGAGGGTGGTGGGAGACCAACACCTATCATAGTGGTCCTATTGGGTGAGTTCCATAGTAATGAATAATTTTACACTATGTAAGGGGTGTCATCCATGTAGTTTAACATTATGCAGTAAAGATGTTTGTTATGTCTTTTAAGGTCTTACATATAGGACCATGTTAACCCTGATGTGAATTGATGTGTCTCAATCATGAGAGAGGCCTTTACCAAAACTTATAATCCCATGTGAGCTATGTTCGGTGTGAGAAACAAGGATTTTAAAATGTTTCTTTCACCACACGGAGGTGATTAGAAGTAAGAACATGGGTACTTAATCATGTGATGGTTAGACTAGGATGTAGGATCTGGGAATTGCTACATATCTCACAGGGGTGAGAATCAAGTTTTACGTAGTTCTGGGAAACCGTGCAGTTTAATGTCATAATAAAATGATGAAGGTTACCCAATTTCATATAAACAATGGGCAGGATAAGGCTTACGGGGTCATGGATGTTCTTACATGCTTCATATGTGAGTAAGGAAATTGTAAAATAGGATCTTGGGAGTTCTCGGATCAGGAGAAATGACATGGGAAAATTATTCAAGGAATGGTCTTGAACCATGTTTGAAAAGCAGTTTCCAACATAATATTATTAGGGATTATGGAGATAAAAGAGGTTTCTCCTGATGATAAATGTGTCTCTAATTGATATCCCTTTTGAGTGTGGCTTATGCAGATCCAAACTAGAGGATATTATGCATATTCAAAACAAATTTTTCCTCCAAAATAAATCATTTTTATCACCGATGGACAAATATAAGAATTGTGAAGATATGAATTCATTTAGGATAAAGATTATGGTGTGAATAAGGAATTGTTTTCAAGACCAAAGGAAGCATTTGGACTAGAATTGTCTATGGAATGTGAAGTTCCCTGTATAGATATTTGTTTGTATGCAGGAGAGGGGGTATTTTCTTTACTTTATATTTGGGCCCATGACATAAGATCTAGGCATTACTACATATCCCATTAGGATGTGAATAAAGTCACACATATTTCTAAAATGGAGGTGTGGTAGGAGACCAGCACCAGAGGTTGTGATCTACTCGAGCATAGATCAAAATGTTATGTAGTTTTATGTTGTGCAACAAGGAAGTTAACTATGAAGTTTTACATCATGAGGAAATGACATTTTCATACACTTTAACATCTTGTGACTTGGATGATGTGTTGTGAAATTTATCTTCATGTGATGAGGATGAACTTTATTCCTTTTAAGATAATTTATATAGTACTAATGATGCTATGCAGTTTAACATCATGCATTAGAGATGAAAATCTATCCAATTTAACATCATATGGTAAGGGCGTCTATTTTCTTTATCACCTGAATTATTTCTTGAGAAATCGTACATTGGTAGGGGCATAGTGTATTCCCCATCCATTTTGATTAGTGATTAATATTCATTGGGATAGAACTTATTTATAAGGTAAGGCCTTTCCCTCTTTGGTTAAATCTTTGGGGGGTTCTTCCCTGGTATCGTCAGAGTCTTCAAATCCAAAACCAATTCTACTTGGAAGAACAAAAAGTGACGAACTTTCTTGTTAAAGTCTTATGTTATCCGGTCTTGGTATATTTCCAAATGATGTAGGGTATGCAACCTTTTCTCATCAAGTCACTCTAACTCATCAAAATGCTTTTGTTATTGTTTATAATTTGATATTTTCTCACATATTGCTATTTTTAGTGAGTGAAATTAGACCTTGATAGGCATTAATTCTTATGTTCTGTAAACTAGTGGATATGGGGTTTCTTGAGTAGTAGTGCGGGTTGTTGTTTGGTAAGTCTAAAAGGAATGGAGGATCTTATTGGGATAATATTTATTTTCTCTATCCATAATTTTTTGGAGAATGTTTGATAGGGTTTTAGTATATTTCTAAATAATGTAGGGTATGCAACCTTTTCTCATCAAGTCACTCTAACTCATCAAAATTCTTATGTTATTGTTCATAATTTGAGAGTTTTTCACATATAGATATTTTTAGTGAGGGAAATTAGACCTTGATGGGCATCACTTCTTATGTTCTTTAAACTAGTGGATATGGGGTTGCCTAAGTAGCAGTGTGAGTTGTGGTTTGGTAGGTCCAAAAGGAATGTAGGAGCTTATCGATCCAATATTTATTTTCTCTATCCACCATTTTTTGGAGAATGTTTGATATAGTTTTATTAAAAGCCTATATTTTTCTATTTTTTACTGCATGGTATTGAGATGAATGGTTGGGTTTAATATTGTACTCCAAGTACAACTTCCTTAATTCAGAAGAATATAAGTTGGTGTCTTTTTCCATCAGTATTGTGTGAGGGATTCAAAATTCAGTGATGATGTTTAAATTCATGAAATTTATAATACTTTTAGTCCTGACTTCTTTAAGAGGTATCACCTAAGGCCATTTAGATAAGAAGTTGGTAGCATTAAGGATGTATTTAAAGTACTTATCTATAGATGGAGGGTACAACCCTATAATATCCATTTCCCACACAGAAAATATCCAGGAGTATTTAGTTGTATGCATCAACTATGGGGGTTTATGGATGAATTTAGAATTCACTTGGAAGGAATGAAACTTTTTGATGAATTGTGTGCAATCATGTGGCATTGAAGGACGGAAATATCCAAGCCTCCAAATTTAGTGAGAAAGCCTGGTTCCTGACTAATGGAAACCACAAGCATCATCATGAACTTCTTCCATGGTGGAAATTATCTCCTCTCTTTCAATGCATCTAAGGATAATTCCATCGATGTTTCTCTTATAAAGAACCTTTTGATGGCATGGGCTATCATAAAGGATGAAATTGGCTGCTTTGCATCATATTTGTTCATTTCTATCTCTATCCGATAGAAGGGACCCATTTTAGAGGTATTTAAGGATGGTAATTATCCACCCATTTGCAGCATTATCTAGTTCAGGGGTAGAATTGATCTTATTGATCTCTTTTATTCCCCTTTTAACAAATGGTGTTATTGTTATGTGATGGGAAATACTAAAGACTATTTTATCCCAATCTGGATCTTCCTAGGTTGCGAGAGAATTTTCTAATGCATCCACCAAATAATTTTGTGAACATGGGGCATGAGTTAGTGTTAGCACGTATGGGAAATATTTCATCAACCCTCAAAAAGAATTAAGCAGGGGGGTAGCTATTATTCTGTGATGGTGTAATCACCATTTATTTTCTTAATTACTAACTTGGAATCACCTTTAATTCTCAGGTGGGTCACCAGTATCTACAAAGAAAACTCCAATCCTATAATGAGATCCTAGTATTCATACTCACTATTAGTGTAGCCTTATGATAATATAAGTGAGTAAGGTATAACTACAATTTCTAGAAAAATGAGAGTGACCCCTAACCCGAATTTGTTGAGATTGGGGTATTCTTCTCTCTTTCTGTTTGGGATTCTGAATGTACTATCAAATTACATTTCCCATATTCAGGTAGAGTTCTAAATGGAGAATATTTCCTTGTTTTTCAATTTGGTATTCATTGAAACTTCTTACATAGAGGGATGTTCAACCAAGAAATTTTCTAAGGCCTTCCCTTTTATCACTTTCTACAGTATGAACTAGATATTGAACCATTGAAAAATGAACACCCATCACACCAAATGTCCAGTCAACATGGGACAATGAAGGATATTTTTGAGTGGGTCATTTCGAGAGATCAAATGGACCTTATGGTGGTGAAGGTAATGCCTTAATTTCTGAATTATAAAATTCAATTCCAAATAGTTCTTCTCAATACCTAAATACCAAGTCTCAGTGTCAATCATGGTGCGATAGAGATAATAAAGGTTGTTTTCACTACCAACATCATTTTTATATCTGATAAAGGTATCCAACGTCCATTACAGAGTTGTCACATATTGGATGAGAAGAATTCCTTCAACTAGAAACATCATTGGTGGGCTCAAGAGATATTTCTTGATTTTTTCAAATGCTTCTTTGTAGTCATCAGTCCACTAAAACACAACCTCTTTCTTCATTAACCTAGTGAAGGGAAAACACTCGACTGTGAGGTTTTCTATGAAGCGTAGAATGTAAGAAAGGTAACCCTATATTCCTCTCAAATATTTGAGGTTTTAAGGAGGTGACACACCCAGAATTTCCTTGGTCTTCTCAAGGTCGACTTTGATGCCACGATGGTGTATGATGAAGCTGAGAAAATTTCCTAAAGTAACACATATATCACATTTAAGGGGATTCATTTTCATAATATGTTGTCAAAGTTTTTTAGAAAATATTTCCAAATAGTAAAGGTGGTTAGAATGTTGTCATGATTTTAGCACCAAATCGTCAACATAACACTTGATTAATTTTCACAAAAGGGTTTGAAGATACAGTGAATAGAACATTGATATGTAGAACCATCATTATTTAAACTTAAAGGCATCACTCGGTAGTAGAATACTCCCTAGGGGCCTTGAAGGTGTTGGATTCTTTATCTTATAAGTCCATTCATATTTAATTTACCCTGAATATCCATCTATGATAAAGATGACTTGATAGTTCTCTATTTCATCAATCAGAAGTTCTATGGTCTGAATTGGGAAGTCATCTTTCGAACAGTGCTAGTTGAGATCTTTGAAGTCAATATTGACCCTAATTTTCTCATTGTTTTTATAAATAGGGAAATTTTTAGAAATCCATATTGGGTATTGGACTTATTGAATGAAATAAATTTTGATAATTTTTTCAACTTCAGCTTCAATCTTAGAAACATAAGTTGGGTGTTTCCTTCTAGATGTCTGCTTATAACCATAGTGGTCACCTAGAAATACTAGGTGATGGTTAACCACATTAGTATAAAGGCATGAATATCTTTTTAGTTCCAAGAAAACATGTCCCAGTCCTACTTTAGAAAAGAGGAATAAATTACCTATTCGTCAAGGGGAATAGTTGCACTGATCAGTGTCGGCCACGGATCCTCTTTTTTACCCAGATTTATCTATCAGATCTCATCAATAGTGGTAGAGACTCCTTCATAAAATGTTGAAGGATAGTCTCTAAGGTCACTTTCTTCCTCTTCTTCCTTTTCCCCTTCATTTTCCTCTATTTCCATGTCAGGTTTGATGGGGGATAAAGGGGAATCATTATGGTTGGGAGAAAGGTAAGTGCCTAAGATCTAGCTTCCAAGGGTGATATCATGACTTTCACAGTTTTAGTGGATTAATTTGTGTCCTATTGAAGTTTTAATGGTAAGGTTAGATCATTTCCATTTGAGTAATCATTACCAATAAAGGAATTAAATATTTATTCAATTCCCTTTGGATCAACTGAATTAACCAATATCATGAAGATCAGTGAGAAGGTATTTGAATCTAAGATGATGTCTTTTACCTAACTAATGGGTTGCACATATTCATCACTGAGGTCTTTGAATGGGTTATCTAGGGCCATTTATAAACCATTTGGAGCAGTAACCCAAGTTAAACCATCATTTATGGTTCTATTCCCTTCTCTTTGGTAGAATTATTCATCAATATATTGAGATTCATAAGACTAAAATAGATATTTATCACCATGTAACATCCCAATCTTCCCATTGATACAATATGTAAGGAATTAATGGTATTATGAAGGGATCATATCATGTGTATGTAACCATGGACTTCCTATAAAGACATTAAAAGTTTTATCTTGTTAGACGACCATGAAATCAAATTCGAACACTATATTCCCCAAATTGATCTCTAAGCTTAATGTGTATGAGGGGTTTTTGTTCACTTTTATCACACCCTTATAGTGTTAGAGTAGAAGGGGGTAGATTGACTTAAGTGTATCCTAGTTAACAAAGAATTCGGACAGGAATGAGGTTAACTCCTAGACCATTTTCATTGAAATCTCGATGGATGTCAATGACAACTAGTCTGATGGATATGTATAGGGGCCTGATGTGTACCTATATAACACCATCTTTATCCAGATCAGTGAAATAGATAACTACATGAAATTCTGTAGGGTCAACCTCTTCGTGATATATCTCAATGGAAAAATTGTTAGCTTTAAGCTCTTGAGGGAATAGCAGAGCCTCTACAAGTGCTTCCCACAGATCCTTAGATATATTGAAATCATCCAAAATTGAAATATTTGTTGACATTATGGACAATTGCTTCAGGATTTCATACTTTTGGGTTAAAGTTATGTGTTTCCATATAGGTAATTGTTCCCTAAAAGGAATTTTTGGATTTTACGTGCCTGGGATAGATGAGTCAGTTTGTTGAGAAGATGTGGAGGGAATTTTGTCCACTTATGGATCAAACTGTCTTGGACTACTTACTTTCTTGGTCCGATTAGGTTTTCACTTA
This sequence comes from Viscum album, assembly GCA_963277665.1. Lineage (NCBI taxonomy): Eukaryota > Viridiplantae > Streptophyta > Magnoliopsida > Santalales > Viscaceae > Viscum > Viscum album. The sequence goes on from OY728123.1 coordinate 1,774,026,751, forward strand.
TTCACTAATCATTATTCCAAAATGATCGGTTCTGAATGATTTTTTACCTTTGTGGAGGAATCTCCTTGTTCCTATTGATCTTGTTGAAGGGATTTACCATGGGTTTCAGTAGCATAGATATCTCTGGCAGAGATACAGATGATATATTGTTTCTGGCCATGGTTACACCTCTATATGTTTCTTTGTCTCCTATGACCTTGATTCATATCTCCTAAATTTGGTGTAAGAATTTCAAGTTCATAATAACACTCATCATCAGATAAGGGATCACTCAAATGAATTAAATTAATGGATTTGAATATCAACTCTTCATCTAATGAGGACTCCATTTGATGGTTCAGTGCCCATTATACTGTTTGGAAGGGCGGAGCCCATTCTCTTGGGATCTAAGGAATGAAGTATGAGAGAGTCAAGGATAACTTTTTATTGGGTGTAGGTTCATCCTCTTACATTTGTTTCACACCCTTTTGGCCATGTCGTTTCTTATAAGATAAGAATTTGGAGTATTTTTGGGGTTTAAGGAGTTAGTTGTGTTGTAGTAGAAGAAACTAGGAGCACAATTGGTTATCTTAAATTCACTCAGAGGTTAGAATGAGTCTGGTTTATTGTTTTTCTAGTCATAAAATAACCAAAATTCTATGCACACTTGTTGGTAACTTCCTGTTATTCACCCTCTTCCTTCAGAGCAGTGGTAGAAACACATGATACCTATGTTAGTGGTTTTCCCAATTTCACTTTCCCATAATAAACTATTTTTTCAGGATATCTTTGAAAACAAAACCGTCCTGGATGGTGTTCCCCAATATTCAGTGAAAGTGAAAATAATTCAAGAAATCCTCAAGGATGTCTTTATCAAGTATTTAGGATTCCTAAAGACTTAGCAAATTATTTTTCATGGCTACTAATAAGTGGCCAAGAACCCATTCATCTTGGAAGGAATATACCATTCTTTTTCGATCTTCAAACTAGGAGTGTTTTGGCTCTCTTATTTCATCCTGATGAGATTTTTATCACTAATATTGTATTCCTAGAGGGGGGGCCACATGATAAGGTGTCATCTTCAGAATAGGAGCTAGTGCAGGAGCTAGTTTTAGAGTGATGGTTATAGTTTCTTCTTTTCCTATCCTCTTTCCTCGGTATACCAGTACTAATATGGATTTAGCTCTGGTTCAAAATATGGATTCTTATAATATTTGTGCAATTGTATCAAGGTCTCAGAACCTACCCATGTATTTGAAGGGAATTAGTGGTGTTAACAATTCATCGTAGAAGTTTTCTATGAAAATAACCAACAAATATTCATGTAGAAACTACAAATTCAGGGATTAAGTTAGACCCTTCCACCTATAAATTAAGTCTGAGACTCTTATTTTTTTATGTAGGCAGTTCTATAGGTCAAGGAATGTTGTCTTCTATAGTTTTGAGTTGAATTGGTAAATAAATTATCGATGGAGTTCTTCCCATACTTTGATTGACCCATCAGGTAAACCGGTGTACCATATAAAGATTGGTCCCTACAAGATTTTCAAAAAACACTAGAGTTTGGAGGATTCTTATTGAAACAAATTTCTCATCATTAGGACACACTGAGATACGTAATTCTTTATATGTTGATTCAGATCTCCTAAACTGTCGAATGTTGGAAATTTAGGATTTCCAAAATTAGGTAGGGGAAGAGTCGCATCTACCCATTTGGGGTAAGTCTTTCTTTCTAGCTGCACTGGTTCATGGTGTCCTTCCATAGCTTCTAGCCAAGCTTCTAAAATTTTAATAGTATCAACAAGTCTTGTGGGAATGTCCAACTAAGTGTGGGATAGAGCAGGTGGCGCAATAAGATGAACCATATGTGTTGGTCTAATCTTCACTTGTTCTTGAGCTGGTCAGTTGTAACTTGAATAACATTGGTCTGATTTTTTGTCCAATGGAGGCAATTCTTGGTATTCAGCTTTCACTGGTTCCAAATAAATTGGTTTTCTTACTCCTTCATTGATTAAAAATTGTGAATATACTTTCACTAGTATTATGAGATCTTCTTGTCGAGGTACATCAGTTAGGGGAGTGAAATGAGGTTTTGTTTGAAGAAAATATTCAGTGGGAATATTACCCCTGAGTAGTTCGGCATTAAGCCTTTTTAATTATCTCATTTATATCTCATACTGATCCAGTCTTTCCTTGAGTGTGAGGGTTCACCACCCTCAGGTAGCATGTGTTATTGAACCATATCCTTTCCCTTTTCTTTGTTCGATGCCTGTCACAAAGGAGGAACTGTAGCATTCAAAGGAGTTCCCAAATTTTGGTAAATCCTATGATTTTTTGTATGCATGCCTTATTTTTTTATTTTAGTGTGGACCACATTTATAATGGACATATCCTATACTTGTTCTCCCAAATTAACCCGATGTTAAGCTGCATTTTTATAAGTGGTTCTAATAAAGTTTACTGATGCAAACTGCATCATGATAATTTCATCAACCTCTAAATAATGGGAGAACCAATTACTTCAGGAGCATCTACCAGAAGATCTATGATTCCCGAGAGCGGTTGTGATCTTAATATATTGTTTTTATTTTTTTGACTGTTAATAGAACTCATCCTTTATTTCAAGTATCCCTTCAAAGTTTTTTGATGAAGGGTGATTTAAAGAGAACCTTCGGATATTTTTTTGTTCACATTTTTGAAGAAGAAAATGAATCACAAGATATGATGAATTGGGAAGATTCACTTTATAGAACTTATCCCAACTGAGAAAATACTTAATTTCACTAGGAAGGAGGCTGAGGTAAAAATGACCCCAGTCCTATAGGCTAGGGGTGAACCTTTTCTACTTTCACAACATTTTAGACTTGATTTATTAGCCCTGAAGTTTGTATTGAAAATTCCACAAACCTTGTGGGCTGGGGTTGCTCCAATACTACCATGTCTTTAGTTTTTGTAGCTGCTCTTATGATTTTATAGATATTTTTCTGAACATGGGTTGGGTTCATTATATTATTTTCACCTTATCCATCAACTTACAAAGATACTTGTGTTGTCTAATTATTATCTTCCCTTAAGTGGGAGGATTGCTTGATATTTTCAGATGCTTGATGAAAGAATCTTTCAATGGATTGCTCTCTTTCGGACCAACTCCTTTGAGAGTCGTTATGGGTTGGTTCTTACTAAGCATACCATATATTGTGAGTAGAGCCTATTTCTCGAAGCCATCCTATGGCTACAAAAATTGCATAATGTCACATTTTTCAGGATTTGTTGATCAGGAAGAGAGGTGAAATGCAACACCCCTTGTTCACCCCATCCTCTAATATAAAAACCAAATTGGGCATTGGAAATAAACTGATGTAATTCTTTTAATGCATCGAGATATGGGCATTGAAGGGATCCTTGATGCTTTCCTAATTTTGGTTTTTGTGAAATTATGAGGGCCTTCAAGTTGATTTTATAGTGAATTTATTCTATTACCTTGACATGATTTGGGAAATCTTCATAAGTTAATATGTTTGTTTTCAGAAGATTAAGAGTATTCCATACATTCAGGTGAATTTCGTACACACATTCTTCCAAAAATTCATATGGAATGCTGAATTGGGGAGTGGATAAAGGCCAAAACACTACTAGTATATTGTACTTAGCCAATTTTCTCCCCATGAGAAATATATCTTCTTTGTCTTTCATAAGATGTTCCTCATCCAGATCTGAAAAAAAAATGGACATTTCTCCATTGTTTTATTGTGAACAACAGGTTCGGCTGGGATTACCTCTATTGTATTGGAAGATAGAAGGTCTAAGGTTGGTTCAGAGAATTACTATTGACTTGAGCTATCTTACGGTTGAGAAAGAATATCATTTTTCAATAATGAGGCTTCAGCCACAACTAGCCTCATTTTCCCAAGTGCTTTTCGATAGGAGTTCTTTCTCAAGATTTATTCTTCAAGGGGAGGACCTTCTTGATGAAATGAAGTTTTCTTGTGGGGAGGAAATTTTTAATTAATTTCATCATGGCTAGAAATACCATCACATCATAACATCCGACTATAAGTAGAAATTTTATAGATTATACCCTAGGGAGGACCTTTATGGTTAATAGTAGAAAGGGGATGACCTTCTTATTGTTTGATCTTATAGCCTCGATGAGGGTTATCATGAAAATAATCAGGGTATGGTCTCTCAAGATCAATTATATTTTGTACATGAACTAAGTCTTTGTGGTAAAATTTCTGGGGAGGACCTCCAAAACTGTTGACAACAGAGTTATAGGTAGGACCTTTACAATCACCTCTACTATCTTCATAATTTGGTAATGGAGGAGTAAGATCTTGATCTACCATAAATATATGTTTTAGGTCTTTAAGAACACCAACATTCAACAGAGTAGGGTCGTGGGTCAGCTCTTCATTTTCTAATCATTGTTGTGAAGGCTTCTTTTTAGAATATTTCTTACAGGTGATTAGGGTTTCCTACTGTGGGTGATGGATTTTATATATGGAGGCTTGGTTTATTAGCTCCTGTGTTGTCATTGTAATTTTATAATTGGTATTTAGAATTTTGGTGGGGGGTTTTTCCTACCCGGTAGTGGCCACTATGGTGGAATGATGACCTCTAGTTAGAACGGGGATATAGAACTAATTCGGTTGTCCATTTATCATGGTATTTTGGCCAAGAACCTCTTGGAAGAGAGCAGGAATATGCTTATGATCTATGGAGACTCTCGAATCATACTATTGAGTCACTTAAAATATGGAGGTTTGGTTATGTTCCCGACCCCTAGTCACTACTGATGTGATTATTATGTCCTAGAAAACTTGTAGAATGTGGACAAGAATAGTTGTTTGTCCTTCCATCATAGCCAAGATGTAAGGGGTGACTTCTACAGCTAGAACAGGAATATACACCCATTCTATAGATGGATAATGGATGTATTCTTTCTCTTTTCCTCCATTTATTATCTAGATATATCAACAATAATCATGGGTGGGGGCAGAGATATGGGTTCGCCCCCTATTTGTAGCCAGGATCTGCCAGCTTGTTTCTCCCGGTGTCGCTAAACTGTTTCGGTAGTCTTGATGGATGTGGGAAGGTGTGTGGATATGCTCATGGTTTTTCATTGTATTTGGTTTGTGGAATTCTCTAGAAGTAAGGAGTTAGGGTCTTATTCCCTGATGATAGGTCACGGCCCTTGGTGGGCTGTCATGGGTGCCCGGGTCTGGGTGACCTAGGTTGGACTCCCAAGGGAGACACCCTCATAATGCTAAGGGTTTATTTCTTCATAAAGTTGAGGGTGGAGGATACTAAAAGTATCCCTTTGGTGGGACCCCTATGTTTTCAGGTTTAAGCTTTCAAAGACCTCTTAATATCCCTTCTTAAGATAAGGGAGGAACTTGTTGTTTTGTTCTAGGGATAGACTCCCATAACGATTTGAAATGGAAAATGGTTTCATCTGCTTTTGGGACACCACCATAATTAAGTGGATGGTTAGTGGGAATTCATTTCTTGTAGGTATTCACATGTAGCCTCTTGGGTGGGTATCATGCTATTGCAGTGGTAATCTTGAATGAGTGCATTTGAGACTAGGAACTAAAGGAGCTAGGTTAGTGATGATGTCCTCTAATTTGGTGAGGACCCTACCTATACGACAGTAGATGCATGTTTTTGGGTTGGTTTAAAGGATTACATATGATTATATTGAATGGATTTCCTTTCAAAAGTTATATGATACATATGAAAAACAAAAACAAGAAAAACCTATCAAATCATCATCTCAATAAACAAACACATGCATAATTAATTGTTTCAGATCCATGTTTGTCCCTCTTTCATTTTGTGTGTGAAAGGGGCCTGACATGTGGGGTACATAGTCATGTTGGTTAAGGATTCACATCAAGATCACCATTTTTTATTTCCAATGTATTTTATGCCCACACTCATTTTGAGTTGATGCAGACCCGATTTCCAAAGGTAGGTGATCACTTGGATTTTTTCAATGAGATATTACTGAGAGGATGGGGGTTGGGATCATCTCACCCTTTTGGGGGGAATTATTAGCTACACTAGGGATCTCTTGTATATTTAATACGTATTCAAAAATCCTTTATTAAATCCCAAATACAGAACATGTTTTCCTTATATTAACAATCAATTATTAGCATGTATTGATTTTATAATCATTTGTATATATCTGAGGTTCTTCATCAAAAGAGAAATTTGTATGTATCAGAGGTTTTCCATCAATGGTACCCTTTTTTATGCGGATTATAGATTCTTATATCATTTATTATCTTGATGTTGGTTTTAATCCACAAAATTGGGAACTATGGGATTTATCATTATCCAGGAAGAAGGGAGTTATTTTTATATCAGGATTAGGCCCATGATATGGGATTTCCATGTATCCTCATGAAAGGAATTAGGACTCATGTAGTTTGGTTCTAATTAACAAGACACATCATACCTTTTAAGTTTGTGTGATGAGGACCAAATCATATAGTTTAACATCATACGACAAGGATGTCTAGGCAAAAGATGTCTAGTCAAGTGTTGGTGGAGGTCTTATACAAAAGCAGCCCAAGGGACCTAGAAGGGATGTAGACTCCCTAGATGAATATGACCATATTGGGAATATAGACCATATAAGATTAGTGTGAATTTCTGGATGTTGGGTTTGGACCTCCGGGAGGATTCCTGTGTATCCCATTTAGAAGGGAATCAAATCCCACATAGTTTAGATTGTTGGGGCTTACAACTATAGATGAGTCCCATTAGGTTTCTTCATTAGGAATATGGCCCTCTAAAGGTACATGAATAGTTATGGGGCTTATACCAAATAGGAGGCCCATTGGGTAAGGTGAGAGGAAGATCTATAAAAGGATTCCCCTCCAAAGATAGGTATTTAATCGTGTAGTTTTCATGATCATTACTAACCTCTAAGCCCGTATGAGCCATTCTCAGTGTGATAAATAAGAGGAAGTCAAATATCTAACAAATCACACAATCTCCTCCATTCGCTGGTGGATGAATCAGAGGCTATGAGAGAGAGAAAGGGATCTAATGTTCTGATCTCTCTTGTTTTTGTAACCCCAGGGGACAGAAGGTAGGAGGGGTATGACCTCCTAAAATAAATACTAAGGGATTACTTGAGGAAAGAATCATTTTTTAAGAACCCCCCCTTTTACCCTTTAAACAGGTGGAAGAGAGGGAGAGGGCAAGACTACGACCCACATATGTAGCTACCTATCCCGGGGAGCCACCTGAAACCATACCTAAGGTTGGGACCCTCATTACCACAAGAATGTTTGATTGAGAATATTCTGATGATCCCTCTTATTATGTAGGTTACCAGTATAGCCACATATACCATTGGAACTTTTTATTCGGATGACATGTTGGTGTGACCTATACTTTGATCAAACATATATAGAATCTTTGGAAGAGTTATTAGCTTGTTAGTTTTCAAAAGGGCCCATTTGGGACGTATTGCTTTATCTGAGAGGTTTACATATATGATTGTTTGAATATTTCATGAAGGGGATAAGATAAGGCTGGATTCTATGAAGAAGGATGCCGAGACTGAAGGAATCCATCCCGCATAGTATTTTTTATGTGAGATGGTGGTCTATAAAGAATCCATCCACATATGGTTCATGGAATGGTGGTCCAAAAAGGAATTTTCTATGTGGAAGGCTATCTATAAATGATTTTTTTATGTGGATGTTTTTACATAAATGTATCTTTCTATGTGAACTGATTCTTATGCCCTCTTTTACTTTGTGATATGTGGTAAATGATTAACTGCTGAAATCTCTTTCTCAATTTGTCTCTCTCTATTTCTCCATCTATGTCTTTCTACTTTCATCAGTCCTTTTATGGAAATTTTATAGGGGTACATGTGTAATTGTTATCCTAGGTTGATTGGATTCAATGAAAACCCACCGATCATGAAGGGTTTTGGTTTGTGGGCAGCCTAAAAATAACGCCTCATCCTGAAAACAAATTTTCATTTATGGGGGGATAGAAAAGATGAATCATCCCATAAATGGAAAATATTCCTTAGACCGCAAAAAAAAATATTACATGCTGAGCACAGACTCGCATGGTGAATGTCCAATGAAAAAGACTGGACGTTCTTTGAAGATCCATCACTTTAACCATTTTTAACTTCATTGATTCCTTCTATCATTCAGATAATCCATGCAAACTTTTTTGGACCCAACATGCACAGAGTCGATATAAATATTATGTGGATCATCATCAATATCCTTTGGATTTATCCATTAGTAACCAGGTGTTCTTGAGAGTCTCACCTCAGTTGTGTTATCAAAGGGTTGGAAAATGAGGGAATTTGGCACTAGGATAAGTGGGAATGTTTGAGGTTGTTGAGGGTATTGGAAAGGTGGATTAATATTTTGATTTACCACATCATATGAATTAAATACATTATGTATTTCATGTGTCATAGCTTAAGAATTATCTTTTAGACCCATCTCATGTATTGAATTGGGAGGACCTTGATGTGGAACCTGATATGACTATGGCTGAGAATCCAATTTGAATTGTTGATTCCTAAACAAAGGTTATTCTTGGTAAGTTCATACATTTGGTTTGGGTTCCATGGAAACATGGTTCTGATTATCATGAGATATGGGAATGTGATTCATTGATGAGAGAGTAGTGGAATCATCTCTTCATGGATTAGTCTTCTTAACAAGATTTCTTGGGGCAGAAAGCATTTATGGTTAGGATAATTGTAACATCTTGACACCTAGTTTCAAGTAATTACATTAATTTTTTAATCATACTTTTTTTGGGTATTATCATGGGCTGTTTTGGGTGAATTTAGGAAAATTTTAGAGGTTTATGGGCATGTGTACGGTTGGTACACAGTTAGATAAAATTGTGTTGGTTAACACATGAAACCATACATCATGTTTTTGAATCTCAGAGGAGGGTGAACGGTCAAATGCATGGTTAGTAAAACCCATGTTCCTAGCCCTCAAACTATGTGTGTTGGGATAGTGGGGTCATGCTTAATTAGCACATGGTTTGCTAAATAATGCATCAAACCATGAAACTGTCCAAGTATCCCAGAAGGGGGTGTATGATTGGCGCACGGTTTTTCAAACTGTGCAGCCAAACCATGTGATGCGAATTAATTACTCCAAATTTTTATTTTAAGACTCGATACTCACCTAAATTTCCTCATTATTCTCCCTTTGGAATATTCTCTAAACCAGGGATACTCATCTTGGAGTTTTTGTAGATTACTTGCCTCCCGATAATTGATTTTGACAAATCCTTGATTGTTGGATCTATATTTTAAAAGGTATGATCTCGTTTCTTACTGCTATTCTTTGTTTTTCTAGATACACCCTTCTTTTCTTGAATGGAACCTTATATCAGGGCTGTTGATTCTATATCTAAGGTTTCTAATTTTATCTATTTGGAATTTTTATAGATCTATTGTGGAATTGGGATTTTTTTTCTTGAATCTTTATTGGTCGTCATGAGTTCTTCTGTAATCATTGAGTTATGTATCTTTTTTCTATCTCCCATTGTTCTAGATATAATTAATTGGATATTCTTACTCAAGAATTATGGTTCTAGGATCCTCCCTTGATCTGTATAACCCTTCCTATGATTGTGGATACCTTGTTGGGTGTAAATGAGATTGTGAATCAAGGTAGGTTGTTTTGTAAGGAAATTTCTATCAATTGGAAATTTTGATGTTTTTTTATTTTTAATTGGGTCTCTAAATGATTTCCAATGTTTTATTTGGGTTTCTTGATTATTATTTTCTAAATTTCATGGTGTGTGTCTGTTAAACCTCTTTGATTATGGATTTTCAAACCAAGTAATGGTTTTTGGAAATGGATTTGAAATGAAAAAAATGATTTGATGAAATACTTTGATGATAATCCTTAACATATGATGGAATAAAATATTTTATATTTTGAAATGAAATTAATTGATTTGAAAGAGAATGAGTTTTGATAAAAACCATTTGATTTTGATTTTTAAAATGAAATGGCATGTTTTAAAACTTGAACTTGGGACCAATTGAAATAATTTATTGAAATGATATTCCCTTTTATGACTAGTTAATTTTACTTAAATCACATGAGATCCTAGTTAGTTTGGTTGGTGGACTTGGATATAAATTTCAGACATGTACTAATTATTCCTAACAAAGGATAGATGATGAAAACAATATATAAACTTATTGAGGGTGTGGTTTTCATTTGTTGGGGTTTTTTTCTATTCCCCCTATGCATGAGATTGAGCATATTTAGTTTATTTGATATGGATTGCTTATGAAATGCTTGGTGAGATACTATTGGTATTTTTTTTATCATACCTTACTTTTTTCTTTAGGAATTTATAGACTTTATTATTCCTGTTCTAGGAAAAGGGAAAGCACCACTTGAAGGTGGTGATTGTTCTTGATAGCAGGACCTTGGGAGTTGGTGGTGATTGGATGAGTATATTTCCCACCTATTTTGAGGATATAAAGTGGTGACGTTTTCATTGGTTTTAAGATGTTTTGTTTAATGAAATTTCTACCTTATGGAGTTTCACTCTTGATGACTGTATTGGAATATCCATTGTTTGTGGTTTCTTTCTACCTATTTATATTTTTTTATTATTCTTGTGAAGAAATCATTCCCTCTTGATGTTTCTTAATGATCGGGTTCTAGTTTCCTGGGAATACCCTTTAGACCATGTTGGGACTAGTTTAGGTACTGTTTAGGTGGATTATCCAGGTCAATTCGTGAAAAATTGATATCAAAGGTAGGTTTTTTCCTTCCTTAAATGTTGGTATGTAGTTTGGGATGTCTAGGTAGATAGGTGATGGTATTTTTGGGACTTAAGGGGTAGGTTCTAAGTGAGTGACCAGCTTGATCTCATCATAATGATCCTAAATTTTCCATGGGTTGTAGGAAAATGTGACTTTGAAAATTTTTCTTGATCTAATTTTAGGATTTTCACAAATATTTGATTTGAGATTAATGTTACCAAGTTGAATTTTGATTGATAAATTTGATGATATTGTGTCTCTTAACTGATGTTTACTTTTTATTTATTGATATTGTGTAATACCATGCCCCTAAGAAGATGTATGACCAAACTTTAGAAGGGAGATGCTGATGAACCATAGTAAGTAAACCCTCTAGTTTACTAGAACCTCATTGAGGTGGTTGTGTGTGTAGTATAAGCTTTGGTCTAAGGAGATGTGCATGTTCCTGTTCAAACTGTAGAGGTTCTACCTCATAGGGATGATAACAGTGATCATGCCCAGGAGTTTCTTCATTAGAAACCACCATCTTTCTAGGGAACAAATGATATTTGGTTGGAAAATTATTGGTTGGGAAATATTGAGTAACTCTTTGAGTTTTTAGTGACACCATATTCTATTAGGTGAAATGTTCCATCTTCAAACTTGAAGGACTTAGTAGGAGGTGGTGGGATGTTATAGTTTTGGTGAATAAAAATTTGAACATGGAGTGGAAAGACTTTAAGAATCTTTTCATGGAACAAATCTATCTATAATCAATGGTATTGGCTAAGACCATGGAGTTTTAGGGCCTTTATCAAGGTGATCAGACTGTAACTCATTATTTCAACTGATTTTATAAACTTTCTCATTTTTCACCTGAGGTGGTAATGAATGAGAAACTAAAGTACATAAGTTTTCAGATGGGTCTTTGATCAAATATTTTTATGTTGAATCTTAATACTTATGTTAATGTTCTATATAGATCTTTGATGGCTGAAATTGACCTGGATGGTAAGTCATGGTTGACAAGATTCATCCCACTCCCAATGGTAGATTCATTGGTTTCTTTAAAGGGGAGAGAAAATGGGGTGAGTATCATGGTGTAAACAATGGTGGTGGTCCTAGATAGTAGTCTTCCTCTAAAACAATTATAGTATTTGTTAAAAGAAAATTTACTTGTTTCCAATGTGAAAAAACTGGGAACTCAAAGTGTGTTTGCACAGAGGCACTGAAGATCAGTAGCTCTTATAGACAATTAGGTCACTTACAGAGGGTTTTCCATGATTTTACCACTCCACATAGTGGTATAGTCTCGTCAGCATAGAGAGGATCTATAGTGTAGTGGTATGCTTCAAGAACAATGGGGTTTTAGCCACATGCATTAGGAATACATTTTCTTAATGCAGTGTACGAGTCTCCAGTGGGAATTAATGCGGGTCTGGTAACAGTGAGAGGTACCATTACTATTGTTTCATCTTTAGTGACTACTTTATTTAATACTAGTGAATATAATTAGTTTTTATTTACCCACACTATGGAATTTTTGAATCTTCTGATGGATCTCATGCCTTATGTAACACCCTAATACTTTATGATATATTTCCTTTTAAATAAATTCAATCTTTATAATGGCTTGCGATACACGCAACCCTGAGCCTCAATTATAGTAAGTGAGAATTATATTTTAATAAAACTATAATAAAATTAAAATTTTAATATTTCATGGAAAAATTATAATTTGATAGGATGAATATCAATTTTTAACTTACTTGGTCAAAATAATCCTAGAATAAATTTTTGAAATTTTCTTCTAAAAATAAACCTTTATGAATAATCAAAAATATAGTATTTAAAAATTCCTAATTTTATTTATAATAATTTATTATAATATGTTTAATTAACAATTTATTAACTATAAATTTTATATAAACAATTATAAAAACATTTGGAAGTAAAAAAGTGATATTTTTCAAATAACCGGTTTTTCTTCAAAAAAACTATTTTTGTTTAAAAAAGGAATAATGTCGATCCATTTTAATTAATTAAAATAATAATTTATTATAAATGATTTAATTTTAATTTATATATTATATATCTAAATATATAAATTTAAAACTATTTAATGATGAAAACTAGTCATATAGTTAATATAAGATCATCTTATGCTTGAAAAATGCATTTATTAAAAAACTATTTTTTGACACATTTTATATGTTTATCATTAAATTAAAATTTTCCAATTATATGTATTGAATTAATTAAAATGAATTAGATATTTTGAACCTTAATTATTAATATTATATAATAATTCTAACTTACTTTTTAGTCATAATGAATAGTAAAAACATTAAAAATTAATTACTGTGGTTATGGTTAAAACGGGTTTACTGGGGGTAAACTAAAAAGATAAGGATTAAAATGACATACCAACTTGTATAATTCATATTTTATAGACATTTTTTGATATTATAACATCTAAGGTTTGATAATGGGATATTTTTAGCCTTTTGTAATTTAAAAAAACATGGGTATGATTTATTAAATTAAAAAAATTCAAGTGTATCCTCCTCCTCAAATTATAAAAGGGAACTCCATACCTTCACTTATTCACACCTATAAATACATTTTTATCAAAAAACCCTAAAAATATTTCTACCAAACATACTTATACACATTCTATAGGTTTTGGTATTCCAAAAATACCAACCCTATGTTCCTTAAGAATATATTCAAAGGGGGTTTCTCTAAGAGAAGGTAATCGTCGTGACAAAGATATTTCTTCTTCTTTATTATTTTATCACCATAAATTATGTATTAAAACTTAAAATATAATAAAACTATTATATCACATATAATTATATTTTATTATTTTTATGGAATAATACCTGTCCATCTTATTCTCAATCAAATGGAAAACAAAGTCATCTCTTGTGTGTACGGTGGATTATCGCCTAACGAACCGATGTAATTTGTTTTCTATCACTGAATCACATGGGTAATAATTGTGATAGAAATAATTAATATATATTATAAATATGAAATGATATAAATTATTTAAAATTAATATAGTTTCTACTTCCTTACCATTTCACCCATTAAGTGAATGATATCATTGCTCATGCATACGTACAGTCTACCGTCTCCACGAAGCGATGTGATTCATTTTTCATATACAAATTTATATAATGGTTATAAAAAATGTATTTAATGATTAAATATGATATTTATATTATTAATATAATTATATAGATGATGGAGCTATATCCTATAGACAATAACTAGAACTTTCAAGACAAAACAGGCATGAGAAAATAAGGCAATTAACACCCAAAACAATAGTAATAATAAAATATTATTAATGAACAGGTGGTAAAATTCTATAATATGATCATATGTGACATTATAAATATGAATATGGTTCCATCATAAATTAATAAAATTCTTAAAACCATTATATATGAGGTTAAATAATGATCAAATAAAGGGAAGCGTGGGGTAAGGTATTTTGTCTCAATTTCCTTTCATTGAGGCATATTATAATGATATGCACCTAATTTATTTTATATGGTTTATATAATTCCAATTTTAGATGTAATATAATGAAAATTTCATAATTTATGGTATTTTAAGTTTTAATTTGAATTTTTTAATCTAATGGTACTTGACTTGAAAATTACCAAGTGGTAATGAATTTCAAAACTCAATTTCTTTTCATTGTGTTATATTACTTATTCATTGTCTTTGATATTATAAGACTATGTGTGTAATAAATTTTGATTATATTATATATTATTTTCTCTTGTTTTATTTGGATTTAAATTTTATATGCATAATTTATTCATTAATTAATTCTCACTTCAACGTTATGATCATTATAAGGGTTGTTCGTATCAAATTGTCTACTTTGGGAAATATGTTATGTTATACACCTATCTTCTTTTATGAGGCATATTTATGTTACATTTGATATTTTATATCATGAATCTATTTTTATTCCTGTCATTCAATGTTTTATTTGATTTTATTCCTTTTATGGGGGATACTATTCAAAAGATACCAAAGTGGTAAGAGATTTATGTTTCAATCTCATTTTAATCAGGATTGTTTATACTTTAATTTCCATTGAAGAAAATTATTTGATCATTGTATAGTAAACCCATTTAATTTTCTTATCCTTTGTATATTCATGAATTTTTAGAGTGATAGTACCATTTCCCTCTCTTTTTTACTTAAAATTATTTATAAAATGTTTTTAATACAATCTAACTTCATTTCTATCTTCAGTCGAAAACCCTTTTTCTTCCAAATCCATGTTTTCTAAAAAAAATTCAATTTTTTTACTATGATTGTTTAAATTCATTTTCACCCATAATTGGATTCCTAAAAAAATTTGTAAAAGGAATATTCCTATCATTTTCCAAACAAGGTACTTTTGACTTTTCTTATAAAAATGTGAAAAGAATATTTGTTTTAATGTACTCGGAATGAATGGAACTTTACCACTATCATGACCACTCATTGCTTTGAATATTCCTTTACAAGTTTAAAATTTTATTTTTAAAGAAAATGGTTTTTATAATATTCTATAAATTCATAGTTTTTAAAAGTGATTTTAAAATTGAAAAGGTTATTTTCTTCAAGAATGTTTTTTAAATATATTTTATGATATTTATATTTATCAATGAAAAAACCCCTTTATTTTACATATAATCTACTGGGGATATGTTGTAATGATTCCATGCTTATTTTTTCTTTTGCTGTTTTGCAATTAGTTTGACTGGGGAAATTATTGATATTCTCGTTCTTGATTAATTTTTGTAATCATTATCTTTCCCATGAAATATTCACTTTATTATGATAATTGGACATAAATTTCCCCTAAATATTCATGTTATTTATCATGTATATGCTTATTTCTTAAACCATATATCATTTTTATATACGATGTTTTACTTTTAAAGTTATTTGATTGATTAGGGGAATATTTATATTCTTTATTCTTTATTCAATACAGATATTTATTAATAAGGAATAGTGATCATGAATTAAATTTATCATTTGATATATTAGGAATGTGTTGGACATGTATTGATGGGTGGGGATTGGAATTATATATCCCCCCAATGCATATATAGTCTCATGAGGCGAATCAGTAAGCTATAATTAAATGGGTTTTTATCCATAGTTTTAAACTGTCTTGTGAAAGGTATTAACGGTATAGATACCATGATGTTTGAGATCATGACATCCAAAATTAATCATTTCCTTTATTTTGAATTCAGTTATTATTATCCATGTGATTATTGCATTGATATTATCCATGGATGTCTTTTGTGCTCAAGTTATTGATTAAATGTAATGTGTTTATAGTTATTTACCTTTCTATATTGACTATGCCTTATTGATTCATGATAGCTTCCAATGTATGCAACCATTACTGAGTATTTGATCTAACCCTAATTTTTTTTCTTTCCTCGGGATATGAAGATGAGTTATTTGAAGGATGCCTAATGTTTTCCATTTCTATGTTTTATTTTCTATTCCTGATGTAAAATGGGTAGCATGTATCTATTTGGTTCTAAAAACTACAGACTAGTCCTTTGGTATTTGACCCTTTATATCCATGTCATTGTAATAAATTAGACACCAATTATGTGTTACTAGATTTGGGGTTGTTACAGTTGATATCAGAGAAAGTTAGTAGAAACCTTAGGAACTAGATTAAAGAAAACCTAGATTAGGGAACATAACCCTATGATAGATTTTGAGGATAAGTATAAAAATAAAATCCTAATGTTTTGGTATGGTAGATATTATTTGGTTTTTCCTAGAAATATATCCATGGATATTACAAGTGGACATGGTTTTGGCATAGATTCATCTAGGGGTAATAACCCTGGAAAGAGTTGGTCAAGTATATCTTGGCCATCATTATGGGCATGGTGAGTGTTTCCTTACTTCACACCTAGTTTCACACTCCTAGGGGATATTCTTAGGATAATTCACATTTTCTTTATAAACTATTATGAAGGATTTGAAAATAATTATATCCCCAAAGAAACCATGTTTAATATTCTAAGATTAAAAATGCACAAATTTTAAATTTATGTTAAGTGTAACACCAGATTTATAATTATAAATTATTATTTAAAATTCATAATTTTATGAGATAATCCAATATATACCATTTTTTATAAATGTCACCTAGAAGAAATAAGGGTATCATTAATCATTTCCAATGTAAAGATTTCCCTGTTGAGCAAGTCAATAAAGCTGGTTTTGGAACTAAGCATATCATGGCTATATTAGGGAAGATTAATTACGTTATAACAAATAAATTTTTCTAAATAGAGAAACCTATTATTAAATGGTGTTATTATATTATTTTTTATCTCTTCATGAGATATAATCCCCCATAATTTAGTGGGAATACTAATCTAATGGTAACTGATCAATGTATTAATTCCTTTGAGAATATATTTATGGCCTTGGGATGTAATGAAAATGAAAATGTTACACTTTCATTGTATTATCTCAAAGGTGATGTTGATCAATAGTGTTCATTGATCTAGAATACTAATGAGGAAGAGGAATTATAACATATGGAATGGAAATCTTTTAAATAAATATTATTCAACAAATATTTCCCTCGTGATCAATGAGCTTCAATGAAGAGAAAGTTAATTATCTTAAAGAAAAATGAAGAAGAAATTGTTGCAGAGTATGAGGATACCTTTACAAGAATATCCAAGTATGATAAAGATTACATATTCAATAAAAAATACAATATTGACTATTTCTTTAAAGGGCTTAAACTAACTCTCCAAAGGGAACTGGTTTCTCAAAAAATCATCATATGATGAAATAGTTTTACGCACCATAAATAGAGAGAAATAATTTTCCATATCTAATATATTCAAATTAAATCAAGAAATTAAGAGGATTGAAGATAAAAAAATGGATAAGGGGAACAAGTGAAAGAAGTATTTTCCCACATGTGATAATTGTGAAAGAAACACCTTGGTACTTGCTTTAAGGGAATGAGATTTGGATTCAAGTGTGGAGATAAAGGACATCAAGTGCATGAATTCAAGGATAATAAATAAAGATTTAATGTTCAGTGTTTCAACTGTTAGGATATGGGGCACTATGTAAACAAATTCCCTAAGCGTCAATGGAATATTCCTCAGAAGAAGCTAAGGGATTAAGGTCAAGCTTATGTTATTACTATATCCAAAGTGGAATGATTAAAGTGATTGTGTATTTGGATTAAAGAATTATGTTGTGCAAGTATTTTATCAATGATATTTTGGTTATAATAACCATGAAATGTATAAGTATTGTACTGTTTTAATTTTTATTTTAAGTATTTGAAATCATATTTTGAATGGTACTAATAACCAAGAAAGGTGATGTAGTGGTAAGGTAATATTTTTTAATAATGCATGATTAAGGGAAAGATAACCCTTAAAATGTTCCCAATGTTGAGTTAATGATGTTTATTTGGGATAAAGAGATAATTGACATTGATGAAGTAAATAGGATAGTATTTATGGCCTTGGAACTAATTAGTAATTTGATGAAAAATTTGTTTAGTTTATCTTTTATGGAGTTTAAATCATTCTTGTATTTATAGAATATATTCAATAATCTATTATTTTATTTAAGGAATGAAGAGGTAGTTGTTTTTTTGTAAGTATGCATGTTTTAATTAAGGGTTTAAGATAATTTATGTTATTACCATGTTTTAGGAGAATATATAATCAAGGTATTCACATATTTGGTATGTGGAATTATGAGTTACTTTATGTTGTTTGGGGATAAATATTTGATAAAAATCATATTTATGTGTTTTGAATTTGTTCAGGAATATTTTTTAGGAGTCTTAAGTATTCAAATGAAACCATATGAAGAATTATATAGAAAAATATTTCATACTCAAACTTGTTGGGATAAAGTTGGTGAAAGGAAACTAATAGGCCAAAAACTTGTTTAGGAGACAAAGACAAAAGTAAGGACTATTCAAGATCATATTAAAGTAACTCAAAAAGGAAAAGGATTTTTGTCGAGAACTGGAGGAAAGATTTGGAATTTCAAGTAGAAGATCATGTTTTCTTAAAATTATCTCCATGGAAGGGTTTCATAAGGTTCGAATAGAAGGGAAAGATACACCCCAGGTACATCTAACCCTTTGAAATTTTGTAAAGGATTGGAGTTATGTCTTACCGGTTGGTAATGCCACAAATACGCTCTAAAGTACATAATGTGTTCCATATATCATTGTTAATAAAGTAATTCCAAACCCAATTCATGTACTCACCTATAAATAAATATATTTGGAAGCTGATTTATCTTACTGTTAAGAGCCCGTCCAAATTCTTGATAATAGAGAATAAGTATTGAGGAATCGAACGACTTGACTAGTAAAGGTACTTTGAAGAAATCATAAATTGAAGGAAGTAACATGGGAACCAGAAGATTTTATGAATAAAAACCCTTATTTTTTTAGAAGGTAATATCTAAGAAAATTTTAAGGTGAAATTTTTGTATTAGGGAAGAATTTAACACCCTAATACTTTACGATATATTTCCTTTTAAATAAAGTCAATATCTTCGATAGCTTGTGATACATGCAACCACAAGCCTCAATTATATTAAGTGAACATTATATTTTAATAAAAATATAATAAAATGAACATTTTAATATTTTATTGCACAAAAATTCTAATTTTATATGATGAGTATTTATTTTTAACTTAATTGGTCAAAATAATCATAGAATGAATTTTTTAAAATTTCCCTTTGAAATAAGATTTTATGAATAAAAAAATATAGTATTTAACAAATGATCCTTTTATTTATAATAATTTATTATAATATTTTTATTTAATAATTTATTAACTATCAATTTGGTAGAAATAAATATAAGAATATTTGGAGGTAAAAAGGGATATTTTTTAGAAAACTGGTTTTTTTTAGAAATTATTTTTGTTTAAAAAAGCATAACATTTATCCACTTTAATTAATTAAAATAATAATTAAGGATGAGTTATGTAATTATATTATATAGATTATATATATAAATATATTAATTTAAAACGTTATAATGATGATTACTAGTCATATAGTTAATATAAGATCATATTATGCATGAAAATGCATTTCTTGAAAAACCATTTTTGGACACATTTTGTTGATTTATCATTAAATTAAAATTTTCAAATTATATGAATTTAATTGGATAAAATGGATTCCATATTTTGAATCATAATAATTAATATTATATAACAAGCCTAACTTAATTTTTGGTTATAATTAATAGTAAAAATAATAAAAATTAATTATTATGGTTAAGGTTAAAACGGTTTAACAGGGGTTAAAATAAGAAGATAAGAGATAAAATGACCTTCCAGCTTGTATAATTGCTATTTTATGGTCATATTTAGGCCTTGTCACATCAATTTTTGATAAATGTCCATTTTTATCCTTTTTTATGTGAAAAACATGGGTATGATTTATTCTTTTAAAAAAATCTAAGTGTGTCCTCCTTAAATTATAAAAGGGCACTTCATCCCCTCACTTATTCATACCTATAAATCCATTTGGATCAACCAAAAACTGAAAAAATCTCCCCCAAACATTATTATACACATTATATAGGTGGTTTTATTCCAAAAATACCACCCCTAGGTTCCTTAAGAAGAGATACAAATGAGTCTTCTCTAAGAAAAAGTAAACGTCTTCACAAAGCTCTTTATTTTTATTTATTCTTTTTACACATTAAATTATGTATTAGCACTACCAATATAATAACACCAGTATATAAAATATACTAAGACATTATTATGTTTATGTAATAATACTTATCCATCTCCTTCTCTATCAAATGGGAAATAAAGTCATCGTTCATGTGTACGGAGGACTACCGCCTCACGAACCAATGTAATTAGTTTTCCATCAAAAACATAAATGGATAGTCATAACGATTGAAATAATAAATATATATGATAAATATAAAATGATATCTATTATTTAAAATTAGTATAGCATTAACTTCCTTACCCTTTCACCCATTGAGGGAATGATATTGTCGCTCGTGCATATGTACGATCTACCATCTCCACGAAGCGATGTGATTCATTTTTCATGTACAACTTTAAATAATGGTTATAAAAATGTATTTAATGATTAAATATTATATTTAAAGCATTAATATATTTCTAGATATGATGTAACTATATCTTATACACAAGAATCATAATTTTCAAGACAAAACATACATGATAAAATAAGGCAATTAACACCCGAAACAATAGTAATAATAAAATATTGTTAACGAATGAGTGGTAAAATGTTATAATAGGATCATATATGATATTATAAATATTAATATAGTTTATATATTAATTAATAATATTCTTAAAATCATTATACATGAGGTTAAATAATGATCAACTAAAGAAAAGCATGAGGTAAGGGATTTTTCTCAATTTCATTTTATTAAGGGGTATTGTAATGTTATGTACCTGTTTTCTTTTATATGGTGTATATACTTTCCCTTTTACATGTAATATCATGAAACCTTTATAATTAATGGTATTTAAAGTTTTAATTTTAATTATTTCATCCAAGGGGGTTTGAATAGAAAATTACCAAGTGGTAAAGAATTTCATAACTCAATTTCTTTTCATTGGGTTATATTACTTCTTAATTATCTTTGATATTCTAATATTATGTGTCTAATGACTTTTTATTGTCTCATTTTATATTTACACTTGTTTTTTTGGGATTTAAATTTGATACAAATAATCGATTCATTTATTAATTCTCACTTCAACGTTATGATCATTGTAAGGGTTGCTAGTCTAAAATTGTCTTCTTTGGGACATATGTTATGTTATACACCTATATTATTTTACAAGGTATATATAATTACTATTTTATATGTCATATCATTAATCTATTTATATTCATGTTATTTAATTTTTCATTTGATGTTATTTTTTTCATGGGGTTTAAAATTCAAAGGTTACCAAATTCATAATATATTTATGTTTCAATTTCATTTTAATCAGGATTGTTTATACATGAATTTAAATTAAAGTAAATTATTTAATAATTATCTAATAAACCCATTTCATTTTATTATCTTATGGGTATTCATGATTTTTTCAAGTAATAGTACCATTTCCCTCTATTTGGTACTTAAAATGATTGAGAAAATGTTTTTAATAAAACCCGACTTCATTTCTCTCTTCAATCGAAAATTATTTTTCTTAAAAATCCATGATTTCTAAAAAAAATTACTATTATTTTTTAAATTCATTTTTACCAAAAATTTGGTTATTACAAAAAATAACTAAAAGGAATCTTCATGTCGTTTTCCAAACAAGGTAATTTTAACTTTTCTTATAAAAATGTGAAAGGAATCTGTGTTTTAACATACTTAACATTAACAAAATTTTCCCACCATCATGACCACTAATTTATTTAAATATTCCTTAAAATTATAAAGGTTCCTTTAAAAGAAAATATTTTCCTAATATTATGAAAATTATTATTTTTTAAAAGTGATTTTCAAAGTGAAATGGGTATTTTCTTAAAGGTTGTTTTTTAATGATCTTTTTACGGTATTTATATTTATCAATGACAATAACCTTTTATTTTACATGTACTTCACCAGGAATATATTGTAATGAAACCATCATTATTGTTTCTCTAGATGGTTTATGATCAGTTTGACCAGGGAAAGTATTAACATTCTCTTTCTTGATTATTTTTGGTAATTATTTACTTTCCCTTGAAATATTCACTTTTTTATGATCACTAGACATAAATTTCCCATAAATATCCATATTATTTATCATGAATATTATTATTTATTAAAATATATATCATTTCTACATATTTTTTTTACTTTGAAAGTTATTTGATTGACTGGGGAAATATTGATATTCCATATTCCTTATTCAATACAAACATTTATTAATAAGGAATATTGTTCATGAATTAAATTGATCATTCGATGTATGAGGAATACATTATACAAGTAGTGACAGGTGGGGCATAGAATTATATATCCCCTTGATGCATAGATAATCTCATGAGGTGAATCAGTAAGCTAGCATTAAATGGGTTTTTACCGATAGTTTTAAACTATCTTGTTAAAGGTATTTATGGTATAGATATCATGATGTATTATATCATGATGTCCAAATTTAATAATTTACTTTATTTTGAATTTAGTTATTATTATCCATGAGATTATTGTATTGATATTATCCATGGATGCATTTTGTGATCAAGTTATTGATTAAATGAAATATGTTTGTAGTTATTTACCTTGTCGTATTGATTATTCCTTATTGATTCATGATAGATTTTTTTGTATGTAACTCTTACTGAGAATTTTAGCTAAACCTTATGTTATTTATTTTCCTCGGGATATGAAGAATAATTATTTGAATGATTTCAAGGATGCAGAATGTTTTCCATTGTTATGTTTTGATTTTCCATTCCCAATGTAAAATGGGTATCATGTATATATCTAGTTCTCAAAAATTTATAAATTGATCGGTCCTTTGGGATTTGACCCCTTATTTATATTCTATTTTAATAAAGTAGAAACTAGATCTATGTTACTGGAGTCAGCATTTTTATACCTTATGTGATGGAAATTACAACACCTCTTAGGATGAAGAGAGAGCAGGGTCTCGAATGCCCCTCTTATGCATTCTCTTTATCTACAATCGAGCTCGTATAAGAATTTTTGGTTCTTGATATGAATCATATGGATATCATCCTCAGGATGGACTATTTAGTGGATCATAAATCTCGAATTTACTATAATCGTCGGTGGATCTCCTTTGTTGCTCCTAATAGAGAGAGTCGTATTTTTTAGGGAGAATGGGACCTAAGGTCTAGCTGAGATGGACCTACACTTCTATAGTTTGGTAGGATGGTATCTTGGTGTATTTTTGAACTAGAATAAATGTAACGACCCAATCTTTTTGAGTAGTATATTAACTTACTCTTAATGATTTAATAAGATGTTAATGGTTAATGCAGAAAGAGGAGTCGATGGCTTCATCCAGTAGACTCGACCCTTATGAAGCCCACTTATCAGAGCTTAGGAAGGAGGTAGCATCTGTGGGCTTCGCTTTGGACCAAGCCCAAGCCAAAGTCCAGCGTGTCAAGCTTGAACGGAAACGCCTACGGGAGAAGTTCAAGTTAGTAGAGATTACTACTAGGGCAATGTTATCTGAGCCTCCCTCAGATTCTCTCACCATAGCACACCTTACACTTAGGTCTTATGCCGGTGTTATAAGGGGCTATGTGACGAGACCCTAGCTTCCTTGTGTAATCCATTCAGGTGAATAAATTTAGACTTCTTCCTTTAGTGATGTTTGTGAAATTTCAAATGTCTAGATAATTTTAGAATGTATTTTATTGATGAATTTTGAAAAAGGGATATTTTAAAATATTTATGTAAACCCTAAATAACTAATGATGTGTAATGATTTTCAAAAAATGGTCTTCTACAAAAGTGTTCAGTAAGGAATTTGGAGTCTAATAAGATCAACTTAATTTTTGATGAATAGTAAATTATGAATAGTGATTTTACACTTAGAATTAGTAATGTAACCAAATGGATTAGTAATTTCACACAAAGAAAGTTTTAATATAATTCAGACACCTAGATTAAGTAATGTGATTCAATAAAATGGGTAAATAACGGTTTCATAAATTATTAGTCAAGTATTAGTTTTTTCGGATGAATAGTATTTTTTAATTAAAAATTTAATTAAAAATAATTAGAAAATTATTTTTATAAAAATGACTTTATTTTTGAACACAGAGCATCGATATTATGTTATAGTAATTTTTGGGGATTTTTCTGAAAAAAACGAATTTTCGATGAATAGTGTTTTTATTTAAAAATCAAATTAAAATTATTTAGAAAATTATTTTTATAAAATGGAGTTCATAAATGTATTTATAGCATCGATATTTGGTTAAGGTGAAATTTTGGGATTATTCTGAGAAAGTTGAATTTTTGATGAATAGTGAAAATATAGTTTTTAAGTTACGGGTGTTTAATGACATCATTAAATGATGTATTAAGTATATATTCAATATAGTAGAATTATTAATAGTAAGATAAGGTGTGAAGTGTCCCAAGTGGCCAATACCATGGGAAAATACCATGGGCAAGCCCATGGTTTTGCCAAAACCACTAGTGAGGTGTCCCTTGGCCATTAATGCCTTGTCCCCTCACTTTCCCTATAAATACCCACCCTTTCCTCCTTTAGTTTCCACTCCCAACTCTCCACCAACAAAGTTCTGGTCTCCTTACCTCCCAAGGAGTCCTCCCAAGGTGACCCCAAGCCCTCAAGGTCCAAAACTTTGAGTTTCAAGAGTCACGTTTTAAGGTAAGGGATCCGACTCCTCTCTTTCTTTTCATGTAATCTCTTTTATGTCATTCCTTTTATGCTCCATGTTATTATGTGAGAGGATGTTCTTTTATATTCCTCTTACTGCCCCTTTCATTTTTATATGATGAGAGATCCCCTCTTACTCTCATCATTTCGTTTTATGAAAGTTTAAGTGACGTTGTTAGGCTGCCGAATGTTTAAGTGATTCTTTCACCCTTCTCATTTTTCAAGTTCGATTTTCATGTAAAATCTTTCAAGTTCCTTTTTATTATGTTGGGTTATGATATATATATCTATCATACTGATCTCTTATGATCATATTATGAGAGACCCTATTTGATCTGTTCAATTCATTTTTGTTGAAGTTTAAGTGACGCCGTTAGGCTGCTGAATTTTCATAAGAGAAATCAAATTTTTGTCTTCCTTCCATGTTTTTTATTTCAAATGGTATGTCCTTAAAATTGCATCACCATGTCCATATATCGTTCTTATTCGGTCCCACTACTGTTTTATGGGTCAATTATTATTGTTCGACCCATGTTCCCTCTCTTTTCAAAGTTTTCTAAAACCTTGTAACATAGTCGTTATGCTGCAGAATTTTCGTCTCAAAATGCCTCTCTTTTCTCAAAATTATTTCATGTTATAAAGTGAATACCCAAAGATCCTATTTCTACAGGGGTATTCACATATATATATAAATGTTCTATTTTAAATTCTGGGATTTACATACATGATACCCGCTTTCCCTTTCCGTGGGTTTAAAGTAACGTAAAGATCATGTCTTTAAAGCAGTTTTTAAAACGTTATGATTATGAAATGAAACCCATTTATTTTATGCTATATGGGTTATTTATGAAATGTTTGATGATGATATATGTGGCTCACATGATAATAAAGGCAAATTTAAGGGTGCTCCCTGATAGCGCTCCAATGCATTGGGTAAAGACTTAATCTCTAGAGATGACCATTTTAACGACGCCTTGGTGAATAACCTTGGTAATTTTTAACGACACCTTGGGGATGGACCTTGGTGAAACGAAATTATTTTCAATATTAAATGTTGCAGCCACATCTTCAAGTTATGAAAAATGTTATTTTTATTATGATGTATCTCATGATTTCTTTCTCATGCCTTAAAGTTCTTTTCATGTCCTTATTGAAGTATCTCAAGTTCACTTGTAAAATGTTTCTCTTGTTTCCCTTACTGGTCCTTCTGCTCACCCTTTCTTTTGATGTATGTCCCCAGGTTATGAGATGCATAATGAACATAGGATGAACTAAAGTAGAAGCCTTTCAATTGTTTAAGAAGAATGTTTTATTTTTTTTTATGTATTATGATCCTTATTGCCAAGACACTAAACCTTAACGATCCTCAGTTCCGTGTAATGAAATGAAAGTTATGTTATAAAAAGATGGGATGTCGTAGTTGGTATTAGAGGATGGTTTAGTTATTTGTGGAAATTAGGATATAAAAACTTTATGAAGAACCCTATAAAAAAGTTTAAATATAGGAAAACTTCCTGGTATTTTGGTAAGTATTGAGTAAGTGGTTTATCAAACAAATACATCCATGTCTGGATACGAGCAGGTAGAGGCGGCTCTCGCACAGATGTACATAGGGGTAAAACCCGAAAACACCGCTTTGAGCTAGACTCGAACAGGAACTGGTGCACGATAACGGGTCTTGCTGCACTCTTGGTTACGACACTCCCGGGGGATATGTTTGGTTAATCACAAGCTTTTTATGAATCATTATAAAGGAATTATAGAAAAGTGTAATTGTCTAAGCATGAAGTCTTAGTTAAAAGATTCATAAATGAAATAAGTTTCTTACTAAGGTTTTATTCTTTTAGAAAATGGCGGGAAATAAGAGGAACCGTGCCGATGGTGACCGCAATGCACCATGTGCTGACGGCCCTCCGATGGAAGCCGGAATGGAAACATTCATGAGAATGATGAACCAACTGACTCAAGTTATGAGTAATAACTTGAATCAAGCTGAGAGACGGACCTCACCAAGAAGGGAACAGCACTCTGTTGAGTCCTTCATGCATCAACGACCGCCAACATTCAGTGGATCTACTAACCCATTGGTTGTGGAACAATGGATAAGCTCTATTGAAAAGATATTTTCTGTACTTCATTGTTCAGAACAAGAAAAAGTCACCCTTGCTGTTTACCGCCTAGAGGGAGAAGCTAATCAGTGGTGGTCACTGATCAAAAACACGAAGCCACGAGGAGAGATAGAAGCTATGGAGTGGGAGGAATTTCGGGGAATTTTCCTTAACAAGTATTTCCCTCATTCCATGAGAATGAGAATGGAGAAAGAGTTTCTCGAGATGAAGCAAAAGGAGAACAAATCTGTCGGAAGCTATGAGATGAACTTCACAAGGCTTTCCTGTTATACCTCAAGCTTTGTCATGGACCCTAATGGGAAGGTTGATAGATTCTTTGGTGGACTACGACCTCATCTGTGGAAGAATATAGCCAACAGGGACTATGATAGCTATGAAGAAATAGTTCGAAGTGCTATGAAAGTCGAGCTGGAGTTTGGTGAGACACAGTGGTCTCATAAACCAAATGAAAAGAAGAGATCGTTGGAGCCCAGTTTTGGGAAGTCTTTTGATCAGGGAAGAGGTGGAAAGAAAATTCAACTTACCACATGCAATAAATGTGGGAAGAATCATCTGGGGAACTGCTTGAACGGAAGTGGCAAGTGCTACAAGTGTGGAAGAGGAGGCCATATTGCTCGGAATTGTCATAGTGAGGTGAAGCCTTAGCTTCCCAACACTAATGACAGAGGAAAGATGGTTCTGGCCCTACCCGAAGTCGCATGCTTCAAGTGTGGACAGCTTGGGCACTTTGCTAACCAATGTCCAAATCCAAGGGCGGTGGAGGGGAATCACCATCAACCTTAGCAGAGGCCAAGAGAGCAAGGTCGTGCTTTCGCTATCACAACAGCTGAAGTTGAAGTCCCGAACGATGTGGTAGCAGGTACTCTTGTCGTCCTCTCAAAACTAGCAAGTACTTTATTTGATTCTGGTTCTATGCATTCCTTTATTTCCTCCAAGTTTGCAAGGAATATAGAATCAATCCCCGAACTGCTAGAGGTAGAGTTGTCTGTCAAGACTCCAAGTGGGATTATCCTTGCATCAACAGTATTTAGAGACTCTAGTGTTTACTTTGGTGAGCACAATCTTATAACAAATCTAGTAGTCATTCCCAAGATGGAATTCGACATTATACTAGGGATGGACTGGCTCTCAAAGTATAATGCTAAGATCAAATGCAGAAGTAAGGAAATCTCAGTAGTCTTGAATGAACGACCTAGAGTTATCTTCCAAGGAGAGATATCCCGAACTGATCCCTATCTAGAAGCACCTCCTATATCATTCTTTATGGATTTAATCGGTGATGATGAAGAAGGAAAAGGGATCATACAAATAGAAGATGTTCCGATTGTTCAGGAATACATGGATGTATTTCCTGAGGAGTTACCTGGACCTCCCCCAGAAAGAAAGGTATAGTTCTCCATTGAACTCGTACCTGGGTCTCAACTGATATCAAAGACTCCATATAGAATGGAAAATGTGGAGATAGAAGAGTTAAAGAAACAACTCCAAGAATTGTTGGAGAAGGGGTTTATCCGACCGAGTGTGTCTCCTTGGGGAGCACCAGTTCTCTTTGTGAAGAAGAAGGATGGATCAATGCGGCTATGCATCGATTATAGAGAACTGAACGGGATCACGGTGAAGAACAGATATCCTCTTCCAAGAATTGATGATTTATTTGACCAACTTTGCGGGGCTCAATTCTTCTCTAAGATTGACCTTCGATCTGGTTATCATCAACTGAGGGTGAAGAAGGAAGATATTCCAAAGACTGCCTTCCGATCAAGATATGGGCATTATGAGTTTACTGTTATTCCCTTCGGCTTGACTAATGTTCCTGCTATTTTTATGGATTTGATGAATAGAGTCTTTAAGGACTACCTTGATAACTTTGTGGTAGTTTTTATTAATGATATTTTGATATATTCAAAAAGTCGTGAGGAGCATGAAGATCATCTAAGGGTTATATTAAAAACTCTGCAGAAGGAGAGGCTCTTTGGGAAGTTCAGCAAGTGTGAGTTTTGGTTACAACAGGTGGCTTTCTTGGGGCACATCGTAACCAATGAAGGAATCTCAGTTGACCCTGCAAAAACAATGGTGGTGGAGGAGTGGCCTCAACCAACAACAGTAACTGAGATTCATAGTTTCCTTGGTTTAGCAGGATATTATAGGAGGTTTGTGAAAATCTTTTCACGGCTTTCTAATCCACTAACCAAGTTGACTCAAAAAGGGGTTAAGTTCATCTAGACAAAGGAATGCGAGGAAAGTTTCCAAGAGCTGAAGAAGAGATTGGTTACTGCACCTGTGTTAACACTACCCTCTATCGGAGAAGGATTCGTTATTTTTAGCGATGCATCTCTGAAAGGTCTTGGGTGCATCCTCATGCAAAATGACAAAGTAATTGCTTATGCATCTCGACAGTTGAAGATTCATGAGCAGAATTATCCTACGCATGATCTAGAGCTGGCGGCAGTTGTTTTTGCTCTAAAGATATGGAGGCACTATCTTTATGGGGAGAAATGCGATATATACACTGACCACCAAAGTCTAAAGTATATTTTCACACAGAAAGAATTGAACATGAGACAAAGGAGATGGTTGGAGCTTATTAAAGACTATGATTTTTCAATTCATTATCACCCTGGAAGAGCAAACAAAGTCGCGGATGCGTTA
The DNA here is from genome assembly GCA_963277665.1 of Viscum album. Classification (NCBI taxonomy): domain Eukaryota; kingdom Viridiplantae; phylum Streptophyta; class Magnoliopsida; order Santalales; family Viscaceae; genus Viscum; species Viscum album. The sequence goes on from OY728123.1 coordinate 1,774,056,735, forward strand.
AGCAGGAAAGATCCTGTTGTTCTGGCAACAATGAGGATCGTAGGAGATCCCTTGATTAAAGATCTAGTAAAACTGGACATGGGAATTATAAGGAAAGGGACATCATCAACCCTATTCCAAATGATTTCTCAACCTTCATTGCTAGAGAGGATCAAGAAGGCTCAAGAAGAATATCCTTTGCTGCAAGAGAAGTTTGAGGCTGTAAAGGATGGGAAGTTCCCTGATTTCAATATTGATCAAGAAGGTGTATTGAAATTTCGTACAAGACTATGTGTTCCATCTATTCCGGAGATAAAGAAAGAACTGATGGATGAAGATCATAGCTCTACATTCTCTATACACCCGGGAAGCACTAAGATGTATAGAGACCTTAGTGATCATTAGTGGTGGGATAACATGAAGAGGGAGATTGCTGATTACACTATAAGGTACCTGGTGTGTCAGAAAGTAAAGGCAGAACAAAAACTTCTTAAAGGGGTATTACAACTGCTACCCATACCAGTATGGAAGTGGGATAATATCACTATGGACTTTGTAACTAGTCTCCCAAAAACATCCAAAGGAAACAATGCGATATGGGTTATTGTGGACCATCTCACCAAGACAACCCATTTTATCTCTATTCGGGAAGATTTCTCTCTGGATTAGCTTTCCAAGATATACGTGAAGGAAGTGGTAAGGCTTCATGGGGTACCACTATCCATCGCATCTGATCGTGACCCAAGATTCACATCAAAATTCTGGAGAAGTCTTTAACATGCTCTGAATACTGAATTGAATTTTAGTACGGCCTATCATCCTCAAACTGATGGCCAATCTGAAAGGACTATTCAGACACTCGAAGACATGTTGAGATTATGCTCAATGGAATTTAAAGGTGGATGGGATCAACACCTCCCATTAGTTGAATTCTCCTATAACAACAGCTTCCATTCGAGTATTCAGATGGAACCCTATGAAGCTCTATATGGAAAGCGGTGTAGAACTCCTACTTGTTGGGATGAAACTGGTGAGAGGAAGCTTCTTGGGCCTGATCTTGTGCAAGAGATGACGGAACAGGTTCATGCCATCCAAAAACACATAAAGGCTGCTCAGAGTCGGCAGAAGAGCTATGCTGACAATCGTCGAAGGGACTTGGAGTTTGGTGTTGGTGACAAAGTCTTCCTTCGAATTTCTCCATGGAAGAGAGTCATGCGGTTTGGGAAGAAAGGGAAGCTCAGCCCTAGGTACATTGGCCCCTATGAAATCCTTGATCGCATAGGAGCAGTGGCCTATCGTCTAGCACTTCCACCGAACCTAGCTCAAGTTCATGATGTCTTCCATGTATCTCTCTTGAGGAATCACATACCCGACCCTTCGCATGTACTGAACCCAAAGGTGGTACAACTGGAACATGACCTCTCTTATGAGGAGCAGCCAGTGGAGATCTTGGACCGTAGAGACAAGTTCCTACGAAACAAGACTACCCACCTTGTGAAAGTGTTGTGGAGGAATCATAAATATGAAGAGGCGACTTGGGAGCCGGAGGAAACAATGAAGCAAAAGTACCCTCACCTTTTCGACTAGGCCTCAAGTATAAATTTCGGGGACGAAATTTCTTTAGGGGGAAGAATGTAACAACCCAATCTTTTTGAGTAGTATATTAACTTACTCTTAATGATTTAATAAGATGTTAATGGTTAATGTAGAAAGAGGAGTCGATGGCTTCATCCAGTAGACTCGACCCTTATAAAGCCCACTTATCAGAGCTTGGGAAGGAGGTAGCATCTGTGGGCTTCGCTTTGGACCAAGCCCAAGCCAAACTCTAGCGTGTCAAGCTTGAACGGAAACGCCTACAGGAGAAGTTCAAGTTAGTAGAGATTACTACTAGGGCAATGTTATCTGAGCCTCCCTCAGATTCTCTCACCATAGCACACCTTACACTTAGGTCTTATGCCGGTGTTATAAGGGGCTATGTGATGAGACCCTAGCTTCCTTGTGTAATCCTTTCAGGTGAATAAATTGAGACTTCTTCCTTTAGTGATGTTTGTGAAATTTCAAATGTCTAGATAATTTTAGAATGTATTTTATTGATGAATTTTGAAAAAGGGATATTTTAAAATATTTATGTAAACCCTAAATAACTAATGATGTGTAATGATTTTCAAAAAATGGTCTTCTACAAAAGTGTTCAGTAAGGAATTTGGAGTCTAATAAGATCAACTTAATTTTTGATGAATAGTAAATTATGAATAGTGATTTTACGCTTAGGATTAGTAATGTGACCAAATGGATTAGTAATTTCACTCAAAGAAAGTTTTAATATAATTCAGACACCTAGATTAAGTAATGTGATCCAATAAAATGGGTAAATAACGGTTTCATAAATTATTAGTCAAGTATTAGTTTTTTCAGATGAATAGTGTTTTTTAATTAAAAATTTAATTAAAAATTATTAGAAAATTATTTTTATAAAAATGAATTTATTTTTGAACTCAAAGCATCGATATTATGTTATGGTAATTTTTGGGGATTTTTCTGAAAAAAACGAATTTTCAATGAATAGTGTTTTTATTTAAAAATTAAATTAAAATTATTTAGAAAATTATTTTTATAAAATGGAGCTCATAAATGTATTTAGAGCATCAATATTTGGTTAAGGTGAAATTTTGGGATTATTCTGAGAAAGTTGAATTTTCGATGAATAGTGAAAATATAGTTTTTAAGTTACGGGTGTTTAATGACATCATTAAATGATGTATTAAGTATATATTCAATATGGTAGAATTATGAATAGTAAGATAAGGTGTGAGGTGTCCCAAGTGGCCAATACCATGGGCAAGCCCATGGTTTTGCCAAAACCACTAGTGAGGTGTCCCTTGGCCATTAATGCCTTGTCCCCTCACTTTCCCTATAAATACCCACCCTTTCCTCCTTTAGTTTCCACTCCCAACTCTCCCCCAACGAATTTCGGGTCTCCTTACCTCCCAAGGAGTCCTCCAAAGGTTCCCCCAAGCCCTCAAGGTCCAAAACTTTGAGTTTCAAGAGTCACGTTTTAAGGTAAGGGATCTGACCCCTCTCTTTCTTTTCATGTAATCTCTTTTATGTCATTCCTTTTATGCTTCATGTTATTATGTGAGAGGATGTTCTTTTATATTCCTCTTACTGCCCCTTTCATTTTTATATGATGAGAGATCCCCTCTTACTCTCATCATTTCGTTTTATGAAAGTTTAAGTGACGCCGTTAGGCTGCCGAATGTTTAAGTGATTCTTTCACCCTTCTCATTTTTCAAGTTCGATTTTCATGTCAAATCTTTCAAGTTCCTTTTTATTATGTTGGGGTATGATCTCTATATCTATCATACTGATCTCTTATGATCATATTATGAGAGACCCTATTTTATCTGTTCAATTCATTTTTGTTGAAGTTTAAGTGACGTCGTTAGGCTGCCGAATTTTCATAAGAGAAATCAAATTTTTGTCTTCCTTCCATGTTTTTCATTTCAAATGGTATGTCCTTAAAATTTCATCACCATGTCCATATATCCTTCTTATTCTGTCCCACTACTGTTTTATGGGTCAATTATTATTGTTCGACCCATGTTCCCTCTCTTTTCAAAGTTTTCTAAAACCTTGTAACATAGCCGTTATGCTGCAGAATTTTCGTCTCAAAATGCCTCTCTTTTCTCAAAATTATTTCATGTTATAAAGTGAATACTCAAAGCTCCTATTTCTACAGGGGTATTCAAATATATATAAAAATGTTATATTTTAAATTCTGGGATTTACATACATGATACCCGCTTTCCCTTTCCGTGGGTTTAAAGTAACGTAAAGATCATGTCTTTAAAGCAGTTTTTAAAACGTTATGATTATGAAATGAAACCCATTTATTTTATGCTATATGGGTTATTTATGAAATGTTTGATGATGATATATTTGGCTCACATGATAATAAAGGCAAATTTAAGGGTGTGCCCTGATAGCATTCCAATGCATTGGGTAAAGACTTAATCTCTAGAGATGACCATTTTAACGACGCCTTGGTGAATAACCTTGGTAATTTTTAACGACACCTTGGGGATGGACCTTGGTGAAACGAAACGATTGTAAATATTAAATGTTGCAGCCACATCTTCAAGTTATGAAAAATTTTATTTTTATTATGATGTATCTCATGATTTCTTTCTCATTACTTAAAGTTCTTTTCATGTCCTTATTGAAGTATCTCAGGTTCACTTGTAAAATGTTTCTCTTGTTTCCCTTACTGGGCCTTCTGCTCACCCTTTCTTTTTATGTATGTCCCCAGGTTATGAGATGCATAATGAACATAGGATGAACTAAAGGAGAAGCCTTTCAAGTGTTTAAGAAGAATGTTTTATGTTTTTTTTTATGTATTATGATCCTTGTTTCCAAGACACTAAACCTTAAAGATCCTCAGTTCCGTGTAATGAAATGAAAGTTATGTTATAAAAAGACTGGATGTCATAATAAAAAGTCTCTTGTAGTGAACTTTATCTAGTATAAGATGTATTTTTAAAATTTTTCTCATGTGACTTTTCTGGTTTTCCACTAGTGAGAGAGGTAGAGGTTTCTATTTACTTAGTTTTGTGTACCCATCTTATATCCATTCACTCTTACTATATGGAACTTGCTGAACTAAAGTAGTTAAAGACTCAGTTATATGAATTGATGTCTAAAGGCTTCATTCAACATAGTGTGTTTCCTTTGGTAGAACCAATGTTTTTTCTAAGAAGGTCGATGAAACCCTTATCTTGTGTGTTGATTACCGAAAGCTCAATCAGGTCGTAGTCAATACCAAGTATTTTTTACCTCATGTTGAAGATTTTTTGGACTATCTGAAAGGGGAGAAGTGGTTCTCAAAGATCGATATTCGGTCTAGTTATCACTAGCTTAGTATTAAGAAGTCTAATATCCTAAAGACAACTTTAAAGAGCAGGTATAACTACTATGGGTATCTTTTTATGCCATTTGGTATGTACAATACTCCTAATATGTATATGGAATTTATGAACAACATTTTCCATTAGTATATCAACTCATTTGTAGTGGAATTTATGGATGTCATCTTCGTTTATTCTAAATCTAAAGAGGATCATGTGATTCATTTAAGAGTAGTTCTAAACATCTTAAAAAAATTTCCATATTTATTTCAAGCTATCAAAGTGCCATTTTTAGATTTGGGAAGTGAAGTTATTGGGGCACGTGGCCTCAAAATGTGGTATCTCAGTTGATCTCAAAAAGTTGAAAGATTTCATGTCTTGGTAAGAATCATGAAATGTCTTTGTGATTTAGAGTTTCTTAGGTTTGTCATGGTATTACCATCGATTCATAAAATATTTCTCAAAGTTGGATTATTCATTGACTACTCTCACTCAGAAGGGAGTGAAGTTCATTTGGGACTCTAAATGTTAGGCTTCCTTTGATGAGTTGAAACTCTATTTTATTTGTGCCCAAGTGTTGAATCTTCTAGAGGCTAGGAAGGGATATATAGTCTTTTATTATGTCTTAGGATTGGGTTTGGGAAGTGTTCTCATGTAGGGTGATCAGGTGGTGTCTTATGGTTCTCCTCAGATTAAGACTCTTGAGAAGAACCACCCCATACAATATCTTGAACTCATAGAAATGATGCATGCTCTTAAGATTTGGTTACATATATTTTCATATAAAGGTTTACTATTTACTTTGATCATAAAATATTAAGTTATATCTTCTCATAAAAAGATTTTAATCTCTGTCAGATGTGATGGGTGGAGTACATACAGACTTTTAACTTTGAGATTCCCTTTTCCCTTGGTAAGGGGAATGTTGTTGTTGATGCTATGAAAATGAAACTTCCATACCAGGATGTGAAGGAATCATTAGATTAATGTAATCGCATTTCTCTATTTTCTCGCATGCATTTGGAGGTCTGGAAGGATGGGACAGAGGTTTTTTTGGCTAGTGTTTTATTGAAATCATCTCTTCTCGAGATGATTCTCTAGGAACAAAAACTTGATGATGAGTTCCAAGGCATTAGGTATTATTTATATGGTGGGATACCATCAATAAATGGTATCTCACTTCAAAGGTTATCCTTTTATTTAGGAATTGTTTTGTAATTTTGTCACCTTTGAGGAAGGTTGTTATGGGGGTTTTTCATCATTACCAGTGGCAGGTACACCTAGGCATGATGAAGATGTTTTATGATACAAGGTAATGATTTTGGTGTCCAGGTATGAAATAGAACATTTTTTGTTATGTTTCCCATTATTATATTTGTCAGTATATTAAGGTCAGGCATCAGAAGCATTTAAGTTTACTTCAACCCCTTCCAGTCCTGACTTGGAATTGAGATGTGATATCGATGGATTTTTTGGTTGGTTTTCCACATACACATTAAGGAAATAATGTGATTTGAGTGGTGATCAATAGATTGACCAAATTAGATCACTTTATTCCCATTCATGATACCACTAAAGTTAAGGATCTGGGAAATCTATATGTATAGGAGATTATCAAATTTCATGGAGTTTCACCTTCCATTATTTTAGATAGGGATCCATGGTTCACATCTCATTTTTAAAGATCCATCCAGGAGGTGATGGGATCCCAAGTAAAATTGACCATGATATACCATCTTCAGACATATGGTCATACAAAATGGGCTATACAGATTCTTGACTATAGGTTCCAGGCCTAGCATAAATGTGCGATGGGTCATGCCCAACTTTTATTTTTGTCATGGTTGATGATTAATTTGAGATTTTACACAACATAAAACATCATGATTAATAGAATTACATCAAATAATATAGAAAAGAGATAGAACTTAGAAACCAAGAATAGGATCATCACATATTATTTATAATTGATTTCATTAATTTAATTAATTAAGAATTATTTTATGGGAATTATTTCTTCATTGATGGATATAACAATAGATATGCATTGTTCCATCATTATGTTGTAGTAATCAAGATCATATCCCCTATAGTGGTGTTCTACACATGTTCCAAAAATCCTTGAACATTGATATAGGAATCTCTGGGTGCTAACATGACAGATCCAATCACTTGTGTCGTTCACCTTTGATCACCACGAGAATAAATTCCAAAGCATTATTATTGATCTCTCTAAACTAGAGAGTGTGAGGTTAAGGAATATTTATCTTAGTTCTTGAGTGAATTCTTGGAGACGGAGCTCTATAAGGCTTGATAGGATTATCTATGGCTGTCTTTGTGCACAAAAAATGAATTAGCTCTCTAGAAAAATAATATAATTGGGTGTATATACCGCTAGGGTTATAAATAAATAATTGCATAAGTGACCCTTATTATTTATTTAATCCTTAAAAAAACCCATTTCCATAATAATATTAATGATATTGTTATTTCTTGACCTATGCTAAAATTGTGAATTAAAATTAAATATTATTCTACAAATAATATTCAATATATATTATTTCTCAACGGACCAAGAAACTTAGTCCTCTATTCCTCCACAATATTTATTAGGCCTTAAATAATGACTGTTTATTTAATAAATAAATATCACTATATTATTGGAAAATAAATAAATAAATATTATATTAACTAAATAATAAATAAATATTTATTAAATATTTCATTCACATAATATTCTCTCAAATAAATAGTGAGGGAATATATGTGATCAAGTATACATTAATAATTAGTGAATCACATGTAGGAATAATATTTATTCAACTTGTTAAATAATATATAATAATATATTATTTAACTGAGATTTTGGATATACTTAGTGTGTGACCCTCTAGGCCAATTTTTTAGTTGCATTAGGTGAAGCAACCTAAAATCCAAGGTTAGCATCTAAAAACATTTCAAGGCACCCATAGAAAAAAATTTAATGACACAAAGACATAATACCTCTTATGGATACTTACTGTGTAATATAATCCATTTAATACAATATCTTTAATCAAGTAGGTTTCATATCGGTGTCATCAACCTATGTGCTCGATGTCTCTTTCTTTGACTTCCTAGAAATAAAACTTTCATGTAGTACACCATGGTCATGGACTTATTTAGGATATATCATTTCCATCAAAGGTCCTGAGATATCAACTTTCATTAAAGAACATAAGGGGAAAATCTTTTCTCACATTAATCATTATGGTAATATTACTCCTGATGCACCCAACATATCCTACCTCATCACGAACATATGTCATCACATTTTTCATCAATAAATCAAAGTACATGACTTATAATACTCATCAATAATAATCTTAAAGTTTGAGGATAAATACATATGTCTACAAATAGGAACATCCAATGACACATATGAATGTGGATTTCTTACTGGCAGGCCTCGTTCTCATAATATCCTATACTGGAAAATACCAAGGGTGTACACCATGAGAAGGTGCCTCAAAGTCCTATGAGTCTCTACCCCTGATAGCCTGTATCATTTTTCCCTAAAATGATATCATCTAGTTATAGAACATATATATAAGAATATTGTCATGACACTTTTGGATTCTCATCATAGTGGAGAACTGTCATGACCTTTTAGTGCGACAACTACTCTTAGAACATTATCACATACTAAGTTACATAGAAGAATAATCTTGATGTGATAAGGTATTTATTAATATTAAAAACTATGAATATAGGTAATCATAAAGTACATAAAAGTTGGTTCTATAGAACTAACTCCAACATTGGGGACATGCTTTAAGCTTGTGTCCTTGAATTTGGAGGAGCTTGGGATTACCATTTAGGCTTGGTTGAGTTTTACTGTAATAATAGTTAACATTAATCCATTAAGATGGAACAATTTGAGGCATTTTATATCCAACCTTGTAAATCTCCACTTTATTGGTCAGAGATTGATGGAACATCCCTCATGGTACATAGTTTGGTCTCAGATATGACAGCTAAGAGTCATATGATTTGTCAAATAATGGTAATGGCATAGAACTGGTATAAATATTATGTGGATAATCATTGATCGCCTTTAGTGTTATTGGTTTGTGACCAGGTTTTCTCGAGAGTCTTATCGACGTCTTGGAAAACATGGGAAGTTGGCACTGAGATACATGGGATTGTTTAAGGTTGTTGAGCGGTTTGTAAAGGTGGCTTGTTTTTTAGATTTTACACCTCATATGACTTTGATTCATGATGTGTTTCACATGTCATATCTCAATAAGTGTCTTTTAGACTCATCTCATGTCTTTAATTGAGACGACCTTGATATAGAACCTAATATGATCGTGACTGATCTGCTAGTTCGAATTATTGACTCCCAGACAAAGGTTTTCCATGTGAAGTTCATACCTCTGGTTCGGGTTCTGTGGAAACATGGTTTTGATTCTCATTAGATGTGGGAATGTGAGGCATTAATGAGAGATTAGTGGCCTCATCTCTTCATGGACAAATATTCTTGACAGGATTTCTTAGGGTAGAATGAATTTATAGTGGAGAGAATTGTAACATCTCGATGCCTGGTTTTAGGAACTTATATTCCTTTATTTTGATCATATTTTTTTAGGTCTTGTCATGGGTTGTTTTGGGTGGCTTTAGAAAAAATTTAGAGGTTTATGGGATTGTGCATAGCTGGCACACAATTAGAGAAAACTGTGTTGGTCAGCCCAATAAATTGCATGCCTTGTGTTTGAGTCCCAAAGGAGGGCACACGGTTAGAAACATAGTTAGAAAAGAACCACATGACTACCCCTCAAACAATACGTCTTGGGATAGTTGGTACATGTACAGTTGGTGCACGGTTTATTATACTGTGTGACCAAACCATGCAGCTCACCCAATATCCAAGAAGGGGGCACGCAGTTGGTGCATAGTTTGTTAAAATGTGCAGCCAAATCATGTGATGTGAATTAATTACTATGAATTTTCATTTTAAGATTCGATACTCATTTGAATTGCCTTATTCTTATCCTATTAGAATAGTCTCTTGACCAACACTACTGGAAAACTGGATTATTGCGATGGGTCATTTACGATGGGGTCCCATCACAAATGACCCGTTGCAGTAAACGGCGTCACAAATATTATTTTTTGTGACGGTTCGTCACAAATATTATTTTTTGCGATGGTTCATCGCAAAAAAACATTCAACATTTTTTAAAGAAACTATTTACGATGAGCCAATGACCCATCGCAAATATCCTTAATGTTTTTTACTCTCTTGCGATGGTCCGTTGCAATTAGTAATCGCAATGGTCCATCACAATAAGCTCTTGAAATATAAAAAAATAAACTCTTTTGCGACGGGCTGTCACAATTAGTATTTGCGACGGGCCGTCGCAAATAGTGAATAAATTAAAAAAAATATTAATATTAATAATAATATAACATTAATATAAATAAAATAATGATATTAATATTAATGAATAAAATTATTTATAAAATAATAAATATTATATTATATTATTACAAATAAAAAAATAATATTCATAAAATAAAATATAATTAATTAAAAAATAATTAATTAATATAATAATATTATTATTGATATTAATGAAATAATAATATTAGTAATATAATAAAAACCTAAGTATTCATAAAAAATTTAAAAAATATAAGTCACTAAAATAATAAATATAATAAAAAAATAAATTAATAATATAAAATTGCAATTTTCGAGATAATATAAAACACACACTATTTAAAACTATAAATAGTTAATATTACAAAAAAAAATACATTCAAATATTTCATAATAAAATAAAAATACATCATTGATTAGGGAGAGGGTTGTCTGGATGACCTGAAGGAGATGGTGGAGGGAAGTTCGTCCCTAAGCTGTGAGTCAGACGTCGCATGTACTACATCTACTCCTGCTCCTGCTCCTGCCGCCATCAACACATCCCATCCTGCATTTGCTGCTACTGTTGCTGTCGGAGTAACTCTTTCTTCTACTATTGTTTCCAGTGATGCATCCCTTCCTATTGCATACGCATAGTCTCTGTAAGATCACTCTGAAATCGTAGTTGCTCCTGATACTGTGCAAGAGATGATGATGACTCTCTGTGAGCTCCTCTCGAGCTGGACGCCGATATTGCAGAGGTACCATAAAAAACCCCCAGGGGTTACTCGAGAGTTGATACCAATAACTCATCCTTTCTTGAAGCCATACTGGGTCGCCTGCATTCAGTTACCTCATCAAATTGGGGGGCACTGGTCTGACCATCGGTCTCGGCCTGACTCTCAATATTTTTCTACGACGTTGCAACCTCATATGACTCCTTCAATTGAAATTTAAAATTAAAATAGTTAAAATATTATTTGTAGTTAAATTTAATACTCAAAAAAACTTATACTAGCCACAATCTGACACTAGTGAGCACCTCTAATCTCTCCAGTGTCTGGATTACTGTACATCCTCCTATAAACCTCGTACTCCCTAATATTGGGTTGTGCAATTGACTATATGAATATAAAATAAATAGTTTACATTAAAAGTTATATATAATATTTAAAAAATGTACTTACCATACGCTTTCTATGCATAGTGAACGTACCACTTCCAACTCAATGTGTCACCTCCTGTCTCCCCTGATTTTTCCGACCTATTGATGATATACTCTAAAATCTCCTACTCAACCAGTGTGTACATAATCCACCCCAAACCTATGATTAAATATAATTAGGTCGGTGGATGCGACATGTCTCATCAAACTCTTGCACTCATGCTTTCTCTATTGTTTTCCTTTTTAAATTGTGAAAAAACTGGGTGCAACGTGTATGCATAGCTCCCTATCATGCCTTCCAAATAGGCTCATTCATGCTCTCCTCAATGGGATACCATAAACCCTACCAATAATTTATTATATCAAGTTATTAATTAAAATAATTTCAAAATAAATATTATTTATTTACGTACTATCCAATGCTCAAACTTGCACTGCTGAACATCAACAGTAATATGATCCCATGACACTCATGCATCAAAAAAATAATTGTAAAATATAGCACTCCCCTGTCCAACCGTTATATGCGTAAAGATGTGAAAAAAATAATAATAATTAATTAATCAATTAGAATATAAATAAATTAATGAAAATTAATTAAAATTCATAGGTAAACATACCTCTGTGTGCATGGATCGAACCCAAGATGTGGACGTCACTCAGGTATAGGGTCGGGAATCATCATTTGGGAAAGACCACACCCCCTCTAGGTGCCCCTTGAACTGCCAACAGTCGGAGGGTCGGCTGATATGAGCTCCTACTCGTCCAAAGTTAGGTCGCCCTCCTACAACATATGAAACAGATCGTCACCCATCTGAAACACAAAATCATTGTTTTAGCAAACAATTAAAAATAATTATTATATATAGATAAATATTATATATGATTATAACCAGCATTTAACTGTGTCAATGTTCATATTCATCCTTATCTTCATAGTTGTTGATGTCAATGTCTTCATCTTCCGCCTCAGCATCATCAATTTCCATATTAGTTTTAATTTCATCATCTCTTATCATTTCAAATTCAGTTATAACATCATTAACATCATCATCACCATCAGACATTAATTTTGGGGTGTCATCACTGATATTCGTGTCTCTTTGTGTAAAAGATGGATTCTGAGTTATTTCTTGAAAACTTTCAATTCCTTGAACTTCCTCAGAACCACATTCACTTTCAGCAAATTGATTCTCTCAAGATTTAATTTTTATTATGTTCCACCAATCACCCAACTCCCTTGAAGTAGCACAGTAATTTTCATAACAAATCTGATATGTCTGATGAGCCAATAAAAATGGTTCATTTACTACAATAATACTTTTATATTTAATATCAATGATTCCATGAATCATATGAACACGTAAGACTCTCTTAGTATCCAACCATTGACATTTAAACATCATTTCATAATGTTGTCCCAGATAATAAACTTCAATGATTTCTTCCAGCATGTCGTAAAAGTCAACTTTAGTTTCTCTATGATGCGATCCTCTCAAGGAAACACCACTATTCATTGTTTTTTTATTCACCATATGCACGTGTATGAAATCAATAACCATTCACCACATATGCATTATAATATTTAACCATTTTGGATGGTGGGTTACTCAATAAAGACAATCGGTTATCAATTTTATCACCATGTTGAGATAGCTAAAAAGTTATAAAATAATTATCACCATAACAAGTATTAAATTTATTTTTTATGTGAAATAAAAAATAATTTACATTACCAGTTTTTGAAACTAGTAGGGAAAAAAAATTGATGACGTTCTTTAATAGCAACTATTGTAATTTGTGAAAACCGTTTCTTGATATGATTATCATATAACCTAAAAATAAAATAAGATTAATGTACTATTATAAAAATTATAGAATAAGTTATAAGAGTACTCACAGTACAAATGGTGTCATGTATTCACAGTTCAGCGGAATATATGTATAAGCTCTGTGATGTTCATCATCTGAAAGCCATCGTTCATGAACTCCACCAAAACAAAGTTCAGGCTGATTGAAAAATGATAATTGATTGTTCATGTCATCGTCAACATTCTCCTCATTATGGATCATGTGGTTTTGTTTTGATGGATATTCAGATTGAAAGTAATGATAGTAGAAAAAAAAATTCCTCTTGCAAATAAGCTTCTATAATTGAGCATTCAACTGATGTTTTGTTACGTACTTTTTTTTCAATTTCTGCATGCATCTCTCAAATGGTTATATCCATCGGAACTACACTAAACCTATATATTTTGTTTTATGTGTAAAATGTAATATAAAATGTTCCATTGAAACAAACAAACCTGGCGAGAATATTTTTCCAGTTTACATAAAATTAAAATGACATCTTCTTGAATTTTTCTTATGGCATTGTAGTCTGTTTTCGATTCACAAATTTCTCAAAAAAAATATGATATGTCTATTATCGCATCCCAAATCATTCTATTTAACAAACCTCTTAATCCAATTGGAATAATTCTTTCCATTAAAACATGACAATCATGACTTTTCAATCTGCTAATATGACCATTTCTAAAACATCTTCCCAAATTGGAAGCATAACCATTTGGAAGTATCAAATATGCAATTCACTGACAAAATAATAAATGAATCTTTTTGAACAGTGTATAATCTACTTTTGGCTTCATTAACTTCTGTGATCTGATATTTTCAAATAGTTCAAGTTTTGGTCACTTGCAAATTTGGGCAAGATCTAATATTGCCTTCACATTGTCTTTGGTCTTACCCGGTGTATCCAAAACTATATGAAAAAATTTATCAAAGTAGTTCTTCTTAATATGCATCACATCCAACATTTGATGGATCAACAAATCATACCAATATGGAAAATCCCAAAAAATTCTCCGTTTTATCCAATTTTGCTCTTTTCCAAACCCATCAATTTTTTGTTGGTTTATTGCTGGTCCAAATGTGATGGGAGGTAATGAAGAGACAATAGATTTTAACTCCGTACCTGAGATAATTTTTTGAGGCCCATATTTTTCAACTGTTCCTTTTCTGAAATGATGTTTGTTTCTTCGAAAAGGATGATCGGCTGGAAGAAATCTGCGATGATAGTTGAAAAAACAAGGTTTTTTCCATTTATGAGCATAAAGGCTTTGCTATCTCTCATACAGTATGAATATGATTTTGGACCATGTGTACTCTAAGCAGATAACATTCCATATGCTGGGAAGTCAGTAATTGTCCACATCAATGCAGCTTTTAGTGGGAAATTATGTTTCGCATCAATATCATATGTACTGACACCATTACTCTATAGTGAATTTAACTCATCAATCAATGACTTCAAATAAAAATCGATATTCTTTTTTGGATGACCTATAATTAATAAGGTCAAAAAGATATATGACTCCTTCATCAACATTCATAGAGGTAAATTATACGGAGTTATAAAGACAGACCAACATGAATACTGACTACCATAAGAACCAAACGGACAGAAACCATTAGTAGAAAGACCCAATCGCACGTTTTGGGATTCTAAAGAAAATGACATATGCACATGGTCAAAATGTTTCCATGAATCACCATCAGAGGGATGATTTAAGCTTTTACTAGTTGAAATGTTGGTTTTGTGTCATGACATCAATGATTTTGTGTTTTGATACATAAATAAACATTGCAATCTGGGTGTGAGTGAGAAATATCTCAATTGTTTTACAAGAAAAAATCTAAACTTCCCTGGTTGAGCTTCTTTATACCTTGATTTTCCACATTTAGGACAACTATCTAACAACTCATTTTCACCATAATATAAGATGCAATCATTTGAACATGCATGAATCTTATGATAACCAAGACCCAGATTATGAACTAGCCTCTTGCTCTCATAGAAATTTGAAGGCAAAACATTTCCTTTAGGTAAAAGTGTTTTTAACAAAAAGAATATCTAATCAAAACAACTATTTGACATTCCATTATTTGATTTAATGGCCATAAATTTAGCAACTGCTTCAAACTTGCTTATCTTGTAACCAGGATATAAGGCATCCTCAGCAGATCTCAATAACTTATATAAATGAGATGGTTCTAAATCAGGAGTTAAATCAATATCATCATGAGTTTTAGTTTTTTGAATAGATATACCTACCACATCATGTACTAAATTTTGAAACTATGATGGATCTAGAACCAAATTATTAATATCTTCTCTGTAACTGCATTCACCATATTGATACCAAAAAACATAATCTGGTTGAAAACAAAAACACAATAAATGACTTCCAACATTGTCAAATGTGTCGTACATCCTCATAGAACATTTTTTACAAGGACACTTAATTGTCCCTTCAGAAACAAATTTTGGTTTCGATGGTACAAAAGATAAGAAAGCTTGAACACCCTCAATATATACAGGATTTAAACTAGAACTGTTTGGATTCCTACAGTCAGTTATCCAAACACGATCATTTAATAATGACTATTTTCGACTTCTTCGTTCCATATTTTTCTAAAAAATATGAAGGAATTAGTTATTTTGTATAATTAGATATAAGATAAACACTATCCAAAAAGAGAAGACAATTAAATTATCTTTTTTAGCAATTTATAATAATTTCTATTATTTTATAGTTATTTATACTATTTTTAAGCTTTTATACTAATCTAAACTCATTTATAAAAATTTATACTAATTACCGCTAATTATTATTAATTTCAGGTATTTTGTACTAATTATTGTTAATTACCGGCGGCATAATTTCCAACGGATTGGCGGTAACTCTTTGGCCCAATGACTCATCCCCTTGCAACTTTTTGCGACTAAAATCTCTAAGAAAATTCTGCTCTGATGTATGCGTATCTATTTTCATATGCACAAGGATGGAGAGCATGGAGGCATCATCGCGCTACTATCCATGCTCTCGTGCATAAAAAATGAATATTCATACGTCAGAGCAGGCTATTCATAGTGATTTCAGTTGTAGAAAGTTTCAAAGGGGATGAGTCGTCGGGAAAAAGAGCCTCTTTTGTCCAACATCTCACCTCCTTGCAATATTATTTGACTAAAATTACTATGAAAAATCTGCTCCGACGTATGTCTGAGCATATTTTTCATATTGATTTTAGTGGAAGAAAATTGCAAGGAGTCGAGGCGTCGATCAAAAGGAATGTCGTCAATCCGTTGGAAATTGTGTCAATTTATCAATGTACTCAAATTTATTATGATTCATTTCTATTTATTCATATTTATTCCTAATTATTGCTAATTATTGCTAATTATTGCTAATTATTACCAATTTTTTCTAATTTTTTATAATTATTACTAATTATTAAAATTTATTACTATTTATTTCTATTTATTACTATTTATTACTATTTATTACTATTTATTACTATTTATTACTATTTATTTCTATTTATTCCTATTTATTGTTATTTATTGTTATTTATTGCTATTTATTGCTATCTATTTCTATTTATTGCTAATTATTGCTAATTATTGCTAATTATTGCTAATTATTGCTAATTATTGCTAATTATTTCTATTTATTACAATTTATTAAAATTTATTACTAATTATTACTAATTATTACTAATTATTAATAATATATTACTATTTATTACTATTTATTCTTATTTATTCCTATTTATTCTTATTTATTCCTATTTATTCCTATTTATTCCTATTTATTCCTATTTATCCCTATTTATTCCTATTTATTCCGATTTATTCCTATTTATTTCTATTTATTGCTAATTATTGCTAATTATTGCTAATTATTACTAATTATTACTAATTATTGCTATTTGTTACTATTTATTACTATTTATTACTATTTATTAATAATTATTACTATTTATTACTATTTTTTCCTATTTTTCATATTTATTCCTATTTATTCCTATTTATTACTATTTATTAATAATTATTACTAATTACTACAAAATATTACTAATATTTTACTAATTATTACAATTTATTTCTAATTATTAAAATTTATTACTAATTATTACTAATTATTCCAATTTATTAGTAATTATTACAATTTATTGGTAATTATTACAATTTATTACAATTTATTGGTAATTATTACAATTTATTACAATTTATTGGTAATTATTACAATTTATTACAATTTATTAGTAATTATTACAATTTATTTCTAATTATTAAAATTTATTACTAATTATTACTAATTATTGCTATTTATTTCTATTTATTACTATTTATTACTATTTATTACTATTTATTACTATTTATTACTATTTATTCCTATTTATTCCTATTTATTCCAATTTATTCCTATTTATTATTATTTATTACTAATTATTCTTAACTATTACTAATTATTACAATTTATTTCTAATTATTAAAATTTATTACTAATTATTACTAATTATTACAATTTATTTCTAATTATTATAATTTATTACTAATTATTACTAATTATTACAATTTATTAGTAATTATTACAATTTATTACAATTTATTAGTAATTATTACAATTTATTACAATTTATTAGTAATTATTACAATTTATTAGTAATTATTACAATTTATTAGTAATTATTACAATTTATTACAATTTACTAGTAATTATTGTCATTTATTACAATTTATTAGTAATTATTACAATTTATTACAATTTATTAGTAATT
This sequence comes from Viscum album, assembly GCA_963277665.1. Lineage (NCBI taxonomy): Eukaryota > Viridiplantae > Streptophyta > Magnoliopsida > Santalales > Viscaceae > Viscum > Viscum album. Next base: position 1,774,074,814 of record OY728123.1, read on the forward strand.
ATTATAATTTATTACAAATTATTACAATTTATTTCTAATTATTAAAATTGTATTACTAATTATTACTAATTGTTACTATTTATTTCTATTTTTTACTATTTTTTACTATTTATTACTAATTATTACAATTTATTGCTAATTAACAATTAGATATAACTATTAATAAAAATAAATACTAAAAAACAAATATGTAATTCTAATTTAATTAATTTACATCTAATTAACAAAAATTATAAATAACTTAAAATAAAATAGATTGACTAAATAATAAAAAAAATAGATAAATACCTTAAAACTGAAGCTTTCGGAGTATTAAAGTCGCAAATAATGCTCTGATTTGAAAGTTTAAATTACGAAAAAATTTAGAAGAAAATTTTTATGTAGAGATAGAAAGAGAAGTTGAGTAAAGAGTGAAATGAGAGAAAAACAGATGAAGGTATAAGTTAGATTATTTACGATGGGGGTATTTGCGACGAGTTACCCGTCGCAAATACCTTTGCCCGCATTAATTGCAGTGGGCCGTTAAAAAGGTATTTGCGACGGGTCTCGTTGCAAATACCACCTACCGACAAAGTATTTGCGACGGGGCAAATGACCCGTCGCAAATACTAAATACAGTCGTCGGCTATTTGCGGTGGGAATAGAGACCCGTCGCAAATAGATTTACCCGCGGTTTGGCACATATTGGGTGTCAAACCTTTTGCTACAGGCGGTAAGACCCCGTTGCAAATAACCATTATTTGCAACGGGGTAAATGGCTCGTCGCAAATAACCTCTTTTGACGGGTTATTTGCGACGAGCCCTTGACCTGTCGCAAATATCCATTTTTCTCGTAGTGCAAGGAGACTCCTCTTGGAGGTTTTGGGGTTTCCTTGCCCTCCGGTGATTGATTTTGATAGATCTTTGATTGTTGGATCAAGATTTTTGAAGGTATGGTCATGTTTCTTGTTGCTATTCTTTGATCTTCTAGATCCACCCTTATCTTCTTGAATGGAACCTTATATCAGGGTTGTTGACGCTAGATTTAAGGTTTGTGATTTGATCTATTTGGAGTTCTTATAGATCTATCATGGAATTGGGATTTGTTGCTCAGATCTTCATTGGTCGTCATGAGTTCTTTCATAATCATCATGTTGTTTTAGATATGATTAGTTGGAGATTCTTATTCAAGAATTGTTGTTCTATGATCCTACCTTGATCGTTATAGCCCTTCCTCCGATTGTGGATCCCTTGTTGGGTGTTGATGAGATTGTGAATTGAGATAGGTGGTTTCGTAAGACAATTCCTATCAATTGAAACCTTTGATGCTTGATTATTTTGAATTGGGTTTCGAAATGATTTTCAAGGCTTGATTTGGGTTTATTGATTATTGTTTTCTAAATGGCATGTTGTGTCTGTGTGTTGAACCTCTTTGATTATGGATTTTCAAACAAAGTTTTCATTTACAGAAAATGGCTTTGAAATGAAAAAATGATTTGATGAAAGACTTAGATGATGATCCTTGAGAGATGATGGCATGAAATGGTTTATATTTTGAAATGAAATGAATTGATCTGAAAGGGCATGAATTTTGATGAAAACCATTTGATGTTGGTTTTTGAAATGAAAAAGTATGTTTTGAAACTTGAACTTGGGGCCAATTGAAATGATTTGAGATTTATTGAATTGAATGATAGTCCCTTGTATGACTGATTGATTTTACTTGAAGCACATGAGAGCTTGGGTAGTTAGGCGGGTGGCCTTGGATATACACGCTAGACATATATTAGCTCAACCTAGAAGATGATTGACGATGACAACAATGACTAAACTTATTGAGGATAGGGAGTTCATTCGTTGGGGGTGTTCTCCTATTATCCCTAGGCCAAAGATCTAGGGACGTGTGCACACATGGATCCGTATTTCACTAAGATTGTGTGGAATTATGAGCCATGAACTAACCAACCCTGGGACTCTTAATCATGGTGATATGATTGAAAATACATACCAATGTTTATGAAATGAGTTATTCATGTCTGTTGTGTTAGAAATGTCTTTTCATGCCTGTTTTGATGGAAATTCCCTTTTGTACCTGTTTTATTCTCACCATTGAAATATTTTGAAAATCATGTTTTGATATGATTTGTGAAAAGATTACCATGTCATGTTTTATTTGAAATTAAGCATATTTGGTTTATTTGATGTGGATTGTTTATGAAATGTTTGGCAAGATCCTACGGGGCTTTATTACTCACATCACACTTTTGCTTTTGGGCATTTGTAGACTTTCTTATGACATGTCCAATAAAAGGAAAAACGTCATTTGAAGGCGGTGGGTGTTCTTGATAGCGAGACATTGTAAGTTGGCAGTGAAACACAAAGTATGTGTCCCACCTATTCCAAGGAGATCGTGTGGCGACATTGTCATTGGTTTTGAGGCGGTGAATGTTCTTGATACTGACTGTTTGTGGTTTCTTTTCATTGCTTTTATATCATTTGGTTATTCTTGTGGTGAAATTGTTCCCTCTTGATGTTTCTTGGAACCTAAGTGCCAGTCAATCTATGAGGATCGAGAATGCTCTTTGGGCTGTGTCAGAATCGGTTTAGATGTCATTTAGGAGGATTATTTAGGTCGGTTTATGACACTACACTAACATGACATGTGATTAAATAAAAGGGTTGGGTTAGAGTTTAGGGTACATGAAATGACAAAATATTATTAAAATATTTGAAAATTTTATGCTATATAGATTATTAATCTACTATATATACTAATCTTGGATTTCCATCTGCCACATGTCATTCAAATAATCCTCCACATCCTCAATTTCATACGTGTCAACCCTCCAAGCCTCCACATCCCTCCCCCGCTCCCTTTCCCTAACATTCTCTCCCTACAGCTCCTGCTCTCGCTCGGCCTCCCTATCGCGATTTTCCTCTCCCACGTTTCCATTTTCCACTGCTCCTCCCTTCTTCCTTCCTCGCCAGCCACCGCCTTCACCTTCTTCGGTCTCCTCAATCTATGGTTTTTGTTGTTTCTTTGTTCTCTAGCTTCTCCACTTTTACCTTCTTTCCCCGCTTGCGATTTCCCTCCCCTGTCTAGGTTTTACTCTCATGACTTTCATTCCATCATTCCATTTTTATTTCATCTTTACTATGCCTCCTGCAACCCGTTCAAATCAATCCCCATCTCCTGTCATCGTCTTCCTGTTCATCGTATCTTTATTGTCGACTGTTCTCACACCCGTTTCACCTCTGGCACGATTCCTACGAATCTTGCTCCTGTTTCACCTCTGACGCACATCTTATGGTTCACGCTGCTATTACCCATTTGGCACTATAACTAGGGTTGTCGCTTATGTTTCCCCATCCATCTCTAGTACCCAAAAAACACCAAAGGCATATTACTCACTATTTTGTCCGCCATGTAGTACGATTCATCATCCTGAATCCCCTCAGCTCCTCATACGTTTCCCGCACCTCCTACTCCTTCGAATAATTTCAGTCAGAATCCCTCCAAATTCACTCCATTTCATTCCCTAATTCCCTCAACATCACTATTTCTATCCGCATCTAAATCTCTTGACTATTTCTACTCAATCGACATTCAACCAAAGTGATGCTCTCCAAGTAATAGGTATGTTCTCCTAATATCATTGAAATGATATCCTCTTCAAATTATAGTATTTCCTTTCACATACAACTTTTTCATATGTTATTGTTGGACTCACCTGTTTTGATAATCTCAATTATGTGAAGATATGCTTTGATAATCCCAAATAATGTTTATCTATATATTAATTATACTTTCTAATTATGACATCATGCTAATGAGTTGATATGAATATCAAAATGATCATATCATATCATTGGAATATGTTATTCAATGTTTATTTATGATTATAAATGTTTAACGATGATTAATCATGATACTAACTCAATCTGGAAATGAAATTCATAGAACAGATACTTTATAAGCATTCGAGTTTTAAAGTCACTGATACTGACAGAGCTACCGATAAGCAAAGGTCACCGATAGACTAAGTCTACTGATAGACAAGGTCACTGATACAAGCTACCGATAGAATGGAGCTACCGATAGAGGCATCTACTAATAGCGAGGAAGAGATACCAACAGAAGTTCATCGTTACAAAGATCTACCAACAGATGGAGCTACCGATACAAGGAGCTACCGCTACACATGGATCTACTGATACATAAATCTACCATTACAGAGAGTAACAACTACTAATTCAAGACCTACCATTACAAGTCCACCACTAAAAGTCCACTGATACAAAGAGCTACTGATGGAAACCAGTCACTGTTTCTCTAAACTCTATCTCTCTGTTTGATTATTAGCAATGGTCATATTTTGTGCTTTTAATGCAACTAAAATTAATTAATGATGTTTGTTGGATGTCAGGGAACTGTACTTTGTACCTGTAGAAGTAATCATGACTTATGTCGAACCACCGCATGAGCTATAAACGGAAGATCAAAACTGCGTATAAAGGGTGTGACATAGAGAATACACAAAGAGAGACATACAAGAAGAACACAAGAAGAACTCTAAGAACACTCATACACATCAAGAGCAGAATTTCAAAGAGGTGTTGCAAGTGCTACAAGGAATACTCTCACATTCAAGATAAACACCTATACTGGAAGTAAAGGAACAGAACCACGACACTATGTTTTCCAGAAAACTTCCAGAGAAGGACTCAAAGCTTCATCTACTTCAATACAAAGGAGTCCAAATCTGCATTGACATCAAACAAGAGCATTCTAAACTCATCTTCATATTATTTCTCTACTGTGATCATTTTTATTACATTACGAGCAGTGTGTGTGCTTATGTTTATTTGGACACACATTGAATCCTAAGCTGAACTGGAGGATACTGAAATCCTCACACCAAACTCAATACACCTTTGTGTATCCCACATAGAACTGTGGTAGAGGTCTGAGGACCTGGGCAACCTGTGTGCTGCTGTTGTTACTTTCCCACGTAGAACTGTGGTAGAGGTCTGAGGACCTTGACAGTCTGAGTACTATTGTAAACCCTGATCTAGGGTGTGGATCAAAGTTATATATAAACCGTTTGAGAGGACTAAATCTCATCTTGAGATTGAACCTCTTGGTTAAAACTGTTGTGCATCTTATTTCAGTTTAAACTATCTTCAATATTCCACTGCTAATTACTTTGAAATTTAAATTAGTTTTAAATTAACTCTAATAGTTGAACTTGTAAGTGTTTGTAATTATTGCTAGCCAGTAATTTAGTTTCAAAAGCTAACTTAATCTTCAGATTAAGTTAACTGAGAAATAATCAATCTTTGAGAAACTAATTGAACACTTACAATTTTTATAAATTCACTACAGTTTAACTTGTTTTATGAATTAGGGGATTTAAATATAAATCTTTAAACATAAATTTTTAATAGGTAGTAAATTCACCCCCCCCCCCTCTTGAGTATCCACTCCGACCAACATTTGGTATCAGAGGTTGTAGATAAATTTTTTTCAAAACACTCTATTTGTGAAAAAAATTCAACTATGATTTTAGTTGTATCTTAAAGATCTCAAAATTTCTGTTAATTATAAATTTTCATATCTTTATATATCTTTCTAAAACTTAGTTATTATGGACAACATATTAGAAGGTGTAGCTACCAACAGTCCACCTTTCTTTAATGGTGTCAATTATTCCCAATGGAAAATAAAAATGAAAATTCACTTAGAAAGTATGAGATTTGACATCTGGACTGCTATAGATACTTGGTATAAGATTCCAGAAACTGTTAGAACTATTTGGGATGAACCTACGAAAGCTGCTTACAATAATAATTGTAAAGCAATGAATGCTCTGTATTGTGCTTTAGGAGATGAAGAATTTAATCGAATATCTTCTTGTAAGACTGCTTATGAAATTTGGGATACTTTGGTTGTTTCTCATGAGGGAACCCAATGTTAAGGAAATTAGACTAAATACATACACTATTAAGTATGATGATTTTAAAATGAAATCTGATGAATCAATTTCTGATATGTATCTCAGGTTTAATGAGATAGTTAATAAAATTTTCTCATTGGGAAACTTTTTTCCAGAAAAAGAGAAAATCATGAGGATACTGAGATGCCTACTAGACAGATGGAGAGGAACCTCTGTCTCTATATGAGAATCATGTGACATTGGCAAGCTACCTGTCAAGGAGCTGATTGGTAAGTTGATTATGTATGAAGAAGAGCTAAAGGTAAATAAAGAGGAAGATTATGAACCTAAGAAGAAGTCAGTGGCATTTAAGTCTATTGCCTCAAAGACCAAGGACAAGAAGAAAGTTCACATACCTATCTAAAGCTCAACAAGTGAAGGTTCATATTCAGACAGTGATGAAGAGATGACTCATATAGTCAGGATATTCAAGAAATTCTATAAGAAGAATAAATTTTTCAGAAAATCAAATTATAAGGGTAAGTATGACCAATGAGGCAATTGGAAGAGAGATTGGAAGAAAGCTGATAAAGATGATGAGATAGTCTGTTATGAATGTAAAAGGAAAGTACACGTTAAGGATGACTATCCAAAATTGAAGTTTAAGAAGAAATATGATTTCAAGGACAAAAAATCTAAGAAAGCTATGAAGGCAACATGGAGTGCTTCGGAAGACAGCTCAAGTGGATCTGAAGCTTCTGATCCTAAAGAAAAGAATCATGCCAACATATGTTTCATGATTGAAACATCTAAGGTAACACTTAATTCCCCTATGCACAATGATTATTATTCTGGGAATGAAAGTGATTCAAATAATGATAATAATATGTCTAAAGCTGAATGATTTGAATACTGTAATATGTTGGAAGATACTTGTAATGAGCTGAAAGATAAGTACAAATCATTAAAGAAACATTATGCCTTGACTAGTACTGTTAAATTTGATCTTAGTATTAAAAAGGAAAAGAATGGTCAACTGTTAAAGGAGAATATTGGACTTAAATTGTTCAATGAGAAACTTATAAAAGACATAGAGATGTTCACAAATGGAAAGAATACTCTCACTCAAATTATTGGAAAATAAGTTGCACTAAAGTATAATACTGGTTTAGGATACCATCCTGGATAGAGAAAGATTGTTAAAAATAAATTTATTCCAAAATCTGGACAGTATGCTACTATTTCAAGTTCTGGAAATTCCTATGCTTCATCTATCTATTCAAATTCTTACATAACAAACAAAGTTTATTTGTCAAAATCGTTTGAATCTGTTAATTATAGGAAACCCATTATACAAATATGGGTGCCTAAAGTTTTACCGGCTAACCTTTCTGGACCCAATAAAATCTGGGTACCAAAATTATCATATGTCTAAATCTGTTTTGTAGGAAACTTGCTTGAAAAGTTCCTGTAGGAAGATATGGTACTTAGACAGTGGATGTTCAAGGCATATGACAGGAAACCACTCATGCTTTAAGAGCTTAATCAAAGTTTATGGAGGACATGTCACCTTTGGTGATAACTCAAAAGGAAAGATCATTTGCTTAGGCTAGATTGGTAACAATGATTCAATTTTAATTTATAAAGTATTATTTGTTGATGGACTAAAATACAATCTGATAAGCATTTCTCAGTTGTGTGATGATGGTTTCAATGTTAAATTTGAAAATGATGCTTGCAATGTATTTGCTATATTTTTTGTATTTACTGCTTTAAGAGATGAAAATATATATGTTGTAGATTTAAATTCTTTAGCCAAACAAAAGGTTACTTGTTTAAATGCTTTTCATAAATAATCTTGGATATGGAACAGAATATTAGGACACTGAAATGTTCATTCACTTAGGAAACTGACTAGGAAAGGTTTAGTTAGAGACTTACCCAAACTAAAATTCTCAACAGAAAATTTTTGTAATCCCTATCAAAAGGGAAAGAAACATAAAGTGTCTTTCAAATCAAAGAAAGAAGTTTCAACTTCTCAACCTCTCTAGTTGGTTCATATGGATTTATTTGGACCATCTAGAGTTTATAGTTTAAATGGGAAGCACTATGTATATGTTCTAGTAGATGACTTTTCTAGATACACTTGGGTATACTTTCTTGATCACAAAAGTGAAGCTTGTTCATATTTCATTAAATACTCCAAGTATGTGGAAAACCTTAGTGGACTTAAGATTAAGACCCTGAGAAGTGATCATGGCCATGAGTTTGAAAATCATGACTTTGAAACCTATTTCTCACACAATGGATACAGTCACAATTTCTCTGCCCCTAGGACACCTCAACATAATGGTGTAGTAGAAAGAAGGAATATAACCCTTCAATAAATTGCAAGAACTATACTCAATGAGTATGAATTACCTGTTTTCTTCTGGGTAGAAGCTATAAATACAGCTTGTTATATTATAAATAGAGTCTTGATTAGACTTGTTCTTAAAAATACCCCTTATGAGCTGTGGAATAATAGGAAGCCTAAAGTTAGTTAATTTAGAGTTTTTGGTTGCAAAGTCTTTATTCTCAATACTAAAGATAATCTTGATAAGTTTGCATCCAAAAGCGAGGAAGGAATCTTTCTAGGTTATTCTATATCTAGCAAATCTTATATAGTATTTAATAAGAGGACCAAATGTGTGGAAGAATCTATACACATAAAATTTGATGAAACTGATCCACATGAACCTAAGACCCCTCTTGAGAATCTTGAAGAAGATTTGTCAATTCTAAACCTTAATGACAAGAACAGTGAACCTGTTGGTAAGACAACCAGTTCTGGAAATTTTCCAGAACCTGTTTCTGTTGAACTCGAACCTATAAATGAACCTAAAATTTCTAGACCTACTTTTTCTAGACCAACTAAAACCATTAAAAACCATCCTTTAGATGCTGTTGTAGGATATTTATATAGAGGAACACAAACTAGAGCTTCTTTAAGAAATCAGGTTGAACATCAAGCCTTTATTTTACAGTCAGAACCTAAAAATATCAATGATGCTATCAATGATGAATTTTGGGTAATGGCTATGTAATAAGAGTTAAATCAATTTGAAAGAAACAGAGTCTGGGAATTAGTAGACAGACCAAAGGACACCTTGACCATAGGCACTAAATGGGTTTTTAGAAATAAAGTTGATGAGTTTAAAAATATAGTTAGAAACAAAGCTAGGTTAGTTTCACAAGGATATAGTCAAGAAGAAGGAATAGACTATGAGTAAACCTTTGCACCAGTATCTAGGTTAGAAGATATTAGAATTCTACTTGCTTATGTTGCTCATCTGAATTTCAAGTTATATCAAATGGATGTTTAAAGTGATTTTCTAAATGGTTTTATAATTGAAGATGTTTTTTTTGAACAACCACCTAGATTTACTAATCCTCATTTTCCAAATCAAGTTTTTAAACTTTCTAAATCTTTGTATGGTTTAAAACAAGCTCCACGAGCTTGGTATGATAGACTTAGTAATCTTCTTATTTCAGAAAGTTTTATTAAAGGGATTTTTGATCCAACTCTTTTTATCAAAAGTATTTCCAAATATGTTTTGATAGTACAAATCTATGTTGATGATATTATTTTTGGATCTTCTAAAAATGCTTTATGTATTGATTTTTCAAAGAGTATGCAAAGTGAATTTTAAATGAGTTTAATGGGAGAACTCAAATATTTTCTTGGATTTCAATTTTTTCAAAATGAAAATGGTATTATTTTAAATCAAAGTAAATATACAAAGGATATTTTGAAACGTTTTGGTTTGGATAATAATAAGGAAAGTGATACACCTATGAGTACCACTTGTAAATTGGATGTAGATGAAACTAGGAAACCAGTGGATCAAACCAGTTATAGAGGTATGATTGGGAGTTTACTTTATCTCACCGCTAGTCGACTGGATATTATGTTTAGTGTGTGTATGTGTGCAAGATTTCAAGCAAATCCAAAAGAGTCACACTTGTTTGCTGTTAAAAGGATTTTCAAATATCTTAAACATACTACCAATCTAGGATTATTTTATCCAAAAGGACAATCTTTTGATTTAATAAGTTATTCGGATACTGACTTTTCTGGTTGCAAATTAGATAGGAAGAGCACTTCTGGAACATGTCACCTTCTAGGTAAGTTCTTAGTATCATGGTGTAGTAAAAATCAGAATTCTGTTTCATTATCTACTACTGAAGCAGAGTACATAGTTGCTGGTAGTTGTTGTGCACAAATTCTGTAGATGAAACATTCTTTATTGAACTATGGATATCAATTTAGGCATGTATCTATAAACTATGATAACACTAGTGCAATCAATATCTCTAAGAATCCTATATCTCACTCTAAAACTAAGCACATTGATGTAAGACATCACTTTTTGAGAGATCATTATCAGAAGGGTGATATTACTCTTGAATTTATAGGCATTGAACATCAATTAGCTGACATATTCACCAAGCCTTTAAGTTAATAAAGGTTAAGTTACATTAGACATGAGTTAGTAATGATAAATTATGCATAAACCTCACCGATAGATAAACCTCACTGATAGATAGACCTCACTGTTAGATAGACCTCAGTGTTAGATAAACCTCACCGATAGATAAACCTCACCGATAGATAGACCTCACCGATAGATAGACCTCACCGATAGATAGACATCATCGATAGATAAACCTCACCGATAGATAAAGCTCACCGATAGATAAACCTCACCGATAGATAAACCTAACCGTTAGATAAACCTCACCGTTAGATAGATCTCACTGTTAGATAAACCTCACCAATAGATAGACCTCACCATTTGATAGACCTCACCATTAGAGAAACCTCACCATTAGAAATACCTCACTGTTAGGATTCTCACCTGTAGTTTTCACTAATATGTTTTACACTGTCTGGATTTCATGTTTTTAATGGAAACTGTTATTATTTTTAATGTATTTCTTTTTATTACATCTTGATTCCTAAATGATAAAAATTAAGTCTAAGTCACATTTCAATCCACTGCGAACTCTCTTCTCTTCAAACCTTACTGCTCGAACCCCTGTATTTCTTGCAAACCCTAAGTTCTTTGATTCGGAAATGAAAAGAGTAAAGAGGCCAACAGTCAGAGATGAAGGTGATGCGCCGAGTTCAAAGAGGCAGAAGGAAGGATCTGAAGGCAGTGGCAGTGGAACAAGTCATGAGAAGAGTGCAGTGAACCCGCACTTACTGAATAGAAATATCGTAATCAATAAGGAACTCTGTGCAGAATGGCTCTTGCCTAGAAAATCTTTGATTCTAATGATTTTGGAGGAACAAGGGTGGCTCGAATGTTTTTTGAATAACAATGGTCCTTATTATCCTAAATTGGTAAAGGAATTCTATGAGTTTGTTCGTTTTGAGAAATCTGAAAGTGAGAATAGAATGTCATCAGTAGTGAATGAAAAGATAATATCTTTTTCTTCCATTGAATGGGATGAGTGCTTGAAATCTCCACACGAGGGTGAGTTTCAATATTTCTCAAAGTCATTACCTCCCACTAGCGACATTTTTGAGTATTAAACTACTTTGGAAGAGCTCAATGGAGATGGCACACCAAGAAAAGTAGTTGATACAGAAATGGATAGAGAAAACCGGTTGCTATTCAAATTTATCTAGAATGTGTTAAGTCCAAGAAGAGGGGATTTTTCAAACCTCGGATTCCAAGATATATTCTTGTTGTATCTGTTAAGTCATAGTGTCAAAGTGAATTTGTGTAGGCTTCTGATGATTTAAATCGAAGATAACAAATGCTCTATTCTTTTTAAAACTGATCTCTTTGATGATCAAGGTAAAAGTTGTGGCTGAGTCTCAGGATGAGACAGTGGTTGTAAGAGACAACTTTTGTATTACAAAAACAGTTTGTAAGTACATGAAGATTGGTTGGAACCCATGGAAAAGGGAATGGGTAAATGATGATGAGAAAATTTATGATAAATTTAACCCTGTTGAGCATCCTAATCGGCCAAGAGATAAGAGAGGTCTAGGTCTAGGACCTGATGAGGAATAACCTCAATACAGTGATGATGATGTTGAGGAGGATACCTCTATAGAAGATGGAGGGGATCCTGATTTTCCTCCAGGTCCAGCTGCTGAAAAGGTATCATATGGAAAGGCAAGTTCACCTGTGACTCTACCTAGAAGGGAAGCAGTTCAAGGAGAAACTGTTGAAGAAATATTTGTAAATGAGGAATACTTGCTTATATCAGATCATAGTAAGACTAGTCCAGATTCCAATAGTAGTGATGATGAAGAGGAAGAAGTATCTGAGAATGAAAGTACCTGTTTGAGTCTCAGTCCTCTGATTGAGAGCTCTATTATGCCGGTTGAGGATATTCTTGAAGTAGACAGACCAGTACCTATTGCAGACATACCCCAACCTATGAAACCTGGTTTGGATTTGAATATGGTTGTAGATGACTCTTTTGAAGAGGAAGTACCCAATGCTGTTGCTGATGCTGCAGATATAGTGATGGAAGCTCAGGTTGAGGGGGAGCAATCTATAAGGATGGGATCAGTTTCTGTGACCTATAAAGTAGATGATTGGTTTGTGGATCCAGGATTTGTTGTATTGGTACTAGACTATACTGATTCTGGTGATGATACACCCATTAGAAGGCATCTTGTGTCTTATAATATTTTCTCAGAGGAAGTTACTGCTCAACCAGTAGCTCCTCTAGCTCTGCCTGAAGACATTGTGAGAAAATGAGATCTTGAGGCACTGAACTCTAAATTGAAAACCAGTTTTGTTGAAGAGCTAAATAAGATGGAAAGTTCTTTGGTATCTTCTCTGAGAAATGTTGTGTAAAGTGTTGTGACAGAAGTGATGGATGAAGTGAAAGTGTGTTAAAATTAGATTGAGAGTTTAGAAGAGGTTGTTGATTCTTTGAAGCAATCCGTTGCTTCATTTGACACCTTCATGAGTTCTAAATCTCAAGTTGATACTGACATCAACTCCATTCAAGGTGTAGTGAAACAGTTTTTAGATGTGTTTGAATATTTTATGAAGACCATAAAAATGCATGTCAGTACTCAAGATTTAGTTGTGAAGAAACTGATAAGTAATTTGACTCAGTCTTTCAAAGAAACAGTAGATTTTACTGTAGCACCTCTTGGTGCACCCAAAGTATCAGTTGATGTTGAACAGTTTAGATCTGTGCTAAAAGAATAACTTGGTCAAGTTAGTGTCAGTAGCTCATCTTATTCTCAGGTGATTACTACCACCAAGGATATCAGAAAAAACGTCCAAGATTATATGAGAGATGCTATTGCAGCCTAGAAGGAAATCAAAGACAAAATTGATTACTATTTTCATAGAGTGTATACCAAGCATCAGATAACCAACCATTTTAAGCTGTTGTTAGAGAATCAGAAACTACCCCCAGTTACTCAAGCCTTTAAAGAACAAGTTAGTAAGCTCAGGGAGTTGACCCCTGCTTTGGACAAATTTATGGAGAACAAGGATGATGTTATCTCTGTTATGGAGAGAGGGGGAGGTATCATCATGGATTTAAGGAATCTCTTACTGCCCTGTCTATATGTGGATAATACCCCTATTATTATACCTCTAGCCCTGCCTGCCTCTGGTCAGTCTGCTTCCGCACCTCAGTTGACTCCAGCTCAAGCTATCAGAAGTCTTACTCCTATGATCACACAAAGGAGTACCCATTACAGGCCTGGCAATGTTTCAGTAGCTCAACCACCTTTGATCATCACTGGTGTTCCCAAACCTTCACCTATTCCTACCAAGACTTAATCCTATTTTGATCCCAAAGACAAATCCAAATTACCTATTGAGGAGGTTGATTGATTAGTTTCTAGGACATTTTGATATGAATCTTTTTACTTCTTTTGTACTATCTCATGTAACTTTGTCATGTGAAATGAAAATGTTTGTTTTCTCTCTTCTTCTTTTATGCTCTGAACCATTGTTTTTCTCTTTTTGTTAATCCCAAAGGGGGAGAAAGATTATAATATGGGGATAACTTACACTAAGGAGGAGAAAATTATAATATGTATCTTTTGGGGAAATAAATATTCTATTTATTTTTACTCTTATATTTGTCCATAATTTAACTCTGATACATTTGAGAGTTATGATCTGAAAACACTGATAAATTCCATTAGATGTATTTTACTCTAATTCATTAAAGTTTATTCTGGATTATAATTCCATAATTTGTGATTATCAAAAAGGGGGAGATTGTTGGACTCACCTATTTTGATAATCTCAATTATGTTTAGATATGCTTTGATAATCCCAAATAATGTCTATCTATATATTAATTATACTTTCTAATTATTACATCATGATAATGAGTTGATGTGAATATCAAAATGATCATATCATATCATTGGAATATGTTATTCAATGTTTATTTGTGATTATAAATGTTTAATGATGATTAATTGTGATACTAACTCAATCTGAAAATGAAATGCATATAACAGATACATTATAAGCATTCGAGTTTTAAAGTCACTGATACAGACAGAGCTACCGATAAGAAAAGGTCACCAATAGACTAAGTCTATTGATAGACAAGGTCACTGATACAAGCTACCGATAGAATGGAGCTACCAATAGAGGTAGCTACTAATAAGAGAGAGCTACCGCTACCGATGTTAACAACTACTGATAGCGAGGAAGAGCTACTGACAGAAGTTCACCGTTACAAAGAGCTACCGACATATGGAGCTACCGATACAAGGATCTACCACTACACATGGAGCTACTGATACATAAAGCTACCATTACAGAGAGTAACAGATACTAATGCAAGACCTACCGTTACAAGTCCACCGTTACAAGTTCACTAATATAAAGAGATACCGATGGAAACCAATCACTGTTTCTCTAAACTCTATCTCTCTGTTTGATTATTAGTAACGGTTATATGTTGTGCTTTTAATGCAACTGGAATTAATTAATAATGTTTTTTGGATGTCAGGGAACCGTACCTCGTACCTTCAGAAGTAATCATGACTTATGTTGAACCACCGCATGAGCTATAAAAGGAAGATCAAAGCTTTGTATAAAGGGCATGACATAGAGAATGCACAAAGAGACACATACAAGAAGAACACAAGAAGAACTCGAAGAACACTCATACACATCAAGAGAAGAAGTTCAAAGAGGAGGTGCAAGTGATATAAGGAATACTCTCACATTCAAGCTGAACACCTATACTGGAAGTAAAGGAACAGAACCACGACACTCTGTTTTCCAGAAAACTTCCAGAGAAGGACTCAAAGATTCATTTGCTTCAATCCAAAGGATTTCAGAGCTGCATTGACATCACACAAGAGCATTCCAAACTCATCTTCATATTATTGCTCTACTGTGATCATTTTTATTACATTATGAGCAGTGTGTGTGCTTATGTATGTTTGGACACACAATGACTCCTAAGCTGAACTAGAGGATACTGAAATCCTCACACCAAACTCTTTACACCTTTATGTATCCCATGTAGAATTGTGGTAGAGGTATGAGGATATGGGTAGCCTATGTGCTGTTGTTGTTTCTTTCCCACGTAAAATTGTGGTAGAGGTATGGGGACCTAGACAGTCTGAGTACTGTTGTAAACCCCTATCCAGAGTGTGGATCAAATTTATATATAAACTTTTTGAGATAACTAAGTCTCATCTTGATACTGGACCTCTTGGTTAAAACTGTTGTGCATCTTATTTCGGTTTAAAATAACTTCAATATTCTGCTACTAATTACTTTCAAATTAAATTTAGTTTTAAAGTAACTCTGATAGTTGAACTTGCAAGTGTTTGTAATTATTTCTAGCCAGTAAGTTAGTTTCAAAAGCTAACTTAATCTTCAGATTAAGTTAACTAAGAAATAATCAATCTTTGATAAACTAATTGAACACTTACAATATTTATAAATTCACTAAAGTTTAACTTATTTTATGAATTGGGGGATTTCAATATAAATCTTTAAACATAAATTTTTAATAGGTACTCAATTCACCCCCCCCCCTCTTGAGTATCCACTCTGATCAATAGTTATTACAGTTAATCTGTTTTTTCTGATTCACCAATTAGGGCATCTATTTCACTTTGTTAACTGGTATTTATTCACCAATTCATTTTTTGATGAATTTTATTCTAAATGAAATATTATTCCCGATCCCTAATTTGATTGTACATTGCATGATTATTAAAATGTTGACAAATAACTTTACATGTCTTCTTTGATTCAAGTATCTATATCACCATCTCCTGTTTTTCAATGTAATGGTATCAAAGATTCAACGTAATTTTTTCTCACTAATATTTCTACTTCCATTTACATAATTTTTCATTTATTTTTTTTGTAGTATGGCATCAATATTTGTTTGATATATAATTATGCTGCATTGAAATGGAATTTAGGTGAGATCACATCATCAGATGAGGTCTGGTAGATCTTCTCATTGACTTTCTTGGATTTGGTATCCCATAAAAATGTACAGATTTTAGGATCACTGAATTTTGATAAATACATTAATTATTTTTATCATTAAAATTATCCTATGATGAAATAGAAACAGCCTCCAAAACTATACATAATTTAGGCTCAATGTTGTTTTTTTATTTAATGTTTCTACCAAATTTGATGTTATTCACGATTTTTACATTGTTTTTACATTGAATGATCATTGTAATGGTGCACAATGTTCTTACATGTCTTCTTTAATTTAGTTTTCTTTATCATCGTCTCCAATTTTTCAATGTAATCGTAACTCAAATTCAAGGTAATTCACTTGATGTCTTTTTCTATTAATTCAAATTTAAATTTTTGTCACTTATTCAACTTACTTAGGTATGTGACATACAATCATTATGTTTTTAAAGAGGTACGACATCGACAATGAGTAAATATTGTGGCTAATGGATTCAATGTATTCTTGAATGTGTGGTTGAATCCTTCTAGTAGGTTTTATTGGTGAGAATTCATTATGTTTTTCATTTCCTTAATTGATTTCTTTTAGAAGGATATAGATGATCATGTTTTCAAGCATTCATTTTGTTTTTGAATCCCATTTAGATATGGTTGTGAGCATGTTTAGAATCATTTTTGAAATGTATTGTGAACTTTATCTCTTTTCATCCACCATTGTATGATGAAATTTATCCATATATAATGTAATTATTTACATGATATTGTCCATTATTGATGTTTTTAGAAGCATTTCAATAGTTTTATCTATGTTTTCAAGGCTTCTAATTGATTATGTTCTTTGAGTTGAAAAATAACAAATGGTGATATGTGATTCTTAATTTCCTGTGTCATTGTCTTATTATTTATATTTTGGATTCCATGAATCCTCATTGTTCTATTATTTATATTTTGGATTCCATGAAGAATGAGAGAGATACTTGAATGTCATGATTTATGATCAAGGAACCTGGAATAACTGGAACAACCCACTCTTGAGTTTCATGTAAGTAGGTTGGTGTACTCATCCATTTCTTTTAGAGACGCTCTACCATACTAATAATTAATTCAATAGGTTCACTGGAAATAATATATATCAACCACTATTATATCTCTAAATCTAACTATGGTTTGAGTAGATTTTCCCATGCTGATGCCCAGAAATAAGATACACAAGAAAAATAATTGGAAGGATCTTTTGAACTTGATCGTTTCCACTTGAAGTATCCAGAGAAGTGTCTCGATAGTAGATTGACTGATGTGATTGAGAATAAGGTCGACACTTCAACCACTACCTATCCATTTCCATTTTCTTATTCATTTTATATTTAAACTTCTATTATATAAATTTTTTACTTCGTAAATTCTATTTATAAAACTCTAATGTTCTTCAAATAGTTAGAAATACTAACCGTGATGGCATGTTCTATTTCTGAACGCATACCACGTCCAATATTCTTTCTACTCAAGTATTTATTAATATGAATTGTAACATTGTGATGTCATTTTCTATTTCTATTGATCAAAATTTCAACACGACATGGTATTTCTATTTGTAGTTTAACAAACCATATGTTTCATGCATCCAGTATCCTCTTCATTGTTATTGACGAGGGGAGTTATCTTCTTTGAGAGGATATTAAAATTTGTCCTCTATCTAAGTTTCTAGAACACATAAGGTTTGTTTAATTTCTGATATTTTCTCATAACTTCCAGTTTTTGACTTGGAGGGCTAATTCCCATAGAAGTAAATTTTATGTCTTTTATGCCTGATAGTAACATGTGTGGAATAATCACATGAAAATAAATGTGCTTTTGCATATTGTAGTTGTACGTTATTTTTTTGATGATACCAAGGTTGTGAAAGTAGATTTATTTTCTATCCTTTGTTCAGGTCTCACATGTTCTCCCAAAGAACCTTGTCCTTAATGCCTTCATGCTTCACTATTCTAGGGAGTTGTGTTGGTAAAAAAAATTACGGCAAGGAGCCTTCTGCACTTGGTTTGGATACTTCATCACAAGAAATATTGCATTTTCTTGGTTTTATTTGTAGCAACCATTAAATGGTACTAAAGTATTAATTATTTATAAAAACATTACTAGGGACCTACACTCTTGACTGTATATAAAATTTGGCATCATTGTACATTGTAGAAGAGTCTCTTTATTAGTTACTGCTTTTTGCAAGTTTCTTGAGTTTATCATATCACAAAATTTATTAATTTGGCATGTGTTTAATTACATTTTTATTAATCATAGAAGAAGAGAAAGTGGTCATAATTACAATCCACTCATTATTGGTATGTACTTTGGTGAACGGGTTTTTCTTCCCAAAAACAATGAATTAGAAGAGTTCAACTCTATGGCTCCAACTGAATTTCCATACTTTAATCATCATAGTTGTTTAAAACTATTGAGTTAATATGTTTTTATCAGTGAATAATCCATTTTCATTTCAATTGAATGTCGATTATAGAATGTTTCAAATCCAAACTCATCATTTATTTAGTATAGGTATATTAAAACCCTGGAATTGAAGGAATTCTATTTGTTCTATTTAAAATCTATCTAATTGTTGTTCTATTTTTATCCCTACAACTATTAAACATCATATTTTCCCTTCAATGATTTCAGTTGTCACTGTGACTTTCTACTTAATCATTAAAGTCATCTATTTTCTGGAATTAATCCTAGAGTGGGTGGTACATTAATAATCTTTCTGGTTCAATAGCTTAGGAAATTTCATAATTTTTTTCCATAGTTCCTTTAATTAATATCTGATCTCATTACCCCATCCCTCTTCAATCTGTTGACTGGTACACTAAATTTGGATGGGCTCTACCTTTCTGGCCTGCCGACATTTTTGCTGCCCAGAAATGATCAACTAATAAGATTAGGGAGCTGGGAGATAATCTGAAGACAACTCAAGCAGATACTCATGTTATGCATAGGGGAGCTTCTAAGGTGTGCCATTCACTGAATCCTTTAGGTTTTCTTTCATAATTTCATGCTTGATTCATCTTAAATTATTTTCATATGGATTCAAAACAGTTTATCTAATACATCTTTTGTGTATGTATAGGGAAGAGTGAGTGTGGATGATATTATAGTGTTAACTGGTTTCGAAATGATATCTGCAAAAACAAATGGTAAAAACACCACCAAATATTGGAGGTAATTCTTTTTATACAGCCATGATTTCTTTTTTCCTTTCGGTGTTTTTTTGGCTATGTAACTATGTGTTACCCAACATGAACTACTTCTTCACGATATACATAATCTGCACACACACACACACACATGATACACACACAATGCAATGCTTTCAGAACAGAAACATTCCATACATCTATACTTAAATAACACATATATATACATATATGGTTTATGAATTTTTTTTAATATTATACATATAGAATGTTTATATGAAAATATTTATGCCAATTTCTCTAAAACATATATATGTTACTTATTTTCAAATGATTTTTTCAGTTGAGGTAGCCTGTTGAAACTTGGGATCATTACCTTAGTGTTTTATCTTTGTTTTTCTGGGATGCATTAAAATTCATAGATAATATTCTATTGTACATATTTTCACTTTTTTGTGCTTCCAATATTATGAGTATTTTGTTTGTTTATCCTTCAAAAATCATCACTACCCTTCCAATGAAACATAGAGCATGTGAGCTTCTATTGATGTTTTCTTAAAGGCTTCAGAATACCTCAATTGTGATGTTCGAAATGTTGTTCCATAGTCGCTTGATGAGATAAGGTCTATCGAACTATCTTCAATAGATATCCTCTCCAATGCTATTTTTTTTACAATTTGCATCATTTCCCCCCAATCACCCATTTTCTTTTTTAATTCAGAGCAGCACCGGTTGTAGGAAAAATCTTCCAGTAGATCTAGATGGAGGATTTCTATGAGCCCTTTCCCTATTAGGGTGGGTGAATTCCCAATGGCCCAATCTTGATTATATGCTATGTGAGCATTATTCATGCTGCAGATAAATCTATTTTTTAATTATACTTTTTATTTGTCATGTCCGAATTGCTGCTAGGTAGAATGCATCTACTTGGTATATGGGAATTTTAAATGAATTATTCTGTTTCGTAACAGTGAATAACTCTTTATTGAATTGAAGAAGTAGATTTACAAAATATCATCCTCTGCTAAAAATATTCCATATCAAAGTCTAGGATTCATTTTATTTTCAATTTATATTATTCAGATTGATTATGTATTCCTAGATTTTTCTTCTGTTTTCCAGATAATCCTTAACATCTATGATTTAGATCTCTTTAAACTCTTCATCTCCTACCATTTTAATGATGTCACAAATATCTGCAAATCAAAATTCCTCCTCCTAGGAAGATAGGTTGTCATAATTTAATTAAGAAAAAAAACAACATTGTTACATGTTAGGCCTTTACTCATTTCTAATGTTGTTAAATTCATTACGAAATAAATTTAAGACTATATTTTTTATTTAATAATATACTGCTATAAATTTTATCCCATGCATGCCTTGTAAATCAATTACTCTGTACTGATTTTTGAATTTTGCACACTTTAGTTTCATGGCTGAGCATGGAAGAATTTTCTGATTTATGAATCAGTACAGAGTAATCCAGAAAATTTATAACTAAGCGTGGGAGATGAAACTAACAATGTTGTATTTAGGCTATGAATCAGTACAATGATGCCTTTATATCTGAGCATTGAAGAATTTTCTCCCATGCTTGTCTTTTTAAACTAACAATGTTGCCTTTGTAAATCAATTACTTTGTTTCATAGCTGAGCGTGGGAGATGAATTGCTCTGTACTGATTTATAAATTTTCTCCCTTACATGCCTTTATGAATTACTCTGTACTCATATCATAGTCTGAGATTCATTTTATGTCATATTTTAATTACATTGTACTGATTTATGAATTCTCTTCCATGCATGACATTCTCCCATGCATGCCTTTGTAAATCAAGTCTTCTGACATAGCTGATCATGGAGGATAGAGATGATGATTCCTCATAAGAAAAAAAGGAATAAGAAGTTGAGGTAACATCAAAAGGAACTGATGCACGCAACAACAAAAGGAACTCATGCATAGTAGGATGGCTTGAAGCTTGCCCTCACCTTGGAGGTCTCAGGTGCACTGTAAGGATTAAGCTCTTTGGTGCATTTGTGAAAAGATTTCCACCACCCTCATTCCATATTGTTTCATATACAATATAAATAGTTTCACTATGTTTTCTTTTTTCACAAATAGCCTACTCATACAATTTATTTTTAATTCAATCATTTTCACATGTCTCACTTTTATTATTACAAACATTGTCTTATCTTTGATTTATCTTTCACCTTTTATTTCGGTGCACGCATTACTATTATTTTGATTGTTGAAGTTGAAATTGAATTCAAATTTTCATATTAAAAATATAGAAATTCATGTACTTTTAATCTATCCTTTTTCTTTGTCAACAATTTAAATGATGTTTCCATATTCTATGCACTTCTATTCAATTATCACATACTATTACTTTCTAATTAAAATTTATTCAACATTATTGTTTCTTCTCAATTTTTATAAATACTAATCTCTTATTAAAATAAAAAACCATTAATCAAATTGCACGGCGAATAATACTAGTTATTTGTATTCCATGATTAATTTTAATCAAACATCCGCGGCATGAATGGCCACCTACATTCACGTCACTGGATCGGCGCTTAGGGCGACGTGACGAGAGTGCGTCGGTCGTCTCAGCCCGGAGCTGATCGGCTCCATCTTTTGCGAGGCAGAGAACGCGCCGTCGAATCCCGGTCTGGTTCTTCAAGGTGTCCGTGCGACGAGCGCAGATGAAATCACCCGGGCGGTCTTCGCTGCTCCTTATCTGTCTCAACCTCCTCATCATTTACGCCTTTGCCGATCAAATATCCCCAACTAATCCTGGTACGGATCGAGTGCTTGCAATCTCAGCATCTTCATCTTCAAAATTTAATGTTCCAGCAAGTCCTAGGGGCCAAGGATTTAGAAGCTGTTCCTTATAGAAGTTGCCAATGTGCGTGATGGCTCATAGATGTAGCTGCTATCGGATTCCATGCGACCATGGGAAGAACATTCTTCTAGTTGTGCGGTGAGAGGCGGGGTGGTGGCCCTAATCTGTGCAGGATTTGCCCTTGGGAGTTTATTGATGAATAAAATATCAATATCCGACGGACCTGACTTTAGAATTACATTTCACACTCATATGTTGTTTTCACACTTTGTTCCTTATATTTGGAAACGATCCTCCATGTGAAATGTTGATTATCAATCGAATTATTGCAATTTGATGCTGCAATGCTTAAGGTTTCTTATTTTCCTTTTCTCCACTCTGCCTTTTGACTGGCAGGTGGACCATTGGGTCGTAACTCTAGGGAGCCGAAGTACAAGATTGAATTCCACCCAGAAGACTCCCCTTTTCATCCTGTATGTAAGCTTAAGAACTTTCACTTTTGTTGGATGGGTGGGATTAAACTCCATATAAATTAACCAGCATGCTAAATTGATAGCCATCATTCCCTGGTGTAGGTTAATGCTTTACACTGAATGTGGGCTTGTATGATTTCATTTACCGGAATAAAACATTAACTGTTATAGTATTCTTAGTAATCCAAATTGAAATTTCAGGAGGATGAACAGGAGTCTATCATCATGCCCAGTAAAAATGGGCGAAGCTACCTGTGTTACTTGCCAAAGGTGGAGAAAGTTGTCTCTGGGAAATCTGTTTCTCAACACAACACCAGTAGCATGGTTGTGGAAACAGAGAAGCAGATTAAAGCGAAGACGCCAGATGAACTACTGGAACTGCTAACTGGTCGATGTTTTGTCAGAGTAAGGACTTTGTCTCTTGAAAATTTGTCTCGCTTATGTGGAAGAAATACCTTGTTATTAGGTTTTACTATAAACAATGGAAATACTTGTTTATAAAGTCAGGAATGCCCACCAGTCAAACACACGTACTCACACGAACGCCTGGAACTTGAAATACAGAGAAAGCACTGAAGTGGGATTTTGTGCAGCAGAAAAAGGGGTTGTTTTTTTGGCAGTGTTTACCCGAAAGCCTGAAGGCCATACATATTTTTATTATTTTGGATAATCCCCTTTTAAAGGTTGAGGGGGAACCTTACATGGCCCAAGAGGCATATATGGCCTTTTACTGACCCCGAGGGCCCCAAAGATTAGACACGACAAGAGCAGACCCACCCAACATATATATATTTTTCCAAACTTCCAAACTTTGCAATATTGCACAACTAGCAATGCCCCGTTCAGAGTGCACGATGCCTGGTTCCGATGACAAATGTCATACCCTCGCGTCCCGTTGTCGCGCGGGATGCTACCAGCTCTCCACCCCCGCGCGCCGTGTGCGGGAAAAAGTCGTCGCTCTCCATTTGATGGGGGCAAAGGCGCAATGGTTGGGGTTTGATCCCCAATCGTGCCACACCCGCAGCCACGCCATGCCGCCCCCCGTGTCGCTTGAGCAAGCATCCTCCTACACTAGTGTTCTTCTTCTTTGTCGAAGGAAGTTGGCTCATCGATCATAGTGAATTGTAGCTCATTGGAGCTGAGCTCGGCAAACCCAGATGGCGTTGCCTTGATGATGTTGTCAATGATTCGGAATTGAAGCGGAGCGTCATCGTGATTGGTGTCGAGTGCTTCTGCCAAATTGGATGGCAGACGAACTCTACCGCGGCCGATGGCGTGGGCATCACCTCGTTCATGCTTGGTGGTGTAGTGTTTACAGAGCGCACACTAGTGGGCGTGCGTGGTGATCACTGGTCTCTGGTAGCGTTGTTGGTCTTCGCTGTCCCTGGTACATATACCGTAGTGTATTGGACAGTGAATGGATCCTCACTACTCAACAAACCTTGTTCATCATGAGCACTCCAATCCCACTGTGCCGCCTCATCGAAGATGACATCGCGTGTTATGTCCATGCGCTTGACGACATGGTCGTACACGCGGTATGACTTGGACTCGGACTTGTACTCGACGAAGATCATTGGCGAACTCTGGTCATCAAGCTTCTTCAAGCGAGATTTCACGTTCTTGACATACGCGATACAACCGAAGGTGCGGTGAAAGTGCACCGTTGGCCACTTGCCACGACAGACCTCGTACAACGTTGCCCCGTCGAGGCTTCGTGTTGACACATGGTTGAGGGTGAAGGTGACGGTGGACACGGCCTTACACCAAAACATCCCGGGGATCCTTTGCCTTCAACATGCTTCGAGCCATGACGACAGCAGTCTGGTTGCGGCGTTCAATGACCCCATTCTGTTGTGTTGAATAGGGAGTTGCGAGGTGTCATCGTACGCCGTGCTCAACACAGTATTCGCTGAATTCCACTGAATAGTTGGTACAGAGGACCATTAGCGTTCACCATGTCTCCACCTCCATCGTGGCTTGAAAGTGCCCGATCAATGTTGAAGCTTGGTCCTTGCTTGTGAGTATACTGAGCCACATGTAGCTACTCATGTCATCCATGAGTTGTAGAAATGAGCAATTCCCACTCAGCGTTGTTGGCGTGATCGACCCGCATAAGTCGCTGTGGACAAGTTCGAGGACGTGCTCTGTGCAATGTGTTGCTTGCTCTGGGAAAGACACTCATCGCTGCTTCCTAGCGAGGCAGGTGTCACAGACTTGATCCACCTGATCAATCTGCGACAACCCTTGCACCATATTGCGTTGAGCGAGCTTGTCTAGAGCCTGAAAATTCTTGTGGTCATACCTCACGTGCCAACGCCATGCCTCCACTGAGCCCCTTGTCGACAAGAATACCGGTTGCGCAATGTCGAGTCCGAGCTTGTAAAATCTATCAAGGAAGCGCTTCCTTGGCTAGCAAGCTTTGCTGGTAGTCGCGAATCCTAAGGATGTCGCTGCCGATAAGTACCTGGCAACTGTTCTTGTCAAGCAGTCCGATGCTGATGACATTGGTGGTAAACTTTGGGATGAAATAAACCCTCGTGAGCATGTGGTGCTCGTCGGTCTTGTAGGCAAACAAGATAGCCCCGCACCCCTCGATGTTGGCAACGAAGCCATCGCCAAACTTGACATTCCCACGGATCTCGGAGTTTGAGCTCGGAGAAAACAACGCAAGATCCAGTCATGTGGTATGTTGCGCCGATGTCGAGGCACCACAAGTTGTTGTTGCACGCCTCCTCCAGATCCATTTGTGTGAAGTCCTTTGCCTCGACCACCCAGAGAGGTCTGCATCGCAGCGATGGGGAATCAAGCACTGCGGTGCACGCCCTTGCCATATGGAACATGGGATTGTTTTTGTCACTCTGCATTAGATGAGCCTCGACCCGTTTCACCTTGTTGCGACCATCTTTGGCCCAATGACTCATTTTGGTGCAGTGACGACATTTGTCCTTCGAGACATCATGACCGTCGTCGGATCCCGAGCTATCCTTTGCATTCTTGTTGTCGTCGCTGTCGCTGCCGTTGGTCTTTTGTCACAGTTGTCCGTGACTTTAGTTGCTGGACTTGGAGTCGTTGGATGATCCCTCCCTCGTATGTGTAAGAACCCAGGTTTTTAGAACGGGTCAAATTTCGACCCTGTTTGAAATTTTTGACTTGTTTCTGGGAAAAAACTTCTAAAAGTTGGGGAGGTAATGTAGGTGCGCACGGTTGGCGCACGGTTTGAACAAACCGTGCAGACAAGCCGTGCGAAGTCTCTGGGTGAGACAGTGGGCTCCGCACGAGCGGCGCACGGTTTGTCAAACTGTGCGGGATGACCGTGCGAAGTTCTTGGGTGAGGCAGTGGCAACCGCACGGTTTGCCAAACCGCGCGAGGTAACCGTGCGGCCACTTAAAGTTAGGGTTTTTAAGTCCCAGACCACTCGGGATTTCTCATTCTTTCCTCTTTTCTTCCTCCCATTCGTGGCTCACGCGGGGAGAGCCGGCCGGACCTTCAAATCCCTCCCGGATCTTCGTCCGAACTCCGTTTCGAGCATCGTTTGATCCGTTGGAACCCCCTCGGTAAGACCTTGATTCCTCTTGAG
Organism: Viscum album; assembly: GCA_963277665.1. Classification (NCBI taxonomy): domain Eukaryota; kingdom Viridiplantae; phylum Streptophyta; class Magnoliopsida; order Santalales; family Viscaceae; genus Viscum; species Viscum album. The sequence goes on from OY728123.1 coordinate 1,774,101,275, forward strand.
CCGTTTTTCTTGATTTCTGTTCTAGAACGAGTTATTGGGGTTTGAGCGGTTTTGATTCTTTTGTAGATCTACCGTGTTTTAGACCTAATTGGAGGCTGTTATCGGAGTAGCATTGTACGAGTCTCAGGTAGGTGGTGCATACCTTCTTTTGTGTTTTTGCAGACCTTTGGGTGGCGTGACTTAAAATGCGTATTGGGGTATTTTGAGAGAGACCCTAATTTATCTGCTATTGCATATTAAGTTGCTTATAAACCTATGGGATACCTTTGGGTATGCCCCCTGTCCTATTTTGATTGAGCATGGTTGGGCGAGAGACCGTTGCTCATATGGGGCATTTTGGCCGGGGTTGCCAAAATGGTCATACTTGAATTGTTTTGGTTTAAACTGTTAAGTTTAGTTTATTGAACCTTGATATGAATCGTTTGAGGCATTCAAGACCTCAGTACTGTTGTTTGATAACCGTTGGGCTAGTGCAATTGAACTGTTTGGTTTGTTTTGCCTGTTTATGTGTTTTGTTTAAATGTGTTATATATGTAATTGCTGAATTGCATATGCTGGAACCTCTTGGTTGTGTTGGGCATGACCCGGATATTCTTGAGTGATGGGGATCACAGGTTGGGCTTGGCCCGGGATACTTTGGGTGGTTCTGACCACGGGATTGGGCGTCATGGACGTCGGCTTGAGGCAGTGCGACTGTCAGGTTGGGCATGACCCGAGTTACTTGGATGGCGAGGCCATCGGACTTGAGCAACATGGTCGCAGGGACATGAGGTGTCAGAGGTATGGTGGCTTGGGTATTATTTTGGTGATTACTGCTCACCCGGAACTTTGAGTAGTGTGCACACAGAGAGACTTCGTGATGAGGTGGTTTTGACCACTCGTGTGGGTAGAGGCCCCCGTAGTTGCGGTTTAGGTACTTTGGTTGGGGGTGCTTGTCGTAGGAAGCCACGTGGAAGGTGATGAGCCTTCAGGGGATAGCATTGAGGCTATCGAGTTGGGGCTGAGGCTCGCCGTGATTTGAGGGCAGACATCGCTGTCCCTTCGGTTACTTATTTGAGGGCAGACATCGCTGTCCCTCCGGTTACTTATTTGAGGGCAAATATTGCTGTTCCTCCGGTTATTTATTTGAGGACAAACATCGCTGTTCCTCCGGGCTACTTCTTGGGCGTGCCTTCGGGACGTCGGTACTTGAGACACGAGGTGTCAGGAGGCACGCGGTGCCGGGTTACATGACAGAGATTCCGACGTTGACTGAAGCAGGTGACACTTCATGGTGACTGTTGAGCACCAGTGGAGTTATGATTATTTGTGTATTGTACTGTTTACTATTTTTCTTATAAATGCAGGTCTGCGTAAACACTTATATTAGGTACGCACCGTTGGGTGGTATCCTATTGAGATTCGTCTCACACCCTGCACGGGCCCTTCGGGATGCGTGTAGATTTTATGGATTTACGTGCAGGAAAGATGCCAGCTTCAGGAGCTGGATTGTATTAGCTGTTGCATGGAGATGGTATGGACCTTGAGGTCTTGCCTAGGTGGAGTTTACTTTGTTTTGCTTTCTTTCCTGTATCACCATGCTTGTTTGATTGTAGCTACAGTTGGTTAGCCATTGGCGCCCCTTTTGTATTGACCTGTTTGGATGCATGTTGTTGTTCAGTAGTAGTTGCAAGTGATCAGCATGCTGTTATGTTTACTTTCCGTTGTTGTTGTTTATATTTATTGTTTCTCGCTGTTTATTGTTATTGAATGTGCTTCCGCTCTGCGGGTCTGATTTGAGTATGTTGAGTTGTTTATTCCGCAGCATATCTATTATTATTATACTCGGACCAGTACCAGTATTATCCTCCGAGAGGGTATAGCCTCTCCATTATACCTAAAAGGCCCTCGCTGCTAGTCGGCAGCCTTTGGCCGGGGAGGTGCGCCTAAGGTAGTAACATCCGACCCGTTTAGCACTGTTCGGGTGGCTGTTCGGGTCCGGGTCATTACAGTATGCCACTCCTTCATCCGTGCAACGCACTTCTCTTCGGTGAGGGGCAACTTCCTTCCAACACCGACGGTGGGTGCTGACTCAAAACGGTCATTGGCCATTTTGAGTCTCCTTATTACCTCCTCCATTGGGAGCGTTGAGAGTTCGAGAAACATCTCAATTAAAAGAGCAATTTGGGAGAACTTGGAGGGAACGACGCACAAATACTTCTCAATGACCTTGTTTTGATGTTTTGGATTGTTGAGGTTGGTGAGCTTGTTGACTAGCTTGGTGAGCCGCTTCGCGATGTCTTTCACTGATTCACTGTTGCGGAAAGCAATGTGTTCGTACTCACGAAGTTTCTGTGCATTGGCCTTGCACATTCAATCAATGCCGGTGCGTGTGGTCTTGACAAAGTCCCACGCCTCCTTGGTGCTTGTCTTGATGGCGAGTGTGAAGATCATCTTTGGTGGGACAACGTGCAAGATAGCTTCCCGCGCCATCCTGTCTTCCCGGAGTTCAGCCCTGTCAATAACGTCCCAGAGCCCGTGTGCCTGGAGCATAACCTTCACTGTGAAGGACCGGTTGCCGTAGTTCATCGTTGCAAGTGTTGGATACGCCACCGATTTTCTGACCTCCTTCACAACCCTATGTATCACCAAAGGGCCGTTGCCGCTGTTAACATGGGCTTTGAGACGTGGCAATGATGTTTGGGAGCATTGGGGCGACGAGGGCTTGGAGCGCGGCATTGTGGATCAAGCTAACCTTGCTTTGATACCAAATGTTAGGAATGCCCACCAGTCAAAAACGCATGAACTCATATGAACGACTGTAACTTGAAGGATAGAGACACACAAGAAGGATTTTGTGTACCAAAAAAACAGGCTGTTTTTCTGGGATGTTTCATTGCTTTATATACAAAAAAAAAAAATAATAATAATCAGGGGCAACCGCTTTGGGGAAATAATAACTAATAATAAGAGAGATAATGGGGGGAAAAGAAGACATAACAGTAAATTTATTCACCGTGCTGAAATTAGTCAACATATGCATGTATTTGGTAGTTAAAATATAATGGTTTTAAGTTGCAATTATTCCTTATGCTCTTCTGTGATGCACTGTACTTAAAGAGCTCTTAATGCAGCAAGATGGTTGGTGGACATATGAATTATGTTATCAGAAGGAGTTGCGGCAGTTTCATCTGGAGGATGAAAAGGTAGAACCTTTTTATTATCTTGCAGCTGGGATCAATGCTGTTATTTTTGTTAATTCAACTGACCATTGAGAGTGAAACAACATAATCCTTGATTGTTTTGATCATCCTGAACGATTATTGATTGATTAGCCGGTCTGGGACAGGCGACCCAGGTGTTCGTTTTGGGCAGATATGATGCCGAAGCCACGGATGCTTTTAACCAGAACGGTTCCGATGTTTCAATTTTAAAAGATCCTCGTGCGAAGGATGCAGCACAGAGGTATGGATTTAGTAAAATAATGATAATGAACAAAGGAAAAACAAGTATATAAGCATGATGAACATGGGATTTTTAATCTGCTCTTCCATCTTTTGTGCAGGTACCATGCTCATCTGTATACGAATGGCTCACTGTGCGATCTCACGAACCAGCCCCGAGAAACTGAGGTACTTGTATTGATGATAGGATCAATTACCGAAAACTGCTTCTAACACTTGCCACTTATGATAAACAGTTGGAAAAAATAAAGGTCTGATTGATTTATATTTGGTAATGTGTTTTTTCTTGGAAAACCACTTCCATGTGTTATAAAATGAAAAGAAAACAATAACAACCGGTTTTGTTTTTGTTTTCTGTTATCAGTACCAGTTATAAAGATGTGCATGCTAGGAATGTAAAGTTGCTTCGGATCGAATTGGCCCGAGTTGAAGTGCTCGAGACACTGAATCATAAATGGGTAATAAAATTATCACCTGAACCTGATTAAAAGCAACTGAAGCTGATTTAATCGGGTCGGATAGGTACTGGGTTAGTGGGTATCCATTGCTATCTTAGTGGTGCTTGTTTTGTTTCTAAAATGCCAGTTGCGTGTAAATTTCAGAAGTGGCGATCTGAAGCGCTTATCTTAAGTGGTGTAATAATCAGTTTTCAATAAGTGTTGTCAAACCGAGCCTTAGAACAAGTTTTCTCTTTTCAGGTGAGATTTGTGTGCTCGGAGCCACGAGTTCGGATCAGCTCTATCACAGAGCTATCCACCTGCAAGTACGCACTCACAGTGCAGTGCCCTATGCTCTGCAAACACCCGTGTGTATTTTTCTTCTTCCAAAAACTCTTTTTTAATGCTCTGCTTGGTTGAGGCTTCCTTCATTTTTTGATGGTGTTTTTTTCCCCTTGAATAAACAGATTGTTTCATGAGGAGAGGCCGGTGTGGCAAGTTATCAATTGTAATGCGCTGCCCAAGGACCGAGCTGAGGCTGACAAAAAGAAAGGCAAGCAGATCGCAATGGTTGCAGCCATGGGCCTTGCCCCCCTGCATGACACTGCAGAATTTGCCACCTGATATCTCAAATTCTGTTTTTTTTATGTGTATTAGTGCCTCACCCAAAGAACATACATATTGATACATGTAAGCCTTTCAATGTCAATGTTTTTAGTAAGGAAAAATATTTCATCACCTTTACTGATGATTATTCACATGATGAGTATTTAGATTTATTGCATGAGAAATATCAACCAATAAAAGTCTTGGAAACTTATGTAAATGAAGTATAAAGGCATTTGGACAAGAGTGAAAATCATAAGTTTTGACAGAGTGAATATCATGGAAGATTTTAGAAAGTGGGCAAAAGCTTAGTCCATTTGCAATGTTCCTAAAAATTCAAGGCATATGTGCTCAATACATGATGTGAGGTACCCCGTGAAAAAGTATTGTACCAAAAAGGAGTAATGTACCAAAAATGTTTAACAGAACATCGTTGGATATGATTAGGAGTATATTAAGTAATTCACATTTACCCTTATCATTGTGTATATATGATCTAAAAATTGTCATGTATTTATTGAATAGGATTCCTAGTAAAATAATTTCAAAGACACCTTTTGAATTTATAATGGGTAGGGAATCCAGTTGAGACACTGACATGTTTGGGGTCTTCAGACATTAATAATAATTTATAATCCACATGAAAGAAATTTGGATGTAAGAACAATCAATGAATATTTCATTGTTTATCAAGAAAAATTAGAGGTGTGCTATTGAAACTATAAATTTTAAGCTTACTGAAAATGGTGAATTTAGTGGGAGTGATGTTCTATAAAATCTTGATATTAAGGGAGTTAGATTTCAAGTTCCATTATGATAGGACCTGCACCGGTAAAAGAACTCTAACCGACTTCTTGTATATATTGTAGTATAGGAATCAGAATTATAGAGGATGAGTGAAAGAAAAAGAAGAGAGGAGAAGAAGAATCAAGAGGCACTCCTACACTCCCGTCCAAGCCTTAACGTCCGACATCCCAAGCGAAGTGGCTGATCCTTAATAGAATGATTTCCCCCTCTTTCTACCAACCTCACCTCCTATTTATACAGCTTGACCCTCGCTTGCTTTCCAACGTGAGACCCCCCCCCAACAAGTCTAATAACCAGTGGGGGCCTAGGTCTCTATCACTCTTCCCAGCTTGAAATCAATCTTATCCTGAAGACTGAAGAAAAGAAGCTGACTGCAGTCCCCTCTCTCTTCACAAAATCTCCAAGCAATTTTCCAAATGATCCTCCCCGCTTCATGGTCCTAGAGAAACTGTTGGCGACGCACCTTGACTTCACATACTCGTCAAGCAATCTCCCAGATTGTCCTTCCTGTGTTGTGGACCGACCGTGCGTGCTGCTGTCCACTATGCTGCAACGTCCGCCTCTGAGTGCCCTCATCTCGCTTGAGATAGCTGTGTGACCCTCCCCTAAAACCTCTGCCACAAACCACTGTGCATGACTCAAATTGTTGCTCGGGCCAAAGTCGTCCTGCAACCCCATCCTCAATTCTAGATGTCTGTGTGCCTTGCGCAATATCAGTGATATTCACCCGCGCCCCCCGTATTCAACCTCAGCGTCTTCAATTCCCCTCCGCCTCTATGAAGGTTCTGGACACAGCGGAAGCGCGTGGGTGGATGTGCCCACTTGGCTTTTTGTCATTAACAATGATCAATCCGGGATCAATACGACAATAAACGCCAGTCTCCACGGATCGAATCACAGAAATAGACAAAGAAAAGGAAAGTCCCGGAACCACAAAGTAGGATCGTTACAGGTTGATTATAATTAATTTAATTAATTGAAAAGAAGTACCTTTTGGTGTTCTTTCTTCGTTGATATTCTTGATCACGTTCCGATGTGATTCGTCGTTGCGTCGCAGAAGCCAAGTGTAGACTTCCTCTAGCAGTGATCCACACGTGCACCTCGTATCTCTGGACGTCGCCAAAGGAGTCTCCAGGTGCTAGCGTGGAGAAACCTTTGCTTGCGTTGTCCGCCTTATATCGTCTTGATCTGATGGAAGATGATCTCTCTCGGTCTTGAGAGCGTTCTTGGAGGAAGAGGTTCTTTCGGTCTTGAAAGAATTCTCCAGAATTGTTGTGCACAACGATTCTCTTGTCTTAAGAAAAGAGTTGGGGTTGTTATGATATTTATAATCGGGTTTGAGGTTGTAGAGTTATGACCATAAATAAACGCGTTACGCGTTTTATTTATTTCATTAACTCTTTTGAAAACCCCATGTCGAGTCATTAATTCCTTGACATGCGCCCACACTGATTATAATAAATATTATTTAATAAAATGATATTTCCTCAAAATCCTGACTGGAAAAACTACACGGCGTGTAATTATAATTACACGGTGTGTAATTATAATTACACGGCGTGTACTTGTTTTTCATTGAAAACTACACGGCGTGTACATTCAATGTACACGACGTGTATATCTTGTTTTCATTTATTCATTTCCTTTCCAAAATGAAAACTACACGACATGTACATTTAATAATACACGACGTGTACTTGTTTTCAAAATAAAACTACACGGTGTGTAATCATTGATACACGATGTGTACTTGTTTTATTTTATTCTTCCTTCATCATTAAAATGATTTAGGCTTCCTTGAATAATTATTAAACCATGTACGAGAATAATATTTATTCTACTTGAGATACTTGAATACACTTAGTGTGTGACCCTCTAGGCCCCTTTCTCGTTGGCATTAGGCGGCCTTGCCTAAAGTCCAAGATTACTGTCTAGCAACGAGTCAAGGCACCCAAGAGAAAGAAGTTGACGCCGCATTGACATATCACCTCATACGAACGCTTACTGTGCAATTTAATCCCTTTGTCTCAATATCTCATCAAGCAAGTTTCATGGTAGTGTCATAAACCTATATGCTTGATCCATTGTTCTTTGACTACCTGAAATAAACTCGTCGTTTACACCATGACCATGAAATTTCATGCGACAGTTCTATTTCAATCAAAGGGCCGAGATATCAACTTCCATAAATGGAAGGGACAAATCCTTCCTCGACTTATCCATTAACAACATGTCACTCGTGACGCACCCAACGTACCCTACTTCCCACCAACTGTCTGCGTGATAGTTTTCGTCAGTAAATCTAAGTGCGCGAGTCATGATATGAATTAATGATAAACTTCCAGTGTAATGATCCAATCTTTTTGAGTAGTATATTAACTTACTCTTAATGATTTAATAAGATGTTAATGGTTAATGCAGAAAGAGGAGTCGATGACTTCATCTAGTAGACTCGACCCTTATGAAGCCCACTTATCAGAGCTTGGGAAGGAGGTAGCATCTGTGGGCTTCGCTTTGGACCAAGCCCAAGCCGAACTCCAGCGTGTCAAGCTTGAACGGAAACGCCTACGGGAGAAGTTCAAGTTAGTAGAGATTACTACTAGGGCAATGTTATCTGAGCCTCCCTCAGATTCTCTCACCATAGCACACCTTACACTTAGGTCTTATGCCGGTGTTATAAGGGGCTATGTGACGAGACCCTAGCTTCCTTGTGTAATCCTTTCAGGTGAATAAAATGAGACTTCTTCCTTTAGTGATGTTTGTGAAATTTCAAATGTCTAGATAATTTTAGAATGTATTTTATTGATGAATTTTGAAAAAGGGATATTTTAAAATATTTATGTAAACCCTAAATAACTAATGATGTGTAATGATTTTCAAAAAATGGTCTTCTACAAAAGTGTTCAGTAAGTAATTTGGAGTCTAATAAGATCAACTTAATTTTTGATGAATAATAAATTATGAATAGTGATTTTACGCTTAGGATTAGTAATGTGACCAAATGGATTAGTAATTTCACTCAAAGAAAGTTTTAATATAATTCAGACACCTAGATTAAGTAATGTGATTCAATAAAATGGGTAAATAACGGTTTCATAAATTATTAGTCAAATATTAGTTTTTTCGGATGAATAGTGTTTTTTAATTAAAAATTTAATTAAAAATAATTAGAAAATTATTTTTATAAAAATGACTATTTTTGAACTCAGAGCATCGATATTATGTTATGGTAATTTTTGGGGATTTTTCTGGAAAAAAACGAATTTTCGATGAATAGTGTTTTTATTTAAAAATTAAATTAAAATTATTTAGAAAATTATTTTTATAAAATGGAGTTCATAAATGTATTTAGAGCATCGATATTTGGTTAAGGTGAAATTTTGGGATTATTCTGAGAAAGTTGAATTTTCGATGAATAGTGAAAATATAGTTTTTAAGTTACGGGTGTTTAATGACATCATTAAATGATGTATTAAGTATATATTCAATATGGTCGAATTATGAATAGTAAGATAAGGTGTGAGGTGTCCCAAGTGGCCAATAACATGGGCAAATACCATGGGCAAGCCCATGGTTTTTCCAAAACCACTAGTGAGGTGTCCCTTGGCCATTAATGCCTTGTCCCCTCACTTTCCCTATAAATACCCACCCTTTCCTCCTTTAGTTTCCACTCCCAACTCTCCCCCAACGAAGTTCTGGTCTCCTTACCTCCCAAGGAGTCCTCCCAAGGTGCCCCCAAGCCCTCAAGGTCCAAAACTTTGAGTTTCAAGAGTCACGTTTTAAGGTAAGGGATCCGACCCCTCTCTTTCTTTTCATGTAATCTCTTTTATGTCATTCCTTTTATGCTCCATGTTATTATGTGAGAGGATGTTCTTTTATATTCCTCTTACTGCCCCTTTCATGTTTATATGATGAGAGATCCCCTCTTACTCTCATCATTTCGTTTTATGAAAGTTTAAGTGACGCCGTTAGGCTGCCGAATGTTTAAGTGATTCTTTCACCCTTCTCATTTTTCAAGTTCGATTTTCATGTCAAATCTTTCAAGTTTTTTTTATTATGTTGGGGTATGATCTCTATATCTATCATACTGATCTCTTATGATCATATGATGAGAGACCCTATTTGATCTATTCAATTCATTTTTGTTGAAGTTTAAGTGATGCCGTTAGGCTGCCGAATTTTCATAAGAGAAATCAAATTTTTGTCTTCCTTCCATGTTTTTCATTTCAAATGGTATGTCCTTAAAATTGCATCACCATGTCCATATATCCTTCTTATTCTGTCCCTCTACTGTTTTATGGGTCAATTATGATTGTTCGACCCATGTTCCCTTTCTTTTCAAAGTTTTCTAAAACCTTGTAACATAGTCGTTATGCTGCAGAATTTTCGTCTCAAAATGCCTCTCTTTTCTCAAAATTATTTTATGTTATAAAGTGAATACTCAAAGCTCCTATTTCTACAGGGGTATTCACATATATATAAAAATGTTCTATTTTAAATTCTGGGATTTACATACATGATACCCTCTTTCCCTTTCTGTGGGTTTAAAGTAACGTAAAGATCATGTCTTTAAAGCAGTTTTTAAAACGTTATGATTATGAAATGAAACCCATTTATTTTATGCTATATGGGTTATTTATGAAATGTTTGATGATGATATATGTGCCTCACATGATAATAAAGGCAAATTTAAGGGTGCGCCCTGATAGCGCTCCAATGCATTGGGTAAAGACTTAATCTCTAGAGATGACCATTTTAACGACGCCTTGGTAAATAACCTTGGTAATTTTTAACGACACCTTGGGGATGGACCTTGGTGAAACGAAACGATTGTCAATATTAAATGTTGCAGCCACATCTCCAAGTTATGAAAAATGTTATTTTTATTATGATGTATCTCATGATTTCTTTCTCATGCCTTAAAGTTCTTTTCATGTCCTTATTGAAGTATCTCAAGTTCACTTGTAAAATGTTTCTCTTGTTTCCCTTACTGGGCCTTCTGCTCACCCTTTCTTTTGATGTAAGTCCCCAGGTTATGAGATGCATAATGAACATAGGATGAACTAAAGGAGAAGCCTTTCAAGTGCTTAAGAAGAATGTTTTATGTTTTTTTATGTATTATGATCCTTGTTTCTAAGACACTAAACCTTAACGATCCCCAGTTCCGTGTAATGAAATGAAAGTTATGTTATAAAAAGACGGGATGTTATAGTTGGTATCAAAGGATGGTTTAGTTATTTGTGGAAATTAGGATATAAAAACTTTAGGAAGAACCCTATAGAAAAGTTTAAATATAGGAAAACTTCCTGGTATTTTGGTAAGTATTGAGTAAGTGGTTTATCAAACAAATACATCCCTGTCTGGATACGAGCAGGTAGAGGCGGCTCTGGCACAGATGTACATAGGGGTAAAACCCGAAAACACCACTTTGAGCTAGACTCGAACGGGAACTGGTGCACGATAACGGGCCTTGCTGCACTCTTGGTTACGACACTCCCGGGGGATATGTTTGGTTAATCACAAGCTTTTTATGAATCATTATGAAGGAATTATAGAAAAGTGTAATTGTCTAAGCATGAAGTCTTAGTTAAAAGATTCATAAATGAAATAAGTTTCTTACTAAGGTTTTATTCTTTTAGAAAATGGCGGGCAATAGGAGGAACCGTGCCGATGGTGACCGCAATGCACCATGTGCTGACGGCCCTTCGATGGAAGCTGGAATGGAAACATTCATGAGAATGATGAACCAACTGACTCAAGTTATGAGTAATAACTTGAATCAAGCTGAGAGGCCGACCTCACCACGAAGGGAACAACACTCTGTTGAGTCCTTCATGCGTCAACGACCGCCAACATTCGGTGGATCTACTGACCCATTGGTTGTGGAATAATGGATAAGCTCCATTGAAAAGATCTTTTCTGTACTTCATTGTTCGGAACAAGAAAAAGTCACCCTTGCTATTTACCGCCTAGAGGGAGAAGCTGACCAGTGGTGGTCACTGATCAAAAACACGAAGCCACGAGGAGAGATAGAAGCTATGGAGTGGGAAGAATTTCGGGGAATTTTCCTTAACAAGTATTTCCCTCGTTCCATGAGAACGAGAATGGAGAAAGAGTTTCTCGAGCTGAAGCAGAAGGAGAACAAATCTGTCGGAAGCTATGAGATGAACTTCACAAGGCTTTCCCGTTATACCTCAAGCTTTGTCATGGACCCTAATGGGAAGGTTGATAGATTCTTTGGTGGACTACGACCTCATCCGCGGAAGAATCTAGCCAACAGGGACTATGATAGCTATGAAGAAATAGTTCGAAGTGCTATGAAAGTCGAGCTGGAGTTTGGTGAGACACAGTGGTCTCATAAACCAAATGAAAAGAAGAGATCGTTGGAGCCCAGTTTAGGGAAGTCTTTTGATCAGGGAAGATGTGGAAAGCAAATTCAACTTACCACATGCAATAAATGTGGGAAGAATCATCTGGGGAACTGCTTGAACGGAAGTGGCAAGTGCTACAAGTGTGGAAGAGGAGGCCATATTGCTCAGAATTGTCATAGTGAGGTGAAGCCTCAGCTTCCCAACACTAACGACAGATGAAAGATGGTTCTGGCCCTACCCGAAGTCACATGCTTCAAGTGTGGACAGCTTGGGCACTTTGCTAACCAATGTCCAAATCCAAGGGCGGTGGAGGGGAATCACCATCAACCTCAGCAGAGGCCAAGAGAGCAAGGTCGTGCTTTCGCTATCACAACAGCTGAAATTGAAGTCCCGAACGATGTGGTAGCAGGTACTCTTGTCGTCCTCTCAAAACTAGCAAGTACTTTATTTGATTCTGGTTCTACGCATTCCTTTATTTCCTCCAAGTTTGCAAGGAATATAGAATCAATCCCCGAACTGCTAGAGGTAGAGTTGTCTGTCAAGACTCCAAGTGGGATTATCCTTGCATCAACAATATTTAGAGACTCTAGTGTTTACTTTGGTGAGCACAATCTTATCGCAAATCTAGTAGTCATTCCCATGATGGAATTCGACATTATACTAGGGATGGACTGGCTCTCAAAGTATAATGCTAAGATCAAATGCAGAAGTAAGGAAATCTCAGTAGTCTTGAATGAACGACCTACAGTTATCTTCCAAGGAGAGATATCCCGAACTGATCCCTATCTAGAAGCACCTCCTATAGCATTCTTTATGGAGTTAATCGGTGATGATGAAGAAGGAAAAGGGAGCATACAAATAGAAGATGTTCCAATTGTTCAGGAATACATGGATGTATTTCCTGAGGAGTTACCTGGACCTCCCCCAGAAAGAAAGGTAGAGTTCTCCATTGAACTCGTACCTGGGTCTCAACCGATATCGAAGACTCCGTATAGAATGGAAAATGTGGAGCTAGAAGAGTTAAAGAAACAACTCCAAGACTTGTTGGAGAAGGGGTTTATCCGACCGAGTGTGTCTCCTTGGGGAGCACCAGTTCTCTTTGTGAAGAAGAAGGATGGATCAATGCGGCTATGCATTGATTATAGAGAACTGAACGAGATCACAGTGAAGAACAGATATCCTCTTCCAAGAATTGATGATTTATTTGACCAACTTCGTGGGGCTCAATTCTTCTCTAAGATTGACCTTCGATCTGGTTATCATCAACTGAGGGTGAAGAAGGAAGATATTCCAAAGACTGCCTTCCGATCAAGATATGGGCATTATGAGTTTACTGTTATGCCCTTCAGCCTGACTAATGCTCCTGCTATTTTCATGGATTTGATGAATAGAGTCTTTAAGGACTACCTTGATAACTTTGTGGTAGTTTTTATTGATGATATTTTGATATATTAAAAAAGTCGTGAGGAGCATGAAGATCATCTAAGGGTTATATTGAAAACTCTACGGAAGGAGAGGCTCTTTGGGAAGTTCAGCAAGTGTGAGTTTTGGTTACAACAGATGGCTTTCTTGGGGAACATCGTAACCAATGAAGGAATCTCGGTTGACCCTGCAAAGACAATGGTTGTGGAGGAGTGGCCTCAACCCACAACTATAACTGAGATTCGTAGTTTCCTTGGTTTAGCGGGATATTATAGGAGGTTTGTGAAAAACTTTTCACGGCTTTCTAATCCACTAACCAAGTTGACTCGAAAAGGGGTTAAGTTCATCTGGACAAAGGAATGCGAGGAAAGTTTCCAAGAGCTGAAGAAGAGATTGGTTACTGCACCTGTGTTAACACTACCCTCTATCGGAGAAGGATTCATTATTTTTAGCGATGCATCTCTGAAAGGGCTTGGGTGCGTCCTCATGCAAAATGACAAGGTAATTGCTTATGCATCTCGACAGTTGAAGATTCATGAGCAGAATTATCCTACGCATGATCTAGAGCCGGCGGCAGTTGTTTTTTCTCTAAAGATATGGAGGCACTATCTTTATGGGGAGAAATGTGATATACACACTGAACACCAAAGTCTAAAGTATATTTTCACACAGAAAGAATTGAACATGAGATAAAGGAGATGGTTGGAGCTTATTAAAGACTATGATTGTTCAATACATTATCACCCTGGAAGAGCAAACAAAGTCACGGATGCATTAAGTAGGAAAGATCCTGTTGTTCTCGCAACAATGAGGATCTTAGGAGATCCCTTGATTAAAGATCTAGTAAAACTGGACATGGGAATTATAAGGAAAGGGACATCATCAACCCTATCCCAAATGATTTCTCAACCTTCATTACTAGAGAAGATCAAGAAGGCTGAAAAAGAAGATCCTTTGCTGCAGGAGAAGTTGGAGGCTGTAAAAGATGGGAAATTCCCTGATTTCAATATTGATCAAGAAGGTGTATTGAAATTTCGTACAAGACTATGTGTCCCATCTATTCCGGAGATAAAGAAAGAACTGATGGATGAAGCTCATAGCTCTACTTTCTCTATACATCCGGGAAGCACTAAGATGTATAGAGACCTTCGTGATCATTATTGGTGGGATAACATGAAGAGGGAGATTGCTGATTACACTACAAGGTGCCTGGTGTGTCAGCAAGTAAAGGCAGAAAGACAACTTCCTAAGGGGGTATTACAACCACTAACCATACTAGTATGGAAGTGGGATAATATCACTATGGACTTTGTAACTGGTCTCCCGAAAACATCCAAAGGAAACAATGCGATATGGGTTATTGTGGACCGTCTCACCAAGACAGCCCATTTTATCTCTATTTGGGAAGATTTCTCTCTGGATCAGCTTGCCAAGATATATGTGAAGGAAGTGGTAAGGCTGTATGGGGTACCACTATCCATCGTATCTGATCGTGACCCAAGATTCACATCAAAATTCTGGAGAAGTCTTCAACATGCTCTGAATACTGAATTGAATTTTAGTACGGCCTATCATCCTCAAACTGATGGTCAATCTGAAAGGACTATTCAGACACTCGAAGACATGTTGAGATTATGCTCAATGGAATTTAAAGGTGGATGGGATCAACACCTCCCATTAGTGGAGTTCTCCTATAACAACAGCTTCCATGCGAGTATTCAGATGGAACCCTATGAAGCTCTATATGGAAAGCGGTGTAGAACTCCTACTTGTTGGGATGAAACTGGTGAGAGGAAGCTTCTTGGGCCTGATCGCGTGCAAGAGATGACGGAACAGGTTCATGCCATCCAACAACACATAAAGGCTGCTCAGAGTCGGCAGAAGAGCTATGCTGACAATCGTCGAAGGGACTTGGAGTTTGGTGTTGGTGACAAAGTCTTCCTTCGAATTTCTCCATGGAAGAGAGTCATGCGGTTTGGGAAGAAAGGGAAGCTCAGCCCAAGGTACATTGGCCCCTATGAAATCCTTGATCGCATAGGAGCAGTGGCCTATCGTCTAGCACTTCCACCGAACCTAGCTCAAGTTCATGATATCTTCCATGTATCTCTCTTGAGGAAGTACATACCCGACCCTTCGCATGTACTGAACCCAGAGGTGGTACAACTGGAACATGACCTCTCTTATGAGGAGCATCCAGTGGAGATCTTGGACCGTAGAGACAAGGTTCTACGAAACAAGACTACCCACCTTGTGAAAGTGTTGTGGAGGAATCATAAGTATGAAGAAGCGACTTGGGAGCCTGAGGAAACGATGAAGCAAAAGTACCCTCACCTTTTCGACTAGGCCTCAAGTATAAATTTCGGGGACGAAATTTCTTAAGGGGGGAAGAATGTAACGACCCAATATTTTTGAGTAGTATATTAACTTACTCTTAATGATTTAATAAGATGTTAATGGTTAATGCAGAAAGAGGAGTCGATGGCTTTATCCAGTAGAGTCGACCCTTATGAAGCCCACTTATCAGAGCTTGGGAAGGAGGTAGCATCTGTGGGCTTCGCTTTGGACCAAGCCCAAGCCGAACTCCAGCGTGTCAAGCTTGAACGGAAACGCCTACGAGAGAAGTTCAAGTTAGTAGAGATTACTACTAGGGCAATGTTATCTGAGCCTCCCTCAGATTCTCTCACCATAGCACACCTTACACTTAGGTCTTATGCCGGTGTTATAAGGGGCTATGTGACGAGACCCTAGCTTCCTTGTGTAATCCTTTCAGGTGAATAAAATGAGACTTCTTCCTTTAGTGATGTTTGTGAAATTTCAAATGTCTAGATAATTTTAGAATGTATTTTATTGATGAATTTTGAAAAAGGGATATTTTAAAATATTTATGTAAACCCTAAATAACTAATGATGTGTAATGATTTTCAAAAAATGGTCTTCTACAAAAGTGTTCAGTAAGGAATTTGGAGTCTAATAAGATCAACTTAATTTTTGATGAATAGTAAATTATGAATAGTGATTTTACGCTTAGGATTAGTAATGTGACCAAATGGATTAGTAATTTCACTCAAAGAAAGTTTTAATATAATTCAGACACCTAGATTAAGTAATGTGATTCAATAAAATGGGTAAATAACGGTTTCATAAATTATTAGTCAAGTATTAGTTTTTTCGGATGAATAGTGTTTTTTAATTAAAAATTTAATTAAAAATAATTAGAAAATTATTTTTATAAAAATGACTTTATTTTTGAACTCAGAGCATCAATATTATGTTATGGTAATTTTTGGGGATTTTTCTAGAAAAAAACGAATTTTCGATGAATAGTGTTTTTATTTAAAAATTAAATTAAAATTATTTAGAAAATTATTTTTATAAAATGGAGTTCATAAATGTATTTAGAGCATCGATATTTGGTTAAGGTGAAATTTTGGGATTATTCTGAGAAAGTTGAATTTTCGATGAATAGTGAAAATATAGTTTTTAAGTTACGGGTGTTTAATGACATCATTAAATGATGTATTAAGTATATATTCAATATGGTCGAATTATGAATAGTAAGATAAGGTGTTAGGTGTCCCAAGTGGCCAATACCATGGGAAAATACCATGGGCAAGCCCATGGTTTTTCCAAAACCACTAGTGAGGTGTCCCTTGGCCATTAATGCCTTGTCCCCTCACTTTCCCTATAAATACCCACCCTTTCCTCCTTTAGTTTCCACTCCCAACTCTCCCCCAATGAAGTTCTGGTCTCCTTACCTCCCAAGGAGTCCTCCCAAGGTGCCCCCAAGCCCTCAAGGTCCAAAACTTTGAGTTTCAAGAGTCACGTTTTAAGGTAAGGGATCCGACCCCTCTCTTTCTTTTCATGTAATCTCTTTTATGTCATTCCTTTTATGATCCATGTTATTATGTGAGAGGATGTTCTATTTTATTCCTCTTACTTCCCCTTTCATGTTTATATGATGAGAGATCCCCTCTTACTCTCATCATTTCGTTTTATGAAAGTTTAAGTGACACCGTTAGGCTGCCGAATGTTTAAGTGATTCTTTCACCCTTCTCATTTTTCAAGTTTGATTTTCATGTCAAATATTTCAAGTTCCTATTTTATTATGTTGGGTTATGATCTCTATATCTATCATAATGATCTCTTATGATCATATTATGAGAGACCCTATTTGATCTGTTCAATTCATTCTTGTTGAAGTTTAAGTGACGCCGTTAGGCTGCCGAATTTTCATAAGAGAAATCAAATTTTTGTCTTCCTTCCATGTTTTTCATTTCAAATGGTATGTCCTTAAAATTGAATCACCATGTACATATATCCTTCTTATTCTGTCCCTCTACTATTTTATGGGTCAATTATGATTGTTCGACCCATGTTCCCTCTCTTTTCAAAGTTTTCTAAAACCTTGTAACGTAGCCGTTATGCTGCAGAATTTTCGTCTCAAAATGCCTCTCTTTTCTAAAAATTATTTTATGTTATAAAGTGAATACTCAAAGCTCCTATTTCTACAGGGGTATTCACATATATATAAAAATGTTCTATTTTAAATTCTGGGATTTACATACATGATACCCGCTTTCCCTTTCCGTGGGTTTAAAGTAACATAAAGATCATGTCTTTAAAGCAGTTTTTAAAACGTTATGATTATGAAATGAAACCCATTTATTTTATGCTATATGGGTTATTTATGAAATGTTTTATGATGATATATGTGTCTCACATGATAATAAAGGCAAATTTAAGGGTGCGCCCTGATAGCGCTCCAATGCATTGGGTAAAGACTTAATCTCTAGAGATGACCATTTTAACGACGCCTTGGTGAATAACCTTGGTAATTTTTAACGACACCTTGGGGATGGACCTTGGTGAAATGAAACGATTGTCAATATTAAATGTTGCAGCCACATCTTCAAGTTATGAAAAATGTTATTTTTATTATGATGTATCTCATGATTTCTTTCTCATGCCTTAAAGTTCTTTTCATGTCCTTATTGAAGTATCTCAAGTTCACTTGTAAAATGTTTCTCTTGTTTCCCTTACTGGGACTTATGCTTACCCTTTCTTTTGATGTATGTCCCCAGGTTATGAGATGCATAATGAACATAGGATGAACTAAAGGAGAAGCCTTTCAAGTGTTTAAGAAGAATGTTTTATGTTTTTTTTATGTATTATGATCCTTGTTTCCAAGACACTAAACCTTAACGATCCTCAGTTCCGTGTAATGAAATGAAAGTTATGTTATAAAAAGATGGGATGTTATATCCAGTATAAGGAACATTACACACACTCGTATATAGCAATGTCTGATGACACCAAGACATGCGGAATTGCTACGGGCGGGTCTGTTCTCATAATCTCCCATATTGGAGATTACCAAGTGCGAACTCCATGAGAGAGAGTCTCGTTTTCTTACAAGTACTCGCACATGACGATCTGTATACTATGTGTCCTATCATAGTATTCCATCCAACCGCAGAACTTTGTTTAAGAATATTGTTATATCATTTCAAGGTTCTCATCATAGTGGAGATATTCCATGACCTTATTAATGCAACAAATATTCCAGGACATTATTATATTATAGTCATGCAGAACAATGAACAATATATAATAAGTGAACATTCATGTAATCAAAGTACAAAATAGTTGGTTCTTAGTACACCAACCCTTACAAACTCCCACTTGGACTAGAGCCAACTGCCTACGACTTTTAGTCCGCTAGACCTCACATGATGATCATGTTTCTGCTGAGTCAAGGCTTTAGTCAAGGGGTCCGCCACGTTGTCTTCCGTGGAAATACTGCTCATTGCAACTTCACCTCTCTGAGAAAAATCTTTCAAGAGATGATACTTCCGAAGTATGTGCTTTGACCGATGATGTGACCTTGGCTCTTTTAAAAGTGCCACCGCTACAGTATTATCACAATAGAGTGTGATAGGATCTTTACTGCTCGGTACTACATCCAGCTCTTGGACGAAGCTTCACATCCATACTGATTATTTATCTGCCTCAGAAGCTGCGATATACTCGGACTCCGCTGTAGAATCTGCCACCACACTTTGCTTTGAGCTCCTCCAGCTCACTGCACCTCCATTCAAACTAAAGATGTATCCAGTCTGCGACTTTATGTCATCTTGATCAGTCTGGAAACTAGCATCTACATGTCCTCTGATGACTAGTTCCTCATCTCCTCCATAAACCAGGAACATATCCTTAGTACGCCTCAGATACTTAAGGATATTCTAGACTGCCATCCAATGGAGGTCTCCTGGATAAGCTTGATATTTTCCTACCACACTTAATGCATAAGCAACATCTAGCCTCGTACATAGCATAACATACATGACTGACCCAATCACGGATGCGTAAGAGATCCTTGCCATTCTCTTTCTTTCCTCATGTGTCTGAGGACACATTTTCTTGGAAAGATGAATGCCATGTGACACTGGCAACAATCCCCTCTTATATTGTTCCATACTGAATCTCTTCAGTATCTTGTCAATTTATGTACTTTGACTTAGGCCCAGCATTCTCTTGGATCTATCAAAATGGATCTTGATCCCAAGAATATATGCTTCCTCGCCCAATTATTTCATGGAGAAGCATTTATGCAACCATGCCTTAACTAACTGTAAGACAGGTACTTCGTTTCCAATTAGTAATATGTCATCAACATATACAATTAGGAAAACGACTGCACTTCCACTAAACCTTTTGTAGACACAAGGCTCACATTCATTCTTAAAAAAGCCAAATTCCGTTACAGCTTCATCAAAACGAATGTTCCATGACCTTGATGCTTGCTTTAATCCATAAATGGATTTCTGCAACTTGCATACCTTGTTTACATCCTTTGGAGTCACAAACCCTTCAGGTTGTGTCATGTAGACATCTTCCTAGAGGAACCTGTTAAGGAAATCTGTTTTGACATCCATTTTCCAAATTTCATAGTTATGGTAAGTGACAATGGCCAATAGGATTTTGATGGATTTCAGCATCGCAACTGGTGAAAAGGTTTCATCATAGTCAATTTCTTGATGCTATCTAAAACCTTTTGCAATTAGTCGTTCCTTATAGGTGCTGACTTGCCCCTCCATGTCCAGTTTCTTCTTGAATACCCATTTATTACCAATAGGATTTACATCAACTGGAGGATCTACCAAAATCCATACTTGGTTTTGGTACATGGAATCCATTTCAGAATTCATGGCTTCTTGCCACTTGGCAATGTCTGTGCCTTAAACTGCTTCCTTGTAGGTAAGAGGATCATCATTTTCAACCAATAATGAGTCACCATCTTCGGTGACAAGAAAACCATATCGTTCTGGTTCTCTCACCTCTCTCGTGCTCCTACGCAGTTCTTGTGTCTCTGGAACAGATTGTTTTTCCACGGGGCTTTGTGGAATCTGTTCTTATACCAACTACTGTGTATCTTGAGCCTCGACTTCATCGAAGTCTATCTTGATCCCACTATCTCTTTTGGAGATGTGCTTACTCTCAAGGAATATGGCGTGTCTTGCCACTGTAACCTTTTTGTATGAGGGTTTATAAAGGTAATATCCCCTTGTTTCCTTGGGATATCCTATAAAGATACACTTTGTGATTCGGGGTGCAATTTTGTTACCTAAAGAGGCCTTAACAAATGCTTCACTACCCCACACATGTAAATTCGATAACATGGATTTGAGTCCACTCCATAACTCGTATGGAATACCATTTATCGATTTAGTTAGTACTTGGTTTAGTATGTGTGCTGCTGTTTGTAATGCATATCCCCAAAAGGATAATGGAAGACTCACATGACTCATCATTGATCTCACCATGTCCAACAGGGTGCGGTTCCTTCTTTCACTTACACCATTCCACTGAGGTGTGTAAGGAGGAGTGAGTTGAGATAGAATCCCAAACTCCCATAAGAAATCAATGAAGTCCTGATTAAGATATTATTCTCCTCTGTCTGAGCGGAGTTTCTTAATCTTCTTACCAAGCTGGTTCTCAACTTCATTATTGTATTCTTTGAACCGATCAAAAGAATCTTACTTATACCTCATTAAGTAAATATATCCATATCTACTAAAATCATCAGTAAAAGTTATGAAGTACGAGAACCCACCCTTTTCTTCAACTGGAAATGGTCCACACACATCTGTGTGAACTAATTTTACAATCTCTTTAGCCCTTTCACCTTTCCCACTAAATGGGGCTTTGGTCATTTTGCCTTGTAGACACACATGAAATACACCAAGTGGTTTTAGTTCAAAAGAATCTAAATACCCATTTTGATGTAATTTTGTCAAACGTTTCTCATTAACATGACCTAGTCGGTGATGCCAAAGTTGGGTGTGGTATGAGTCATGTGAATTGACTTTGTCATCAATTTCCATTACTTGGTTTGTGTAGTCTAACACATAAAGGCCATTATATAAATGTGCCCTACCAAAACAAATTCTATCTTTATAAAAGTAGCAACATTCATTTCACTACTGGAAATAATGGTTTTCCCAACAGTTGTATACCAACGGTTCAATAGAACCATTGGTATAGGTGATTTTTCCCAACAGTTTGATGAAACCGTTGGGAAAGATTGGAAGAAAAATAGTTTTCCCAACGGTTTCATCAAACCGTTGGGAAAGATGGGAAAAAAATCAGTTTTCCCAACAGTTTAATGAAACCATTAGGAGAACTCTATCTTTCCCAATGGTTTTTACAAACCCTTGGGAAAGATTTCCCCCAAATACAAACCAGCCGAACCCCCACCCAACCTGATTGCAAATTGCAGACAGAACCCAGCTCCTGAATTCTTCTCAGCCGCGACACTCTTTCCACCCAATATCCATCTTCAATCAAAAAAAATCTTATTTCACACTTCAAATTAGTAAGTGTTACCTTAGTTTTAGCGTTATTTATCTATTTTTTGGTGTTTGATGTTTTGATTTAGGCTAAATTAGGGTTGCTGTCTACGAAACCCTTGGATTTGTTTTATGTTTTTTGTTCTAAACTTCATACATGGTAAAGGGTTTGTTTAGTGGGGTGATATGGTACTTTTGGTGGAATTTATTTTAGTTGAAAATTGGATTTTGATTTGGATGAATTTATGTTTCAATTTGAGGTGGGGGAGGGTGTGCAGATGGGGTGGGGGAGGATGTCGGGGGATATCCAAGTGGGGTGGGGAGGGGGCTAGGTTGTCCAAATGGGGTGGGGGTAGGGCTGTTTGGGGTGGGGGAGGGGCTGTCTAGGTAGGGTGGGGGAGGGGGATGTCTAGGTAGGGTGGGGGAGGGGGCTGGGTTGTCCAAATGGGGTGGGGTTAGGGCTGTTTGGGGTGGAGGAGGGGCTATCTAGGTAGGTTGGGGGTGGGGGCTGTCTAGGTAGGGTGGGGGAGGGGGCTGGGTTGTCCAAATGGGGTGGGGGTAGGGCTGTTTGGGGTGGGGGAGGGTGTGAAGGTTGGGTGGGGGAGGGTGTCCAGGAAGGGTTGTCCAAGTGGGGTGGGGAGGGTGTGCAGGTGGGGTGGGGGAGGGGCTGTCTAGGTAGGGTGGGGGGGATGGGTTGTCCAAGTGGGGTGACGGTAGGGATGTCTAGGTGGGGTGGGGGGGGGGGGGTGGCTGGGTTTTCCAAGTGGGTTGTGAGGGGTAGGGGTGTCCATGTATGGTGGGGGGGGGGGGCTGGGTTTTCCAAGTGGGGTGGGGGTAGGGCTGTTCACATGGGGTGGGGGGGGGGTGCTGGGTTGTCCAAGTGGGGTGGGGGTAGGGCTGTCTAAGTGGGGTGGGTGGGGTGGGGGTAGGGCTGTCCACGTGGGGTGGGGGGGGGGGGTGCTGGGTTGTCCAAGTGGGGTGGGGGTAGGGCTGTCCAAGTGGGGTGTCCGGACAGCCCCCCACCCTCCTCCCTGGACCCCGAACAGCCCCCCGGACAGCCCCCTAGACAGCCCCCCCGGGCAGCCCCCCACCCTCTTTCTTGGACCCCGGACAACCACCTGAACACCCCCCCGGACAGCCCCCGAACAGCCCTCCGAATAGCCCCCCAGACAGCCCCCCACCCTCTTCCCTGGATCCCAGACAGCCCCCCAGACAGCCCCCCAAACAGCCCCCCGGACAGCCCCCCCTCTTCCTTGGACCCTGGACAACCCCCCGAACACCCCCCGGATAGCCCCCGAACACCCACCGAACAGCCCCGTCGGACAGCCCCCACCCTCCTTGATTTCATTTACTACTAGAAAATCTATAATATATATTTTATTTATTTTCATCATGATAATCAATGTAAATCACATTACACATCTAATCAATATCATAGATTCTTGGTATGCTATAAAAGAGATGTATTCATTGGACGTGACATTGTTAGCTCCGAAATGTTTCATAGCATGATAAACTAAAATCTAATCCATACTAAGAATGATATAAAAATATTTTATATGAATGTCCACAAGATTTTAAGTAAATACCATTCCACTAATAGACACATGAGGATTCTCATAAAATGGACAACATTTTAAGTATATACGGAAAACTGACCAAACGCATTCGGTTTCCGTTGAAACTTTGGGAGAACGATCCATGGGTCATATTTGACGTGTACGAATCAACCCCGCCTCAATCTGAGATGTGGTGTGGCCGACACCACTCAAAGTGTCTGTCTTCTGTTTCAAAAGGACGTCATTTTAATTGAAAAACATCAACTGGCATACGGAAAACCGACCAAACGCATTCGGATTGTGTCGATACTTTAGCACAATGATCCATGGGTCATATGTGATGTGTACAAGTCAACCCCGCCTCAATCCGAGGCACGGTGTAGCCGCCACCACTCAAAGTGTCTGTCTTTTGTTTCCAAAGGATGTCATTTTAAGTGAAAAACATCAACTGACATACGGAAAACCGACCAAACACATTCGGATTGTGTCGATACTTTAGAACAATGATCCATGGGTCATATGTGACGTGTACGAGTCAACCCCACCTTAATCTGAGACACGGTATGGCCGAAATCACTCTAAGTGGCTCTCTTTTTTTTTTAAAATGGACAACATTTTAAGTACATACGGAAAACCGACCAAATGCATTCAGTTTCCGTTGAAACTTTAGGAGAATGATTCATGGGTCATGTGTGACGTGTAAGAATCAACCCCGCATCAATCTGAGACGCGGTGTGGCCATAACCACTCAAAGTGTCTGTCTTTTGTTTCAAAAGGACGTCATTTTAATTGAAAAACATCAACTGTCATACGAAAAACTAACCAAACGCATTCGGATTGTGTCGATACTTTAGAACAACGATCCATGGGTCATATGTGACATGTATGAGTCAACCCCACCTCAATCTGAGGCGCGGTGTGGCCACCACCACTCAAAGTGTCTGTCTTTTGTTTCAAAAGGACGTCATTTTAAGTGAAAAACATCAACTGACATACGGAAAACCGACCAAACGCATTAGGATTGTGTCGATACTTTAGTAAAATGATCTATGGGTCATATGTGACGTGTACGATTCAACCCCGCCTCAATCCGAGGCATGGTGTGGCCGAAATCACTCTAAGTGGCTCTCTTTTGTTTAAAATGGACAACATTTTAAGTACATACGGAAAACCGACCAAACACATTCGGTTTCCATTGAAACTTTAGGATAACAATGGATGGGTCATATGTGATGTGTACGAATCAACCCCGCCTCAATCTGAGATGCGGTGTGTCCAGCACCACTCAAAGTGTCTGTCTTTTGTTTCAAAAGGACGCCATTTTAATTGAAAAACATCAACTGGAATTTGAAAACCGACCAAACGCATTCATATTGTGTCGATACTTTATTAAAACGATCCATGGGTCATATGTGATGTGTAAGAGTCAACCCCACGTCAATTCGAGGAGCGGTGTGGCTGACACCATTCACAGTGTCTCTCTTTTGTTTAAAATGGACATGATTATAAGTGAAAAGAACAACTGACATACGCAAAACTAACCAAACGTATTTGAAATGTTTTGATACTTTAGGAAAAAGATCCATGGGTCATATGTGACGTGTATGAGTAAACCCCACCTTAATCTGAGGCACAGTGTTGTCGAAATCACTCTAAGTGGCTCTCTTTTGTTTAAAATGGACAACATTTTAAGTAAATATAGAATACCGACCAAACAAATTTGGTTTCCATTGAAACTTTAGGAGAACGATCCATGGGTCATATGTGACCTGTACGAGCCAACCCGGGCTCAATCAGAGTCGTGGTGTGTCCGGTATCAGTCTAAGTGTCTCTCTTTTGTTTAAAATGGACACCATTTTAAGTACATACGGAAAACTGACCAAACACATTCAGTTTCCATTGAAACTTTAGGAGAACGATCCATGGATTATATGTGACGTGTATGAATCAACCTCTCCTCAATATGAGACGTGATGTGGCCAACACCACTCAAAGTGTCTGTCTTTTGTTTCAAAAGGACATCATTTTAATTGAAAAACATATACTCGCATACGGAAAACCGAGAAAACGCTTTCGGAATATGTTGATACTTTAGGATAACGATCGATGGGTCATTTGTGACGTGTATGAGTTAACCTCACCTCAATTCGAGGCACAGTGTGGCGGGATCACTCCTTGTGTATGTATTTTGTTTCAAATGGAAAGGATTATAAGTGAAAAGAACAACTGACATACGGAAAACCGACCAAACACATTTGAAATGTGTTGATTCTTTAGGAAAACGATCCATGGGTCATATGTGACGTGTACGAGTCAACCCCACCTTAATCTGAGGCACGGTGTGGCCAGAATCACTCTAAGTGGCTCTCTTTTGTTTAGAATGGACAACATTTTAAGTACATACGGAAAACCGACCAAACGGATTCTGATTGTGTTGATACTTTAGCACAACGATCCATGGGTCATATGTGACGTGTACAAGTCAATCCCACCTCAATCCGAGGTGCGGTGTGGCCGACACTATTCATAGTGTATCTTTTGTTTAAAATGGACATGATTATAAGTGAAAAGATCAACTGGAATACGAAAAACTAACCAAACACATTCTAAATGTGTTGATGCTTTTGGAAAACGATCCATGAGTCATATGTGATGTGTACGAGTCAACCCTGCCTCAATCCAAGGCACGGTGTGGCCGACACCATTCACTGTGTCTCTTTTGTTTAAAATGGACAGGATTATAAGTGAAAAGAACAACTGACATACAAAAAACCGACCAAATTCATTCGGATTGTGTTTATGCTTTTGGTCAAAGATCCATGAATCATATGTGACGTGTATGAGTCAACCCGAGCTCAATTCGAGGCATGATGTGTCCGGGATCACTCTAAGTGGCTCCCTTTTGTTTAAAATGGATAACATTTTAAGTACATACGGAAAACCGACCAAACGCATTCGGTTTCCATTGAAACTTTAGGAGAACGATCCATGAGTCATATGTGACGTGTACGAGTCAACCCCGCCTCAATCCGAGGCACACCACTCAAAGTGTCTATCTTTTGTTTCAAAAGGACGCCATTTTAAGTGAAAAACATCAACTAGCATACGGAAAACCGACCAAACGCATTCAGATTGTGTTTATACTTTATCACAACGATCCATGGGTCATATGTGACGTGTATGAGTCAACCCCGCCTCAATCCGAGGTGCGGTGTGGCCGGAATCACTCTAAGTGGCTCTCTTTTGTTTAAAATGGACAGGATTTTAAGTACATACGGAAAACTGACCAAACGCATTCGATTTCCATTGAAACTTTAGGAGAAAGATCCATGGGTCATATGTGACATGTATGAGTCAACCCCGTCTCAATCCGAGGCGCAGTGTGGCCACCACCACTCAAAGTGTCTTTCTTTTGTTTCAAAAGGACGTCATTTTAAGTGAAAAACATCAACTGGCATACGAAAAACTGACCAAATGCATTAGGATTGTGTCGATACTTTATCGCAACGATCCATGGGTCATATGTGATGTGTACGAGTCAACCCCGCTTCAATCCGAGGCGCGGTGTGGCCAGAATCACTCTAAGTGTCTCACTTTTGTTTAAAATGAACAACATTTTAAGTACATAAGGAAAACTGACCAAACGCATTCGGTTTCTATTGAAACTTTAGAAGAACGATGCATGAGTCATATGTGACAAGTAAAAATCAACCCTTCCTCAATCTGAGATATGGTGTGGCTAGAACCACTCAAAGTGTCTGTCTTTTGTTTCAAAAGGACGCCATTTTAATTGAAAAACATCAACTGGCATTTGAAAACTAACCAAACGCATTCATATTGTGTCGATACTTTAGCACAACAATCCATGGGTCATATGTGATGTGTATGAGTCAACCCTGCCTCAATCCGAGGCGCGGTGTGGCCGACACCATTCACAATGTCTCTCTTTTGTTTAAAATGGACAGGATTATAAGTGAAAAGAACAAATGACATATGCAAAACCAACTAAACGTATTTGAAATGTGTTGATGCTTTAGGAAAACGATCCATGGGTCATATGTGATGTGTATGAGTCAACCCCGCCTTAATCTGAGGCACGGTGTGGTCGGAATCACTCTAAGTGGCTCTCTTTTGTTTAAAATGGACAACATTTTAAGTAAATACGGAAAACCGACCAAACGCATTCAGTTTCTATTGAAACTTTAGGAGAACAATCCATGGGTCATATGTGACATGTATGAGCCAACTTAGACTCAATCCGAGTCGCGGTATGGTCAAGATCAGTCCAAGTGTCTCTCTTTTGTTTAAAATGGATACCATTTTAAGTACATATGGAAAACCAATCAAACGCATTCAGTTTCCATTGAAACTTTAGAAGAACGATCCATGGGTCATATGTGATGTGTAAAAATAAACCCCACCTCAATCTGAGACGCGGTGTGGCCAAAACCACTCAAAGTGTCTGTCTTTTGTTTCAAAAGGACGTCATTTTAATTGAAAAACATCAACTGGCATACGGAAAACTGAGCAAACGCTTTTGGAATATGTTGATACTTTAGGAAAACGATCGATGGGTCATTTTTGACGTGTACGAGTTAAACTCACCTCAATTCGAGGCATGGTGTGGCGGGATCACTCCTTGTGTATGTATTTTGTTTCAAATGGACAAGATTATAAGTGAAAAGAACAACTGACAAACGAAAAACCAACCAAACGCATTCGAAATGTGTTTATTATTTAGGAAAACGATCCATGGGTCATATGTGACGTGTACGAGTCAACCCTGCCTTAATCTGAGGCACAATGTGGCTAGAATCACTCTAAGAAACTCTCTTTTGTTTAAAATGGACAACATTTTAAGTACATACGGAACAATGACCAAACGGATTCTGATTGTGTTGATACTTTAGCACAACGATCCATGGGTCATATGTGACGTGTACGAGTCAACCCCACCTCAATCCGAGGCGCAGTGTGGCCGAAACCATTCATAGTGTCTCTCTTTTGTTTAAAATGGACAGGATTATAAGTGAAAATATCAACTGGCATACGAAAAACCGACCAAAAGCATTCGAAATGTGTTGATGCTTTAGGAAAATGATCCATGGGTAATATGTGATGTGTACGAGTCAACCCTTCCTCAATCCGAGGAGCGGTGTGGCCGACACCATTCACAGTGTCTCTGAGTGCCCTCATCTCGCTTGAGATAGCTGTGTGACCCTCCCCTAAGACCTCTGCCACAAACCACTGTGCATGACTCAAATTGTTGCTCAGGACAAAGTCATCCTGCATCCCCATCCTCAATTCTAGATGTCTGTGTACCTTGCGCAATATTAGTGATATTCACCCGCGCCCCCCATATTAAACCTCAGCGTCTTCAATTCCCCTCCACCTCTATGAAGGTTCTGGACGCAACGGAAGCGCGTGGGTGGATGTGCCCACTTGCCTTTTTGTCATTAACAATGATCAATCCGAGATCAATACGACAATAAATGCTAGTCTCCAAGGATCGAATCACAGAAATAGACAAAAAAAAAAGAAAGTCCCGGAACCACAAAGTAGGATCGTTACAGGTTGATTATAATTAATTTAATTAATTGAAAAGAAGTACTTTTTGGTGTTCTTTCTTCGTTGATATTCTTGATCACGTTCCGATGTGATTCGTTGTTGCGTCGCAGAATCCAAGTGTAGACTTCCTCTAGCAGTGATCCACACGTGCACCTCGTATCTCTGGACATCGCCAAAGGAGTCTCCAGGTGCTAGCGTGGAGAAACCTTTGCTTGCTTTGTCCGCCTTAGATTGTCTTGATCCGATGGAAGAGGATCTCTCTCGGTCTTGAGAGTGTTATTGGAGGAAGAGGTTCTTTTGGTCTTGAAAGAATTCTCCAAAATTGTTGTGCACAACGATTCTCTTGTCTTAGGAAAAGATTTGGGGTTGTGAGGATATTTATAATCGGGTTTGAGGTTGTAGAGTTATGAAAATAAATAAATGCGTTACGCGTTTTATTTATTTCATTAACTCTTTTGAAAACCCCATGTCGAGTCATTAATTCCTTGACATGCGCCCACACTGATTATAATAAATATCATTTAATAAAACGATATTTCCTCAAAATCCCAACTGGAAAAACTACACAGCGTGTAATTATAATTACACGGCGTGTACTTGTTTTTCATTTAAAACTACACGGCGTGTACATTCAATGTACACGGCTTGTATATCTTGTTTTCATTTATTCATTTCCTTTCCAAAATGAAAACTACACGGCGTGTACATTTAATAATACACGACATGTACTTGTTTTCAAAATAAAACTACACGGCTGTAATCATTGATACATGACGTGTACTTGTTTTATTTTATTCTTCCTCCATCATTAAAATGATTTAGGATTCCTTGAATAATTATTAAACCACGTACATGAATAATCTTTATTCTACTTGAGATACTTGAATACACTTAGTGTGTAACCCTCTAGGCCCCTTTCTCGTTGGCATTAGGTGGGTTTTCCTAAAGTCCAAGATTATTGTCTAGCAACGGGTCAAGGCACCAAAGAGAAAGAAGTTGACGCCGCATTAACGTATCACCTCATACAAATGCTTAATGTGTAATTTAATCCCTTTGTCTCAATATCTCATCAAGCAGGTTTCATGGCAGTGTCATAAACCTATATGCTTGATCTGTCGTTCTTTGACTACCTGAAATAAACTCGTCGTTTACACCATGGCCACAGAATTTCATGCGACAGTTCTATTTCAATCAAAGAGATGAGATATCAACTTCTATAAATGGAAGTGACATCCTTACTTGACTTATCCATTAACAACATGTCACTTTTGATGCACCCAACGTACCCTACTTCCCGCGAACTGTCTGTGTGGCGGTTTTCATCAGTAAATCTAAGTGCGCGAGTCATGACATGAGTTAAGATAATATTCCAGTCTAAGGACCATTACACATGCTCATAGATAGTAATGTATGATGACACCAAGACATACAGAATTTCTACGAGCGGGTCTGTTCTCATAATCTCCCATCTTGGAGATTACCAAGTGCGAACTCCATGAGAGAGAGTCTCATCTTCTTACGAGTACTCGCACATGACGGTCTGTATACTATGTGTCCTATCATAATATGTCATCCAACCACAAAACATTATTTAAGAATATTTTTATAGAATTTCAAGGTTCTCATCATAGAGGGGATCTTCCATGACCTTATTAATGCAACAAATATTCCAGGACATTATTATATTATAGTCACGCGGAATAGTGAACAAAATATAATAAGTGAACATTCATGTAATCAAAGTACAAAACAGTTGGTTCTCAGGACACTAACCCTTACACTCTGGCCGTGTCACAAATTTCTGATGCGTTTCAGGAAGGGCCATCACTTGAGAAGGGAAGTCACCTCCTGTAAAGACTGCATCTCCCGACTATGCAACGTATTGTCTGCGACCGCATTTCCAAGTGAATTTTACTGTGGTTCCTTTGAGTGAATCCGACAGTAGTGATTCCCCTGCCCCATGATATCTTTATTTCATGTATGTATTTTATGATGTTTTAATAAATTGATTCTTGCATTTAAATGAGTATTCTTTTCCAAATGTTGCCCGTTTTGACTTATTTTATGTTTTATGGCATGCTGTAATGGATACTTGGAAAAAGAACAAAAAGAGATGAATTTTGGAGCTTTACACCAGATTTTTGAGGATACAGCAGAGCTACGGAACTAGAAGAAGGCATTTACACGTCATGTATCTCATTACATGACATGAGATTTCGGAGAGAAAGGCCATCGGCAGGATA